>CM073589.1:15735000-20535000 GCA_037074715.1 Magnolia kwangsiensis
GGAAAAGGTACTATGCGCTCGACCTCACTATAAGCTCCCGTGAGGTTGAGCTGTTTGGGCCCCACCGTGATGCGTGTTGACCATCAACACCGTGAATTTGATGGGTACCCTTTAAATTATGGGATATCTCAAAAATCAGCCGTATACGGAACTCAGGTGGGCCATACCATCTAAAATCATGCGAAGACATGCCAAAAACATATAAAAGCACTTGGTGGGGCCTACCTGAGTTTTGAATGCTGCTGAAACTTGGTATGACCCCTCATCATAGTGGGACACACATAATGGATGGGCTGGATTTGCAAACCACATCTCTTTGGGCCCAAAAAATTATTATGAATGTATTAATGGTGCACGGCCCCTCTCAACTTCTATATGTGGTGTGGCCCACTAAAGTCACGGATTGACTTGAGTTTTAAGATCTAGGCCCACGATGGAATGGTGCATCTGACTGATAGGGTAGATGTTCGAAACGCATCACGGTGGGGCCCACACAACTCAACCTCATGGGACGAATTCGTGAGATCGAGGGCATAATACCTTTTCTATACCTTTTCCTATATATATATATATATATATATATATATATATATATATATATATATATATATAATGATGGGCACATTTTCTTATTGGTTCTACAAACTTTTCATACTAAAGATCTTTGTAATGGGATTCATCTATGGGTCAAGTTGGGTGTCCTACACATATAGTGCAACCCTTCTCAGACTTTATGAATTTTGAACAAACGAGGGCAATTTGGTAATTTCATTTATTGAATAGCATCACTTTGATTTTATTTTATTTTATTTTATTTGTGAAGCATTATTTGGTAAAACTCAAGCTTGCTATGGAATTTTCTGGTAAAACTTCCTTTAGTTCATAAGGACTTTTTAATTTTTGGGATTTTTATCATAATATTGTTCATAAAATAATAAGTATTTTACTAAACCAGACCCAAAGAAATTTTAGGAAATGCTTTTAATGAAGAGAAAGTACAAAAAAATCTTCAGTTTTTTATTGTTTTATTGTTTTTTAATTTTTGTTTTTCCTTTCAAACTTAAAAAGTGATGAAGCCAATATAAATGATTTAAGATGTTTTTGAGTGGTGCATTATAGTTTTTATGGTCCGGCCATCTTGCCAATGGGTTCTCAGGATTTTAGCCAATATAATAATCATTGCATGTTGTATCCGTTGGAGGTTGGATGCCAGATGAATACTCCTTGCCCATGATTCTTTGATGTACTACTTTTAAAGAGAAAGAGGGAAGCTTTAACCGAATTGACTTTACTAAAAAAGTGTTTAGATGAATTGACATTATAGTAATATACTTTTTCAAGATTAATATGAACAGAGTGTTTCATTGCAAAGAGGGCTTGTTTGGATACCACCAAATAAGCTACTTTTTTTTTTTTTTTTTTTGCTTACAATAGTAAATAGCTAATTTATTTTAGATAAAAAGTTTAATTCGTGATTAGTTATAAGTAACTTTTTTTAAACTTAAAAGCACATAATTACTTTAGTTACTTTTTTTTTAAAAAAACAGCTTTTCTATTTTTTATAAGTTGTTGAAGAGATATCAAGAGAAATAAATGAGAGGAAGAATAGATAAGTATGCTGTTTGTCAATATATTTATAATAGACAAGTAATAAGTATAATGGGTATACTATAATTTTATTATTATTATTTTTTTAATAACATATACTATATTCAAAATTTATTCAGCATATTTAATAAGTTTAATAAAACTTGTTTTTAAAAGTCAATCAATTTATTTCTTTATTTTTTATGTCACTTTGGCCGTTATCCGCTTAGATGGTTGTTTATGTGGTTAATAATCTTCTTTCACAAATAACATATGCTCAATCAGATTTCAGTCTAATTTAAGTAACTCATGATAGTTTCAAGTAAAATAATCGAGAACTCTTTAAGTAAGTTAATAAATTCAATATGTGTTTAGGAATTTAATAATCTACCGGTAAAAATTGATAAAAATAAGTTTAAAATGTTATTGTCTCCAAATTTGTCTCTATTAGAAGATCTCGAACTTGAGATGTTTGAGAATCCTTCAATTTCTCTGAAGATAGTTTTAAAATTTTCATTTTAATACCATTTTAAGCTATTTGATCGAGAGATACTGCTACCTTAATTATATTAATGAAACATCTATTATCACAATCTTGGAAACTCTTCTTAAGTTGCCACATTCTGATTATTAACTCAACAATAATTGACAATTGATCTATCATGAGATTTTTTTCCATTGTACAATTGATAGTCGCACATAAGGAAAAGGAAATTAATTTTACTACAATTATTTGTTTAATTGAAGTATGATAGCAATATTCCATACAACATTATTAGGATTGAGTTCGACATCAATTCCAGTCAATTTATTATTTTTATCTTATTTTGTAAATTATATTGGTCTGATCTCATTTTCATAAATATAAATCTCAACTATATTAGAGATAATTAAGAATGATTTTTTATCCATTAAAACCAACTCTACTCTGTTCAATCATTATAATAAGCCACAACTATAAAAATAATATTACAACTTCTACAAATTTTAAATGCACATGCAGTTCACCCGATGTTTTATTCTAACGATCATCGTAAGTAGGTGTACATGTTAAAAGGACGAATGTCACACACAAACCATGTGAGCTCACAGTGATCCACAATGGAATCGTGTCACCAACTTGAGCGATGCTTATATGTTTAACAAGAGTGGTTTGATTGTTTCATCTTATAAAAAGTAAGTTCCAAATCTTACAAAACTTTTGCATTACTTTTTGACGGCATCGAGAAAAAGGCTTAAGAGAGGGCATCTGAGAAACTTTATTTTTTAAAAAAGCACCGCCGAACGCTTTAAACTTTGAGAGGTGTTATTAGTTAAAATTAATTTTTTTGTGAAAAAGTATAATAAAGTCATCTTTTTTTATACCTTTATCAAAATTTATAACAGTCCAAGTAAACATAAAAATTTTAAAAGTACGAAAAGAAAAAAAATTCCTGAGAATGAGATCTGCCAACACACACATGATAACCACCGTAACAGCCATCCTGGGTTCATTCACCTTGATCTATGGCTTATAGCTGGCCTAGGTGATGGCCACCAGGGCAGCCATTGCCGTCACCGCATGTCCGTCACCTGCAGTTCCTGTATGTATATGCAGCGCATGAGAACTTTGACACTCGTGCAGCACCTATGGAGCGGTCCAAGTGGTGGGATCAGTTTGGACAGGTCCTGTGGAGAAAGGTACACCAACTTGATTTCCTAGCCACTCCATTGGTGGATTTGTAATGGGCCGTTGTAATGGACGAATATGAATTCAGTGCTAAAATCTCCCTACCCCACCATGAGGGGCCTGTTCAATCAATCTTGTTTTGTAGAGATGACCTGATGCATAAAGTAGGCAAGTCCTACAGTAATTTTTGTGATCCACTCCATCCATCCATTTTCCAAATCAAATTAAATTAGAATATGGTACAAGAGAAGAAGCAGATTTAAAATACAAGTGAGTCATGTGACAGAAATACTGAGGTAAATGCTACCGTTGAAATTTTCTTATGATCCAGTGTAATGTTTATATATCATCCAGACTGTTCATAATGTTAATCTCGAGAATGACCTAATAACATAAATATTAACATGATCCAAAACTTCTATTACCCTAGTAACATTTCAACATTAAACATTCGATCCTTTAATTTACTTCTTCTTTTCTTATCTTTTTTTTTTATTTTATTTTATTTTTAAAACTCTGTGCCTAAAAATAGAATAGATTTCTCACAAACATCACAGTGAACTTATGCATCTTGGGTCAGGGTCAGATGCAATATGTGCCCTGGATGACCCATGTAAGTGGGGTACAATGGGATTTTAACGGTCTACATTTGTTGGACGGGGATTAGCTATTGATTGGTTAAGCAGCTAGATTTGCTAAATATGATGCATGTGTTACACTCATATTGTCCATCCGTTTCAAGAAATCATTTCCCCTGTTCATACGTTTCGGGAAATCATTTTGAATAGTAAAAAGAACAAGAAAAGAAGAAATTGGAAAAAAAAAATGGGGATTAAATGGCTATCGTTGGAAACTTCTTAAGGGTATAAGAGTTTTCCACCATCGTAATATTTGTGTTTTTCCTTCATCCATGCCTGTATTAACCCATGTGATCTCAAACAAACACCAATAGGCACTGGGTGCCACGCACCTCACTATTTAACTAACGGGTCTACTTGAACTTCGGATCCGCTCATTCATTTATTGGCTCATGCTTTAAAATGATCTCTTCAAATGTATAAAGGACGTGGATATAACGAATATGTTAATGTGGCCCACAAAACACGGTGATGTAACTTTGAATAGCGAATTAGCTACTCAACATGTAAATCCGCGTATGAACGGTCAGGACAAGGAAGAAATAATGTCATTACGGACGCGGCGATTCTGTACCAACTTTATCCAAAATAATTTTCCAGCTGTTCCGTACCTTTCTTTTTCGGGCACGATTTCAATGCGTACACGGCACACGTGAGGACGGTATCTCTCACCATTCAAGGATGCCTTAAGAGGGAATCCAGAAGCATTTCAAATTCCGAATTCCCAAAATATCTTGATATTTGTGTTGAGATTCCCACCATCATGAGTGGATGGTGACGGATATGAGTTCCCGAATTCACGGTGAACACATGCAGCACACAGTTTTCCCCCTTTTTCCTTCGATGCCGTATCCCGTAGTCCGCGGATCACCCAACTAATTTCGGAATTCCGTGTTTAGGACACATGTATCAATGATCGAAACCGTTCAACGGCTATTTCTCTCCTTAAGATTCTAGCCATTCAATCTATGGACGGATGACATTTCACTTCACTACTCGGGCGACTACCAACATTTTACCTTCGGAACAGATTGCATACAGCCAAGGTACCACAACTTGAGGTACGCACCATCTTGCCCGTCAACACATCAAGTAAGTAAGAAATCAGAACCACGAAAAGATTAGGAATTACTATGAAGATATCTTGAGAGAAAAATCACGCCTTCTTGATCATCAGTGGGACACACCGTTATAATCAATGACAAACGTACGTTCTGAGCACCATATAGGTGTGGACTACCAAGTGATCTAATCCTCATGTTTTCTAAGAACGGTGATCTTCGTTGCAAGGGATATAGTATTCATGGTACTGATTTCTCACACCTGTGGCATGTTGGCAGTAAAGATGGTACGGTATCAGAAGGTGAGTTACCTTTGCTCGTAGATAATCAGCTCTCTGCACATCAATTACCCTTTCTCTGCATTTCTATGCTTTTTCTTCACCGCTTTGCTGATAGTCTCTTTATTCTGCTATCCTTTTCTGCTCTGTATCCCTCTCTATCGATCTCTTCCCCATTTCCATCCATCGCCGAAACGATGAGCAGATTCAAGAGAGTCGATCATCTCGAACCTTCTTCGTCTCTGTTCTACAGAGAAGCCTCTTTCTTCAGATCCCAAGCCCCTTTCCTACTCCCATTCTCTCCGTACGTAGCTGAAGACGAAGAACTTGCTTTTACTTTCGATCTCCTAAACCCTAAACCTACTTCCAGCCTCTTCGATCTCTCTGCCCAATGCCTCATTTCTCCTTCTTATGCCCCTCCGTCGCCTTTCGATCTGTTCGAAACCGCGACGGATCTTATCCAGATCGAGAGACCCCTCTTCTCCTCCTCCATCCGGAGGTTCCAGGAGCGAAAGGACACGTCTTTCTATCTGAAGAATCTCGCCGACCGGGTCTCCGCCCTCGAGCTTGGGTTCGATCGGGTGCTCAATGGAAAGACCAACGGTGGAGAACGGAAGTTCAAATGGACAGCTGAGATCAAGGCGCCGGAGAAGAAGAACGGCGTCGATCGGAAGTATACATGGACGGCGGAGATAAAGGGTGAGGGGCGTGAGTTGGAGAAGAACTGCAAATGGATGGCTGAGTATAAGGGAAAAGGGCAGGACTCTCCAGTCTCGCACACGTACACTTTCAAGGCGTCCACGGCTCCTGCTGCTGGGTCCACCAAAGCTAGTAAGAAGGCTGCGAAGGATTCGAATGCCACCACACATGTGGTGGAGATTGAGGACACGGATCGGGCGGCTGTTGCTTTAAGGCAGGTCAGTAATCGCAAACGTTTGAGTAGATATCTAATCACCCACGCTCAATATCCTAGGGGCAAGTTGGTGGGAAGTCGTTTTAGCGACTACTGATTCAGGTGGTCTCTTCGTCTCTCGTTGGTGGGAATGAGGACTTAAGGTGGTCCCACCAGAGTGGAAATTGGAACGACCTGAAATGGTAGTGAAAAAGGTGAATTTATACAATGCTCATGCTTCTACAGTGCCTTTCAGCTTTGTACAAGTGGGGCCTTGGTTCAATCATCCACGCCCTTGATATAAGGGGCCTCACACTGGATCGCCTATGCAGGAAAAAAGCTCCCAGATGGGAAGATCTGGGTGTATAATATTTGGTCTTTCTTTGTATTAGTTAAGGTGGACCCTTCCTATGGAACGGTTAGGATTCTTCTAATCTGGGGGGTTTTAACTGGATCCATCCAGTGGGTCTTATAATATCAATGGTTTTGATCACTGAACGATGGATCCAACTTGCCCATCTGAGTAGAGCATTGTAATACCCCCTGAAGAAAGCTTTAATACTCCGGCAGTGTGATGATTTATATGTATGTATACAGGAAAATTTATATATTGATTTAAGTGGTCCAAATCGTGGGCCCTACTTCAGTTGCATCGTGACTCACCATATACACAGGACCAAGGATCCTAATGGGCTGATTGATGGTCATCTATTTGACAGTTAATATGGAAGCTAGTGAATGGCCCAAATTTATTTGATCATGATTTGGACAGTACATATATGCCATCTCTACGACAAATAGAGGAGCAAGGTTCATGGTCTATACCATTGATCTGATGGACCACACTATTGGTAACCGATACCATGAAGCCTCCCAGATTGGCAGATCCTAGTGATCGGAACATTTTTACCTTTTCTCTGTTGAACTTGGACAATCCCAGTTTCTTTTCGTTTCTTCTACCTCTTTCTATCTCTCTCATCAGTCTATTAACAGGACATCTGCTGAGAATTGTCTGTGCACACTTGTGTAGACTAAGGCATGGTAATTCCTATGCATATAGTGTGCACTGAGAAGTGAGGTCTTTGGTTATTGTTAATTTGTTTCAGAAGATTTGATTAGCTACAGAGTAATTATGTGATCTCTAGACATTGTATTTGGAGTCTTGGACAAGTGTGGCCTGTGAATGGGTGATCCATTTTGCTGATATGATGATCTGCTCTGTGGATTAGGGAATTCCCCTCAAATCAGGGATTGAACACTCACCATTTTGACATTGGTCTGCAAATAGAAAGTGAAGAAGAGAATACAGCAATGGTCCACATTCAATGGGGAAACAGAACTATTGGATGGATATTGGATACGGTTTCGAGTCTGCGGGATTGGGGACATGGACCATCTGTGTTGGAGCCAGTCCACATCAACACTCTTGATCACTGTGCTATGGGTTCTACTTGTCCAAATTCAAGGCTTCAGGATACTTTGTCCTTGGATTCAGAGGGTAACATGACTCGTATCTTCTTACATTTAGATTCCCGTCAATGGCCATCTGACCCTAAACCTTTAGCGGAGAAAAGGATTTGGTGAACTAATGAAAGCCGACTGAGCGAATAAATCTATGGAGATCATCTGAGTGCATATTTGGTGTTACTTCTAGCAGCTGTAGAATAGATTCTCAATAAACAATTCTCTAAAATTGTTTCTTGAGAATTGCTTATGTGAAAGTAATTTCCACATGATAGTTTCAATGGTGAGCGTTGAATCCCTATGGCTTGGCCTACTTTTAAGTCTACCTCATTTTTTGGAGTCATACCCTAACATGACATGATGAAACAGGATGGACGGAGTGAATGTCTTACGGTCATTGTGGTGGTAGGCTCCACATCATTTCATGTGGGGGTTATAGGAAAGTCACATTTGGCTTCTCTAGAGATGAGATTTGCTAAGCCGACATGCGTGTGCAATACGACTCATGTATATGCCACATGTTTGCCATCATGGCATGTAGGTCTGAGATCCAATCTTCATTAGAAAGGCACCACTGTATTGATGCCCTAGCCGAAGAATTATGTTGATCCATTGGTCAGGTGGGCTACAGTTTGCAACACAATGTATGGCTCTAATACACTTGGCTGATCTTTTCTAACCTATCCACCTTCCAATATTGGGGCCCACCTGATTGGACAAAATTAATTTCAGGGAAAACATGGTCAGACCAATTTTCTCGGACCACGTGTGTGCAGGTGTATGGCTCTACACAAGTATGCAATTAACACTTTCCACAGGAGAGAGGTTCAATTGTATGAATGTTTTTTGCAAGTTTGCATAAGCGGAAACGGCTATAGGAAACGGGGGACTAGGCATCAAGGAAAAAGATGCAAATTTGGAAAATTGTTTTTTCTAAAATTGATTAAGTGGCTAACCAAAGACTCTTGGAGTGTAAAAAAGTTATTTTCAGAAGCAAAATTAGAAAAAAGAAAATTTTTTTTTTTTTAGCAAAGCCAAACATGGCCTTAGTGCAGATTAATAATGAATTGCTTACTGGGGCCTCAAATTCTTGACAGGAAGCTAGTTTGGGTATTGGCATGCATGAGTGCCATTATTTGATTGGAAATACTTTTCCTTTATTACACCTATGCCTGGATTTTGAAATGAATGGGCCAGCAATATTCAAAATTTGATTTTCCCTGTTCATATTGTTCTTCATCTCTGCCTATAGCATATCTCATTGTTGTAAACGACATAAGAATTTCCAGGAAGAAAGCATTGGGAGCTGTTTTCATCGCTTGAATGCAGCATTAAATGGGTGTGAAACTGTGAAAGGTTGAGCGGCAGGTAAATGTTGGAGATTTACAAGGTCTGGGAGTGTAAAAAAGAAACTAGTAAACAACGGATGGATCCATTGAGGTTCACATGTGTTGCCCAGTCCGTTTATGTTGCAGGGCATATTGAACTGCCACCCCTCTGGTGGGTCCCACTGTGTAGGTCTCCTAGCCCAAAAGTAAGGTGGGCCGTGAATGAAACAAATGGATGGCTAGAGAAACCTGGTTTAGTTCACTTATTTTTAAATTTTGGAATACTACTGCAACATCTCTCTTCCGATGGATGACAATGACTAATAAAAGAAGACATGGCGAAACAAATCCAGTAGAATTACATCTCTTGCCTAAAATGATTTGTTTTGATCTCCTGAATGATCGTTTGCCATGCCCATAGTCATGTGGCACTTCTCTGGTAAAGTTTGGTCCGTTTATTTTTGTTGGTCCTTTTTTTTTTTCTTCTTCTTTTATTATTTATTTATTTATTTGGTTTTTGAAGGCTTTTACTAGGAGGGCTGCTGTTGTTAATAATAGTAAGGGTAAGAAAAAGGACTTATCACCACTAGATGCAGCATTGATAATCCAGATGAGCTTCAGAGCTCACCTGGTCCGTCGATCCCAGGTGCTTCGTGCACTTCGAGATCTGGCAGTGGCCAAAGCTAAGTTGAAAGAGATCAGAGCCCTATTCTCAAATTACTCCTATCGCCGTCGCATCACCGTTGATGCAGAAGAGCACCAGAGGTTCTCTGAGAAAATTATTGTTCTCCTCCTCACTGTTGATGCCATCGAGGTAAATTCAATTTGTTGTTGTTGCTGCTATAAATTAAATCTACTGAATTATTATTGATTCTCAAGAAGGTTCAAAGCATGACCTTTGGGTATCTACACTTGCCAAAGTTCATGCTTGCTATTAATTAAAGGATCTGTGTATGGCCATATTTCATTGAATTGTCATTTTCTCAAAGCATTTGGCAATTGCTGCACGTTTAGGGACCGGATCATATAGTTCGAGCTGTGCGCAAGTCGATTGTTGATGAGCTGGAGGCCATGCTTGATGTGGTGGACCCACAGCCACCTGGGAAGCTGGGTTCAATGAAGAGAAGGAGGTTCGATCTGCCTGAGAATGGACCCATCAGTAAGGAAATGGCGTCGGGTGTGGCGGAGGTGGTGCAGATGCTTGATGAAGAAGACCACGGGAGCAGTGCTGCCTTCCGGGACTTGTGAAAACCTGAAAAAAATGACCCTTCTATTATCACTGTTCTCCCCTTCATCAGGTGAGGTGACAAAAGGACTTTTTGTGTCTTATTATTATCATGGGGGCTGAAAGAGCATGGGCATTAGGAATTGGTGGCTTTGTTGAATCTTGTTGTTGATAGGGAACTGGAACTTTCGAGGGAATGTTTTTTTTATTTTTTTTTTATTTTGCTGCTAGTCTTGTTTGTATTGCGGTAACATGTTTTCTTTTTTTCTTAAACTTGATTTCCTTAGTATAAGCGAGGTTTAAAGTCAGCTGATATAGGATGACATATCAGTTGCTGTGGCTGCTATCGGTCAGTATTTTTGAAGGGGAAAAAATCATCATCATCATCATCATATCCTTGTCCTGGCTATTAGGGGTCCACTTCTTGCATAGAACCGTGATGACCAGTTGCCTACCTGGCATTGACCGTCTTTTACCCGGGCCAGTTCTTAGTGGCTATGTTCCAGGAAGTTTCTAAAGAAGCAAACTATTCCCCAAACACACGGCTGCAGGTTCTAGTGTTGTGAGTTAAATTGGATTCTTTTCTCAACCCTTGGTTGTCAGTAACATGGCTTTTGCAGCAATACGCCAATTTAATGCTAACTCACTTGCCTTGGGATTTATTTTGCAAACTACATTCCCCTGTAGTTGGGGGTTGAATGACTTGGCCTTTCTATTTTCCAGCTTGAAAAAGCGGGGTTTTCAAGCTTAGTTAATCATAATTCATACATCAAAATCTTAGGCTCTTCTAAGAAGTTTGTTATTTTCAAGCGTTCCTCAGTAATTGATTGTTGAACTGGCCCAGGCCATCAGTCTTGTGCAAGAGGGCCCATGGTTCTGTGATCCAGATTGCGGATCTGATTTGTCTCATTAATGATGGACCTTACCCTGAAAATCTCCATAAGCAGACAAGACTAGTCCATCCGTTGGTGGCCTGCAAAATATAAGGATGTGATTTTTCATGACATGTTCTTACGCTGGAGTGAAGTCGGATAAGCAGTTTGGTTGCTTAGTTGTAGTTTCATTTGCACAATACTCTTACAATAGGTTTTGGGTATCTCGAGGTTCAGACTAACGTTTGGGTATATGATAATTGAAAGGACCTCACAAATTGCCTATTGATTACTTGACGTGGCTTGCATTACCACTCCGACCGGCTGTTTATAGTTAGTTGCAGAGATTCTTGACTCTGAACGTGTCTTCCTCGTTACATTTTTGGATTCCTGCCCACGCATGCATATACCTTTTGAGGACCTGCAGGGACCTGCAATTGAGTGACTGGAGTTAAAACCACATATGGGGCCATATGTTCCAAATAATACTTTTTAGATAAATTCTCCATTTTTATATAATTTGTATACTATTGAATCTAATAAAATTATTTGGTTACGGATGCATAGATTAATGTGAATGATTGACTGTAGTAGCTTGTACAACTGGCATTCTACTATGTTTTTTTTATTGGTTTTTAGGTGATACTTTCCCAAAATGTAGTTTGATTCGAGGCACAATCGCTGTCTGTTGTCTATATTTTTGGTATGATACATAATAAACTGTAGAATCAGATCTCCCTGTTAAATAAATCATCATGCTAGATCAACTCTCTCAAATTTAAGAAAAACTCAATCTACATTGGTTGGGCTTGGATGATCATTACGGTTGGCTTGTCATCTATCTAGCTTTGCTCCTTTATATCTAGAATTTTTCTTCAAAAGGCTTCTCCTTCAGTTGGTGGAAGATTTGTGCGATCTATCCACCCAAAATGTTTTCTTCCACTTGGGTTGTTACCGGCATACGCCATTCGATCTATGCTAGCTTTAATTCCAAATGACATGAACCATTAGGTTCATGTACAACGGTCATGTAATAACTCTTATATGCTGATGAGAACTGCCTCTTCGAAGCTCCCTGAGGAGTCAATCGAAATGATATTGTAGTTGTTTATCTTACCCAATAACTTTCTGTGATTAAGTAATGTGATCTTATAGATTTATTTAACTACTTGGCAAATACCCAATTTCCGAAGGATCAAACTCTTATTTTTATAATTACTAGATTGGGTCACAAGAACAGGGTGAAAATGATACTTCTCTTTGTACATTTGTTTTAAATAATCAAGTAAAAATGATACTCTTCGAACATTTCTTTTTAATATAGAGGTTTGTGACTTTGTGTTTTCTTTTCCCCTTACCAATGTAACTAATCCGTTTGTTGTTTTGGTTCGAATTGCTTGGTCATCTTAGATATTTTTGGATGCTTGAATGAGCTGGATTGTGAGCAGCATTCTGTAAATGTGCTAAAGACTAGTCCTTCAGACATGGTGCTGCCTACACGGCCCCAAACTTCTCTTTCCCATCATTTTCTGTTTGTTATTATTATTATTATTATTATTATTATTATTATTTGTTTCGTATTTGTTTTTTGTTTTGGAAAATTTTAAACTAAAAGCCTTTCCTCCCTTCCCATTGGAAGTGGCTGCATGCTTTTCTTCCCCTTTTGTTTTCTGGTTTTTTATCCCTTTGGTTATTTTTCTTGGTTTTTCTTTTTTGTTTTTTAAAAATTTTAACCGAAAAGCCTTTCCTCGCTCCCATTGGAAGTCTCACACCCTACAGCTCATGAGGGCCACACTACGGGGAACAATGAAGAATGCTTACCGAAGATTTGTGTTTGGGGTCACCACGGTGTTCATCTTCCATGCAACCACTTTTTAATTAAGTGGGTTCACTAGGAATGTACAATAACCAAAAAAAAAAAAAAACGAAGAAAAAAAGCAAAAAAGAAAAAGACCTAAAACCTAGGTGGGCCACACTGCCTTGAAAGTTTGTCTTTATTTTACATCGTTCGTGTGCCCCACACCCCGCAACGCACATAGTTGGAGTGATATACCACCCATGTATTCATCTGCGCCCACATTTAGACCACAAACCTTTTCTTTTCCTTGCACTTGAAAGAATGCCGCTCTTCTCATCCATTAAGAATTCCGTTACCCTCTGTGTATCAGTGTTTGTTGTTACGGGATATGTTGGGACAAATCCTGTCTTTGTTGGGTTGGTTCATGTTATGATATAATGTAGTGAGTTCTGGATATAGAAAGAAATACCTTCTCAAGCGCAGTTCTTGAGTTAACGAGGTGAGCAATCTCTTATATAGGGAGAAATAAAAGTGATATTATTGATTAAAAGGTTTATTTTTTATTTTTATAAAGACTTCTCATGTGACTCTTATAAGTATTGAACTCTAAAGTTGTAAATAAAAACTTTTCTAAAATAGTAAATGACTTTGTAAATGATTTGGATACTTTCATAACAGAATTCTCCATTACCAAAAAACATCTTAAAAATGACAAAAAATAAGTAACTTATTAAGAATAGTAAATTTAAATTGAAACTCAAAATTAACCCATAAATGACCTTATTTTGGAAATTGGTCAAGGATATGTTAACTTTTGGCATTGCCCAACGTGTATTGCTCATTGATAGCTTTCTAACAGCTCTAACAACATAACATTCACTTGAAATGGATACAATTGTAAAGTGAGGTCCATCAGTGGTTATGATGCCCGACATAACCTGTAGATCAAACTTTCTAACTTGATTCCTTTCTATCCTAGCTGTTCATGTGATTCTCCTTGACATCAAGCCTCTGCACTTAAAAATTAAACTCGCAGCTGAGTTTATAATAGAAGTGGCACATTGGGATGATTTGTCTTTGTTGCGCATATTAATAAAATGCAACTTTATATAACAATATCTAACTTCTGCTTCTTTACAATCCTTTGCCTCTGGGTGTCAATTTCCACTCCTTTCATAGCAGTGGTTTTGCGACAGTGGATTGCAAGAGTTTTGATTGTAGCTTCATTCGTTGCTCAATATTCATTAGCCAATGTGTTGTTGTTACTATTGGCCTTCAATTTGTGCATTTTGGTCATTGCCTAAAAGGGTAAAGATGCGTTGATCTTCGTAGTGATGACTGTGAGAGTGTCCATCTCCTTGGTCGTCGAGCTATCTTCAGTTTTTAACTATCAATCTTTTCTTTTGATCCATTCGTTAACTGATGTTTTGACTCCATCGAAATTTTTTCTAGACATGCTATTGATTCAGTGGTAGGTCCGTCCAACAATTTAACATTGGATTCTTCTTAGTGATAGTACATGTTGATGCATGTCTGGAGCAGTTGATATATCCGCGAATCCATTAGGTAATTCGATTTTGTATTCATTAAGAGGCGCTTATTTATTTGCATAGGTCCACTCTTCTTCTTCATTGGTGGATTCCTCCAGATGTACTTACAAGTCTTCTCTTCTTCTTCAACATCTAATTGATAAAAAAACATCTGAATTAGCCTCGCCTCTTTAGTGTTGTGGCCTATGATTTGGCATGTGTCGTGCACGTGTTGCACTCCAAATTAGCTAGCCATGAGCCCCTTTGACAGTCATGGACCATTCCTTGCGTTGGTTCTGAAGGCTCCATAGATAGTCATCACATGCATCTCCTGCATGTGTTGTTGGGTTTTGGGTAGGAAGGTTTCAAACTTTAAAAAATGCTTGATTTTTTGAAACATCACTTGTAGGATTGTTGCCACCCAATCTGTTATTGGACACCGACTCAAAGACCTTGCTCTATACCAAAATAACGTAGTGGGTGGTGGAGAAAGGGAAGACATGGTTGTCTTGCTCTCAAGCATATAGCCGTTGAATCGAAAAGGTGAGAAAAATCTAAAATACAGAAAAGTCTAAAATACGAGAAATAAAAGTCAATATTATTGATGAAAAATCTGTTCACTTTCACGGCTCATGTAAGTCTTAAATCCTATATTTGTAACTTTTCTGAAATTGTAAACTTTTCTAAAATAGTAAATTTATTATTAGCTAACTACTTTGAAATTGAATCTTAGAGACTTATAATCTTATCATGACTCTACAAAACCTAAGACTCTAAAATAAAAATAGTAAAAACTGAAACTCAAATTAACCTCTAAAAACAGTTCCATTGCCCAACATGCAGATCTTGTCAATAACTTTCCAACAGCAAATTACATGCACAAAACAAATAATAAGTTGTAAAGTTATGGCCATAGGAAACTATAATGCGTTCTTAACCCTTGGATCAAATTTCTAACCCATTGCTTTTGATCCTAGCGGTCCATGTGATTCTCGTTGACTTTGTCTTACATCATGATCCCTACCCTCTAGATGAAAGGGCATTCAAAACACTGTTATTGAACCACAAAGCAACATTAAAAATACTTAAAATTTAAAGAAACATGGTTAAACGATCAACCGTTGAAATATTGTGTTAATATTTCTTTCTTAGGGTTGGACTACTCCCCATCTAAAATTTTCTTGATATTCCCTGTCCTCAATAATTCCCATCGTATGAAGAAACAGTTTGGATTATTTAAAGACGTTCCTACTAAAGAGAAGAGAGTCGATACTTGGCATAGAAAGAATGATGCAAAGGCATAATTGTATGCTTGTGCTCCTATTACCTCAAAATGATTAAAATTTGGAACACATTGTCTTCATGTTTTAGTCCAAAAATCAGTTTGGTTGAACAATCTTAACCTCTGATTATGTAGTTTTATGCTATTGTAGTGTACCCATGAAACTGATGGGAAAGGTTTATAGTATAAAGTGCAAGACCGGCGAGTTTTTTATGGGACAGAATAGTGGCAGTTAAGGAACAATATAGTGATAGCCATGACGTAGTTGAAATGAAGATGTTAAAATGGATGAGCGACAAGATGAGGAAGGATATGAATAGAAATAAACGGCTTAACGAGTAGCATTGGCAGATAATGAGGGAAAGTAGATTAAGATGGTTTGGGCATGTGTAGAGGATGCCAAAAACTACTTTAGTTAGGTGTGCATTGGTTGATGTTGAAGACTCAAGGGAAAGGGAAAGGCTCAAATAGTAAGAGAGGATAGGAGATCCTACCATCATACTTGCAAAGGATAAAAATTGAATTGCTTATGGGTGTGTTGGTTCAAGTTGAAGTCTCCAAAAAGAAAATAAGGAGGCTCGAGAGGATTTGGATAGAGATAGAAAAGAACCGAGGACCTATGATCTAACTGAGGAAATGGTGAATGGGTGAATAGAATCATGTAGATAAGGCTTAAATGATGATGATAAATGGTAGAATAAATCCACCAACACCATAGATAATTTGATACTAAAAACAAGCATAAGGGTCTGTTTGGACAATGGTATTAAGTTGTATTAAATGGGATTGCATTACTAATTCTACTTTGAAAATTGGAATTGCATGTTCGAAGGAGTGTGAGATGAGATTAAAATTAACTTTGTAGGCTTTGGGAAATGAGTCTTGTGTTGGAAAGTGTGAGATGAGATTACTAATCCCATGGCTGATGGATGTTTGCTTCATCAAGTTTAATCCAAATGCAATTTGAAAATAAATCCTGGGATTTATTTTTAATACATATATTTTGAATATAATATTAGAAAACATGGGATATACCCGAGGACACTACCTTACACATGCATTTATTGTAACTTTTACAATTCCATCTATATCTATTGCATCGTGCATTTTTATTTTCTATACTTGACGGCGGATCATCCATCACATCACACTACAGACCAAAGAAGTTCTTCTCAATGACGAAAAGGATAACATTTAAGAGCCGATCACTATTGTGACTTGTTTAAAGAAAACAGGCCCATTGCATGAATTCCCAGTTATTAGTATCACGGTCGCTCAGTATGGTTTATTTTTTTTGCTGCCTGGAGTTGGAATTATATTCGTGGAAAAAGTGAAAAGAGATTGTAACTGAGAAAACCCTATGGGTCCCACGATGATGTATGTGTCTTATCCACACTGTCCATCTGTTTATCCAGCTCATTTTAGGGGTTGAGCTCAAAATCGAAGCATATCCAAAGCTCATGTGGACCACACTACAGGAAACAGTGGAGATAATGATGTCCACTATTGAAACCTTTTAAGGGTGCACAGTAATGTTTATTTGTCATCCAACCTGCTCGTAAGGTTACACGAACATGGATGAAGGGAAAACACAAATTTCAGCTTGATCTAAAACTTCTGTGGACCCCGAAAAGTTTTCAATGTTTTATGTTCAATTTCCTATTTCCTATGGCGTGGTCCACTTGAACTTTGGGTATTCTTCAATTTTAGGTCCGTCCTCTAAAATGAGCTGGGAAAAATGGATGGACGGTGTGGATAAGACTCGTACATCACAATAAGCCCCACAAAGATTACTATAGCATGCTGAGTTACTCTGTACGGAATCCGCGTCCGACGAGGACATGTAGATACACTTCCCAAACCTCGCAGCCAGGCGCGACATCCAGCCGTTCATCAATGTGGCCCACCATTCACATGCCCTGCCTACAAAACAAGGCTGGCTTATTCATCGATAAGGTTCAGATGGGTATCCTCAGTGTAGGTTGTTGTTATTTTTTTAATTTTTCTAACCGTCCAGTTTTGCCAAGCATGCTTGGCCCACTTGATGAGCTAACCCGCCATAATTTCATCCGAGTGGATCTTCTCAAGCTGTAACACCTTCTTTTCAAAAGTATCCCTGATCCACTGATACCGAATCTCTATTTGCTTCGACTTAGAGTGCTGATTTGGATTCTTACTCAAGTATATAACACTTTTACTATTGCAATAGACCATGTGCTGCTCCTGCTTCAGAATAAGTTCCTGTAAGAACCTCTTCATCCAAAGCATCTCTTTATATGCTTCTTTAACTGCAATGTACTGGACCTCTGTTGTCAACAATACTACAACCTTCTGTAACTTGCTCTACTAAGAAACTGCTCCTTCTGCAAACGTGAACATAAACCCCGATGTAGACTTCCCGGAGTATATGCCACCTACCATATCTGCATCTGTGTAACCTTCTAACATAAGCTTTCTGTCACCATAGCATAGGCTTAACCTACATGAGCCTTTTAGATACCACAATATCCATTTTACTGATGTCCAATGTTCTTTACCAGGATTGATAAGATACTGGTTGACAACACCAACCGCATATGCTCTGTCTAGGAGTGTATACACCATAACATACATCAAACTTTCTACCGTTGATGGTAGGGTATCTTTCTCATCTCATCCATCTTTGCCTTTGTTTTTGGACACTACTTGTCGCTCAATTTGAAGTGACCATCCAGTGAAGTACTGATCGGCCTCGCTGCATTCATATTGAACCGCTCTAAGACTTTCTCAATATACTGCTCTTGTGACAAGTAAAGATTTCTGATGCTTCTATCATGAGTTATCTCTATTCCTAGGATTTGTTTACCCGAACTCAAGTCTTTCATTACAAATGACTTACCCAACTCCTGTTTTACCCTGTCAATCTTCTTAATGTCTTTACCCATGATGAGCATGTCATCAACATATAACAGTAGAACTAAAAAATCACTATCTGAGAACTTGCGCGTGAACACAGTAGCCGACTCCATTCTGTCATATTAATGCTTTAACATGAACGAGTCGAATTTCTTGTATCATTACCTTTGAGCTTATTTCAGCCCATACAAGCCTTTCCTAAACCTACACACCATATACTTTTTGTCTTTGACTTTGAACCCCTCTAGTTGGTGCATGTAAATCTCTTCTTCCAGGTTATTACGAAGAAAGACAGTTTTAACATTTAACTGTTCTATCTGCAGATCCATGTTAGCCACTAACTCAAGCAACACCCGTATGGATGTCATCTTCACCACTGGTGAGAATATATATTTTCTTAAAGTCTATACCTTTCCTTTGACCAAACCCTTTCACCACAAGTCTGGCCTTGAACCTTGTTTTTGAATTCTTCTGCTCAATCGTCTTTCTGAACACCCACTTATTGTTCAGAGTTTTCTTGTCCTTAGGCAATTTCATCATATCATAGGTGTGGTTCTTATGTAAGGATTCCATCTCCTCTTGTATAGCTTTCAACCATTTCCCTTTATGCTCGTTAGCTAAGGCCTTAGAATAATCTTCTGGCTCTCCCCTATTAATAAGTATAATGTACTCATGTGGTGAGTACTTCTTGGATGGATGTTTATCCCTAGATGTCCTCCTCACCTGTGGCTCAATAGGTGGATCAAGTGGGGGTTGCTCCCCCGGTCTATCATCTATAGGAACTCCCTCTTCCTCTGCACCTTGCTGTACTCCACGTCATCAGGCACTGTTGAGGGTTAAATATTGCATATTAGATCTAAATTATCACATAATTTTACGTACATGATAATGCTTAATGACCTATTTTAATCGTGTTTTTGTTGCAAGGTGAATTTACGGGCTTAGACTAAAAAAGGGTGTTAAAGGAACAAATTTAACACTCTGAAGTCACTAAGGCAAGGGACGGACCCCAGGAGACTGAGATCGAAGAATTTACACGTCAGATATCTGAGAAAATCAAGTCATTCATGCTAAAGAGGCCTGAAAATCGTTTAGAATGTAAGATCACAGGGTTCTCACCATCCGTTCAGCTCGAAACTTAAGATATGACCTCAGGGCCATAAATTAACCATACACATCGAATTTCAGCCACCAGAGCCCTGTGAAAGTAGCCAAACGGATAAATCAGCTTATAGATTATCAATCTGGGGCCCACCTGATATCTGGATACACTTCAATTTTGGTTTTAACCTCTTAAATAGGGTAGTAAAACGGTTAGACGGAGCAGATTTCTCGAATACATCACGACGGGACCCACTGAAGGGTGTGCGTGTACGTTGCATATGTGCACATGCCGCACACCGTAAAAATACAAGTCGGTCAGCGTTGCCATCGTCAGTTTTTTATTGTCAACCCCATTCATCATCCCTATGGATGATCTGGACCATCCATTATGTCCATAGGGAGGGCATAACCCTCATCTAGGTGTTTGTTTCGTCCCTTGCAAACTTACACAGATTCTGGCCTTTCAAACGCAAGATGGACGACAAGTTTAAAATTCAATGGGCCACACTCAACACAATCCAAAACCATCCATATTTGAATGGTTTTTCAATGGGAATCGAATGGACTGAAGGATCTATTCGTCAAAGACGAGGATGGGTGCCATCAATGTCACAACGTAAGCTTTGTTACGCAGGCCCAGTTTCGGCGTCCAAAATCGACAGGTTTTAAGGATATTGCACGATCACAACCATGATCAGATGGCAGATCTGATTCATTCATCATGAAGGCCACCCCAAAATGTCCTAGAGAATGTTATTCCTTTGAGAAGAAAGCAAGGAAAATGAGTTGTTCTTGGACCGTTTTCTTTACTACGTAATAGAGTTTACGCAGGGAGTGCGTGAAACTTCCGCATCGACTTCAGTTGTTGCATGCGTAAAAACTCATTCCACCGACTCTAGCAAGGTCAGTTCTCCACCGCCCTCTCTTGCTATAAAAGAAAGAGAAGAAAGAGACGAAAAGAAAAAAAAAAGTGGAGACGTGCATAGAGAAAGAGACCATAAGAGCTTTGTTTTCTAGTTTTTTTCTGTTTTAGTTTTTCTTTTCTTTTCTTTGAAGACTTAGTTAATCATGCCTGTGGTTAGCTAACCTCTTAGCTAGGGCTAAGAGGTGAAGCTTGTGGAGTGATGGGAAGATGTAAGACTCGTATCTTGGTCCGTACCTTTCCGTATACTTTCGCGGTCTTATCGGTTGAATTTTGGCAACCTTCGACCCTTAAACAATATCGACGCGCGACCCTGATTCATATACCGACAACCCGAGACCAATACTATAGCGACCGCGCCGTCGTTGCGGTTCCGATACCGCGACTCGCGCGCCGAGGCGATACCCTGGTCAAGAAATATGGGCCAACGTTCGGTGCGAGAAAATGCCGCGCGTTGCGAAAACTAAGGGAATCTCTACGATGTGTCACATCAATCACATCAATTCCATCAATCAATCACCCATCAATCCATCACACGTTCCATTTTCCCAAGCAACCATAAAAGTCTTCATCTCCCATACCTCTCTTACACAAAAACCTCAAAAGTCAAGCTTTTCTTACACAACCATCACTCACCCATCCATCCATCACTCTCTCTCTCCCTTTACATCACTCTCTCTCTTTCTCTCTTTCTCATTTCAAAAATTCCAAGCAACAAGAGTCTATACGTATGGAATTTCTCCAAATTCCTAAGCTCCAAGTGGCCCACCTTCCTACCCCAAAATCTCTCATCTCAACCCTCCATTCTTCATCTTAACCATTGAAGTTGAAGCTAAGGTGCCAAGGAACCCCTAGGAGCGAGAAGATCTGACGGTGGGTGCATCTATAGAGTAGTTTTACTTATTTTTATGATGGGCCAAGTGAGGCCCACCGATCAATGGTGTGGATCTCACTTGGGACCCTAATATGTGGCCAATGGACCACATGGATCATCATGATCGTTCCATGATGGGGTCATTCTCCATGGACCCCATCATGATATTTATTTCATTGCAAAAGGTCATCTAGACCGTCCATATCGGTGGGGAATGGATCTCCACCGTTGATTTACGCTTTTGATGGTCTCATGTTCAACAGGATCCGTATATTGTATGATTCATTGCAAGGGAGGGCCCATAATGTCAGGGTCCCTCCATCACAAGCCGTGTCCCACTCTCCATGTCTCTCTCTCTCTCTCTTTTATTTTATTTTTATTTTTATTTTATTTTATCTTAATTTATGTGATGAGGTTGTGTGGCCCACTTGAATGGACCCCACCTTGGGGTTTATCTCATTCAAATTTTTATTCAAGTGGGGCCCACCTTATATGTTGAATCCATGACAAACATCAGTGGTGGCCCACTTCATCAGGGCCCACCACACTATTTTCTAAGGAGGTCCATCGTCCAGCGTCTGGGACGTTGGACGTCCCTGTAAACAAAAAAAAAAGAAAAAAGAAAAGAAGTTTTGGGGTGGTCCCCTCGTATAGGCCCCACCCTAATGTTTATGTTCAATCCACGCTGCCTATTCCGTTTTCAAGGCCATTTTATGCGTTGAACCAAAGAACGAGATCAATCTGATGATCAGGCGGGCCATACCATAGAAAATGGTATTTCTAACCTTTTAAAGGCTTTTAAGGCCCATTTTATTGTTCTATACGCTGAAAAATGTCCAACCTTGGACTCTTTAGGTTTGTTTTGGGCTACTGAACATAATGGGCGGAGTGAATCTATGAAATGTGGGTCACATGCGCGAAAAATCTCGAAAATTAAGTTTTTTCCAAATTTTGTTAAAACAAGAGGCTTTGCCTCTCTCTGACATTGGTAGCGACGTGCAGCAGGCGCTGCACGTCGGGCGGGCGGGCAGCATGCAGCCACCCACGGCTGCTGCCGTGGGCCGCACCTGATGTATATGACTTATCTGCGCCGTTCATGAGGCGGGTCCCCTCCTCAGGTGGGCCCCCTCCAAAAATGAGACAGATCCAAAGCTCAGGTGGCCCACACCACGTGAAACAGTGTGAATTGAATTCTACCGTTGAAGAGTTTTTGGGGCCCACAGAAGTGCTGGATCAAGCTGAAATTTATGTTTCCCCCCCAACCAGGTCTGTTTGACCTTATCAATGGGTCGGTTGTCATATATATATTACAGGGTGGGCCCCACATGGGACCCACAATGAAGTATGTGTTAAGTCCACCGTCCAGATGGACGGTGGCACCCACCATGGCGGTACCCACTTCATGCATGCCCTGCCTCCACCGTCCAGTGGACGGTGGGGCCCTTGTGATGTATGTGCCTTATCCGCACTGTCCACTGGACAGTGGGACCCACCATGATGCATGTGATGCATCCGGACCGCCCATCCACTTTAACACATAAGGCCTTTAGGTTAAGCCCCTTTGGACTGTAAAAAGGGCCTATGGGTTAGGCCCATTTGCTTTACAAAAGGGCTATGGGTAAGGCCCATTTGATTTATGGAATGCTTATGGGCTAGGCCCATTTGATTCATTCAAGGCCTAAGAATTTGGGCCCACTTCAAATGTAGAGCCTATGGGCTTAGGCCCACTTGATATGTTCCAATTCCATAGGAATAGGCCCTTTTGATGTGTTCCAAGGCCCATAAAATTGGACCCATTTGTTGCATTCTTAAAGCCCATGGGAGTGAACCCATTTGATTATAAAAAGGGTCAATGAGATTAGGCCCACTGGACTTATTTGAGACCCATGAGTTAGGCCCATTTTATTTGATTAAGGCCTAGGGGTTTAGGCCCATTGAACTCATGTTAGGTCTATGGGTTGAGGCCCACTTGATCTACATGTGGGGCCCAATTGGTGTGGCCCATTGGTCATACATTAGACTCATGAGACTAAGCTCATTAGATGCAATCCAAGGCCCACGGGTTTGACCCATTGCAATGCACATAAGACCCATTGGTGTGGCCCATTTATGTGGCCCATCTGATGAATAAAAGGCCCAATATGATATGACCACGTAAGGTCCAATGGGGACAACCTACGGTCCATTGTAATGTGTAAATTCATTACAGACTAAGTACTGATGTTTACAAAGATCGTGCCTTGGGAGCAATGTTGGTTTGACGTCCACATTGCGAGTGTAATGATAGTTGGATGTCTACATTACGATTCTCCTTAGGGCCCATTACTGGGCCGTACTTATCGTGTATAGGTCCTCCAGGTCCATCTGCATTGTAAGATAGTTCATTTTATTATAACATGTTTAGTACAGTTTCATGACTCATGATCATACGCATCATATGTATGCTTGACGTGAGAATTGTCTGATCATAGTATTTGCCTTCGGGTAGGTTGTTTATGAGCTCCCGGTTAGGCGGTGTTGCCCTACATGAGTGCACGATATGCGCAGGATTTGATGCATGACTGGATAGTGTGAATCATGCATATCGCATTTGTATGACATGGATATTGTATGCCCTAGCGGCATCAGGGTCGTAGCCTCCACAGACGCATCGTGGTTGGCAGGATTGGATACCGAAAATCTTGTTCTACATGGGGTACTATAAATATCCCTGGATGAAAGTCCCTAAACCCTTATGGTACCAAGAGGTTGCTCCAACGTTTAGACCGAGTGGATAGATGAGCGTTGAGCGCCGATTACCAGACGATTACGCTCTCCACTGTGTCGTGGTCGGTTGGAAGGGGGTGCGGCCTTACCCGCCCGAGTGTAGGGGACAATGCTAGACTGAGTCTGACCAGCTCGAGGAATGGGTCCGCTATCTACGAGTCGCGCCCGATATTGGCAGACGGATAGTGTGGTCTCTTCCACTTACCTTATTGCGCGCGATGTGGCGGCAATCTGGTTTAGAGTGTACTAGACCCCGGTGATATTCCATACTTTGAGCTGTATTGATGTGTGGACATAGATGAGGATCTGTATGCTTGAGTTGCATTATACATTGCATGGCCTTGGGATGACCGATACCATTCATGTCTTGCATCGCATAAGCTTTGGTACGGCTCATGATATTATGGTTCCATCTGCATATTCCGCATTACTCTGCCATTGCATGTTCATATTACTACCTTGCGCACACACTTTCACCACCCTCTAAGCTTTCTGTAAGCTTATGCACGACCATTGCGTGCAGGTGACGTTGGATCGCAGCAGCGCTGAGGCAGCAGCACGTTGCTGATCATTTGGAGTTTTTGTTATTTACCATTGTATTTCTCTTTATGCTCATTGTACTTATAAAGTTTTTGATCATAGTGGAAATGTAATGGAGTACTTGGTTGTTGTTTGTGGGTTATGCTTATTACGAATCAAACTAATGTTGAAAATCCTCCTCGTAGCATCCCAGGATCGGAACCTGGCGAATGGGAGCTAGGAGCTGAGAATGGGGTTTTACGGAGGCTGTCGGCGCCGGATTCGGCGATCGAGAATTTTGTGAGCCCGGTTTCCGAGTTTGGGGCGTGACAAAAGACTTTATGGTTTTGATTCATTAATGAACTGATGTTTTATTCTAGTTTGATTAAGGAATGCCTTTAGTTTATAATGGTTTGTTGTGACTTCAAGTATTTTCTTTTCATTATTCTGATTATGAAGTTAAGAAGCCCTTTGGTTCACCATCGTCCCTTGGACATGGTTGGATGACAGACCTCTTTTTAACATTCATACATCACTCAGATTGGCTGTGGATTGGTTTAATTCCGTTGTTTGTTTTGTCTCATGGGCATGGTTTTGTGATGAAATTCATTTTAATTTATATCCTTCTTATCTCTTGAAAACTAGATCAAAAGAAGTTCAGATTTGATTTTCATGGTTATATCTTCCAATTGGATGAAGATGGGACACGAAGTCCAGTTGAGTTCTTGAATCAAGCGTAAATCTTCCTGATCTCTACAAGTGGATCCTTGGCATCCTAGTTCCCTACCTTTGAATTCTTAAAGTTTTAGATTGTTATTTCACCATTATTCCCTCATATTCAGTTAATTTAGATTTCATTTTATCTAGTTATAGTTCTAGTTATTTTCAGATTACGTACATGTTTCAGTTCCCGTGGATTTAACCTCGATCTTACCGAGTTTATTACTACATCACATGTTTCAGTTCCGATGGATTCGACCTCGATCTCACCATTATTCCCTTATATATACTTGGGGTGTGAACAGGCACCACAGGAAAAATAACCAGATTCATGTCCTATAGCTCACCTGAATTAGGTTGAGTCTTCTCTGACTTACAAATGTCTTCTATACATTGATCTTCAAAGAAGATCACATCTATGCTCCTGACGAGCTTCTTCTCGGTCAGATCCCACAGTCTGTAACCAAACTTTCATCACCGTACCCCAAAAACACACATTTTCTAATCTTCATATCGAGCTTGAACCTCCCTTCCTTTGGTACCTGAATAGATGCACTGCATCCAAACACCCTGAGATGACTATACGAAGGATCTGGTTCAGTCCACATATTCTCAAGTACTTCTCCATTCAACGGGGCTGATGAAGACCTGTTTATCAAATATATTGCCGTGTGCATTACTTCTCCCCAAAACATCTTAGGCAACTTTGTATAGGATAATATGCATCTGATTCTCTCTGTAATGGTGAGATTCATTCGCTCATCCACACCATTATGTTGGGGGGTCTTGAGAACCGTCTGTTCATGTCATATACTCAGGGACTTACAATACTCACGGAAGTTACCAATGTATTCACCACCATTGTCAGTGCGAATGCACTTTAATGATCTACCTGTCTCTCTTAACCATAGTATGAAACATTTTAAACACACCAAAGACCTCGTCTTTGGATTTCAAAGTATAAACTCAAATCCTCCTAGATGCATCATTTATAATAGTAATAAAATACAATGCCCCGCCTTAGGTTTTTTTCCTCATAGGACTACAAACATTAGAATAAACCAAATATAATGCATACATTTTATTAACATGGGAAGCAAATTTAACAAATGAAACTCTATGTTGTTTTCCTGATAAACAGTTAATATACGTTTTGAGAGGTATACCTGTCACTTCTGGAAGGAGGCGCTTCTTCGTTAATAGCTGAAGTCCCTTTTCACTCATGTAGCTTAGACGCCTGTGCCACATGTTAGTAGTTGAATCTTCTGCTGTGTTCAATCCACCGTTGTATACACTGATACTCGTCTTATAAAGGGTGCAACACTTCTTCCCTCTAATTGTGATCAACGAACCTTTGATGAGCTTCCAGCGCCCACCAACAAATCGGCTTTCATAGCCATCATAATCCAAACTTCTCGTTAACATCAAGTTGAGGCGAAGGTTTGGAATGTGCCTCACATCCTTGAGAACCAATGTGCAGTCCACATCGGTCTTTACACAAATATCACTAACCCTTATGTTCTTTAATCTGCCAAAATTTTTCATACACGGTTCCAAAGTCACCTGACCCGTACGATCTTTGGTATGCCAGAATTTCTCATATCACGGTTCCAAAGTCACCTGAATTTCCTATATCACGGTCGCTTTAAATATCACCGACTCTTATGATCATTGATATGCAAGAATTTTCCATATCACGGTTCCAAAGTCACCTGATTTGTTGCTTGTGAAGAAATCTCTGCTTAGAGTTGTATGAAATGATGCTCCCGAGTCTATCACCCAGTCGGTGTCCTGACTCGCAGTTGTGAGATAAACATCATGATATGTCGAAAGAATAACTATAACGTCGCCACATGAAGCGACCGCAGTGGAGTCTGATTCATCTTCCTTCTCTTTTCCTTTTCCTTTTTTGTCATTCTTCTTCTTATGATATTCATGCTTGTTGTGGCCATTTTTGCCACAATTCTAGCATTCAACATCCTTCCTGACACTCGACTTGTCTCTTGATTTGTCTCAAGCCTTCCCGCCCTTTCTGTTCTTTCTTTTCCCCCGATCTTGTGTCACAAGGGTCTCTTGTTGAGTAGACCCCTGAGACTTTATCTTTGTCTCTTCATTGACGAGACAACTAGTTACCTGTTCCATGAACATCTTTCTTTTTGACACGGAGTTACTCAGATATACTACCAATATCTCCCAACTGTCAGGCAATAAGATAAGTAATAGTAAAACTTATAGTTCATCGTCCAGGACCATCTTCATAGCGGACAGTTGGTTTAATATATTGCTAACCTCATGTATGTGCTCTGCCACAGAACCACCATTTTTGAACTTGATATTCACAAGTGGTCTTATTAGAAAAATTTTATTGCCGGTTGTCTTCCTTTTATACAACCCTTGTACCTTTAACCATAAGCTTGCAGTTGAGGTTTCCCTAGACACATAGTGGAATATGGAATAGTCTAGCCATTGTCTAATAAACCCCACTGCCTTCCGGTCAAACTTTTTTCAATCATCATCTGATATATCTTGTCTTTGCTAATATGCTTAGAATCAGAGCATACAAGTTCTTTCAATAAAGCAAGTCCTTCATCTTAGCTTCTATATGGTCCAGTTAGAATCATTGAGACTGATTATCCTTGATGTGCCACCTTCCATAATTCAGAATTGATCCCACTCCGTTCAACCAACCTGCCTCTAATACCACTTTATTGGAAGCGTTGCACAAAATCTTTACGATCTCGCATCCCAAAACACTAAAATTATGCGATATAATAAAATAATGAAATAAATCAAAACACAAACCACACGACACAAGAGATTTTATGTGAAAAATCCTTGAAGAGGTAAAAACCACATGACTTAGTACAGAGTAACAATTTACTATAAAGTAGAACGTTACAACTGATCACAAGCACACATCGCTTGGATCAAACCTTTTTTTCTAATGTACGAGTGGATGAACAATAAGAGAATAATGAAAAAACGGAGAGATCTCACCAATCACAAGGATGTAGAAGCACTGAGACGTCGACTGCACAGTAGATCATCTCAACGAGCAGAATCCTTCCTTCCACAAGCTTACTCTCTCTCTTTTTTTTTTTTTTTTTTTCTCTCTCTCTCACACACACATTGGTCATGAAAACGCCTTAGCATGCCTTAGAAAAGCCCTAAGGACTCCTATTTATGGTTTAGGAAACTCCTCTTTCACACCTTTGCGAAACCGTCTCAAATTTACGCAGTCCGTACAAAATCCGCATAGAATTTGGATAACCCTCGACTAGTCGAACCAAGTTCTCGACTAGTCGAAGGACCCCTTCGACCAGTCGAGTCTGACCCTTGACTGGTTGATGCTAAAAAATCTAACATGTTGTACTTCGAGTCAAGCGAGCCTCGACCAGTCAAGCAGTTCCCTTCGACCAATCGAATAGCCTAGTCGACCAATCGAGTAGCACGGTGAAATAAGATTTAGGATATTCTTTCCACAATGGGTTACACTACCTACCTCTCCTCTTCCGAGGAGAAAAACCCTATCAGTAAACACCGAAATCAACATAGGGCTGATGGTATTACCAAACTACAGGCGTGGCCATCTCATGGGTCAACTTTTTACACAGAAGGACCGTATATATGATAGTTGGCGGGAAAATGGCTCAGCATGCTCCCAGGCTTTACATGATGGATCAACGGTCTACCTTTTACGTGGCAGGGATGACATGTTACTGACAATTCCTCGGCCTTTTATCTCATCAGTCTTTTCTCCTCTTCTGCTCCATGGAGAAGTAGCAATATTTACTCGGGTTTCAAGTTTGGAGTATGGAGGGAGTGATCTCCATGGTTCAGTCATTCAGATCGATCGGCTCTCCCCTGCTCCAGCATAGATGTCCTGGCCCAAATAACAGGCCTGTCTATACATCTGGTGGGCAAGAAGCCATTGGTCCATTTTATCGTAAAAATCCTCTTTCTTTTACACGTGTGTTCCACTAGGTCACTTGACCAATCTGGTGTGAAGCCACGTGGGTCGAAAATAAAGGGAAAAAAAAAACGCTAAGCTCACTATGAATTCAAAACTTGTAGATTTTGAGCTATTTGGAATTGGAGGACTCTTGAAAACTCTCGCTTCTATTGTGGTTCATAACCAAATGCTTTTTTAACTCTTTTCTAAAGAAATAGAGTCACACTTATGACAAAGGTCATGTTTCTAAGCTTATGATCCATTGTAAACTTGGAATGTTGATAACACCCTGAGACATTTAAGTTCGGCCGCATTACTAAAAATACATTAATAGGATGATCCAAACAATCCAAACCTTGCTCATATAACTCAATGGTTTAAAAAAATTAGTCTCTTGTTTGTGATCTTAAGCTTGTGGCCCATTAACGGTTTGATTTTTTATTTTTTATTTTTATTAATTTGAATTACCCACTTATCCAATTTTAAGTCGTTTTCAAGTGCCTGCTTATCATCCAGCACACTCAGCCAGAGTATGAAAAATTTTCTTTTAAGGCACCAAAGTGGTCAATGTGCGTACCGTATGGTCACTGTCGATGGTCTCTGTCTATTCTCGGGAAGGTCAACTACTGCTTTGACTAGGGTTACTTTAATGGCAAGATTTGTGTTAGTTTTGCACTACTTAAAAAGTGGTGGTGAATAATTCTCCTCGCCTGTAATGTATAGCTATCCTGACCATCCAAATTATGGGTCCAGTTTTCAATGGAGTATATAGGTAAAATCACACTAATCAGCAAATCCTAGCCATCTGATTAATAGCTACTCAAAAACATGGTTAAAAGTACAATATCGAGTGGTTGAAATTTAAAGGAAAAAAAATCAACTTTAATATTGTAATCTCAGTTCAATTTTTGGACAATGGTCCCTCAACAGTTGCGTCAGAGTTTCTGTAGAATCTGGATTTGCCGTACAACTATATCCCATGCGTACGCTTCAAAGTCACCACCATTTTTCAAAATTTTAAAAAATGAAATATGGGAGTCTCGACCTTATAGTTGAGAACCATGCGCATGCACTAAAACATTGTACACGTGGCAGTATTATGCCTGAATCCAAATCGTCCACAGAGTGGGTCCCATTGTAGATGGTATAAACCTAAAATCAGAGGTGTTAGACGATCCTAAACTCTAGCTGATAGACGTTTTTGGATGGAACTGCGCCATTGGTTTCTCACTTTTATTATCTAATAAATGTCCACGAAGGGGTCAGTAGGATCCTATGCTCACAACTGCTTTTGGGCTCTGAACTTCTGATGCATCCGTTGAGGGGCTTGGCCATCATGTGTTTACTTGACTCCACCCCTCGTGAGCCCATATAAAGTGGACCCTGCCATATGGAAGGTTTATCTTTACAACTGTTGTAAATTGAGAACTTCTTGCGTGTGGGGCCCACTGGGGTGTGTGCATGACATCCAATCCGTCCGGAAAGGCTGCCTTGTCATGGAAAATAGGACGCTATAAATAAGGCAATGTGGTACGGATGTTGGTATCACAACATGTACGGGACTGTTTGGTTTGGTGGAATTTGTTCCTTTGGTTTTCATGTTTTCTTATAATGATGAGGTTGGCTTATTATTTCTTGGCGAATAAGTAAATTGTTTGGTTGGTAAACGTAGGTTTTTGAGAAAAATTGAGTAAGCTCTAAAATTCTGCTTGGTTCAATAAGTTTTTCATACCTAAGCTAAGTTGCACAGTAAAGTTTTTAGGAAAATCTAAGGTGTTTCACCCAAACATGGTTTTATAAAAATCAGAAGATTATTAATCCAAAAACATAAAACTAGCAACCAAACAACCCGTGTGTATATCAGGGCAGGAGGAATGGTTTTATAGGGTTGTGGAGTCAAATTTTTTTAAAATTTTTTTTTTTTTTATATAAAGAATTTAATAAGTGTCCATGCAAAGATATGATTTCTTGGTGTTTTTAAACCAAAAAAGAGAAATTGAATGTATCGTGCTAGTAAGATCATCAGTAACTGCATTACCTTCTGTCTGCTGGGAATGGAATATGTGCAACATATGCATAGAGAGATTTTGGTAGAGAAAAGAAAGGAGAGAGAGGATGAGGAAAAAGGATAAAGCTACTAGCATGAAAATAAAGAGATAAAAGATGATGGTGACTTCTCTAAATATATGACCAGTTCAAGCTTTAGAATTTTATCATATTTGAGCTGATGTGCTGACATGAATTAGTTTAGTATAGAGTTGATTTCATACCATTGTAATGGTGGACAATAGACCCATTGTTACACTGCTTCCTTAACATTGTGCCTTTGAAGAAGTGTTATGTGAAGAGAAGTAGCTAGTAACTTAATGTAGGGGTATTTTCATACGGGCTCGAATGGAGTGGCCTATGGTGATGTGCACTTCACTATATCAAATGATAGGGATAAGGCTTCAATTTTCATTTGCATATCATGTTCAAATAGATGGTCAGACTAGGTCGTCGCTAAGAGTCTTGGAAACTTGCTTATATGTCCTATGGTTGATTACGTTCGAACTTGGGATATTGTTTTGCCTATAGCCAAGTTATCATATAATAGTTTCATTAATAGGGCCATAGGCATGAGTCCATTTAAGATTGTGCATGGCTACAAACCTAGGAAACACGTCAATCTCATACTTATGTCTGTGTCCCATAAGCCATCGAAGTCGGAACATGATTTTGCACGTCACATACATCAGTTATATAGTATGATCAGGAAACGAATTAACATAAGTAATGAAAAATACTAAGCATTTGTTGATTCTCATCGTAGGTTCCATGAATTCCAAGTAGAAGATTACGTCACGGTTCGCATGAGGCCTAAACAGTTTCCACATGGGGTCATTATAAAGTTACAAGTGTATAGTACATGACTATACAAAATATTATAGAAATTGAGTCCTAATGCGTATGTAGTAAACCTTCTATGACAATGAGAATTAGCTCTACTTTTAATGTGGAAGATCTAGTAATACAAGGGCCCTACTACTTCGCCTTTTGATTCATTCTCAAGCCCTCTCACAAACCAAGACCCAGTCTCAAACCCCATGTCCCCTACCTGACCAATCATCCCAACCTTTGCCACCCTTATCTTCCTTACTTGCTTGAAGTGAACAAATTATAAACATATTAGATGCACTAGTGGTTTCTACTCACCATCGTAGATTCCAGAAATTCCTCGTCAAGTGGTAATAGGCCAATTACAGAAGACGAGGTACAACATTTGGATTCAGACATCTTAAAGTGCTATAGGAGTTTTAGTCCGCCAGAGAAGAACTTTTCTCAGCCGAGGAAAGTTGATGATGATATCACTTCATGTACATCTTTGCGTACGTATCAGATGAGAAGGCAAGTTGCACCAATTTTCTTATGGTTAGGCGAGTACCATTGATCATGTGAATACCTCATATGTATGTGTGAGCATATGAAAGAACCCACAGTGGGGAGATGCACATGGGCTAATTTAAGGAGTGATTTGTACCGTCGGATTCGAGGGATGTGATGATTGGGCCGTTGGATCACATGGATCACATAATCAGGCCATTGATCATGAATCGTCTTTATCATTTTGGACATTATTATCTTTTAGGATTTAGTTTGTGATTACTTTATGTTTAAACACCCTATAAGTGATTTTAATTGATTTTTTATTAGACTAGGGTCATTTTTGTCAAAATTTATACGACATTGTTAAAAATGTAATTTTAAAAAGTTCTTAAAGTTAGAGGGGGGAGGGTAACCTCTCTCCCAATTACGTTTTTCTAGGGAAAAAAGAAAGAGAAAAGCTCATTTCTTCTTATCTTCCATCTTCATGTGATTTGAATATGACTTTCATGTGATTTATAAGGAAAATTGGCGCGAAGCTAATTTTCATCAATGGAGGTGTGAGGTCTTCATCTATTACTCTGATTATCATCACTTCATCAACTATCAAGGTATTCTTCAAGTTATTCGATTTTCTTTATCCCAAACCTTCCTCATTCTTTCAATCCTTCATCCTTTCATACTTATTGACAAACCAAACCCTCATAATTTAGCCCACACATGTGACCATACAACCACACATGTGAATCCATAGGGTTAGTCGAATGACCACTCTCTTGTCACATTAGTTTTCCATTACCCTTACATCAAATTCCTATTCTCCCTTTTCTTAACCCTAATCCTAAACTTATAAATTCCTAATTTTTCTATTTTCCCAAATGACCAAATTCTAATTCTACACATCCTTTAATCCAAAACCCTAATTCCTTTATCCTTTAACCCTGAATCCCAATTATCCCATTAACCATAATTCTAAGTTTTTCTATTTTTTTTCTTAAACCCTAATTTCACCCTAAATAGTATTAGGCATTCTCCTTTAAAATGTGATTTATCCTATGCTATTTGGATGTCCCTACATCCATTAGATAACAATTTTCCTTATTTAATGGCACTATAAGATGTTGCTTATTAACCTACGCTAGAATCATACATGATCATCTCTTGGAATTTTGATATTTGTAATGATAATAACAAGTTTTGTATTTTTATTTTATTTTATTGATTAAGTTAATTTTATTGATTGTTCTCACATAATATTTGAGTTCATGCATCGCTCCTACATCAAAGTGGTATCAGAGCAAAAGATCTTATGTTCGAGATTCTTTACTGAGAGTGATTAATGCAAGGCATCTTCACACCATGCTTGAGTGGGGTGGCCTTTGAGATGCAGGGGAACACTTGGGGTGGGCACCCCATTTGAGGTGGGTAGCTCGTGTAAGGTAGCCCCCATCCATATGAAGCGAGTGACTCGTGTGAAGCATAACCCATGTGAAGTGGGGCCCACGAGGGGTTCGGCCAAGGTCCTAACTCATGAGATATGAGTTTTGAGTTTTGAAATAAAGTGATTAATTCACCATGCTTTGCTAATTCGAGCTTTTAGAATAAGTGGTTAATTATCCTGCATTAAATGTGGGTGGCCCATGTGAAGCGGGTGTTTCGTGTGAGAAGGGTTCCATCCATGTGAAGTGGGTGACTCGTGTGAAGCGGGGTATATGAGGGGAGTTCAGCCGAGGTATTAACCCATGAGATGTAGGGTCTAAACTATGAGATAAATGAATTAATTCGTAATGCTTTATCAGTTCAAGCTTTTAAGGCAAGTGGTTAATTGTCCCACATTACAGGTACTCATAACAAGAAAATTGAAAGACAAAAAAATCATAATGGCGAAGGCTATAAAGATATAAAAATAAAAAAATCAAAAGTATTGGTTCTCTCAAAGCTAGTTAAAAGGACAAAATCAGTAAAATGCCCATCTCATTATATACAACATAGATGAGAGATGGACCCTGTACCCAAAACTTCAAGTAGAAGGCAATAGCTCCACCTAATAATTCTGACAGAAAGCAAAGAGTCACCTTTAATCTCCACAATATGTAGAATTTCCAGATTTTTGGCTAATTATAATACATTAGATAAAGCAAAACACCTTTAAATCTCAAAGTTAACTTGAGAAGCATGATTAGCAGCCAAGAAGCCCAACAGAATCTTGCACTACCAATAATAGAAAGGTCCCCAACAAAACCTGCCTAATTTATCCCAGGTCATCTTCATAATGAGGGTGTGGCCCACTGCTTTAATGGTACTGATGTCCTTCACAAGTGGTTGGCAGAAATGACAGTAGGTCCTTGCGTTGCCACAAAGTGGTCAGTTCCGGTTCAAAACTAGTCTCAAATGAAAATCATTCCACGATAAGACCAGAAATGTTACGTGATAACAGTAAGTATCCTTGAATCATATAGTATTGTCTGAAACGTATCGTAACCACATTGATATTTTGGAATGTAGATCATATCTTAAATGAATGTTTGTATAAATTCCGAGTGGTAGCATTCTGGTATAAATGCGATGTATCCAACTGTACACTACATTCATCACCAAATAATTAAAAGAAATCAACCTTACATTAGTTATCATCACGATTCCCAGTGTTGCTCGAAAGTGGGGACATAGATTGTGGGCCCCACCATGATGTAGCGAGACTCACTACTCAAGTGATGTCACTAACTTCTGTGAGCCCCACCATGATGTATGTTTTGTATCCACACCGTCCATCCATTTGGAGAGATAATTTTAGGGCACAATCCAATGAATGATTCAGATTCAGAGTAGTAGTGGACCCCACCACAGAAAACAGTGGAGAGAGTGACGCCCACTGTTAAAAACTTCTAAGATCCACCATGATGTTTATTTGAAATCTAACTTATTCATAAGTTCGCTAGACGCAAAAGAAGAGTAAACACAAACATCATCTTGATCGAAAAGTACATGTGCCCCTTGGAAGTTTTTAATCGTGAGAGTCACTCGCCCACTGTTTTCTGTGGTGGGGTCCATTGAAGCTTTGGATCTAACTCATTCTTTAGATCATGCCCTATAATTATTTCTCCAAATGGATGAGATGAACTGTGGAAATACAAAACATCATGGTGGGGCCACATAACTTGGTGACGTCACTTCCATAGGGAGTTTCACAACTCAACCTGTCAGTAGCTAATCCGCACCCCACGACCCACCATGATGTATGTGTTTTTTTTATTCACATTGTCATTCTATTTTGTCATATCATTTTAGGGAATAAGCCAAAAAATAAACAGATCCAAATCTCTCAAGTTGACACACCACATAGAAATAATACTCATTGAAAACCTACCCTCAAAAACTTCTCCAGAGCACACAAGTTTTGAATCAAGCTGATTTGTATTTTCCTTTCAACTAAGTCATGTGTGGCCTAATTAAGAGGTTGGATGACAAATAAACATTACCATGGAACTTAGTAAGTTTCTAATGATCGGCGTTCAATTATCTCAAGGAAAAGTATGGTACACCTGTGATTTGTATTTCTCTTATTTTTTAGCTCATGCGGCCCATAGAGCACTGCCTCCAAAAACTGGTACACGTTATATTGATATGGACATTATACCGAAGGTTCCATATGGGAGTGGAACCATTGGGTGATGTTGCGACATGAGACATCCAAAAGCTATCCGAAGATGGGTTGGTAGAAGTGATGGGGTTGTGCATGCGTTCCACGTAAGGTCTGTGATACCATTCTCAAGGCCCACCACGTGTTATCCATCTCATGCCATGTGGTACGGAATCCAGCATTATAAAAGCTGTAGTAAAACTTAAACGCGATGGTCCCTAAGTTGCCACGTGGCTTACTTTATACACCTGACTCTTGAGTAGGTGGGCCATGTGATACAAAATGCTCCCCAAATGCAGGCCTGAAGGAATATTTCCACCGTAAAGCAAGACATGTCGGATATATGTAACAATCCAAGGGATAACTAACATCTCCCGCTCTAACAACAACAAACCAAAACGCCCTCCCCGTGAATGATAGATTACTCACTCTACTAAATCATCACCGTTAAAATCTTAAAATCACTAAAATGCCCTTTCTTAATAGACAGATAGCTTAAATACATCATTGCCTTTCTTTTTTATTTTTCTTGCGGTAGTACAAGAGTATTTCGAAAAGTAGAAAATGTGGGTGGATCTATCAATTAAGTGGGTGAGACCCTTTTATTAAATTCGGGCAACTTCCAAGTAGGGGAAAGAAGTTTGTTTTATCATAAATGTAAGCTTGGTAAATTGTCAACAAAACAGAAAGAAACAAAAAAAGAAGAGCTGTTGATGTTTTTGCAGTTCTAGGGTTGGAGTATGCTACTTCGCTGTCACAACTCACAGCTAAGCTATCGCATTCGGTGGTGACTCCTCCAGTACCGACATTGGTGCCGGAAAAGCTGTGGGCCACATCATGGTGTATTTGTTTTATCTGTGCCGTCCATTCATTGTGCAGCAGATCCAAAGCTAAAGTATACCATAGGACGGGGATGGAATGCCCACCGTTAAAAACTTGTTGAGAGAGAGAGGGAGAAGTTTTGAACGAAGCTGATATTTGTAATTTCCCTTCATTTAATTATACGTGATTTCATGAAGTTAGATGGCGAATAAACATAGGCCTTAGAAGGCATTCCCTGGTATACCATCAGTGCAATTACTATTTGCTATTGCAGTCATTTTTTTAAAAAAATTATTCTCTTAAACCCTTTTTTTGTTTTTTTTTTTTTTTTACACACGCACACACACCCCCACACACTCACGCCACACGCACACACACTCCACACACGCACACCATGGGATTTCACCACCATGGGTACTCGAACCCTTGACCCAGTGTTAAAACTCCAAGGAGTCTACCACCCGGGTAAGAATAAGGACCCTATTCTCTTAAACCCTAATGAAGCATTGCTCTCTACTTTATAAATAGGTTAAATGGTAAACAAACTTCTCACGGTGGGCCTTATGAAAGTATTTTTATTTTTTCAACACGGGACACTCACACCCCACAAGGGTCCGTGCACTCACATACCACATTTTTATTTATTTATTTATTTTTATTTTTTTAATACAACAACGGGTACTTGACACATGACCTCCCGTTAAAACTCCTGAGAGTCTACCACTGAGGCATGAGCAACGGCACAATCAAATTACTATAGCAATTGCAGCCATCTTCTATTATTCTATTTAACCTTATAAAGGTGTTATTCTCAATGTAGTGTGATTTGCCTGAACGTTGGATTTTGCCTATTTTTTAGGGCCTGTTTGGAAGCATGGATTTGAACCCCTTGAATTTGAAATCTTACAATTCTGTTTGCACTTTGGATTGGGAATCAACTTTAATCTAAAAGTAGCTATGCATGTATATTCACAAGGGATTGAATTTAATTACTAAATCGAATTTAATATTTCTAATTAGTAACATAAGCAATGTTTGATACAATGGTTGTAATAAGCCCACTAAAATATATGCTTTGCTTGAAAATGATGAAATTTAAGTATTGGATGGGCCACAAGCACAAGATCATGTATGAGTGACTCATCAACCATTTTTGACCGTAGATTTACATGGACAATATTTGTCAGTGTTAATTGTCATATTAAAGTAATTATAATGATGCAATTGATAATCTAATTGTTTGGGATACCATTAGTGGGTCATGTGCCCAATAGAATACTAATCCAGTTAAATGATTTAAAACCTCCTTTTTGAAGGGATTTGAAAATGCCCCCAACTCCTTCCGATGGTGAGTGCATGCCTTGGAATGATTTGCAAAATTAATTGTCATGGATAAAACACATACATCATAGTGAGGCCACACCACTTTATTTTTATATATATAAATTTTTTTTTTTAGGGGTAAGCTTGTTAGTACACACCCATGTCAGTACACACACAATGTTAGCCACCCCCACTAGGGATCGATACCATGACCTCAAGTGTTGAAACAAGGTATCTCCACTCGGTCTGCCAGTTGAGCTATGGATCTGGGTGTGAGGCCACACCACTTTTATGGCAACAATGTTGGTGCAGGCGTCCAACCAAATCCAAGTCTGCAGTGATCGCCGTGAGCCTCACCATGATATGTGTTCAATCCATGCTATCCATCCATTTATTTTGCCAATTTTAGGGCCCCACCATGATGTGTGTTTTATCATGGCTTTCATCCATTTTGCAGCTTAATTTAGAGACCCACCATGATACAAGTGTTTTATCCACGCTGCCATCCATTTTGCCAACTCACTTTAAAATAGGAGCTAAAAAATAAGAGCCTGTTTGGATGCATGTAACTTTTCTAAATATAAGTAAGTTACAGGTGACTTAGTTACAGTTGGTGTTTGGGGGAGAAAAGTCACCTGTGACTTTCTCTCAACCTATAACTAAGTTATAGGAAAAAGAGCCGAAAATCTTACAGGCGCTGGAGTCGTTTTTAAAGTTACCTATAACTAAGTTACAGGTAACGGTCAAAATTTTTGAAATGAAATCGGTTGGGAAGAATCGCACCTGCACATCCATCCCTTTCCAATGTCTTCATCTCCCTCTCGCCTCCGTTTCCCTCTCTCAAGTCTCCTTCTCCCTCTCTCAGTCGACTTCTCCCTCTCCCATCGAGCTTCCGCAAAGTACAAAACCCCCTTTCTCTCTTCTGCATTTTCCTTTCTTTCATTTATTTATTTATTTTTTTCTTTTGTGTTGACGGAAGCAGTTGGGTGAGGTGGCATGGATGATGCAGATGATCTGTGGGGCCCACCATATTGTATTTGTTTTATCCATGCCGTCTATCCATTCTCTTGGATCATTTTAGGCTTGATTCCAAAAATGCGGGATATCTAAATCTCAGGTGGATCACACCACCGAAAACAATAACGATTAAAAGTCCACCATTGTTTTCAAAGATTTTGTTGTAGGAAATGAAGATTTGCAAATGATATTGATTTTCTGCTGTTGTATATTCATTCCTTGCTCATTCTATTGCCTTGGTTAAGGAAATGAGTACAGATCTTACTGATTGATTTCACTTGTGTTAATATCTCAATTGATTTTGGTTAAAAAATGAACTGTGTTTCTCTTAATACGCTGTTTTTCTTATTGTCTATTCATGTTTTCCTTGCTCATTCCATTGCCTTTGTATTTTTTATTTTATTTTTTCTTTTTCTTTTTTTTTTCTTTTTTTCCAATTATAGAGACTGGTTATCAAAAGGGCACAACTTTGTTAGAGGTTAGGTTCAAACACAATTTTAAAGCTAAATTTTTACTTAAATATGTTATCTCAAGTTTTTTGCACATATTACTAACATTTTAAACACATGTGCCCGCTTTTATGGTCCATCTGTTGATTAGTTTAGCCTATGAATTGGTCAAACTATTCATTTACATGGGCTTAATAAAATGGAATGATTTTATCTTAATCTTTTTTACGTGTCAATCTGATTTTTCAACGATTCTTTATTTCAAACTCTATATAGAGTAAATATCCAACTTATTACCTATAATATCCAAACACAAAAATAAAATTACCTACAAGTAAGTTACAACTTACATCCAAACAGGATTAACTGTAATAAAAAAGTTACATGTAACTTACTTACAACTTAAAAAAGTTACAGGCATCCAAATAGGCCCCAAGGCAAATCTAAATATACACTTACAGGTGACACTACGCTCACATAAAAAACTTCTTGAAAGGGCCACTACCAAATCCGAATCCTCATAGGGGTCACTCCCGATTCCCGGATCCCTTCTTGCACAGAAAACCGCAGCTATTGATTTTAGGGGCCCAAAGAGATTAGATAGGCCATTTAGATAACCTCTACCCCATCCCATCTCACTCCTACAGCTGTAGGAAGCTACAAAGCCACAAACCTCGAACCCAAAGCTATTATATATCTCTCCCCTCAACCCAAGAAAACTCAAACATTAAGAAATAAAAATATAAAAATAAAAATTCCCCGACTACTCCTATCAAATTTCTTCATAAAATACCTTGAATTATCAGAATGGAAGAAAATACCAAATCATGATAATATCCAAACATGCAGGATCATAGATGAAAATTATCAATTTCAGTGGGCATAATCGTCCAACTTAATAAAAAAAAAAACGGAAACATTAAAAAAGAAAGGAAGCCTAGAACACACTACTTTCATGTATCAAACCATTTTTTAAACTGTTCGTTAAATTCCAACGGATTCTTTTGATATATCTACTCGTTTTTTTTTTTTTTAACTTTTACTAATTCTTCAGTACTAAAATAAAAGACAATTATAAAAATTAGAAAGCAAAAGGGAAAAAATGCGTTAATAATTTAAGAAAATGCTTTTAAAAAACAATAATTACTCTACAAAATTGGGAATTACGGAGTCAATCCCATTCCCCAACCAAACGCCTCAAAACAAAGCCGAAATTTTTGAAATTTAAAATACCCAACTTCTCCTCAGTAGAGCGGAGAGCGGTTGGGAGTCCCCTTCCGTCGGTTCATGTGAGGGGCCGAACTCTCTGTAGCAGATGAGCATGTACCGCGAAATGCAGTCCGGGAACCTGATACACTGCTTCTCTTCTTCTTCACGAACTCTGTCGTTGCGGTGCAGACCAATGTCCGGCACCCGACACCGCCACTAGCACTCGAACCGGAACCAGATGATGTTCCAAATGAATCCGGTGAGTCGAGAATCGAATCCGGCGTCATCTGGCCGTTTTCGAATTCATAACAACCGCTCTCTCTTAATGGGAGGAATTCACATTCGTAGAGGTATTTCGATAGTCCACCTTCCTTTTTTACTAGATAATGCACCTGTAGTTGAAGAAAAGTAGGTTGAGAAGAAAAAAATAACAGAAATGTAGCTGGGTGGGTTTAATATCTGCTTTTTAACCTTGCAGGCAAGAGAGCAAAAGATATATGGGTCTTGCAGGCTCCTGTCGCAGGTAGTACAGATGTTGCCGGAGCCCCTGAAAGGCCGTGATTGAGGTCGTTGATTCAAGAACACCACCTTTGCGTTGTTTGTCGAATATGACTGTTAAAATAAGTATATAAAAATAAATAATTTAAAAGCTACCAATGGAAGAGAAAAACAGAAATTTAAAATGGTGTATTTTTCTTTTTTACTTGAACGAAAGAGCAGTCGATTAATTTCTCCATATCATCCAACCGAATGACATCGTGATAAACATATCTTCGAATCTGAAGAGAATTAAAAAGAAAAGAAAAAAAAAAAAAAAAAAACTTTAGAGACGAATGGAAGTAAAATAGTGTATTTTGGGTTTTTGATTTTCAAGTTTTTGTACCTGAAGCAGGCGGTGAGAACGGTGTGGAGATAAACAATGAGAGCAGATGCTGGTTGAGCAATCCAAACAGAAGATGTTCTTCTCGTTCTTCTTCACCGTCTCATGAATCAGACACGGGTTAAAGAATTTCTCTCCCAGCAGCGCTTCGAGCCAATGAGGAAAATAGGAAAAACCCATCTACAAAAACTCAAACAACACAAAAATTTCAGTAATTTCGATGAAAATCAACAACGAAAGCTTGAAAGAAGTTTCAGGGAAAGAAGAGAAGAAAGACCCACCAATTTTCTCTGGTGAGGAAATGAAGTGAGAGTTTAATGGAGAGAAATGCTATTTCACTGTTTGTAAAGAGACGTAAGTCTCTCCATCATCATCATCTCCTATTGCAGAGAGGGGAAAAAAAGAGGAAAAAACCCAATGGGGGCAAAAGAGGAAAGGTAAAAGGGAGAGATGGGCGTCGAAAAAAGGAAACTTGGCCCTGCAATCTGCCCCCACTGCTGTTTCGAGTGAAGAAACAGTAGGAGAGGTAAGGGGCATTTAAGGAGAGGTAGAAAGAGACAATTGCAAAGAGAGAAACTTTTAATACTCTGGCAGTCTGGTTGATGATACGTGGGCGCAGATTACATGCCTGTAGTAACAATAACTCGAAAAAAAAAAAATGTAAATTATGGGGACTTGTTTGGATACGTAATGACCCAAAAAGTACGCTCATTTGGTAATCTGAAAAATGAAAAATATCCAACGGCCCTGATTCAACAAACAAGTGTCCACGTAGGATAGTTCAACCAGTCTGATTTTGGGACGTTGGCCTCATGACAGCAACTTTTACGATTTAATCAGTTTAGTTTAATTTATTTTATTTTATGCCAGGTTTAAAATTATGAATGACTGCGTATCAAGCGGCATTAGTAGTCAGAGTATAATAACTCAGCTGGAGAAGAAAAGAAACGAATTTTTAACTCACATTTGGGAGTCCCTGAAACCCTAACCAAACCCTAACTACAAGAATCCTTGATCCTGTGACGTGGCAAAATCTCCTCTCTCTTTCTCTCTCTGCTGCTAAATGACAAGACCAGAGACGGGACTATTCTCAATAATCGGTAAAAAACGGCATGCAAGACGGACTCGGATTTAGAACGGAGGGTAATAGACGGTCGTTTTTTCTTTTTACATGACGAAAGTACCCTTGCTTTGTAACATACACTTCTGTCATTTCTGACTAGTCTGCATGCGTTTTCAATTTTGATCAGTGGGACCACGCTTCGGTAATCACCGTAATCTAGACCATTGTTTTGTTTACTCCAACTTAGATGTAAAAGGTCCAATAATATCTTTGGATCGGATCAAATACGAGAACACCTTCATTTGGGGTAGGATTGGGTAGGTAACACTACCGGGACCTAGCTAGAGACCGAGGGTCAGGTCACGGGGATCTATGGGGCTATTATGATTTATGAGTTTTATCCACGCCATCTAACTCTTTTGACAGATTATTTTAGGGCCTGAGTTAAAAAAATGATACAAATCAAAGGCCTAAGTAGACAGCATGTCCACGTGATCTTATGATCGGGTTGGCAAATAAACATCATGGTGGGCCTTGCAAAGTTTTTAAAGATAAGTGTTCAATCCCCATTAATTCAAATGGTGCGGTTCATTTGTGTCTTTAATCTACGTCATTTTTAGGCTTATTGACTAAAATGATGCGGCAAAATCGATGACAGCCTCAGATGCGATGTACAAAATCAGAGTGACCCTCACAATTCCTTAAAATTAACTTAGGCACTAGCTAGGTCATGGTAGGGTAGTACCCGATCCGTGCCCCTTCATGTAAGGGAGTGATCCAGCCACCAATACTAATTTGGTCAGGGCGTGACTGTAGGCTTCTACGTAGGTGTGTGTGCTGTATATGAGGTAAAGAGATAAATCTCAAGTGGACTACACCACAGGAAATAATGATGACTGAACGTGTGAATGATAAAAATTTTAGATCAACGTGTAGATGTACGGCCTTATCAAGGGGTTGGGTGGTAAATAAACAATTCAAGAGGGTTGAGGAAATTTGTAATTGTTTACGTTCAATCACTATTGTTTCTTATGGAGTGATCCAAATGACAATCTTATTTGCTACCTTTTTTTTTATATCGTTTATACCGTAAAATGAGCTAACAAAACGGTTGGATGACAGGATATTAACACATACATAGAGGTGGGGCTTACGGTCATGGCCTAACCAAACTTGGAGTTACCCTAGCCGAATCGAATCTACTCCCAGCATTGTTTCATCTCTCTTCTTAACTATCTATCGGTGGGCCTTAATGACGAAAGTCAAGTTCAAGGGGACACAGAGGACCATTGGTCTGGATTACTAAATCATGGGCTCCATTTTGCAGACTTGAAACCCGTACCATGTGGGCCATGTATAATGTAATCCTTGTTATTTTTTGTATTTTTTTTTTTTAAAAAAAAAGCAACGAGAAAGGCTCAAGTGTGCCCGCTGCCCTATAAGTTATAATGCTAATACCTGCATTCGGACACTTAGACCATCCAATCCACTGATCTACACTGTTCATTAGACCCGTTACACTTTTCATTGATCACCATGTAGACATCACAGAATTCTGACATATATTAACCATTTGATCAATGACCTTTAATTTTGACAATCAAGATCGTTTGCACAAAAAATTAGGTCCCATAAACAATCTGATCCATCTATTTGTTAGGGTTCGTCATAAATTTTTGATAGTTCTAAATAACCATTTTTTCAGGCAGTCTAAAGCATCCATGCCTAGAGAAAGGTTGACTAAAGAATGTATGGCCAAATCGAGGATGGACTGGATCCCCGAACCAGCGTGATTTTTTCATAGTATTCCCATGAAAGGGGTTATGGAATTAATAGACCATTCAGATCAAGCACTTTGATCTAACTAATCCAACTAGGAGCAGCGTAATTTGATAACTCATAGTTCTAGATAGATTTCTCAAAGTGAAGATACAAAATGTTTTGAGATTAGATCCAATGCATGCTGACACAACGGATACCCAAGGACCCTAGCAGTTGGATTTTATTTTTTTATTTTTTTTCACTTATTCATCTTGCCTTGCCTGGATGATAATCCGTCCAAGGATGGGGTTTGAAAGGTCCATCATGATCTATGGGTTTTATTCACGCCATCCATTTATTTATTTTTTTCATATTATTTAAGGATATGAGCCAAATAATGAAACAGGTCCAAAGCTCATGTGGACAACACATGAAGCAAAGGTGATAATAATACCTACCATTGAAACCTTATTAGGAGCCTTGTAATGTTTATTTGCCATCTCACCAGTTTGTAAGGACATGGAGACTCAATGAAAGGTAAACAGACATGAAATCATGCTTAGACCTTTTGCCTGAAAAATCATATCATAATCTCTCTTTTAACTCCAACCCAACGTGCAAAGTAAATTCATGGTTTTTAATGTACATTTCTTCGTTTTGATATTTGTGGCCCACCCTGAGGCATAAAATGATCAATCTTTATGTTAGAAGATCTAAACAGTTAATAACTTGAATATGAAAAGCTCCGATCTCACACGCCCGATGGAATTAGCAAACGCCCGACTAGCCATTCAGGTAATATAAAAAAATCAATAAAGGGCAATTATGTCTTTTTGGGTAGAGAAGGGCACATTTGTCATTACAGTTTTAAAAATGTCTGTACTTGGGAACACGAGTTGTTCTTCATACTTACCCCGAGTCAACAGTAAAACAGTCAGTTTTGATATTAAAAAAAAAGAAGATGGGAGTGGATACCCTTATTCTTACCATGCAATTGCCCAAATTACTCATTGGTACGATGATAACGATGGGAAACTGTAGGGAAGATACTGCAAAGTTTCGTGAAGAACCATCTCTCCCTTAAACATGCTACTTGTAGACTGCGTTGTATATGAAAATTACCTTGTAAAGAAATCACGACGGTCTACTCATCAGGTGGACTTCAATTTTAGAATTAACATACTATCAGAATTCTATAAGATAGGCTTCATTGATCCACCGTTTGGATTGCCCTAAGAGTTGGATAGTGTTGTGAACCCTGGATGACAAATTCGCTAAGAGTACGGAAAATCTACTCTTTTTTCCACTTGGTTGCTTCATTCGATGGGTTTTGTGATGGAGTAAAAGTATTATATTTGATCAGAGTCGTTGCTAACAATTTTTTGCGATTATGCAATCAATTAGAGTATGTAGAAACGCTTAATATTAAGAACTCGAAGATTCTTAACACTAAGATAATTTGTGAGCTTACGTTATAGAAATTTTGAGTAAGGTACTACGGTTATGGAGAGGGATGATGTTAGGTACCCACTTTGCTTGTACAGATGTACAATCTTTACTTCACAAAATCTAACTAATTTCTTAAGAATAAGGGTTATTCTTGTGTACAAAAAATGTAATGTGATACAATAATACTAGTAATTGATTGATTTGAATTTCTAATAGATAGGATTTAACTATATCAGCAAGTTAAAAAGCATATATTTGAAACAATCAAGTGTAAGGTGGAAATGATGTTTGATGCTATATGAATGCTTATGACAAAATGATGGCTAACTGGCTAAGGTTTCTAATGAACCTGCTGCGATTATATCAGCATGTCTCAGAGCATACGCTCATCAGTTATATACAATGGAAAATAATGAAATGCAATGTATATACTAAAGCGATGACTAATTGGATAAAGTTTTTGATGGGTAAGATTCAATTATATTGCTAAGCCACAAAGCATACGTCCGCCAATTAGATACGATGAAAACGATGCAAATACACTATAATGCTGATGCATATGAGGAGCATGTGGGTTGAGAAGGGAATAAATATTGTTACACGATGGTGGTGCACTAGTTTGATGAAATTAATAGGGGTTTGAATGGTATAATGAACGGTAGTTTCGCAAGGCTAGATTGGGTGGTTCATATTTAAACTCAGATAGCTCAGCAAGCTTTGACTCTAGCTAGACTAAACAAGACCAAGGTTGGGCTCTCTCTCTCACTCTCATTCGTGGAAGGATGACTTCTTGATGGGTGAGTTCTCTGAAATGAGAAGACTCTCTGATGCTTGGTGTCAAATGAGAAGGAGAAATGGGCTATTTATAGTCTCTCAACTCACTTTTCTTGTAATTCTTGGTGATCTTAGGGGCAAAATATGATTGAATGACTGGGATTGGAGATTGTCACATGACATCATCTCATGGATTTGATGAGGTGATAAAAGTATAATTTTAGATAAGGAGATGGGCATTGGAGTTAATGCACCTTAACTGCACGTGTAAGGTTCAAAAAAGGAGGAACCTATAATACTTGAGGGATGTTGCTCGAAAGAGGGGGAGTGCCTCCTTGCTTCGATATACAACATCCTCCAAACGTGTGGAGACTCTAATGTGAGGGTTGTTGCTTTGAGGTTTCAGTCATTTCTCCGATTAGGCTTAGTTGCGGGCTTTGGTTTGAGTTTGGTTTTGGGCTTAACTAGGTGAGTTGAATGAGTTATGGGCTTTGGTAGGCTGACCGGGTGAGTTAAATGAGTTATGGGCATTGGTAGGCTGACCGGGTGAGTTGATTCGCTGAGTTCACTCAAGACTCTAAGGTTTTGGGTTCCTAGGGTTTAGGATTAGATTAATTGAGTTAAATGAGTTGAGTTTAGGGTTCAAGATTGGGGTTCCTAGGGTTTAGGCTTCTAGGGTTATGATTTATGATTGAGATTCAGTCGGGATTGGGGTTCCCAGGGTTTAGACTTCTAAGTTTAGGGTTTAGGAGTAGGGCGTGGTTGTTCATTTATTCGTTCAAACTCTATCAACTTATTATCATGGGATGGGATGTTTACAAGTGTGATCCTTAGTACCAATAGACCCACTCAGTTGTGATTCATTTAAAATCATGTAAGGGGTGATGTGTTACAAATGTGTCACATGCACAATGTTTTATTCGAACTGGGATTGACGAATTGAGTTTCGATAGGTTTCAAATTCCTTAACCCTCTAATCTATATAAACAAAGCTAGGTCCCCAAGCTTTAAGGTTGTACATGAGCCAAGCTAGCTCAAAAATCTTGCTCGGCTTGGCTCAATTTAGCTTGACTTGACTCGACTTGAACGATGAATCAAGGTGAGTCAAGCTTTATATGACTCAACTCGTTTTGAAAACAAGCTAAGTTCAAACATAGTGGAGTTTGACTCGACTCGACTTGAACTCGGCTTGGCTCGAAGTTCGAGCTCAACTCGAATATTATATATATATTAATGTATATTATATTATATTTAAAAATTTTAAAAAATTTAAACATAAACCCTATCATATCTGTCCCTCTCTCTTATACCATTTCCCTTCCTTACCTAACCCACTACGCTCGAGCTCCTCTCTCTCTCTCTCTCTCTCTCTCTCTCTCTCTCTCTCTCTCTCTCTCTCTCCACTTGGTCATTCGCTTAAGCTTGACTCAACGTCTACCTGGCTTATCTCAGTCGTATGGCATACAGTTTCCTAAGCTCTCCTCTCTCTCTCTCTCAGTATCAACAACAAAGTACCATCTATGGTTTTATCTAATATTATATATGTGTGTGTATGTGTGTGTGCGCGTGCGCACGCGTGTATTATTAATTAAATATTTGATTTGGGGGTTGGGTCGGTTGGGTCGAGTTGCTGAGTTAAGTCAGGTGCGCGTTACAGGTTAGGTCAGGTTGGGAGCAAGTTCGACTCAACTCGAGGTAAGCTCGCCTCGACTCAATCTATTAGCTCGTCTCGAAAGTTTTGGCAAACAAGCCAAGCTTCAATAGTAAGCTCGAGGCCGAACTTGAACTCTAGAAGAGCACGGGCAAGCCAAGCCAAGCTTGGCCCACCTGGACTCAACTTGGCTCGATGCACAGCCCTACTAAGCTTACATATGACAAAAGTTATTTCTCATCCCGGTGCTTCTTTAAAAGATGAAGGTGAGGAAGATTATGACATCAAGCCTACAGTGATAGTGTCCCAATCATGTATGTCACTAATTCAGTTATCAGATCTCTATACTTGAGGCACAACATGGTCCTTTGCAATTCCGCGTATAGTTTAATGTTGGTATCAAAGTTGATAAAGCTTTTGATGATTATAATATAAAGTTAATTTATGTTTTTCTTTATATATGCAGAAATTTATTATGAGTAAGCAAAACCAAAGACGTGTCTCGTTGGAGACATTTGAAAGCTCTATGACCTCTTAAGAATAGGCACGTATCATCACATTATATATATAATCTTTATACCACACTTCCTAGCTATTGATGTATATTATTAAGATTGGTAGTACTTGTGATTGTACTTAGTTTCACTTTGTCAAGATTAGATGTTGTGATAACTACTGTGATCTAATGATAAGAGTCGTGATATATTAAATTGTAATAGCTAGCGTTGTTCGTATTATCAAACAATTATATTGGTTAGATGTTTTTTTTTTTTTTTTTTCAAAATTAAAATATGTTTTCAAAATGATTTCAAAGATTGATAATTGACATTGATTAATGTGAACCAAGTGGGAGAATATAAGAATTCGATAAGTGAGCCTTATTAATCAACAATCTAGATTGCCCTAAAGGTTGGATAATGTGATTGGAAGTACCAGTAGACCCTACTTAGTTTTGATTCATCTAAAATCGTGTAAGAGATGATGTTTTACAACTATGTCATTAGCACATTATTTTAGTTAGACTTTCGTGTGGAGCCTTATAAACAGATCTAAGTCGCTAAGCTTATATATGATAAAAGCTATTTTTCATTATGGTGTTTCTCTTAAAGGGTGTAAGATGATGAAGACTACTGCATCAAGCATACAATGTTAGTGTCCCAATCAAGTACGTCACTAATTCCGATCTTCATGCTCGATGCACAGCACAATCCTTTTTAACTCCGTATACAATTTACACACAAAACTAATCATTTAACTTAATAAACTGTATTGGCTCGCTTGGAGAGTCAGCCTTATTTTATTTTATTTTATTTTATTTATTATCTTTTTTTCATAAAAGAAATATGTTCATCATGGTGGAGCCTGTCCTTTTCATTATATTGATTGCTGGCGATGGTCTTAGGTTCGTACAACGATTTAGACAGACTTGTTTGCTTCGGTGTCGAGTCACAACTCGGCTGAGTCAGACAAGTCACTCGTATTTACCATGCTGACTCGGGGTTTCAAAGCAGATTGGACTTGACCGAGTCTGAGTTGACTCAGACAAGTTGTCGGTCCATTTGCAACGAGACTTCTTGGGTGCAACCTACAAGAGATGGTGACCTTTCTAGCTAATGAGGATCTTGTACTTGTCGGTGCTGGAAAAACTCTTTGGACCCCACCATTATGTATGTATTCTATCCACTCCGTCCATCCATTTTTTCATCTCATTTCAAGGGATGAACCCAAAAATAAGATAGATTCAAATCTTAAGTGGACCACAACACGCTAAACAGTGGTGATTGAACGCTCAACATTAAAAAATTCCTAGAGCTGAGTTGAATTTTTATTTGCCATCCAACCTGTTGATTAGGTCACACAGACCTTGATAAATGGAAAACACAAATTTCAGCTTGATCCAAAGAAGCTTTTTAGCCCCTAAATTGTTTTTAATGGTGGAACTTCAATAACCACCGTTTCCTGTGGTGTGGGTCCACGTAAGATTTGAATCTGCTTTATTTTTGCATAATGCCTCACAGTGAGCTGGCAAGATGAATGGAAAGAATGTCTAAAAAATAGACATTATTATGGGGTCTGTATTGGAGGGTCACTGCCGAATCTGAGTCCCCAATGAACTAGCTCAGGACCCACTCTCCTGACTCCTAAGGTAAGTAATTGGGTTCGGGAAAAGACAGTCCACCATCCAAATGCCTTGGCGGGTCAACCAACGCCTTTATGTAGATAACTAGTAACACCTTGTGATGCGGGCTGATCTTTTTCACTAACGTGCAAAGCTCGGAGCTAGCTTGAAGATATTTGTTATTAGAAAGTAGGCTGTTCCACTTATACACGTGTACGTTTAGTTGTCCATTGATGAGAACCGTGTGGTCCACCTTATTCGTGGATAACCTGATTTTTTTCACACAGTACTGATTTTGATTTTCAAGGTGAGGCCTACTATTTTCATCATATGAATGTCCCTCACAAATGATGGCAGGAAATCAGACAGGAGTGTCCATTGATGCTGTTGATTTCCACGTGGATCGCATATTATGGAATGCATGCTCGTGAATCGTGCTATCATGGTATGCATGCTCGAGCCATACAATGAGTCCTAAAATGAAAATGCTTTCTCTTGAAGCTAGCTAGCTAGCTAGCCAGCATTGTGTCAATGTGGGACAGTGAGTCCTCAATTCAAAATGCTTTCTCTCGAAGCTAGCATTGTGTAAATACTAGGTTGTAAGGCTGTGGAGAGTAGACCATTTTTCTTCTTCTTCTTCTTCTTCTTCTTCTTTTCCTGAGCCTTTGTCAGCCGCAGTTAGAGGTGAGCATTTAGTCGAATCAGATCGAATTGGGTTCAATTCGGCTCAGTTCAAAATTTTCAAGTAACTGACTCGAACTCGATCCAATTTGGGAACAAGTCTAAGTCAGCTGACTCGATCCGATCCGATGCCTTGCTAGCCTGACCCAAACCGAGTCCGACTTAGTCAAGGAAACCAAGTCGAATCGGGCTGGGTACGGTTCGGATTGAGTCTTCTATTTTAAGTTAGGGTTTGTGTTAGGATTTAGGTTTAGGGTTTAGGGTTTGGGTTATTATTTAGGTTTAGGATTAAGATTAGGTTTTAGGGTTAGGTTAGGGTTTGGGTTAGAATTTAGGTTTAGGATTAGGGGTAGGGTTTATGATTAGGATAGGGTTTAGGGTTAGGGTATCTCAGTTTGACCACCAGCAAGCCAGGGCCGAATCACCACCACCGAGCTAGGGTCGGACCACTAGTAAGCTAAGGCCAGACCACCAGCGAGCCAGGGCCGGACCACTAGCGACCCAAGGCCGGACCACTAGCGAGCCAGGGTGGGACCACTAGCGACCCAGGGCGGACTACCAGTGACCTAGGGCTGGACCAACAATGAGCCAGGGCCCAACCAACAAAGAGCCAGGGTGGTGCACCAGCGAGCCAGGGCGGGCCACCACTCGAAAATACACAGAAAAATTAAATTAAATTAAAATAAATGTAACCTACCTGATGAATGGAGGAGGATGAATGGTGAAGATGGGATGTCGGATTCGAATTGAGATGAGTGCGGCGCCGCTCGATCGGGTAGAGAAGAGGGGTAGGGATGAGTTAGAGTTTTTGTTCAGGTAGAGAAGAGGGTAGTAAAAAAGTAAGAAAAAATAAAATAAAATTCTTTATAGGATCCGATCGGATCCGTTATAAGACCTGACCAGATCGGATCGGATCGGTTTGGATTGGCCTACTAGATCGGATTCGATCGGATCGGTTCGGATTGGCCATTGGCCCGAACTCGACTCGTGCGGTTGGATTTGAGTGGGCATAGTCAATCTGACCAATTCGATTGGGTCGGATCTGTCGATTTGGGTTGGATCTTGCCTAGCTCTAGCCGTAGTCCGCATTTCTTGCAGACACCACAATAATCAATTATTGGGACACTACTATTCAAATGGAAACTTTTATTTTAAATGGATGTTGCGTTCAAATGCAATTAGACATGAAGATTCATGTTTTGAGCTAGTCCCATTAAAAATAACCAACTCGATGGGTGGTTGCACACTAGATATAGTATTAAGACTAGGATGAGTCCCATGCAATTTATCAACTTGAACTAGGTCAAACCTGGTCTATTTCAACACCATGAATCACCTGGATGAGTGAGCCGAACTCAACCAAGTTGGGCTGAGTCACCTGGCTCAACAAGTTATGATTCAGCTCAAGGCTGGACGAGTAAGTCTAAAAGTGCCCCATTTTTAAATTTTTTATTTTAAAACATGACCACAGGATCCAGCTTAATTAGTTATGACGCCTAAGAAATTAGGCAAGGCTCCAAAGCAGTAAATTGGACAGAAGCCAGACTTGGGTAATTTAGACATCTGCGACCTATAGTGTGTTGGGCCCTGCTCTCCCTATAAATACTTTCAGTCCTATAAGGGCTCTAAGAAATTGTATATGTGGAAGACTACAAACTAAATTTAAACCACTACAATTCATATGAAGTTTAATTAGAAAATTATATTAATTTGATCTTCTCTCTGGTTACTTTGTAGAAATTTATTAGATAGCTAATAAAATAATAGGCAACGGTCTGATTGGAGAATGAACTCTGAAAACTAACCTATCCAACGCAGTTTCTACAGCTTGGAAGGTTGATTGAACCAATTTATTCAATGTATGCAAATTCAAAGCACCTAGATATCAACTGCACATTTGGTCAGACGATTGAAATTTCTTGTACAAATTACAAGCAATTCCTTCTTCGTTTGTCTAGAAACCATTTCCTCATTCTCCATGTGTGGTCCCACCCACATTTATAACGTAAAAGCTTGAATATTAGCCCACCATCATATTTTTAAATAGTGGTATCTCGCCAGAGGTACTTGTGACATACACCAAGGGCTTATTTGGGATGCAGGATTAGATGTTAAGGAATTTTATTTGATCTAATGTAAATATCATTTAGTGTTTGGAAATGATTAAAAAAAGAAAATTTAAATGAATTTATGTTATCATATCATCTTATCCCAATAAGAGATTGTAAATTTCTTCGTGAATTTTAAAATCCCCAACATCCTTATAAACTATGTTGGTGTATATGTTTTATTTACATTTTTCATCAATGTGCACCCTTTAAATGTGACAATCATGTAATTCTCATCAGTTGTAAAACCTAATTCATTGATTACAATTTCATAGTCTACTAAACTAGAGTTTCACTTAATATAGTGTTCTTTTTAAGGAATGAATTTAATCCGAACATGGGGTTGAGTGGTCATGGTAATGCCATGGTATTTTGAGACATAATGGCTGTGTAACAAAAATATCATGGTATTTTCACACATATGATGATTATGTATTAATGACGTCAATTCCACCTAACATTATTCAATCCTACGGTTTCAAACAAGCCCGAGTATCATTTCAGGGTGTCCAAATTGCAAGGTATGTGGGCCCCATCGTAGATGGGGCGTAGATGAGAGAAGCCATGATAATGACCATAACCGCGTCCTTGCTGTGGCCATGTTGTTCAAATAAAATAGAAATGGATCCAATTTCAAATGAACTAAATCAGATGGTTATGGTTGTCCCATCAGTTTGAATCTCAGGTTATTGCTCTACCCAAGTACCTATGATTTCGACAGTCTGGATTGGTCTGCACATATGCCACGTGTAGGGTAGATGAGACACGAAAACATCAAAGAATGGAAAAGAACCGCGACCATCGTCTAGCCGCCCAATGCAACCAATAGCGGGAAAATCCATCTTCTAAAATATTAAAATAAATGGACGAAAATGACCTTATTCGAGAGCATCCTTGAGTTGACTTATGCCCGCTCGCCGAGGACATCTCTCGCCTGCAGGGCTCTCTCGAGCCGTGCCCGGTTGCCCCATCTGCTCGGCCCTCGCATCTCAACACGTGAGATCTGGGCCGTTCATCTATAATCATTCTGCACAGATGGTTCAGATAGAAAATTTCTTAAATATCATAAATTTCGTTATCCGTGAAGAGTGACTTTAGAAACAACGGTTCATTTAACTATTTTCCGACTGTCCTTCGTGTGAAAATTGATAATATCCAGGTAGTCAGATTACTTTCAATGCTCATCGTACACTGTAGGAGCTCCATGATGTACGGTCTAGATCATCACGTGGTGGAGTCGAAAGGAGTGAAGAGATTGGTCGGGTCTCTGGTGATTTCCATTTAAAGAGGGTACAATGGTGAAATTACAGAAGAAAGCGAAGAGAGCGAGGAAGGGGGAATCGAGGTGAAAGGAGAAGGCAGGCGAGGAAGAGCGGACCAACCGTCTTGGAAAGTGGACCACTGGTAAAACTCCTTTCACGGTACTCAGGGAAAAACATTATCTACTCTGGTTGAGTAGGGTTATCCATATACGCGCGCAAAGCCACTGTATACGTGGCACAAAGGTCCGTTGGATTATCCATAGATACGCAAGGACCTGTTCGATTATCGTAAATGGAGAAACGAAGAAAGGAAGTCGGCTCCATTGATGCTTGAACTTTTTTAGCTGTGCCTTTGAAATACAGGCTGGGAGCTATTTCCTTTGGTGGATATTTTGAAATCATGAAACCACATTCGTATGTACTTTGTAAGAGCGATTTCCTCCCAATAGAATAAAAGGATGAGGTAACAACACCCGCACGGGATTGATCTAAGCAAAGCAAACCATTTAAAAAAAAAGAAAAAAGAGAGAGAACAAAAAAAGCCAAAAAAAAAAAAAAAAACAGAAAGAGAGAAAAAACCAAGAACAAGATGCTATAAAATTTTATTCTTCTTTTGTGACAAATTTCGAATTTATGAAAAACTTTGAATTCTCAAAGTAAGAAATAAAAAATAAAAATTAAGAAATATATTGTGGAAAAAAAAATAAAGTCATTTTATAAAACAATTAGTATGGCTTATATGAACTTTAAGCCTTAATTTTATTTTATTTTGAAATAATAAACTTTTCTAAAAGAGTTAACTTGCTAAGCATGACACAATATTTTAAATGTAAACAAAACTCATTTACATTATTCAAAAAAAGAACTTTATGCACAACTGAATTTCTTTAAACACTAAACTACTCTAAAATACAAAACTTTTAACATATTATAAATAATAAAATTTTATATTTAAATTGAATCATTATAATGCCCTTATTTAAAATAAAATAAAATCTTTAGAGTGATTAATTAGCACGTAGAGCTTGTCAATAGTTTTTCAGTAATATATCTTATGCGTGATTTCGACAAATGATCATTAAGTAATGGTAGCTGGTTGTTATGATGTATGTTATGCATTTTTCTTCCATGAACAACCATATTGTACTATTTTTCTCGATCTCAACCCTTCATATGATTGCTCTTAATTTGTCCTACATTAGACCTATTAACTTCAAAAAATTGTCATTGCGCTTGAAATAGTAATAGAACCCATTTTAAAGGTCCACTTCTATCGCATGTCTTTCTTTTTTATTCTACTTCAACAACTAATGGTGAAGTCTTATGTGTTGGATGCAATTCACTAGGGTGTAATGTTTGTTGATAGCTTTTCAATGACATATTATACATGTCATTCTAATAGAGTGATAGTTGTCAGATATTATAATGCATGTCATATAAACCTAATTTCTCTTGACCTTGGACCCTTATTTGATTACTTTTTAGCCAACAAATTGGTGCAATTGGCCAAGACAGATAAATTTTCAATAACGTGTTATATGCGTGATTCTAATAAACAATCGTACCGTGATGGTTGTCAATAATGCATGCATGTGTTTCTTTTTTCTATCTCCAGCCATACGGCTTGATTTCTCTTATTTGGACCCTCCATATATTATTCTTAATTTGTCCTACATCAAATCCCTCTGCTTCAAAAACTTGTCATCCAGTTAAAATGACAGCAACCCATCTTGATGGCCGGCCCTTATATGCCTTCTTTGACTATGGAAGCAACTAATGGTGAAAGCTTATGTGTCATATCAAAATTTTATTCATAAAACTATATCTCACTTTCTAATGTGAGATTTTCACCATTTTGGTAGCAACGGATTTGCAATCTTTACCATTACCATTAGATCTCCATATATTGTTTGATAGTTATTGGTTATTGAGAAGATATAAGGGTATTGATATTTATAGAGCTTGACAAGATGATAAAAGGGTAAGCTTCTTAGAAATTTTAAACAACTTCTAAATTGACTTAAATATTAAGGACTATTAAGCACAATTGAACTTTTTCAAATTTTAAAACACCCTAAAAAATAACAAAACTCATTACTTACTAAAGATAATGAATTTCAACTTTAAATTCAAAATTAACTCCTAAAATAACTTTATTTGAAAAATCGTTACATTGCATTTGACTATAATGCAGAGGGCATAGCTTTCCAATAACATTATTAAGTGTTTTCCGATGAGCGATTGCAAAGTTATGGTTGTCAGAAGCCAAAATGCATGTTATGGCTTCTATGTCCCCATTTAGAGCCATACAACATAATTTCTCTCCATCTTGTCTCTTTTTTCCTACATCAAAATTAAATAATACACGACTCAACTCACATTTACCTTCTCGTCATATACAAAGATATCTCACTAAGTCTCAAGAAAATGTCCCTCTCCTTACAAGTGTTTTTCCATTTATAGATTGTATACCAAGAGAAAATACACTAATCTAAAACTAAGTTTCACACGATTTTAAAGGAATAAGAGAGAAAAGAGACATTTTGTAAGTAATGAAATGCATGCATACGTGTATGGTGCACTGCTGCCTTAACAAAAGAGTCCCATCTCAAGAATTCAAAATTACAGATGATTTTTTCTCCACTGTTAGGAACTGCCACCTCGAACAAGGCTGGCATGTATGCCAGCAAATCTTCAATTGTAATATAAATAATGACAGCAATTTTGTTTGAATAATCAGTTCATAAATTTCCATTTTTGTTTTTGTTTTCTCCACACTAGTTTTTGTAAATTCTGTGGTGAATTTTGTTTTGAAATGGCGAATGTTCCATGTTCCGTTTGGAGCAATATAACACTGATAATGCTAAGATAGGCAATCGTTATCTGCATGGCCACATAGTGTGCTGGATACTGTTATCATGTGTTGCATGCTGCAACAACTGAGGGGCCCAAATTCCCGTTTTTTCACTTTCTAATTCCAACTATGGGGATGCCTTGAGCCGGCAAGACCTGACCCCATGTCATCCTTCATAGAGAGGGCATGCACTCCCAACTTTAACATTGAGCTGGATTGGATCAGCATATATGCCAAATGGCTGAGTTTTTAGTTAGGTCCAGGTAGCACTTATCGGGTCATGTATTAGGTTTTGAGTAGAAATGGAGCTCACTAAATGCATGGATCAGACCTCAGCTCATTAACTTCTTGAACGAGTTTCGTTAAGAAAATGAACTAAGTGCTGCTTGGGCCCTCCAATATTAGATTTTTTGTTGGGAAACATTTTAAATTCTAGACGGATTGGGTAAAATGGTCAGGGTTAGGAAGACCATGGCTGGTGATCCGGCATGCTTTTACTGCACTGTCATGGACCGTTCCTCACTGAATATATCACTGATTAAATATTTGAACTTACTAGTAACTGAGTCACAATTCTTAAAATTATATCAGTTATTGAACAATGCCAACCTCTGATTTGTGGACACTTTTCCTTGACATAGGATCGTTGGATTTTTCATTTACTGTCCAATAAATAGTCACAAAATTAATGATCAGATATATATTTAAAAAAGAAGTGATTTTCCATTCATTTTATATCCAAAACAAGACTAATAATGTGTGCCACTTATGCAATTTCTGAAATTTTTTTAAGTGCCCGAGTATCATCCGCTTACCGTGTATCAAAGTTCTCCCTTTTGAAACATGCCCCATTCACAAATTGACCTATCAAATGGGCCCTTATATGCCATGCTCAGGCTTGGGCCTATACCCAACATGCCCGTCTTGCACATTTACACAAAGAGAAAAGCTTTGATACTCTTGTAAAGTGTAACGGATGATATGCAGGCGCTTATACATTACTTAAAAAGTCCATATGAAACATTTAAGTAACTCAAACTAAACCGTCGACCGTGCCAGTCTTGGGCTCAAGTCACTTTATCCTCCGTGTGTGTTTTATATTATAAATATGCTGTTACAATCCTCAGTATATATTTTTCACGTGGCTCATGGGTTTCATTTTCTAAGTGTCTATTTATTTGTGCATGCGTGGTCCACTTGATCAATGGATGGATGAGGAACACTCATGATGGTAAACTCAAAAAGAGGGACAGGCATGGGCCCTACCAATTTTTATTCTTTTTACAGCTAATTGCCACCCCTATTGATAGTAAGCAAACATCAGGAAGGCTCACTTATCAGACAGGTCTGCACTCGGATATTGAATTTGAACCGTTGGTATGCTTTTTTAAAAGCATTCATTCTTTTCTTATGGAGTGGCCAACCCGATCAGTGGACCAGTCTGATTTTTTATGTATGACCCATCTACACCGTGAAACCCATTTTAAGCACAGTACTCAGATGTTCAAGCCACTCTCAAAGCTGATATGCGTATGCGGAGCTAGCATCTCTTCAGCGGTTTAAATTGATGTTGTTACGTACCACATGACATATGTGCAGTGCTTTGGCTCGTGCATATGGATGGTTATTCGCTTAAAGAGCGGCTGCTTTTTATCCGAGAGGAACTTTGGAAGAGCATGATTTTGATCTGCATGCACTTAGAAATTACTTGAAATTGCATACATGGCATGTAATCACGTTGAACTAAACTATCCTAATTATATTTGCAAGTATGGATGTACCGCAACAAAAAAATTATATTTCTTAAGAGTAGCCAGTTATTGGATTTGCTGATGTCCATGAAATGGTTAGATGTGAAAAATATCATATCATCTTACTTCTACGAATAAGTATCCAGAAATCAAAAGTTAGGATTAGAGGTGGGCATCGAATCGAGTTGGACTGGATTGGGTCCAACTCGACTCGATCTGAATATTTCAAGTAACTGACTTGAACTTGATTCGATTCAGGATCGAGTTCGAGTCCGTTGACTCGATCTGATCCGATGCATTGCTAGCCTGACCCTAACCGAGTCTAACTCGGTCAGGAAAATTGAGTTGGATTGGGTTGAGTACGGTTCGAATCATGTTAGGTACGAAAGGAAAATGTACAGTATAGCAGACATACTAAGTAGGGAGGGGCAGGATTAGGGCAGTCGCAGAGGAGAGAGAAGCAAGTGGAGTACAAGTCATGGTTCCATAAATGGAAGCGAGTTGGCTAGTGGTGTATTGACATAAGCAAGTTCTTTGGGTCAAACCATGATATATGTGTTATATCTAAACTGTTCATCCATTTGGAGAGCTTGTCTTAAGGCTTGAACTGAAAAATAAGACAAATCTAAAGATCAATTGGACCACACTGCAAAAAACAATGGGGAATAGATCTAAAGATCAATTGGACCACATTGCAAAAAAACAATGGGGGGATTGAACGTTTACCATTGAAACCCTTTTGGACATCATAGAAGTTTTGGATCAATATGAATTTTTTTTTTTCCTTTTCATCCATTTATTTTTAACCTTATTAACAGATTAGATGGAAAATAAACGTTATGGTGGGCCCTACGAATTTTTTAACAGTTAAAATCATTACCCTCGCTGCTATTTTTGGTGTGGTCCATTTGAGCTTTTCAGTATGATTCATTTTTTTCCTAATGCTTTAAAATGATCTCGAAAACTAGATAAACGGTATGAATATAATACATACATCATTGTGGGGCCCGTATAACCTTGATCTCATTTAAGTCGTTCGTACAACTCGGAGCTCAAGGCATGTTAGGGCTCATTTTCGCACGACACATATCTACACTAGTTGTATAGTTGTGCCGTGTGGTATACGAAATCTAATTGCGTACTGAGTTACTTAGTACACTCTTATCATACTAAGTAAACTCTATTGGGCCCACCGTGAATGCATGTGGTTTATCTACACTGTCCATTCATTTTTCCAAATCATTTTAGGGGTTGAACCCAAAATTGATGATGCATATCCAGAGCTCGATTGGACCATACAACAAGAAAAAAGTAAAAGTATTGATTTCCAACGTCGAAAAACTTTTAAGGCCCTAGTGATGTTTTATTTGTCATCCAACCTGTTCATAAAATCAGAAAGACATGGATGAAGGGAAAAAACAAATATCAGCTTGATCTAAAACTTCTTTGGTCCTAATAATTTTTCAACGGTAGATGTTCAATTCACACTATTTTCGGTGGTGTGCTCCACTTGAGGATTGGATACACTCCATTTTTGGGATAAAGCCCTAAAATTATCTATTAAAAGAGATGGATGGAGGGGATAAACAGCATGAATGACAGTTGGGCCCACAGAGTTTACGATTACTCAGTATGCAATCTGCTTCCGTATCCGTGGTACACCACTACATTAGGCAATCTGCTACACTTGCCCAACGCACACCTCATCAATGCGCCACCCACTGGCCACTGCCCTCACGTCACCTTTCTTAGAAAATGGTTTAACCCAACCCTTTATTTCTTGACGGTTAAAGATACAAACATCCAACAACTCTATTTTAACTTCAAATGACCTGACTGGATTGGATTAGTCCGGATTGGTCACTAAAACGAACTCGATCCGATATACGATCGGATCTGAGTGGGCCTACTTGATCCGACCCGACTATGGCATTCTGTTCGGATCGGATCGGGTCGGATTCTGCCCGGCTCTAGTTAGGATTATTCAATCAAATGCTATCTGATTTATTTTATGATTACTTAGGGACAGTTTATTCTACCAATTACATTAGTAAAATAGAGAAAATGGTTTATGAGTACAAATTACCTCATTTGTTCGATAATATTACTTATTCTTAATACAATTATGATATTGTTTATATTATTTGTTTTATCTAATTAAAATGATAAGAATAACTAGTTTAGTTGTTTGATGACATCAACTTATTTTTTCGTAAAATTATGGTTGTTATAAATTATTGTATGTAATACAGTATTTGCATTCAGCTATCAAATTATGTACCATAATACTTATTTAAATAAATACTATGAAATTATAATAATGGCTTATTTATACTTTCTTTTACATGTGATTATATCCATCTCACATGATTACTCCCCCAACTCTTTGTGTTGAATCTCTGAAGAGTTTACAAATGAGCCATGAGTAGTGACCCTCTTATTTACTTCACCTTATTATAAAACTCGAAGAAATATGTTGGGGGCCTTGCACAAAACTTTAGGATCTAGCCCTCCAGAACAAACCAGAATTATGGAATAACAAAGCAATGAAATAAATCAAAGCATTAATCACACACCACACAAGAGATTTTTACGTGAAAAACTTTCAAAGAGGTAAAAATCACGGGACCTCGTCCAGATCAATAATCCACTATGAAGTAAAATGTTACAATCGATCACAAGCACACCCTACTATGATCAAACCTTCATTCATGCAGGAGTGGATAGACAATAAGAGAAATAAAGAAAACGGAGAGATCTAACTGATTATGAGGACGCAGAAGCACTGAGATATGGTAGATCACCTCCGCAAGCATAACTTCCCTTCTACAAGCTTCCTCTTTCTCTCTTTCACACATTTGATAGCCCTCTTGTGCTTTTCATGTACACCATAATACCCTAGAAAAACTCTAAAGACCATTTTTTTTATAGTTTTAGGAAACTCTCTTTTATATCCCAGTTGTGAAAGGATTTGCGAAACGAAATCCGCGTAAAATGGTAGAACGAATCTTTGTAACCACGACTGGTCTTATGCCACCCACGACCGGTCGAGCGCCACCTACGACCAGTTGAGGACTTCACACGACCGGTCGAGCACCTCGAAAAAAATTAGTCCAAACTCGCTAGACTTTGAGTCGAGTTACGACTTGACTCCACGACTGGTCGAACACGAGCCCACGACCTGTCGTGCAGAGCTCATGATTGGTCAACAACGAGTCAAAAAACCTCATCAAAATAAACAGTACCTTAGAGATAATGGGGCCCACAATTTTGCTTAACTTGAGTTGTATGCTACTTGTAAAACATTTAAGTAACCAAGTATTAAGCATCATTTGCAGCTTGAGCATTCCATGGAGTCATTTGGTAGTATGTAATTTAGGTGAATTGGTGATTTTGGGAGTGTAATTTTCATAATTTAAAATTCAATTCAAATCAAACACATAGAGGTCTCTTTTTTACATAATGGTAAAATCTTTTTTTTTTAAATAATAGTCAAATTATGAGATTATATCTCTCATGGATTTTGATTATCACTAATTCAGATAAGTCACCGGCAACTCTCTCGCACTCTTTTTTCACAAATGCATTTTTAATGAAGTATGTCAAATACATACATATGGATTAAGAAATTATTGAATGCTAAAGCATTAAATTTTAATTTGCATTGCATTAAATTTATGATATCTATTATAGTTGCCAAATACATATTAAATGCATCCTCCGTAAAGAGGCCCATAACTCCTTTACTGTGTTTTGCACGGCTGCTGCTGCTGCACGCGGCAGTATCCGGTCAAAGTGAGAAATACTGAACTTGTTTTCCCGCGCAATTTAAAAACAAATCCCGTCGTTTTCGGAGAGGAGTCGGGCTCGTTGCCGTGAAAATCCGGACAGGAAGATGTGATACGTGTACGGTCTTCGTCAGCTCCCGCCCCCACCATGTGGGACGCGTATTGCGTCCTACCCCCACCCGTATCTGGCCCCGAATGGGCAGTTCCGTGGGCAGGCCCACCGTGATGTATCTGTACGTACAAGACGTCCTTCCTTTTTATCATATCATTTCCAGGCGTGAGCATAAAAATGAGATAGGTCCAACGCTCCAGTGGACCACACCAAATAATAAGTTAAATTCCAATTGCATTAAATGCAAGAGTCATATATGGTGTCGTCCATTTGGGCGTTGGATCTTTTTGTGCTCATGCCTTAAAATGATCGGAGAAAAGTGATGAACGGCTTGGATGTACAAATACATCAAGGGCCCGTTTGGCCGGGCGAATCCCATGGGATAAGAGGGATGGAATCGATTTTAAGGCAACGATGGTGATGTCAGTGGATTGGTTTAGGATCCATGGGATTGCTTATATCCCGCGACAAGTACACCATGTCTGTTTGGCTCGTCAAGTATATCCCGGAATATCGCGATGCCATCCCTCCTAGCACCGTGGGAACGGTCTGGCCAAACAGGGCCAAGGTGGCCCGGCCCACGGAACTGCCCATTCGGGGGCAAGAGAAATGCGGGGCAGGACGCAATCCGCATCACATCTGGTACTGGGATCGCCCTATTTCTTACACGTGTCAGAGAGCATTTAATAAGTTTTCTTTTTTTGCTTCCACGACTGCACCGCACGTGCCGATCTGTCTCATGTGTGTGAGATCCCGAACGTTCACAGGGTGGTCCACTGTGAATTTTCATTTTGCCAGAAATCCGTCCTGTCCGTTTATTAAATGTGCTGCATGTGTATGTAGAGATCTATGTTTTAGAAAATTGATGCCCGTGAGCCTGACGTGGAAATGAATATATGAACGTGTCGGATTTATTACACGTGACAGATTTGAACGTGTGGTTTGTAACCAAAACTTCGTGCTGTACTGTCTAGCGCCACTGCTCAAATTGCAGTCGCCCGATAAGTCGAATCAAGATAAAAAAGCGTCCAAGATCGATCCGCTCGCGATATCATTTGGTGGGTCACACGTTTCTGAACAAATGGACGGTAGCCATAAATCGAGCTCAAAATAATATTAGCACGTACGGCCCACTTGATGATCAAATAGTTTTGATGTTAAGACATGTATCTGCGGCGGAATGGGAATTGCCTGAGGCGTATGAGCTTTCCTGGTGCTGTAGCACGTACGTTTCAGGACTAGGCGACTTGGATTGAATCGTTCAATCCTGATTTTATCAACCTGACTCGTGATGCTGAACTGGATCGGACCCAACCCAGTTTGAGTCGACTGGGATGAATAGAATCCATTAGATCTTTGCAACTTGTGAGAAAACCACCAGTTGGTGTATTCCCATTTCATTTATTTAAAAGAAAAATAAAAAATAAAAAACTTACTATATCAGGGACACGACATTGATGCCGGTACCACCGTAACCTTACTTTGTAGAGGTCAGATGTGGGGTCCCACGTGCATTGAACATGAAGCATGGATGAATTTGAGTTACACGTACATTCTGGCAATGGAACGTCTGGATCGTTGAGCTTTATATATATATGGATTCAATGCTGACACTATTGTATGCCACAAGGGAACGAAAAGGGTCTGTCAGAAGGTTGGACCCAAGCTGGTACGAGATCTGCTCAAGGCCATCCATAAACGTGCCTGAGCCCACTTCATGATGACTAGGTACAGTACAAGCCCATTCAGCCACTGTTGTGCAATATCTGGGTTATTTATTAGGTGTGGTCTGTTATGCACATATGACCAAAGTGCCCTTGAAACCCTACATGGGACAGTCGAAGATGGGCCTCGTAATTCAGCCCAATCCAACCTGAAATTCGGCCATGTCTGAAGCCCAATGGACGGTCCCCTACTATTGAAATCCCCAGGAATTGGATCCAGATTTAGTACTAACCCTGCCCAAATACAGCATGACATGGACGCGACATAGCAGGATTTCATTATCTCATCCTCCTGTCAAAGATGGGAATCGAACGTGGCGGGGGCCATTCCTTACAGACGCCTGCGGGCCAATCAAATCATGCCTGGATGCATTTGTCTCGTGCTGCGTCCACGCGGGTAGCGGATTGGCTAGTGTACCACACACTACCGACCTGGCGGGTGTACTGATGTTACCAACCCCTATGGGTCTCATGATGAGGTAGGTGTTATATCCAAACGGTCCATCCATTTGGTGAGCTTGTGGTAAGTCTTTACTAGAAAAATAAGACGTATCCAAAGATTAAGTGAACGACGCTGCAAAAAGCAGTGGTGGATTCAACGTCTACCATCGAAACCCTTTTAGGGTCAGAACTTTTGGATGAATATGATATTTGTTTTTACGTTTCATCTTTTTTCTCTTTGTGACCTTATGAACATATTGGATGCAAAATAAACTTTACAGTGGACCCTATAAATGTTTTAACAGTGAGAATCATTGTCCCAAATGCAATTTGTAGTGTTGCTCATTTGAGATTAGGGTGGTGCGTGAACCGAGTTAGTTCGGTTTGCTCCATCGACTCAACTCAAAAAAGCTTGATTTAATACTATTTGAAACTAAGTTTGAGCTAAGTAGAATTGACTTTTTTATCTTTAAAAAAAAATTAAATTGAATTTGAGCTTGCCAAAGCTTGACTCCACTTGAATTGAACCCAACTCAAATCAAACAAGTTCAGTGGCATGGTTACTTTGATATTGATGTTAAATATTTGATAAAATGACTAAATGAAGTGTTGGCTGTTGGCAAGGAAGATATGTTTCATGATAAATACTCTTTTTTTTTTTTTTTTAATGTTTTTCATAAAGTATTTGATGAAATACTTATAAAACAGTGGCTTCTGTTGTACATATAGTAAAAATTTGAAAGTGTAGTTTATATGTTTGCAAAAATGTTACACAAGCGAACTCGGCTCGATCTTGACTTGAACTTAATTAGAACTACTGACCGAACCGAGCCGAGCTGAGCAGTCAAGCTCTAGGACGGAGCTGGGCTAAGTTCGAACTGAGGTCAGCTAGTGGCTGAGCCAAATCAAGTTGTGCTTGGCACAACTCGTGAGATTTGGATATAATTAATTCTTGGACTCTATTTTAAAATGATCTCTCCAAATGAATAGTCTTTAACTCATTTCCCAAGCACCGTCCAAATTCAAGTGGAAACACATGGGGAGCTTTCTGATTATTTGTCCGACTCCAACTTGGTTCATTGCAATCACAATGAACACTTGGCTGTATGTCGTTGGTGAATCCTGTCAATCTATCTGGTCCAATATTTATGTGGACCACCCATCGTAAAAAAAAGAACCTACAATGATTAAAGAAGCCTGGCCACTCAATTAATAGACATTTCCCTTTTGAATATGAACCTCTAATGCTCTTCTAGTTTTATTGTCCATTCGAAGGTGATTAGATTCAGCTAGGAATGCCCGTTCCAAATGGTTTTTCTACCGTCCCCTCCACACTTTAGCTCACTAGATGGTCCGTGCAGATTGTTCAACAGCTCAGCCACTGTCCAATGGCACACCTGTCAGAATCCCAGCCATTCATCAGCTACTTTACACTGAATCAAGCCTCAAACCAAATGATATCCGTTCACCGATCAGGCAGATCACACTTGTATGATAAAAATGAGCGCTTATAAAAGAAGCCCAACAATCCAAATTCCAGCGTATATGTGTGGGTTGCAGGACGAGTATACTACCTTGATTTTTGGTATATGATTTCTTCATGTTGCATACTGCTTAATCAACGGCTACGATCTGAGATATGTAAACCACTGATTAACACCATTAATCTTTGTCACTTGTTCATTGATTAAAGTGAATGTTCCCAATTCAAGCCACTTGATAGTAAGGTTGGCAGTGGGCTGTGTTTGGGCCGAGTCAGACCAGGCCCAAGTCTGTTACTATCAAATCAGGCCCGAGCCCGAGCAAAAAACGTTTGGGCCCGCACCTGACCGGTGGTGTGGAATTTGATAAAATCCCACTGGTTGGATTGAGTAGTCCTAATTTTCCCAAACTGGCCTAACTCAGCCAAGTCAGGGTGCTGTTGGATTCCGAGTCACATCCAGCCGTCAATCCATGCATGCATGGTCTCATGATTCGGTAATGCAGAATGTCGATTTGATCAGACCATGGTGATTAATATTGCTGGAGATGTTCAAAATCTGACGATAATATGGCAGAATTTTGATTAAACAATATTATCTCGGCAGTTTTAAATCTCTGGCGATTTTATTAGAAAACCATTTAGAAGTTAAAATAATTCAGTTGTAGTTTTTATTCAAAATTTTAAATAATTCTATAGTATTTTAAATATTTTATTTTCAGCTAGACCATCACTGCACTTCTTTCTTGACCGTCAATTTGTGGGCCACTGATTAAAGGGTAGAATATGATACTCCGCCAGAGAGAATCTAATGGCCGTCGGCTTTTGCAGGTGGGACCCATTTGTCGTTGATCCAGATTGTTGATCATGGGCCTCTATGCGATTGATCATGCTCTAAAATCTCCGGCATTCGAGTGTCCTACCAATATACTCATTGACCTAAGCATGGACTGTTGTTCAATTCTCTTCTTAGTAAGGGGACCGATGGAAAGGTTTAGCATTGTCCCACTGGTTGGATTTTTAGGGGCCTTGTACATCCTGCAGTGGGGCCCACAAAAGCACCAGCCCGGAATGAACTCGAAAAGGCTGACTGATCCAATGCTGTTCTCATATATATATATATATATATATATATATAGATGCAATGTACAGATTGCAAAAGGAAAGATTGAAGAGGCACGGTAACTCTAGATACAGCAGTAGTAAGACATAGGTGGATCAACTCATTGTAAGGTTTTTATTCTTGCATTTTATCCCACATCAAATAGGAAGTGACTCGAGTAACTTTTTATATTAAGTTTTTCTATTAGTATTTTATATATATATATATATATATATATATATATATATATATATTTTTAAAAAAAAAACAAACAAACCTTGGAAATATCTTTGCATGTGCACGCTGAGCTACAGTTGTGGTCCTGATGCAGTACTGTCTGTCCCCAACCTAATTTGATTTTTGCTGGATTTCCATTTTAGCATTTCAAAAACTAAGAGCAACAGGAAACTTATATCTTCTCGTTTTGTTCTTTTCTTCTCTACTTGTCTGCTGTGTTGGCATATGAAAGAGCTAGATAACTCGAGTTTTAAGTAGCTTTAACCATGTGTGCACTCACTTAGTCTCAGCAATCCATTATCAAGGAAAGCTATTGTATCCCGAGGACAAAAGTGCTGAGACGGAGTGCATCGAAGATTCGATCCTTGCGGGGACAAATCTATCTTTCAGATAGTGGAAGTAGTATGCCTCAGCTCTCCCTGTTTTAATTTCCAAGTTAATCTCTCTCTCTCTCTCTCTGATTTCATTTTCTGCTATATTTCTATGGATAGAACCAGCAGTTTAAACATTTGAGAAGTAAGAGCTTTTTATTAATGAATTAATATTCAAAATCATTACATTCCACATACGTGTGCCAACCTTGCACATGTGTGAAAGATCCAAGGCGCTCATAAGATATCCACATGTTTTTGAAGAAAAATGATGGTTAGAAAGAAAGAAAGAAAGAAAAGAAGACCAATGGTCATGGTTATTCAAGTACAAGCATGGCCCACCCTGAAGAGTGAGCCACCATCAAAAATCTTTGGACCAAGAAATGTTTGTAACAGTTCTTTTCAAAGGTATAGTGCCACGTTGGGCCCATTGTGATGTGTGAGTGCAATCCAACCCGTCCAGTAGATGAGCCCCTTGATGTAGAGCGGATTGGAAATTTCATGGCTAAGATGGACCAAAAAAGACCCAATCAGCGCCAGAAGTGATCCGGACTGTCCGAACCTTAAAACCAACGTATCTTGCAAACTGGAATAAGTTATCCAATGTGTCATATCACCCAACCTTGCTATGACAGATTGTGCACATTGAATTTGAGAGATTCCATCAAATCGATGGTCAATTTTTCATTTTTACTATTTATAGTAAGTTTTAGTTTGATTACAACTCTTCATTCTTCATCAAGAGTTGCCTTACACATGAAAAGTACTTAGAATAATTAGGAGAATAGCATGGTTGAGTCAAATTGTACACTTACTATTTTTGGCCAAATACCATAACATATAGTGCAAATTATGACCATCTATAATTAGTAAGTTTAATATTTATCATTAAATCATGATTTATGGAAGTTTTAATTGTAGTTTCTGAAACTTCTTACTAGGGTTCATAACATTATTTAAAAGGTTGTCAACTCAATTTTTTAGCATCAATTAATTTATTCTAAATTTTCTAGAATTATTTCTAGTTTTTGTTCTCCTCGTGGATTCGAGGTTTCTCTATGAGTCCAGAGAAGCTCCATGGATTCCGAGTAGTTATCCCCATTAGGAAGACAGTGCTTGACCTCATCACCCCTCATGTTAGCTCTATAGATATCAAAACTTGATCCATAACTAGAGTGGGCCATACCAAAGGGAGCAGGAGATACCAGAAAGGGAGCAGCCCCCCACCGTAAACATTACCAGATACAATGTGAGATCCAATGTGTTGTAAATATTCCATCCAACTCAGTCATGAAGTGCGCTCGAGCAGGATGAAATGAGCACGCCAAAACTCAGTGGACCACACCACGTGAATATATAAGTTTTAGGAGTGTGACTGTACATTGCTGCACGTGGTGTGTCCCACCTGAATTCTGAATCGAAATCATTCTTGGGTAGTGTGGTGAACATGAGTAAGCGCACCAGATGCAAACATATCATGTGTCAGCCCCACACAGAATGTAGTAATTACTCGTTCAGGCATTTCCCATGAGAAGATATCTGAATTGTGGAGTACTTCAATGAATTAGCATAATCCAAGTTCAAGTAAAATACTTAGATTCCGATGAAGAGATTTGCTAGCAACTCCTCGCCAGGTATGACAAATGTCCAACGTGATATTGACCATTAATCTAAGTGGGTCGGTGGGTAGATATCAGTGGGTAGATAAGCCATAGCTACGGCTGGCAATAGACTGGGTTTGGGCTAGGCTAGGCTAGGCCTAAGCCCAGACTGGCACATAAAGTCTAAGACCTCAGCCCAGCCCAAGCCCAAAGGACAGCAGGCCTAAGACCGAACCCAAAGAATTTGGCTGGGACATGGCTTAATCCATAGACGATCAAGTAGGTCACACATGCACAAAGAAATAAAATTAATGGTCTACTTGGAAAATGTATGAGGGTGTAAATATGAATTTGAATGATATATTGACCCAGGGATGAACGTGATGAGGTTGAACACCGTCTTCCTCAATGATAAGTACTCCGAATCCACGGAGCTTCTCTGGACTCCTCATAGAGACTTCTCGAATCCACGAGGAAAGAAAGCAAGAGAGTAGGAATAAATTCTAATAAAATATAAAATTAATTGCTGAATAATTGGTAAATTGTCTAATGTCTCCTTACACCATTAATATAGAAAAAAAAAAAAAAAAAACTAAAATTCGTAATTACTAAAAATAACAAAATTCTAACTCTAATAAAAATTTTAATTTTAGTAAAACTCTTTTAAGGCCTAATTTCTAAAAATAAAAATTGCAAATAAACTTTCTCTAAAAGACTCCTAGTATAATTAAAAGTTATTTCTAAAAGAAAAAAAAATCTAAAACTCTAAAAAATATTTAAAAAATCGGAATGATTAAAAATAGTAAAAATTTTCTAAAAAATTCATTTTTGAGCTGAAAGCGCGCATTTTCTGACGAAACGGACAGATGCGACCTACGTTGTGGGTCGGTTCACCTCGGATGGCCCGTTTCAGTAAAGATTGATAGTTGTACGCCTCATAACAATACCCGGATCAAAAGTTATGGTCAATTCACAATCCATCTTCTTTTGGCTCAACCATGCTGGGAATATCTCTGTGACATGTTCTACATCACATATTTGTAAGATAAAAGACTAACATATAAAGGTAGGTTAGGCTTAGGTGGGATAATTTAAAATGACTTACACCCAAGTGCAATCTGAAAATTGATTGGGCCATGCATGCCAAGCTCAAGATCGGTGGAAAGCCACTTAGCTAGAAATTCATAATGATCATGTTATCATGGGTGTCATGATAATGATCAAGATTCTGCAATTGGACTTAAAGAGTATTAGTTCTAACGGGCAAACAGTCTCAATCACCACAAAGGTCTGCATGTTTACGTACGGTGGAGATGGCTAGGAACAAATGCTCGCTTAAATGGCTAGCGTAGATAACAACTCCCCACATGAAATGGCTACTATATCACATGTAATGCCATTATACCAAGATCCATGCTATTGGTAATCACATGAGGAAAGAGAAAAACCCTGAGATTTTTAACTACTCCATCGTTGGCAATCAAACACTGCCAGATATAAGCCATTCATTAGGCCATGGGGACCACCGGCTTTATAGATATAAGATATTGTAATGATTTTGAAACAAATGACTTTCATATTTTTATTGTAGTGAAGTTCCAAATTTAGGGTTTCTTTTATATACAGGAAAAATTTTAAAATTTATTAGACAACATTTATCTTGTACCTTAAGAACTATTACCTTGATTATTTAAAATTGAAAACATCCATAGCTGTCCTGTCAGGGGAAGCCTATTTCTTTTTCTGTTGGGAGTCGATAGGGGATCAAAGAGAGACAGAGAGAGATATTCACGCATGAGAGAGAGAAAGGAGCTTATCCATGAATAGAAACCTTTGTCTCTATTCATATCCTAGAGCCAACTTGCTTAATCTTCTAATCAATAGCAGGGTATGATCCACACCATACACATGTGATTCACGTGGTAGATGAGGAAACTTGCTTTATTGATAATATTGTTTTCAGAACTTAAGTGGTGTGCTTATTCTATTTTGTCCAATCTTCTTCTCTATCATCATATAGAATATTTGATTTTCACTAATTAAAATTTTAGTGGCCCACTTTCATCCTGCGCAATGGGATTAAGATGGTTCATTTATTTCCAATGGCAAGTAGGCTGGTGAGTCCAGACCACCCACTTAGTTGCTTTTAATCTTGGATGGCCGTGGATGAAATTTTCCGCAGACAAGACTCTCCCAGTCATTAAAATATAATAATTGTAAAGTTTCTGGTTAATGTCGTCCACTTACCATTTTCATTTTTACCGTCCATTTCAAGGACACTGGTCGTGTAACTAAGTAGTCCAATTATGTCATTTTCAAATAAGAACCATCGATGGGATAGGACGGACTTGATGAATGGTCTCGATACACCACTCAACTTGCCATGTGTCAAGTAGTTGGGAACGATGGCCCGTTGTTGGTCCAGTGCCCAAAGGCAAGGCTTCCCAGGATCTCTCTCTTTTCTTTCTCCCAGAATTTTAATTAATTCCATGGCTTGCAAGTTGGTAGTTTCCTATGTTAGAGATTTAGTTGCCTCATTCGCAGCACAGGTGCCAGCCTAACAATTGTGTCAGAAATCAGAGTGGCTGGACCCCACATTGAAGATGATCATATCCAAATATCAGAGACAGTCCAGTCATCATGCAGGTTATACAAGTACGTTGAATAAGGATAGTTGGCAGGTTTTTGTTTTTCTTTTTTTACCGTCCAATCTGTGTATCAAACTCGTCGCCTGGTGAGTGGACAGAGATTTACATACGGTCATTATCTATATTGGGGACCACCTTTTTCACCACTCAGATTTCTGTACACCTTTCAAGGTGAAACGTGTGGTACGTGTCAAGGTGTAACAACTTTTCCAACTCATGTACAGTAGAGCCAGCTGAATTCTCTCTCTCTCTCTCTCTCTCTCTCTCTCTCTCTCTCTCCTTTAAGGGCTCTAAGAGCATTGTACTTGAAGAGGTTTGGTAAGGCTATTTGGATATTTGGAAGCCATGGCGTGGAAGGTAAAGCTTGATAATTGGTCAATGACGGTTTCCATAGTTACTGTTCACGCCTCGGATTCCTCTCGTTCAAAGTACTTGTTTAGAAGTCAAGTGGAATACTATGCATGCATTGGATTCCTAATTCAAACTACTTGTTTGGAATCAAGTGAAATACTTTCTAACATAAAGTGCTACTATGGTTACACCTCCTTACTGTGGATTCCTATTTGGAACATGGGATTAGGTCCGATTAGGTGGTATGGAATTGTAGTTGGTCTTCGATATTATATCATCCTGCCTCTGTCTCGATGGGAAATACCGAGGGATGGTAGATTTCGAAATCCACTACATCTATGGACCTACATTGATGTAAGTGTTTTATCCATGTTGTCCATCCATATGCACCTTTTATGTATGACAATCAAGTTGCATATGCATAGGTGATCGACATGATCAGTTGTAAAATCTGGTTCATTGATTACAATTCCATGGTCCACTAAAAGTATGTTTCACTTGAAGAATTTGTTTCCAAGCATGGGATTGAATGGTCAAAATATCATGATATTTCAAGACATATAATGATTGTGTAATAATAGTTTTAATTCCTACTAATGCAATACAATACCATACCGTCCTACTCCGACTAGATAGAATTGGTCTAGCCCAATTGGCCCACATTGATGTATGTGTTTTATCTACATTTTTCATCTATTTGTCTAGATCCTTTTAGGGTATGAACCCAAAAATAATGCAAATCCAAGGTTCAAGTGGACCACGCAGTGGGGATTGAGCGTCCACCATTAACAACTTCTTGGGGGTGACAGAAGCTTTGAATCAAGCTGAAATTTGTGTTTCCCTTCACCTAGGTTCGTATGACCTTATGAACATGTGAAGATGGCAAATAAACATCATGGTGGGCCCTAGGAAGGTTTCAACAGTGGGTGTCATTATTACCACTTCATGTGGTGTGGTCCACTTAAGCATTGGATTTGCCTCATTTTTGGGATATGTGAACACTGAAAAATAGGTGCCCATGCATCCCTATTAGATAGTTGGTGGTTGTATGTGTGGATGATGTTTGTATGATAAGATTATAGATATAGGACCAGACATATTTGGATTTATAATGTAACAGGATTTAGTATTCTGACAAATCATAAAGCATACATTCAAAGGATGTCTAGAACGCGATGAATGAGGAATAGGCTACCACGAGTTTTCTTATGAAATAGGATTTGGGATTCCATCAAGTCACAAAGCATAGATTCAATGGAAGTCTAGTGAAGAGGGGTTGAGGAGAGAAGTAATGATGTCATGAACGTCGCTCACATCATGTGCACCCCACTCATTATTTTTTTTTATAATGCGGTGCAACACATTTCTCAAGGTTAACAGAATGACTTGTCTGGATATTTTAAGCACTTTAGGATTTGCCACTAGCCATAATAAGGCTTTAGAATCCACGGTAGGCTACAATTCGTAGAATCGCCTAAAGAGCGAAAAATCTAAAGAATTTTTGACTCAAGTGACTCTTAAATTGTTCTATGCCATGGATTCTGATTAAGGGACTTGGTAACCAAAAAAGAAGAAGAAGGGGTTAGTCTCATAATAATTAGGGGATTTGGAAAAACTTTGACATTATTGCATAAATAAAAAGAAAATATATATGTAGGATTGCAGATATAAAATAGAAATAAAAATGCGTATGTATACTGGTGAGGTGTCTGAGATGTGTGGACACCATTTTCTACAAAAGGAATGATCGGATATCCTCGATCCCAACCCTAGTCTATTGACTTTGACATTATCTTGGCTTTTGACTTCTTTGCATCTGGCCCTCTCTCTCTCTCTCTATACACACACACACACACACACACACACACACACACACACACACACACACCTTTTGTAAGTGTAGGGGTGCCTTTAAATAGGCATTTGGGAGGGGAAATGCAAGGGTAATCTACTAGCTTTGAATTGCTTCAAACCTACTAGCTTTGGAAAAATAATAGGTTTGGACGAAACCAAGTAGGTGGAAGGCAACACATAAGGCTCAAACCTACCATCTTTAGAAAAAGATCAAGTTTGAATGAAATGATTGGTCCAACGTACCAAATGACCAAAGCCGATCATTTAATGGTTTGTTTTACATAGAACTAGCTATTCCATGGCCGATTTTGAATAAAACCCCTGCCATCCCAAGGGGCGCCAAAGATTGTAAGCTTTCATTTTGTTTGCCACCTATATATATTGGTAGGGTCTGATCAATCCTAACAGTTATCTTCGGGGGGTAGTTTTAGTTGTATTATGCTACAACTGGGGCCCATTTGAAGTTTACGAGTAGGATTAAATCCCATTTAAAGTACACCTAAATCCATAGCGCAACTGGTAGACTAAGTGTAGATACCTCGTTTCAACACTTAAGGTCTTGGTATCGATCCCTAGTGGGGGTAGCTAACATGGAGTGTGTGTACTGATATGCATGGGTGTGTACCACCCCCCCCCCCCCCCCCCCGCAAAAAAAAAAAAAAAAAAAATCCCATTTAAAGTGGGGTGTCTACTAGATCATACCATAAGATTAGAGTTGGACATGAGTTGAACCGAGTCGAGCTTGACACAACTCGACTTTGTTCGGCCAATAGCCAACCCCAACTCAAACTCGGCTCAGCTCGGTCCTCGAGCCTAACTGGCCAACTTAGTTCATTTCAGTTAACAACTTTAGCCAGCTCAATCAAGCTTGAGCTTTCGAGCCGAGTTCGAGTTTGAGATTTCGTCCCTGCCATGGACAACGGCCGGTCGAGCTATCATGGATAATGAGAGGAGGGCGATTGTTACCAGAGTAGACGAAGAGGTAGGGATGGTCCGGATGGACGAGCGTGTAAGGCAGCGAGGGGCTCGAATGGAGGTAAGGATGGCTGGATAGGTGCAAAGGGCAGTGACTTGATCAAACAGAGCCAGGGAAGAGCTCAGGGGTCGAGGCTCACCGACTCGAATAGTGAGAGAAGAGAAATGGGAAAAGGGAAAGGGGACTAGGGCTTGGTTTTATGAACATGATAATGCTTAATGATCTATTTTACTCATGTTTGTATTGCAAGGTGAATTTAAGAGCTTAAATTAAAAAGGGTACTAAAAGCATGAATTTGATGCTCAAGAATCACCAAGGTAAGGGATGGATCTTGGGAGACTTAAATTAAAAAATTCACATGCCAAAGATATAATAAAAATAAGTGAGAAATGAAGAGAATTAAAGATTCGAAGTGAAGAAAATGAATTCTTAAATCGTCCTGAAAAAACATATTTTGAAACTCTGGATCATTTTATGAAATTACGCAGAGTTAAGTATATTTTAAAAAACTGCGCAAAGTGAAGTTTATTTTAGCAAACTACGTAAATTTAAGGCGGTTTCTGAATTTTTCAAATCAGTTTGAATGAGGGAGTTCCCACTTATAAATAGAGCTTATTAAGGCATTCTTAAGTATCATTTAAAGCATTCAAGAGCAAGATTTAGAGTTTTTATAGAGTTTTTAATTTTATTAAAGTTTTATAAATTATTATTTTTTCTTTTAGATATTTTTTATTTGTATTTATTTCTTTCTTGTTATTTTTCTATTTTACAATTTAGTTATTTTTTTCTAGTTCCCTCTAGCCCAAGTTAGAAAGGAAGCACATTGGTTTAATGATTTTATAAATTATGATGATTGATTGTTTTTAATGATAAGATAAATGATGTATGCATGTTATCAATTATCTAGGTTTAATTTTTTTATCCTCATTTTTCTATCATATGAGATCCATGTTAATGAATAGGCTTAACCTGAATTAGTTAGATTTTCTAGATGAGATATATTCTCAACCTACTACATTTCTTTGATTTATTATCTTATGGATATTGAATACTTAAAATCGTTGGTGCTTAGGAATATATATCAATGATGTTAATTCATGATTCTCTAATCTTTTATATCATTTATTAAAATATTTAAACTATTTTATTTTTCAATTAAGCTAACCATAATGCTCAGATCCTAATTATGTTAACCAAGTCATCATAACTTATGAAACATTAACATATATGTAGAACTTTGAAGGTTGGGCATTGTTTTCAAATTGATTGAATTTCATACATTCAAAATTTTCAAAATCATTTCATTTGTTTAGTTTCCATCACTTAGTTAATTTTGTATTTAATTTTTTTATTCTTATAAATCATCTCCTTGTGGGATGGACCCTATATTTATAAGATATTACTTACAAACCTCTACTTGGAAGCAAGCAATCAATCATGGAGCGCTTGCTCGGGCAAAGAGATGGAAAGAGGAAGGGGCCAAGGCAGTAGGAATCAAGGAGGGTCGTCGAGCCGATTTGATCTGAGTTGAGTTCAAGTCAAGGTCCGAGCCAAGTCGAATCTAGCTCAGGCAAGCTTAAACTTAACTCAAAAATTTCAAGCTTATAAAACTAGTTCAACTTAGTTTGACTTTAATTTTGAGCCAAGTCGAGTCAAGCAAGTTGACCAAGCTAACTTGGTTCATGTCCAGCTCTACCTAAAAAATTGATAGAAAAATGGATAAATGGTGTGGATAAAATCTATACATCCATGTCCTTTTTCTGACATATATAAATTGCTATTATGATTAGATCGACCTTGTTAAGGAAATTTTAATGAGGATTCCCTTGCATGCCACCATATCCAAATATAAATATAGGTTGGGTCCTTACTCTTACCCGGGTGGTAGACTCCTTGGAGTTTCAACACCGGGTCAAGGGTTCGAGTACCCATGGTGGTGAAATCCCACGGCATGCGTGTGTGGGGTGTGTGTGCGTGTGTGTGTGTGTATATATATATATATGTTACATGAAAGAAAAGCAATTACATGTCCATTTGTTTTCCACAAGATTGATTATATTTAAACGTGCTGTATTAGGATGCATTTGGACTTTACTGGTTGGATTGGGTTCCTTTTTGTGACCCAATTTAATTATTATAGGCGTTATCATGGACGGAGTAAAATAAAAACTTTCGAATTGAGATATTTGAACCCTTCGGTTGTTCAAAGGTTGAGGAGATTGTTCAGAATCTCCTTCGGTTGTTCAGAATAAAAGAGTTGAATGACGAAACGGTTGAAATACTTTAATCCATGACTTTATTTATTTTTTTCTTTTTTCTTTTGTGTGTGTTATCACCCATTCAAGGTGAGTCTTTTCATATAAACGGTTGAACGATGGATCGTCGGATCATACTATAATACCACAGGGTGTATTATTCTAGCAACCCACTTTAAAATAAAAAATAACCAGAGCTTTGCTTAGCCCACAAGCGTGGACAAGGCAAGTCATGTACATATGCTACACGTGCCAGAATTGCACATTTCCATTCATCAAAGACATAGCAAAATGTAGATATGATCTCGCTCAAGAATTAGGTTGGCCCACTAATGTATGGCTGAAAAGGACTTTGTAAATTTTTCTTAACCATCACACTCTTTCTAACATTGATCCCTACTTGTTGAATGGATCACGGTTACCTTCCTTTGAGGCATTGGGATGCTGTAAACCAGTCATTCTACACTCATGATTTGGTTTGTGGTTTCATCTTGCAGCAGTGTATATATACTGGCGTCGTAACTAGGGAATTCACCACTCGCCTTCAACCGTACACCTATTTCTATAGAAATATTGGCCATCAAAATTGCTGACCCAATTGTTGATAGAGCATAATCCAAATATTAGAATGGTTAGGATTGTTAGATCAATATGATTTTAGAGAGATTATCCATCCACAATGTCCCTCATAATTTGAATGGTCTAGATTTACATACATGGGTCCCACATGTGAGTTATATGAATCAACATGCAGCACAAAAACTGGGGATTTATATGATACTTAGGCAGGATAGAATGCAAGATGGGTCAGCACATGGAAATTGTACAAGTGATTTAAAAAAAAAAAAATTTGAAAAAAAAAAAAAAAACCTAAGTTATATATACCAAATAAACTATGGAGCTAATTGTCATCAGCCATAGTCCTGAATTAGCTTGCTTGGACAATCCTAACAAATGATTTGTGGATCCTTGTTTATTGAAATGGGGCTCATTGATTATACAGGTAGATTCATCTTCGTTGAACTAGAGTTTCGTGCTAGCTAGTATACTAACAAATCTTGTGAATTAAACAAACTGAAAAGCTATTTAAATGAGCTTATCCGATCCAATTGAGGAATTTTGAAATGTATCAAATTGACAACTACGAATTGGAACTTGAATCAATGACATTGAGATCAAGTAATTATGGAAAAAATCATATTTGTTTTTGGGCCAGAACATCTTCCAAGGCCAGGCCAACCTGATGGATGCCTTTGATACGGGACTTGCCAGTCACCTTTGCAGTTGTAATGGCATTTACATGACCCACCTTGTACTGTGGGCTCAGCAAAGCTCAAATAATTGAACTCCTAACCTATTGTGTTGCTAATGAAACCAAATAACAATTCACATTATTATAATTATTTGAATGTTATATGAGAATATTATACACTCGGTGGTTTTTCACGTTTTCCTTGTTTGGCTTTTCGTAAAGTCGTTGAAAAATATTGATTAAAATCTAGAAGTGAGTCTTAAATTGCCACTTTTTTCAAGCACAAGATTTTAGAATGGTGAAGTTGTAGCTATCTGATCAATGGATTTTTCTCCATTTATTGTTTAACTAATAGGCATGTATAAATTAACATAAATTTAAAACAAATTGTATATTTTATGGAGAGTTAACGGAAGGCGATTGGCACTCGCTCTTATTCTCTCATTTTTCACTCAAATCGGACACCCTAAGTTTTTATTCTTTGTGCTAATGAAGCTTTTCTAAGGCACGGAACTCTGTGGGATTTCTTAAACAACTTTTATATATTCATTAAGAGAACTCTTTAGGGCAATCCTTATAAGGTACTTAAACGGCAAGCAACGCCACAATATACTTACATAATCATACCAAACTTTGATTGAGTTGAACATGTTTTAGTTTAGACATTTCCATGTGTACATTGCATGAATGTATGTGATCACCATGTATCATGCTATCATGCACATATCTTTCTACATACTATTAAGGCCCACTATCTTAGACCCACCATACCCTATAACCATGAGGGATAATCCAAAAATAAATATAAACGATTGATTTCACAAAACAACATATAGAAATTATAAAACTTGCCAACTATGTCGATCAATCATTTTAATTCCTAATATAAGACTAATACTAGCTAACTAAATACATCTTGACTTTTTAGATCTAGCATATGTACACGTGTACACACCTACACATGCGAGGACAATGTCCCATGGTAGAGATTCATCATACGCGCAACAATCACACTATCTATAGTAACCCCATGAATTAAGCTATCTCGACTTATCTGTTGGCCATAACAATAATCTAAGTCCATAAAGAACCAAACAAGTCAGGCCTCACAATATATTTTACATTAAACTTGTCCTATCTCATTCCACAAAAATACAAAGACCCATGGAAAATCTCCCAACAAATTCATCCCAATCATATCTGTTGGGGAAAAATATGTTAAGTCCGGAGACTCGGATATGGAGTAGGTCGGTCCTGCTGACACTGCCCGAGGAGTCCGAAACAATGGTTAGAGCCGAGAGAATAGTGCATAAGGTCAAGAGGCAAAAGTATAAGACGACTTAAGTTACTCGGTCGGAGAGTTAACAACGTTTACGTAAGCCTACAAAAGGCCAAATAAGTTATAAGTCACCCGACCATTAGAAGAAACCGACCTAATGAGTTGGTTTCGTCAGCTACGGAGTAAGAAAAAATGGCGGATAAACACCGAGACTATTCCGTCCGTGAGAAGGCAAAAGACTTATTCTCTTAAGCCCGCCGAGACTCTTACAGAGTCGGTAACGGCCGAGCTGAGATAAGAAAAAGGCAGTGTGAATATAAATACCGTCCCAAAAATTCAGGAGTACGGGTGTCCGATCCCGAGATCCTCGGGAACGGGCGAAATCAGTCAAGAGGATCAAATCTCCGAATATGAAGGAGAAGAATCCTCGTATGATAAGATTCATCCAAACCTATAAATGACCATCTCCTTTACAGAAGAAGGTACGTAACAGAAAAACCCTAAACCCTTTGCCATTGATTCAAAAAACTGACTTAAGTATCGGAGATTTCCCGGCTCTATCCAGGGTCCCTTTTGTATTGGTGATTATGCAGGTGAAGGACGATCCAACCAGAAGAACCGTCCATAAAAATACACCAACAGTTTGGCGTCGTCTGTGGGAAACATGCAAAAAGTCATTTTCACGCTCTATCTGAAAGCTGAAAAATAAGATTTAATGGTGACGACTAGATAGAATGAAACAAACGAAGCCGCTGCCAGCGTGGCTCAAGGAGCCCCGCCAGTGGCACCGACTGCACCTCCGCCTGCAGCATCTGCTGCAACTACCAGTCAGCAGGGCCAAGGAAACGCGCGATTGGATCAAGAGGTCCAAGAGATGCAATCCGATATGAATGTCATGAAATGGATGTTGGAGCAACTGTGTAACCAACAGATGCTGCAGCATCACGAGGCAACACAAGTTCTCCCGCCAGCGTCTGGTGCTCAGCCTACTGCTCCGCGATCGCTCCATCAGCCGAGTCAACACCAAGATCCAGTCGAACCAGCACCAACTCGCTCAGCATCAGCAGCATTATCCCCCTCTGATTTACGGCACAGAATAGATTAAAGGAAGCGAAGTCGGCTTCCTATGGAAGAAATAACAGAGAACGCGGAACCTAGGAGAGCTGATATTCAGGACTTCAAAAAAGAAGTTCGGAAAGACATGGTGAGAGAGATGACAGACATGAAACACGGTCAGAATGCATACCTGACCAAGTTCGAGGCAAAATTTTCTCCATTTGTGAATGAAATAATGCAGGCTCGGTTACCGGAGATGTTTCGTCTACCCCAGATTACTCCCTTTTCTGAAAAAATTGATCCGATAGAGCATATGGAATGCTTCTAGGAGTAGCATGATGCCTCGGACACTGTTATGTGCCGAGCTTTTTCCCTTACGTTAACTGATGTAGCTCGGCTTTGGTTTAAACAATTAAAATCGAAGTCAATCAGTTCGTTTGCAGAACTAAGCGATGCCTTCCTTACTAACTTCATCGGCGGGAAGAAGAAACTAAAGTCACCCGCACACCTAAACAATATAGTTCAGAAGAAAAGAGAACTACTGAAAGATTACATCAAACGTTTCTACTTCGAATCTCTTCAGGTTCGAAAACACTCGGAGGAGACAGCGCTTCATGCGCTCATGCAAGGGGTGAAAGATAAGCCCTTTCTAGCATCCTTGGACAAAAATCTGTCGGAGACTCTGGGCGAGTTTATGTCTCGCTCGGACAAATATGCAGATGCAGAAGAAACCAAGCTCTTGCGCAAGACATTCTAGAACGCAAAGCGCACAACTAAAGAGTCGGCCAAGAAAGAAGCCGACTCAGCTGGAGGAAAGAAGCATAAAGAAGATCGAGCGCGAGATGATGGTAGGTCGGGCAAACAACCCGACAGAAGGTTTTTTACATACACCCCTCTGAATAAATCTTAGGAGCAAGTGTTGATGAAAATTAAGAATGAGGGCTTTGTCAACTGGCTCGGGAAGCTCCGAGGGAATTCGAATTGACGAAATAAAAATAAATACTGCCATTATCACCATGACCATAGTCACAACACGAGTGATTGTTATCACTTGAAAGATGAAATCGAGCGGCTCATTAAAGAGGGCCGACTCAGAGAACATATGGAAGGGTCAGGAACTGTAGAAGAAGGCCCGAGCGAAAATCAGGCCACAGAGGAGATCCGAACTATTATTGGAGTGCATCAAGGCGGTGGAGACTCCAATAACGCTCGGAAGAATCACGCCAGAAGCATTAATCGTCCGGAATTCGAGATTCTCTTGTTGTCTCGACCTTCAAAAGAAAGAGGAGAGAGAAGTATTGTATTTCATTCACTGAAGATGATGCCCGAGGCATTGATCATCCTTATGACGATGCACTGGTAATTGCTCTCACAATTGCCAACAGGAAAGTGTTCCGAGTACTGGTGGACACTAGGTCGTCTGCGGATGTATTGTTCACCCAGGCGTTCGATAAAATGAGCACTGGACGATCGGCTTTACGCCCAGTCCGAACCCCACTCATAGAATTCTCAAGTGGATAGGTGCTTCCTGAGAAAATCGCTTCACTACCACTTACCGCCGAAAGTCGACCCCATCAAACAACTACAATGGTCGACTTCTTGATCGTCGACCAAGCGTCAGTTTACAATGCCATACTCGGTCGACCATCCCTAAACCTCCTTCAAACTGTGGTATCTATGTACCACCTTTCCATGAAATTTCTGACCGAGTCGGGAGTAGGAATCATAAAAGGAGATCAGCAAGATGCCCGACGATACTATGCAATAGCAGTAAAAGCTCCGACAGAAATATCGATGATCGAGTCGCTGGACCCTCGAGTCGGATCTTACGAACAGGGGCAACGGATGGAAGAACTTGTCTCGGAACCATTAACCGAGACAGAGGAGTCGAAAGTAGTACAAATCGGCTCATCTCAAAAGTCATCCCTCAAAGAAGATTTGATCGCCTTACTTCGATGGTATACTGACGTATTCGCGAGGAGCCATGAAGGTATGTCTGGGATCGATCCCTCAGTCATGACCCACCGACTCAACATCGATCCAACCTACAGGCCAATCCGGTAGAAAAGACATCCTCTCGGCCCTGAAAGGTATGCTATCATCGAAGAGGAAGTCGGCAAGCTCCTTAAGGCTAAATTCATAGAAGAGATATACTATCCAGAGTAGATAGCTAATGGCGTGCTTGTGAGAAAGGCCAACAGAAAGTGGCGTCTCTATATTGATTATACATATCTGAACAAATCCTGCCCAAAGGACAGCTTTCCTCTTCCTCGCATTGATCAGTTAGTGGATAGTACTGCAGGACATGAATTACTTAGTTTTATGGATGCTTATTCTGGATATAATCAGATTGTAATGCATGAATTCGATAAATCTAAGACTACCTTTGTCACTGACAAAGGTCTTTATTGTTATCGAATGATGCCATTTGATTTGAAAAATGCCGGAGCGATGTATCAAAGGTTGGTGAATAAAATATTCGCTCGGCAGATCGGTCGAGCCATGGAAGTATATATAGATGATATGCTTGTCAAAAGTATACACGCAGCCGACTATATAGCGGACCTAGAAGAAATGTTCTTGACTTTGCGCAAGTATAAGATGAAGTTAAATCCGAGTAAGTGTGCTTTTGGTGTAAGCTCGAGGAAGTTCCTTGATTTTCTTGTTAGTCAGCGAGAAATCGAAGCGAATCCTAAGAAAATCAAAGCTCTACTTGACATGGAGTCTCCCAAGACAATTAAAGACGTACAAACACTGACCGGGAGAGTAGTTGTGCTCAATCGCTTCTTGTCCCGAGCCACCGATAAATGTCTCCTGTTCTTCAAGTAATTGAAGGGGCGACAGTCTATGGAATGGATAGAAGAGTGTGAAACAGCGTTCCAGCAACTGAAGTCTTATCTCGGATCTCTACCACTGTTATCCAAACCCGAGTCAGGAGAAGCTTTGCTATTATATCTGGTTGTGACCGATACAGCAATTAGCTCGGCTCTCATACGAGAATGTGACGGAAAGTAATTACCAGTGTATTACGTCAGCAAAGCATTATTACTAACAAATACGAGGTATCCTCTCCTTAAGAAGATAGCTTTAATCCTGGTAGTATCCTTGCAAAGACTCTGGCCATATTTTTAAGATCACATCATCGTCGTCATGATCGACTTACCATTACGTCAGATCCTTCAGAAACTGGAAGCTTCCGGCCGACTTACGAAGTGGGCTATGGAGTTGAGCGAGTTCGACTTACAGTATAGACCCAGAACAGCTCTAAAAGGACAAGTCGTAGCTGATTTTATTGTCGAAGTGACTTCACAAGACAACACAACGTCTGAGTCTGACAAGATTATCGGAGTATTGGCGTCCACTTCCCTCGGCCCGTCACTCGAACCTGCCCCCTGGAAATTATTCGTCGATGGCTCTTCCAACTCTAAGGCAAACGGGGCTGGGGTAGTATTGAAGACTCCCGACCAAACTTGTATGCAATATTCCTTACGACTCGGATTCTAAGCGTCGAATAACACAACAGAATATGAAGCCTTTTTACGTGGCCTTCGACTTGCCGCAAGTTTAGGTGTAACTCATCTCAATATCTTCAGTGATTCGCAGTTAGTGGTCAACTAAGTTACTGGTATTTACCAGACACAGAAAGAACAACTGAAGGCATACATGGAGAAGGCCAAAGAATTAATCGATGAATTTCTGCAATGTGAAGTAGTTCGGATTCTCAGGATCAAGAATGCCAAAGCTGACTTGTTAGCAAAACTCGCCTCAGCCGATGAAGATAATATACCTAGGTCGGTCTCAATCGAATATGTAGCTAAACCGAGTATAAATGAGCCGACAGACTCGGCTATACATGTCATTGACTTGGAACTTACTTGGTTCGATCTTATCGTTCATTATCTCAACGAGGAAAAGCTACCGGAAGATCATACCGAGGCTTGGCGGCTAAAGGTCCGAGCATCGCGCTACACCATCTTGAACGGGTTACTGTATTCTCATGAAGCTGACTACGTATTACAAGAAATACACGAAGGGATATGCGAAAATCACTCAGGAGGATGTTCGCTCGCTAACAAAGTACTACGGCAAGGATATTACTGGCCGACCGTGCAACATAACGCTAAGAAGTTCGTCCAAAGGTGCGATAAGTGTCAGCGATTTGCAGCTATCCCGAGGCTGCCCCCAAGGAATTGACCCCGATGACTAGACCTTTGCCCTTTGCATAGTGGGGGATCGACATCATCGGACCATTCCCATTGGGAAAGGGTCAGACCAAGTTTGCCGTGGTTGCGGTGGATTATTTTACGAAATGGGTCGAAGCCGAGCCATTAGCGAAGATTACCAAATAGAAGATTATAGGTTTTGTTTGGAAAAATATCGTCTGTCGGTTCGGGATACTGCGGACTATTATTACTGACAATGGAAGGCAGTTCGATAATAGACAATTCCATGAGATGTGCAGTAATCTCAGGATCCAAAACGTGTACACTTCGCCTCATCATCCTCAGACGAATGGACAGGTCAAGACTGTTAACAAGATTATTAAAAAGTATCTCCGAACGAAGCTCGATGGAGCATGAGCTGAAGAACTTTCAAATATATTGTGGGTCTATCGAACCACAGCTCGGACTGCCACGGAAAAAACTCCCTTCTCCCTTTGTTATGGCTTGGAAGCAGTTGCCCCGGTTAAGATCGGAATAAGTTTGGCCCGAATCAATACATTCAGCGAACAGGAGAATAAAAAACTCTAATCACTCGGGCTCGACTTATTGGAAGAGAAAAGAGAAGAAGCATGGCTACGAATGATGGCTCGAAAGAGGCAATATCTCAGTTTTATAACACCCGAGTCAAAGTTAGACGATTCCGCGCCGAGGATATGGTCCTTCGAAAAATGTTCCCAAATACAAAGGAAGTTGGTGCAAGTACGCTAAGACCCAATTGGAAAGGACTCTATGTCGTCTCAAGTACCATCCGACCTGTAACGTATCGGTTAGAAGAATTAAATGGGTAACTATTGCCTCATCCCTGGAACGCCGAGCATCTCAAGATTTATTATCCTTCAGACAGCGCTGAAGATGCTAAAAAAGAATGGAAAAGAAATGTAAAAGGAGCTGATCCAATAAAACTGAAAATTTTCATTCATCATTTCTAAGTGTTTTACATCGGGTTACACTATACTCTACTTTGTTTACATTAAAGTAGCACACAGCTACTTCCGACAGAGAAAATAATTTCGCTCGGTTACAGATGCTCTTGAATTGGCCCTGGATAAAAGTTTTCTTGAGGAGCTGGTGATGGTACCAAAAGCCGCTCGGCCTCGGCCGACATTGTGCTGGCGTGAATGTCAAAAATGAAGCACAATCGCCACCCTCAGTCGGGGTACTCACCAAGCAGTCTCAGATTGGACTACTCCCTAAGCAGTCCCAGAGGGACCGGCTAGCAGCAGTTGCAGCGGGGGCTTCTTCGTCGGCAGTTGCATCAGCACGGCCATCACCAATACCCTCAGCATCTGGACTATCAGCCTCAAACGCGGAGAGGTCAAGGTCGAGGAAGGCGGCCCTCATCTCCAGAAGCATGCCCTATAACCACTTTGATAAAGGCGGTCCCTCTCTTCTTTGAACTCCGAAGATTCGAGAAAGGTTTCCACAGCCCGGTCCTGAGCCTCTTTGACTCGACTGGCCTCCTCCCGAGCTTGTTGGATGAGCGCCGCGGCATCAGCTTTGGCCCGAGTCAAATTATTCTTGCAAGCACCATGGACATGACAAAGATGCCGATTTTCTTCCTCGACCCCTGCCAGAACGATGTCAAACGGGTACTCTCAGCCTTAGCGCCCTGGAGATCGGCCCTCGCATCCTCGGCTGCCTTCTTGGCAATTGACAAGTCGCCAGTCATAATGCCGATGCAACCTTTGGCGATCTCTCGACGACCCTCTACCTCGGGCGCAACTCTCTTAGCTGTCTCTGTCTCAGCTGTAAGTTTCTGAGCAGCGGACAACTCCGAGCAAGCCTTGACAATTGTAACACCCTAGATTTTTGCCAACCTGCAATTAGACGTCCTTAGGCAATGGGTCAACCATAACACTCTCAAAGCTTAATCCAAAAGCCAAAAAAATCACTTTTCAACCCATTTCCTTCAAATCTCATCCTTCACCACCTCATTTTTCAAACTTCTCCAAGTACTTTTATATTAGACACGAATCCTCAAGTTTAAATAGTGAAGAAGTATACTTAAACTAAAACTCACTGAAAACGGTCACCGAGATTGAGTTCGTGCACACTCCTAATCACACACAACGACCCCAAATCACTTCTAGACCGTCAATCGAAGGGTTTAGACTATATTTCATTCCATTCCAAACCTAGAAATGAATGTCCTTAGGTATTAGGTCAACCCCAACATCATATACTCAATTTCAAAGCCTAAAACCTCTTTTTATCTAATTCCTTCAAAATATCACCCTCCACCACTTTATTCTTCATTTTTTTAAGCACATTCATAATACACACCAATCCTAGGATATAAATGAGGAAGAACAATACCGAAACTAAAACTTATCATAAATAGTAAATAAATGGATAAAATGGGTTTTGACCCTTAACCTTTTAGAATCTAACGAAATAAATGGGTTAGTTGGATAGATTAAGGTCTCCTACCCCAAAATCATATGCTACACATCGCATAAACTCATTCCGGTTTGTAAATTGGCCATGAAAATGCCTCAAATGGAGTTGGGGACCTACCCATGCCAATTCAGAGGGACCCCAGGGTGGGCCCCACACTTTTTTGGGACCTAGGGGGCAGGAGGGCCTCACCAGTAAACGGGTCAGGCTGGGCGGACCGCTCGGGCCAATTGCATGTGGGGCCTAGGGGGACCCTATGGTATAGGGTTCAACCCCTATTTCTTTTCCATTTTGGTACTTCCTTCACAAATCACCCCTCCAAGCTTTCCGTTTCTTGAAAAATCTTTCGAATCTCCTCCAAAATCCTTCTCCAAACACTTCCTTATTCATTTTTATATACCACTCACACTACCCTTCAAATCTCACCTCAAACAAAAATCATTAGGGGTTGCTTCCTTTAGAAAGTAGATGAAATTAACTAGCGCTAAACTAGACGACCTGTGAAATTGTCACCAATCACTTTAAATACGATCTGCTAGAGGCAAAACGTGTAGAATAGTTGACGCTACATTACCTTAAAATTTTGAATCAAACTCTAAACCCGGTTGCTCACAGGAGCATTCGGAAACTCCGTATTGGATCTGGACCGCACATCGGAAGTCCAATTATCCTGAACTTAGACAATCCTGACCGCCTAGTTGGACTTGACAATCACCTCAAAAATTAAGTCCGGATGATGTCCCACGATGATTTTCTTAAGTTTAGAGTGAAGAGTGTGAGAAATGTTAGAAATTAAATAAAATTTATGAAATCTGGCACGTGTCACTTGCGCGATATTTTTTAAGCGTTCTGACCGTCAAAATCTGATCCAAATTTACCCTCGGATTAGGGATGATGGCCCACTCATGTCATAGCACTTGTGGCCCTGATCGAGTTTCAGTGACCGTTGAACTGAAACTGGTCCGCCACGGTTGATCTGGAAATTCGATCGGACCGAAAACTTAGCCTGACCTAGATCTAATGTCAGAGAGCTTAAGTCCGACCTCACGTAGAAAAGGGGCTACCAGAAGTGCTCCGTTGGATTAGAACAAGCCCATTTTGGTTATAAAATAAGTATACCTTGGCCCCAAGCCTATTTTCGGCAATTCTGGGCCTATATAAGGACCTTAAAACCCCTCTCTCTCATTCCATACGAATTTTCTAAGCCCTAGGAGAGAGAAGAGAGAAGAGAGAGAGAAAAGAGAGAGAGAGAGAGAGAGAGAGAGAGAGATTTGGAGCTTTTCTCCTAGGATTCTTCCCTGCTGTTACATGTGCCAAGCCGTCCATCTGTGTTGCTCTTTCAGAGCTTCCAACGTCATTTTTAGGTAAGAAATTCTACCCCTAACCTGTTTAGGTAATCCATGTATCTATAGTGTTAATATAGCTAACCATTTCATGGTATAGATTGCCGTTGAGCCGTTGACGAAGACTTATCGTCTGAATCAACTCTGTTTCGCAATTTCTGGTTTAGGGTGCGGATTCTAGATGATTAGATTACCTATTTTCAAAGCTCTCAATGCCGTTTAATGGTAGATTGTTGACAAGGATGCTGTTTGACATGTAGAACATGCTGTCTATTTTCCATTTCGAATACGTACGAAGAATATGAGATTTAGAGTATTTTAGATATTTGTAGGAAATACTGTATATGTACGTATTTTGCTGATATGATTGCCATGAGTATTTGTCGTCTACCTATGCTAGTTATGCGTGTATGTTCTGTTTGGCGGAGAGATTAGCCCTAATGAACACTTTGGCTGACATATGCTATGTATACTAATGTGTGTAGACTAAGTGTTTGTATAAATGTATGTAATAGTAAGTATTGAGTAAATAGTGTTGTAGATTAGTGTTGAGATTGGAATCTTAACTAATTCGATGATATACATGATTTCCTCCATGCTTGTTGTAGTTGAATTGATTACTGTATGTGTGAAATACTCGTGTATGGTTAACTGCTTATGATGTATGTTATAACATGCTGGAATTACTTGTATTTTTAATTCTGTCTCTCTCATATGATTATTGATTTTAATTACAAGTGTTTGGGGCTATACTTTATTCCAGGCAATCGGTAATAGATTTGAGTTCGTGGTTGGCCTCTATTCGCCACGCAAGACGTGTTTGACGAACCCGAGTCGTGCGTTGCTTGTCGGCAGTGGTTAGGCCACACGAAGTGCTTATACACTTCATGTTATACAACTCAACGGGCGCTCGTACTAGTCGAACTCGTCAAGTAACCCAATTGACCATTGTATGTTCACCTTGTATTGGTCATAACTGCTTAAACTTAGGGTACTGAACTTACCAGTGAAAAATCTGATAATCATGGTACCTTGATCCACTAAGACTCATGAGCCGGGCATGGTGGTATGGGACACCGTGGTCGAGCTGTTGGCCTACGCTGGGGCTATGAGCCTCCCCGTAATGACCAGTGAGAAACCCAGACTCATGAGCCGATTATGGTGGTATGGGACACTATATTCGAACTGTCAGCCTACACTGATAAGGTGATGGAGGAGCGGTGCAATGAGTGCGTGCAACAGGCCTGGCAGCCCTTTGTAGTGACCTCGAGCGTACTCTGAGTCTACGTGAGGCGACGATCCTTTCGTAGCAACAAGAGTACAAACTAGGCCTGTATTGATAAGGTGATGGGGAAGCAGTGTAACAAGTACGTGCAACAGCCCTGGCAGCTCTTGCAGCGACCTAGAAATATATCATCGTATGAGACTAGTAGGAGTGACGACCCTAAACAAGATCCTTGTTTTGGAATGATATAAGGGAGGTACCCTAGTTTCTCAATCCTGTTGTATGAAAAAGACTAATAACAACTCGATAATCATGATCATATCGCACTGCTTGTGCATGGAAGATGTGGAGCACTGAGGAAAGAAAGCATGCCGCGGATGTAAGATGGTGTCGCATGAGGGAGTATGTTGGCGAGGGCATCCATCATGTCATTTCATTCTTACATTAATTACAGTATTTAGGAATGTTTGATTTGCTTGCTTTATCATTATCGCTTGATTGATTTGATAACATGTTAACCTTTGCTCTATGATTCCACTGAGTTGATCACTCACTCCCACGTTACGGGATGGTGTTGTACACACCAACCAGACTCTGTCTTAGCTACAGGTGTTGGCAATGCTTTGAGGTAGAGCCGGATTATTCGATGACGAGGAGGAGCTCTCCTATGTCCAACTCTCTGGCGGGTCAAAGCAGACCTAGAGTTACGCTGGCAGGACTATAGGGTTTGGATAGAAAATACTATTTTTCCTTATTGTACATTTCATGTAATTATTTAACCTGGTGATAATCATACTCTGAGAGCTTACCATCATTTTTATATAATTTATATACATACCACAGTCTTCTACTTGCATAATTTAATTATCTCGGGAGTATGATTTATTATTTGGCTTAATCACACTCATGTTTACTGTACTAACAGACAACATTCAATCATCATCATCATATATGTTGCATAAGTGATGTTCTGGAACTCGGGAGTTGAGTTTCTACCCGACCTCCAATTTTCAGGGCGTTACAACAATGCAGGAAGCCAACTACAAACGGGAGATAATAAGTTGTAACAAGAGCCCTAATCAGAAGTTACAGAGAAATAAGAAGAAAGGATGTTACCTTAAAAAGTAACCTCGTCGTATGACCAAGAGTCTGGAGAGTAGGAACGTTGTAGAAGCTGGCGAAGTCCTTCTCGCTCCCTTGAGTGATGGCCCAAGGAATCATCCCCAATATAACTTTATGGAAGGGTGACAACTCCTGTTGAGTCATCTCCCCTCTTGAAGATTCTCCACTTGATCCCTCTCTTTGTCTCGGAACCTCCTCTGCAATATGTCCTGGCTCAGGAGTCGACTGAGACATAAGAAGAACTGCTTCCGCCTCTTCCGTCCTCTCATCAAGGTTGGAGAGCACAACTACTTGTGGGGCGGCTGGAACAGAAGAAGATGGAATAGCCGGCTCCTTTGCCTTTGCAGCTGTCTTCGGTTGCTTTGAAGGCCGAGTCCCCGATAAAAGAGCAGACCTCGGAGAAGCCTTCACCTTAGAAATCGGCTTGAGAGAAGGACGATTCTCAGCCATGCTAGCGGAGGCCGATTTAAGAAAGGATTGAGCCTCGAGAAGATATGAAAAGAAGGACAAAAGCGAGTCAGACAATGCGCCGAAAGAACGTGGCAATGCAGTAAGAATTACCTGACACAAACGAGTCTAAATCCGCAAGATGCAGACGCTCCGGTTGCAATAGCAACTTTCAAGACCGATCTTTTGCACTTAGCTTTTTCAGATCTTTGATCCGAGCTAGGACGTTGGATCCGAGCTTCCCCCTTTTCTTTAAGATATCTACAAAACACCAAAAGGTCAGATTCAGCGCGTTACAGTGTGGAGAAATAAAAGATATTAAGCCGAGTCACCTACTTTGCCAAACGAATGGGAGATTCGAGGCTCATAAGGTCAAGGATCGGTCATCTCCCATTGTCTGCACGCCCAGAACCATCTCTCCTTCAAGTGTTTGTTGGAAGTTGGTGGGTCGGTTATAAGACCACCTTTGCCACGCCATGTGCTCAGAAAGTAAAAGCCAGAAAAATTTAGATTCGGTCTTACTTGGTACAGGGAGAGGAATTCATCGACTATCAGTGGGGGCTGCTCAAGCTCAGCCCATAGCATTGTGCACCCGAATAAGTTCCTCCACCTGTTCGGAAGTTTTTGACCGGGAGCAAGTTTGACACGAGACAGAAAATCCCGAGCAATGGGTTGGAGAGGCAGACGCAAACCACATTACATCGAGACCTAAAAAATTACGACCATCCCAGCAGGGGGATGGTCAGGTAAATCCTCCGGATGAGGGAGCCGAAGTATAACCGAGTCCGAAACATGGTACCCAACTCAGATTTTGTTCAGATCAGAATCAGTTAAAATTGAGACGACAGGACCACTCAGGTCATCCTCGGCCCCCTCTCCCTCGGAAGATGACTCAGAAGCCTGTGCCGACTGAGTTACAAGGGACGATACAGCAACTCCCTCAGCTATCCTTATTTCCTCATCTTCCTCTTCCTCCTCCAACGAATCCATCCCAAGATTGGGTCTCCCTAGACGGGTTACCAGAGACGACTCACCACTAGAAGGACCGGCTAGAGCAAGACGCTCAGCAGGTGATTCATCGGCTCTCCTGACAAGCTGGAAAGCGGCATCCGCACCAACGGTGATCTCTGCCACTAAAGAGGGTAGCTCTGCAACATTTCAAAAATATCGCGAATCACCCTCATCACCAGAAGTTCCTTCTAGGGGGCTCTGAGAGCCATGTGTAGCCATTAATGTCGATAGAAAGGGAGGAAAAAACTCACCGGAGAAGGCAACAACGAATGCAAAAAGAGATAATAGAGAAGAGAACGGCAGCGGAGGGAGAGAAGAAGAAAAAAGAAGAACCAGGAAGAAAACAGACAAGCGGGAGAATAAACGGCGAAAGAAAAATTCACACGCCTCTCCCGCCCACTTTTATAGCCTTGCCACGTGGCATAAGCATTTAATGGGCAGACGAAACGAGGCTTGCCTCGACCCCCTCACTTGACACGTGGCGCACGCCGACTGACGGTGGTAACGCCTTCGCTACGCGTCTAGCGTCCATACGCGGGAGAAACGACCTGACGGCTGGCCGCTCGTGCGACCTCGAGAAACAAACCTTCATACGTTAAGAACGACTCAAAAAGCATTAAATGTCTCACTATGACCTCGGACTCTAATGCGAACCGACCTAAAAATTCATTACCCCTTGGTGCCGAGAACGACACAAGGAGTAAGGGGGGCTCATTGTTAGGGAAAAATATGTTAAGTCCGGAGACTCAGATATGGAGTAGGTCGGCCCTGCTGACACTGCCCGAGGAGTCGGAGACAATAATTAGAGGCGAGAGAATAGTGCATAAGGCCAAGAGGCAAAAGCATCAGACGACTTAAGTTACTCGGTCGGAGAGTTAATAGTGTCTGCGTAAGCCTACAAAGGGCCAAATAAGTTATAAGTCACCCGACCATCAGAAGAAACCGACCTAATGAGTTGGTTTCGTTGGCCACGGAGTAAGAAAAAATGACGGATAAACACCGAGACTATTCCGTCCGTGAGAGGGCAAAAGACTTATTCTCTTAAGCCCGCCGAGACTTTTACAGAGTTAGTAACGGTCGAGCTGAGACAAGAAAAGGCAGTGTGAATATAAATACCGTCCCGAAAATTCAGGAGTACGGGTGGATCTCGGGATCGGACGAAATCAGTCAGGAGGATCAAATCTCCGAATTTGAAGGAGAAGAATCCTCGTATGACAAGATTCATTCAGACCTATAAATGACCATCTCCTTTACGGAAGAAGGTACGTAACAGAAAAACCCTAAACCCTTTGTCATTGATGTAAAAAACTGACTTAAGCATCGGAGATTCTCCGGCTCTAGCCAGGGTCCCTTTTGTATTGGTGATTGTGCAGGTGAAGGACGATCCAACCAGAAGAACCGTCCATAAAAATACACCAACAATATCCATCATATGTCAACATAATAGTAATAAAAATACATATATTCCAATAATTCACATGGAACATTTATCGTATTTAATTTTATTATCCCCAAAAGCCACATATTGAAAAGTTGAGACCGTCTACTTTATATATTTTTTATTATTTGTTAGACTCCCCCAAAGATTCCTGTCATACAACCATGAGCCATGCTAAGATATATTCTATTTATTATGTTTTTATAATAAGAAATAATTTTTTAAATAAAAGTTTATTTTTAGAACATAAATATACTTATTATATATGAAAACTTGCTCAAAATACTCATTAGATCAGTTGCAAGAGGAGAGATTTTTTTCTACTGAAATCAGGGTTTAAATCTCTACAAGGATGGTGCTCTCGCTATGCAATATGTGCTATATAGTTACTTTGGCACTTTATTAAGCGCAATTTGCACTTTGCACATGCACGTTACCAAAAAAAGCTAAAAGAGCCTGATATTTTTGGCATGCAGTTCAAATCTTTTTGAGTCACAGTGCAATTAGGAGTGAATCGAGGTCTAGGAAAATGACATATGGTTCGAACCCATTAAGCCACTATGTAATTGGGAGTGAACCAAGGTCCAGTCTAATATTTGCCCTACTAGTGCTGAATGTGTAATTAAGATTGTATCGAGGTCTAGCCAAAGGACATGTGGTTCAGGCCCATCTGAGCCATTGTGTAATTGGGAGTGAACCAAAGTTTAATATGATGTTTTATCTACTAGCGCCTAAGGTTTTAACTTTAGTGTTGATTGAGAGTAACTATTGTTATTGCCAATTCAATCAAACAAGGGCCTATATTTGGTTTTTGTGTATAGGTATGATGCACGGGTGTGTTAAGTCTACTTGACTCGAGGTTTGATTAAATCGTTGATATTCTCTCGCATTAAGGCGGACGTATTGGAGACTGGACACAGGATCTAATTATCCTCTTAACCACCGACTACACTCAACATTCAGGCAATTTGTGAAAGGGAATGGGTTCGTCCTTCCGAATGGATTCTTTTCACCTCGTGACAATAGAATGAGTCTACAGACTTAAGGACTTTTTTTCACCGCTATTTTCAACTTCAATATTTATCAAAGGAATAAGAATGTACAAATAAATAAAAGAATGTTAAACAATGTCGATTTTATTAATATTTAAATATATGGCCTATTATGATCGACAGAGTATCAAATAACTAAAGAAAAAAATGAAAAGAAAAAAAAATATGATTCATCTATTGGAATAAATGATGGAGGTGGGTGGTCAGCAGGATATAACTGGATGAGTATAATTAATTAAATCGAAACTTAGTCGATCATGTATCTACAACTTAAGGTTTTGAATGTTTAATTTACTCCTAAGGTATTATAACAAAAGCCACTAGGCAGTAGCAATTTATAGGTAGGCTAGGTTATGCCAATATAAATGGAAATGATAAATATAAAGTAAATAAATATATTTGGTGCAAAGTCTTAAGTTCTTCTTCGTGTGCTTATTTTAGTCCATCAAGTTTCTTTGTTGATACTGAATCTTGAGATATTGACTATTATAAATAAGATTTCAACTCACAAATTTGATTGTAGTCATCTCATTTTTTTCCCTTCATCACGTGCTTTGCTTTTACATTGAAACACTGATTTTCTAGTTAAGATTTAAACGTACAAATTTGATTTTATTCATAAAATTGCATACTTTGCTTATTTTCCAAGAGGATCAACCATCAATCATGCGAACCAACTATTGTCTGGAGACATTATCATTACCATAATGGATCATGAGTCGAAAGTTGTTTAATTAAAGTCATACGACTTTGAAGTGCCTTGCACCAAATCATTCCTCGTGCAATAACCAGGGTACTTCCTATTTCAATAGATTCTAGAAGCAAAAGCCACTGATTCCATTCAGTGCACGCCATTATGGCGTGTGGAAGAATAGAAAGGCTCTTTAACGTTCTTTTCTTTTTCTTTGAAAACCATTACACGCTTTTAGCGTGGAATCCGAACTAATACGGTAATAAAGTAAACCGAAAATAGCATAGTACACGTGGGACTGACGTGTCAAGTGATCGCCATTAAATGTAAACCTTGCCATTTTTCAAAAGGACACCTATCAGAAAATCTGCCCACCACTTTCCAGCACTGAATGAATACAGGCCGTTAACTATTTTTATTATCCACGGACGTGGTGAAGGTCACTGATCAGATGGCTAGGATCATTCCCTCCATGTGAATTTTGAACCATTCACTTTCACCAGTAGAGGAAACAATATGGACGGCCCAGATGATTAGCTACTCTATCACGTGTACTGAGAGAGATGGCTCCGCAGCACACGTGGTAGAGCCATGTCTCTGCAGCACACGTGGCAGGGTGACATATCGATCGGGGCCATCCATCGAGTGGATCTATCTCGAATAGCTTGTCCTTCGAAATTTACATCAATTAGAACTTTTTATTCAATTTACATAAATTGAGAGCCACAGATCTAATGGCTAGAATCATCCGATTTATGTGTATTCTGAACCATTGAAATCTAAATATGAGCAGCTAAATGGACGGTCCTGATTACTACTAAATGGACGATCCCGAATACTAAGACAGTCTGCCACGTGTACGGTAGGGAGATGGATCTACCATCCTAGGGCTATATTGGATCGTCTCCTCATTGGTATTGCGGTTGAACAGGCTCCATCGCGATCATCATCTGCCGTTGGTGTGAGGTGTGCGCACCCGTCATTGAATCCTCGTCAGCGACACATGGTCTTCTTGGATGCTTTCTTGTGGGCCCCCGTTCCGCAGATCCGGCATAAAAACACGACAAACGATACTGTGCGTGTGCATAGGAAACCCCGTACAATCACGTGGTAAAAGGGATAGTAGATCGTGATCGCCCATGTAGGATATGCTGGTGCTAAATACCCAACTGACCAGATGATCCTGGCCGTCCTCTTTTTGTCCTCCTTGATCATCTTACTTAATAATTTTCTGTTTTACTATCCGTTTAGAACCGTCCCATCTCTATAGTTATCGAGTTGTGATCCATCCACGGTAGGCCCTATGCATGCATTGTCCCTACTCATCTTTACCGGGAGCGGATTAGGTGGGACCCCGACCTCAACCATGAAAGTACAGCTCTTACTGTGGGGCCCACCTTGATGTATGTATGCTGTATACAAGCCGTCCATCCGATTTTACCTATCATTTTTGGGCGTCGTCCCAAAAATGAAGAAGCAGATCCGGTTATCAGGTGAACCATACCATATGAAAAAATGTTGATTGAATGCCTTGCCATTAAAAACTTCTTAGGGCCACGTTAATGTTCTCTAATTTTTATTTTCATCCAATCTGTTGATAAGATCACGTAAGCCTTGGCGTAGGGAAAAAATTAAATATCAGCTTCATCAAAAACCTGTTTGGCCCATTAATGGTCAATACCCACTCTTTCCTATGGTATTGTCGACCTGATAATTGGATCTGCTTTATTTTTGAGAGGATGTCCTGAAATAATCTATAAAAACGGATGGACGGCGTGGATGCATTATACATAAATCGAGTTAGGCCCACGGTAAGGGTCTCACCTAATCCTACCGCATACGCCGGGGGAGTCGGGTTTCGAGGTTACTCCCGGACAGAGGTCTGCCGGGGGAGGTATGTTTTGAGGTTACTCCTGGACAGAGGTACTCTACAACACTTGTTGCACGAGGAGCGACCAACACCGGAACTTTGTGGGCCCGCTGTGATGTTTGTATGGCATCCACTCCGTCCATTAGTTCTGATGAGTCACAGCTCCAAAATAAAAATTGTTGGAATATATTAATCTTTTATTTGTAAGGAAAAAAAATAATTATTGTTTGAAATTGGATTACCTCTTAATTTTCGTTTTAACGATCCATTTATTGTAAAATTTAAAATTTTCATTAATAATGTGTCCACTAGTCAAACGATTTAAATTGACGTACATGAATGGAACGAACTGATTTTTAAAATGGACCCCATTTAGAACGAGGCCTACCATTTGGATGGTTTGGATTGTGTTTGTTGAAGCCACGTGTGCATAGTATTATATGCGTATGCATTTGTGGTCATTCTCTGTTAGTGTACCAAGTAACTCCCTCCTCTTCATCAATGATTGTGGGAAGTTGTCAACTGTTCTGACATGTGGTGGGCCACCGACTCTGTCTTCCGCCGTCGCGACAAGTCCGCCCTCGTGCACCCACGTCGGCTGCTGCGGGACGTACGGAATCTGATACGTATCTTCCTTCCTTGCGCTGCACGCAACAATGCGACGGACGCGGATTGCGTCCGACCCCGCCCGGACAGTAATCTGTCCGGGGAGGGATCTGTGGGGCCCACCGTGATGTAAGTGTTTTATCCACTCTGTTCATTGGTTTTCTCGTATCATTTTAAGGTATAATCCTAAGAATGAAGTAGTTATACAGATCCAGTGGTCCACATCAAAGGAAGGTGCAGTGATAATGACACTCACCGTTGAAACCTTTCTAAGGGCTACCGTGATTTTTTTTACCATCCAAAATATTCATAAGATCATGTATACGTGGATGAATTGAAAAAACAAATATCAGCTTGATCGGAAACTTCTCCAGCTCTCAAGGAGTTTTAAATGGTGGACGTTCAATCCTCACTTTCTGGTCCAATTAAACCTTGTACATTCTGTTATAGGAAATCTGATCTCACAATACAATGCTACTCCGAGAACAAGTCCGAGCTGAGTCGTGACCCTCCTGACCTATTTCAAGACGTGACTCGTCCGACCAGCCGACTTGGTTGAGGTCGGACTCTAGATTATGATCCGATCGGACGATCCTCCACGTTATAGCCGCTCTAGTCTAGCTTGCATTCCGATGCGAATGACATTTCGAGCTGAGCATACAGTCCGAACAGAGCTAACGTTCCAAGCCGAACGCATGTTAAGATGCGCATATCCCACTCGCTGAACGTGGAAACTGTCATAACCAAACGTATCCGATAACGTCGCTCGCAGATACGCATAATCCGTCAGATATGCTACATGATCGATAGATTGCGGGGGGTATCTCCACGATTCGGGAATCCCCCTGATCGTGCCGAGATTATCGGATCCGGACCACTCGACAGCCAAGTATAAATACTACATCACACCATATCTATAAGTACGCAAAATCGAGCTCTCCTCTACACTCTACTCAGACTCTGATTCCCTTGTCCTGACTTAGGCATCGGAGGGTTCCCCGGCTTAGCCAGGGTTACCTTTGCTTGCTTTCCTGATGCAGGTTTCAGGGATCATATGTGGAGATTGACGAGGAGGGAGGGCTGACCGGATTTTGCCATCAACATTTTTTGGCGCCGTCTGTGGTAACCTGAAACTAGAAGTCAGGTTCTCATTTTCCTTAAACAGTGGCGAAGAAGAAGAAAGCTACATCAGTGCAGCTGCAACTTGATAAGCAGACTCGGTCGTCATCATCGCTTCATACCGAATCCGCTCCAAGGCCTTCTCACCGTTCGCGTAATCGGTCGAACAAGTACCGCGCCATGCAGAATGAGATTCAGGCCCTGCGTGACGAGATAAACCAGATGAAACAGCAGCGGGAGCTGGAACTATGCCCGGCTCAAGAACAACCCGTTCTCGAGCCGGTGGGGCTGTTTGTGGAAACTCGCTCCATTCCGAAGAGTGTGAGGCCCGAAGTTCCCCAACGTTCAGGGGTACCGCAGTTGGGTCAAAATCTTCTTGCGGCACGAGGCGAGGCATCTGCACGGAACGAGCCTGATCGGGCTCCGACAACCGTCCACTCAGCCACATCCGCCCTGTCACCCACGGACCTCCGTAATCAGTTAGAACGGAGGAGAGAAGGGAGAATATCGGAGGCTGAACATACCCCAGAGGTCGTCGCTGAAAACAGAGATCCTTAGGAAGCGCGCTTTGCGGAACTGAAAGATAAGTTCCTTATATTGAAAAAAAAGTAAGAGCAATCGACAGTTTCGACCACGATCCAGGCGATGATGGAAGAGACCGAGCCTACCTTCAACTCGGCCATCATGGCTGAAGTGATGCTGCAGAGGTTTCGGATGCCTCCCGTCATCCAGTATTTGGGATCTAGGGACCCATCCGAACACTTGGAGTCCTATCGATTCTGGATGTAGATCCAGACAGCAACGGATGCATTGATGTATAGGGGGTTCTCTATCACCCTCACAGGATCCACTCGGATCTGGTATCTACAGCTGAAGCCTGGTTCCGTGAGTTCATTCGCGGAACTGAGCTGACTATTCCTTACGCAGTTCATAAGCGGTAAGAGAAGTGGAAAGCCCAACACTCACCTGCTTACCATTAAGCAGACACCGAAGGAATCGTTGAAGGATTACATCGCCTTCTTCAATGAAAAAGCATTGCATGTCGAGGACTACGATGATAAGATGGCCTTCGCCGCCATTCTGAGTGGACTGAAAAAAGGAAAGTTTGCCTTCTCCATCGAAAAGAATCCACCGAAAACGCTAGCAGACTTCATGGCGAAAGCTTAGAAGTACACTAACGCAAAAGAGTTCACCAATTCCCGAAAGGGCACACAGGCGTCTGACTCGACGAACAAGGGGAAGAGACCCCGGAACGAAAACTCTCAGCTGGCTAGCAAAGGGACGGATGACCGTGCTTCTCCCGATCGTTGTCCGAGCTGTAGGCCGGAAGGAAAATTTCGTTCCTACACTCCACTCAATACATCCGTCAAGCAGATCCTGCTAGACATCCGAGGAGACAGACTGCTCAATTGGCAAGTCTGTATGAGAGCTGATCCCGAGCATCGGGACAAACGGAAATACTGCCGTTTCCACCGGGACCACGGTCATAACACGGACGATTGCGTAGATCTGAAGGATGAGATTGAGTCCCTCATCCGCAAAGGACATGTACGTCGTTATGCCAAAAAGGAGAAATCCGCTCGGAGAGAAGAACGACGACAAGAGTAGTCAAACAACCCCCCAGAGGAGCCCGCTAAAATTCGTACCATCTTCGGAGGCTCAGCTGGGGGAGGGGATTCGAACAGGGCACGAAAAGCCCATTCCCGGAGCTCCGAGTCAGAACACCACATTCACCTGACGGAACGTCCCAGCAAGGAACTCCGTGTTGCTCCGTGCAGCCTGACCTTCACAAAAGATGATGCACGCGGGATCCAACATCCACACGACGACGCGCTAGTGGTCACTATGACCATAGCCAATCACAAAGTGTACCGCATCTTGGTCGACACCGGGAGTTCAGCTGGCGTAATGTATTCCAAGTCGTTTGAGAAGATGGGAATTCCACGGTTCAAGCTTCGAAGCATAAAGACTCTCTTGCACGGCTTTGTCGGAGAGAGTCATCTCCGAAGGAGCCATCTCCCTCCCAGTGACGGCGGGAGAAGGGCAACATCAAGTCACGTTTTTTGTTGACTTTTTAGTTGTCAATGTTCCATCAGTCCACAACATGATTCTAGGCCGACCCTTCCTCAATGCAATGAGGGCGGTCGTCTCAACTTATCATCTGATGATAAAGTTTCCAGCCGAAGGTGGGATCGGTTATCTCCGAGGCGACCAACGCGAGGCCCGGAGATGTTATGCGATAGCCGTAAGCAAAGGGGTCGCTAAACAAACTCTCGTAGTGGACGCCTTGGACCCTCGAGGATCGGCAGAAAGTTCCTCAGTTGAAGATCTGACAAGAATGCCGTTCGATGATTTAGATCCGAGCAAAACTGTTCAGCTCGGATCATCACTAAATCCTGAGCAGAGGAACGAGTTAATGGCCTTCTTGAGACAACACTGGGACGTCTTCGCATGGTCACATGCAGATATGCCGGGGATTTCACCCGATGTGAAAGTTCACAAGCTGAATGTAAACCCAGACCACCGGCCGGTTAAGCAAAAATGAAGGTCGTTCGATGCCGAACGATATGAAGCCATTGCCGAGGAGGTCTCCGTCCTACTCGATGCGGGCTTTATATAAGAAGTATACTACCCTTACTGGATAACAAATGTCGTGCTCGTCAGGAAGTCAACCGGGAAGTGGCGAGTTTGCGTAGACTACTCCGATCTGAATAAAGTGTGTCCCAAAAACATCTTCCCTCTACCTCGGATCGACCAACTGGTGGACAGCACCGCCAGACACGAGTTACTCTCGTTTCTGGACGCCTACTCCGAGTACAATCAGATCGTCATGCATCCCCCAGATAGGCAGAAGACCACCTTTGTCACGGACAGGGGACTCTACTGTTACCGGGTCATGCCATTTGGCCTGAAAAATGATCTGGAAATGTATTAGAGACTGGTGAATCAGATGTTCGCCAAACAGATCGGACACACAATGGAGGTGTATGTGGACGACATACTGGTGAAGAGTATCAAAACCTCCGACCACCTTGTTAATCTCGAAGAAACATTCAACGTCCTTCGCGAATACCAGATGAAGCTTAACCCCGCCAAGTACGTGTTCGGGGTTGAGTCAGGGAAATTCCTGAGCTTCCAAGTCAGCCAGCGGGGTATCGAGGCAAACTCAGACAAGATCAAAGCCCTCCTGGATATGAACTCGCCTCGGACCCTCAAGTAAATACAATGTCTCACGGGAAGAGTCACGGCCCTCAGACGTTTCATATCTATGGCTATAGACAAATGCCTTCCTTTCTTCCAGTAGCTAAAGGGCCACAAGAGGGCGGAATGAACGTCGGAATGCGAGCAAGCCTTCCAGCAGTTGAAACAGTACTTGGGATTACCGCCTCTCTTGTCCAAGCAGGAAGAAGGAGAGCCCCTGTTCCTCTACCTCGCCGTTTCGACCTCGGCCGTCAGCTCGGCTCTGATCCGAGAAGTCAGAACCAAGCAGTATCTCGTTTACTATGTAAGAAAAGCCATGGTACCAGCAGAAACGAGGTACCAGTCCTTAGAAAAATTGGCGCTCTGCCTTGTCGTCTCAGCCAGAAGACTACGGCCGTACTTTCAGGCCCATTCCATAATCGTGCTAACGGACTCCCCTCTAAGGCAGATCCTCCAGAGACCCGAAGTGTCAGGCCGGATGACCAAATGGGCTGTAGAGCTCGGAGAGGTTAACATTCAGTTCCAGCCTAGGATGACACTCAAGGGACAAGCCGTAGCCAACTTCATCGCTGAGTTTACGACTCCGGACGAAGAGCAAGCCAGGAAGAAAATCCAGATGACACCGCCCACCCCGCTGAGCAATCAAGAGCCCGCATCAGATCCGGGGTGGGTCCTTTATGTTGATGGATCCTCCAACGTTAAAGGAGCAGGAGCCGGTGTCGTCCTGGTGGCGCCTGATTCAACGACGATCCAATACGCCATCAGGTTCGGGTTCAAAGCTTCAAACAATGAGGCCAAGTACGAAGCGCTGCTGGCTGGGCTCAGGCTGGTAGTGAGCCTGGGTGTTCAGACCCTTCAAGTCCACAGCGACTCACAATTGGTGGTGAACCATATCTCCTCGGAGTACGAAGCTAAGGAAGTCAGAATGATCGCCTACCTCAAAGAGACGAGGAAATTGATCGAGAAATTCTAGAGCTGCACTGTCCGGCAGATCCCCAGAGCCGAGAATTCATGGGCCGATGCCTTAACAAGACTCGCCTTGGCCTCCGAGGAAAAGATCCCACGTTTTATTCCGGTCGAGTTCATTGAGCACCCAAGCATCGGCCAGTCAGAGGAGGTCAGCACCGTCCAGTCCATCCCCAGTTCGATAGACCCTATTTTCAATTATCTATCAACCGGCGAAATGCCCTCGGATAAGCTTGACGCGAGGCGACGTAAGGTCCGAGCGGCCCAATACACCATATTGGACGAAGTGTTGTACAAGAAGGGGCATTCTCAGCCTTACCTTAAATGTCTCCGACCGGATGAAGCCGATTACGCGATTCGAGAGATTCACAAGGGAATCTGCGGAAATCACTCGGGTAGCCATGCCTTGGCCATGAACATACTTCGTCAAGGGTATTTCTGGCCAACTCTCAAGTAAGATTCCAAGGATTTTATCCGGAAGTGTGACAAGTGCCAGTGTTTTACTGCTGTGCCGAGACAACCGGCAGAAGAAATGACCCCCATGAGTGGGCCATGGCCGTTCGCTCAATGGAGAATCGACATCATCGGTCCCTTGCTCACTGGGAAGGGACAAGTCAAGTTTGCTATAGTCGCGGTCGACTATTTCACCAAGTGAGCCGAGGCTAAGTCAGTTACAAAGATCACCGAGCAGAGGGTGATCGACTTTGTATGAAAAAATATCATCTGCCGGTTCGGGATTCCAAGGACCATCGTTTCTTGTAACGGCCGCCAATTCGATAATGACAAGTCCGTATCATGTGTCGAGGGCTCGGCATCGTGAATGCTTACTTATCACCTCGGCACCCGCAATCGAACGGACAAGTAGATGCGGTCAACAAAATCATCAAGTATCATCTCAAGACGAAGCTGAAAAAAATAAAAGAAAATTAGGTCAAAGAGCTCCCCTTCGTCCTCTCGACCTATAGTACTACAGTCCAGACCTCGACGAGCGAAACCCAATTTTCGTTATCCTACGGCTCGGAGGCAATGGTGCCAGTAAAAATTGGACTCCCTACAGCGCGGGTCAGGGGTTTCGAAGAAAGTCAAAACTCCGAGCAGATAGCGGCTAATCTCGATCTACTCGAAGAACTCCGAGAAGTTTTTAAGCTCCGAGTAGCGGCTCGGCACCAACAGGTAGCGCGCTTCTACAATTCCAAAGTTAAAGTTAGGCGCTTTCGACCAGGAGACTTAGTCCTCCGACGGATTTTTCAAAATACGGCCGAGCCAAGGTCAGGGGCGCTCGGACCTAATTGGGAAGGTCCATATCGTGTGGTCAGATCTGTCAAACCAGGCTCGTACCACCTGAAAGACCTCGAAGGCCATCATCTCCCTCATCCTTGGAACGCCGAATACTTAAAGATCTACTACCCGTGAGGAAATAGCCTTTAAGGCTCATGATGCAATGTATGCCTCCGAGCGGCTGTCCTTTAATGCTCTTAATAAAAGACCGATTCTACCTTTGAATGCTTGTTCGATTGTCTTATCCATACAAATACTAGATAAATAGTCCGATCCCTTAAGGAATCGGAACCTAACCTTACGAGAGATCGACGAGGCATCCCTGAAGGGAAAAAGCCTAATAAATGGTCCGATCCTCTAAGGATCAGAACCTAACCCCACGAAAGATCGACAAGGCATCCCTTCAAGGGAAAAAAGCCTAATAACGATCCGACCACCTGATCAAGTGTTCGACTCGGCGTACAAAAAAACAAAGGCGACAAGCCAAGTATCCTAAGGGGTCGGACCCAACTAAGGCTTGGGTCGAGGAGGATCGGATAATCGACCTCAAAAATTAAATGGCAGCGGACTAAGCCCATCAGCTCAACATCTCAAGAAAATCAACAATGTAACAAGAACATTTTTCATTGAATCCCCTCGGAGGGGCAACAGTACATAGATACATTGAAAAAAAAAAGTTTTCAGGCAGGAGGAGCTTGGGCATCAGGAACCTAAGCGTCAGGTGCTGGTTCCGAGCGGACGATGTCAGCCGAGGTATCTTCGGAGTCATCGGGCAAGAGGGAATCGAGATCTAGGTCCGGGTACAAACCTAGAAACGCCTCGAGGCACTCGTCGAAGCCGCGATTATAAAATGTTGCAGCCTCGGCATCCCTCTCTTTAGAAGTCTTGAAGCTTTCGACTGCAGCAGCAATTGCTGCGGCCAAAGAGGCCTCATCCTTCACCCTCTGGGCCTCCACGGCTTAAATCACGACTCACATCCGCTACTCAGTCGCCTCGGCCTTGGCACGATTCAGAGCTTCCCCAAGCCGAACTGTCTTCACGGCCAAGGAGTCCGTGTGGGCCCTGGCACGGATCAGCTCAGCAGTCGCTGCGTCACTGCTCTTCTTAAAATCATCTGCCTTTTTCTACAGATGTAGCTACATGGCCTCCAAGTCCACGACAACTCCCTGCAGTCGCCTGACCCTGGCTCTCTCGCCCGTAATTTGTTGGCGGAGGCAAGTCTCCTCTGACGTTAAAGTTGCCACCTCGGCCCGGAGAGCCTCCAACTCCGCCTCCTTCCCCTTGTACTCTCGCACTCTCTACCGAATGAAAAACAGCACCGGGACGGCCTGAACAGAAAACAAAGATCAGTAACTACGAAGTGTGCATAATAACATCAAAGAAAGGAGGTCTTCTCGGAGATTTACCATGTAACATACGGAAGCGAAGTCGTTCAGGAAGCCTCCTTCCGATAGCTCAGGGGTATGGGCGATGTCTTCCTCCTTAGCATGTTTGGCGGCCCACGAGCCAGGCACGCCATGTGATAGTCGGGTTCGAACCTCACCCCGCTCGTCCTTACTTGGGCCGAGGCCTCAGCCCCCTCGGCCCCTACCAGACTGCCGGCCGAGTTTTGACCCTCGACGCGAACCTCCCCCTTAACCTCGGGGGGGAAGGCACATTTTCAGCTACCCTGTTGGCTCTCTCCGAGGATGAGGGAACGGCGATGGGGGGCTCAGGGGCTGTGGCGAGAATGGTGGCGGGAGGAACGACGTCGGACGGAGCCCGAGCAACAGAGCTCGACGCAGCCGGGGTGTCAGCTTCGGTCACTCGAATAATCTCCGGAGGAAGGCGTACCACTGGCCGAAGCACTACCGGAGGAGCCGAGGTAGTGCTCGAGCCCTTCGGGACAGGTAGCGCGGAGGGAGTGCCGGTGGGCTTCCGTGCCGGACTTGATGAATTTGGTACAGCAGAAGATTCTCCCACATGAGGGGGAGCTGGCTTCTTCCGAGTGATCTTCACTCTGGGGGCTTCTTTAAGTAGCTCCGATGCGCTCGGATCTGCCTTCCTCTTCCGCGCCCCATACGCCTCAGTCATGCCTACGAAAGAAAACTGTCTGCTATTAAATAAGTGAAGAAAAGATTATTAAAGAGGTCAGGACAGCTTACTCAGATATGTGGCCAGAGGTTGGGATTTGAAAAGTCCGGACCAGTGAAGGTTGGCCGCTGTTATCAAATCGGCGCAGGAGCGAAGCAACTCCGACCGCGTTCTAGCCTTCGCGACCTGGTTCTTCTAGTCCAAGTCTAGGAGCGGTAACCCTTTCGCAAAAGCTGCAAAATAAAAAAAGTCACTTCTACGAAAACAGGCGGAAATCAAAATAGTGACTCGGATATAAAATGAAGTCTGACCTGGCTTTGTAAAATGGGTCGGAACCCGAGTTATCAAGATCCTAAGCTCAGCCGTCGGGGCCTCCCAATCACTTGTCGTCCAGAACTATTTATTCTTCCAGTCCTTATTGGAAGACGGCAGGTGTATCACCAACCCCAACCCCTTACTCCCCCGAGTCACGAAATAATAACATGAGTCGTTGCTATCATGCTTGACCATGTACAGGCTCAGTAGCTCCTCTGTGGTCAGCTCGGGATTCCCAACTTGCTTTCAAATTATGTAGGCCGAGATCATCACCCTTCATGCATTCGGAGCAAATTGTACAGGAGCAATTCGAGATAGGTCGCTACTTTCCGGATAAAAGGATGCAGTGGGAGACGAACACCGCACTGCAACGCGCAGAGAAAAATGACCACCTCACCCTTATCTGGAGCGCCAGCAACGTCCAAAGGACCAAGGGCCCTTATCTGCACGAAGTCGGGGACCTCAAACTCCGAGCGGATCCATTCCATTTGTGATCCTGACATGACAGAACCCCTAGGGACAACCTCTGCGGCCCGCAGGCTCACAGGCATATCAGTGGCGGTAGGAGTTTCGACTCGGCGTGCTCGGGAGGCAACTTTCTTTCTGGGCTGCTTTGTCCTAAAACCCAGTGTCTTTTACTTCCGAGACGGGGAGTATGGGAGAGTGGCTTCGAAAGGGCTCTCGGAAGACCCGCTTTCGCTCCCGGTACTCTACGGCTCAGAGTCGTCGCCATACTCCTGGACCATCTCCAGATCAGAAGACATTAAAGAAACAAGGATGGAGGTGAGCAAGACTCACCGGATGATGGCCGAAAATCGCCTTTCTGCCGGAAACCTCGAGTTTTGCCGGAATCGCCTCTCATCGAAAATCGCCTCTCCGATGCGCTCTCGCAAATCAGGACGTCAAAATGACTAACCAATGCCCGAAGCGCCTTGTATAGGTAGCGAACAGTTCTTGCATTGATGTCGAGCTTTAATGGCAGCAGCCGAATCGGCACGAGCCGATCTCCGAGTATACCTGGCGACGTTGCATTGGCAAGATAGCAACCGATCGTACAGCTCTGACATCGGGCTGCGTACCTCGACAGGTGAAGCGACTCCCCGGCACTCGTAGCCGTCAGGCGCACGCCTCCTCCTGCCTACGTGGCGACTTCTCATAGGCTGGGAGGAGATTTGGGATCGTAACCGTCGTCACGTGTTGGCCAAGGCGGCTAACGCGCGTGATTCGAGATCCGTCATCATGGCGGCGAGGGGGGGAGATTTCCTACCTAAGTATTCTCCGAGCTGGCAAGCAAACTCGAAGCTTCTTTTATGGGAAATCTGAGCTCGCAATACAACACTGCTCCGAGGGCAAGTCCGAGCCGAGTCGTGACCCTCCCGACCTGTTTTAAGACGCGACCCATCCGAGCAGCCGACTTAGTTGAGGTCGGACTCTAGATTATGATCCGATCGGACGTTCCTCCACGTTATAGCCGCTCTGCTCTAGCCTGCATTCCGAGGCGAACGACATTTCGAGCCGAGCATACAGTCCGAATAAATCGAACGTTCCAAGCCGAACGCATGTTAAGATGCGCATATCCCACTCACTGAACGTGGAAACTGCCATAATCAAACGTGGCCGATAACCTCACTCGCAGATACGCATAATCCGTCAGATACACTACATGATCAATAGATTGCGGGGGGTATCTCCACGATCCGGGAATCCCCCTGATCGTGCCGAGATTATCGGATCCGGACCACTCGACAGTCAAGTATAAATACTACATCACACCATATCTACAGGTACGCAAAATCGAGCTCTCCTCTACACTCTACTCAGACCCTGATTCCCTTATCCTGACTTAGGCATCGGAGGGTGCCCCGGCTTAGTCAGGGTCACCTTTGCCTGCTTTCCTTGTGCAGGTTCGAGGGATCATACGTGGAGATCGACGAGGAGGGAGGGCTGACCGAATTTTGGCATCAACACCTGCGATAAACGCGCGTGGATAAAACACTTACATCACGGTGGGCCCCATAGAGCCCTGCCCGACGGATTACCGTCCGGGCGGGGGTAGGATGCAATCCGCCCGGAGCTTGGTCGTCTCCAAAGAAACTGGACGCGGGTTAGCTGGTTCCCCGGGATCATCGATTTGGGTGGTCCCCTGACCCTGGGGCCCACTTTAATGTATACATTATATATCTACGCCTTCCATCGGTTTTTTCAAGTCATTTTATGATATCACCCAAAAAACGAAGCAGATACAAATCTCAGGTGGACCACATTAAAAGAAACAGTGTTGATTAAACACTCACCTTTTGAAAAAATTGCTTAAGGCCCACTTTAATATTTATTTGCCATCCAACGTGTTGACAAGGTCACACAGATATGCATTAATGGAAAAACGTAAATACTAAGTTAATCCAAAACTTTTGTGTCCCGTAAAAAGCTTTTAGTACTCATTTGCCACTCTTTCCTACGGCGTAGCACATTTGAGATTTGTATCTGCTTTATTTTCAGGCTTATGCCATTAAATACGTTTAGAAAACAGATGGGCGTCGTAGATATGCAACGCATGCCTCGAAGTGTTCAGGGAATCACCCACGTAGTTGGTTCCGGTGAACCAGATGCGTTGCGTCAAAAGAAATTAGCGCGCCGCGCAGAAGGGAAACGGATTGCTACTACCCCTACCACCAGCCAATGGCTGGTGGTCGGTGCTCTGTGGGCCCCACTTTAATTTATGTGTTTCATCCATGCTGTCCATCTATTTTTATATATCAATTTATGGTATGAGACAAAAAATGAGGTATATTACAATCTCAAGTCAACCGCTTTATAGGAAACAATGTTAAATGAACGTCTACCATTAAAAAAATTTTGGGGCCATAAAAGTTTTGGATCAATCTAATATTTGTTTTTTTTTCCTTCATCTGGGTTTGTATGACTTAATAAATAAGATGTCAAATAAACAGTAAAGTGGGCCTTAGGATGATTTTAATGGTGGTATCCAATCACTATTGTTTTCATGTGGTGTGGTCCACTGAGATTTATATGTCTCTAATTTTTTTAATCAAGTCATAAAATAATTTGTAAAAATGGATGAACGGAATGGATGAAACACATACATCATGGTGGGGCCTACAGCGCACTGACCATCAGCCACCGGGCTGATGGCGGGTGGAGTAGCCAATCCGTTCTCGCGTGGTGCACGTTATAAAGCATCCTGTATCTAAATAGGATGCAGTTGGGCTAGTGACGCTGTCGGTGCTCTGAGTGTATTAGCCATGCTATCAATTTTATTTTATTTTTCAGATCATTTCAGGCTTGATCCCACAAATGAGGCAGATCTAAATTTTATGTGGATCACAGCATAGGAAAATAATAATTAAATGTCCACCTTAAAAACTTTTCAGGGCCATGTAATGGTTATTGGACATCAGCCTTTAGGTCATTCATACATGGACGAAGGGAAAAATAAAATATCAGCTTCATTCAAAACTAGTGTGTCCCTCAAAAAAAAATTAATAGTAGGTGCTCAATCAATACTGTTTTTGTGACGTAGTTCACTTTAGGTATGGATCTATATCAATTTTGGACTCATACCATAAATTATATGAAAAATGAACGGCCTGGATGACAAAAACACATCATGGTAGAGCCCACATAGCACCGACAGCTATAACTGCAGGAGAGGAAGAGCCGGCACCATCGGAGAGATGGTCATCTTTTTCAGGAAAATATTGCCTTTTGGAGGCCCTGCACTCTCTTCCACCGTCCATTTTTTGTCATAAATTCACGGGCCCCACCTGACAGATTCATCCAAGGTCATCTAAATGGTGGGACCCACGACTTTGTCTCGCACAACTGGGTCACAGGAAGGACTGACTATTTTAGGACACAAATCTGTGAAAAGTATGAAACAATCCTGTCCGTTTATCAATCACGGAATGTGCTGATAAAATCTCCTCAATAAGACTTTTTTTTCTTTTTTTAAAAATCTAATGTAATCACGTTTTGCGTGTGATATTTATATATTCACATGGCTAGCTTTTGAAAATGTCATCTGACCTAAGCCTACAATTTGAATGGAGGAGAATCTAGAAAGTGCCAATAGAGAATACTCTAGCAGGGGATGATGGTCCATACGCAGGCACTTACGATACTGTACATGTGGTAGACCACTAAATTTATAAACTGTCCACATTTGGAGGCTCATTTTAGATCGATCATGAATAATAATAAAAAGTTTATATTCAGCCGACGAGATTAGTTAACTGAGATTGATGTACATTTAGTGGACGGTTGAAATGAAAAGGGCCCACAGTATCCCTCTTCATGAACCTGTGCGCCCACGGATTAAAGATTAGAATAGTTCAATAGGGAATCTCTCGTGTATGCTTTGGTTTGAAACTCTAAGCTAGTGTGTACCGTCATGAAGAAGCCTCCGAAGAAAAAGGCTGATGGTCTTCTTTGTACAGCCGACAGCTTTAAAAAAGATGCATCATGATTAGTAAATAGATGTTATTGTCGTACGACAACTCTAAATAAACCGATTAAATCATTTTATGAGCTATGGTCAGGTCTTAATTTTCAAAATCAGTTGGTTGAGCAATCCTAATGTTTGATTCTTGGATGCTCATTATTGATGTAAGAATCTAGACCACTCTTTCCCCAAATTGCACCTGCGCAGGAGAAGAATAAAGGAGACCTTGGCTAGAGCAGGGGACCCTCTGATGCCAAAGTCGGGCTAGGAATCTGGATCTAGCCATGTCGAAGAGTTTTGGATGAGAGATTTTGTATACCCGTACTTGTAAGTGAGTCCTTTATTTATAGTATTCGTAAGGCAGGGTGGCCCGCAATCTTAGGCACTATCTCAGTCATTAGATGAGATGTGCGTGAGTGATGAATGTCGGCAGTTATCCTGGAATCATGCGGTGGATGGTTATGTGCAAGTGATGAGAGTTGACGATTACTTTTGAATCGTGCATTACTAAGAGGGATCCTAAGCCAAGCTTTACTGATTGACCGGAGACGATCCAAGCTCCACTGGTCGACCGAAGACGATCTGTGTTGAGGGTCAAATGGTGCATATTAGACCTCAAATATTGTCCGGATTTACGAGCATATTAGTGTTTAACGGCTGATTTAATCGTGTTTATGTTGCAGGTTGATTTTACAAGCTTGGATCGAAATAGGATACTAAATGCATGGATTTAACGCTTCAAATTCACCCAAAGCATGGGACACACTCCTGGGGACTAAGATCAACGCCTGAGATCTACAAAAATCGAAGAACTGAAGCTCAAGCGGCCTGAAGGACGTTCAAAATGCAAGACCACGAGGTTCCCACCATCCATTCAGCTTGAAACTTCATACGTCGCCTGAGGACTATAAATTAACCGTATACAACAAAAATCACTCATTGGATCAATGTGAAAGTGGCCTAACGGACAGATCATCCCTCAGAATCATGATTCTGGGCCCACCTGCTACCTGGATATGCTTTATCTTCGGTCCCTACGGTCTAAATTGTGTGACAAAGAAGATGGAAGGATCAGATTTTGGATACACATCATTGTGGGACCCACACATACGACGGATGTGCATGGAGGGTGCTGTCCTCGCGACGCACCAGAAACCAAAAAAAACGGGTCAGCGTCGCTGACCCGTCTCCTTTCGCACCAAGAACAGCAGACGCACCAGCGTCCACCATTCTCTCTCAGTGGGGCCCACTCCTCATCTAATTTCGCGATCGGGACCATCCACTGAGTTCAGAGGTGGGGCTCAACGCTCGCCAAGCTTTTCCTTTGACACCATGCATTCAATCAAGCAATTTCCACCGTTCAAACTCAGACGGACGGTGAAGAAAATGCTTTTGCGGGCCACACCAAACTTAATATAAAACTAGTCAGTTCTTACTGATTTTTCGTCGTGGATACAATGGACCGGGCGGATTTCACCGATGACATCAAGCATGGGGTCCACCCACGACACAGTGTAAGAGCCTGCGCAGGCCCTGTTTCGCAGAACCGAGAAAACCGACCGCTGTGGGCCGGTTTTGAGATCCCGATCACGATCGGTTAGAAGATCCACACCATTCAAACTCACCAACAGGGGGCTGGGATCATCACCATGGAGGCCGAATCAGAAAAGTGATGGTCGTTCGTCCCCAAACCAGGTCAAAACGCAAACTGACCTGTGTTTCCTTATGCATAAGGACTGGCATCCGCACTGACTCTTGCGGTGAAAATTTTCGCACGCTTCACCGACTCCTCCAAGGACAGCAACTTCTCACCGACTACCAGGAATATAAAAGAAAGCAAGAAGGCTAGAATGTGGAGCGCGGCTTGGGCTTGGACGTGGATTAACGTGAAGAGAGAGAGAAAGAGGTTTTTGTTTTCTTTCTTATTTTTTCTTTTTCTTCTTCTTTCTTTTGTTTTCTTTTAAGATGATCAGCCCATCGATGTGGGGCTGAACCTCTTAGCTAGGGCTAAGAGGTGAAGCTTGTAGTGAGATGGGAGATTTTATTTTATTTTTATTTTTATTCATGAATCGACGTTGATTTTAATTGATTATTATGGGAATATTTTTAGTTCTTAATGGTCTGTTGTGACTGAAATTACAATGGGTCTGCGATGCTTTGAATATTTCTATTTCCTTTTCATGTTTATGACGTCAGGACGTCCTGTTGTTCACTATAGTCTCCTGGGCATGGTTGGATGACGGTACCCTTCCTAACTTTCATACATGTGATTGGGTGGTAATTAGTTTAATTCTGTTGTTTGCTATAGTCTTTTGGGCATGGTTTGGTGATGGAATCCATTCTAATTTATACACCTTTCATCTCTTTGAAAACTAGATCAACGGCAGTTCAGTAATTTATATAATTTTTGATGCAAGCATAAGTTCTCCCTGATCTCTACAAGTGGATCCTCTGAATCCCTAGTTTCCTATCTCTGATTTGTTTCCTAAGTTTTAGATTAATTATTCTACAAGTATTCCACCATTGTTAATTGATTTAGAATTCATCTTAGCCTAGTTCTAGTTCTAGTTAGTTTTAGATAACGTACAAGTTTCAGTCCCTTGGGATTCGACCTAAGTCTTACCGAGTTATTACTACATCACAACCCTGCACTTAGGGAGTGAACAATCTGAGCTGAGCTAATCAGGGCTAGGTTAATCCAAGTTGTAGCTCAAAGCTGATCCTTCGTCGGATTTATCTATTCATGGTCTCTTAGCTTTACCAAGTCATCCAGTCCTTGGTGGGCGCAAGCGGGCAGAAACTTGGAATCATGCCCTGACGAAGACTGTACTTGCAGGTCCCCGGGAACAGGTTGGGTGTTCGTCGAGCCGAGCTGACCTCAAAGGTGGACGGACTGCATTTTCCCGTAACACTCATTATTTGAAATAGGATCAAATTGATTGAGCAATCCTAAATTTTTTTATTTTTGGACACTCATTTGTTGAAATAAGATCAAAGGTGGACGGATTTTTTTTTTAAACCATCCAAAAAGTTTCCACTAATTCCATTGTGAGACAATGAAATAAAAAGTAGTTTTGGTTCATAGTATATCTAAATTGGGATTCATAATTTAAACCATATTATCCTCATTACATTTAAAGCCTATTTGTCACACTAGTTATCATTAGTATGTAAAAGAAATGTATGGCTATTACAAAATACTTTTCCCATCTCCTAAAAACATATGCATTAGATTCTTAATTTTCGTGTTTGATTTAGTACTATTGGTAAAAATTATAATAATAATATTTTTACATTACTTTAATGTCAAATCACTATCAAAATACGTGGATATTGGCATTTAGACTTAAATTTTATTATAATGTCATGAAAAAGTACGATAATTATAAATTCTTTATATGTCTCCTGATACATTCACATGTCATACACAATTTCCATTTCGGAGTTGTCAACGGTAAAATTATAATGATAATACCTTTATATTACAATACTAGAATAATTGGCAAACCAAAAAAGACTCATCTTCTAAGTAATTTCTAAGTGGTTATATGTTATTAGCATCGAAGTTTTTCTCATTAGTGTAAGAGAAGTTATTTGATTCCACATACAGGCATCCATAAAGCTGCTTTACATGTGGCTCATTATGACCAATCCAAGTCCCAATTCCATTATAGATTAACCATATTTTGGAAATTTAATTGAAGGGATGATATTGAGTGACCCGTGGACTATCAAGTACATAATTAAAGAAAAATAGTTTAATTTGTGCCTTTTTGTGTGGATGAGGATGAGTTTATCTTATTTTAGTTGATCATAATTATGTATTAGAGATATATTTCTTTTTTTATTAAGGATTAAAAAAACTCATCTTAACAATTAATCATAACTTTCAAAAATAATTATAATTAACTAAAACGAGATGAAAAAAATTTTAAGAGGTACCCAAACAAGCCCTTGGAGGTTCAAATACAACAAACAAGAGCGGACTAAATGAAGTCCAATATTTGTGCAATGTTGGCAATGAGATGATGGATCCTACGACATGGTTAAATGATTTGGGAACTTGGATTGACTCATTCCATCTCAAATTGAGTAGGTAATCAGCCTAACTTGCTCGAGTTAGGGTGAATCGCATTTTTGAATAGTATTGGCAATTTGGTATGACTGGGTCATAGTTAACTCAAACATGTCGAACCAGACTTGTTAGAGTCTCAAGACCATGAGATTCGATGTGTAGGTGTCACTGTCAAAAACCTAACGAATATATCAAAAGCTCTAGGATTAATGGAACATGTCACACGTCAAGTTAAGTTATTAAACCCTTGGAATTATAACATTCTACTACGCTTCGCTGCCGATGTCCGCAGTGGCCCACTTTCCATAATTTTTTCCTTTAGTGATTTGAATACAAGACATGATATTAGCTCTAATACCAATTGTTAAGAACCTAAACAATATCCCCAAGGCATTAAGATTCTCATAATGTATCTAAGTTTGGCTATTAAACCCTTGGATCATGTAAGACATGAGCATCCATCAGGTAAGCGACTTTTGAGCATGTAAAATGAGGCTCATGCACTCATCAAGTAGCCTGCAATTTTATGTTGAAAACAGACCTATGATACAACCATTGATTTCTTTCCACAAGCAATTCTCTCATTCTTGGTGACACCATTTGCTCTTTGTGCACTGCCTAATGAATAGTCAGGATCTTGCACGCGTGTCACGTGTGTATGTGTTATCTAGGTTGAAGATACTCTACACCACATTGTGTATGTATCTTGGTTTCGCTTTGTAAACTTTGTAAACATTTACAAAGTTTGGAAAGAGAATGATTAAATTAATTTTTCGAATCAGAAGCTGAGAAAGCAATATCGCCGATTCATTTAGCTCTCTTCTTTCGAATACAGATTGCCTATTGATGATGTTGTTGATGATAAAATCTGGTCGGCCCTCTCTCCACGTCGTCTTCTACGTGTCGTCCCTGAAGCTTGCACCAAGAAAAGAGACAAAGGTGACCCTTGCTAAGCCGGGGGACCCTCTGATGCCTAAGTCAGGACAAGGGAATCAAGGTCTAGGTAGAGAGTAGAGGAGAAGAGCTCGATTTCGCATACCTGTAGACATGGTGCTGCGTACTATTTATATTGGCTGTGGGGCGATCTGGTCTCGATAATCTTGGCACGATCAGAGGGATTCCCGGATCGTGGAGATACTGTCCGCAATCTATTGATCGTGTAGCGTATCCGACGAATAATGCATATCTGTGAGCGACGTTATCGGTCACGTTTGGTTATGGCAGTTTTCATGTTTAGCGAATGGGATATGCGCATCTGAAGGTCTGCTCGGCTCAGCTCGTCAGACTATAGTAAAGAACATTGTAAGTCAGACGACGTCCGACCCGACCCGTCATGCAGAATCTGATGCGGCCGGCTTGAGCATATCGTGTTTGGGGAATAATAGGCTATCTGATCGGATTGTTAAGACCCCTCCGAGTTGACCCTCACCCAAAGACGCTCGCGTCCTCGTTGCGACGCTGAAGTCTGGTCAGATGAGTCGTGCATCGGATGCTTCGGCTCGGACTTACGGCCGGATTGATGTTCTACCACGGGCTCGGATCTTCCCATAACAGAAGCCTCCTACTCTTCGAGCTTGCTTGCAGGCTCGGAGAGTACTTATGGAGGAAATCTTCCGCCCTTATCGCAATGATGACGGGTGTCGAATCGCGTGAGCGATGGTCACCTTGGTTAACGCGTGGCGACAGTTACAATCCCGAATCTCCTCCCAGCCTATGGGAGGCTGTCACGCAGCCTTAAGGAGGCTTATACGTGATGGCTTCGACTGCTAGGGCTTCACTTCGCATATCGAGGTACACTGCCCGATGTCAGAGCTATACAAATGGTTCAGTACTCCTCCAATGCGGTGCGGCCATATGTGCTCGGAGATCGGCTCGTGCCGATTCGGCTGCTGCCATTAAGGCTCGTCATTAATGCAGAATTCCTTCGTCGCCTATATAAGGCACCTCGAACTTTCGTTCGTCTTTTACATTTCGAATCAGAAGAGCATACCGGAAGAGGCGATTTTCGACGAGACGATTCCGGTCGAATTTGAAGTTTTCGGTAGAAGGCGATTTCCGACAGTCAACCGGTGAGTCCTGTTGATCTTCACCATTATTTTTGTCATGTCTTCCGACCTCGAGATGGTTCGTGAATACGGCGATGACTCCGAGCCGGGGAGTACTGAAAGTAGGAGTGAGTCTTCCGAAGGCCCTTTCGAGACCACTCCCCTTTACCCCCTGCCTCGAAAGTAAAAAATGTTAGGCTCTAAAACCAAGCAGCTCAGTAAGAAGACAGCCACCCGAGCCCACCGAGTCGAAACCACTGCCACCACCGAAATGCCCGCGAGTTTGCGCATCACAGAGGTAGTCCCAGGAGGTTCTGTCATGTCAGAATCTCAGATGGAGTGGATTCACTTGGAGTTCCAAATCCCTGACTCCGTTCAGATAAGGGTTCCCGGTCCTTTGGACGTTGCTGGCGCTCCTGCAAAGGGAGAAGTAGCCATCTTCCTTTGTGCACTGCAATGCGGGGTTCGGCTCCCACTACACCCCTTCATTAGGAAGGTTGAGGCCTAACTTGGATTGGCTCCAGGGCAGTTTACTCCGAATGCCTGGAGAGTGATGATTTCTGCCTACATAATCTGGAAACAAGTCGAAAACTCTGAGCTGACCCCAGAGGAGCTGCTGAGCCTGTACCTAGTCAAGCATGATAGCAACGACCCATGGTACTATTTTGTGACTCGAGGGAGCAAAGGGTCGGGATTGGTGATGCATCTACCGTCCTCTAACAAGGACTGAAAAAATAAGTGGTTCTGGGTGGCAGGTGACTGGGAGGCACCATCAGCTGAGCTTAAGGCCTCAACAGCTTGTATTCCAACTCACTTTACGAAACTAGATCAGACTTCATCTGGCATCCGGATTGCTGCCTTAGTTTTCACCTGTTTCCATTGAAGTGACATTTCTCTTTTTCTTCTTTTGCAGCTTTTCCAAAGGGGTTGCCACTCCTCGACTCAGACTAAAAAAAATGCATTGGGAAGGTCAGAGCGCGATCGGAGATGCTTCGCTCCTGGGCTGATCTGATCACCGCGGCCAACTTTCACTAGTTTGGGTTTTGTAAATTTCAACCTTTACCCACGTCCCTCAGTAAGCTGTCATGATCTCTTTGATAGACTTTCTTTCGGTTATTTAGTATCTGACACAATCTTTTCTTTCGCAGGCATGGCCGAGGAGTCCGGGGCTCAGAAGAGAAAAGCAGCTCTGACAGCGGCGGAGTTGCTGAAGGAAGCCCTCCGAGTGAAGATCACTCGGAAGAAGCCAGTTCCTCCCCACATGGGGGAATCTTCCGCTGCGCCGACCTCAGCAACCCCAGCTCCAAAACCAGTCGGCTCCTCCCCTGCGATGCCGACCCCAGCGCGCCCCAGTACTGTCGCGTCTCCTTCGGCAGTCTTGTGTCCGGTGGTGTTTTCTCCTCCAGGGCTCGTACGAATGACTGTGGCCGACACCCCAGTCGTTCAGATCCCTGTCACTCGTGCTCCTGCTGTCGCCGTTTCCCCCACCGCGGAGGCTCCCGCCGCAGTCCCCGAGACCCCATCGTTATTCCTTCTTCCTCCGAACGAGAGGAGGCCATTAGAATGGCCGACAATATGCTTTCTCCCCCCGAGGTCCGGGGAGATGTCCGTGCCAAGGGTCAAAACTCAGCCGGCAGCAGGGTAGGGACCGAGGGGGCAGTGGCCAAGGCGGCCATGAGCAGTGAGAGGTTCAAGTCGGGCTATCATATGGCGTGCTTGGCTCCGTGGGCTGCCAAGCATGCTAAGGAGAAGGATATGGCTCGGAACCTTAATCGGTCAGAAGGTGGCTTTCTGAACGACTTCACCTCCGTGTGTTACATGATATATCTCCGAGAGGATTCTCCCTTTCTTTCATATCGTTATATATATTTTTTAGATTTTGACCTTCGTTTCCTACTCAAGTCATCCCGGTGTTGCTCTCAATCCGGGAGAGAGTGCGGGAGCATCGAGGAGGCAGGCAGAGTTCGAGGCTCTCCAGGCCAAGACGGCGGCCTTGAAGTCCTATCAGAGCGAACTACGTCGGCAGCTTTCAGGAGAGAGGGCCAGGGTGGGCCGACTGCAGGGAGTCGTCATCGACTTGGAAGCCAGGGAGTTGCATCTGCAGGAGAGGGCGGATAATTTTAAGGCGAGTAGCTATGTAGCGACCGCCGATCTGACCCTCGCCAGGGCCCACGCGGACTCTTTGGTAATGGAGACCACTCGACTCGGTAAAGCCCTGAAACACGCCAAGGCCAAGGCGGCTGAAGAACGGACCCGAGCCATGAATCAGGCCGTGGAGGATCAGCTGGCCAAGGACGAGGCCTCTCTGGCCGTAGCGGTTGCCGCCCTGGTTGAAGGTTTTAAGACTTCCAAGGAGAGAGACGCTGAAGATGCGACATTCTACAACCGCGGTTTCGATGCTTGTCTCGAGGCGGTTATGGGTTTATACCCAGACCTCGATCTTGACTCTCTTCTGTCTGAGGACTCTTAGGACGCCCCTGCTGAAGTCACCCGCTCGGACCAAGCCCCTGACGCCCAAGCTCCTCCATCATGAAGACATTCTATCATTTTTTTTTTAGAAGCTATCAATGTATCTCTATCAATGTATTTTTTACCCCTCTGTGGGGATTTAATGAAAAATATTTCTTTGATATTGTGTTGACTCGTTCTGAGATGTTGTCGAGCCCACCTCTTTACTGGCCTAGTCCCTTCATTGTCGTTTAGTTGGTTCCTAGAGTCGGTTCTCCGAGCTCCCTCGGCCCAAGTCTTAGTTGGGTCCGATCTCCTAGGATACTCGGCCCGTCGCCTGTCTGGCGAGAACCCTTCGTTCCTTTGTATGTCGGGCCAAGCGCTTCAATGAAGGGATGGGTCATTATTAGGTTTTTTTTTCTCGAGGGGATGCCTTGTCGATTTTCTGTTAGATTACGCTCCGATCCCTTAAAGGATCGGGCCATTTAATTCATGCTTGTGTTGATAAGATAATCGGGCAAGCATCCAAGATAAAATTAAACTTTTATTAAGAGCCTTAAAGGCTAGCCGCTCGGAGACGTACATTTTATTATGAGCCTTAAAGGCTAGTTCCTCATGGGTAGTAGATCTTCAAGTGCTCGGCGTTCCAAGGATGAGGGAGATGACAGCCTTCGAGGTCTTCCAGGTGATACGAGCCTGGTTTGGCAGACCTGACCACACGATATGGTCCTTTCCAGTTGGGTCTGAGCGCTCCTGCCCCTGGCTCAGCTGTGTTCTGGAAGACCCGTCGGAGGACTAAGTCTCCTGGGCGGAAGCGCATGACTTTGACATTTGAATTGTAGAAACGCGCCACCTGCTGGTGTCGAGCCGTCGTTCGGAGCTTGGAAACCTCTCTGAGTTCTTCGAGCAAATCCAGATTAGCAGCAATCTGTTCGGAGTTTTGATTTTCTTCGAAGCTCCTTACCCGGGCCGTAGGGAGTCCGATTTCTACTGGCACCATTGCCTCCGAGCCATAAGATAACGAAAATATGGTTTCACCCATCGAAGTCTGGGCTGTGGTCCTATAATCTCAGAGGACGAAGGGGAGCTCCTCGGCCCAATTTCCCTTTGCTTTTTCCAGCTTTGTCTTGAGATGGTGCTTGATGATCTTGTTGACCGCCTCTACCTATCCATTTGACTGTGGGTGCCAAGGCAATGAGTAAGCGTTCACAATGTCAAACCCTTGACACATACTACAAAACTTGTCATTATCGAATTGACGACCGTTATTAGAAACGATGGCTCTTGGGATTCCGAACCGGCAGATGATATTTTTTCACACAAAGTCTATTACTTTTTACTCGGTGATCTTTGCAACCGGCTCGGCCTTGGCCCACTTGGTGAAGTAGTCAACTGCAACTATAGCAAACTTGACTTGTTCCTTCCCAGTAGGTAAGGGACCGTAATGTCGATCCTCCATTGGGCGAACGGCCACGGCCCACTCATGGGGGTCATTTCTTCTGCCGGTTGTCTCGACATGACAACAAAACGCTGACACTTATCACACGTCCAAATAAAATCCTTGGAGTCTTGCTTAAGAGTCGGCCAGAAATACCCTTGACGGAGTATCTTCATGGCCAAGGCGCGACTGTCAGAATGGTTCCCGCAGATTCCCTCGTGAATCTCCCGAATCACGTAGTCAGCCTCATCCGGTCAGAGGCATCTAAGGTAAGACTAAGAATGCCCCTTCTTGTACAGCACTCCGTCCAATATAGCGTATCGGGCCGCTCTGACCTTAAATCGCCTCGCCTTAAACTTGTCCGAGGGGGTTTCGCCGGATGACAGATAATTGAAGATTGGGTCCATCTAACTAGGAATGGACTAGATGGAATTGACTTCCTCCGACTGGCTGATACTTGGGTGTTTAACGAACTCGACCAGAACGAAATGCTGGATCTTTCCCTCGGAGGCCGAGGCGAGTCTTGCTAAGGCATCGGCCCATGAGTTCTCGGCTTTGGGGATATGCCGGATGGTGCAACTCCAAAATCTCTCGATCAATTTTCTTGCTTCCTCGAGGTAGGGGATCATTCTGACTTCCTTAGCTTCGTACTCCGAGGAGATGTGGTTCACTACCAGCTGCGAATCGCACCGGATTTACAGAGTCTGAACACGTAGGCTCGCTGTCAGCCTGAGCCCAGCTAACAACGCTTCGTACTCGGCCTCATTGTTTGAAGCTTTGAACCCGAGTCTGATTGCGTATTAGATTATCGTTGAATCAGGTGCAAGCAGGACAACACCGGATCCTGCTCCTTTAATATTGGAAGATCCATCAACATAAAGGACCCACCCCAGATCTGATGCTGCCTCTTGATTGTTCAACTGGACAGGTGGTGTCATTTCGACTTCCTTTCTGACTTTCTCCTCATCCGGAGTTATGAATTCGGCGATAAAATCGGCTACAGCTTGACCCTTGAGTGTCGTCCTGGGGCGAAATTGAATGTCAAACTCTTCGAACTCTACAACCCACTTGGCCATCCGACCCGACACTTTGGATCTCTGGAGGACCTGCCTCAGAGGAGAGTCTGTTAACACAACTATGGAGAGGGCTCGGAAATATGGCCGCAGTCTTCTAGCCGAGACGATGAGGCAGAGCGCCAGTTTTTTCAAGGGCTGGTACCTTGTTTCAGCTGGTACCATGTCTTTACTTACATAGTACACGGGGTACTACTTGCTTCCAACCTCTCTAATCAGAGCCAAACTGACAACTAAAGCCGAGACTGCGAGGTAGAGGAGCAAAGGCTCCCCTTCTTCTGGCTTGGACAATAGGAGCGGTGAACCCAAGTATTATTTTAATTGCTGGAAGGCATGCTCACACTCTGGCATCCACTCTACCTTCTTATGGCCCTTTAGCTGCTGGAAGAAGGGAAGACATTTATCTGTAACCCTAGATATGAAGCGTTCGAGGGTGGCAACCCTTCCCGTGAGACATTGTATCTCCTTAAGAGTCCGAGGCGAGTTCATGTCGAATAAAGCCTTAATCTTATTTGGGTTGGCTTCGATACCTCGTTGACTGACTTGAAAGCCAAGAAACTTTCCTAACTCAACCCTGAATGCACACTTAGCGAGATTCAATTTCATCTGATATTCTCGGAGGACGCTGAATGTTTCTCCGAGATCGACAAGGTAGTTGGAGGCTTGAGTACTTTTTACTAACATGTCGTCCATGTACACCTCCATGGTGTGCCCAATCTGGCTAGCAAACATCTGATTCACCAGCCTATGATATATTGCCTCAGCATTCTTCAAGACAAATGACATGACCCGGTAACAGTAGAGCCCTCTGTCCGTGACAAAGGTAGTCTTCTTCCTGTCTGGGGGATACATGGCGATCTAGTTGTATCCGGAATAAGCGTCCAGAAATGAGAGTAACTCATGTCCGACCGTACTGTCCACTAGTTGATCGATCTGAGGTAACGGGAAGCTATCTTTGGGACATGCCATATTCAGATCAAAATAGTCTACACAGACCCGCCACTTCCGGTTGGATTTCCTAACGAGCACAACATTTGCTATCCAGTCAGGATAGTATACTTCTTCTATAAAACCCGCATTGAGCAAGACTAAGACTTCTTCAACAATGGCATATCGTTCGGCATCGATCGGTCTTCTTTTTTGCTTAACTGGCTGGTGATCTGGGTCCACGTTCAATCTGTGGACCAGCACTTCAGGCGAGATCCCCGGCATATCTGCGTGCGACCATGCGAAGATGTCTCGGTGTTGCTTCAAGAAGGCCAGTAACTCGTTCCTCCGCTCGAAATTCAGTGATGATCCGAGCTGAACGGTTTTACTCGGGTTTGATTCATCGAGCAGTACTCTTACCAGATCTTCGACTGAGGAGCCTTCAGTCGGTCCTCGTGGGTCCAAGGCGTACACTACGAGAGTTTGTTTGGCAGCTCCTTTTCTCACGGCTATCGCATAACATCTCCGGGCCTCACATTGATCACCTCGAAAATAACCAATCCCACCTTCAGCTGGAAACTTCATCATCAAATGGTAAGTTGAGACGACCGCTCTCATTGCGTTGAAGGAGGGTCGGCCCAGGATCACATTGTGGACAGATGGGACATTGACAACTAGAAAGTCTACCAAAAGTGTGACTTGATGTTGCCCTTCTCCTGCCGTTACTGGGAGGGAAATGGCTCCTTCGGAGATGACCTGCTCTCCAACAAAGCCGTACAAGGGAGTCTTCACGGGTCGGAGCCTAGACCGTGGAATTTTCATCTTTTCGAACACTTTGGAATACATAACATCAGTCGAACTCCCGGTGTCGACTAAGATGCGATATACTTTATGATTTTCTATGGTCATGGTGACCACTAGCGCATCATCGTGTGGATGTTGGATCTAGAGCGCATCATCTTCCGTAAAAGTCAGGCTGCACAGATCGACTCGGAGCTCCTTACTGGGACGTTCCGCCAGGTGAACGTGGTGTACCGGCTCAGAACTCTGGGAATGGGCTTTTCGAGCCCTGTTTGAATCCCCTCCCCGAGCTGATCCTCCAAAGATGGAGCGAATTTCAGCGGTTTCCTTTGTGGGGTTGTTCGGTTGTTCTCGCGGTTGTTCCTCTCTCCGAACGGATTTCTCTTTTTTAGTGTAGCGACGTAGATATCCCTTGTGGATGAGGGACTCAATCTCATCTTTCAGATCCACGCAATCGTCCGTTTTGTGACCATGGTCCCAGTGAAAACGGTAGAATTTTCGCTTGTCCTGATGCTCTGGGTCAGCCCACATGCAGACCGGCCAATTGAGTAGTCTATCTCCTAGGATATCCAGTAAAATTTATTCGGTGGATGTATTAAGTGGAGTATAGGAATGAAATTTTCCTTCCAGCCTATGGCTTGGTCGACGATCGCGGGAAGCGCGGTCATCCGTCCCTTTGTCAGTCGGTTGGGAGTCTTCGTTCCAAGGTCTCTTCCCTTTGTTCGTCGAGTCAGATACTTGTGTGCCTTTTCGAGCGTTAGTGAACTCCTTGGCGTTAGTATACTTCTGGGCTTTCGCCATGAAGTCCGCTAGCGTCTTTGGCGAATTCTTTTCAATGGAGAAGGCGAACTTTCCTTCTTTCAGTCCGCTCAGAATGGCAGCGAGGGTCATCTTATCATCATAGTCCTCGACATGTAATGCTTCTTCGTTAAAGCGAGCGATGTAATCCTTCGACGACTCCTTCGGGGCCTGCTTGATGGTGAGCAGGTGAGTATTGGGATTCCGACTTCTCTTACCGCTTATAAACTGCGTAAGGAATAGTCGACTTAGTTCCGCAAATGAGTCCACGGAGTTGAGTTTGAGTTGGCGGTACCAAATTCGAGCAGACCCTGTGAGGGTGATAGAAAATCCCGTACACATCATTACGTCGGTTGCAGTTTGGATCTGCATCCACTATCGGTAAGACTCCAGGTGCTCGGATGGATCCCCAGTTCCTGAATACTGGATGACGGGAGGCATCCGAAACCTCTGCGGCATCACTTCAGCCATGATGGCTGGGGAGAAGGGAGGCTCGGTCACTTCCATCATGGCTTGGATCGTGGTTGGAACTGTCGATTGTTGCTACTTTTTCTCCAACGTTAGGAACTTGTCTTTCAACTCCGTAAATCGTGCCTTCCATGGGTCACTATTTTCCACGACGACCTCTGGGGCATCCTCGACCTCCGGTGTTCTCCTTTCTCTCCTCCGTTCTAACTGATGACGGAGGTCCGTGGGCGGCAGGGTGGAAGTGGCTGAATGAATGGCTGTGAGGGCCTGAGTGGTGGCGTTACCCGCGGATACCTAAGCTTATATCGCAGGAGGATTTTGACTCGAATGTGGCACCCCCGAGTGTCGGGGGGCTTCAGGTCTTGCACTCCTCGGTACAGAGCGAGTTTCCACGAACAACCCCACCGGCTCGAGAATGGATTGTTCCTGAGCCAGGCGTAGCTCTGGCTCTTTCTGTTGCTTCATCCGGTTTATGTCGTCCCGCAGGGCCTGGATCTCATTCTGCATGGCGCGATACTTGTTTAACCGATTACACGAACGTTGGAAAGGCCCTGGTGCGGACTCGGCATGAAGCGGTGATGACGACCGAGTCTGCTCATTAGGTTGCGGCTACACTACTGCAGCTTTCTTCTTCCTCGCCATTGCTTGGATGGATGAGAACTTGACTTCTAGTTTCAGGTTCCCACAGACGGCGGCAAAAAATGTTGATGATAAAATCTGGTCGACCCTCTCTCCATGTCGTCTTTTACGTGTCGTCCCTGAAGCCTGCACCAAGAAAAGAGGCAAAGGTGACCCTGGCTAAGCTGGGAGACCCTCCGATGCCTAAGTCAGGACAAGGGAATCAGGGTCTAGGTAGAGAGTAGAGGAGAAGAGCTTGATTTCGTGTACCTGTAGACATGGCGCTGCGTACTATTTATACTTGCCTGTGGGGCGGTCTGGTCTCGATAATCTCGGCACGATCAGCGGGATTCTTGGATCGTGGAGATACTGTCCGCAATCTATTGATCGTGTAGCGTATCCGATGAATAATGTGTATCTGCGAGCGACGTTATCGGCCACGTTTAGTTATGGCAGTTTTCATGTTTAGCGAATGGGATATGCACATCTGAAGGTCTGCTCGGCTCGGCTCGTCAGACCATAGTAAAGAACATTCTAAGTCAGACGACGTCCGACTCGACCCGTCATGCGGAATCTGATGCGGCCGGCTTGAGCATATCGTGTTTGGGAAATAATAGGCTATCCGATCGGATTGCTAAGACCCCTCCGAGTTGACCCTCACCCAAAGACGCTCGCGTCCTCGTTGCGATGTTGAAGTCTGGTCAGATGAGTCGTGCATCGGATGCCTCAACTCGGACTTATGGCTAGATTGATGTTCTACCACGGGCTCGGATCTTCCCATAACAGATGTCATTAGCCAGTAGGTGCTCCATGGGCTCCACTATAATGTAAAATTTAATGCCAATAATAATGATAATAAATAAATAAAATATTTTTTAAATATTATCTTTATCTTATCTCTATTCTATCTCCATCCTATTTTTATCTTATCTATATCTTATCTCTATCTTATCTTCATCTTATATTTATCATATCTTTATCTTATATATACCCATAAACCTCCCCGTATCCCTCAAAAAGGACACCCTGCGATAACTGAGAAATGAAGAAAGAATTTTGAATAATTTAGATCAGGTATGTCTATCATTTTTCATTTAGTATTTTATGCATTTAATTTGACCCGATCTATGCAATGAATGGTATGGATCGATCGCACGTTCATTGCATTGAATTATGCGTAGATATGATGTAAAGGTGAGAGAAGTCTAAAATTTCCAATTGTGATTGGTGTGCAACTAATCGAATCAAATTAGATCTATATGGATTATACGATCCCTAGGGCCAAAATATATAGGGCTCTAATTTTCATATTAATCTGACCATCGGATAGACCACATTAATCAGATCTAGAAATGGTTAATAAGGAAAACTTAGATTTTTACGCAAGTGTTGGTATTACTTGGCGTAGAAAATCAAGATGGGTCATCGGTGTATGTGTGGTTAGATCCACACCATTTATCTAATGTGTAGAGACAAAACATGATAAGACCTCAAGAATCTAAATGATATAATCATCTAACGGGACACCCCGATCAAGCAATTTCCATTCAATTTTATAATCTTAAAAATAAAATAAAGGATAAAAATCTAAATAAAAATTTTAATTATTTGATCATTTAAGATTTGGCCACCTAGAATGTTAATTAAAGATAGGTCCTATTGTGTAATATAACTAAACAAATAATAATATTGTGTATATAATTGATAGGATCTTGAAATTCAAACCAACTTAATTACCTTGTAGAGTCAACACTACCAGACTCAGGTGAGTAAGCTAACGTAATCTCATGATTCATTGGAATTAAAATAAATTATTTGTGATGGTTTGATTACTTATGTACTAATTTGAGTGTTTTGTTGTAATATTATATGATGCGGTAAATTATATGTTAATTTGTGTCAAATTGCATAAAATTATAAATGTATGTTGAATTTATTTATCAAGACAAGTATATATAACAGTTATGAAAATGATACATTCATGTATCATCTATCGTCCATCATTCATTACATTTGCATAATGCATGGTCGATCATAAGGACCATCCTTGGAAGAAATTTCGATCCTGGTAGAGCGTTACTTGATGTAGGCTATACCCAAGCCTACTGAAAGTTAGAAGCTTACCCAACAGGTGGATGCAAGTTGACGATCTCCAACCCAAGTTGATAGACGATCATCCCATCTGATGCATTCATGTACCATTTGCATCCATATTGTTATGCATACATTTTTACATTTAATACTTTGTATTATTTTAATTGTTATGATTATGAACCATATTGGATTATTTCACTAAGTCTGTTCAGCTTACTATTTTATTGATGAAAAAACTTTATAGAAGAGTCATTAACAAATGATGTGGCACAGGAACCGAAAGGATCCACCGTACTTGAACATAACCCATGTGAAATGTGATCATACTTGTTTGAAGACAAAATGACGGCATTAGACCATTTCTGATTATGTGATTTATTTGATAGAATAGTTTAATTAGTGTATAATGCATATTAGTATTGATTATATAATTTAAAGAAATTGTTTAGATTTATTTCATTGAAATAATGTTAGTATGAAATAAACATATTAATAGTATTATAATATAATAAATGAATGATTTTTAAGATTTATTTTATTTTAATGGTCGTCAAGATTTATATATTCATGGTTAATTAATACTAAGAGTTATATATGTATAATTGAAATTATGGTGAAACTTAAACTGAATGTAATTGTCACATTTAATTAAACTGATTAAGAAATCAAGTTAATATACTTTGTATATGACAGTACGAGTTATGAACTAAAATTCAAGTGTGAGGATGCACACTCTATATCCAAATTTTGGAGCATGTCATATATATATATTTTATCTAAGGCATGACCCAAGAATAAGTAAGATCCAAATATTACGTGAACCACACTACTGGAAACAATAATGATGAACGATCACCATTAAAAACTCAAAAGCTTTGGATGAAGCTTTCTCTTTTTTCTCGCATCATCCACATCTGTATATGTGTGACCTAATAAACAAGTCGAATGTCAAATAAGCATTATAGTGGGCCCTAGATCAAAGCTTTTAATGGTGAGCATTTAATCACCACTGTTTTCTCATTGTGTGGTCCATTAAAGGTATTTGTTTTTTCAATTAATTTTTGAACTCATACCCTAAAATACGCTTTCAAAATGTATGAATGGCATGGATAAAACAAATACATGATTTTGGCCCAAATAAATCATCGAACGGTAGCGACGTCGGCACGGGCAGTACCACTGCAATCCACATCCCTTTCTCAACTTTTGGTTCTGGCGTCGTTTTAAGCGTTTTGACCGGGAAAATCAGATATGCCAGCGCAGATCCGCCCCACTCATACGTTTCAAAAAGTCGCTGCGTCCGCACGGGCCACGGCTGCTTGGAAACGGTTAGGTTCGCTGGTGACCCTGTCAACGGTATCCCTGGTGACTCAACTGTAGGGACCATCGTTATGTATGTGTTTTATCCACACCGTCCATCCGTTTTAACGGATCATTTTAGGATATGGGCTAAAAACGATCAAATCTAAAGTTCAATTAGACAAAATAGAGGGTATAATGATACCCACCGTCAAAACTTTCAAAGGGTCTACCGTGATATTTATTTGACACCCAACACTCTGGTGAGGTCACACAGAACTGGAGAAAGAAAAAACACAAATATCAGTTTGATTCAAAACTTACCTACGAAAATGTCATTATGGTTCACATGAGCTTTAGATCCGCTTCATTTGTGGGTTCACGTACTAAAATAATCTGGCTATACAGTTCAACGGCATAGATAAAATATATATATTACGGTAAACCCCCACGGAATGGGGGTTAAGGTCTCCACGCAATCTGCAGCGGCGTGATTTGGGCGCGACTGACTTGGGTGGGCCACCACGATGCTTGTGTTACCCCTGTATAGTGCGTCAGCTTATTTTATATTAGCCCAAATAGAAGGAGATCCAAAACTCAAGTGCACCGCACGAGTGAGGTTTGAACGCCCCGCAGTGAAACCTTTGTGGGTCGGTCTGGCTAGTGAACCCAGTGCCATCAAGCTAGCTGGTGTCAAAGCTATATGGGCCCACCATGTTTTCCAGCGGACTGTGTACTGAGTAGACTTTGTGGGGCTACCATGGATGTATCTGTCTGATCCATTCCATACATCTGTTTTTCCAGATTATTTTAGTGCATAATCCCAAAATTGAATTATATCCAAAGCAAAAGACGACAACACCACATGAAACAGTTGGAATAATGAAATCCACCGTTGAAACTTTCCTATGACTCACAGTGGTGTTTATATGTCATCCAACCGGTTCATTAGGTCACACAAACATTGATGAAGGGAGAACAAATATATCAGCTTGATTCAAAACTTTTGTGGCCACCAAGAACTTTTCAACAATAAGTGTTCAATTCACATTCTTTCATGTGGTGTGGTCCACTTGAATTTTGAATATGCATAAATTTTGAGCTCATGCCCTTAAATAAGCTAGTAAAACAGATGGGCAATATAAATAAAATATGTAAATCATGATAGGTTCTACAGAAGTTACTTAATATGCTTAAGCATATTGACTTACTTAATAGAGTTAATACTCTTTCTACCCCCATCCATCCAATTTCCTATCTTAATTTATGACATGACCCAAATCCAAAATAAGGTAGATCTCAATCTTAAGTTACACCACGGCAAAAAAGTAGTAAGATTTTTTTATTTTTATTGTTTATTTTTTATGACAAGCACACGGACCCCTACACACTCAGGCAGTAGTGGGATTTCACCACCAATAGATACTCAAACTCTTGACCAGGTGTTTAAACTCTCGAGGGTGTACCGCCAGAGCATAGAGGAGTAATGATCAAAATAATAATTAATAATAAAAAAAAAAAATAGCAGAGATTGAACACTTCCCATTGAAAACTTTTTGAGAATCATAGAAGTTTTGGATCAATTTTATGCCTTCCTTTCATCTAGCGCTATGTACCTAATCCATAACTTAGATGGCAAATAAACATTACAATAGGCTTCCGTAAGTTTGTAACGATGAACGTTCATTCAATATTTTTTTTCTTATGGTGTGTTCCATCTAGGATTTGAATCTACTTCATTTTTGTGGATCATCTGGTAATAAGAGTTAGCAAAATGGATGAACGGCTTAGATAAAATACATTTAAAATGGTGAGCCCGCACAGCTTTAACACCAGCTGGCTGGTGGTGGGGTCACTAGTCAAACCGTGTCCACAGTGCCCATATAGACCTTTACAGCCAAGTCGCGTCCCAATAATTAGGCAGCTATAAGCTCTGTCACCTCAGCCGACCAGTGACAGCTAAGTAAAATAGCGACATTTGCAAACAGAAGGCCTACATCTTTTGAAAACCGGGCCCACAAGAAATAGGATGGTACGTAGACAAGTCGGAATCGTGATGTATACACGTGTTGATGACGAGGGTAGTTGGTGGGACCCGTCCAATAAGATCTGAAAACCGATGCGATTTCTTTATTTATTTTTGGTTAAACCGACGGCGACTTTACTGTAGCTGTCCCGTAACCCCCTTCTACATCACCAGTAGCGCGGAAAATACGTGGCCCAACGCGACAATCAGTTTGGACGGCTCATGTTAGGACGTGAGAATAAAAGAGCAGTACAGAAAGGTCAACTGGTCCACATTTACAAAAAATAGTGGGGACGAAATACGAAACGTACTTAAGGAAACTTCCTTGAGCTCACCATGATATTTATATGCCCTCCGGACTGTTCATATGGTTAGTTCCATGCCTTAATATGGATAGTTCTGGATCCAAAGTTATTGTTATTCAAGTAAAGATTCCAATGGTAAATGTTCAATCCCATCATTTCCTACGGCTTAGCCCACCTGAGTTTAGCATCTCCTATTTTCTTTTTTTAATTCTTTAGCCGTTGGAAAAGGAGGTGGAGTAGGTGCCGCCTTTTCTGTGGGCCTACCTTGATGTCTGTGTTCTATATTCACACGGTTCACCTATTTTGCTCAATCATTTAAGGGCATGAGCCTAAAAATAAAGTAGATCCAATTGTCAAGTGATGTCTGCTTCTTCTCTTTTTTCTTCAATTAGGTTTATTTGACCTTATAAATATGTTAGATGGCAAATAAACATTATTGAAACATTACAGTGAACCTTAACAAGTTTTTAATGATTGGATGTTCGATCAAGAGTGTTTTTTATAAGTATGATTTATATGACATTTGACTCTTCTTTATTTTTTATTTAAACGTTCCTTTCTTAAAATGATTTAGCAAAAACTAATGGTCATGGTGGATATAGAATAAATAAATCAAAGTGAGCCCAAATAAGGGTTGCACCATACCGTGGGCCTACCTTGCTGAATAAATTCTATATATATGTCGTCCATCCATTTTTTCATATTATTTTTACAAAATTATCCTTGGTTTACATGGGACCTTAAGGTGATGTGATCGTGACAAGAGCCCATACAAATAAGAATAAAGAATTCTTGGCCTATGTTAACTTTTTCATTTTTTAGTTGATGAAAATGTTCATTTGCCACAATTATTCTTAAGGAATGCTCTCAACTTGAGAAGTGAATGGACCTTTTCAAAATGGATGTAGGCCTAGGTAAAATTGAAAAGGGTCTTCTTAATGTTTTTTTGAGATGTATGTGGCCTACGGTTACATTAACTTTATGCATTAATGCTGAACACTTTCATCTAATGTGGTCAATTTGTGATGAGATTTAACCTTAATCTTGGGCTAATGACATAAAATTAAAATCTCTTACTCGTGGACGGGTTGAATTTTTCTCAAGACAACTCAGTTAGTTCAAGTTTGAGAACAAAACTCATTACAAATGGACCACATTGAAAAAAAAAAAAAAAAGTTGAAAATTAATACACAATGTCAATGTAATTGTAGGCTATAAAAACTTTAAACAAAAAATTGGAAAAAACTATTCTATCAATGGTTGTCTTGTTAAAATGAATTGATCATATCAAATAAGTGGTGGGCCGAATTTGAGTTTAAGATGGGGCTCATGTTCCCTTTCAAAAGATTAACCTTTCGTGTGGGAGCTACCTACACGAGGGGTAGTGGTGACAAAAAAAAGGCATTTTCATCTTTCAAAATTGAGAAAGTAGATTTTAAAATTTTTTATTTTGGTCAATGTTAGGCTCCTGTCACAACCATATCACCTTAAGGGCCACCAACACCAAAAACCCCCAAAATGAAGAAGATGTAATTATCACGTGGACCATAAGATGAAAAAAAAGTAGTAATTTATCATTAATGAGGCACAAAAGTTTTAAAAGAAACTAATATTTGCTTCTTACCTTCATCCAGGATTATCATGTGACCTTATCAACCGATTGGATAGAAAATAAACACTACCTTAAACATTACCGATTGGATATAAAATAAACACTACCTTAAACATTAAGGTGCGCCCTAAGAAATATTTAATGGTAGAGTTTTCAATCACCACTGTTTCGTATGGTATATTCCATTGCTTCATTCATCGGTAATGCCCAGCGTGGATACAGAATACATACATCAATGTGGGCCCCACTGAAAGGGCCCTATTGGGTGAGGCTGGGGTGGCTGGGGTCTCACCTAATCCGCTCCCGACAGGGTGGAGGGCACATTAATATTGGGGTTGCCACATAGACCTCATGCCCACCGCTCCTTATTGCGTAGGTGATTGAGATTTCCTCCGAAAAACGCGGATTATCCAGTGGAGAATGCATTGGCTACTTAAAATAGTATTCACTCTCACGAGAGCGAGCCAGACAACTGGACCCCACCGGGTACGTGCCACGGGCTAAAAATCTGTTAGCTAAAAAGAAAAAAGAAAAAAAGCATGAAACTCTCACCGCGGAACCCTGTACGAACTGTGGACTCGTTGTGGCTGGATGTTAGTTGAGACTCATGTCGGTGCTTGCCCTTGGCTCCCTTGGTTTCGGGCATGAAACTCTGACATGGCCCCATGCGCGCCGGACGCAAGCCCACGGACGAAATGGCAAAATCGCCATTACAAGCCAGGTATTTCGTTTTCAGTTGAGGCTCTGCATTTGATGCGTATGCGGCACTTTTACCTGGCTCATCTCAAGATTAGCCCGGTAACTAGTTTTGCTGGCATTTTGGGTTGTGTCCCAACCTACCAGTACAGTTTCAGGAAGATGGAAGCTACGGCCCACCGCGATGTTGGTTAGAAATCATTTCTTTCATCACAGAATAAGACCAAAATGATTCAGACCGAATATATAGGAGGACAACACAGTAATAAACCGTAGCTAGCCTACTGCTGCTGGTTCACCAGCCAAACCGCGTAAGGCCTGACAGGATGCGGATTTCCAAGTTCCTGCACTGGTATGATACGTGGGCCACCATGATGTTTATAAAAAATTCATCCCGTCCATCCATTTTTAGAAGGAAAACTGGATAAAGAGTTAACTGCAGTTGAAACCTTACTAGGTTACTCCTTGATGTTTATACGCCATTCAAACAAACAAACGGTTTATAATGTCATTCCCACTTGGATTAAGTGAAAACATAACAAACTTTTGTGTTTATAGGAATGTTTAGACGGTGGTGACTGAATATCCGCTGTTTCCTCTTGTGTGGCCCACTTGAGTTTTGAATCTATCTGGTTTTTACTATCTTGTGCTAAAATAATCAATAAAAACGGTAAAACGAAGTGGTTTTACAGAAACATAATGGTGGCCCCACCTGCCATCCCAGCGGTGTAACTTACTTGGAAAGCTTTAGCAGAAAATCCGGGAATGCGATTAGAATAGTTGGACTTTGAACTCAGTGCCACGTGGGCATGAGCGTGCAGAGTAATACCTCGATGGTTTCCGCATTGAACTACCTCTAATTAACTGGCGAACACGTCACGTTGAAGTCGGAACTCTATAAATACCCACCGCCCTTCCCTCTTCTTCTCTTCTTTTCTTCTCCCCTTTCCCTGCAATTTCGTCCACCCTCTCTCTTTCTCTCTCTCATTAAAGGTTTTTCTATTCGTCTTCTGCAGTTAGAAATCTTGTTCGTAATTTTCTAGATTCGCGAAAGAAGGTCTCGCTCTTTCACCTCTCGTTTCGAAAAGAAACAAGGAAGGATTCTTGAGAAACTGGTACGCTACTATCGTCTTTCCCTTTCATTTATTTGAAGTTTTTGTGATTTGTGAGCAATGTTATCTCAATCGAAAGGAACGTGCAAGTAGTAGTTATAATCGATTCAGGTATTGTAACGTATCTTTGGTCAATGGATAGAACGGATTTTGGAATCGTTTCGTATCTTTTGCCGAAAGAATAAAGGTCAGTTTGGTTGCACCAAATATCATGATACCTGCACCAAATTAGACTGATTAATATTGAAATTCATGATATTTGGTATCACCAAACACACCCTATTATCTTCTTATGATCTCGATAATCGTTCTTCCCCGACCTTTTTTTTTTTTTTAAGGGTGAGTTACCAATGCCGTTTTCTTATCTTAGCAATTGTAATTTTCATATATTAATAGAGAAATCGAAGCTTTGCCGATAAACGGCTATGATTCACTCACAAAATATGATGTGATTAGCTTTCTCTGTGTTGTTTGCAAGAATGCAGTAAGATGTCTCTTGAGATGTAACATGGAAATTCTTGGATTTCTATTCATGGTGAAAACGCTCGTTGATTCCTGTAACCCTCGTGCAATTAAGCAATATGACACGTCGGGAATTCAAGCTTTGGATGTTTTGGGGGGCCGGGGGGGGCGGGGCGGGGGTTGTTTCATCTTTGGATGATCCAAACCGTTTATATGGTGGGCCGTAACTTTGATGGGGGACGCTTAGAAGTTAAAAACTCTTAGATTGGAATATCAAAACCTTTTATTATTTGGCAATTTTCATTTGAATACTGACGGTCTCGAATAATATAAGGGTTGGGATTTTTATTTTATTTTTTTAATACCCTCCTTCCATCCATCCATCTTGATAGCACATCATAACCATTGATTCGGGTCGTTGGTTTGGCTGTCAACGGCCGGGCCTGGGGTAAGTCTCAGCCCGGATGTTTTACTGTTTCGGGCCGGGCATTCAAGCCGGACCTATTCAAAAACCAGGCCCATTGACCCCCTAGTCGTTGGCCTTTCTTTTACTCGGCGAGTGTATTGAAGTCGTTGCATAGAAGTGCTGTGCCTGCTCTCCTCGCAAGGCACACACGTGGAAAACACGTCTAGTAATCAGGTCTGTTGATTTGGTGGGCCATCATATGGATGTGCTACAGGACGAAAATCGCTATTATTGGACATTTGGAACCGTCCAACAGTTGTGAGTTTCTTAGTTGAATTTGGACCACTCTTCTAACTTTTTTCTCCTGTCGTCCGCCGATCTTATGGCTACCGTAGTCCAATCTCCTTGATTAATGGCATGCGGCTTATTGAATGATGGCCTGACAGAACAAGGATTCCGATCATTGCACGTGTTTGGGTAGAGGAGACCGCATAGAGCTTTTATATGGATGCGTTCGAAACGTACGGATTGGCTACTCCCTCAGCCACCACCCCGGTGGCCGGTGGCCGGTGCTCTGTAGGCCCCACCATGATGTATGATGTATGTCTTTCATCCATTTTTACGGATCATTTTAGGGCTTCACCCCAAAAATTATAGGGATATAAATCTCAGGTGGACCGCACCACAGGAAACAATAGTGATTGGATATCCACCGTTAAAATCCTCCTAAGGCCCACTGTACTGTTAATTCGACATCCAATCTGTTGATTAAGTCATACTGGCTCAGATGAAGGGAAAAAACAAATATCAGCTTGATCCAAAACTTTTATGGCCTCCAAAAAAGTTTTTTAACTATGGACGTTCATTCAACACTGTTTCCTATAACGTGGTCCACTTGAGATTTGGATATTCCTCATTTTTGGTATCGTACGATAAAATTACCTACAAAAATATATCCACGGCATATACATCATGGTGGGGTCGACATAACACTAACCACCAGCCATTGGCTGGTGGCAGGGGGAGTAGCCCATCCGTTTCCAGTTGCATTCTAGCAATCTTGAACGTGGAACCATACGTTTCTTCTTCGGTGATATGTTTATGCAAGTGGGGCCTTGGATCTGAGGACCCCACCAGGCTTGTGGCTCTTGTGGAAGGACCCATGCCTCCGAAATCACGTGACGGGACATTTCCAACGCTTTGTTAGGTAGCCTGCAAATGGAGGGTTAAAAGGGTCAAGAGTTATATGATAGTTCACCACCGTTTTTTAAATGATAGTGACTCCCCGTCCCCGCATGTAGCACTCATGTTCAGCTACCCAGACGGGGTGGTTTGTACATTGACCACCTCTGAAATCACAGGAATCACGCCGTTCAAGTAATCCTAGCCATCCAATTGGTAGCTATCAAATGGATGATTAAAAGTAATATAGTGAGTGGTCAAAAGTCTTAAGTAGAAAAAAAAAAATCAAATGGTTACTATCATCTTCTCAAAGGAACTTTCGGATTATGCTCCATCCATGATTGGGTTAGATCATCGGTCAGCGATCCGGACCGTCTGCTTGGCATTGAACTAAGGCCATGGGTTTTGTTTAAGAGTCGCCACCAGATAGGAGTCATAAAACATACACCAACGATCTACATTCAGCAGAAAATGCCATATATATGATGGATGACTAGCATCTTCAAATCTGGGTGTGGTCTGGCCACCAGACCAATGGTCCGGATCATCAAACGATGGCCTACCCACATGTACAAACTCATGGATTGAGGAAACGTTGCAAAATTATTAGGTGGACGATCAAATAAATATATTGACTAGTCAAAGGGGATTGGGTGAAATTTGGTGTCTCGACTCAAGGATGAAAAAATATCTTTTGAAGCATCCCTTTCTCTATTGGTTGGTGCGTGGAAGGTTTCTGTTAGGTGGTTTTGTGGGATATAGAGTAGTGGAATGCTGTAGAGCCCTCGATGGTCCCAACCCGAACCCGGTCTAGGTCCAAGCAAAATCAATTTCCATGTGGGTGGCCATCATATCAGGCTTGACCTGACTAGTTCCAAATGGAGAATGAAACTAACCCCAGGCCTGGTCCATTAATCACACGAGACAGATTTTTTTTTTTAATATTAAATTTATTGTTATTAATTCCAAAATATCCATAATGCATCATCTAATGTTTTGACCTCGAGCTTTAACAGTGGTTTTAATTTGTTCCAAATAGGCAACTGTGACGGCTGTGATAACTGACAACAAGTTTTAACAATGGTTTAAAGAGAAATGCTCACACACAACTAGTTGGACCGTGAGTTTTGGTCCAACTAGCTAGGCATTTAATGCTAATTAATGTTGGGAGAGAGGGCCGTTTGCTTCACGTTAGCCTTATAAGAGGTCTTTTGAAAATGATCTCTGACTTGGGTGGGCCCCACTGTGTTGTTAATGTAAAATTTACCCTAACAATTACATGTGTCACATCATATTAAACTTATGGGCTGAAAATAAACTCCATTGTTAGCTTAGATGGAACACACAATTGGAAACAGTATACTAAAAAAGCTCACCCTCCAAAATGATTGTTTGATGAGGCCCACTTGAATCACTCATGAATATGATTTTTAAGTCTCGCACCTAGTCTTTACTTTCACATCTAATGGTTAGAGCAGATTTCACATGCTTATGATTGGGGTTTGATAAAAATCAAAGGTAGATGTCTTCCCTTCAAATATTCCATTGGTGTGACTCACCTGAATTATAAATCTATCTTATATTTTCTCTTTAGACCTACAATGAGATTGCACATCTAATGGTCGGAGTGGATCTTACCTACATGATAAAGTGGGCCATATAAAATATCGAGGTAAGCTTTCTCTTCTACGGTTTAACTTCTTTGTATTCCCTGGGAGAAAAGGTGTGTTCCCAAAAAAGTGGGAGTACTTTGGGTGCAGCCTATATATACGTTATTCTGTGCATCCCTCATCCTAGGCCTACCTTGATAAAGGTATTGTATATCCATTCTCTACATCTATATTTTTAGCTAATGATAAAAAAGGATTCCAAAAACGAAATAAATATATATTTCAAGTGGACCACACCACAGAAATAGTGGTGATTGGCCATTAAAACTTTTTGTGGGCTAAAAGTTTTGGATTAAGTTGAAATTTATTTTTAATTTGATTTTCCTTCATCAAGGTCTTTGTGACATTATCAATAAGTTGGGTGGCAAGTAAAAAATTACGGTGGGCCCTAGGAAATTTTAATGGTAAAAGTTCAATTTTCACTATTTTATATTTGGTGTGGACCACTGGAGATTTATAATTGGTTCATTTTTGGATCAATATTCTAAAATGAGCCAAAAAAACCAATGGACCGCATGGATATACAATACATCCATGAAGGTGGGTGACATGATCGGGGACAAACTATCTTGCATAAGCAATGGACCGCACTTAATCCACTCTTGATATTTTTCCTAACATGGCTCTATTTTTTCTTATAAGGAAGTTGGAAGAAGCTTAATGGTGGAAGAGGAGTGTCTAACTTTATTTTTATTAGGCCCACCATGATGTCCCGACGTGCATGTTAGATCCACTACGACCATCAAATGTGTGATCTTATTCTACATCTAGAGACAAAATATTATGATGACTTTTAATTTAGGTAGGAAACACCAATAGAAAAGGTAGTGGGAGAGACATCTACCTTTGATTTTTACAATACCCACGATCATGAGTAAGTGAAATCCATTCCAACCATTAAATGTCATATCAAAAGCTAGGCATGAAACTCAAAAATCAGGCCAATATTGGATTTAAGTGTGCCTCATGAAAGGAATTATTTTAAAAGGTGAGCTTTTTTTTAACACTATTTTCAATTGTGTGGTCCACTTGAACCATGAATGGAGTTGATTTTCTCTTCTTAGATCTAACATGAGGTGGCACACATGATGGTCAAGGTAGATTTTACATTAACAGCACAGTGGGGCCAACCCAAGTCAGAAATGATTTTCAAAAAACCTCTTAATAGGCTAACGTGAAACAAACGCACCTCTCTCTCTCAACATTAATTAACAAACTCACGGTCCAACTAGTTGTGTGTGAGCATTTCTCTGGTTTAAAATATTGGAAAGTGTCAGCCAATATGTATCATGAATCATGTGTGAAAATGAAATGTGTGTGTATTGTTATTTACTTAATCCTTAAGGGTAAGTTTTGTTGCACCAAATATCATGACATTTCATGTATTGGGTGCAACCAAACAGACCCTAAACAAAATATGGACTGAGCATTAAGTAGTCTCTTCCTTTATTAATTTAGTGATCAAAGGTCAACATAATAGGGCAAGCATGAGGAGAGTTATATATATATATATATAGCTGCACAATAATTGTCACAAGTTTTGGTGAGAATCTTTTGAGAACTCATTTATAGTTATCCAAGCCTAAAATATGGACTGGTCAACTACTGCAGCACCCCTTGAAACCCCTCGGATTTAACTTGATCCAAAACTTTGGTAGGCTATAGCAAAAGGAAATAATTTCCGCCCTTGATTTGACTCTCTTTTGTCATGGCCCTCCAAATCTTTAGATTAGGACAAAAGTTCAGGTTCAAATTTTGAATTCATATCACTGGAAATGAGTTTCCAGGGAACGGGTGCCCAACTGAGTGCGTGCGTGTGTGTGTAACGTAATGTTAGTCATGTCTTCTCTTCCACCGCGTTGGATGAAAATTTTGAAAACTATACCGTACATACGTCAACAATGTTAAAAAAGGTGAAACCAAAAGAACCGGCGTGCAATTGGTATTTACCGGGCAACACCTAGTTCCGCATCGTGACTCCTATGTCGCTGATGGAAGCTTATAGCTCAAATGAATCACAACACATGGAGCAGTAGGATCACAACACATGGAGCAGTAGGAACAATGATGCCCATCGTTGAAACCTTCTTAGGGCCCATCATAATTTTTATTTGTCATCCAACCCATCCATAATGTCAAAAAGATATGGATGAAAGGACAAAACAAATATCAGCTTCATCCAAAATTTTTGGGGGCAACGAGAAGTTCTCAATGGTAGGAATTCAATCCCCATTGCTTTCTTTGTTGGCCCGCGAAACTTGGCGACGGCAGCACAACACGAGGTCGAACGCCGATTTCCTGAAAAGCCTTTAGCGGGGACTTCCTGGAACCTATGTGGCCCAAGATGATTTTTGTGATGAATCCACCCCATTCATCCACTTTGCAACCTCAGTTTAGATCATACAATAAAAATTGAGCCGATCCAAGGCTCAAATGGACCACACGAGATGAAACAGTGGGGATTGAACAACCACAGTTGAAACATTAGTATGGCCACAAAAAATTCGTATCAGGCTAAGTTTGATGTGTTTTCAGTTCATCCAAGTGGTAATGACCTTAATTATAAGCAGTTTTGATGTCGTATAGACATCAAGGTAGAGCCCGGGAAGGTCTCATCGGTAGCCATTTCTTTCCCCAGCTTTTCCTCTCGTGAGTTCCACTTGATACTATCTGATTCATTTTTGTTCTCATGTTTTAAAAGAGCTCGAAAAATAGATGGATGGGTGGATTTCTCACAAACATCACGATGGGCTCCACCTACTTCCCTAGCAGCCTTAATAGGAAATCTGCGTCCTGGCACACCAGGCATTCAGTGGTGCCGCCTCACTAGTGACAGTGCAACCCTTACTGTAGGGCTCAACTTGGTCCACATATTTTATATTCACACCTGTATCCGATTTTTCAAGATCATTATAGTGAAAAAGATCCAAATCTCGGGTAAATCATATTATCAGAAACAATAGTGAAACGCCTATCATTAAAACTTCTTAGGGTCTACAATAATGTCCATTGTAATGTTTAGTTTCTATCAAACCTCATTATAAGGTCAACCAAACTTGGATGAGGGGAAAATGTAAATATCAGCTTGATTCAAAACCTATGTGGCCCATAAAAAGTTTTAATGGTCATTCACCACTGTTTCTAGTGGTGCAGTCCACCTGACATATGAATCTGCTTAAGTTTTGGGATTGCGCAAAACTTATGGACGGCGTGGATATACCAAAAACCATCAAAGTGGCCCCACATGATAACACCTAATCTGCTTCCAAAATTGGGCCTTACATAATGTATGTGTCATATTCACACCGTCCGTTCATTTTGTGAGATCATTTTAGGTTATGAAGATGTAGGGAAGTAAAATGCTCCGCCGGTTTACTTCTTTTATTACAGGCTATTCTCTGTATTTTTCAAATTTATCATCACGGTGGAAGCGAAGACATGACTCAGCCCTATATTAATGTTGCATACGATCGATGTCGGGTTTCATGGAGTGTTGCATCACATGTACTGTTCAGATTTTGTGCTAATACCACGTTGGATGAGTTCTCACGAGAACTCGTGAGAATTTGTGTGAATGTGATCATTTCAATATAACAGCAGTCGGTTGAGCTACAGTTAATGGCCTCCTTACCTCCTAACAACCGTTTCTAGATGGTTCGCTGGGCTATTTGGGCTAAGGCTCATGGGCTGTACCTCACGGCCCATGGGATGGAGTTGGGCATGAGTTTTAGGCCTCATAATTACTGGGCCAGACTCATCCAACAATTACGCTTGTCGTAGCCCTAGTTGTTTAATAGTAGTAGTTTATCTGGAGTTGCTCAAAAAAACTGATTTGGTCCTACCGGCTCTGCCATTTACTGTCTTCCTAGTCGCCCATATTAGGCCATAGCGCAGTTATATCCCTCGTTGTTGGAATTGGTCATTCTTAATTTTCTCGCAAGTTACAGGTGACCAACTATGGAATCTTATTAATGATCTGCCACAAAATTTTTAGCATGTGAACATTTTAGGCTGGCAACAGTTGCATCATCATCTCTCTTTTTTTTGTTTCTTTTTTTTTGTGATTTGTTTATGTTATATGTATACAGACATGCTACAAGGATTTAATTGTGTTTATTTCATTTGTATCATGCAGAAGGCTTCCTTGTACTAATGTTCAGTCACCTGACATAAATGCACTGTTGTTCTGGAAATGAGAAGGTATTCCCATTCATATGAGTTTTTAGATCATTTCCACCCTTTGTCTGGAGAATTCCACATTTGGATGCTCAAACTACATTTTGCTGCTATTCTTCTTTTAACACATTTGTGACTGTCATTTTCAGGAAGCCTACATTTGATGGACTGCGCGCATATCAGCAGTGACAAGAAAACATTGAAGAGAGTTTTTCATAGATAAAAGAGTTTGATACATATTCCATTGAGTGCAAAAATCTGACAATCTCATTTTCAACCAGCTTTCAATAGCACACATTTGTTTTAGCACAAAAGCATAGAACTTGATCTGAATCCAATGGACTTGAAGTCTGCCCCTCTTCTCGCTGATCCCGTTCCCACAAACAAGTCGAGATTGGGCCTGTATTCTAGTTTGTTGTCTTGCCCACCACCAGCGTCGTCATTTCCTTCGGCATTGTATTTGACGATTCCCTGGAGAAAGCCGATTCCTGGAAAACTTGATGACGTCCGTGCCAACAGTTGGCTGGATGCTATGAAATCATCATCACCTCGCAAAATGCTAATCAAGGATTCAAACACTGAAGCCGTGTCAGATGAAAATGATGCTGCGTATCACTTGTGGGTGGTAAGTTTAGTTTCTGCTGGTATCCAAAGCTAAAGAAATTTTCTTTTAGTTCTTGTTTTTTTAGATGCTAATGTTCATGTTCTATTCCACTTGTGCAGTTGAAATATCCATCTGCTCTAACTTCTTTTGAGCAAATCATGAAATGTGCGGAAGGCAAGCGGATTGCATTATTTATGGATTATGATGGAACACTTTCACCAATCGTAGATGACCCTGACGCTGCTATTATGTCTAGTGAGGTTAGTCGATCTTTTGTCTCGTATGCATACATCATTTGGTTATTTTGTATGCTGAAGTCGGCTAAAAGAGTTTCTTCACATCATAATCAGTTGCAACTTGTTGACAGATGCGTGAAGCCGTGCGGGATGTTGCAAACTATTTCCCAACGGCAATAATTAGTGGAAGATGCCGTGATAAGGTACTGGAGCAATGGCTATTTTTAGATTAAAACAGTATTCTGGGAATGCAATCCCTATTTCACACCACATCCTTAGGGAGCGATTAGTGTTTCATTTTGTTTGTATGTAAAATTAGAAATTCTCCCTAGCAATATCTGATAGAGACATTCCATTCAATCAATATCTAATGGTAACATTCATCAATTTCAGGTCTATGAATTCATAGGATTACCCCAACTCTATTATGCCGGCAGTCATGGAATGGACATAATGGGCTCAGTCACACGCTCTGTGTCTGTTAGTGACCATCCAAACTCTATTAGATCTACTGACAACATGGTGAGCATTCTCTGCTTCCAATTGCGGTGTTTCTGCATTCAGTCTTTGCAGTTGGATTTTGTAGAAAGACGTATAAATGTTCATCAGATTCTGTGTCTGTTGTTTCAGCCATTGGGGGCATTTTCTCCAAGCAGGGAAGCTTGAGACCTTGCTTCCAATGGTAGGCCAATGGAAAATTGAATCATTTCTAGCAATGTGTCGATAACACGATTTCCTATCATTTACCCACTAACAAAGAATATGTCTTATTCTTTGCTTCTTATCCTTCAATCATGTTACTTGTCGTTCTGTTGAAGACTTCTAATGGTGGTCTGGATGCAAATTTCTTTGTTGATTTATAGGGTAAGGAGGTTAATCTATTCCAACCTGCTAGCGAATTTATACCCATGATCAATGAGGTAAGGCTCAGTCACAAATACACACAGAAATGGGTCTTTCTCCTGTTAAATATGCTGATCATGCTTTTGAATGGCAGGTTTTTTGTTCCCTCATTGAGAAGACTAAAGGAATAGAAGGTGCAAAGGTTGAGAACAATAAGTTTTGCGTCTCTGTACATTACCGACTTGTAGATGAGAATGTAAGGGCTAGTTCAACAAACACCTGAATCAAGATTTTGTATTATTTCCAAATCGCGAACTTTTAGTTTATTTATGAAGTCATCAGTGTGAAATCATGTACTCTCTAATTCTCAGAACTGGACTACTGTCGCACAATGTGTCCATGACATCCTAAAAGACTACCCACGCCTGCGACTAACACATGGGCGGAAGGTAATATCTAAACCAGTGATTGGTGATCTTTTTATTCTCCCTTTGGGAACTTTCACCTGTGAATGACATGAACTAGACCATCTTGAATAGGTTTTAGAGGTCCGTCCGATGATCAATTGGGATAAGGGGAAAGCTGTTGAGTTTTTACTTGAATCACTTGGTATGTTAAGTACTGTATCTTTGAGTGTGGGCAAATTAGTAGAATGAGTTCTTTAATATGTATCTTGCTAATCCTATAAAATGGCACAGGGCTAAGTAACTGTGATGACGTGCTTCCTATCTATGTTGGTGACGACCGTTCCGATGAAGATGCATTTAAGGTGCACAACCAGCTCCAAGTACTGTGTGAATCTTCATACAAGCTCTATAACTTTTGTTCATTCACTTATTATCTGATGTTGTTTGTCAGGTATTACGGGAGGGGAATCGAGGTTGTGGCATTCTAGTATCATCAGTACCAAAAGAATCCAATGCATTCTACTCTTTAAGAGATCCATCTGAGGTATAAGTTCTCCGCGATGCTTTTTAGAAGTCGGGATCGAGTTTCTTGTATTCTTATGTCAGGAAAATGTTTGAGCCTGTGCAGGTCATGGATTTTCTCAAGTCAATCGTGAAATGGAAGATGTCTGCTGGGCTATGAGGATGAGTGTCTGGAATATGCATGTGCACATATGTTGTTAAGTGCTAACAAATAAATCGGGGTCGTGCGTCTGATTTTTTAATGTTCTTTTGAGATTTTTCTCTGTTTAAAAGTATCCGTAGTCTAATTTTTTTTCCCCTGTAAGCCTCTTTTTTCCGGCCAATCGCTCATTTATATCCATGTCCAATATGTGACACTAATCGATTTTTTTTAATTCTTCCAACAATGACTCGAGTTTAGTATTTGAATCTATGGAACTGTACACTGGTGCAGAGAATTATAGGAGATGTATTTGTGTGCATGCATTGATTCGGTTAGTTAGGATTCTCAATCCACGAAATGAATGAAGTTGGTTCGCAATGCCACTTTTATTTCTCTTGTTACATCTTACAAATTCGATTCTGCATGAAGTAACAAATTTTAAGAATTTAAAGTTTGTGGAAACATTCTAAAACAAGTGAACTTTGTGAGATTTAGGAAATTTAACCTGAACAACTATTCGGATTGTGTGTCTTGAAACTTCCATAAATTATATTCCTCAAAGCAGAGGATAAAATTTCTTATGTTAGAATTCCAATCATGGACCATCTATGTCGTCTGTACGTGCGGGTGCTTATTTAGTGGCAGCCTGCCTCTAGGAGGCACCACAGAGAAAGGTTTTTTTCAAGCATATTGAATTGTGGTGTAGATTTTATAGTCACGATTGTTCCCTTTTTAAAATGATTAGGCATATGGATTTTTATTTTTTATTTTTAAAAGAAAAGCTAGTATAAAATGAAAGGAAATGGCACATTTGCCGAATAAACAAGGGAAGAATTTGTACAAAATGATTAGGTTATGTTCAACGTTCTTCCGCATACAAAGAGAGCATCTGAGGGCCAAACATTTGCAAGCAATTAGTTTTTTGAAAGATATTTTAAGAATATCTAGAAAGAAAAGCCAATCATATGAGAAAACTTGGCGGTGAAATAACGATGTACAACAATTAATAAGAAACGTGCATGTGTCAAAGCCTAACAAAAGATTGGAAAACGTTATGGAAATGCCAAAAAGATTACTAAGGAAATAATGAGGCTAAATTTAAGGTTTATGATGAACTTTACAATAGATTGGGACAGGAGAATGTGAGAAAGATAGTCTTAAAACTTGCAAAAATGAGAGAGAGAGAGAGAGAGAGGCTTAGATCATGTTAGATGCATTAAGAACAATGTTTAGAAGGATACTAGTCAAGGACAATGAGGTCAATAAAAGGTAAGTTGTTTTTAAAATTTGTTAAATGATAATTACTTTGAGAGTATAGAGATAGAAGGAACCAAAAACTCAAATGACATCGGTGTCCATAGATACTTTCGTAGGATTGAAATATCTTAATGAAATGAAGCTTTGAGAAAGATGAAAGTAAAAAAACAAGGCCTTTGAGTTGGATGATATACCAATAGAGGTTTGGAAGTGCATGCAAAATACTGGATTATTTTAATCTTATTTAACGAAATTGTAAGATCAAAGAACATGTCAAATAAATGGTGGAAAAGCACCACGATACTTATTTATAAAAATAAATGAGATATACAGAGTGCAGCATGTAAATCAGCCCAACCAGTTGTGGAATAAGGCATAGATGATGATGATGAGAAGTTTTGATAAGCTAACATGGTATGATTGTTGATTTACAATCTACTAAAAATAAGCCATCCAAATATAATTAAGCCAAGAAATGTTCGAACGGGATGAGCAGCAGGCATGGAATCTTTGGTTGGTTTTTGGCCGAAAGCATCTTAGGAGTGGATTCTACATATACAACATGGTGACCCCCAAAGAGATGGGGTGTTTCAAACAAGTGTAGAACTTGTTGTGGATGATTCTGTTCCATTATTTCAGTATTGTAGTTTGATTTAGCTTAATGCAGTTCAATACCTGTTATTGAAATCTAGACTACATAGAATGAGAGAAGTTTGCAAAGTGCAAACCAGCAGTGAGAGAGATATGTTGACCGTCTACAGGATGGGATACCTCTTGGATTGGGCTATGTCTAAAAAATCTTACCCATTGGTTGATCATAACCATCCAACCGGTTGCCTACTTTTTTTTAGTTGCTTTTAACAACATAAAATTCTATGATATTATTTCTTCAAATATGACCCATCCAAGAGGTAGGGCATTGTTTGCATGGTCCAGATCGACCGTACCATAGCCCTTTTGCACTTTTGCACTTCAGAGTGGGGACCACCTTATGGACTTGTCGAATGTTCTGCCATTGTTGGCATGCGTGCGTCACTGGGTTGTGTGAGCTAGTTGTGGAAGAACATACCCTCGAATGTACGTTAATGGAATAATCTCATCCTTACTTGTCATTTAGGCCTGTTTGGATACCATCAAATGAGCAGCTTCTTTAATAAATAAATAAAAACTTACATAAGTAAATAAGCTTCTTCTTTTTTATTTTTTTAATCAAGTGAGCCGCAGACGTACGGTGAATTTGGAACTGCCGTGGGAATTATTGGGATTTTTTCTAACCGTCCATTACTCATATAAGTTCGATCTGCCTGAACCAACATTATCTTTGGTCAATGGCATGTCCGTGTAATACCCTACCTGATGAATGGCCCGGATGTCCAGTGCTCATTTTACTCTGTAGTCCCTCGTTGAATCACCACCTTTGAAAAGATGCCGATGAGACACTACAAGATAGTTATAAGCTGTCAATTTTGCTTCTAACGTTGTGACCTAAAAGATGACTGGACCAGCTGAACTTTTTTGTATGGTGTGGGGCCCACCTGAACGACGGATGGATCTTGCATATATGTCCCACATCATTACTTGTGCAGTGGCTTGTAGATGGTGACAGATGTGGACGTCATACAATCCAAGGGGGTATACAGTGCTTACCAGTTACCACGGTCTGAATCAATGGCAGTTTAATTTGAGCCAGAAATCAAGACAGGTGGGATCCTCTTTTGTGACCCAGATGGGAAATGGACCAAAATCTCGTCATAAAATCCTAGCCATCCAATTGCTGGTAATAATATACTCTTTAACTGTCGTTTTTTGGCCAAGAATCAAATCATGGGATTGCTGGATGGAAGAAAACAGGTTGGGCCCACATAATGCATGGCCACGTGCATGGAATGCTGGCCCGAGCTAAAATCCCACACTAGAGAATGGATAACATGTCTACCACACATGTGGCAAGACATCTTGTGGAATCGACCATTGATTGACCTTTAACTAAAATTTCTATGGTTATACTATCTTAAATGTTTATTAATTGAGTTTTTTTCTTCCTTAATAGAATCCATTACTAGATTTTGTCTCCGTATGCTGCCAAGGTATTTGGTTTTTTCTTCGTACAGAATGGATACCTTTTCAAATTTTTGAGACGAAAATGGCCTTGAACATTTTTTACACGATTTCTTTTCTTACTATTTTCTACTATTCTTCTCTTACCGTGATCTCATGTACTTTCTAAATATTCTAGGTAAATCTTTTATTCTTTTTGATTACTTTCTTCACAAAAATTCTCACCTTAAGAAATAAAGTTTTTCTTTTTCTTTATACTTTTTATATTGAAATAGATTTATGGGGAAAGAAAATAATAAAAAAATGAATTAAAAATGTTACAAAATTTTTATTTTAAACAAATAATTATTCTTCCTTTTTTAAAAAATTACTTAAGTTAGAAGCAAACACGTGTTAACTAATGACACTTGTGCCCACATGACCTTATCTAAAGCTAAGTTAGTAGAAGTAGAATCCCACTCTCCCCAAAATAGCAAGGAGAGGCAAATTGAATCAGTTGCATGAGAGACTGATAATAGTAAAAAGAAAAAGAAAAAATCTCTAAGAAAACCCCAAGATACAAACATAATTAATACATTTATTTCAAGAAGGAAATATGCCATAAAATAATATGGGATTATATTCTGAGAGATCAATCAAAACAAATAAAAAGATATGTCGAGATCTGAGATTACCAAAAAAAGGGAGAAAATCATGGACGCAAATTGCATCCTACCCCTGCCCAGACGATAATCCGTCCGAGCAAGGCTATGTGGGGCCCACCATGATGTAAGTGTTTTATCCACGCCGTTAATCGTTTTTCTCAGATCATTTTAAGGTATGAGCCAAAACATGAGACAGATAAAGAGATTAAATGGACGACAAAGTGGGGATTTAACATCTACCATTAAAAACTTCTTGGGAGTTAGAGAAGTTTTGGATCAACCTTATATTTGTTTTTTCAATTCATCCACATCTACGTGACCTTATTAATAAGTTGGATGGTAAAAAAAATCACAGTGGCCCGTAGAAAGGTTTCAACAGTGGGTGTCATTATCACTGCAGCTTCCTTTAGTGTGGTCCATCGGAGCTGTGGACCTGCCTCATTTTGAATCATATTTAAAAATGATTTGAGAAAAACGATGAACAGAGTGGATAAAACACTTACATCATGGTGGGCCCCACATAGCCTTGCCTGGACGGGTTACCGTCTAGGCGGGGGTAGGACGCAATCCGCGTCCTAAAATTATTTGCTATTGGTGATTAGTAGCCAGGCAGCATCTCTTTGGCATTCACATCAGTTGAGGTTCTCCTCTAATGAGTCATACATCAATAAAGTCATGGATTTACAGTGGTATCAGAATGTCAGTCAATCATTTTCACAACATTTGTAAATTACCTAATTAAAAAACAATATTCACGATACTTATAGATTATCTAATCATAACCTTCCAATGAACATAGTAAGCATGTGTTTATCCATGGAATCAAAACACACACTGCAACACTAAAATTTTGGGCCTTGATCCAAATTGTAAGCCTTAAACTAAGAAATGCAAATTATCAATGAACATAGTAATTAAGCATAAGTTTATCCATTTTATTTATTTATACATTTATGTTTTCTAGTGCTTTCTAACAAGTAGATAGATCCTTTTTATCTATAATGAAAGCAAATGTATATATTTGAATTCTCTTTATATCTCAATAATAACGTGTGATGCTCTTATGAATTTCTCCTAAAAGGTGGTTGCTCTACCTTTTCTTGTACCTTTACCTACGACTTTGGTTTTTTAACTGTTTCACACTTGTTTGTTTCAACATTAATAATTGATTTTTTCATTTTTTTATATTTATCCTTCCGAAACAAGGAACCTTCATCAAACTTGACGTCCTAACTAAATATGATTTTCTATGAAACTCTATCATATAATTTGTAACATTTCACCTCATTACCGTAATTGACAAATGTATATTTCTTAGCCCTTTAGAATAACTTGTCTTTATTAAATGGCGGTACATGAAAGTAGGCATCATATAACAAAATATCTACAACCCTAACTTATTAACTACTTGACCACCGCATACTTCTTTTAGAAATTTGCAATCAATAGCTGTAGAGGGAGATCAATTTATTAAATAGCAAGCTATAGAGATAGTTTTAGCCCATAGTTTCTTTTGCCCAACCAAAAATTATTCAACACACTTCAGGCTCTTTTTAAAAGAGTTTGAGTCAGACGTTCAGCCACATCATTATGTTCTAGTGCATATCTCATTGTATTATACATCACTATCTCATCATTATAGTATTAGTTAATTTTTTTTGAAGTAAATTCTTTGTTATTATTTGTCCTGGGAATTCTTACTTTTTGTCATATATGATTTTCAATCATTACTTCCAAGTACTAAAAGTGGTAAACAGATCGAATTTATATTTTAGAAAATAAGCTCAAACATTTGTATAAAAGTTGTCAATGAATATAACAAAGAGTAACCGATATTATCTAAAAACAACAAACGACGACCCCCACACATTCAAATGCACATAGTTTAGTTGACCTTTACTAACATGTTTTCTACTGTTAAAGCTTAACCTTGATTGTTTCCCCATATACGCAATGCTCACATATATTTAAATTAGAACTTTTAAAATTATTAATTAAACGATGATCGATAAGTACCTTCATACCTCGCTCGCTTCGGTGACCTAGGCGCGCATGCCACAAATGTGTCGACATGGACTCCACTACAGATGTTGCAGCTCCACCTGATATAGTATTTATGAACAACTTCTAAAGATTTTTGCTCATCTATGCTTTCATAACTACGAATGTCCCTTTTAAAACCTCCAAAACACTCTCGGAATCGTCAAACCTACACCCAGAGTGTATCTAGGGCTCCCAAAGATCACATTCTTCTTTAAATTTGGAACGTGCTCCACCCCATCAAACATCTTGGTGCAAACCAACCAATTCCAACTATCTTTCATGCATGATCATTGCTTATAAGATCCAGGCCACTATCATGCTAGTATATGTGGTGAACTAATTTTGATGAGGACACATATATTACGATGCCTCTATCCAAAATCTACTCATTATAGAAGCAACCGATCTTGAATGTTAACAACACATCACAACTACTTAATCATTCACACGATTCCATTGAATTGGTTTCCTTTGACGAATCATTTGATATCTTCGCCTTTTGGGTTTTGGGATATTGACAGTCATTTTTCATGTCCCATCATCTGACAATTCCAACACTTTAACTTGCCGTTGCCTTTCGACTTGGATCTAAATTATGACTTCCTCTTCTCTCGCTTAGATGGTTTTTCTCGAGCAAACAATGCATCCATATAAGTACATTCACCTATTCTCTTTTTTCTCAATTACTTTAACTAAAGGGTTGAGATAACAATCTCGATGTTCAAGATATCTTTACTATAGCACAAAGTATCAACCTATATATTCGGATGACTCTGGAAGATATCTTAACAAAATAAGGGTTTTGTCTTCTTCACCAATCTTCACTTCCACGTTTGTCAACTTGCAAACCATTTTGTTGAAGGCGTTAATGTACTTAAAAAGATTTGACCATTCTATCATCTTCAGATTGTAAAAATATTTCTTTAAATATAGATTACTGGTCACTGATTTTATCGTGTAGATGCTCCACATCTTCACTCATAAGCTCGCAGTAGTTGTCTTATTGATGACATTATAAAAGACTTTATCCATCAATCATAATTGGATTGTGTTAATCGCTCTCTGATTAAGTTTATCCCAATGTATGTATTTTTTCATAGATTTCGGACGATGTACTTTTCCAAAGAGTATTTTTTGCAACTCTTACTGAATTAAGATGACTTTCATCTTCAACTTCCATAGTTCAAAATTATTTTTTCTCACGAACTTCCTTGTTTCGAATTTCACATTCAACTCCCTCGATGACATGTTTCCATATTCAAACTAATATCTCAACCTATGCTCTATATAACTTGTTGGACACGAAAACAACCTCATATTAAACCAAACAAGCAATAGAGAATGAAATATTCGAGCAAACACAAAGACACAAGATTTTACATGGAAAACCCTTATGGGAAAAAAAAATCATGACATAAAGTAATGATCGATCCACTATAATTAGAAAAAAATTACAAAAAATGGAACAACTTATAATAAAAACCATGGCTTTCCCTTAAAAATCCTTCAGTATTTATGTTAAGTTCTCAAGCCATCGTTCTACTAACCTTAATTATAATTAGGATGGAATTTATACACTCCCACACAAAATTAGAAACAAAACCTACACTTACTCAAACTTATGCACATTCCGATGGTTGGATAAAAAAGAATCAACTCACATATATCCAATCAAACCGGAAACGTGCAAAAGTGAAAATAGTGCAACTAGATAATTCACCACTAATTTGGACGAACCAAATTATGGTCTTCTTTGCACTAAGATTTAAAGGCACTCAATCAATAAACTCAACACATGTATTTCTTTCAGTTCTTCTATCAACATGTGACTCACCTTATGGCTAGATCGAAAAGTTGTTATTACATCTTTGCTAACTTGATTTATACATGGGTCAATCAACAAGAGCCATTTATCAACTGTTGAATCATTGAACCAATGATCCTTCTTATATATATATATATATATATATATATATATATATATATATATATATATATATATATATATATATATATATATATATATATGGAAAAGGTACTATGCGCTCGAGCTGATGGGAACGTCCCATGAGGTCGAGCTGTGTGGGCCCCACCGTGATGCGTTTCGAACATCTACCCCATTAGTCATATGCACCATTCCATCATGGGTCTAAGTCTCAAAAATCAAGTCAATCTGTGACTTGTGTGGGCCACACCATATACAGAAGTTAAGAGGGGCCGTGCACCATTAAAACATTCATAATAATTTTTTGGGCCAACCGAGATGTGGTTTGCAAATCCAGCCCATCCATTATGTGTGTCCCACTTGGATGAGGGTTCAGACCAAGTTTCAGATAGATGAAAATTTCAGGTGGGCCTTACCAAGTACTTTTATATGTTTTTGGCATGTCTTCACATGATTTTAGATGGTATGGCCTACCCATACGGTTGATTTTTGGGATATCCCATAATTTAAAAGGGACCCATCAAATGCACAGTGTTGATGGCCGACACGCATCATGGTGGGGCCCACACAGCTCGACCTCATGGGAGCTTATCATGAGGTCGCATAGTACCTTTTCCATATGTGTATATATATAGAGAGAGAGAGAGAGTCATGCTCCCCTGCGCACCTACACATGTGCGCGCCTTTGCACACGTGCCATGGGTGTTTAATCTGAACGGTCCATGTGATGCGGAATCCCATGAAACCTCATGTGACAAATTTTCATCCCGATCTAAAATTCTAGTGGGCCATAGCAAAGAGAAATGCAAATCAAGGGAGGAAACTGTTTTCATTTTTCATGGCCCATCAAAGTTTTAGATCAAAGTAAAACTTGGGCCTGAGGGGTTTCATGAGGTATTGCTTCACATGAACGGTTCAGATTTTGGATCCACATTACGTATGATGGGTTCTCAAAAAAGTTCGTACGTAGTACGTACAAACTAATTCGCATGTGAGCATTTCCGTGTGTGTGTATGTGTGTGTGTATAACCAATGATTCTTCTTATAAAAGCAATAAAATTAAGTTACCATGAGATATTCTCCAATGGAACAATATATGATAATCATTATAATGCATATTTGTGATTTTGCAAAAAACCGTGGATGTCACGTGAAGACAAGAAGTGGCCCCTAAAAGAAAGAAAAAAAAAGAACCTAGAAAAAGGACAATGGTGGATGGTCATTGGCCATACCGTACAAATATAAAACCCTTGCCATATAGTGATATATCCAAAACCGCCAATTCACTGTCCAGCCATTTATGACTGTGAACATTCACACAAAGAAAAGGACCTCCCCACCATAATAAATAAAAAATAAAAAATCATTCCAACATCTCCAACACTCTCTCCTACAAGCGTACGCATGCATGTGCCCACTTCATTTTCTTACCTTGGAGTTTAAACAACAATACCCAAAAAAGGGTTGTAACGAAAACCCACTGGTACCATGCAACCTTCGTTTCCTTCAGGGTTGTAACGAAAACCCACTGGTACCATGCAACCTTCGTTTCCTTCACCAACGCAGCTCTCTAATCTTCATTGTTCTTGTTTATTTTCTTTCTATGTATTAGAGTAGGATTTGATTTCTCTCACTTTTTGTTTATTATTTTTTAAGTGGGCCTCTTGTTGGGCTTTCAGTTTAAGTGGGCCCTTCAATCCTAATGGAACTTTTATCAAACCAGCAGACTTTATTCGTTATACACACGCAAAGCCCATGCTTTTCAATCTGGATGTTAGAATGCTGGGCCGATCATGTGGGATTTGAGTTACAAGTGGTCACTTTGGTGATCAGACTCGTGGGCTCCACAAAATTTCGATGATTCTCCCTGCCGTATCATCTCCCATGAAATGGACGGTGGGATCTACTTGCAAAATGGCCCACCAATGTGGTTCCGAACCACCAAATCCGATAGTTCAGGAAGCGGATTGCGTACTGACTAACTCCGTACGCTGGCGCCCACCGTGGATGTATGCGTCTGATACACGCAGTCCATCCGTTTTACCATCTCATTTTAAGGTATTGATCTCAAAATCCAAATATATTCAAAGCTCAAGTGGAGCACACCATGTAAAAAAGTGGGATAATAATTGTTGAGGTCAAAATCTGGTCGGCTCTCTCTCCACGTCGCCCTCTACGTATCGTCCCTGAAGCCTGCACCAAGAAAACAGGCAAAGGTAACCCTGGCTAAGCCGGGAGACCCTCCAATGTCTAAGTCAGGACAAGGGAATCGGGGTCTAAGTAGAGAGTAGAGGAGAGCGAGAGCTTGATATCGCGTACCTGTAGATATTGCGTCGGGTAATATTTATACTTGCCTGTGGAATGGTCTGGATCCGATAATCTCGGCACAATCAGATGGATTCTAGGATCATGGAGATACTGATCGTAATCTACTGATTGCGCAGCGTATCTGGTGAATCGTGCGCATCTGCGAGCGAAGTTATCGGCCACGTTCAGATATGGCAGTTTCCATGTCAGCCAGATGGGATGTGTGTCTCGGAGTATCGCCTCGGCTCGACTCAATTGGCAGTCTGTCTCTATGCCTGCTCGGTCAAACAAGAACGGCTCCCAGATCTGAGTGAACTTCGTAACCGTCCAAGTCCGAGCTGATCTCACAAGTCTGACCAGTCCGAACCGAAGTGAGAGGCTTTCTCCAAGGCGCTTGCCGCTTCGGACTGTTCACGTGTTTAGACATCGTGGTAGCGAGTTGGTTTGGACCGGCACTCGGACTAGCGCCTTGCCATGGGCTCGAATCTCTCCATAACAGAAGCCCCCTACTCTTCGAGTTTACTTGCAGGCTCGGAGAGTACTCTTGTAAGAGATTTTTCGCCCATACTGCAATGATGACGGATTTCGAATTACGCGCGTGCTTATTGCTTCAGTTGACGCATGGCGACGGTTACGATTCTGAATCTCCTTCCAGCCTATGAGAGGTTGCCACGCAGGCCTGAGGAGGCGTGTACGTGACGGTTCCGACTGTTCGGGCGTCGCTTCACATACCAAGGTATGCTGCCTGATGTCAGAGCCATACCAACGGTTCAGTATTCCTCCAATGAGGTGCAGCCATGTCTACTCGGAGATCACTTCGTGCCGATTCGGCTGCGGACATTAAGGCTCGCCATTAATGCAGAATTTCTTCGTTGCCTATATAAGGCACCCCAAATTTTCATTCATCACTTTACATTCTGAATCAGAAGAGCATACCGGAGGAGGCGATTTCCGACGAGGCGTTCCAGCCGAATTCGAAGTTTTCGATAGAAGGCGATTTTCGGTAGTCACCCGGTGAGTCCTGTGGATCTTCATCCTTCTTTCTACCATATCTTCCGACCTTGAGATGGTTCTTGAATACGCCGATGACTCCGAGTCGGGGAGTTCTGAAAGTGGGAGTGAGGCTTCCGAAGGCCCTTTCGAGACCACTCTCCCATACCCCCCGCCTCGGAGGCAAAAGACGTTGGAGTCTAAGACCAAGTAACTCAGCAAGAAGAGGGCCACCCGAGCCCGTCGAGTCGAGACCACTGCCACCACCGAAATGCCAGCGAGTTTGTGCGCCGCGGAGGTAGTCTCAGGAGGTTCTGTTATGTCGAAACCTCAGATGGAGTGGATCCGTTCGGAGTTCCAAATCCCTAACTCCGTTCAGATAAGGGCCCCTGGGCCTATACACGTAGCTAGTGCTCCTACCAAGGGGGAAGTTGTCATCTTCTTTTGTACGTTGCAGTGTGGGGTCCGGCTCCCATTACACCCCTTTATCAGGAAAATTACGGCTTACCTTGGATTAGCTCCCGGGCAATTTACTCTGAATGCCTGGAGGGTGATGATTTCCACCTACATTATTTAGAGACAAGTTGGAAACTCCGAGCTGACCCCAGAGGAACTGTTGAGTCTGTACCTGGTCAAGCATGACAGCAACGATCCATAGTACTTTTTTGCTACTCGAGGGAGCAAGGGGTTGAGATTGGTGATGCACCTGCCGTCCTCCAACAAGGACTGAAAAAATAAGTGGTTCTGGGCGGCAGGTGAATGAGAGGCACCAGTAGCTGAGCTTAGAACCTCAACGGCTCGTATTCTGACCCATTTTACGAAACCAAGTCGGACTTCATCTAGCATCCGGATTGCTGCCTTAGTTTTTACATGTTTCAATTGAAGTAAAATTTCTCTCTTTCCTTTTGCAGCTTTTCCAAAGGGGTTGCCGATCCTCGACTCAGACCAGAAAAATAGTATTGCGAAGGCTAGAGCGCGATCAGAGACGCTTCGTTCCTGGGCTGATCTGATCACCGCGGCCAATCTTCACTGGTCTGAGCTTTACAAGTCTCAGCCTTTGACCACGTCCCTCAGTAAGCTGCCCTAATTTCTTCGATGGACTTCCTTTCGGTCACTTAGTAGCTGATACCGTCTTTTCTTTCGAGGCATGGCCGAGGCTTCCGGCGCTCGGAAGAGAAAAGCGGCTCCAACAGCGGCGGAGTTGCTGAAGGAAGCCTCCCAAGTGAAGATCACTTGGAAGAAGTCAGTTCTCCCTTGCGTGGAGAAATTTTTCCCTGCGCTGACCTTAGCACCCCCAGCTTCGAGACCAGTAGGCTCTGCCCCCGCGGTGCCGACCCCGGCACGGCCTAGTACTGTAGCAGCTCCTTCGGCAGTTTTGCGTCTGGTGGTATCTCCTCCTTCGGGGTTCGTTCGAACGACTGTGGCCAACACCCCAGTCGTTCCGAGTCCTATTGCTCCTCGTGCTCCTGTTATCGCTGTTCCCCCTACCGCGGAGTCTCCTGCCGCAGCCCCCGAGCCCCCCATCGCTATTCCTTCTTCCTCCGAAAGGGAGGAGGCCATTAGAATGACCTACAATATGATTTCTCCCCCCCCTCCGAGGTCGGGGGAGATGCCCGCGTCGAGGGTCAAAACTCGGCCGACAGCAGGGTAGGGGCCGAGGAGGCTGTGGCCTAGCCCCAGGCGGGTACGAGGGGTGAGAGATTCGAGCCGGGTTATCATATGGGATGGTTAGCTCTGTGGGCCACCAAGCATGCTACGGAGGAGGATATTGCTTGGAACCTTGGTAGGTCGGAAGGCTGTTTTATGAACGACTTTGCCGTCGTGTGCTACACGGTACGTATCTGAGAGGATTCTCTCTTTCTTTCATATTGCTATATATATATATATATTTTAGATTCTGACCTTTGTTTCTTATTCAGACCGTCCCGGTATTGCTCTCAATTCGGGAGAGAGTGCGTGAACATCGGAGGAGGGAGATAGAGTTCGAGGCTCTCCAGGTTGAGACGGCGGCCTTGAAGTCCGAGCAGATCAAACTGCGCCGGCAGCTTTCGGCCGAGAGGGCCAGGGTGAGCCGACTGCAGGGAGTCGTCGTTGACCTGGAGGTCAAGGAGTTGCACCTGTAGGAGAAGGGTAGATAATCTTAAGGCGAGTGGCGATGCAGCGACCGCCGAGCTGACCCGTGCCAGGGCTCACGCGGATTCTTTGTCCATGGAAACTACTCGACTAGGTGAAGCCCTGAAACGCGCTAAGGCCGAGGCGACTGAAGAGTGGACCTGAGCTGTGAATCAGGCCGTGGAGGCTCAGTGGGCCAAGGACGAGGCCTCTCTTGCCGCCGCGGTTGAAGATTTCAAGACCTCCAAGGGGAGGGACGCTGAAGCTGCGACATTCTACAACCGCGGCTTCGATACTTGTCTCGAGGCAGTCCTAAGTTTATACTCAGACCTCGATCTTGACTCTCTTCTGCCTGAGAACTCCAAGGACGCCCCTGCTGAAGTTTTTCGCTTGGATCAAGCCCCTGACGTCCAGGCTCCTCCTCGAGCATGAAGGCATATTTTTTTTTTATTTAGAAACTATCAAAGTATTTTTTGCCCCTCCGTGGGAATTTAATGAAAAATATTTCTTTCGTATTGTGTTAACTTGTTTTGAGATGTTGTCGAGCCGATCTCTTTACGGGCCTAGTCCCTTCATTATCGTTTAGTCGGTTCTTCGAGCTCCCTCGGCCAAAGTCTTAGTTGGGTCTGATCTTTTAGGATACTCGGCTCGTCGCTTGTCTAACGAGAACCCTTCATTCTGTCATATGTTGAGCCGAGCGCTTCAATTGAGAGTTGGGTCATTACTAGGCTTTCTCCCTTAAGGGGACGCCTTGTCGACCCTTTGTAGGATTAAGTTCCGATCCATAAAGGATCGGACCATTCAATTCGTGCTTGTATTGGTAAGACAATTGAACAGGCATCCAAAGTATAATTGAACTTTTATTAAGAGCCTTAAAGGCTGGTCGCTCAGAGGCGTACATCTTATTATGAGCCTTAAAGGCTAGTTGTAACATCCCGAAAATCGGGGGTCGAGAATAAACTCCACTCCCGAGTTCCAAAACATCACTTATGCGACATTTTCAATGATGAATGCATGCTGTCTGTAGAATAACATTAAACAAGATTGGGACTAATCCAAAACAACATATCATACTCCAGAGACAGTTAAATTATGCAAGCGGAAGACTGTGATAGTATGTATAACATATATAAACTGTTGTAAGTCTCCAGAGTGTGAAGATGTTACCAGGTTAAATATATACATGTATACTCCAAAAATGAACAAAAAGAATATATATGAGTGCTCCAAAAGTGTAAAAAAGACAGGTGTCATGGCGTCTAATCAACCTCCTTGTAGTCCCATCGATCAGAACACGCATATAGGAGAAATCCTCTTTGTCATCATACAAGTCCGGCTCCACTTCACAAGCAGCGCCATCATCTGCAACTAAAATAAGGACTGATTGGTGTGTACAACACCGTCCCGTAACGTGGGAATGAGTGGCCAACTCAGTGAAATCATAGAGCAAAGGTTAACATGTTATCAAATCAATCAAGTGATAATGGTAAAGCAAATAAAACAAACATTCCTAAATACTGTGATTAATGCAAGGATGAAATGACATGATGGATGCCCTCACCGACATACTCCCTTATGCGGCACCATCTGGGTCCGCGGCATGTTTGCATTCCTCAGTGCTCCACATCTTCCAGACACATGCAGTGCGATATGGATAATGATTACCAAGTTGTTATTAGTCCTTTTCATACAGCAGAATTGAGAAACTAAGGTACCTCTCTTATATCAATACCCAAACAATGATCCTTTCTAGGGTCGTCACTCCTAGTAATCTCATACGATGATATATTTCTAGGTCGCTGCAAGGGTTGTTGCACGCACTCGTTGCATCGCTCCCCCATCACCTTATCAATACAGGCCTAGTTTATATCCTTAAGACTGCATCAGAACTCGTCGCCCCCATGCTGTGTCAGGATAAACTCAAGGTCACTGCAAAGGGCTGTCAGAGCTGTTGCTCGCACTCGTTACTCCACTCCCCCATCACCTTATCAATGTAGGCTGACAGCAAGAATATAGTGTCCCATACCACCATAATCTGCTCAGAGTAGGGTGCTCACTGGTCACTACGGGGAGGTTTGTGGCCCGAGCGTAGGCCAACAGCTCAACCACGGTGTCTCATACCACCATGCCCGGCTCATGAGTCTTAGGGGATCGAGGTACCACGGTTAGAAGGGCTTTCCAATGGTAAGTTTAGTACCCTAGGTTCAAGCAGATATGACTCATACAAGGTGAACAATCAACGGTCAGTCGGGTTGCTTGACGAGCTCGACTAGTACGAGCGTATCTCAAGCTGAACGACATGAAGTGCATGAAACGCTTCGTGTGACCTAACCACTGCCGCCTGCCCAAAACACGACTCGTGTTCATCGACGCGTCCTTCGTGGTAAATAGAAGCCAACCATGAATTCAATCCATTACTGACTGCCTGGACTAGGTTATAGCCTCAAACATTTGTAAATCAGCATCAGTGATCATATGAGAGTAACAGAAATAAAATATAACCGTTATAAGCATGTTAACAACACGTTATATCATACAACGTAAGCAATTCGACCAAACACATGTATTCCATACATATACAGAAATCAATTCAATCATAACATGGAGGAAAATGTGCACATCGCCATACTAATTGAGAAATCATTCTCAAAGCTAATCGACAACCACATTAGCTCAATACATACTAATACAATCATTTATACAAACACCTAGTTTACACACTTTTGTCCACATAGTGTATGTCGACCCAAAGTGCGCATTAGGGCGAATCTCCTCGCCAAACAGATCATGCACGCATTTCTAATATCATAACACGACAAATAATCATGGCAATCATTTCAGCAAAATACAGACGTATACAGTATTTCCTACAAATACCTAAAATACCCTAAATCTCATATTTTTCGTAAGTATACGAAATGAAAAATAGACGGCAAGTTCTACATGTCAAACAGCGTTCTTGTCAGCAATCTACTATTAAACGACATTGAAAACTTTGAAAACAGGTAATCTAAGCGTCTAAGATCCGCACCTTTCGCCGTAGAAGCGTAACGAATCGAACAGGAAGTCTACGCTTTGTCAACGGTGATATGACGATCTAATTCACAAGATACATCAACTACTTCGCTACTTGTATTGATAGAATCCCTAAAACAGGCTAAGGTTAGGGTTTTCTTACCTAGAACGAAGCCGAAGTCGCCGGAAAAGCGATACAGAAGGGTGGATTTGACACGTGAAGCAGCAGGGAAGAATCCCAGGAGAAATCACCAGCTTCTCCCTCACTTTTTTATCTCCTCTCTCCTAGGATTTTTTTCCAAATTCGTATGGGTTAGAAAGCTAAGGGTTTAAGGCCCTTTTATAAGCCCAAACATGACAAAAATAGACTTTAAGTCAAGGTATACTTGGGTTACAGCCAAATCGGGTCTTTTCCGATCCAAAAGAGCATTTCGGGAGGTCCCCTGGCCGAACGCGGTCGGACTTAAGCTCATGGACATTGGATCTTGCTCACACCAAGTTTTCAGTCTGGTAGAGTTCCCAGATCGCACGTGGCGGACCATTTTCTGTTCAGCGGTCATGGAGACTCGATCGAGGATTCCAAGTACACTGACCTGAGTGAGAAATGTTCCCTGATCCGAGGGTGTATTTGGGTCCGTTTCCGACGGTCTGAATGCTTATACTGATCCTGCAAGCGAAACGTGCCAGATTTATTTAAATCCCATTTAATTTTAAATAAATTTCACTCTTTCTCACACTCCTCGCTCCAGGCTTAATGAAATAGCCTCAGAACATCGGTTGGGCTTGATTTTCGAAACGATTGTCAAGTCCGGCTAAGCGGTCCTAACGGTCTGAGATTATAGATATCAGACTCTCGACGCGCGGTCTAGATCCAATACAAAGTTTCAAAGGGTTCCTGAGAGAAAACGGGTTTAGAGTTTGATCCTAGATTTCAGGGTATTATAACGTCATTGATCCTACAAGTTTTGGTTCTTGCAGAACGTATTTAAAGCGATTGATGCTAATTTTGTAGGAAATCTAGTGTAGCGCTGGCTAATTCATGTTAACTTTCTAAAGAATTAGATTTTAAATGATTTATTTGGCTTTGGAATTGGGTTATAAGAGGTTATGAAGGTGTTATGGTTGACCCATTGCCTAAGGACGTCTAACCCCAGGTTGGAAAAAAATTCGGGGTGTTACACTAGTTCCTCATGAGTAGTAGACCTTCAGGTGCTCGGGGTCTCAAGGATGAGGGAGCTGACGGCCTTCGAGGTCTTCCGGGTGATACGAGCCCGGTTTGGCAGATCTGACCACACGATATGGTCCTTCCCAGTTGGGTCCGAGTACTCTTGCTCCTGGCTGAGCAGTGTTCTGGAAGACTCGTCGGAGGACTAAGTCCCCAGGGCGAAAGCGCCTGACTTTGATCTTTGAATTGTAGAAACGTGCTACCTGCTGATGCCGAGCCGCCATTCGGAGATTGGAAACATTTTTGAGTTATTCGAGCAAATCTAGATTAGCAGCAATTTGCTCAGAGTTTTGATTTTCTTCGAATCTCCTTACTCGCGCCGTAGGGAGTCCGATTTCTACTGGCACCATTGCCTCCGAGCCATAGGATAACAAAAATGGAGTTTCACCCGTTGAAATCTTGGCTGTGGTCCTATAAGCCTAGAGGACGAAAGGGAGTTCTTCGGCTCAATTTTCCTTCACTTTTTCCAGTTTTGTCTTGAGATGGTGCTTGATGATCTTGTTGACTGCCTTTACCTGCCCATTCGACTGCGGGTGCCGAGGCGATGAGTAAGCGTTTACAATGCCAATCCCTTGACACATACTACGGAACTTGTCATTATCGAATTGACGGCCATTGTCAGAAACAATGGTTCGTGGGATTCCGAACCGGCAGATGATATTTTTCCACACAAAGTCGATTATTTTCTGCTCAGTGATCTTCGCGACTGGCTCGGCCTCGACCCACTTAATGAAATAGTCAACGCAACTATGACAAACTTGACATGTCTCTTCCCTGTGGGCAAAAGACCAATGATGTCGATCTCCCATTGGGCAAATGACCATGGCCCACTCATGGGAGTCATCTCTTCCGCCGATTGCCTCGGTACAGCTGCAAAACGCTGACACTTGTAGCACTTTCGAACGAAGTCTTTCGAGTCCTACTCAAGAGTCAGTCAGAAATACCCTTGACGAAGTATCTTCATGACCAGGGCGCGACTGCCGGAATGGTTCCCGCAGATTTCCTCGTGAATCTCGCGAATCACATAGTCGGCTTCGTCCGGTCGGAGGCATCTAAGGTAAGGCTGAGAATGTCACTTCTTGTACAACACTCCGTCCAATATAGCGTACCGGGCTTCTCTGACCCTAAGTCGCCTCGCCTCTAGTTTGTTCGAGGGGGTTTCGCCGGATGACAGATAATTAAAGATCGGGTCCATCCAGCTAGGAATGGTCTGGACGGGATTGACTTTCTCTGACTAGCCGATACTCGGGTGTTCAATGAACTCGATAGGAACAAAACGCGAAATCTTTCCCTCAGAGGGTGAAGCGAGTTTTGCTAAGGCATCGGCCCATGAGTTCTCGGCTCTAGGGATCTGTCGGATGGTGCAACTCTGAAATTTCTCAATCAATTTCCTTGCCTCCTCGAGGTAAGCGATCATTCTAACTTATTTAGCTTCGTACTCCGAAGAGATGTGGTTCACTACCAGCTGCGAGTCGTAACGGACTTGAAGGTCTGAACGCCTAAGCTCGCTGCCAGCCTGAGCCCAGCTAACAACGCTTCGTACTCGGCCTCGTTGTTTGAAGCTTTGAATCAGAGTCTGATTGCGTATTGTATTGTCGTTGAATCAGGTGCAACTAGGAAAACATCGGCTCATGCTCCTTTAATGTTGGAAGACCCGTCAACATAAAGGACCCATCCCAGATCCGACGCTGCCTCTTGGTCGCTCAACGGGACGGGTGGTGTCATCTCGACTTCCTTACTGATTTGCTCCTCATTCGGAGTTGTGAACCCGGCGATAAAGTCGGCTACAGCTTGACCCTTGAGTGCCGTCCTGGGGCAGAATTGAATGTTAAACTCTTCGAGCTCTACGGCCCACTTGGTCATCCGATCCGACACTTCGGGTCTCTGGAGGACCTGCCTCAGAGGAGAGTCTGTTAGCGTACTATAGAGTGAGCCTAGAAGTATGGCCGCAGTCTTCTGGCCGAGACGACGAGGCAGAGCGTCAGTTTTTTCAAGGACTGGTATCTTATTTCAGCTGGTACCATGACTTTGCTTATATAGTATATGGGGTACTTCTTGCTTCTGACCTCTCTGATCAGAGCTGAACTGACAGCTGAAGCCGAGACTGCGAGGTAGAGGAACAATGACTCCCCTTCTTCAGGCTTGGACAATAGAGGCGGTGAACCCAAGTACTGTTTTAATTGCTGGAAGGCATGCTCGCACTCTGGTGTCCACTCCGCCTTCTTGTGGCCCTTCAGCTGCTGGAAGAAGGGAAGACATTTATCTGTAGTCCTAAATATGAAGCGTTTGAGGGCGGCAACTCTTCCCGTGAGATACTGTATCTCCTTAAGAGTCCGAGGCGAGTTCATGTCGAGGAGAGTCTTGATCTTATCCGGGTTGGCCTCGATACCTCACTGACTGACTTGAAAGCCAAGAAACTTCCCTGACTCAACCCCGAATGCACACTTAGAGAGATTCAATTTCATCTGATATTTTCGCAGGACGCTGAATGTTTCTCCGAGGTCGGCAAGGTGGTTGGAGGCTTGGGTACTTTTCACTAACATGTCATCCACGTATAACTCCATGGTGCGCCCAATCTAGCTGGCAAACATCTGATTCACCAGCCTTTGATATGTTGTCCCAGTATTTTTCAGGCCAAATGGCATGACCCGGTAACAGTAGAGCCATCTGTCCGTGACAAAGGTAGTCTTCTGCTTGGTTGGGGGATACATAGCGATCTGGTTGTACCCGGAATAAGCGTCCAGAAACGAGAGTAACTCATGTCCGGTCGTACTGTCCACTAGTTGGTCGATCCTAGGTAACGGGAAGCTGTCTTTGGGACATGTCTTATTCAGATCAGAGTAGTCTACACAGACCTGCCACTTTCCGTTGGATTTCCTGACGAGCATAACATTTGCTATCCAGTCAGAATAGTATATTTCTTCTATGAAACCCGCATCGAGAAGGACAGAGACCTCCTCGGCAATGACTTCATATCGTTCGGCATCGAACGGTCTTCTTTTTTGCTTAACTGGCCGGTGATCTGGGTCCACGTTCAATCTGTAGACCAGCACATCAGGTGAGATCCCCGACATATCTGCGTGCGACCATGTGAAGATGTTTTGGTGTTACTTTAAGATGGCCAATAAGTAGTTCCTCTGCTCGACATTCAGTGATGATCCAAGCTGAATAGTTTTGCTCTGGTCTGATTCATCGAGAGGCACTCTTACAAGATCTTCGACTGAGGAGCTTTCCATCGGTCCTCGAGGATCCAAGGCGTCCATTACGAGCGCTTGTTTGGCAGCTCCTTTTCTCACGGCTATCGCATAACACCTCCGGGCCTCGCGTTGATCGCCTTAGAGATAACCAATCCCACCTTCAGCTGGAAACTTCATCATCAGATGGTAAGTCAAGACGACCGCTCTCATCGTGTTGAGGGAGGGTCGGCCCATGATCACGTTGTGGACAGATGAAACATTGACAACTAAAAAGTCCACCAAAAGTGTGACTTGATGTTACCCTTCTCTTGATATTACTGAGAGGGAGATGGCTCCTTCGGAGATGACTCTCTCTCTGGCAAAGCCGTGCAAGGGAGTCTTCACGGGTCAGAGCCGGGACCGTGGAATTCTCATCTTTTTGAATGCTTCAGAATACATGACATCAGCCGAACTCCCGGTGTCGACCAAGATGCGGTACACTTTGTGATTTGTTATGGTCATGGTAACCACTAGCATGTCATCGTGCGGGTGTTGGATCCCACGTGCATCATCTTCCGTGAAAGTCAGGCTGCAAAGAGCTATTCAGAATTCCTTACTGAGACGTTCCGCCAGGAGAACATGGTGTTCCGGATCGAATCTTCGAGAATGGGCTTTTCGAGCTTTGTTTGAATCCCCTCCCCCAGCTTAACCCCCAAAGATGGTGCGAATTTTGACGAGTTCCTCTAGGGGGTTGTTAGGCTGTTCTCGCGGCCATTCTTCTCTCTGAGCGGACTTTTCTTTTTTTGTGTAGCGACGTAGATGTTCCTTGCGGATGAGGGACTCGATCTCGTCTTTCAGGTCCACGTAGTCGTCCATGTTGTGACCATAGTCCTAGTGAAAACGACAGAATTTTTACTTGTCCCGGTGCTTTGGGTCAGCCCTCGTGCAGACCGGCCAATTAAGTAGTCTGTCTCCTCGGATATCCAGCAGAATCTGCTCGGCGGATGTATTAAGAGGGGTATACGAACAAAACTTCCCTTCCGGCTTGCGGCTCGGTCGACGATCGCGGGAAGCGCGGTCATCCGCCCCTTTGCCAGTCGGCTGTGAGTCTTCGTTCCGAGGTCTCTTCCCTTTGTTCGTCGAGTCGGATACTTGTGTGCCTTTTGAGTGTTAGTGAACTCCTCGACGTTAGTATACTTCTGGGCTTTCGCCATGAAGTCCTCTAGCTTCTTTGGCGGATTCTTTCCGATAGAGAAGGCGAATTTTCCTTCCTTCAATCCGCTCAGAATGATAGCGAGAGTCGTCTTGTCATCGTAGTCTTTGACATGTAATGCTTCTTCATTAAAGCGGCCGTTGTAATCCTTTAACGACTCTTTCGGGGCCTGCTTGATGGTGAGCAGGTGAGTGTTGGGTTTCCGACTTCTCTTACCGCTTATAAACTGCGTAAGGAATAGTCGACTTAGTTCCGCGAAAGAACCCACGGAATTGAGTTTGAGCTGGCGATACCAAATTCGAATAGACCCTGTGAGGGTGATAGAAAACCCCCTACACATCATTGCGTCCGCTGCAGTCTGAATCTACATCCACGATCGGTAGGACTTTAGGTGTTCGGATGAGTCTGCAGATCCTGAATACTGGATGATGGGAGGCATCCGAAACCTCTGCGGCATCACTTCAGCCATGATGACTGGGGTGAAGGGAGGCTTGGTCTCTTCCATCATCGCTTGGATCGTGGCTGGAACTGTCGATTGTTGCTGCTTTTTCTCCAATGTCAGGAACTGATCTTTCAACTCCGCAAATCGTGCCTCCCATGGATCCCTATTTTTCGCGACGACCTCTGGGACATCCTCGACCTCCGGCGTTCTCCTTTCTCTCCTCCGTTCTAACTGATGACGAAGGTCCGTGGGCGGCAGGGCAGATGTAGTTGAATGAATGGTTGTGGGGGCCTGAGTGGTGGCGTTCCGCGTGGATACCTCGACGTGTACCGCAGGAGGATTTTGACTCGAATGCAGCACCCCCGAGTGTTGGGGGCTTTAGGTCTCATATTTCTCGGTACAGAGTGAGTCTCCACGAACAACTCCACCGGCTCGAGAATGGATCGTTCCTGAGCCGGACGTGGCTCTGGCTCTTTCTGCTGTTTCATTCGGTTTATCTCGTTGCGCAGGGCCTGGATCTCGTTCTGCATGGTGCGATACTTACTTGATCGATTGTGTGTTCTGCATGGCGCGATACTTACTTGATCGATTGTGTGAACGTTGGGAAGGTCCTGGTATGGATTCGGCATGAAGCGGTGATGACGACCGAGTCTGCTCAGCACCACTGCAGCTTTCTTCTTCCTCGTCATTGCTTGAAAAAATGAGAACCTGACTTCTAGTTTCAGGTTCCCACAGACGGCGCCAAAAAATGTTGAGGTCAAAATCTGGTCGGCCCTCTCTCCACGTCGCCCTCTACATATCGTCCCTGAAGCCTGCACTAACAAAACGGGCAAAGGTGACCCTGGCTAAGCCGGGGGACCCTCCGATGCCTAAGTTAGGATAAGAGAATCGGGGTCTAGGTAGAGAGTAGAGGAGAGCGAGAGCTTGATATCGCGTACCTGTAGATATTGCGCCGGGTAATATATATACTTGCCTGTGGAATGGTCTGGGTCGGATAATCTCGGCACGATCAGAGGGATTCTAGGATCATGGAGATACTGCCTGCAATCTACTGATTGCGCAGCGTATCTGGTGAATCGTGCGCATCTGCGAGCGAAGTTATCGGCCACATTCAGATATGGAAGTTTCCATGTCAGCCAGATGGGATGTGCGCCTCGGAGTATCGCCTCGGCTCGACTCAACTGACAGTCTGTCTCTATGCCTGCTCGGTCAAACAAGGACGGCTCCCAGATCTGAGTGAACTTCGTAACCATCCAAGTCCGAGTTGATCTCACAAGTCTGACCAGTCCGAACCGAAGTGAGAGGCTTTCTCCAAGGCGCTTGCCGCTTTGGACTGTTCACATGTTTAGACATCGTGGTAGCGAGTTGGTTCGGACGGGCACTCGGACTGACACCTTGCCATGGGCTCGGATCTCCCCATAACAATAATGTTAATCCTTGAAACCTTTTAGGACCTGTTTGGTCCTTGGAATAAAATGGTATTGAATTATAATAAATGGGATTAACATAGTCTATTGTATATGCATGCCATGGTATTGTAGCTATCAGATTCCAAGTCCGAGATAAAATTTTTGTTACGAGAAAATCAAACTCACAAATAATGTCATTCACTCGTAAACATAAATAATTAGCATGTCACGTATAAACAGTGTATATGGATGGATGGCATGGATAAACATGTACATCAACGTAAGGGCCCACATGTATGGTGAATTTCAAAATTCACATAAATCTCACGTGGGAACAAATGCAACTCCACGTGGCTTGATGCAACTCCATTATACCTAATTCTAACCTTTCTCATCCTTCCCCAATACTGAATGGAATTTGCCAATACTGAATGGAATTTGAACAGGACCAGATGCAATTCTACCTACCCAATTCCATCTAATAGCTTGTGACAAACACCCCAAGGATGACTATGATTTTTATTTGTCATCCAACCTGTTCACGAGATCACAGTGACATGGATAAAGGAAAAAAGAAAAAGAAAAAGAAATATATTGATTAGAAACTTCTGTGGAGATTATCAACGGTAGACGTTCAATTCATACTTTATTGTAGTGTGGTCCTTGATATTTTATATGCTTCAATTGTGGGATGATACGGTGAAATGAAAAATGAGTTGGTGGAACTGATGGACCGCGTGGATAAGACACAAACATCATGTTGGGCTCACAAAGTTTTCTAAGGATGCAACAGCGCACTTACTCAGTACGCAATCCGCTTCCATAGTCGGGGCGGAGCTCGATATAAAAGTGACAGTTCGTCAGAGCAGAGTGCTGGGTTTCATTGTCGAGAGGAGAGTGTCGACTCCAATCTCTCTCTTCTATTTCAGATCTCAAGAAAAAGCAAGGAAAGATGCAGAGCTTCAAAGTTCTGTTATTGAAGCGATCTCTCCCCACCTTTCGCTTTCTTCCTCACCAATACAGAAGCCTCTCTGCTCATCCCAGCAGCGCCCCAAACGACGATCTCCAAAACCAAGCTAGTCCCCCAAACACCCCCCCATTTTCTTACTTTTCGTATTTTGCCCCTTTATTTCTCCAACTTCTCTTTATCGGTCCCTTTTTCTATCGCTACATCGCTTTATCTTTATCTTTATATATATATATATATTTTTTTCCAGGTACTAGTCGAAGGCAACGCTAATTCTCGAACTGCGATTCTCAATAGACCCTCCTCTCTCAATGCTCTCACTACTTCAATGGTATGTTCTTCGCACTCTGTTAATCGGAATCTTTTTTTTTTTTTTTTTTTCCGTGCGTGTGGTAATATTCGTGTTTGGAGGTACCATTTTCTGGCTGCAAAAAGAAAACCCTTTTTAGTAATTTTGTTCTACGTTCCTATTAATTTTCAGTCAGCGCGGTTGAAGAAGTTGTATGAGTCCTGGGAAGAAAATTCCGATATTGGTTTTGTTGTGATGAAGGTAGTCACTCTTCTTCTTTCTAGAAAATGGGTTGTTGTTTATTTTTATTTTTTTATTCGGGAATTGGGTGTAAGGGAAGTACTTAGCTGCTGTCTTGGATTTTGAAGGGCAGTGGCAGAGCGTTTTGTGCAGGCGGCGACGTTGTTACCCTTTGTCGGTTACTCAATGAAGGTACAACCATTGAGAGGATGCAGATTGAATGTGGATGCTTTGTGGATGGAGTGCAAATGTTGTGTTGGATGCTTTCTTTCTCACATGGACACATCTTTCTCTGCGATAAGATTTTTATTTTTATTTTTATGAGAGTCACATATAACATGCTGCATTTCCATGGTTTGTCATCATCGTCATCTGGGCCTTATCCCAACTAATTGGGGTTGGCTACGTGAAACCTGTTCCACCAGGATTCAACTCATTGATTGTAATCAACCTATGTAAATTGCTACTAGATAGCACTTGATTGTAAGCAACCCATGTAACAGTCATTACGCTGTGCCTGTGGGAGTTTTGTGCGCTCACTGCTGGTCTCAAGCTTGGATAAAGGAGGAGGGTTGCATCAGGTTGGCAGCTGGTGTCAAACTTATGCCATAACGTCCATCATGAATCTGCACAATATTTCCATGGTTCCTACAAAACTTCCATCAGTTAAGAGATGTGGTGAAAGATATCGTACATTTAAACTTCCATCGGTTTTGTAGGAAAACTTCCAATGTTCCTACGAAACTTCCATCAGTTAACAAACAAAATCTCTTTACCGAGCAGAGAATGTTTTGAATCTTCGATACACCTTCAGTTCTGTGCTAAGAGGAATAGGGAATTTTATGAAATTAGGGTTTGTAGGTTTTGGAAATTGTGAAATTTGAAATTCTAGGGTTCTGTGGAGTCCTTGGAATGTTTGAGTAGATTTAAGTTTTTGGAATTGGTGTCTAAACTGTCATTCTTTTTAAAATTTGTAATAACTTTGCAATTAGTTTTGTTCATTGTGTTAAAATTAGTTTTTGAGCTAAAATTATAAAGAAAAAAACAGTATGCATCTATATCAGTGTTTTAAATAGCGAATAGCATAGTGTTCACCCCTTTGAAGCATGAGGCGTAAGCTACATAGCGTGTAGCATAAGCTACACACTACTACTAGATTTGTAATTAAGGTTATGCTTGGTTACACCAATTCATGATATTCAACACCAAACTAGATTGATTATAATGAAAGTTAATAAAATTTCATGATATTTGGTGCAACCGAACGCAACCTAAAGTAATAGGAAAGGGAAATAATTAGGTATAAAGGTAAAGAAAGAGCAATGAAATTGATTTAATATTGTTACTTATATTCTTTTGCTAAAAGGCTAAAAGCACTGAAAAGATTAACTAACTTTTATTGAAAATATTAAAATGAAACGGATCATTGAAAATATTAATTAATTTTAGTGTTGTAGTGAAAATAACTTGTAATGTGAGCTATGTAGCGTATAACATGGTCGATATAGCGTGTAGCGTACGCAAATTATCATATAGCGTAGGCTACACTGACTTAAGCTCTTTTTATGAGCTATGTAGCGTTGAGGCTAAGCTAAGCTATGTAGTGTAAGCTACATGCTTCATAGCGTAGCTATTTGATCCATATATAATTAGTTTTTGAGTGAAGACTTCACAATCGTTTTTATTTTAATGTTATGTATGCTGTATCTATATTAATAACTTATAAAATAAAATTTTAGAAAATTACATCTGGATTTTGGAACCTCTAGGCATGTGACTAGGTGCTTCGGGCATTCCAAGGGCAGTTGTGCCTAGTGCCTTTAACTATAGGATCCATACCTTGTGAATCTATTTTCCTTTATGATTAGTTTTTATGTTGATGAAGTATTACTTTCATCACCTGTTCTCTCTGTTTGTCTCAACCACTAGCTTAAATGTGTTTGATGCATATGAGATTCTAAAGGAAGAAAGGTGACAACATTGGGAACCAAGACAATAAAGAATTTGTCTCACGTTGCAGAACCATGTGACAAAAAAGAATGCCTCACATTGTAGAACCATGTAACTCCGAAAGGAATTTGTTGTTTTGCATTTTCATCAATCAATCATTATCCAAGGCTTATCCCAGCTAGTTGGGCAGCTACATGGAAATTGAAAGTGCCTATTCTGCGATATATTTTATCATCATCATCATCATCATCCAAGTCTCATCCCAACTAATTAGGGTCAGCTGCATGAATCTTATGCTGCCATTCTACTCTATCAAGGACCAGATCCTCAGTTAAACTATAGGTCATCAATTCTTTTCTTAGTACATCCATCTTATGTCCTTTTGGGCCTTCCCCTTGGCCTCTTAGACCCTTTGACTTGAACCAACACCCTCCTCCTAACTGGTGTAGTTATTGGTTTCTGTTGTACATAGCCAAACCATCTACGTCTAATTTCCCTCATGCTATTATCTATTGGTGATACTCCTAAGTTCCCTTGCATCTATTGATTCCCCTGTCTTTCCTCGTCTTGTCACTCATCCATCTCAACATCCACATTTCAACTACGCTCATCCTATGAACATGTTGTTCCCATAAAACATTGCTAGTCTATAGCTATCTTATAAAAATTCCCCTTCAGTTTGATTGCTACACAACGATCACATAAATGTCCTGAGGCGCATCTCCATGTCATCATCTAGCGCTAATTCTATTAGTAACATCCCTCTCAATCTCTCTAATATATTTTTTATAAACATATAAATTAGCACGACCCTATTTTAGATCCCTAGGTAGTGCTGGCAAACAATAAGCAATAAACAGAAATGAAAAACACAATAAAATGTAGATCTGCGTGGTTATCACGAGGTGTGGCTTTGTCCATGGGAGGAGACGATCAGGGAGTTTCTGCTACATGGAAACCTTTGTAGTACTATTGAGAGCCACCTCTAGATGAGGTTTGATATGTGCTTAACCGTAATCCTACTCAAACTTGGTTCTGCTACTTACAATTGGTGTTATAGTACAGTCATGGATCAGGTAAACAAAATAGAAGACTCTGGTATGCAATGCAATGCCAATGGTTTAAGTTTAGCACCAATGAATTATAATTTGAGGTATAAAGAAATTTCAAATAATAGGTCTATTGTTAAATATTTGAGATATAATTAGAAAAAAAACTCAGAAGATGGTTGGTCCCAAGCCAGGTAAAGAAAGGTAGTTTTGATGTCAAGGCAGTATGCAGTATACACTGATGGAGCTCATGCCCATTAGGCATATGGTACCTCCTTTCTTACCATGATGGGCTCTAGTCACTTGTATCTTCAATCAAATAATCTTTTTTGAGCTTTTGGAATCGTTTTAGAGAGGACCTCTTTAGAAGATCTTCCATTTATTACCACTGAAGGTTCTTCAGTCGTGGGCTTCTTTTATCCCCGTGGGTCCTTATCTGAAACTTCAGTGACATGATTTTTCTTCCTTGATTGATCTTCCTCAAGCGCCTTTGGACTGTATTCAATTCTCCCAACCTTGATGATTTTGCCCCTCAACTTGAAGCAATTCACCTGCAAATGGTTCTACTGGCTTCCAACTTCTGGTACTACATGCTTTAGGCGAAGCCTCTAGTATTAGCAATTATAGATTTCTCATTTGAGATCAAGATTCCTGCAATCTTCCCAATTTCTCTAAACATTGCTTTGTGCTTGAGCCTCATACTGTGTGCTAGGCTATTAGACACAATGTTTTTTTTTTTTTTGGGGGGGGGGGGGGGGGAAGGTCAACAATATGTTATCAGTTGATTCCACAGTATCTGGTTGATATTACTGTTTCTGCTGCTGTTATTCTTGTTATTACTATTGTAATTAGTCTTGTAACTAATTTCACATTATTTTCTTTGATAACTTTCCAACTCCATTTAGTTTGCACAAGTAGCTATGATTCATTATGGGCCATTCATTTAAGTCAATGATTGTATAATGTTGTTATGTGGTAGTCCTTTTTCTTTGGAAAGATATGTTAATCTTGTTAAATCAATTGATGCTTGTTTCTAGCTGTAAATTTAAACTAGTGCTCATTTTGTGCAGGAAAGGTGGAAGATTGCAAGGATTTTTTTAGGACGCTATATAAGTTCATCTATGTTCTAGGCACATATCTGAAACCACACGTGAGTATTGTCATGTCATGCATTGTTGAATTTGGTGGCTGAATTTTCTAGATCTTGAGATGTTGTCATGAAGGTTCCATAATGCTTGCTTATTTACATGGTCATTTATTGAACATCATTCTTTTCATTAAGACAGGAAAACATTAAAGCAGTGGCATTTGTTTGGTTAGCTTTGTTGGTTCTGTCCATTTTACTCATAATTTATGCCCATATCTGATTAAGGGCGCCATGTCTTAAACCCTCATGAAAAATATATTAACCTTTGCTTGCATCATGTCTTCTATTCAGGTTGCCATTTTGGATGGTGTTACTATGGGAGGTGGTGCTGGAGTTTCAGTTCCGGGGACATTTCGTGTGGCAACAGATAATACTGTATGCATTGCCAATCTATGTTCATTAATGCAATTAGTACTCTTCTTCTTTTTCATTGCCACTATTGGTCAACATTTTGTATTATATTATTCATTGTGCATGACAGAATTCTGATAAATTTTTTTGGAAGGGCAGAATTCTTAATAAGTTCATCACACATCCTATGCAACTTCCGAACATGCTATCATAGCTCATAACCTTAGGGCGTGTTTGGATTTGTGGAAAGTATGGTAAAGGAAATAATGTTTCCTGGGAAACCCTATTTCTACGACACTAGGAAAAATGAAACATTGTTTTCCCTCTTTGCTTTTTCAACAAGATTTTCCTGAACTTTGGGGCCAATTTCCAAATTTTTTATTTGGCATTACAAGACATTTTCTTGGGAAAATTTTCCTAGTAGTTACTGGTATGGGCCATTTCCCATCTTTAAGTGTCCCACTTGTCCCACGTATGCCACACGTGCTTCCCATCTTTAAGCATTGTTTTTTGGCAAAAGAAAACATTTTCTTGGGAAAATTTCCTGGTAGTGACTATTATGTGCCAAATTAGCACGTGGCATATGTTGGATGCATAAAGATGGGAAATGGCACGTGTGGCATATGAGCCCCTGAAGCTAAATCGTGACACGTGTAGTACTTAAACATGTATGTGGCACAATAAACATATTGGCACATTTGAGACATGAGAACTTGAAGCTAGATGGTGGCATGTGTGCACATTGGCAATATGGAGCGACTTAAGATGGCGGATGCCACATGTGGGATGCTTTGCACATGTGGGGTGCAAGAGAAGGATGGTCGCATATGTGGGATGCGTGAAGACGGATAGTGGCACATGTGGGGTACTTGAGGTTGACTTGTGGCATGTGTTGTGTACGTGTGGGTGCTTGAAGTTGTACAGTGGCACATATGACATATATGGAGTATTTGAAAATGGATGATCGCACATGTGGGCGCAGGAGAAGATGGATTGTAGCACATGTGGGTTTGCTTTTCACATGTGGGTGTAGGAGAAGATGGATTGTGGCACATGTGGGGCACAACCAAAGATGGTGGCTCATGTGCGGCGATTGATGGTTGGTGGCACTTTTAGTCTAAACTCTCGAGAAACACACCCCAAGTGTAGGGCTGCGAAGTAGTATATACTCGGTAAGACCGGGGTTGATCCACAGGGACTGATAAGAACACTTTTAGAACTAAACTAGAATTGAAGAATTTAAGGTTGGTTTGCTTCAACGAACTTAAAGAGTTGTAAAAATAATAATTAACTAACAGCTAAGGATCCAAGCATCCACTTTTAATCAATTTACAATGCTACTTCACTGATTCAACATCGATAACTCATTTGGAATTGAATAATGATTTCTTCCAATTGGAGGATAAAACAATTAATTCAAATATAATTCATCAACAAGACATGAACTTCAATTGCATGATTCTCTCATGAAGGACGAAGTAATTGATCGGAGGGATTCCAAGCATTTATTGTACCCATAGTTTACAATAGATCAATGGATTTTACAGATCAACACTTTCACAAAAAAACAAAGTAATTAATTGCATGGAATTCTAAACATCCACTGTGCCTAGAGTCTACAATGGATTAAATGACTATACAATTCAATTAAAAATTCATCATTCAAACGAATCTGTTAAATCAAATAAACTAGAACATTTTAAATTAATTAGAAGCTTTACCCCTTAGTCTTAGCTAAAAGATTAGCCTACTATAGTGTAATGGAAAACTAAACTCAAACTAGATAACATAGAAACAAAGTAGAAGTAGAAGAAGAAATCGAAGAAGGAAGGTGTTGCCAAAGCTCCGCCCTAGCTCTCTCTCTCCCCAACCCTATATGATTGCTTATTCATGTCCTAAAGGCCTCCTTAAATAGTAAATTTTCACTGCTTTTGTGAAATTCGCAAACTTTCGCACCCACTGCCTCTGTTGATATAAATCTTCAATAGGATCTAGTCCTATCGATGGTTGTCGTCGATAGGATCAAAGAATTGCTCGATAGAATCGAGGAAGTGCAAAACAGTCCAACAACCAAACTTGAAAATCTGTGAATTACTCGATTGTATCAAGTCCAATCAAAACCCATCAAGGAACTGTTGATGGAATCAAAGTCCTATCGAAAATTGTTGTAAATTACTGATTTAATCTTTAGAGCTTCCTAATTGCTGGATCTTGTTCTCCACTGCTTCATCATGCTTGCTTTTAGCCGTCTTTGAACTTTAAATCTCCATCCTTATCTTGAATTTCTTTCAGGCTTCCCAATCCTTCTGCACGTTGAAAATTTATCTAATCAGGCCATTTTAGCTTTCAAATGCAAGAGAAAATGATGCAAAATAGGGAATAAATACGCAATATTTAGCGCTTAACAGAGTGCCAATAACCTTCTTTTGATGGGTAGCCCTAGCCCGCTTGACTTAGCATAATTTTGGTGTTGCATTGACACCAAAATTCACACACTTATTCGGTAGATCAAAACCTTCAAATTTTGGCTTGCTTCTTAGAGCGGATCCATAGGTGAGCCTTGCTGCCATCTTGTGATGTGTAGCTGCAAGTCTGGATGCTCTTCTGATGAACCTACTCATATTATCCCGCACATGCTTAGTACAAAGTGAGTCTTGAACAATATGGATCAGAGTTTCACTTCATTTAGGAAACCATGGAGATATTGTTGGGATACCATGTCTCCTGAGAAATTTACACAAGGCCTGTGTGACATGGACCCCAGCAAGATTTGTCTCCCATGGGCCATTAATTTTTCCTGTGGTCTGAGAGGGACTGTTTTTCTGTGCCCTTTTGCTGTATCTGTTGCACACATGCTTCCTTGTTATTATTTTTGGATAGGTTAGCTGGGCTTAAACCTGAGACCTCAATCTTGAAAGACATGCCCTGTCTAACATTGAGCGACAGGCTTGCACTCTTGTTTCCTTATTATTATGATGATGGTGGTGGTGATGATGATGACAATTAAATATGTATACAAATGTCATTTTGTCTTCACCATATCTTGCAAATGCTTGTGTTCCTTCACTCAAACAATTGAAACATTCCTTTTTTATTGCCTGATTCTTACTTATTTCGAAGTAGTTCATTTCCAATGACAAGAATAGTATTATGTGTTCCCCCCCTTTTTTTCTCTTCAAGTGGGTAAGACATGTTTGAAATTTCCTCAAGAGATGCTGAAAAATTGCAGGTATTTGCTACTCCAGAAACTCAAATTGGTTTCCATCCTGATGCTGGGGCTTCCTTTTATCTCTCACATCTACCTGGTTATTTAGGTAAGTCCTTCATGAGTATGATTGTTGCAGTGTCTTTTTCATTGTTAACTTTCTTGGTGGGAATATTTTCTAACAATTTTAAACGAAAATTCTTGTTGGTCTGTGTTCATCTGGCAATACAATTAAAGAGAAAGTTTCTAATCCATGAGCCAAGGGAAATACAATTAAATAGGAAGTTTTTAATCCATGAGCCAAGGATATGTATAGTGTCCCCGTGAGTCGGGATCTTGGTTTACACTAGTGAGCTCAATGGTTCAATGATCTGATCGGCCCCATCATGGATGGGGGACCCTCCCAAAAAGTCACAAGGTGACTACATAACCCTTTCATTGGGGCCTGAAAAAGCTGGTTAAAAAAAAATAAAATGCAGCCATGGTCAAAATTCAACGGGAATGAAGTCAAATATTGGACAGTTAGAATCCTCTGAGTTGAGAGTTTTTATGGCCCATTCATGGTGGGGTCCTTCAGGTCAACAATCTGGAATCACTCAGCCGTGGGCCCCATTTATAAAGACCAAGGATCTGAGGATACTTTGGGGCGAGGAACACAGTTAATCATGATTAAAGTTGTTGTCACTTCATTTTCAACTGCCATTCTGGTCTCCAGTATAAGTCATTTGTGTCATCAAAATGATTATTTTATCACAGTGTTTTAGATAGTGAAGAGCGTGTAGCGTAGCGTTCACACCTCTGAAGCATGAGGCATAAGCTACATAGCATGTAGCTTCTGTTACTCTTTACTTCTAGATTTTTAGTTAAGGTTGCACTTGGTTGCACCAAATATCTGATAGTTGATGCAACCAAACACTTCTTAAAATAATAGGAAAAATACTGCAGAGATTTAAGTATAAAGATAAAGAAATTACAATAGAAGTAATTTAATCTGTTAATTATATTGTTTTACTAAATCATTGAAAACATTAACTGATGTTTATTGTAAATAGATAAATATAACAAATCATTAAACATTAATTAATTTTAATGTTTAGTGAAAAATAACTTGTAGTGTGAGGCACATAATGTGTAACATAGGCAGTAGCCTACATAGTATGTAGCAGGTATGCTAATTAAAATGTAGCATAGGCTGCACATAAGTTATTTTCATGAGCTAGGTAGCGTGTAGGCTGAGCTACGCTATGTAGCATAAGCTACATGCTGCATAGATAAGCTATTAAAAAAACTGTCTGATCAGCGAGTTGTTTGTGCTTGGATGCGATTACTAAGGCTAATTGTATAACAAGGATATTGAGGTTATTACTGTTCCAAGCTGAAGGTGTAGTTTGAACTTATTGGATTGCAACTGCTTGGTATACTTTAGGCTGTGTGCAGTTCATGAAATTTCATAATTCTTTTCCATCATATTAGACTGATTAATCATGAAATATCATGATATTTGATGCAACCGAACACAGCCTTATAAACATGTTCTCTTCCTGGAATACTTGGGGTAAAATATACAAAATAGGAGGCGTTACCGTTAGAGGTGTACACGAGTCAAGCCAAGCCGAGCTTTGCCCAGTTCGTGCTTGACTCGGACTGCTCGAGTCTCAGCTTGTGCTCGGCTCGGCCTTCAAGCTCAGAGTTCGAACCGAGTTACCCATAAGCAACTTGGGCCACAATTGAAGGTGGGCCCTCTGCATGAACGTTTCTGATCATAGAGGTTGGAGTTCTGGAACCTTGAGTTACATGTCGTCCGGTATGCACCATCCCACCAATGTTTTCTTTTCGCGTTACTGTTGGTTGATCTACTGGTTGATGCACATGGGTGGGCCTTATTAAAAAAATCATGCTTGATGGTTTTTCCCAACTGTCAATTCGTGTCGAATGGATTCTTTCAACTGCCCATATCCATCAATTGAAGGCCAGGATCATCTGTTGTGAATGATTCTTGAACCATTGACCCAACCACTGGAGGTTTTAAGCAGGTGGACAGGTCTGATCTTAACGTGGGACCCTATAGGGTATTGCATACAAAATGAGCTTTTTAGTAATTGAAAGCCACGGTCTTGTCTGGTACGAGTAAAATGTGTTTTTTTTTGTTCTCTGGAAGGGTGTTTGGTATTTGGGTTGTAACGGTTTTCTTTTTGGATATTTCCACCCCCATAATTTGATAGTTCCACCCATACACGGTAGGTTTTTTTTTTTTTTTTTTTTGAAGGGTATATATACCCTGTACCGAGTCAAGCTGAGTTCGAGCAGTATTTGAGTCAAGTCGAGTCGAGTCGAGCTGGGGCAAGATCGAACTCGGCTCGAAGTCATTTTGAGCTCCAAAAATCAGCTTGACTCGGTTCGAACTCAACTTTGATCCTAGTTGAGTCGAGCAAGCTAACTCTGCTCATGTACAACTCTAATTGTCGTGGTTGGGATAGGAAAAAGCTTGCTAAAAGAAGTTAAGGGGGTACCATCTGAGAAGATTTCCAAAATATACCGAATGATGAGGGTTTCTTTATACTGGCAAAAGCGCAAAAGGTGCAATGATGGCGGAATGTGGGACAATGGGTGCTTTATGCATGAGATACTTCTACAAATGGACATCATAAACTTCTTTTTAACTTTTAAACCTGTATCAAGGGCTGACATTTGGATATCTTCTAGAGCTTTGCTAAGTGCACAAGCGTATGTGATAAATCTCATGTGCACACGCATTCGCTGGCATTGCATGATAGTTTTGAGATCCAATGCATCCATTAGAATGGTACCCCACCATATTGATACTATAGCCCAAGAATCAGATTGATCCACTGGTCAGGTGGATGACAGTTTGCAAAACAACTGTACAGATCTGAAAAACTTGGCTGAGCTTTTCTTAATCCATCCATCAGTTTCCAATATTGGACTATCCACATACTAATAGGACTGGATTTTATTTTTGGGAAAACATGAACAAGGTCGGACCAACCTAATGGATGGATTAGATCTTGCACACATGTGCCATGCTGACACATGTGGCATGTACACAAGCTTTATTGCACACTTGAGCGCTTATCAAAACTATTATATCTAAAATTGTTTGTTTGGTGCAGTCTTCCTCATTTTCTATATTGGCCAGCAGTTTTTGTTTCATGCCTTATCTTTCATTCCCTATCATTGTTTCACAATTGCAGAAGTCACATATTCTTTTCAGGGGAATACCTGGCTCTAACAGGAGAAAAACTCAATGGAGTGGAAATGATTGCTTGTGGCCTTGCAACACACTATTCGCTCAGTGCAGTTTGTTCTCTTCAGCCCTTCTCTCGGTCCTTTACTTCCATGCATAAATACCTGTGTATTATCAGCAGTGTAATACTTGCACTCTTTAACAGAGGCTTGGTTGGATCGAAGAACGACTTGGAAAATTGGTTACAGATGATCCTTCTGTGATTGAAACTTCTCTGGAGCAATACGGTGACCTTGTATATCCAGACAAGAGGAGTGTTCTTCACAGGTACTTGTCATTGTGCTGAAAGTCTTTTCTTTCCTTGGAAATTTTGCTTTATGCTGCTGCCGAGTTTAACCTTTCCCTTTCATTTTATTTTCATGCATTGTTCGGATTCATGATGGAAGTTATGGCATAAGTTTGATGCCGGCTGCCAACCTAATGCAATCCTCCTCCTCTATTTGGGCTTGGGACCGGCAATGAAAGCACAAACTTGCCACAGGCACAATGTAATGAGGATGTTTGAGTTGGATGAGTGTCAAGGTGGGGAAGGATAGAATTATAAATGAATGCATAGGGAGTAGTACCAATAGGTAAGATGAGGGAAAATAGACTTGGTTTGGTCATGTGTGGAGACCAAGAACTGAGCCAATTAGAAGTGAGCAAGTTGAAGGCTCTAAAAGGGCAAGGGGAAGTTCCAAAAAGACATGGATGGAGATAGTAAGAAAACTTGTTGACCTATGGTCTAACTGAAGGTCTGGTCCTTAATAGAGTGGAATGGCAGAATATGATTCATGTAGCTAACCCTAATTAATTGGGATAAGGCTTAGATGATGACGATGATGGTGACTAAGCTTTAGATGACATCCATCTAGTATTGTAGATAGAAAAATTTCATCAAGATCTCTCTCCAAGTATTCTCCCAAAACTAGATGCATTGCCCATTACTGATAGAAAACACCATCCCAGGCTTCAACAATGGGGCTATCGATATAATGGACCTCCAAATACTGTACACTTGATAATGTGAGGATGTTTTGATCTCCCATTTGCCCTTTTGAACTCTGTATTTAGACGTGATAGTCTCTCTCCATAGCTTACCTCCCTCAGAGCTGAATCTCCACTGTCAAAATGCAGAGTCTCTCTCCATAGCTTACCTCCCTCAGGATGTTTTGATCTCCCATTCGCCCTTTTGAACTCTGTATTTACATGTGATAGTCTCTCTCCATAGCTTACCACAAAGAGCTATATTCACCTCGAGACCTGAAACCTCCTCAAAACAACCCACTATTTTTCTGAGATTATCCACCATGGTGATATGTGCAACACAAAATAAAATAGTGTCGTCCACAAATTGTAGTTAAGAAATGCTGGGAGTGTGTCTTGCCCCTTTAAAACCTGAGATGAGCCCCATTTCTTGGCCTCTTGCTAGCATTCTACGAAGTGCTTCTGCAACTACCATGAACAAGAAGGGTGTGAGGGGGTCACCTTGCCTTAAGTCTCTTGAAGCTTTGAAGAAGCCTTTGAGAGAACCATTAACAAGTATCGAGAAGGTAGCTGAAGATGTACATTCACGCATTCATCAAATCCATTTGCCTCCACATCCGATTCTGCCTAACATATATTCTAGAAAATCCCAATCAACGTGGTCAATGGTCATAGGTCTTTTCAATATCAAGCTTGCAAACTACACCTTTGATCTTTTCCTTAAATCTCGAATCAGTGCACTTGTGAGCGAGCACTGCATTGTCAAGTATCTGTCTACCGGCCATGAAGGAGCCTTGATTTTCAGAGATGATGGTGGGAAAGGACCTTCCTAAATTTGGAAGCGATTGGCCAAGATCTTGTAGGGACTACCGATTAGGCTTATAGGCCGAAAGTCTTTAAGCAAGTCAGCCCCCTCCTTGGGAATAATTGCACTAAAGAAAGCTCCCATTCCTGTAATCAGCCGGTTCTTTTCACAAAATTCAACTTCGAAGTTGGTGACATCATTTTTAATTGTTTCCTAGAATACTTGATAAAAGGCGGACGGAAAGTTGTCTGGACTTGGGGCCTTGTCTTTGCCCAAAGAATTGACCACACTTCTAATTTCTTCTTCTGAGTATGGCTTCTTGAGGAACTCCCTATCCACAGGCAAGATGCAATCAAACGGAAAGTTGTCCAACAAAGGTCTCCTCCTCCTTTCACTAGATGGAGGCTTTGAATCAAAGTTCATTATAGCTGAGCAAACTTGATCTTTTTTATCGATCCAGTTGCCTTATATGCCTAAAGAACTTATTCAGTTGTTTCTTGCCCTGGCTCTTACAATGCCATGAAAGAAGCTTGTATTCTTGTCACCCTCTTTTAACCAAATTGCTCTCGACTGTTGCCTCTACTTTATCTCATCTTCCTTCAAATATTTAGGGTCCATTTGATTTTCCATGATACATATAAATCCCTGGTAAATAAGTAATTATAACCTTTTCACCTGGTTTGAAAATGGGTGAGTAATTCCACCTCGAAAACCGGCCCAAAAGCGGTGACTTAAATATGTGGGCCCCACTGTAATGTATATGATATATCCATGCTGCCCATCTGTTTTATTAGAACATTTTGGGGCGTGAGCCGAAAAATGAGGCATATCCAATGCTCAAATGGCTCACATGAAAGGAAACAATGGCCTTAATTCGTTCACTGTTGAAAGTCGTTTCCTTTATTGGGCCCACATTGAGGTTTATTCATCATCTAACCCGTTCATAGGGTCACACAGACATGGATAAAGGGAAAACACAATTTTCAGCTTGATCCAAAACTTTTAGGGGCCCCAAGAAGTTTTTAACGGTAGGCATTCGATTCCCACTGTTTCCTGTGGTGTGGTTCACTTGAGCTTTGAATCTGCCTCGTTTTTGGGCTTATGCCTAAATTCAGCAGGCATAACAAATGGGCGGAGTGGATAAGCCACATGCATCATGGTGGGCCCCACATTTATTTTGCAATTTTTTAAATTTAACTGTTAAAAAAGTAAATTGTCACGTCTGCATTGGGATAATTACCTAGGTAAATTATTGTTACCCATTTACAAGATAATTACAGTTGAGCCGAAAAATCAAACAGGCCCTCAGAGAGCCGTCAACACGGCACGCTTTTGACAATCCTCCTCGGTTAATTCACCCCCTTCTTCGTTGATGTCTAAGAGGTAATTCAGGCATGTTTTCCACAATGCAATTCCAGTGCTTTATAAATTCCTTTTTCCATTCATTTAACTTTCCTTTGAGCATCTTGAGCTTTTGGGACAGCTGATAGCCTGCAGTTCTAAAATGCTGAAGGACGACCACCAATTTTTAATGGGATCCTGGAATCCTTCGACTTCCCGCCACGTAAGTTCAAACTAGAAGGGTTTGGGTCCCCAACTATCTTCTAAACCATCTAATAATATGGGGTGATGATCTGAAGTGGGTCTCGGGAGACCGTGTAATGAAACAAGTGGAAATTTGTCGACCCAATCTGATGACAACAGAAATCTGTCCAAGATGGATTGAATCAGCTTAACTCTCCCACTGGTCCAGGTGAGTTTAGTGTCGATCATCGGAATGTCTATTAGTCCATTGTGGTGGACCCATTCTTCAAAATCTTTCATGCAGCTGGTGATTCTGTCCCCATTCGACTTCTCATGAACAAGTCTAATAACGTTGAAGCCGCTACCCATGCCCCATGGATGACTGAACTGAACTCTGATTGAATTCAGCTCGGCCCAAAATTATAATGGCATAGTTTATTGAAGGGGGCTTCATGATTTGCTATGGTAGCAGAAATATTGTATAAAACATGATCGAGGTTGAGATCTCGACCTCAATTGAGATTTAGATCTATCTCATAGTTTCCTCGTAGTTGCGGAAATATTCTATGAAGCATCTGGAAGAACCTGAAAGAACAACTTGTGAGTGATCAATTATTTGCTGGTAAATGAACTCTCATTACCATATTTTTGTCCATTTTTATGTGCAGAATTATGATAGATCTTGCAGCAAAGGTCCTTCAATCAACAAGTGCATTCATGTTTACTGGCGTATTTTTGTCAGCATGCATGCTTTCAAATATATGCTGTTGTCAAGTCTGCATCCAGATACCCTTGGTTTTCATGTTTTCTTCTTTTGGTTATGTGAACCTTGTTGTCTCATGGTTCAGAAGACCATAGTCCTGGTCCTGGAACAGGGCATGCAATCATGGCATCCTTTTAACTTCCAACCATTGCATGGATATTTTCTCCTAGTTGCGAATGTTTTATCATCTCCAAAACCCAATGGATGTGTAGAATAAAATCATAGATGGATATGGTTCTATGACATGCATTTACTTCTTAAAATCACAAGGTTACAGATAGTCAGAGGCGGAGGTCTATCAGAGGGCTAAGTTGGATGTAATAGGGTGGGTTTCCTGTATTAAGGATTTTGACCAAAGTGATTACTCATTTTAGTCCGGGCTTCGGGTGATGGTGCTAGAATCCGTGCTTTGGGCTTCTCACGTATGGAAATCTATATCGGCTTTAAGAGGGAAGGTCAGGGAAGGTATTTCTTTCTCCTTGGGCGACGATGCGAGAATCAGATTCTGGAAGGACCCTTGGTGTGAGATCATCCTTTGCACCTGGACTTACCTACCTTGGCCAGTCTAGCGACCTCTGAAGAGCTGAAAATGGCAGATTGTCTTTCTGTTAGTGGCTCCTCGACATCTGGGATGCCCCCATGTAGGAGGAACCTTTTAGATTGTGAGATGGAAGAGCTTTTATCTCTCATCGCACACCTTTGGTGTCTCCCATGGGCAGGGCTGATTCTATGCTGTGGGTCAGTCAAAACTCGGGGCATTTCTCAATTAGCTCTTTTTATAGAATGCTATACTCGGAAATGACAAGCTTAGATGGGGCTCATGAATATCATTTCTGGTCTTATGGTGCGCTGCCTAAGGTTGCTGCTTTCACTAGGTTGGTAGACAGAAAAGTGTTGATGTTTGATAACCTTCAGAAGCATGGCATGACTATCCTGAACATGTGTTGCTAGTTTGAACAAGATGCCAAATTCATCAATCATCTTTTCATATTCTGTCCGTTCACATTCAAAGTGTAGATGTACTTCACGGATTTATTCGACATGCCGTTGGTTATGTCGCGTTCAGCTAGAGTCCTCCTTTGGGCATGGAATGGTGGAGGTGTGGCAAAGAAGGATAGGGCTATCTGACAACTAATTTTTCCTGCTGTATGTTGGGCTATTTTTTTTTTTTTTAAAGTAACTGATGCATTAAAAAAAGAAAAAGAGCAAAACAGAGAGGACTGCTGAGCTAGCAGCCAAAGGGAGAAACTAGGAACCTAGAAAAGAACGATCATAATCTTTGATACACAAAACATTCGACACCCATTCAACAATTAGATTTTTGGCTAAGGACCCCACTGATCTAGCCGTAGTCGTAGAGTCATTGAAGCATCTTTCGTTCCTCTCCTTCCAGACCGCCCACCAAATAGCGATAATTGACATTCTCCAGACTTTTGTTTTCACTCTACCCAGCTTTGGCCCCTGCCAGGCTGTTAGTAAAGATGCTGCAGAGTTTGGGACGCAGCCAGAATTCCCACAAAATTAAAGAAATGAAAAGACAGTGAACCAAGAGATGATCAACCATCTCCTCACTGAGCATACAGCAGCGGCAAACATTAACAATCTGCATTCCACTCTTCCTGCAATTATCGTCGTAAGAATCCCGTTCATAGTTGCAAGAAAACCAAAACAGATAAACTTGGGAGGGGCAGCATATTTCCAGATGAAGGGGACCTTCTGCTGAGAGGTTGTAGGCGTAGAAGCAAGGATAGAGTATAAAGATTTCACCGAGAAGTTGCCAGATCTGTGACCATTCCAGCGCAAATCATCGAAAGAAGAAGGGTCTGGCATGACTGAAGATAGAACTAACATGAGATCCGCATAATCATCCACTTCCCAATCACGCAGATTTCTAACACACCTGATGTCCCAGATCCCACAGGCTCCACTATGGGAAAAGTTGCTAGCGATGACACTATTTTTGTTGGCAGCAATACGATAAATGTCCGGAAATCTATTGTTGAGAGTAGTTTCCCCCAACCATTGGTCTTCCCAGAACCTGATTTTCATACCATTACCCAAAACAAAGCCGATTTTTGATAACATAACAGATTTTTGATGGAGGATTCCTTTCCAGATGAAAGAGGCCCTATAGGAAGAAGCGTCGCTGGTCCACCAACCTCCAGGAGACAACCCATATTTCCTTTTGACTACAATATTCCACAGAGCTTCATTTTCCTTTCCCAGACGCCATATCCATTTACCCAAAAGAGACGAATTCATATGCTTAAGATTTTTAATATTTGTCCCACCATTCCTGAAGTGAGTACACACTTTCAACCAGTCCATCAGATGGATTTTCTTTTGATTTTCTTTACCATTCCATAAAAACTCTCTTCTGAGCGCATCGATGCGATTCGAGACAGAGGCCGGACATCTATAAAGAGACATGTAATAGAGAGGAAGGCTGGTCAACGCTGCTTTGATTAGAGTGATTCTACCACCGATCGATAAATAACGGCATTGCCAAGTAGCAAGTTTGTTTTGAATTTTGGCAATAATAGTATCCCACATCACTTTCGGAGGGGGGGCAACAGTAAGAGGAAGCCCTACAAAAGTCGTTGGGAAAGTAGCTTGGGAGCAGCATAAAATATCTGCATATGTTGGGCTATTTTGGGGCAATCAGAATATAAAATGCTTTCGGGATTCTTCAGGATTGAGTGAGACCTTGGTGGACTACATCAAAGCGTCTATTTCTGAATGGGCTGCTCTCTTGAATGTTGAGCCTGATTGTATTGAGTCAATCTTAGGGTTGTAATCCATTTGGGATCCTTGTATTATTTTCCTGTCTTGCTTGCAAGCGGGGCCTTAATAAAATTTCTATTATCCCCATATATATATATATATATATATATATAAGTCCAGGCTGTAGCCTTTTGGTGCTCTTTTAGGGCCTGTTTGGAAATGTAGAAAGTACATGAAATACATGGAAAATTTGCAATGATTACATTTTATTTTACTTGTCCCCTGTTGTCAGGGAATTTTGACTAAAATACTACTTTGAATGGATACACATCCAAATGGTGGAATGGATGTGATCTTAGCCATTCAGCTGTTTGTGTTGAAAATGGAAATGGCTGATAGGGTATTCAATGATCGAGAAAAAAAACTCTGATCATGATCAACGGCTGGATATGATCTTCCCGCAGACTACCAATGACGTTGCAGCACTTAATGGTTGAAATCTCGTTACAGAGTTTCCTGGTGTAAATACCTCGAGGCTTGTATATTTCATCTTGATGATGGCCGAGGGGAATTCAACTGCTCGTATCTCTCATAAATATGCCTGTTCGCCGAACACTGTAATTAAGTAATAATTACTGATTTTCTGGTGAATACACTATTATTTCCTATTTCAAACATACCCTTAATGAAAATCATTCTTTGTTCTCAAAAAAAAAAAAAAAAAAAAAAAAAAAAAAAAAAAAAAAAGAAAAAAAAAAGAAGAAGAAGAAGAAAAAGAAGAAAAAGAAAAAAGAAAGGAAAAAAAAAGGTTACAGATGGTAATGGTTTACATGTAGGAGTGGAAATCAAAAACTAGTTGAAATAGTTTTACATGCCATCTATTTGGTGCTTGACATTTTTATTTTTCTTTTACCAATGAGATAATTATTATTTTGCATGTTTATGATGTTTGCGCCTTTTTTCATGATTTGGCACTCTGTTATTTGTGGCTTGGTATTTGATCTATAGATACCTGTTGGTCCTCTTGATGCTCTTCCTAAAATTACAACGAGCTTTCTCACCGTTGTTTCTTCTTTATCTGGAAAATGGGAAAGCACAGGTTACATGCTATGAATGGGAATTTTATTTTGCAACTTGCTAACATTGCATTTTATTTTTTTGGTTATTTCTTCAGGATTGAGACTGTTGATAAATGTTTTGGCCTTGACACGGTTGAGGAAATTATTGATGCTTTGGTAAGCATTCCACACTATCAATTGAAGTTTTCAAATTCATTAATGACCACCGACTGGTCCATGACTTTGGTGACTTCATTTGGCGACTTAGCAATGGACTATCAAAGCTTTTGCAGCTTATCAATGCATCATTCCAATGGATTGACTGTCCTGCGTCTAACAAATGATAATTCCTAACATTTTATCTTGTACTAGTCATGAGTAGTCATACATTTTACTGAGCTGCTGCTGGTCTTGAATTATGTTTACCGACAGGTGTGGTAAATTATTTTTGTGTTCCGACCAAGTTGAGTTGATTTTGGCAGTTTTTTTCTACTGGTTTAATTTCTAATCATGATTAGATGTGCATATGGGATCTTTTTTCTGATTGTTTTAAGAGTACAAAGCAGTGAACCTTTGGTTATAATATTTTCTCTAAACCATAACAGCGGGTCAGATCAGATCTTGAGGCAGCTATAAAATGCAAGGGGATGTAATTAACTTGCAACCCATGAAATACAGCCCATTGAGATTTGGAGCTTCATCTATATTCCAACATTTTAATACATGACTTGCTGCATCAGGCTGTCAATCTTGTTTGCAGCATTTTGGGGTTTAACATTGCTTACTAATGATCAACTTGCCCAGGAAAGTGAGGCAGCCAAATCATATGATGAATGGTGTACTTCGGCACTCAAGAAACTAAAGGAAGCATCACCTCTAAGCTTAAAAGTTTCCTTAAGATCGGTGAGTTGCTTCTCTTGCATTGCATTTGGTCATTCTTCAGCATTGCATGCATTGCCTAATGGTTCTTCAGTGGACGTAGATACGTGAAGGTAGATATCAGTCTCTTGACCAGTGCTTAGTTCGTGAGTATCGCATGTCCCTCCATGGGATCTCTGCACGGGTCTCTGGCGACTTCTGTGAGGTATAGTTACTATACATTCTCCCATGTAGAGAACAATTCTAGTGTTCTGTTCTTTAGTCCTACTTATTCCGTGGGCTTCTTCAGGGTGTTCGGGCACGATTGGTGGAGAAGGACTTTGCTCCTAAGGTAACGACCTTTATGTTCCTTCCAAGGTGTTTGAGCTAAGAAGTTGACTGCAACTCTGATTAGTGATGTGCTTTTTTGTTTTTTCATGGAATATGTAGTGGGATCCTCCATCTTTGGACCAAGTGTCAAAAGACATGGTGGATCACTATTTTTCTCCTCTTAGTGAATATGAACCGGAGCTAAAGCTGCCCACCACGATGCGAGAAGCTTTTATCTGATTGTTGATCCTGCAGGTTTCTTCATCTCACCTCTGACAGATTCACTAGAATCAATAGCAGCAGATATGTAGCATTACATCTGCTAATGTTGCTAATTGAGTCAATATCACATTTCCCTGGTGGACAGTCCATGCGTGCCACCTGCCAACACTTTCAGGCAGGTCCACTCTTCAGGAGGGCCCTACTGGACAAAAACATTCGAAATTTTAATCAGGCCTGCAGATGGTCCTTGTAAACATGACAGGCCTGAATTTTGGCCAGGTAATCTGCATGATGGGGTGGCCATTTTCACATCTTCTTTGTCGGACATGTACTAGGGTCCACCAGGGTTTATGTGACCATGGTCAGTAGCAGCATGCCTGATGCCACTATCTTGACGAGTTACTTCAGACCAAAGATACTCACATATGGCACTTCATCTGCTAATACGTAATTTTCTTTGGTTCTTGTACTTTCAAGATGTGCAGTTTGAGGTTCTATTGCTGAAGTCATATGGGGAAGAGTGTATTAGGAGCCATTTTGAGAAGTGTAGGAGCTGGGAGAGGAAGGCGATCATCTAGCCAGTTTTCTTGGCGACTTCAAGTTGGAATCTTTGAAGCGGATTTTATTTTTTTTTAATGGGAATGTAGATGGGGCATTGCTCAAATTCATAGGTTGCTTATTCTTTTGTTTACAAGTGACTGAAATATGCCTATCTGCAGTGCATTTTCAACTAAGAAGGGTTACTTCAGCTATTTAACCATTCTTCCCTTATGGTTTTGATCTTTATTCCTTGTAATCTTCCCCTTCTTAGGAGTTTCTGATATTTTGCTGAAAAAGATCAGTTTGCGGATTTCTACAGAGCAAGAGTGCAGTGACAGAATCAGTGATCTCTATGTAACACTTAGCACTGTTAGAGAGGAAATCGTGTGTGGTCTTTGCGCCTAGAAACGATCAAAGGCTCTTTATGGATTGCAGGATCCATGGAGTATAATGTAGGATAAATACTTAGGGCGTGTGTTTGGATGCTTGTCGGAGGAAATGGCCCAAGTAGGGGTGGTGCTGTTTAGTCAGTTGGCAACCAAACCCCCAAGGGGCCGTTTTGCACCATGGATTTGGGGTGATTTGAGGGGATTTCAAATCCCCTGGTTTGGCACCATAAAGTAATCGGGGGTTTCAAATCCTCTCAAAGAGGGAGTTTGAAATACACGGTGAAAACTTGGATTACATCTAAAATCCTTCCGAGAGTTGCATGTGTAACTTGCGTGTAACTGGACTATTAATCTATGGCCCACTAATATATCCTAGAACAATTAGATTATCAATTGCATCAATATAATTACTTTAATATGATGATCAGCGCCTCCAAACATTGTCCATGTAAATAAAAATCGTTGGCTAGTCACCCGGGCATGATCTTGTGCTTGTGGCCCATCCAATACTTGGAATTTTATCATTTTCAGGTGAAGTATATATTTCAGTGGCTTATTACATTGCATACGTTCACTAATTAGAGATATTAAAGTTGATTTAGTAATTAAATTCAAACCCCTGTAAACATACCATGCATTACTACTTTTGGATTAAAGTTGATTCCCATTCAGGGTGCCAAACACAGGAGGATTTTAAATCCAGAGGGCTCCAAATCCTCGCTCCCAAACAGTCCCTAATTGTTGTGATTAGGTGCATTTCAAGTTGGATTTGATTGAATGGAATTTCCAAACAAAGCGTTTTCAGAATCTGCTTGTTTCTTAAGGCACTAATCAATCTCTGAGGAGGCCATGCTTGTGAAATTTGGATTCTGTTATAGCTTTCCAAGCCATTTGTTGAATGTTTAAGGTCTGAAGCACTTGACTATCTCTCCCTTTTTACCTTTCTTAAAGAGTCTTGCAAGGGAATGGTTAGGATTTTCTAGTGCCTGTGATTTGATTTTTGGGCTTTGACGCATCTGAAGTTGGACCTATCCGCTGGTCGGCGTGGATATCGCATACAAATGGTTGCCTGTAGCAACTGATAGATAACTTGGACATGTTCACATCCCAATAGCTTCACTTGCAAGTTTTTTATTTTTTATTTTTCGTTTTTGATATAAATAGCCCTATGATCCGTTCTTCGTTCTTGACAAAATGTGGGGCCCATCGTATAGGTCTTAAAGAATCAAGCTATCCATTAAGTGGGTCATGCACCCCATCAACATCCGATGTGGAGGTGGTTTGGCTAGTGACGCTGCCACCAGCCACCTGGCTAGTGGTTGGTGCTCTTTGGGCCTCACCATGATGTATGTGTTTCATCCACGCCATACATCCGTTTTTCCATATCATTTTATGATACGAGCCCAAAAATGAGGCAGATATAAGTCTCAGGTGGACCACACCATAGGAAAACAATAATTGAATGTCCACCATTAAAAACCTCCTAGGGCCCACTGTAATGTTTATTTGACATCCAACCTGTTGGTTAGGTGATACAGACCTGGATGAAGGGGAAAAAACAAATATCAGCTTGATCCAAAACTTCTATGTCCCCTAAGAAGTTTTTAATGGTGGATGTTCAATCAACACTGTGATGTAGTGCACTTGCGATTTGGATTTACCTCGTTTTTTGGCTCATATTTTAAAATAATCTGGAAAAATGGATGGACGGCATGGATGAAACACATACATCATGGTGGAGCCCACAGAGCACCGACCACTAGCCAATCCTCCTCAAAATTTTAGTGCACGTGTGGCCCACTTTTTCAGGCCATGGAATGTACAGGATGGACGACCAGGGAGTTATTTGATAGACGGCTGGGTGTGATGGTCGATACGCAGGCACTCTTAAGCTGTATTTGTGCATGCATTATCTCAAATCAAACAGTAGAAATTGCGAGACACTCTCCACACAGGCCATCATCCAAAAATCAGATCGTTTGAACAATCCTAACCTCTGATCAATGTGAATTCTTTTTTGTTGAATCTGGTTGGTTGACTATTCTCCATTTAGGCCGTCCGTTAAATATCCATCCGTCAGCCACTTAGAAGATTAAGTGCAGTGTAATTTTCAGTCGAGACCCATCCAAATTAGGTCCCATAATTTGGACAGCGTAATTTGGATTAATTGTATGCCATGTGTACATTTCCTCGGAAACGGATTGGCAACTCCCCCGCCACCGGCCAATGGCTGGTGGTTGGTGCTTTGTGGGCCCCACCATGACGTTTGTGTTTCATCCATTTCGTTCATCCATTTTTACATATCATTTTAGGGCCTTCTCCCAAAAATGAGAGGGATATAAATCTCAGGTGGACCACACCACAGGAAAACAATAGTGACTGGATATCCACCATTAAAATTCACCTAAGGCCCAATTTACTGTTTATTTGACATCCAATCTATTGATCAGGTCATACAGACCAGATGAAGGGAAAAAATGAATATTAGCTTGATCCAAAACTTTTATGGCCCCCAAAAAGTTTTTAATAGTCAATGTTCATTCAACACTATTTCCTATAATGCAGTTCACTTGAGATTGGGATATATCGCATTTTTTTTATCTCAACTATAAAATGATCTAGAAGAAAAATAAATGGACGGCATGGATGAAACACAACATCATGGTGGGGCCCACCGAGCACGAACCAGCAGCCATTGGCTGGTGGTAGGGGAGTAGCCAATCCGTTTTAGCCAATCTGTTTCAGCCAATCTGTTTCCTTTTATCCGTGCCTGCGCGTTAGTGTTGTATACGAACCGGGCTAGCTCGGTTAACTCGCTCAACTCGGCCCGATTCGAAACTGAGTTCGGGTCGGGACGGACCATTTTTTTCAGCCCGAAACTGAGTTCGGACCAAGTTCAGATAGGTCCCAGTTTGGCCCGAGCTTGAAACCCAACTCGACTTAGCCCGACTCAGCTCGACCCGGCCCAACTCAATCAAGTAGTGTGTGTGTGTGTAGAGAGAGAGAGAGAGAGAGAGAGAGAGAGAGGCATGCTCACCTACGCACCTACGTACGTGCCTCACCTACGCACCTACGCACGTGTGCACCTTTGCACACGTGTCATGACAGTCGAATCCGAACGGTCCATAAGATGCAGAATCCCATGAAACCCCAGGAGGTAAATTTTCACCCTGATCTAAAATTTTGGTGGGCCATAACAAAGAGAACCGCAAATTAAGAGAAGAAATTGTTTGCATTTTTCATTGCCCACCAAAGTTTTGGTTTAAAGTAAAAATTGGTACCAGGGGATTTCATGAGGCTTTGCTTCATGTGAACTATTCAAATTTTCGAGACTCATCATGTATGATGAGTTCTCAAAAAAGTTTGTATGTAGTCCGTGCGAACTGGTTCGTGTATATATATATATATATATATATATATATATATATATATATATATATATATATATATATTCAAAACTGTCATGCCCCAAAATTCGGATAAAGAGTGTGTATCCTTAGACTCGAGTTTCAGTTCGTAATTCGTATACAAATTGTATTAATTTAATTCCTTAATTAGTTTAATCAGAGAATATAATTATATTCAATATAAGTTCCACCATAATCTCAATCACACATACAGAACACCTAGCATCAATCAACCAAGAATATATAAGTCTTGACAACTTTTAAAATAAAATAAAACTTAAAAATCATTCATTTATTATATCATCATACTATAATTATGTTTATTCCATTTAAACATTGTTTCAATATAATAAATCTAAATAATTCATTAAAATTTCAAAATTAATACCAATATACATTACATGTTAATCAAACTATGCTAACAAATAAATCACATAATTAGAAATTGTCTAATGCCGCGACTTTTATTTTTAGATAAGTATGGTTACGTTTCACATGAGTTGTATTCAGGTACGGTAAATCCTTCTGGTTCTTTTACCACATCATCTGTCACGCCCCAAACCCAGAAATTGGATTCACAGGAATCCCGATCGCTGAATCCGGTACCGACAGCCTCCGCAGTACCCCATTCTCGGCTCCTAGCATTCATATGCCGGATTTCCAATCCTGGGATCCTACAAGGAGGATTTTTTTTTTTGTACATTTAACTAGTAATAAGCATAACCACAAGTTTATCCAAATCATAAAGGCAACATCATCATCACATATCCACTAATATAATCATTTAAATACAATATTAAAAGAAAAATATATATGTCAAAATCAAAGCTCCAGAAAGCAGCTGCACGCTCCAAGCTCAATGCTGCTGCAACCTAACATCACGTGCACATATCTATCGTGCATAAGCTTATAGAAAGCTTAGAGGGTAGTGTAAGTGTGTGCACGAGATAAGTGTCAAGTATTCAATACAATATCATAATCATACAATACCGGAAAGCAATTAATCCATAAACCATACAATAACTGAATAAGCAGAAACACTAATAAGAGCAGGAATTATCAGCGTAAACAGAAATACTGACAAGATTATAATCATGCAATAACAGAATAAGCGGAAGTATGAACAAGTCCATAAGTTAATCAATATCAGAATACGCAATATAGGACAGTTATGCAAATGATGAGTCATATATAATCAAATGTCGAATGACAAGGATATAATGTAATACAAATTCGAAAGAGCTAATAAATATCATCACTCTCATCTAAGTCACGGGAATATAGAAATATAACAATCCACAATGCCATACGCCGAAGATGTAATAGAATATGCAGTTTATGGTGCTAATAGAATGACCGTGCTGGAGTGTGATGTCGGGATGATAGTACGTAGTATCGCAGGTTACGAGGTCCACCACAAGGAACCTCTATCTAAACCAGTCCCATACCTAAATTTGGATAGTCTGACTCAACGTGGTAAACTCCTGATCTCAGGTTAGTCGGGCGCCCAACCGAAATCCTTACCATAATGAAGATACACAATAATTAGTTGTGCATCACCAGCCCGAGTGGATAGTGAATGGATGAATGAATGAGTATGCAACTCCTACTCAGTAGCCTGTCAGCACAGTAGCCTGCCAACCGCTGGTAGCTCGCCCAGGCCTTAGCCCCGCCCACATCACACTCGCCCACATCAGCGTCCGCCCACGTGCGCCCGCCCACATGCACAACAGTGACGAGGTGTCATAATATCATGTTAGTCCTCATATCAGTACGGTTCCTCTTTGGAGAAATCACCAGGGTCTATTACACTTCACACCACCTGCCGCGCCAATCAAGCGCACAACTGGATAAGTGAAAAAGACCTCACTATCAGCCTGTCAGTAGTGTGCCAATACCTACCCGGCTCGCCGATAGCAGACCCATTCCTCGAGCTGGTCAAACTCAGCCTAGCCATGCCTACTCCCTCGGGCGGATAAGGCCGCACCCCCTTCCAACCGACCATGACACAGTGGAGAGCCCAACCATCTGGTAATCGGCACTCAACGCTCATTTACCTACTCGGTCTAGACGTTGGAGCATCCTCTGGAACTAAGAGGGTGTTTAGGGATTTTCACTCAGGGCCATCTATGGCGGCCCGATGCTCAAACAGATTTTCGGTGTCCCATCTGGCCATCCACGATATGCCTATGGAGGCTACGACCCTGATGTCACTAGGGCGTACAGTAATCACAACACAATGCAAGATGCATGAGTCATACAATCCAATCATGCATCAATCCTGCGCATGTCATGCGCTCATGTGAGAAAATCTCCACCTATCAGGGAGTCTCACATCATCCTGCTCAATGACATATGCAATGGTCAATCACATCTCATAGCAAACATATATATGATGAGAATGAGCATGTATCATGATGTTATGATGTTACATACTCATAAACGGTATCAATAATCGGCGTCGACAATGTGGACTTTTAACCAACATTGCCCCCAAGGAATGACCCACATAGAATCAAATATATAATGGGCACATGGCCCCACACAACGGCCAAATATACGAAACAGGTGGGCCCTGGTCATGGGCCTAACACACATAACAATGGGCCTTGTCCATAGGCCTTAAATACATCTGGATGGGTCGCACCCATGGGCCTCAGATACATCACAATGGGCCTCAAATATACTTCGCAGTTGAGTCACATACCTGGGTCTAATACACATCAGTATGAGCTACATCACATAGGCCTAATATACATCACTATGGCCACAACCCATGGGCTTTAAATATACAATAGGTGGGCCCTACACATGGGCCTCAAATATATACCACGGGTGAGCCTCAATAGACGGGTCACCAATACAACAGGATGGGCCTAATGACATGGACCCCATAAATATATCGAATAGGCCGCACCAATTGGGCCTTACATACATTGCAATGGGCCATGACCCATGGGCTTTGCATACATCACAATGGGCCTCGCCCCATGGGCCTTGAATACATCATATTGGGCCTCGTATATCACGTGGGCCACATTACATGGGTCACATTATATGGGCCGCACCGATGGGCCATAAAAATGCCTCAAGGTGGCTCACAGATGGGAGCTTGGAATTACGTCAAAATCATTTCAATAGTTACAGGTGCAACATGTGTACCTCTATACTCATCAATCCTTGGGGCACATGGCCCACTAACGCTAATCAGCTTCGCCCAAAAACATGAACCATGTATCCAGCACTATCCGAACATTGTCCAATAGGTGGGTCACACATTGCATGGTGCTGATAAAAAAACATTCATCATGATGGTCCACAAAACTTAATGACATCATCCAGCAATGGAACCCACCGTCCTAACATTGGATGGCGTGGATTTGATCCATACATCCCACCTTTCCAATCAAATGGACGGTGAGGATAGAGAATACATATAGCAAGGTGGATTCCCACCCCCACACGCTACTGGATGGACAGCAGAGATAAAAAGCATACATCATGGTTGGATGGACAGCGTAGATGTAATGCACTTACATCCAGATGGGGTCCACGTCAGTGTGGCCCACCTAGTTTTAAATCAAACTGATATTTATTTATTTATTGTTATTATTAAAGTTGCTCCAGCGTCTAAATACCTACTGTCCAGGATTGGATGGTGCGGAACATTAAGGTGGGTCCCACCTCACACGTACCACACATGTGGGATGGTTCCACATATATAAAACAGAGGGACGGGTTAGATAAAGCACACACCAGCCATGTGGGCCCCTCAGAGTTTACTGACGTCAAATGGCAGCTATGCTGCTGGGGTCCCGCATCTTCAAACGGAATGACGGTCTGGATCATCAGACCCATGGGTGTCATGTCCTGTTCAAATGAAAGGACGATCTGGATCATCAGACCCTACAAAATTTGCTAACTTCAATACAGTAACTATATAGCTGCGTGTGGGACCCAATAGAGGGATAGTTGGATATTCACATGCCTCAAGTAGGACCCACCATCCAGAGGTCTGGACGGTGCGGATTGAAACACATACATCATAGCAGTCCACACGTGTGGATCTAGACGTGCATCAAGGTGCATCCCATGTGGATGAAGTCCACCATCAATCAGACAGTGTGGATTGACAGATTCATCACGGTGTGCTTCACCCACCACCATCCAAGTATGAACGGTGTGGGTAAAAGATACTTACATCAAGGTGGGTCCCACGTGGGGCCCACCAGACATATCTATATATAAAATATAATATAATATTATTTTATTTATCTTTCTTTCTTCTTTCTCTTTCCTTTATTATTATTATTATTTGAAAATAGGTTCCAGCGTCCAGACCCGGACGCTGGAACAGATGGACGACTTTGATTTTCACATGATGTGGAGTCCACACGTGCGTGGGTCCCACAGTTCTCTGCAGCATAGATGAGTCACATAGATCATGAGTGGGATCCACGGGACCGTCTAACCTATCCAGCACCGTCCAGATGGTCTGGACGGTGTGGATGAAATAAATACATCATTGTGTGGCTCAACAGCAGTTGGGCGGTTGGGATCCAACACACATAATCACCTGAGATCCACTGAACTTACTGACATCAGTCAACCAGTTGGGGTCCCACCGTTGGATGGTTTGGATGCAACACACGCATCATGGTGGGCTCCATGGTCACGTCCACATGGACAGGTGGTGTGGAATATGAAGCATACATCATGGTGCGCTCCTCACACCCATCCATATGGATGCTGTGGATATAAAACATATACATCAAGGTGGGGTACCATCCCACATGTGCAACACGTGTGGGGTGGCCCCACACGGTTGCAAATGGTTGGACAGTATAGATGAAACACATACAACGGGTAGGCACCACAGAGTTAACTGACGTGCAGCAATGTGGGACCCATTGTCCAAGATTTGGACGGTGCGGGTCCAACACATAAGCAAGGTGGGTTCACACGTGTGGGCCACCATAACGTTTATTCTCCATCCAATCAATGAATAAGGTCACAGAGACCTGGATTGAGATGAAAAATAATCAGAAAAAAAAGAGTTTCAAAGGTAAACGTTCAATCCCCTGCTGCTAGTGGTGTGGTCCACCCGAGCACCGTTAACGGCAGATTTTGGGGGTATTCCCATGCCTGAAGGGAACCCATCAATTACATGGTGTGGATACTCTACATGCATCACGGTGGGGCCTGAGGTGGGGCCCACCATTCCACTTGCCGTGACGCCGGACGCTGACAGCAACAGCGTTAGCGTCTTGCTTCCCTTTTTCTTTCTCTCTCTCTCTTTTTTTTTTTAAATTTCTAGAAATATTTCATAGGTGGGGCCTATATCAGTAAAATCCACACCGTCTATTAGTCCCTTTGGCTCGTAACAAATCTAAATAGTCCAATTATACAGTTTTTTTTTGACATATAAAAACATCACAGTGGGCCTTAACAGTATAAGCCACCCAAAATCACCATTTTCCATATTATGGCCCACCAGAGATCCGGATTTGGGCCCATTTTTCGGCTCAATGCCTAAAATGATCCACTGAATGGGATGGACGGCGTGGATTGAATTCATTCCACAAGGTGGGGCCTACATAAGCAGCCCACCCAAAAAGCATCAAAGCTAAGTACCCTTTTTCTTCCAGCGAGTACACCTCATTGTTTGTTCAACTCCAGTGAGCCCGTCCAGCGTCCAGGGACGCTGGACGGATGATGTTTCTATGCCGTTCATCAAGGTAGGTCCCACGTGGACGTGGCCCACATGGTTTGAATCTATTTGATATTCATGTTATCCATCACCAAGGGTAGGGCCCACATGGCTTGGACAGTTGGATAAGACACACATCAAGGTGGGGTCCATTCGAGTGGGCCACACATCACACAAACATGAGAAAGAGAGGGAGAGAGAGAAGCACCCACCTTTGATCTCTTCTTCCTTCGTCCGCCAACACGATATAGAGCACCAAGGAGACAATTTCAACAGTCAAGATGTTCTTTGGATGGTGGAGATGGGAGGTACAAAGTGGGCCACACAAGGTTCTCTCATGGGAGACATGGACGTGGGTGCTCCATGGAAGGATTGCTTGGAAGAAATGAGAGAGAGAGAGGATAGGATGTAAGGGAGTGATGGGTGATGGGTGGTATGGGTTGTGTAAGAAAGGGTTGACTTGGAGAATGGCTTGTGTACTTGGGGATGGGATGGGGTGATGGGTTACTTTGTACTTGATTGATTTGATTTGATTTGATTGATTGATTTGATGGATGGTAGAGATTCTCTCGGGATTAAAACGCGCGGTGTTTTCTTCAAACTGAACGCGGACCCACATCTCTTGGCTTGGGTATCGCCTCGGGGCGCAAGACGCGACATCGGAACCGCAGCGATGCCGCGATCGCACTAGTACAAGTCTCAGGTCGAGCCGACTCTAATATATGAGACACGACTCGTGATCGGGCGCAAACGCCGATAACTGATCGCGGGTCTCCGAAATTCGACTGGAAGGATCGCGGGAGTTGACGGAACAGTACGGACTAGGATACGGGTCTTACATTATCTATTAATGTCTCCTCTGTACGATTTTTTCATCAATAAAAAGATAAGCTGACCAAACTTAGTGAAATAACCCAGCATGATTCATAATTATATTAATTAAAATAACATAAAAATGTATGCACAATGATATGGATGCAAATGGTGTATGAATGCATTAGATGAGGTGATCGTCCATCTGCTTGGGTTGGAGGTCGTCAACCCGCATCCACCCGTTGGGTAAACTTTCACCTTTTGGTAGGCTTGGGCATAGCCCGCATCTAGTAACACTCTACCAGGATCGATATTTCTTCTATGGAGGGTCTCCAGGATCGACCATACATTACGTAAATGTAATGAATGATAGATGATATATAAATGCATATTTTTCATATTTGACATAGTTGTTTTAATCAGAATATTCACATATGAATTTAGCGTACAATTATCATAACAAAATACTTAAATTAATATATCAATCAATCAAACAATTATAAACAATTTATTTTAATTTTAATAAATTATGAGACAAGTTGGGTTACTCACCTGAGTCTGGTAGTATAGAATCCATAAAGTAAATGAGTTAGTTTGAATTCAGAGATCCTATCAGTTATATCCACAATATTATTATTCATTTAGTTATTTTACATGGCGATGCCCACCTTTGATTAACATCCTAAGTGACCATATCTAAAATAATCAAATAATTAAAAAAATTATTTCGTATTTCTATATTTTATTTTATTTTTAAAATTATAAAATTGATTGGAAATTATTTGATTGGGGTGGCCTATTGGATAATCAGATCATTTAGATTATTGAGGTTTAGTTATATTTTGCTTCTACATATTGGAAGAATGGTGTGGATCTAACCACACATACACCAATGACTCATCTCAACCTTTTACGCCAAGTGATACTAAGACTTGCGCAAAAATCTAAGATTCCTTATTAAACATTTATACATTTAACTAGTGTGGCGTATCTGATGGTCAGATTGATCTGAAAATTATGACCCTTGTATATTTTGGCCATAGGGATCATATGATCCGGACAGATCTATCTTAACACAATAATATTCCATCCATTTTATTTATTATTAAAATATTACTAACTAGATCTGAAATCATTAAAACATCACTTTATTAAAATTGACTCTACACACCTATACGATGATGGTGTGGATAATCCACACAATCCATCGTATAGATCAAGAAGAAATTAATAACATAATAAAAAATTAAAAAGATCTAATAATTAGAACTTACCTGATTAAGCCTTCTTAGAATTTTCTCTTCCTTTTACTTTAAGGCTTCTTATTATTATTATTATTATTATTATTATTATTATTATTATTATTTATATGCAGAAACTTTTCGTATCCCTTTTTAAAGAAAATTCTTATAAGATAGAATAAACACATCCTCCCTTATCCTAAATTAAATTTTTTTTTTAAATACATTTGATAAAAAAATTATTATTACTAATTCAACAATTAATTCCTAAACCTCTATCTCAACTAAGAATATTTCTACCAACTCAGCTATTAACTTATTCTCATTTTTTTTATTTAAAAATAAAATATTTAAATATTTAACTTAATTTTTTATAATGTACCGAAATTTAGGGTTGTTACAAAAATCCTACCCGTCCCTTTCTCCTTTACCCTTCTGGGATTGTTCACCGTCCATCTTTGAAGTGACAGTGACTCATCCACTTCACAGACGTATAACTTGAACGGCTTAGACTCATCCAAATACAAAAAGGAATTATAATGTCTTAATTAGTTAGATTTTTTGTAGAGTCAACTATCTAAACCGTCTATCGAGGGGCTTGCAATGAAATACGAATTACCTGTCAAAACCCTTCTCATGAACTTATAATAAGGTTCGAAACTGGCCCGAACTTGCCCGATTGCTGACCGGGCCGAGTTCAGGCTGGACATGTTAGCCAGGTGATTAGGTTGGGCCGAGTTCGGGCTGAGTGTGGCTGGTGACCGGGCCGAGCCAGGTTAAGCCTAGTTGGACTTGGATTGACTCGTGTGCACCCCTACTGCGTATCAACCATATCTACTAGAGTATTTCTTCAAAGAGTCTGGACTCTGGATCCATGGAGACGGATTGGCTACTCCCCTTGAAACCAGCACGTGGCTTGTGGTCGGTCCTCTGTGGGCCCCACCATGATGTATGCGTTTCATCCATTCTGCTCATCCATTTTTAAAGATCCTTTTAGGTCTTGATACAAACAATTATAAGGATAAAAATCTTATGTTTACTACCTCACTACAAAAAAATAATGATTTGATATCCATCATTAAAATCCTCCTAATGTCCACTGTACTGTTTATTTGACATCCAATCTGATGAGTAGGTTAGAAAGACCAAGATGAAGAGAAACAATAAATATCAGTTTGATCCAAAACTTTTATGCCCCCGGAATGTTTTTAATGGTCAACTTTCATTCAACACTGTTTCCCGTGATGTGGTCCACTTGAGATTGAGATATACCTCATTTTTGTTTTCAGCTATAAAATGATTTATAAAAATAGATGGACGGAATGGATGAAACATATAAATCATCGTGGGGCCCATAGAGCAACGACCACCAGCCAATGGCCGGTGGCAGGGGGAGTAGCCAATCCGTTTCCGGACCCACCGTCGACGTCCTAAGTCCTCCTCGTGTCAGTAGCCATCGAGTTTACCTCGTTGCTATCGAAAGATTCGAAACTCAAAGAAGGCGATGAAAGCACCCTCCTCTTTTTCATAATTTCATAAATGCCATCAACTGACCTCTCTTATCGCTCCTCCGATAATTACATCAACTACAAGGGCAATTAGCCATTGCTCTATCTGCAACGGAACAACTCTGTTCTATTTCTCCACTCTCAAGTCTCACCTACGTTACAAAAGATCGCTCTCTCCTGCAAAAATCCCCTTTTCAAGCTTTTTCTCCGATACGGCAATGTCCGTCGCGACGCACTCTTCTTCGTCCGCTCTCTTTTCCCCTTTCAATCAGGTTCTCCTTCCCTCCCATTTCTCCTTCACATTCTTATGAATTCCATTTCTCTCCTCCAAAAAGAAGAAAAAAAGAAACATCGTTTACCTTTCTCTACTTGCAACAGGACAGAAGAAAATGCAAACTTCCCTTCCAATCATCACAGCAATCTCTCTTCAAATTCCAAACAACATTTCCCAAAATCCATGCTTTGTCCGGCAACGGATCTTCCCTGGAGACTGGTATTTCAGCTTCTGATCCACTCAAAATATCCGATCTCTTTGAATCTGTTCTGATTTTCATCTGAATTTTCAGGTTTAAGCACTGAGCTCACTGCCGTCTCGAGCTTCAGTGAGATCGTTCCTGATACTGTCATTTTCGACGATTTTGAAAGGTAAGTAGTTTTTTTTTTTTGGAACAATATTCGTCCTTGTCAATCTCCTCTCTTTCTTGATCCACATCTGTAAGGATTACATGTAATGTAGGTTTCCACCGACGGCTGCTACCATTAGTTCTTCTCTCCTTCTAGGCATCTGCAGCCTTCCAGATACGAAATTTAAGGTGAATATGTAATTAATGGTCGCTGTTGCGAATCATTAGTGATAAAAAAGAAAGTTGGACTTGTTTCTTCTTTCAGTGCATGTGTTTGTGTTTGTGTTTGTCTATGGGAATGACTGAAATAGTAGGATCTGCGTGTAGAGTGCTATCGAAACTGCGCTTGCTGATGGAGAATGTTATGCACAAGCAGATTCTAACCTCCGGCTGTCTTGTTTCTTCAACAAGGTTTGTTTCTGTGCATTGACTTGATTTTTAATTGGAATTGGCTTTATGTGTTGGTAATGCCAACAAGTGGCTATGGGTTGGCTTAGGCTTTGGTTAATGTTGGAGCTGACCTTGCAAAATTGGTTCCTGGGCGAGTGTCGACTGAAGTGGATGCTCGTTTGGCTTACGATACGCACGGCATCATTTGGAAGGTATTGTTACAAGTAGATTTTCCATATGATTAGAATTGTAGATGTCACCAAATGTGCCACTCTTGTCTGTTGTATGATGAACTTATGTAATGCTTAGTTGCATGGGATGTATATTAACTTTGGGTGGTTGACATTGGAAGCTCTATCAATCTTGTTTTTGGCTTTTCTCTCTATATACAATTGGGGTGGTGATTCCTCTTTTAGAAAATGACTGGGGTTCACTTCACAATTTTATATATGCATGTTTCTATTTTCTGAATCCATAACTTGTGAAAGTTAACAGTGGGAACTTAGCTTCTGACAGGTGATATAAGGAAAAGGAAGAAAGGGAGGAAGAGAAGAATTGGGTGATTTCCAACAGTTCGAAAATGGGGTTTCTGAAGGATTGGTTGTGTGACCCATATGATTGCATGGGAATGGCAAAAAGTTCAAAACGAGTGTACTTGGTTGATGTTCATTTGGATCAACATCTATCATTGTTAGTAAGTGCTTTTTATTGTTAGGAGTTTTATGTGTCCTTATCAGGTTTGTTAGTAGTTTAATTTCACAACAAGTGTCTTGGGTAGGGATTAAAGCTAGATTGGTTATGTAAAGAAAAAGAATTGGGGGGGGGGGTTCATTTTCCTTTTGATTAGGAGTGAATCTTAACCACCTGAGGAGTGATTTCTCCTACCCTTTCTTGCACTAATGATGGATTGGTGCTTTGAAGCTATCCTACTTGTTCTCTCTTATCCATTATCTTAATGGTTCTTTGTTCTCTTTAGCTCTATGGGTTGTTACCAAAGTTTTTGTTATCAACAAAAAGAAGTGTGAGGTTATTCAGCTTTTACAGTTAGATACATGTTCACAATCCTAGCTGTTAATTTTTTTAATTGATGCACTTATTTGTATCCAGCGTTTGGGAATTAAATTTCTGGACTGATCATGACCATCCAATGGTTGCATCCCTTATATCAACAATGATCTCCTTTAATCCATTAGTTTGCAGTGAACAATTAGATACATAGAAACTTCTAATCTAGTTTATCAAAGTTGGGACACGTCAAAGAATTATGGCTCATATATAAGAAGTAAAGATAAAACATGGAGGGAAGAAATGCATTGATAACATTTGGCAAGTAAAAGTTTTTTGTTATTTGGTGTTAAACTACGTGGAACTTAGGGCCTGTTTGGTAAAACTTATTTTCAGCACTTATCACTGAAATAGGCTATTTTCAGTGATTTTTCCTCGTTTAGACTGTTTGGCAAATCCAAGAACTACTTAATTTGGATTTTCACTAGAAAAATTGTTTTTTTAAAATCTTTCCTTGCTTGACTTAAGACTTAACACGGAATGCTACAAGTGATTTTGTTTAAAATCATTGGTCTTTTTTTACCAAAATATCCTTAGTAAAACTTATTTTCAGCACTTATCACTGAAATAGGCTATTTTCAGTGATTTTTCCTCGTTTAGACCATCTGGCAAATCCAAGAACTACTTAATTTGGATTTTCACTAGAAAAATTGTTTGTTTTTTTTTTAAAGCTTTCCTCTCTTAACTTAAGACTTAACATGGAATGCTATAAGTGATTTTGTTTAAAATCATTGATCACTTTTGACCAAAATATCCTTAAATTTTTTTCTTTGTAAATTACAACTCTATCCTTTTGTAAGGGACTCCAGTGAAGCTTTGAAATGGATTTGGATTGACAAACACTTGGCAAAGTTTTGTAGGCCCCATCATAATGTATGTATTATATCCACACCGTCCTTCTATTTTTCCATATCATTTTAGGGCATGAGCCCAAAAATGAGGCGGATTCAAATGTCAGGTGGACCACACCACAAAAAGCAATGGGACAATGATGTCCACCGTTGAAACCTTCTTAGGGGCCACCATGATTTTTATTTTCCATCCAACCTATTCATAAGGTCACACAGACCTGGATGAAGGGAAAACACAAATATTAGCTTGATCTAAAACCTTAGTGGCCCCAAAGAAGTTTTCAGTGGTAGGCGTTCAATCACCACTGTTTTCTATGGTGTGGTCCGCTTGAGCTTTGGATCTGCCTCATTTTTGGGCTCATGCCCTAAAATGATCTGACCAAATGGATGGACGGTGTGGATATAACACATACATCATGGTAGGGCACACAAAACTTTGCCACGTCAACGCGATACCTAGATGCTATGATCTATACTTGGGCATCCACTTTGAAAGGGATTCGGATTTTGTAGTGACCCCTCTAGTACCAAGCTTAGTACTGGTTGAAGCTCTGTGGGACCCACCATGATGTTTGTATTTCATTTACACCATCCATCCATTTTTCTAACTTATTTTAATGCATCACTCCAAAAATGAGGTACATCCAAAGCTACCACACGATAGGAAACAATGGGAATTGAATGCCTATTGTTAAAAACTTCTTGTTGGCCACGTAAGTTTTGAATCAAGATGATTTTTGTTTTTATTCTTTATTTTTTATATTACTCTATGAATAGGTTGGATGACAAATAAACATCTCAGTGGACCTTAGGAAGCTTTCGACGATGGGCGTCACTATTACCATTGCTTCCTATGGTGTGGTCCACTAGATATTGGATTTGCCTCATTTTTGGGTTTATATCCTAAAATGTGCTCGCAAAATGAATAGACGGTGTGGATTAAACATATAGATCATGGTGGAGCCCACAAAGCTTTTCTAGTATTGACCTGTACCGAGCTTGGTGTTGCAGGGGTCACTACTGAATTCGAGTTCAAGACCTTTGAAAGAGAGCGGATTAGGTGTTGCTTGGATAACACGTTAGTGGGTGTTACCCTGGGGCTCACCTTGATGTATGTGTTGTATATCCATGCCATCCATAAGTTTTTCTAGCTCATTTTAGGGTATGGTCCCAAAAATGAAGCAGATCCAAATCTCCATTGGACCATGCAGTGGGGATTGAATGTCACTATTAAAGGGCCACAAAAGTCTTAGATCAAGCTAATATTTGTGTTTTCCCTTCATCCAGGTTTGTGTGACCTTATCGATAAGTTGGATGACAAGTAAACATTAAGGTGGGCCTTATGAAGTGTCTAATGGTGGATGTTCAATGACCATTGTTTTCTATGGTATGGTCCACTTAAGATTTGGATTTGCTTCATTTTTTGGATCATGCTCTAAAATGAGATGGGAAAACTGACGTATGACATGGATATTCAAAATATACGTCAAAGTGGGCTCCACTGTTAGGGTAGCACCCACTAAGGTTGGATGAATGCGTTTGATCCTAAACCCTAAACCCTAAACCCTTGCTCCACCAAAACCAGGGACTCAGATTCCTTAGTGACCCCTCCAGTTGGTGGTGGAAAAGCTCTGTTAGTCCACCATGATGAATGCGTTTGATCCACACCGTCCATCCATTTTTCCAGATCATTTTAGGGCATGAGCCTAGATATGAGGCAGATTCAAATCTCAGATGGACCACACTATTGGAGACAGTGGTGATTGAACACCCATCACTAAAAACTTCTTGGGGGCACCAAAGTTTTGAATCAAGCTGGTGTTTGTGTTTTCTCTTCCTCTAGGTCCGTGTGACCTATTCAATAGGTTGGATGGAAAATAAACATTATAGTGGGCCCTAAGAAGTTTTTAATGATGGGTGTTCAATCAACATTGTTTCTTGTGGTGTGGTCCACCTGAGATTTGGATGTAACTCATTTTTTGGATCATGCATGAAAATGATCTGGCGAATGGATGGACTACTTGGATAAAACACAGATAACATGATGGGGTCCACAGAGCACCAACCAAAGCTTCTATCACCCACCAGGTGTGCTTGTCCACTAATGACATCAATCGAAGGTTATGATGATTCTATTAAGAAGAATATAGTGCATGGTCCATGATGTGGCTCATCTCACCAATGCACTTTGATCACAAATCTAAAGGCCACACCTATATTATCACCTACTTGCCTCATTACACAATCAATTAGTGGCACTGCACGTGGCAAACATGAAAGATCCAGACTATTCATGTACTTGGCTTTATTTGGTGGGAAATGCATTAAAATTTTATTGGCTTGGCATTGGTGAACTAAATATGGAGGCATGGCAATGATAAGTTTCGTCTTGTACTCTACAAAGTTAAAAATTGGGACAGTATGGGTAAATTTTACATTGCCAATTTTCAGACATTTGTAACTTGTGTTTACCAAACAAATTTTTGTGTAAAAAGTGATTATTTTCAGGTATCAGGACTTTTTTCAGACAAATTACCAAACAGATTTTTCTATACTCATGAGTACTAAAATTCAGCACTTTAAGTTTTCCGCACTTAAATTAATTATCAGACTTTATTTTCAGTTTACTAAACGACACCTTACAAGTTGATATTCACTTATGGGGGTTCACTTGTCCTGCAAGCACACCATTACATTTAGCACAGCTCATGAGTGTATAGGGCTTCTGAGTGTTGCAAAAGGTGGCTTCGTCTGCTGAATTTGGACCACTCAAACTCCTTTTTAACTGTCCATTCTTTTCGTTCAAGGGTGTCCCTTCTGATGACTAGACCTGTTTGGCTTTTGCATATGGTCATCTTCATGGTGGAGACTACCTTGTTCATGCTAGGTTGATGTGGTGCTGTGTAGATGTGTTTGTGGGGCCTGAAAACCTCTTTACTCACATCAAGGCATGAACTGGTGTTTCCCAACAACTGCCACAATTACTAGGCACCCTACGCTCTACTTTCTCATGTTACCATACATATTACCTTAAAAAAATAATCTGCAATTGTCATGATCCCTTAAAATAGTCAGGGATGGCAAATAAAGCAAGAAAAACTGAAGAAATTAGGAACGAATGTTGGTAACGTGCATGAGTTCTGTGTTATTGGTCTTCATCATCATCATCTAAGCCTTGTCCCAACTAGTTGGGGTCGGCTAAGTTCTGTGTTATCAGTCAGAAAGGAAAAAAATGTATGTGAAATTGGAATGGTAGAAAAGAAAAGAAAAAATAAATAACCCAAAGCAGAATCAAATCAGATATGATAGACTGTATTTATTGATGATGCTTTTATGAGTTGGCCTTTACAAAATCAGTGCTCGAATCAAATTCTTGATGTCCTGCACACTGAAATTCTTCTGTTGAGCCCAAAATTTATGAAAATAATCTAATCATACAGTTATGAAATTCCATGGTTAATAGATGTTGAGTATGCAAATTTTTTTTTTAAAATCACAACCGTCTCATATCTATTCCACTAACATCCAGAAATGCTACATATAAATCACCAAAAAAAAGGTGAAAAAAACTGACGATAAAATTGATGCCCATGAATCTCAGATATGTTATCTGTATACTTCACTTACATGTGCACATTCATATTGAAACATGCCCATTGGTATTGCTTATCCGTTTTAGGAAACTCTATTAGGTGCATTCTTGCCCATGGATGTGTATTTTGTGCACTGCTCAGTGGGCAGCAAAACCTTTTTTTTAAAAGCTAAATGATCTTTTAGGAGAACTTTCATTGAAAGAATGGGTGCGTGAAGGGTTCTCAGGAGTTTCAACACCCGGTCAAGGGTTCGAGTATCCATAGGTGGTGAAATCCCACTAAGGCGTGAGTGTGTGGGGGTGTGTGTGCGTGTGTAAAAAAAGAAAGAAAGAAAGAATGGGTGTATGTGTTTATCTACATCTTCAAGGATAAAGAGCAATTTGCATATACATAGATGTACTATCTTGAGTGATTTTGGGAAGGCTGTGGTATAGGTATTGGTTAGACATGGAATGTTGTGACCTGCTTGCCTGCTCAGATGCTGAACAGTTCATACACTATGGAACGTCTTCTTTGGAGCAGTGGAATTGGATAGAGGTGATAACTGATAAGAGAAATTTTTAGCTTGATACATATTGCTTTTATTCATATGTTTAGAGAGGCGAATTTTTAGGCTAATTCTTTAGCTGGGGATGGTGTTACTTGTCCTTTTATTATTATATTATCTGTTAATGATGTCCTGTTCTTGGCCTTCTTTCCTTCTTGAGATAATTTAATTTACTAGAAAATAGAAGGAAAAACGACCCTCTGTTGGTGGTATGAAAAGCTTAACACACCTGCTCAAATTTTGTGGATCCAAGGGTTTCATTTTCCAGATAAGTCCTTTGATACACGTATCTTACCGTTAATTTTGTAGGTGCATGAACTGCTGAAACTATATAATGAAGTAGAGGTCCCTCCAGAGCGTCTATTGTTCAAAATTCCTTCAACCTGGCAGGTAATGTATCAAAACAAGGGAAATGTCTAAATCGTCCTAATTTTTCTTATATCCAAAAATTTCAAGAGGCGATGCATGCAGGTCAACATCTTTACTTCTTATCCCTTTTTGCTTCATTAATTCTTGTTCTTCCACTCAGGGGATTGAGGCCTCAAGATTGCTGGAATCTGAGGGCATACAGACACACTTGACATTTGTTTATAGGTACCTGTGACGATTTTTATAAAATTTAATCTCCTTTTTACATCAAAAGAAGCATTTAGTTGGAAAAATATATTGTCTTCTTCTTCTTCTTCTGAGAGAGAGTTCAAGAGAGAGAGAGAGAGAGAGTTCAGAGAGAGAGTTCAGAGAGAGAGTTCAGAGAGAGAGAGTTCAGAGAGAGAGTTCAGAGAGAGAGAGAGAGAGAGAGAGAGAGAGAGAGAGAGAGAGAGAGAGAGAGAGAGAGAGCCACAAAATTTTAACTGGAGTCGGTTACATGAATCTTTTTCTGCCATTTGACTCTATCAAGCATTTTACTCTATCAAGGGCCATAACTTTAGTTAGATACCATAGTCATCAAGTCTTTTCTTACTACCTCACCCCACGTCCACACAACCAAACCACCTAAGACTACTTTCCCCCATCTTATTACCTGTTGGTGCTACTCCTAAATTCCCTTAAATGCATTCATTTACACTCATCTTATAAACATATCATTCCCTAACTGTCATTCTATCTCATAAAGCATGGCTAGTCTTGTAACCATCCTATAAAATTTCCCTTTCAGTTTGATTGGTACACTACAATCACATAAAACTCCAGAGGCACTCCTCCATTTCTCCTATCCCACTTGAATTCTATAGCCAACACCCTCTCAATCTCTCTACCCCTATGAATTGTTATTATCATTTGAATGATCTATTCACACGAATTATTGACCGAAGATATTGAAAGTGGTCATTTTGGAAAACTTCTTGGTCAACAATCTTTACTAATTCCCCGTTCCCACTCCTATTGTTACTAAAATTACACTCCATATAATCAGTTTTAGTTCGACTAATTTTAAATATTTTAGATTCTAAAGTACCACTCCATAAGTCTAGCTTTGCATTTATGCCTTCCCTTGTTGTGTCAATCAAAACTATGGGATCTGCAAACAACACACCATAAAATCTCTTCCTGAAAATGCATAGTAAACCTGTCCATAACCAATGTGAAAAGGTAACTATGTGATCTGCAAACAGCACACCATAAAATCTCTTCCTGAAAATGCATCGTAAACCTGTCCATAACCAATGTGAAAAGGTACGAGCTCATTACTGGCCCTTGGTACAACCGTGCAAGCTTATGGTAATTGGGACCTCACTTGTCTCTTCACTAGTGGTCTTCACATTTGTTATTTCTCCCTCATACATATCCTTAATCACATCAATATATCCTCTTAAAACTCCTTTCCTTCTTTGCACTCACCACATTAACTCTCTAGGAACCTATTATAAGTCTTCTCTTAGTCAATAAAAACTATATGGAGATCCTTCCTCCTCTCCCTATATTTCTCCATCAATTGTCTAAGTAGAAAAATAGTTTCAGTGATCAACATCTTTGCATGGCATTCCGTAATGGTAATGGTGGTTGTAACGGTCACTGCCATTTCTGTTACAATATGGGTTCCAGCGGCTGTTGTGGTCTCTCTCTCTCTTTTTTTTTTTTTTGAACTCTCTCTCTCTCTCTCTCTCTCTCTCTCTCTCTCTCTCTTTTTGAAAAAAGAAAAACTGGGTAAAAAACTTATTGGCCTTTTAATGGACTGTTATGACTGTTATGGGGGCTGTAATGGTTTTTTTTTTTCCTCGTAACATGAAATGTTTACCACCGTTACTGTCTCGCAACAACCATTACGGTAGCCTTGCATGAAACCAAACTAAATTTCTAATATGTTTGTCTCATGCTTTAGTCTTTGCTTAATTACTCTTTCCCAAATTTTTATAGTATGGCTCATAAGTTTAATCTCACGACAGTTTGTGCAGATTTGTATCTCTACTTTATTCGTACGAATAGGTACTGTGCTACTTTTCCTCTATTCATTTGATGCTTTCTTCAATCTTACAATTTTGTTGAACAACTTTGTCAACCAAAATAACCCAATATCTCTCATACACCTACAAACCTCTATTGGTATACCGTGTAGTCAAAGGGCTTTTCCTGTTTTCATCTTTCTCAAAGCTTATTTTGCTGATTTTTTTTTTTTTTTTGGGTGTCCCCGTCCCTTTTGAGGCGGGACTATTCGCCGTAGATACATGCAATCACCTACAACCACGTGTATTGGGTAATGCCAAGGAGGGGAGTCGAACCCACACCTATAGAGAGCAAACCCACGGTGATGGCCTCTTGCCCAAACCTCGTTGGGTAGCTTATTTCGCTGATATCCTAATCCTACAACAATATCTATGGATTTTGACATTATTCGAAATTATGGTTCCTTCATTATTCGTAATGACATCTTTCTTATATTATCTTGTCCTCAATCTATTGTAAAAATCATCATAAGCCTTAAGTTTAGTCTCACTTACTGCTTTCTTAGTAATCTTGGCATTTCTATATTATTTAAGATTTTCATTGCCAGGCTTTCAAACATGAACATTTCTTGTTTATAGATTTTTTGTACATCATCATTCCACCACCAACTTTCCTTACATGATTGGCTTCCCTCTCTAGATACTCCTAAAACATCCTTTGCCACTTCCCTAATGGATTCAACCATCTCATTCCACATAATGTTTACTTCTTCCTTAACATTTCACTTTCATTCTTCCATCAACTAAATTCTAAATAACATTATTTTCTCTCTTTTTTAATTCCATCGCCTAGTTTTTTGGTCACTTGTTAATTTTATCCCCTTTCTCCCATCTCTTAATCTAAACATACATGACCATTAACCTGTGTTATGTGGTTAAACTTTCTTTAGGTATCACCTTGCAGTCCTTACATATTGTTATGTCTTCTTAAGTAGAAAGAATCTATTTGGCTTATATACAATCCACTTCTGAAAGTTATTAAATGTGCATTTCTTTTTAAAGTATGCATTTGGTATAGCTAGATTGTATGCCATAACGAAATCAAGGATAGTTTCCTCCATCTCATTTCTTCTCTTAAAATCATATCCTCCATGTACCCCTTGATATCCTCTGCTTTCTTTTCCTACATGATCATTCAAATCTCCTCCTACAAATATTCTCTCTTCTTGTAGTATTTCTTGCATTAGTCCATTTATATCCTCCTAAAATTGTCTTTTAATTCTATCATCTAACCACATTTATGATGCATATGCACTAATAATATTGATTATCTCCTCTCGTAACACATGTTTTATTAATTAAATCCTATTACTTACTCTATCAACATCTACAACTTTATCCTTGAAATCTTTATCCACCATCTTTATCCTTGAAATCTTTATCCACCACTATCCCTTTCTCGTTTCTGTTATTGTCCTTTCCTATATTCCAAAGCTTATTTCCTTCAATTTCCCTAGTTCCCCCTTTTCCACCTGATTTCCTGAGCGCAAGCTATGTTTAACTCTCCCTTGCTTCCTTGTCTTACTAACTCCACACTCTTACTTGTCAATGTGCCTATATTCTAGTGGTAATACAAATCCTATTCCCTTGGACTAACTTCTTTGTCTGCTTTCGTCCACAATGGCACGGGAACCCTTGCCTGCTTCTCACAACAATTTGTTGTTGTTGCGGCCATGGTTCTGAATGTCGATATTGGTCAGCGTATCGAGCTTGTGGAAAAATAATGCGATACGACGTCGCGTATCAGTACCGTGACTGTATCGGCCAGTATTAGTCAATTTTCTTAAAGCAAAAGAAAAAGAAGAAAGATGTAGAGTGGGTCGCTAATAGTTTCTTGGCCAAGATGTATCAGAAGAGGCCCGATCGCAAGCGGAAGTGATTCGGACTGTCAGGACCTTAAATCGGGCATATCTTGCAATCCGGAATGAGTTATATGATTTTGGGGTAGGACGAGCCACTTTAGCCACCCAACCTGCTACGCTGGGTTGTGTACGTCAAATTTACGAATTAACATCAGATCGACGGTCGAATTCCCATTTTATTTTCGTTTTTACCATTTATAGTAAGTTTTAGTGTGAGTATAACTCTTCATCTGTTGCGCTTTAGAAGTTGCGCCCAACATGAAAAGTGCTTTAGAATAATTAGGAGAACATATTGGTTCGGCCAAATAGGACACTTACTATTTTTGGCCAAAAACCATGCGCACAAGTAGACATCGCGACCGTCTATAAATAGTAAGCTTATTATTTATAGTAAGTCGCGAATTCTAGGAGTTTTAGTTGTAGTTTGATTCCAAAACTTCTCTCATGGCTTAATATCCCTATTTAAAGGGTTTTGAACTCGTTTATTTTCATTCATCAATCAAGTTACGAATTTTATAGGATTTATTTTCTATTTTCTTTGCTTTTTCCTTGTGGATTCGAGAAGTCTCTATGAGGAGTCCAGAGAGGCTCCTTGGATTCGGAGTAGTTATCCCCTTGAGGAAGATGGTGATTGACCTCATCACGTTCATCCCTGCGTCAAAAAAGAAAAAAAGAAAAAAAAGGAAAAAATGAGATATCTAAGAATCTATCTTTTCTTCCTCTTCTTTTTTTTTTTTTTGGGGGGGGGGGGGGGGGGGGTTCTGACCATGTGTATTCAATGGTGTATCGGACCATTCTTTGATAAGAATATTGTCTGACAGTTTGACTTGTTGAATGTTAGTTAAATGGGCCCTAATTAAACACAAATCAAGCATGATTTGGTGAACTAGGGCCCATTACATTGAAATACACCAAGAAGAAGATGAAAATATAAAAAAGAAAGTGAAGGTTTACTCTTCATTCAGATTTTTACCATAATGGTCCACTCAATGTTTTAATTATCGTTATCGCGTAATGTATCGCACCCTTGGGATACGGATACATATCGGTTATTGCATGGGATATATCGGTTGTATCGCGTAATGTATCGTTGTTGTTGGGAAACATGGGAACAACATTGGGAAATTGGTCAATTTTTTCCATGAAACTTCAAGGATTGTTGAAAAAGATACCAATACTCACTTAGAAATCAAAACATTACAAAAAATAGTGCACATAATTGGGGTTTTTTTTCTATGGGATCCTAATATGTGTGCTTTCCAACTGAATTGATGCAAGTATATTCAAAGTCTATTCATATAATTTATAAATGTAAGAAGACATGTATGGAAACACAAACAATACATTCAAAAGCAAAAGAAAAATCACCAGATCAGGTTACATACAAGTTTAATTTTGTGTTTGGATATAAAGATTGCAATTGATTTGCGAGAAATTGAGAAAATTTCTCAATTTTCTCCAACTTGACCCATCTCCCCTAAATCTCTAAATTGAAGTTCCAAATCCATGATTTTTCATTGAAAATATGAAGAATCATACATTTATAACCATTTGACACTGGTTTAACGTGATTTACAACAAAAACATGGATCAAAAATAAAAAAAATGCCTACTAGATCAAGTTGGTGGGATATATCAGCACTGCATGTGTGTTTCGTATCGCACAAGTGGGATACAAGATATATCGTGGGATATATCGGCTGATATCATTGATATTTAAAACACTGGGTCCACTTCACTTTGATTTCTCGAATCCGATTCAAATCACTTGTTTTGATCCCAAAATAGGTCTAGATCTAGCTTAAAATGAGTTTTTAAGCTTCTTCCATGGTTTAAATGAAAAAGAAGAAGAGGAGACAATGAAAATTTTTTAAAAATAATTTAAAATTGGGCTTTTATGGGCGTATTGGCTTGTATCAGTGCCGATACGCCCCGTATCGGCCAATACGGGTCAGTTTTTTTTTTTTTTTTTAAAATTATTTTTAAATTTTTTTAAATTTTTTTGCATTGGGCTGATACAACCCCATATCGTGTAATGTCTCGTGCCGATATGGATATGATAAGGCCGTATCGGCCAATACGATACCGATATTCATACCTATGGTTGCGGCGTGCCGCTTCCAGGGGACGCCCTAGCCCACGCTTGCATTGCACTCGAGTTGGAATGGCATATTCTTATGATTCATGTTGGAAATTGTGGCATAAGTTTGTTGTTGGCTGCCAACTTGATGCAACCCTCATTTGTCTAGGCTAGGGACCGGCAATGAGAGCATAAAATTCCTAGGGGCGCAATGTAATAGACTATTGCGTAGGTTGATTACAATCAAACACTATCTAATAGTCAATTACATTGGTTGATTACAATCAACAAATTAAGGTTTTGAACACTTCACTCCAAAAATGTCAGGCTAGACATGGTGTTCTCCACAAATCTATAAAGTTCCCTAAACAGGCATTCTAGAGGATTCTGAACATGCTTGGAGGCTGAGGCTTTGGATCGACAACATCCCTATCTCGCTTTCTCTGAAAGGTGAAACTAAATGCTCTTATTAGACTGGTGAAGCAAAGAGGGCACCTGATTACGTGATGAGATTGATTGATAATTCTAATATACAATTCATTCTCTTTTTTGATGCTGTCATATCTTAATGCAAAGTGCCCAATACTTGACAATTGTACTGGCACCCACACAATGCAGGTGGCAATCACATTTGTTTTTGGCACTCCCTCATCCTGCGTGATGGTTTATGCATTGTTGCAATTGCCCATTGCTTGATTTTGTGAACATTTAATCTTGCTTATGCAGCTTTTCCCAAGCTGCTGCTGCAGCTCAAGCAGGAGCTTCTGTTATTCAGATTTTTGTTGGTCGGATCAGGGTAACATCTTATTTCTATCAATTGCAATGTGTTCCAAATCTTCACCTTAGATATCCTGTTCATTATGTAAGATGTTCTACAGGATTGGGCTCGCAATCATTCCGGAGATCCTGAGGTAGAAGCTGCTTTCAGAAGTGGAGAAGATCCCGGATTGGCTTTGGTTAGCTCTAACTTGTTGATGTTTTTAATCTTTCGAGTGCCTTCTTTATTTATCTTTTTTTTTTCAAAGCACCTTTAAGTCTGTTCAAAATAAAAGTGACTAGCTTTTAATTTTTTGCAATTGCTGTGAATATTCACAGGAGAATCTGCATCATGCTTAAAAGGTGTAATAGAGGATGAAAATTGAAAGGAGTAAATTAATTGTTCGTGTTAAGCATCAAATCTGTGCAATTTTGAGTTTCAAAACAAGTATCCTATTTTTCCAAAAAAGAATTCCCAGAATTCAGTGATTATTGATCGATTAATGACTAATATGTGAATTATTCAAGGGAAAAAAAAAATAAAAATCCTAAAGAGAACCAATAAATTTTTTGAATTCTTTTTCTTGGAATTTATTCCCCTAGATGGGCACTCAATAAAAAAATATAAGAAAAAATCCCCCAGATTTTCAGAATGGCTAGTTATTGCCTTGCCAAAATTTTCCTCAAACAGAGCATTGTAATGATTTTCCAGGTGACCAAGGCATATAATTACATTCACAAACATGGACATAAGTCCAAGCTGATGGCTGCGGCAGTTCGCAACAAGCAGGACATATTCAGTCTCCTAGGGTAAGGTTTACCATCTTTTAGTATTTCATCGATCAGGACAAGTATCCAGGTTGTCCTGTGCTCATGATCAATTTCTTGATCATTCCTCAGGGTTGATTACATTATTGTACCATTGAAGATATTGCAGTCACTCAAAGAATCCATTTCTCCTCCTGATGAGAAGTATTCATTTATCAGGAGGCTATCTCCAAGTTCTGCCAGGGCATGCAATTTTAGCAAAGAGGAGGTTGAATGCTGTCATGATTTTTCTTTTCTATTTCTTTGTTGTTTTCCTTTTTCTTTCCATTTTTTTGCCATTTTCTTCCTTTTTCTTTCTTTCTTTTCTTCTTCTTCTTCTTCTTCTTTGTTTCTTGGGCAAATAAGGCATTCCTCATTTTAATGACCCTGAGTTTCCAAAAGTGTGAGGGGAAAAAAAAGAAGGTAATTGCTTCCGAATGATTAAAAGAATCATGCAATTTATGTATCTTCCTTAGAGGGCTATTGCCTATTTCTAGCAAGGTTTGAAAAGTGGTTTTGGTGTACTGTATTTCTCACCACTGAAACCGAGACACATGGGCCATATTGAGCTGTTTGGGGCCATTTCCCTTATAACTCAGGGTTGCCCCAAGTCTAGAGAAGAATGCACAGGAAATACGCACTTTAATATATTTCTAAAGCTACATTGTCTAATTTGCATAATCTCTTCCATCTATTACAAGCATATATATTAATCATCTGCATCATAGGGCTGTATTTAACACATGATATTGATGAAGCGCTCTGATATTCTCTTCATATACACAGCTGGTGAAGTGGGACCAAATGAGCTTTGCATCAGCAATGGGTCCTGCTGCTGAAGAGCTTTTGGGTGCTGGACTGGAAGGCTACATGAATCAAACAATGCGTGTGGAGGAGTTTTTTCGGAAGATATGGCCACCCCCAAACGTCTAAAGTGGAATGGAGTTCTACTTTAGGATATGCTGAGCAGATGCGATCTTGATTAATAAAGTAGAGCGGAGTTCCCCATGCGAGCTACTCAATGCAATTTTCCATGCAGTATTTTCCACCATCCATCTTAAAGCATTACTAATATGTAATTGTATTGTGCCATCTTTTAGTGACCCACATCTCAATGTGCTATGCACCCCTTTGTGCCATTTGCAACATTTGCCACTCTCATATTCAAATATCCTACATGCGCCACATGCTACATGGCCGCTTTCTATTTTTTAGCGTGTTAAATGCGTGGTGTGCCAATGTGCAACATGTGACATATGCCATTTATCGCTTTCAATAGCCTACATGTGCAAATGTCCATTCAAGTGCCGCCACATGAGCCAAAATCCATCTTAAAGCATCATCCATGTGCCAATATGCCAGGTATGTAACATGTACAATCATCCATCATCAAATGTGTCAATGTGCCGCAAGCCCTAATGTGTGACATGTGCCACCCTTGTCCTCATGCAACTTGTGTGCATATGTACAATGTGCTATTGTGCCACATGAGTCGCTATACATCTTTAAGTACTCCAATTGTGCCATGTGGTGACATGGCACGTGTAACACGTGCCACCATTCATCTTCAAGCATCCCACATGTGCCAATGTGCCACTTGTGTTAATGTGACATGTGCCACAATTCATTTTTAGTGAGCTCATGTGTCACTTTTCATCATCCACAAAAAATTTCATAAAAAAAGTTTTGTTTTGTTTTTTTTTTGTTTTTTTCCAAACAACATATTCACAAATGAAGATCTTTTCTTTTTTTGAGAAAATATTGTTGAAAAACAATTAGGGGAGATGGCTTTTCATTTTTCACTGTTTTCTAGAAATTGTTTTTTTTTTTTTTTTTTGGTGTTGAAAAATATCATATTTTCTATTTTTTAATAATGAAAAAGTCTTGAATGTACTTTTTGGAGATGAAATGACCAAAATGCTCTCATTTAACTTCTCTCCAAAAGGTGATTGTGGGGCCTACATGGTGTGCCTATGACATCCAAGCGTCCAACAGGTGCATCCGACAGTAATGATCAAAAGATCAAAAAATCAGGCGGATCTAATCACAATATGGCCCGCACAAGAATTTGGATGTCTGGTGGCATACGTATTTCTATTTTTAGTTTTTTTATGGAGTGACCCACCTGTAATTGGACCAGCTTGATTTTACTGGTGGGGTGCATTGGCCAGAGAACCTGGATGTCACAAAATGGAGCTGAAATTATAGGGGGAAAACTAGTTCATTTAGTTGCAAATAGAAGGCCCCAAAAAGAGAAGGGTAAGAACCAAAATAACATAGGTGGAGGTAGGATAGTAAGAACAGGTTTAATGACTTACAGTCTACATGAAGTTATGGTCCTTGATAGGGTGAACAACAGAGTAAGATTCACGTGGTGATCCCAATTAGTTAGAATAAGACTTAAATGATGATGATAACAGCAGAATAAGATTCATGTAGTGACCCCAATTAGTTAGAATAAGACTTAAATGATGATGATGGAGATTAGATGTACCATGAATGAAAAATGATGTAAACTGATTATCTAACTATTGGATTGGTGAACATCTATTGGACGCTAAATCGAAAACTATCCAATGGTCTTATTTCAACAAGCAAATGTCCATGAATCAGAGGCTAGGAATGTTCACCCAATCTAATTTTGTTAATGCAGTGGGTTTCACAATTCAATCCATTTAATTTGAGTCAATGTATGAACCTGTACAATTTATAAGTACCTGCATATCAGGCACTGTATGCTGCTTGAGTATCGTGTAACTCCCCTAAAATTTATAGGTGGATTTTTATTTTTATTTTTTACTCATGGTGCACCCAAACACACTGAAAGGTTGCTTCTACAGTTGAAAAAAGAAAAAAAGAAAAAGAAAAGCTTACTTCTACTTCTCCCACGTCCGTGAGCAGTTTTATGTCTCGAATCAAACACACCATGTGGTTTCTCAAAACTAAAATTAGGGTTTCCAAAGCAGGAAAGAGCTAGTTTTCTTAAATCCGAGGTTGATTTGGAAGAAACTGAGAGAAGTTGGAAGTTGGGACCACATGATAACCCTCTTGGATCCTCGGACCAAAGTGATTTTCAAGAGTGGTCGATAATTAAAGGTGGGCCTGACATGTTTTATGGTTCAAATAACTGGTAAAACCTTTTCTCATGTACTAAATATAGATTTTCATTTTCTTGGCATTGATTTGAAAATCGCCTCACCTAATTAAAGTGATTTTTGGAAGGGGTAAGTAATAAAAGGTGGGTTGCAAATAGTAGATGGTCCATATCATCGATTAGACTTTTTCTAGTAAAATGAATATGGACCGTCCATTTCCTAACCATTGATCAAATAGTGATGCCATTATACCAAAGTGACTTTTAGAAGGTTCAGCAATCAAATGTTAGTCCTACGTGATGGATGGGTTAAATCACTAATGAGGCCATTGTAATATAAGTAATATGAACTGTCCATTTTCTATGCAATTAATTGGATGATCAAGATTGTCAGATAAAAGTGACTTTTACAAGGGATCGACAATCAAATGATGAACAATCCAAATCATTGTTTAAACTTTTTCTAGTACAGTAAATATGGATTGTCCAATCAATCTCCTACTCATCAGATGGATTGTACATCATATCTGAGTAACTTTTAAGAGGGATTCACAACTAAAAGTGGGATGGTCTAAATCTCCTGGATTGGATAAGCAATATATGTTAATCATTCCACCATAATCAATTCTCAAAATAGCAATCATCATTGAAAAAAGGCCTTATTTCAACTAACTGGGGTTGAGTGTGTAAATCCTTTCCACCATTTCACCATATCACTCCTCTAAAGCCTTCCTCTTGTTCTTTAATACCTCCTACCTTGAACCAACTTGCTCATTCATATCTGTGTAGTTCTTAACATCGGGACAAAGCTAAGCCATCTAAGTCTACTTTTCACCGTCTTTTTATGACAGTGTCATTATTTATTGAAACGGTTGTCAGCTTCATCCACTCCACTTTAATTCTATGAATAACATCCTTCTCATTAAATAAATAAAATTAGTTTGTATTCATTCACACCGTAAATAGGACAACTAAAATCACTTGTAATTAATTTGAGAAATGAATATATTATGAAAAACTGTTCATCATGGTTAATACATTACAAATATAATAACACCAAAATCGAAAGTTGTGTCAAAACAGGATGCGACTTCCCTGTGACCCTGGAGCTAGCAATGTGGGTGGGACACTGACTGGTGGAGCCCACCTCGATGTAGGTGTTGTATATGTATACTTTATCCGTTTTTTCTAGCTCATTTTAAGTCATGGGTAAAAAATGACACGCCATAAGAATTAGCAGTCATAGGCTATTGAAAACCTTATGGGGGCTATAAATATTTTGAATCCAGCTGATATTTGTATTTTTTCCTTCATCCAGGTCTATGTGACCTTACCAATAGGTTGAATGGCAAATAAACATAACGGTGGACACTAAGAAGTTTTTAATGATTGGCATTCAATGACTACTATTTCTTGCCGTGTGGTCCACTTGATATTTGGATATGCTTCATTTTTTGTCCCATGTCATAAAATTCTTCATTTCCATGCCATAAAATAAGCTGAAAAACAGATAGACAACTTAGATATACAATAAATACATTCAGGTGGGTCCCAGAAAGCGGATCGGATTGGCTAGTGTACCTCACACCAGCTATATAGCTGCTATATTGACTCAACAAGTTCTGGGTCTGATCATTAGGTATGTGTCATATCCAAACCGTTCATCCATTTGGCGAGCTTGTCTTAAGGCTTGAGACGAAAAATAAGACAGATCTAACTATCAAGTGGACCACATTGAAAAAAGCTGTGAGAGATTGAACGTCTACCATTGAAACCCTTTCTGAGGTCACAGAAGTTTTGGATCAATATAAAATTTGTTTTTCCTCTTAATTCAAGACTTTCTGACCTTATGAACAGATTGGATGAAAAATAAACATTATGGCCGGCCCTACAAATTGTTTAAAAGTGAAAATCATTATCTCCACTTCTATTTGTGGTGTGGTTTAGATGATCTTTGGATATGATTCATTTTTTGGATGATACTCTTAAGATAATCTCTACAAATATATTAATGGTGTAGATATAATAAATACATCACTGTAGGGACATGTAACTTTAATCTCCTTTGAACCGTTCGTACAACGTGGAGCTTGAGGAGCGTCGGTGCTCGTCTTGGCACGACACGTACCTACAACAACTATATAGCAGGTGTGTGGTACACCAGCTAATCCGCTTCCCATAGTCAGGGTCTCACCCACGTGTTGGCTCCGAGGTCGCAGTGAAGTGGGGACCGGCAAAACAGGCTTCATTTTCCATTTGTACGCTAATGAATTGAAAGGACAGATTTGGTTGATGGGCTATCCACTGTGGGGCCTACTGAATTCGTGTTCCCTGTATCGAATGACAGGTATATGGCTATGATATAAGCACTGGACCTCACATGACTCCAAAGATACTCAGGATACTGCCTCATCTCCCGACTCCCATTGTCCCAAGGGAAAGACTTTGCTACTCCAGTAGAGAGTGATGGATGATAAGCTGTATACCTGAAATACAGATAACTTTAAACTGTCCAAATTGTGGAGACTGGTTTAGATGTTGCATAAGCCAAATATTATTCTTATTTGATTATCTGACCATTGGATTTGTCGACATTAATTAAACAGTTAAAAATGAAGACTATCCAACGGTCCTATTTCAACAAACAAGAGTCCACGAATTTAATAGATCTGATTTTGGGACCGTGACTTAAGTATCGATAGGGGGTTCCACAATTTAGTGGTTTAACTTGAGTTAGTGCGTGCCACGCGTACAATTCCTCAGTGCATGCGTATCATGCGTCATACTCTTCCGGAGTATCATAACTCTGAACAAGTGGAATCAATCACCAATACATGTGAAAACAAGCGTGGGTGGGCCAGTTGTACTGAGCTAATTGGAATTATTGTCTTTGTTCAGATGTGGGCCAGAAACAAAAGTACGGTCCTTGATAAAATTGGATGTGAAGGATGCTAAATCCAAAAGTCGACTCACCAACTACAGAGAAGTGAGAGGGCTTTAAGGCACATGTGTGTTAGTTCCAAGCCATTCATCTTGTAGGCTGATCTCTTGCTGGCCCAAGAGTTATACGTGTCTAGTCATTAGGATCATAGTAACAAAGCTTAGCAATTTCTCAGCCTAGAAATTTCTCCGGAAATTTTTAAATTTTGAGGTTTTTCTCGTGACATTATTGGAAAAATCCAGCTGAAAATCAAAATATTGTAAAATATTTATCGTAATTTATAAATAAATTAAAAATATGTATTTATATAAAAATTTCTTGTTCTTTTTTATATACTAATTTTGCATTAATATTGAAATATTTTATAATCTTTCAACATGTTGAAAATCTTGATGATATCTGTGCGTATCTGTTAGTATGGCCACACTTGCAAGACAGGAATGGACAAGTACAAGGAAACAGAAGGACCTGTCTGTGAGTCAACCGGCGTGAATTTGGTTTTAATATTCACCGTGCCATGTTCTGACGTGTTCTGCAAAGACTATAACTCTCACCAAAATGTATATGTTTTATATTTGTAATGTACGTTCGTTCATTTTAAGAGAGAAAAAAAATAAAAATAAGTAAATCCATATCTTAGGTGAACTGCAGTAGAGGAAACATTTATTATTAAATGTATGCGATTTAAAACTTTCTAAGGCCCATTGTAACGCTTATTTGCTAAAAAACCTGTTTATAAGGTCAGACGGACCGAAAAACATAGTTATTAACTTGAGAAAACCTTTGTGTAGCTCCCAATAAGCCTTTAATGACAATGGTTCAATCACCACTGTGGATGTCAAAATCTGATCGACTTTTCCCTCAGTCTCTCGAACCGTGGATCACTTCAATATCTTGACCCTGTACAGGGAAAACAGGCAAAGATGACCCTAGTTAAGCTGGGGGATCCTTCGATGTTTAAGTCAGGTCAACGAAATCTGGGTCTAAGTGGAGAGTAAAGGAGAGTACGAGATATTGCGTACCTATAACAATTGGGTCTCAACGTATTTATACCTGACTGTTGGACGATATGGGTCCGCTATGCTCAGCATGATTCACTTAATTAGCGGGATTATAAGATTGTAGGGATATTATAAGCAATTCGTGGATCGTGTAGCGCATCAGGCGAATAATGCGTATCTGGGAGCGAAGTAATCGATCACGTTCGCTTATGGTAGTTTCTGAATTTAGGAGTCGGAGCACCCTATTCAGCATATTGCCTCGGTTCGGCTCGTCTGACTATGCCACCCAGCCTTGACCATTTATCTAGTTGAAGAGGAACACTTTCTTAGTTCGAGCCGAGCTTTGAATTGAGACAACGAACCCCGCTCCTACCTTATCAAGAGCTTTGGAAACTCTGGAGTCTTAAGGCAAGGTGTTGGACTTATTCGGGTCGGACTCCTTGCACTCGATGTCAGTGGTCGAATCATTCATCTTCTGTCTGACGTCAAGTAGATAGCTCCACCTCCGATCGGAGTGTGGATGTCACCTTCGTAGTGCGTGACTTCTTTAGGAACGCTCACATCAGGTCGGACAAGTATCAACTTGGTTGTCCATGCACTTGGTTAAATTAGTTTGGTACTTACTCTTGGATTTATCAGGAGCTCGGATTTTCTTATAACAGAAGCCCCCTACTCTTCGAGTTTAACTGTAGACTCGGAGAGTAATCATGTAAAAGATTGCCTGCCTATGCTAGTATAATTATGATTTTTGAATTCAAAGCGTCATATCCCTGGGATTTTGATCCTGTGAGCTATTTTCTTGCTGACGCGTGGCGACGATTACGATTCCGAATAATCGCCCAGCCAATGATGGATTGCCACGTCATCCCGAGGAAGAACGTTTGTGCCAGTTCCACCTGCTTGGGTGTTGTTTCGCCTTCCGGAGCATGTTATTCAATGTTGGAGCCGTATTACCTGGCAGGAGCTTAGCCAACGACAAACAACCACGTGTGCTCAGGGAATCGGTTCACGATGATTTGACTGCGGCCATTACTCCTTGCCATTAATGTAGAGATTTTCTGTAGCTTATATAAGTTTCTTCGGACCCGCTCTTTTCTCTCGCATTTTGAGTTTGCGCGCGTACCGGAGAAGGCGATTCTGGTCGATTAGAGGTCTCCAGTAAGCGATTTCGACCAATCAAGCATTTTCAGTAGAGGCGATTTCTAAGACCTCCTGATGAGTCCCTCTCTCGTTGTTCCTTAAACTTCTCTTTATAATGTCGTCCGATCTCGAGACTGTTCAGGAGTATGACGACGACTCTGAGCCGGGGAGCTCTGATGGCGGGAGAGGGGCCTCAGAAGGTCCCTTCGAAGCTGTCCCTTTATACCCTCACCTCGAAAACAGAAGGGGGTAGGTGCTCGGACCTAATGGGCTGGTCAGAAAAAAGCCATCCGAGCCTCCCAGATTACTTCTGAGACCGTTGGAATGCCTACTAGTGGGCAAACCTCGAAGATAGTCCCTGCAGGCTCCGTTCTGTCGGAGTCTCAAATGGGATGGATCCGTTCGGAGTTCCAGATCTCGAACTCCATTCAGGTAAGGGCCCTTGGCTCCCTAGACACCGCTGGTGCCCCTGTCGAGGGGGAAGTAGCTATCTTCTTCTGTGCGCTGTAGTGTGGGCTTCGGCTCCCTCTTCATCCTTTCGTTCGAGCCATTACAACTTATCTCGGACTTGTACAGGGGCAATTCACCCCCAATGCTTGGAGGGTGCTCATCTCTTCCTTCATCATTTGGCGCCAAGTCAGGAATCCAGAGCTGACCCTAAAGGAGCTGATGAGCTTGTACCTGGTTAAGCATGACAGCCAAGAACGATGATATTACTTCGCGACCTGAGGCATCAAAGGGTCGGGGTTGGTGATGAACCTTCCATCTTCTAATAAGGATTGGAAGAATAAGTAGTTTTGGGTTGCGGGCGAGTGAGAGGCGTTAGTGGTGGAGCTCGGGACTCTGTCGACTCGGGTCCCCACCCGATTCTAGAGACTAAGTAGGACTTTAAATTCTTTTTCTTCTCTCTTAATCACCCTTTCACTTTAATCAGATCGAAGTCCCTCATTTTTGTAGATTTTTAGAGGGGCTCGCCACTCCTTGACTCAGTCTAGAAGAATCGCATTGCCAAGGCCAGGACACGATTGGGGGAGCTTCGCTTCTAGACAGATCTGATCACCGCGGCCAATCTCCACTGGTCCGGGCTTTGCAAGTCCCAGCTACTCTCTACATCTTGTAGTAAGTTGATCCCTTACTTCAGTAATGTAGCCTTACTTGCTTGGTTGCTGATCTGTTATCTCTTGTGCAGGCATGGTTGAGGCGTCTGGAGCTTGGAAGAGGAAAGTCGCTTCGACCGAAGAGGATATGTTGAGGGCCGAGCCCCGAACGAAGACCACCTTTTGGAGGAAACAGGTTGTCCCCCGCAGAGAGGGCCCCTCTGTTGCATTTCAGTTACCACGGCTCCGGCTGCAGTTCTTGCCGAAACACGGGAGGCTCTGCTTGTGGTGCTTGCCGATACGCAAGTTCCAGCAAGCATTACCCCCACCCCAGTAACCATAACTTCTTTCGCTCCTCCCACCACCGTTTTTCCCATCGCGGAGGTTCCCCCCGTATCCCCCGAGCCTTGCATTGCTGTACCCTCTTCCTTCGAATGGGAGGAGGCCATTAGGATAGCTGATGACATGCTCTCTCCTCCCGAAGCTGAAAATGAGTTCGGGGCCAAGGTTTAAGCCTAATAGGCAGTCGGATCGAGGCTGGGGAAGTAGTAGGCTTGGCTCAGGTGGGGACGAGTGGTGGGAGGTTCGAGCCGGGTTATCACTTATCATGCCTAGTGCCTTGGGTTGCCAAACATGCCCCAGAGGAGAATGACTTCTCGGTAAGTCGGATAGCTCCTTGAATGATATGGCTTCCGTATTTTATATGGTATACCTGTCGACTTTTTCTTATTTTATTTTTTTAAAACTCTACTGCATCTGAGTGCTCATTCTCATCTTTGTTCAATCTGTCCCGAAGTTTCTGTTGGCCTGAGAGAGAGCACGAGAATCAGAGAAGAGAGAGGCTGAGGCGGAGGCCCTCAGGGCTGAAGTGGGAGCACTCCGAAACGTAGTGAAGGTCTGCAGAGATGAGACTACTCTTTACCAGCTCGAGTTGGGTGAGCTACGATGACAGCTTGAAGATGGAAAGGCCAGAGAGCTCTAATTGCAGAAGGTTGCCAGTGATCTCGAGGCCCGGTGTGGGGTGGCGAAGGCTGAGCTGACACAGGCTAGGGCCCATAGAGATTCGTCGGCTAAGGAGATTACCCCACTGGAAGAAGTCCTGGAATGGACTGAGGCCGAGGCGGCAGAAGAACGGAGCCGAGTAGTCTTTCAAGCAATGGAGGCTCAACGGGCTGAAGATGAGGCTTCCCTGGCCGGAGCAGTGTCTGCTGTGATTGAAGCCTTTAAGGCTTCGAAGGAGAGGGATGCCAAAGCCATTAAGTTTTACAACTGCGGTTTCGACGCCTGTATTAATGCGGTCCAGGATTTGTACCCAGACCTTGACTTTCAGCCCTTACTGCCTGACGATGCTAGAGAGACCCCTGTAACAACCCGAATTTTCACAGCTAGAGTTTGTACTCGTACCCGAGGAAACTGGGTGTTAGTGATATATAAACTGGGATGCTTTAGTAAAATCGCACCCTATTTTTTTCTGTTTGGTTTACATCCAGATACATTCATGAGGGTAACATTCATGATGTTTTAATTTAAACCAATCTGATTTAAATGATTTTAACTCGCAAGTATACGAATGAGATGTAGATATGGTACATATTACGAGATCGTTCCCACGATGACTGGTTGTCACAATTCGAAATTTATGACTCTTCTTAACTAATCCAACAAATGGTTTAGCAAACTATTAAGAAAAATAATCTAAAAGGATAACTAAGAGCAATGAGTAAAATCCAATCAAAGAGAATACTAGTACTTTCGAATCCACCCCTAATTATCCTAACCCTTATTTTACTTGTTGATTCACCCTAATTCAGATTGATATAAATTTTAATAAATAAAGCACACCCTATGTCCTTGATCGGGCACACAAAATGTATAATCCTTTAAAGCATATGGATCACATCTTTCCATTCATGGTTAGGCATGGAGAGATGTAGATTCCTGTTTCTTCTTCTATAGGAAACTTGTTCATGGTCAGACACAAGCACTTAGTTAAGATTCCAAATAACAACCATATCTAGAATTCGGTCGAGCTCATAAAATGGAGAAGCATGAAAATTACAATTAAGCACACTAGAGAAAGAAACAAATCAATCAGATTAAAATAAATTCAACATAAACGAGTTATTTAAATTAGAGGCTTCATCTCAGCCCTAGCTACAAGATTACCAATCCATAATTTCAAATAAAAAGAAGAAAAAATAAGATTTAAACGCTAGGAACATCTCCCTTCTTCCTCTCTCTCTCTCTCTATCTTCTCTTTCTCCTCTCCTTGGCTCTCCCTAGGCTCTGGCTCCCCTTGCTTTGCATGTCTTAAGCCCTTTTATAGATGCCAAGGGCGGTGGAGTGCTGGTATCGGTCGTACAACTGTCGCAGCAATAGCTACGTATGTTTTTTTGCAACAACTTCGGGCTTTCATATCTCCCATTTTCTTCACATGTTATCCGTAAATTCAATGTCCCCTGGGACTATTTTTAATGGGCTACACGATGGACGGCTTGGATCATCCATCTGATCAAAGATGGTGGGCTACAACCGCCTCAAAAGTCAATTTTCATAGATGTGCGTAAGCTTACGCACGTCCGTCGCTGACGTGATCGGTGGGCCCCATAGAAGTGCTTTCGGGGAAATCCTCCCCGTCCATTAGATCCAAGACGAAATTTCGGTCAAAGATAAATGGTTTTGAATGTCCATTGGCACGGCCCAGAGAAGAAATTACACTAAAATCAATTTAAACGTCGCAAGGCAGCCCATTTGTGGCCTCCGTATCTCACACGTGTACTTGCATGGATACAAAAAGTCAGCATGGTTTTGAAGTTTGTAAACCTATCCACAAGATAGACGGCTTGGATTAGTCGTACGAGCAAAGGTTGGGCCCCACAGAGGTCCGTAAAAAGGGACTTTCCGTTTGTTATGCGAAAAGCCGAAAATAGCAATTGTTGTTTTGGAAAGATGCAGGTCAGCGCTTGCGCTGACCAAGGAGATGGTGCGGTGCATAGCGAGCATGTGTGTACACTATGTACACACGCTGTACATACGGGGTCCACTATGATGCTACCCTGAAATCCACTCCGACCATATGTTTTGTCTCCCTAATTAAGGTGTTGAATCTAAATTTGAGGCAGTTCCAGATATCAGGTGGGCCTAGAATCAATGGTTTATGGGCTGATCTGTCAGTTGGGGCACTTCCATAGTGATCCGAGGGCTAAAATTTGAAATGTACAGTTAATTTATGTCCCTAATCCCATGTATGAAGTTTCGAGTCAATTAGATGGCGGAAACCCTGTGATCTTGCATTCTGCACCAGTTTCGGGCCTTTTTAAGGTGAACAGCTTGACTTCCTCAGATCCCTGGCATGTAAATCCGTTGATCTTGGTCTTCTGGAGTTCGTCCCTTGCTCTGGTGACTTCAGAGCGTCAAATCCCTGTTTTTAATATCATTTTTCAGTCCATGCTTCTGATTTCATCCTGTAATAAAAACACAATTAAAATATGGCATTAACCATTATCATATACGTAAAATCTGGCAATAATCGGGGTTTGATATGCAATATTTGACCCTTATCACAACCCCCAACCAGCATTTTGCTAGTCCTAAGCAAAACATGTGAAAAATAATTTCAGAAATAAAAGATAATTCTTGTAAACCCAAGTGACTTGTGAACAAATAGTTGAGATGCGAATATTTTAGGATTATAACTGGTGAGTAGAATTTTATCCTGGAATTAAGCTTACAATAAACTTCATAATCAAGTTCAAACTATTAATCCATTAATTAGAATATTCTAAACATTGAGTTCCTTGAGTGTATAGTGTAATCTTGGCTTACCACTGTTAAAAGATACAATCGTCAATTTCATGATGTCATTGGTAATTAACAATGGAATTCATGACAACTGAAACCAACACTTGCCTTATAAATTAACTTTTCATTCTATCAGCCTTTGATTGTTTTCATGAACAGTAACACCAAGGAAGGGAATCAAATCCTCACCTATAGGGAGCAAACCTATGGTGAAAACTTGTCGCCTAACTTTTTCTAAATGTTAACCATGGGGGATCGAATCTACACCTATAGGGAGCAAACCTATGGTGAAGATTATGCGACTTACCCTTTCAATTCTTCTTATAAACTGATTCTAAAAAAAATTATTTTTAGGCTGGTTTCTTTCATGTTTAGTGATTACCAAGTTAATCATTCAATTATCAAACCGGAACCTTAATGTGTAAGCGAGATGTGATATGTGAAATCATGACTCAATCAATGTTTACAACTTCTAATCATGGATTAATAACTTAAACTTAATTGTGAATCTAATAGACAACTGAATCCAAGAATCATAAATTACCAACATCACGTATCTTTTAATTTTAAAATCATAACTATCCTTCAAAATTCCTTCAAATTCACAAGAAATTTCAAAAAAATTTTAAAATTTAAAATTTTCACAATTTTGATCAAGACCAAGAAAATACTGATTAGGTAACCTAATCTCTCACTCCCAACCTAAAATCTACATTGTCTTCAATGTAAAAGAAATAAGCATGCAATGTACATAGGACAATGAAAGTAAAAGAGGAGTGATAGAAAGATAGTACTTGAACAAAAGAATCAAGAGGTTTTCCAAAGATATTAATGTAAAAGCAAGTCAGCACAAGAGAGAAATCAACAAAAGTAAAATAACAAAAATAAAATCACAAAAAGAAAATTCTATTTATACCACTTTCGCAGGTGCTCTCAATTGCATTTAAAGTATGCAATAAGCCTTTAAACCCCTAGGTTGCCCCTAGTGGACGAGTTGTAGTCTCGTGAGGGTTTGCAACAATGTTACCCATAAACATTACACTAACTAGGAAAAAAAATGAAAAGAAAAAGTTGGGTTGCCTCCCAGGAGCGCAAGTTTAATGTCTTCAGCCAGATAAGAAATGAAAGCAATCATGGACCATCGGTCAGTATCTTAGTAAATTTCTCAGAAGGTTTTTCAACAAGATCATCCAAAAACCCATTTTGCAGTAGGCTAGGATGTCCTGGAGCATTAATAACCAGATAAATTGAGGGACCTCAGCATAAAGTGTTCTTTTTATCGTCTGAAGTGTCTAAAGTATATATGATTCACCTGTGGTAGAAAAAATTTCGAAGTTAGTACACCATGATGAATCAGAGACTACATGTAAATGAAATTCAGAAAAATTTGTAGTAGGTGGTGTAGTCTCGACAAACGTCGATGTTTCACTTTGTAGTTGAATTTTCAACTCTTCCTCATTTAATGGTAAACATTCATGATTTGGGAAAGGAGGTACTTCAGAATACGGGTTTTCTCGATTCATGACAATTGTCGAGGTCTTATTTTACAAAGCATTCACTATTTCTTGTAACAGGGGATCGTTTGAATCTGCAAAATGCGCTAAACAATCATCTAAAGAGTTGGGACGTTCAGTTGTGCATGATTTATTTTTCATATTGGAGATTGTGATGATCTGCCCAAGGAATCCATCGTCTTTGAAAGTGGATGGAAGTATACTCTCTTGCTCTAACCTTGCGCAAACAATTTGATGATCAAGAAACGAAGTACTGATGTGAGGACTTTGCTCATTGATATTACTTAGAAGAGGTATTGAATTGTCAAAAGTGTATGACTCAGATGGTGGCCTCAACTGGGTGGTTTCAACTTCCAGAGCCAAATCAAGCGGTTTATTCATTTCCTGAATCATATCATCATTCACTTCAGGGGAGTGGCCCAAACATATTTCACGAGAGTTAGAAGGGTCAGTTGTAATGGGCTTATCCTCCACTTTTAAATCAGACATGTTAGATGAGAGGAGTGACTCATTTTGACCGACTACTTCGTGTACTTCTTGATCATTGACCAGGACCATACTTGAGATTGATTCCGGGAGAATTTGTGCTGAACATTCATGATCATCATCCCAATATATATCATCGTCTAATTCCCTGTCATGCACACTTGGGATGGGATTGCGTTCCTCACATTCTATTCCTAAATTGGGTGGAGGTTCAAATAAGCTGACCTCTTCATCATCATTAAACTCAAGTGTCTCCTGTGAGTGAAGTATGTTATCATAATTATATTCGAAAGAAACCCATGTCTCTTCGCCATTCCTTTGAACCGTCATCGAGATCGATTCATCTGAAAATTGAACCATATGCTCATTAACATAATTCAACTCTTCATCCCAAATTCTAGTGTATTTTAAAAGTAAGTGAGGATCACCTTCCTTGCATTGTATTTTTGGATTGGGTTGTGGTTGAGACGAACTAGCTTCCATTAGCGCATTATAAGTAGGGAATCCAAAGGAATAATTAACAGGTTGCGGTCGGGATGAATTAGTCTCCATTAGCCTATCAATGCGTATTTAAATGCATCTAATAATTTCATCATGTCATAGGCTGTGTAACTCAGAGATGACTCTTCTTGGATCGTTTCTGGTGGATATTCAGAAGTAGGGAACCCAATAGAATAATCATTATAACATGTTAGTTCATTTTCTGAATTTTAATGTTTCCACTGATTATAGTCATACGGATCATAAGTGGGAGAATCTGATGGTTGATAATAGTCCTCACGCCTATAGTTCTAATAATCTCAACACTCACATACTGTCTTATTAATCCGTGAGGTGTAATTATTCTCCCGCATATGATCGAGTAAGGACTTCTTAACCGGTGGATCATTAGATTCCGTTTGGTTCTCGATGATAGTTTCAGAAAAGTTTTGAGACATTGGTGAATTTCTATCATAATCATCATCCCAATATATGTTATTCTTCTCAGTATACTGACATTCTCACCCGTGCATATACATGCTGAAAACCTAACTCTGAATCTAATTCTAAAGGAAAAATCCAACACCAATCTAGAAATAGGAAGAGAGATAATTAGAAAGAAGTTACCAATTTGGAGATCTATGTTAGAATCCTGCAAAAGAAAACAAAACAAGTTAGTTTCTAAAAAACAGAAAATCTAAAATTAGAAATTTTCTAAAGAATAACAAAGAAGAGTTAGTTTTTAAAAAGGAAGGAAATCCTAGAATTAGAAAGTTACTAAAAATAAAAATAGAAAGTTAGTTTCTAAAAAAGAAAGTTTCTAATCTTAGAAATAAAAAGCTAAGTTAGTTTCTAAAAAGGAAAAAATTTTTAAAACTAGAAAATAGAAAGTTACTTAAAAGAAGAATCTAAATGTAAAATTAGAAAATAGAAAATTTCTAAAAAGAAAGCTTAGACTTAAAAAATTTCTAAAAAATAAAACCCTTATTTTAAAAATAGAAATTAAATAAAGTAAAAAATTTATAAAGAGATTACCAAATTAGAAGTTCAAGTCAGGATCCAACAAAATAGGAAATATGTTAGTTTAGAAAATAAAATAAAAAAAACTTTAACTTAAAGTTAATAAAATCCTAAGGCTATGAATTATAATAAGAGAGAATCCTAATTCCTATTGGACCGAAACAGTCCCCAACAACGACACCAAAAACTTGATGTTTTAATTTAAACCAATCTGATTTAAATGATTTTAACTCGCAAGTATACGAATCAGATGTAGATATGGTACGTATTACGAGATCATTCCCACGAGGACTGGTTGTCATAATTTGAAATTTACGACTCTTCTTAACTAATTCAACAAATGGTTTAACAAACTATTAAGAAAAATGTAACGCCCGTGAAAAATTTGTACTTGGGCTCGAGTACTAACTCGACCCGAAATTGCGTAGAATTAATTTCCATGGAAATTAAGCGTAAGTTAGCTAGCGCAACGCTAGAGTATCTGGAAAATAGTCCCTGATCACTTTAAATACGTTCTACAAGACCCAAATCGAGTAGAACAAACAACTCTACAATACTCTATAACCTCGGATCAAACTCTAAGCGGGTTTGTCCTTTGGACCACATTGAATTTTTGTATTGGATTTAGACCGCGCGTCGAAGGTCCGATACCTCCTATCTTAGACCGTTAGAACCGCCCAGCTGGACTTGACAATCATCTCGAAAATCAAGTCAAACAGATAATCACAAACTATTTCATTGAACCCGGACTGAAGCGACCGCGATAGGGACAGAATTAGAATTTCAAATTCAAATCTGGCACACGACTTGACGCGTCAGTATTAAGCGTTCTGACCGTCAGAATTCATCCAGATTACACCATCGGATCAGGAAAAATTTCTATTTATTATCATAAGACTTTCAGCCCTGATCTACGTGCGGTGACCGCTGAACTGAAACTGGTCCGCCACGTGCGATCTGCGAACCCTGCCAGACTGAAAACTTAATACGTGCTACATCTGGTACGCATGAGCTTAAGTCCGATCGCAATCGATCAGGGGACCACCAGAAAGCAGCTTTTGGACCGAAACAGCCCCGAAATGGATAGGCACCAAGTAAAATTCGTTCCGGAGCCTATTTTCGGCGTTTTTAAGCTTATAAAAGGGGTTAAAACCCTCATTTCCCTCTCCCATCCGAAAATTCCAAACCCTAGAGAAAAGGAGAGAGAGTTTGAGAGAAAGAGAAGAAGGGATTTTTCCCGCTTCCGAGCCACCGATTGCTGCTGCTTCAGCAACTCTTCCCAATCACCTGGCTGGTGATTTCTCCGTTCTTTCAGGTACAAAACAACCCTAGAACTTGCTGATTTAGGATTTATCCAGATTTAGGGCGTGTTAGCTAACGTAATTCATAAATCAGGTTCTCCTACTGCCGTAGACGAAGCGTACACGCTCCGTTCAAAATCACGCTTCCGTAAGAGACTAGGTGAGAATTTTAGACGCATTGATTGACGGTTTACAACGCTTTCAATGTCGTTTAATAGTAGATTATCGACGGCATCGCCGTTTGACATGTACAACATGCTCTCCGTTTCCTGTTTCGTAAATTAATGAAGAATATGAGATTTAGGGCATTTTAGTCATTTGTAGGAAGTGCGGTCTACATTCATATTTTGCTGACGTGATTGACATGGTTTGTTGTCGCATTAGGGAGTTAGGAATGCTTGCATAATTAGTTCGGCGAAGAGATTCGCCTAGTTGCGCACTTTGGGTCGACATACTATATGTAGACTTAAGGGCATAGTGTATGTGTTTGTATAAATGCTGGTATTAGTATGTATTGAATTAAATGATGTTATGTAGTAGTTTGAGATTGATTTCTTAGTTGATATGCTGACCTAAATGATTTCCTACATGTTGACCTTATGCATGATTCCATTACATGCATGAGAAGTATGCCTTGAAGATTTGCTTAAGTTGAATGTTATAACATGTGTTAACATGCTCATATGATTATATTTTAATTCCAATACCTTACATATATTGCTAATGTGATTTCATAGATGTGTGGGACTAGACTTAGTCCAGGCAGTCGGTAACCGAGCGAATTCGTGGCTGACTGGTCATAGCCACGAACGACGCGTCGATGAACGTGATTCGTGTTTAGAGTTGGCGGCAGTGGTTAGGCCACGCGAAGTGTTTTACGCACTTCATGTCGTTCTACTTGAGATGCGATCGCGCTAGTCGAGCCCGTCAAGTAACCCGACTGGCCGATGTATGTTCACCTTGTATGTGTCATAACTGCTTGAACCTAGGGTACTGAACTTACCATTGTAAACCCTGTTAACCATGGTACCTTGATCCACGAAGACTCATGAGCCGGGCATGATGGTATGGGACACCGTGGTCGAGCTGTCGGCCTACGCTGGGGCCACAAACCTCCCCATAGTGACCAGTGAGCACCTAGACTCGTGAGCAGATTATGGTGGTATGGGACACTATATTCTAGCTGTCGGCCTACACTGATCAGGCGACGAGCCCTTTGTAGTGACCGCGAGCGTATTCTGAGTCCACGGGAGGCGACGACCCTTCCGTTGCAGTAGAGTACGGTAGGCCTGTATTGATAAGGTGATGGGGGAGCGGTGCAACGAGTGCGAGCAACAGCCCTGACAGCCCTTGTAGTGACCTACGAAATATACATCGTATGAGATTACTAGGAGTGACGACCCTAGACAGGATCTGTGTTGGGATTGATACGAGGAAAGTACCTTAGTTTCCCAATCCTGCTGTTTGAATGGACTAATAACAACTTGAAAATCATATCACCATAGCATTGCATGTGCCTGGAAGATGTGGAGCACTCTAGGGAGTGTGGCATGCCGCAGTCGTAAGATGTTGCCGCATGAGGGTGGTCGTCGGTGAGGGCATACATCACGTCATATCATCTTGCATTAACAGCAGTATTAGGATTGTCTGATTTACTGCTTTACTATTATCGCGTGATTGAATTGTGAACATGCTAATCTTTGCTCTATGATTCCACTGAGTTGATCACTCATTCCCACGTTACGGGATGGTGTTTGCAACACCCACCAGACCCTGTTGTAGATGCAGGTGAGGCCGAGATCCAGGAGGTGGAGCCAGAGATCGACGAGGACCAGGATGAGTTCTCGTATATGCAGTATCACGACGGCTTCCCGTAGGCGACCTGGATCGAGGGGACATCAGTGGGACTTTTTTGAACATTATTCTTTTGTTTATGTATATGTATATGAGACTCAGAGATGTAGTCATACTTTGGAGACAGATGAGATTTACTTTGTTTTTCCATACAGTGATATATATATTGTTTAATCTTCCGCTTGCTTTTATCACTGGATCTGAAGTATGAATTGCAGTTTTGGTATACTTTTACTCATGTGAATGCTTTAAATCAGACAACAATGAATCATAACCATTTTTTTTGCATAAGTGACGGTTTGGAACTCGGGAGTTGAGTTTATACACGATCCCCGATTTTCAGGGTGTTACAAAAAATAATCTAAAAGGATAACCGAGAGCAATGAGTAAAATCCAATCAAAGAGAATACTAGGACTTTCGAATCCACCCCTAATTATCCTAACCCTTTTTTTACCTGTTGATTCACCCTAATTCAGATTGATATAAATTTTAATAAACAAAGCACACCCTATGTCCTTGATCGGGCATACAGAATGTATAATCCTTTAAAGCATATGGATCACATCTTTCCATCTATGGTCAGGCATGAAGAGATGTAGATTCATGTTTCTTCTTCTATAGGAAACCTGTTCATAGTCAGACACAAGCACCTAGTTAAGATTTCAAACAACATCCATATCTAGACTTTGGTCGAGCTCATAGAATGGAGAAGCATGAAAATTATAGTTAATCACACTAGAGAAAGAAACAAATCAATCAGATTAAAATAAATTTAACATAGACAAGAGTTATTCAAATTAGGGGCTTCATCTCAGCCCTAGCTATAAGATTACCAGTCCATAATTTCAAATAAAAAGAAGAAAAAATAAGATTTAAATGCTAGGAACATCTCCCTTCTTCCTTCCTCTCTCTCTCTCTCTCTCTCTCTCTCTCCTCGTTCTTCTCTTTCTCCTCTCCATGGCTCTCCCCAGGCTCTAGTTCCCCTTACTTTGCATGTCTCAAGCCCTTTTATAGATGCCAAGGGCGGTGGAGTGCTAGAATCGGTCGTACAGCTGTCGCAGCAACAACTGCATATGTTTTTTTGTAGCAACTTCGAGCTTTCATATCTCCCATTTTCTTCGCATGTTGTCCGTAAATTAAACGTCCCCTGGGACTTTTTTTAATGGGCTACACGATGGACGACTTGGATCAGCCATCTGATAAAAAATGGTGGGCCACAACCGCCTCAAAAGTCAATTTTCATGGATGTGCATAAGCCTACGCACGCCCGTCGCTGACATGATCGATGGGCCCCATAGAAGTGCTTTCGGAGAAATCCTCCCCGTCCATTAGATCCAGGACGAAATTTCGGTCAAAGATGAATGGTTTTGAATGTCCATTAGCACGGCCCAGAGAAGAAATTACACTAAAATCAATTTAAACGTCGCAAGGCAGCCCGTTTGTGGCCTCCGTATCTCACACGTGTACTTGCATGGATACAAAAAGTAAGCACGGTTTTGAAGTTTGCAAACCCATCTACAAGATAGATGGCTTGGATTAGTCGTACGAGCAGTGGGTGGGCCTCATAGAGGTCCGTAAAAAGGGACTTTCCATCTGTTATGTGAAAAGCCGAAAATAACAATTGATGTTTTGGAAAGATGCGGGTCAGTGCTTACACTGTCCAAGGAGACGGTGCGGTGCACAGCGGGCAAGTGTGTACACTATGTAAACACACTATACATACGGGGTCCACTGTGATGCTACTCTGAAATCCACTCCGACTATATGTTTTGTCTCCCCAATTAAGGTGTTGACTCCAAATTTGAGGCAGTTCTAGATATCAGGTGGGCCTAGAATCAATGATTTATGCGCCGATCTATCAGTTGGGGCACTTCCATAGTGATCCGAGGGCTAAAATTTGAAATGTACGATTAATTTATGTCCCTAATCCCATGTATGAAGTTTCGAACCAATCAGATGGTGTGAACTCTATGATCTTATATTCTGCACCAGTTTTGGGCCTCTTTAAGGTGAATAGCTTGACTTCCTCAGATCCCTGGCATGTAAATCCGTCGAGCTTGGTCTTCTGGAGTCCGTCCCTCGCTTTGGTGACTTCAGAGCGTCAAACCCCTGCTTTTAATATCATTTTTCAATCCATGCTCCTGATTTCATCCTCTAATAAAAATGCAATTAAAATGTGGCATTAAGCATTATCATATACGTAAAATCTGGTAATAATCAGGGTCTGATATGCAATATTCAACCCTTATCAATTCACAAGAATAAACTTAACTATAATGATTATATATCATTAGAGTAAAAGGAATAATCAAGGCCTCATAATAGGAGGTTCATTACGACATCAGAGTTCACAGCGAAAGTATAAAACTAAATAATAAAATTATCTTCTTTGTCTTTCGAGATGATCTTCTATAGGGAAGCAATCCTCTAAGTCTTCAATCTATACGTCACCTGTATTATCTGTACGGTTGGGAGAGGGTCAATGCCCTACTCATAGTGAAGGTTATCCTTTAAGATTAATAATAATTCAAGTGATTCATAAAAGTAAAGTCAGGGTACTGATACGTCTCGTACTCCACTAATACATGAGATATCAGTATGCACAAACAACCTACATGAGATTCATGCCTAGCATAGTGTGTGCGGCTCATCATACGTAGCGATTGTCATAATGTGGAATATAATTCATAAGAAACCCGACTCGACCCGCATCCCATAACTATAGATATTCGTCGGCATTGCTAATGCTAACGTAGATTTATGCGAATATCTCAAGGCAACATAACACGTAGTTAGGGGATTTATGTAATACAATGTGTTCATGGAGTGACTAATTGTGACATTCAATCCTGAAAAGTTGATGTAACACGTATGTCGATTTACATACATCGATTGTGCACCATGCCAACCAACCCACGGAATTACGTGCCGACCAAGAGGGCCGCTACCTGTAACACATTACGTCCATGATAAAATAATCGATTCACTAGTTGTGATACCTCATAACACATCACTTACACTTATAGAGAATATAGCTGAATCATGAAGAATATAAACTGAATCATAGAGGTTCTGAAATAACAAGACACATGCCCATACCTTTAAAGATAGACGGCACAAGGCCAACATAATAAAGAGTAGTGACAATGGTCAACTCAGCAAAAGTAGTAATAGACAACATAATAAGAGAAGAGTGACAATGATCAACTCAGAAAAACTGGCAATAGCCAACATAATAAGAGAAGAGTAACAATGGTCAACTCAACAAAAGAAGAGTGGCAGAGCTCACTCAAATATAAAGACGAGTGGCACAGCCAACTCAAATATAGAGACGAGTGGCAGAGCTAACTCAATAATGGATAAGGTAGGGGCAAGGCTTGTACCCATGGCCTCACATAATTTCGGATAAATTCTTTTATATTTGACATCATATCATAATTTCAAAAGGGCCAAAAAATCAATTGATAGGATAATTCCCAAGGAACATGTAAACATGAAATACATGATATTTCATATTGTAAAAGGCACGAAATGGCCATAATTGATGGTGAAACATATAATAACATGGAAGATTTAAATTGATGTATAAAAGGAATACAGACAATATCAAATTCATGACAACATATATAGAAGCCAAGATCAACTAATATGAAGACAGATAAAATACAAGAAAACAGGTAAAAGGCATGATAAATAAATCAGCTTAAATTCCTATATACCTAAAGGATAAAACCCTTACCTTTTTAAGGTTGAATCATCTTCACATGTTAATGTAAGAACTCGTATACGTGTTGTAGACCTCAGCTTTATCTACATGTTACATCGGTTATTTGGTTAATTAAGGATTAAACTAGGGTATCGTCTATCATCTTTATTTAGGTTAGTTTATTTAATCTATTAATTATGAAAACTTATCATACAGTGTTGCGTGGATGGAAGACTTTGCCTGCCTCGTACCTGGACCCAACTGGGGCAGCAACTTAGTGAGTCACAACCGAGTTGACTCGGTTTGACTCGGTGAACTCTCTCTCTCCTTCTCTTTCCTTCTTTCTCTCTCTTTCTTTTCTTTTCTTTCTTTTCTTTCCTTCTTTTCTTTCCTATTACGTCCAGCAAAGCGTCTCAGCCTGTGCAGTAGCCTTCGGTCGAAATCTCTCCTTCTCTCTCAATCGGTCTCTCTCTCTCTCTCTCTCTCTCTCTCTCTCTCTCTCTCTCCCTCTCTCTCCCTCTCCTTATTTTCTCTCTGTCTTTCTTCCTTTCTCACAGTCGGACTACCCTTTTATAGGCGTGGAGAGAGGCTTCTAGACTCCCCTGCGTATACCTCGGTGTAGATTTATTTACGCAGCAAGGTACGGAACTTCCTCACTACGCAGTCCCGCACAACAGTGTGACACGGTTTCTTCTCTCCCGTTGTGATCTCAAAGTGGCCATCGATCAACGGTTCTTGATCGTCAAAACTGTCTGTCCGAATCCATCGCCAAACGACCAGCGTTAATTTGACAGGCGACCCTGTTTCAATGCCAGATTTGACCATGATCATGTTATGCAGGAATGGATTATCTTGGATGGCCCTGATTTAGTGTCTGACAGTCCCTGGCCCCTAGGCTCTTATTTTCGATCACGCTACTGCTTGCGCGAACACGATTCAGGGAGTTCTTGTATTCGGGGGATTCGAAACTGCAACGGCTTCCCTTTGCGTTGCTTGCGGACGAATTTCGGGCGAGATTGTGTCTGATTTTTAGGTCGGGTTAGGAGTAGAAAGCGTTGGGGTTCGGTTGGATTCGACCCGAGAGCACTTTAGATGGAGCAGATTGCTCCGAATAATCACGATGGTGGCCACATTGAGTCTCAAACGAGCGCTTTCCATTAGTATCTTAGTGCAGAGGCTCTTTTTCGGCTGGGAATCATGTGTACATATGCATACAACCTCACGTGAAAATCCTAAGGTTGTGGCGGATGTGGCTCCTGAACCCAATGAACGGTTTGGATCATGTCCAGGAATGGTGACGGTGGGCCACAATTTCACCCAAAATGGATGCAGGTCGTCCGTTTTGTGCGGACGAAAAGGAGAGAAATCTCCTGTTTCGAGTGGGAGTCAGGTCAGCGCCCTGCTGACCGACTCTGGGTGTAGTGTTCCGCGAAAACACATGCACTACGTACTCACAATATCCAAGGTGGGGTCCACCATGATGCTTCTGAGAAATCTACATTGACCATTCATTTTTCCACCTTATTTAAGGGCTAATCCCAAATTTGAGGCGTATCCAAAAGTTGGGTGGCCCATGTTTGAAGGAATATTCGTTTAAACCCCAATCACGCTGATCTAGTGGCTGATCTTTGTTATGTATCGTTCATTCGTGACACTTAGGCCTGGCATAATTTTTTTACCCCAAAAAGATCATGGGAATCTTGTGTTCTTGAATTCAGGGATTCCATTTAATGGCATTTTTGTAATTATTGCAGATGTGCAAGTTTTGTGAAATTTAACTGTTTTACATGATTGTGGTCGTGTTTTTAATTATTTCTTATGAAAGAACCTATGTCCAAATGTTTATGGATGCAGGATCATCCATCAATTTAACTTAAGGGAATGTACGTATACTAATTCACATGATTAATGGTCAGATGACCTGCTTTGTGAATGAGAATCATCCCCAACTGTTAGATTTACATCCTACATAGATACATATGAGTTAATTTCTAGGTAACGCTCGAGAACTTTCAATACTCAGTATGGAAAAGATTGAGGTGTTACAATCTACCCCCCTTAAACATAATTTCGCCCTCGAAATTTAGTATTCTTATTATAAATGTCATTATCTATGTCACCATGAAGTCCCTGTGTTCAAGGTCATATAATTAGATGGTTGTAGTCGGTTTGAACTTGATACACAGATCCTTCGCTTGCGCAGTACAAAGAATTTCCTAGTATCAATTCGTAATCCTGTCGAATCTCTATCCTTTGCTTGTTTAGGGCATTGGAATCATTTGAGATTTTTGAAGACTTAGAATTTGAATCAAATCTCATAGATTTCACATAAGTATGGTTCCATCAACCCCTAACCTTGATTACTCTAAACTCATAGAAAGTGTCATGAAGTCTCATCTCGTAATGGGTAATTCTACGTAGCCTATTAAACTTTTCCTGCGTACTCTGATTATCTGATACACTATCTGAACTTACCTTTGTCATCCTTACTCATTCATTACGTTTGAGTTTTCAATGTATCATTCATAAGGTATATATCTAGGTGTGCATATAACTCGCTACCTGAAAATACGCTACAACCTCTGTCGAAGATGTTTGTCCGGACCGAGCCCCCGATCCCCAGGCGCCCCCGACTACATAGACTTTTTTCTTATTTCTTTTTAAACTGTCTTTTTGTCCTTCTGAAGAGGGCACGTGGATAATTATTTTTGACCATTTGGAAAGGACATTCTAATAGCGATTTTTCTTGCGTTAATTCGTTAATTTTTAGGTGTTTGATACTAATTGTTGATTGTCAAGCTGATTCGTAGTCATAATGATTCATTTTAAGGCATAGCCGAACCAATCCCTGAACAGGTCAGCTCCTTTCAATGCCTCTTAGTAGAACTTTTAAGCCTCTTTGGCTTGATTTTTGTTGAGCTCGAACCCCTTGGGGTTCGGCTCGTCCCACGATTGACGAGAAACCTCTGCTTCATATGTTAGTCGGTTGATGAGCCGATTACCCCACTGGAGAATCAGGTCATCTTTTGACTTTTTCCCTGACTTGGAGGGGATGCCATGTCGAATTTTCGTGGGATTACATTCTGACCCCTTCTTTAAGGAACCAGCCCGTCTAGTTCGCCTCTATATTAGAGGGGCAACTTTCACTTGGTAGATAACTTGCTCGTGTAGAAGTTGAATTGTGAATTTTATTGAAAGCCTTAAAGACTAGTCGCTTAGAAGCGTACACTTTATTGGGAGCCTTAAAGGCCACTACATCAGGGATAGTTGATCTTCAGGTGTTTAGCGTTCCAGGGGTGAGGAAGCTAGCGGCCCTCGAGGTCTTCCAAGTGATAAAAGCTCGGCTTTGTTGATCAGACCACTCGATATGGTCCTTCCCAGTTAGGCCCGAGTGCCCCAGCCTCCGACTTAGTAGTGTTCTGAAAGATTCAGCGGAGGACTAAGTCCCCCAGGTGGAACTGTCTGATCTTGACTTTGGAATTGTAGAAGCGTACCATCTGTTGATGTCGGGCGAAAACTCAGAGCTTCAAAATGTCTCTGACTTCTTTAAGTAGATCCAGGTTAGCTGCAATCTGCTTGGAGTTCTGGCCCTTTTGGTAGTTTTTTACTCGTGCAGTAGGAAGGCCGATTTTCACTGACACCATTGCTTCCGAGCCGTAGGAAAGCGAGAATGGAGTCTCCCCAATGGAGGACTGGTTTGTGGTCCTGTATGCCCAAAGGATGAATGGAAGCTCCGTGACCCAGTTACCTTCTGTTTTCTCCAATTTTATTTTGAAATGGTGCTTGATGACTTTGTTAACTACTTCTACCTGTTCGTTAGACTGTGGGTGCCGAAGTGATGAATATGCATTTGTGATGCCGAGACCTTGGCACATTCTGCGGAATTTATCGTTATCGAACTGTTGGCCATTGTAAGATACAATGGTGCGCGAAATTTTGAACTAGCAGATGATGTTTTTTCAAACAAAGTCAATCACTTTCTGTTTGGTGATTTTCACAACAGGCTCTACCTTAACCCACTTTGTGAAGTAGTTGATTGTGATAATGGTGAACTTGACTTGCCCTTTTCCTATAGGTAGGGGGCCAATGCTGTCAATCCCTCACTAGGCGAATGGCCAAGGACTGCTCATAGGAGTCATTTCCTCCGCTGGTTACCTTGGCATAACTGCATAATGTTGGCATTTATCGCATTTTCGAACATAATCTTTCGCGTCCTGCTTGAGGGTCGGTCAGAAGTATCCTTGTCGAAGTATCTTCTGGGCCAGGGCTCTGCTATTAGAATGATTTTCGCAGATTCCTTCATGAATCTCCCAAATCACATAGTCAGCTTCGTCCGATCGGAGGCACCTGAGGTAAGGCTGAGAGTGCCCCTTCTTATACAGCATCCCGTCCAGGATGACGTACCTAGCTACTCTGACCCTCAGTCATCTTGCTTTTAATTTGTCCGAGGGGACTTCGTCGGTTGTGAGGTAGTTAAAGAGCGGGTCCATCCAGCTCGGTGCAGTATGCACTGGATTGACTTTCTCTGCCTGACTGATGCTCGGATGTTCTATGAATTCAACGAGGATGAATCGTGGGATCTTCTCTTCTAAGACTGAGGCGAGTCTTGCTAGGGTATCGGCCTATGTGTTTTCCGTTCTTGAAATTTTTTGGATAGCATAACTCTAAAATTTTTCGATCAGCTTCTTCGTCTCGTCAAGATAAGCAATCATCCTTGTCTCTTTGGCTTCATACTCGGTGGAGATGTGGTTTTCCACTAGCTGCCGATCACATCGGACTCGGAGAGTCTAGATGCCCAGACTCGCCGCCAATCTGAGTCCAACTAATAAGGCTTCATACTCCACCTCATTGTTCGAGACTTTGAATTCGAGTTTGACTGCATATTGGATGGTCGTGGAATCAGGGGAAACCAAAATGATTCTGACTTCAGCTCCTTTAGCATTGGACGACCTGTCAACATAGAGGACCAATCCCAGGTCCGACGTTGCCTTTTGGTCACCTAGGGGGACAAGTAGGGTCATATCGACTTCGGTGCTGATCTCTTCTGCATTCGAATTTGTGAACTCTGCGATCAAATCCGCCACAGCTTGGCCCTTAATTACTGTCCTTAGGCGAAACTGGATGTCAAACTCTCTAAGTTCAATGGCCCACTTGGTCATCCGTCTTGAAACTTCGAGCCTCTGGAGAACTTGTCTCAAAGGGGAGTCGGTCAGCACAATGATGGAATGATCTTGGAAGTACGGACGTAGCCTTCGGGCTGAAACAATAAGGCTGAGTGCTAATTTCTCCAGGGACAGATATCTTGTTTCTGCAGGTACCATCGCCTTGCTCATGTAATACATAGGTATTGCTTGTTCTCGACTTCTTTGATCAGGGCCGAGTTGACGACTGAAGCCGAGACCGCGAGGTACAGGAACAGGGGCTCACTTTTTTCAGGCTTGGATAGGAGGGGGGGATGAGCCTAGATATTGCTTTAGTTGCTAGAAGACTTATTCGCATTCTGACGTCCACTCCGCCTTCTTATGACCCTTTAATTGTTGAAAGAAGGGGAGACATTTATCCATTGCTCTGGATATGAAACGCCCGAGCGTGGCGACTCTTCCCATAAGGTATTGTATTTCCTTAACGGTTCGAGGTGAACTCATGTCAAGGAACGCCTTGATCTTGTCAGAATTGGCCTAGATGCCCTGCTGACTGACTTGGAACCCAAGAAATTTTTCCAATGCAATCCCAAAAATACACTTGCGGGGTTCAGCTTCATCTGGTATTCTCAGAGGACATTGAACGTCTCCTCGAGATCTGTTATGTGATCGGACACCTTAATACTTTTCACCAGCATGTCGTCAACGTATACTTCCATATTGCGTCCGACCTGTTTGGAGAACATTTGGTTCACCAACCTCTGATACGTCGCCCCAGCATTCTTCGGGCCAAATGACATGACCCGGTAACAGTAGAGTCCCTTGTCCATGAGGAAGGTAGTCTTCTGCCTATCTGGGGGATGCATCGCAATCTTGTTGTACCCAGAATAAGCATCCAAGAAGGAGAGTAACTCATGACCAGCCGTGTTGTCCACCAGTTGATCGATCTGAGGTAATGAGAAGCTATCCTTAGGGCATGCCTTGTTCAGGTTTGAGTTATTGTTGAGGGTCAAATATTGCATATTAGACCCAGTTATTGCCTGGATTTACGAGCATGATACTGTTTAACGCTCGGTTTTAACTGTGTTTGTGATGCAAGGTGTATTTGAGAGCATGAACTATAAAAAGGTATTAAAAGTATGGATTTAATGATCTCATGATATCAAGGCAAGAGACGGAATCCAGAGGACTAAGATCGACGAAATTACATGCCAGGGATCTGCAAAAATCAAGAAAATGAAGTTCAAGTGGCCCGAAATTAGTCCAAAATGCAAGACCATAGGGTTCTCACCTTCCGTTTGACTTGAAACTTCATACATGGCTAAGGGACCATAAATTAACCGTACACGTCAAATTTCAACCCTCGGATCCTTGTATAAGTTTTCCAATCGACAGATTAGCTCATAAATCATTAATTTTGGGCCCACCTGCTATCTGGAGATGCTTCAAAATTGGTCTTGACGGTTTAAATGAGATGACAGGATGGATGGATGGAGCAGATTCCACTAAAACATCAAATTGGACCCTATGTTGCAGTGCGTGTACAACACTTACACGAGGACCCGCCGCACATCGGATTGCAGTTTTAGTCAAGGGGGTCTTTAAGCAGGCCATCGGTTTTGCTAAGTGGGCCCCATACATCATTCAAAAGAACGATCCAGACCGTTGATTCACTTCAGAAGGGGGTATTAACCTCGCCTAGGTGTCTTTTTGACACCATGCAATCTAATGCAAGATCCTAACTGTTAAATGTAAAATGGACGGCAGAGTAAATCAACTCGTAGGCCACACTGATTTTACTCCAAACATACCCCTTCCCGGATGAATTTTCGTCCTGAAACCAAAGGACGGAATGGATTTTCTCAAAATCACTGATTATGGGCCCCACTATTATCACTGCGTAATGCCAGAGCCTGTGGAAGAAGCTTTATGGGCCACCACCGTACTTCAAGAGTCTGATCCGGACCGTCCACCAGAAGCCCAGGCTCTCTATCATCCTCGCCTAGGTGGACAATTTCCAAGAAGCAGCGAGGATTGGTTTTTAATCGTTCAAAAATAGGTTGGACGGTAGAATAGAAAATCATGTGGGCCGCATCAACAGACCGTAAAAACTGTGCATTTTTAACCGAAATTTCGTCCTGAATTCGGTGGACGGAGTAGATCTTGTACCTAATGTCGACAATGGGCTCCACCAATGTTGTAGCGTAAAGCCTGTTATGCAGGCTCAATTTCTGTGTTAGAAACTGACATTTTTTGGCTGGTTGCACAATTAGATCATTGATTAATGACTGATCCAAGCTGTCCATCATGTAGGCCGTAGAAAATAGTCCCAAGGGAGGTTATTCTTTTGGAAAGGATCACAGAAATAGAGGCATTGGGAGGCTTCAAAATTTGTTGCGTAAAAGCATTCGCAGGTAGTTTCTAATCAGGACACGACCGCCTCTCCCTACAAAAATTTCAGCCCATGATGACCGACTTCCCCTGCTTATAAAGAGAAGAAAGAGGAAAGACCAAAAGAATCAGACCTTGGATCGGGAGCAGCCGTGGAGTAAAGAGAGAGACATGGAAAGTCGATTTTCTTTTTCTAGTTTTTATGTATTGTTTCTTTTCTTTTTAATTACTGAGATTAGCCTAATCATGCCAAGGTCAGGCTAAACCTCTTAGCTAGGGCTAAGAGGTGAAGCTTGTAGCGTGATGGGAGACCTTAAGTTATGCCGTTGAATTAATTTTAATTTATGAACAACCTTGATTGTAGTTTGATTAATGGGAATGTTTTTAGTTTTTAATGATCTGTTGTGACTGAAATTACAATGGGTCTGCGATAGCTTTGAGCATGTTCCTCTTCTTTTTATGTGTATGACGTCAGGAAGCCTTGTTGTTCACCATAGTCTCCTGGGCATGGTCGGATGACGGTACCCTTCCTAACCTTTATACGTGTGATTGGTTGGTAATTAGTTTAATTCTATTGTTTTCTTTGTCTCATGGGCATGGTTTAGTGATGGAATCCATTCTAATTCATATACCTTTCATCTCTTGAAAATTATATTAATGGCAGTCCAGTTTAATTTTCATAAAGCAGGCATAAGATCTCCTTGATCTCTACAAGTGGATCCTCTGAATCCGTAGTTTCCTACCTTTGAATTCTTTAGATTTTAAATAAATTATTTCACCGTTATTTCTCAATTTACAGTTGATTTAGATTTCATCTTAGGCTAGTTCTATTTCTACCTAGTTTCAGAATACGTACAAGTTTCAGTCCCTTGGGATTCGACGTCGGTCTTACCAAGTTTATTACGATATTACAACCCTGCACTTGGGGAGTGAACAAGTTTTTGGCGCCGTTGCCGGAGACTGACGGCTACGATTTTCTGAAATTAATTGATTTTAGAATTAGTTTAAGATTAAGATTTTACTAACTTTAGTTTTAAATTTTTTTTTTTCTTAGAACTAACTTTCTTATTTTGTAGGGTCGTTGATAAATTATCTAAATTGATAACTTCGTATGAATTTCTCTACTTTTTCTATTCTTTAGATTAGGTTATATCTCTTAGATACTAATTGGTTTGTTTTATTTTGTAGGATCTTAACATAGGAATTTCTTATTTGGTAACACCTTTCTAACTTCGCCTCTTACTTTCCATATTGCTGTAGGATCCTTTCTTTTATTTTTCTAGGATTAGACTTAGAGTTAGGGTTCTACCATGGAAGCATGGGTATGTGCATATGCTGATATGGATAGAAAATATTGGGGAATGCCGGAGGGTTGTAGAATTCAATGTATACCTCAAGATTTCTCTCCATCGAGAACCGATATTGAGAACCGACTAGAACGTTATGTTCCATCGGTTAATAGGGCCGTATACGATCATAATTATGGGAATGAGGATTATTGTCAACCATCATATTCTCTCATGTATGATCAGCATGACTATAACCAGTGGGAACATCAAAATTAGAAAAATGAACCAACAACATTTTATAATGATTATTCTCTTGGATCCCCTACCTTTGATATTCAACCAGAAACGATCCAAGAGGATTCATATCAGCGTAATATTTTTTTGGCTTGTCTTGTGAAAATTAGAAAAGCAATGGAAACAATGGAAACACTCAATTCGGGTCTCGAAAGGATAGAGGAAGCTTGCTCATCCCAACCACAACCCAACTCAAAAATACAATGCGAGGAAAGTGATCTACACTCACTTTTAAAAAAAATCTGGAATTTGAAATGAGGAGTTGGATTCCGTTAATGAGCATGTGATTCAATTTTCCAAAGACTCGATCTTGATGACGGTTCAAAAGAATGGGGAAGAGACATGGGTGTCTTTTAAATATAATGATGATGAGATACTTCACTCACAAGATACACTAGATTCCAATGATAAAGAAGAGGTTAGTTTATGCGAACCTCAACCCATTCTAGGTGAAGAATGTGAGGAAAGTGATCCCATCACAAATGTGTACTGCACTGAACAAGAATATGATAAGTGTTGGGATGATGATCATGAACGTGCAACCCAAATGCCCTTAGAATCAATTTCAAGTTTGGTCCAGGTCAATGATCAAGGAGTATACGAAGAGAACAATCTTAATGAGCTACTTCACTTACCGGACATGTCTGATCTAAAAGTGGATGAGCTCCTTACAACTGACCCTTCTATCTCTTGTGAGATATGTTTGGACCACTTTCCTGAATTGAATGATGATATGATTCGGGAGATGGACGAGTACTCGATATGACTCTGGATTTTGAAACCACCCAGTTGAGGCCACCATTTGAACTATTGAATATTGACGATTTAATGCCTTTTCTGAGTAGTATCAATGAACATAGTCCGCACATCAATGCTTCGTATACTGACCCTCAATCTGTCTGTGCAAGGCTATAGCAAGAGAGCATGCATCCGTCCACTTTTAAGGATGATGGATTCCTTGGGCAGATCATTACGAGCTCCAAGGTGGAAAATAAGTCACTCTCAGCTAAATGTCCCAACTCTTTTGTGATTGCTTGGCATACTTTGCAGATTCAAATGATCCCATGATAAGAGACATAGTGGATGCCTTGCGAGACAACATCTCGGTAGTCGTCATTGACCGAGAGAACTCTTATTCTGAAACCCTCTCTTCCCCTGATCCTAAACGTTTACCGGTAAAGGAAGATGAGATGAAAATTGAACCGAAGTTTGGAGCTTCGGAATGTGTTGAGACTACACCACTTCTCAGGAAGTTTTCTAAACTTTATTTACTCGTAGTCTTTGATTCACCATGCGATACTAACGTTGAAACTTCTTTTGTCATAGGTGAATCATATATATATTATGGATACCTCAAGCAATTCAATAGAAGATTTCTTATAAGGTACATAAGTCTCTCCGAAAAGTCATGCTTCAGGGTGCCCAAGCCTATTGTAAAAAGGACTTTTGGATGATCTTGTTGAGGAACTTATTGAGAAACTTATCAAGATATTGGTCGGAAGAGAAACTTTGCAGCATGATTGATTCAATGTTTGTGGGTAACATTGCTGCAAACCCTCACGAGACTACAACTCGTCTACTAGGGCAACCTAGGGGTTTAAAGGCTTGTTGCATATGCTAAATGCAATCGAGAGCACCTGCGAAAGTGGTATAGGTAGGATTTTATTTTTTTTTATTTTTGTTTTGTTTTCTCTCTCGTGCTGACCAGCTTCCATGCTGCGATCTCTTAAAAAATCTCTCTCTCGATTCGTTATCCAGGTACTATCTTCCCATCACTTTACTTTCATTGTCTCATGTGCATTGCATGCTCATATATCTTTTACATTGAGGACAATGCAGATTTTTGGTTGGGGTGGGAGATTAGGTTACCTAATCAGTATTTTCTTGGTCTTGAGCAAAAATTGTGAAAATTTTTAAATTTTCTGAAATTCTTGTGAATTCGAAGCGATTTTGTCATCCATTTGCGACTTAGAATTTCAAGATATGTGATATTGGTAATTTATGAATTTTAAATTCAGTTATCTGTTGATTTCACAGTCAAGTTTGAATTGTTAATCCATAATTAGAAGTTGTAAACATTGATTGAATCATGATTTCACATGTCACATCTCGCTTACACATTACGATTTCAGTATGATATTGAAAGGATATCTTGGTTATAACTAAGCATGGAAGGAACCAGCCTGAAAAATTGCCCGTCATGATCAATTGAAGAAAAAAAAATGCCTAAAAGAATCGATATGAAAAAATATATATATATATATATATATATATATGTACCTTTGTAAAGGGTTGGGTATATAGTTTTCACCATAGGTTTGCTCCCTATAGGTGTAAATTTAATTCCCCATGAATGATATGAAGAAAAGGGTTGGGTGTATAGTCTTCACCATAGGTTTGCTCCCTATAGGTGCAGATTTGATTCCCCTTCTTGGTGTTACTTTTAGTGAAAAAATTAAAAGTGAAGGAATGAAAAGATGATCTGGGAGGCAAGTTTTGGGAAAATTTTGGTTACCATGAATTCTCTTGTTGGTTACCAATGAATCCTGAAATAGAGAAGTGAATTTTAATGTTGATAAGACGAGATTACACTATACACCTTTGGAACTCAATATCTAAAATTTTTCTGATTGATGAATTAATACTTTGAACTTGATTATGAAGTTTATTGTGTGCTTGAGTACAGGAGAAAATAATTCTCAACATTCATGAATCTTAGATTTCTCGTATCTGAATTGTTTTTCAAGACATTACTCGAGTTCATAGAAATTGTCCGGTAATTCTCAACTTATTTTTCACATACTTTGCTCGGGACTAGAAAAATGTTGGTTGGGGATTGTGTTGAGGGTCAAATATTGCATATTAGACCCAGTTATTGCCTGGATTTACGAGTATGATACTGTTTAACGCTCGATTTTAACCGTGTTTGTGATGCAGGGTGTATTTGAGAGCATGAACTACAAAAAGGTATTAAAAGTATGGATTTAATGATCTGAAGATATCAAGGTAAGAGACGGAATCTAAGGGACCAAGATTGACGAAATTACACGCCAGGGATCCGCGAAAATCAAGAAATTGAAGTTTAAGTGGCTCGAAATTGGTCCAAAATGCAAGATCACAGAGTTTCCACCATCCATTTGACTTGAAACTTCATACATGGCCAAGGGACCATAAATTAACCATACACGTCAAATTTTAACCCTCGTATCCTTGTATAAGTGGCCCAATCGACAGATTAGCCAATAAATCATTAATTTTGGGCCCACCTGCTATCTGGAGATGCTTCAAAATTGGTCTTGACGGTTTAAATGAGATACAGGATGGATGGACGGAGCAAATTCCTCTAAAACATCAAATTGGACCCTATGCTGCAGTGCATGTATACCACTTACACGAGGGCCCGCCGCACACCGGATTGTAGTTTCGGTCAAGGGGGTCTTTGACCCGTGATTTTTTTACAAAAAACCAAAACACGCCAGCGTCTTTAAGCAGGCCATCGGTTTTTCTTAGTGGGCTCCATGCATCATTCAAAAGAACGATCCAGACCGTTGATTCACTTCACAGGGGGGGTATTAACCTCACCTAGGTATCCTTTTGACACCATGCAATCTAATGCAAGATCCTAACCGTTAAATGTAAAATGGCCGGCGGAGTAAATCAGATCGTAGGCCACACTGATTTTACTCCAAACATATCCCTTCTCGGATGGATTTTCGTCCTGAAACCAATGGACGGAATGGATTTTCTCAATATCACTGATTATGGCCCCCACCATTATCACTACGTAATGCTGACGCAGGCTCTGTTCGCAACAGAGCCTGCGGACGAAGCTTTGTGGGCCACCACCGTACTTCAAGAGTCCGATCCGGACCGTCCACCAGAAGCCCAGGCTCCCTATCATCCTTGCCTAGGTGGACAATTTCCAAGAAGCAGCGAGGATTGGTTTTTAACCATTCAAAAACATGTTGGACGGTAGAACAGAAAATCATGTGGGCCGCATCAACAGAACGTAAAAACTGTGCCGCCTTAACCGAAATTCCATCCTGAATTCGGTGGACGGAGTAGATCTTGTACCTGATGTCGACAATGGGCTCCACCAATGTTGCAGTGTAAAGCCTGTTACGCAGGCTCGGTTTCAGCATTAGAAACTGACATTTTTTAGCCGGTTGCACAATCAAATCATTGATCAGATGGCTGATCCAAGCCATCCATCAAGTAGGCCGTAGAAAACAGTCCCAAGGGACGTTATTCTTTTGGAAAGGATCACAGAAACGAGGCGTTGGGAGGCTTCGAATTTTGTTGCGTAAAAGCATTCGTTGACAGTTTCTAATCAGGACACGACCGCCTCTCCTTGCGAAAATTCCAGCCCATGATGACCGACTTCCCCTGCTTATAAAGAGAAGAAAGAGGAAAGAGCAAAAGAATCAGACCTTGGATTGGGAGCAGCCGTGGAGTAAAGAGAGAGACAAGGAAAGTCATTTTTCTTTTTCTAGTTTTTATGTGTTATTTATTTTCTTTTTAATTATTGAGATTAGCCTAATCATGCCAAGGTCAAGCTAAATCTCTTAGCTAGGGGTAAGAGGTGAAGCTTGTAACGTGATGGGATACCTTAAGTTATGCCGTTGAATTAATTTTAATTTATGAACAACCTTGATTATAGTTTGATTAATGGAAATGTTTTTAGTTTTTAATGGGCTGTTGTGACTGAAATTACAATGGGTCTGCGATAGCTTTGAGCATGTTCCTCTCCTTTTTATGTTTATGATGTCAGGAAGCCTTGTTGTTCACCATAGTCTCCTGGGCATGGTCGGATGACGGTACCCTTCCTAACCTTCATACATGTGATTGGTTGGTAATTAGTTTAATTCCGTTGTTTGCTTTGTCTCATGGGTATGGTTTAGTGATGGAATCCATTCTAATTCATATACCTTTCATCTCTTGAAAACTATATTAATGGCAGTCCAGTTTAATTTTCATAAAGCAGGCATAAGATCTCCCTGATCTCTACAAGTGGATCCTCTGAATTCGTAGTTTCCTACCTCTGAATTCTTTAGATTTTAGATAAATTATTTCACCATTATTCCTCGATTTACAGTTGATTTAAATTTCATCTTAGGCTAGTTCTATTTCTACCTAGTTTCAGATTACTTACAAGTTTCAGTCCTTTGGGATTCGACCTCAATCTTACCGAGTTTATTACTACATCACAACCCTGCACTTGGGGAGTGAACAGTTACCTATACATACCCACCACTTCCCATTGAATTTTCTGACAAACACCACATTTGCAATCTAGTCGGGATAATACACTTCCTCTATGAAGCCGGCATCGAGTAGGATAGATACCTCCTCAGCAATGGCTTCATAGTGCTTGACATTGAATGGTCTTCTCTTCTGCTTTACCAGTTTATGATCCGGGTCCACATTTAGCCTGTGGACCAAAACATCAAGGGAGATTCCTGACATATCTGCGTGCGACCACGCAAAGACGTCCCTGTGTTGCCTTAAAAAGGTCAGCATTTCAGTCCGTTGCTCGGGATTTAATGATGTTCCGAGCTGAACAGTCTTGTTCGGGTCTGCTTCGTCGAGGGACACTTTCTCCAGATCTTCCACAGACGAGTTCCTAGCAGGTAAGTGCTTGTTTGACAGATCCTTTCTTCACTGCTACCGCATAACATCTTCGAGCCTCGCATTGATCGCCTCAGAGGTAGCCTATTCCGCCCTCAGTTGAGAACTTCATCATTAAGTGATAAGTAGAGACAACCGCCCTCATCGCATTGAGGGAGGGTCGGTCCAAGATCACATTATGCACCGATGGCATGTTGACAACAAGAAAGTCCACCATAAGGGTGACTTGGTGTTACACTTCTCCCGTAATTACTGGGAGGAAAATAGCTCCTTCGGAGATTACTCTCTCTCCGACAAATCCATGTAGGGGGTCTTCATGGGTCGGAGGCATGACCGGAGGACCCCCATTCTTTCAAAAGCTTTGGAATAAATCACGTTGGCTGAGCTTCCGGTGTCGACCATCATGCGATATACCTTGTGATTTTCTATAGTCATCGTGACCACCAGGGCATCATCATGCGGATGCTGGATTTCACGCGCATCATCTTCCTTAAAGGTTAGGCTGCACAGACTGATGCAGAGCTCCTTGCTAGACCGCTTAGTTAGATGGACAAAGTGTTCCGGATCGGACTTCTGAGAGTAGGTTTTTCGAGCTCTGTTTGAATCTCCTCTCCGGCTGAGCCCTCAAAATGGTGCAGATCTTAGCTGGCTCTTCCGTAGGGTTATTCGGTCACTCCTGGTCCCGTTTTTCCTTCCGAGCGGATCTCTCTCTCTTTCTCTTAGTGTATTGACGCGGATGTCCTTTGTGGATAAGGGATTCCATTTCATCCTTGAGATCCACGCAATCGTCTGTATTGTGACCGTGGTCCCAATGAAAACGACAGAATTTTCACTTGTCTCGGTGCTCCGCCTTCATGTAGACAAACTAATTCAGAAGTTTCTCTCCTTAGATATCTAACAGGATTTGCTCGGCAGATGTATTGAGGGGGGTGTAAGAATGAAATTTTCCTTCCGATTTTTGGCTGGGTCGACGATCGCGAGGGGCGCGGTCGTTTGCCCCTTTGCCGGTCGGTTAAGATTCTTCATTCCTAGGCCTCTTCCCTTTGCTGGTTATGTCGGTTACTTGCACGCTTTTACGGGCGTTAGTGAATTCCTCAGCATTAGTTATTTCTGAACTCTTACCGCGAAGTTTGCCAGCGTCTTTGGTGGGTTCTCTCCAATGGAGAAAGTAAACCTTCCTTCTTTCAGATCGCTGATACTGCAGCAAGCACCATCTTGTCGTCGTAATCTTCTACCTGCAACGCTTCCTCGTTGAAGCAAGTAATGTAGTCCTTCAGCGACTCTTTTGGTCCCTGCTTGATGGTGAGCAGGTGAGTATTGGGCTTTCGACTTCTCTTACCACTTATAAACTGGGTAAGGAATAGTCGGCACAGCTCCGCAAAGGATCCGATGGAATTGGGCTTGAGTTGGCAGTACCAACTCGGAGTGAATTCCGTAAGGGTGATGAAAAATTTCCTGCACATCATTGCATCCATTGTTGTCTGGATCTGTATCCACGAACGATAGGATTCTAAGTGCTCGGATGGGTCACCGGACCCAAAATATTAGATTACGAGAGGTATCTGAAACCTTTGCGGCATCACCTCATCAATGATGGAGGAAGTGAAGGGAGGTTCGGTCTCTTCCATCATTACCTGAATTGTGGCGGGAACTGTTGACCGTTGGTGCTTGCTTTTCAGGGTTAAAAACTTGTCGTTGAGTTCCGCGAACCGCGCCTTCCCAGGGATCTTTATTCTCAGCGACAATCTCTGGAGCATCTTCTATTTTCGGAGTCCTCCTTTCTCTTCTCCGCTCTAGCTGATGGTGGAGGTCCATAGGTGCTAGGGCGAAGGTGATTGAGTTGTTGGTGGGAGCCCGAGTGACAGTATTTCGTATCGAGACTCTAATTTATGCTGGAGGAGGATTCTGATCCGAATGTGGCGCCTGAGATTGTTGGGGTGCCTCCGGCTTCATACTCTTCTGCAGAGATCGAGCCTCCACGAATAGTCCGACTGACTCGGGAACGGGATCCTCCTGGATTGGGTGTGACTGTGGCTCCTGTCGTTGCTTCATTCTGTTTATTTTATCGCGTAGGGCTTGAATCTCATTTTGCATAGCCCGATACTTGCTCGCCCGGTTGCGCGAACGCTGAGAAGGCCCCGGTGCTGACTCGACATGAAGGAATGACGAAGAACGAGTTTGCTCGTTCGGCTCTAGTTCCACAGATGTCACTTTTTTCTTTCCTCTCGCTATTGTATTCAAAAATAAGAATCTGATCTTTCGTATCAGATTCCCACAGACGGTGCCAAAAAATGTTAATGTCAAAATCTGGTCAGCTCTCCCCTCAGTCTCTCGAACCGTGGATCACTTCAACATCTTGACCCTGCACAGTGAAAATAGGCAAAGGTGACCCTGGCTAAGCTGGGGGACCCTTCGATGCCTAAGTCAGGTCAATGGAATATGGGTTTAAGTGGAGAGTAAAGGAGAGCACGAGATATTGCATACCTGTAACAATGAGTCTCAATATATTTATACCTGACTGTTGGACGGTCCGGGTCCGCTATGGTCGGCATGATTTACTCAATTAACGGGATTTTAAGATCGTGCGGATATTATAAGCAATTCATGGATCGCTTAGCGCATCAGGCGGATAATGCGTATCTGGGAGCGAAGTAATCGGTCACGTTCGCTTATGGTAGTTTTCGAATTTGGCACTCGGAGCGCCCTATTCAGCATATTGACTCAGCTCGTTTCGTCTGGCTACGCCACCCAGCCTTAACCATTTATCTAATTGAAGAGGAACGTTTTCTTAGTCTAAGTCGAGCCTTGAATTGAGACAACGGACCCTGCTCCTAGCTTATCAAGAGCTCTGGAAACTTTAGAGTCCAAGGAAAGGTGTTGGACTTATTCGAGTCGGACTTCCTGCACTCGATGTCAGTGGTCGAATCATTCATCTTTTGTCTGACGTCAAGTAGATAACTTCACATCCGATCGAAGTGTGGATGTCACCTTCGTAGTGCGCGACTTCTTTAGGGACACTCACATTAGGTCAGAAAAGTATCACCTCGGTTGTCCATGCACTTAGTTGAATTAGTTCGGTACTGACTCTTGAATTTATTAGGAACTTGAATTTTTTCATAACCACCACTATTTCTAATAGAATGGTCCACCCAAGATTTAAATCTGCTTCATTTTTAGGTTCCCGTATTAAAATAATTTAATAAAACAGATGAACAGCATCAATATAATACATATACATGCAGGTGGGTTCCTGGAATCGTATATCCATTGACCTTAGCAGTCCCTTTTTAGTCCCTTGATCCACCAAATCCACGTCAACAAATACCGTGAACTCCACGGCAAACATGGTCACGTGACACCAGGACCGAGGGCAAACAGCAATCACAACAATTATTTTTCGTAAGAATGCGTTTGAAACCTGGGATTCTATGCAGGGGTGGTGGTTTTTGGAAGCGGATTGGCTGGGGGACCACATGCCAGCCCTATAGCTCCCGTGAGCACGTGTCGTGCGAAGACGAGCCCTGACGCTTTGAGTTGTACGAACGGTTCAAAGGAGATCAAAGTTACATGACCCACCGTTCATCTATTTTTAGAGATCATTTTAGATTATTATCCAAAAAAATGGATCATATCCAAAGATCATATCGACCACACTACAAATAACAACGGAGGTAATGATTTTCAATGTTAAACAATTAACTATAACGTTTATTTTCTATCTAATATGTGCATGAGATCACAAAGACCTGAATGAAGAGGAAAAACAAATCTCATATTAATCCAAAACTTCCGTGACCCAAAAATGATTTCAATGGTTGATGTTCAATTTCTCGCTGCCTTTTGCAGTGTGCTTTACTAAATGGTTAGATCTGTTTTATTTTTCATCTCAAGCCTTAAGATAAGCTCGAAAAATGGATGAACAGTTTAGATATAACACGTACATGATGATCAGACCCACAAAACTTGCTAACATCTATGTAGCAGCTATATAACTGGTGTGAGGTACACCAGCCAATCCGCTTCCGGTTTTTTCCGTGTGAATGATCATTTATTATTTTCTTCCCCTCGCTGTTGACAGATGCTTTTGTTTGAAATACTTTAATGCTAAAATTTAAAAAATGATAACCAATTCACTAAAATTTGTGTAGCCCATCATTTTGTATGTATTTGATATGTCCCGTTCATTCATTGAGCATGAGACAAAAAAATAGGTGGCCTGGAGCTCAAGTGTACTAGACGAGAGGAAACAGAGGGATTTGAATATCTGCCATTGAAAGCTTGTCGAGGGCTACCGTAAGTTTTGGACTCAGCAGATGTTTTTATTCACTCTTTGTGCATATGTATGTAACCTTAGGTGTAGGTTAGATGATGAGTTCGTACCCCTATGGCTCCGGGATGTTTTAGATTTGAATGGGACATGATTATTTTTTTATTTTCTATGGTGTGGTTTACTTGAGCATATTATCTACCTTAATTTGGAGTTATGCCCTAAGATGAGATGGCAAAATGGATAACATGGAACGGACATATACATTACCGTGGGACCCACTTATTTTTAAGTCACGACTTAAAATGGCATTTCCCCATCTTTCGAACACATTTTGAAAATAATAATTACTTATTTATACTTAATGATAGTGTACGTAATTTAAAAAAAAAAAAAAAACAAACAAGCGAACCGGCTATTCTTCTTTACGTTTTCCTCTCTTTCAAATACCATTTGATATTTTCTTTTATTTAATTTTTTAAATAGTCACCGCCGGCCATCTTGACATTTCTGTTTTTATTTATTTATTTATTTATTTTAATCCCGTCAAGGTAAGCCGTCACAACATTCCTTTTCCTTCTAAGTCAAATTCAGCCTACTTACAGAATATATGGTTTTCCTTAGCGCAGATGCCTTTTCATTTATATCCACGTGGAATCCATGATTTCAAACAGGCCATAGGATTAGTCTTCTCACATATTTGACTATTAACTATTTTTGTGCTCTATGGTCCCTTTGATAGCCATATATTGGATGGATAAGATTGTCCATTGAGAATGATATCTTTGAAACATAAAACAACGGGCCTTACATACGGGCACCCAATTTTCACCAACTCTGACACTTGTAATGTAGTGATGGATCTACCATGTTCTAATTCTAGCTTCCCAGTATCATTAAATGCACCAAGAGAACCTTAGAAACGGGAGTACGATAGAGTCATTTCTCACTGCAATTCTGATTACTATAAGAACAGCCAACTTCTCTCTCCCTTTTTTAAGCAGAGGCCGTCGAACACAATTGGGTGATTCGGGTTATCGGATTCTTTTCTAATTGTATGCTGCGAAATGTATCTGGTAAATATTACAATTCATATGAATTTAATGGGAGTTCTCGATGCATATGATCAAGTCTTATGAGTGGAAGAAAACTTTTAATATGTTGGACTTGTGGGCCATTTTAATTTATGGCATAATTTTATCTGACAATGTAATGAAGTTTGGTTCAATTACATGATCATTAAGGTGGGGTCCACACCGTAGTGGGTGTACAAACTTACTTGACATGAAATACCATTAGCAACTCTAGTAGAGTTATATTGGGTGTTAACCTTTCTAATTCTCTCATCCATAAGTAATGAGACATGGGTATGGGAGAGTTTTGTGATGGGTGGATTATTCCCACATCCACTCTATAACGAGTGTTCAGGTCCTCAAATCTACGTACTATCGCAGGTGTTGTAAAGGCAGAAAACCAATGTGTAGTGATCTCCTCTAAGAATTTTGTCAAACAGCCCCGCAACATATTAAAGTATGAATCTTAAGAGTTGAACTTCCTTAAGGGGTTGTTTGGGTGCTTGTAAAGTTCTTTAAATTATAAATGAATTACATGAGCTGTTTGGACATATGTAATGCCGGAAAAAGCTTTACACCCTGCAAATATATTGCAACTTTTAACCCTAATCTAAAACTTGATAAAAAGTTATGTTTCGTATTGTAAGTAAAGTCTTTACTTAAAAACACATTATATTTGTTAGAACACAATAATATATATGCATTTATACTAGGTGCAGCTGATTATAATGTGTATGGTACATCTAATCTATCCATCAAATACTTCCTTTGATACTCTCTAATGGCCCTTAAAAAATGATTTGTCCATTATCAAATAGACCACACGAGGGGAGGATGGGACGTCCACCATTGGAAACTTCTAAATTGCATTTGGAGCCTACTATGGTGGGTGGAAGACATCCAATTCATTTAGTGTGTATATGCTTTAATGCTCTTTTAGTGCCCTAAAATGATGTAGAGCGGGTCGCGGATAATTTCATGATCAAGATAGATTAGAAAAGGCACGGTCGGTGACAGAAGTGATCCGGACCATCAGACCTTAGATCGGGCGTATCTCGCAATCCGAAATGACTTATCTGACGCAAAATATATGATTTTGGAGTAGAACGAGCTACTTTAGCCAACCAACCTCGTTATGTCGGGTTGCGCAGCCCGGATTTACGAAAAACCCCCTGATCGACGGTCGTTTTTCTGTTTTAATTTCGTTTTTACTATTTATAGTAAGTTTTAGTTTGCTTATATCTCTTCATCCATTGGGCTTTAGGAGTTGTGTCCAACATGAAAAGTGCTTAGAATAATTAGGAGAATGGTTTGGTGAAGCCAAATAGGACACTTACTATTTTTGGCCGAAAACCTTGCGCACTAGTAGACATCACGACCGTCTATAAATAGTAAGTTTACTATTTATAGTAAGTTGCGAATTTTAGGAGTTTTAGTTGTAGTTTGAGTCTGATTTCTTTCCTATTGCTTGGTTCCCTTATTTAAAGGGGTGTAAACTCGTTTTTAGTCATTCAGTAATCAATTTTGAAGTTTATTAGAGTTTATTTATATTTTCTTACTTTCTTTTCTCGTGGATTCGAGAAGTCTCTGTGAGGAGTCCAGAGAAGCTCCGTGGATTCGGAGTAGTTATCCTTGAGGAAAACGGTGATCGACCTCATTACGTTCATCCCTGCATCATAAAAGTACTTAAAAAGCTTCAAATCTTGTGTTTTGCATATTTTGGAAGGTTCATCCCTCAAAAACTATGTTATGAATATCTACCTTATTTATTGTAAATACTTTCCAAGTTAGCCAAACAAACCATCTATTTACCCGTAAACATATTATCATTTAAAAGCCAAATGGAATATCATATAAACTGATTGCATCTAAAACTTTTTTAAGGCCTAATGTATTTACAACTTAAAAAATATTTATGGCAATCCAAACGACCCCTAAATTAAATACTTGTATGATAGTAGGATCTGCTGCAATTTCACAACACAGGAGATATGATAAGGTGGCGTTACATCCAAGGCCTTTCTTTGGAAAGCTTGTACGTGGGGACTACCATTGAAATACATCAATATCTGGACTTGCCAACTCAACGGATGGTGATCTGTTCTCCTTATAATTTAATGTATTAAAAAAAGAAAATTAAAAAAGGATTACCAAGTCGGCCACTGAAATAATTGAGATACCCTCATCGCACCACGACGGGAATAACGTCAATACAGATGGGGCAGGGTTCATTAATCCAGGCGACCTGATGGGACCGCACTGAGATGATGGGCGGCGGATTGCGTGATACCCCCACTAGGACCTGACTAGAGACGGACACCCCTTTGGCGCCCTGTGGGGCCCACCTTGATATATGTATGTTATCCACAGCGTCTATCTATTTTTATAGATCATTTTAATGCATTAACTCAAAAAAGAGGTAGATTGAAATCTTAAGTGGACCACATCACAGGAAGCAGTGTTGACATTGATGCCTACCGTTGAAACCTTCCTAAGTCCCACCTTGATGTTTATTTGCAATCTAACCTGTTCATAAAGTCAGACAGATATGGACGAATGTAAAACATAAATATCAAGTTTGTCTAAAACTTATGCGGCTCCCATGAGGTTTTCAATGGCAGGCGTTTTATCCTCACCATTTCATGTACTACGGTGGACTTGAGATTTAGATCTGCCTCTTGTTTGAGATAATCCCCCAGAATGATCTCTTAAAAATTGGGTAGATAATGTGGATAAAACACATACACCAAGGTGGCTCCATAGGGTCCTTGCTCCTACCCGGGTAGTAGACTGCTCCGAGTTTCAACACCGGGTCAAGGGTGCGAGTACCCATGGTGGTGAAATCCCACGGTGTGTGTCTTTTAGCGTGAGTGTGTGGGGGTGTGTGCGCGTGTGTAAAAAAAACAAAAAAAGGTGGCTCCATAAAGGCCCTGAAAAGACCGTCCATCTCTAAAGGATGGCCCTGAAGTCTTCAAATTTATTTGCTCCGAGATTTAACGGGGAAATTTTTCAGAGCACCACCCACCTCAATCATGAAACTCATGAAAATAAAGGTCTCGATCCGAAAACCATAGGCCCCACTTACATGTGTTGGTGCGCTATAACACATCAACGCAACAATTTCACATTTGTTTAGAGCATTATTCCGACAATGACAGGAAGAATATTACTTACTAATTACATTGAAATGCTGAGTGTGTGCGCATTTAAAAATTACATGATGAAACTAATTTATCTAAACCGTTCAAATCGCGCGCGGGGCCCTACTTTTCATTTAAAAATTACATAAAAATGACGTCTGAAATGTTTCAATACTTAATTCTCTATTGCTTTCTATTATAGGTCCACCTGTTTTCCACCTTTACCTACACAGACACGCCACACACCTAGCACATGTGTGAGACATCTGAGCCGCCCATAAGGTGGGTCTCACGGTGCAGATGACCTGGCAGTAAAAAAAAAAAACCCAGTTCACTCCACTGATAAGGAAACCTACACTAGTACCGTTGAACTAAAACCATTAGAAAGTGTCTTGGCCTGTCGTTCGTTTTTGTATAGGTGTGGCCCACCACCGCATGCTTGCTTCATTTATCAGATCTAACATATGTGCAACTCAATTGGGTAAATAGATATAAATCTTTTAGCACAAGGAGATTTTTATTCTTATTTTTATTTGGTTCTCTGAGATTTTTTATTTTTTTTCACTTTGCATGAAGGTTTTTGTGTGAAAACAATATTTATTATTCCCCTCAAGCAGGTTGGACAACTTTAAAAGAGCGTTTGTACCCTCAAAAAAAGAAGAAGGTACAATTGGAATAGTGGAAAACAAGATTCAACTATGAAAAGGAAATAAAAATTCTTGATATGTGATTTTTAACCATTTAAGAAAGTAAATATAGCCGTGAAAACTGGTTTTCCTTTCCTAATTTTCTTTTAAAACAGTGATTTTTATTTAGAAAAATTACAGTCAATATCTTTATTTATGGTATAATGACAGTCATCCACCTGTTTTTACCTAAGAACTTTAAAACATTTCCTTTCATCTATTTGGTTCAATAATCAACAAAGAAACTATATAAAATGACAAAATACATTTTTAGTTAAAGCCAAACTTACCAAGTTTGCTATGGTTGAAGTAGGGGTGGCAACATATGCTGGGTTTAAGTTGGGTATAGGTGTACTAATACTTATAACAATAAATGGATAATGCACTCACTTTCATATCCATGTTTTGAATTCAAAGTGGACAACTCACATATATATTTGTCAAGTATTGGATATTCATTTATAATTTAATATTTTAAAGAAAAGATTAATTTTCATATCTATTGGACATAAGTGAATATCATTACTGGAAACTAGCCTTGTGTATCAATCATTGGTCCATTACACTTTCCCTAAGCGTTAGGGTTTTTATCTTCCACCTTCTATTTCCTTTCGAAGGTGTTGTGTGTGGGGCCCACTCCCTTTCATGATGAAGGGATGCCCCTAAAGTAAGGGATATAGCTAATCATCCCGGAGGCAACCATCCAGCAACCTCCAAATTCATTTTGTGGCGAACATCATCTGGTTCCATTAACTTGAAATTCGGTGTCCCACTTTAATGTAGAGCGTGTCACGAACACTTTCATGTTCAAAATGGACCAGAGAAGGCCCGACCAAAGGCAGAAGCTATTAAGACCGTCAGAACCTTAAAATAGGCATATCTTGTAAACCGGAATAAGTTACTCGACGTACCATATATGATTTTGGGGTAGGATGAACTACTTTAGCCAACTAACCCAGCCACCGAATTTGCGAGATTCCATCATATCAATGTTGAATTCCATGTTTAGTTCTGTTTTTACTATAAATAGTAAGTATTAGTTTAATTATAACCTTTCATCTGTTGGACTTTAGGAGTTGTGCTCAAACACTTGCTATAAATCAAAAATTTATTATTTATAATACGTTATGAATTTTAGGGAGTTTTAGTTATAGTTTAATTCCTAAACTTAAGCCCCGTTTGTTAAATCTGAAGTCTAAAGCCTGCATCTGAAAGGTGAAGCCTGAATCTGAAATATAAAGCCTGAATCTGAAATCTGAAGTCAAAAAACATGTTTGGTAACTATGGCTGAAGTCTGAAAATTAAGTACTGAATTTGAAGCAATCTGTTTGTTAACAAACATCTGAAATGTCTGAAATATGTTAATTTGACACATTTGCCCCTATATATCACCTGTTTGGAAATGTTTTACATTTGCCCCTATCACTCCATCTTACCCTGCCACTATCCCTTGAAGCCATCGCTATAATAGTCTAGTATAAACTGAGAATTGTTTAAAGAAGAATAATTCGGTAAAAATCTTTTAATAAATTTACTTACAATTTTAATAAATTTAGTTGATTAAAATAAATAGAAAAAATAAAAAAATCAAGAAAATTAAGTCAATCTTCAAAGATAGAGAGACTGTAATACCCGTCGAAGAGAAATATTTATAATCTTTTATAAAGATGCTGAAAAAATAATTAATAATGCAATAGAGAAGTGAATGAGAAGCCTGTTGTATTTTAGAAAAAAATAAACGTAAATTGGTACTACACCACCTGTCACGCTCTAAAATTTAGGTACCCGAATAAGGTATTCGGGACCCGAATCCTAGGGTGTGAGTTATAATATATTCTCATTTATTATAGTCCAGTTGATTCAATCAAGCTCAATAATAATCAACGTCATCTAAAAGAAAATACAATTGAAATATTTATTAAATTCAACTCTTTTGATAGCTTTCCCTTCCTACATGGAAATATGAACATAAACTATACCTAAATAACAAAAAAAAAGTGAATTGAATTAAAACTAAACCAAATTTTTCTACAAATAAAACTAATAGTAGAGGCTTGCTTCCTCATAGTATTCCAGCTCTGCACCTGTGCATTTGTTTAGTATGATGAGCATAATAGCCCAGTAGGGTCATCTCTTACCCAAAATTTTAACATGTTCAAATAATATCAATTTTATAATAATGAAAGAAAATAAAATACAGATAATGAAATTTAACAATAAAATTGTGAAAATGCGATGCATGTAATATTTATATGAAGTCTCATAATAATTATATCATTTCTTACAACACCGTACCCAAGTGGATGGTCACGTTGCATTAACGTCCACGCACTGGTACCTCATGGTGATAGACCCATTTATACGTTAGCTGGTCAGACTACTGCTCTAGTTGTACATCTGACGTATGTCCACGCACATAATTGTACTCATACGCCGTACACAAAAGAGACTCCAAAGGATCCTATGGGTTCTAGGGTCTTTCACCCAAGGTACATAATTACCTTACTTGCTGGCTTTAGGGTCTCGCACCCAAGGGACACAATTGCCCTACTTGCTGATACAACTATATATTATTATTATTATTTTTTCATCTGGACACGTTGAAAGTGTGGATTGTATGGTAGATTTTCAGACTTACACACGTGTGCTATATTCCGCATGTGGAGACGAGTAAGATTATAGTCATACTCACATTTCTTGCACTAGCAGAATCCCATTATAAAAAAAAAGTGTCCAGTCCAACCGGTTAGAAAAAAAAATTTACGGTCCACCAAGTAAATGTAACACCCTGTACCTTCCAGTACTTGAGTATTACCATGTGATTTATTTAATACAAAAATATAATACAACCTAAATATATATACAATGAAATGTTATAAATATTTGAAGTTTCATGTTAAAGGGATATGTAACTATAATCCATATCATATGCATATACTTACAACATCATTAGTATGAATTACAAACTATAGAACCTGTAATATATAAAAATAACATATACTGGAAAAAATTATAATGAATAACAGGTTTTAAACAATTTAATGATTTATGTAACTTTTAAAGCCTAACACATATATGACCATACAAATAATATATATATATATATATATATATATATTAATCTCCACCTACTGATATTCATATAATTTGTATATATTAATAATTTGTTATAATATAAATTATATATGACAAAATATATATGAAGGAAATAAATAATAATAATAGTAATAATGATAATAATAAATGCTGAATTAACCCTAATAAAAACATTTAATATTCTAAAATCATAAAACTGGTGGTCCCAACCACCTAACTAATTCTTAAGTACCTTTTATGCGTTGAGGATCGAATTGGAATCGATCTGATCGTCAGATTGTTGTAATAGACATTTAAAATCATTGACCAATTCTTATGGCCCACCTAAGCCTTGGGCCCACCTGATCTTAGGTCAAAGCCTATGTTTGGGCCCACTAAGTGTAATGAACGGAGTGGATTGATCAAAAACATCACGGTGGACCCCTGTTAATGGGGTGCGTGTACGCAGCTAGGACACACTCGCTGTGCACCAGACATGTCAAACCAGTCAGCACGGGCTGACCCGTGTTTCACCAGAAAAGGGAAGGTTCTCCCTCTCTCTTCGTACAGGTAGTGGACGGACAACGTCCTTGAGTCCCTGATCGGTGGGACACCACCTGCTGTTGCGCGTGTGATCCGGACCGTCCATTTAATGGAGGGGCCACGTCCGAGCAGACCCCATCCAGTTTCAGACCTTGAAACACGTGTGCATGCGCACGGTTGTGGGCGCAAATAGACCTTACAAAACCAACGTTTCCAAAAATGGAAACCGCCAGCTAGGCAATCGGCGTGCTTTCTTCCCTTTACATCTCCATCGTTCAAAACGGAAGAATCTCGATCATCCATTTCCATTTACAAGGATCATGGTTTTCTGAGAAAACCAGCAACCAAAACCATTGGCCAGTTTCGATTTTTGATTGTTGTACTTGGCAGTTTAGAGCAGAATGAATCCTGGGCGCTCATTACCCATCTAAGGGTCGTGAGGGAGCTAGGGTTGTTATAAGATGGAATAAAAAACGTATCTCCTCCAGGAGTTTGAAAAGAACCCTAGAAAACCAGCCGCCGCCTCCTCCATTCGAACCCACTACCCAAATGTCCATAGAGCTTCACTTTTCTCTTTCTTCAAGCTTCCTAGGGTCCATATGGACCGTTTGAAAGGAACAGATCGAAGGAAGCGGCTCTCATTGGCAATCCACCATTAATGCTTGAAGCTTCTTCACCACGCACTCGTGCCACACTACACTGAGTCGGGGCCAGTTCTGGCACGTTATCTTCAGCCCACTAGATGGAGACGTCCCTGGTGTTGGAAGAAAGAAAAGAAAGAAATATAGGAGAGGAAAGAATAGAGAAGAGAGAAGGAAATAAGGAGAGAATGCTGTTACCTATGTGTGCACCAGCTTGACTCGGTCGAGTCACGATTCGAGTCGGGTCTTGTTCAAAGCCATGCCGAGTTTCCAGCAAGGAGAGAAGAAGAGAAAAGAAAAAGGATGGAGAAGGAGAGGTATATGTTATATCCCTACTGTCCATCTGCGTGGCCCACCATGTTGGACGTGTTATATCCTAACCGTCCATCTGGACGCAGATCTCACCTGGTCAGGCTCGAAAGAAGGGAAAAATGCAAATATCAGCTAATCCAAATCTCGGTGGTCCATGTGTACGTGGAACCCACCTGATGAAGGGAATGGATTTACTGGTCTACCACGTACCAGCTATGTAGCTGCTAGATGTCAGCAGGTCCGTGGGACCTACCGAGGTATGTGTTTCATCAACGTTGTCCACCCACTTTGATCCAGACCATCCACCTGGATGATGGGCTAACCACTCCAGCAAAGCCCTGTGGGCCGCACCACACACCACAATGGGCCTCACCTAGTGCATATCCATGGGCCAAAATCGGCCCACATTCTGGGCCGAATGCATTCCTTAGATGGGCCACAATCTGGGCTAGGGCCGACTATAAATTTCTGTCCAAATGCTGAGCTGAAATGGGCCTTGGATCTGGGCTGAAACCAGTCCCAGAAATGGGCTGAAAATCAACCCCAGTCCAAGCCAGAAACCACGTCCCAGCCAGCCCAACTTCTGGGCTTTAATCGTATAGTGAGCTTTGCCTAACCAGGCCCAGATTTGGGCCTTATCTTTGGATGGATTTCGGCCCCGCATTGGGGCCATTTGTTGGACAAGAACCTGTTGGGCCTGGTCGCCCTAATGCTGACCCAAATAATCGTATTCATGGGGCCCCTTCAAACCCACACTAGACCCATTTTAGTATATTATTATTAGGATTACTAATATTATAAATGTATGGCCCTTAGCAAATTAATATTAGTTATCATATATAAAAGTTATTATTTTTATATATCAACTGTTTTATCAGTATTAATATTATCTTCGATATTAGAACATACTATGTATTTTCATCAATGACTATTTAGTGTCATGTTAAGATGATATTGAGCATATTATTATTAATATTAATGATTGTCTTGAAATCATTAACGTTATTAGCAAAATGATCTACTGTAAATTAATTAACATATAAATCCTAAAGATTTAGCCTAGATCTAAACCCCAGGGTGAAAACCCTAGTTTTGCATTAAAAATCCTAAAAATAACTCAAGCCCTAAGCTATAACCCTAAACCTAAGTAGTGCATAGAACTTAGATCTAATTGTATAAGTTCATGGTTTGTGGTAGGATTTGACTTTAAGGGCATGCATTCCCTAGAAACACTAGTAGCGAGTTGATCAACAGGTGATGATTCTTCCCCTTGAGCTTTCCATCTTTTCATTAGATTAAGTTGTAGTTTTTATTTAAATTGATATCTCCCTTTATAATCACATGTGTTAGCTGGTGGAAATTGAATTGCTATATTGCCTACTTAATGTTCATCCTGTATATTTGTTTATGCTTGTGGATTATTTGTGTATTGCTTATGGACTTTAAACTGGTACATTGGTGGGAAACCCCCACCTATACATGTACACTCATACTTAGGATGTAACCTGACTAGTTGTGATTAAAATGGACCTTCGACTTAGTGGTTATTGAGTGGTGGTTTAGATGGATCATTGATGTGGGCATACCATCCAGGGTTGTTATGTCCAATGGTTTTAAATGATGATTTTTACCGTATAGTTCTAATATTCGCCCTATGTGGCATATTTTGATACCCAGCCTACATGATTTCGTTTTGATATTTTTCCTATATGGGATTGATGTTTTATATCATGCAACCATATGATGGTAAGCCCTATGTATTGTAATATGATTGGCCACTAGTCGACGGGTTTTCATTAAACATCCTAAGATGGTAGTCTCATAGCCGGGGGATGGTGGTATGGGATCTATGCCCGAGCTGTCGGCCTACGTCGGGCTATATGCTCCCCGTAGTGACCTTGAGCTTATTTAAAACTGGTTGATTGTAATCAGACTAATAATGGCTTGGCTAATCATATATATATTGCACAGACCAGCGTCTATCGCTAGACTGTCGTTATGTTGCACTTAGTATGCTTTCGCTGACGACTATCCTCATACGATAGGTAGTCGTTACGCCGCACTTAGTCTGCTTTCGCTGACGACTCGCCTCTGTCCGACTGGATGTTTTTCCCAGGTCGTGATTCGCATTCCACACGGTTGATCCCGGGATGTTGATTGCGCATTTGCATGGGCGGCGGCCCTGTCCGCACGGATGAGCATCCCCGGGGCGTGAACACATTCCATACATCCATACACTTAATAAGACTGTATTTACTATGTTTAGGTTGTTTGGATGTTTCATACTATTTCTTACCTAATGCGGCGATGTGTAATCTTGAGAAAAATTCACATTGAGTCGGCCACTCATCCATCAAAAATATAACCGTACAGGTAGCATAGGTGGCTTAAGTGATTTGCAGGTTCAGACTGATGAGGAGTCGTTATAGTTGTCAAGGACATGTGATTGTACCTATCAAGGAAGCTGCGTGATCTTACGACTTATATTTATATGCTTTCTGTTATTCTTCATGTATTATATTCTTGTAAATCTTTTACTTGTTAAATTCAGAGACATTATTTTGTATAAATCATTATGGGCAGTTTCTTGTATATTTGAATGATAATGAAATTTTTCTTTATGTCGATTTGTTCACACTACGCTCATCTACTTACTCTGATAAAGAAAAAAAATATATACTCAAATTTGACCATCCTTTAAGGTTAACACTCGAGTTTTTGGGAAACGAGTCGTATACTCGGGTCCTGAAAACACGGGGCATTACAGTAAATAACTTCTAACCTTTAGTATAAGTGTAAAAATCTAACCCATTCAATAGGTTTATTATACTATTAGGATCACTTACAAGAAAACACTTACATTCACTAATTAAATGGATAATATTATTTATCAACAGTTATAAGTTATTTTCTATTTTTGTGGATATCCTAACTAGTATATAGGAATGATTTTTCATTAAAATGATCTTCATGTGGTTTTAAACTTATTGGAATGGTTGGATTTTGTATGAACTTAGTATGTCATAAATCTATTGCTGGGTGGACCTTAACTTGTAGTCTAGCTTGATGGACTTGAAACCTTCTCCATTATAGTAATTCCTTACGGTGCATCTCCTGACTTCTCATGAGGAGTTATTTAATACTCTGCCAGAGTATGATGGTTGATACACAGACACTCTGAAATTTATAAATGTGGCATATGATAACACAAATATTTTTATATTTAGAGTTTATAAATTAAAATATAAAATTAAATAAATTTTTTATTTTATTCTATAAATTTATTTTATTATATATATATATGTAAATTATTTTAACATTAAATATTAGAAATTATATATATATATATATATATATATATATATATATATATATAATTTCAACATAAATATCAGAAATATATAAAAATAGAAATTCATAAATAAATAATCAACTGACAATTAGCATAATAATTAATCGAAAATGCTAAATCTCAAGATAAGATCACCTACCTTAAAATTTCGATGATCTGGCCTCGTTCTAATCATTCTCTCTTAATCTACAGAGCTCTCTCTCTCCCTCTCTCAAATTTGGATTTGATTGATTCCTCCGTTTCTTTCTCTTTTTTTTTTTGATATGATTAAAACTTTGTTTATACCTTTCCTTCCTTTTTAATGGATGTGGGAAATGAGGCAGAAGAGTGGGGGACGTGGAAAGTTTTGTTTTGTGGGAGGGTTCGGCGGATATTACCGTACAAAAAGGAAGGAAAGTGGAGAAAGTGGTTTAGTCGTGCGGAAGATTAGTTTTTATTTTTTTCTTTAATTAATTAATTTATTTATTTAAAGATGCGGTGGGTCCCATATAAATCTACTCCGTCCATCATCTTGGCTAGGCTAAGAGAAGATATAAGGCAAAAAATTGAGGCCGACCCAAAACTTAGGTGGGCCACACGGAAGCGGACGGTGGAACTATTTCCCACAAAAAGTGGGTTGTTACATTCTACCCCCCTTAACAAAAATTTCATCTCCAAAATTTAACATACCTATTATATGAAGAGATGAGGGTACTTCTCTTAGATTTCATCCTCTCGCTCCCACGAAGCTTCGTCCTCGCCATGATGCCCCCACTGAACCTTCACGAGTGGTATTGATCTTGTTCGTAGTAATTGCTCCTTCCTGTCGATGATGCGAATTGGTTGCTCTATGTATAAAATGTCCTCCCGGATTTTCAGCGGCTCCCAGTCAATGACATGCGATGCATCTCTCTCGTACTTCCGAAGCATAGATATATGAAATACGTTGTGGACGCCAAAAAGTTGAGGAGGTAAGGCTAGTCTGTAAGCTACGAGGCCTAATCTCTGCAAGATCTCGAATGGTCCAATGTAGCATGGTGTCAATTTTCCTTTTTTTCCAAATCGAATAACTCCTTCATCGGGGATACCTTCAGAAACACATGGTATCCTATGGCGAACTCCAAGTTCTTTCGACGATTATCGACGTAGCTCTTCTGGCGACTCTGAGTAGTACGTAGACGTTCTTTAATGACGGCAATCTTCTCGGATGTTTCTTGCACAGTTCTGGTCTCAACAATGTTCTTTCACCCACTTAGGCCCAACAACTTGGTGATCTGCAGGGTCTTCCATATAAAGCTTCGAATGGCGCCATGTCAATACTGGACTGGAAACTATTGTTGTAGGCGAATTCTACTAAATAGAGGTGGTCGTCCCAATTCCCCTTAAAGTCAAGAATGCAGCTACGAAGCATGTCTTTTAGGATTTGATTTACCCATTTCGTTTGTCCATCAGTTTGCGGATAAAAAACCGTGCTGTAGTTTAGCGCCGTTCCCAATGCCTTCTGAAGACTCATCCAAAAGCGTGACGTAAACCTGGGGTCTCGATCGGATACTATGGACACAGGAATGCCGTGAAGCCTAACGATCTCCTTGATATACTGTTTGTTTAACTCGTCTAGGGAGGAAGAAATACGTATAGGAAGGAAGTGTGCTCACTTTGTTAGCCTACATACGATCACCCATATCGCATCATGATGACGGCTTGTTTTCGGTAGTTCGACAATAAAATCCATCGATATATGCTCCCACCTCTATTCTGTGACCTGTAATGGTTGTAAAAGTCCCGACGGCCTCTGATGCTCCGCTTTAACCTGCTCACAAGTAAGAAACTTTGCAAAGTAGTTGGCTATCTCCCTCTTCATATTACTCCACCAATATTGACGTCGTACATCACGGTACATCTTGGTTCCTTCTGGGTGGATGGTGAATTTTGTGCGGTGCGCCTCATCTAAGACTTTTTATTTTAATTCAGATATGTTTGGAATACATAACCTCCCTTGAAATCTGACCCCACCATCAGATCCTACTGGCCACTCTGAATTATCCTTTCCTGCTTCTTTTGATATTTTCTCTTGTAGCCATGCATCATTCTTCTGCACTTTTATTATTCGTCACACTTAGAAAAGAAAGTTCTGAATAACTACATCCTAATATAAGAATTAAAGAGCTAATGTAAATGGATAATTTAGAAATTACTAACCAGAGTGGGTTGCACCACTAAATTACCGATATAAGCCCGAGGTTCATTGATGCGTAGTCTGACTTCAAAATCTTTAACTACATCAAGCATCTCCCATTCTTTAATCATTAGACTCGCCACCAGCTTGCACGTCTTCCTGCTTAATGCGTCGGCTACAACATTCGCCTTACCTGGAAAATAGCAGATGTCGAAATGATAATCCTTCAAGAATTTCATCCATCTCCTCTGCCGCATATTTAGGTCCCTTTGATAAAAAAGATACTTTAAACTCTTGTGATCTGAGTACAGTTCAAAATACTCACCATAAAGATAATGCCTCATAATTTTTAAGGCAAACACTACAGCTGCAAACTCTAAGTCGTGAGTAGGATAATTCTGTTCATGAGGTTTCAACTATCTTGACGTAAATGCTATTGCTTTACCACTTTGCATCAGCACGCATCCCAATCCTTGATAAGATGCATTAGTATATACTACAAATCTTTCCCCTTCTGCTGGTAAAGAAAGTACTGGAGCTTTCGTTAATTGCTTCTTTAATTCAGAGAAAGCCAGCTTGCAATTTTCATTCCGTTTAAAAGAAGTGCCTTTTGTTACGCACCAAATTCAGAAATCGGATTCACAGGAATCCCGATCACCGAATCTAGTGCCGACAGCCTCCGTAGTACCCCATTCTCGGCTCCTAACATTCATATGCTAGATTCCGATCCTGAGATCCTACAAGGAGGATTTTTTTTTTTACAATTAACTCGTAATAAGCATAACCACAAGATTACCCAATTCATAAAGGTAACATCATCATCACATATCCACTAATATAATCATTTGAGTACAATACTGAAAGGGAAATACATATATCAAAATCAAGCTTCGAAAGACCACCGCACGCTCTAAACTTGACACTGCTACAACCTAACTTTACCTGCACGCATCTATCGTGCATAAGCTTATAGAAAGCTTAGAGGGTGGTGTAAGTCTGTGCATAAGGTAAGTGTCAAGTATTCAATACAGTGCCTTAATCATACAATACTGGAAACACTGATAATTCATAAATCATACAATGTCGGAATAAGCAGAAATACTGACAAGAGCAGAAATGATCAGAGTAAACCGAAATACAGACAAGATCATAAATCATACGATAATAGAGTAAGAAGAAATACGGACATGTCCATGAATCAATCAATATCAGAATACGCAATATAGGACAGCTATGCAAATGATGAGTCATAAATAATCAAATATCGGATGATAAGGATATAATGCAATATACGATTCGGAAGAGCTAACAAATATCATCACTCTCATCTAAGTCACAGGAATACAGAAACATAACAACCCAAAATGCCATATGTCGAGGATATAATACAATATGCAATATGTGGTGCTAATGGAATGACCATGCTGGAGTGTGAAGTCGGGATGATAGTACGTAGTATCACAGGCTACGGGATCCACCATAAGAGACTTCTATCCAAACCAGTCTCATACCTAAATTTGGATAGTCAGACTCAATGTGGTAAACTCCTGATCTCAGGTTAGTCGCGCACCCCAACCGAAATCATGGCCATTGAGAAGGCACACGTGACAAATAGTTGCATACCACCAGTCGAGTGAATAGTGAATGAATGAGTATGCAACTCCTGCTCACCAAATCCACATATCAATACAGTTCATCTCGGGGATCATCACCGGGGTCTATTACACTCTACGCCAGCTTGCCGCCCCTATCCAAGCGCACAACTGGGTAAGTGGAAGAGACCCCACTATCCGCCTGCCAATATCAGGCCCAACTCGTCGATAGCGGACCCATTCCTCAAGCTGGTCAAACTCAACCTAGACATTGCCCCCTCACTCAGGCGGGTAAGGTCACACCCCTTTCCAACCGACCAGACACAGTGGGAGACGCGGCCTCTTAGTATTCGGCCCTCGTGCACTCATATATCCACTCGGTCTCGACGTTGGAGTCATTTCTGGCCACGGAGGTTTAGGAATTTTCACCCAGGGACATCTATGGCGCCCGTATGCTAGATCCAAACATTTCTGGTGTCCTGTCTGGCCATCCACGATATGCCTGTTGAGGCTACGACCCTGATGTCGCTAGGGCGTATAACACACAATGCAAGATGCATGAGTCACACAATCCAGTCATGCATCAATCCTGCGCATGTCGTGCGCTCATATGAGGTAACCTCCGCCTATCAGGGAGTCTTATATCAACATATTTAATGACATATGCAATGATCAACCACAACTCATAACAAACATGCAGATGATGTGTATGACATATATCATGATGCTATGCTATCACATACTCATAGTCAATATCAACAATCGGCCTCGACAATGTGGACATTTAACCAATATTGTCCCAAGGAAAGGCCCAAATAGAGCCTAACATATAGTGGACCCATGGCCTCATACAAGGGCTAAATATACAACACCATGGGTCCCACTTAAGAGCATAATACACACCACGATGGGTCTTTCACATGGGCCTCATACAAGGGTTACATATACATTATGACAGGTCTCGCTATACAGGCTACAAATACATCACTATGGGCCTTATCAACTGGACCGCAAATACATCACTATGGGTCATTCACATGGGCCTAATATATATTTCATAGGTGGGCCCTGCGCATGGGCCTCATTCACATTAAGTGGGCTGCATCAATGGGCCGCACTAATATATCAAGATGGGCCATAAAAATATCATATTGGCCTTAACCACGGGCTGGATACACATCACAACGGGCCTCATACAAGGTCTAATATACATCATCATATGTCACAATTTCATCACATCGGGCCTCACTCGTGGGTTGCATATACATCGCCATGGGCCTTGGCACAAGGGCCTAATATACGTAATAGGTGGGCTTTGCTCAAAATGAAGATGGGCCTAAACGGCCTGTAAACTACAATATGGGCCTATTAGTGGGCCCTAGGGAGAGTGACAGTGCGGACATTTAACCGTCGTCATCCTTATAATGTGGGCATCTAACCATCATTGTTCCCAAGGCATTACTTGCTATAAACATCATCATATGCCATGGGGGATCACGCATTGCAATGGACCTAGTTGCCTCCAATTGGGCCTAAAGTACATCAATTTGGGCCGTATCATATGGGCTCTACATTCATCAAATGGATCACCTCAATGAGCCTCACCAATGGGCCTTAGGTCCTTTGCAGTGAGTCATAACCCATGGGCCTCAGTATGCATTAAAAATGAGCCCCAATCACATGAGCTTTATATGCATCAAATGGGCCTAATCACATATGCCTTATATATACCAAGATGGGCCTCAACAATGGGCCACAAATACTTTAAATGGGCCTACACACATAGGCCCATAAATAACAAAGTGGGCCTAGTGGCGGGCCACAAATACATTAAGATGGGCCTCGACAATGGCCTTAAGATGATCTCAAAATGGTTGGACGGTTTGGATGAAACTCATGCATCATGGTAGGCTCCCATGTGGGCCCACTATAACATTTATTTTCCATCCAATCCTGGGCCCACTGAAATGCTATTTTGCCACCCAACCTGTTGTTAAGGCCGTGTGGCAAGGGGCCCACCAAAATGTTTATTTTACATCCCACCTGTTGATAAGGCCACAAGGACCAGGGTTGCCGTGTTGTTTATTTATCAGCCAACCTATTTATAAGGTCACTTGGACCTGGGGTGGGTGTGGGGCCCACCGGAATGTGTTTCACAAATTCGGCCCGTCCATTACGTGTGTCCCACCTGTTTGAGGGTTCATACTAAGTTTCAGCCACATTAAAAATTCAGGTAGGCCCCACCAAGTGTTTTTATATGATTTAGGCATGTCTTCACATGATTTGGATGGTATGGCCCACCTGAGTTCTGTTTATGGATGATTTTTAGAGTCAACGCACCATTCAAGGGGACCTATTAAATGAACGGTATAGATGTAAAACATACATCATGGTGGAGTCTACAAGTGGGGCTAAAGGGGGGCCCTCCTTTTCACGTGGACGTCTCTGGCCGTCATGGCACAAAGTCATGCCAAAAAATTTTATTTTATTTTTTATCCTATGTGGGACCCACATTAACCAAATCTACTCTGTCCATTACATGTGTCCCACAAAAATAGGGATCCAAAACAAGTTTCAGGTGGGTCCAAGCTTCTGGTGGACCCCAGCAATCATTTTTCCAAGTTTTAAAGGAAAATACTAGTATTCTTAATGCCATGGCCCGCCAGATAATTGGATCGGTCTCATTTTTTGGCTCAAAGTCTAAAATGATCCCGAGAATATAATGGATGGCTTGGATTAAATATATAAATCAAGGTGGGGCCATGTTGGAGCAGCCCACCGTTTCCTTTCCCTTTTCTTTCTCTCTTTTTTTTTTTTAAAATATGGGGCCCACAATAAGATGATCCAAATCGTCTAATATGTGTGTCCCACGTGGTGGACCGTTCAGTCCAAGTTTAAGATGCATCCAAATTTCAGGTAGGCCCCACCAAGTACTTTTATATGTTCAGGCATGTCTCTACATGATTTTAGATGGTATGGCCCACCTGAGAATCGGTGGTCCCAAATTTCGGCTTAACGTCCAAAATAGTCTGAGGAAGGTGGTGGACGGCTTGGATTGAATACATGTATCAAGTTGAGGCCTGCATGAGTTGGCCATTCCAAAACATTAAAAGGAATCTATTTTTTTTTTTCCTGTAAGTACACGCCCCATGATAGCCATGCCCGCGTCCAGCGTCCAGAGACGCTGGATGGTCATGGATGAACACATGCACTGTGTGGGTCCCACATTCACGTGGCCCACACATCAAGGTAGGTCCCACATGATCGTGGCCCACCAAAAATATACATATATATATATATATGTATATATATTAATATAAAATAAATATCATTTTGTCTAATATGTAGTGGGTCACACCATTTGATGGATGGAGTAGATTTATCATGAATCGGTGGGGCCCACTTCAATTTAGGGGAAGGATAAGGAGAGAAGAAGAGAGAGAGAGAGAAAGAGAGAATAAGAGACAGTGATGGTGGGGCCTCGCCACTACGGGCCCCACATAATGCAAATCATACATAAAAAATGGGTCTCACCAACAAGTGGTTCTTAAAAAGAATTCAACGGTGGATCACCCACCTCTTGGCTTCCTTCTTGCTCCCCTAGCCTCCTTAGCTCCTTGCCTTTGCTTTGGACGGTGGATGATGGACCTTTGATGGTGAGGATGAGAGATAAGAGAGTGAGCCACACTTGTGATTTGGGATATAGTTGGGAGGCTTGGACGTATGGAAATTTTTTTGCTTGGAAGATTTTGAGAAATGAGAGAGAATAATAAAAGATATAGTTGGAGTGATGGGTGTAATTAATGAAGTATGGGTTGGTTTGAAAAATGGGTAAAAGAGGGATGGTTATGGTTGAAATTTTTATAAAGTGAGATGGTGAGGTGGAAAGAGAGTTGACTTAAGCGAAAAAGGAGGGATGGGGCTTGTACTTGAGGTATGGTTGTACTTTGACATTGATTGATGGGACATCTCGTAGGGATTCCCTCATAATTCGCAACGCGCGGTGTTTCTTCGGAACGGACGCAGACCGTCATCTTCCAGCCTGGGTATCGGTTCGGTGCGCGAGTCGCGGCGTTAGAATAGCGGCGACGGCGCGGTCGCTAAGGTATAGGTTTTAATTTTTAGCTTTCTTTGGCATACAAGTCTCATCTTAGGATCGCACGCAAACATCAGAAAGTGGTCGAGGATTGCCGAATTCGACCGGAAGGATCGCGGGAGTTGACGGAACAGTACAAACTAGGATACGGGTCTTACACCTTTCTTGGTTAAGTTAGTTAATGGCCTTATTAACTTAGAGAATCCCTCAATGAACCTTCTATAATAACCAGCTAATCCGAGAAAACTGCACACTTTTGTCACATTGGTGGGCTGCTCCCAATTAAATACTGCTTCAACTTTCGATGGATCTAAGGACACTCCTTTCTTCGATACCACGTGCCCCAAAAACTTTACTTCATTATTCCTAAAGTCATATTTTGAAGCTTTGACATACAGCTGATTGTCCTTTAGAGTTTGAAGAGCTATTCGAAGGTGTTCAACATGATCCTCTTGCATCTTGGAGTAGATTATAATATCATCTATGAACACTATCACGAATTGGTCCAAATACAGTTTGAAGACACGGTTCATGAGGTCCATAAATACTGCTGGAGCGTTCGTTAGTCCGAAGGGCATCACTAGAAATTCATAATGGCCGTACCGAGTCCTAAAGGCAGTCTTGGGTATATCTTCATCTCTAATCCTTAACTGATAATATCCAGACCGTAGGTCTATCTTTAAAAAATATTTAGCTCCCTTCAACTGATCGAACAAATCATTTATCCTCGGCAGCGGGTACTTGTTCTTGATAGTCGCCTTATTAAGTTGACGGTAATTGATGCATAACCTCAAAGACCCATCCTTCATTCTTACAAATAATACTAGTGCACCCCACGGCGACTTACTAGCCCTAAGAAGCCTTGATCTTGGAGTTGCTGAAGTTACTCCCTTAATTCTCTCAATTCAACAGGAGCCATACGGTATGGTGCTCTGGAGATTGGTGTAGTCCCAGGTACCAGATCGATTGTGAAATTAACATCTCTCTTTGGCGGTAATCCAGGAATATCTTAAAATACTTCTGAAAATTCATTAACAATCGAAATTTGTTCTACTCCTTGAGGTTCAACTTTCGAGATGGCTGATAAACTAACTGGTGCTCCCTTCCTTCGCGTCCCATGAAATTGTAATTGTGCTCACTCATCGATATTTAATATGATTATCTTCCTAAAACAATCGATTTTTTTCCGATATAAAGATAACCAATCCATCCTCAGAATAATATCATATTCTCGCATCGGCATAACTATAAGATTATATCGTAAATTTACGTTCTCAATCATGATCGGACAAGATTTACAAATCTGACTTAGGTCCACTGAATTACCAAGGGGGTTTGCTACCGTTAACTTTTTATCTAAGGGAGTAGGAGATAACCCAAGTGAGCATAAAAGGCAGTAAGAAATAAATGAATGCGATGCTCCAGAGTCAAATAATGCTCTAGCTAAGGATGAATAAATGACGATGGTACCTTCGACTACATCGTTGCTAGCCTCGATGTCAGGCTGAATAATGTCATCTGTTGGCGGTGTGGACTCCTCATATAAGGATGCGACATCATCATAAGTCTGGGTCGTTCCATCCTCAGATTGTGCTGGAACATCATAACTTTGAATTGAGCCCTCGTATTGTTGCGCCAAGTTCTCGTACGGCTGCACTGTGTCATCTCCTGGATGTACTAGGGCGTAGACTCTGCCTTGAGCTTGTGGTCGTAGTGCCTGAACTCCCTACCTCGACTGCTGGTACGGCTGAGGTCTAATCTGTGGTGACGGCTGCTGAGGTGGTCTCTGATATACCGATGAAGGTCCTTACTGTGGTAGCCTCGGGTACGATTGTAGCGACCTCTATGGATATGGCTGAGGTGGTCTCGGGGATGGCTGTGAGGTGGAAGGATGTAGTGGAGGTCGTTGTGACATAGACGGCGGTATATGTTGCTGGGGAGGCCTGAAAGACTGATGCAAAGGTTCTAACCTTTGTGGATATTGAGTGCGCTGTGGTCTAAAATAAAAATAAGAAGTGTGGCCCTCGAGTCCACAATTATAGCAAAATCCTGAAAATCATGGTGCAGGATGTGCTGTCGTCGGTCTGGCCATCGATGTCGATGTTGTTCTCTGTCTCTTAGCTGCATCTTGCTGGGCTAGAGATATATGTGTAGCAGTTCTAGCACCACTCTTTACGTCCTTTTTCTGATAACAATTTTTTCAATATTCATTGATGTCTTTCTCCACTGCTAAGGCACACTCCAACACTTCGGCATAGGTCTTCTATACAAAAGGGGATAATCGGCTACGAATAGAGGCTCTCAGACCTTCCTCAAAATTTTATGCCTTACGGGTTCATCGAACACTAGAAAAGTTGTAAATCGTGATAGCTCAATGAACTTAGCATCATACTGGCGCATTGTCATATCACCCTGCTCCAATTTCATAAATTCTCCTACCTTTTGATTTTTCACATATAAAGGAAAAGTATTTATTATCAAACTTTTCACAAAACTGGGCCCAGGTCTAGACTTCAACTCTCGGGTTCATCCTAACGACTGAGTCCCACCAATGATCCGCCTCCCCTTCTAACATGTAAATAACCAATTCTGCTTTCTACTATTCATCACACTTCATAACCATAAATATCTTATCAATCTGTTTCTTCCACACCTCGGCCTCATATAGGTCAAGCCCACCCTTAAATACAGGCGGCCTCTGTCTTTTGAACCTTTCCAATAAAGTTCCTATCCCTTCGTTAGCTACGTGAACAGTTTGGGTTTGACCTTGCGCTTGAGTTTGTCTTATCTAATATCTTAAAAGAGTCGTAAGATCACCTATGGCCCTAAGAATTCCACCCATAAGTGACCCATTTTCAGTGCTATCGGGACCAGGAGCTCCTGATGTGGCTCCGACATCAATGTTTTGGTCCACCATAATCTATGATTAATTAAACATGTAATCTTAGTATGTAACAACTAAGGTAGGTTATTGTAACTAAATTGAATTCTAAGAATCATTAATGCAGTGCATAATATTTAACACCTCTAGGAGCATGAGAAAAAAAAATTATTGGATTGCAAGATAGATTTGATGATGTAAAAGACTAACATATGAAGATTAAGAGAATTTTAGGCAATGACATGTATTAAGGTTGTAGTGCAGAAAATTCAGATTCTTAGGATACTATTCCTGCTAATGTTTTTAATACTTACAAGTGTTGGATTGATGTAAAAATTTTCATGAGGATATATATATATGTGTCTACTATAATTCTATAAAATTTCAACCTAATACAAAGTCTATAAAAAATTTAAAAATTCAGGTAATTAGGTTTGTCCAGAAACAAACGATTTCTGACTAGTATACACATAACTTAATATTGGTAAAGGATAAACCTGGATTTATATTTTTTGAATTATTTTTTACTGAAACCACACTTGTTTATCTACTACTGGGACTTTGAATCAACTTAAAATGAGTTTTGATTAATTATTTATGACTTTTGTAAGTTAAGTATTTTCTGCTTACTATTACTGTCCAATTTCATGTAGCATACTAAAAATTCTTAAAAATTTCTTAGGGTCCAGAATTGATTTATTAGTTTAATATCAAGTCTAAATAAGATGATGTTAACATAATGAAATGGTCCCTAAAATTATTTTTCTAGGTCCACAGTTTTAATCAAACCTGGCTCTGATACCAAACTGTCACGCCCCGAAATTTAGGTACCTGAATAAGGTATTCGGGACCCGAATCCCAGGGTGTTAGTTATAATATATTCTCATATATTACAGTCTAGTTGATTCAATCAAGCTCAATAATAATCAACGTCATCTAAAAGAAAATACAATTGAAATATTTATTAAATTCAACTCTTTTGATAGCCTTCCCTTCCTACATGGAAATATGAACATAAATTATACCTAAATAATATAACAAAAAAAAAACTGAATTGAATTAAAACTAAACCAAATTTTCCTACAAATAAAACTAATAGTAAAGGCCCGCCTGCTCATAGTATTCCAGCTTTGCACCTGTGCATTTGTTTAGTAGGATGAGCATAATAGCCCAGTAGGGTCATTTCTTACCCAAAATTTAACATATTCAGATAATATCAATTTTATAACAATGAAAGAAAATAAAATACAGATAATGAAATTTAACAATAGAATTGTGAAAATGCGATGCATGCAATATTTCTACGAATTCTCATAATAATTATATCATTTCTTACAACACCGTACCCAAGTGGATGGTCACGTTGCATTAACGCCCATGCACTGGTATCTCATGGTGATGGACCCATTTATACGTTAGCTGGTCAGACTATTGCTCCAGTTGTACATCTGACGTATGTCCGCACATACAATTGTACTCATACACAAAGGAGACTCCAAAGGATCCTGTGGGTTTTAGGGTCTTTCACTCAAGGGACACAATTGCCCTACTTGCTAATACAACTATATATTATTATTATTTTCATCTGGACACGTTGAAAGTGTGGATTGCATGGTAGATTCCCAGACTTACACACGTGTGCTATATTCCGCATGTGGAGATGAGTAAGATTGTAGTCATACTCGCATTTCTCGCACTAGCAGAATTCCATTATAAAAAAAAGTGTCCAGTCCAACCGGTTGGAAAAAAATAATAATTTACAGTCCACCAAGTAAATAACTTGTAACCTTTAATATAAGTGTAAAAATCTAACCCATTCAATAGGTTTATTATACTATTAGGATCACTTACAAGAAAACACTTACATTCACTAATTAAATGGATAATATTATTTATCAACAGTTATAAGTTATTTTCTATTTTTGTGGATATCCTAACTAGTATATAGGAATGATTTTTCATTAAAATGATCTTCATGTGGTTTTAAACATATTAGAATGGTTGGATTTTGTATGAACTTAGTATGTCATAAATCTATTGCTGAGTGGACCTTAACTTGTGGTCTAACTTGATGGACTTGAAACCTTCTCCATTATAGTAATTCCTCACGGTGCATCTTCTGGCTTCTCATGAGGAGTTATTTAATACTCTGCCAGAGTATGCTGATTGATACACAAGCACTCTGAAATTTACAAATGTGGCATGTGATAACACAAATATTTTTATATTTAGAGTTTATAATTAAAATATAAAACCAAATAAATTTTTTATTTTATTCTATAAATTTTTTTTATTTTATATATATATATATATATATATATATATATATATATATATATATATGTAAATTATTTTAACATTAAATATTAGAAATTTGATTTATATAAATATATATATATATATATATATATATATATATATATATATATATATATATATATATATATATATATATATATATATATATATATTATTTCAACATAAATATCAGAAATATATAAAAATAGAAATTCATAAATAAATAATCAACTGACAATTAGCATAATAATTAACTGAAAATGTTAAATCTCAAGATAAGATCACCTACCTTAAAATTCTGATGATCTGGCCTCGTTCTAATCTTTATCTCTTGATCTACAAAGCTTTTTTTTTTTTCTCTCAAATTTGGATTTGATTGATTCCTCCGTTTCTTTCTCCTTTTTTTTTTTGATACGATTAAAACTTTGTTTATACCTTGCCTTCTTTTTTAATGGATGTAGGAAACAAGGCGTAAGACTTGGGGACGTGGAAAGTTTTGTTTCGTGGAAGGGTTCGGCGACCATTACCGTACAAAAAGGAAGGAAAGCGGAGAAAGTGGTTTAGCGTGCGGAAGATTAGTTTTTATTTTTTTACTTTATTTTTTTTATTTTTATTTTTAAAGATGCAGTGGGTCCCATATAAATCTACTCCGTCCATCATCTTGGCCAGGCTAAGAGAAGATATAAGGCAAAAAAAATGAGGCCGATCCAAAACTTAGGTGGGCCACACGGAAGCGGACGGTGGAACTATTTTCTACAAAAAGTGGGTTGTTACACCAGATGATTCACAGTTCGTACAACTTAGAGCTCGACGACCCCGTATAGGCTTCCAACGCAAGAACTTCATGCGAAGAGGAGTGGAGGCAGATTTCCTGCTAAAGCCTTTTGCAAGGAACTTAGGTGGGATCCATTGTAATGTTTGTCAGGAATCCACTCTGTCCATCCATTTTGTGAGCTAATTTTAGGAGATTAGACCAAAATTGAGAAGCATCCAAGACTCAAGTGGGCTGTACTAAAGGAAAAGGTATTTAGGGAAATTCCTACCATTAAAACCTCCCTGATTCGATAGTGATGTTTACATGCCATCCATATCGTTCATAACATCATTCTTACTGGAATGAACTGAAAACACAAATATTAGCATGATTCAAAACTTCAGTGGCCCCATGAATATTTCAACTATGGACGTTTAATTATCACGTTTTCAGCCCACTTGAGCATTGGATACGGTTCATCTTTGGCCTCATGTCCTAAAATTAACTCACAAAAAGGATGGATGGTGAGGATTTCTCGCAAACATCCTAGTGGCCCCACCTGCCTTCCCAGCACAGAAACTTCCTGTGAAAGGCTTTCAGCAGGAAATCCGCGTCCATGACGGAAACAGATTGGCTACTCCCCCAGCCACTAGCCCGGTCGCTGATGGTCGGTGCTCTGTTAGCCCTCCATAATGTATGTGTTTCATCCATTCCGTTCATCCATTTTTACCGATCATTTTAGTGCTTCACCCCAAAAATTAGAGGGATATAAATCTCAGGTGAACCACACCATAGGAAAACAATAATGATTGGATATGCACCATTACAATCCTCCTAAGGCCCACTGTACTGTTTATTTGACATCCAATCTTTTTATAAGGTCATACAGGCCCAAATGAAGGGAAAAAACAAAGGTCAGCTTGATCCAAAACTTTTATGGCCCCCAAAAGGTTTTTAATGGTCGACGCTCATTCAACACTGTTTCCTGTAATGTGGCCCACTTGAGATTTTGATATACCTAATTTTTTGTCCCATACCATTAAATGATATGAAAAAAATAGATGGATGACATGAATAAAACACATACATCATGGTAGGGCCCAAAGAGCACCAACCACTAGCCAAAAGGGTTTCAATGGTAGATGTTCAATCCCCTAAAAGGGTTTCAATGGTAGATGTTCAATCCTCCGCTGCTGTTTGCATTGTGGTTCAGTTTTTCTTTAGATCTGTCTTATTTTTTAGCTCAAGACTTACGACGAGCTCAAAAAATGGATGGACGGTTTGGATATAACAAATACGTCATAATGGGACCCACAGAACTTACTGACGTCAATCCGTTTCCCAATCCGTCCTAGCTCCCAGAGCCCATCCACTTTGAACACATATGGCGTCCTACCCCTGCCCGGACAGTCTAAGCAGATATTTGTACGGTCCACCATGATGTAAGTGTTTTATCTAAGCCGTTTATTATTTTTCTTATATTATTTTAATATATGATATGAAAGATGAAGCAAGTCCACAACTTCAGCGAGCCACACCAAAGGATGCTGCAATGATAAGGACATCCATCGTTGAAACCTTTCTAAGGGCCATTGTGATGTTTTTTTACCATCCAACCTATTCATTAGGTCATGTAGTCGTGAATGAAGTGAAAACACAAATATCAACTTGATTTGGAACTTCTCCAGCTCTCAAGAAGTTTTTAACGGTGGACGTTCAATCCTCACCTTATGGTCCAATTAATCATTAGACCTGCTTCTTTTATTGGATCACACCTTAAATTATCTGAAAAAGTTGATGGACGGTGTGAATCAAACACATAAATCATGGTAGGGCAAAAAGAAGTTTCACAGGTTAAAGGTTGATTTTGTATTACGCAAACAATTTAAAAAAAAAAAATGCCATATTAACTTGAAAAGGGGTACTTTTGGAAGCAAAAACTTTTGTTTAATGAAAAATCACGGAGCGCATTCCACGTTCACCATCAAGCCAGACTCCTATCACGAAAAGAATTCAGTGAAAAGCCACTTAGTGCTTTCCGTCTTCCGCATTAACAACGCATTAGCAAACACCACTAAATACGGAAAAATTTTCCAATTTCGCGTTAAGTGCATAAATTCAGCGTTAACAAACACAGCCTTATTCCAAGTCTTGGTATTCCTATTTAAAGGGTAATAGACTTATTTATTTGATTGATCAATATTCAACAAATTTATTTTAACTTTGTAGAATTATTTCTGGTTTCTATTTTTTCTAGTGGATTTGAGAAGCCTTTGTGAGGAGTCTGGATTCGAAGTAATAAATCTCGAGGAAGACGGTGATCGACCTTATCACATTAATCCCCGCGCCACACTTTCATGGTGGGGTGATAATATTGTTGGATGGCATGTGATGGCCCATGCACATAAGTGTTTGTAGGATAAGCATAAAGCTGCAGAGAAGCCTCTCTCTCTCTCTCTCTCTCTCTCTCTCTCTCTCTCTCTCTCTCTCTCTTTAATATATATAGTTTTGTGAATTAAAGTGCTAATTATGATTATGAACAAGTAACTTGTTATAAATTAATTGAAGTATTGGAAATTCATTAAAAATATACATTTTTTATTCGGGTGCAGGCGCAGTACAGGTAAGAGAAGCCATATATCCTAACCCACCCCAATTAAACGGGCTAAAATTAATACCCAAACATACACCCACACCCATTTTGCTGCACCATGTTCAGCCCATGTAGAGCCGAGCTCAGGTCCGCTCCATTGCCACCCCCAGTGCGAAGCCTTTCACACTCCCCTCTGTGTGAAGCCCACCATGTTTGGCATCTAATGCATTCACCATAAGATAACGCTTGTGTTGGGTGTATATCCTAAAAATCAGCCTGCTAGAAAACTCAGATGGGTCACAACACTTGGAACAATGTAAAATTAAGCCTAAAACCTATGAGTTAATGCACTGTGTGGCTCATCTGAGTTTTAGATTAGAATGACTACTATATTTCCACTTCATCTTCGTGAGTCACACCCAATAAACGGATTTGATGTAATATAGTTGGCATCCCAATACCTATTGTTCCTTCTGGTGTGGCCCCACTTAGTTATGGTTTCAGTTGTTTTTTTAACGGAGAGCTGAGGCTTAATGGGCACACCTTACGGACGGACTGGATGTCCTGCGGACAACATGGCGAGCCCAGAAATCTGGGGTATTGTAAGCACTGCGTAAAACCGTTCTCAGATGATTCACGCTTTTGGATTACGTAGACAGATTTGCTCGAATACATGGTGACGTATTCCAATAAGGCCGTTTTTTTTTTTTTTCAAAGGGTGGGTCCTCTTGATGAGGTATGCCCAAAAACACCCACAAACGATACATCCATTTATTAGATGATTAGGATGGTCCAGTTATTTGGTCATGTGCAAATGAACGGCAGAGGATGCCTGGTTCGGATCATCGGACGCATGTGCCTTGCCACGAAAGAGAGTGAATCCGCATCCCAATACCTATTGTTCCTTCTGGTGTGGCCCCACTTAGTTATGGCTAAAATTGTTTTTTTAACGGAGAGCCGAGGCTTAATGGGCACACCTTACGGACGGACTGGATGTCCTGTGGACAACATGGCGAGCCCACAAATCTGGGGTATTGGAAGCACTGCGTAAAACCGTTCTCAGATGATTCACGCTTTTGGATTACGTAGACAGATTTGTTCGAATACATGGTGACGTATTCCAATAAGGCCGTTTTTTTTTTTTAAAAGGGTGGGTCCTCTTGGTGAGGTATGCCCAAAAACACCCACAAACGATACATCCATTTATTAGATGATTAGGATGGTCCAGTTATTTGGTCATGTGCAAATGAACGGCAGAGGATGCCTGGTTCGGATCATCGGACGCATGTGCCTTGCCACGAAAGAGAGTGAATCCGCATCCCAATACCTGTTGTTCCTTCTGGTGTGGTCCCACTTAGTTATGGCTTCAGTTGTTTTTTTAACGGAGAGCTGAGGCTTAATGGGCACACCTTACGGACGGACTGGATGTCCTGCGGACAACATGGCGAGCCCACAAATCTGGGGTATTGTAAGCACTGCGTAAAACCGTTCTCAGATGATTCACGCTTTTGAATTACGTAGACAGATTTGCTCGAATACATGGTGACGTATTCCAATAAGGCCGTTTTTTTTTTTTTTTTAAAGGGTGGGTCCTCTTGATGAGGTATGCCCAAAAACACCCACAAACGATACATCCATTTATTAGATGATTAGGATGGTCCAGTTATTTGGTCATGTGCAAATGAACGGCAGAGGATGCCTGGTTCGGATCATCGGACGCATGTGCCTTGCCACGAAAGAGAGTGAATCCGCTCCCTCAAGAGAACATTACATAATAGTCTGCCAGCCCCACACCCAAACACACCACCACAGCCTGGCAGATAACCCTTAAAAATAAAAACAGCCAACCAGTCAGTCCCTTATGGGGCACCATCCTCCACACATTAAGGTGGTCCCACTCGGCTGAACCAACAGCCTTTTATTTATTTATTTATTTAATTTTACACACGCACACAAACCCCCCACACTCACGCCACACGCACGCCGGAGGATTTCACCAACATGGGTACTCGAACCCTAGACCCGGTGTTGAAACTCCTGGGAGTCTACCACCCGGGTAAGAGTTAAGGACCAACAGCCTAATTAGGAGCATATGAATGAATGGTGAAGGAACTATAGGTATTATTGCAGGTGACCAATTAAATCTCTCCACGTCAGGGCATCACCGAACTCGGTGTTTCCCCGGCCTCACCGAATCCGGTTCCTATAGGGCAGTGCTCTAATGTAACAGCAAAAGATCCATCCGTTGAACGGTTAACTTCCGGCAATGGGGCCCACCAGGCTGTTGGTTAGAGAAAGGGAAAGGAATCATCTCTTCTCGTGAGAGCCCGCGTGGCCTGTTGGAAAGGGACGTGGATTGGGTACTACCCACGCCTGTTCGAGATCAGAACAGGCAGGGCTCTGAAGGGTCCATCGTCATGTATGGGTTTTATCCACACCGTACATTCATTTTTACATATCATTTCAGTATATAATCCCAAAAATTAGAATATAAAACACTCAAATGGACCACACAATGGAGATTGAACGACCACCAATAAAAACTTCTTGACAGCTACAGAAGTTTTGATCAACAGTGATATTTTTATTTTTCCCTCATCTAGGTCTATGTGACCTTATGAACAGGTTGGATGGAAAATAACCATTACAGTGGACCCTAGGAAGTTTTCAATGGTGGGCATCATTATCACTACTTGTTACTTTGGTGTGATCCACTTGAGCCTTAGATCTGCCTCATTGTTGAGCTTCCATCATTAAAATAATATGAAAAAATTGATGGATGGTGTGGATAAAACCCATAAATCACAGTGGGTCCCTCAAAGCCATGCCTATTCCGATCTCGTTACAGGCGGGGTAGTACCCAATCCTCGTTGGTTTGGCACGTGAGGGTTCTCTTCCTCGCCAGAGTCCACGTGGCGTGTTGGAAAGATTCGTTTGGCACGTGAGGGTTCTTTTCCTCGCGAGAGACCACGTGGCGTATTGGAAGATTGGTTTGGCACGTGAGGGTTGAACGGTGGGTCATCGGTCCTAAGCAAGAAGTCAGTTGGTTTAAGAGACGCTTGTTTCCAACCGTCCATTTGCGTGTTAGGAACTGGACAGGTCAGTCCTTGTCGGTCGAGTGCACTTGGCAAGGTGGATTGTCGATCTGAACCACACACCTAGTGGATGGTCCATGGTTAAAATTTCAGCTAAAACGGACGTTCCTAAACATTTCAATCAGTAACTACAAATGGACGTTAAATAGAAGATTTAACGGTTGGAATTCAGGAGGTTAAGGAGACAAGATGAGATGGCTAGGATTGTCCTATTAATGTGAATATTGAAGCAGTGAGACATACAGGGTAGTCAACAGTCCCGATACACCGTCTACCTATCCACGTGGACGGTGGAAAATGGATCCGTATTATCATGATAAGCAGCCTCTACAATATCATTACGAAATGCTAAGATCACGGACGGACGGACGGACGACCGCACAATATCCATACGCGATTCACAAAATATCATGGGCAGATCTCCACCTCTCAAAATCGAAATCCCTTTCGTCCGTTTCAATCTCAAAGGGTGACTATAGCAAGAGCCAGCGATCGGGAATAAGGTAAATGAAAATCTATCCCTCGGCCGTAACGTATGGTTGGCTGATCTACCAATCTCAACTTCCCATCTAATTATTGTTACAGCGGACAGAAAATTATGTTGGGTAATACACGTGATTGGATAAACCTATCCCTACTGTTGGTGGTCTTCAAATAAACGGTGGGAAATAGCTAAGGTTAGTCGAGAAATGAATATGAAAGTGATGGAACCCATGATTTTACAAAAAGTAGTCATGCTCCCTGCTCGTCGATCACCCTAACACGTGTACTGCAGAGAGAAGGTTTTATCTGTTCGTCGATCAGCCCTCTTTTGGAGGAAGCGGGTTGCCTGGTATACGTCGCACAAGCCATATACAGCTGCTATATTTACGTTAGCAAATTCTGTGGGTCTGATAATGAAGCATGTGTTATTTTCAAATCGTACATCTATTTGGCAAGCTTGTCTTAAGACTTGGGATGAAAAATAAGACAAATCTAAATATCAAGTGGGCCACGTAGCAAAAAGCAGCGAGGGATTGAACGTCTGCCATTGAAAACCTTTTTGGGTCACGGAAGCTTTTGGCCGGTATGAAATTTGTTTTTCCTCTTCATTTAGGTCATTGTGACCTTTTGAATAGATTGGATGGAAACTAAATGTTATGGAGGGCCCTAAGAAGTTTTTAACAGTGAAAATCATTATCTCCACTTCTATTTGTGGTTTGGTCCAGATGATCTTTGTATATGATTCATTTTTTGAATAATGCTCTAAAATGATCTCTAAAAATATATGAACAGTGTAGATATAATAAATACATCTCTGTGGGGCCCATGTAACTTTGATCTCCTTTGAACCGTTCGTCCAACTCAGAGCTCGAGGAGGTCAGTGCTAGTCCTCGTGCGACATGTACCTACAGCAGCTATATAGCTGGTGTGAGGTAGGGGTGCACACAGTTCGGTTTGATCCGGTTCTGAGGTGAAATCGGAACCGAACCGTTCCTTACAGTTGTAGGATTTTCGAAACCGAAATTAGACCATTAGCACCCTAGAACCGAACCGGAACTGGACCGCGAAAACCGGTTCGGTTTCAGATCGGTTCCACGGTTCTAGGTTTTTTATAATCCGGCCCAATTACATGTTCTATTTTATAATTTAGCCCATGTCCATTCATTTTGTGATCCACTTGATAAATAGTTTAGATATTGTATATGGTGTGAAAAAATACATTTATGAAAACAAGCACATGGTGCATTATAAACCATAAATAATGAGTCAAATATACAACTAAAATATATTATAAACTCACGGTTCCATGTTTGGTTCCACGGTTCGGTTCCAAGTTTGGTTCCACGGATTGGATCTACGGTTCGGATTCACGGTTCGAATCCACAGTTCAGATTACGGTTCGTTTCAGTTCTACATACCTTCAAACCGGAAGCGAACTAAACTAAACGGTTCTTTAATTTTTAGAACCAGAACCGGAATCGGTGCACTCTAGAACCGGACCAAACCGGACCGTTTGGTCGGTTCTGGTCCGGCTCCATGGTTCTACCGATTCGATGTGCACCCCTAGTGTGAGGTACACTAGCCAATCCGCTACCCTTTTGGATACTAGAAGTACACCTTTATTATTAACGTTCCATTATTCCTCTTATGAAAATAAGGTGGAGACTCATGATCTCTATCATTTAAAAATCCTTTTCTAATTTTAAGGATATATATATATATATATATATATATATATATATATATATATATATATATATATATATATATATATATATATATATCAAAACAATTAAAATACTAAGAAATAATTTGTAAAAAAAGGAATAAAACTTATTGAAGGGATCGTCTATAAGTGTGATCTAGAGAGAGAAAATTTTATTGTTATGAACGCGCCCCTATGTGAGCATGTTGGTGTTTTCACTTTCTTAACTTTATTATTGATTTATTGGTGTAGTCAGATTATATTACTAACTCAGATGTAAAAATACATTTGATTTAAAGTCGCCATTAGCCGAATGAAGCTTAAAAACTATGACCGGTTAGAAACCGTAGAATCACATAAGGGTCAGGGAATCTCATGATTCTCTAACTCAAGTGACTCCCGTGGTTGGTATGCGATAGTAGATTCTGAATAAGGGTCTCAATGATGAAAAAAGAAGTGATTAGACATCATTTTTCATTCGCACAATGTGCGGTCTTTACTTCATAAAATTTTGTAATTTTTTTTTAAAAGATTCTATAGAATTTTATCACTTTTATATTTGGTTGTGCTTCCCATAATCCATAGGGGCCGGACATACAAAAATAAGAAAAAGAAACTATCTAGCCTTATATCGCAGAGGCAAATGTCTCTAGATAAGCTAATAAAGTAAAATGTAGTAAGTAAAATGAAATGCACACTAGCCTTACTGCATGGAGTTAAATAGCAACAAATAGGTAAATAAAATAAAAATGCACTAAATAAGATAAGTACCAAATAGCCTTACTTCTCAAGATTTAATATTATGGGTAGATAAATAAAGTAAGAGAAAAAAAGAGAGAATAACGCAGAATGAGATACAAGAAAATGCGAATGTAGTTGATGCACTTGAAATGTAACTTAAATGGAGGTAAATATACTCTTAGCTTTAGTAACTTCTTTAATTACCATTTTTGTCTTCTATATTGGGCAACATATTGACATGTTGAAAATCTGTAAGATATCTTGAGCAACACTTATGGGTGAACTCTAACCGTCGAACATTCTCTATATTTTCCTATCTCTCTTTCTGCACTTTGTTTCTTTTTCTATTGCTCTTTCCTTCTCTAACTTTCTTCCATTGGTGTTTTTCTCTCATTGACAACAAGCTTCTTATATAGGCATTGGCAGCTGTAATATACTGCCAACAGCCACAGTTCATTAGATTTCGTTGTGAGCACCTGCTATTTAAATCATAAAACTATATATATATATATATATATATATATATATATATATATATATATATATATATATATATATATATATTGTACATATAATATAACGTAAAGATTTTAATATATAATTTATTATATATAAAAATTAAAGGTAATGATGACTTTTTTATATATTTATTTTGTTACGAGAAGATATAATCCGACCACCTTCAAGGACAGTTCACCCCGGCCATAGTTAAGAATGGCTCAGCTTGATCACCTTTAAGGTCATGTCGGCCCAACGAATGTTTGTTCACAAGACACTTTACCTAAGAGAATTGGCATAAGACTGACAAACATAGTCCTCGGTGGGATGAAGCCTCAAGTATCCAGCCGATCACACTTACCGAGAACTAGATAGCCTGGTATGATCAAAGAACCATCGAGAACAACAAGGTCAAGTTTTGATGAGCCCAGTCCGAGCTGTCCTCGGTCGTTCGACAGAACTCGTCTCAGATGAGCTCGGCTCGGATCGTCTTTGCTCAACCAGGGGAACTTGACCAGATTAACTAGGTGCAAGATCCCCCCCAGTAACGCATGATAAAAATAACCGCCCAACGCACAATTCTAGGGTAATCGATAACATCATTGCTCACGCACATCTCGCTGAATAGCTAAGATCATGCCTAGAATGATGGGCCACCCTGTCCTATGAATGTTATAAATAAGGGAGCAAACTACTTGAGCAGGTATGCAAAATCTCTCACCCAGAACCACTCTACACCATTAGACCCAAATTTCTAGCATGACTTGGGCATCGGAGGGTCCCTTGCTCTAGCTAGGGTCTCTTTTGACTTCTTCTTGTGTAGGTGCTCGGAAGATCAACAGCTTGGTGAGGGTGCACCAGATTTTTGCATCAACATATTTTATTTTATATATATATATATATATATATATATATGAAATATCATGATTAGTTTTTGTCTTTTATTTTTACAAAATGATCAAAAGCTTATATTTTGTTCGTTGTCCGCCCGTTTTCGATATCTTAGTCTCATTAGAAAGATAATCCGATAATTAATTAAGCATCGCAACAAGACTAGAATCACTTTGATCGGACCTCATTTAACCTATCGAAAGTATGACCTTTTAGTATATAAATCAGTTGTCTGCAATTTGACTGATTGTTTGATTTTGATGATCTTAAGCTCATTGAAAATGTCACCTGATAAGCTTTCCAATGGAAGTGATGTAAGATACATGATTTGATCCTAATATGTAACATGGAGATTATAAAAGAGTCTATAAAGTAATTCAATTAATAAGAGATGCTAACCCACCATGTAATTAAGAGTAAATAATATGAAATAAAATTCGATTTAACCTAAATCACATGCCCGTATGCTAAGAAATTATATAAATCAATTAAAATTAAGCCTGATTGAAAAATAAAACTTCCAATTTAGCATAGACACATTCCACGCTCAAGGGATTGATTGTAAGTTTTATAATTAGGGTTGAGAATTAGAAAATATGAAATTTGAAACATTAGTATTCATGATAATTGAGAATTTTGGAATTGAAATTTTTTAGAATTTGGGGAAGAGATGAAATTAGGTGAATTGGTTAAGGGGATTGATGGACTTAGGTATTGGCAGAAGGGAATTAAGGTTTTGGATTAAGGAAAGTTAAAAATTTTAGGTCAATTAAAAAAAATAGAGATTTAGAATTTGAGAAAATTATGGAATTAAAGAAATTAAGGTTAGGGTTAGGGTGTATAGGTAAAGTTAGGGTTTAAAAATCAAAGAATATTGATAAGGGAAGCAAGGGGAAATCAGGAGATTGAGGAGTTGTTCGCACGGTCATCATATGGGCTCACATATGTGGTTGTACAGTCACATGTGTGGATCATTTGCTAGGGTTTTTGGGTCTTCAATGGTTGATTTTGGTTAAGGTTGAAATCGGATGATGAAAAGTTGAAGAAAAAATTAATCTGGATGGTTTTAGATAAGAAGGAAAGACGAAATATGGAATTTTTGAGAAAATACATCTTTTTGGATAGAAAAAAGAGAATAGATGGAAGCCTTGAACCTTCATTGAATGGGGAGTGAAATTACACCAGACCTAAGCTCTAAACTACATGAAATATTCTTCAAATCACATGAAAGAAAAAAAAAAAAAAAAAAGCACAAAGAATTTTTATTTTTATTTTTGATTTTTTCTTTAAATAATGGCATTAGGGCTTCACATACCCATTTTCTCTTTTATAGTCTTAGAAAAGACCTTTTATAAAAATACATTCTCAGATAAGATTCTCAACATAAAAATACTTAATAAATTAAAATTTTTTCCTAACTCCCTAATTTCAATATAAATAGAAGATATATCAAAAATAACAAAGCATGTAAACACTCTAAACAACTAAATTATTTCGTGGCCCAAGAGGGTCCGCAATTAAGATGTCCGATGATGATGATCAAATGATCTAATCATCGTGTCTACTCGATCAAATAATCCGACGTATCCATCAAGCTCTTATATGCAACTTACATGTATTTTTCTAGTGTGGGCTCTTTAAAGGTGCACGACCATACACGTGGGGTCTTCAACGTGTATAGAAATGTGAATTGGGACCAAGTGGGCCATACGTAATGGTCGTCTAGCCATAAGGAGATTAGCTCAGCCCTCCTCCTTTGGTATGGTGATTGGATGTCCTCACACACACACACACACACACACACACACACACACACACACACACATATATGAATGCTCACCAACGCACCTTCTTACGTGAGCACTTGTGTGCACATTTGCACACATGTCATGGGCACATAATTTTAACGGCCCACATGATGCAGCACCCCTTGAAATCTTAAAAGCCCAACTTTCAGCTCGATACAAAACTTTGGTGGCCATGACGAAAGGAAATAGTTTCCTCCCTTGATTTGCATCTCTTTGTTATGGCCCACTAGAGTTTTGGATTGAGCTGAAAATTTGACCCATGAGGTTTCAAGGGGTGTCACATCACGTGGACCGTTCAGATTCTGTGCCCATGACACATGTGGAAAGGTGTGAATAGGTGCTCATGTAAGAAGTTGCGTAGGTGAGCTTTCCCCCCTCTCTCTCTCTATATATATATATAATAATGGTCTCCTGCGAACTATCCCACAAGATACTTTGGTGCGGTCCAAATTCCCGTCCATCATCCTTGCGCATGAATGAAATTTCATGAAATGAGCTCACATAATGGATGGACGGAGTGGATTTCTCACAAACATAGCGGTGGGTCCCACCCACCATCCTTGTGCAGGAACGAAATCCCACGGTGGGAATTTGGACCGCACCAAGGTATCCTGCAGGATGGTTCACAGGAGACTGGGAATTTGGATAGCACCAAGTTATCCTGCGGGATGGTTCGCAGGATACCTTGGTGCGGTCCAAATTCCCACCGTAAGAGGGACATGGATTTCCTTATAAAGCCTTTCACATGAGATGGTGGGTGAGAAATCCACTCCATCCATATATTTTGTGTGCTCATTACATTACTTTCAACAAAAAATCAGGAGAATTAAAAATTCAAGTGGGTCTCACCACATGGAAAATTGGGGAAAGAAATTCCTATCGTTGAAGCCTTTCTGGCTCCACCTTGATGTTTATATGTAATCCAAACCGCTTATAAGGTTATTCCCACGTGGAGGAAGCAAAAACATAGTAAATTTAGGCTGATAAAATACTTTTATGGCTAGTAGAATGTTTCAACGGTGCTCGCTGAAAACCCACTGTTTCCTCTCATGTGACCCACTGGAGTTTTGAATCCTGCTGATTTTTTGTTTAATGTCATTAAATGAGATAAAAAACAGAAGGATGGAGTGGATTTCTCACAAACATAGCAGTGGGTCCCACCCACCATCCTTGCGCAGAAACCTGCATGAAATCCGTGTCCCTATGGGATACCTTTGTGGGGCTGCGGATTGATTATTGATAGCGAGACTGCTACTGAAGTGACGTCACCAAATTCTATGGCCCCACCATGATATATGTTTTTTTATCAACGCTGTCCATCCACCTAGAGAGATCATTTTAGAGTAATATCCAAAGAATGAGTCACATTCAAAACTCCAGTGAAACCCACCATAGAAAATTGTGGGGAGAGTGACGCCACCATTAAAAATTTTTAAAGGGCACAAAAGTTTTTGATCAAGCTTATATTTGTATTTTCCCTTCTTTAATGTCTTTGTTAACTTTTGAACAGGTTAGATTTCGAAAAAACATTAGAATGGGCCTTAGAAAGGTTTCAATGGTGGGCATCAATCTTCTCGCTATTTTCTGTGATGGGGTCCACTAAAGCTTTGGATCTGTCTCATTCTCTAGTTCATGGCTTAAAATAATATCTACAAATGGATAGACGCTGTGGATATAACACATACATCGTCCGTAGAACTTGATGATGTCACTTGCGTAGCTAGTTTCACTACTCAACTGTATATAATCCGCGTCCCTTTGTGCACTCCACCTCCCTATCCTCTTGGGAACTTAGATAGGGTGGGCCCTATAGTGATGCGTACGTGAAATCTACTCCAACCATTAGGTAACTGTTGGAAATTTAGCCGTAGGGCAAAGATAATAGGTAGATATGAGTCATGGTCTACTGCACACTAGTCCGCAAACCTTATCTACGGCCTTAAGGTGGGCTTAGTTGAAGTGGGGCTGACTATAATGTTTTGGTGAAATCCACCCCGATCATCATTTGAGTCACCCTGTTTTAATCGTAAGGCCCAAAAATCTGCACAATCTTTAATCCAAGTGAGCCTTTCCAAGGAAAATATGTGATCTAGAAAGAGTAGCTCCGGAGGAGGCTAAAGTTGTGTGTTTTTAAAATATTTAACTGAAGAATTCTCTATCATCATTGCATCCTTGAAACACCGAGTTTAGTTAGGCTGTGTGATTCAGACCATCTTGATGTATGTGTTATATATCCACTCCGTCCATCCATATTGCCCACTTATTTTAGCGCATTGACCCAAAAATGAACCACATCCACATCTCAAGTGGACTACACCATAGGAAACATTGGTGGTTGAACACCCACCATTAAACAAGGGTCCATCGTAATGTTTATTTTTCATCCAACCAAACCATTAGATGACACAAATTTAAGTCAACGACTTAAAAATCAGGCCCATCTATGATACATGCGGCCCATAACTTGTTAAACAATTTCGAGGCTAAGTGTCACCCTCATACTATTTCCATTCTTATGGTACATTTGAACCATGGTTGGGTTTGGTTTTTCAACCATGGGCCTAAAACTAAGGCATTTACTTGATAGTCAGAGTAGATTTTTTAATGTATAATAGTGGGACCCACCGGACGTGGACCATCGATTCTGTGAATGGCTTTCACGACTGTGTAGTTGTAAACAGCTTTCACATAAAGTGAATGGCTTTCACAACCTCAAATGGTGTCCTAATTTTTTGTCGTATTCCATGAAATGAGCTCACATAATGGATGGACTAAGTGGATTTCTCACAAACATAGTGGTGGGTCCCACCCACCATCCTTGTGCAGGAACGAAATTCTCATCCCCTTGCGGTGGGATTGGACCGCACAAAGGTGTCCCACGAGATGGTTCGTAGGAGACCATTACTATATATATATATATATATATATATATATATATATATATATATATATATATATATATATATATATATATGCGCACCAATTCGCACCGAACTAGTGTGAACTTTTTTAAGAACCCATTATACGTGATGTGGATCCAAAATCTGAACCGTCCATGTGAAGCAGCACCTCATGAAACCCCCCGGGCCCAAGTTTTACTTTGATCCAAAACTTTGGTTGCCCATGAAAAATGAAAATAGTTTCCTCCCTTGATTTGCATTTCTCTTTACCATGGCCCACTAGAATTTTAGATCAGGATGAAAATTTATCCTTTGGTGTTTTATGGGATTTCACGTCACATGGACCCTTCATATTAGACACCCATGACACGCGTGCAAAGGTGCGCATGTGCATAGGTGAGCATGACTCAACCCGGTTAACTCGCTCGACTCGGCCTGACCCGGAACTGAGTTCGGTTCGGGACGGGCCATTTTCTTCAGCTCGAAACTGAGTTCGAGCCGAGTTCAAATAGGTCCTAGTTCGGCCCGACTCGGCCGTTTATATATATATATATATATATATATATATATATATATATATATATATATATATATATATATATATATATATATATATATATATATATATATTATTATTATTATTATTATTATTATTATTATTCCTAAATTCTTACCCTAACCATTTACAGCAATCCAGACCGTCCAAATCGTGGGTCCGAAACTGGCTTGAACTCGGCCCAATTGCTGACCGAGCCGAGTTCGAGTTGGACATGTTGGCCCGGTGATCGGGCCGACATGTTAGCCCCATCATGAGGATCACTTGGTGAAAAAATCAGCCCTATCCACTAATCAAGTGAAGCACACCATAGAAAGCAGTATATAGCCAAGCATATATAGAAAAGTACAAGTGTAGTCCACTTGATGAATTGATACAACTGATGTTAGCAAAAAAATTGTTCAAGGGTTGGATGTCCCACGTAGGGGTGTACATTGGGTCGAATTGAATCAAACTGGACTCAACCCGGCCCGGCCTGGTCACCAGCCAAACTCAGCCCGGTCACCGGGCCAACATGTCCAGCTCGAACTCGGCTCGGTCAGCAATCGGGCCGAGTTCAAGCCAGTTTCGGACCCACGATTTGGACGGCCTGGATTGCTGTAAATGTTTAGGGTAAGAATTTAGGAAAAATAATATATATATATATATATATATATATATATATATATATATATATATATATATATATATATATATATATATATATATATAAACGGCCGAGTCGGGCCTAACTAGGACCTATTTGAACACGGCCCAAACTCAGTTTAGAGCTGAAGAAAATGGCCTGTCCCGGACCGAACTCAGTTTCGGGTCGGGCCGAGTTGAGCGAGTTAACCGGGTTAGCTCGGTTCGTGTACAACGCTAGTCCCACGCACTAAGAAGTTAATTAATTATTGGCCCTCTCTCTTAAAACATATAATTTTAAAAGTTATCTGATGTAGAGTGGGATGCATATCTGATGACTGTCAGAACCTTAAAACATGCATATCTCGCAAACCAGAATGAGTTACTCGACGTATCATATATGATTTTGGGGTAGGAAAAGCTATTTTAGCCAGGTTGCCCTTGCCAAATTTGGGAGATTACATCATATGCACGGTCGAAAATCAATTTTATTTCCATTTTTACTATTTATAATAAGTTTTGATTTGATTATAAGTTTACATCTTTCGGGCTTTAGGAATTATGCCTAACACGAAAAGTGTTTAGAAAAATTAGAAGAGCCTATTTAAAGGGTTTTGCCGTGGTGGAATTTCAACACCTATGGGTATTAATCCCAAGACCTCGTGTTGAAACTCCTCAGAGTCTACCACTGAGGTAAGGACTCGAAACCCCCTATTTAAAGGGTTGTAGACTCATTTATTTTAATCAATCAAATTATGAATTTTATAGAATTTATTTTCTATTTTCCTTCCGAGTAGTCATCCTTGTGTCATTATCCAATATGAAATCGGTTGGGTGGTCCATAACCTGTGGTCCAACCGGTTGAACACGGACCTTCTTATATATACCTATGAGCATGCAACTTACATCTCTAGCATAAATAGCAATCTTGGTCATGTAAGTCACACATCTCATTACTTAGCAACCAAGACTCCTATTATGTTAAGAGTCGTGAGTTGAAATCTAACTTAGCTTATGTGTCATTGGCCTACGAATATATATACACGTAGGGGTACACACGGGTCAGTTCGATCTGGTTCTGGGGTGAAATCAGAACCGAACTGTTCCTAACGGTTCTAGGATATTCAGAACTGGAACCGGCCGTTAGCACCCTATAACTGAACTGGAACCAAACTGTTAAAACCGGTTCGGTTCCGGATTAGTTCCACAGTTTCGGACTTTTTATAATTCAGCCCAATTGCATGTTTTATTCTATTATCTAGCCCATGTCCATTCATGTTGTGATCCATTTGATGAATGGTTTAGATATTGTATAAGGTGTATAAAAATACATTTATAGAAACAATCAAACGGTGCATTGTAAACCATAAATTATGAGTCAAATATGAAAACAATCAAAGGGTTCCTAGTTCAGTTCCAAGTTCGGTTCCACAGTTTGGTTCTAGAGATCAGATTTAAGGTTTGGTTGTATGGATCGGTTCACAGTTCGGTTCGGTTCTACATACCCCCAAACCGAGAATCGAATTGATGTAATCGGTTCTTTGATTTTTGGAACCAGAACCGGAACCGGTGCACTCTAGAACCGGACCAAACTGGATCGTTTGGTCGGTTCCGGTCCGGTTTCACGGTTCTACCGGTTTGATGTGCACCCCTATATGCACGTCTGACAAATTTGGGCTTGAGAAAGGCCTTGAAAAGTACTGTTTACAGGAATTTCATTAGGAGATGTAACCGGTTTAAGGTTAGGGTTAGGTGTACATAGAACCTCATCTAGAGGTGATTTTTGATCTCCCATACATAATTAGATATTAACTAAACTAAGACAAATCACTTTTAGGCATTTTCCAAATAGGCTGAAAAAAAAATAATAATAATAATTTAAAAATCTCATCATTTTCTCTGTTAGACGTAGTAACACATCATGTGAAACAAAGTAAATCCTTTTTTTTTTTTCTTGTATTGTTTTCTTCCAGTTAATGCTTCCATTTACCATCCCAATCTGTTTATATAAAAGCCTCCAACAGCTTTCTGGAGCCACGCTACGCAACAGCTAAATTTTGAACATGCCATGGATAACCATGCCTGAGAACTGTAATTCGAAACTTGGGTATGGAACCTTTTCAGGTTTGAGAATTGCCAAACCGTGGAAGACATGGTCTATTTAATCATCGAGCTGACCACATGTATATCTTGAATGTGGACCATTAGAGAGTTTTTTTTTTTTTTTGGAACCATCCATTCTTTTTTAGATAAGAATGGATGAGGGGACTTGCATGATTTTGGGTATGATCATGTTCACAGTAGAGGCCACTTCATGCCTTGCTGATATGTCCTACACACTTGCGATGTTGACAGGTGTGACTAAGAATATTTATGCGGTGCGCCCTTCAGAGCTTATGGTTACATAGGCTCCCTGTAATAGTGGTTGTAGAAAAATTGGGTCCCTGCACTTGAGGGTTTCTAGTCCAAAAAAGGTACATGTGGTTGTACTCATAGATGATCTAGGCCTTCCATGCCATGCATGGTCCTAGAAGCGGATAGGCACCTGTATAAATATCACATTGGTTGGACTATGCTATTAACTGGATTGCTAGAATTTCACACTATCATAAAAAATAATAAAATAATTTAAAAAAAAAAACAAAAAAAAAAAAAAAACCACTATAATTATTTTCTTTGGGTTCAATAGACAAATTTCGCAGCTGTCCCATGTGTTCATTTTTGTATAGTCTCACATCAGTAGAACAAATCACTTACACCTCATCATGTAGTTAAATAGGACCATTCATCATGGCTAGGCCAAGACGGACCAGAAAAGCTTCTAATTAGAGGGTGATGGTTTTTACTTATGGAAACCATGGTTATACACCTAGGCATACATGTTACTCAAATGAACCCCCAAAATCATGAATCCGACTGTAAGTGAGGCCTGCACATTGAGTCCCCTTTAAAGGGTGAACGTGGTTTCATGGTCAAGTGTTCGAGAATTGCCACTAGAGAAAACTATTAAACTTAATTGTAGAATATAGTATCGACCTAAGCATCAATAGGGAGATTATGAAAACTTTAGTATTAATTGCATACCTTAATGGAAAGCCATGAAAAGATATCTCTAAGCTTTGTTTTTGCACATTGATTTTCTACACCTAACACCCTTATGCAAACCCTTCAATGAGACTTGGGTTTAATGTGTGTTAGTGAGTGAGCCAACACATATTTTATGGAAAATGATTTTGAATAGTTTAACTTATCACAACTACTATTTTACTAATTTCTGTCCATGTCCATTTCAATTATGTGTATAGATAGCACAATCTAAGTGTACCACTCCAAAGTTGTTTATAGATCACAACTACTGTGGGGTGTTGAGGGTCAAATATTTCATATTAGATCCCAATTATTACTTGGTTTTACATATATGATAATGCTTAAACATTCTGTTTTAATCATGTTTTTGTAACAAGGTGAATTTAAGAGCTTAGACCGAAAAGGGTGCTAAAAGTATGGATTTGATGTTCACGAATTACCAAGGCAAGGGACGATTCTTAGGAGACCGAGATCGAAGAATTCATATGCCAAAGATTCGAGAAACTCAAGTGATTCATGCTAAAGAGGCTTGAAAACAATCCTAAATGCAAGATCACAGGGTTCCCACCATCTATTTGGCTCGAAACTTTATATCTAGCCTGAGGACCATAAAGTAACCGTACACGTAAAATTTTAGCTATTAAACCTTTGTGTAAGTGGTCTAACGGTCAAATCAACCACTAAATCATTGATTTAGGGCTCACCTAATATCTGGATATGCTTCAATTTTGTTCTCAACCCCTTAAATTAAATGAGAAAATGGATGGACGGAATGGATTTCTCGAAACATCAAGGTGGGACCCACTTTACATGGTGTGCGTCATTAGAGGTGCACTGGACCAACCATCTCGGTCAATGACCACTGACCCGATCAGAGAGGGACTCTGCCTCTCTCCTTTGGCATGTAGCAGCGGACGAGCGTCCACTGTCATGATATGTGGCCCACCAGGATCCTCTAAATGACGATCTGAACTGTCCATTCATTCGGGGAGGGGGCGGTGTTCCATCTAAAACGTAAGATGGACGGCGGGAACAAAGATACAGTGGGTCACACCAAAACTTGACCAAAACCACCTCTTTCCAACCCAAATCTCGCCAGGAATCCAATGGACGGGGTGGATTTCTCCAAAAACATCAATGTGAGGCCCACCAAGCTTCTTAGCATAGAAACGTCTGCAAGGGACGTGCGTCCGTACGGCAGGCTACTGTGAGTTGTTCTATGATTTCAATCAGGGTCGGATGCAAGATCCAGATCGTCCAAAATCTCGAGAAGGGGGCCACGACCTCATCCATGAAGGCCAAACAGAATCTTGGGATGATCTGTTTTCCCAAAGCCACTTTAAAGGCAAGGAGTTTGCGTTTCTTGTTACACACGTACGGTGACTACGTAAAGGCTCCCTCCACCGACTCTAGCCACTGTCCTTGCTCCCTATAAAAGGAGAGAAGAGAGAGAGCATAAAGAATCATCCAAGGAGGGACGTGTGAAGAAGAGAGAGAGAGAGAGAGAGAGAGAGAGAGAGAGAGAGAGAGAGAGAGAGAGAGCAGGCATGGCCTGGCCTTGGCTGAGAAGTTTTCTTCCTTCATTGCTTTGTTTATAGCTTTCCTTTAAGAGACTCTAGTTTATCATGTCTATGATGAGCTAAACCTCTTAGTTAGGGCTAAGAGGTGAAGCTTGTAGCATGATGGGGTATTTTTTCATGCTTTAATTCATGTTTAATGAACTATCTTTTATTATAGTTTGATTATGAGGAATATTTGTAGTTTTTAATAGTTTATTGTAACTTAAATTACAATGGATCTGCGATAACTTTGAGTATGTTCTTTGCATTATAGAGATTATGAACATGGGTACCCTGTTGTTCACCATCGTCTCATGGATATAATTGAATGATGGAATCTTCCCTTACGTTCATAACTTTCTCAGATTGGATGTGGACCGGTTAAATTTTGTTGTTTACTTTATCTCATGGGCATGGTTTTGTGACGGAATCAATTATAATTCTCATATCTATCTTCTATTGAAAATTAGATCAAAGGAAGTTCAGATTTGATTTTTAATGGAACATCTTCCAACTGGATGAAGATAGGACTCTAAATCCAGTTGTGTTCTTGAATCAAGCATAGATCCTCTTGATCTCTACAAGTGGATCCTTGGAAACCCTAGTTTCCTATCTTTGAATTTTATAGGTTTTAGTTAAAGTTATTCACCATTATTCTCTTTAAATTTTCTAGTTTAGATTACATCTTCTTCTAGTTCTAGTTCTGGTTACTTTCATATTACGTACAAGGTTCAGTGTAAGACCCGTATCTTGGTCCGTACCTTTTTGTAGACTTCCGCGGTCTTACCGGTCGAATTCCGACGACCTTCGACCCTTAACCAATATCGACGCGCGACCCTGATTCATATACCGACAACCCAAGTCGACTCAACCCAAGACCAATACCATAGTGACTGCGCCGTCATTGCGGTTCCGATGCCACGACTCGCGCGCTGAGGCGATACCCTGGTCAGGAGATGTGGGCCAACGTTTGGTACGAGAAAACGCCGTGCGTTACAAAACCCAAGGAAATCTCTACGATGTGTCACATCAATCACATCAATCCCATCAATCAATCAATCCATCAAGCCATTACATGTCAAGTACACATCACTTTATTCTCTTTTCCCAAGCAACCACAAAAGTCTCCCAAAACCATACCTCTCTTACACGAAAAGCCACAAAAGTCTTCACCTCCCATACCTCTCTTACACAAAAGCCTCAAAAGTCAAGCTTTTCTTACATAACCATCACTCACCACATCCATCCATCACTCTCTCTCTCTCCCTTTACAACTCCTCTCTTTCTCATTTCAAACCCCAAGCAAGAGCTCTATACGTATGGAATTCTCCAAACTCTCCTAAGCTCTAAGTGGCCCACCTTCCTACCCCATCATCTCCCATCTCAACCCTCCATTCTTCATCTCATCCATTAGGATTGAAGCTAAGGTGCCAAGGAACCTCTAGGAGCAAGAAGATCGGACGGTGGGTGCCTCTATAGGGTAGTTTCTTTCTTGTTTTTATGATGGGCCAAGTGAGACCCACCGATCAATGGTGTGGATCTCACTTGGGACCCTAAGTTGTGGCCGATGGACCACTTGGATCATCATGATCATTCCATGATGGGGCCATTCTCCATGGACCCCATCATGATGTTTATTTCATTTAGAAAGGTCATCTAGACCATCCATATTGGTGGGGAAAGAATCCCCACCGTTGATTTCAAGTTTTGATGGTCCCGTATGCTAAATGACCCACTTGTTGTATGATTTATTATAAGGGAGGGCCCATAGTGTCGGGGTCCCTCCATCACACGCGTGTCCCACCTTCCATCTCTCTCTTTCTCCCCATTTCTCTCTTTTATTCATTCATTTATTTATTTTTATTTTATTTATTTTATTTGTGATAGGGTTGTGTGGCCCACTTGAATGGACCCCACCTTGAGCAGTTATTTGGTCCAAGCTTGCTTCAAGTGGGGCCCACCTTGCATGTTGTATCAGTGGTGGCCCACTTCAATAGGCCACCACAACGTTTATTTTAAGAAGGGGGCCAAACCGTTCAACGTCTGAGACGCTGGACGTCCCTGTGCAAAAAAAAAAAAAAAAAGGGGGAAAAAGAGAAGCCTTGGGGGCGGGCCCTTGTGTAGGCCCCACCTTGATGTATGAGTGTAATCCAACCCACCCACCCTCTTTCTCATAACATTTTAGGCGTTGAGCCAAAGAATGGGTTCAATCCGATGATCAGGCAGGCCATACCAGAGAAAATGATGCTTTTACCCTTCTAAGGCTTTTAGGGCCCATCTGGTCGTTTCTACATGCCAATTAAATGTCAACCCTTGAATTTTTACGGCATGTTTGGGACCTATAATTTATTGGGCGGAGTGAATTTTCAAGGAATGGGCCCCACATGTAACTTTTTTCAAGAGAAAATAAAAAAAAAAAAAGAAAGAAAAGAGGCAGCGCCTGCTGCCACTGTCGCAGCAGCAGGGCTGCGCGTTGACGGGCGGCGTCCCAGCGGTCACCCACGGCTGCTGCCGTGGGCCCCACCATGATGCATGTGTTTAATCCACGCCGTTCATTTGATGGGTCCCCTCCTCAGGTGGGCCCCCTCCAAATTTCGGCTCGATCCAAAACTCGGGTGGCCCGCACCACAGGAAACAGTGGAATGGGATTTCTGCTATTTAAATTATTTTTGGGGCCCACAGAAGTTTTGAACCTAGCTGAAATTTATATTTTTTTCTTCAACCAGGTCTGTTTGACCTTATCAACGGGTTGGATGCCAAATAAATATTACTGTGGGCCCCACATGGGACCCATAAGTGATGCATGTGTCTTAAGACCACCGTCTAGTGGACGGTGGCCCCCACCTTGATGTTGCAGCGTCTCCACCGTCCAGCGGACGGTGGAGCCCTCCTTGATGGGTGTGTCACCCCCCTGTCCGGCAGTAGTGGGACCCACCATGATGCACGTGATGCATCCAGACCACCCATCCACTTGGTGGGATCATCTTAAGCCATGAGCTATTGGTCGGGTGGGCCATTCAAACATGGGTCAGGCCCATTTGAGTTGTAACAGGCTTATGGGCTAGGCCCATTTGATTTATGAAATGCTTATGGGCTAGGCCCATTTGATTCATTTAAGGCCTAAGAACTTGGGCTCACTTGATATTTAAGGCCTATGGGCTTAGGCTCACTTGATATTTAAGGCCTATGGGCTTAGACTCACTTGATATTTAAGGCCTATGGGTTTAGGCCCACTTGATATGTTTCAAGTCCATGGGACTAGGCCCATTTGATGTACTTCAAGGCCCATAAAATTGGACCCATTTGATGCATTTTTAAGCCCATGGATGTAGGCCCATTTGATATATGTAAGGCCTAGGGGTTTAGGCCCACTTTAATATGCATACAAGGCCTATGGGTTAGGCCCATTTGATTTGTAAAAAGGACTATGGGTTAGGCCCATTTGATTGTGAAAAGGACTATGGGTTAAGCCCATTTGATTCGTAAAAGCCCTATGGGTTAGGCCCATTTAAGACATATAAGACCCATGAGATTAAACCCATTTGATGCAGTCCAAGGCCCACAGATTTTGACCCATTGCAATGCACATAAGACCCATTGGTATGACCCATTTATGTGGCCCATCTGATGAACAGAAGGCCCATAAGATATGGCCCATTTGATATATATGTAAAGTCCAATGGAAAGAACATACGGTCCATTGCAATGCGTAAATCCATTACAGACTAAGTACCGATGTTTACAAAGATCGTGCCTTGGGAGCAATGTTGGTTTGACGTCCACATTGCGAGTGTAATGTTGGTTAGATGTCCACATTGCGACTCTCCTTAGGGCCCATTACTGGGCCGTACTTGCTGTGTATAGGTCGTCCAGGCCCATCTGCGTTATAAGAATGGTTCATCACTCATTTACATGTTTAGTATAGTTTCATAACTCATGATCATATGCATCATATGCATGCTTGATATGAGGATTGACTGATCATAGCATATGCCTTCGGGCAGGTTGTTTATGGGCTCTTGGTTAGGCGGTGTTGCCCTACATGAGCGCACGATATGCGCAGGATTGGTTGCATGACTGGATAGCGTGATTCATGCATTTCGCATTTGTGTTACATGGTTATTGTAAGCCCTAGCGACATCGGGGCCATAGCCTCCACAGACAGATCGTGGTTGGCAGGATTGGATACCGAAAATCTTGTTCTACATAGGGTACTATAGATATCCCTGGGTGAAAGTCCCTAAACCCTTATGGTACCAAGAGGTTGCTCCAACGTCTAGACCGAGTGGGTAGATGAGCGTTGAGTGTCGATTATTAGACGGTTACGATCTCCACTGTGTCGTGGTCGATTGGAAGGGGGTGCGGCCTTACCCTCCCGAGAGTAGGGGGCAATGCTAGGCTGAGTTTGACCAGCTCGAGGAATGGGTCCGCTATCGACGAGTCGCGCCCGATATTGGTAGACGGATAGTGTGGTCTCTTCCACTTACCTTATTGCGCCCGATGTGGCGGCAATCTGGTTTAGAGTGTACTAAACCCCAGTGATATCCCATATTTGAGCTGATTAATGTGTGGACATAGATGAGGATCTGTATGCTTGAGTTGCATTACACATCACATGGCCTTGGGATGGCCGATACCGTTCATGTCTTGCATCGCATAGCCTTGGTACGGCTCATGATATTATGGATCCATCTGCATATTCTGCATTACTCCGACATTGCATGTTCATATTACTACCTTGCGTACACACTTTCACCACCCTCTAAGCTTTCTGTAAGCTTATGCACGACTATTGCGTGCAGGTGACGTTGGATCGCAGCAGCACTGAGGCAGGAGCACGTTGCAAAGCGTTTTGGAGTTTTTATTCTTTACCATTGTATTTCTCTTTATGCTCATTGTACTTGTAAAGTTTTTGATCATAGTGGAAATGTAATGGAGTTCTTGGTTGTTGTTTGTGGGTTATGTCATTGGTTATGCTTATTACGAATCAAACTGATATTGAAAATCCTCCTCGTAGCATCCCAGGATCGGAACCTGGCGAATGGGAGCTAGGAGCCGAGAATGGGATTCTACGGAAGTTGTCGGCTCCGAATTCGGCGATCAAAAATTTTGTGAGCCCGGTTTCTGAGTTTGGGGCGTGACATTCAGTCCATGTGGATTCGACCTCGGTCTTGCCGAGATTATTACTACGTCGTAACCTTATACTTGAGGTGATGAACAAGTTTTTGGCGCTATTGTCGGGGACTGCCAGTTGCATTTTTCTGAGATTAACTGGTTTTAGAATTAGGTTAAGCTTATAGTTTTTTAAGTTTTTCCTGTTTGATTTTTAAAAACTAAGCTAACTTTCATATTTTACTATTATATAGACTTTCTAAATTGGTAATCTCTTTCTAATTTTTCTATTTTTAGGATTAAGATTTTATTTTCTATTCTTAGAAACTTTTTAATTCTAAGTTTACTTTTATTTTTAGAAACTAACGTACTTTCTAATTTTAGGTTTAAAACTTTTCTAATTTATTTTTAGAAACTTTCTATTCTTTTATTTTTTAAAAATTTTCTTTTTTAGAAACTAGTTTACTTTCTCTTTTAGGAACTTTCTAACTTTAGAATTTCTATTTTTAGAAACTTATTTCTTTTATTTTCTTTTGAATGATCTTAACATAGGAACTTCTAATTTGATAATTTTCTTCTAAACTTTTCCTCTACTTTCCATATTTACTGTAGGATTTTTTTAGGATTAGGTTCAGGATTAGGGTTTCACCATGTTTATACACGAGTAGGAACGTCAATATGCTAAGATAGCTTTTGAGAATGTGAAAAAGTTGAAGGGATGTATGATGATTATGATAGAAATCAACCTATATCTTGAAACTTTTCTAAAACCATCATTGAAAACCGACCAAAATATACTATACAACTAGTTAAGAAGTCCTTATGCGATCATATGTGGGAGAACAATTACATCCCACTTACAGTACGTGAGTGTTGGGGTTATCATAAGTATGGGAATGAGAATTATTATTAACCACCAGATAAGAAGAAAACAATGAGAGATTATATTATGGGTGATAATATATATCAACAACCATCATATTCTCCCACCTATGATCCGTATGACTATGATCGGTAGAAACATCAAAATTGGGAAGATGAACTAACAACTTGTTACAATGATTATTCTTTTGGATCTCCTACCTTTGAAATCCAAAGAAGCCACTTTAGAGTGACACAGACTCTTCTGTGGACATGAGAAAATTATTAGAAGATCTTGAATCACACCTCGATAGATTAATGAAGGCTAGCGTAGCCCAGCCTCAACCCAATCCAGAAACACAATTTGAGGAAGGTACATTAGAAGTGTTTGCAACGCGCCTCAATAAGCTAATGGAGTCTCATTTACTACAGCCTCAACCTAGTTCAAAAATACAATGCGAGGAAACTAATCCTAACTCGCTTTTAGAGAACTCTGGAATTTGGAATGAGCATATGGCTTAATTTTTCGAAGAGTCGATCTCGACGACGGTTCAAAAGAATGATCAAGAGACATAGGTGTCTTTCAAATATAATGATAATGGCGCACTTCACTCACATGACACACTTGGTTTCAATGATGAGGGAGAGGTTAGTTCATTCGAACCTCAACCTAATCTAGGAATAGAATATAAGGAAAGTGATCTCATCCCAAGTATGTACTGCACTGAATTGGAAGATGATGAGTATTGGGATGACAATCATGAATGTGCAGCCCAAATTTTTCTGGAGTCAATCTCAAGTTTGGTCTAGGTTAGTAATCAAGAAGTACACGAAGTGGTCGGTCATAAGAATCTACTCCACTCATCTGACATGTCCGATTTAAATGTGGAGGATGAGCCCATTACAACCAACCTTTTTGACTCTCGTGAGACATGTTTAGACCACTTCCCTGAATTGAATGATGATATGATTTGAGATAGGGACGAGTTGCTCGATATGACTTTAGAATTTGAAACCATCTAGTTGAGGCCACCATCTGAGCTGTACACTTTAGAAGATTCAATGCATCTACTAAATAGCTTCAATGAACAGAGTGTTCACATCAATGATTCTCGTATTGATTTTCAATCTGTCTGTGCAGGGCAAGAGCAAGAGAGCATGCGTCCATTCACTTCTTGAGACGATGGAATCCTTGGGTGGATCATCCCAAGCTTCAATGTGAAAAATGAGTCACTCTCAACTGAATTTTCTAATTCTTTGGACGATTGTTTGACACACTTTTCAGATTCAAATGATCTCATGATAAAAAACATAGTGAATGTCTTGCAAGACAATATTTCGGTAGTTATCACAGACCGAGAAAACCCCTATTCTGAAGCCCCTCCTTAAAATGAGGAGCTGAAAATTGAACCGGAGTCTGAAACTTCAGAATGTGTCGAGACTACATTATCTTCTAAGAATTTTTCTGAATTTTATCTACTTATAGTCTCAAATTCACCATGGAATATTAACTCTGAAACTTTCTCTATCACAAGTGAATCATATATATTTTAGATACCTCAAGCGATTGAACGAAAATTTTATGCTGAAGTCTATAAATTTCTTTAAAAATTCTTGTTCCATGGTATCCAAGCGTATTTAAAAAAAAAAAACTTTTGGATGATCTTGTTAAGAAACCTAATGAGAAATTTATCAAGATATTAGTCGGAAGAGGAACTTTCCGGCATGACTAAGTAGTTTTTTCCTTCCTTTCCCAGTTTAGGATTAGTTTAGTACTTTCATAGGACTAGGGTAGTTTGCTTTATGTCTTTCTAAGATAGTCTGCTTTATGCTGTTAGGATAGTTTACTTTCTAAGTTGCTCTAGGATAGTTTTCTTTTTGCTGGTTTCACTCTTGTGCTAACCCACTTTCACGCTGAGATATCTGTGAAAACAAGCCTCTTGATTCCTTCTTTAGGTACTATTTTTTCATCTCCTTCAATTTCGTTGTCTCACGTACATTGCATGCTTATATCTTTTACATTAAGGATAATGTAGATTTTAGATTGGGAATGACAGATTAGGTTACCTAATCAGTGTTTTCTCAGTCTTGAGCAAAAATTGTGAAAATTTTTAAAATTTTTTCTGAAAATTCTTGTGAATTCGAGTGATTTTGAAGGATAGTCTCGATTTAAGAAGTATAAGATACGTACTGTTGGTGAATTACGACTCTTGGATTTAGTTATCTATTAAATTTCACAGTTAAGTTTGAATTATTAATCCATGATTAAAAGTTTTAAACATTGATTGAATCATGATTTCATATGTCACATTTAACATACACATTAAGGTTCAGTTCGATATTGAATTGTTAACTTAGTAATCACTAAGCATAGAAGGAACCAACCTAGGGAATTTGTCCATCATGGTCTTTGAAGAAAAAAAAAAGAAAAATACTTAACTAAAAAATAGTTGTCATCGAAAAGGGCTACCTATTGAAGATCATTGAAAAGATTGAACATAGTGTGAAAGCCATCAATGGAAAAATCAAAAGCTAGAAGAATAAAAAGGCTAAACTGTAAGGCAAGTTTCGGTTTAAGTTGAGTTATCCGGAAAGCCCTTTTTGGTTATCAATGTTATCATGAAAATTAACGATTGGACCTTTAATTGTGATAAGTCGAAGTTGTACTATATTCCCATGGAACTCAATGCTTAGAATTGTTCTAATTGATAGGTTATTACTTTGAACTTAACCATGAAGTTTACCGTGTGCTTGAGTCTAGGAGAAAGTGATGCCCAACATACATGAATCTTAGAATTCTAGTACCTGAATTATTTTTCAAAAATCACTCGAGTTTATAGAAATTGTCCCGTAATTCTCAAAATATTTTTCGCATACTAGCAAAATGCTGGTTGAAAATTGTGTTGAGGGTCAAATATTGCATACTAGACCCTAGTTATTACTTGGTTTTACGTACATGATAATACTTAAATGTTCTCTTTTAATCATGTTTTTGTTGCAAGGTGAATTTAAGAGCTTAGACTGAAAAGTGTGTTAAAAGCATGAATTTGATGCTCAAGAATAACCAAGGTAAGGGATGAATCTTAAGAGACCAAGATCGAAGAATTCACACACCAAAAATTTGAGAAAATCGAGTGATTCATCCTAAAGAGGCCTAAAAATCGTTCTGAATGAAAGATCATAGGGTTCCCACCATCTGTTTGGCTCGAAACTTTATATCTAATATGAGGACCATAAATTAACCGTACACATAAAATTTTAGCCATTAGATCTTTGTGTGAGTGGTCCAACGATCAAATCAACCACTAAATCACTTATTTAGGGCCCACCTGATATCTGGATATGCTTCCATTTTGGTCTAAACCCCTTAAATTAGATGAGAAAATGGATGGACAAAATGAATTTCTCGAAACATCAATGTGGGACCCACTTTACATGGTGTGCGTGCGCACAACACACGTGCACTAGAGGTGCATCGGACTAGCCAGCTTGGTCAATGACCGCTAACCCGATCAAAGAGACTCCCTCTCCTTTCGCATGTAGCAGCGGACAAGCGTCCACTGTGATGATAGGTGGCCCACCACGATCTTCCAAATGATGATCTGAACTATCCATTCATTCTAGGGGGAGGGGGGGCACCGACCAAAACATTGGTGATCTTGTATATTCATGCACGTGTACACACGAAAATCTCATCCAAAATGCAAGATGAAGGCAAGAACAAAGATACAGTGGGCCGCACCAAAACTCGACCAAAAGCTTCCCTTTCCAACCGAAACCTCGCCAGGAATCCAATGGATGGGTGGATTTCTCTGCAAACATCAATATGGGGCCCACCGAGCTTCGTAGTGTAGGAACATCTGTCACGCCCTGAAATTCGAGTATAGAGTGTGCACCCTCAGACCTGAGTTTCAGTTTGTAACTTGTACACAAAGTGTACTAATTTAATTCCTTAATCAGTTTAATCAGAGATGATAATTACATTCAGTCTAAGTTCCATCGTAATCTCAATCACACATACATAACACTTAGCGCTAATCAATCATGTATATATAAATCTTGACAACCATTAAAATAAAATAAATCTTAAAAATTATTTATTTATTATATCATCGTACTATAATTATATTTATTTCATACTAACATTGCTTCAACGAAATAAATCTAAATAATTCATCAAAATTAATACCAATATGCATTATACATTAATTAAACTATGCTAATAAGTAAATCACATAATCAGAAATTGTCTAATGCCGTCACTTCATCTTCAGATAAGTATAGTTATATTTTACATAGGTCGTGTTCAGGTACGGTTGATCCTTCCGGTTCTTGCACCACATTATATACTAATAACCCCTCTGTACTATTTTTTCATTAATAAAAAGGTAAACTAGTCAGGCTTAGTGAAATAACCCTGCATGGTTCATAATCATAGCAATTAAAATAACATAAAAATGTATGCACAATGATATTAATGCAAATGGTGTATGAATGCATCAGATGGGGTGATCGTCCATCTACTTGGGTTGGAGGTTGTTAAACCGCATCCACTCGTTGGGTACGCTTTCACCTTTCGTTAGGCTTGGGCATAGCCTGCATATGGTAACGCTCTACCAGGATCAACATTTCTTTAAAGGAGGGATCGACCATGCATTATGCAATGCAATGAATGATGGATGATATGTAAATGCATATTTTTTAAATTTGACATAGTTATTTTAATCGGAATATTCACATATGAATTTAGCATACAATTATCATAACAAAATTCTCAAATCAGTATATCAATCAATTAAACAATTATAAATGATTTATTTTAATTTTAATGAATTATAAGACAAGTTGGATTACTCACCTGAGTCTGGTAGTATAAACTCTGCAGGGTAATTAGGTTGGTTTGAATTCTAAGGTCCTATCAATTATATCAACGATATTATTATTCATATATTTTTATTACATGATGGGGCCCACCTTTGATTAACATCCTAAGTGGTCAAGTCCAAAATGATCAAATAATTAAAATTTCTATTTTATATTTCTATCTTTTATTTTCTTTTTAAGATCATAAAATTGATCGAAAATTCTTTGATTGGAGTGGCCTATCGGATGATTAGATCATTTAGATTCTTAAAGTCTTGTCATATTTTGCCTCTACACATTGGATAAATGGTGTCCATCTAACCACATATACACCAATATAATGGCCCATTTCGACCTTCTATGCCAAGTAATATCAACACTTGCGAAAAACTCTAAGATTCTGTTATTAAACACTTTTAGATCTGACTAATGTTGTCCATCTGATGGTAAGATTGATCTGAAAATTAGGGTCATTGTATATTTTGGCCTTATGGATCATATGATTCGTACAGATCCAATCTAATTTGATCAGATTGCACTCATTAAATTTATTTCTAAAATAATACTGAACTGATCTAAAATCATAAAGCATCACTTTGTTAAAATTGTCTTTATAGACCCATACAATGATCATGTGGATGATCCACATCATTCATTGTATAGATCAAGAAGAAATTAACAATATAATAAAAAATTAAAAAAATCCGAGGGTTTGAACTTACCTGATCAAGTCCTCTTAGAATTTTCTATTTTTTTACTTTAGGGCTTCCTATATCCTTTTTTTTTAAAAGGTAGAAACTTTTCGTATCCCTTTTTAAAGAAAATTCTCATAAGATAGGATGAGCACATCCTCCCTTATCCTGAATTTGAATTTTTTTTTTATGACATTTGATAAAAAAAAATTATTATTACTATTTCAAGAATTGATCCTTAAACCTCTCCCTCAACTAAGAATATCTCTACCAACTCAACTATTATCTTATTCTTATTTTTTATTTAAAAATCAAATCTTTAAATATTTAATTTAGTTTTTTTATAATGTACTAAAATTTAGGGTTGTTACAACGTCCGTAAGGGATGTGGGTCCGAACGCTCGACCTCTGTAGGCCGTTCTGTGATTCCGATCAAGGTCAGATGCAAGATCTAGACTATCCAAAATCTCGAGAAGGGGGCCATGACCCCATCCATGAAAGCCAAACAGAATCTTGGGACAATTTGTTGTCCCGAAGCCACTTCAAAGACAAGGAGTTTGCGTTTCTCGTTGTGCACGCACTGTGGCTGCGTAAAGACTCCCTCCACCGACTCCAGCAAGTGTCCTTGCTGTATATAAAAGGAGAGAAGAGAGAGAGCATAAAGAATCATCGAAGGGGGGACGTGTGAAGAAGAGAGAAAGAGAGAACGGGCATGGGCTGACCTCGGCTGGAAAGTTTTCTTCCTTCATTGCTTTGTTTATAGCTTTTCTTTTAGAGATTATAGTTTATCATGTCTATAATGAGCTAAACCTCTTAGCTAGGGCTAAGAGGTGAAGCTTGTAGCGTGATAGAGTATTTTTTCATGGTTTGATTCATGCTTAATGAACTATCTTTTATTATAGTTTGATTATAAAGAATATTTGTAGTTTTTAATGGTTTATTGTGACTTAAATTATAATGAATCTACGATAGCTTCAAGTATGTTATTTGCATTACAGGGATTATGAACGTTGGTACCCCGTTGGTCACCATTGTCTCATGGACATGGTTGAATGATGGAATCTTCCCTTACGTCCATAACTTTCTCAGATTGTATGTGGATTGGTTAAATTTTGTTATTTACTTTGTCTTATGGGTATGGTTTTGTGACGAAATCAATTCTAATTATCATACCTATCTTATATTGAAAACTAGATTAAAGGAAGTTCAGATTTGATTTTTAATGGAACATCTTCCAACTGGATGAAGATAGGACTCTAAATTCAATTGTGTTCTTGAATTAAGTATAGATTCCCTTGATCTCTACAAGTGGATTCTTGAAAACCCTAGTTTTTCACCTTTGAATTTTATAAGTTTTAGTTAAAGTTATTCACCATTATTCTCTTAAATTTTCCTAGTTTAGATTACATCTTCTTCTAATTCTAATTTTGATTATTTTCAGATTACGTACAAGGTTCAGTCCCTATGGATTCGACCTCGGTCTTACCGAGATTATTACTACATCGCAACCCTATACTTGGAGTGGTGAACATGAAGCTCACCAATATGATCAATGTAAATAATTCAATGGTCATATTGAAATTGATGATATTATTACTACATCGCAACCCTATACTTGGAGTGCTGAACATGAGGCTCACCAATATGATCAATCTAAATAATTCAATGGTCATATTGAAATTGATGATCATGTGTGGCCCATATAATATAAATATTACATTCTTCCACTTGGGCCACATTGATCAACTAAAGAAAATAAATTTTTTTATGAAAGTATTTTATAAAATACATTTATTTAAAACTTTTAAATAAGTATCTAATAGATTTTAAAAAATAAAATATTGTTAGATAATATAAACAACACTTGATAAATCTTGCCAATCAAGACAATTGAATTATGTTGGTTATCATAACATTAATCTTTTCAAAGTGAAATAAATGACGGTCACAAATACTAGAAATCTCAACGACATATATCAAGGACATAGAATGGTATGAAAATTACACACTTAATGCTATCATGCGTGCCATCTTCAAGTGGTTCGACTTACTGTTTTAATATCTATACATGTCTCCAATGAGATGCAAACCCAATTCTACTTATTAAAAAATAAATTTATGCACTGAAAGGGAAACAATAAATAAATTAAATAATATGATCATTTATAAATAAATGAGATATCCTAATATTTATAAATGAATTAGATTAAACTAAAACTCTGATCACTAAACTAATACTTATTTGAGTCCAACAATTTTTATAGAAAACACGTGCCTCATGAATAGTATGATAAAATAACCTTTAAAGAATACATCCGCTATCATTTCCTCTGTACGGATACGTTCTATAAACGATTATCAATTTTATATCGAGAAAAACTTGAAGTAATATCACCTAAGAAAAGTTATATATTCTATTTTCACAATAAATAAAGCCATACTATTTAATGAAAAGTTTTTTATGACGCTATCTCAATATATGAAAATGAAGCTAGAGGCCAACTTCTTGCTATTGAATATCCAACATGCACAATCTAAACAAAGTTTATAAACGAATATATATCTATCAAAACATAAAAGGAAAGTTACTGTATAGATAAAAAGGGAGGCATGTACATGCAATAAACTTCCAATTTAAGGAGCTTTAGACATATAACCCAACAAACATCTACTGGAGTCAAACTAAATTGTTCAAATAATGGTCCAAGTTTATATGTATCATGAACCAACGATTCAATTTATTTCATTATCCGGTTACTGAACCGGTGGACATTAATTCTACCATTCTACGGTCAAGAACGAAAAATATTCAACGGTCCTATTTTAACAAACAAGGGTCTACGAATCAGATGCTCTTTAAATTGCCACGTCGAGACAGTAAGATACACCGTATGGTCAGCTTAATTTAAGCTAATATATGTCATGTGGCAACTTCTGGGTGGCTGCCTATCAAGCTCATTAGCTGCCTAAGTATCATGTAACTCCCCACATATCCTTCCTTTCAACACCGAGGTCTTGGCATCGAGTCCTTAGTGGGGGTGGCTAACCGTGAAGTGTGATCTAACAGTGGGTGTACCAACAAGCTAACAAAAAAAAAACAAAAAAGTTTAAAACATTCTTATATGGAAAAGACTTCACATGATCGGATCCAAACTGTCCATCAAGTTACCTGCTCTGTGTTTGTACTGGCACCGAAAATTAGGACGATTCAACACTCATACAGGCGGCTAAAGCATTGGAAAGAGCTGATATGGGAAGTTCTGCCATCTAAACTGCATGTGGGGTCCACAGTGGTGAGTATATGCCATCTAATCCATTCATCTGATGCGACACATAAGGTTGAATAGATTCCCAGAAACTCAGGACGTTCATTCATGTGGGTCACACAACGTGAATTTAGAGGTTTTAAGCAAGATTTTACAGAATTCGCTATTGTATGGCCCTCCTAAGTCTCTTACTTAAATGAATTTAGGATCAGTGGTGAAAATGTGACGGTGCATCTGACGGACGGGGTGGATTGGATGCATGTCTCTCCCTCGTAACGATGAACTGGCACGAATCAGGCCCTCCGCGTGCCCACGCAAGTCGCGGTCCCTTTAAACATGGTCCAGCTGTCGAAAAGTGGTTGCATCCCACAATCTCTCTAGGTTTTCTGGGACACGGATTTCCTGCAAAAGTCTTTTGCAGGAAGTTCCTGCACTGGAAATCTACGTGGGGCCACTCCGATGTTTTTGATAAATCTACCTCGTTCATCCGTTTTTTTAGATCATTTTAGCACTTGAGACCAAAATTGAGAAGGATCCAAGACTAAAGTGGGCCGCACTAAATGAAAAGGTAGGTAGGAAAATTTCTACCGTTGAAACCTCCCTGGGATAACAGTGATGTTTACATGCCATCCATACCGTTCATGATATCATTACGACTGATATGAACTGAAAATGAAAATATTATCCTGATTCAAAACTTCTGTAGCCCCCCCGAATATTTCAACGTATTCATGTTTTCGGCCCAAATGAGCATTGGATCCGGATTATTTTTGGCCCTATGTTCTAAAATGATCTCAAAAAACGTATGGACGGTGTGGATTTCTCACACACATTACGGTGGGCCGCATCTATGTTTCCAGCGCAGGAACTTCCTGCGAAAGGCTTTGGCAGGAAATCCGCCTCCGTTTTTTGCTCTGTGGCGACTCAGAATTGACTGTCTGTCACCGCTCAGTGGGCCCACATGCTGAGAAATTACTCTTATCTGAAACATCCACATAATTTTTGATACCATAAATAATCTATAAGTCTATAATCAAGCTTATTTAATGATCCTAATCTCTTATTTTTAGAGTTGAATATGATCCATTCAAAAACTTCTCCGTTGTGATCATCAGATAACGATAGTCGTGATGATCCTTTCAGAGTATGTTCCAAAACATGTACAGTTAAGATCATAGATCCACTCAGCATGTGGGGCCCAGTGGGCGGCGGTAGACGGTGGATTCTATGTCGCGACGGAGGGAAAACGAACTCGTCACTCTCTTCTACAAGATTGCAATCCCCGTGAAGCTGGATAAACCAACTCCAAATCATCGGCTCCACAGAGTCGTACAGGCCATCTGATTTACCTCTACCTCATACTCCAAACGCTCTCTCGATTCTATTTAAACCCCCTTTTCACTCTCTCTCTCGAGCGATTGATTTGGTGAAGAATAAAAAGGAGAAAATTAAGAGTCTGCCAAACATGAGCGGCAGAAACCGCATCCCAGCTGCTCCCGACCTCGAAGATGTGGTCCCTTCATCTTATAGTCTTCTACTCGATGGACGAGATGATACCTCCAAGTGGACCCTATCGAATCGAAACAGATCCCTCCTCACGCTTTTCTCCCTTGGCTTCTCCATTCTACTCCTCGTATCGTTGGGGATGGTACTGAGCGGAGGTAACCACGGTTCAGAGAAACAGTCACTCGCAGCAGAAGACACCGTTTCGGCGTCAGATCTCGGCCCATGGTCGCGAGGAGTTTCAGAAGGCGTTTCGGAGAAATCCGTCCGTTCATTTCTAGAAGGCGGAACGTCGTATCCGTGGACCAACGCCATGCTGGCGTGGCAGAGAACGGCCTACCACTTCCAACCCGAGAAGAACTGGATGAACGGTACTTTTGCCTTATGCTTCTTTTTTTTATTTTTCCCTTCTAGTTTCATTGGTTTTTACTGATTCGATCTTTCTTTTTTTTTTTCTTTTTTCTTTTTTTTTCTATTTAATGGTGGAATGCTGGTTTCTGCCTCAGATCCTGACGGTAAGAGAAAATACAATCTCCTCTCTCCTTTTTCCTACACCAGTTTTAAAAATAAAAATTACATCCCATAGGCATAAACTATAGGATAACTTAGAGAAAGAAGTATTTTAGGCAGTTGCAGGCAGCTGATTCAGATCTGGAATATTGTTTGGGAAATGCTACTCACCCCCCCCCCCCCCCCCCCCCCCAAAAAAAAAAAAAAAAAAAAAAAAGAAAAAAAAACAAACTAGTTATGACCCTTGCAAGGGTAATTTGGTCAATAGCTTTCTTTTATGGGGTTGGGTTTTGGTGGGGGGAAGTAACAATTCCCACCGTTCCATCCTTTTCTGCATCCATTTTATTCATGAGATGGTCTCATGTCCATTCGGTTGGACCACAAGGTACGGTCCACCCAGTAAAACTTTCAACTTGATATGGTCATGTGAAATCCAATCCTTGTAAGAGGTTGAACCCACCAGGAGGATCACCTAGTTCAAAACTCATCCCTACGTACTTATCAAGTGGGCCACACTATAAAACAAACGTATAGCCGCTGATAAAGAGCAAGACACAAGTGTGGTCCACTTCATGAGTGGATGCGGCAATTTTTTGCAAAATGTGATCCTCATGATGGGGCTAACCCATTGATGGACTTAATTGCACACGGACATGAAAGGTTTTAATTATGAATCCAAATACCACGCGGCTATTGGTCCACATCAGTGATGTTTTTAATACTGTCGTTATATATGCATTGTGTGATGACGTGGTTCGATTAGATTGCAACAAACAGGAAATGATATTCATTCGAGTGCTTCTCTTTATTTATTTACTTATTTTTCTGTCAAAATAAATTTAAATTGAAGGTAAACCACACCTTAGGAAACAGCCGTGATTTGAACAGCTACCGTTAAAAACCTCGCAAGGTGGCTTGTTAAAGAGGACCCACTGACTAATCTAAGAGTTGCCGGACATGTACGTACTCATTAACTCGACCTTACCGAATCGCTGCCAATAATGGGTGCATGAGTTTTTCAGTATGACAGCGGAGTATGATGACTTGTAGTCATCTGCATAGCTAATGTACACGTGGCGCATAAAGGGACTTCAATCTAACCCATTCAACCGGTAAGTTCATTGCGGACGAGTCTGGATCCTCCACTTGCCACAAATTGGATTTTTTGTGTATAATATGATTGGACCAATTATTATAGAGTGGACCAATTATAATGCAGTAAAAATCGAAATTTTTATTTGTAGCTGAATTACTCACGGCTCCAAATGAGGCTGAATTTATTATCCTAACTGCCCAACTTCGGGTAACAGTCAGGATGAGAACGGGGAGGTTCAATAGGCCTATGTCCTTGATTTGGAGGTTATGATTCTTCAATCAATCTGAATAAGCCCAATCCGTAGCATTCCCCACCACTTGGATGGTTTAGATTGCTGTAGCATGCTACTGGCAGATAGGCTACGTGCAAGCTCGATGAATCTAACCTGCGCCAGATAGGATGTGTCCGGAGGCTCACGATCTGATTCATACGAATGGTTGCATCATTGCACTATAGCACAATGGTCTTTTATCCCAATGCAGAACAAAGTTCCCAGACAGTGGCTGGTGGGGCCCACAGAGCACCGCCCACCAGCCATTGGCTGGTGGCAGGAGGAGTAACCAATCCGATTCTATATTTGCCTCCCTCAAACTGTGGGCCCCACTGAGGCTGTGCATAGAAAGTTAGAAGCTGAACTCCGCAACCTTCAAATTTTCTGCACGTTATTATTATTTTGAATGTTTTGTTGGCGTGCCGGCCATCGAGTGGGCGGCTAGGATTAGGTACTGGCTCGTGAAAGAAAAGGACTGCTCCTTTTCTTTTTCTGAAAGCTAAAAGGACTCCTTTTACTCTCGCTAGCTTCATCCAGGCGTGTAAGCCATCCGCACCCTCTCCATTCTCCACTCGCCGTACACGTGCCAACTTGGCACGTGTGTGGTACATCCAAGTGTTACCTAAGTTAGCGTCCGACGGAGAAGTTGACCTTGAGCAAAATCAAGCTGGTCCGTATTAATTGGGTAACCCTGATACTAGAAGGATGCATCTCGCCAATGGTTGACACCCTGGCATACACCGTGTGGCCCACCTGATGAGTTGACTGTATCGATTTTTACTCATGTTCATCTAAACGGTGGGGGCCACCTTATGCTCAGATCTGATGTCCTGCACGTTTTCTAGGCTGGCACATTCACTGTTTATGAGTAGAAAACTTCAATATCCTATCAACTGAAGATGTCCGTGGCCAGCAAACATCAATGCGAAATGGGCAGATAGAGGCGCTGTATCAGAAGTTCTGATACAGCCATTTCTTCCCACCAACATGTCTCATCTATAAAATATCCAATCCGTTCAGTAGATGGAGCACACCATTATGACGATCAGGTTACGAAATCAGGCCGATCCATTGGGTTGGGCCATGCCGGCACACCTGCTCAATAAGTGGATCGACCTCGTATCATTATGGTGTGACCCACCTTTTGTACTGATCTAATATTCTACACGTGACGTTTGGCAGACGAAAATTCTAGTTTTACTATTGTATATTGGGACATGACCATAATAAACTGATTGTCTTCCAAACAGTGGATACTTTCCATCCTGTAACGTGTTTGGCAATAAACTCTCCAGAAGGTTGTAACAATTGTAAGGATCAGCTGCTGCAAAGATTAGCGTAATCCGCTCATCTGGTGTGCCATTCTTGTATTTTCTTATTATATCAAAGGGTGTCCATTGACAATTTTCGTACTTTATTATTTCAAAGGGTATCCATGGTTTTTAAGTGTTGTGACCAACCAGACGAGCAAATTGAGCTGAGCTTTTCAGTGGATGACCTTGTTATGGGAAGATTCGAGATCACTATCCCGAGCCGACTTAGCACCGTCCCAACTAAAGCACGGTCCGCTCAATCTAAACTTAGTGTCAACACCACAAGTCTTAAGGCAGAGTTTAGTTCGGAGAAGTGCCACATCTGATCGGACGACAATATATCCTTGCCCAGCCACATGAGCTCGGACTTGCCGGGGGGAGGGGGGGGGTCGGATGCTGAGACTCCGGACGGATTGGCCGAGCCGAGGCGATGATCAGAGACGCATACCCCACTCGCTGAATATAAAAACTGCCACATTAAGATGTGACCGGTAACTCCGCCTGCGGATACGCACGATTCACCAGATACGCTGCACAATCAGTAAATTGCAGGCAATATCTCCATGATCTTAGAATCCCTCTGATCGTGCCGAAATTATCGGACTTAGACCCCCTCATAGGCAAGTATAAATAGTACGCATCACCATGTCTACAGGTATGTGAAATCGAGCTCTCCTCTACTCTCTACCCAAACCCTAATTCTCTTGTCATGACTTAGGCATCGGAGGGTCCCCCGGCTTAGCCAGGGTCACCTTTGCCTGTTTTCGTGGTGCAAGTTCCAGGGATATTACGTGGTGGACGACGTGGAGGGAGGGCCGACCAGATTTTGGCATCAACATTTTTTGACGCCGTCTGTGGGAACCTGAAACTAGAAGTCAGGTTCGCATTTACCCAAACAATGGCGAGGAAGAAGAAAGCTGCAGTGGTACAACCGTAACCTAATGAGCAGACTCGGTCGTCGTCACCGCTTCATGCCGAGTCCTCACTGGGGCCTTCCCAGCGATCGTGTAATCGGTCGAGCAAGTACCGCGCCATGCAAAGCGAGATCCAAACCCTGCGCGACGAGATAAATCGAATAAAACAATAGAGAGAGCCAGAGCTACGCCCGGTTCAAGAACAACCCGTTCTAGAGCCGGTGGGGCTATTTGTGGAAACTCACTCCGTACCGAGGAGTGTGAGACCCGAAGCCCCCCAATGTTCGGGGGTACTTCGTTCGGGTCAAAATCTTCTTGCGGCATGTGGCGAGGTATCCGCACGGAACGAGTCCGCTCGGGCTCCGATTACCGTCCACTCGGCCACATCCGCTCTGCCACCCACGAACCTCCGTCATCAGTTAGAGCGAAGGAGGGAAAGGAGAACACCGGAGGTCGAACATGCTCCAGAGGTCATTGTGGAGAATAAGGACTCATTGGAAGTACGATTTGCGGAGTTAAAAGACAAGTTCCTGACACTGGAGAAAAAATAACAGCAATCGACGGTTCCAGCCACAATCCAAGCGATGATGGAAGAGACCGAGCCTCCCTTCACTTCAGCCATCATGACCGAGGTGATGCCGCAGAGGTTCCGGATGCTTCCCGTCATCCAGTATTCGGGATCGGGGGATCCATCAGAACACTTGGAGTCCTACCGATCGTGGATGCAGATCCAGACAGCAACGGATACAAGGATGTGTAGGGGGTTCTCTATCACCCTCACAGGGTCCATTCAGATCTGGTATCGCCAACTGAAACCTAATTTCGTAGGCTTATTTGCGGAACTAAGTCGACTATTCCTTACGCAGTTCATAAGCGGTAAGAGAAGTCGGAAGCCCAACACCCACCTGCTTACCATTAAGCAGGCACCGAAAGAATCGTTGAAGGATTACGTCGCTCGCTTCAATGAAGAAGCGCTACATGTCGAGGACTACGATGATAAAATGGTCCTCGCCGCCATCCTGAGCGGACTAAAGGAATGAAAGTTCGCCTTCTCTATCGGAAAGAGTCCGCCGAAGACGCTAGCGGACTTCATAGCGAAAGCTCAAAAGTATACTAACGTCGAGGCGTTCACTAACGCCTGCAAGGGTATGCAAGTGTCCGACTCGACAAATAAAGGGAACAGGCCTCGGAACGAAGACTCCCATCCGACCGGCAAAGGGACCGATGACCGTGCTTCCCGCGATCGTCGACCAATCCACAGGCCGGGGGAGAAATTTCGTTCCTATACGCAGCTCAACACATCAGTCGAGCAAATTCTGCTGGATATCCGAGGAGACAGACTGCTCAATTGGCCAGTTTGTATGAGAGTTGATCCAGAGCACCGGAACAAACGGAAATACTGTCGTTTCCATCTGGATCACGGTCATAACACAGATGATTGCGTAGATCTAAAGGACGAGATTGAGTCCCTCATCCGCAAGGGACATCTGCGCCGTTACACCAAAAAGGAGAAGTCCGCCCGGAGGGAAGAACAGCTGCAAGAGCAGCCGAACCCCCCAGAGGAGCCCGCAGAGATTCACACTATCTTCGGAGGTTTGACTGAGGGAGGGGATTCAAACAGGGCTCGGAAAGCCCATTCCCGAAGGTCCGAGTCGGAATACCATATCCACCTGGTAGAACGTCCCAACAAGGGACTCCGAGTCGCTCCGTGCAACCTGACCTTCACGGAAGAGGATGCGCGCGGGATACAGCATCCGCACGATGACGCGCTTGTGGTCACCATGACCATAGCCAATCATAAAGTGTATCGCATCTTAGTCGATACTGAAAGTTCGGCTGACGTCATGTATTTCGAGACATTCTAAAAGATGGAAATTCAACGGTCCAAACTCCGACCTGTGAAGACTCCCTTGCACGGCTTTGTCGGAGAGAGAGTTATCTCCGAAGGAGCCATCTCCCTCTCGATAATAGCAGGAGAAGGGCAACATCAGGTCACACTTTTTATGAACTTCTTAGTTGTCAATGTTCCATCGGTCCACAATATGATCCTGGGCCGACCGTCCCTCAACGCGATAAGAGCGGTCGTCTTAACTTATCATCTGATGATGAAGTTCCCAGCTGAAGGTGGGATCGGTTGTCTCCGAGGCGATCAACGCGAGGTCCGGAGGTGTTATGCGATGGTTGCGAGAAAAGGAGCTGCCAAACAAACGCTCGTCGTGGACGCCTTGGACCCTCAAGGACCAACGGAAGAAAGCTCCTCAGTCGAAGACATTATAAGAGTGTCGCTCGATGAATCAGACCCGAGCAAAACTGTTCAGCTCAGATCATCATTGAATCCCGAGCGAAGGAACGAGTTACTGCTCTTCTTGAAGTAACACCGTGACATCTTCGCATGGTCACACGTGGATATACCGGGGATCTCACCCGATGTGCTAGTCCACAGGCTAAACGTGGACCCAGACCACCGGCCTGTAAAGTAAAAAAGAAGGTCGTTCGATGCCGAGCGGTACGAAGCCATCGCTGAGGAGGTTTTAGTCCTGCTTGATGCGGGCTTCATAGAAGAAGTATACTACCCTAATTGGATTACAAATGTTGTGCTCATCAGGAAGTCCAACGGGAAGTGGCGGGTCTGCGAAGACTATTCCGATCTAAATAAAGCGTGTTCCAAAGACAGCTTCCCGTTACCCCTGATCGATCAGCTCGTGAACAGCACGGCTAGACATGAGTTACTCTCGTTTCTAGATGCCTACTCCGGGTACAACCAGATCGCTATGCATCCACCAGATAGGCAGAAGACTACCTTTGTCACGGACAGGGGGCTCTACTGTTATCGGGTCAGGCTATTCGGCCTGAAAAATGCTGAGGCAACGTATCAGAGACTGGTGAATCAGATGTTTGCCGGCTAGATTGGGCGCACCATGGAGGTGTATGTGGATGATATGTTAGTGAAGAGTACCCAAGCCTCCAACCACCTTACCGACCTCGGAGAAACATTCAGCGTCCTCCGAGAGTATCAGATGAGACTGAACCCCGCCAAGTGTGCATTTGGGGTTGAGTCAGGAAAGTTTCTCGGTTTTCAACTCAGTCAGAGGGGTATCGAGACCAATCAAGATAAGATTAAGACCCTCCTCGACATGAACTCGCCTCGGACCCTTAAGGAGATACAATGCCTCACAGGAAGAGTTGCCGCCCTCGGACGCTTCATATCTAGGGCTACAGACAAATGTCTTCCCTTCTTTCAACAACTAAAGGGCCATAAGAAGGCGGAGTGGACACCAGAGTGTGAGTACGCCTTCCAGCAAATAAAGCAGTACTTGGGTTCACCGCCTCTACCGTCAAAGCCTGAAGAAGGGGAACCTTTGTTCCTCTACCTCGCAGTCTCAGCTTCAGCTGTCAGTTTGGCTCTGATCAGAGAAGTCAGAGGCAAGCAATACCCCATATACTATGTAAGTAAAGCCATGGTACCTGCTGAAATAAGGAATCAGTCCTTAAAAAAACTGGCTCTCAGCCTCGTCGTCTCAGCCAGAAGACTGCGGCCCTATTTCCAAGCCCACACCATAGTTGTGCTAACAGACTCTCCTCTGAGGCAGATCCTCCAAAGACCCGAAGTGTCAGGTCAGATGACCAAATGGGCTGTAGAGCTTGAAGAGTTTGACATTCAGTTCCGGCCAAGGACGGCACTCAAGGGACAAGTCGTGGCCGACTTCATCGCAGAGCTCACAACTTCGGATGAAGAGCAAGTCAGGAAGGAAGTCGAGATGACACCGCCCGTCCCGCTGAGCAATCAAGAGCTCGCGTCAGATCTGGGATGGGTCCTTTATGTTGATGGATCTTCCAACATTAAAGGAGCAGGAGCCAGTGTCATCCTGGTTGCACCTGATTTAACGACGATTCAATACGCCATCAGGCTCGGGTTCAAAGCTTCAAATAACGAGGCCGAGTACAAAGCGCTGTTAGCTGGACTCAGGCTGACAGCGAGCCTGAGCGTTCAAACCCTACAGGTCCGCAGCGACTCACAGTTGGTAGTGAACCATATCTCCTCGGAGTATGAAGCTAAGGAAGTTAGGATGATTGCCTACCTCGAAGAAGCGAGGAAATTGATCGAGAAATTTTGGAGTTGCACCATCCAGCAGATCCCCAGAGCCGAGAATTCATGGGCTGACGCCTTAGCAAAGCTAGCCTCGGCCTCCGAGGAAAAGATCCCACGTTTTGTCCCGGTCGAATTCGTTGAGCACCCGAGCATCGGCCACTCAGAAGAGGTCAACCCCGTCCAGTCCATCATTAGTTGGATGAACTCGATTTTTAATTATCTATCAACCGGTGAGGCCCCTTTGGACAAATTAGAGGCGAGACGACTCAGGGTCTGAGTAGCGCGGTATGTCATACTAGACGGAGTGTTGTACAAGAAGGGATACTCTCAACCTTACCTTAGATGCCTCCGACCGGATGAAGCTGACTACATGATTCGGGAGATTCACGAGGGAATCTGTGAAAATCATTCTGGCAGTCGTGCCTTGGCCATGAAGATACTTCGTCAAGAGTATTCTTGGCCAACTCTTAAGCAAGACTCCAAGGATTTTGTTAGGAAGTGTGACAAATGTTAGCGTTTCGTTGCCGTGCCGAGGTAACCGGCAGAAGAAATAACATCCATGAGTGGGCCATGACCGTTCGCCCAATGGGGGATTGACATCATCGGTCCCTTGCCCACCGGAAAAGGACATGTCAAGTTTGCTATAGTCGCAGTCGACTACTTCACCAAGTGGCCCGAGGCCGAGTCAGTAGCAAAGATCACCGAGCAGAAGGTAATCGACTTTGTGTGGAAAAATATCATCTGTCGGTTCGAAATTTTGAGAACTATCGTTTCTGATAACGGCCGTCAATTCGACAATGTCAAGTTTCGCAGTATGTGTCAAGGGCTTGGCATTGCGAACGCCTACTCATCACCTCGGCACCCGCAGTCGAACGGACAGGTAGAGGCTGCGGTCAACAAGATCATCAAGCATCATCTCAAGACGAAGCTGAAAAAAGTAAAAGGAAATTGGGCCGAAGAGCTCCCCTTCGTCCTCTAGGCTTACAGAACTACAGCCCAGACTTCGACGGGCGAAACCCCATTTTCGTTATCCTATGGCTCGGAGGCAATGGTGCCAGTAGAAATCGGACTCCCTACAGCACGGGTTAGGGACTTCAAAGAAAGTCAGAACTCCGAGTAGATAACGGCTAATCGACAATGTGAAAAGAATATTTTTCATTAAATCTCCTCAGAGGGACAAAAATACATGGTTAAGTACATTGATAGTTCAAAAAGAAAAAGAAAATGATAGTCTTCATGACGGAGGAGCTTGGGCGTCGGGAGCTTCAGTGTCAGGAGCCTGGTCCGAGCGTATGACTTCGGCCGGAGCTTCTTCAGAATCGTCGGATAGGAGTGAATCAAGGTCGAGGTCCGGGTATAAACCCTAAACTGCCTCGAGGCAAGCGTCAAAGCCGCAGTTATAGAACGTAGCGGCTTCAGCGTCTCTCTCCTTGTAAGTCTTGAAGCTTTCAACTGCAGCAACGACTGCTGCGGTCAAAGAAGCTTCGTCCTCTACTCGCTGGGCTTCCACCCCCCGATTCACGGCTCGTGTCCGCTCTTCAGTCGCCTCGGCCTTGACTTGGTTCAGGACTTCACCAAGTCAAGCTGTTTCCATGGCCAAGGAGTCCGCGTGGGCCTTGGCACGGATCAGCTCAGTAACTGCTGCGTCGTCGCTCTTCTTAAAATCATTTACCTTGTCCTGCAGGTGTAACTCCCTGGCCTCCAAGTCCACGAAGACTCCCTGCAGTCGTCTGACCTTGGCCCTCTCGCCCATAAGCTGTTGGCGCAGCATAGTCTGCTCAGCCTTTAAGGCCACCGACTCGGCCTGTATGGCCTCCAACTCCACCTCCCTCCTCTTGTGCTCTCGCACTCTCTGCCGAATAGAGAGGAGTACCGGGACGGCCTGAACAGAAAGCAAAGATCAGAATCTACAGCATATGCACAACGACATGAAGTAAAAAAAAAAAAGGAGGGGTCTTCTCGGAGACGAACCATGTAGCACACAGAGGCGAAGTCGTTCAAGAAGCCGCCCTCCGACCGCTCGAGGTTCCGAGCGATGTCCTCCTCCTTGGCATGCTTGGCAGCCCACGAAGCCAAGCACGCCATGTGATATCCGGGCTCAAACCTCCCTCCGCTCATGCCCGCTTGGGCCGAGGCCTCAGCCTCCTCGGCCCCTACCCTACTGTCAGCCGAATTTTGACCCTCGGCTTAGACCTCTCCCTCGACCTCGGGGGGGAAGGTATATTATCAGCCACTTTATTGACCCCCTCCCGTTCGGAGGATGAGGGAACAGCGATGGGAAGCTCGGAGGCTGCGGCAGGACCTGCGGAGGGAGGAACGGCGACGGTGGAAGCTCGAGCGACAGAGCTCGGCACGGGCGGGGCATCAGCCTCGGTCACTCGGACAACTCTTGGAGGAGGACGTACCACTGGGCGAAGTACTACCAGAGGAGCCACGACAATGGTAGGGTGCTTCGGAATCGGCAGTGCGGAAGGAGTGCCGGGGGACCTCGGGACCGGGGGTGATGGAGTTGGTGCAACAGAGGATTCTCCTGGTGCTGGGGCTGATGGAGTTGGTGCAGCAGAAGATTCTCTCACTCGAGGGGGAACCGACTTCTTCCGAGTGATCTTCACTCCGAGGGCTTCTTTGAACAGCTCCGCTGCGCTTGAAGCTGCCTTCCTCTTTCGCGCCCCGAACGCCTCAGCCATGCCTGCGAAAGAGAACTGTCAGCTACTAAATAAGTAAAGGAAAGATCATTGAAGAGGTCAGGACATCTTACTCAGAGATGTGGGTAGAGGCTAGAATTTGCAAAGCCCGGACCAGTGAAGGTTGGCCGCAGTTATCAGATCGGCCCAGGAGCGAAGTGACTCCAACCGCGCTCTGACCTTTGCGATCTGATTCTTCTGGTCAGAGTTTAGGAGCGACAACCCCTTTGCGAAAGCTGTAAAATAAAAAAAGAGATGTCACTTCTACAAAAATATGTAAAAATCAAGGCAACAACCCGGACGTCAGATAAAATCTGAACTGGTTTCGTAAAGTGGGTCGGGATACGAGCCGTCGAAGCCCTAAACTCAGCCGCTGGAGCCTCCCAGTCACCTGCCGCCCAGAACCACTTGTTCTTCTGGTCCTTGTTGGAGGACGGCTGGTGCATTACTAAGCTCGACCCCTTGCTCCCCCGGCTCGCGAAATAATACAAGGGATCATTGCTGTCATGCTTCACCAAGTATAGGCTCAGCAGCTCCTCTGGGGTCAACTCGGAGTTACCGACTTGCCTCCAGATGATATAGGAAGAGATCATCACCCTACAGGCGTTCAGGGTAAACTGCCCGGGGGCCAATCCAAGGTGAGCCGCCACCTTCCTGATGAAGGGATGTAAAGGGAGTCGGACCCCGCATTGCAGCGTGCAGAGGAAGATAGTAACTTCTCCCTTAGCTGGAGCGCCAGCAACGTCCAAGGGATCGGGAGCCCTTATTTGAACGGAGTACGGGACCTGAAACTCCGACTGAATCCACTCCATTTGGGATTCTGACATGACAGAACCCCCAGGGACAACCTCTGCAGTCCACAAGCTCACAGACATTTCGGTAGTGGTAGGAGTTTCAACTCGGCGGGCTCGTGAAAGGGCCTTCGGAAGATCCGCTCCCACTTTTAGTACTCCCCGGCTCGGAGTCGTCGCCGTATCCGCGGGCCATATCCATATCAGAAGATAATGAAGAAACAAGGATGTGGATGGGAGAGACTCACCGGATGATGGCCGGAAATCGCTTTTCTGCCAGAAACCTTGAGTTTGGCCAGAATCGCCTCTCGTCGAAAATCGCCTCTCTGGTGTGCTCTCGTGAATCAGGACGTAAAATGACTAACGAACTCCGGAGTGCACCTTATATAGGCAGCAAAAGATTTCTGCATTAATGACAAGCTTTAATGGCAGCAGCCGAATCGGCACGAGCCGACCTCCGGGCACACTTGGCAGCACCGCATTGGATAAATACTGAACCGTCGGTACGGCCCTGACATTGGGTAGTGCACCTCGATACGTGAAAAGACGCCTCAGCAATGGGAGCCATCATAAATACACCGCCTTAAGCCTGCGTGGAAACCTCTCATAGGCTGGGAGAAGATCGAGGATCGTAACCGTCGCCACCCGTTAACCGAAGCGACCAGCACGTGCAATTCGAAGCCCGCCAAACTTCCTGTGTAAATACTCTCCGAGCCCGCAGGCAAGCTCGAAGAGTAGGGGGCTTCTGTTATGGAAAGATCCGAGATCACTATCCCGAGCCGACTCAGCACCGTCCCGACTAAAGCGCGGTCCGCTCAAGCCGGACTCAGCGTCAACACCACAAGTCTTAAGGCAGAGTTCAATTTGGAGAAGTGCCACATCCGATCGGACGACAATATATCCTCGTCTAGCCATGTGAGCTCGGACTTGCGGGAGAGTCGGATGCTGAGACTCCGGACAGATTGGCCGAGCCGAGGCGATGATCAGAGACGCATATCCCACTCGCTCAATATGGAAACTGCCACATTGAGACGTGGCCGGTAACTCCGCCCGCGGATACGCACGATCCACCAGATACGCTGCGTAATCAGTAAATTGCTAGTAATATCTCCAAGATCCTAAAATCCCTCTGATCGTGCCAAGATTATCAGACTCAGACCCCCTCATAGGCAAGTATAAATAGTATGCATCACCATGTCTACAGGTACGTGAAATCGAGCTCTCCTCTACTCTCTACCCAGACCCTGATTCCCTTATCCTGACTTAGGTATCGGAGGGTCCCCCGGCTTAGCCAGGGTCACCTTTGCCTGTTTTCGTGGTGCAGGTTCCAGGGATATTACGTGGTGGACCACGTAGAGGGAGGGTCGACCAGATTTTGGCATCAACAGACCTCATGATGGGTCCAATTTATTAAACGAGTTGGTTGTCACACGCACAAAACGGGTTGGAGCTTATCCACGGTTTGGGCATACCTTATCTCCAACGGTTTAACCGCACACATCCACACGCTAGCACACGTGCAAGTACAAAACACGTGTGAGATATGAGCTTTTCATAAGGTCGTATGGTTAGGTCTTTCCTGTAAAACGTCACAATTTCACTAATCAGATGGGCACAAAACGTACAAAGTAATAGACGACTCAAATGTTTCATCTAGCCCTTCATTTCCATTAATATATTGTGGCCCAGCTGATGTGTTAAGTGGCCTGATCATACACGCGCTGAAGACCCGCGTGTAGATGCATACCCTTCCACATGCGTCTGGAATTAGCAAACCTCTTTGGAAAGTAGCTGCTAACAGACCTAAGAATAAAAATAAGAGAAAAATAAACAAAGTCTCGGAAACCGAGAAGAATTCATGGAGGACAACCTTCCACGCTATATATTAGAACTTAGAAGCGGATTGTCCGCCCCCCCAGGGACGGACTCGGTCCAGGGTCTTTGTGGGGCCCACTGTGAAGTATGGGTTTTATCCAGCTGTCTATTAATTTTTTAAAGATAATTTTAGACTAGGCTCAAGTCAACAGCACCACATTAAGTTTTTAATGGTGGACATTCAATCCCGACTGTGTGGTCCACTAGAGCTTTGGATCTGATTCATTGCTAGACTCATATCCTAAAACGATCGGAAAAAATGGATGGATGGCTTGGATAAATCCCATACAACGCAGTGGTCCCCACAGAACCGCTGCCTCGACCGAATCCGTTCAGGCGGGACAGGACGCAATCGCTTCCCTATATGTTAGTCCACGTCAGCAATGGATGGTTTTAGCTCTCCAAGCCCAACAAACTTCAACCGCATAAGAGCCAGTTCCCGTTAAATCCAGTTTTGGAAGAGGAACGGAATGATACGTGGCAGCATCATTTCACGGTGCACGTATGCTTTCATTTGCGCCAGATGACGCCACTGTTTCATCTGAATCATTGCTCCGTTGAGTCCTACCGAGCATAGAATACCTAATAAATTGCTTATATTAGAAGATCCCATCAACCAATGAGAAAACTTTTTTTAAAAAAAGTTGAATATGCGTCATTGTTGTCCAATCAAGAGGATTTTGAGACAAAATGCATCTAAGGCAACTGTTGGGAAAAAATATGTTAAGTCCGGAGACTCGGATATGAAGTAGATCGGCTCTGCTGACACTGACTGAAGAGTCTGAGACAATGGTCGGAGCCGATGGAGTAATTGATAAGGCCAAGAAGCATAAGCATGAGACGACTTAAGTCACTCGGTCGGAGAGATGACTGCATCTGTGTAAGCCTACAAAAGGCCGAGTAAGTTAAAAGCCGTCCGACCGAGAGAGTAAAACCGACCTAGTAAGTTGGTTCCGTCGGCCACGGAATAAGGAAAAATGACGGGTAAACACCGAAACTATTCCATCTGTGAAGAGGCAGAAAACTTATTCTCTTAAGCCGACCGAGACTCTCTCAGAGTCGGTAACGGTCGAGCCGAGACAGGAAAAAGTGGTGTGAGTATAAACACCGCTCCAAAAATCTAAAAACAAAATCAGAGGAAATGATCAAATCTCTGAATAATAAGGAGAAGAATCCTTGTACGATGAGGATTCTTAAAATTTATAAATACCCAGGTCCTCTATAAAAAAAGGTAATCAACACAAAACCCTAAAAACCCTTTGTCATAGATCAGAACACTGACTTAAGCATCAGAGATTCCCCGCTCAAGCCAGGGTCCCGTTTGTGTTTTACATTGTGCAGGCAAAGGATGGGCTGAAGCGGGTAAAGCGATCTGCTTATAAAGAAATAACATCAACAGTTTCGCATCTTCTGTGGGAATCGGGCAAAAAGTCGTTTCTTACGTTCTATTGAATGGCAAGAACTAGAAGAGTAGATCAAGATGAAACGGGGAAAGCCGCTGCCAGCACAGCTCAAGGGGCTCCCCTAGCGATACCACCGGTAACACTGCCTGCGGCGTCTGCTGCGACTACCAGCCAGCAGAACTGAGGGAATGCACAATTGGATCGAGAAGTCCAAGAGATGAGTTTCGAGATGGCTGTTATGAAACACATGTTGGACCAATTGTGTAATCAGTAGATGCAATAGCGTCACGAGCCAGCGCAGGTTCTCCCACCAGCGTATGTAGCACAGCCTGTCGCTCCGCAGTCGCCTCAAGAATCTAGTCAGCATCAAGGTTCGAGTCAACCAGCACCGGCTCGTTCGGCGACAGCCGTTTTGTCCCCCTCTGATTTGCAGCATAAAATAGATCAGAGAAGACGAAGTCGGCTTTCCATAGAAGAAAAAGCAGAGAGCGCGGAACCTTAGAGAGCCGATATCCAAGACTTCAAAAAACAAGTTCGGGAAGAGATGGCAGACATAAAGCACGGTCGGAGCATATACCCAACCAAGTTCGAGGCAAAAGTTTCTCCATTTGTGGATGAAGTAATGCATGCTCGGTTACCGGAGAGGTTTCGTTTACCTCAAATAACTTCTTTTTCTAGAAAGATCGATCCGACAGAACATATTGAATGCTTCAAAACCTATATGGAGTTGCATGATGCCTCGGACGCTGTTATGTGTCGAGCCTTCTCTCTCACATTAACCGATGTAGCTCAACTCCGATTCAAACAATTAAAACCGAAGTCAATCAGTTCATTTGTAGAACTCAGTGATGCCTTCCTCAATAACTTCATCGACGGAAAGAAAAAGCTAAAGCCGCCCGCACACATAAACAACATAGTTCAGAGGGAAGGAGAACTGCTGAAAGATTACATCAAGCGTTTCAATTTCGAATTTCTGCAGGTTCAAAAATACTCAGAGGAGACAGCGCTTAATGCACTCATGTAAGGGGTGAGAGATAAGCCTTTTTTGGCGTCCTTGGACAAGAATCCGCCCAAGACCCTGGGCAAGTTTATGGCTCGTTCGGATAAATATGCAGACGCCGAAAAAAAGCGGCTCCTCCTCGAGAAAGTGCAGAACTCGAAACCCTCGGGTAAAGAATCGGCCAAGAAAGAAGCCGACTCAGCCGGAGGGAAGAAGCGAAAAGATAATCGGGCACGAGACGAGGCAGGTCGGGCAAATGACCCGACAAAAGGTTTTCAACATACTCCCCTTTGAATAAATCTCAAGAGCAGGTGTTGATGGAAATCAAGAATGAGGGCTTCGTTAATTGGCCCAGAAAACTCTGAGGGAACCCGAATTGGCTGAATAAAGACAAAGACTGTCACTATCATCGTGACCACGATCATAATACAAGTGATTGTTATCACCTGAAAGACGAAATTGGGCGGCTCATTAAAGAGGGCCGACTCAGAGAACATGTGGAAGGATCTGGCACTGTAGTAGGACCGAGCGAAGATCGGCTCACAGAAGAAATCCGGACTATTATTGGAGCGCATCAGGACAGTGGAGATTCCAATAATGCTCAGAAAAATCACGCCAGAAACATCAATCGTCCAGAATCTAAGATTTTTCTGCTGTCCCGACCTTTCAAGGAGAAGAAGAGAGAAAGATATTGCATATCATTTACTGAGGATGACGCCCGAGGCATTCACCATTCTCATGATGATGCACTCATCATTGCTCTCACCATCGCCAACAGAAAAGTGTTCCGAGTACTGGTGGACACTGGGTCGTCAGCGGATGTGTTATTCACCCAAGCGTTCGACAAAATGGGAATTGGACGGTCGGCTCTACGTCCGGTCTGAACCCCGCTTATAGGATTCTCTGGTGGACAGGTACTTCCTGAGGGAATCGCCTCACTACCTCTTACCGCCGGAAGTGCGCCCCACCAAACAACTACAATGGTTGACTTCTTGATCGTCGACCAACCATCGGTTTACAATGCTATACTCGGTCGACCGTCCCTGAGCCTCCTTCAAGCTGTGGTATCTACGTACCACCTTTCCATGAAATTTCTGACCGAGTCGGGAATAGGAATAGTGAAAGGAGATTAACAAGATGCCCAGCGATGCTATTCGACAGCGGTGAGAGCTCCGATGAAAATATCGATGATCGAATCGCTAGATCCCTGAGTCGGATCTTAGGAACGGGGGCAACCAATGGAAGAACTTGTCTTGTAACCCTTAATCGAGACGGACGAGTCAAAAGTAGTGCAAATCGGCTCATCTCTGATCTCACCTCTCAAAGAAGAATTGATCGCTTTGCTTCGACGATATACGTCAGCATGGAGCCACGAAGATATGTCAGGGATTGATCCCTCGGTCATAACGTACCGACTCAACATCGACCCGACCTACAGGCCAATCTGATAGAAGAGACGTCCTCTTGGCCCAGAAAGGTACGCTATCATTGAAGAGGAAGTCAACAAGCTCCTTAAGGCCAAATTCATTGAAGAGATATATTACCCAGAGTGGATAACTAATGTCGTGCTCGTGAGAAAGGCCAATGGAAAGTGGCGTCTCTGTATTGATTATACATATTTGAGCAAAGCCTGCCCTAAGGACAATTTTCCTCTTCCCCGCATTGATCAGTTGGTGGATTGTACCGCAGGACATCAATTGCTTAGTTTTATGGATGCCTATTCAAGCTACAATCAAATTGTAATGCATGAAACTGATAAATCAAAAACTACCCTTTTCACTGACAAAGGTCTTTATTGTTAACGAGTGATGCCGTTTGGTTTGAAAAATGCCGGGGCGATGTATCAAAGGCTGGTAAATAAAATGTTTGCTCGTCAAATCGGTCAAACCATGGAAGTATATATAGATGATATGCTCGTCAAAAGTATACATGCAGCCGACCATATAGCTGACTTAGAAGAGATGTTTTTGACCTTGTGAAAGTACAAAATGAAGTTAATCCAAGCAAGTGTACTTTTAGTGTAAGATCGGGAAAGTTCCTCGGTTTTCGAGTTAGTCAGCGATAAATCAAAGTGAATCCCGAGAAAATCAAAGCTCTGCTCGACATGGAATCTCCAAAGACAATTAGAGACGTACAGAGGTTAACTGGAAGAGCAGTCGCGCTCAACCATTTTCTGTCCCGAGCCACTGATAAATGTCTCCCGTTCTTCAAATAATTGAAGGGACGACAGATGATAGAATGGACGGAAGAGTGTGAAACAACATTTCAGCAACTGAAGTCTTATCTCGGGACTCCACCGCTGTTATCCAAACCCGAGTCAGGAGAAGCGTTGTTATTATATCTGGCTGTATCCGACGCAGCGGTTAGCTAGGCCCAAATACGAGAAAGCGAAGGTAGAAAATTACCAGTGTATTATGTCAGTAAAGCTTTACTACCAGCAGAGACGAGGTATCCTTTGCTTGAGAAGGTAACCTTAATCTTAGTAGTATCCTCGTGAAGACTGCGGCCATACTTTCAAGCTCACACCATCATCGTAATGACCGACTTACCTTTACGTCAGATTCTTTAAAAGCCAAAAGCTTCCAGCCGACTTACAAAGTGGGCTATCGAGTTGAGCGAATTGGACATACAGTACAGGCCGAGGACAGCCATAAAGAGACAAGTCATCGCCGACTTTCTTGTTGAAGTGACTTCTCAAGATACCATGATGTCTGATTTTGAAGGGATTACCGCAGCAGCGGCTTCTTCCCTCGGCCTGTCACTCAACCCGGCACCATGGAAATTATTTGTCGACAGCTCATCCAACTCTAAGGCAAGTGGGGCTGGGGTAGTATTAGAGACTCCCGACCTAACCTGCATGCAATATACCTTACGACTTGGATTTCAAGTATCGAACAACACAGCAAAATACGAGGCCTTGTTACTTGGCCTCCGATTCGCTGCGAGTTTGGGTGTAACTCATCTCCATGTCTTCAGTGACTCGCAGTTGGTCGTCAACCAGGTTATTGGTATCTACCAGACACGCAAAGAACAAATGAAGGCATATATAGAGAAAGTCAAGGAACTAATCAACGGATTTCAGCAATGCGAAGTGATTCGGATACCCAGAGCCGAGAATGCCAATGCTGACTTGTTAGCAAAGCTCGCATCAGCTGACGAAGACGATATACCTCGATCGGTCCCGATCGAATATGTACCTAAACCGAGTGTAAATGAGCCGACAGACTCAGCTATACATGCCATTAACTCGGAACCTACTTGGTTTGATCCTATCGTTCATTATCTCAACGAGGGAAAGCTACCGGAAGATCATATAGAGGCTCAACGGCTGAAGGTCCAAGCGTCGCGCTACATAATTTTGAACGGAGTACTATATAAGAAAGAATTCTACGCTCCCTTACTCCGATGTTTGAATTCTCATGAAGCTGACTACGTATTACGAGAAGTACACGAAGGGATATGCGAAAATCACTCGGGAGGATGGTCACTCGCCAACAAAGTACTGCGGCAGGAATATTACTGGCCCACTATATAACATGATGCTAAGAAGTTCGTCTAAAGGTGCGATAATTGTCAGCAATTTATGGCTATCTTGAGGCAGCCCCCCGAGGAATTGACCCCGATGTCTGGACCGTGGCCCTTTACACAGTGGGGGATCAACATCATCGGACCATTCCCTCTGAGAAAGGGTCAGACCAAGTTTACCGTGGTTGCGGTGGATTACTTCATGAAGTGGGCCGAAGCCGAGCCGCTGGCAAAGATAACCGAACAGAAGATTACCGGTTTTGTTTGAAAAAATATCGTCTGTCGGTTCGGGATACCTCGGACTATTGTCACCAATAATGGAAGGCAGTTCGATAACAGACAGTTCCGTGATATGTATAGTAATCTCGGGATCCGGAACGTGTACGCTTCCCCTCATTATCCTCAGACGAATGGACAGGTCGAGGCTGTTAACAAGATTATCAAGCAGCACCTCCGAACGAAGCTTGATGGAATAAAAGGAGCGTGGGCAGAAGAACTTTTGAATATATTGTAGGCTTATCGAACTACAGTTCGTACTGCCACGGGAGAAACCCCCTTCTCCCTTTGTTATGGCTCGGAAGCAGTTGCCCCGGTTGAGTCGGTATAAGTTCAGCCCGAGTCAATACATTCAGTGAATCGGAGAATGACAAACTCCTGTTGCTTGAGCTCGACTTGCTGGAAGAGAAAAGAGAAAAAGCTCGGCTATGAAACGATGGCTCGGCAGAGGCAAGTGACTCGGTTTTACAACAACCAAGTCAAAGTCAGACGATTCCGAACCGGGGATATGGTCCTCCGAAAAATGTTTCCAAATACAAAGGAAGTTGGTCCGGGCACATTAGGACCCAATTGGGAAGGACCCTATGTTGTCTCGAGCACCATCCGCCCTGGAATGTATCGGCTGGAAGACCTAAATGGACAACTGTTGCCTCACCCTTGGAATACCGAGTATCTCAAGGTCTATTACCCTTAAGACAGAACAGAAGGTGCTAAAAGAGAATGAAAAAGAAATGTAAACGAAGTCAATTTAATAAAACTGAAAGTTTTCATTTTTTCTAAGTACTTTTTATCAGATTACATCAGACTCTGTTAAAACTATATGAGCGAAGGACGACAATATTTTTGACGGAGAGAGTGATCTCCCTCAGTTGTGAACCGCTCCTTAAGCAGTCCCAGAGGGACCGGCCTCGTCAGCAGCAGCATCCGCAGTAGGGGTTTCTCCGTCGGTGGCATCAGCACTAGTAGCCTCGGCCTCTAGACTATATCATCTTCAAAAGCGGAGAGGTCAAGGTCAGGGAAGGCAGACCTCATCTCCAGAACGCAGGCCCTGTAACCACCTTAATAAAGGCGGTCCCTTTCTTCTTCAAACTCCGAATACTCAAGGAAGGCGTCTACGGCTCGGTCCTGTGCCTCATTAGCTCGGCGGGCCTCCTCTCGTGCCTCTTGGATGAGAGCCGCAGTGTCGGCTTAAGCCCGAACGAGAGTGCTTTCGCAAGCACTGTAAATCTGAAGAAGATGCTGATGCTTTTCCTCAGCCTCCTTTAGAAGCGAGGTCAAATGAGCATTGTCGGATTTGACGCCTTCAAGAATCATCCTTACATCCTCGGCCGCCTTCCTAACGATTGACAAGTGGCCAGTCATAATGCCGATGGGCCTTTGGCAATCTCTCGGCATCCCTCAGCCTCGGCCGCAATTCTCTTAGCTGTCTCTGCCTCAGCTGTAAGTTTCTGAGCAGCAGACAACTCCGAGCAGGCCTTGACAATGCATGGGACCAACTGCAAACGGGAGATAGTAAGTTGCAGCAACAGGCCTAATTAGAAGTAACAGAGAAATAAAAAGAATGGATTTTACCTTAAAAAATAGTCTCACCGTATGCCCCAGAGTCTGTAGAGTCGGGGCATTGTAGAAGCTGGCAAAATCCTTCTAGCTCCCGTGAGCGATGGCCCAAGAGATCATCCTCGAGATAACTTTGTGGAAGGGTGACAACTCCTGTTGACTCATCTCCCCTCTCGAGGATTCTCTACATGATCCCTCTCTCTGTCTCGGGACCTCCTCTGCAACAGGTCCTGGTTCAGGAGCCGACTGAGACACAGGAAGACCCGCCTCCGCTTCTTTCGCCCTCTCATCGGGGTCGGAAAGCACAACTACCTGTGGGGCGGCTGGAACAGGAGCAGATGGGGCAGCTGGTCCTTTGTCGTTGTAGCAGTCTTCTTTTGCTTCGAAGGCCGAGATCCTGACAAGAGAGCCGACCTCGGAGGAGCTTTTACCTTGGAGATCGACTTTAGGGACGGATGAGATTCGGTTATGATAGCGGAAGCCGACTTAAGATATGGCCGAGCCTTGAGAAGATCTGAAAAGAAGAATGAAGGTGGGTCAGACAAGGAACTGGGAGAATGAAGTAATGCGGGATGAATTACCCGATACAAATGAATCTAAACCCGCAAGATAAAGACACTCAGATTGTAGCAGAAACTTTCAAGATCGGTCTTCTGCACTCAGTTTCTTCAGTTCTTTGATCCGAGCTAGAGCGCCGGATCCAAGCTTCCCCCTTTCCTTCAGGATATCTGTAAAACATCATGAGGTCAGGATCAATGCAAGATAATATAGAGGTACAAGGGGTATCAAGCCAAGTCACCGAGTCACTTGCTTTCCAGAACGAGCGAGAGACTCTAGGTTCATAGGGTCACGGATCGGCCGACTCCCATTGTCTGTACGCCTAAAATCACCTCTCCTTCCAATGCTTGTTAGAAGTAGGCGAGTCGGTTATGAGAGACCCACCTTTGCCTCTCTATGCACTCAAGAAGTATAGGCCAAAAAAATTTGAGTTTGGTCTCACTTGATACAGGTAGAGGAATTCGTCGACTGTTAGTGGGGGCTGCTCTAGCTCGGCCCATAGAACAGTGCACTCAAATAAATACCTCCACCCATTTGTAACAATCTGACCGGAGGCAAGTTTAACGATGGATAAGAAATCTCGAGCAATGTGCTGGAGTGGCAAGCGCAAGCCACATTACATCGCGACCTGAAAAATCGCGACCATCCCGGCAGATCATCTAGACGAGGAAGACGAAGTACGACCGAGTCTAGGACATGTAACTCAGCTTGGATTCGATTTAGGTCGGAATCAGTTAAAACCGAGGCAACAAGACCGCTCGAATTGTCTTCGGCTCCTTCTCCCTTAGAAAAGGATTCAGAAGCCTCTACAGGCTGGTTTACAAGATCTGGGACAGCGGCCTCCCCAGTAATGATTATGTCCTCTTCCCCTTCTTCTTCTTCCAGTAAATCCTCTGCTGGATTGCGTCTCCCTGGACGGGTTACTAGAGAAGACCCATCGCGAGGACCTGCTGGAGCGGGACGCTCAGCCGATGTTTCAGCGGCCCTCCTATCATCGCAAAAGGTGACATTCGCATCAACAGTGATTTTTGCCAATAGAGAGGGTGGTTCCGCAACATTCCATAAACGTTGGGACACACCCTCATCTCCGGAAGTTTCCTCCCAGGGGTTCTAGGAGTCGCGCGCAATCATTAACGTCTATAGAAAGGGAGGAAAAGAACTCACCGGAGATGGTATCGACGGACACGAAAGAAGGTGACGGAGAAGAAAATAACAGTGGAGGAAAAAGAAGGAGAAGGAAAAATTGTAGGAAGGTAGGGGAAGCAGGAGAGCGAGAGGAGAAAATGAAATTCGCACGTGCCTCCCACCCAATCCTTTCATAACCTTGCCACATGGCAGGGGCATTTAATGAAGAGGGAAAACGACGCTTGCTTCAACTCCCCCGCTCGACATGTGGCGCAAGCCGACTGATGACGATAATGCCTTTGCCACGCGTCCAACACCCATAAGCGGAAGACACGACCTGACGGCTGGCCGCATGTGCGACCTCAAGAGACGCACTGTCATACATTAAGGACGACGCAAAAGGCATTAAATGTCTCATCATGACCTCGGATTCTGATGCGAACCGACCTAAAAACTCATTACTCCTTGGTGCCGAGAACGACATAAGAAGTAAGGGGGGCTCACTGTTGGGAAAAAATATGTTAAGTCCAAAGACTCGAATATGAAGTAGGTCGGCTCTGCTGACACTGCTTGAAGAGTCCGAGACAATGGTCGGAGCCGAGGGAGTAATGGATAAGGCCAAGAGGCATAAGCATGAGACGACTTAAGTCACTCGGTCGGAGAGATGACTGCGTCTACGTAAGCTTACAGAAAGCCGAGTAAGTTAAAAACCGTCCAACCGAGAGAGTAAAATCGACCTAGTAAGTTGGTTCATGACGGGTAAACACCGAGACTATTCCATCCGTGAGGAGGCAGAAAACTTATTCTCTTAAGCTGATCGAGACTCTTTCCGAGTCGGTAACGGTCGAGCCGAGACAGAGAAAAGCAGTGTGAGTATAAATGCCGCCCCGAAAATCTGAAAATACGGGTGTCCGATTCCGATATCCTCGAGATCGGGCGAAATCAGAGGAAATGATCAAATTTTCGAATAATAAGGAGAAGAATCCTCGTACGATGAGGATTCTTAAAATCTATAAATACTCAGGTCTTCTACGAAAAAAGGTACGTAACACAAAACCCTAAAAACCCTTTGCCATAGATCAGAACGCTGACTTAAGCATCGGAGATTTTCCGGCTCAAGCCAAGGTCCCCTTTGTGTTCTACATTGTACAGGCAAAAGACGGTTGAAGCGGGTAAAGTGATCTGCTTACAAAAAAACAACATCAACAGCAACCATAGCAGACCAATGGTCTGGATTACTAAACCATACTCTTCCATGTATATGGGCCACATATATCATATCTAATTCCTCACATCCAAACCACGCTCTACCCAGCCTCAGGGCGGAGCCAACGTTGCGACGTTCTAGGATCCGGGAAATCCGTCATATATGCTCCCATCAGTCCATGTGCCCGATCCTAGAAACAGGACTGGTCACGCATAGGTTGAATAACACGTTTGCTAACAGTCCGTGCATGTGTGGTCCACCTGACAAACGGATGGGTCAGATTCCTGAGCTGATGAGTATTCACTAACGGGGACCACCCGGTGAATGGCCAGGATGTCCCCCACTTGTGCCACGTAGGTACGCTTGAAGAAGGGCTCCGTGTGCAGGATTTCTCGTTCGGCAGCCAGAAAGAGAAGTATTATAGGATCGTCAATATGCTCGGGCTCTCTGACGAGCTCGGCTATTGGTTCACTGATCTAGCTCACCAATATATTCCATATACATATCTATATTATATACTGTTGTCATATATCCTATATCTTAACATTCTCTGCCACATGCATCATCCACACATAAAAATTTCCGTGTTACATGATCCTAATCACCCATGTTAAATAAACCCAATTCTCGGCTACCACCAGTTATCACGAGTTCATGCAAGAACTTCTCGAGAACTCATCACACATGATGTGATTCTAAAATCTGAACGGTACACATGATGCAACACCGTATGAAAACCCCAGGGCCCAAATTTTCCCTTGATCCAAGACTTTGATGAGCTACGGCAAAAGAAAACAATTTCTTCTCTTGATCTGTACTTTTGTTGCTATGGTCCACCAGAGTTTTGGATCAAGGTAAAAATTGATCCCTAGATATTTCAGGGGGTGCTGCGTCACATGAACAGTTCAGATTTTAAGCCCATGAAAGCGTGTACAAAAGTGCCGACATGCAGAGGGGATCATGCCCTCTCTCTTTGTATGTATATATAATATCCGAATGCTCACCTGCGCACCACTTCACATGAAACGGGTGCCAACTTTTTGTTGGCCCATCATGTAAACATGATGGGAGTCCGAAATCTATACGGTCCAAGTGATGCAACACCCTATGAAGCCCTAGAAACCTCTAGGGCCCAACTTTTATTTTGATCCAAAACTTTTGTGGGCCATGAAAAAAGAAAATTATTTCATCCTTTGATTTGCATTTTTCTTTGCTATGGCCCACCAGAGTATTAGATCAGGGTAAAAATTGGCCCTTTCGGGTTTCATGAGATTCCGCATCACATGGACCGTCCGAATTAGACTATATATATATATATATATATATATATATATATATATATATATATATATATATATATATATATATATATATATATATATACACACCTCATAGAAACTTCCTATGAGGTTGTGTGGGCCCCACCGTGATGTGTGTCAAACATGAACACCGTGCATTTGATGGGTCTCCTTTAAGTTACACTATATCCCCAAAATCAGTTATATACGAAACTTAGGTGAGCCATACCATCGAAAACTATGTGAAAACATTCTTAAAATATATAAAAGCAATTGGTGGGGCCCACTTGAGTTCTATATGTGGCTGAAATTTTTCTGACCCCTCGTCCAAGTGGGACACACATAATGAATGGGCTGGATCTATGAACCACATCTCGATGGGCCCAATAGATGATTATGAATGTTTTAATGGGAGGGCAATCCCTCTCAACTGTTATATTTGGTGTGGCACACCCAAGTCATGGATTAACTTGATTTTAAACTCAGTGGCCGACCATCGAATGGTGCATTTGACTGATGGGGTTGATGTTCTGAGCAGATCATGCGGGCCCACAAAGCTCAACCTCATGGGAAGTTTCCATGAGGTCGACTTCATAGTACCATTTCATATATATATATATAGGGAAAAGGTACTATGCGCTCGACCTCAAGGTAAGTTCCCATGAGGTCGAGCTGTGTGGGCCCCACCGTGATGCATGTCGACCATCAACATCGTGCATTTGATGGGTACCCTTTAAATTATGGGATATCCCAAAAATCACCCGTATACGGAACTCAGGTGGGCCATACCATCTAAAATCATGTGAAACACCATTAAAATATATAAAATTACTTGGTGGGGCCCACTTGAGTTTTGAATGCTGCTGAAACTTAGTCAGAACCCTCATACAAGTGGGACACACATAATAGATAGGCTGGATTTGCAAACCACATCTTTTGTGGGCCCCAAAAATGATTATGAATGTTTTAATGGTGCACAGTCCCTCTCCACTTCTGTATGTGGCATGGCCCACGAAAGTCATGGATTGACTTGATTTTTGAGACCTAGGTCCACAATGGAATGGTGCATTTGACTGATGGGATAGATGTTCGAAACGCATAACGGTGAGGCCTACACAGCTCAACCTCATGGGATGGACTCATGAGGTCGAGCGCATAGTACCTTTTCCCTATATATATATATATATATATATATATATATATATATATATATGGGAAAAGGTACTATGTGCTGGAGCTGATGTGACCATCCATGAGGTCAAGTTGTGTGGGCCCCATCATGATGCGTTTCGAACATCTACCCCATTAGTCAGATGCACTATTCCATCATGGGCCTAGGTCTCAAAAATCAAGTCAATCTGTCACTTGTGTGGGCCACACCACATACAGAAGTGGAGAGGGGCAGTGCACCATTAAAATATTCACAATCATTTTTTTGGCCCACCGAGATGTGATTTGCAAATTCAGCCCATCCATTATGTGTGTCCCACTTGGATGAGGGTTCAGACTAAGTTTCAAACGCATGCAAATTTCAGGTGGGCCCCACCAAGTGCTTTTATATGTTTTAACAGTGTCTTTACATGATTTTAGATGGTATGGCCCACCTGTGTTCCGTATACGGCTGATTTTTGGGATATCCCATAATTTAAAGGGGACCCATCAAATGCACGGTGTTGATGGTCGACACGCCTCACGGTGGGGCCTACACAGCTCGACCTCATGGGAGCTTATCGTGAAGTCGAGCGCATAATACCTTTTCCCATATATATATATATATATATATATATATATATATATATATATATATATAACCAATGGACAACCCATGGTCTAACAGATTGAAGATGGTTAGGCTAAGTTTGGTAATACCCAAAACAAATGAAAAGATATAGTGTATTGACGTGGCTCACGCAATTGCCTATGCCTAATTTTCATATCATGTGAATGTGATCTTCATTGTGTTGACCAACCTTTGCCAAGATTTGATAGTCTGAGAAAGAACGTATTAGCGGGAAATGCTTGGCAGCAGATGTATGTGATCACTTCTCACTATGCGAGAGCATTTTCTTTTGAGCCCTGTGAAGCTAGACTGACTAACAAACTGGCCACAGGTGCCGACGTTGCTGACTTGCAATACATTTCTGTTTTTAATGACGCGGGCCCTACCAATACCATTTATGTGCCGTAGCCGAAAACTTTTAGTCGATTTGTTCATCGGATGGGAGTAAAAGAAGCTATTCCACTGGCAGATGTGTTGGGGACCATTGGTCTAAGCACTTTAGCACATATGCCCAACATGGACGCCTTCATCATGCAAGCATACACTTGTTGATGACATGATGTGCAGATTAGCCTAACTTTTGGATCGGCCCAATATTAGATGGGCCCGTTGATCAACGTCTCTCCAAAGTGGCAGTATGAAAAGTCAAATCCTACCAAGGCCAACGGTTAAGATCGCCCAAAGCCCCTCTACTAATCTCTGAACCATCATTCCATCTAAATCGCGACTTTGTTGGATTTGAACGTGGAAATTGAAACGTGAATGATTGAAACAAATAAGCTGCAGGTCCGCTCTTCTACAAAGGCTGGTACCACCTCTTCTACCAATACAACCCGGACTCCGCCGTGTGGGGCAACATTACATGGGGCCATGCCGTCTCCCGCGATCTCATTCATTGGCTCTATCTCCCTTTGGCCATGGTCCCCGACCACTGGTACGACATGAACGGCGTATGGACTGGGTCCGCCACATTCCTTCACGACGGCTCAATTGTCATGCTCTACACTGGATCCACCAACGAGAAGGTCCAGGTCCAGAACCTGGCCTTCCCCGCAGATCCCTCCGACCCGCTCCTCATCGATTGGATCAAATATGATGGAAATCCAGTCTTGTTCCCACCCCCTGGCATTGGTCTTAAGGATTTCCGAGACCCGACTACCGCATGGTATGTTGACGGTGCATGGCGGATCTCAATCGGGTCCAAGGTGAACAAAACCGGTATTGGGCTTGTGTACGAGACGTCAGATTTCCGGTCTTACAAGCTCCTGGACGGTGTCATGCATGCTGTGCCAGGCACGGGGATGTGGGAGTGCATCGACTTCTATCCAGTTTCGACAACGGGGAAGAATGGGCTGGACACGTCGGCGAGTGGGCCCGGGGTGAAGCATGTGCTGAAGGCTAGCCTGGACGATGATAAGCATGATTACTACGCGATTGGGACATACGATGCGGAGAAGAACACTTGGACGCCGGACAACCCCGAGGAGGACGTGGGGATTGGGTTACGGTGCGACTATGGGAAGTTCTACGCATCGAAGACGTTTTACGATCAGAACAAAGGAAGAAGGATTTTGTGGGGTTGGATTGGAGAGACAGACAACGAGAAGACAGATTTGGAGAAGGGATGGGCAGCAGTTCAGGTACGTTGCGCCGGTGCGCATTGCTTCTCCTTCTATGGCTTTTGGTTATGAGTCTTATAACCTATGGTGTTGAAAGTAATGGAGTAAAAAGCATGAGATCCTCCTCATCAGTTGGGGTCAACTGGGCCTGTCAATGGGTCGTGATTGGGCTGGGCCGAATTCTGTTCAAGTCGGACCAAAACAAACGGGCAGGAGATAGCCCATGATTATTATACATGATCAAGGCCTATGACTAGCCACCCACTTATGTGCAAGATCCGGTTTGGTCGCAGGTGTATCCCTATCATCATGGTTAATGAAAAGTACCCTTGAAGCCTTAAAAACACTAGGCCGGGCTAGGCTAGAGTAACGGGCTCTTAGACAGTGCAGGCCATTAATAAATGGGCTTATATTTAAGCCGGTCCCACCCATGGGCCTGACATTTCGGACAAGTCTGACGGCCCGTCCCATTTAACGCTGTAGATTCCACCATGGACGTGACTATATGCCAACGTTTCCAAACAGCTGGATTTGTGTGAAAGGCCTGATTTGGGTATATGTTCGTATCCATGGTGGGGCCTCCAAATGAGCTGCTTTGGTGTTTCCACACGCGGGGCACAAGGCCGATAAACATTCGTTGGATGGTAGTCGTTGAATTTTGCACTTCATTTCTTCTTCTTTTTTTTGACAAAAATGCCCTTTTGCTTTCCAGACCATTCCCAGGGTGGTAGTGTTTGATGAGAAGACAGGGAGCAATCTGCTCCAATGGCCAGTTGAGGAGTTTGAGAGCTTGAGACTGAGCAGTAAGAATTTCAGCGACATTGAAATCGAAGCTGGATCGGTTGTCCCACTCGATGTTGGCACGGCGACACAGGTCCCCCCTTTTTTCTGTTTTGAAGGGCATTTACATCAGGCATATGATATGGGATGAAGCACCGATCTCAGCAGAATATCGCTACGATGATGATGGAGAATGGGACCCTCTAACACTGAATTTCCATCTGTAAGTCGAGTTTAACTGTGGCCTACTTCCCATCATCGTCCCGTCAAAGATGCAATGGCAATCAGATACGTTAGAACAAAGTTGATATAGGTGTTTCTCACCATAATACGCCGAATCTTAGCAATTGCAGTGGATCATTCCTTATTAGTCACATTCATACGAATCAAATGCTAATGAAATGATTTGTGTATTCTATCCAAACAGCTGGATATACTTACCGAGTTTGAGATTGAGAGCAAGACATTGGAGGAAACGGTTGAAGCTGACGTGGGCTACAATTGCAGCACCAGTGGCGGCGCCGCAGGCAGAGGTCTTTTGGGGCCTTTTGGCCTTCTCGTTATTGCAGATCGAAGCCTCACCGAGCAGACCGCCGTGTACTTCTACATCGGAAAGGGCACCGACGGCAACCTACAGACTTTCTTCTGCCAAGATGAACTAAGGCATGCCTCCTGTTTTTCATTGTTTTCTGCATTAACGCATAGATTGAATTAAAACAGTCTGAATTTGTTAATAACCCAAGTTAAAATTCAAATTATTATTATTATTATTATTATTATTATTACTATTACTATTATTATTATTTTCTTTTTACAATGCAGGTCTTCTAAGGCAACAGATGTTGTCAAAAGAGTATATGGCAGCAGCGTTCCTGTCCTCAGCGGCGAGAAGCTGTCCGTGAGAATACTGGTAAGTCCATGATTCCATCTCAGTGGAATTGATTATGGCAAATGATCGGGCTTTAATCTGTCACACCATACTCTTTCTTACGAGTAGCCATCTTCCATCATTCTCATTGTATTGATCTAATGCTTGGATTGATTTATATGGGGGATGGTAATCTAGGTGGACCATTCGATTGTGGAGAGCTTTGCACAAGGAGGGAGAACATGCATCACATCGCGGGTTTATCCCACGCAGGCTATCTATGGTGCAGCCGGAATCTTCCTCTTCAACAACGCCACCGCTGCCAATGTTACCGCAGCGTCGATCAAGATATGGCAGATGAACTCTGCATTCATTCACCCTTACCCTGCATACAACCTTGAAAAATGAGCAAGTAATGCATTTTGATGTACCAGCAACATCTTCATTCATTCCCCCTTCCACGCCTTTGGCTTGTTTCGTTCTCTCATTTTTCCTTCGTCAAGATGCCCTTCGATGGATGTGTTAGCTATATATATATATATATATATATATATATATATATATATATATATATATATATATATATATATATAAAATAAATTTGCGGCTATGAGGACTACAATTTTCGCTGTTGATTCTATATGTTTTGGGCTGCGTTTGGATGTCCAATGGAATCAAATCGGAATAATTACTTCAATGAAGTGAAAGTAACTGAAAATCAATTGCCTTGTCAACCCGTCTAGCACCTTGGATATGAGGTTCAATGGGTGTATTTCAAACCCAATTAGCTGATTTTTGTGTTTGGCATCCTTGGATTTGGAGGTCAATGAAATTGTAGATATTTCAAATCTACCTTTAGCAAAATGAAAACACCCTGTTTGGCACCTTGATTTGGTGGAAAATTGATGTATTTGAAATCCAAAATAGTTGCGTTTTGTGTTTGGCAGCTTTGGATTTAGAGTTAAATGGAATCTGAGTTATTTAAAATCTACCTGGATGCAAGGGTGAGAGAGTCGTCGGTGCAAGGGTAAGAGAGTCGCACATGTCATAAAGGTGTCTTTAGGTTATTAATCAATTGAACACATGGTACACTGATGATACCCGAAACAATTCAATTATTGGCAAAACATCATTGAGTCACTTGTTTATGATACTTGGTCCCGTGCATTCATAATCACGGGAGAATTCCCATGCCCTCCAAATACAAGATCCAAAGGAAAAGATTTGGATTCCAATGCATTTCCATCGAAAATAGATGAGGATTCAAATCACCTTGATTCCAATATAATTATCATTTGGATTATAATGCATTCCAAATTCAAGGTTTCAAATGAACCGTAAGACTCTAGTATAACCATTTTTTACTCTTTTTCATGATTCGGAGACTCACACATATAACTAATGTGTCTCTAGGCTACTAATTTAGTAGACACATGGGATGGTAATTGTTGATGCAAAAATCCGATCCACCATTTTCAAACCTTCAAGCACCTGCACATAAAAAAGACAAAGAAGACCTCAGCGAAAACAGGGGATCCTCTTATGCCAAAGTTAGGCTAAAAATTTAGATCTAGTAGTATCAAGGGTTTTGGGTGAGAGATTCTACGTACCTCTTAGTGTAGATGGATTCCCTATTTATAGCATAGATGGTTCATCATTGAGACTAGAAAAGATTCTGGATCATAGGTGTGATCGGCGCATATGCTTCTTAGCCATTACGTGGAATCCATAAAGGGGATAAGTGTTGAAGTAGTTGGCCCTAAAATCACGTGAAGGGCGGTCAAGGCCTAGTTGAGTTAACCTCCATGGTCGGCTTCAAGATGGAGTCTAGGGATGACCTCAACTAATTGGCTGACCAATTCCTTGGTCTGTCCGTGTTTGGGATGGGAGAGCAGGTTCGTCTCTTTTCCGAATATTGCTGTCCTAGATGACCTCTTGGTATTGACCCCTGGACGTCTGTCGAGGCCATGCTGGGCCAAGTTCTCAACCAGTCAAGCTAATCATATACATCGAGGCAATCCTAGGGAATTGGTAGGAGCTCGGGAGTGTACTGTGTTATGACCTCAACTCAAGAGTATGGCTCCCGTTGCTCTCCAAATTGAGAGGCACATCTTCGTGTGTCCGAGCTGACCTTACAAGTGGTCGGATCGTTTTTAACTATAACACTGATGATACCCAAAACAATACAATTATCGAATGCAACAATAAAATCACATTAATAGAATGATCTGAACCATCCAAAATTGGACTTTTGAATAGACAGTTAAAAAATGTCAGTCGCTTGTTTGTGGCCCCTCCAAGGCTAAAATATTTCTCTTTTTTGGCCAAAGTATATATTTTAATGAGCTTATTACAACCATCCTATCAAATATCAAATATATGTTAATTTGGGATATGAAAGCTACTTTAGTTAATCAAATCTGAGTCCTATGAATATCTAAAGAATTCCAATACCCTCTAAATACATGGTCCTTAACAAAAGATTTGGATTCCAGTGCATTTCAATCAAACAAAAATGACATTCAAAATTACCTTGATTCTAATGTAATTGTGATTTGGATCCTAATGCATTCCCAATTCAAGCTCCCAAATAGGCATAGGTTGTTTGGCTCTTTGGATTTGAAGGTAAATGGTTGTATTTCAAGTCTAAGTAAGTTACTTTTTGTGTTTGATGTAAGTTACATTTCAAATCCCAATGAAATGTTTTTTTTTTTTTTAATCTCTCTTTTTTATAGGTGAGAAAATCCCATGTGTAATAAAGGTGTGTCCAAGCTAACAATCCAAATATTGGCTGTGTTAGTAAAATCATGCCAATAGAATGATCTGAACCATCCAAGACAATCATGGGCTTACTACAATCATTTTATCAAACATCACACACACACACACACACACACACACACACACACATATATATATATATATATATATATATATATATATATATATATATATTGGGATATTAGTTAATCAAATCCAAGTCCTGTAAATATAATAAAGAATTCCGATGCATTTCAAATACAAGCTCCTAAACGGGCCATTAATATCTACAAAAGGCTTGAGTTTAGGCCCAATAACCAGTTGGGCTAATCTCAGGGCTAAACACACACACACACAATATATATATATATATATATATATATATATATATATATATATATATATATATATATATATATATATATATAAGAACGGCCCAACCATAAGCACCGGACGGACCTAGGGTGGAAATGGGCCGAAATACTTTCTCAGTCTTGGAGGTTCGTCCTACGATGGGCTGCGATTTTTATTGTGATAGCTTTTATCCTCCGGTTCTTGACCAAAGCCCTTGTTTCCGTCAGGTAAATGGGTAAGATGGGCCCACGTTTGGCATTATTTTCATTTGAGGTTTGGATTTCCAGCCCGTAAATAAATGGGCCTGGCCCAAACATTACCACTGAAGAATTAATGGGCTGACCGACCTTTTACTCCTGAAAATGTGTGTAACTGCCAGAGAAAATTCTGTCACGCTGCAACTTTCATGAATATCGAATTCTCTTTGGTTGTTAACCTATTAAATAAGGGGATGTATTTCCCAAAGTTGGAAAAGATACAAGCTTTGTTTTATTGAAATATCTTAATTTTTAAATATTCCATTTAATGCAACTGTGTCAAAAATGGAACATAAATTTCAGTCTCACATTATAAATGGATGAGAAATTAATCATCGGTATGCATCCTTCCAATCCCATCATCACACCCCTTGCTTGAGAACTTGCATTGTTTTTTTTTTTTTAAAAGGGGGATTTGACACTTATCTGTACCCATATTTTAGAACGTACCTTATATAATCTGTTTCTCCTTAATAGAATATAGGTAATGATTAATTACAATGTAGAGCCTCAAACTTTTTCGAAATTAGCTTTAAGCCCAACTTGACCCATGGATCTAGCCAATGGCCTGGGGCAGTTAATTAAAGTGGATTTGATTGAGTTGGTCAACCTGCTCATGTAGTGCCTATTTGGACGGTTGATTAAGTTAACCATTAGTAACATGAAAGTTCCAAAGTGTCCATTAAATGGATAGTTGAGGGTATAGTGACTAGAAGCCTTCAAGCATATGCTAAAACATCACTTTCAAGTTCTAGGAAGGGTTCTGCACTTTGTAGCATTCAAATTTTCACTACAATAACTCTCTTATAAAATTCTTTTTACAAGACTTTAATTTCTTATGCTAATTTCATTATTTAAATATGTTTTGCCAGCTATTGGAAAGACAGGAAACAGAGTTACTAATTTTTCAAACATATTTATAGTTAATAGATGTTTTTGGAGTGTATAGATTAATAATGTGGATTAGGGGTAGTTTGGATGCTTGTAAATGGGATCTGTAATGGTTAATCCAAACCATCAGCCTATCACAACTGAGCGTGGATGAACCATGCACCAAAAATCACCCCTATAAGACAATCATATCATTCTAGTTTTTGGGTCTACAAATGAACAGTTACGAAGAGAAATACAATAAATATCCACATTTAAGTTAATAAAAAAGACAAAGTCCCAAGAATTCTTGAAGGTATCTTCCATTATAGGGGATTTTTAGAGCACAGCCCATCTACAGTGGGACAATGAAATCAATTGTCTGGATTACATAAAAGCCTGACCCACTTGCCAGAAGTTAAAACTCACATATAATATTAGAATACATTGGTCGTCGATCATATGACTCAGCTTGTTATTTTATTGCTCCAAAGGTGATCGGATTTCCAGCTTCATCTTCTGTCCTTTTCTCTTATTTGGTTGGCCATGCTTGGATTTGGCCAATAAATCTGGAGGATGGGACACTCAGCACCGGCCAAATGATTAAGACCTTTAAGATTTTCTTATTATATCATTATAATTATGATATTGACCGTCTACCCATATTGATTAACCGGTGGTGGACATGGGTGCTCCTTTTATACAGTCCTGAGTCCTGTAATAGTTCACCACCATTTTGGAAATGTTGTGGACCCATCCTCCTCACATGTCACACTCGGTACATCTATCCTGACCATTCGTGCTATAGGCCATATTGTGGATGGAGCATATTTTGTAAAACGGTACTGATTAAGAAATCCTAACCATCCAATTGATGGATATCGATAAATATTTATAATTAAGATAATGAGTGGTCCTAATTTGAAGCACAAAATCAGATGGTTACTATCATCGCAGTGTAATTTTTGTCTTATGCTCCATTGACAATTGATTCAGAGAATCAGACAGTCTGGATTGCAGTATAACCGTGCGACGTGTACCATTAAAGAGCCACCATTGTTTCTTAGTTGGTGATAAACTATCATGGGAATCCTTTTCAATGAAAAAAAAATTTTTTGTACTGGTGCTTTTTAATTTAAAAATAAAAAAATAAAATTAAAGACTCAAGGCCAGGCATGACTTTGAACCACGAACCCCATTGAAGCCAGCGATTGCTTGATTTGCGCCGCGATTTTCCATGACTTGCGTGACAAAGAACTCCAGTTTCTTTCATGAGTGGGACCCATGGTTTAGTAACCCAAACCATTGATGTGGTGGGCCCGCTTTGGATGCCACATGGACCATAATCTCCTGTATTTGAAGATCATAACAATTGAATCTTTGCTCTTCTCTAATTAAATGTGGACATTGTTGCCTTTTATTTTGGAACCGTCTATTTTTAGCCACCAATTAAAAGGTTTTGATCTTACATGAGTTTGGCAGATTTTTGGTAAATGGGATATACAATGTGGGACCTATCATTTCAATGGTTGGATCTGGGACACCATGGGTAGTACAGGTGTACAAATAAAAAAACCGGAACAAGATGCATATTTTTTTTAGGGCCGGTGTAATCCAACGATATTGTCGGGCACGCGTTCCACGTCACCCCATGTGCATGATAAAAAAAAAAAAAAAAAAAAAACCCCGCTGCGGAGAGTCTTCATTCGACCCATCTGCCACCGGAAACGTATCTAGATTCAGGTGGGCCCCACCTGTTCCAAAGAAATGGACGGTGGAAAGAATGACCAATCTCCACGTTAGATCGCACACATGTGACTGCGATTACCTTCTCACCCGACGCAGATAATTTAATGGCCACGGGCCCACCTGATGAATGGCCCGGATGGCTTACATTCACAGTTCGGCCCCACTGTGAATGTATGTGGTTTATCCACACCGTCCATCCATTTTTCCTGATAATTTTAGGGGTTCATCCCAAAGATATGCACTTTGTATACGTGGCTTTTGTATACAAATTGCATATCTTTGAGCAGATGTCATTTTACTTTTAATCGTCCATTCAATGTCGACTGATTGGATAAGTAGGATTGTCCAACCAGTGCAATTTTCAGTCTATCCCTAATCTGTGATGGACTCAACGATTTTGACGGTCTGGATTGATCTAGATATGTGACAATGATTGCAAAAGTTTAATCAAAGGTGAAAAGGACATGCCATCATTACTGAAGCCCACCTCTCTTCTTGGGACAACCCAACTCAGTGCGTGGGATGATAATTGAATAAGATATGATGAAATAATTCTCGAAGATTGCAAAAGAAATTATATCGTTCCCATTCATACTATCACTTAAATGAGTAAGCTTGGCCCAATTTGCAACCATGGAAATACAGGACCATCTACCCAAAGATATGCACTTTGTATACGTGGCTTTTCATGATCTAGTGATCCAAACTATTGGTTTTTGGACCACGGTTCAGTGATCCACATTTTAAATGTTGAGAGATGGGATGTACCACTCGATGTGGGCCCACCAAATTAATGAAATTTCATAACGTTTGCTGTAACCAAACGCACCCTAAACAAAATTCATAACAGTTGTACAACCAAACGCACCCTTAGTCAATTATCACAAAAATCCTGCCACTTTTGAGGAAACCAAGAGCTAAGCTCTAGTGTGAAAAAGGGAAAACATGGCTTGAAACTCTTTAAGATTGGACAATCCAAACCCTTCAATCGATGGCTTGCGAATGGATAGTTAGAGTAAATGTAACAGTGGTCCATATTACGCAGGAAAAAAAAAAAAAAAGAATTTAAGATTGACTATTGTTACAACCCACGATGTCAGATTTTGTGACTTGCTCTAGATTTAAGTTTTTTCAAATGTGGTCCATGGTTTAGTAATCCACACATTTTCAAATGCGGCCTTGGTAGGTTTGCCTAAGCACATCCATCAATTCATTGTTATCAGATGAATTGTTATCAGATATGCTGGGACTAGAGTTATTTGATATGAGCTAATTAATTAAAGATTCAAATATGATTTACGTTTTTTTTTTTTCTTTTCTTTTTAATATGAATTGTCTTCTTACTTAACCTTTGTTTCTTGGGCCATTGATCTAAAATAACTATCTTCTAATCTTGAAGATTTTTTAGGCATTAATGTATCTCATTAATCATGGAATGGACCGCAGATCCTATGACTATAATCCTTAACCATCTTATAATTGTTGGGGACCACGGAAGCACACATAGATGAATATTTATGCGAAGAATCTCTTTGCAACCCCTAGATCATAGTTCAATGAACAACTAGAGAAAACTCAAAAAATCTCTATGGGATCGAGCACTGTTCGATGCCATCGAATGTGACATCGTGCAATCTGTCGATGTCATTGATAAGCCTAAATCTAACTAGATTTAAGACATCAAATACAACAATAATAATATATTGAGACTTGTCATATCAATTCTCAATGTACCTATGTTTGGGTGCAGAATGTCTACGGGTCTTCGAGATGTACCATTTGTTTGTCTAACATTTTGTGGTCGAAAGGTTGAGAAATTTAAAGTTGGGTTTGTTCATCAAAATGATCACCAATGAGGTTGAGAACATTGTTTCCACTTAAACATGAAAGATGTTGGATCCCGATTTGTGCTATAATTTTATATGTTGCAATATGATCTTTAGGTATATATGCACCAAATGTGTGATTTTGTGACATGCTATTTGGTCTGGCAGTATAAAATATTTTGCAGGCGAAGATGGTTTTAGATGGCTTGAGCATACTAAAGATTTTAGATGGTTTGTGTCGATACTATGTAAAATGGAGAAATTCTCTTTATATTTTATTGAAATGGAGAAACTTTTTTTATAGACATGATACAGGGCTGAAATAAAATACACATGATCTAGAAAATATTATAAATTTTAATTAATTATAAAGCTAATTATAAATCAAAAATCTATTTACATATTGTACAACCTAATGTCTGCATCCATGTGTCTATGCACACGCATCCATGTACAATTCATTTTGATGATTTTGTTCATTATTAGTTTATTTTCATGTAACATATGTTAAACTTATGTGACACATGTATTTTTAAAGTAAGTATTTGCATCAAAATTATTGTATACATGTCAGCACTTTTTTTTTTTTACATGCATGCTTTGTTGTTAGGTTTATAAGTTATCTACACCCTGACCCATAGCTCAAGTGGTAAATTGAGTGAAAGATACCTTGTTTCAACACTTGAGGTCTTGGTATCGATCCTTAGTGGGGGTGGCTAACAGTGAAGTGTCAACTGACAGTGACAGTGGGGTGTACTAACAAGCTAATAAAAAAACAAAAGGTTTATGAGTTACCTTGCTATGTCGAGGTTGGAACTTGATGTTGTGTACTGAGTTAGTTTTATATATTTTAGCATTGCCTCTAAAACTCTTTCCACATAGCTTCACAAAAAGGGAGATAAGAGTGGGTCCAACTAGAGGTGGGCAAGGGATGACTTGATCTAGCTAACTCGACTCGTCTAACTCGTTCCAATCCAACTTGACCCTAACCGAATAGAAGAGTCTGTCCAAACCGAGTAAGCTTCGCCCAATCCAAACTCAAACCGAGTCGAGTTCAAGTTACCCAGTAACTCGACCTGACTCAACCGAAACTCGATTCAGTTAGACTCAACTCGTTCCAAAACCTGACTCGACATGACTCTCTAACCCTACCCTGACCCGATCCTAACCTCTCTCTCTCTCTTCCTCCCTCATCCTCCTCCTCTTCCAAGCTTGGCAACCACCCACGACCATCTCCCTCCTCCACTTCCTCCTCCCTCTCCTCTCCACTCCCTCCCTCCCTCCCCCCTCATCCTCCTCTTCCTCTTCTAAGCCCGACAACCACCCACCACTATCACCCTCCTCCTCCTCTCTCTTCTCCACTCCCTCCCTCCCTCATCTCTCAATCCGACTCTATGCCAACTCAACCTGACTCCGTACTTCTGACTGGATCGGATTCGGTCTGGATCAGTCCAGGGCAGACTAAACTTAGATCGAGTCAGGAATGCTGGACTCGGTATCGAGTCAGATTGAGTTCGGGTCAAGCCTATTTCAAAACCAGATTAAGTCGAGCCAGCCCTAACTCGGTCTGACTCGATTCGATGCCCAACTCTAGGTCCAACCTTAATCAAATCACAACTCACCGTAAACTTGGTCCACTCCAACTTAGTCACTGATGTATAGCAGGTGGTCATGAACACTTTCATGGCCAAGATGGACTAGAGAAGGCCCGATCAGAGGCGGATGTGATCAGGACCGTTAGAACCTTAAAACAATCGTATCTCACAAATTGGAATGAGTTTTTCAACATACCATATATGATTTTGGGGTAGGAGGAGCTACTTGAGCCAGCCAACCTTGCTACGTCGGGTCACCCACACCGAATTTGCAAGATTCTATCAGATCCAGGGTTGAAAGCTCATTTTATTTCCATTTTTACTATAAATAGTAAGTTTTAATTCGATCATGAATTTTGATCCTTTGAGTTTTAGGAGTTGTGGTCAAAATGAAAAGGGTTTAGAAAAATTAAGAGAATAATGTGGTTAGGCCAAATTAGATACTCACTATTTTTGGCCAAAAATCAAGAAGTATAGTAGAAATCATAACCATCTATAGTAAGTTTATTATTTATAGTAAGTCACGTTTTTAGAGAGTTTGAGTCTGAAACCTTGTCCTAGATTTGAGTTCACTATTCAAAGGATTATAATTTCATTTTTTTTGCTCATCAATCAATTTAATTCGAATTATTAGAAATTATTTTTATTTTCTTTCCTCATGGATTCAAGGAATTTCTCTAAGGAGTCTAGAGAAGCTCCATGGATTCAGAGTAGTTATCCTTGGAGGAGACAATGATCAACCTCATCATGTCCTTCCCTAGGTCAATCACTCAATTCAAGAATAATTATTTTGGCAAAAGGAAAGAGGAAAGATTTAAGCCAAGTGGGATATCTAACTAGTAAAGAATAAAATGTTATTTTGCTACTCTTTAAGTAATTATTTATACTATAAAAAGATATATCTATTTTAAACATTTATTAGTAATATAATATTCAATAGTCCCAGGTCCAACTGTTGGGGACCACGAAGTGCAGTCCACCCAACGGATAACCTCCAACTTACTAAGTGCATGTGAATCCAACATTTCCAACAGGTTGCACCAGTATGAGGATCACCTTGTGTAGAAATCAGGCCTATCAACTCATTCATGTTGACCATGATGTATGTATTTCATTCATGTTGTCCATCCATTTCACCTGCTCATTTCAGGGCATGAATCCAAAATGAGATAGATTTAAGTCTCAAGTGGACCACATTGAAAAAAAAAACAAAAGTGATGATTTGCCGTCTACCATTAAAAACTTCTCAAGAGCTACCAAAGGTTTGGATTAAGTTGATATTTGTGTTTTCCTTTCATCCAGAGCAAACATAATCAACAGGTTGGATGGTAAAGAAACATTACAGTGGGCCTTTGAAAGATTTTAAAGGTGAGCATCAAATCACCACTGCTTGGTATGGCGTGTGGTCCACCCGACATTTAGATATTTCTCATTTTTGGACTCATTCTTTAAAATGAGTAGGAAATGTAGATGGATAGTAGGGATAAAACGCATATATCATTGTAAGGTTCGCTGAGGTTTTGCAACACCAACCAGCACTAAGGTCCTGGGAGGGTACCACCGAAACCAAGTATACTTGTTGGAGGTGGGGGCAGTACCCAATCCAGCCACGAGTAGGCGAGGAGACGTGGATTGGGTACTATCCATTTCTGTCCTGAGCAAGCCACAGGCAGGGCCTACCGTGATGTATATAGGTTTTATCCACACCGTCTATCCATTTTGCCATTATCATTAGGGTATAACCTCAGAAAAGGAGCCAGATCCAAGGCTCACATAGACCACACATTGGAGATTAGATGCCTAAAGTTGAAAACTTCGTGGGGGCCACAGTGGTTTTGCATCAAGCTGATTTTTATGTTTTCCCTTCATTTAAGTCATTTAACCTTACGAAAAAGTTGGATAATAAATAAAACTTATTGGAGAGACTAGGAAGGTTTCAATGTCAGGGCTCATTATTTATTGCTATTGTTTCTTATGTTGTGGTCCGTTTAAACCTCTATCTACTTATTTTTGGTCTTACACTCTAGGACATGGCAAAATGGATGGATAGTGTGGACCTATACATCATCGGTGACCCCTTGAGCCGACAGGTGGGCATAGGGCTGTCAACAGGCTGGACCTGAGGGAGGTCTCGGCTCAGATTTTGAACTGTTTAGGTCTGAGCTTATTCACAATTCTGACTTTAAGCCCAAGCCCAGCTCATTAACACCTCTAATTGGTACCACCCGGCCTAAGCTCCGAACAAACCCGGGCTATAAAGGAACCACTGGGATGTATGGGCTTATGTACACCAGTCATTCATTTTTCAATATTATTTTCGGATATAAACCAAGAAATAAAGTAGATCCAAGGCCACAACCGGAGTTAGCGTGATAATGACACCAACTGTTGATACTTTTCAAAGGCAAACTGAAATCTTTATTTGCCATCCAACCTCATTTTTTGTGCTTATACCCTAAAATAACACCAAAAAATGGATGGACGGTTGGATAAACCCATACATCACGGTGGGCCCTCGGAGCCCCCGTCTGTTCCGAGCTCTGGACAGCGGAGGAGTACCCAATCCGCGTCCGTCGGTGGTCTCGCAGGGCAGTACAAATCCGCGTCCCCGAAAGATGCGGAAAGAGGACTCATGGGTGGCCCCACATGCACCCAATCCACACGGCCGCGTGTAATGTGTAAGTGTGGGACCCGCCTACACTTCCCCACCTACCATAAAAAGAAAACAGAAAAGCGAGAAAAAGAAAATGCTTTTGAAGCCACTCAATTTCAAACTTTCAAACGAAAAGAAGGTATGCTAACTCGAACATGAGCTATCTTTCTTCCTCGCCCCTGTTTTTTACCTACCTTTTTCCACACCAACGGTCGATTAGGTGGGTCCCACTCTAATCCCTATCCTCAACTTCCGCCTCAAATGGTTCCCAGAAAACACCTCCACACATGGGAAATATTTTATAGAGAGTAATGGAGGCCATGAGATTTCTCATTTTCAGTCCACAACCCCAATACCACCATCCTTCGGGTTTTTTAAGATGACGGAAATACCCCTCAGCTTGGAAGAGAATAGCAGGGAGTCCGTGCAATAAAATTGTATGTGGGGTCTACTGGGATGTCCATGTGACATCCATTCCGTCCATCACTTATTCCTGGTCATGTTAGGACGTGGACTCAAAAATCAAGCAGATCCAAAACATCAGTGGGACACGTCCCAGGAAACAGTGGAGATGGGGCCCATGCCCACAAGTGAAACCTTCCTACGGAAAGCCAGTTTTGGATGAGGCTGGCATTCGTGTTTTCCATTCATCCGAGGGAAGTGGATTGGCTGGTGTACCACACAGCAGCTATATAGCTATTGTATTGACGTCAGCAAGTTCTTTGAGTCTCATCATAAGGTATGTGTTATATCAAAACCCTTCATCCATTTGGCGAGCTCATCTTAAGAGTTGAGATGAAAAATGAGATAGATCTAACTATTAAGAGGACTACACTGCAAAAAGCAGTGGGGGATTGAACATCTACCTTTGAAACCCTTTTATGGGACATAGAAGTTTTTTTTAAAAAAAAATCCTCTTCATCCATGTCTTTATGATCTTATGAAAAGATTGGATGGAAAATAAACGTTATGGTTGGCCCTACTAATTTGTTAACGGTGAAAATCATTATCCCCGCTGCTGTTTGTAGTGTGGTCCAATTAATCTTTGGATATGATTCATTTTTTAGATAATGCTTTAAAATAATCTCAAAAAATGGATGAACAGTGTGGATATAATAAATACATCATTGTGGGGCCCATGTAACTTTGATCTCTTTTGAACCGTGCACTCAAGCCTCAGCACTCTTCACATGTACGACACGCAAGTACACCGGCTATATAGCTGGTGTGTAGTACACCAGCCATCTGCTTCCTCATCCAAGTGGAACTAGATTGGCTGGTGTACCACACACCGAAGATATATAACCGGTGTGGGTACGTGTTGTCTTGCGAAACTAGGGATGACGTTCCTCGAGCTCCAAGTTGCATGAACTGTAACAACCCTTTTTTTGTGGAAACTAACCCTACCTTCTACTTCCGTGTGGCCCACTTGAGTTTTGGATCGGCCTCATTTTTAGCCTTATATTTTCTCTTGGCCTGGCCAAGATGATGGACAGAGTGGATTTATACGGGACCCACCGCATCCTTAAAAAAAATAAAATAATAAAATAAAGTAAAATTAAATAAAAATTAATCTTCCACAACTAAATCACTTCTTCCACTTTCCTCCTTTTTGTACGGTAATGGCCGCCAAACCCTCCCACGAAACAAAACTTTCCACGTCTCCCACTCTTCCGCCTTATTCCTCACATCCATTAAAAAGGAAGGAAGAATATAAACAAGTTTTAATCGTATCAAAAAGAGAGAGAGAGAACCGGGTAGATCAAGAGAGAGAAAGCTCTGTAGATCAAGAGAGGGAGAGAGATTAGAGCGAAGCCGGATCATCAAACTTTAAGGTAGGTGATCTTATCTTGAGATTTAGCATTTTCAATTAATTATTATGCTAATTATCAGTTGATTATTTATTTATGAATTCCTATTTTTATATATTTCTGATATTTTTGTTGAAATAATTTATATATATATATAATAGATTTATAAAATAAAATAAACAATTTATTTGGATTTATATTTTAATTTATAAACTCTAGATATAAAAATATTTGTGTTATCATATGCCACATTTGTAAATTTTAGAGTGTCTATCATCATACTCTGGCAGAGTATTAAATAACTCCTCATGAGAAGCCAGAAGATGCACCGTAAGGAATTACTATAATGGAGAAGGTTTCAAGTCCATCAAGCTGGACCACAAGTTAAGGTCCACCGAGCAATAGATTTATGACCTAATAAGTTGATACAAAATCCAACCCTTCTAATACTTTTAAAACCATATGAAGATCAGTTTAATGAAAAATCATTCCTATATACTAGTCAGGATATTCACAAAAATATAAAAAAAGCTTATAACTGTTGATAAATAATATTATCCATTTAATTAGTGATTGTAAGTGTTTCTTGCAAGTGATCTTAATATTATAATAGACCTATTGAATGGGTTAGATTTTTACACTTATATTAAATGTTAGAAGTTATTTACTTGGTGGACCATAATGTTTCCAACTAGTTGAACTGGACATTTTTTTTCTATAATGGGATTCTGCTAGTGCAAGAAGTGCGAGTATGATTATAATCTTACTCATTTCCACAGGCGGAATATAGCACACGTGTGTAAGTCTGAGAATGTACTATATAATCCACACTTTCAACATGTCCAGATAAAATAATAATAATAATAATAAATAATTTTACTAAGTTTATATTTTAATTTAGAAGTTTTAAAATCTCTCTTGTCAAGATCAACTTAAATCATTATAAGTTTAATTTAAGTATTTAGAAATTAATATGATCTAATTTGGATGATTATTTAAATTATTTAAATTAAATTTTAACCCAATGTTAAATTAAACCTTCAATTCATACTAATTTAAACTCTGATTTAGAAAAAAAAAAATCTGAATATAAGGTCCATATAATTATTTTGTAAATTATGAAATTTAGAATTTAAAATGAAATAATTAGTTTATATTCGTACATAATTAGATAAATAAATGAATTATGATTTTAGGATATACATGGTATTTCAACGGTATCTACAAAAATAAATAAATAAATAAAAATTTACAGCACTGTTACAGGAAGCAACTTGATGTTTCAGTAAATTTCAAGAATTTAATTTTAATGACCTCGAGTTGCTACACGTTTTGTATGAAAATTTGAACAATAAATCGTTTGCTATTGATTTCAGAATAACTCATGACATGCATTCATCTATTCTGATTATGGAATTATGTAAAAAGGAAAGGAAATAAATGAATGATAATGATATCAGCAAGTAGGGCAATTGTGTCCCTTTGGTGAGAGACCCTAAAGCCAACAAGTAGGGCAATTGTGTCCCTTGGGTGAAAGACCTTAGAACCCACAGGATCCTTTGGAGTCTCCTTTGTGTACGGCGTATGAGTACAATTGTGTGCGTGGACATACGTCAGATGTACAACTGGAACAGTAGTCTGACCAGCTAACGTATAAATGGGTCCATCACCATGAGGTACCAGTACGTGGGCGTTAATGCAACGTGACCATCCACTTAGTGCGGTGTTGTAAGAAATAATATAAATGTTATGAGTATTCATGATGGAAATATCGCATGCATCGCATTTTCATACTTCTGTTGTTAAATTTTATTAGCTGTATTTTATTTTCTCCATTGTTATAAAATTGATATTATCTGAACATGTTGAATTTTGAGTAAGAGATGACCCTACTGGGTTGTTATGCTCATCCTACTAAACAAATGCACAGGTGCAGAGCTGGAATACTATGAGCAGGCGGGCCTCTACTATTAGCGTTATTTGTAGAAAATTTTAGTTTAGTTTTAATTCAATTCAGATTTATTTTATGCTATTTTATTATTATTATTTTTTATTATTTTGTTATTTAGGTATAGTTTATGTTCATAATTTCGATGTAGAAATGGAAGCTATCAAAGAGTTGAATTTAATAAATATTCAGTTGTATTTCTTTTAGATGACGTTGATTATTATTGAGCTTGATTGAATCATCTGGTCTGAAATAAATGAGAATAATTTTATACCTCACACTCTAGGATTCGGGTCCTGAATACCTTATTCAGGTACCTAAATTTTGGGTCGTGACATGAACGGTTCAAAGGATATCAAAGTTACATGGGCCCAAAATAATATACTTATTATATCCACACCGTTCATCCATTTTTTGAGTTCATTTTAGATCATGAGCCAAACAATAAATGATATCCAAATCTCAACTGGAAGACACCACAAATAGCAGGGGGAGAATGATTTTCACCTTTAAAACATTCGCAAGGCTTACCATAACATTTCTTTTCCATCCAATCTATTCATAAGGTCGCAAAGACCTAAATGAAGAGGAAAAACAAATATCGTCTTGATTCAAAACTTCTATAACCCCCAAAGGGTTTCAATGGTAGACATTCAATCTCCAACTACATTTTTCAGTGTGGTCCACTTGATCTTTAGATCTATCTTATTTTTTTGATCAAGCCTTATGATGAGCTCTCCAAATGGATGGACGGTTTGGATATAACACATACCTCATGATTAGAGCTGGGCATCGGACTGAGTCGAATCGGATTCGGTCCAATCCGACTCTGTTCGAGATTTGCAGAGCCTGACGCGAACCTGATCCGATCCGGGGCCGAGTCCAGGTCATCTAACTTGAACAGATTCAAACTCCTGCTGACCTGAATCGATCCGAGTCCAACTCGGTCAGGAAAACCGAGTCGAATCGGATTAGGTAAGACTTGGTTCGTTCATTTTTTTCAATGGTGTAGAAATCATTATTCTCGGTCTCCTATGATGTAATCTACTTGATTGTTAAATATACTTAAAATTTAATATCAACACCTAAAATGATCTGAAAAAACTAATGGACGATGTGAATAAACTAAAAAGTTCAAGATGGGCCCCACAAAGATAAAAATGTACAGCTGTATAGTTTGCCGAAGAAGCTTTCCATCTGCTACATAGCTTCTCCGGGAAGCTTTATAAAGAAATCGGATCAGTACGCTCTTATCGTACTGAGTAAACTCTACTAGGCCTACCGTGAATTCATTTGATTTATCCACGCCATCCATCTGTGTTTTCAGATCATTTTAGGGGTTGAGCCCAAAATCAAATCATATCCAAAGCTCAAATGGCCCATACCATAGGAAATAGTGGAAGTATTGATTTCCACCATTGAAACTTTTCCAAGGACTCTAGTGATGTTTATTTGTCATCCAAGATATTAGTAAGATCAAAAAGACATGGATTAAGTGAAAAAAAAGAAAAAAGAAAAAAAAAAAAAAAAAAAAACATCGGCTTGATTTAAAACTTCTGTGGCCATCAAGAACCTTTCAATAGTAGACGTTAAATTTACACTGTTTCCAGTGGTGTGGTTCACTTGATCTTTGAATATGCTTCATTTTTGGGCTAACCACTTAAAATTAACTAATAAAATGGATGGACGGTGTGATAAAATGCATAAATGACAGTGGGCCCCACAGAGTTTACTCGGGTACTGAGTTACTCAGCAGCAGTCCGCTATCCCTTATCAAAGCACATGCCGTAGCTAGCCTGTAGCTAGCACAATTGTATTATAGCTGCTATGGTACGTGTTGTGTGAAGATAGCACGAACGCTCCTCGAGCTCCGAGTTGTGAGGACGGTTCAAAGGAGATCAAAGTTACATGGGCCCCACAGTGATGTATTTATTATATCTACACCGTTCATCTATTTTTAGAGATCATTTTAGAGCATTATCCAAAAAACAAATCATATCCAACGATCATCTGGACCACACCATAAATAGTGGCGGAGATAATGATTTTCACCGTTAAAAAATTTATAGGGCCCACCATAGCATTTATTTTACATCCAATCTATTCATAAGGTCACAAGTACCTGATTGAAAAGGAAAAACAAATTTGATATTGATCCAAAACTTCAGTGACCCTAAAAAGGGTTTCAGTGGTAGACGTTCAATCTTTCACTAGTTTTTGCAGTGTGGTCCAGTTGATGGTTAGATCTGTCTTATTTTTGTCTCAAGCGTTAAAATGAGCTTGCCAAATGGATGGACGGTTTGGATATAAAACGTACCTCGTGATCAGACCCACAAAAACCACTTCATACGTCATTCTTTGATCGAGCAAAGCTGCGACTCTCTTTCTCCTTCCCTCTCTCTCTTCCGTATATACATATGGATCATTTCTCAATATATCTCTCCAGCAGAGGAATCCAAGCTCCAAAACCTTCTTCTTGCCTTCTTCTTCAACAGAGATAAAGAGGTATATATAGAGAGAATCACAGATGTAGAGATAGAGAGAGAGAGAGAGAGAGAGTTGACGTGCTAAGGTGTACATTGGGCGGGATTTTTTTGGTGCCGAACCTAAATCCTATGTGGGTAAAACAAAAAAAAAAAAAAATATATATATATATATATATATATATATATATATATATATATATATATATATATATATATATATATATATGCTCCCCTGCGTACCTACGCACGTGCGCACCTTTGCACACGGGTCATGGGTATCTAATCTGAACGGTCCATGTGATGCGGAATCCAATGAAATCTCATGTAACAAATTTTCACCCCGATCTAAAATTCTAGTGGGCCATAGCAAAGAGAAATGCAAATCAAGGGATGAAACTATTTTCATTTTTCATGGCCCATCAAAGTTTTAGATTAAAGTAAAACTTGGGCCCGGGGGGTTTCCCGAGGTGCTGCTACACATGATTGGTTCAGATTTTGGATCCACATCACGCATGATGGGTTCTAAAAAAAGTTCGTACGTAGTACGTATGAACTAGTTCGCAGATAAGTGTTTCCGATACACACACACACACATACTAATATACACGGCCCGAATCGGGTCGGTCCAAATCAAATCGGGTTCCGGATCGGATCGGTTCGGAACAGGGCCTATCCGGATTCGACCCGAATATAATTCGGATATGGATTATGTTATCCGATCCTGACCATCGGTTCTATCTGAATCGGGTCAGATCGAGTTTGATCGGGCCGGATCCACCGGTTCGTATATGAAATGCCCAGCTCTACTCATGATGGGATCCACAGGACTTACTGACGTGAATAAACTAGCTAAATAGCTAATGTGTGGTACTCCAGCAAATCCGTCTTCCCGTCCAAACAGGACAGTCATGTTGTGGGTCACCTAAACTTCCCAACATGGCTACCACTAGGCCAGACGTGGTTTGGCTAGTCCCCAGCTGGTGGTGTCAAAGCTTTGTGGGCCCCATGATGATGCATATGTTTTTATCCATGCCGTCCATCCATTTTGTCATCTTATTTTAGGGCATGAGCCCAAAAACAAGGGAGATCCAAATCATAGGAGGACCACACCATAGGAAACGGTATTGATTGAACATCCATTGTTAAAAACTTCCTAAGGCCACTGCAATGTTTATTTGCCATCCAATTATTGATAAGGTCACCCATACCTGGGTGAAGGGAACACACAATATCAGCTTGATCCAAAACTTATGTAGCCCATAAAGTTTTCAATATTAGGAAATCCCTGTTGTTTCCTGCCATGGGTTCACCCGAGCTTAATCTAAGTAGGAAAATGAATAGACCGTACATTACGACGATCATAGAGGTTTGATACTAGTTAGCTGGCTGGTGTTGGGGTCACTAGCCAAACCGCGTCCCACCATGTTTTAAGGTTCGTGTGGGGCCCACCCAAACTAACCCGCCATTGCTCATTGCGCCATCTACCGTGGGCTAATGGTGACCATCCACTTTTTGAGGGGAGCGGGTTAGGTGTAGCCCTCACCTCACCAAGACGGTGTGACCCTGACCATGGGGCTCACCTTGATGTATGTATTTTTTCTTTTGGTTAGCATGTTAGTTACACTCCGCTGTCAGTTGACCTTCTACCTTGGTGTATGTATCGTATATTCATGTTATTTATTTATTTTTACATCTCATTTTAAGCCATGATTCTAAAAATGAAGTGGATCCAAATCTTAAAATAAACTGTACCAAAGGAAACAGTGGTGATGAAACGCCTACTACTAAAAGCTTCCAGCTTCCGAAGGCCCAGATTAGTACCCACTGTAATGTTTATTTATCATCCAACAACCTAGTGTTGAATTCGCAAGGGAAAAACATATATAAACTTTAGATCTATTTCATTTTTAGTTTCACACTATAAAACGAATCGGAAAAATGGATATAGGGAGTGGCTATACAATACATACATCAAGGTGGGATCCACTGTCAGGAGCAATCCTATTCCGCTCCTCTTTTGAGTGTTACTGAGGAACGGTGATCATCCATCGTTGAAATGAAAATTTTCAGTGGTAAAAATGCTAAAGCGAGCAAGTCAAACAAAACTTAACCCTCAATCGCAGAAATAAAAGACTCGGATACTTTTGAAGTGTGAAGATCCAAGAATATGGACTGATAGAGGGTCCCGATTACCTGACCATTTTCCCTGTAACCCAGTGGGCCTCACATTTGCCAGACAAAGCATTGCAACTAATAAGCGGTGACAATCTTACCTTACCATTTTCCCTGTGATCAGGTTCGACCGCCTAAGCATCATGCTGCGCCCTAGGAAGGTCTTAATGGTGAGTGTTTCAATCTCTACTGTGTTTTTTTTTTTTTTTTTTTTTTTTTTTTTGTGTGTGATGCAGCCCACTTAAGTTTTGGATCTCTGAGCGTTTCAATCTCTACTGTTTTTTTTTTTTTTTCTGTGATGCGGCCCACTTAAGTTTTGGATCTCTATCGATTTCAGGCTCACGTTCTAGCATGAGTTGGCACTACTGATGAATGGAGTGGATTTTACACAAACATCTCCGTGGGCCCACAGAGCTTTTGGTTACACGGCTGCCCGAAAGAGGGTGTAGGCAATTCATGTTACAAAGGAAAGAAAAAAAAAAAAAAGGACGCGAGGGTATTACTTTCCAACACGGTGCGGCGCTGACCTTGGGCCTACTTCATTTATTTATATTGTATATTCGCGCCGTCCATCTGTTTTCTCGGGTCATTTTATATAATGTTGTAAGTGAAGCGGGTCCAAATCTCAGATGGACCATGCTCGTGAAACAGTGAGGATTATTAAAACTTCTGATGAGCCACAAAAGTTTTGATCTAAGCTGATACATCCCCCCCCCCCCCCCCCCCCATCTAGCTCTATGCGACCTAATCAATAGGTTGGATGGAAGATAAACGCCAACCGGAGAAATCGGACTCTTATCGTACTGAGTAAACTCTGTTGGCACCATGTGAATTTATGTGGTTTATCCACACCGTCCATCCGTTTTTCCATATCATTTTAGGGGTTGATCCGAAAATTAAAGATTAAATAAAGATAAAGTGGATCATACCACAAGAAACAGTGGAAACAATGATTTCCACCATTGGAACCTTTCTAGGCCCTACAGTGTTGTTTATTTGTCATCCAAACTCCCAAGAAGATAAAAAAAACATGGATGAATGGAAAAAATAAAAATAAGATTGATCCAAAACTTCTATAGTCCCTAAGAAATTTTCAACGGCAAACATTCAATTCATACTGTTTCCTATGATGTGGTCCATTTTAGCTCTATATATACTTCAGTTTTAGAATTAGGCTCTAAAATCATCTGGTAAAATGTATGATCAGATTAGACAAAATAAATAAATCATAGTGAACATCACAAAGTTTACTCGGTATGCTTAGCCTACTGAGTTACTCAAGATGCAGTCCGCCTCCCCAACCGGTGCATTAATGTGGACACCAAGGAGTTTTGAATGGTCAAAACAAACGTCCGAAATTTAGAGTTGCTTCATTTATGGCAACGCGGATTTCCCGATGAAGCCTTTAGCATGCAGTTTCTCCGCAAGGATGCTATGTGAGGCACACACATATGTTTGAAAAAATGAGGTGATCCAAAACTCAAGTAGGTCACACGAGAGGACAGTGTGTATACAGTGAGAGCCGTTGAAATATTTTTATGACCATAAAATCTTTGTTTAAGGCTAGATTTTTTGTAATTTCACTTTATTCCAGTGATAATAACATTACGAATGGTTTGGATGGCATATAAACATCGAAGTATAGCCCATGAAGGTTTCAATGGTAGGCATTCTTTTCCCAATTATCCCTCTTGCTTGGCCCACTTGAATTTTGGATTCACCTAATTTTAGTTATTTGTCTTAAAATGAGCTCGCCAAATGGATGAATGACAGAGATTTCCCATAAACATGGCGGTGGGCCCTAACCAGCATCCTTTGGCAGGAACTTAGGGCTTGTCTGGCCAGGCAGATCCCACGGCATTAGGAAGGATGGGATCAGCTATATCCTGAGATAGGCATAACGAGCCAAACAGATTCGGTGAACTTGTCCTGGGATATGAGCAATCCCATGGATCTTAAAACAATCCACTGACATCATCAACATTACCTTAAAATTGATCCTATCCAATGGTTGGATGGATCGGAAGGTAAAATCCCGGGATATGCAGGGCATGCCAAACAGACCCAGTGAACTTGTCCCGGGATAAAAGCAATCCCATGGATCTTAAGACAATCCACGGATCTTAACACACCACCATCATTACCTTAAAATTGATCCCATCCCTCCTAATATCATGGGATCTGTCAGGCCAAACAGGCCCTTAGGCATCAGCAGTAAATCCGCGTCCCTATTTTTTTGTTTTTTTCTTATCATTCCATTAAATGAGCTGGAAAACGGGTGAACCGCGTTTGTTGATACAATGTATACATCAAGGTGGGCCCCACGGTCAGGGCCGCACCGTGTGGGGTGAAGCGGGCGCCGCACCTAATCCGCTTTCCAGTTTGCCGACGGAAAAAAAGAAGAAAAAGAGACGAGAGTACGATCGTATCTCGAGAAAATGATAAGTCGGTTAAAGCCTTTTCAGTAGTTGCGCAACGGCTATTTGGCTACTGTGCTTGAGACGCCTCGACAACAGTCACATCAAACTAACGGCTATTTTTTTGCCTAGGAATCATTTCATACTCTCGTGGAGCGTGATGGTTTATACACCTGCGAGAAATGCGGGACCTACCATAGATTATCTTCTCAAAACGGGATTGATTGAGCCACGATAACCTCCAATGAGTGGTCCCTATTCATGGCTTAGTGATAGACTGATAGGATTTTCAACACTAAGGTTGGTTGGGATTAAACGGTATGGAATTGTTTTAGATCTGATTAACATTACTATTGCACAGTGATTGCATGTGTGGAAATACCATGGTATTTGGCCCATCCAGTCCCTAATTTTGGGATAAAATTCTTGTCATGGTAAAAACATTAGATAAAGCAAATTCAAGTTTGATGGATAATGGAATTGTAATCAACTAACCAAATTCACAACGGATTTCAATCACTTGTATGTATATATAATTAAAATGTCACATGCAAAGGGTGTATACGATGAACAACATGGATAAAACACATGCATCAATGTGGGGTCCCACATGTGTGGTGGATTTCAAAATTTGTAGATATACCGCATGGGACCAAATGCAATTCCATCCCACCTAATTCTAACTCATTCCCATCCTCCTCAAACGCTAGATGGAATTTGCACGAGACCAAACGCAATTCCATCCTATCTAATTTCATCTAATACTATGTGTCAAACACACCCAGTATTGGAAAGGATTATGTGGGATGTGATTCAAAAAATGTAATTTTTATATATAACATGGATTATCCTTTATTATCATGAAATATCATGGGATGAGCGTAACTCCATAATATGTTCGTGTCACTGTGACATTAACTCTTTGGTTTGTTGTCCATTGAATAGATATATCCATCATCATTTGAAATCATTGATAATAATATATGTGTGTGTATGTGTGTGTGTGTGTGTGTTATATCCACACTGTTCATCTGTTTTGCAAACTCATTGTATGGTATGGGCCTAAAAATGAGAGAGATCCAAAACTTATGTGGCCCCAAAGAAGTTTTCAATGGTAGGCGTTCAATCTCCGCTACTTTTTATGGTGGGGTCCACTTGAGCTTTAGATTTACCTCATTTTTTAGCCCGTGCTCTAAAATGATCTCAAAAAATGAGTGGACAGTGTGGATATAGCCCACACATCATGGTGGGACCTACACAACTTGATAACATCAATAAGACTTTTCAAAACAGCTGGAGGGAGCAAAAAGCTACAGTACTTTAGACCAAATACAATTCCATCTCATCATATTCCAAACATTGGGTAGAATTGGCATGGGACCAAATGCAATTCCATCCCACTTAATCCCATTTAATATCATGCGCTGAACACCCCCCTAAGGTCATGGGTTCAAGTACCCATTATAATGTGTGTGGGTGTGTGCGCAAGTAAATGAATAAATATATAACCCACAATAAGTGGATATATCTTTATTGAAAATGGATCCCAATCTGTTTCACTTCATTAACTTATATGTTATAAAATCAGATTGTGAATGCGTAAGTCACCACAATTAATGACCTATGGAGCGCTTGTCTTATTGAACATATACAAGCATCCATTAAATTAGTTAAGATATTTACTTCCACACACCCTATTAATGCAAAAGTCACCAATGTTAATGACCTATGGAGTACTTATCTTGTTAAACATCTATAACTATTCATTAAATTAGTTAAGGGATTTTTGGATTTGAGCAAAGTTGTGTTGCCACAGCTAATTAGAGAAACTTAAAATGCCCGTCGTTTGCAAGATGAGTTAAAGCCCAAGACACTAGGATAAAAAAGTTCCAACATTATCTTAAGGAGTAGTCATTATTAATACATAATCAAGTCAATGTTGAAGTTTTTGAAATGTAGTGAAAACTAAAAGTTTTAAAAAAACTTATATTTTTAATTTCATAACCAATGATCCCCATTTAGATATTCCCAAGTATTTGAAAAAAACTTAAATCTTACAATCCAAATTACTTGATGGATGTCATTGAGAAATTGTTGTTTTGTTGATGTCGTTCTTTCAACTAAAAGGTCTCTTCTAGATGAAGGAGAAGATGCGAGCTATATGTTAGCCCTTGGAGTAGGGCCAAGGGAGACACAAGAGTTGCCCAAGTAGTGGACTTTAGACGTGTGAACATGTGATGTGAATGAGGAATGAGAGATTAAAACCTCCCTCTCTTTTTACACACTTTGCAGGTGACTCCGGGGGAGGGGAAGAACATCCGAGCCTCTCTTTTTTTGTCACGGCTCTCCTCCCTTTATGATAGGATTTATATATAAAGAGAAATTAGGGCCTTAAGAAGACACCAATTATGTTATTCCACTATTGTATAGTCTTCCATATGCCCTACTGACATTAGAATCCTATAATCTTGTCTTAACTCATGTTTCCAAAGTGAACTGATCTTTCAAATGTCATGGCTATGCATTGACCCAAATTCCATGCAGAGCAAATGGTGGACCACACTGCGTGAAGATGGTACGGACCAAGCACCAACTCATTATTAAGGCCGATAGCAGAGATCTTCCATCTCGACTCACCATCACCCTAAAATTGCATGACTAATTAAACCTTTTATATATTGCACACTCTACTAGTATTATCATGGATTTTAGGATATTGAGATCTTTGAAATACAATTTTCTCTTAGCCAATGGCCGTTGTATGAACACTCATCTTTTCTTAAGATAACTAGAGGAAATTCCCATCTTTAATTCATAAAAGTTTACATGTTTCATCAATTCTATATACATAATTAATTGATGCATGTTAAAGTCTCTTAATATATATTGATACACCATCTTCTAACGGCTCGAGCTTTTAGAGCAAATGGTTGTTTGACAATATGAAAGAATATCATTTCATTTATAAAATAACCAAGATTAAAATATAAAATATTTTCCTTCAAGGGCACACACAATTAACAATATCCCTCTTGCCCATAAGTTAATTTACCTCCACATGCATCCCATGTTACTTACTTGTCAATTAAAAACCTGAGTTAGAAGCACCTTAATGAGAGGACTACTAAATTATTAGTTGGCGACATCTTGAGGACCACAATCACCCGACTATCTACATAATCTCAAATAATGTAGCATTTCCTGTTGATATGGCCCCTCTATGAGTCCATTGCTCCTTACACTATGCAATTACTCTACTATTGTTGCAATAAATAGACAATTATTTATTAGTGGGAATAATGATATCCCCACATAAATGAAGCAGATCCTAAGCTAAAGTTGACCACACCACAAAAATAGTGGGGATAATGATAACCACCTTTGAAACCTTCCTCAGCCCCACTCTAATGTTTATTTTCCATCTAATTAAATGATAAGGTCACATCATCCTGGATGAAGAGAAAACATAAATATCAACTTAATCCAAAACTTTCGTGTTCCTTAAGAAGGTTTTAGGGGTGTGCGTTCAATCACCGTAGTTTCTTGTGATGTGGTCCACCTGATCTTTGGATTTACTTCAATTTTTGGGTTCATACATAAAATGAGCTAGAAAAATATATGAACAATATGGATATAAAACACATATATCAATATGGGCCCCATAACCTCAACACAACACAATACCCATGCTAGGGTCTTGATCGGCGTCCAACACAAAGGGCTTGACTTTGCGGGACGCAGACAGGTAACACCATCGCCAATGGTAGTGTGTGTATGTATCGGGCATCATGGGGCCCAATGTGATGTATGTGATTTATATCCACACCATCCATCTATTTTGCCCCCTCATTTTAAGGCATGAACCCAAATGGAATCAGATTTGAAGCTCAAGTGGACCACACCACTGGAAATAGTGGTGATTGAACACCCATTATTAAAAACTTCTTAAGGCTACAAAAGTTTTGGATCGGGTTGATATTTGTGTTTTCCTTTCATCCTGGTGTGAGTGGGCCCTTAAATGGTTTCAACAATGGGTGTCATTGTTATCACTATTTCTCATGGTGTGGTCCACTTTTTCTTGCTGTGTGGATCACTTGAGATTAGGATCTACTTTATTTTTGGGCTCATTCCCTAAAATGAGATGTAAAAATAAATGGACGGCACAAATATAAAGCATATACATCACATTACGCTTAGAGTGCCTAACACATCAACACAACACTGTTGGAGTCATGTTGGTAACACCATTTGTCCGTGCCCGACGCAAGTCATTTGGTAAAACTTATTTTCAAAATTTATCACCAAAAATAGCTATTTGAATGATTATGAGAATTCAGTAAAGATAAAAGATTAGGCACTTAATGTTAAAACTCACGTTTCTTTTTTTTCTTCATCTTCTTCTTTCCAGCCACCCACCCTTCACTTACCACTTATAATTGAATGTGTGATTGTTTTTTAAAATTGTAGTTGACTGTTTGAATAAAATATCCATACCAGCATTTAATACCATTTTAGGCTTTGAAAAAGCATTGCATTCTGACATGGAAAAGTTTCGTGAGCCCACCATAAAGTATGTGTCGTATCCACAACGTCCATCCCAAATGACCTAACAAAATGGATGAATGGTGTGGTCATCATAATGGCCCCATATAGAGGTGTACATGAACCAAGTTAGCTTGACTCGACTCGAAAAAGCTCAATTCTTCAAGCCGAGTCGAACTGTTTTTTTAGCTCAAAAATGAGTTCAAGCTGGCCCTAGCTCGACTCAACTCAGATCGAACTCAGCTCGAATCAAACTCAGATTAAACCACTTCGGTGACTCCATTACTTTGATATTGATGTTGCTCACCAAGTGTTTGATGAAATGACTCAATGAAGTGTGGCTGGTGGCAAGGAAGGTATGTATATGAAACCAATACTCTTTTTTCCTTAATTTTTATGTTGCTTAGAAGGTGCTTGATAAAATACTTATAAACCATTACGATTGTCTTAAATATAGTGAGATTTTGAATGTATAGTCCAAATGTTTGTGAAAATATTGCAGCGAACTCAGCTCAATTTGGCCCGAGCTGCTGACTGAACAGAGTTGAGCTGGCCAGTCAATCTCAAGGACTAAACCAAGCTGAGTTCGAGAGCTGAGGTCAGCTAGTGGCCGAGCCGAGTTGAACCGAGGCCGGCTAGACTCGATGTCTACCCCTAGCCCCATATAACTTTGCCATGTCAATATAATATAGAACTAGGTGCCTTGTTGTGCGTTATACAATAATCCGTATAAAGGAGAGTCAGATGGACTATTATCCTATAATACGTTAGTGGGTGTTGTCCTGAATATGGGGCCCACTTTGATATGTGTAGTCTATCCAAGACATCCATAAGTTTTCCTTATCATTATAGGGCATGGTCCCAAAAAATGAAGCAGACCTAAATCTTACATGGGCCACACAATACGAAACAATGGTAGTTGAATACCTATCATTAAAAACTTCTTAAAGGCCATGAAAGTTTTACATATAGTTGATATTTGTGTTTCCCCTTCATGTATTTTTCCTTCAACCATGTCTGTGTGACCTAATCAACAAGTTAGATGGCAAACAAACATTACATAGGGCGCTTGGAAGTTTTTAATGGTGGGCATTCAATCACAACTTTTTCCTGCGGTATGGTTCACCTTAGATTTTGATTCGTCTAATTTTTGGATTCATGCAGTAATATTAGCTTGCAAAATGGATGGACAGAGTGAATAAAGCACATACATCACAGTGGGGCCCATAGAGCTTTTCCTGTTTTGACAGGTACCAAGGTTGATACTTTTGGTACCGTGTTGTGTAGCTGCCAAGTGAATGGCTAAAACTACATTAGTTAAGATACAATATCAATGTACTTAATTCAGATAGATTAAAATAATCTAATTAATATGATCTTTGAGTTATTTCTCTACCTAAGATGGAGTCCATGGATAGTGTGGCATTTCTTACTAATGCGCTTTGACCACAAAACTGAAAGCCACACGTGTGGAAACTGAAAATATGTACATCCAGTCCGACCAGCACCTTAGTTAAGCTACGAGTATATACGCCCAGCAGCATTCTGGATGCACTTTTAGATGTTTGAGATGCTTGCGGGGATGCACGTCCACCGTCGATGGACGGTAAGAGATTGGTCCACATGTACGGTAGGTGGTGCATTTAGCACAAGCAGTTTTTCGCAAAAGCAAAGTCCGCCGTGTCTGCCGTGACAGGGACTTCATTTACACGTGCATACGCTTTCGACTAACTACGTTAAGACAAGCCTTTTGATAGCACTTTAATCTGTATTTATAGTCGTGGTTGCTCACATACAACTGATTGTCGATGAGAATTTTCGTGCAACTAGCCGCACGTGGAGATCACCCCCGTGTGTGAATGTCATCCAACCGTTCATCAGGATCACCCCACCGTGAACATGCGACACCCCAAAAACTAGGCCCATCCATCCATCAAATGGGCCTTCAGCAGAATTTGGAGGGGGCGAGGATTGGGTCAGGAAGGGTTAACAACTTAGTGGGTAAGGCCCTGACTGCAGGCCCACCTCGATGTATGTGTTGTATATCCTTGCCTTTCATTCATTTTTTCCATATCATTTGAAGGCACGAACAAATAAAGATAAAGATGTAAATCTTGGGTGGATCATATAGTACGGATTGAATTCCCAGCATTAAAAACTTCTTAGAGTATAAAAGTTTTAGATCAAGCTGTTATTTGTATTTCCCTTCGTCCAAATCAGTATAATCTTATCAACCGTTTGGATGGCAAATAAAAATGCTAAACCGTAAACCCTAAACCGTTTAGATGGCAAATAAATATTACAGTAAGCCCAGGGAAATTGGGTATTCAAGCACCCACTGTTTTCTCATCGTGTGGTGCGTCTGAGATTTGGTCCTGACTCGTTTTTAGGGCCATGACCTTAAATAGTCCGGAAAAATTGATAGACCGGTTATATACAAAACTTACATCGAGGTGGGCCCACAGTCAGGGCCTCGCCTACTTATATGTCACCCCCAGTCCGCGGCCATTGGGAGTTGTACGGTGGGGCTATATTTTATTACGATGCGTCCCACCTGACATTTGGATTGGTCTGATTCTCGGAACCCAATTTAAATCCTGCTGGGCGAGATGGATGCCATTCACGCGCAACGTTGGGGCCAGACAGCTAATTGCACGAAATTCATGTATACGTGGATTCTTCTTCTTCTTCCTCTTCTTCTTCTTCTTCCTCCTATATATTTAATGGTGGAGCTGTGCCCCACAATAGGGCAAAGATTTCTGGTAGCTACATACAAACGAGGCTCCCCTAGGTACACGTGCCATGCACATCAAAATCCAGACCGTCTAGATGGCGTTTTCCAGGTTAGATGGATTGCAACCCAACAGTCATTAGCTCATCTATCGATGGTCACATATCAAACTGTTGAAAATTGAAAGAAGGTCAACGGTCCAAATTAAATAAAAATTAGACATCGGGATTCTCTAAGCAAATCTATTTTTAGTATATAACCAATGCACAGCTGGTCCTACCATTCAGACGGTTTGGATTTGAGGTACATGCCAAGTATAAGTAGGACAGCCTGGTATGCATCCTGGCTACGGGAGATGAGTATGAGCCCGATTCGCACATCACACCGCTACGTGCACTGTAGAGAGATTGCTCTGCCATGTTCCGGTTGCTCCGGCTCCACCATATCATCTCTCACCAGGTTGAGCGCACTCGTGTCCGCAGCATAAAAAAACCAGCCTGGCAATGAGCTGGCTTTCTCATTTCAAGGCTAACCGCGTGAGTAGGATTTCAGCGCTACTCTCTCTCTACACCTGCAGATGTGGCACGTGTGTCCCGTATGCCGGACATTGATTACGTGGGACCCACCGTGCAATGTAAAGTGGCTAGAAAACTAGAATGGTCTGGGAACTAGGTGCAATGTAAAGTGTCCCATACGACTGTACATTAAATGTGGGCCGCTGGTATAATTTTCAATCCCTCCCTTTTCTTTTACACGTGTAGCCTAAATGATGAGCTGACCCACATGATTTTCTGGCCGGGGCACTAAACTGTGGGACCCACACGATGAACAGCCTGGATCTCTCGGAAACTAGCCGTTGCGCGCATGGGGAGAATATGACAGCAGATTCTACTCTCGAGAGTAGCATTAGTTTTTCTCGTCCTCACATGACCGACAGCTAAGCAGCCAGACGGAAGCGGGTTGCGTACGACCCCCGCCCGGACAATAATCCGTCCGACCAGGGGCTCTTGTGGGGCCCACAGTGATGTATCTGTTTATCCACTCCGTCCATCAATTTTATCAGATCATTTTAATGGTAGAATTATAAACTGAATAGATCCAACGCTCAAATGGACCACAACAGAGATGATTTTTATATTTAATGCTTTGTGCATTTTATGCAACCCAAGATCACTACTAGGTGTGGTCTACTTGAGCGTTGGACATGACTCATTTTTGGGATGGTATATTAAAATGATCTTCGAAAATGGATGGACGGAGTGGGTAAACAGATACATGAAGGTAAGACCCAAAGGAGCCCCTGGTCGGACGGATTGTTATCCAGGCGGGGTCGGACGCAGTCCGCTTCTGCAGCTTAACCTCCCTCGCCCCTCGGGGAACGCGGATTCGGTGAAGCCGGGAAAACACCTTCGGTAAGGCCGTTGCAATAGGGCCCACCTTGATGTATGTGTTCTATGTCCGCGCCGTCCTATCCAGGCACGGCCTTTCCACACGCACCACACGGGCAAATACCTCAAGTAAGTTTGATGGGATAAACCATAAAGATTGATCTGAGGCCAAAATCGGGCTGGTCCACTCGCTAGTCGTGCCGTTGAAAGTGGACCGTCGGTGAGTTTTTTTTAAAAAAAAACCGTCAGCCGTTTCCGTACAGGATAATCCACCTAATGACGTGGCAGCCTGATTTTCACACCAGGTCATATGACGGTGATGAAATACCTTAGTTACGTCTCAAATATTTCACACATGCGCAAATTTAGCGCGTATGCCGCCTGTAAAGGCGCCAGTCAAATGTTCTCGGTTTTGTGTGTTTATTTTTGAGAAATTTTCAACCTTACGACTAGTATATGGCCCATTTCCGAGACGAAGCCCACTCCTTTTTACTTTTCACAAATACTCCCCAGGTGTACGGACGCCTTCCCAAAGGTCGAAAATGCTCCTGCTTTTTCCTTCAAGCGGATGGGGCGCTGCTCGAAGACGAGCGCTGACGCTCATCGAACTCCGAGTTATACGAACGGTTCAAAAGAGATCAACGTTACATGGGCCCCACAGTTATGTATTTATTCTATCCACAACGTTCATCCATATTTCGAGATCATTTCGGAACATTATCCCAAAAAAGAAATCATATCCAAAGATCAACTGGACCACACCACAAAGAGCAGTAGAAAATTGATTTTTACTGTTGAAACTTTTGTAGGGCCCACCGTAACATTTGTTTTCCATCCAATCTATTCATAAGGTCACAAAGACCTGGATGAATAGGAAAAACAAATTTCGTGATGATCCAAAACTTCCATGACCCATGAAAAGGTTTCAACGGTAGACGTAAAAAGCAGAATGATAACGACATTTGATATGGTCTGACCCATGGCTACGGATTATAACCGTAGCCATAGATACCATAATCCGTAGCAAAAGATCCCACCCGGGGTGGGCGCACCGAACTGGCACCCTCCGCGCCACTTGCTTGCCTGTCCGGCGCGGCCACGCCAATCTGGCGGGGCCACGCCCAGAGGGTGTTCCCTATGACTATGGATATTAACTATATGTAAAATCCGTAGCAATAGATTTTTTATTTTTATTTGTGATTTTTTTATTTATTTATTTACATGGAGAGCTTTTTTCTACATATAATTTTCTCTAACACATGTTTATATAAGTATATATAAGCATATAAAAATTTTTTTTCTTTTTTTCCATTTCTTTCTTTATCCATTTAATAAGAATGTCTTCTAAACTAAAATTAGTTACTTGATGTACCCTATATGATTTTGGAGTAGGAGAAGCTACTTTAACCAACCAATCTGGTTATTTTTCAAGATTTCATCAGCTCGATGATCGAAAATCCATTTCATTCACTTAGCGGTCAATTTTGTTCATTTCATTTACATGCATTTTACGATCATTTCGCTTCAATTCATGATCACTTCCATGCATTTCACTGTCATCCGAAACATTTTTGTGTTGATTCACGGTCATTTTGAGGCATTTCGCGGTCAATTCCCTTCACTTCACGATCATTTACAAGCATTTCGCGGTCAATTCGCTTCAAACCATGATCATTCCCATACACTTCACGATCGTCCGAAACAATTTCGTGTTGATTTACGGTCATTTTGAGGCATTTCACAGTCAAACTCCTTCACTTAATGGTCATTTACATGCATTTCGCGGTCAATTCACTTCAAACCATGATCATTCTCATGCATTTCACGGTCGTCCGAAACAATTCGGTGTTGATTCACGGTCATTTCGAGGCATTTCACATTCAAACTCCTTCACTTCACGGTCATTTGCATGCATTTCGCGGTCAATTCGCTTCAAACCATGATCATTCTCATGCATTTCACAGTCGTCCGAAACAATTCCGTGTTGATTCACGGTCATTTCGAGGCATTTCACAGTCAAACTCCTTCGCCTCACGGTCATTTGCATGCATTTCGCGGTCAATTCGCTTCAAACCATGATCATTCCCATACATTTCACGGTCGTCCGAAACAATTCGTGTTGATTCACGGTCATTTCGATGCATTTCACAGTCAAACTCCTTCACTTCACAGTCATTTGTATGCATTTTGACCGTGAAGTGCGTGGAAATGGCCGTGAAGTGAAGTGAATTGACCGTGAATGAACACGGAATCGCTAGGAATGATCGTGAAATGCATGAAAATGATGGTGAAGTGAAGTGAATTGACTGCGAAGTGTTGAGGGTCAAATATTGCATATTAAACCCCAGATATTGTCTGGATTTACGAATATAATGCTGTCTAATGGCTCGTTTTCTCATTCTTATGTGGCAAAGTGATTTTATGAGCATGGATGGAAAAATGACGTTAAAAGTTGAGATTTAACGATCTGATGACGCCAAAGGCAAGGGACACACTCCAGGGGACCAAGATTGACAAATATACACGGTCAGAAATCCGAGAAAAGTTAGAAATTGAAGCTCAAGTGGCCTGAAGGACGTCCAGAATGCAAGATCACGAGGTTCCCACCATCCGTTCGCCTCGAAACTTCATACATCGCCTGAGGACCATAAATTAACCGTACATATAAAATTTTAGCCATTGAAGATCTTGGGAAGTGCCTCAACTGACAGATCAGCCCGTAAACCGTTGATTCTGGGCCCACCTGATATCTGGAACTGTCTCAAAATTATTATTGACGCCTTAAATGAGGAGTCAAAACAGATGAACGGTGCAGATTTCTCCAAAACAGTGCAATGGACTCCATATGGGATGAGTGTGTACAGTGCACATGTGCACTCGTCGTGTACCAAACGAGTTAAGTCGGTCAGCAAGACGCTGACCGACTTTCTTCTTAAAATAAAAAAAAAATAAAAATCGCACCGCGTAATGGACGGCCGGCATCCGTTTTACAGATGGTAGTGGGCCCCACCCATTGCTCGTATGGCTGATCTGATCCGTCCACCGTGTAGAGGGCTTCGAAAACTACAAAAACATGCTGACTTTTTGTACCCATGCGTGCACACGTGTGAGATACAGAGGCCACAAAAAAGGGCTGTTCGGTAGCGTTCAAAACTGATTCTTTTGTGATTTCTTCTTTGGGCCACGTCAATGGGCGTTCAAAACCACCCATTCTTGACTGAAATTTCGTTCTGAATCCAATGGACAGGGTGAATTTTCCAGAAAATACTTCTGTGGGGCCCACCGATCACAAAAGCGAAATGGTGCGAAAGGTTTCGCACATCCGCGAAAACTGACTTTTCCGGACAGTTTTGGCCCACCATCTTTGATCATATGGCAGATCTGAACCGTCTATCATGTAGAGGACCCAAGAAAGTACTAAGGGACGGTGTTTCTTTGGAATTTGAGCGAGGAAAGTGGCGTGTTTCATGGTACCGAACTTGGCTGTGAAAATTGCACTCCGTGTCCTGCTACAACTCTGTCACTGACTCCAGCCTTCCAGCAGGTATAAAAGGAGGTTTTTGGACGTGGGGAGCATTCATTCAGGGTCTGGGGAGGAAGAACAGAGGGCTCAAGCTTGGGTTTCAACGTGGGCAGAGGAGAGAGAGAGGAGCTTGGTTTTTTCTTTCCCTTTTCTTTTCCTTTTCTTTTTCTCTTTATTTATTTGGATTGAGCCCATCCATGGCAGGCTAAATCCTCCTAGCTAGGGCTAAGAGGTGAAGCTTGTAGTGAGATGGGAGATTTGATTTTATTTAAATTTTAATGCATGAATCGACGTTGATTTTAGTTAATTAATATGAGAATGTTTTAGGTTTTTAATGGTCTGTTGTGACTGAAATTACAATGGGTCTGCAATGGCTTTGAATATTTTCGTTCTCTTTAATGTTTATGATGTCAGGAAGCCCTGTTGTTCACCATAGTCTCCTGGGCATGGTTGGATGTCGGTACCCTTCCTAACTTTCATACATGTGATTGGGTGGTAATTAGTTTAATTCTGTTGTTTGCCATAGTCTTTTGGGCATGGTTTGGTGATAGAATCCATTCTAATTCATACACCTTTCATCTCCTTGAAAACTAGATCAACGGCAGTTCAGTAATTTCCATGGATTTTGATGCAAGCATAAGTTCTCCCTGATCTCTACAAGTGGATCCTCTGAATCCCTAGTTTCCTTTTCTCTGATTTCTATAAATTTTAGATTAATATTTTCACCATTATTCCTCAAATTACATTCAGTTTAGATTTCATCTTAATCTAGTTCTAGTTCTGGTTAATTTTAGATAACGTATAAGTTTCAGTCCCTTGGGATTCGACCTCGGTCTTACCGAGTTATTACTACATCACAACCCTGCACTTGGGGAGTGAACAAGTTTTTGGCGCCGTTGCCGGGGACTGTCGGCTACGTTTTTCTGAAATTAATTAGTTTTAGGATTAGATTTTCTTTTTAGAAATTTTTAATTCTAGGTCTAGAATCTTAGTTATTTTCCTTATTATAAAATTTTCATAACTTTAGAAACTTTCTATTCTTCCTTCTATCTGATTTTTAGAACTAACTCAATTTTTCTGTTTTGTAGGAAGCTTCTAATTTAGTAAGCTCTTTCTAATTCTTCTTTCTTTGGAATTTCTTCTTTTCCCTAGAAATTAGTTTACTTTTAATTAGGACTTTCTACTCTTAAAAACTAACTTATTTTGGTATGTTTTGCAGGTTTTTTAACTTAGGAACTCCTATTTGGTAACTTCTTTCCAACCCTCCCTTTTTCTAGATTTTTATTTTCTTTTTTAGGTTTAAGTTAGAATTTGAGGGCTGAGTGTGCTTTATGCCCCATTGGGCACGCGACAACACTCGACGTCTCGTGACTGAAGGAGGATTAGTTGAGGGGTTGACTGTCCATCGCAGGACTAGACACCACTTGAATTCTCATGAGTTATAAGACGTTATGGCTGAAAATCAACCTCAAGCACTACCCCAACCAAGAGTTGAGGAAGTACATGATGAGAATGAGGTGCATCAGGCACTCCCGCCTCGTACTTTACGAGATTATTTATAACCGGCGGGGGTAAGTACGCCCTCATGCATGATTTTTTCTAAGAATACAGGACATATGGACATCAAGCCAGGGGTTATCCAACTCCTTCCTAAGTTCCATGGGCTTGAATCTGAAGAACCATACTTGCATCTGAAAGAGTTCGATGAAATCATAGGCACCTTATACTTTCCTAATGTATCTGAGGATACTATTAGGCTGAAACTCTTTCCATTTTCCTTGAAAGAAAAAGCTAAGACGTGGTTACATTCACTGCGTTCTAGATCCATTGGCACATGGAATGATATGCAAAGGGAATTTATAAAGAAATTTTTTTCACATCATAAGACAATTACCCTCGGGAGAGCAATCATGAACTTTTCCCAAAAGGAAGATGAAACATTCTTCCAATGTTGGGAAAGGTTCAAGGATCTGGTTAATGCATGCCCACAACATGGCTTTGAAATATGGCGCATTACAAATTTTTTCTATGATGGGCTAACATCTTCCATGCGCCAAATGGTCGAGACAATGTATAACGGAGAATTCATAAATAAAAATGTCGACGAGGTATGGGATTACCTCGATAGTCTCGCTGAAAAAAAACAATCATGAGACTATTACCCAAGGACGAACACTACGTCTAGGCCGACTCATTCAAGGGAAAAAGGAGGAACATATCTCCTGAAAGAGAATAATGATCTTAACGCTAAGGTGGCCAATCTCACCAGAAAATTTGAGGCCATGGAAGGAAGGAAGGAAAAGGTTAATGAAAGTGTTTGCGGCATCTGTGATTGCAACATTCATACTACTGAAAATTGTCCTTCAATACCTGCCTTTCGAGATGTATTGAATGAACAATCTAATGCCGTAAATAACTATCAAAGACCTTTCAATGGACCACCCTCTAATACTTACAATCCTGGCTGGAAAAATCACCCGAATTTTAGTTGGAGGAACGGACAAACTGCTACCCCTCAAGGTTTCTTCAATCAAAATCCAAATTAGGGGAAACCTCAAGAAGAATCGGTTCAAATTTCCATACAAGAGCTGGCGCGGACAATGCAAGGAATTTTAGATTTTATGCAAAAAATAGATTCACATATGATGGCTATGGAAAAAGGGATGCTCCCTGCACAATCACTCCCTAATCCGAAACCGCAATACGAGACAGGTGATCCCAGCTCTTTAAATCAAATGGGCACGCTAAATCCATCACCACTCTTAGGAGTGGGAAGGTTATTGATAAAACCCTTCCGGTTAGGCCTGAAAAGCCTCAAGAACCAGAAGAGGACAACAATGATGGATCTAGTGGCGCCCCACAAAAATTTGAACCAGAACCTCTAGAAAAGCCAGTTGCTTCGTTTCTCCAACGGTTGGTTGAACCAAAACGTCTATCTAACTCTCAGAATATCCTAGAGGTGTTGAAATAAGTGAAAGTCAACATTCCTCTGCTTGACGTTGTAAAACAGATTCCTTCATATGCTAAATTTCTAAAGGATTTATGCACTACCAAACGACGAAAAAATGTTCAAAAGAAGATCTTCTTGACTGAGAAAGTGAGTGCCATCCTGAAACAAGATGTGCCGCAAAAATTCAAAGATCCTGGTTGCCCAATCATATTATGTGTAATCGGGAACTATCGAATTGATCACGCACTTCTTGACTTAGGAGCGAGCGTCAATCTGATTCCCTATTCGGTATACCAACAGTTAGGTTTGGGTGAATTAAAACCCACTCGAACCACACTACAACTTGCTGATCGTTCTGTTCGTATACCAAGAGGGATCATCGAGGATGTGTTGGTCCAGGTGGATAGATTCTACTGCCCTGTTGATTTTATCATCTTGGACACCGAACCCATCAATGACACGAGCACTCAGATTCCCGTCATTCTTGGTCGCTCATTCTTGTCCACTTCAAATGCAATTATCAATTGTAGGAATGGTGTCATGACTATATCCTTTGGAAATTTGACATTGGAATCGAATATCTTTTTCAATAACGGCAGCAACTCAGAGGATGATGACGATTTTCACGATGTTAATATGATTGATTCTTTTGTGGAAGATAGAACGCCTCTCACCTTATCCTCTGATCTTCTAGAGACGTGCCTAGCCCACTCCCATGATCTTGATGATGATATAATTAGGGAGACGTGTGCCATGCTTGATACTGCACCGATACTTGAAGTTAACCGGTGGAGGCCACACATTGAAGAATTGCCCCAAACTTATGTAGTGCCTCTACCGTCTAACCTCAAGCCACCGAAGCTTGACCTAAAACCTTTGACCTCTGATTTAAAATATGTCTATTTAGGTCAGGATGAGACATACCCGGTGGTGATCTCTGCCCACCTGGAGAAAGAACAGGAGAGTATGCTGATATCTACTCTCATTGAGGATAAGGGAGCTCTTGGATGGATGATAGCGGACCTCAAGGGAATTAACCCATCGATTTGTACTCACCGTATATATCTTGAGGACAATGCAAAGGCTGTTCGGCAATCACAACGTAGACTAAATCCAAACATGAAGGAAGTGATTAAGGCTGAGGTTCTCAAACTATTGAAAGTGGGGATCATTTACCCCATATCCGATAGTCAATGGGTGAGTCCAACTCAGGTAGTTCCTAAGAAGTCGTGGATCACCATCGTAGCCAATGCCAATAATGAACTCGTGCCGACCAGAGTTACTACTGGTTGGAGAATGTGCATTGACTATAGAAAGCTGAATACCGTCACAAGGAAAGACCACTTTCCTTTGCCCTTCATTGATTAAATCCTGGAAAAGCTAGCTGGTCGTTCCTATTATTGTTTCCTTGACGGGTATTCAGGTTATAATTAGATTGAAATCGCCCCTGAGGATCAGGAAAAGACCACATTTACATGTCCCTATGGCACTTTTGCTTACAGAAGGATGCCATTCGGGCTATGTAATGCCCCTGCCACCTTTCAGCAATGCATGACGAGTATCTTTTCTGACATGGTGGGGAAATATCTAGAGGTCTTCATGGACGATTTCTCTGTTTTCGGTTCATCTTTCAGCGAGTGCTTAGCAAATCTTAAATGTGTGCTGAAAAGATGTGAAGAAAAAAATTTGGTAATTAACTGGGAGAAGTGCCATTTTATGGTTCAAAAGGGAATTGTCCTTGGGCATATCATCTCGTCCAAAGGAATCGAGGTAGATAAGGCAAAAAATGATCTTATCTCTAACCTACCTCCACCCAAGAATATCAGGGACGTGCGATCCTTCTTAAGACACGCAGGCTTTTACAGACGATTCATAAAGGACTTTAGTCTCCTCTCTCGTCCTTTATGTAATCTTCTTCAAAAGGATACACCATACGAGTGGACTGAGCAGTGCCAAGAAGCTTTCACTAAGCTTAAGGGCATGTTAACCACTGCACCTATCATGCAGCCACCCGACTGGAGTCTTCCTTTTGAACTTATATGCGACGCCTCTGATTATGCTCTTGGAGCGGTTCTAGGCCAGAGAAAAGATAAGCGGCCTTACGTTATTCACTACGCAAGTAGGACTCTAAATCCTGCCCAAGTGAACTACTCGACTACGGAAAAGGAACTCTTAGCCGTAGTGTTCGCTTTGGACAAATTTAGGTCCTACCTGATCGGATCCAAGATCATCATCTACACAGATCACACGGCACTTAAGTATCTTCTTTCTAAGAATGATTCTAAGCCCCGCCTGATACGATGGATCCTTCTACTCCAAGAATTTGATTTGAAAATTAAAGATAAAAAGGGAGTAGAGAACGTAGTGACCGATCATCTTTCTCGCCTTAATACCTCTGATTCCCTTGAGGCAACCCATATCAATGACATGTTTCCTGATGAACAACTGTTTAGAGTCTCCCATTCACCTTGGTTCGCTGATATTGCTAATTATCTTACTACAGGTGCCATACCGACACACTGGATGTCACAAGATAAGAAGAAATTCTTTACCAAGGTGCGTAACTTTTTCTGGGACGATCCATATTTGTTTAAATATTGCCCAGACCAAATCTTAAGGAGATGCGTACCAGACGATGAGCATCAGAGTGTCATCTCCTTCTGTCACTCACAGGCCTGTGGTGGTCACTTTTCTGCTAAAAAGACCACGGCTAAGATTTTACAGTGTGGCTTCTACTAGCTCACTATGTTCAGGGACACTCATGAGTTTTGCAAGGCTTGTGAGCGTTGTCAGAAATTAGGAGCATTGTCCCGTCGAAATATGATGCCCTTGAATCCCATCCTTATTATAGAAGCATTTGATTGTTGGGGCATTGATTTCATGGGACCATTCTCCCAATCATTTGGAAATCTGTATATTTTGCTCGCCGTATATTATGTCACTAAATGGGTCGAAGCAATTCCGTGCCGCAAAAATGACCATCGTACGGTCATTAAATTTTTGAAAGAAAATATCCTGTCGCGGTTCGGAACACCTCGAGCCATCATTAGTGACGGGGGCTCACACTTCTGCAATAGACCATTCGAGAGTTTAATGAAGAAATACGGTATCTCGCATAAGGTGAGCACCCCATACCATCCACAAACAAGTGGACAAGCTGAAATTTCCAATAGAGAGATCAAACATATCCTAGAGAAAACGGTTAACCCTGATCGTAAGGACTGGTCAATCTGATTGACCGATGCCTTATAAGCGTACCGTACTGCTTTCAAAACTCCTATTGGAACATCTCCCTTTAGACTTGTCTATGGGAAAGCCTGTCACTTGCCTGTGGAATTGGAACATAAAGCATACTGGGCGATCAAAAATCTGAATTTCAATCTGGACAACGCTGACTCGCTACGCAAACTTCAGTTGAATGAACTTGAAGAAATCCGGAACGATGCGTACGAAAACTCGAGAATTTATAAGGACAGGATGAAGGCGTTTCATGATCAACATATTCTACGAAAATCATTCACGCCAGGTCAGAAAGTCCTCTTGTATGACTCTCGACTACATCTCTTTCCGGGTAAGCTTCGATCTCGTTGGACCGGCCCTTACATTGTTGTTACTGCTTATCCTCATGAGGCCGTCGAAATAAGAGATCCCGACAATGACAAAGAGTTTAAAGTTAATGGACATCGATTAAAGCCATTTGTTGAGACATTTGATTCAGAGGACATGTCCATGCCTCTAATTGCTCCTGTTTACCAGGACTGATCTCTTAGCCTGATGGAGGTATAGGTAGGTTTATCGCTTTCATAGGTTTAGGATAGTCGCTTTCATAGGTTAGTTAGTTCAATGTTTGTGGGTAACATTACTGCAAACCCTCACGAGACTACAACTCGTCCACTAGGGGTAACCTAGGGGTTTAAAGGCTTGTTGCATACGCTAAATGCAATCGAGAGCACCTGTGAAAGTGGTATAGGTAGAATTTTATTTTTGTTATTTTTGTTCTGCTTTCTCTCTCATGCTGACAAGCTTCCATGCTGTGATCTATTGGAAACTCTCTTGATTCGTTATTCAGGTACTATTTTCCCATCACTTCTCATTTACTTTCGTTGTCCCATGTGCATTGCATGCTCATATCTTTTATATTGAGGACAATGTAGACTTTAAGTTGGGGGTGGAGGATTAGGTAACCTAATCAGTATTTTCTTGGTCTTGAGCAACAATTGTGAAAATTTTTTGAATTTTTCTGAAAATTTTTATGAATTTGAAGTGATTTTGACGAATATCCTTGATTTAGAATTGTGAGATATATGATGTTGATAATTTATGACTCTTGGATTCCGTATCGGTGGCATTCTGCAGTTGCGATCGAGTTGCTAAGCCATGATTAGAAGTTTTAAACATTGATCGCATCAGGATTTCATATGTCACATCTCGCTTTCACGTTAAGACTTCAGTCTGATATTGAAGGGTTAATTTGGTAATCACTAAGCACGAAAGGAACCAGCCTGAAATATCTTGCCATCATGGTATAAAAATTGGAAAGGTGGATAATTAATCGTCACCATAGGTTTGCTCCCTATAGGTGTGGAGTTAATTCCCCATGAATGATATCTAAAAAGAGTTAGGTGTACGATCTTCACCATAGGTTTGCTCCCTATAGGTAAGGATTTGATTCCCCTTCCTTGACATTACTTTGAATAGAAAAATCACAAGTTAATAGGCTAATTTATGAGGCAAGTTTTGGATTAAGTTTGGTTATCATGAATTCTCTTGCTGGTTACCAATGAGATCCTGAAATAACAAATTCAATCTTAATGTGATTAGCTGAGATTACACTATACATCCATGGATCTCAATGTTTAAAATTTTTCTAATTGATGGATTAATGCTTTACACTTGATTATGAAGTCTACGGTGCGCTTGAGCTCAGGAGAATACAATTTCTAACATTCATGAATATTAAATTTCTCGTATTTTGTTCAAAATCTTACTCGATTTCATAAAAAGTTCTCCTATAATTCTCAACTTATTTTTTGCATACTTTGCTCGAGACTAGCAAAATGCTGGTTGGGGGTTGTGTTGAGGGTTAAATATTGCATATTAGACCCCAGATATTATCTGGATTTACGAATATAATGCTGTCTAATGGCTCATTTTCTCATTCTTATGTGGTAAAGTGATTTTATGAGCATGGATGGAAAAAGGACGTTAAAAGTTGAGATTTAACGATCTGATGACGCCAAAGGCAAGGGACACACTCCAGGGGACCAAGATTGACAAATATACACGGTCAGAAATCCGAGAAAAGTTAGAAATTGAAACTCAAGTGGCCTGAAGGACATCCAGAATGCAAGATCACGAGGTTCCCACCATCCGTTCACCTCGAAACTTCATACGTCGCCTGAGGACCATAAATTAACCGTACATATAAAATTTCAGTCATTGAAGATCTCGGGAAGTGCCCCAACTGACAGATCAGCCCATAAACCGTTGATTCTGGGCCCACCTGATATCTGGAACTGTCTCAAAATTATTATTGACGCCTTAAATGAGGAGTCAAAACAGATGGACGGTGCAGATTTCTCCAAAACAGTGCAATGGACTCCATATGGGATGAGTGTGTACAGTGCACATGTGCACTCGTCGTGCACCAAACGAGTTAAGTCGGTCAGCAAGACGCTGACCGACTTTCTTCTTAAAAAAAAAAAAAAAAAAATCGCACCGCGTAACGGACGGCCGACGTCCGTTTTGCGGACGGTAGTGGGCCCCACTCATTGCTCGTATGACTGATCTGATCCGTCCACCGTGTAGAGGGCTTCGAGAACTACAAAAATATGCTGACTTTTTGTACCCATGCGTGCACACGTGTGAGATACAAAGGTCACAAAAAAGGGCTGCTCGGTAGCGTTCAAAACTGATTCTTTTGTGATTTCTTCTCTGGGCCACGTCAATGGACGTTCAAAACCACCCATTCTTAACTGAAATTTCGTTTTGAATCCAATGGACGGGGTGAATTTTCCAGAAAATACTTCTGTGGGGCCCACCAATCACAACAGCGAAATGGTGCGAAAGGTTTCGCACATCCGCGAAAACTGACTTTTCCGGACAGTTTTGGCCCACCATCTTTGATTATATGGCAGATCTGAACCGTCTATCATGTAGAGGACCCAAGAAAGTACTAAGAGACGGTGTTTCTTTGGAATTTGAGCGAGGAAAGTGGCGTGTTTCATGGTACCGAACTTGGCTGCGAAAATTGCACTCCGTGTCCTGCTACAACTCTGTCACTGACTCCAGCCTTCCAGCAGCTATAAAAGGAGGTTTTTGGACGTGGGGAGCATTTATTCAGGGTCTGGGGAGGAAGAACAGAGGGCTCAAGCTTGGGTTTCAACGTGGGCAGAGGAGAGAGAGAGGAGCTTGGTTTTTTCTTTCCCTTTTCTTTTCCTTTTCTTTTTCTCTTTATTTATTTGGATTGAGCCCATCCATGGCAGGCTAAATCCTCCTAGTTAGGGCTAAGAGGTGAAGCTTGTAGTGAGATGGGAGATTTGATTTTATTTAAATTTTAATGCATGAATCGACGTTGATTTTAGTTAATTAATATGGAAATGTTTTAGGTTTTTAATGGTCTGTTGTGACTGAAATTACAATGGGTCTGCAATGGCTTTGAATATTTCCGTTCTCTTTAATGTTTATGATGTCAGGAAGCCCTGTTGTTCACCATAGTCTCCTGGGCATGGTTGGATGTCGGTACCCTTCCTAACTTTCATACATGTGATTGGGTGGTAATTAGTTTAATTCTGTTATTTGCCATAGTCTTTTGGGCATGGTTTGGTGATGGAATCCATTCTAATTCATACACCTTTCATCTCCTTGAAAACTAGATCAACGGCAGTTCAGTAATTTCCATGATTTTTGATGCAAGCATAAGTTCTCTCTGATCTCTACAAGTGGATCCTCTGAATCCCTAGTTTCCTTTTCTCTGATTTCTATAAATTTTAGATTAATATTTTCACCATTATTCCTCAAATTACATTCAGTTTAGATTTCATTTTAATTTAGTTCTAGTTCTGGTTAATTTTAGATAACGTACAAGTTTTAGTCCCTTGGGATTCGACCTCGGTCTTACCGAGTTATTACTACATCACAACCCTGCACTTGGGGAGTGAACACGAAGTGCGTGGAAATGGCCGTGAAGTGAAGTGAATTGACCGTGAAGTGCGTCGAATAGACCGTGATTGAACACGGAATTGCTAGGAATGACCGTAAAATGCATGGAAATGACAGTGAAGTGAAGTGAAAGGACCGCGAAGTGCGTGAAAATGGCCGTGAAGTGAAGTGAATTGACCGTGGCGTGCGTCGAATTGACCGTGAATCAACATGGAATTGCTAGGAATGACTGTGAAATGCATGGAAATGATGGTGAAGTGAAGTGAATTGACTACGAAGTGCGTGAAAATGGTCGTGAAGTGAAGTGAATTGACCGTGCAGTGTATTTTTAACCATCGATCCGATGGAATCTACAAAAATTACTATGTTAGTTGGCTAAATTAGCTTCTCCTACCCCAAAATCATATATGGTACGTTATGTAACTCATTCTAGTTTAGGAGATATGCTTGTTAAATAAATAGACAAAGAAATGAATTAAGAGATATAAAAATATTTTTATGTACTTATATATATATATATTTACATAATTATGTATTTGAGAAAAATGCAAGGGAGAAAAAGTTCTCCCCAATAAATATATATATTTTTTTTATAAAAAAAATACGAAAAAATTTAAAAAAATAAAGAACCTATTGCTACGGATTTTAGCTACGGTTATTATCCGTAGCAATAGGGACCACCCTGTGGGCGTGGCCCCGCCAAATCGGTGTGGCCGCGCCGGACGGGCTAGCAAGTGGCGCGGGGTGCAGCTAGTTCGACGCGCCCATCCCGAATGGACTTTATTGCTATCGATTATTGTATCTATGGCTACGGTTATAATCCGTAGTCATATGTCTGACTGTAACAATTAATATCGTCATTCTGCTTTAAACGTCCACCGTTGAAACTCTTTCACGGGTCACGGAAGTTTTGGATCATTACAAAATTTGTTTTTCCTACTCATCCAGGTCTTTGTGACGTCATGAATAGATTGGATGGAAAATAAACGTTATGGTGGGCCCTACAAAAGTTTCAACCGCGAAAATCAATTTTCTGCTGCTCTTTATGGTGTGGTCCAGTTGATCTTTGGATATATTTTTTTTTTTGGATAATGTTCCGAAATGATCTAAAAATATGGATGAACGTTGTGGATATAATGAATACGTAACTGATGGGCCATGTAACGTTGATCTCCTTTGAACCGTTCGTACAACTGGGAGTTTGAGGAGCGTCAACGCTTGAAGGAAAAAGCAGGGGGCATTTTCGACCTTTTGCAAGGCGTCCGTACACCCGGGGAGTATTATTGGAAAGTAAAAAGGAGTGGGCTTCGTCTCGAGAATGGGTCATATAGTGGTCTTACAGTTGGAAATTTCTCTTTATTTTTTTACCGGGTGTTATTTCATACTCTGAGAGACTATGACGGTTAATACGCAGGCACACAGAAAGTCTACACCACACACGATAATATCAAATTAAACCGATTAGATTTTCGCTTTTATCAAGCGATAATCGCAAAATTTAAGTTGTCGATCAATCTAAACATGTGATTCGTGGCCAGTTGATTGTTGAAACAGGACCAATGATTTTTTTCATTCTCAGCCGTCCAATAAATATCCAGAAATCGGAAAGTCAGATGATCGAATACAAGAAATATATAGCTAATAATACATCTAAAAGTGGGCCCCATTATTTGGAAAGTTTAATTTTGAATTATTTCTATGTTATCTTGCAATTTGCAAATGCCTTCTTATCATCCATTATACTCTGCCAGTGTATCAAAGTTTTTCTCTTATTTTTAGGGCAACCGAGTAGCCCGACTGTACTCGGTACTGGTTAATTTACGCTAACTACTTAGTGAGAGGGTCTCAGGTCCATTCTCTTCTCTCTCTCTTCCTCTGCCCTGATCTTCCGTTGTCCGTACGCCCCTCCAAGACGGATAACTGATAATGTAACGGAGAAAACGTCCGACGTCCGGCCGAAACCTGCGATTATCTTCTATAAAACCGATAAATGGCTCTGTTACGGTCCTTTGCTGCCTTTTCGTTCTGCATTTCACTGCTTCTCGGCCTCTGCTCGGCTGGAGATCCTTTCATCTTCTACGACTGGGATGTCTCTTACATCACCGCCTCTCCGTTGGGAGTCAAACAACAGGTTCTCTACCTCAGACCTCTTTTGCCTTTTTCTCTCTCACCAGACACCGATCTTTGGTTATTTTGTAATTTCTAGCCGCGGTTTGGGCAAAATCGTAAGGTTCGGTTGGCAGAGTGAGTTACTGAAACAATGCATTTGAAGTAGATCGGTTCTTGTTTGCTGGTTTTCTTGGGGGATTTTGGCATCCGACCTTCATTTCGTTCTCTTTTACACTGCATTTTATTTTCATCTGTCGTGGATTTACTAAATAAGCTTAGATGCTGAGATTGCTTTTATCTGGATCTGATTTTCAGTAATCTGATCTTTATTTAGACTCTAATCTTGCTTTTTTGAAATCGATGTGAAATGCGTTGTTTTCTCCTTTCCATTTGAAAAATCACCATCCGTTTGTTAAAATGCGGATTCCCTTTTTTCGTTTGTTTGTTTTAGTTTTTCTGAACCCTTCTCATTTTAAGCATTCTTGATGGAGGATTGATCACCTACAACCGATTGTATGCTGCAACTTTCTTATTTCTTGATCTTCCGATTTTTTGTTTCCAATTTTGCCCTTGAAAGTATGAAAATACATTATATTATTTTCAAGGGCAAAAATGCTTGTAAAATGGGTAGTAGGGGATCGTTCCCTTTCTTCTACAGAACTTTAAGACTCTGCAGTGATAACTTTCTTTGATCACAGCTAAGCTACTCGCGAGAGTAGGATTCTGAAACATACTCCCCAGCACGTGCCAACGTGGCACTTGTATGCAAGATCTAGGTTATACATCAAGTTGTCCCCACTTTCTTCACTTCGTTGTCTGAAAATAAAGGCCCCTACCCCCACTGTCCTCCCACGACTCTCCACACGTGCCAATGTGGCACTTGTGTGCAAGATCTAGGTTTTTCATCAAGTGGTCCCCACTTTCTACACCATGGTCTGAAAATAGGCCAATCTGATCGGCCGTTGGGCAACTCTTGCATAGACATCGAATGTGGTTCATTGGTCAATTTATTTTAACCATCCTTTTCTTGACCAGACGCGCCTAATTTTTGTGTCGGGGAACAAATGGAGGGGAACCTTATGAACGATCTGGATTTTGCGTGTGATCGGGTGTTGGGGGAGTATGACTTGAGTGTGATTCTGCGAGTAGCCGTGGTCTTTCTCATGTTCTTCAGGGACAAGTATTTGAAAATTGCTGACTCCATTTATTTATTGTTTATGGAAAGATTATAATTTTCATTTTCCTTTTGTTCTTGATCATAGGTGATTGCGATAAATGGGCAGTTCCCTGGGCCAATTGTCAATGTGACCACGAATAATAACGTCGTTGTCAATGTTGTAAACAATTTGGACGAGTCTGTACTGATTACTTGGTCAGTATAATCCACATAAAATGGATAAATCTACCACAATTGTGTTCAGGAACATTTGGGATTGAAATGCAATGTTAATTTGAAGATTCTTCTTCTTGTCATGACAGGGATGGGATCCAACACCGCCGGAATTCTTGGCAAGATGGGGTTCGTGGTACAAACTGCCCCATCCCCGCTGGTTGGAACTGGACTTACCAGTTTCAAGTGAAGGATCAAATCGGTAGCTTCTTTTATTTCCCATCGCTTAATTTCCAAAGAGCGGCTGGTGGGTATGGGGGCATCATTGTAAATAACCGTGACATTATTCCTGTTCCGTTTGGTAAGCCAGATGGGGACATCACCCTCCACATTGGTGATTGGTTCAACAGAAACCATACGGTCAGTGTCCCAGTTTCCTTTTGCGATTGGAATCAAGGTTTAGAAACTTAATTGCTTGTTCTGACAAAATATCCGAGTTGATTTGATTTGATTGGGATTTGGACTGTTTTGGGTGTGATTCAATTTCTATGGATCCAGTGAAAGATGAAGAACTCGATCAGCATATGCTTTTAAGATTTGAAAAACTTGATCGAGTACTCGGCCAACTTTCAAGTCAACTCGAACTGGGGCCCTTGTCCATTATGTGGCCAGTTGAGTTTTCAAACCTTGATTTGAATACAGGCTTGATTAGAATTGGTGATGGAAAGACCAATTAAGAATTTGAATATAATCTGATATTAGTATCTTTGGGCTCTAGGATATGAGGAATGCCCTTGAAAATGGCAAAGACCTGGGGATGCCAGATGGAGTTCTCATGAATGGGAAGGGTCCCTATCGGTACAATGATACACTTGTTCCAGTTGGTATTGATTATGAGACCATCCATGTCCACTCAGGTACTGATCATAATGCAAAATACTTATTGCTTAAACCATAGTGGGCTAGAACCATACTTACAATTTACACTTACACATGCCCATGTCCCAATCGTGCTTCTCTTTGCATTTGGGTAGTGGTGCTTCTAGTCCATTGTGGCATAAATGTACTAGTGTTCTCAGCACTTTATGTTTATTTAATCTTTCATCTCCCAATTACTATCAGTGATTCACATTTTTGCATATGGAAAAGCTAATGACAAGGACTCGTCTGTGGAACAGGTAGAACATACCGATTTCGCGTACACAATGTTGGTGTATCAACTAGTTTGAACTTCAGAATCCAGAACCATAACATGCTTCTTGTAGAAACCGAAGGATCATACACAGTGCAACAGAACTATACTAACCTAGATATTCATGTTGGTCAGTCGTATTCTTTCTTGGTTACCATGGATCAGAATGCAAGTAGCGATTACTACATTGTAGCAAGTGCTAGGTTTGTGAATGAATCGCTCTGGACCAGAGTTACGGGTGTTGCCATCTTGCAATATTCCAATTCTAAGGGCAAAGCAAGTGGTCCTCTGCCAGATCCACCTAATGATTTTTATGACAAGACTTTTTCGATGAATCAAGCCCGATCAATCAGGTTTGTTTGTGATTTCTAATGCATGATCAGAATATTGTTTTCTTATTTTTATAATCAGTTTCCTCTTTTCTTTTATATTCTTGGATATGTTATCTTGGCCCTTGATAGAGTGCAATGGTGGAAAAAGGAAGCCGACCCTAATTAGTTGGGATGAGGCTTAGATGATGATGATTCTTGAATTTGTTATTTTAGATGGGCCCTTCTAGATACCGTCATAGGATCCAAGTCCCTGTTAGATTTGTCTAGGATGTTGTTTTCGTTGGGAGAACTTGTTAAGTATACTTGGCCAACTGATACATTTTAGTTGGTTGCTGGGTTTAGTAGTCTTTAAGAAGTACCCTGACTAGACTATCTTGCTTGAATGATGGTACTGATCAGACATTTGATGGTGGTAACCTGAGTTAGATTCTTCTTTGTTGGAAGTTGGTTAAAAGTAGCATTTCCAAGAACATGTTCTTTTGATCTGTCTGATGTCTGTTTGTTATTTATCAGGTGGAATGTGTCTGCTGGTGCTGCTCGCCCAAACCCACAGGGATCCTTTAAATATGGCCAGATCAATGTGACTGATGTGTACGTGTTGAGAAACAAACCACCAGTGGTTATTAATGGGAAACGTCGAACTACACTTAATGGAATCTCATACTCTAATGCTGCGACACCACTGAGGCTTGCTGACCAGTATAAATTGCAAGGAGTTTACAAACTTGATTTTCCCACTAGGCCACTTGTTGGACCACCTCGGATTGAAACATCTGTAATTAATGGTACATTTAGGGGATTCATGGAAGTCATATTCCAGAACAATGACACCACAGTCCAGAGTTACCACATGGATGGATATGCATTTTTTGTTGTTGGGTATGGATTTGATTTTATTTTTAGTACTCTGCGTGCCCTGTGCTGCTTGTGCATCTTTTGTCGTGTTTGTAATGGTGGAGTTTGACTAATTGTAGGATGGATTTTGGGGAGTGGACAGAGAATAGCAGAGGCACATACAATAAGTGGGATGGAGTTGCTCGCTGCACAACGCAGGTACTTCCACTGAATTCTTCTCATAATCCTTACAAGGTCTATCCAGAGTTCGTAGCTGGTCTGTGATATCACTTCCCATCTTTCTGTTGTTTTATTGAATGTGCCGGTCACTCTTTTATCAATGGTCCCTTTTCAATTGTGATTGACATCTATGAATCTGCTCGCAAATACAGTTCACATTCCTGGATTGAGTACAAACTACTGCCATTATCATAGCCTTGTACGAGTTATTTGGAGTTGGCTAGTTGAGTAAATATGTGCAAATCAAATTAATCTATGCTGTTTAATAAATTTCCTTCATATTTATCAGAAATTTCCAATGATAAAATTTCCTGTTTGTCATGTCTACACCACTGCCATCATGGGAGCATTCAATCATATTTTGCCAAGTTGCAGTATGGCACTCGATGAAATACAATGTAAATAGGGGTCCATTTTTTAATGTGGGTTCAATTTATTATGTCTGTGTTAATCATGTGTTACTTTTAGTGCCATATCTAAAGTTATCATGAAGATCTTACTTTTTAACCATTACGTGTTCGTTAATGTTTTTTATTAGTCTTACCGATTGTTTGAAATTAAAGCGGTCACTGATGTCCATGTCCTTTTTGACTGAATCTTTTTTGTAGTAAGATTATTTGATCTCTTTTTACTTTATTTATTTATTTATTTAAATTGTAAGTGGTTAAGAAATGTATTAGATTACTACTCTGTGGGACATGGTGTATACATTATTTTTGAACTTATGTTTCCTTTCTTTTCTAAATGTGGGACATGGTGTATTCATTGATGTTAAATAGTCTAAAGAACCATTTCTTTCTTTCTTTTCTAAATGTGGCAAAAAATGCATTTCTCATCCCATCTTTTCTATCAAACCTTCTTTTCTTTTAAAAAAAGCCACCTTCTCTCCACCCAATATTTTGTAGTAGATAAAACAGCTATTACAGATTTTCTTCAAATTTGTATGGATTTTTTATTTTTATTTTTATTTTCATCAATACCGCTGTTTCTCCACTGATATCGATATCTAAATATAAAATTATGCTTTCTTCATCTTTAATTGACTATTGTCTCTCTTCTTGGTGTGACTGGTAATTCAGTAACTTTATGTTTACATCCTTTGTTTTCAAATTGTAAAGGGTGAATGATTGTATTCTGTCATATCACGGAGGCATGAGTAAGGACACACTCTGTTTATTAGCTTATATTTTACTCTCCCCCCTATATTGGGGGAAAGTGTTATTCGGTATCAAGTTTTAGCAGTTTACCACGGAGGCATGAGCAAGGACACACTGTTTATTAGCGTATATTTTACTCTCCCCCCTATATTGGGGGAAAGTGTTATTCGGTATCGAGTTTTAGCAGTTTGCCTTCATTTTTTCATAACCCTTCTGTACATGTCCTGTTTAGGTTTTCCCTGGAGCATGGACTGCAATCTTAGTCTCGCTCGACAACGTGGGTTTTTGGAATATTCGTGCCGAAAATCTTGATACTTGGTATCTTGGGCAGGAAGTGTATGTAAGGGTTGTCAATCCTGAGATCACAAACAAAACCGAATTGCCTAAACCAGATAATGCCCTCTACTGTGGTGCCCTTGAACATTTGCAGAAGTATGTATACAATTCCTAGCAATGCAGTTATTTCAGTAAACTCCAAAGATCAGCCCCTTTACATATTTCACATTTTTCAGGCCACAGAAGTTGCACTCAAAGTCTTCAGCATCATCAATCGTGGCTGGAAGAATGCTGCCGTTCACATTGGTGCTACTCTATGCTGCAACTGCCATCTTCCAGTAAGCATCCAGCCATGATTAATATCGACCTGCTGGTGGGTTTTCTGCTGTGAGGAGCATGATTTGCTCAAGTACTTTTGGTTGTAAGTTTTAGGTTTGCAAACCCGGTCTTGTTGATATGAATTTTTGCAGCGATTTTAACATGTTTGTTCTCACCCACCTTTCGGGATGCTCCCCAATTTCTTGTAATTTGGGTTCTAGGGGAACTACCATTCTTTCTACAAAAAATTTTTATGTAGTGATGATTCACCGGTTTCAATTTTATTCGATTGTCTGTATCAGTTCTATCTGTCAATTTAGGTGAGATTTGTGTGTTCCCATTTGCCAATTCACAGTGGTAACATCTTACTTTATCTGACATTGCTTTAAAAAAAGAAAAAGAAATGTGGGCATTTTTTAGCTACTCTTTTAATGACATTCCCTGCTAATTTTATCCAAAAAATCTTTCAAGGGCAGGAATACTTGAACGGTATATTCCCTTCTAGCTCTGCTTTTGAAAACTACTTGTATATGGAATGCCAAATTGCCATGGATCATGCTGTTTCTTTCAGATGCAACTTATTGTGATCCTATTTTTAAACCTAATTACAATAAAACGTTGTTGGTTTGGTTGGTGTACTTTCAGTTGCTCAGAAATCTTGATTTATTTATGCATGCATGGTGAGATCTGTGTTTGCTTTTGAGAGTCATCATTATTTCAGGTCATGGTTTTAAAAATGTCATCAGCCATATTGGCCCATCCTCATGCATTATGGGTCGCTGATATGAGGATGTCGTTGGTCCATATCATATCGGTAACTGGGGGACCGATAGAGGCAATACCAATATCAATATTGGCCCAACCATAATAATCTACCAGGGGAGCTGAGCTAGCAAATGCTTGCATTTAAGTAGTCTTTTATTTCCCCAGTTACCTATACGTGGAGGCGTTGGTCCATATCATATTGGTAAGGGGGGCCGGGCACGGATAGAGGGCAATACCGATATTTAAAACAATGATTCTGATTTTTTTTTGCCAGGGTAGTCTTTTATTTCCACGGTTCCCCTAGAAACTAGAAAAGTTCTAGTTATTCTAGAAGAATCTATCAAAATATTAGGTCTCATGAAATTCCGACCTTTGAAATTTAGAGTACTCCTAGAAGAAATTCCATCAATGGAGAGCCGTTGTTTTTGCAGTTACTCTTATTTATGTGCTTTTAAAAAACTAGTTTAATAGTAAGATTTAAATATTTTCCGTTGGATGACTCAACAAGCGATCTCAGAGCTAAGTCGTGGCACTGTTTGGGAGGTTGCGTCAAGTCTCTAGTAGTAATTTTCACTAGAACAGCTGTTCAATTGCTCAAGGAAGACTCTTGCCGTGTTTGATTGTGAGTGGAGAAACAGGGAAACGGAGATTGTCGTTCCACTTCTGTCCAGTGGACTTGGAATTGTGCACGTACGATACACGCTAGGGCTGAAAGTCGGGTGGGTTGGTGCTCAACCCTAGCCCAACCCAAGGTTCGTGTACCTCAACCTTAACTGGGTTGGGAATTCTCAACCCAAGCCCAACCCAAGCGGGTTTGGTCGGGTTGATTGGGTAATGAGACACGACAACATTTGGAATTTCCTATGTCGTCTTCAACACATAAGATCCACACTCAATTATAATTTATAAGTAAATTATATATTGATAGGGTTCGGGTTGGGTCGGGTCGGGCAACCCAAGACCTCAACTTGAGCCCGACCCAAGTTTTATTGGGTTGGTGTTTGTATTGCTCAAGCCCAAGATCGGATTCGATGTATTCTGCCCAAGCCCAACCCAATGTTGGGCCGGTCACAGGTCGGTCGGGTTCAACCCGCCCAACTTTCAGCCTTAATACACGCATATGGCCTCACTGTAGTCCGGTCATAGACGAAGAATTGTACTCGGCTTTGGTGGATGGGCCCACCGTGATGTAAGTGGCTTGTATCCCTGCTGTCCATCCCACAGGAACAGTGGTGATTGAACGCCCATCCTACAGACCTGGATGAAGGGAAACACAAATATCAGCTTGATCCAAAACTTTTGTGGGCCCCCAGGAAGATTTTAATGGTGGGCGTTCCTTCACCAACGTTTCTTGTGGTGTGGTCCACCTGAGATTTGGATATGCTTCATTTTTGGGCCATAGGTGGGCCCATCTGTCAGGGTCTCACCCACATGGCTGGATCCGAGGGTCGCAGCTAAGTCGCGCTCCCCCAAGAATTACACCGAACTGATGCTCAAACTCAACTAATTGGTGAATCATTTAATGAATGTCACACCGATTCGATGTTAATGAATGGGACATGGATTGTATAGTGACCCCTCCAATACCGGACCTCAGTGCTGGAAAGGCTGTTGGGCCCCACCATGATGTGCCATTTTGCCGGCATGAGCTGATAAATGATGCAGATCCAAATCTCAAGTGGACCAGACCATAGAAACAATGGGGATTGAATGCCTACCATTAAAAACTTATTAGGGGCCATGGAAGTTTTGGATCAAAGCTGATATTTGTGTTTTCCCTTCATCTAGGTCTGTGTGACCTAATTAACAGGTTGGATGGCCAATGAAGATTACAGAGGGCCTGATGAAGTTTTTAGTGGTGGGCGTTTCAATCACTACTATTTTCTGTGGTGCGGTCCGCCTGAGATTTGGATCTACCTTATTTTTGTGTTCATGCCCTAAAATGAGCTCTCAAAATGGATGGAAGGTGCAGATGAAACACATGCATCATCGTGGGGCCCACAGCTTTTCCAGCACCGCCGTAGGTAGTGCCGGGGTCAGCACGGAATCCCAGTCCGAATGAATGTCTTACGCATGCTCTTAGACATTGTGCACGAAGATTTTGTGGATAGGAACAGTTATATTGTACAGTTTATTTTCAGTTACACCCTGACACGTTTTTTATTGATGGGTGCAAGCGTATGAACCATTCCACTTTGCCAGAGGATCAAATAACTCCCTAAAATGAGCTTTCAATAGGGGATGTATGGCGTGGATGTAGTCACATACATGACGGTAGGACCCACAGTCAGGGTCCCACCGACCTGAGTGTATCCGGGGTCTCACCTAATCCGTTCCCTTTAATAGTGGATAAATTTTGAACCGTAAAATGGATCTGACTGGTGTGGTACACTTGAGCATTGGATCTGCCTCATTTTATGAGTCATACCCTCAAATGATTGAGAAAAACGGATGGACCGTGTAGATTTTTCACCATGGTTTTGGACAGACAGCATGTTGCTGTCAAAGTACATGCTTGAAGGTGAGATGGCATGCCCGATCTCGTGGAATTGTAGGGTGAGGTCGTGAGGGAACTTATTTTTGTCTGTCTCATTGCTTATTTGCCAGCCTTTTCGTGTTTTGTCCGCCAGCTTTTAGTTCGTCCTTTCAGGCACGCAGCACGCTTACAGGAACTGGACAAAAGGCAAAGTAAAAGTAAAATGTCTTTACTCAGCTAACCAGGTGATCATGGACCACCAGCACGTGTCGACCCTCATGGGTTCCACGTGGAGGAATGGGTGGGCATCAGAAGCGTCCATCCTGACCATTGGTTTACCGAGATGAATATGGAAACAATTAAAAGATTTCTTCCATGCACCTCGACGGTGAGAATCATCCATTCAGTGTGAGTTCACTAGTGTTTTCCTTCTGTGGCAGCGCTCAAAATATGAATGATTCTGATCATCCAACCAGATATGCATCCCACTCGCGCAACTCATTTTGATGATCGGAGTTGCGGTGTAAGCAAGAATTAACTGTTGCTCGCGACCCTAATTGGGTCACAATAAGATGGTGCCAAGGTCGTGGGGCCCACCATATACTACAGGAAGGCACTTGCCTGGGTGGGCCCCACACCTCCATATTTAGCAATCATTAAACCAAAACCTGCTGTCCAATGGCGGGGATGAGTTAAAAACCCTGTGCTGTATCAGGCGTATAAAGCACAGGCCCATTTAATAGGGACCCTGAAATGTCTGAAAAGGTCATGAAAATCTATAAACAGGCCTGGACCTGTGCTCAGGTGGGACCTCTGCGTGTAAAAGTTAAACCATGTGCACCGTGAAATCAGATTGCATACTGAGTTACTTAATACACTCTTATCTTACTGAGTAAACTCAGTTGAGCCCACCTTGAATATATATGCTCTGTCCATGCCGTCCGTCCATTTTTTCATCTAATTTAAGTGGTTGAGCCCAACATTGAAGCATATCCAAGAATCAAGTGGATCATACCTCGGAAACAAGTGGGGACAATGGTTTCCACCATTGAAACCTTTCTAGGCTCTACAGTAATATTTTTTTGTCATACAACCTGTTCATAAGATCATAAAGACATAGATGAAGGAAAAACACGAATATAAAATTGATTCAAAACTCCTATGGCTCCCAAGAATGTTTTAATGGTAGGCGTTCAATTTAATTATTTTATGTGGTGTGATCCATTTGAACATTTTATATGCCTCATTTTTTGTCTCAAGCCTTAAAATTATTTGATAAAATATATGGACAGAACGGATAAAATACATAAATCATGGCGGACCTCACAGAGTTTACTCAATACGCTGAGCGGAGTGAGTTACTGCACAGTCCGCTTGCGTGCACCACGGTCTCACGGATACGGTGGGGTGCGGATGAGGTGAGCCAGGGATAATAGCATAGTGGGTGAGTCGCTGATCGTGGGGCTCACCTTGATGTATATGCAGTATATCCACTCCGTCCATAATTCTTTCCAGCTAATTTTCTGGAATGTTCTAACAAATGAAGCAGATTCAAATCTTTAATTGGACCACACTTCAGGAAACAGCCGTCCATTGACAACTAAAATCTTCTTGCAGGCCATAAAATTTTTGGTTCAAGCTTGATATTTGTGTTTTCATTTTATCCAAGTCTGTGTGACCTTATCAACAGGTGGAAAATAAACATTACAATGGGCCTTAAGAATGCTTTAATGGTTGGCATTCAATGACCACTGTTTTCTATGGTGTGGTTTAATTGAGGTTTGGGTCTGTTTCCTTATTGGGACAAAGCCCTCATTTGAGCTGGAAACTGATAGATAGAGTGGATATACCTACACTTTTGAGACCATGCCTTGAAATGAGATGAAAAAATTGATGGACGGAACAAATATACAACACAAACATCAGGGTGGGGCCACGGTCAGGGATTCACCCACTAATCCGCTCATGATGAACCAAATAGGATGTTTGGAAGCAGAAAAAGGTTCAGACCTGCACAGTCTCACTAAATTGGCGAACCTAAAGGCATGTACGGAAGCAGAAAAAGTGCAGACCTGCACTCGTAAGCTCGTATGTCTGGAATCCTACTTGGTTCATCCTGTTCTGGACTTCATTGCAATGCCATTTATTACACCCCTGGATTAAACCAAGGATCATTTGGCATACAGGTGATTGAAATCTTGGCACGTGGCAAATTTGTGATGCCTGGATGTGTCACATGTGGGGTGATTAATGATGTATGTTAGCAGATGTGAACATATGACTCATGCATCACATCTGCTAGCCATCTTATAGAACTACATGCGTCGCATCTGCCATGCATCTCATAAATGTGATTGAAGGGGGCCCCCATTGGGTACCGGGTAATCAATGAACCCGACCAATTTCAATAAGATGGTTTAGGTCCCAAATCTCATTTATTGGATTCGTTAAAAGCAATCGGGTTAGGTTCAAGTCTCACCTTTTGGAACTGGTCAATATCGGATCTAATTGTGTCCGGTTTGAGTCTAGTCGGGTCTGGATCAGGTCTAATATGCATTGATTATAACAGTAGAGCCCGTTTGGCTAAGCGGATTGGAAGGGATTGTAAGGTTTTGAAAGGGATTAGAAGTTAAATTTCGGGATTGGCCGTGCGTGCCAAAAAGATTGGGTGATCTGATCCCAGGATATAGTAATCGCATGGATCACACAGATCTTAAGACAATGCACTGACAACACTATCTTTATCTTTAAATCCCATCAAATTCACTCTAATCTATTCAAATTTGCCAAGGACGTGTTTGAGGGATTAGAGGGGATGGAAAGGATTAACCCCCGAATTGGCCAGGCGTGGCAAACAGCCTGATAAAGAAATCCCGGATTATAGCGATCCTATGGATCTTAAGACAATCCACTGACAACACCAACATTACCTTGAAATCCATGCCACCCACTCTAATACCATCTAATCCCTTCCAATCCAAGCGGCTAAACGGGAGATTATACACCATGCATGTATAACTGCATTCAATACCAAAGCCTTCTATTTCTTCTACGACGACTACAACGATCATGATTCCGGTATCAACGATTCCATACCCACCGTCGATATATGTCCACCGAAGAAATCATCACTGGCCAACGCATCGTCGTCATCAAACATGACTACCTACATGATAACCAATCATAGTCCACACTTCCAAACCCTCCAAATCCTAATCTCATTCCTTTTCGCCATCGTCTCCTCCTTCCAAGCTTCCAATCTCCAACACAGACTGTCCATGCCCCCTTCGAAGCTCTCGTCATCCAGGATGCCAATCGCGCTGCTGTGTCCCACCTCCAAAGGCTCTCCCATTTCAAACACTTCTACTCCAAGGACTCAAATTCCAACCCCCATTTTCCTATCCCGACTTCGCATCTTGAAGCGCAGGTTCAGGAGAACCAGAGCCTTCTCCGAGCGTTCAACCTGGTTTTCAACTGGCTTCAATCCAACATGGACTACAGAGATTCTGACGCATCTGTTTTGAAACACAGTCTGGAAGTGGTCGAGGAATTGAATCGAGCTAGGTTGGCGAAGAGAATGGACGGTCTCGACTCTCTATCTTCCAAAATTCTATTGTTTGTCAGTCTCTTTGATCCGGTGCTGCCAGATGCTTGTCGAGTGGCACACAGCTTTACCAAGATCTTGATCAATTTGATGAAGAAAGCAGAGTTAGATTTGGATTTGGTGGTGAATAAGGTTTATATGGGGACTGAGTACGCAAAGCCGGGGAACTCTCGATATGAGTTTTCGCTTATATTTGCTTAGGTATGTTTGGAGAGTTCGGTTTGTAGAATACCGGATTGGAAGGGATGGGAATTACATCTGATTTGTATTCGATGAAAGCAATTCCTTAGGAAGTTTCTTGATCATGGCAGAGTTGATGCTGCTGAGCTTTTGAGTAGAAAATCTAACTGCGATTTCACCAGATTTTGTGAGAAGGAAGTACAAACAGCTCATTCATCCAAACATGGATTCATCTCTCTTCATGAATTTGGAGGACAACAAGAAGGAGCTAGTGTTAAATTCTTAGAGGTCTACAACTCGCTTTTAAGAGTAATTTGTGAACATGGCAAGCGTGGAGATGGTTTGGATGCCAGTAAATGGTTCAAGTAGTGTATGATTTACATGTGTAAATCATTTACAGCTCTTTATTTATTTTTTAATGGCTGTAAGCTGTAAATGATTATTTGTGTTTGGATAGCCTGTGAATTATTTAAGTCTTATAAATAGAGAGCCAATCTATCCATTTAAAGCCATTACATCGTAAATGGAGAGTATGTAAATGAAATCACGTCTTTTTGCCTGTAAATCAAACGAGGCTGAAAGATATAAATGATTTACATCCAAAGATAAACTGTAAACCATTTACAGTTAGCCCCATTTAGCATCCAAACAACCCCTACTGGGGGTTCTCATTTGATCTGACAGTTGGGATTTTTCAGATGAAGGAAGGGGTCTATTTTCCGATGGATTATGAGAAAATGTTGCTCGTGAAAGTCTTGTAGCGAATTCAGGTAGCGCCATAATAAGGGCGAAGGTACAGTTTATGGTGGTTTTACACAAATCTGATCCTTCCTTTAATTTTAGCAAAAACAGGTGATTTATTCACAAATAACTTATTTGTTAACTATTTCAACATATACAGGTCTTCTAGCTTCTTTTCTATCTGAAGGGGAGATTTCTCATTTAGGATATTTTACATAATCTCATCCAATAGACACAAATGGATGGTGCTTGTAGCTTTTTCCTCAGGATCACTCCAGTTATCATCCGATATTCTTCCAACGCCTTGCTTAACACTTGTGAAACTAAAATATCATTAATCTTTCACTATCACAAAATAAAATTATTCTTTTTATCAAATTTTTGTATATCAACTTTTGATAATGACATTTTTGCTGAATCCCAAATGTCACCCTAATGCCATGATACTGCTTTGTTGGAGGAAACAAACTTAATATCACACCACAACGATGTAAACCTGAGTCACAACAAACCTAGGTCAAATCTTAAGTATTAGAAATTCGAATCTAACATCATTGTCAATCTGTGTGCTTTGAGAAAGCACAATAAATGAAGATAAAATAATATAATAAAGTAGAAAACCAAACTCAAAGCAAACAACCACAAATATGTTATTTTAATGTGAAAAACACTTACAATATAAAATCACGGCACATATCGATAAGAATCTCTACTATAATCAACATCTTAGAGTATACCACTCACCTTATTCAATAAGAGCTTCATCTGATCTCCTATTGCGATGCACATGTTTAAGAAACCCTAGAGCCCTTACAAGTTTAAAAACCTCCTCCCTTAGCAAAACCCTTGTCCTTTAAGAAAAATAAAAAGAAAATACTAAATACCCTTGTATAAATCCACGTAAAATTGAAGGTCGCACCACTGTCAACGGTTGACCATGAACATCACAATGAGTCACAGCTGACTCTGGTTTCCCATGATAAACCGTGAACAACACAGCGGGAGTCCGAGGCACAATTGAGTCCAGATCCTCTGCTGCAGGGAAGCAGGGAAATCCTGCTCCCTGCATTTTCATTAGGCCATATCATAACTTATGACACCAGCACTATTGCAATGCTGTCATCACTGATGACATGGCTCAATGAAAATACAGGAATGAGAAATCCCTGTTTCCTAACAGCAGAGGATCCGATTTCATTGATTGAATTGTAGTAATTAGTTCAAGAAAATTGATATGAGCAACTTCCAGCACTTGCCTTAGTATTCATATCAAAGGGATTGTTTACTGAATTAAGAGTACGCTACTTTCAATTCGGAGTTGAAGCTCGAAAAGAATGAAACAGTAATTTGATGGTTAGTTCCTCATGAATGATAAGGTAATTACAATTTTGTCATTTCCCTTCTACATAACTAGCAATTGCAATCCCTGTCAATGGTGCCTCCAAACGCAGCCTTGTTCTGAGATTTATTTTGCAGTTGGTGTTGTCTCAGGGAGGACTTATAATTCTTCATGTGTCAACCTCTCAATCCTTCTCTAATTTCTGCCTGTTCAACATCTCTCAGGCTCCTCTATTTTCTTCTGACAGGGCACAATTTTTTATGGGGAAGAACAATTTGTTTAGACCTTCAATTTCCTTCTGCAGATTGTCTGAATTCCTGCAATATGGAAACGGAAAGGATGGAGTCTCCTAAATCATGAAGCGTTTACCAGAGGTTTATTTCTCAGGATTTTGTCAAAACATCAATTCTTGTGAGCTTGGAAATGTTTATCCCTTACCCTGTTGTAGACAGCCTGCATTTCTAGATTGAGGTCTTGGGTTCGATCCTAGCTTACTTACCAAAGGCAAAGAAAGAGTGTGATGTATGCAGTATGCCAATATGCAGGTTACAGTACATTTTGCAACGCATACGATGGTTGGGACTACTGTCCTGATGGGTTGTTTTTGTTTATGTTTCTTGTTTATATGCTTTTTTTTTTTTTTTGGGTGTTTCGTTCAAAGTGCTTTGGATTTCTTTATTTCTTTTTTAATGTGTATTTAATGGCCACCAATTGAACCATCCGGATTTCCCAATCTAGGTAATATTGGTTGTATGGGCCAATGGTCAATCCAATTCGACGGTGAGTTAATCATCTAAACGATTTGGATGATCGAAGTATGGTTGCGTGGGCCAATAGCCATCCAATTCGGCCAATTGACTAATTGGACTGTTGATCTTGAGTATGGGTCCACTTGGTCCATCCGTCTGAACCATCGAGCCATTTGTTGTTAAAATCAATGAAATTAGACCATTGATCTTGAAGATCAATCTGATCGAACCATTGATCTTGAATATGGGTCCACTCAGATACTTAATCTTCACAATCAGGCTGCTTGTTATTAAATCGATCAAATCCAAATCCGACCGTTGATCTTGAAGATCAGTCTGACAGGACTATTGATCTCGAATATGTGTCCACTCGCACAGTTAATCTTCACCATTGGGCCACTCATCATTAAATTGATTAAATCAGACCATTCATCTTGAAGATTAGTACGATTGGACTGTCTATCTTAAATACGGTCCAGTTGGATCATATACGCTTGTTAAACATGACATAATAACATTTTTAATATGAGTTGCGTGTAAACAGTGATTACGTGCTATTTAAGTTAATTAAAAGGAATTTTTCGTTATAATTACTCATCCTTTAAGCTATTTTACTATAACCGCGTGAGGTTTGCACCGTTAGGCATCCAGCCGCTTGCCGTGATGGGCTCGTGCGGTTATATTATGTTCATAAACTATATTTTATAAAATAACTAAACAACCCTCATTGAATCACCATTGTTTTTTTTTTTTTTTTCTGTGATCTACCGGATACTTTGATCTCCTTCAGTTTTGGGCTCATGGCCTAAAATGATCTTTGAAAAATTAAAATGATCTTTTAAAAATGGATCACCGGCATGGATAAACGTATATTTCGGGAGGGGCAATGGATAACTGAGCGGATTGCCTACTGACCCTGTCAGTAGTCAGCAGGCAGCAGCTATTGGATGGTGCTATGTGGGCCCCACCATGATATATGTGTTTTATCCACGCCATCCATCCATTTTTCCAGATCATTTTGGGGCATGAGGCAAAAAATAAAGTAAATTCAAATCTCATGTGGACCACACTGTATGAAACAGTGGTAATTGAATATCCACCATTAAAAACATTCTGGGGCCACAAAAGTTTGGGAAGAAGCTGATATTTGTGTTTTCACTTCATCCAGGTTTGTATGACCTTATCAACCGGTTGGATAGAAAATAAACATCGCCATGGCAACGAAAGTGGACTCTCGATTTTCATAGGTCCAGTGGCCCTAGCCCACGCGTCCAAAACAGGGTTGGAGTATGCAATTCGAACGGGGTTTTTCATCCCTATTGCATCGTTGTTAGTTTTCACTTATGGCCGGCCAACGTGGTTATGAGTGTTCTGTTGGCCGTAGACGCCGCAACTGAATCACCAGTACCAAAATCGGGTACCCATATTAGAGTTTCGGTAGTGGTCGGGATCGGGGCAGATGTAAATCTTAGAATTCTCAAGATTAATGCATAATCAACATTGATACCAACTGTAATCTTAATAACTGAATAAATAGATCATGTATACATAAATAATGAAGATTCCAAATTAGAATCTTAAACGTGTACATGTGAGAAGACATTCCCAATGCCGGATATTGCCAAGAGGCATATTTGGTCTTCCACATCTTGTACCCTTAGAAAAACCTCTCAGTGGAATTAGAGCTTTTTGTCTCAATGGATGAGGGGACCAATACTTGTATTTATTGTAAAAAGGACTAGAGAAATTTACCTATCACACTTCTTCCCTACGTAGTCTTCATACCATAGGTTTCCATATTTATCTTAATAACCACATATAGGGATCACAGTTCAAGCGGCCTGCCCTAAATCTATCTGTAATGATCATAACTATAGTGGGACCCATTAGATCGCTCAATCTGACTAATCCAATATTCATATCTAAATCAATGATCACATGTGGTCCATAGGAGTCTTACGACATGCATCCAAATTATTTTGCTTTAAAAGTCTTTGGGATCCCAATGCCTTTCTTTCATTTGCTCCATACTCCGGTATGAGTTTTTTTTAATAGGGTGACAACTCTCCGTTGTCAATGAAGAGGGTATAGTTTGAAACAGTTGATTGAGCATATAGGGCTAAAGCATTGTTTCCATGTGGGTCGTGAGAGCAGTACCAAATCGAGGTGCGCTAGGTATTTGTTTCTGGTTGTTTCCCAAAATATCTAGATCGGTACATTTGCCTTATTAATGAAATCATGTTCTAAAAAAAAAATCGAGGCAAATTCTGAATACTAGATATGATTTCGAAATAACGGGGTCAAAGCCCAGCCTCTCATTGCTTATAATCTTCAGGGTAAGTAATATTTCACAATAGCAGCTCTAAGAAGACTGGTTTTCATATTAAAGAGACCAAGCGTTACTTAAATTTTAACCAAAGTTATATCCTTGTGTTTTTGTTGATTACATTTCCATCCACATGAATTTTTTTATGCTACCATCCACCAACACAAAAGATCTACATTTTTAGGCATGTGATTTTCAATGAATCTGTATTGCCATATATTAAGTTACTTACTTTATTTAAAGCTTCATAGAGTGAGAGCTCGGTCATTTACCTATGCTGAATTAACATTTAAAATGTTACATTACCTTTACCACTAGCTCAAGTACAATATAATATTTCAACCACACCTATTATGCGAGAGTCTATTCCTCTCGGTGTTATCAATTTAGAGGGCATCAACATCGTAAGTGAAGCTGCAGATGTTGAATTCACACATTATTGAGAAGTGAAGCCGCATCTGGTAGTGCCGCTCGACCAATCGAGTGGGCTGCTTGACCGGTCAAGGTGTTGAAAATTATTTTTTTTGGTTGGTCCGTGGTGCTCAACTGGTCGAGCCCATGCTCGACCAGTCGAGGAGCCCTCAACTAGTCAAGGCTATGCAAAATCTTATGTAAATTTCACACGGACTGTGAAAATTTGAGGAGGATTTGCAAGGGTGCGAAAGGGAAGTTACCTAAACTATAAATAGGGATTCCTAAGGTTATTCTAGGATATGAGAAAGGATTTTCTAAGCTAGGCTAAGGGGTATCTTTGTGCATGGGAGCATCAAGAGGTTAGTACATTTCTTGTAATCTTCATTTTTTCTTCATAGTAGAAGTTTGCACCCATAGTTTTTTACCCTTGTTGGGGTTTTTCCACATATATCTTTTCTTGGGATTTGTTTGGAATGCTTTAATTCTTCTTCTAAATTATATTTCTTTCTGTTTATCGTTTGTTGGTGAGACAGGAGATTGGATCTCGGTTCACTGCGTTGTTGACGTGCTGCGCAACAACTGGTATCAGAGTTAAGTTCAGTTCAAGTGAGAGTGATGAAGGAAGAAGGGAAGACTAGAATTGAGAAGTTTGATGGTTCAAAATTTACCTTCTGAAAGATGCAGATGGAGGATTATCTGTATTAGAAGGACTTCCATATTCCCCCAGGAGGAAAAAAGAAAAAATCAGAGAAGATGATAGATGATGAATGGTTTTTATTGGATAGAAAGACTTTAAGAACGATATGACTCTCTTTATCTAAAAGCATCGCCTTCAATATATCAAAGGTAAAGACCACAAAAAATTAATGAAAGCCCTAGCTACGATGTATTAAAAACCCTTAACGTCCAATAAGGTTCATCTTATGAAACAACTATTCAACATGCAGATGTCAGATGGTGGGAGCGTGACTGAACATCTAAACGAGTTCAATACAGTCATGAGCCACTTGGAATCCGTTGACATTACTTTTGAGGACGAGGTCAGGGCGTTATTGATCTTGTCCAGTTTGGTAGACAGTTGGGATGGTTAGGTGATTGCTATGAGTAATTCTTCAGGGTCAACAAAACTGAAATTCGATGATGTGGTCGGTCTAATTCTCAGCGAAGAATCTAGAAGAAAGATATCGGGAGTTTCAGGGGATTCAGGGAATGCTCTAAACGTTGAAGGAAAAGGAAGATCGCTGAATAAAGGAGACAACAAACACGGACATTCTAAGTTGAGGAAGAAGTCCAAGGGATCGAAAGATAAAAATGGGTGTTGGCATTGGAGAAAAAGGGGCACATGAAACATGATTGCGGTGCACTTAAGAAACAAGAAGGAAGCTCTCAAGGCGAAAAGGATTCGGTGAATCTATCTGAAGAGAGTGACATAGAAGCGTTGATCTTGTCTCTTGATGCGATGAATGAGTATTGGGCCATAGACTTGGGTGCTTCATTTCATGTCACTTCATATAAGGAAGTTCTGCGTAATTATGTGTCAAGTGACTTTGGAAGAGTTTACCTGAGTGATGATGAGCTGTGCAATATTGTTGGAAAGGAAGACGTTCATATAAGTCAGAAATATGGAACGACTTTGAAATTGGATGTTAGACATGTACCGAGTTTGGAACGGAATTTGATATCAATGGGGCAGCTGGCCGATACCGAACATGTGACGACATTCACTAGTGATTCGTAGAAGATCACAAAAGATGCTTTGGTGATATCTTGAAGTAAGAAGGAACGTACTTTTTACATGACTTAAAGATCATATAGTTCACTTGCAGTCGCATCAACTGAAGTGAATGGGCAATTATAACATCAGACTTTGAAATTGGATGTCAGACATGTACTGAGTTTAGAACAAAATTTGATATCAATGGGGCAATTAGCTGATACCGGATATGTGACGACATTCACTAGTGATTCATATAAGATCATAAAAGATGCTTTCGTGATATCTTGAAGCAAGAAAGAGCGTACTTTTTACATGAATTAAAGATCATATAGTTTACTCGCAGTCGCATCAACTGAAGTGAATGGACAGTTATAACATCAGAGTTTGGAATATATGAGTGAGAATGGGTTAAAAGTGCTATTATCAAAAGGAAAACTACTAGGGTTAAAGTCTATTGACTTAAAATTCTATGAGGAATGCCTGTATGGCAAGTAGAAGAGGGTAAGTTTCAAGAAAACAAGATGTGCTCCAAAGACGCATTTGTTGGAGCTTGTATCACTGATGTGTGGGGACCGGCATAGGTATCATCTCTTAGTGGCTCACGTTATTTTATTTCTTTTATTGATGATTCTAGTAGAAAATTGTGGGTCTATTTCTTAAAGCATAAAATCTAATGTATTTAAGAAGTGAAAGTAATGGTAAAAAGCAAGACAGGTGAAATAGTAAAATGTCTCAGATTAGATAATGAGAGAGAGTATTATGATAAGAGATTTGAGAGTATTGTGCAGCAAATAAAATCAAACATCAGAAAATGATTCTAGGGACACCACAATAGAACGATTAATAGAACTATTCTTTAGTGCACCAAGAGCATGAGGTTACATGCAGGGTAGATGTTGTGAATACTGCCACATATCTCATTAATAGAAGTCCCTCAGCACCATTGGATGGTGGACTATTAGAAGAAACGTGGACTCAGAAAGAAGTGAATCTTTCACATCTTAAAGTGTTCGATTGCACTTCATATGTTCACATTGATCAGAGCACATAAATAAGCTAGATACGAAGTCCAGGAAGTGCACGTTTATACGCTACGGGCAACATGATTTTAGCTATAGGTTTTGGGATACAAAGAATTGAAAAATGATCAGAAGTAAAGATGTAGTCTTCAATGAAAATGTGATGCATAAGGACAGTGTGTAGCAAAATAAAGTCGATGAGAAAGAATTTGTAGAATTGGAAGAGTTATCGGACACGGGTGTTACAGTACTACAGGATGAACATGTGTAGGAGCATAGTGAGGCAGAGCCGGAGACACCTGTTGTGAGGAGGTCTACTCGGGAGAGAAGACCTATGGTCCGATACTTACCCTCCTTACATTATCTATTGCTAACAGATAATGGTGAACTAATTTATTTTGAAAAGGCATTACAGTCAGATACACGAGTTAAGTGGGAGCAAGCCATGGATGATGAAATAGAATCTCTTGAGTTAAATCGTACGTGGGAGCTAGTCACTCCACCTAAGTGTAGGAAAGCTCTTCATAACAAGTGAGTTTATAAGCTGAAGGAGGAGCATGATGGTTCGAAATGGTATAAGGCTAGATTGGTTGTGAAAGGGTTTCAACAAAAGGCAAGTATCGACTTCATCGAATTATTTTCACCAGTGGTGAAAATGTCTACGATTCGCATGGTCTTGAGTATAGTAGTTTAGAGGACTTACATCTAGAGCAGCTAAATGTCAAGACAACCTTTCTTCAAGGGGACCTTGAAGAAGAAATATACATTCATCAGCCAATAGGATACGTGACACCAGGAAAGGAGAACAAGGTGTGTAGACTAAAGAAGAGTCTATATGGTCTGAAGTAGGCCCCGAGGCAGTGGTATAAGAAGTTCGACAGTTTCATGTCGAAAAATGATTTTAGGAGATGTCGTATAGACCACTGTTGTTATTTGAAGAACTTTGATACGTCGTACATCATCCTTCTTCTGTACGTTGATGATATGCTTGTGGTCGGATCAAGCATGAAGGACATCTTAGATCTCAAAAGACAACTGTCTAGAGAATTTACCATGAAGGATTTAGGAGTTGCAAAACAAATCTTAAGTATGAGGATAAAGCGTGATAGGAAAAATAAGAAACTAGTTTTATCATAGGTAGAGTACATAGCCAAGGTACTTGATCGATTCAGTATGGGGGGTGCTAACTCAGTTAACACTCCATTGGCCAACCACTTTAAGCTTTCTAAGGAGCAAGGTACGAAGATGCAGGAGGAATGAGACTACATGGCTAAAGTCCCATGCGCGTCAGCTATTGGGAGTCTTATTTATGCTATGATGAGCATGAGACCAGATATTTCTCAAATAGTGAAAGTTGTTTGTAGGTTCATAAACAACCCCGAGAAAGAACATTGGGAAGCTGTGAAGTGGATCCTCAGATACCTGGTAGGTACTGCGGATGTAGGACTGTGTTATGGAGGATTGAAAATCAAGCTATAAGGTTACAAAGATTCAGATTTGGCAGGAGATATCGACAATAGAAGAAGCAATATAGGTTATGTCTTTACTTTGGGTAGTGTTGCAGTCAGTTGAGTCTCTTAGTTAAAGAAGATAGTATCTATCAGTACAACGGAAGCAAAATATGTTACAGCGACAGAAACATGAAAGGTGATGGTGTGGATGCAAGGTTTTATGGAAGAGTTGGGAAAAAAGTAAGAAGATTGTAAGCTGTACAGTGACAGTTAGAGTACAATACACATAACTAATAATTTAGCCTTCCATTTAAGGACCAAGCATATTGATATCAGATATCATTTCATACGTTCGTTACTGGAAAATAGATCGATTGCTCTAGAGAAGATTCATACAAGTGAGAATCTTTCGGATATGCTGATCAAGGTGGTCACATGGGAGAAGCTGAAGCTCTGTTCAGCTTTGATTGGTCTTCAGGCTTGAAGATAGGGAGGTGGTGCACTCTTGATGTAGAAGATGAAAGTTTACGAAGGTTTATGGTGATGTGCCTCTAAGTGGGAGATTATTGAGAAGTGGAGGCACATCTGGCAGCGCTACTCGACCAATCGAGTGGCTGCTCGACTCAAAGTCCAGTGTTGAAAATTATTCTTTGGTCCGTGGTGCTCGACTGGTCGAGGGTCCGCTCGACCAATCGAGGAACCTGCTCGACTAGTCAAGGCTACGCAAAATCTTACGTGGATTTCACACAGACTGCAGAAATTTGAGGCGGTTTTGTAAGGGTGCGAAATGAAAGTTGCCTAAACTATAAATAGGGGTTCCTAGGGTTATTCTATGGTATGAGAAATGGTTTTCTAAGATAAGCTAAGGGTTTTTTTTTTGTGCATGAGAGCATCAAGAGGTTAGTACATTGGTTGTAATCTTCATTTTTTTTATAGTGGAAGTTTGCACCTGTGGTTTTTTACCCTTGTTGGAGTTTTTCCACGTATATCTTGTCTTGTAGTTTGTTTAGAATGCTTTGATTCTTCTTTTGGATTATATTTCTTTTTGTTTATCGTTTATTGGTGAGACTGGAGATTGGATCTTGGTTCACCACGTTGTTTGCATGCTGCGCAACACACATTACTCTAGTGATGTTGATGCAACTCAAATTTTGGCACACCTCGAGACCAATTTAAGTTTGTAGCAAGATGCTAATGCATCACCTCTTTCTAAAGTCTTGCATATCACACTAGCCCCTTAGTCAACTCGACATGATGATGATTGTGTTCCATCTCAACCAACACCACCCAATAGGTCTTCGCCATCTACACCTCGGGTTTAGGTATTTTCTCCGCAGGTTATTATGATTTTTTTTTTTTTTTGTAAAAATTATGATTTCATTTCAAATCTATCAGCAGATGTACACTTGGGCTAACCAGGTGCACCAAAAAATACTTGGGAACTTATCATGAGTAACAACAAGGAAGGGGAAATAATAGAAAAACTTAGAAACAGGGCCTAGTGCTCCCTAATCGACCCTAGACCCACCTTGTCAAGGAAGAGAAGGCCCCTAACATCAGGAGGGAAAGTAGAAAACTTAGCAAACCAAGCGGCAGTCTGACTACCATTGCCCAAACGGGCCATGGCATCCGCCAGAGCGTTACCTTCCTTTAAGATGTGAGCAAAATGTGCCTACTCCAAGCATTTTAATCTATCGATCCTGTGGCGCCGGTAGGTCCATTTCTAGCCTAGATGAACAAGATCGTTCAATACATCTATGGCCAATTGGGAGTCAGATTCAACAATCAATTTTTAGCGGCTAGAGATAAGACAATGAGAGAGGCCATCGTGGATTGCACGAAGTTCCGCGATAGTGTTAGAACCTACCCCATATCCTACTGCAAAAGCAAAAAGGAACTCGCCTCTATCTCCTCTACACATACCACAGCTTCCAGAGTTTCCAGGGTTACCTCTAGATGAACCGTCTATGTTAATCTTAAATTAATCCGAGTTCAGCTTTAACCATTTAACCACTGATAGATGCTTGGAAGGGGAGTCGAACTTGCTGAAATCCTGGCCAAAGAAAACACTGAAGGCTGCAACTCAACCTTGGGAGAGGCTAAAAATAATGGTGCTGATTTGGGGCTGCTGATATAAGCCATCCACCAACACACTCGGGCGGTGAGGGAGTGCGTAAAGACAAACTTTCTGTCAAAGATAACAACGTTTCTCAACAGGTTATCAGGATAGTTATTCAATGATATGTCGATCGAGTCTTCTAAGTTCACTCCAACTCAAGGACTTCATAAACTATTTAAATTGCTACTAGTATTGCTGGTTCCTCTTCTACTTTGGCAATTAATGTTTATCCCATGATTACTTGATCAAGTAGAACGGGTTGTGGATAATTTCATGGCCAAGGTGGACCAAAAAAGGCCTGATCGGAGATGGAGATGATTTGGACCATTAGAACTTAAAACAGATGTGTCTCGCAAATCAGAATGAATTATCAGATGTAAAATATATGATTTTGAGCTTTAGGAGTGCTTAGGATAACTAGGAGAACAGTGTGGTGAAGCCAAATAGGACACTTACTATTTTTTGCTAACCGTCTGTAAATAGTAACTTTACTATCTATAGTAAGTTGTGATTTCTCAGATTTTTAGTTGTAGTTTGATTCCAAAATTTCTTCCATGACTTAATATCCCTATTTAAAGGGTTATAGACTCGTTTATTTTAATCATCAATTAAATTACGAATTTTATAGAATTTATTTTCTTTTTTCCTTGCTTTTTTCCTTGTGGATTAGAGAAATCTCTATGAGCAGTCCAGAGAAGCACTGTGGAGTCGGAGTAGTTATCCTTAAGGAAGACGGTGATTGACCTCATCACATTCATCCCTGTGTCATCACTATATCTAAATCTGCTCAAAATTCTTTTACTACTTTGACTGCAATTATTGACAACATGATAGAGAATCTTCCTATTCAATAAGCCTTAACTCAGGGTGTGTTATTGATAGGTAGTGCCCTTATTTGGAATGCTTGTGGGCTAGGCAATCAGCCTACCATCAGAACTCCGAAGAAACTGATTAGGAAATTCAACCCAATGCTGGTAGTAATCCTAGAACCGATGATAGGAGAGGAACGAAGGGTGGCCATTGGTCTGAAGCTGGGCTTTCATTCCTCGGTATCAAATAGTGAGGAAGGGGGTAAAATCTGGGTTTACTTCCACAACCAAATCAATGCGGCGGTGCTCTCTAAATCGCCTCAAATTCTTTCTTTACAAATTTCTGTTCAGAATTGCGGTTTCTTGTTTTGATGTCAATTGTTTATGCTAGATGCTCATATATTTTAAGAAGGTCCCTCTAGTTGGACCTGTAAAATCTTAGCAGAAACTTCATTGGCCCTTGGGTAGTTAGAGGTGATTTTAATACAGTCCCTGTAGCAAGTGAGCGTAGAAGTAATAGAGTGGTGGAAAGGCTGAGTATGTCAGAGTTTGCTTCTGTTATTCAGCACGTTAGCCTGGTAGATGCAGGTTTCATTGGGAACAACTTTACGTGGAGTAACAACAGAATGGGGAATGATAGAATTTGGGCTAGGTTGGACAAAGTGCTCATGAATGATAGATGCGCGGAAGCGTTCCCTTCCTTCCGAGTTGAGCACCTCCCCCGTGTCAATTCGGACCATGAGCCATTGCTTCTTTCTTTTCCCCCTCAGCAGGGGCCCAGCATTTGTCCTTTTCGCTTCCTCCGGATGTGGACGCTCCACGACTCATTCCAGTTGGTGGTTAAGAAGGCTTGGGAAGGATTGTGCTCTACCCAACCCCATGATAAATGTGCGGTTAAAACTGAAAAAGACCAAGCAGTTACTAAAAGTATGGAATAAGGTCTTTGGAAATTTATTCAGTCAGACTAAGGTAGCTGAGGCTGAGCTGGATCGATTGGAAGGTAGATTGTAGATCTCTGGAGAGGACGATTTGTTTAAAGAAAGTCTAGTTGCCATGAGAAAGCTGGCCAATCTCGAATTGATGGAGGAAATCTTCTGGAAGCAAAAAACAAGAAACTCTTGGCTGGATGAAGGGGACAAAAATGCAAAACACTTCTATGCTTCAGCTTGCGAGCGAGTTAGGCGGAGTATGATCAGCTCGCTTAAAGATGATAGTGGAACTTCCTTCATAGGCTAGGCCCAGATCAAGGCGGCTGCAGTTCAACATTTTGAAAAGTTATTTCAGGCTGAGCCTACTGTGGACCCCAGCTCTTTTCTCACTACCATCCTTCGGATACTAAATTTGGAAGACACCGATGATCTGCTTGCCCCTCCTTCCTTTTAGGAAACTCAGTCTGCAGCTTTTGACATTCCCAAAGACAACGCCCCAGGACCCGATGGGTTTTCCCCTTCATTCTTCATTGTGTGTTGGCCGACAGTGGGAGAAGATATCCACAAAGCCGCATGCGCGATGTTCGCGGGAGAAGCGATCCCGAGAGCCTTCACTGCATCCTTGATTTATCTCATTCCAAAGTCCTTAGCAGCCTCTAAATTTGCTGATTACCATTCGGTCATCCTATGCAATGTGGTATATAAAATATTTTCCAAGATCCTCGCTTCTCGGCTGAGCAAGGTCCTCTTGAAATTGGTCTCTTTGGAACAAGGGGCTTTCATTAAAGGTAGAACTATCACTGAAAATATTGCGATGGCTTTGGAGGCAATGAGATATCTCGACAGGAAAACTAGGGGTGGAAATATCATTCTCAAACTCAATTTGGAGAAAGCTTACGACAGGATCGATTGGAACTTCCTTAAACAAGTGTTGCTTTGCTTTGGGTTCAGTGACAGGTGGGTTGCTTTAATGGAAGCATGTTGGGGAAACAGTTGGTTCTCAGTTCTTATTAACGGGGAGCCGGTGGGCTTCTTTAAATCCTTTAGAGGTTTATGCCAGGGGTACCCTCTCTCCCCTGGATTGTTCATCCTTGCAGCGGAAGCCTTTTCCAGATCCTTCAAATAGCCGATCGGTAGAGGTTGGTGTAGTTCGTTCAGTCTGCCGAGAAGATGCCCCCTTATCTCTCACTTCCTGTTTGCAGATGATACATTGCTGTTTGTGAATGGCAGTCGTGAATCGCTGATGGTTGTAAAGGAATTCGTGAACTCCTTCCAAAATACCTCTGGTCATAAGATTAACAACACCAAGAGCTGCTTCGTTCCCTCCAAACTCTTATCTCCAGCAAGGATCAGGAGTACTGAGTGCATTCTGAGATTCTCTAAAGCCAGATCGGGGGTTCTTTATCTTGGATTTCATCTTTACAAAGGCAGAATTACCTCAGTTATGTTTCAGTTGCTCATGGACAAAATATCTAATAGGATTAGTGGATGGAATGCTCGGTTTTTGTCCCAGGCTGGTAGGCTTACCCTCATCAAACATGTGTTGGGTAGTATCCCCCTCCACACCTTGGTAACCATGAAGACACCAGCTCAAGTTTTAATCGATTTGGAGCAAAATTTTGCTCAATTTTTTTTGGGGTTGGGCGGATGGTAAAAAGAAATGCCATTGGATTACATGGAGCAATATTGCAAGGCCGATTGAGGAAGGTGGCATAGGAGTTCGAAAGTCGAAAGAGGTGTTGTCAGCCCTTCGTATGAAAATGGTCTGAAATGTGAAGTATGGGGATAAGGAGGGTCCTTGGGTGGCTCACATGCGAGCCATGCATCGGGATGATCTAGAGAATGCAACCGAGGTCAGAAGCTCCATTTGCGCATCTCCTTATTGGAATGAGATTAGGAACGTTCTTCCGACCATAAATAACAACGTCCAGTGGCAGGTGGGATCAGGGGTTCTGAATTTATGGCGGTCCAATTGGTTTGGTCTCGACCCTCTCCTTCAGTTAGTTGTTAGCCCTATCCCTAGCTCACTTCAGTCCCTTCAGGTCAGAGATTTCATCGGCTCCTACCTCCCTCCTCTGTTTATTTATACCTGTCCTAGGATACTCTTAACTCCATATTCCAGGGGGGGTTTGCTACCACTAATGAAAGACCTGAGATGTTTTGGCCACATGACCCCTCTGGCTCCTTTTCGACGAAATATTCATGGGAGCTCTTAAGAGAGCCGTCTCCAGGTAGATGGTGGGTTAATTGGATCTGGCATAGTAAAGTGCCCCCAAAGATGTCGTTGTTTCTTTGGAAATTGTTGTAGGGGGCGATTCCCGTTGATGAAAGGGTGCAGATAAAAGGCATTCACCTAGCGTCCATTTGCTCTTGTTGTGCAGACGAGAACATTTCTAAGCCAAATCAGGAATCCATCCACCACCTATTCCTTCTGGGGCAGATTGCTTCTCAGGTTTGGTCCCACTTTGGCGCGCTATGTGGGGTATCCCTCCTCCATCATCTGTCGGTCGAAGAAAGGCTGGTGCAATGGAAAAATGCTGGGGCTCAGGGCGTGGCGGCAACCCCCATCAGGAGAGTTATCCCAGTTCTCATTTTTTGGGAGTTATGGCGTTCAAGAAACGGGGCGAGGAAGGTGAATCGCCCCATGTCTGCTAACCACTCCATCACGAGGATAAAATGGTGGGCTTCACGTATCTTGGAGAATCATCAGGCCTGCCTCCAGCTTCTGGGCGTGGCTGGTTTCGTAAATCGGCCCCACCCCAAGCAGATTTCTTCCATGCAGATGGTTCACTGGGCCAAGCCACCTATTGGTTGGGTGAAAGTGAATGTAGATGGTTCAGTGCGTGAGAATCCAGGCTTTTCTAGTGGTGGCGGAATCTGTATAAGGGATGATGGTAGTTTTGTTTTTGTCTTCTCGTCTGCCTATGGGGTGGTTTCGAACAACCAAGCGGAGATTCGGGCCATATATGATGGTATTGTCCTCTGCTTGGATAGAGGTTTTTGAAAAATTATTGTTGAAACCGATTCCATGGTTGCGGCGGGGCTTCTATCAGGGACTTCAACCACCCCTTGGAAATGGAAGCCCTGGGTCGCTAGGATCAAGAGATTGGAACAGACAGTTGAATTTGTCTTCTCAGTAATTCCCAGGGAAGGAAATGGCCTGACTGACGGTATGGCTAGGGAGGCTAGCGGGACTCAGGAGTCTCTTGTGATTTCTCATTATCGGGATCTTCCTCCTCACATTCGAGGCCTTCTGTTCTTAGATAAGGTCGGGTTAGGTGCTGTTAGAGATACCAGAGTGAAGATGTATAGTTTGGTTTTTTTTTTCTGGCTTTTTTCTTTTTGATGGTCGTTGGTGAACACCCCTTATGATAGGTGGCCTGGTTTTACCCTTGGGCCACTTGAAGCTTCTACTCTGTATAGCCCTCTTTTGTTAATGATATACATGGGTTTTTTGAAAAAAAGAAGAAGAAGCCTTAACTCGGTTTAAGTGGATTGCTGCGATGCAAAAAGAACTAAATGGCCTTAACCACAATTAAACTTGGGATCTAGTTCTCATACTATCAGGATGAATGTGGTAGGCTCGAGATGGGTGTTTAAAACAAAGTTCAAGTTTGATAGGTCAGTAGACAAATTCAAAGCTCGTTTGGTTAACAAAGAGTGTAAGTAAAAAAAGAAGGTATCAATTTTGAAGAAACCTTTAGTCCTATCATTAAACCTACTACTATTCATTCGATTAGTGGCATAAAGCAATGTATAAACCTCAGCCTCAACGTTGAAATCAAATTTGTTTGAAATATACTGATGGACTTACTCTTCAAATTAATCCTCCAACCCCCCTGACAAACATGGTACATTATCGGTGAACTAATTACTTAGCTAGCCAAAGTAAGTTCAAAAAATAAGTAGATTTTCAGGGAGGCCAACTCCTCTACAGATAGCTTTGCCCCCATTGGTAACTCGGGATGGTGATATTTATTGTAGCAACAACCCATTGCTCTCAGTTAAAGATCTTGCTGTGATGGACGCTCTACGCATATATGTGTTGCTACCCTATTATCTGTTGTGGATGCTGGATCACAATTTGCATAATGAGTTCTTTGGCCCTTCTTATTCTCAAGACTTGAGTTCTAATCATGAGAATTAGATTCTTCATTCATTGGGTAAGTTTTTGTTGTTGTTGTTTTTTTTTTTTTTTTTTTAAAATTTTTTTTTTTAACAAGAACTAAATCCTTCTTGAATTTAATTTTTTCATTAGAAATTGCTCAAATACATATATATATATATATATATATATATATATTTTGGGAATACACACACACACACACACATTTGTTGTAACATACTTAAATGACTAAGAACACGTTTGCTTCTTTTGAGCCCAGGCACAAAAATGTCTTCTCTTATGGAGTTTCATCTTATTTTATTTGTTATACGCTCTTTCAATACATGCAAATCTGGATTAAATCCCACAACCATCGAGTAAAGAAAAACACCAGCTTCAAATTCTATTGATCGGTCTCTATATTCTCCGACAAAAAGTACGTCTGAAATCTGATGTATGTTTGAAAAATGTAGAGATGGAAGCATGCCTCTGAATGAGAAAGTTAGATATGCATGAGCATGATTTGTCATGTCAAATACTATTTCAACGTGGCTCAATGCCCATGAATGTACTTTCTTTTGTCATCACACTTCTCAAGAGAATTCATAACCATGCATTCGACAGGTGAAAGTAGCATATGCACTGATCAGAGGAAACATACAAGACTGTAACGGGGAATAAAGCAAACAAGAACAGTAATTTGCAAAGAGATGTTAGAACAAGGTCTTTCAAAGCAAGAGAAAGAGATTGCAGGTCCGTAGAGATTGCATTCACCAAGCAAGAAAGCCTGTTAAACACTAAGACAAAAAGAAAAAGAAGAAGAAGGGTCTAAAAACCCCGTGCTAGACTAAGTTGATAGTTCAGCGTCATTTCTGAATGGTGATGACAGGTGCATCATCATCATGGCACACGCATGTGGCGATCTGAGTGTCCATATCGTGGGGCCCCATTGTGGGTGGTGCATAACCCCACAGTCATACTGTTTGGATGATCTCAACCATCTAGTTTATCTCATTGAATTTGGCCAGCTGCAAAGTTTATTTTCATTTAAAAATCTAGTTGATACCCATGGATTGGATGGTCTGGATCAGTCAATCAGTGGGATTTTTAGGCTATGTTCTAACCACAGTGGGGCTCACGATTTAAGCGGTTTTGACCACCAAACATTCATGCCACATATAAAGTGGATAAGTCACTACCTTTCAGAAATGTTGTTGAACTATCATTGATACTGTCCAAAGCTTGCATAGCCTAGTAGGGAGTGACACCCATGTTTGCGGTAGATTAAAACCCATCTTTGATGAGAACGTCCTCTCCTTCCTGCCAAAACCAAATCCAATATAAACGCATTCTCTTTACATCAGCATCCAACATGTAAAAGGAGAGGATGCGCAGGTTTACCTGCGGGCGCACGCTAGGTCTCTTCACAGTCTGATCAGGCACCAGTCCAAAGTGGATGTGTGGGAAGTGGGCCCACTGAAAAACGACAAGGCCCAGAAACCAAGAAAGAACACGAGAAATGAATTGAAAACCCTAGTTTTTGCATCAGGAGGTAATTCCAAACAGAAAGCAGAAACCCTAGAAGAAGAAGAAGAAGAAAAAAGGGTAGAGAAGAAAAATGTCTTGGATCTCACGTTCTTCGCAGCCGCGCTGAAGGCCTCTCTGTGGGTTATGTCGGGATTCCCGGCCTTGATGCGTTGGATCTCGTCCCTGCAGTCTCAGCCCACAAGAAAACACATACATGTTAAAAAATCGCCTCCTTTGCTTTCAGAATCCATAAATAAAACAGAAGAGAAAACGAGGGTTGCTCTTGTAGTCCCCGGAGTATTCAATGAATCCCTTGTCCGTTAGCTAGACCATGTTTACCGTAAACAGGCCATGGGCCAAGCATGAACTCCGATGAGTAATCCTATCCATTCAATCTATGAACAGAAGATCATCGAATGGTCAAAAATCTGCTTCCATGGTTGGGATCATGTTTAGAGAAAGCGGTGGTGCATGCTGTCCACTAATCCAGATGGCCCGCCAGGGAAAGGATAGCTAGTAAGAAAGACTCCTCCTTTCAGTTGCGTGGATCTTTTCATTATTACTCACTTGATGAATCGGTTGTACGCAGACGGAACTCTTTGTCTCTTCTCCGGAGCTGCACCAAAACACACAGAAAAACAAAGCTCATGACCCATCACTGACTTTTGCTGCAGAGCTTTTTAACTATATTATCATCACCTCATCATCACCATCACCCGTCTCTTCGTACTTCCATTTTTCTTCTTTTATTTATTTATTTTTTTATTTATTTGAAGTGAGAGAAATGATAGAGACTGAAAGAGAGGAGCATCAACTAGCTTTGGTTATTTGTTCGTGGAAACCTAACTTTTTTTAAAAAACCTTCTTTGTGATTTATGGGTTTTGGTAGGTATGTTTGAAATTAAAAGTGAGGAGATTGAAGACTGTTCATTAGTAAAGAGAGAGGTTGTGGTACGACCAACAAAACCTAAGAAAGTAGGCAGAGGAGGGGTAGGGTTGTAATTGAAGGCATTAATGGTTATTTTCTCTCCAATACCAGACCGGAAGAAGTCCACCGTGTTAGCAAGCAACCCCTTCTAGCAACACCATTTTAAAGGCATCTTTAATGGGCCAATTTCATTCAAAAGTCTAAAGCGAAATTGCATGGATGTCTAACGGAAATTACCATGATTTTCTCTTGAGAAAGCAAGACAAGGGTAAAAAGGTAAATAGTCTCACGTCTGTTAACTACGGGCGTTCTCGGGGGCTCGTCGACTCCTCTTACCGATACCAGAGTTTCATTTGGGTTGGACTGGTCGAGCAACAAGCTCGGCTGCGGCGTAGTGATCTCATCCTGAAAAAAGAAAAAAGAAAAAATAGAATTGAAACGCACAAAATAAAAGAAACGATCATCGCGATTCGGAAGATGGATGCAATTAATAAAAAGAAGAGGAATATATATATATATATATATATATATATATATATATATATATATATATATATATATATATATATATATTACATAGGAATTCATTGCAGTAAAATCACTCAGATAATCGAGAACGAAAAGACAGCTGAAAAAAAAAAAAAAAAAACCCAAACCGAGAAATATACCAAGAGATTATGAGGAGAGAAGAAAGCATGGCCAAAATGGAGCTGATTTGCAGCAGGAAGAAGCAAGCCGCGCATGTTAACAGAGAGGAGGTTGGTGCAGTGACCGCACCGCACCGTAACCGTCTTCAAGAGACTGCTACAAGGAACGCTCACCTGCCATTGAAACAAAAAGTAGCCGAGAGAGAGAGAGAGAGAGAGAGAGAGAGAGAGAGAGAGAGAGAGAGAGGTGACTGTGGATAAGAGAGAGGGAGAGAGAAAAGGCGAAGAAGGGATTTAAGAGACAGAAAAGATACCGCGAGGACGGTGTCGCAAAAGTTGCAATGGACGTAACAGAGCTGCTCGGAGGGAGGGAGGTGGTCCAGGGAAAAGGCAGAGGAGGAGGACATGTTTGGTTGACTGATTGTGATTTGATTGATTGATTTTTTAACCAACTCTGTATCTTGAACTTGATGATGTGAAGGAAGAGAAATCAGAGAGAGAGAGAGAGAGAGAGAGCTAGGAGCTACTGCTCGTGGGAAAGTAGGAAAGCAACCTTCCTTCAATCGCTTCTTGTGTAGTTGTGCAATGGTGCCTATATTTATATGTCTACAAGGTTTATACTGTTCTCTGGGAGGGCATGTAATTTTATATACATATGCATATGTGAAGTGCACTGCTTTTAGTAATATACCTTGATCTAAACCGTCCAAATTGTGGGTGCATCTATGGATGGGTCATTACGAGAGGTGACTTATTTGATTCTATGGCTGCTTATGCCACTTGTTGCGCAAGCACTTAGAAATGGTACACTACCCATTTATTAACTTGAATTAAACGGACTAAATTCAAGACAACCACTACCATTAGGTTACGGACCAAGAGTCAGATTGGTTGAATATTCATAATGTCTGATCGGTGGACACTTATTTGTCCAATTAATGTCCATCAATCTTATATTAAGATAATTCAATGAGCATAATTTTTGGGTCATGGGATATCTAAACTGATATACTTAATTTTGGACAGTTTAATTAAAATATTATTATTATTTAAAAAATTGAATGGTAATTTGATTACTAGCCTGAAACTCCTACAATTTAAAGGTAATTTCTTAGGTTTATTTAATAAGTGAAAATCCATGGAAAACTAAAGAAATTTTTGCCATGGAGAATTTTAAATGTGGACAAGTATAATAGTTATAGGTAGAATCTATGGTAATAAGAGGAAAATTTCATTTCTTTTATAATGAATTCCCACTTATTGCTTGATGAATTTCTGCCGCGCGTAGACTATCCATTTACACTTTACACTTTGACTAGCGGTTGTGTTTTCTTTTTATTATGTTTTTCATCCAGAAGATTTTAGGGGGGCCAGTCTGAGCGGTTTGGATTGACAAACGGTGCATCCTATGCATCCAGTCGGTGTGTGCATGACATGTCATATAACAGGAAATAGATGCTATCAATGCCAAATGTAGATGTTCGTCATCTATCTTTTTGGTCCCGTTTTGTTCATGTTCATCATCTATCTGTCATCTGGGGCTATGCTGAGGTAGCTAGTGGCTAGCATATGCATGATGTTAACATTTAAAAGAGTGTTTTCATCCATGTGGATATAAAACGATTCATAATCCATGTGAATTGACCTGAACTTACGAACCTTATTATGGGTTGACCTGGTCAGCTCATCCTAGCTCATGGATTGGCCGGGGCCGAGTTCTGGGTCCATTTAGTAAACCGGCCGTGCTCCAAATGACCTTGCATACTTCCCCAACCCCACCCATTGCCACCCCTACCTACCTTGGCCTGCTGAATTCGGAGAGCTGAACAATCCTAACCATCTGTCCACACACAGACCATTGACCGTTACCATTTGTCCATTTTCTTAACTGTTAAACTATCATCGATCCAACGGCTAAGATTGACCAAATCGTAAGTTATTATTATTGTTTTTGCCGTAGTGGGCGCACTGGGTGGAAAATTTTCCACTATATAGATAACATCCATTCAAATTTAGAATACACTCAAGTCCGCATATTTAAAAGAGCTATGCATAGACCAAACGCGCTACACGTACCAAGCTGACAAACGTGTATGAAATCCGTGCATTCATCAAGTGGGACCGACAGTGAGAATCTGCCCCACGGATCAGGTCATTCCTCAAATTAGGTGGGCCACACAAGTGTGAGAGAAAAAGCGGTTGGAAAATCAATGACGAGTTGTTTTATTCTTACACGTGAAGTCCACCGTATTACTTGACCAGCCCACATGTTTTGGTTTAGGGGAGACTTGTCCACTGTTGGCGGCGCGGATGGGCGGCCAGGTCGTCTCTCTTTCAATCTGCATCCGCGCGAATCGCGCTGGCACTTCCGATTAAAAATGAGAGGAGAAGAGAAAGGAACGCGAACTACGGCGCATAATGCACCCGGCCCAGTGGTGGTGAAAAAAAACGCCGTGCAGCTGGAGGTGTACACGAGTCGTACCCCTCGACTCAGCTCCACCACTATCTGACCTCAGCTTGAACTCGGCTCGGCTCGGTCCTTAAGCTTGATTGGTCAGCTCGTTTCAGCTTGATCAACAATTCGGGCCACTTTGAGCCAAGATCGAGCCTCTGCAGCATTTTTTAAAAAACAAATGGATTGTACTTTCAATTTCTCACAGAATATAAAGCAGCTGCATCGGTTTACACGTATTTCATCAAACACTCAGCAAGTAACAAAAAAAAATCAAAGTATAAGGGTATTTGTTTCATATCCATACCTTCTTTGCTACTAGCCGACAATTCATTAAGTCATTTCATCAAACACTTGCTGAGCAACGTCAATATCAATATAAATGAGTCACCGAACTGGTTCGATCGGAGTTGAGTAGAGCTCGGTCAAGCTTGAACTCGCCTTGAAATTTTTTAGTGCTCAAAAAATTAGTTCAACTTAGCTCAAACTCGGTCAAGCTTTTTTGAGTCAACTTGAGCAAGCTAACTAAGCTAACTCGGTTCGTGTACAGCTCTACAGGCAGCAGCGTGTTAGATGCACCCGGTCCAGCAGCAGTGAAAAACAAATAATTGCAATTATGGGAAGTGGGTTGGCTGGTGTACCGCACCACCAACCTGGTTGGTGTGGATACTTGTTGTGCCAAGACCAGAGGATATCAAAATTACATGGCGCCACGATAATGTATTTTTTTAATCTATATCTTCATTTGGCCATATCATTTTAGGGTATGATCACAAAAATGAGACATATCCAAATCTCAAGTGGAGTACACCACAAATATTAGTGCGATAGTGATTCTCACAGTTAAAATATTCCCAAGGCCCACCGTAGTGTTTATTTTCTATCCAATCTGTTTAAGGTCACACACCTCGATGGAGAAGAAAACAAATATCATATTGATCGAAAACTTCTATAACCTTAAAAGGGTTTCAATGGTAGATGCAAAATCTCCAAATACTATTTGCAGTGTCGTCCACTTGATCGTTGGATCTGTCTTAATTTTCAGCTTAAGCCTTATGATGAGCTCACCAAATGAAGTCGGATGGTTTGGATATAACATATACCACATCATGGAACCCACAGAGCTTAGTGACGTTAACACACCACCTGATGTGCGGTACACCTGCCAATCCGCTTCCAGTAGGTATTTACGGGCGTGGGACCGGACCAGTAATGAACAAGTCATTTCAACCTTTCACCATGGTGTCGGGCCTGTGCTTGCGGATTGGAAAGGAAACGGATTGGGTAATGCCCCTTGCCATGCGGTGGTGAGCGCAGGCATGAATTGGCCGGATTTGATTGTCCTTGGGCTGCCCATAACAATGGCCACAACCGTATATGTACCTAGCTGAACAACCTTCCAACATGCTTGTCTAAGCGAGTAAGCTGAAAGCGAGAGACAGCGGTCGAGTAAACAGATACAGCGCACATGATTGTCTAGCCTATGAACGATAAGCAACTTAGAGAAGCATTGCTTGGCTAACAGTAGAAGAACAGTCATAGAAATCATAATAATGATAAGAGAAAAAGCTAGAGAGTAGCTCCTTGACTATCGTAACCACTGAGGTAATAAGAGAAACATCTAAAAGAATAAGCGGTGTAGTAGAAATATACAAATAACCAAAGAAATAACAGAGAAATGGGTTTACTTCTCTACAAAGTCTGCATGGAATTCCCTACAGGCAGCAAGGCCCAAGCAGTGCTGGTTCGTTTGGGCTTAGAACAAATGCATCCCTCTCAAGATCTCCATTTTTCTATGGAAAGTCATGCGCAATGCAATCCCTGTCAATGTGGCCATTCAATGCATTGGGATCAGCTTGGCTTCCTACTGTGTCTGCTGTGGTTCAACTTGCGACCACGCCCTAGCCACATCCTCTGCTTCTTCCCACTCCTCATCTCCTCCATACGTACCCATGATGACCAACTCCCTTTCTCAGCCTCCCCAACCTGTCCGATCCATCTCCCCCATGTATCAGGCCCTCCCCTCGGTTACCAGCAATCAACAGTCCCGTCCCCAGCCTCTCATTCCCCCCCACTTCCTCATACTAAAGAATCCAACCCAGCGTCCCTCTTCATCCCTTAACCCAGCCACCTACACAACCCCACCTCGCTGCCTCTAGGCCTCTTCTTCAACCAACGGTCTCTTCTCACTAACATCAACAACCTTAGTTCAGCTTCGTCCCTCACCAACCACTACGTTGAAGACCTCAACCAACTATTCTACCACAGTAAGGTTGCTATTCTCGTCTAGAGCCATTTCACCAATTTATACCTAATCCCTCTCATTCATTCTCAATCCATCCAGGACCGCATCACCCGATGGAGTGTAGCTGCTTCTTCCTCCTCCATTCGGTGCATCATTTGTGTTGCGCAGTACGCCAATAACGCAGTGAATCGAGATTTAATCTCCTGTCTAACTCACAAACGATAAACAGAAAGAAATATAATCAAGAAGTAAAATTAAAGCATACCAGACAAACCACAAGACAAGATATATGTGAAAAAACTCAAAACGAGGGTAAAAAATCATGGGCGCAAACTTCCACTATGAAGAAAACGAGATTACAAGCAATATACTAACATTTTTCCTTTTATGTATAGAGAAAACCCTTGGCCTACACCTTAGAATACCTTTTGCATACCCTGGGACCCATATTTATAGTTTAGGCAACTTCCCTTTCGCACCTCTGCGAAAACTGACTTAAAAATCTGTAGTTCGTACAAAATCCGAAAACGAATTTGCGTAACCTCGACTGGTCGAGCAAGGCCCTCGACCGGTCGAACACCTTAGACCAAAAACTAATTTTGCTCACTGGATTTTAAGTCAAGCCAGTCCTCGATTGGTTGAGTGGGCCACTCGACCAGTCGAGTAACCCTGTCCAGATGTGACTCCATATCTCAACAATCTCTCACTTGGAGACACATCACCGTAAACCTTCGTCTTATACATCTGGAGTGCACCACCTCCTCGTCTTCAAGCGTGAAGACTAATCAAATCTGAACAGAGCTTCAACTTCTCCCGCATGATCACCTTGGTCAACACATCCTTAGGATTCTCACTTGTATGAATCTTCTTTACAACAATCAATTTATCTTCTCATAACAAATGTATGAAGTAATATCTGATGTCAATATGCTTGGTCCTTGAATGAAAAGCTGAATTCTTGGCCAAGTGTATTGCAGTCTGACTGTCATTGTACATATTACAATCTGCTTGCTTCTTACCTAACTCTTCCATGAAACCTTGCATCCACACTATGTCCTTGCACGCTTCTGCAGCTGCAACATATTCTGATTCCTTTGTATTGATAGATACAATCTTTTGTAACTGAGAGACCCAACTGACTGCAGTACTACCTAGAGTAAAGACATAACCTGTAGTACTTCTTTTGATGTCGATATTTCCTGCCAAATCTAAATCCATGCAGCCTTGTAACTTGATTTCTGATCCACCATAGCACAACCCTATATATATCCATAGTACCTACCAGGAATCTGAGGATTTACTTCACAGCTTCCCAATATTCCTTCCCGGGGTTATTCATGTACCTCTTAACAACTCCCACTGCTTGAGCAATGTCTGACCTCTTACTCACCATTGCATACATGAGATTCCTAATAGCTGACGCGCATGGGACTTTAGTTATGTAGTCTCGTTTCTCCTGTGTCTTTGCACCTTGCTCCTTAGAAAGCTTGAAGTGGTTGGTTAATGTAGTGCTAACCAGCTTAGCACCTCTCATATTTAATCGATCAAGTACCTTAGCTATGTAATCTACCTGTAACAAAATCATTTTTTTATTTTCTCTGTCACGCTTTATTCTCATGCATAGGATTTGTTTTGCAGCTCCTAAATCCTTCATTGCAAATTTTTTAGACAGTTATCTTTTGAGATCTGAGATGTCCTTCATGCGTGAACCGGCCACATACATATCATTAATGTAAAGAATAACGATGATGTACGACGTATAAACTTCTTCAAATAACAACAGTAGTTTGCATAACATCTTCTAAAACTATTTCTCGACATGAAACTGTTGAACTTCTTGTACCACTGCCTCGGGTTCTGCTTCAGGCCATATAGACTCTTCTTTAGTCTACCCACTTTGTTCTCCTTTCCTGGTACTACGTATCCTGTCGGCTGATGCATATATATCTCTTCTTCAAGGTCCTCATGAAGAAAGACTGTCTTAATATCTAGCTGCTCTAGATGTAAGTCCTTTGTAGCCACTATACTCAAGACCATACGAATCGCAAATATTTTTACAACTAGTGAAAATATTTTGGTGAAGTTGATATCTGTCTTTTGTTGGAACTCTTTCACACACTAATAGAAAATCGGGCAAAGGCTACGAAGAAAAGCCATAGCTAAAGACTTATGGCTACGGTTAAAGTCCGTAGCATGACCGTAGCCATTGGTACTGTAGCCATAGGTCTTAAAGCTATGGCTACGGATTTAATCCGTAGCCATAGATGTAATAGCTACGGATTAAATCTATAACTATACTTTTCGTAGTTCTAAAGGACATACAACTACGGATTATATCTGTAGCAATAGGTACAACGAGAACCGTAGCAATAGGTTGACATAGCAATAGCTACGGTTTCTAGATAAAAGGCTACGGTTAATAGCCGTAGCTACTGTCTTTTTAAAAAAATAGATATATAATAATGGTATCTCTTACCATTGTAGTATATGTCCTGATAGATTAACTCACATAAGCTAATATAGATAAATAGTTCATGGCTAAATCATTCATTCATTCATTCATTTTAATCCATTTACAAAAGTACAATACCAACATAATAGTTATATGTCTATTTAAAGTTCTCATTGACAGCAAGATACAATGCCTTCTCATAGCCAAATAGCTTTTAAACAATCGCAAGCGAGAACTCCATGGATGTGCCTCTACTGGTTATCAATTTGCCATCAACTAACACCTATTCTCAGCTTTGCTTTGATTCGAAAGCTTACTGCACATGGCTGAAAATCAATTTCCTCATACAAACAATGTATTCATATAAAAAAGCTATGGCCCAAAACACGAGATGTGAAGTTCAAATACCTAATATTGAAGATAGTAACTGGTTTCTCACCAAAGAGAAGCATCTTGGAGTCCTTCACCTTGAGCTCATGATCTTCTATCGACCATGGACACTATCATCCACCACAAGATAGTAAGAAACAACACCTTCACATACACACGCATGTTTATTTTATTAGTTACACACACATGCATTGATGAGAAAAACTTGGAACATGGAAAAATGCTCCAACATCTTTGACAGACACAAACCTACCCTACATCACTAATTATGCCACTACATCTTAAGATGTATCATCAACTCAAAACAAAAATCTAAAAGGAGGCTTGGCCTTCCAATGATCTTCAAATTTGTGGTGGAATGTGGGATGTCTCTTATTTGGATGCATATTGATGTTACTACATTTGAATTTTAGAGTTACTTTACCTGAAGTCAATCTCCCCACTACAAGAAAAGGGAGCTTTAACTTTAGTTCAAAACAGTGGCTAAAAAGGTTAAAAACTGAGGCTAAAGCCTTTAGCCTCAATTTTGCCTCAGTTATCCAAACCGAGGTTGAAAGCCCCGTAGCTAAAGGCTTTAGCCTCAATTTTAGCAACGGAGGCTAAAATGACTTTTATAGCCTCGGTTCTTCAAGTGAGGCTAAAAGAACCTTTTTAGCTTCAGTTTTCTCGAAATGAGGCTAAATCAAAATTTTAGCCTCCGTTATTTACAACTGAGACTAAATCTAAATTTTAGCCTCAGTTGCCTCCAATTGAAGTTAAATCTATTTTTAACCTCGGTTCTCAACAACCGAGGTTAAAGCCTTTAACCACGGGAGTTGTAGTCTCAATTTAGGTAATTGAGGCAAAACTGAGGCTAAAGATAGATTTAGCCGTGTTTCTTTCACTGTGTACCTGCCTTACAAACATCCTAAATCATTAGCTCCCATGATTTGATTAATTAAAAAACCAAGCATTACAATTGTCATTAACAATGCTCAATTCTCCAAAAAAATGAAAGTAGTCCATAGCAATTGAGTAAAAATCATCAAACAAAGATCCAAAATTGAGTTTCATAAAACGTTCGGTACATTGACTTAATATCACCAAATAAAATCTATTGTAATGTATTATATCTTATCATTAAAGCATTTGTCGCAGGCTAGAAAAGAGACATCTACTGGTGATTACGAAATGGACCATATTTAGAACATCACCACTAGCAAAAAACGCACTTCCTTTCCCCTGCAACCATTTGAAACATAACAATTAAAAACATGTCAGACAAAATTTTAGCAAAGACAAAAAAAAAATAAAATAATAATAAATAAAAATTCTAGTCATTTTCCTGACTTAACATTATGATATTAATGGTATGTGATGAAGAATTTAACCATAAAAAATGAAAAAATAATCAAAACTATTCATCAACATGCCCTAATAACAACAAGAACAACAACAACTACAAAAAATGATAACAATTGTTTTGTGAAATTGATGGTTCTTTGCCATCCAAATAACACAAAAGCTCACATCATGCTCAGCCATATTAAACATGAAATCCTCAATACATGGGTTATACCCCAATGACTTGAGCAATATTAAACACAACTTCCAAGTATAAAGAAGAACGGAAAATGAAATCCACACTCTTCTTCTTCACTCTATCAAAGAGAAAACTCAACAGGTAGGAATTCGTTACAAATTATAGTTCACATACTTAAACTATGACATGACAAAAACTAAGAAAGGGACATACCTTAATATGTTGCTAGTTTGAACTCCATTTGAGGGGATTCTGATAATCAAACCAATTAAAAAGATCAGGTTGATGACTTCAACTAAAAAGAAAATAAAAATTCTTTCATAAAAACAAAGATTCTAAGTTCATATGAACTGCCTAGCTTTTTAAGAAAGGATTTATAACCAAGTCTTTGGCAGAAGAAGCAATATTTCTACCCCAAATTCTCACCTAGGAATTCATAAAAAAGGTCATGGATGGGCAATTTCAAGGCAAGCAAACATCGACACATAGAAAAGGTCATGTGCAAAGCACCCACATGGAGGAACCATCCCAATACTTAGTTTCTATAAGCCAACAATATCACAGAAAATGACATTATATGCAGTGTATGAAAGAAGATACATGCAACCATACATCAAAATCCATTGGGTACGATATGATAAGAAACTGCCATTGCTTTAGCAAAATTAGAAGTGTTCAAACAATATAATGCCATCTTAAAGGGAAATTTACAGCAATTCCTCTAATAAAGGAAGATATTTGTTTGGTGTACCACCAAGGTTGAATACTAATTCTTCAAGAACACACACGTATGATAAGTTGGGGCTTTTAATCCTTCGAATCTGGGACACCTTTCATTGATCAAAACTGTCTGTGTGATGGTCTAATTTTGAATGTGGGTAGCAAAGATAAAAATAAAAACTCTTCTATTAGAATATTCTAACCTCCGGATTATTCAAAGCCCTTATATATTCAGTGGTTAAGCAGACTGTCTAGATTCAAAGGAAAAGATGCAAACATTTTGGGTCATTGAAAAGGACCTGATCTGGCGGCTTGACTCCCAACATATCTTGTTACAATACATCAAGGAAGTACTTAAGTGCAGATTTCACTTGATGAGCAGTTCTTATCTGATAATGCATGAGATGTACACTCACTCCCGTCTAGATCAACAAAAGTCTGTACCTTCCCACTAGATCAACTAAACTCCCATTTGAATAAAAAAAATACACACATCCTCATGCTCTCATTTGAAAACATCATCCAAATATCTCACATCATTCATACATGAAGAAGCCAACAGACAAAACATAAAAGGAAAATAATTTTCCTTCATAACCATTATGTCCAATCACCTCACGCACACCAAGTGGCTTTTCCTATGAATCCAAGAACGAACACACACACACGCGCACGCGCACGCGCACACACACACACACATATAAACAAACTAAAATCCAAAAATGATGTGCTACTATATATGCTAAAACAACTCAGAAATAGAACAAAAGTAATGGGCCATGATGCATTGGGGTGTGAAAACCGTCTTGGGTCAGTTCCATACAAGCAGGGTCAGTTCCATACAAGCAGTGTATGTGGTAATCCAGACTATTAATTTGATGGATCTCAGTGTGGGTTGAGTAAGCTTATACACTAGAAGTTCCTAATCTTTTGATTGACAGCTACAAACAAATGGTTAAATAAAAAAGAAAGCAAAAGCCAGGGAAAAGCCGAAAAGCACAAAGTTGTGGTCAGGAACTTCCACATAGAATCAAAAATAAATTATACTAACGCGAATCAATTAATTTTGAGCATGGATAGATAATTACGTACCATTCTCTTTTTATATGGCCATGAAACCATGGATTGACCACAAAATCCAAACGTCTTGGCGCTTTAATGAGTTATCTGTGAATAATGAAAACAACAGTAACTTCCTCATAAAGGAACATATATATAGTCTATATAGAAAATAATCATATAAAAAGGACAAACAAATAAAGACCATTGAAAGTAAAACTAAAAATTTTCTCCATAGGTTGGAGGTTTCCTAGCCCCACACTTACCTTGCAAGTAGAACATGAGCTGTACACGAGTCGAGTTAGCTCGATCAACTCACTCGACTTGCCTCGGCTTGAAACTGGATTCGGACAGAGTTGAGTTGGTTTTTGGAGATCGAAAAAAATTCAAGCCGAGTTCGAGCTTGCTCGAGCTCGAATTGACTGTTATTGCCTGTCAAAATTAACTGTAGCTTTTATTCATTGCCAATAGAAACTAACTTTCTAACCACCTCTATAATAAAGGAAGCAAACAGTAGACCACATTCATGAATGCATCCAAATCAAAGTCAGCAACTATTCTGGCCTCTTTCTCTCCTTTCTTGAGTTCCTTCGGGAGCTCTTCCATCACATGACATGAAAAATAAAATTAAAAAAATTCAATCTTGGAATATGTGCAACAGTGCAAGTCATGTTGGCTAATGTATGCTGATGTTTTCTGAGGGATAAATTCATCTATCCTAAACCCATTATAGGAGACCTCTCATTCCACCTGTTGAAGAACAAAACAGAAATGCAGAACTGAGCTTAAATATTTGACAGCCAAGGAAAGTAAGCGAAAGACAAACAAAATGGAGAACACTTGTCTAAAGAATAGCTAGAGAGAATCTAAAACTAGAAATCCCAAAATTTAATTGAGCAAATGATAGAAAACCCATAGAGAAAAAGGAAAAGAAATGTAATAAACATGGGGGAAGAAAACTAATATTGGACTCCAAGTCCCAACAGTTAAGGCCGTGTTTGGATGCTCACCCAAAATTGAATTGCAATAGTTCGATTCAATGAGTAAATGACACTAGTGAGGCTAGCCACTCAAATTGAAATTATTGTCAATCCAAGTCCAACTGGCCAACTTAAAAGCCCATGGAACTGCAACAAATTAAAATGGTGCTAGTCACAATTTGGCCATATTCTTCTCATAATGAATTTGAATAATTGTCGCCAAACGACCCCTAAAGATGAAATCTACAAATCATCTTTCCTAGCCAAAACCTGTTCTTCAACTCAACAACTGTACCCATTGTGTATGAGCCATGCCCAAAAAGACCTCATCCACAGAACAATCTTAAACATTTGATTGGTAGCCTGCAAATTGACAACTAATCCAACAGTCCACACCCAACTAGAAAATCCTTTGACTGCTATCGCAGAGTTTCTGTGATGGGAAGTGTTTATTGAGGGCATCATCCGTACATGAAAAACCCCACCAATTGAACGATCTGGATCAACAAAACATGAAACCGAAGTAACCAAACCAAAGATGCCATTTTGTTTTGCCATTACCCCGTACTTCCTCATTCTAATTATCAGAACAAAATGCAGTAGTAGCATCTCAATCAAAGTAATTAAAGAAAAAAAATCAAGATTAACATCGAGATTGCAATCTTCAATAAATTTGGCATGCACTCTCAAATATTCAAAACATAAAAAAACCACCAATGAGTTGGCATTACAGTTTGTGATGGATGCAGTGCATATTGTTCACTCCCCAAGTGCAGGGTTGTGATGTAGTAATAACTTAGTAAGACCGAGGTCGAATCCTAAGGGACTAAAACTTGTACGTTATCTAAAATTATCTAGAACTAGAACTAGGCTAAGATGAAATCTAATCTGATTGAATTTGAAGGAATACTGTTGAAATAATTATCTAAACTTGAGAGAACTCAGGAGAAGGGAACTAGGGATTTAGAGGATCCACTTGAAAAGATCAGGGAGATCTTTTGCATGTTTCATGAAAATTAACTGAACTGTCATTGATCTAGTTTTCAAGAGATGAAAGGTACATGAATTAGAATGGATTCCATCACCAAACCATGCCCAAACCACTATTGCAACAACAGAATTAAACTAATTACCACCCAATCACATGTATGAAAGTTAGGAAGGGTACCGTCATCCAACCATGCCCAGGAGACTATGGTGAACAACAGGGCTTCCTGACGTCATAAACACTAAAAGAAATAGGACATGCTCAAAGCCATTGCAGACCCACTATAATTTCAGTCACAACAGACCATTAAAGACTAAAAGCATTCCACTAATTAAACTAAAATCAAAATCAGTTCAGCCTTAAACAAAAGGAACAAGCAAAGTCTCTCCCATCACGCTACAAGCTTCACCTCTTAGCCCTAGCTAAGAGGTTTAGCCAGCCATGATCGGGCTAAATCCCTTTAAACAAAACAGAATAAAATAAAAAAGAAAAAAAAGAAAGAAAGAAAAAAAATAAACTCTATCTTTCTATCTCCCTGCTCCACGTCCCAGCCAAGCCGTCCTCTTCCCTGCTTCACGTCCCCCTCTCTTGAAGATCCTCCTCACGTTCTCTCTCTCCCTTTTTATAAGTAGTAGCAGCCGGTGAGCGTGATTGCTGCAATAGAGTCGAAAACCCACTCTGTTTACGCACAGAAATTTCTAGAACTCTTCTGCATCTGTGATGATTATTAGGCCCATAATCAGACTTATCAAAGGAATCCATGCCACTAATTTGTTTCCCCTCAAAAAACCAGTCAGGTTTGATTGGTTTTAGATCAAATTCGTGGTGGTCCATGAATTATTTCAATTCACCGTCAGTCTTTCGTTTGGGCAGTTGAAATCCGATCTTCACTGTCATTTGTAATTCCACCACCTTGGCGAGGGAGATAGGACCCGTGGAATCTTGATGGACGGTCCTGATTAGCCTTATGTGCCCTGATGGTGACCCACTAAGATCAACCGCAGGCTCTGCTGCGAAACAGAGCCTGCGCAGATGTTGCGCTGTGATGAATGTTGGCCCATGATCGGTGTCAGTTGAGGAATCCACACCGTCCATTAGATCAACATCGAAAAACTATCTGGGAATGACTGGTTTCGGGTCAAATTCGGTGTGGCCCATGGATTTTTCTGCTCCGTTGTCCATCCGGCGTTTGACGGTGAAGGTTGCCTGAGTGCATGCATGGGGTCAAAATGACACCTAGGCATAGGTTAAACCCCTCCTCTAGATGCTATGAACGGTCCAGATTCAAGACATGCATGAGGAGTGGGACCCACTAGTGAAAAACGGCGGACGTTGGTGCGTCCGCTGTTTGAAATCGAGAAGGAGAAGAAGAGACGGGTCAGCCCGTCTTTTGACTGGGCTGACCGTCCGGTGCGGCTCGTGTGTGCGTGCACTAAATGGACGCACACCCTTATGTGGGGTCCACTGTGATGTTCGCGAGAAATCCGTTCCGTCCATCTGGTTCTTCATCTCATGTAAGCCATTGAGACCAAAATTGAAGCACATACAGATATCAGGTGGGCCCCAAATTACAGATTTATGGGCTATTTTGATCGTTGGGCCACTTCCACGGTGATCCAACGACTGATTTTCTACGTGTGCGGTTGATTTCTGATCATCAGGCCATATATAAAGTTTCAAACTGAATGGATGGTGGGAACCCTGTGATCTTGCATTCTAGACCAATTTCGGGCCACTTGAGCTTCAGTTTCTCTATTTTCGCGGATCCTTGGCATGTTATTTTGTCGATCTTGGTCCCCTGGAGTCTGTCCCTTGCCTTAGTGTCATCAGAGCGTTAAATCAATGCTTTAAGCACCTATTTCAGTCGCAGCTTGTAATTACACCCTGTATCACAAACACGGTTAAAATGGGTCATTAAATAATATCATGCTCGTAAATCCAGGCAATAATAGAGGTCTTATATGCAATATTTGACCCTCAACACAACCCCCAACTAGCATTTTGCTAGTCCCGAGCAAAGTATGCGAAAAATAATTTGAGAATTAGAAGACGATTCCTATGAACTCGTGTGATATTTTGAAAAACAATTCAGATACCAGGATTTCAAGATTCATGAATGTTAGATATTGCTTTATCCTAGACTCAAGCACTCGGTAGATTTCATAATCAAGTTCAAAGTATTACTCCATCAATTAGAATAATTCTAAACATTGAGTTTCATGGGTGTATAGTGTAATCTCGGCTTATCAACATTAAGATTCACTTTGTTATTGCATGAAATCATAGGTAATCAACAGGAGAATTCATGATAACTAAACTTGCCTCATAAATTCCATCTTTTGATCTTTTCAACTTTTTATTTTTCCATTAATAGTCATGTCAAGAAGAGGAATCAAATCCCTATCAATAGGGAGCAAACCTATGGTGAAGACCGTACTCCCAGACCTTTTTCACATATCATTCATGGGGAATTAACTCCACACCTATAGGGAGCAAACCTATGGTGAGGATTATTCGCCCAAATCTTTCCAAAGGTTTCTTCTTTTCTTTAATTGATCATGATGGGTAATTTTCAAACGGGTTCCTTACATGCTTAGTGATTACAAATTTACCCTTCAATATCAAACTGAACACTTAATGTGGAAGCGAGATGTGACATGTGAAAGCATGATTCAATCAATGTTTATAACTTCCAATTATGGATTAATGCTTTGATCTTAATTGTGAAATCTAACAGATAACTAAATTTAAGAGTCATAAAATTACCAACATCACATAGCTTGAACTTCTAAATCTAGGATATCCATCAAAATCACTTCGAGTTCATAAGAATTCCCAGAAAAATTTAAAAATTTTCACAATTTTTTTTTTCACAAATTTTGCTCAAGACCAAGAAAAACATTGATTAAGTTACCTAATCTCCTACCCCCAACCTAAAATCTACATTATCCTCAATGTAAAAGATATAAACATGCAATGCACATGGGACAACAAAAGTAAATGAGAAGTGATGGGAAGATAGTACCTGAATAACGAATCAAGAGAGTTTCCAATAGATCACGGCATGGAAGCTTGTCAGCATGAGAGAGAAAGCAGAATAAAAATAACGAAAATAAAATCCTACCTATACCACTTTCGCAGGTGCTCTCGATTGCATTTAACATATGCAACAAGCCTTTAAACCCCTAGGTTACCCCTAGTGGACGAGTTGTAGTCTCGTGAGAGTTTGCAGTAATGTTACCCACAAACATTGAATCTAACTAATCAAAAATGAAATGAAATGGAATACAAAGACTGGGTTGCCTCCCAGGAGCGCAAAATTTACCATCTTCAGACAGACAAATAAAGCAACTACCCTAGTCCTATGAAAGTGATAAACTTACCTATACCTCCATCAGACTAGGAGATCAATCCTGGTAAACAGGAGCAATCAGAGGCATGGACATGTCCTCTGAATTAAATGCCTCGACAAATGGCTTTAATCAATGTCCATTGACTTTAAACTCCTTACCATTTTCGGGATCTTTTATCTCGATGGCCCCATGAGGATAAGCAGTGACAACAATGTAAGGGCCGGTCCAACGAGATGGAAGCTTATCTGGAAAGAGATGTAGTCGAGAATCGTACAAAAGGACTTTCTGACCTGGCGTGAATGATTTTCGTAGAATATGTTGATTATGAAACACCTTCATCTTGTCCTTGTAAATTCTTGAGTTTTCATATGCATTGTTCCGGATTTCTTCAAGTTCATTCAACTAAAGTTTTCGTAGCGAGCCAGCGTTGTCCAGATTGAAATTCAGATTTTTGATCGCCCAGTATGCTTTATGTTCTAATTCCACAGGTAAGTGACAAGCTTTCCCATAGATAAGTCTAAAGGGAGATGTTCCAATAGGAGTTTTAAGAGCAGTACGGTACGCCCATAAGGTATCGGTCAATCGGATTGATCAATCCTTACGGTTAGGGTTAACCGTTTTCTCCAGGATATGTTTGATCTCTCTATTGGAAATCTCAGCTTGTCCACTTGTCTGTGGATGGTATGGGGTGCTCACCTTATGAGAGATACCGTATTTCTTCATTAAACTCTCAAATGGTCTATTACAAAAGTGTGAGCCCCTGTCACTAATAATGGCTCAAGGCGTTCCGAACCGCAACAGGATATTTTCTTTCAAAAATTTAATGACCGTGCGATGGTCATTTTTGCGGCACGGAATTGCTTCGACCCATTTAGTGACATAGTCTACGACGAGCAAAATATATAAATTTCCAAATGATTGGGGGAATGGTCCCATGAAATCAATGCCCCAGCAATCAAATGCTTCAATGATAAGGATGTGATTCAAAGACATCATATTTCGACGGGGCAATACTCTCAATTTTTGACAACGCTCACAAGTTTTGCAAAACTCATGAGTGTCCCTGAACATAGTGGGCCAGTAAAAGCCACACTGTAGAATCTTGGCCGTGGTTTTTTTATCAGAAAAGTGACCACCACAGGCCTGTGAGTGACAGAAGGAGATGACATTCTGATGCTCATCGTCTGGCACACATCTCCTTAAGATTTGGTCTGGACAATATTTAAACAGATATGGATCATCCCAGAAAAAGTTACGCACCTTGGTAAAGAATTTCTTCATATTTTGTGACGTCCAGTGTATCGGTATGACACCTGTACCAAGATAATTAGTAATATCAGCGAACCAAGGTGAATGAGAGACTCTAAACAGTTGTTCATCAGGGAACATGTCATTGATATGGGTCGCCTCAAGGGAATCAGAGGTATTAAGGCGAGAAAGATGATCTGCCATTACGTTCTCTACTCCCTTTTTGTCTTTAATTTCCAAATCAAATTCTTGGAGTAGAAGGATCTATCGTATCAGGCGGGGCTTAGAATCATTCTTAGAAAGAAGATACTTAAGTGCCGCATGGTCTGTGTAGATGATGATTTTGGATCCGATCAGGTAGGATCTAAATTTGTCCAAAGCAAACACTACGGCTAAGAGTTCCTTTTCCGTAGTCGAATAGTTCACTTAGGCAGGATTTAGAGTCCTACTTGCGTAGTGAATGACGTAAGGCCGCTTATCTTTTCTTTGGCTTAGAATCGCTCCAAGAGCATAATCAGAGGTATCGCACATAAGTTCAAAAGGAAGACTCCAGTCGGGTGGCTGCATGATCGGTGCAGTGGTTAACATACCCTTAAGCTTAGTGAAAGCTTCTTGGCACTGCTCAGTCCACTCGTATGGTGTATCCTTTTGAAGAAGATTACATAAAGGATGAGAGAGGAGACTAAAGTCCTTTATGAATCGTCTGTAGAATCCTGCATGTCCTAAGAAGGATCGCACATCTCTGATGTTCTTGGGTGGAGGTAGGTTAGAGATAAGATCAATTTTTACCTTATCTACCGCGATTCCTTTGGACGAGATAATGTGTCCAAGGACAATTCCCTGTTGAACCATAAAATGACACTTCTCCCAGTTAAGTACCAAATTTTTTTCTTCACATCTTTTCAGCACACATTTAAGACTTGTTAAGCACTCGCTGAAAGATGAACCGAAAATAGAAAAATCGTCCATGAAGACCTCTAAATATTTTCCCACCATGTCAGAAAAGATACTCATCATGCATCGCTGAAAGGTGGCAGGGGAATTACATAACCCGAATGACATCCTTCTGTAAGCAAAGGTGCCATAGGGACATGTAAATGTGGTCTTTTTCTGATCCTCAGGGGCGATTTCAATCTGATTATAACCTGAATACCCGTCAAGGAAACAGTAATAGGAATGACCAGCTAGCATTTCCAGGATTTGATCAATGAAGGGCAAAGGAAAGTGGTTTTTTCTTGTGACGGTATTCAGCTTCTTATAGTCAATGCACATTCTCGAACCAGTAGTAACTCTGGTTGGCACAAGTTCATTATTGGCATTGGCTACGATGGTGATCCCGGACTTCTTAGGAACCACCTGAGTTGGACTCGCCCATTGACTATCGGATATGGGGTATATGATCCTCACTTTCAATAGTTTGAGAACCTCGGCCTTAACCACTTCCTTCATGTTTGGATTCAGTTTACGTTGTGATTGCCGAACAGCCTTTGCATTGTCCTCAAGATATATGCGGTGAGTACAAATCGATGGGTTAATTCCTTTGAGGTCCGCTATCGTCCATCCAAGAGCTCTCTTATGCTTAATGAGAGTAGATATCAGCATACTCTCTTGTTCTTTCTCCAGGTGGGTAGAGATCACCACCGGATATGTCTCATCTTGACCTAAAAAGATATATTTTAAATCAGAGGGCAAAGGTTTTAGGTCAAGCTTCGGTGGCTTGAGGTTAGACGGTAGAGGCACTACATCAGTTTGGGGCAATTCTTCAAATTGTGGCCTCCACCGGTTTACTTTAAGTACCGGTGCAGTATCAAGCATGGCACACGTCTCCCTAATTATATCATCATCAAGATCATGGGAGTGGGCCAGGCACGTCTCTAGAGGATCAGAGGATAAGGTGAGAGGCGTTCTATCTTCCACAAAAGAATCAATCATGTTAACATCATGAAAATCGTCATCATCCTCCGAGTTGCTGCCGTTATTGAAAAAGATATTTGATTCCAATGTCAAATTCCCAAAAGACATAGTCATGACACCATTCCTGCAATTGATAATTGCATTTGAAATGGACAGGAATGGGCGACCAAGAATGACGGGAATCTGAGTGCTCGTGTCATTGATGGGTTCGGTGTCCAAGATGATAAAATCAATAGGGTAGTAAAATCTATCAACCTGGACCAACACATCCTCGATGATCCCTCTTGGTACACGAATAGAACGATCAGCAAGTTGTAGTGTGGTTCGGGTGGGTTTTAATTCACCCAAACCTAACTATTGGTATACCGAATAGGGAATCAAATTGACGCTTCTCTTAAGTCAAGAAGTGCGTGATCAATTCGATAGTTTTCGATTACACATGATATGGTTGGGCAACCGGGATCTTTGAATTTTTGCGGCACATCTTGTTTTAGGATGACACTCACTTTCTCAGTCAAGGAGATCTTCTTTTGAACACTTTTTCGTCGTTTGGTAGTGCATAAGTCCTTTAGAAATTTAGCATATAAAGGAATCTGTTTTACAACATCAAGCAGAAGAATGTTGACTTTCACTTGTTTCAATACCTCTAGGATATCCTGAGAGTTATAGAGACGTTTTGGTTCAACCAACCGTTGGAGAAACGGAGCAACTGGCTTTTCTAGAGGTTCCGGTTCAAATTTTTGTGGGGCGCCACTAGATCCATCATTGTTGTCCTCTTTTGGTTCTTGAGGCTTTTCGGGCATAACCGGAAGGGTTCTATCAATAACCTTTCCACTCCTAAGAGTGGTGATGGATTTAGCGTGCCCCATTTGATTTGAAGAGCTGAGATTACCTGTCTCGTATTGCGGTTCAGGATTGGGGATTGGTTGTGCAGGAAGCATCCCCTTTTCTATAGCCGTCATACGTGAATCTATCTTTTGTATGAAATCCCGCATTATCTGCGTCAGCTCTTGCACAGAATTTTAAGCTGGTTCTTCTTGAGGTCTCCCCTGATTTGGATTTTGATTGAAGAAACCTTGAGGGGTAGCAGTTTGCCCGTTCCTCCAACTAAAATTCGGATGATTTTTCCAGCCAGGATTGTACGTATTAGAGGGTGGTCCATTGAAAGGTCTTTGATAGTTATTTACAGCATTAGATTGTTCATTCAATACTTCTCGAAAGGCAGGTATTGAAGGACAATTTTTAGTAGTATGAATGTTGCAATCACAGATGCTGCAAACACTTTCATTAACCTTTTCCTTCCTTCCTTCCATGGCTTCAAATTTTCTGGTGAGATTGGCCACCTTAGCGTTAAGATCATTATCCTCTTTCAGTAGATATATTCCTCCTTTTCCCCTTGAATGAGTCGGCCTAGACGTAGTGTTCGTCCTTGGGTAATAGTCCCATGATTGTGTTTTTTCAGCGAGACTATCGAGGTAATCCCATACCTCGTCGACATTTTTATTGATGAGTTCTCCGTTACACATTGTCTCGACCATTTGGCGCATGGAAGATGTTAGCCCATCATAGAAGAAATTTGTAATGCGCCATATTTCAAAACCATGTTGTGGACATGCATTAACCAGATCCTTGAAACTTTCCCAACATTGGAAGAATGTTTCATCTTCCTTTTGGGCAAAGTTCATGATTGCTCTCCTGAGGGTAATTGTCTTATGATGTGGGAAAAATTTCTTTATAAATTCCCTCTGCATATCATTCCATGTGCCAATGGATCTAGGACGCAGTGAATGTAACCACGTCTTGGCTTTTTCTTTCAAGGAAAATGGAAAGAGTTTCAGCCTAATAGTATCCTCAGATATATTAGGAAAGTATAAGGTGCCTATGATTTCATCGAACTCTTTCAGATGCAAGTATGGTTCTTCAGACTCAAGCCCATGGAACTTAGGAAGGAGTTGGATAACCCCTGGCTTGATGTCCATATGTCCTGTATTCTCAGGAAAAATCATGCATGAGGGCGTACTCACCCCCGCCGGTTGTAAATAATCTCATAAAGTACGAGGCGGGGGTGCCTGATGCACCTCATTCTCATCATGTACTTCCTCAACCCTTGGTTGGGGTAGTGCTTGAGGTTGATTTTCAGCCATAACGTCCTCTAACTCAGGAGAATTCAAGTGGTGTCTAGTCTTGCGATGGACAGTCAACCCCTCAACTAATCCTCCTTCAGTCACCAGACGTCGAGTGTTGTCGTGTGCCCACTGGGGCATAAAACACACTCAGCCCTCAAATTCTAACTTAAACCTAAGAGAAAGGAAGAAGAAATCTAGAAAATAAAAGGGAAAGATGGAAAGAAGTTACCAAATTTGGAGTCCTAGGTTAAGAATCCGCAAAACAAAACAAAATAAGTTAGTTTCTAGGAATAGAAAGTCCTAATTAAGAGTAAACTAATTTCTAGAAAAAAGAAGAAATTCCAAAGAAAGAGAAATCAGAAAGAGCTTACTAAATTAGAAGTTTCCTACAAAACAGAAAAAAAATTAGGTTAGTTCTAAAAATCAGATAGAATGAAGAATAGCAAGTTTCTAACGTTAGGAAAGATTTCTAATAAGGAAAATAACTACTTCTAAACCTAGAATTGAAAATTCTAAAGAAAATCTAATCTTAAACTAATCCTAAAACTAATTAATTTTAGAAAAACGTATCCAACAGTCCCCGGTAACGGCGCCAAAAACTTGTTCACTCCCCAAGTGCAGGGTTGTGATGTAGTAATAACTCGGTAAGACCGAGGTCGAATCCCAAGGGACTGAAACTTGTACGTTATCTAAAATTATCTAGAACTAGAACTAGGCTAAGATGAAAACTAATCTGATTGAATTTGAAGGAATACTGGTGAAATAATTATCTAAACTTGAGAGAACTCAGGAGAAGGGAACTAGGGATTTAGAGGATCCACTTGAAAAGATCAGGGAGATCTTTTGCATGTTTCATGAAAATTAACTGAACTGTCATTGATCTAGTTTTCAAGAGATGAAAGGTATATGAATTAGAATGGATTCCAGCACCAAACCATGCCCAAAAGACTATGGCAACAAAAGAATTAAACTAATTACCACCCAATCACATGTATGAAAGTTAAGAAGGGTACCATCATCCAACCATGCCCAGGAGACTATGGTGAACAACAGGGCTTCCTGACGTCATAAACACTAAAAGAAAAATAACATGCTCAAAGCTATTGCAGACTCACTATAATTTCAGTCACAACAGACCATTAAAGACTAAAAGCATTCCATTAATTAAACTAAAATCAAAATTAGTTCAGCCTTAAACAAAAGGAACAAGCAAAGTCTCTCCCATCACGCTACAAGCTTCACCTCTTAGCCCTAGCTAAGAGGTTTAGCCAGCCATGATCAGGCTAAATCCCTTTAAACAAAACAGAATAAAATAAAAAAGAAAAAAAAGAAAGAAAGAAAAAAAATAAACTCTATCTTTCTATCTCCCTGCTCCACGTCCCAGCCAAGCCGTCCTCTTCCCTGCTTCACGTCCCCCTCTCCTGAAGATCCTCCTCACGTTCTCTCTCTCCCTTTTTATAAGTAGTAGCAGCCGGTGAGCGTGATTGCTGCAATAGAGTCGGAAACCCACTCTGTTTACGCACAGAAATTTCTAGAACTCTTCCGCATCTGTGATGATTATTAGGCCCATAATCAGACTTATCAAAGGAATCCATGCCACTCATTTGTTTCCCCTCAAAAAACCAGTCAGGTTTGATTGGTTTTAGATCAAATTCGTGGTGGTCCATGAATTATTTCAATTCACCGTCAGTCTTTCGTTTGGGCAGTTGAAATCCGATCTTCACTGTCATTTGTAATTCCACCACCTTGGCGAGGGAGATAGGACCCGTGGAATCCTGATGGACGGTCCTGATTAGCCCTATGTGCCCTGATGGTGACCCACTAAGATCAACCGCAGGCTCTGCTGCGAAACAGAGCCTGCGCAGATGTTGCGCTGTGATGAATGTTGGCCCATGATCGGTGTCAGTTGAGGAATCCACACCGTCCATTAGATCAACATCGAAAAACTATCTGGGAATGGCTGGTTTCGGGTCAAATTCGGTGTGGCCCATGGATTTTTCTGCTCCGCCGTCCATCCGGCGTTTGACGGTGAAGGTTGCCTGAGTGCATGCATGGGGTCAAAATGACACCTAGGCATAGGTTAAACCCTTCCTCTAGATGCTATGAACGGTCCAGATTCAAGACATGCATGAGGAGTGGGACCCACTAGTGAAAAACGGCGGCTTTTGAAATCGAGAAGGAGAAGAAGAGACGGGTCAGCCCGTCTTTTGACCGGGCTGACCGTCCGGTGCGGCTCGTGTCATGTGGGGTCCAATGTGATGTTCGCGAGAAATCCGTTCCGTCCATCTGGTTCTTCATCTCATGTAAGCCATTGAGACCAAAATTGAAGCACATACAGATATCAGGTGGGCCCCAAATTGCAGATTTAAGGGCTATTTTGATCGTTGGGCCACTTCCACGGTGATCCAACGACTGATTTTCTACGTGTGCGGTTGATTTCTGATCGTCAGGCCATATATAAAGTTTCAAACTGAATGGATGGTGGGAACCCTGTGATCTTGCATTCTAGACAAATTTCGGGTCACTTGAGCTTCAGTTTCTCGATTTTCGCGGATCCTTGGCATGTTATTCTGTCGATCTTGGTCCCCTGGAGTCTGTCCCTTGCCTTAGTGTCATCAGAGCGTTAAATCAATGCTTTAAGCACCTATTTCAGTCGCAGCTTGTAATTACACCCTGTATCACAAACACGGTTAAAATGGGTCATTAAATAATATCATGCTCGTAAATCCAGGCAATAACAGGGGTCTTATATGCAGTATTTGACCCTCAACATATATAAAAGCTATGATGCAGAAAGAAAAAATCCATGATTTCAAGAGTTAAATCAAAATCAAGACTGCTTTCTTGTATGAAAAGATGATGTTAAGTGTCAATACAATGGATCCCAATAAAAATTTAGCAAGTAGGTAGCATATGAGCACCACCAAGTTTTCTGGATCAAAACATTTACCCATGCTTAGTGGACAAACGTCTCAGATGGTGAGTGGCTGGTGGTAAAGAATGGAAGCAATATACCACAACTTTTATCTAATCTTCACCAGGTTGCTCTCCTTCAAACCAGCCTCTTTTACACTAGTTGATGATCTAACTAAGGCATCAGCTTGGCTTCTTTGTTGCCTGCTAGTCGTTGCATCAAAGTCATTATCAAACCCCTTGGTAGCAGGAGGCATGAAAGGTGATGGCTCAAAGGGTTCTGACATAACATGCTGCGAAGAGGTAAATGACATTGTTTAAAAAAACAAAAACAAAAAAAAAAAAGAAGAAAAAAAACAGAGAGAGAGAGAGAGAGAAGAGAGAAAGAGAGAGAGAGAGAGAGGAAATAACATGGAATGAAAAGAGAAAATCATGTTTATATTATGATTTTCATACTAGCTAAAATTTATCCAAGAGTATGATTAGGAATAGGAATTCCATCTCACTTAACCATTACCAAAATAAATGAAAATCATGCATTCTAGTGATTAGTAAATAATGTAATTGACAATTCATAAAGTAGTTTGGCATTTGCAACAAAACAAAATGACAATCAGAATTCTGCATATTTACTAGTTTGCATTGGAACAAATAACCTTAACACCTTACAAAAGTGATAGAGCTGATGCCCACTTGGCAATCTTTGTTTTCTATGCCTACATGCAGCTACAGGTAGCAGGTGGATACGCTAGCACTTGTACCGACATCAAATCAGTTCAGTTAATATGTTAAGAGAGGATGCTCAAATCAACAAATTACAACTTCTATGAATCCTTTTATGCAACTATCAACAAATTACAACTTCTACACCATCAGAATCAACTCAAATTACTCTAAATCACATTGAAGTGATTTGTCAATTCTGCACAATGAATAGCCTGAACACGATCCACACTGTCAAATGTGCCATGTGGCAAGATTGCAGAACATACAAGATATCCATCAGCTGGACTCCACCGTGTGGATGCTTTGGCAAAAAGATAATATGGCCTAATTATCTAGAGGGCCAGATCAAATGGAACAAATCAACCACGAAAAAGAAACTTGTTCAAGACTACTTTAGTCTGTTTCTTCAGTTTACTTTCATCCACCTGATAGATGGAAAAACCTAATTTTCAGACAAAGGGGATCCCATAGTGGGGCCCACCTGATAGACAACTCAACCATTCAGTATACAAGGTTGTGAAATTACTAAAACTATTCACTGAAAATTTCGAGTAGAAAAATCACCGAAGTTAGCAGACCTCAAGAACTACTGATTATCAGTTCGAAGAAATCATACCTATGAATCGATGAATCTACTAAACATTTAAAAACAAAATCATCTGAGAGAGCGAGCGAGAATAACCTTAAAAACAAAATCATCTCAGTCAACCATCCCTCCTATAATGGTGTTCCAAGACACCAAGTTCCTTTCAGGCATTTTATCGAACAGAGCAGTATGGCCTAAGCTAGTTTTTTTTTTTTTTTTCAAAAGGAGAGATATATTCATATCTGGACAAAATTACAAAGCTTCGAGTCTTCCTCGGAAAAAAAAGGACCAAAGGAACACCTATCGTAAAGGCCCAACTAATCCCCAACAGAAATTTACAAAAAATTGCAGGGGATCTTCCTCTCCCTAATCGCTCCTAGCCCCACTTTGTCTAGGAAAAGGACTCCCCTTATCTGGCAAGTAAGATTAGCGGAAGTGGAGAAATATAACCGAGATTGACAGAAGCTGCCGATCCGAGCAAGAGCATTAGTCGTGCCATTCCCCTCCCTAAAGGTGTGCATGAAATTGACCATTGTGAGACTTCGGAGCTTGTCTATAAGGGTTCTCCAACCCTTCCAAACCCAGGCAGTCTTAACCCCGTCATTGAAAACGTTAATCACCGGATTTGAATCCGACTCGATAATGATCACGTCCCCCTCCCACTCGACAGCCAGAAGGGCTTCAATCATTCCCTGATTAAGACCAACTGCGAACTGGAAGAAATTGAATGTTGAAGGCCTTGCACGGGGAAATCCTGGGCCCAGTGGTGGTGGAGGTGTTTGTCGGGAACATGCCGAAAATCTTATCTTTGCTTTCCATCATTCGTTCAGTCAGATCTCGAACATGCAAGCTAAAGCTCGTGCGATAATTGATGGCCTTAAATTATGTAGAGACTTCAGTCATTCGCTGATTAAGACCAACTACGAACTGGAAGAAATTGAATGTTGAAGGCCCCGCGCGGGGAAATCCTGTGCCCAGTGGTGGTGGAGGTGTTTGTCGGGAACATGCCGGCAATCTTATCTTTGCTTTCCATTGTTTGTTCAGTCAGATCTTGAACATGAAAGCTAAAGCCCGTGCTATAATTGATGGCCTTAAATTATGCAGAGACTTGAGGCTCACATCAATTATCGTTGAAACTGACTCCTGGGTCCTCTTTGAAGCGGTCTCAAGCCACTTAGCCTCCTATGGTTGGAAGCTTTGGTATGTCCTTGATTCGATCAATCAGCTTACTCAGTCTTTCACCCTCAGCTTCAGCCACACCTTCAGGGAAGGTAATTCAGTGGTGGATGGTCTTGCTAAAATCGCTGGTAGTGGTGCCCCTGACAGAGTTTTCCTCAATCCTGCCGACCTTCCAAGGCACATCAAAGGCTCTTTAGTCCTAAACAAATCCGGAGTGGAGCAGATTCGGCTCAACAAACACAAGACATGGATAGGCTAACTCCTCTGCCTAGGATTCTAGCCTCGCCTACATCTCTTCAGTTTTTGCTTCCCTTTTGGGTTGCTGCTACATCTTGCAGTGGTGTCCTTATGTCTGTTGTCCTTACTCCATGCTTCATCCTAATTTTATGTCTCCTTTATATAGCTTGTCCATCTTCTACATGATAGGCATGGCCTGGATCTATTTTTTTGGGGCCCATCTGAATGGTTGTATATCTCAAGTTCACATTAATACAATTCCTTAGCTTAAAAAAAAAAAGAGAGAGAGAGAGAAAGAGAAATAATGGGTCTCACACCAATCAAACCAAATTTGTCAATTTACTTTATCTCAATTAATTATTTTAGTAGTGATAATCAAGTAACAATAATTCTTACTTGTAATCCAAATTTACACTCATATATTAGATTTGCCTTTTATCTAATATCAAGCAGTTCTTTCAAGAGATGTATTCTTATAGTCGCTTTTAGTGACGGATTATGAGTTTTTCCTTTTGTTTGATTGCATTGGTATTCTGAAAAAGTCCTTTTATTTTTGCAAAAGGAATAAACTAAACCATCTTCGGAGGAAGAACCCCACCTTCTGACTATCATCTAATCATTACAAATTTTTTGTAAGTGCCTGAGTAGCGACTGATCTTCTTAAATTATGGTCATATACGTTCATATTGGGCATATCTACTTATTTCAGCACTTGAGGTCGAAAGTTAATTTGGTTTGGATCGAGCTACTTTATCGATTAAGTCACGCTTGCTCACACACACGTGACATAAAACATGCAAACCAGAGAAAGAGAACCAACAATTTTTAACATGCCCGATGGGACAATGATTATAAGTACATTTACCAGTGCATTAATCATGAGCCGAAAACAGGTTCATTAAGCACTTGTGCAGTTAAACTTGTTACTGAATTTGGTACTATTTCCATCAAACTTGAATAGGGTATTCTCATCTTGAGTTAATCCTCTTGAGATTATGTCGGCAGAAATGCTAGATATGCAATGAGTAATTTAGCATATCGTTGAACAGTCATGAGTTCGAGCTGAAATTTTAGTTGGATGGATGGCTAGTCATGCTAAAAACATGAATCAGATAACAACTCTCTTTGCCAAAAAGGCACTCGTGGTGCCAACACCATAGTCGGTACTATCGGTACCTCTTTTGCAATGAAATATGCTTCTACCAATGCAGGAAGTGCAAGTCTTTCGCCACCTACTGAGTTTAGGTGACTGGAACAAGAGTTTATGAACTTTGTCCCAGAAGAAAGAAATTAAGGTATACATGTGAGGAAATTATTCCCGAAGATTCCATCGTATCATGGAAGACAAAACCAGGTAGGCTCTTAACCACCTCCAAGTCGAACCTCACCGTTTATAGCATGACTAAATTATCCAAATGGTCTAGTAAATAGTAGGTCAAGTTCTCAGTCATAATACTATCTTGATTAACCATAAGCCCTATTCAGAATGGATTGACCACCAATCTCCATTGTTGCAGTTGACTTTATCATTTTTCGATTAGGACAACCGAGTTCGACTGAGATGACTAAATTTGTTCTCTCGATCAAGATAATCGAGTTTGATCAAGACGGTCGAATTTGTCGTTTATTGATCAAGATGGTTGAATTTAAACAAGATGACAAAATTTGATATTTTTCGATCAAGATAGTCGAGTTCGACCAAAATGGCCGAATTTTACATTTTTTTTTATCAAGACGATCAAGTTCAACTAAGATGGACGAATTTACTGTTTTCTAATTAAGATAGCCGAGTTCAACCAAGATGGCCAAATTTTTTTATTTTTTTTTATTATCAAGATGGTCAAATTTAATGCTTTTCAATTGAGAAAAGACGAAGATGACCGAATTTACTATTTTCCAATCAAGATAGCCGAATTTACCATTTTTCGACCAAGATGGTTGAGTTCGACTAAGACATTTAAATTTAATGATTTTCGATCGAGGTGGACGAGTTCAACCAACATGACTGAATTTGATATTTTTCAATTAAAATGACCGAGTTTGGCCAAGATGGTCGAAATTAATGTTTTTACATGGCTGAGCAATCACATTTATTATGCCAAACAACGAATCAATATCGCCCTTTCCTTTTCAACTGATGGCAAGGCGACGTACGGGGCGATGTTGCCGAACCGATTAAGGAAAGGGCACATGTCATGAAATATAAATATTTAGCATGCATGAGATCGTTGAAGATCGTTCAGGGCATCTTTCATGGAGCTCTAGGTTGCACGATCAAAAAGTCCAAGTCAGAGAAAATCAGTCGAGTGAAAAGATGTGGTTGATATATGGTCGATGAATGAGTGACGACCGAGAGAAGTAGAGCTTGATGGGTCGAGTGGAAAGATGCAGTCGATGTATGGTCAACAAGCGATTAGTGATTGAGAGAAGCAAAGCTTAACCAATAAAAGAGTAACCATTATAAAAGAAAAAAAAACATAATAAAAGAGAAAGATCTAGAAAAGAGAAGAATCTAGATAGTGGCTCCCCCGTAACTGCTAGAGAAATGACAGAAACATTTGGAAGAATAAGCGAGGCAATAAAAATCTATAAATAGTCAGAAAAATAATAGAGAAAAAGGGTCTTACACCAATCAAACCAAATCTATCAATTTACTCTATCTCAATTATCTTAGGAGTAGCGATAATCAAGTACCAGTAATTCTTGATTATAACTTTTAGTTATAATCTAAATCTATGCTTATACGTTAGATTTATTTTTTTAATCCAATATCAAGTAGTCTTTTCAAGAGACCAATTCTTACTGTCATTCCTAGCGATCGATTGCGAGTTTCCTTTTATTTAATTGCTCTGATATTATGAAAATATATATTTTTTTAATTTTTAATTTTTTTTTGTGCAAAAGGTATATAGTAACTCATTTTTCACTCATCTTTAGAGGAAAAATCCCACCTTCTAAGTATTTCTTGATTATTACAAATTTCTGCACGTGGTTGAGTAAGTGACCGATCTTCTCATATTCTAATCATCCAAGTTTATATTAGGCATATTTGCTTATTTCAATGCTTAGGGTTGAAAGTTGATTTGATTTAGATTCAATTATTTTATTAATTTTAACATGTCACACACATTGCAGAAAACAAATAGAAAAAAGAGAGCCAAGTGGGCACCATTTTTAACAACCCCTTGCATTCAATCAAACCCTATCGCATTGTACCTGAATCAACATCGGTTAAATGCACAGGTAAGATCCAATTCACATCTAACCCTTTTCGATGCTTGGTACTTTTCACGAGGTAGATTGTGTGGTAAACCGAACACTATGGGGCTATATGTTGCAGGGACTCCATAGGCCTACCAGTATGTGTACTGTCCATGCCATTCATTTATTTTGCCAGCTCATTTTATATGAGCCCTAAATTTATCACATAAGAGACAAGGGAGATGATGACATCTGCTATTATTGGAGATAATGACATCCATAGCTGAAACCTTACAAGATACACAGTAGTACTTATTTGTCATCCAAACCTGTTTATAAATTCACACGGACCTGGACGAAGGGACAACGGATATCAATTTGATTAAAAAAAAAAAAAAAAAACCCCTTTCATGGCCTTAAAAAGTTTTCAATGGCAAGCATTCAATTCCCACCGTATTTTAACTACTAATTTTAAGCTCGTGTCTAACAAAAGGTGGAAGTGGATATAAGACAAATCATAGCGAGTCTCATAGAATGCTTACACCGTGCAGATCCACGCTGTTGGGTTCACCACCCAATTTGTGTTCCTTTTCATTTGTGCTCCTGCATAAATGCAAAAGCACCGTATGTTTACCTACGGGTATATAGAGGTGGGATATACTGTGAAAAGTAAACATTTACCGCAAGAAATGAACATTTTACCTATCACACTTGGGTTTGTCCTTGGTGGGGCTGATTTTGATCAGGTTCGAGTGTCATCAAGTTCAGTCATGCCATTATGGTGGGGTCTACCTTGATGCATGTATTGTATATCCATGCTGTCCATACATTTTTCCTCCTTATATTAGGGCACGGGCTTAGAAATGAAATAGATTCAAATCTCAGGTGGACCACACCACAGTAAATAGAGGCGATTGACCATTAAAAACTTTTTATAGGCCACAAAAGTTTTGGATCAAGATGATATTTATCTTTTCCCGTGTATGAACTTATCAACAGGTTGGATGCTAAATAAACATTACAGTGGACCCTAGGAAGATTTCAATCGCCGGTTGTCATTATCCATATTATCCATAAAATATGCCATAAAATAAGCCGGCAAAACGGATGGACGGCGTTGATACACATTACATAGATGGACGGCGTTGATATACGTTACATAGAGCTTTGAATCTACTTCAGTTTGAGCGTATGCCATAAAATAAGCTGGCAAAACGGATGGACGGCGTTGATATACATTACATAGATGAAAGTGGGCCCCACGGTCATGGCCTGACTGAACTGGGTGGTACCCTACCTGATCGAATCCGCTCCCGTGCATCCAGCGCCCTGTGAGACACGCAATTCGCGTCCATGAGAAAAGATGTGTGGTTGGCATTCCCGATGAAAGAGAGAGGGAGAAAGAAAGGGACGTGTGCATGGGCGATGACCTTACCGTCATTCACATGTAGTTTTCGTAGTTACGAGAGACTTGCCCCTCTCTGGCTTCTCTCTTTCCCATTCTCCTTTGCCTCTTATCTTTCACTCCTTTCTCTCTTTTTGCCCTACACACTGTAATGTACTCCGGCATTCAGAAATTATACACGTGGAAAAACTTATTCAAACCGAACCGTTCAAACTGTGTGGCCCACAATGTATATGTTTTAGTCCAAATATCAGATTAAACAACGATACTTAACTCTGATTCGTGGATCCATCTTCTCTGGATTGGGACCATTCGGTTTTACCATCTCAACCGTCCAATAATGGTCTAAAAATCGGCTCATTAGGTATTATGCAAGTGAAAGTTTTGGTTAACTGTCCTTTCTAAATTGGGCCACACCATTTGAACGGCTTGATGCGAGCTGATTATCCTGCACGTATACGATATCTGAGTACCTGACTATCAACGGTTACACTCCGCCAGATAATCGAAGGTTTTTTTTTTTTTTTTTTTTTTTCGAATACCGCCCCCTTCCGCCTCCGCCTCCGCCTCCGCCTCCTAAGGGCACAGACCATATCATTCGAGGGGAAAATAATGCTTTAGCAGACAGTGATAGTTTGTACGCATGTAGTCCACGATTTCATAAGTGAAAACGGTTTACTTCAAATCTATGCCGTCCAAATAGTGGGCCCTCCTTTCAGTAAATTATAAACCACATGTCCTGATATGTGTAATTGGTGGATATTTAATGGACAGTTAGAACAAAATATTCCAACAGCTTTATTCAGCAAAAAAAAATGTCCGTTATTATTATTATTATTTTGTGGCTATAATCATCCACCCGATTTTGTTCAGTTTTGGGATTGTAACACATCTACAGCATATTCAATAACTAGTGAAGTTGAATTTGAGTTACACATATACCACTTGAATTTGAGTTGCACATATACCACTTGTAGGAATCTCAGAATGCATGCATATGAATTACCACATTCCGCCAGAGTATCAAATAAGTGCCGTTATCATTATTATATATTAAAAAAATAGCAGACTCTGTCCAACATCCACTCTTTTTCATGCACGCGCCTCCTTCCTACTTCTGGTGTAAAAGCTGTACATACACTTCTGTACCATCTCAATACAAAATGCAGAAAAGAGAGGATTTTAGGTGTAATTGTAATTTCACATAATAAAGAAAGGGTTACTTTCTACTTACTGATTTGACACAACCCTATCCCAATCAGTAACAAAAAGACTGTAAAATGAGTAAAAGAGACAGGGATACTCCCTTGGCCTCAGCTTACCTCATTTGTCCTTTACTATGTCCCGTTTCTTCCCTTCTCTCATTTATTAATATTGATTGAGAAATTCTTGGGAGGCTCGCCCACTTCATGCTCACCCCTTCTGCTTCACCGTCAGGTAATCCCGGCCATTCATTTCCAATTTCACCCTACACAGGCCACTTTGGTCATAGATCTCCGCTGTTCATGCATATGACATCTCGATAATAACACCTAACAGACTTTGTGGATGGTTGCCGATTCTAATGAACAGCTCACTATAGTTTGTTTTAACTCAGGTTTGTGTGGAATGATCACACGCGTTTCACTTACCACACGTCCGACATGTTTGGCGGCCTAAACGTAGTTTGTGTGTGGAATCCGTGCATATGGTGCCCCTTCTCATGGTTGGGCGCGGCTTCCGTGGATCCTACACCGAGGCGGGTGGATCCTGACAGTGGGCCCGCCGTGATGTATGTCCATGAGATCCACAACATCTATCCGTTTTCAGGTATCATTTTAGACTATGATATCAAAAAATGAGTCAGATCTAAATCTCAAGTGAATAAATCCTCGGGAGAGGTGTTGTGAATACCAGAATGGCCTAAGAAGTGGTCTCAAACCGTATTTCAACGATCTTATTTTTTTTCCCGTACAAAAGATGAAATGTCATTTGTGATGACTTGGATGGCATCTCGCTGTCGTTTGTAGTCGGTAACCAAACGTATGTCTAGTAACTTGGTTTTGATCTAGGGAGATCAGCAGATCATCCTGGTGAGATTTGAGCCCCGTGGTTGATAGATCAATGGAGTGATTGAATGCAACTTAGTAATGAAGAGTTGCTGCAACTGTGCCATCAACCTGTTCGGTTCCAGTGAAACTGAACTTGTGCTTTGAGTGCCCTGAACAAATGGGGATCCCTGAATGAAATATTAAAATTCAGATAGAGTATGACAAACACCGTTAATAGCAACGTAGGAGATAGTGGTGATTGACCATTCAAATCTTCTTGAAGGCTACAAAAGTTTTGGATCAAACTGAAATTTGTATGGTCCCTTCGTCAACAGGTAGGATGGCCAAATAAACATTATGGTGGACCCTAAGAAGTTTTTAATGGCGGGTATTGAATTACCACTGTTTCCTGTGTGTAGTCCACGTGAGACTTGGATCTACTTCATTTTTTGGATCATGCCCTAAAATGAGTTATTAAAATGGATGTAAGTGACATAATCAAGGTGGGCCCCGCAATCAGGGATCCAGACGTCGGTGGATCCCCGGATCCACCGAAGCCCCGCCCAAAAATCACCTCTGTAAAAAAATAAAATCAGGTGGTATACAGCACAAATAGCAATGTCCAATCATACCCAAAATTTATATAGCCCACTTAAAATTTTGAATAGCTTAAGTGTATCCCTTCATCCCGATGGGGTACGCCTGATGACTGGTTTGGATGACATACAAACAACACTGTGGACCCTGCATTCCATCTGGAATTTCTACGGAAGGCGTCCTCTTCCTCAGTGTCCACCATCTTTCCCTTTTGTGTGGCTCATATTAGTTATGGATCAGGCTCAATTTAGGATCTAGCGTCAGATGGCGTATCTAATGGATGAGTTAGATGACATTCACACATCACGGTGGGCCCTGCACGGCTCAAACATATGGTAGAATGCATGCGATCTTTGAACGGATGAAGAAGGTCTCCTATCGCTCAGATCCTTTCCATGCGGTTCATCAGTGGTTGGCCCTTGTAGATCAATAACCGTTGATTAACGCTTAGATCACTTCACAGTGGGGACAGAAGGGACAAGCAGCATGGGTAGCCACCTTAGCATTTCTGGCCTCTGGATTCGTTGATGGCTGCTCTCCACCACACATTTCTAGGGTTTAGTTGTTTTGGTGGAAAGCAAGGCATCTCCCTCAAGAAGATAGCTACCATTTTATCTTGGACTCTAAACCAGATGATGGCGTAGCCCTGGCTAGTACCCAACTCGGTACAAGTACACGTGGTGGATTGGATGCTGTCAGAGATGGTCCACACAAAGCACAATTAAAAGTTTTCCGGTACTCGACTCGGACTATCTCTGGTAAGCATAAAACATGCCTAAAAGTTGTTTGGCATTCAACTGGGGCCATCTCTATTAGCTGCATGCGTCAAATTAAATTTAGGCACGTTGTGCTGTACTGACTTAAGGGCACCATACAATCTGCATCTAAGTCGCATGCGGACTGGACAGGTATTGGGTACGGCCCCTTAACTAGGGAAGATGGCAGTAATGTGCACCGACATGCAGTGTAGGAATCCTCTTTTCCTTTCTTCTTTATATTCTATTGCTTCTTTACAAGCCACTGTATAACTGGGTTTAGGGGTGTCAAGGGGTTGGGTTGGTCTATTGGGCTTTTGGGCTTTAGGATAGAGAATCAGGTACTTGGCTGAACTCGGGCTTAAAAATTACGCCAGTTGTTAAATTGGGCCAGATTTGGACGCATATGTCCAGAAGCTCATAAATACATGAGCTCGGACCGGCTCATTAGGGTTTGAATTTTTTTAAATATATAACACACTGTCTCTCTTATGGGGGTCTAAACAAGCCACGGTATAATTAGATTAATCTACAAGTGATACACCAGCATTAAACTATTCACATGCTTAAACCTATGTGAAGCTCACCATATGTGTATTCCATCCAACTTTGCATATTATATGTGCCCTGTAATTTAGGTTAATTGGGAGAGTAGGGGTTATGCTTTACACTCCTCCCTCTAATTTATGTTAATGAACTAATTAGAGAAAACATATGATAGTTTGTAGGACTACCTTTTTCTTTCAAAAAGAAATGGGCCTCACCTATTGTATACCAAACTAGACAGCCTAAAATTGGAAAAAAGAAATGGCCACCACCATCACCCCCTAGTTTGTACCTAAACTACAGTGTTTTTGCTTCAACTTCAACACACTCCGTTAAGTTAGAGCATCGATATTTACCATGCCCAAGTTGGAACATAATGATTTTTTTAAAAAAAATTATTTATGTATGGTAAAACCTAAGTGAGGATATCTACAACCTATGATTTTTGACTAAATGTAGGATATGGAAATCTCATTGGAAGCAATCTTCTCTCGGATAAAATGGTAGTCAAGTTTTGTATGTTTAATCTATTGGGGGACAACGGAAGCACATAGAGGCAGATCTAGGATAGTAATCCAATAACACCAAACAATAATGAGAAGAACACAATGACTTAACGTGGAAGAACTCTTGCGGGAAAAAACCATGGCACAAAGTGACAGATGATCACTATGACAACAGAAATTACAAAGAGAAAGTGTTTACCCGATCCGAATAACCTCAAATCTCACCCTTGCTACATCTTTTGAAACCCTTAGACGAATTAGAAACCCTAGGAATGCCTCCCAATCCTATTTACACATATATATAGCCTTGGGAAGAATCCTAAATGAAATTAGAAACAAAATCGTAAATCGAGTGGATCCGCAAAATTTTGCGTGAAATAGTTCGATGTCATCGAACACCCTTCGATGTTATCGACACTTAACCTTCGATGACATCAAAGACACCTTGATGGCATCAAATAATTGCCAAAATAGTCGAAAGATAGAACATGAATTTTCTGAAAATCTTCCATTGCTCGACCCAGATTCGATGGCATCGAACACTCCTCGGTGTCATTGAAAAATAACACCAATATGTCCAGCAACCAACAGAGAAAATCTGAAAATACTCGACAGACTATTGATGGCATTAAACCTGTCATTGACAGACTATTGATTTTACAAATTTAAGATATTTATCAACAACATAATCCTCTCATAGAATACTAGATTATTCAAAGGTGGGCTACTGCTTGATTATCGTAATAAAGTATCACAGGCCCACTTGAGAACAACTAGAGTTCTTGTAATAAAGACTTGATCATAATAATTTACAAACCACATGAACCATAGCTTTATACTCGGCCTCTGCACTAAAATGAGCCACCACATTTTTCTTTACTCTTCTAACTGACTAAATTTCTCCCAACAAAAGCATATTATATTAAAGTAGATTGCTTGTTTATAATGGAATCTACCCAATTTGTATCTACAAATGCCTCTATCTAAAGGTAGCCATTAGCTCAATATAAGATTCCCTAACTAATCGCTTTCTTGAGATATTTAAGAAACTTGAAAGCACCCTATTAATGTGGAATTGTTGGCTAATGCATCTATCCACTCACAATACTTACTGCAAACATAATATCTAGATGACTAACTATAAGATATATTTGCGTACTAACCATCCTTCTATATTTACCTGGGTCATAAAATAATTCTCCTTGATTGTCCAATAGCTTCTCGCTAGTTTCTATAGGCATATCAATAGGTCTACATCTAAGGATGCCAGGGTTATTTAAATCAATAATATACTTCCTTTAAGAAAGGTTAATTAATACCTAATTTTGATCTAGCGACCTCAATGCCCAAAAAGTAACAAAACAACTTAAATCCTTGTTCTGAAAATGCTTTGGGAGATGCTTTTTAAGTTTAAAGATGTTAGATGTGTCACTTTTTGTAATAGCCATATCATCGATATATACAACAAATTCTATTATATCCTTATCATTATGTGTCATGAAGACCAAGTGATCAACTTTACTTTGATAGATACCATAAATCCATAACGCCTTACTAAACCTGTCAAATCACGCCTTTGCTGATTGTTTTAAAACATAAATCACTTTTCAAATTCTACACACTCTCCTAGTCTCCCCCTGAGCAACAAAACTAGGTTGTTGCTCTATATGGACTTCCTCAGCTAAGTTGTCATGAAGGAAAGTAATTTTGACATCTAGTTAATAAAGAGGCAAGTTCCCCAATGTCGCAATAGAGCTCAATACTTGAACAGAGTTAGGTTTTGCCAAAAGAGAAAACATCTCCTCATAATCAAGTCCTTGGGTCTAGGTGTAACCATTATTAGTAACTAATCATGCTTTTAATTGCTCAACGGATCCATATATATGGGCGATACTTGATGGCGTAAACTAATCGACACATTATAACCCTTTTAAAAATAATAATAATAATAAAATTGGCTTTGCATTGCTCTTGGAAATTTACAGCTTTTTAGGAGAGTCTCAACAAAAAGGGAGAGGACTACTCCTATCATATATCTGGAAATGCACAGGAGACATTCAAAAAGAAAAAAACCACGAAAAAGGAGAAAAAGGAGCCTCCACCAAAGCGATCCAAAAGGGGCTGGGAAACTCCTTCTATGGGTGCCTTATGTTCCCAATAGCTGTAATATCCATGGCCAACGCACCCTGAACCTGCTTAGGTAAATCGGGATGGGAAACATACATTTTGTTTGGGCAACCCTCACTAGCCATTTTTGCCAAAGCGTCAGCCACGGAGTTCCCTTCTCGAAAAACATGGTTGAAAGAGAGGTTGAGAGGGTGAAGAAATTGACGGATCACACCTACCTTGTACCATAAGGACCAAGAACAAGAATTTTCATCATCTTCCATAGCAGTTGCAATGGACTTGGAGTCAGTTTCAACAATGATGTTGGAAGGGGCCAGCTTGGAGAAAGTCATAATGTCGTCGAGCATGGCTTGAGCTTATGCTAAAGTGTTTATGGAATTACTATAGATTCTGTGAAAAGCAAAGAGAAGATTGCCATCATGGTCCCTACGGACCCCTCCACCACCACTCGGACCAGGATTCCCCCTCGAGGAACCATTAACGTTGAGCTTCAGGCAGCCCCTGGGGGGCTTTTTCCAAATAACTATGATTGGACAATCGACAGGCAAGGCTCGACTAAGGGGATGGAGAGGGCCTGAAGAGTGATAGATTCCGACAGGGAATTCTTATCTGTTCTCGGGATGGACGAACTTAATTCTTGCAACCAACGAGTAACCTTAAAAATTATCTGATTGACTGACATCACTTGACCTTTGAAATGAGCCTGGTTTTTGCTCAACCATATCTCCTAGGATATAATGCTTGGGATGAGACCTATTAGGATAGAAACTCTAGATTTCTTGCTGGCTGAAGTGAACCAGAGGAGAATACGCTGAAGGATTGGCAGGTTGGGGGAGTAAGCAATGCCGAAAATCCTACCGAAATGACTCCAAACAGAGGCCGCAATCTCACCATGGCTAAAGAGATGGTCCAGGTCTTCCGAGCCGATGGAGCGAAAAACAGGGGGAGAGAAATTTCTGACCCCTGGCAAGTTGACTGGTATACTGGGAAGAGGAAGGGATGATAGGATGTTGATCACAGTTGGAGGCCCCAATCCGTTGCTATCCCCCGGTCGGCTAAGGCTACACAATATGGGATAAGGGGCCCACAGAGGCCGAGCGCATGCTTTGCCTGCAAAAATTACAGCTGGAAGCAAAAGAGATACCAAGCTTCTACTGGGCAAGGTCTACTGGCACAGCTCCTTTGAAGAGTTTCCAGACGAAAATGCTAATTTTTGGGGGATGACCTTATGCTAGATCCATTTTGTCCAAGGAATACCAGGCATATGATGTCTGATATCGTTTCACATAGATTTGACTAAGAACTTGCCTGAAGCCAAGAGGTCCCCAATTAGCCTATCGGCCTAGTTGGATATCGCTACTAGGAGGGTTGAAACAATCTGCATCATTGCAGGGGAGACAAAGGGTGAATATCCAACCAGTTTCGAGTGGCTAGATGAGCATAGAAATCCCTAACAGAAGCTCCATAGAGGTGTTGCGGGATTGGTCTCGCTACTACACCTGCGAGCATGACATGTCCCGGCCAGTTTTGGTTCCAGAGGTTGATCTTTCCTTCCCCGATCAGCCATCTTGAGTGACGAATTGTGAAGTGAAGAACCCTAAAGATTTCCTTCCAGGTTGGCGAGCAAATCGATCTGGTCAAGCCGTTAGACGCTAAAAGCTTTTGGAGGTATCTTGCCGAAAAGAGCCTGGCCCACAGGGACTTTCCTTGGAAAAGTTGTCATCCCATATTGACCCTGAAGGCTGTGGTGATATCCTTAAAACTCCTGATACCAAGCCCTCCCTCTTGGATAGGGGGTACACAACGCTGGCCAATTAACCCAATGCCTCTTATTTCTTGTGTCAGAGGAACCTCAAAAGAAGTTGGCAATTGCCCTATTAATGATCCTGGTGACCGATTTTGGGATACTGATAGCCGATAAAATGTGGATTGGGATGCCGGTTAGTACATGCTTAATCAAGACCAACTTGGCTACCTGATGCTCTACGGCATCTGCACTTAAAAGAGGTTGAAATGGATCAACCAACTGATTTTCCAGTCCGTCACAAAAATCTCTCCGTGGATATTAAGGGAAATAAAACAGACGTAGTACTCTGCAGCTACGATGATCACTTTCTAGTTATGGCGACCCAGATAGGGAGTATGGGAACAATACTAAATGCAAGGAAGGAAGAAGGCATGTCAGTGAATCCAACTTTCAATGTGTCAGTTATATTTGGTAAACGAGATGAGCCGATGCTGGTAGCATGCGCATGCCAACTGATCGAGCACATAAGTAGTTATGGTTCATCTAGGCTATTGGTGCTCTCTCTGGATCTCAAGGACCACTCTCTGGAGACGCTGAAAGGCATTGTTTCTGTTGTCATCAAGAATCGCCTTTGGTAAGATCTACATCACGGTCATTTCGATAATTTTAGGAACTGATTTTGTAGTTGGCCCGACTGTAAAATTTTCATTGAAATGCAATCAATGTCTTCAATGTAGAGTTTTCAAAAAAAAAAAAAAAAACTTTGCTACCTGATTGAGGAGCTTTGCTTTCCAGCCGTCTATTTTGCTGACAATCCTTTGGACGAGCTGGCTAAGAAGAGAGGCTGGAGTTCTTCCTTTAGATAGGGGGACACCGAGATACTTGGTAGGAAGGGAGGCGTGCGATAATCCCCTCAAGTTGCAGAGCTTTTGGATCTTGCTCCTAGTATATTTTTTTGGGACAATGAATTGAGACTTGGAAGAGTTCACTTTTTGACCAAAGGCTTACTCGTATTGGGAGATGAATCTTAGAAGAGTGCACACATTTGAAACCCTGCCATTAAGAAACAAAATTATATCGTCAGCGAAAAAAAGGTGAGTGATCATGGGGCATCGTTGGGGCAGCTTGAACAGTTAGCAGCACCCCGAGGAGAAGACCTTGGATAATCCCCTACTGACTACTTCTGCTGCTAGGATGAAAATGGACGAAGATAGGGGGTCTCCCTGTCTCAATCCCCTTGAGGACTGGAAGAAACCATAACTCTTTCCATTAATGATAATGAAAAACCAAATGTCTTCCCTGCATCGTCAAATATTGACAATCTAGTAACGGTCAAACCTAAATTTCTGAAGCACCTGAATGATGAATCCCCATTCCAGCCGATTGTAGGCCTTTTCCATGTCGACTTTAATTATCAAATTGCCTTCAAATATTTTTTTGTCAAGCTCATTGGCCATCTCTCTTACTATGGAGATATTTTCAACTATAGATCTACCTTTAACAAATGCTCCTTGCTCTTTCGATATGAGGGCTGGGAGGATGAGGGCCAATCTGAATGCCATGATTTTTAAAAAGATCTTCATGATGCAGTTGCACAAACTGATGGGTCTAAAGTCCGTGATGAATACTAGATTCCTCTTCTTAGGGATGATGCATATAAGCATGCATTGGAAGGCTCTGAGGATCAACCCTCCCTGATAGAAGTCTTTGGCTGCTTCAAATAAATCCTCTCCAATGATGTCCCAACAGTGGGAGTAAAAGGCTTCCCCCAAAGCCGTCTGGGCCCGGGGCACTGTCCAGTGAGATAGACAAAGCAGCTTCTTTGACCTCTTCAATCGTGGGGAGGCTCATGAGATCAGCGTTCATTTGGTTCGTCACAATTTAGGGGATGCAATTGACGATATCTCCCACGTGGCTGTTAACTTCGGATGTGAAAAGATCCTTAAAAAAAGATACTGCTTCATCCCCAATGTCCTCTTGTTTCTCTATGAGTTCACCTGAGGTCCTTCTCAGCTTCTTGATTTCCAGTTTCCTATAATTATCGAGTACTGAGTCATGGAAGAATTTGGTATTCCTATCTCCTTCAACTAGCCACTTAATTCTGGACTTTTGTTTCTAGAATAATTCTTCTTGGAGGTAAGCCTTCTTCAGATTGGCTTGGGCCTGATTTAACTTGAGAATATTTGCCTCCGATTGGGTGGTGAGAAGGGCAAACTTGGCTTTGAGGACCTCAGTCTTTGCCTTTTGAACATTGCTAAAAACATCCCCAAAAACTTCTTTGTTCCATGCTTTTAAAATAGTCTTTAGCCTTTTCAGTTTAATGTGGAACCTAAGCATTGGGGTCTCATGAACCTCTTCATTCCAAGACTCCTTAACTGTTGAGGCAAAACTATTGTGGACAATCCACATTCTCTGGAATTTGAAGGGCCGACGGAATGTGGCTGTTTGGGTTTGGAAGGAGAGAAGGAGGGGGGAATGGTCAGAAAAGGTCCGGGTTAGATGCTCGACCTTACAATTAGGAAGATCCCTCAACCATTCGGAATTAAACAGAATCCTGTCTAGTCTAGCCCATCTTCGGCTTGTACCTGCTCTATTGTTGTACCATGTATAGGGAGATCCCGAGAAGCTCGCATCCAAAAGACCCGAGTCACTAATAGCCTCTTAAAAATTTGTCATTGCTGAATTCAGCTTCTATGGGCCATCAAGGTGCTCGTCAGTGCTGATGATGGCATTAAAGTCTCCACCAACCATCCATGGGCCCCCGAGGGTGCTTGACAATCTACGCAACTCGTCCCATAACTCCTCTCTCTGATCTTTGAAGCAGCTAGCGTATACAGCCATGATATATATCTGGTGAGGAAGGTTTTCCTCTGAGATCCTAAGAGTGACACATTAGTTGGAAGCCCTGATCATATGGATAAGGAAGTGATCCTTGGCAAAAATTCAGATCTTGTTGTTAACGGTATCTTCTGAAATTTGGTGTTGAAACCCCAGTCTAGCTGCCACAGTGGTGCGTTTTGATGCCCTGAGCATTGGTTCCTGCAAGAGTAAAATCCCAATATTGTGTTTTCTAACCTGTCGCTTCAAGAAACGGGTAGTTTGTATGTTGCCTACCCCCCACACATTCCATGAGAGGAGGCTATTCATCAGTAACCCATCCTATGTGCTCGGCCCTTTTCTTCAAGCTCTTCAATCGTTGGCTTTTCCTCTTGTTGAAATTCATTTTCTGCATGTTTTTTCGATACTTTATTTTCTTAATCTTGGATGGTTCATCCTCCTGGGAGCTGTCTATTGTCTCTAATTTGTTAAAGTCCATAGTCATGCTTCCTCCTTAGATGTCCACCCACAATTGGAGAGCGTCAGGGATCTTCTTGTTCCTATCCTGATGTTGTGTTGGTAAGGGCAAACCACCAGATATACCATTAACCCCTCTACTTCCAAAGGTTTGTTTTGGCTCTTCTGCTGTTGTTGGGATCCTATTAAACAATTCTGCTAGAAGGGACATCGGAGAATCAGTTGGATGGAGATTGGCTTCCCTTTCGGATGATCCTTCGACTAGAATGAGCTGGTTAGCTGCTTTGGGGTCAACAATGCGTGTAAACTGGATTGCTGAGGGTCGGGAGGATTGCCCAGCTGTTGTTTTCACGGCTCTTTCCTTAGCCTCTGAGTGTTCTTTAAACACGTCCTTGATGTCTGATAACCATCCTTCCCAAGCTACCAGCATGTCCGGCGCAGGGCGAATCCTATGGAGGGGAGAGGGTGGGAGTGGGATAGGAAGTGTGGGATTGCTTCTTGGTGGGTTCCGGGACTGTTGCTTGTCCATTTCACTCCCTTTCACAATTTGGATCTCGGTTTGCTAGTGTAGAGTGGTAGGTTCTGGTGACGTGGTAGCTGGTTTATCTGGGGAACCATTCGTCTGATTGTTGCTCGGGGGCAGATTGTTTGAGTGAGGGTGAGAGTGATCTTGCAATTCTTCCTGAGAATGAGGGAGCCGATGGTCCCCTGCTCCTTTTTGATAAGATGCATTCTACGTGGGGTGTCCTGCTGGCGGACACAAGTCGATGATTTGAGGATTAGTAAATGGAGGGATTTATAGCCTTGGTTGGGTATAAGGGTCAGAGTCAACTTGCTTCCATGGAGATAATATATCATTTTCAATCTGCCCTGTCAGTGCTGCATTTTGGCGAACAATTGTGTGGTTATCCTTCTCAGTGCTTTCTCTGATAGCTGCTTCTTCTGCAATGTCATGCTAAGGGCGTTGTTGTTGACCAAAGGACCTGACCACCCACTGTTTGGTTTCTTCCTTGGCATTGAGGTTGGTTTCCTTCTCCGGGTTGGGTTGGTGGCTGAAGTCTGGAAAGGTCAAAATCTGATAAGATCTTGCTTCCACCAGCATGTTAATCTACTTGAATAAATCCTGGAGTGGAAGGATTTTACTCGAGCATACCAATGGTTTTGCCCCTCAAGGGACTGCTTTTCGATTTCCATAACAGTTCCTAATTGATCGGTCACTTGTCTGATTGTGTGTTCACACCAAGCATGTATGGGGATGCCCTCTATGCGGACCCAAGTTCCTCTGACCGAGAGCAACATAGGAGAGGACCAAAATCTTATGTTTTCCATGAATAATTGTTGGAGAAGTGGTTTATTTCTGTAAAATGCTCGAACCCCCTCCCTAGATTTGAAACATATGACATATCCTGTTTCCGAAATTCTAAGGATATTTACCTGGGAACTGCTGATAGAAGTGGAACGGATGCCTTCGACAATGACAGATGTGGCATCATTTGGTCCTTTAACTTCACCAATCAGAGCATAAGCCAGACTCGACCTTCCTTTATCAAAGATCCATTTCGGGACAATAATGGAGTTCGTTATGAGGGGGGGGGGGGGGGGGGGGGGGGGGGGGGGGGTGTCTGAGAGGACAGAGCTTCCATGTATGTTGGTGCCCAATTACTAGTAATGGTTTTCATCTACCCAAGTCGATAATCATGGCTGCTCAAGTTGTTGGGCGTGGCCTTGAGTAGCGGGTTCCTATCTTCCTCTATTTCCCTTACTGCTCCATGTTTTAGTTTGGGGATAGGGATATGGGGCTTCATCGAATGAACTCTCTGGATGGCATAGTCAATCTGCATATGACGCCTCCCCATGACTCGGTCATACAACATTTCTTTTGCCGTTTTGGCTTCCGTCTGGCGTCAGAAGTGGACGAAAGTGAATCCCTTACCCCTGCCTGTAGTTGCATACTTTGGGATGTAGATATCGTTAATGGCCCTAAATTGTCCGAATCTCTTGGACAGGTCATCCGCTAGAACATTAAAAGGGAGGTTACCAATGAATAAGCTACATTCCTCATTCCTGCGCTTTCGATTCTCCACTATTCTCCATTCTCCTTCTCTGGGAATCCTTTCCCTGGATGGCTCCATCACCAGAAAATCGTCATCAGGCTTGAGCCTTTGGGAAAAAGATCTCAGATTAGAGGGGACAGGAGAGAAAACCCGTTGCCTGATGGAAGGAAAGGGACCAGAGAGCTAAGGCCACCGTAGCGGGTAGGTTGCCAGAGAGCAGCGGCGAACATTTGGTGTTGTGTGTTATCTCGATGAAGATCCAGCGGCCGGGGTTGTTTAGATTCACCTTATAACCCTTGTTTAGATTCCTCGTTCCAACGCTTCTAATTCTCCACCTTATAACCCTTTTTGCAGCAGGAAAATTGGCCAACTACAATGTATGGGTCTAATACATATCAACCATCTCATCTTCCATAACCTTATGACATCTAAGATGTGCTAGTGCATCATGGTAATATTTAAAGGCACATGTGCATTTAACAGAGATAGAGTAGAGGTGTGAAAGGAAGAACTTAAGCGATGATAAAAATAATAATAATTTGAGAGATGGATTGTGGGTGCAAGATCAAATACCTTTCATAAACACAATAAGAAGATCCATATCAATTGGAGTAGAGGATGGACCCACAGGTGAAGGTAAATATTGAAGAGTACCTGAATCAAGAAGGACAACCGCTTCTCCAGAAGATTTTAACTGTATTGTAGCAGAGTCGGTAGACCTAAAAAGGTCAACCATCAGGCGAAGGATAACATATGAAATGTTCATGGAGGAGAACTCTCTCTTACCATCAGTAGGGGTAAAATAGGGAGAGTCCTCAAAGAATGTGACATTGGCACTCACATATAGATGTTGAGTCATAGGGTAAAAACATAAAACTTATAAACAAAGAAAATACACCCAAATACACAAGCTAGTAATGGAAAAGATTCTTAAGTCGGGAATGAGGGTAGAAAACGGAGTTTATTTATTTTTTATTTTTTTATTTTTTATTTTAAATTCAACACTACATAAGGCAATCTAATAATGAAATGACAAGCAGTCAGAACGACATACCCCAAAAAAATGTTTGGGAACATGAATATGGGTGAGTAAAAATTTGGCAACCTCCACCACAATGTTGAGATGGTAAAATATTAGGATTATCCATTTGTTAGGTGGGACATTTCATAAAAAATATGATAACCACCCAAAAACCTCCAAATTCATGTGATGGCCCATATGATGGTTGGATTGGCCTAATCTTTGAGGCATCTAAGTTTCATGGTGGAAAGGCTAGTTTAGACAAGTTGGATGCCATGCGCACACCAAGGTGAGCCCACCGAATCTTGTAGAATAACTAGCCTCTTATTGTTTTTTACTTTGTGCTTGAGATGAGGAGAAATTAAAGCTTTTGACGAAATCTTAGCATTTACATTTTGTTCCCCAAATATCCTTGACCTTTTCAAAAAATTTTGTGCATGATTCTTAAAAAAAATCCATGTTGGTTCCTTTTAAGGATACGTGGCTTTGCCAACCAGAGACATCTATGGTTCAAGTCTATTTTCTAACAGCCATTCTTCCCCTTACCTGTATGTCATAGATTTTTTTTTCTTAGAAGTTTTCAAATGCAAGCGTGAATTAGCGTAATCTTCATATATTAGGATTTTTTATTTTTTATTGGTTAAGACGTGTATCTATTCAAATCTTTATAAATTCTTTATAGATCTTCGACATCTTCTATATATTCATATTGTCACTCCCTGAAATTTAGTACTCGAGTTGGCCAGACCTGACTCCGAATTCCAGGTCATGATATAAATTTAAACATTCACGACCACATTAAAATAAAAATCATTACAACAAACAAACATTCATCCAATATAATTTCTAACTATTATAATATAAACTCACTTTTAAATTCCTGCTATACAATTTTTTTTTTCAAAAACAAATACAGATATGACTACAACTAAGCTGATGGTCAAATCTTCACTCTGCTTGGATTCGACTAAACTCTAAGTCTTGAAACACTGTTATTTTGGGTATGAGCATAACAGCTCGTGGGATCTTATCCAACCCAAATTTGAAATTTCTAAAATTAAATCATATGTATGGACAATGAAATACTTTACTTAAAGTTCATATTAAAACACGAATCAAATACGAATATTAAGAATACCATGTATGCAATGTTAGAATCATAAAGATTACTCTAAATATCATACTTTTCATGAATTTCATAAATAATGAAATCAAGTAACCATCATCTTTTACAACACCGTATCCAAGTGGATGACCACGTTGCATTAACGCCCACGCACTTGTACCTTGTGGTGAGGGACCCATTTATATGTTAGCTGGTCAGACTACTACTCCAGTTGTACCTCTGACGTATGTCCATGCACACAATTATACTCCTAGGCTGTACACAAAGGAGACTCCGAAGGATCCAATGAGTTTTAGGGTCTTTCACCTAAGGGACACGATTGCCCTACTTACTAGCTTTAGGGTCTTTCACCCAAGGGACACGATTGCCCTACTTGATGGCATTAAGGTTTTTCACCTGAGGGACACGATTGCTCTACTTGTTGATACCGTTTTCTTTTTCTTTTCTTTTTCCATAATTTCATAATAAATAAATATGCACGTATGTCATGAATGAATCTAAAATCAATAATGAAATGATTTAATAGATTAGATTTCCCTATAATAACGCAGGTCCTATATAAAATTTGTAGAAATCCAATATTGTTAAAATTCAATCTCTGAAATTGTTTAAAAATAAATAAAAAGCTGTTTACTATAACATATTGTAAATTTGGATTTTCTTAAAGTACAGACTGTATTTCGTAACAATATAGAAATTTATGACAAAGTTTTCCTGATTTAATTTAATTTTATAACTAATTTTAATTTCCTTTTGATGATTCATTGAGAATATATATTTAGGTTTAATCGATAAATTTATTTAAATTTTAATTTAAACAAAAATTTTGAACTAGAAGGAGAAGATTTTTAAGTTTAAAATCTAATACTATACTTTATTAAAATTTTAATTTAATAAAGTTATATATATATATATATATATATATATATATATATATATATATATATATATATATATATATATATATAAAACAAGTATCTAAAAAGTTCACATCTGAGATTGGATCACCCACCTTGTTTGTTAGATTTATTTGAACCTGACCCATAATTGACTCGGATTCGATCATGAAAATAGCCTTATTAACGGTCTCATAGCACCATCTCTCTCTCTCTCTCTCTCTCTCTCTCTCTCTCTCTCTCTCTCTCTCTTATTTTCTCCAACAGGTTGAGGAAACCGGAATACCCTTAGTGAAGTTATTGCCCTAACCCGATCGCACAACTCAAGGGCCTTGGCCATATAGCTCTCGCGATCCTTAGACTTATATTGGGGTCCTCAATGTTAAACAAAATATAACATAGACGAAATCAAAATTGGAACTTAGATGTCCCACTCGTGATTACTGTAGGGAGGTCGTTATCCCAACATAGGCTGATAACACAGGTACAATTTCTCATACCACCGTTCTCAACTCACGAGTCCAAATGCTCAATGGACACTACGAGGAGGCTCGTCACCCCAGCGTAAGTTGACAGCATGGGCATACTATCTCATACCACCATTCCTGACTTATGAGACTTTGTGAGTTATAAATTATACTTTAAAATGGGTGCATTGGTCTTAGGGTACTTCGGGTTCATACAGGCATGATCAAATATGGTTAACATACCAGGATGGTTGACTAGTAGTCAATATGCCCTGACAGGTTGAACTATAACTAATCGACTTGAGAACATGATCTCATGTAGTCCAACTACGGCTAACAACCTACGGCTCAACTATCAGGCCAGATTCACTTAGGGACAGGTCTAATAAGGACCGCCCAGATAATTTTAGGTAATCAACTAATTCGTAAGGGAATTATGCATTATACATACAAATCACGACATCCATACATACGTTTCACATCAGGCAGATATAGTTTTTGAGAAATCAATGTATGGGTAACTCCATACACAAGTTTTATTTCATTTACAGGTTATACACAACATGTTCTAGCTCATATAATTATATGAATAGTCATGTAGCAAAACACCTAGAATAAATTCCCCACATGTTATCATGCATTTTACGGTTCAATCATACACTACAATCCAGACAAGTGAATCGATCAATGTTAAGGGTCAATATTACATATCAGACCCCAGTTATTTCCTAAATATACGAACATGTACTGTTTAATGGCCTGATTTAATCGTGTTTGTGTTGCAGAGTGTATTTACAAGCTTGGACTGAAAAAGGGAACTAAAATTGTGGATTTGATGCTCTGAAGTTACTAAAGCGAGAGACGGACTCCAGGGGACCGAGATCGAAGAGTTTAAACGCCTGGGATTCGAAGAAATCCAATATTTCATGCAAAAGAAGCATAAAATTCGTCTAGAATGCAAGATTACAGGGTTCTCACCATCTGTTTGATTCGAAACTTCATACATGGCCTGATGACCATAAATTAACCGTACACGTCAAATTTCATCCGTTTAATCCCTATGGAAGTGGCCCAATAGACATATTAACCAATAAACCATTAATTTTAGGCCCACCTGCTATCTGGATATGCTTCAAAATTGGTCTCAACATGTTAAATGAGCTGACAATATGGATGGATGGAGCGGATTTCTCATGAACATCTCCATAGAACCTCATGTATATCACGTGTGCACGACGCACAAGTACACTAGCCGTGCACTGGATTTCTCAAAATCGGTCAGCGTTACTCTCTCTTCTCCAACTCAAAAAAGGACAAGCGTCCTCCCATTGTTCATCCATTTCTTGCTAGTGGGCACCACTCATACATATCATCAATCTAGACCGTCCATTGTGTACATAGGGGGGGGTATTAACCTCACCTAGGTTCCCTTCTGGTCCCATGCAAGCGATTGTGTGAATTTCTCTTTCAAAACCCAAGATGGACAGCTGAATAAAAACTCCGGGGGCCGCATTGAAACTGATCCAAAAATCATCCATGTCCAACCGGTTTTGCGAGGGAATCCAGTGAACAGACTAGATTTTTCATATGATGATGATCAGGGACCCATCGAATGTCACAACATGAGTCGCACAGGCTCTGTTTTGCAAACAAAGCCTGCGGACGAATCTTGTGGGCCACCACTGTACTTCAGGAGTCTGATCTAGACTGTCCATTAGAAGGCCACGTTTCCTCTCACCCCAGCCTAGGTGACATATTTTAGGAAGTCAGGGAGAACAGTCTCCATTCGTCTAAATAAAAGACTGACGGTGCAATGGAAAAGACGGGTGGGACAACAAATTCGATCTAGAAATTGTCCAGTTTTGCTGGATTTTTAAGGGAGATCCAATGAATGGACTAATTTTCTTGATGATTGTCAAGAATGGGCTCCACCAATACATCAGCAAGTTAATTTACGCACTCTGTTGTGCGCACAACCTGCAAATGGAGTGCGGAAACCTCCATCGACATTGCTGACTCTTATAAAAGAAAGACGAGGGAGAGAGAGGGGGGGGATCGAATCTGGAAATCAATTGTTGAGAAGTTGGATGTTAGAGAGAGAGAGAGAGTTTGTTTGAAATTTTATTTGTTTAATTACTATTTTATTTGTTTATGATTATTTTGAGAGATTTAATCCCATCATGCTAGGCTAAACCTCTTAACTAGGGCTAAGAGGTGAAGCTTGTAGCGTGATGGGGAGACCTTTTGCTTGTGTTTTTTTATTTAGGCTGAACTGAATTTGATATTAGTTTGATTATTAAGGGAATGTTTTTAGTTTTTAATGGTTTATTGTGACTAAAATTACAATGGGTCTGCGATAACTTTGAGTATGTTCCTTTCCTTTTTATGTTTATGAGGTCAGGAAGCCCTGTTGTTCACCATCGTCTCCTGGGCATGGTTGGATGACGGTACCCTTCCTAACCTTTATATCACATCGACTGGTTGGTAATTAGTTTAATTCTGTTGTTTACTTTGTCTCATAGGCATAGTTTAGTGATGGAATCCATTTTAATTCATATACCTTTCATCTCTTTAAAACTATATCAAAGGAAGTTCAGTTTAATTTCATGGTTACACCCTTCAACTGGATTAAGATGGGACTCTAAGTCCAGTTGAGTCCTTGAAACAGGCATACAATCTCCCTGATCTCTACAAGTGGATCCTCAAAATCTTTAGTTCCCTTCCTCTGAATTCTTTAAGTTTTAAATTAATATTTCACTATTATTCCTCCAATTCTATTCAATTTAGATTTCATCTTATCCTAGTTCTAATTCTATTTAGTTTCAGATTACGTACAGGTATTAGTCCCTTGGGATTCGACCTCGATCTCACCAAGTTTATTACTACATCACAACCCTGCATTTGGGGAGTGAACAGGTTTTTGGTGTCGTTGCCAAGGACTGACGGCTATGATTTTTTGAAATTAATTAGTTTTAGGATTAGTTTAAGATTATGTTTTAATTTTAGGTTTAGATTTTCCTGATTTTTAGAAATTAACCTGTCTTTTCTGTTTTGTAGGATTCTGAGATAGAAACTTCTAATTTTATGATATTTTTCTAATTTCTTTACTTTTTCTATTTTTAGAATTAGAGTTTTATTTTTAGAAATTTTCTAATCCTAAACTTTCTATTTTCAGAAACTAACTTGTTTTATTTTGTTTTACAAGTCTTTAACTTAGGGACTCCAATTTGGTAACTTCTTTCCAACCCTCTCTATCTTTCTAGATTTTTATTTCCTTTCTTAGGATTAGGTTTAGAGTTTGACTAATGAGTGTTTCATGCCCAAGTGAGCCCATGACAACACTCGACGTCTCTTGACTGAAGGAGGATTGGTTGAGGGGTTAACTATCCATCGCAGGACTAGACACCACTCGAAATCCCCTGAGTTAACTGAAGTGATGACTGAAAATCAACCTCTTTTACTCCAACCCAGGGTAGAGGACACTCAAGATGAGAATGAGATGTATCAAGCACACCCGCCTCATACCTTACGAGATTATTTACAACCAGCAGGGGTGAGTACGCCCCCATGCATGATTTTTCCTGAGAATGCAGAACATATGAAAATCAAGTCAGGGGTTATCCAACTCCTTCCTAAATTCCATGGGCTTGAATCAGAAAGTCCATACTTATATCTGAAAGAGTTTGATGAGATTATAGCCACCTTATACTTTCTTAATATATCTGAGGATATAATCAGGTTGAAACTCTTTCCCTTTTCCTTGAAAGGAAAGGCTAAGACGTGGTTACATTCACTGCATCCTAGATTCATTGGCACATGGAATGATATGCAAAGAGAATTCATAAAGAAAATTTTTCCACATCATAAAATGATTACCCTCATAAAAGCAATCATGAACTTTTTTCAAAAGGAAGATGAAACATTTTTCCAATGTTAGGAAAGGTTCAAGGATTTGGTTAGTTCATGCCCACAACACGGCTTTGAAACGTCGTGCATTGTAAATTTTTTCTACGATGGATTAACATCTTCCATGCACCAAATGGTCGAGACAATGTGTAATGGAGAATTTATTAATAAAGATGTCGACGAGGTATGGGATTACCTCGATAGTCTTGCTGAAAAAACACAATTATGAGACTATTACCCAAATTCAAACACCACGTCTAGGCCGACTCAATCTAAGGAGAAAGGTGGATTGTATCTCTTGAAAGAAGAGGATGATCTCAAGTATAATGTGACTACATTCATAAGAAAATTTGAGGCCATAGAAGGAAAAAAGGATAAGGTTAATGAAAGTGTTTGCTGCATCTGTGATTGCAACATTCATACAACTGAAAATTGTCCTACAATACCTGCTTTTCGAGAAGTGTTGAATGAACAATCCAATGCTGTAAATACTTATCAAAGACCTTTCAATGGACCGACCTCTAATACGTACAATCCTAGTTGAAAAAATTATCCAAATTTTAGTTGGAGGAATGAACAAACTGCTACCTCTCAAGGTTTCTTCAATCAAAATCTAAATCAGGAGAAACCTCAAGAAGAACCGGTTCAAAATTCCATGCAAGAGCTAGCCCAGGCAATGCGAGAATTTATGCAAAAGATGGATTCCGGTATGATGGTTATAAAAAAGGGGATGCTTCCTACACAACCACTCCCCAATCCTAAACCGTAATACGAGATAAGTAATCCCAGCTCTTCAAATTAAATAGAGCATGCTAAATCCATCACTACTCTTAGGAGTGAGAAGATTATTGATAAAACCCTTCCGATTAGGATCGAAAAGCCTCAAGAACCAAAAGAGGAGAACAATGATAGATCTAGTGATACCCCACAAAAATTAGAACCGGAACTTATAGAAAAGCTAATTGCTCCATTTCCCCAACGGTTGGTTGCACCAAAACCTCTCTCTAACTCTCAGCATATCCTAGAGGTGTTGAAACAAGTGAAAGTCAATATTCCTCTACTTGATGTAGTAAAACAGATACCTTTACATGCCAAATTCCTAAAGGACCTATGCATGACCAAACAACGGTAAAGTGTTCAAAAGAAGATTTTCTTGACTGAGAAAGTGAGTGTCATCCTAAAACAAGATGTGCCGCAGAAATTTAAAGATCCCGTTAGCCCAACCATATCATGTATAATCAGAAATTATCGAATTGATCACGCACTTCTTGACTTAGGAGCGAACGTTAATCTGTTCTCTACTCGGTATACAAACAGTTAGGTTTTGGTGAATTAAAACTCACCCTAATTACACTACAACTTGTTGATCGCTCTGTTCATATACCAAGAGGGATAATTGAGGATGTGTTAGTTCATGTCGATAGATTTTACTACCCTGTGGATTTTATCATCCTAGATACTAAACCCATCAATAACATGAGTACTCAGATTCCTGTTGTTCTTAGTCATACATTCCTTGCCATTTCAAATGTAATTATCAATTGAAGAAATGGTGTCATGACTATGTCCTTCGGGAATATGACATTAGAATCAAATATCTTTTTCAATAATGACAGAAACTCAGAGGATGATGATGATTTCCATGACATTAATATGATTGACTCTTTCATGGAAGATACGATGCCTCTGACTTTATCCTCGACCCTTTAGAGACGTGCCTGGCATACCCCCATGATTTTGATGATGACATGATTAAGGAGACGAGTGTCATACTTGATGCTACACTAGTACTTGAAGTTAACCGGTGGGGGCCACAATTTGAAGAGTTGCCCCAAACTGATGTAGTGCCTCTACCGTATAACCTCAAGTCACCGAAGCTTGACCTAAAACCTTTGCCTTCTGATTTGAAATATGTCTATTTAGGTCAAGATGAGACATACCCAGTGGTGATCTCTGCCCACCTGGAGAGAATAGGAAAGTATGCTCATTTCTACTCTCATTAAGAATAAAGAAGCCCTGGGATAGATGATAGTGGACCTCAAGGGAATCGATCCCTCGATTTGTACTCACCATATATATCTTGAGGATAATGCGAAGACCGTTTGACAATCACAATGTAGACTAAATCCAAACATGAAGGAAGTGGTCAAGGCCGATATTCTTAAACTATTGGATGTAGGTATCATATATCCCATATCCGATAGTCAATGGGTGCGTCCAACTCAGGTGGTTCCTAAGAAGTCCAGGATCACCATCGTAACCAATGTCAATAATGAACTCGTGCCAACTAGATTTACTACTTGTAACACCCCAAAAATCGGGGGTCGGGTAGAAACCCAACTCCCGAGTTCCAAAACGTCACTTATGCAACATAGATAATGATAAATGCAGGTCGTCTAGTGCAGCGCTAGGTGATTCTCTTTAGATTTCTAAAGGAAGTAGCCTATAATGATCTCTGTTTGAGATGAAATTCGAAGGGTGGATTGAGGGTATTTGGAAACGAAAGAAGGAAGAGTTTGGAGGGGTGATTTTTACCAAAACTCAAACGTTTGGAGCAAAAGGAGAGCTTGGAGGGTCACTTTATGAAGGAAGTACTTGATTGAGGTGTTTTTAACGAACGGCCTACATACCAGGGGGCTATCTTAGCCCCCAAACACCTCCAGCCCAAAGCCCGGACCCAACCGATGATTTTGACCGGCGATGCATCGCGGAACCGGCGATGCCATAGCCGACCAAACTCACAACTGGCGATGGCTGCCATATGGGCTGGGTTTTCCATGCCCCCAGGGTCCCAAAAAAGTATAGGGCCCACCTTGGATCATTGTGGATTAGCGTGGGTGGGCCCACGACTCCATTCGAGGCATTTCGGGGCCAGTTTACAAACTGAAATGAATTTCTATGGCATATAGCATATGATTTTGAGGTAGGAGACGCTAATATATCAAACTAACCTATCTATTTTATTAGATTCTAAAAGGTTAAGGAGAAAAGTCCATTTTACTCATTTATTTACTATTCACGATAATTTTTAGCTTCGGTATAGTTCTTCATCATGAAGACCTTAGGATTAGTGGTCTTTACTATTTAGACTTGAGAATTTATGGATAAGATGGAAGTACTTAGAGAAATTCGTAGAATGAGGTGGTGAAGGGTGAGATTTTGAAGGAAATAGAAAAATTTTTATTTTTAGACCTTGGGATTGATCATTGAGAGTGAAATGGTTGACCCATTGCCTAAGGACGTCTAATTCCAAGTTGGCAAAAATTCGGGGTGTTACACTATTGGTTAAAGAATGTGCATTAACTACAGGAAGCTGAATACCGTCACAAGGAAGGACCACTTTCCTTTGCCCTTCATTGATCAAATCTTGAAAAGCCTAGTTGGTCATTCCTATTATTGTTTCCTTGACGGGTATTCGGGCTACAATCAGATTGAAATCGCCCCAGAGGACTAAGAAAAGACTACATTTACATGTCCCTATGACACCTTTGCTTACAAAAGGATGTCATTCAGGTTATGTAATGCTCCTGCCACCTTTCAACGATGTATGATGAGTATCTTTTCTGATATGGTGGAGAAATATCTAGAAGTCTTTATGGACGATTTTTCTATTTTCGGTTCATCTTTCAGCGAGTGCTTAGAGAGTCTTAAATATGTGCTGAAAAGATGTGAAGAAAAGAATCTAGTACTTAATTGGGAGAAGTGTCATTTCATGGTTCAGAAGGGAATTGTCCTTGGGCATATCATCTCGTTCAAGGGAATCGAGGTAGACAAAATAAAAATTGATCTTATCTCGAATCTACCTCCACCCAAGAACATTAGAGGTGTGTGATCCTTCTTAGGACATACAGGGTTTTACAGACGATTCATAAAGGACTTCAGTCTCCTCTCTCGTCCTTTATATAATCTTCTTCAAAAGGATGCACCATACAAGTGGACTGAGCAATGCCATAAAGCTTTCACCACGCTTAAGGGCATGTCAACCACTGCACCTATCATGCAGCCACCCTACTGGAGCCTTCCTTTTGAGCTTATGTGCGACGTCTCTGATTATGCTCTTAGAGAGGTTCTAGATCCTTAAAAAAAAAAGAAGTGATAGAGTGGTTTAAAATAAAGACTTGGTTTAGATAGATGATTAAGATATATAAATAGTTTAGATGGCAGATGAATAAGTAGATTGGATTGAATGGTGGTTGGGGAAATAAGTTAAGTTAAATTGCCTTTGATGATGAATAATTAGGATATTTGATGGGATCGAAGGATGAATGGATAGATATGAATGAAATAGGTGAATGAGTAACACTCACCTATACTTCTCTATTTAAAATTTTTTTCCCTTAATACTTTTACACCAACTTACTTTACAAGGTCTGGATGCTTCATGCTTTTTTTCCTTTTCATCTTTCAATGTTTAATCATGTGTATTTTATACTCGGACCATTAGATTGGGGTAGAGCATAACTATGACCCACTACTTGATAAGCTTTACATAATGACTCTAATATCGACATATGATCCTTGATGGTGGACCGAAAATAGAATTTCAATGGCTCCATCTTTTTGGATCTCACGTGACATGCAAGAGAGTTCCATTTAGATATTAACTAGTGGATTTAGATTATACTTTGTAAGCTATGAAATGGACAGTTTACTTTAACAATTAGGTGACTCAATTGGAGCATACAAGTGGGATATATGGTTAGATGGTTAGATACGATTGGGATAATTAGATGTTTAGGAGTGTAATCACGTAACTAGGTTAACGTATGGTCACTTTCACTAATAAATAAGTACAATGTGGGTTTTTTTAATAGATTTTCCAAATGGTTAATTGAATGAAAAGTTTAGGTTGATGGTTAGAGAAATATACCATGACCGTGCACATGGATAGACAAGTGAAAGATTAGGTAAGTTAATGCATGTTCAACAGTTAATATTGGATGAATATATGAATGGATGATTGGTTCTATAGGCATAAGTGATGAGAGTGCAAGTATATATGTACATACACACACACACACACACACACACACATACACACACACACACACACACACACACACACACACACACACACACACACACACACACACACACAGAGAGAGAGAGAGAGAGAGAGAGAGAGAGAGAGAAATCACATAATTAACAATTACATAAGTCAATGTTCATCTTAATTACACCCAGATCCATAGCTCAAGTGGTAGACTGAGTTAAAGATACCTCATTTTAACACTGAGGTCTTGGTATCGATTCCCTAGAGGGGGTGGCTAATAGTGAAGTGTGAACTGACAGTGGGTGTACTAATAAGCTAACAAAAAAAAAATGTTCACCCCAATTAGATAGAAAATGCATATCAATAGTCATAAGTTTCATATAATGATGTATGCATGTATGCATGGATGCATGGATGTATGCATGTGTGCTTTAATGAATGCAAGTGTACATTCATGCATGTGTACACTTATGCACCAAAATCCTAAGTCATCACACATGTTATTTTTAGTGAAATAGACAAGTTACGTTTCCCCGATATAGTCTCTCGTGGTTTAACATGATATCATAATGATAGTGTTGGGGGATGCGCGAAAGCAACACCGAATTAGAATCAAATAATAAGAGATCAATCAACCAAGCATATGGAGATGTATCGTACACTTTCTTTTTATGGTTCATGATAGGTTTCTGTTAGGTTATTTTTCTCCTGGTAGCAGCTCGAATGTTGTCCATCTTTGTAAAAATGTTGAGTTTGGAATGAAAAGAGGTGTTTGGTAAAAAAAATAAAAACCAAGCACACAAAGAACACAAGGTTTTACATGGAACTCTCATTTGCTCACCGAAAGCCCACAGCATATTTTTCAATACCTTAATCACGAATTACAAACTTTTAAAAAGGATTAAAATTGAAATACGAAACAAAATCTATAATTCTACAAAACTGCACAAGTCGATTGATGAAAGCTTCGATCATATCGAGTGCCATCAACGTCTCATCAATGGGATTGAAGCCACCTTCGATCATATCGATTTGGACCCAAAAATTGCTCAGTGAGAAGGCAAAAAAAATGGGGCTTTCTCGATGCAATTAAGTGGTCTGTCGACAGCTGCTCGATGGAATTGAGCGGTCTCTCGATGTCATTGACACACCAGCTAGAGACAAATTTAAAACATCAGACAATTCTAATATATCATATCCACCGTCCAATGCGATCTCTAATCAAACCAATGCCCAAATCCAACTTTGTCCACCAGCTGTGCACAACATTTGTCATCTCGTTTGGCCATAACTACACCATTATCATCACATATCCAATTGGATCCACCATTGCTAGTCAAAATCCAGTAAGACCTGTTGCCACTATTGTTGTTAAGCTAAACCAAATCCACCTCTGTTATTTCTTTTACAACCAAACTTGGTACTAGAATCCAGTCCGGCTCCACCATCACAGCTTGAATTCAGCACCATCTTTGCTAACTCAACCCTTTGGACCCACTCAACTTCATCACCTCTAAATTATGCTCCTGTTGTATACCCATTTGTATCTAGCAACCATCACATCCATTAGACCTAGAGTAGATCAATGCCACTGCGTAACCCTGAAACTTCTATTGATGGCCATTAGATTTTGGTAATCTTATCTGATTGCTTCATCTTATCTGATTTTGGTCATCTCTAAATTGTGTGGGCCTATACCGGTTTGATGGGAGTGTTTAACCCTGTGTAGCTGTTAATCTCATTTCCGTCAATCATGAGGATATTTATCGATGGCATTGTCGTTATGGCCATCCTTCTTTTTCAGTTTTACATAGTTTATTTCCCTCTTTATTTTCTCAGCATAACATTAAGAAATTTCAATGTAGTACTTTTGCTTTGTCAAAACAAAGACAGGTTTCTTTTCCTTTGGTTTTAAATAAACATTCCGTCCCTATGTTTTCTTTCATTCAATCCGATGTGTGGGGACCATTTCCTATTACCTCTTCTATGTGATTTCATTACTTTGTCTCTTTTATGGATGCCACCACCAAAATGATATGGATTTATCTCCTAAAAAATAAAAATTACAAAGTTTTTGAAAATTTAAAGTCCTTCCATGTTTGGTTGATAAATCAATTTAGCGCCACCGTCAAGATGCTCCAATGTGACAATGGCAGAAAATATCTCTCTATTGATTTTCTTACCTATCTTCGGCAACATAACATTGAGTCAAACACTACATGCGCTTCCACTCCTCAGCAGAATAGGATAGCCGAGAGGAAAAATCAACAATTGTTAAATATTACTTGGTGTCTCTTTATTGAGATGCATGTTCCCAAACGATATTGGGGAGATGGCGTTCTCACTGCGTGCTACATGGCCAATCGACTACCTCACTCTGCTCTCAATTTTCAAACTCCTATTTCTTTATTCGGAAAAGTACATCATGTCACTAATATCCTTCTTAGGGTGTTTGGGTGCACCGCTTATGTGCATGACTTTTCTCCTTCTTAAAAAAAGTTGTCTCATTGCTCCATTCCATGCATGTTTGTTGGGTATTCTGCTACCAGTTACAAATTTGTTAATCATGATACTTGTCGACGTTATGTCACCCTTGATGTTTCCTTTTTTGAATCTTTGAATTTTTTCTCTCCAAAGTCCTCAATTCTTTCCTCATTCCCTCATGTCACTCTTATACCCTTTTTAGATCCTCCATCCTCTATTCTGTTTCCGGTGGATCCCTCATCATCATCATCTCCTCCATCTTCTATCACACCTTCATCTCCTCCTCCTTTCTTACCACCCCCACCACCACTACCTCGCCATTCTACTCGTCCCAATACCAGACTAGCTCACCTACAAGATTACATTTGTTCTCAAGCATTGTTACCAGAACCACCACATGCTTCTTATCACTAGCAGAAGTGGAGTAGCGTCGATGCCCCAATACTTCCATCACCATCATTTGCGGCTCTGAGATCCATTTCTGCATCCGACCTTCTCGCTTCTCTATGAAAATGTACTCATCCTTTTACTTCTCATCCTATCCACCACTTTGTTTCATATCATTCAATTTCTCCTTCCTACAAGTCATTTATTGCCAATGTGGATCACATATCTCTCCCTACCCGGGTGGATGTTGTCTTAGCACACCTGAACTGGAAGCATGCCATGATGGATGAGATGATTGTCTTGGAGAAAAATCAGACATGGAAACTTGTTAATTTACATGCAAAAAAACAGGTAGTGGGTTGTAAATGGGTGTACAGTACTCTCAAACATAAGCTCGATGGTATTATTGATCGATATAAAGCTCGCCTTGTTGCAAAAGGCTTTACTCAGACTTATGGCATCAATTATACCGAGACGTTCGCCTCAGTTGCCAAAATGAATTCCATTTATGTCCTTACAAATTTGGGCTGGCCACTTCATCGACTTGATGTAAAAAATGCATTTTTACATGATGATCTTCATGAGGAAGTGTACATGAGCAAGCTACCGAGTTTTTGCCAAAAGGGGGAGGAAAAGAAAGTGTGCCGCCTTCACAAGTCTATATATGGCCTCAAGCAGTCGCCCCATGCATGGTTTAACAAATTTACTCATGTAATGAGAGTTGCATTTTTTCACCTGTGCAGCTCAGATCATTCAATCTTCTGGAAATGTTCGACAAACAGGATTTCAATTGTTTCTATTTACGTCGATGATATTATCGTCATGGGTGACGTTTCTCTTGTAATCTCTAGTATCAAATCCCACCTTTCCCGCATTTTCGAGGTCAGAGACTTGAGCTCTTTATGTTATTTCTTAGGAATTGAGATAACTTGTTCTTGGCATGGAATCTCCTTATGTCAACGTAAATATGCGCTGGACTTACTCACTGAGACTGGAATGATTGGCTGTAAATCACTTGACACTCCTCTTGAGGTCAACCATCAGCTCACTTCATTAAATGGTGAGATCCTCTATGATCCCGAACTTTTTATATATATATATATACATAAGCACTTGGTGGGGCCCACCTAAGTTTTTAATGCTGCTGAAACTTGGTTTGAACCCTCATACAAGTGGGACACACATAATGGATGGGCTGGATTTGCAAACCACATCTTTTGTGGGCCCCAAAAATGATTATGAATGTTTTAATGGTACACGGCCCCTCTCAACTTCTGTATGTGGTGTGGCCAACACAAGTCACGGATTGACTTGATTTTTGAGACCTAGGCCCACAATGGAATGGCTCATCTGACCGATGGGATAGATGTTTGAAAGGCATCACAGTGGAGCCCACACAGCTCGGCCTCATGGGACGGACTCGTGAGGTCGAGCGCATGGTACCTTTTCCCTGTGTGTGTGTATATATATATATATATATATATATATATATATATATATATATATATATATATATATATTAGGGTAGGGTGGCAGTGAGCCCAACTCTATATGACTAGGGTTTAGGCCCGCAAATTCGGCCTAACAGGCAGGCTCGGGCATCAAATATAGGCCCGTACGTGTCAGGGACAATGATAAATGGCCTGGGCTGGCAAGTTGGCCCCGTCCATTCACCAAGTGGGCCATCCTTGTCCCAAATGAAAACACAAGGGATAATGTCCAACGACCGAGGATCAATAATTCCCACGAGGAAGTTTCTGTAGTCGAAGCTGTGTGGGCCCACAAAGATGCCCGTGAGAAATCCACTCCGTCTGATTTTTGCAAGACCACAATAGGACAGGAATATAAAAGATCAGGCGGAGATTGGACGGCCCATCATTGGAAACTTTGTACCCTATGAACGGTTTGGATAGCATATATACATTATGGACTGCTCCAGGAAGGTTTCGACGGTGGACGTTTCCGTTATCACTCTTTCTTATGGTGTGGCCCACATAAGTTTTGGATCTCCCTGATTTTTAGAGACTCATTCATTATTGTGGTCTCGTAAAACTGAAGGACGGAGTAGATTTGTCAAGGGTATCTCCGTTGGCCCCACACAGCTTCCGACTACAGGAACTTACCTGTCCCAATAATTTCTGGGAGTGGAGCTGCACACTCGTTTCTGTGTGAATGGATGAAGGGCTTCCAGGCACACGTGTACGAGATCACTGCCATTCATGTGGTAGGGCGCAAGATGAGCATGCCTTAGCTCCCGACATCAGGTAATTCTTGTCCTGGCACAAATTCCGGCCGCTCTAATGATCAGGTAGACTGCACGAGCATTTGACATGGACCATTGGTCATTTTCCACTACATTTTCCGCGTAGCAGTGAAACGTGCATGGTGGATGAGCTAGTTTGCTTTATGGGCTAGGGCATACTCATGTGCGCACGATCTGATAAATGGTCAGGATCTTGAACACCTTTTCCGTGTAAGTAGGTATGCCACGAAGCTCGTCGTTCTATTTCCCTGCAGTACAACCATCACCCGCGCGTGGCGTTCATGCGGATGCGATTTGGCTAGTGACCCAAACACCAGCCAGCTAGCTAGTGTCAAAGCTATGTGGACCCCATCGCCATGTATGAGTTTTATCTGTGCCGTCCATCCATTTTATCAGCCTATTTTAGGGAATGAACCCAAAAATGAGGCAGATCTAAATCCTAAGTCGACTAAACCACAGGAAACAGTTGGCATTGAACATTTACCGTTGAATTTTTTTGGGACCACAGAAGTTCTGAATCAAGTTGATATTTGTATTTTCCCTTCATCAGTTTGGATGGAAAATCAACATTACAGTGGGCCCACCATTTACGAAGTCGGACAGCCGACCGTTTCCTACGTAACCAACCACTTGATGGTCCGATTAAAAAAAAAAAAAAAACAACTTGATGGTCCGATAAAAGTGATTTTCCGGCTATGCGCCATCTACATCCGGACGCACAATTTGGACGGTCCATCATAACGTGCTCGGCGGATGAGCTACAACTTGTCGGAGTTTAACTTTTCCAATACAATGAGCAAAATACCCCGATTACTTGCAATTTATCGTGAAACATATAGGACGAAAATAAAAGCGCACAAGACACGGAATGGGACAAGAAATTCGTCTTTTTCTCGTTTTCCAGGTTACCACTAGAAATCGGCCACTTCTGGCAGCCGTACCCCTCCCTTGTGATCTCATGCATGTATCTCTCTCTCTCTCTCTGTGAAAGCCTGGCGAGGAGGTATTGCCGTTTCTATGTGGTACATGAGGTACCAGCGTCATCTACTACACCCGTTGTACGCACCACGTACAATACCCGGAAAAGGATTGGCTACTCCCCCTGACACCAGCCAATGTCTGGTGGTCGGTGCTCTGTGGGCCCCACCATGATGTAAGTGTTTCATCCATGCGGTCCATCTATTTTTATGGATTATTTTAAAGTACGAGACCAAAAATGAGATATATCCCAATCTAAAGTGGACCACATTACAGGAAACAGTGTTGAATGAGCGTCAATCATTAAAAACATTTTGGGGGCCATAAGCTTTGGATCAATGTGGTTTTTGTTTTTTCCCTTCATCTGGGCCTGTATGACCTAATCAATATATTGGATATCAAATAAACAGTACATTGGGCCTCAGGAGAATTTTAATGGTGGATATCCAATCACTATCATTTTCATGTGGTGTAGATTACCTGAGATCTATATACCCTAATTTTTGTAATCAAGTCATAAAATGATCTTAAAAAATGGATGAAACACATATATCATGGTAGCGCTCATGGAGCACCGACCAGCAGCCCCGGGGCTGATGGCAGGAGGAGTAGCCATTCCGTTCCCACAATACCCGGATTCGGATTCGGTAGTGACCCCAGTACCGAGTCTCGGTACTGGACGGTGCTGGAAAAGCCGTGTGTGGGCACCGCCATGAGATGGATCTTTTATCCACGCCGTCCATCCATTTTCAAGCTTATTTTAGGGCTTAATCTCATTAATGATGCGGATCCAAATATCAGGTGGACCACACCACGCGAAAACACTTGTATATGAACATTCACCATTAAAAAAATTCTTACGTACCACTGTAATGCTTTTTACCATCCAACCCGTTGAATGGGTCACGTATACCTGGGTGAACGAAAACACAAATATCAGTTTTATCCGAACCCTTTTTGGCCCTGTAATTTTCTAACGGTGGGAGTTCGATTCTCACTGTTTTCTACGGCGTTGTCCACTTGAGAATTAGATCCACCTCATTTTTGGGCTTATTCCATAAAATGGATGTACGGAATAGATAAAAATATTCATCACGCTGGTTCACGAAACTTTTCCAGCACCGACCAGTACCGTCGGTGTCACTGCAGAATCCGTGTCCACGATACCCGAGCTTTGTGGGGCCACCTTTCCATTTATATGACGACATCCACCTTGTCCATCAGGTACGGCACCTCATTTTACGGAACGTATTTAAGAACCAGAACAGTCTAGGGTCGAGATGGGCCACTCCACTCGTAATACTCACCTTATGAAACAAGTCAGATGGAATACATTCAACCATGATAGGCCCCACGCACAAACCTATGTTTGACTTACCCTTCCGATTATTTCAGAGACTAACATTGAGGGTTTCACCTGATGGACGGAGTGGATGATACAGAAAGCATGGTGGGCCACAAAGAACTCGGATGGTAAACCCCCCATATCTCTCTCTCTCTCTCTCTCTCTCTCCTTGAGCTGGGTGGAGAAAGAAGTGGGTAGAAACCGAGGAAGCTGACATTTAGTGCTATCTGTCCGTGATATTTGGTGTAGACTTTTATGAGTTATCCTAGCTAGATACCGCACCCTGGGTCTACCCCTGACTTACGTGAAAACAGATAAGATCCAGGCCATTGATATGGTCTGAATCATCAACCCGAGGATATGGTCCGAATGCTTGGGTTTGTGCCCATGTTTCAGTGATCCAGGCCATTGATCTGTTGGGTCCAAAGTTGGATGGATCACTCCACAAAAAGCACAGGCGCCAGTCATCATCGTTGGATCTTTTCTCAGTTGGACGTGGATATTTTCTGTAAGTATCTTCCTAGAGGTCTATTTTCATGCCAGAGATTTCTCAGAGATTAATGGTCTAGAAAACTGAACCACTGGTTTCTTATAAATCTTCTATCAATTTGTTTTCAGTCTGTGTAAGTGGAGATCATGCCTCAGTGGCCCACCATGAACACCTCCAACATGGATGGAATGTGCACTGAGGGAGATTATACATTGGAGGAGCTTGAAGACGGAATATTGTAGAGAGTTGTATTGTCATGTCACACGTAGAAGCGTAATCCTTCAATCAAAAATATCCATCTAGTGGTACACTTTCAGAATCCTCTGTTTGTGATAAACAAAAAGCGATGACGTGGCTCTATCACACTGGGGGGCAAGCAAGAAATCCTATTTGCGATAAACATAGGATCCTCCCTACTCATTCAAGATTCATATAGGTAGTCAAATCTTAGCCGTATAAAAGGTAGCTCCCAAATCTGTACTCCAAAAGAAATGTATTTAATGGTCAAAATTAAATGCCATGCGTGAAGATAGTGGAGCCTGATCGCATGTTGAGATGCCACCCACTAAATAACATTTTAATTTAATAGAAGACCTTTGTAGCTTGAAGTTAATTTTGACGAGCACCCTTATAGAAGAAACTCATGTCATGAAAGTTTCTTATCCAAGCTCTTGCATTTTAACTTTTAGCTCTTTATACTTATCTCCTTAAGGCCCCATGTGATGTACAACTCACGTGAAAAGTGGGCCCCACATTATAGATGACTAAATAGAGGTGAGCCCATATAATGGATTGTACACATCAAAGGTAGGCTCCTTACAATAAATGATAGCCCCACGTGATGGATGATCCACATTGAAAATAGGGCCCACATGATGGACGACATGCATATATTATAGATGAACCCACATTATGATGGGATTTTCCTCCTCAGATCAGAGGAGAGATGGAGCAACGGGTGAAAAATCGGAGTAATTTACCGCGTTGCTCGACCGGTAGTGGGACAGCCACGACTGGTCGTGGGAGGCGCTCGACCGGTCGTAGGTTCGAGCCCTGGCACGATTCGAAGTCCAGTGAGTTGTACTGTTTTTTTCCAGGGTTTAGGACTAGTCGTAGTTATAGGTGATCTACGACCAGTCGTAGGAGAGCTACGACTAGTCGTAGATTACGCAGTTTTTGCACGAAACTGCAGATTTAAGTCCTTTCGCAACAGGGATGCGGAAAGGAGTTTTCTAAAACTATAAAAAGGGGTCTTTAGGATTTTTCTAGTGTATGAGAAAAACACAAGAGGGTTATCAAAAGTGAGAGAGAGAAAGAAAAGAGAGAGAAGAAGCTTGCGGAAGGGAGCCGTCGTTTCAGCGCTTATACGTCCTCATGATCGGTGAGATCCCTCTGTTTTCTTTTATTCTCTTACTGTTTATCCACTCCTGCGTGAGTGATGAATCTTTGATCATAACAAGGTCTGCTTGTGATCAGTTGTAACGTTCTGCTTTCATAGTGGATTGTTGATCTGGACGAGGTCTCGTGGTTTTTACCTCTTTGAGGGTTTTCCACGTAAAAATCTCTTGTGTGGTGTGTGATTGTTGCTTTGATTTATTTCATTACTATTATTATCCCATAATTCTGGTTTATTCGGGAGGCTAGATCCTAAGGTTTTGTGCAAGGCCCCCAACAAAGTGGTATCAGAGCGCTAAGTTCATTAAACGGGTAGGATCGGTTTGGAATTATGGAAGGTGGCTCATCAAGGATGATCAGCCTCAATGGTTCTAACTGGACCATATGGAAGGCTAAGATGGAGGACTTGCTTTATTGCAAGGATCTATATTCTCCAATTTTAGGCATATCAGCAAAATCCAAGGATATGTCTGATGATGATTGGAAGAAGTTGGACTGGAAGGCGGTGGAGTTTATTAGATAATGGCTGGATGATTCTGTATTCCACCATGTGTGTACAGAAACCTTAGTTGCTAGCCTATGACTGAAACTACAAGGGCTGTATGAGAGGAAGACAGCCGGTAATAAGATTTTTCTGATAAGACGACTTGTGAATCTCAAGTTCAAGGATGGTGGTTCTGTAGCTGAGCACATGAATGAGGTCAACAATATAGTGAACCAACTCTCCTCTATGAAGATGGTTTTAGATGATGAATTGCAGGCTTTACTATTACTTAGTTCGTTGCCTGACAGTTGAGAGACATTGGTGGTGTCTCTAAGTAACTCCGCGCTAGACGAAAAGATATTTATGAAACAGGTTACTAGCTGTCTCTTCAATGAAGAGACAAGGAGGAAGTCTCAGGGGTCTACTCGGCAAGAGGCACTTTTGACACAGGAACGGGGGAGAGGAAAGAACAAGAAGGGTGGGAAGGCCCAAGATAAATCAAGAGGAAAGTCGAGTAACAGAAAAGATATTGAGTGATGGAATTGTGGTAAGAAGGGCTACTATAAGCATGAATATCATAAGGCTAAAAATGACAAGAAAGGAAAAGGAAAGGAGAAGGAAGATGAATCTGATTCTACTGCGGTAGCTTTAGATGGTGACGTTATTATTATTCTTTCAGCAGATCATGATGTATATCTCACGGCTACGAGTTAGGACACCGACTGGGTGATTGACTCAAGAGCTTCTTTTCATGCGACTCCACGCAGAAATTTTTTCACAAGTTACAAGTTAGGTGACTATGTGTAAGCCACATATCCTAGACCGTATCATTCCGTAGACTTCCGCGGTCTTTCCAGTCAAATTTCGGTAACCTTCGACCCTTAATCTGTATTTGCGCACAACCCTGATTCACGCGTTGTCAACCCGAGTCGACTCAACCCGAGACTTATACCCTAACGACCACACCGTCGCCGCGGTTCCGATGCCGTGACTCGCGCACCGAGGTGATACCCTGACCAGGAGATGTGGGCCCATGTTCAGTTCGAGAAAAAATGCCACACGTTACAAATCTTGAGATAATCCATCACATCAATCACTTCACTTGTCAAGTACACCCATCAAGTCAAGTACCCTATCCCATCCCCTAAGTACACTATACCATCCCCAAAGTCAACCTTCCCATCCCATCTCTTACACACCCCATCACTCCTCTCCCATCATCTCTCATCTCTCTCTCATTTATCTCCCAAGCTCCATGAGAGCAACTTCAACGTCTATGGCTTCCATGGAGAGGCTAGGTATGGCCTACCTCCCTACCGCTCAATCTCACCATGCAAAAACCATCTCCACTGTTCAAATGTATCCCTTGGAGCTCTAAGATACATTGATGGAAGAAGAAATCCAAGAAGATAAAAGGTGGGTGCTCCTCTTCTCTCTCTCTCTCTCTCTCTCTCTCTCTCTCTCTCTCTCTCTTTCCTGGTTTGATGGCCCACCATGGATGTATACCTAAGATACACGCTGTCCACAAATTGGACAGCCTTGCTGGACCGTCTAAGGCCCCTTGCTACTGATTTAGGCAGGCTTGGATGGTGGGGAAAACACCAATAGTGGCTTGATCTCCAGCCGTATGGACCCCACATGAACCCACTATGATGTATAGGTTTTATCTACAACCTCCACCCCTCTCCTTGATCGCTTAGACCATGCTATAGGCGGCCCTTTTTGCAGCTGACCTGCTGCTGTCCAGCAGCAGGCGTTGTAGAGAGGGAAGCACAAATATCATCTTGATTCGAAACGGGTGGACTGGAGGGCCACACTGTCATGGACCCCACCTTGCTGGAAGTGTAGAGCATTCACATAGTCCAGTTTCAAAGCCTGATGGGCAGATCCAACTGTCCGAAGTTAGGCAGATTCACCTGCTGCTGGACTGACGTCCAGCAACTGTTGGATCTACTACGTTACTGTGGTTTTAATCCACTTCGTCCATCCATCGTGTGGCGCATCACGTATATATGTGCTATATCTTAAGCCGTCCATTTGTACATCCAGATCCAGCCATCTGGTGGGCCGCACCACAACAGAAGTAGCAGAACCGTCCACCTGTTGATTGACTCCCTGTTTGAAGGAAAACCATAAATATCAGCTTGATCCTTTAGGTGGGGTGGCCCACCTGCTTGGACCCTGCTATGACATGTGTATTGTGTCCACGCTGTCCATGTGGAGAGATCGTTTCAGGCTTGGGCCCACGGTCTGGCCAGATCCAGCAACGCAGACCGTCCAACGTACTAGCCCTGTTTAAAGGGAAAGACACAAATATCAGCTCGTATCCGGAGCTGTGGGCTACACGTGTGGACCCACTTGATTTCCCACGTGTGACTTGTTGAGAGTCAAATATTGCATATTAGAGCCCAGTTATTACCTGAATTTACAAACATAGTGCTGTCTAACAACCTGTTTTTATCGTGTTTATATTGCAAGGTGATTTTATGAGCATGGGCTGAAAAAGGATACTAAATTTATGGATTTAACACTCAGGCATCACCAAGGCATTGTATGAGACTCCTTGGGACCAAGATCGAGGATTTACACGCTGGAGATCAGAGAAATTCCAGCCGTTCACCTTCAAATGGCCCGAAATTGGCATAGAATGCAAGATCACAATGTTTCCACCATCCGTTCAGCTTGAAACTCCATACATGGTCTGAGGACCATAAATGAACCATACACATCGAATTTCAGCACATGGAGCCCTGTGGAAGTGGCCCAATGGACAAATCAGCCCATAGATCGTCAATCTGAGGCCCACCTGATATCTGGAACTGCCTCAATTTTAGTCCCAACGGCTAAAATGATATGTCAAAATGGATAGATGGATTGGATTTTACAGAAATATTAACTAAGGCTAAATGGATATGTCAAAATGGATTGGATCAGGGAGATCTAGTCCGTCCATGTCGGGCTAAACCTCTTAGCTAGGGCTAAGAGGTGAAGCTTGTAGTGAGATGAAAGATTTTATGCTTTTAATTTAATTTTAATATATGAATTGAAGTTGATTTTAATTTGATTAGTATGAGAATGTTTTTAGTCTTTAATGGTCTGTTGTAACTGAAATTATAATGGGTCTACAATGGCTTTGAGTATTTTCTTCCCTTTTATGTTTATGACGTCAGGAAGCCCTGTTGTTCACCATAGTCTCCTGGGCATGGTTGGATGTCGGTACCCTTCCTAACCTTCATACATGTGATTGGTTGGTAATTAGTTTAATTCTGTTGTTTACCATAGTCTCCTGGGCATGGTATGGTGATGGAATCTATTCTAATTCATATACCTTTCATCTCTTGAAAACTAGATCAATGACAGTTCAGTAAATTTCAGGATTCATGAAATAGGCATAAGATCTCCCTGATCTCTACAAGTGGATCCTCTGAATCCCTAGTTTCCTTACCTTTGATTTCTCCTACGTTTTAGATTAATTAACCTACAATTATTTTACAAATGCTACTTGATTTAGAATTCATCTTAATCTAGTTCTAGTTCTAGTTAGTTTTAGAATATGTACAAGTTTCAGTCCTTTGGGATTCGACCTCGGTCTTACCGAGTTATTACTACATCACAACCCTGCACTTGGGGAGTGAACAAGTTTTTAGCGCCGTTGCCGGGGGCTGACGGCTACGAATTTATGAAATTAATTAGTTTTGAGATTAGTTTAAGATTAGATTTTCTTATTAGAACTTTCTAATTCTAGATTTAGAAGCTTAGTTATTTCCCTTTTTAGAAACTTTTTCTAACTTTAGATATTTCCTATTTTTCTTTAGTTTTGGATTCTTCTTTCTATTTGATTTTTTAGAACTAACCCAATTTTTCTGTTTTGTAGGAAATTTCTAATTTAGTAAGCTCTTTCTAATTTCTACTTTCTTTGAAATTTCTTCTTTTCTTTAGAAATTAGTTTACTTTTAATTAGGAATTTTATAATTTTAGAAACTAACTTGTTTTGTTTGTTCTGCAGGTTCTTAACTTAGGAACTCCAATCTGGTAACTTCTTTCCAAATCCTCTTTTTCTTTCTAGATTTTTATTTCATTTATCTTTTTTAGGTCTAAGTTTAGAATCGAAATTAAGGTTATGGCTGAAAATCAACCTCAAGCACTCCACAACCCAGGGTTGAGGAAGTACAAGATGAAAATGAGGTGCATCAAGCACCCCCGCCTCATACTTTACGAGATTATTTACAACCGGCGGGGGTGAGTACACCCTCATGTATGATTTTTCCTGAGAATACAGGACAGATGGACATCAAGCCAGGGGTTATCCAACTCCTTCCTAAGTTCTATGGGCTCGAGTCTGAAGAACCGTATCTACATCTAAAAGAGTTCGATGAGATTATAACCACCTTATACTTTCCTAATGTATCTGAGGATACTATTAGGCTGAAACTCTTTCCATTTTCCTTGAAAGAGAAGGCCAAGACGTGGTTTCACTCGCTGTGTCCTAGATCCATTGGCACATGGAATGATATGCAGAGGGAATTTATGAAGAAATTTTTTCCACATAATAAAATAATTACCCTCAAAAAAGCAATCATGAACTTTGCCCAAAAGGAAGATGAAACATTCTTCCAATATTGGGAAAGGTTCAAGGATTTGGTCAATTCATGCTCACAACACGGCTTTGAAACGTGGCGCATTACAAATTTTTTCTATGATGGACTGACATCTTCCATGCGCCAAATGGTCGAGACAATGTGTAATGGAGAATTCATTAATAAAAATGTTGACGAGGTATGGGATTATCTCGATAGTCTTGCTGAAAAAACACAATCATGGGACTATTACCCAAATCCGAACACTACGTCTAGGCCGACTCATTCAAAGGAAAAGGGCGGAATATATCTCCTGAAAGAGGATAATGATCTTAACACTAAGGTGCCTAATCTCACCAGAAAATTTGAGGCCATGGAAGGAAGGAAGGAAAAAGTTAATGAAAGTGTTTGTGGCATTTGTGATTGCAACATTTATACTACTGAAAATTGTCCTACAATACCTGCCTTTCGAGAAGTATTGAATGAACAATCCAATGCCGTAAATAACTATCAAAGACCTTTTAATGGACCACCCTCTAATACGTACAATCCTGGCTGAAAAAATCATCCTAATTTTAGTTGGAAGAATGGACAAACTGCTACCCCTCAAGGTTTCTTCAATCAAAATTCAAATCAGGGGAAACCTCAAGAAGAATCGGTTCAAATTTCCATACAAGAGCTGGCCCGGACAATATAAGGAATTTCAGATTTTATGTAAAAAATATATTCACGTATGACGGCTATGGAAAAAGGGATGCTCCCTGCACAATCACTCCCCAAATTCGAAACCGCAATACGAGACAGGTGATCCCAGCTCTTTAAATCAAATGGGGCACGCTAAATCCATCACCACTATTAGGAGTGGGAAGGTTATTGATAAAATCCTTCCGGTTAGGCCCGTAAAGTCTCAAGAACCAGAAGAGGACAACAACGATGGATCTAGTGATGCCCCATAAAAATTTAAACTGGAACCTCTAGAGAAGCCAGTTGCTCCGTTCCCCCAACGGTTGGTTGCACCAAAACGTCTCTCTCACTTTCAGGATATTCTAGAGGTGTTGAAACAAGTGAAAGTCAACATTCCTCTACTTGATGTCGTAAAACAGATACCTTCATATGTCAAATTTCTAAAGGACTTATGTACGACTAAATGACGGCAGGGTGTTCAAAAGAAGATTTTCTTAACTGAGAAAGTGAGTGCCGTCCTAAAACAAGATGTGCCGCAAAAATTCAAAGATCCCAGTTGCCCAACCATATCATGTGTAATTGGAAACTATCGAATTGATCACGCACTTCTTGACTTTGGAGCGAGCGTCAATCTAATTCCCTACTCGGTATACCAACGTTAGGTTTGGGTGAATTAAAACCCACCCGGACTATTTTACAACTTGCTGATCGCTCTGTTCGTGTACCAAGAGAGATAATCGAGGATGTGTTGGTCCATGTTGATAGATTTTACTACCCTATAGATTTTATCATCTTGGACACCGAACCCATCAACGACACGAGCACTCAGATTTCCATCATTCTTGGTCGCCCATTCCTGTCCACTTCAAATGCAATTATCAATTGCAAGAATAGTTTCATAACTATGTCTTTTAAAAATTTGACATTGGAATCAAATATCTTTTTCAATAACGGCAGCAACTCAGAGGATGATGACGATTTCCACGATATTAATATGATTGATTCTTTTGTGGAAGATAGAACGCCTCTCACCTTATCCTCTGATCCTCTAGAGATGTGCCTGGCCCACTCCCATGATCTTAATGATGATATAATTAGGGAAACGTGTGTCATGCTGGATACTGCACCGGTACTTGAAGTTAACCGGTGGAGGCCATAATTTGAAGAGTTGTCCCAAACTGATGTAGTGCCTCTACCGTCTAACCTCAAGCCACTGAAGCTTGACCTAAAACCTTTACCTTCTGATTTAAAATATGTCTATTTAGGTCAAGATGAGACATACCCGGTGGTGATCTCTGTCCACATGGAGAAAGAAAAAGAGAGTATGCTCATATCTACTCTCATTGAGCATAAGGGAGCTCTTAGATGGACGATAGTGGACCTCAAAGGAATTAACTCATCGATTTGTACTCACCACATATATCTTGAGGATAATGCAAAGGCTGTTCGGCAATCACAACGTAGACTAAATCCAAATATGAAGGAAGTGGTTAAGGCCGAGGTTCTCAAACTATTGGATGTGGGCATCATATACCCCATATCCGATAGCCAATGGGTGAGTCCAACTCAGGTGGTTCCTAAGAAGTCCGGGATCACCATCGTAGCCAATGCCAATAATGAACTCGTGTCGACCAGAGTTACTACTGGTTGGAGAATATGCATTGACTACAGAAAGCTGAATACCGTCACAAGGAAAGACCACTTTTCTTTGCCCTTCATTGATCAAATCTTGGAAAGGCTAGCTGGTCATTCCTATTACTGTTTCCTTGACGGGTATTCAGGTTATAATCAGATTAAAATTGTCCCTAAGGATCAGGAAAAGACCACATTTACATGTCCCTATGGCACCTTTGCTTATAGAAGGATGCTGTTCGGGCTATGTAATGCCCTTGCCACCTTTCAGCGATGCATGATGAGTATCTTTTCTGACATGGTGGGGAAATATCTAGAGGTCTTTATGGACGATTTTTCTGTTTTCGGTTCATCTTTCAGCGAGTGCTTAGAGAGACTTAAATGTGTGCTGAAAAGATGTGAAGAAAAGAATTTAGTACTTAATTGGGAGAAGTGTCATTTTATGGTTCAAAAGGGAATTGTCCTTGGGCATATCATCTCGTCCAAAGGAATCGAGGTAGATAAGGCAAAGATCGACCTTATCTCTAACCTACCTCCACCCAAGAACATCAGAGACGTGCAATCCTTTTTAGGATACGCAGGATTTTACAGACGATTCATAAAGGACTTTAGTTTCCTCTCTCGTCCTTTATGTAATCTTCTTCAAAAGGATGCACTATACGAGTGGACTGAGCAATGTCAAGAAGCTTTCACTAAGCTTAAGGGCATGCTAACCACTGCACCTATCATGCAGCCACCCGACTGGAGTCTTCCTTTTAATCTTATGTGCGACGCTTCTGATTATGCTCTTAGAGTAGTTCTAGGCGAGAGAAAGGATAAGCGGCCTTACGTCATTCATTATGTAAGTAGGACTCTAAATCCTGCTCAAATGAACTATTCGACTACGGAAAAGGAACTCTTAGCTGTAGTGTTCGCTTTAGACAAATTTAGGTCCTACCTGATCAGATTCAAGATCATCATCTACACAGATCACGCGGCACTTAAGTATCTTCTTTCTAAGAATGATTCTAAACCCCGCCTGATACGATGAATCCTTTTACTCCAAGAATTTGATTTGAAAATTAAAGATAAAAAGGGAGTAGAGAACGTAGTGGCCGATCATCTCTCTCACCTTAATACCTATGATTCTCTCAAGACGACCCATATTAACGACATGTTCCCTGATGAACAATTGTTCAGAGTCTCCCATTCACCTTAGTTCGCTGATATTGCTAATTATCTTGCTACAGGTTCCATACCGACATACTGGACGTCACAAGATAAGAAAAAATTCTTTACCAAGGTGCGTGACTTTTTCTGAGACGATCCATATTTGTTTAAATATTATCCAGACCAAATCTTAAGGAGATGTGTGCCAGACGATGAGCATTAGAGTGTCATCTTCTTCTGTCAATCACAGGCCTGTGGTGGTCACTTTTCTACTAAAAAGACCACGAGCAAGATTCTACAGTGTGGCTTTTACGGGCCCACTATGTTCAGAGACACTCATGAGTTTTGTAAGGCTTGTGAGCGTTGTCAAAAATTGGAAGCATTGTCCCATCGAAATATGATGCCTTTGAATCCCATCCTTATCATAGAAGCAATTGATTGCTGGGGCATCGATTTCATGGGACCTTTTCCCTAATCCTTTGGAAATTTATATATTTTGCTTGCTTTCGATTATGTCACTAAATGGGTCGAAGTGATTCTGTGCCGCAACAATGACCATCGTACGGTCATTAAATTCTAAAAAGAAAACATCCTGTCGCGGTTCGGAATGCCTCGAGCTATCATTAGTGACGGGGGCTCACACTTTTGTAATAGACCATTTGAGAGCTTAATGAAGAAATACAGTATCTCTCATAAGATGAGCACCCCATACCATCCACAGACGAGTGGGCAAGCTGAGATTTTCAATAGGGAGATCAAACATATCATGGAGAAAATAGTTAATCCTAACCGTAAGGATTGGTCAATCCGATTGACCGATGCTTTATGGGCGTATCGTACTACTTTTAAAACTTCTATTGGAACATCTCCATTTAGACTTGTCTATGGGAAGGCTTGTCACTTGCCTGTGGAATTGGAACATAAAGCATACTAGGTGATCAAAAATCTGAATTTTAATTTGGACAACGCTGGCTCGCTATGCAAACTTCAATTAAATGAACTTCAAGAAATCTGGAACGATGAGTATGAAAACTCAAGAATTTACAAGGACAGGATGAAGGCATTTCATGATCAACATATTCTCCAAAAATCATTCACGCCAGGTCAGAAAGTCCTTTTGTACGATTCTCGACTACATCTTTTTTCGGGTAAGCTTCGATCTCATTGGACCGGCCCTTACATTGTTGTTACTACTTATCCTCATGGGGCTGTCGAGATAAGAGATCCCGATAATGGCAAGGGGTTTAAAGTCAATGGACATCGATTAAAATCATTTGTCAAGACATTTGATTCAGAGGATATGACCATGCCTCTGACTGCTTCTGTTTATCAGGATTGATCTTCTAGTCTGATGGAGGTATAGGTAGGTTTATCGCTTTCATAGGACTAGGATAGTTGCTTTATCTGTCTGGCTGAAGATGGTAAATTTAGCACTCCTGGGAGGCAACCCAGCTTTTTGTTTCATTTCATTTTCCTAATTAGATAATTTAATGTTTGTGGGTAACATTACTGCAAACCCTCACGAGACTATAACTCGTCCACTAGGGGTAACCTAGGGGTTTAAAGGCTTGTTGCATATGCTAAATGCAATTGAGAGCACTTGCGAAAGTGGTATAGGTAGAATTTTATTTTTGTTATTTTTATTTTACTTTCTCTCTCATGCTGACTGGCGTCCATGCTATGATCTCTTGAAAAATCCCTCTCAATTCGTTATATAAGTACTATCTTCCCATTACTTCTTATTTACTTTCGTTGTCCCATGTGCATTACATATTCACATCTTTTACATTGAGGACAATGTAGATTTTAGGTTGGGGGTGGGAGATTAGGTAACCCAATCAGTATTTTCTTGATCTTGAGCAAAAATTGTGAAATTTTTTAAAAATTCTTTGGAAATTTTTATGAATTCAAAGTGATTTTGATAGATATTCTAGATTTAGAAGTTCAAGATAAGTGATGTTGATAATTTTAGACTCTGGGATTCAGTATCTGTTAGATTTCACAATTAAGATCGAATTATTAATCCATCATTAGAAGCTGTAAATATTGATTGAGTCATGATTTTACATGTCACATCTCGCTTTCACATTAAGATTTCAGTCTGATATTAAAGGATTAACTTGGTAATCACTGAGCATGAAAGGAACCAACCTGACATATCTTGCCATCAGGGTATAAAAATTGAAAAGGTTAGGCAATTAATCTTCACCATGGGTTTGCTCCTTATAGTTGTGGATTCGATTCCCCACAGTTAACAGTTGAAAAAGAGTTGGGAAACTAGTTTCACCTTAGGTTTGCTCCCTATAGTGACAATTTGATTCCCCTCTTGACATTCTTTTAATGAAAAAAAAAAAAAAAAAGACTGAAAGAATAGAAGAATGACTCATGAGGCAAGACTTGGGTTAGGTTTTGGTTATCATGAATGACCTTATTGATTACCAATGATATCATGAAAGAAAGAAGTAAATCTGAATGTGATAAGCCGAGATGACACTATACACCCATGGAACTCAGTGTTTAGAAGATTCTCTAATTGATGGATTAATACTTTGACTCAATTATGAGGTTTACCATGTGATTGAATCTATGAGAGATGAGTCTATGAGAGAATAATGTTCAAACATTCATGAGTCTTAGAATTTTAGTGTCGGGATTATTTTCCAAAAATCACTCGAGTTCATAGAAATCATCCTATAATTCTCAACTTATTTTTCACATACCTTGCTCGGGACTAGTAAGATCCTGATTGGGGGTTCTGTTGAGAGTCAAATATTGCATATTAGACCCCAGTTATTACTTGGATTTATAAACATAGTGCTGTCTAACAACTTGTTTTTATCGTGTTTATATTGCAAGGTGATTTTATGAGCATGGGCTGAAAAAGGATACTAAAAGTATGGATTTAACACTCAGGCATCACCAAGGCATTGTATGAGACTCCGTGGGACCAAGATCGAGGATTTACACGCTGGAGATCAGAGAAATTCCAGCCGTTCACCTTCAAATGGCCCGAAATTGGCATAGAATGCAAGAACACAATGTTTCTACTATCCGTTCAGCTCGAAACTTCATACATGGTCTGAGGACCATAAATGAACCGTACACATCGAATTTCAGCACCTGGAGCCCTGTGGAAGTGGCCCAATGGACAAATCATCCCATAGATTGTCAATCTGGGGCCCACCTGATATCTGGAATTGCCTTAATTTTAGTCCCAACGGCTAAAATGATATGTCAAAATGGATGGATGGATTGGATTTTGCAGAAACATTACATTGGTTCCTGTATATGCAGTGTGTACACAGTGCATATGTACACAAGACGTACACCAAAAATGGGAAACGGGTCAGCACACGCTGACCCGATCCCATATTGAAAATGAAAATTTCTAGCTTCTTCTTTCGCTGGCGTCCACACAGACGATCACTGTGATGGGTTGTGGCCCACCATCATTGCTCTTTTCGATGATCCAAGCCGTTCATCTGATCTGGGAGGTGGTCAAGACTTTCTCCTAGGTGGAGAAATTTTGAAAGACAGCAAGAGTTAGATCTTAACCATCCAAACGGAGGTCGGACGGCTATATGATCAATAACATGGGCCACTACAAATGTCACCCGAACAGCAGCAATTCCGACCGATTTTGCAAGAACAATCCAATGGTCGGAATGGATTTATGTTCTGATGAGTGATTCTGGTCCACGCCAAGCATCAGCGCTCCCCCACTTGTGATGGCTGCGTAAACAGAGTCCGCACGCTGCCCATGTGGGGTGCTGATGTGGGCCACCATGAATGTCTATTAGAGCAATCTGTACCGTCCATTCAATGCCCAAGGCCCATATGACCCATACCTAGAAGAGGGAGGTAAAAGAGGACAACTTGATCGGTTTTTAACCGCCCAAACATGGAACGAACGGCAGTAAGAAAAGTAATGTGGGCTACATTGAAACAGATCTAAATCACCCTTATCCAACCGGTTTTGCGAGGGGAATCTAGTGGAGGAATTGGATTTTCTATATGACACTGATCCTGGGCCCCACCAAACGGCACAGAGCATGCTTACGTAAGCTCTATTGTGCGAATTTTGTTTCGCAGCCAGATCTGACGATCTAGGAGGGCCACCATCAGGGTCTGTCCGATAAATCTAGACTGTCCATAGTGTAGACCATCCAAAACCGTCCAAAGGGGCATGTTTTTAATACGTCTGGTGGACGCTAGGAGAACCAGCGGGGGCAGCATTCTTGGATTCTCTTCACTACGTGCGCAAGGGCTAAGAGGTGAAGCTTGTAGTGAGATGGGAGATTCCATGCTTTTAATTTAATTTTAATATATGAATTGAAGTTGATTTTAGTTTGATTAGTACGAGAATGTTTTTAGTCTTTAATGGTCTGTTGTGACTGAAATTACAATGGGTCTGCAATGACTTTGAGTATTTCCTTCCCTTTTATGTTTATGACGTCAGGAAGCCCTATTGTTCACCATAGTCTCCTGGGCATGGTTGGATGTCGGTACCCTTCCTAACCTTCATATATGTGATTGGTTGGTAATTAGTTTAATTCTGTTGTTTGCCATAGTCTCCTGGGCATGGTATGGTGATGGAATCCATTCTAATTCATATACCTTTCATCTCTTGAAAACTAGATCAATGACAGTTCAGTAAATTTCAGGATTCATGAAACAGGCATAAGATCTCCCTGATCTCTACAAGTGGATCCTCTGAATCCCTAGTTTCCTTACCTTTGATTTCTCCTACATTTTAGATTAATTAACTTACAATTATTTTACAATTGCTACTTGATTTAGAATTCATCTTAATCTAGTTCTAGTTCTAGTTAGTTTTAGAATACGTACAAGTTTCAGTCCTTTGGGATTCGACCTCGGTCTTACCGAGTTATTACTACATCACAACCCTGCACTTGGGGAGTGAACAAGTTTTTATTTTTGTTGGTATGGGTTTACTGCATCACAACCCATAAAAATATTGATGGAAACCATTCAGTTGATGGGTTTACTACATCACAAAAATACCAGTCCAGCACATGTTCAACCACTCGTATGGTGCATATGGTTTCTTTTCAGATCACAAACCAAGTACAAGACGGTAGAGTAGCCAGATTAGAGATGGTAGGATTTTTTTTTTGTTATTTTTGTTTTACTTTCTCTCTCATACTAACCTGTTCTCTCGCAGCGATCTCTTGAAAAATCTCTCTTGAATCGTTATCCAGGTACGATCCTCCCATCACTTTTCATTTACTTTCATTGTCCCATGTGCACTGCATGTTTATATCTTTTACATTGAGGACAATGTAGATTTTAGGTTGGGGGTGGGAGATTAGGAAACTTAATCAGTGTTTTCTTAGTCTTGAGCAAAATTTGTGAAAATTTTTAACTTTTTTTGGAAATTCTTGTAAATTCGAAGTAATTTTTAATGCCCATCTTAGATGTAGAATTACAAGATAAGTGATGTTGGTAATTTATGACTCTTGGATTCAGTATCTGTTAGATTTCACAGTTAAGTTGAATTGTTTCCGGAATTAGAGGTTGTAAACATTGATTGAATCATGATTTCACAGGACACGTCTCGCTTACACATTAAGATTTTAGTTCCATATCGAATGATTAACTTAGTATTGACTGAGCATGAAAGGAACCAGCTTGAAATATCTTGCCATCAGGGTATAAAAATTGAAAAGGTTGGGCAATTAATCTTCACCATGGGTTTGCTCCCTTTAGGTGTGGATTCGATTCCCCACGATTAACAGTTGGAAAGAGTTGGGCGACTAGTTTCACCTTAGGTTTGCTCCCTATAGGTGAAAATTTGATTCCCCTCTTAACATTCTTTTAATGGAAAAAAAAAACTGAAAAAATGGAATAATGACTCGTGAGGCAAGTTTTTGTGTAGGTTTAGGTTGTCAGACATTCTCTTATTTGTTACCAATGATATCATAAAATAGAGAAGTGAAGTTGAATGTGATAAGCTGAGATTACACTAGACACTCATGGATCTTAATGTTTATAAATTGTTTGATTTATGGATTAATACTTTGAACGTGATTATGAGTTTACCATGTGCCTGAGTCCAGCAGAAGTATGCCCAACATTCATAAGTTTTAGAATTCTAGTATCCGAATTGTTTTTCATAAATCACTCGAGTTCATCGGAATCGTTTTCTAATTCTCAACTTATTTTTCGCATACTTTACTCGGGACTAGTAAAATACTGGTTAGGGGTTGTATTGAGGGTTAAATATTGCATATTAGACCCCAGCTATTGTCTGGATTTACAAACATAATATTGTTTAATGGCCGATTTAATCGTGTTTATGCTGTAGGTTGAATTTAGGAGCTTAAGCTGAAAAAGGATGTTAAACGCTTAGATTTAACACTCTGATGATCACCAAAGCAAGGGATGGACCCCAGGGGACCAAGATTGATAGATTTACAAGTCAGAAATCTAAGAAACTGAAGCTTAAGTAGCCTGTAGGATGTCCAGAATGCAAGATCACAAGGTTCCCTCCATCTTTTAGGCTCAAAAATTCATACATGGCCTGAAGGCCATAAATTAACCGTTCATGTCAAATTTCAGCTCCCGGATCCTAGCAGAAGCAACCCAACAGACAAATCAGCCCATACACTATCAAACTGGGGCCCACCTAATCACTGGATATACTTCATCTTCGGTCCCCATGGTTCAAATGATATGACAGAGCAGATGGACGGTGTGGATCACGGATATACATCACAATGGAACCTATGTGGGACCCATGCGCATGGTGCACAAGTGCATCGGCTGTGCACCAGAAGAACCAGAGTCGGTCAGCGCCCGCTGACCAACGATTTCTTAAAAAGAAAATTTTCTTTTTCTTTTTCTCACCAGCGTCTCACGCCGACCGTCCATTTTGGCTAGTGGACCCCACCACTGACTCATTTCAATGATCCGAACCGTCTAAGTGCCTCAGGGGGTGGCCACGAACCGTACCTAGGTGATCTTCTGGTCCCATGAAAGCTATTGGAACATCCTGGCCGTTGAAAGCAAGATGGACGGCGGAACAAAAGATCAAGTGGGTCGCACCGATTTCACTCCAAATTACACATTTCCCGGATGTTTTTTCATCGTGAAACTGATGGACGGGTTGGATTTTCCAACCACCAATAATCTGGGGCCCCACCAACATCACGTCACCGACGCTGAACCTCTGTTTCGCAACAGAGGTTGCGATTTTCTGCAGTGGGCCACCATAGTGCATTCTTGGTCCGATCAGGACCATCCATCAAAGGATTACAAGGCCATGGACCAAGGCCTAGGTGGAAGATTTTTAGAAGGCATCAAAGAACGATTTCCAATCGTTCAAACATAGGTCGGATGGCAGAGAGAAACAACTGGTGGTCCGCGTGAACGAAAAGCCAAAGCCGACCATATCCAGATGAATTTTCGAGTAGAAGTCAGTGGATGGATTGGATTTCATTCTGGGTTTCGATCCTGAAGTCCACCATGCATCAGCACAAGTAAAGGTTACGCAAACTCTATTTTGCGTACGGGGCTGACGCTCCAGGTGGTCCATCTCGGTTGGATGTCGAGGAAATCTAAACCGTTCATATTCTTAGCAATCCACAACTTACTAAAGAGGAATAGATTTGACACGAGGAGGATCACGGGTGCGTGAGCAATCGAAATAGCAAAATTGCTATTTTCTTTGGTTGCGTAAAACGTCTCCAACTGCGAAAGAAAGTCAGTTTTAGAAACCGACTTACTTGCTACGCACTCCACTGACTCAGCCACCGTCAGTAGAGGCTATAAGAGAGAAAAGAAAGAGAGAGTTTAGGGAATCTTGGGTGGACGTGAGCACAGGAGAGAGATAGGGAGTTAGATTTTGCTTCTTTTTATTTTATTTTTTTGTACTTTGGAGAATTCAGTTCATCCATGACGGGCTGAACCTCTTAGCTAGGGCTAAGAGGTGAAGCTTGTAGTGAGATGGGAGAATTTATGCTTGTGTTTTTTTTATAAATTGAATGAATTTTGATTTAATTTCATTATAGGAATATTTTTAGTTTTTAATGGTCTATTGTGACTGAAATTACAATGGATCTACGATGGCTTTGAGTATTTCTATTTTCTTTCCATGTTTATGATGTCAGGAAGCACTGTTGTTCACCATAGTCTCCTAGGCATGGTCGGATGTCAATACCCTTCCCAACCTTCATACATGTGATTGGTTGGTAATTAGTTTAATTCTATTGTTTTCCATAGTCTCTTGGGCATGGTTTGGTGATGGAATCCATTCTAATTCATATACATTTCATCTTTTGAAAACTATCTCAACGACAGTTCAGTTAATTGTCATAATTTTTGAAGCAGACATAAGATCTCCTTGATCTCTACAGGTGGATCCTCTGAATCCTTAGTTTCCTTTTCTCTGATTTCTATAAATTTTAGATAATGTTACTCACAACGATTAGTCTCGTGAGGGTTTGCAGTAATGTTACTCACAAACATTGAATCGATCATCCCGTAAGGTTCCTCTTACGACCAATATCTTGATGAGTTTCTTAGTAAGTTCCTCAACAGGATCATCCAGAAGCCCTTTTTGTAATAGGCTTGGGCGCCCTGGAGCATGACTTTTCAGAGAGACTTATGTACCTCATAAGAAATCTTCCATTGAATTGCTTGAGGTATCCGTAATATATACGATTCACCTATGGCAGAAGACGTTTCAACGTTAGTATCGCATGGTGAATCAGAGACTACAAATAAATAAAGTTTAGAAAACTTCCTAAGAAGTGATGTAGTCTCAGCACATTCCGAAGCTCCAAACTTCGGTTCAATTTTTAACTCCTCTTCTTTTATGGGTAGACGTTTAGGATCAGGGGAAGAGAGAATTTCAGAATAAGGGTTCTCTCGGTCAGTGATGACTACCGAGATGTTATCTTGCAAGGCATCCGCTTTGTCTCTTAACATGGGATCGTTTGAAACTACAAAGTGTGCTAAGCAATCCCAAGAGTTAGGAAGTTTAGCTGAATGTGACTTATTGTGGCTTGTGATGATCTGCACAAAGAATTCATCGTCCTTGAAAGTAAATGGAGGTATGCTCTCTTGCTTTCATCCTGCACAGAGAAACTGAGGGTCAGTCGACGAAGTATTGATGGGCGAACTCTGTTCATTGATACTACTCAGAAGAGGCATTGAATCGTCAAAACTTGGCAGTTCAGATGGTGGCCTCAACTGGGTGGTTTCAAATTCCAGAGTTGTATCAGGTGGCTCGTTCGTCTCCTGAATCATATCATCATTCGATTCAGAGAAGTGGTCCAAACATGTTTCATAAGAGTTGGAAGGATCAGTTGTAAAGGGCTCATCCTCCACCTTTGAATCAGACATGTCAGGTGAGGGGAGTGGCTCATTATGACCGACCACTTCATGTACGTCTTGATCATTGATCTGGACCAAATATGAGAGGGATTCCAGGGAGACTGTGGCTGCACATTCAGGATCGGAATCATGTTCTAGTCCAGTGCAGTGCACATTGGGGATGAGATTACTTTCCTCACATTCTACACTTAGCATGGGTTGAGGTTCGAATAAACTAACCTCATCATTGAAATCATGTGTGTCATGTAAGGAAGGTGTGTCATCATCAATGTATTTAAAAGACACCCATATATCTTCACCATTCTTTCGAACAGTCATTGAGATTGACTCATCGAAAAATTGAACCACATGCTCATTAACGGAATCCAATTCATCATTCTAAATTTTAGATTCTTTTAAAAGTGAGTGCGGATCACTTTCTTCGCATTGTATTTCTTGATTAGGTCGTGGCTGGGATGACCGAGCCTCCTCTATCCTATCAAGGCGCGCATCGAGTCCTTTCATTGTTTCCATTACTTTTCTCATTTCCACAAGACAGGCCGAAAGATTACGCTGATATGAATCCTCTTGGATCATTTCTGGATGGATCTCAAAGGTAGGGGATCCAAGAGAATAATCATTATAACATGTAGTTGGTTCATTTTCCCAAATTTGATGTTTCCACTGGTTATAGTCATACTGATCATAAGTGGGAGAATCTGCTAGTTGGTAATACTTATTATCACTTATGATACAATCACGCATTGTTTTATCGGATGAATGATAATAATTCTCACAACCATATTTATGATAACCTCAACACTCACGTACTGTTTTGTTAATCCGTGGGGTGTAATTGTTCTCCTGCATATAATCATGTAAGGACTTCCTAAACGGTGGATTTTTATATTTTGATCGGTTCTCGATGATAGTTTCAGAAAAGTTTTGAGACATGGGTTGATTTATATCATCATCATCCCAAAATAAGTTATTCTTTTCAGCATACTGACGTTGCCACTCGTGCATATACATGATGAAACGCTTAACTTGAATTTAATCCTATGAAAAATAAAAGAGAAGGTCCTACAACAAAGTGAAAAGTAAGAGGGGGAGAAGTTAGAAAGATGTTACCATACTAGAGATTCCTATATTAAGATCCTGCAAAATAAGACAAAATAAGTTAATTTCTAAAAAGAGAAAGTCTAGGATTAGAAAATCTCTAAAAATGAAATCCTAATTCTAAAAATAGAAAAAATAAAAAAATTAGAAAGATATCACCAAATTAGAAGTTTCTATCTCAGAATCCTACAAAACAGGAAAGACAAGTTAGTTCTAAAAAAAATAAAATAAAATCAGGAATATCTAAACCTAACACTGAAGTTAGTAAAATCCTATTCTTAAGCTAATTTTAAAACCAATTAATTTCAGAAACGCAATCATCAATCCCCGGCAACGGCGCCAAAAACTTGTTCACTCCCCAAGTGCAGGGTTGTGATGTAGTAATAACTCGGTAAGACCGAGGTCAAATCCCAAGGAACTGATACCTGTACGTTAACTGAAACTAAGTAGAACTAGAACTAGGCTAAGATAAAACCTAAATCAAGTAGAATTTTAAGAAATAATTGTGAAATTATTATCTAAAATTTATATAAATCAGAGGAAAGAAAACTAGGGATTCAGAGGATCCACCTGTAGAGATCAGGGAGATCTTATGCCTGCTTTAAGAATTATGACAATTAACTGAACTGTCGTTGAGATACTTTTCAAAAGATGAAAGGTATATGAATTAGAATGGATTCCATCACCAAACCATGCCCAAGAGACTATGGCAAATAACAGAATTAAACTAATTACCAACCAATCACATGTATGAAGGTTAGGAAGGGTACTGACATCCGACCATGCCTAGGAGACTATGGTGAACAACAGTGCTTCCTGACATCATAAACATGGAAAGAAAATAGAAATACTCAAAGCCATCGCAGATCCATTCTAATTTCAGTCACAATAGACCATTAAAAACTAAAAATATTCCTATAATGAAATTAAATCAAAATTCATTCCGTTTAGAAAAAAAAACACAAGCATAAATTCTCCCATCTCACTACAAGCTTCACCTCTTAGCCCTAGCTAAGAGGTTCAGCCCGTCATGGATGAACTGAATTCCCAAAGTATAAAAAAATAAAATAAAAAGAAGAAGCAAAATCTAACTCCCTATCTCTCTCCTGTGCTCACGTCCACCCAAGATTCCCTAAACTCTCTCTTTCTTTTCTCTCTTATAGCATCTACTGACGGTGGCTGAGTCAGTGGAGTGCGTAGCAAGTAAGTCAGTTTTTGAAACTGACTTTCTTTCGCAGTTGGAGACGTTTTACACAACCAAAGAAAATAGCAATTTTGCTGTTTCGATTGCTCACACACCCATGATCCTCCTCGTGTCAAATCTATTCCTCTTTAGTAAGTTGTGGATTGCTAAGAATATGAACGGTTTAGATTTCCTCGACATCCAACCGAGATGGACCACCTGGAGCGTCAGTCCCGTACGCAAAATAGAGTTTGCGTAACCTTTGCTTGTGCTGATGCATGGTGGAGTTCAGGATTGAAACCCAGAATGAAATCCAATCCATCCACTGACTTCTACTCGAAAATCCATCTGGATATGGTCGGCTTTGGCTTTCCGTTCACGCGGCCCACCAGTTGTTTCTCTCTGTCGTCCGACCTATGTTTGAACGATTGGAAATCGTTCTTTGATGCCTTCTTAAAATCTTCCACCTAGGCCTTGGTCCATGGCCTTGTAATCCTTTGATGGACGGTCCTGATCGGACCAAGAATGCACTATGGTGGCCCACTACAGAAAATCGCAACCTCTGTTGCGAAACAGAGGTTCAGCGTCGGTGATGTGATGTTGGTGGGGCCCCAGATTATTGGTGGTTAAAAAATCCAACCCGTCCATCAGTTTCACGACGAAAAAACATCCGGGAAAGGTGTAATTTGGAGTGAAATCAGTGCGACTAACTTGATCTTTTGTTCCGCCGTCCATCTTACTTTCAATAGCCAGGATGTTCCAATAGCTTGCATGGGACTAGAAGATCACCTAGGTACGGTTCGTGGCCACCCCCTGAGGCACTTAGACGGTTCGGATCATTGAAATGAGTCAGTGGTGGGGTCCACTAGCCAAAATGGACGGTCGGCGTGAGACGCTGGTGAGAAAAAGAAAAAGAAAATTTTCTTTTTAAGAAATTTTATGCTTAAAAACTTGTTATTTTATGGGTTGTGATGTAGTAAAATCACATCAACTAAATATTGATGCATATCTTAAAAAGTTTTTAAGCATAAAATTTCTGTTTTTAAGCATGCTGACTGACGTTAGTGAGTTCATAAAAAGGTGGGACCCACCTGCTGACTGACGTTAGTGAGTTCTGTGGGTCCCACGTGTGGATGTGTTTTATCCGAATCGTCCATCCATTGGCAGGCTCGTTTTAAGGCTGCCTCTAACTGTGGCATACTCAAGTATCTAGTGGGCCACTACCTGGACACCACCATGATGTATTATTCCCTCCACACCATCCAGATTATGCTGGACGGTGCTAGACAATGTGTGAGCGTGCTGTCCAATGTTTGGATGGCGCAGATTTACATAAGAGGTGTTTAGATGGTGCGGATGCACATGGGAAATATTTGGATGGTGCGGGGTTACATGGATAACATTTGAGTGGTGCTGATTTACATGGATAATATTTAGATAGCGCTGATTTACCTGGGTAATGTTTGGACAATGCTGATCATCGTTAGTGGGCCATGTGCCCCCCATGGAATGATAGTGTGCAGTGGTACACATGTTACACCTACAACTATTGAAATGATTTCAGTACGACCTATTAGTGCGACCCACTTGTTGTATATAAGGCCCACGTATGAGGCCCATGGTAATGCATTTACGGCTTATTTGTTGAGGCCCATTGCGATAGCTTGGAGGCCCATGGGCGTGGCCCATTTAGATGTATCTGTGGCCCATGGGGCGTGGCTCATTGTGATACGTTCGAGGCCCTTGTATGAAGTCTAACGCAATATATGAGAAGCCCATGAATAAAGCCCAATGTGATGTATGTGTGGCCATTACGTTGTGTATGGATCCCTTATGTAGGCCACTCCTTGGGAGCAATGTTGGTTAGGTGTTCACATTGATGGACAATGATGGTTGGATGTCCACATTGTGACCTTCCCTTAAGCCTTGTTAGGCCCATTCTCATCATTCTCATAGTGGGTTAACCCAAATAAGTGGGCCCAATTCGCCGTAGACGGATGACTCCGTGCTATCGGATTCAATATAACCACGGCCGAGTGTCGATCCTTATACTATGGTTGATCGGCTGATCATTTATGGACCCCATTTATTTATTTGTTGATTATTGATTCCGATTGACGTGACCGATTTTTTGATTCTGATTATCGATCGATTCCGCTTGTCATGACCGATTGCTGATTCTTATTATCGATCGATTCCGATTATCGTGACCGATTTATCGATTCTGATTATCGATCGATGTCGATTGTCGTGACCGATTGTCGATTTCAATTACCGTGATCGATTCACCGATTCTGATTATCGATCGATCCCGATTGTCGTGACCGATTGCCGATTCCGATTGTCTTGGCCAATTTACCGATTCGGATTATCGATCAATCCCGATTGTCAATTTCGATTGCCGTGACCGATTTACCGATTCTGATTATCGATCGATCCCGATTGTCTTGACCGATTTCTGATTCCGATTGACGTGATCGATTTATCGATTCTGATTGTGGATCGATCCCGATTGTCGTGACCGATTCCTGATTCCGATTGACGTGACCGATTTGTCGATTCTGATTATCGATTAATCACGATTATTGTGGCCGATTGTCGATTAGCGATCGAAGCCGATTATCGTGACCGATTGCTGATTGTCATACCCGATTACTGATTTATGATTGATGTGACCGATTTGCCGATTCCGATTATCGATCGATTTCGATTATCGTGACCGATTTGTCGATCCCGATTATCGATCGATTCTGATTGTCAAGGCTCATTGTGATATATTCAAGGCCCATGGGACATGGCCCATCGTGATTTATTTTCGACCCATACGGTGAGGCCCAACTTGATGTACATTAAGCTCGTGAGAGCGACCCATTGCGATGTATATTAGACCCGTGAGATGCGGCCTGACTTGATGTATGTTAAGCCCATGGGAAAGGTCCATCGTGATGTGTATTAAGCTCTTGAGTGAGGCGCATGATGCTGTATATTTAGCCCTTGTGTGAGGTTATGGGTCCACTATATGTTAGGATCTATGTGAGCCATTCATTGGGGACAATGCTGGTTAAATGTCCACATTGTCGAGGTCGATTGTTGATGCCGGTTATTGATACCGATTATGAGTATGTGACAACATAGTATCATGATACATGCCCATACGTATCATCTGTATGTTTGTTATGAGATGTGATTGACCATTGCATATGTCATAAGGTAGGTTATTCATGGGGCTCCCTGATAGGCAGAGTTGCCCCACGTGAACGCACGGTATGCGTAGGATTTATGCATGATTGCACTGTGTGACTCATACATCTCGTATTTGTGTGACATGACCACTGTACGCCCTAACGATATCAAGGCTGTAGCCTCCACAGGCATATCGTGGATGGTCAGATGCGATACCGGAAATCTGTTCTACATGGGGTGCTATAGATATCCTTGGGTGAAAGTCCCACAACCCTCTTAGTTTCAGAAGTTGCTCCAACGTGTAGACTGAGTGGGTAGATGGGCGCCGAGTGTCGATTACCAGATGGTTGCGCTCTCCACTGTGTCGTGGTCGGTTGGAAGGGGGTGCGGCCTTACCTACCCGAGAGGAGGGGGCAATGATAGGCTGAGTCTGACCAGCTCGAGGAATGAGTCCGCTATTGACGAGCCGGGCCTGATATTGGTAAGCAGATAGTGAGGTCTCTTCCACTCACCTTGTTACGCGTGATGGGGCGGCAATCTGGTATGGAGTGTAATAGACCCCGGTAATTTTTCAGAGAGGAACCGTACTGATATGTGGACTTATTGAGTAGGAGTTGCATGCTCATTCATTCATTCAGTATCCACTCAGGTTGGTGGTGCGCAACTAATCGTTGTGTACCTTCGTTATGGTAAGGATTTCGGTTAGGCTCGCGACTAACCTGAGATCAGGAGTTTACCATGTTGAGTCTGACTATCCAAATTTAGGTATGGGACTGGTTTGGATAGAAGTCCCTTGTGGTAGACCCCGTAGCCTGCGATACTACGTACTATCATCCCGACTTCACACTCCAACATGGTCATTTCATTCGCATCGCATATTGCATTACATCCGCAGGCATCTGATATTTGACTCTTTATGACTCCTTAGTGCATATTTGTTTTATATTACATATTCTGATATTGATTGACTCATGGACTTGTCCATACTTCCGCTTACTCTGTCATTGTATGATTTATGATATTGTCAGTATTTCTGCTTGTTCCGATAATGTACGATTTATGAATTACCAGTAATTTCGGTATTGTATGATAATGATATTGTGTTGAACACTTGACACTTATCTTGTGCACATACTTACACCACCCTCTAAGCTTTCTATAAGCTTATGCACGATAGATGCGTGCAGGTGATGTTAAGTTGCAGCAGTGTTGAGCTTGGAGTGTGCAGTGGTCCTCCGGAGCTTGATTTTCGATTTATGTATTTCCCTTTCAACATTGTACTCAAATGTTATATTAGTGGATATGTGATGATGATGTTGCATTGTGAATTGGGTAATCTTGTGGTTATGCTTATTACGAGTTAAATGTATATATATATATATATAAATCCTCCTTATACGATCCCAGGATCGGAACCTAGCATATGGATGCAAGGAGCCGAGAATGGGATATTACGGAGGCTGTCGGCACCGGATTCGACAATCGGAATTCTTATGAATCTGATTTTCGGGTTTGGGGCGGACACTATGAGACCGTGAAGATGGGAAATTCTGGCGTATCGAAGATCATGCGAGTTGGTGATATTTGTGTGAAGACCGATGTGAGCTGCACGTTGGTTCTCAGGGATGTGAGGCATATCCCAAACCTTCGCCTCAACTTGATGTCGACGGAAAGGTTGGATGATGATGGTTATGAAAGCCGGTTTACTAGTGGGCGCTGGAAGCTCATCAAGGGTTCGTTGATAGCAGCCAAAGGAAAGAAGTGTTGCACCCTATACAAGGCAAGTGTCAGTGTATGCAAGGGTGGGTTGAATGCAGCGGAAGATTCAGCTATAGACATGTAGCATAAACGTCTAGGCCACATGAGTGAAAAAGGGTTCAGCTACTAGCGAGGAAGCGGCTCCTTCCAAACGTGACAGGTATACCTCTCAAAACCTGTCTTGATTGTTTATTAGGGAAACAACATAGAGTTTCATTTGTTAAAACTGCTTCTCATGTTAATAAAGTGTATGCATTAGATTTGGTTTATTCTGATGTGTGTGGTCCTATGAGGACAAAAACCTTGGGTGGGGCATTGTATTTTGTTACTTTTATAGATGATGCATCTAGGAGGGTTTGGACTTATGCTTTGAAATCCAAGGACGAGGTCTTTGGTGTGTTCAAGTTGTTTCATGCTATGGTCGAGAGAGAGACACGTAGATTATTGAAGTGCATCCGCACTGATAATGGTGGTGAATACATTGGCGACTTTCATGAGTACTGCAAGTCACTAGGTATACGGCATGAACAGACGGTTCCCAAGACCCCTTAGTATAATGGTGTAGCTGAGCGAATGAATCGCACCATTATTGAGAGAATCATATACATGTTATCCCATGTGAAGTTGCCTAAGACGTTCTGGGGAGAAGCAATGCACACGGAGGTGTATCTGATAAATATGTCTCCATCAGCCCCATTGAATGGAGAAGTACTTGAGAAGGTGTGGACTGGACAGGATCCATCGTACAGTCATCTCAGGGTGTTTGGATGTAGGGCATCCGTTCACGTATCGAAGGACGAGAGGTCCAAGCTCGATATGAAGATCGGGCAATGTATGTTCTTAGGGTACGGTGATGAAAAGTTCGGTTACAGATTGTGGGATCCGACCGAGAAGAAGCTCATCAGGAGCAGAGATATAGTTTTCTTTGAAGATCAGTGTATTGTAGACTTTGGTAAGCCAAAGAAGAATTAGCTTAGTTCAGATGAGCTAGAGGACATGGATCCGGTTATTCCTCCCGTGGTGCCTGATGACGGGGGAGTACAGCGAGGTGCAGAGGACGAGGGGGTTCCTACAGAAGATGGACCTGAGGAGCAGCCCCCACTTGATCCACCTGTTGAGCCATAGGTGAGGAGGTCATTTAGGGACAGACAGCGGTCCAAGAGGTACTCGCCGCATGAGTACATTATGCTGACTGATGGGGGAGAGTCAGAAGATTATTCTGAGACCCTATCCGATAAGCATAAGGAGGAGTTGTTAAAAGCTATGAAAGAGGAGATGAAATCCTTATATAAGAACCACACCTATGACATGATGAAACTGTCTAAGGGCAAGAAAGCTCTGAACAACAAGTGGGTGTTCAGAAAGAAGGTAGAGCAGAAGAATTCACAGACGAGGTTCAAGGCCAGACTTGTGGTAAAAGGGTTCAGTTAGAGGAAAGGTATAGACTTCGAGGAGATATTCTCACCAGTGGTGAAGATGACATCTATACGGGTGTTGCTTGGGTTGGCGGCTGGCATGGATCTGGAGATAAAGTAGTTGGACGTTAAAACTGCTTTTCTCCATGGTGACCTAGAAGAAGAGATCTACATGCACCAACCAGAAGGGTTAGAAGTCAAGGGCAAGGAACATATGGTGTGTAGGCTGAGGAAGAGCTTGTATGTGCTAAAATAAGCTCCACGACAATGGTACAAGAAGTTCGATTCGTTCATTTTACAACATGGGTATGACAGAACAGAGTCGAACCACTGTGTGTTCATGCGCAAGTTTTCAGATGGTGATTTCATAGTTCTACTGTTATACATTGATGACATGCTCATCATGAGAAAAGGACATAAAAAAGATCGACAGGCTGAAACAAGAGTTGGGCAAGTCTTTTGCGATGAAAGACTTGGGCCCGGCTAAACAAATCCTAGGAATGAAGATAACCCGTGACAGAAGCAGCAGAAAGCTTTGGCTGTCACAAGAGCGGTATATTGAGAAAGTCCTAGAGCGGTTCAATATGAATGCAGGGAAGCCGGTTAGTACTCCACTGGATGGTCACTTCAGATTGAGCGACAGACAGTGTCCCTAGATGAAGGCAGAGGTGAAAGAGATGCAGAAGATACCCTACGCATCAACTATAGGAAGTTTGATGTATGCTATGATGTGTACACGCCTGGACATAGTATATGCGATTGGTGTTGTCAGCCAGTATTTTGCCAATCCTAGTAAAGAACATTGGGCAGCGGTGAAATGGACACTGCGGTATCTAAGAGGCTCATCCAGGTTGAGCCTATGCTATGGTGATGGTAAACTTGTGCTAGAGGGCTACACAGATACAGATATGGCAGGCGACATAGACTCCAGGAAGTCTACATCGGGGTTCATGTTTACGTTTGCAGGGGGAGCGATTTCTTGGCAGAGCAAGCTACAGAGGGTCGTAGCATTGTTGACGACAGAGGCTGAGTACATTGCAGTCACAAAGGCATGTAAAGAGATGTTTTGGATGAAGAGGTTCCTACAGGAACTTAGCCTGAAGCAGGAAGAGCACGTGGTCTATTGCGATAGTCAGAGTGCTATACACTTGAGCAAGAATCCAAGTCAGCATTCCAAGTCGAAGCACATAGAGATTCGGTATCACTGGATCAGGGATACTTTGGAATAAAAAGTGTTACAGCTTGAGAAAGTCCACACTGACGATAATGGGTCAGACATGATGACCAAGGTTTTGCTTAAGGGTAAGTTTGAGGTTTGCAGAAACCAGACTGGCTTGAAGAAGGTGAATTCCTCCTGAGTCGGGAAGGGGACGATTTGATGGGATTTTTCTCCTCAAATCAGAGGAGAGATGGAGCAACGAGTGAAAAATTAGAGTAATTCACTGCGTTGCTCGATCGGTCGTGGGAGGCGCTCGACCGGTTTAGGTTCGAGCCCCGGCATGACTCGAAGTCCAGCGAGTTGTGTTGTTTTTTTTCGGGGTCTAGGACTAGTTGTAGGTGAGCTACGACTAGTCGTAGGTGGTCTACGACTAGTCATAGGAGAGCTACGATTAGTCGTAGGTTACGCTGTTTTTGTGCAAAACTGCGGATTTGAGTCCTTTCGCAATAGGGATGCGGAAAGAAGTTTTCTGAAACTATAAAAAGGAGTCTCTAGGATTTTTCTAGTGTATGAGAAAAACACAAGAGGGTTATCAAAGTTGAGAGAGAGAGAAAGAGAAAAGAGAGAAAAAGCTTGTGGAAAGGAGCCATCGTCTCAGTGCTTCTACATCCTCGTGATCTGTGAGATCCCTCTGTTTTCTTTTATTCTCTTACTGTTTATCCACTCCTGCATGAGTGATGAATGTTTGATCATAGCAAGGTGTGCTTATGATCAGTTGTAATGTTCTACGTTCATAGTGGATTGTTGATCTGGACGAGGTCCTGTGGTTTTTACCTCTTTGAGGGTTTTTCACGTAAAAATCTCTTGTGTGGTGTGTGATTGTTGCTTTGATTTATTTCATTGCTATTATTTTTCCATAATTCTAGTTTGTTCGGGAGGCTAGATCCTAAGGTTTTGTGCAAGGCTAGAGCTAAATAATGAATTGTCCACATTAAAAATGGTACTATAATGGTGAATGGTTAATGTTGAGGGAAAAATAGGGCGGCCTATAAAGAGGAGTCAAATTTATAACCAGTACGGACCCATGGAGAAAATTGCCGGAAAGAGAACTGCTGACTAGGAAGAGCCAATCAATAGGAGAGCCCGACCTACTCATAGGTTGACTCGACTGTAGTCCAACCTACTCATAGGTTGATCTAGTCACAGGTTGGCTTGACCATAGCCCGGCCTACTCATGGGTTGGTACAGTCTACCCTAGAGGCGTCATCTGCCTCCTCCATCCAATCTTACCTAAAAGTCAGATGATCTTATCGGCTTCCGACTACTAATTGACCTTATCCAAGTCTAACGGCCTAAAGATCTCTCCCGAAGGTCTTCCCCTGAAGATCTAGGATGCCCGTTATCTAAGGGAAGATTCCCGATGAATCAAAAATCTCCAACAGGGAAGATCTCCAACGGCATGATCTCCCCTCTAAATAGAGAAGATTTTTCGTTTGTGTGATCTTCCCTCTCGACTATATATATAAGGAAGTCCCTAGACGGTGAAAGGTACATTCAGATGCATACAAACATATTATTATATACGATTGGTGACTCTTTTCCTTAAAATCATCTCCTACAAAGACTCAGGTCCTTGACTTAGGAATCGGAGGGTCTCCTGTATTAGTTAGGGTCTCCTTTGTCGTTTTATTCTCTTGTGTGCAGGTATACGAGGTCTAAGGAGGGTCTATCGAAAAATTGCATCAACGATTCACATCCAAACAAACCTGCATGATGGATAACCCACATTGAAGGTGACCCCCACACAATAGATAGTCTGTATCAAAAGTGGGCTCCACATGGGGGGTGGATATTTAAGGTGGCTCCACATGATGGATAATAACATCGAGGGTGGGCCCCCATATAATGGACGGTCCACAGAAAAAGTCGGCCCTTAATGATGAATGATTCACATTGAAGGTGGGCCCTGCATGCTAGAAAACCCACATCTAAGGTGGGGCCCACTATGGGCCCACAGAATAAACAATCCACATCAATGGTGGGCTTCACATGATGGAGGGTGGACATTGAAGGTGGGCTCCACATGATGGACAATTTATTTTGATAATGAACCCCACATAATGGATGACCCACATCAAAGTGGGCCTACACATAATAGATAATCCACATCAAAGGTGCCAAAATGAATGGGCCACATCCAAGGTGGGCCTGTATGATAGATTACCCACATCAAAGGTCGGGCCCTTATGATGGTTGGCCTTATATGATAGACAATGAATTTTAAGGGTAGATTGAACAAACTTCAGGGATAAGTACTTATATAATGTTGAAAGATAAACATAGTCTCTCTCTCTCTCTCTCTCTCTCTCTCTCTCTCTCTCTCTCTCTTTCTCTCTTTGCTGATAAAATATATTATTTACTAAACATACTCAAGATAAACGACTTGAGACATAATTAGCTTGAGTAAAATAATTTACGGTCAAAACACCCCTAATGACTATGGCCTTCAGGTAAGTATAATTTAAGACCTATTGTCAAACATAACAAAACCCGCTAGTTGAACAATTAAGGTTGTTGGATAAGGCTTTAACATTTAGGACCCATTTAGATACTACTAAATAAGTTACTTTTTCTACATACAATGGTAGGTAGCTTATGGGAGATAAGTAAGTTTGGTTTATGATCAATTATATATACGTAGCTTCTTTTGCTAAAATTTACTTTTCTTTTTTTTTTTGACACACCGAAATGAACTTACAAAAACAAAGAGAGGGGACTGAGGCAAACAGTAACCTAAGACCCCCAGCTGTACAGAAATTCACATTCGGGAGGAACAACCCAAAGGCCCTCTTATCAAATAATAGAAAAAATCAGGAAATAGTTAGGAGATTCGGACTGCCCCTAATCCTGTCCTATCTAGGAGCAGCTCCCCTTTGGTGAAGAAAGGGAGGTCAGACGCAGAATTGAAGAACCTGGTCTGCTGAGAAGAGCTACCCCATCTGGCGAGGTAGTTCGCAATGGTGTTAATTTCTCTGGGGATATGCTTGATTGTAATAGACAGCGAGACTCTAAGGGCTTGAAAGTGGTTTTTTCAATAGAAAGTATTCCAAGGAGGGTCCTCTGTTATAGAAAAAAGTCCAACCACAACCTGGCAGTCACTTTCCACCTCAACGAAGGAGAGGCTCATATCCTTGCAAAACTTAAGGCCATCAATTACTGCCTTCATCTCCGCCTGAAAGCTCGATCCCAAGCCATAACCTTTTGAGAAGGCAAACAAGAAGGTGCCCTTGTTGTCCCTATACACACCCCCACTCCCAGAGAGGCCGGGATTACCCCTTGACGAGCCACCCTCATTAAGTTTCACCTAGCCCCGAGGAGGTGTGATCCATTTTACCAAGGACCATGAGGGTGTGTGATTTCTCCTTGGGACTAGCCGAAGGTCAGTTACCGCTTCCCTATCTTCTTGGAAATTACACGGCGGAAGGGAAAATGCATTTGATAGGAGGAACAACCAGGATCTGACCTGGTAAATGGCATGGGCGATTCTGGAGTAAGAGTCTTCAAAATGACGTTCGTTTCTGGCCTTCCAGATTTCCTAAAGGATAAGGCCCGGGGAAAACCCTCTAAGGACTCCCAAAGTAGAGGAATCATTGGCAATCACCCACCATTGGGAAGCTCTACCCCCTATAGATTGGTTCGGAAGGAAAGAGACACCAAGGATGGCTGAGAAATGGGCCCAAATAGAGAGCGCAATCTCCCCCTTGGTAAAGAGGTGGTCAAGGGATTCTTCTTCGCGGCTAATAGACGAGCAATGAACACAGGCGGAGGCCATCTGAATACCTTTCTTCTTAATGTTGATGTCGACTGGGACTGCGCCATTTAGAATCTTCCACGTAAAAATAGCAATTTTGGGAGGGAGGTGCAGGTGCCAAGCCCATTTGGCCCAGTTGCGCACCTAGCCTGAGGACCTAATGAGGTGTCATGCCGATCGGGTGAAGAAAATCTCTGAATTTTCCTTGGTCCAAATGTCGCTATCAGTCCCATGAGTCAGTGCTAGCCCTTCAGATTGCACGTGATGCCGAATGCAATCAGGAAGCATTACAGGGAAACGAGCATCGTGAAGGATACCTTCAGGGCCCATAATGTCTTCAATCTTTAGGTCGTGGGGAAGAGGAGGGACATTAGTTGGAAGCTGGCCTTTTAGGGGGCCGAGCCCCATCCAGTTATCACACCAAAAGCTACCATTACCATCCCCCAGAAGCATACGAGAGTTGTCTCAGAGGAGATCTTGGAGTTTCCTGACTTGCTTCCAAGAAGGGGAGTCCGACTGACGCGGGTCGGGGCTATCCCCCATCTAGTTAATGCCATATTTAGACCTCATAAATCTAGCCCAAATGCTATTTTTGTATCCAAAAAAGACTGTCCAGGCCCTTTTTAATCTGAGGGCTACGGTGAGCTCCCTTAGATATCTGATACCCAAACCGCCCTCCTTGAATGGAGCTGAAATTTTCCTCCAGTTAACCCAATGCAGATTTTTCCTCCCTTCTCTCCAACCCCAAAACAAGTCTGCAAAACCTTTTTCGAGGATTGACAACGTCTTCCTTGGGACATCAATCGCTGCTAAGGTATGGACAAGGATACTTGAGAGAACATGCTTGATGAGAGTAATCCTTGCAGCCTGGTTAAGGATGTGGGCTTTCCAACCTGAAATGCGAGCCAGGATTTTGTCCACTAGCGGTTGAAGTGTGGAAGCTCTAATTCTACCTTCAGCAAGAGGGACCCCGAGGTAGAGCAGAGGGGGAGCAACCCTCGAGAGTCCCGACACCCTTTCGATGCGACGAACCCGCCTTGCTGTCATTTTGGAGGAGACAATCAACCTACTCTTAGCTGTATTGATTCTGAGGCCTGATACATCTGAGAAAGTGTGGAGAAAGGACATTAAATTTCTAATGGATGGGCTGCTCCCATTGATAAAAATGGTCGTGTCGTCTGCAAATAAGAGGTGGGAGATCAGCATGCTCCCTCTACTAGTTCTGAAGGCTTGACAAGCGTTAGAATTGAATAGAGACGAAAGGCCCCTGCTGAGGGCTTCCATGACCAAATTGAAGAGGCTGGGAGAGAGAGAATCTCCCTGACGAAGCCCTCTTTTCGCCTTGAAGAAGCCTGAGGTCTCTTCATTAAGGAGCACTGAGAACCAAGCCCCTAACCAACATTTTTCAGCCAAAACAATCCAAGATTGGCAAAAACTGAACTTATGAAGCACCGCCTTGAGAAATGACCAATTAACTCTGTCATAGGCCTTTTCTAGATCAATCTTGAAAATGATGTTACTACCCCAGACTTTCTTGCTAATGTCTCGAAATAACTCCTATGCCAGCGATATACTATCCACAATAGATCTCCCTTGGACAAAAGCCATTTGTTCATCGGAGATTAGCATAGGAGGGATGGAGTTCAACCTAGTTGCAATCACCTTAGAAAAGACCTTGTATACACAATTACAAAGGCTTATAGGATGAAATCAGAAAATGATTTAGGAACCGATATTTTTGGGATTAAACATAGCAGGGAAGCAGAGAAAGCTCTTGGAATCGTACCTCCCTGAAAGAGAAATTTGATAGCTCGGTGGAGGTTAACCCCAACAATGTCCCAACATGCTGAAAAGAAGGCATTAGAGAAGCCATCGGGCCCTGGCGCGCCATCCGCTAACATATCAGAAACTGTCTTTTTCACTTATTTAATGGATGGCTGCGCCATGAGAAAATCATTATTTTCTGCGGAGACAAGGGCCGAGATAGAGTTGATGAAGTCGCCTATAGGATCCGTTTCTTCTGACGAAAAGAGGAGCTTAAAGAAATCAGCCGCAACACTTTTAATGGACACCTGGTCATCAGTAACGGTCCCATTTGGCAGTTGAATTCCTCTAATTTGGGCTTTTCTTATGCGGTTGATGACAAAAGTGTGGAAGAACTTAGAATTTCGGTCCCCTTCTTTGAGCCACCTATTTCTGGATTTTTGTTTTCAGAAAATTTCTTCCAGATTTTCCAGACGATTAAGGATTTGATTCTGTGTGTCCAAGTTCACGAGAGTTTGGGAGGAGGGGTTGAGAATTGATTCTTGCTCAAGCCGCTCCACTCGCTCACTGGTTGCTTTGATTTGGTTGAATATGTTGCCAAACTCCTGTCTGTCCCAGGCCTTCAAAGCTGCCTTAGTGTTCTTCATCTTACACAGGAGGTGAATCATCGGATTAATGAAAACATCGGATTGCCAAGCGTTGGAAACAGTAGTCTAAAATTCCTCATGCTGGGTCCACATCCGTTGAAAACGAAACGGCCGCGGGGCTGTGGGAGGGGCACGAGGCGAGGTTATGAGAAGAGGGGAGTGATCGGAGTTGATGTGCGGCAAGTGTTGGACATTGAAGGATGGGAAGAGATGCAACCAAGCAGCGGTGCAGAGGACTCTATCAAGCCTGGCCCATTTCCTATTACATCCTGATCTATTATTGCACCAAGTAAAAGCGCTTCCTGAAAAGGCTGCATCAATTAGATTAGCTTGGTTAATAGCATCAAAAAATTCCATAGAGCTAAGACCCACCAGTGAGTTTCCGCGTATTCTCTCTGATTGGGACAAGACTGCATTGAAGTCTCCACATACCATCCATGGCCCTGTATTTGTGTTAGCCTGACACGCCAAATCAGCCCATAATTCCCTCTTGTGCAAATAGGAGCATTTGGCATAGACACACGTGAAGAGTAGTGGAGTGTCTATTGTGGGAAGTCTGGCCCGGAAGGCAAGAAATTGATTAGACGAAGATAGAGTGTCCATAAAGATGGTGGAATGGTGGAAAACCCAGATCTTACCACTAGCAGCAGCATTGGAAATGGAACAATGGAAGCCCAGCTTCAACCCCGTTCTAACTCTTCTAGACTCAGGGATCCACTTAATAAGTAAAAATCAAGATAAGTTACATGAGGCATAAGTAGCTTATTTTAAGTAACTTCCAATTCGAGCGCTCTCTTAATGTAGAGAGATGGTTCTATAATATACTTAACCTTATTATTTCCTCTTCATGCCAATGATATACTTCATGGCACAATATTTTTTATTTATTTATTTTTGTCCTCAAATGAAAATAAACCCGAGCTTGGACTGCTCGGATTGTTTAATATGGTTGATATTTGCAAGATGGTCTAGTCAAACCGAACCTTGCAGATCATGGTTCGGATCAATGATTATCCATTGGCCCACATCATTGGGTGAACGATTGTAATTAACTCTTCAAAAAGAAAAAATGGAAAAACAAAAATGGCAAACGTAATCAGCCAAGTAAATTCGAGTTGTCTACTTGAGGTTTGAGAAATGTGTGCATTAGCAACAGGAACAAAACTCGCTTTTAATCAAAGTAACATCTTCAATTTCACATGTTTAGTTTCAACTCCCGAAGAAATGAATAATGGATCCACTTTTGAGGGTCAAATATTGCATATCAGACCCAGTAATTTTCTGGATTTACGAGCATGATACTGTTTAATGGCCCGCTTTAATCATGTTTGTGATACAGAGTGTATTTACAAGCATGGACTGAAAAAGGGAGCTTAAAGCATGGATTTAACGCTTTGATAACACTAAAGGCAAGGGACGGACTCCAGGGGACCAAGATTGACGGATTTACACACCAAAGATTCGAGGAAATCAAGCCGTTCACGTTAAAGAGGCCCGAAACTGGTGTAGAATACAAGATCACAGGGTTCCTGCTATCCGATTGGCTCGAAACTTCAAACATGGCCTGGGGACCATAAATTAACCGTACAAGTAAAATTTTGTCATTGGATACCTGTGAAAGTGGCCCAATGGATGAATCATCCCACAGATCATCAATCTGGGGCCCACGATCTCTGGATATGCCTCATCTTCGGTCTCAACACCTTAAATTATATGAAGAACCAGATGGACGGAGGAGATTTTATACATACATCATGATGGACCCCACGTGTGCATTGCATGTACACAATGTGCACGTGCACCGGGCGTGCACCAAAAATCGAAAAGTCGGTCAGCAACCGCTGACCGACTCTTCTTCTTCTCAAACCGTAATGCGACAGCGTCTTGATGTCATTGGGCCGTCTGATCTCAGTGGGATCCACCCATCACCCACATGCACAATCTGAACCGTTCAAAGTTTCCATAGGGTGTCGAATCCCCTATCCATGTTGAATTGTTTCTCCCATACACGTAATCGAATGATTTACACCGTTAAACGCAGGATAGACGGTGAAAATATTTAATACGGTGGGTCGCACTAAACTCAAGAAAAAGTAGACATTTCTAATTGGTTTTTCTCCACGAGTCGAATGAACGGAGTGGATTTTCATGTTGACATCGTTCAAGGGCCCCACCGACTGCATCTTCCCCTGTCGCTGCGAAAGCCCAAACAGAGATCTACGAACGAACTTCGGTGGGCCATTATCAGGGTCCACAAGCTCAATCCGAGCCGTCCGTTTGAACCGTGCGAGCGTCCTGACCAGGATCTGGTTGATCTTGGTCTAGAATAGGCCGAACAGAGGTTTTAAGGTTGCAGGACGGTGAATTTTTACTGTAAAATCGATCAGGTGGGCCACACTGAATGAGAATGGAATCACGCCATTCCCGACCGAAATTTCGAGGTGAGATCAGTGAACGGAGTGGATTTCTTGTCCGACGGCAATCGTGGTTCCCACCAAGCATCAGCGTACGCTAATTTTCGCAGCAGGCCCTGTGTCTGAGAGATCTGTCCGCTGGTGGCCATTGCGTGATCACGGTCACGATTGGATGACCGATCTAGACCGTTCAGATGGAGCTAAGGCTAAGACCGACCCTGTCCATGAAGTTGATCTGAGGTTGGGACATCAACCGTCCTAAAAATCTCTTTCAAGCGCAGTCGGTTTTCTGTGAAAGAAACAGCATGCGTAACTTCTTACGCAATACACCAACAGCTTTCCAGCCGCCGACTACATCAGTTATAAAAGCAAGAGAGAAGAAGGAAAAGAGGGAATCAGCTTGGATTCAAATTGCAGGAGACGTGGAGAGAGAAAGACTGGGAGAGTTTTTTATTAGTTATTTTTTACTTTTTTTTTTTTGGAAATTAGCCTAATCATGCCAAGGCCAGGCTAAACCTCTTAGCTAGGGCTAATAGGTGAAGCTTGTAGCGTGATGGGAGAGACTTTGCTTGTGCATTTTGTCTAGACTGACTGATGTTGAATTTAATTTAAATTAAGGGAATATTTTTAGTCTTTAATGGTCTGTTGTGACTGAAATTACAATGGGTATGAGATAGCTTTGTGTATTTCCTTTTCCTTTTGATATTTATGATGTCAAGAAGCCCTGTTGTTCACCATAGTCTTCTGGGCATGGTCGGATGACAGTATCATTCCAAACTTTCATACATGTGATTAGTTGATAATTAGTTTAATTCTGTTGTTTACTTTGTCTCCTGGGCATGGTTTAGTGATGGAATCCATTCTAATTCATATACCTTTCATCTTTTGAAAATTATATCAAGGCAGTTCAGTTAATTTTCATGATTCTTGAAGTAGGCATAAGATCTCTCTGATCTCTACAAGTGGATCCTCTGAATCCCTAGTTCCCTTTCTCTGAATTTTCTCAAGTTCTAGATTAATTATTCCACAATTGCTATTTTGATTTAGATTTTATCTTATTCTAGTTCTAATTCTAGTTAGTTTAGATAACGTACAAGTATCAGTCCTTTGGGATTCAACCTCAGTCTTACCGAGTTTATTACTACATCACAACCCTGCACCTGGGGAGTGAACATCCACCCACTTCTCTCACCCATATCTCAACTTTAAAAGGTACTTTGCTGTCTGTTTCAATCCTTGGAAAAAATTTTAAAAAAAGGATGGGAAATGGCGTTTTTTGGAAAGTACTATTTTTCTATTTGTTTCTCAAAAATTTGATGCGCTTTGAAGATGGACGTGACACTTGTATTGCATTAAGTAACACATATAATACACTGGCATCTATGAGATATTGAGGCCTATGTAATACTTGAAAATAAATGGTGGCACATGTTGGCTATGTGACATGTTAACATACATACTACATAAGGATAACGACACATGTAGCACATACAATACTTTTGGATATAACAAAGGTGGCACATGTTTTACATGGCATATTAAGGTATGAGATATATTGTTAAGGGTCAAATATTGCATATTAGACCCAGTTATTGCCTGGATTTACAAACATGGTACTGTTTAACGGCTCAATTTAATTGTGTTTGTGATGCAGGGTGTAATTACAAACTTGAATCGAAATAAGGTGCTAAAAGCTGAGATTTAACGCTCAGAATTCACCAGAGCATGGGACGGACACCAAAGGACCAAGATCGACGGATTTACATGCTAGAAATCTGAGAAAATTGAGAAATTGAAGTTCAAGTGGCCTGAAATTGGTCCAGAATGTAAGATCACAAGATTCTCACTATCTTCTCGACTCGAAACTTCATATACGACCTGAAGACTATAAATTAACCATATATGTCGAATTTCAACCGTTGGATCCCTCTGAAAGTGGCCCAACGGATAGATCGGGCCATAAATCAATGAATTGGGGCCCACCTGGTATCTGGATATACTTCAATTTTGGTCTCAACCCCTTAAATTATATGAAAAACAAGTTGGATAGAGTGGATCATTTATAACCGTCACTGTGGACCCCACCTACGTTGTGTGTGCACCAAGCACATGCGCATTAGATGTGCATGGCACGTCCAAGACGGTCAAATCGCCTTGGACCTATTCCATTAAAAAATAGTAACTACTGTTTTCTCTAGGTGAAATAGGAGCACCGTTTGATCACTAGTGGACCTCCATCATGGCCCTTAAAAATGATCTGTGCCATCCATCATGTAGCGAGGCTCGATTTGGTCAAAACGATGCTGACCGTTGTCAACCATGCACGTGCACATGCCGGTCATAGCAATCACAAGCATGCTATCTTGTTTCATTCACAGTCGTTGGAGTGAGATTACTTCAGTGGGCCACGTCAACGGACATTCAAAACTGACCATTCCCGACTGAAATTCCAAGAGGAATTTAGTGGACGACGTGGATCTCTTCTGGGACATCGTTCATGGACTCCACCAAGCTTCACACAGCTCCTCTGCGTAAAGATTACGCAGGTCCAACGTCCGTAAATTAGACAGATTTTTTCGAGCTGTTATACGCCCGTAGAGAGGACTGTACATGTGATCTGGCCCGTCCAGTAGGAGACCAAGGGTCCTATTATCTAAGCCTAGGTGATAAATTTGTAAGAAACAACGGAGATCCATTGTTAACTGTCTAAAAAGAGGACGAACGGTGAAATGAGAAATCCAGTGGGCCGCACCGAATCCAATCCAAAACCCACCTTTCCTGACTTGTTTTTCGCTGGGCATCAAATAGACAGCGTGGATTTCTCATCAGAGCTTGATCGAGGGCCCCACTAAGATTTTACGTAACTCTTACGTGGTCCCTGTTTCGTGGACATCCGGGAAAACTGGAATTTCAAGAAAGCTGTGGACCACCATATGAATCGGATGTATGATCCAGACCGTCCATCGTGTAGGCCAGCCAAAAACTTCCCAAGGGACGTTGATCTTTTGGAAAGAAAGCAAGGGAAGGGGGCAGTTTTCGGCTCGTTTTCTTGGCTGTGTAAACAGATTTACGCAAGGAAATTCTTGGCTGCGTAAAAGGTTTTTGTTGTCCGACTTCCACTACTACAGTTGTCCACCGACTCCGGCAATCACTCCCAGCCGACCAACCTTGCCGGTTCTATATAAAGGATAAGAGAAAAGAAGGAAGGAGGAGATCATCCGTGGAGGCACCAGACGTGGGGGATTGGCCAGGGAGCATCAGTTTGAACACGGATAGAGAAAGAGAGTGAAGGTGGAAGCAGGTTGGTTCTTCCTCCCTTTTTCTTCCTTGTTTTTATTTTATGTTTAAGTAAGAGATTAGCTTTATTATGTTCATGAGTGGCTATACCTCTTAGATAGGGCTAGCTAAGAGGTATAGCCTATAGTGAGATAGGAGACTATTATATGCCTTTAAATTTTAATTTATGAACTGAATTTGATATTAGTTTGATTATTAAGGGAATATTTTTAGTTTTTAATGGTCTGTTGTGACTAAAATTACAATGGGTCTGCGATAGCTTTGAGCATGTTCTTTTCCTTTTTATGTTTATGACGCCAGGAAGCCCTGTTGTTCACCATCGTCTCTTGGGCATGGTTGGATGACGGTACCCTTCCTAACATTCATATCATGTTGATTGGTTGGTAATTAGTTTAATTCTGTTGTTTACTTTATCTCTCGGGCATAGTTTGGTAATGGAATCCATTCTAATTAATATACCTTTTATATCTTGAAAACCATATCGAAGGAAGTTCAGTCATGATTTTCATGGTTACATCCTTCAACTGGATGAAGGTGGACTGTAAATCCAGTTGAGTTTTTTATGCAAGCATAAGATCTCCTTGATTTTTATAAGTGGATCCTCTGAATCCTTAGTTTCCTACCTTTGAATTCTTTTAGTTTTAGATTAATATTTCACCATTAAAATCTTAAATTCCTTCGATTTAGATTTCATCTTAGCCTAGTTTTAGTTCTAGTTAATTTCAGATTACGTACAGGTTGCAATCCCTTGGAATTCAACTTCGGTCTCACCTAGTTTATTACTACATCACAACTCTGCATTTGGAGAGTGAACACATATGCATTAAAACTAGAGTCACTGAAAGATGGGCATGCAATGACATATGGTGCCCATGTGGCAAAATGACACCGTAGCATATTAAGATAAATGGTGACACCATTGCACATGTGATACATTAGTACATTTGGAGTAACACTCGGAAGATGAGGGATAATCGTGTCAAAATCATGTGGGGTATCTTATAAAAAGAAGAATCGGATACATTTACGGTACTTAAATATGGACAAATGTAATGTGGATGCCCGGAAGATGAGAGGTGGTGCATGTGAATATCATTTGGAGTATCTTATTATTATTATTATTATTATTATTATTTTTAAAGGTCATTTCCTCTCTTTTTCTCAATTTCTCAGATATAACGTTTTCTTAGCCTAACAATTAAAAAAGAAAAAAAGAAAAAGGATATTTCTGTGAATTATATTTCAAGCAATCGAAAGAAGCCTAGTTTAGATTGGAATTTATCATTTCTTTCCAATGGAATTTCCCATAAAATCAAGCTAAGAACCAAACCTCCCTCGACAACAAAAATTGTTTTCTTTTAACCCATCACGTGCCAAACTTGGGTTTAATGTTTAGGCCTTGGGCTGGTCTTGGGCCTATTTGAAAACCCAACAAATAAATGATCCCACCAACCGAGCCTGGGGCCTGGTCAGTATCTATTAAAACCCAGCATCAGCAGAAATCAAGGCCTGCTAATGTCCACATAGGCAAGGCTTGAGCCTGAACTTGAGTCCTATGGGCTTTTCTGGGCCTAAATTTTGAGGCCCAACATCAGTGGCCCATTGCTAACCCTTCATCTCAGAAACTTTCATGGTCACCGTAGGTCCCACTGAAACTCTCCTTCCGAAGTCCTTACTACTGAGTGGGCCACCTCCTAGACTTGCTTGACCTAATTAAGTACTGTGATCAAAACATCAGTCTGTGTGGTTCCAAACAATCCAAGTTATAGCCTAAATACCATATATTTTGTACACCTGATCACTTGGGAGGATTGACAAATAGTCCGAGTCAACTCGGACTCCATAGAGTCCCCAACTCGCTGAGTCATTTTTTATTTTTTATTTTTTAAAATCAGGTTCTTCTTGTGCTCACTCTCCAACATTAAAATGTTATTTGGTCAAGTGTCCATGGCAATGTTGTGTTGACGTGTAAATGACACAACTTGCTCAAGCCAACCTTAACAGACTTAGATCAAGATTGGAACCCAAGCCAAACGACATCTGTTCAACAGGGCAAACTTTAAGTGCGTCATCAGAACAACGGTCTGGATCAATAAACCATGGGTCCACACCCAAGTTTACAGGCTGGGGACATTATTAAAATGTTTGTATGATACCTCAATCGCTGCAACATGATTGTTCCTTCTTTTCCTTTAATAGGATGATGAAGATTTGAAAACTAAACAAGACCCAGAATACAGCGGAGATGCCGGTCTGGCCATGAGTTGTCCAGCATGGCCCTAGACCCTAGGCCCATTACCTGGGTGGGGGCTAAAAATAAGGTTCAGGAGTAATTGGACTGCACTTGCGTCCAGTTGTGATGGATGGGCTCAGGCTCTGTATTAAATACCATTAATATGGACGCGGACATTGGTTTGCATGTCGGGTTCAGGCTCAAGAAACTAGGCCCACTGATGTAGAGCGGGTTGCAGACAGTTTCATGGCCAAGATGGACCAGAAAAGGCCCGGTTGATGACAAAAGTGATCCAGACCGTCGGACCTTTTAGATCGGGCGTATCTCATCATCCGGAATAAGTTATCGGGTGTAAAATATATAATTTTGGGTAGAACGAGCTACTTTAGCGAACCAACCCCGCTACGCCTTGCGCAAGCTCAATTTGTGAAATACCCCATTGTTTGGTTCTGATTTCTCTCCCATAGTAGTTTTAATTGTAGTTTGCTTTTGATTTCTCTCCCATTGTTTGGTATCCTATTTAAAGGGTTGTGAACTCGTTTATTTGATTCCTTAATCAATTTTGAATTTTATTAGAATTTATTTCTATTTTTCTTGCTTTCTCCGTAGATTCGGATTAGTTATCCTTGAAAAAGACAGTGTTCGACCTCATCATGTTCATCCCTACGTCACCTATTTGGGGGTTCAGTTAAAACAACGCCTGACCGTGATTTGGCTAGTTCTTTGATATATCCTCCAGCCTTTAGCTTGTACTCGGGGGTGAGGCACGTACATCTCAGGCGCAGAGAGGGAGAGAGAAACACCAGAGAGATAAAGGTCCATTAATTTCTTGCTTTTTTATAGATGAAATCGAAGCCGTCGGAGGGCAACCAGATGAAGGCCCATTACTTGCCACAGCAGAAAAGTCCACTGTCTTTTCGCATTATATATTAGTATAAATGAATGTGGGCCATGCAATGAAATAAGTCCTAACTTCAATTGGTTCTCGAAAGTAATCAGTTTAGAAGAAAATAAAGCAATGTTCCACATTCAAGAGGAGCATTGCCCGAAATTGGATGATGCCTATGATCATCCAATCGAGATGATTTCCCCTTTTCATATCAACGTTGGGTGGGGCCATCAGTTGAAGGTTCTGGATCATGGAGCTGTTAACCCCACTTATATGGTATAAAGGATCTTGTGCATATTCCGGCGACTGTGCTTTCCTCCAACACAACTCTTTTTCAGGCATTACTCGGCGAATCGATCGGTGGTGCTAGACAGAGACGAGTGGGGCATGTACTCGGCAGTCGTGCCGGCCCTCTAGGTTTTGTTTACTATCGTGGACATGACGAATCTGATGATAGGTGACTTGCATCTTTGTACAGTGTATGCAAATTTGAATTTTGAAAAGTGGACCCCTGGTCCAAAAATCTGACCACTATCTATTGAACTCAACCATAGCTGGGGAATACCCAATATATATATATATATATATATATATATATATATATATATATATATATATATATGTAGACACACGTTGTATTAATATTTGTGTCAGCGAGAGTAGAAGTTCGGATAAGAATAAATTGTCAAAATGATTAAGGTTAAGTGTTAATAAAGATGCTCTTTACATATATAAATGAGTAATTGTTGTATAATTAAATAATTTAGAATTTCTTTTAATTTTGGTTTGATCGCAGCTTGAGTAGCTGTAGATTATCTATCTTCCGAGGATTTTGTGTTCGTGTGCACGAGTTGCTCGACAAAACTATTGTGTTTTTTTTTTTCAAAGGAAAGGTATGAGCTACCACCTAAATACCAAGACGGCATATTTCTCACCACGCACCTGCATGACCTGTGTTAAAACTCTTATGTGTCTATCATTGGGCCATGGAATGAGGATTTAGTACTATTGTGATATTATGTAAAGTGAAGAAATTACCTCGTTGATTTTTATTAAAGGAAGAAGGGTAATTTAGGTAAATACTAAATAGAAAACATACTTTTTAGGTAAATGCTTTCTCTAAGATGATTATATAATTACTAAATATAAGTTTTAGATTCTAATCATGTTGAATATATCTCTTTAATTTATGTAGAATTAGGAGACATCAATCAATCGACAGCATTGCTCTATCAATTGAATCTCTCCAAAATTATATAGATTGTTCACTTAATGGTTTTGGACCTAAAAGGGAAAAGTATCTTTTCTATTTAGTATTTACTTAAATTACCCTTCTTCCTTTAATAAAAATTATCAAGGTAAATTTCTTTACCTTCGAGTTGATCAATCGACAATATTCATAAAAATACTTATTTACTTTTTGGACAATTTTGAACTAGTTCGATCACTAGAAGTTTTATATGCTCAATTGATTAAAGAGTGCTTGATTAGTGTTGTTCAATTGACACTTAAATCAACGTGTGCACATAATTACATAAGTACACAATTAGTTTTCTATTATATGGTTGTGATTATATATATATATATATATATATAGAGAGAGAGAGAGAGAGAGAGAGAGAGAGAGAGAGAGAGAGAGAGAGAGAGAGAATATTACCGAGATTAAGGTATAGCAAGGGTTTGCTCAGACATTCGTAAGGATTTCATAGAAGAAAAACTAATATGTCGGGAGATTTGAAGGATGTACTTATATAAGTGTACCATTTCTTATGATATCATTTTAAAATGAATTGCTTGTCATGCAGTGTCGTGATATTTTTGTGTAAAGTTTTTCACGTAAATTTCGAATGTTTTCTGTGTTTTATTTATGTTTTATTTATCTTATTTGATCGAATTCAGATTCACTTTTACAATCAAAACTAAATAAAAATAATATATAAATATATATGTAAAATATATAATCTAATATACATAGTCAAGCATAATGAACTATTATATTTTTCTTCTTAGCTGGCTACTTGTAAGCCACCTTAAAAATTTTAAGGTTAAAAATTGTTTCACTGAAGAAATTTAGTAGTAGTCCATCGGCAATGGCACACAATAGATCAGTGGTCTATTACAAATGCATGAAATTAATTTCTTGTGAAAATTGATAGCAGGTTTATTTTGCAAAGATACAGGACCACATATTATATAATGCACAACGTACAGTACATACTTAGATAACTTATCATCCTTCTCCTGTTGGTTGGTAACACTGGGTGAGACTGTGACCAGAACCAGCAATGTATGTGGACCTTGGGCACATGTCAATCTATGCGTTGTATATCCATGCTGTCCATCATTTTGCCAACACATTTTATGTCATGAGCCCAAAAATGAAGCAGTTACAGATCTCAGGTGGACCACACCACAGGAAACAATGGTGGACGATTATTAAAAACTTTTATGTGGGCCAACAATGTTTTGCATCAAGCTGATACTGTGCGACCTTATGAACCGGTTCGATGGAAAATAAATATTACAGTGGGACCAAGGAAGTTTCAATGGTGGGTGTTCAATGATCAATGTTTCCTGTGGTGTGGTCCACCTGAGATTTGTATATACTTCATTTTTTGGATACGTGTCATAAAATCAGTTGGCAAAACGGATGCACAGCACAGATATGCAACACATACATAAAGGTGGGCCCTAAGGACAAGGTGCCACCCACATATCTGGTCAGCCAAGTCGCGCCCGAGAGCACCCCGGCGAGGAGCTGTACGGCACGCGATCTGCCCTTCAACAGTACACACGCTTTTTGTTCTGAGAAGTGGATCTCATGTTTCGCTAATCTAGACTTCTGATTCATTTCCATCTACCATGGATGGATCACTCTCCAAATCTCCTCCTCAGGACAATCATAAACATCAGATTTGTGGCAAACAAATAGACACTAAAGAAGATGAATACTGCAACGGTCCACTTTCAACTGAAAGAAAGTCGGAAGATTGGTGGCTAGAATCTTTTCAGGCAAGGGTCCGTTCACCTTGGAACACAACCGATCAATGTGTCTGGCGTACCAAACTATGGGCCCCACCTGTCAGAATTGAAAAATATGCATATACCGTCGTCGGGAAGGAATGTTATTGATAGAGGAGGATTTCTTATCTTTTTATTTTCATAAACCATGAGAAAGGATGAGGCTCAGTTTAGTGGCACCAAACAACCGAGTCCACTCTCATTATTATATTCTCAATCTGGGTCAGTCATCCAGAGTTAGCTTTTGGCCCATCCCGCCACCTACCTATGACACGTATGTGGACCCCACTTAAGTTGCTCAAGTGGACCAATCAGCGTGATCATGGGTCAGTTTCTACCACAGGGTCTACTGGACTTTGCATGTAGCTTAAATAATGTATTATATATATTACCAGAAAATGACATTTGCAATTGGTTTACTGATTTTGATTGAGACTTTAGTGAAATTTTCTCAATCCCATTTACAAATCTAATTGGTGGACGTTTTCCTTGGGGATTTTAGGCACACGTTGAAATGTCCATTTATAAGCTGCCTATGGATTATGGATGCTGGGCCTATTTGTTTTACCTGTACTTTTCTTTCTTCTTTTTTTTTTTTTTCTATTGTGGGGTCCCCCTGATAAGTGGACCCAAGTTGATTTTCAAGCCAATGCCATCTACACAGTGGGCCCCACCTGTTTCATGGCCTGGGTAATCCCCACGCGTGCTCGTGTGACATGTGTGCGTTTTAATGATGGTAATCTTAATTTGTGATTCTATTTCTGCTCTACAAACAGATGGTGAAGAAGAGATCAAATGCAGCAATGGCCTCCAATTGAAATGAGGACTAGCAACGGTGGATAGGGACGTCTTCAATGTCTGTGATTTTGGGACATGGTCCCTCGAGGGATGGTAGCAAACAGAAGAATGGTCTGGATCAATGAACTATTGTCCCACTTGTACAATCCGAAACCGAAGCATGCTTTTCATATCCTTCCCCAGAAGAACTGTTGTTGTGCGGTGCGCCTGCCAGGTGAACAGTTTTTTTTTTTTTTTTTTTTTAAATAAATAAATAAATAAACCTGCAAGTGAACAGTTATCTAAAAAGAGTACATGCCTAGTAAAATTTGTTTTAGCATGCATCAATCTATTTGTACAGTGTGGCCCACCTAAGGAATGAAACTACTAGAATTTTAGGCCAGTAGATCTAATCAGTATGTCCCTCCTTATGGAAAGTGTAGATCTCACACATTCTCATGCATGCTCTCATGTAGATGGGCCAGGCTCTACACATGTGCAGCCTTAGCAAATGTATCTCTCTATGTGAAGTGAGGATTGTATGCATCTGCCTGTCATGGGCTGTGGGGTTGAATGTATCTCTCCATGTGAAAGTGGGATTGAATTAATGTATGTGTCTCTCATGTGATGTAGGGTTGAATGTATCTCTTTATGGAGTTGGATTGAATCCATCTGTGTCTCATGTGATGTGGGGTCGAATGTATCTATCTACGTGATGTGCGATTGAATGCATCTGTGTCTCTCATGTGATGTGGGGTCGAATGAATCTCTCTCTCTCTCCGCGTGTTGGTGTTGCTGTCTGAGTGCTGATTCTATCCTGGCATGCTTTTCTTGAGCACGCGCAATGTCATTGTGACTCACATGTTTCTCTTTGTCCACAAGAGAGTGAATGCATTTTGACATTTCATAGCATTTAGGTCTGGCACGTTCACATTGTTAAGTTCTTAAAAATCATTCAAGCTACATCTCCTTGTATTATCCTACAACACCTAATATTACTATCTTATTCACAAACATCATCTGCTCTTCCAAAGAGGAGGGCAGGGTCTTCTCAGTATTCACCCACTTATCCTTGACCAGAGCGTATGCCAAATTCCCCATCTTCAAATGCCCTCACGAGCCAACTTGCCACATGTGTGACAGATCTAGGATGTCCAATCCTAAAATTTAAGCTTTCTACTAATTAGGTGAGTAACATGCACATTCTATGCCGACCTAATTTTCTCAATGCCTGTAGCCCACTTTAGAAATGTAGTACGATATATGATTAATAGGAAGAAATCTTTAACAAAAAAAAAAAAATGCAGGCTGATATGTAACATTTAGTCTGTACATCAATCGCATAAATTCATGTTAGGACACGAGTTAAAAAAAATAAATAAAATAAATTCAAATCTCAAGTAGGCAACCCCCGGTAAAATTGGAGATAAAGAGGAACCTACCATTGAAACTTCTTAAGGAGCTTTGGATTAGGCTGATTTTCATGCTTTCCTTCTATCCGTGTGGGACTCATTTTGTGGACGGGTTGGATGCTATATAAACATCATGGTGATTGCAGGAAGGTTTCAATGGTGGGTTTCCCAATCCCTGCTATTTGCTTTGGTGTGGTCCACTTAGGTATTGAACCGAACTATTTTTTTGGACCCATTTCTTCGTGTAAACAGACCCAACTGATGGATAGAATGGATGTCTCAACAGACGTCATGATGGGCCCTCAGAGTTTGTTTCGTTAACTGGTCTCCCTTCACGCTTGTTGCAGGAATTTCACCAGGGGATTACACATATCCACCAATAGGCACGTTTGGAGCTTTTGCACTGGGCGCTTGGAGATGAGGCGAGTGGAATTAGAAATGATCATCTGTCCTTTCTCTTTATTCACACTCAATACCATCGCTTTTAGAGGTGGGCCGCACAAGAGGCAAACATCAATGACTAAAGAGAGAAGGTATTGTCTCCTTTGTGGGTGGCTTAAGCATTTCCTTGCAGGGAATGCACCCTCCATGCCCCTTCTCTTTCCCTACTTGCCTGGGCATGGTCAACCGAGTTTATGTCGGAAATTTCTCGCCATTTCATCTCGTAATAAATTCGATTTCTCACGATAAAAAACGCATGGTCGTGGCGGAAGAGGAATCAGATAATCCTCGGCCGAGGATAAGCACCTTGTACTCGGGATTTCAGTTTGTGCAAGTGGGACCTACAAATGAGGAATCTGAACCATTGGTCTATCAGGGCACATATTATCATTAGACTATGACCCCAAAGCTCTTCAATGAGACAATCCTAACCTTTCAACTTGTCACGTGCAAGTAAACGGTTAAGAAGAGAAATACAGCAGCAGCCTCCAATGTTCAACTGAGATAGACTAGTGGAATATTCTCCATCCGTTATGGGACCGGATAAGAGACTGATGTGGATCATCAAACCACGGTCGCGTTTGTAAATCACTATATATGTGTATGGTTGGTCGAGGATCACATGGTTTAGCCATTGGTCCTCGCAAGTGGAGCCTGTTGTTGGTGATCTAAACCATTGATATGGTGAGCTCGACCGTCTAGGATCAGCCCAAAAGTCTCCTAGATGGGGTGATCCTAACCATCGGAGCGCCTGTCCAGTTAAATCTGGATCATCTTTTGCATTCCAAAGCATTATTTGAATTCCCACTTCAAGAACCTTTTTTGGGCATGGTCCATCCATGGTGTACCCATCAAACCAACGTTCTGGATGACTAAACTGTGGCCCCACTTACAGGAGTAGGACAATTCTTCTATGAAAACAATATGAAGGTTAGTTATTATGTTTATTAGTAGGGGTGCGACTCCCGCCTGGTTGAGTCGGGTTTAGGGTCAATCCAAGCCCGACTTTAACAAGTGGATCCAAACTTGCAACCCGACCCAACCTAAATTCTAACTGAAGACATGCAACCTGATTTCAAATCAGGCCTGAACCCAACCCAAGTGCCGTTCCCTATTTATAATTATTTTTGGGAGAGTCAATTATGAATGGACATGTGTTAGTATACAAAAAGAATATATTAAGTGTAAGATCTATGAAGATATTTGAGGTATTTTTGTGGGAATAATAATTGGTGTTAGTTAGGTGATACATGTCATCTGAGGGCAGAATGTGGCCAAGAAATCAGAAGCAAAACATTGTCGAGCAAGATAAACAGTTAAGTGCTAGTACAAATATCTAGAAGAGAACGAAGAATATGAAAGATTATAGTAGTATTAAAGCAATTGTTGTAACTACAACATGGGAAGAAGCATTTATATGATTACTCTCCGAGTCTGTAAATATCGGAGGAATTCAAGGAAGTAAAGTATCTTATATAAACCCAATCAAACAAATCAAATATATTAATTATCTTTTATGTTTCTTAACATAATTTATTTATTATGTTCCTTAGCATAACTACTAATGTAATCATATATTAAGAGTAGTAGTAATCTAGTAGCTATCATCATTAGAGGTATTCCAATTCTATGCTCACACGCAAGATGATTTTCATTATAATACAAATGCTTCTTCTTTAAAAAGGTGTTTTGTAGTTATTTTTTACAATCGGTTATAAGTGTTTTCTTTGTATTTACTTTTGTATAAGAAAATCAATTCCTATGAAAGGCATAGTAAAACCTACTTTCAAATAATAAACTTTACTATTTGATAATCACCTGATTATCTTAAACAACTTATGAGTAGTAGAATAGATGACTTATCTTCTCATATCTCGGTCATATATGGTTAACTTTAACATATCTGTCTATCTTAGCGCTTTGGTCAAAAATTAATCAATCAGAATCAACTCATAATTAATTTTGACATGCCCGCACATATCATATATGACTGAATTTGAAACCCAGAAATAATAACAAGAACCTTGACAACCTGACTCAACCTAACCTTTGGGTCAATTGGATTTGATTGACCTAAACCCAAGTTGCAAAGCGGCTTATTAATGGGATTCCTGACACCTTTCTTATTTTTATCACTTTGAAAGAGCTACCTTCGATATGCTAATTAACTATCATTACAACTCAAAAGTTAAAAAAATTTATGATCCAATACGAATTCTTCTTGCCTCATATATACCGGTACGAAATTTTCGTTCGGCCATGGGTGGGCCCACCCAACGACCCCTCAGGAGGATTATATCATGGTGTCTATAATCATCGTGATCCGTTGATCAAATGCATCCCATTAAGGTCACAAAAGAGAAAGACCGTGAGAGTAGCATTAGTCTTACCATCCATTTTGCAGTCCTGCTCTTTGATGAACTGATTAGGGTGATTTTAAGGTCATGTCCAATCCACAGTGGCCCACGGTGATTGGAATTGGATTCGGCCCAAACGGGTCCCACAGAGGATTCGTGTCTATTCTACTGCTACTCTTTCAGGTTCGAAATTCATGGCATGAGCTATCCAAGTAGTGAAAAATGACAGCAAGTTCCGTGTAGTAATGAAAAATGTCGGATCATATTATTACATAAAATCCAACTGAATTTTCGGTGCAAGATTAATAGAAGCGGATAATGCTTAGCCTGAGGTTCTTGTAAAGAATGTTCACGTTTTACAATTTGTACTAGTGGGGCCCATGGTTCGGTGATCCCAACTGTTGATATGATGGCCCTCCCCATAGATGACCCAGTACCAATGGTTGCCCAAGATTGCATCATCCTAGCTATAGAAATCTGGCCATTCCTTCAATCGAACGTGAAGTGTTTCATTCTTAACCATATATTTGTCAGGCCACCTCTTTAACGGTTGGATTTTTACAATCGGGAGCTGTTTGGTGCATATGATGTCCACAGCTTGGCCTTTCATATCAATGGTTTGGATCATCGAACTATAGGCCCACTTGTCCAAAAATAAGGACCTAAAAATGGTATATACAAACCACAAAGTTAGGCCCAACATCATATTTTATTTTATTTTTTTTGATAACACTATAAGGCCCAACATCATATGATTCTTCTAGAAAGGAAACATTTAGATCTTTGATTGGACGGTTGTCTCATGTTGAAAACGCACCAACTTAGCTTGAACCAATGATCACGTGGAACCCTCCTAAGGAACGAATTTCTGACAAGACTTGTTGCAGGCGCTCTTGGGGCCCACCTCGGTGATGTCTGTCTGATAGATCCACTCGGTCTATCAGCGGGGCAAGCTCATGTTAGAGTGTGAGCCCAAAAATCATGCAGATCCAGAAGTCAAGTAGGCGACACGCAGGAAACAAGGGATGGAAACGTCGACGGTTGAAACCTTCGTGGCCCACCATGATGTTCATATGCCATCCAACCCGTTCATAAGTTGAGTCCCACCAGAATGCAGGCTAAACAGCCATTCATAAGTGGGCCCAAGAAGGTTCGTTGTAGGAAATTATTGTCCTCCCTTTCAACAACCATCCAATCAAATTGGATTTCAGCCCTCCCCCAGCATCATTAGATCACTGAAACAGAAAATTCACAGTAAGCCATTACAATTCACACCGTACGGTCTCCCTGAGCTAAAACGAGAAATGTGCAATGAACTTTCAATGCCTTTAGCTACTGCTGCCATACCTGCCAAAGTGGGAGGCAGCTTGATGTGACGGGGTTTATTTGGGTCAAAAGCGGTTGTGAGCAGCCCAGCATTGAGTATTGACTGAACAACTTTTAGCATATTAGTGAGTTGGGTAACTACTTAATGATGAGTCCTTGACCATGGGTGTTCTCAATGTATTTGTTATATATCTACGCCATCCATCTGTTTTATCAGCTTATTTTACGGTATAGTAGAAAAGATCAAACAATAAAAATATCAGATGGACCACACTACAGGAAAATAATAGTCATTGGACGCCCACCATTAGAAACTTCCTAAGGTCCACAATAATGTTTATCTGCCATCCACCCTGTTGGTAAGGTTACACCGACATGGACGAAGAGAAAACAAAAATATCAGCTTGATCCAAAACTTGTGGCCCAACAAAAAGTTTTTAATGGTCAGTCACCACTGTTTCTTATGGTGTGGTCCACCTTAGATTTAGATCTACTTCATTTTTGGGACATGCCCTAAAATAAGCGGGCAAAACAGAAAAATGGCGTGGATATATAACACATACATCAAAATGACCCCACTATAGAACTCATCTGCTAAGCACTTACCTAATCCGGCCGCTTTCAAATGTCTATCTCTCTACGCAGCACGTGACTCCATAAAATCCTGCCACGTTGGGTCTCCAGTCAACCCGTGTCCCGATGAGTGAAACTGAATATACTCGGAAAGTGGGCCATCCCATCGAGCCTACCGCGTTGGACATCCCACGCGCCTGCTCATCTAGTGGCCCCATGCATCTCTGAGGGCCTGTTTGGCTGGACGGATCCCATAGGATTATGAGGGATGGGATGGATTTTAAGATAACGATGGTGGTGTCAGTGGATTGGTTTAAGATCCATGTGATTTCTATATCCCAGAATAAATTCGAGTCTATTTGGCATGCCCTACATATCTTGGGATTTTACCTTCCAATCCATCCAACTAAACATGCCCCAAGCATGATTGAAAGAGATTGGAAGGGATGGGATCAATTTTAAGGTAATGATAGTAATGTCAGTGGATTGGTTTAAGATTCATGGGTTTGCTATATTTCGGGACAAGTTCATTGGGCTTGTTTGGCTCGTTGACATATCCCAAGATTTTACTATCCCATCCCTCCTAATCCTATGAAATCCGTCCGGCCAAACACACCCTGAATGTGGACTGTGTTGGATAGCATGTACACATGACATGGCCCACATAGGCAATCGTGCTTGAGCAAGTGAATGAGTGGGGGAATAAATTTTGGATGCAGGTGGAAAAAATAATCACAGTAGGGTTTATGGCACTGGCAAGCGGTGCTCATTTTGGTAATATAGACCATTGTTCGTTGCATCCCACTGGGGATAGATTATGGCCACAAGATCTTAGAAATATGAAATTATTACCACCTAGTTTGAAACCTTTTTACACTTGAATGTGTGTAAATGATGTACTTAACCATTAATTCGTGAACCACAAACAAGTATGTTGTAATTGTTATGAAAGTGATTTTTTGCGACATGCAGTACTATTGACCGTAGGATGCAACAAACCAATGATCTTCAAACCGTGCAAATGTTCAGCTATCTAGACAATCGAAATTGTGGTTATTATGGATGGGGATGGCCCTAAAATCACCACCTAAATAATGGCAGATAAATGGATGGTTAAGAAAGTACTGAATGGTGCAAATTTGAAAGGATAAATAAGATTATTAATATTATCTACTGTTTAGCTCAAATCAGATCATGAGATTTAGGCGTGCATGTTGGATGTGCCAGAATTAGATGCGGCTCAAATTGAACCAAATGCTAATATTGATCTTAGACATCAACATAGAATGAGAGATTTAGTTTCATACAGACTATCCATCTATTCATTTACTAATTCTGACAGATCAGGCAATTTGCAAAGGAGATGGCTCATCCTTCAAATAAGTTCTTTTTGCATTTCAGTTGAGAAAACTTTCAATTAAGTGCATAATAACGATATTATAAAAGCTGAAAATATTTCGTAATTAATATTTTAAAACAAATACACTTACAATCAATTGGGATTAAATACAATAGTCTATTTGTTGCCTACCACGAGCTACGCTTATTGGTAAGAAGATGATTATCTGAACCATTCATGTTCTCACTGCTGCCTTGTAAAAGCTATGATCTTATAACAATGCTTGATTCGTAACTTTGACTCTCAGACTGAATATGAGCGAACAAAACTTTATTTTCAATCTTCCAAATTCATCTTCGTACATAATTCATCCATTCAAATCTGTAGCATTAGAAGGCAGAATATGAACGGTTCTGATCATCATAGATGCAGCCGGAGTAAAACCGAAGCCTGCATCTAAGCTACGATACAATGGCATATCGAACAGAAACCAATCTGCCTCTCGTCAATCATCGGAGGTTTTCTACAGTATATCTCGACCTATTGTTGTAAGATACGTCTGAGCTTAACCGTTGGATCCGTTGATGTTCAGTCATCTAAACCGTTCATGCGAAGAGATCCATAGTTGATGGTATCTAACTGTAAAATCTTCAGGATTGGAAAATTCTAAATTGTTTTTATTAATGCCCTAAAAGTCATTGGTTAAGGACTCATTTTCAAAGGAAAAGAATTAAATGATAAATAAAAAATTTGAGAGTCTTTTATTTTAAATTAGTATCACCATACACAATGAGGCCCACCATATAAACGGTGTGGATAATTCGTACACTGCCCCAAATCCTACGACCTGTCCTCTAACAATGGGTCACGACGTATTATAGCAAAGCTGGGTCGCATGATACACCTACTTTTTATAGATACGCATGATCCTCATCTTTTGTTAGCTATTAGTTCTTACCTCAGCAATACGGCCTATACTTATTCCAAAGAGGGAAGATCCTCTGCAACGTTCGTAGAAAAAGCTTTGTTCTTTAACTATTCTTGTGGGCCTAATGGGGTTTGTATCCGGAATCCATTCCGTCCGTAAGGGTGGCTCCACTAAGCTAGTGGGACGGCCTAAAAGTAAGGCCGATCGAACCATTAATTGAAAATTTTTGAATGAATGTTCACTGTGTTTTTTGGTGTGGCCCACTTAGTGATTGCATATTTTCCTTATTATATTCATACATTCTCTTCCATTTATTCGATTTATTTCCATACGTATAAAAGATAGGTAATGCTCCTCGGACCACCAAAGTGACACTGTAGTCCACCAGCTGGCTCATGTGGGCCAGTGTAAGACCCACTTAAGGACGTATATCCTACGGTGGATGATACACGCGGCCGTAAATATAATCCTAACCATTCCAAAATTGGATTTGAATATAAATCGTTAACCATTCTCTGATTTAATCTGTCCAGAGATCAAATAGTTAATTTTTCTTATGGACCGTCCAAGTTCTGACCTGCACATTGAAAGGTTTGGATCATCGCTTGACCTCAACATTAATTCCTTAAAAACACATGATATGATGGTAAGTAGGATGAGACAGAGAGAGAGAGAGAGAGAGAGAGAGAGAGAGAGAGAGAGAGTTGGAGTAGAAGGAGATGCAGTCAGTCACATGAGTGCACACTCGAGAATGATGTTAACTTCCTCTACAAACAAAACAACACTAAGACGCCCTAATTATTCAGCCCCCCCTCATTCATGCGTGTTTGTAAGAGGGCTCTTTGACTTGACACTGCTCTCTCTCTCTCTCTCTCTCTCTCTCTCTCTCTCTCCATGGATGGAGGAACGTAAAAGGCACAAGACCAATAACGAACAAAAGCAGAAACGAAAAGAAAAAGAGATGAGCTTTAATAAGAGAATGAGTGCATGTCAAACATAGTCAGAAGCATTCATCCTCATCCCCTTTCCTTTGCCGAGGATTCCTACCTTGTAAGGATATATATACAGGATTGAATGAGGACATGTAAGCTATAGTGCTGTACTCGGGTTTTCAGTTTCTACAGGCGAGGACCCTTGTTTAGTGATCTCAGCCATTGGTTTAGTGGGCCACACTATGGACGGACCATGCCAAAGAGATTGCCAAGATTGGAACAGTCTGGATACCAATCTTGTGCCTTTCTTAGTTGATGACCTATCCTGTAATTCTTTCTAGACCGTCTATTTGAAGTCCATGAGTTGAAACGTTGGGGCAGTCTTCTCGAGAAGATTATTTTAGCGGCATGGACCATCCACATTCAGCCCAACCGACCAATGGTCTGGATTACTAATCCATAGGCCCTTGTACAAACTATAAGCCCGCGTATATGTACATATCTACAGGTGTAGGATCCAAGAAATCTCAGGAATCTACTCTGCAAGGGAGGGAGATGATGATTTATGAGTTCATGGCGACAGGCGAAATGAGTTTGTCGTTTTGAAAATTTCATGCCTTAAAAGGAGCATGCTTGCTCGACTCGCCAACTGCTTCTTCACCTCTCAATTTCCATTTTTAACTCAATGGTAATTGGAGATCTACTGTTTTACAGATATCCCATTTTCTCGAATCCAATTCACCTTCTACTGTCGTTTGTTGCAGTTCAGTGTCATTCTTGTTCCACTACATGGTAGGCAAGGAATGTGTTTTTCTGGTAGGCAAGCGTTCTTCTTCTTCTTCTTTGGTTTCTGTCTATTGCCTTTCTTTCTTTCGTAATCTTTTGTGTGTGTGTGTGTGCGCGCGCGTGTGCTGGTGATGAAGACAAGTGGGAGATGAAACTTGGGAAGCATATGAAATTCAAAATTCTATGTTGAGCCTTTTCTTGTTAGTTTATAGCTGTAGACTTCTTTTCCACTTACTGTTTTTCTTCTTCTTGCATGGATGTAGTGAGAGTAGATTCTACATTGAGAGAGTTGTTTCATCTTAAGGCTGATAGGATTCCGATGCTGATTTCTCCTCGACTCAGATGCTTCATGACGGCTTCTTCAATAAGCACTCTCTCTCTCTCTCTCTCTCTCTCTCTCTCTCTCTCTCTCTCTCTCTCTCTCTCTCTCTCTCTCTCCATTTGCTCAAATAGTCGTCTAAGAGAAGTATAATCCTTTAGCCTCTTGCGGTTTTTTCTTTTTAATTTTGAAAGGCTGATCTACACGCTTGAGTAGAAAATTCGCCTCAGCCACCTGTGATTGGTTACATTGGTGGTGAACCATATTTTAAAAAAAGGGCCCCATACTTGACTGATTTTGACCACATACATGGACCAATCAAGGGTTGCTTAGGATCCTTGATGCTTCGGATTATCATCTTTTATTGTAACACATTATGGGGGAGCATTCGATGCACTTTTTTTTTTTCATTCGATGCACTCTTAAACTGGATTTCCATTAAGTTAATTCATTATGGTGGATTACTCGTGAGGTTGGTATCATTTCAGTTCGTAATGGCAAGAAATTCCCTAATTGCAATTCCATATGAGTTTCAAGTTGGACTTGAAACAATAGTAATTGCAATTTGGATGAAAGTCCATCATTATTGAGTGGAATGAATTATCAGCACTCGGGACATTTCCTGTTTATTGAATTGAAGGATTGCAACTCAGTTCAAGCAAGCATCCAAATGCATCCAGATATCTGTACCTATCTTTGCTTTTTTGGTATTCGTTGGTTGAGGAAGATTCCACAACCTGCTTCTTTAAGGTTCATCCCAAATTCTGGTTAGTCTTTGCGACAAAGAAAAGGAAAGAGTGAGGCCATAAAGTTTATTGTTTTCCTGAAAGACATAGAAGCAAATATGAATAAATCCTTTTCAATGGTTTGGTGTCTTCTATCCTAGTAATTCTCATGTGGGTTCATTAGGTGCAGAGGGATCTCATGCCATATGGGTGCATACTCCCCATCACAAAAGTCTCAAGGCTCGTCGTGAGCCTACCTATTTTAGTTGCTTTTATTAAATGAGTTTTTTCTTTTTCTTTTTTTTTTTTACACGCACACACCACCACACACTCACGCCTAAGTGGGATTTCACCACCTATGGGAGCTCGAACCCTTGACCAGTTGTTGAAACTCCCAGGAGTCTACCACTGGAGCAAGAGCAAGGACCCACATGTGTTGATCTACCAAATTAACAAGAGGAATGCTGATTTGCAGTTTTCCACTTAGAAGGTCTATGCAACTCCCTCCACATGTGTTGATCTACCAAATCAACAGTTGCAATCACCAGATATTTTTTCCTCGTGTACCATACGGAAGGAGCTACATAGAACTTCTATGATGGGAGCTACTAGCGCTCCTCCAGTTCTATTTGGAAATGGGCATTCAGCAATGCAGAAATTTCCTTTGCATGAGAAAAAGAGGCTGACAGAGAATGAGTGGGTGGTTTATAAATGAACTTTCTTCCCATGAGATTTTTTTTTTTTTTTTTTTTTAATTACAAAAGATTAGTTATTCCTATAAGAAATTACTTTTGCACTTTTGGCTTTCTATCTGTTTAGGAGTATAAAGTGTGTTAACTTCTATTAGGTTAATCTCATAGTTAGTATGATTATAAGAAAAGTAATGATATAGTTAGGCCAGCCAAACAACTTAACCACATTAAAATAAACTCACAAGCGAAGCATTACAATTATTTTTATTTGGACATGCAAACCCACCCTCAACTATATATAGTCCTTGCTCAAGTTAAAATAAATAAATAAAAACCTTTTTTCATACAAATACACAAAATATAGTTCCCTAGTTATTTGAAAATTCTATTTCGACTTGAATTCAACCTTCTGATAGCATTTTTTTTTTTTTAAAGCTATTTTCTATTAAGAAAGGGGATTACAGAGGCTGTACTTCGGGTGATCCCAAGAGCCACAAAAAAACTAGACTCGGAACACCTATCGTAAAAGGAAATATACAAGAGCAAACACCCTGATGGCGCCCAACCCGACACAAGTAGCTCCCCTGCTAAAAGAATAGAAGAGGAACTACCTGACACCACACTTCCGGATCACCCCAAGCCCCGCTCTATCGAGGATAAGGAGGCCCCTAACCATCTGAGGAAGGTCAGAAAGGGAGGAGAACAGGGATGTATTTTGTGTGGAGCTTCCCAAATTAGCCATACCATCGGTCGGCCCGTTTTCTTCTCTCAAACATGACTGAATGTTACCTGCCCAATTGTAGAGAGATTCTAAATTCTGGTGATCCAGTATTTCCATCTCCAACCCAATTGGGCAGAGCCCGACAAAAAATTCACCACCAGTCAGGAGTCCGATTCCACGAGGATGTTCATTAACCTATGTTGGAAACAAAAGATGAGGCCATCATGGACAGCCCACAATTCAGCCCTTGTGTTTGACGCAATTCTATAACCTGCACAAAAGGCTAAACGGAGTTCACCCTTGTCTCCTCTGCACACCCCCCCTCCACCGGCCATGCTGGGGTTTCCATGGGATGACCCATCGACGTTTAGCTTTACCCAACCCGTTGGGGGCTTTCTCTAGTGCACTACTTGGGTATGCTCAGAGAGGCTCGGCTGAGGGTGAATACCCATGGTCATCAAAGCCCTGCTGATGTCATCTTCGCGAGAGTGGAATTTTCACCTCCTGATTATCCAACTCACCCGACCTGCGATGCGTGCTATAATTGTAACAAATCTCAGCCTAGAGTTGTCGAACGTGGATGCATTCCTCACCATCCACAGCTTCCAAAGATGAAACAAGGAATGATTGCATGGAGAGGGGTTGAAGGAGCCTGAGCCGATCGAGAATCCCACCAGCAGGTGAGACACTCCATCACTGATTCACCATTGCGCAGAAGGATACCATAAATCCTGGCGAAGTGGTTCCAAACTTCAGCCGCACAGGCGTTGTTCAGGAAGATATGGTCAACGGTTTCAATTGAGGGTGTACTGATGTGATCCTCTAAGCAGCAACTGCATCTAGACGCTAAATAAATCCCTCAAGATTGCACGGCCTCGTCTACTAGCACCACTCCCCTGATGATACGCCAGACAAGCAACGATATCTTAAGAGGAATTTTAATGTTCCAGATCTTACTACCCCAACTGGTCCGAGGGCTGCGAACCCAAGAGAAATCCCATGCTGAGGAAAATAGAGAACTCCCCATTTTTTGAGTGGGGCTAGAATGGCGTATCTTGCTCAGACGTGAGACACTGACCCCCATGGAAAATGGAGTTAATATCTTGCTAGCAAATGAGCGTGAAGACCACTGACGGGGTCAGCGGGCCTATGCTTCCCAGGAAATCTCGCACTCTGAGATTGGTCAGCGATACCGGCACCCCCGTGGGTACTTTGTCCATCAGGGGGCCGAGCCCTGACCAATTTGTTGTCCACAGATTCAGCCAACTTTCACCAATGTGCCATTGGGTCGTAGCAGTAGCAGATGGGAGAAGGAGTCTAATTCGCTTCCACAGCGGAGACGTCGAAGCCCAAGGTAAAACTGACCCCATACACTGGATATCTCTTTTGTATCTGGCCTTCATTTACAAAGCCTACAGCCCCTTCTTAGCTTTGTGTAAGACGATCCAAGCCATTTTTAGACGAAAAGCAGTCATGACATCATTAAGCCGCCTGATTCCCAGCCCACCTTCGATCTTGGGAAGGCAAATATCTTTCTAACTGCGCCAATGAAGATTCTTCCTACCCTCCGTCTAGCCCCAAATGAAATCAGCAAAAAGCCTTTCCAGCTTCTGAAAAACAGTCGTAGGAACATGCGTCTTTAATGCACTTGGTGTTTGGACCAGTGCAGAAAACACATCCTGCATTATATGCAGGCTAGTGTTTTCCTTCCTTTTCTGCCACAAATCAGGTCCATATGCATTTCTTATCTCAACCTTGGACTGACACCGCACATACTGTCACCCTTGAGAACCTAACATCCAAATGTATCCTAAAGCAAGGCATATTGTATGATTTCTTACAAGAGTTCTAGATGAGGTTTTTACACTTCTGATTATCTCATTTTTGTTTCACCTGCTAGATTAGATAAGATCCCCTCTAGCAAACTGGTTGATAATATCTTCTCTTCTTTTTTCTTTTTTTCTTTTTTTCCATTTGCTTGCTTGTTAAATCAGCGGTGACCATGATGGTAGGATTCTGTGGGGGCCACCATGATTTATGTATTTTATCCACACCATCCAACCGTTTTACCAGCTCATCTTAGGGCATGATCCAAAATTGAAGCATATCCAAAGCTCAAGTGGACCACACCATAGAAAACAGTGAGGATAATGACATCCACCGTTGAAACCTTCCTAGGGCCATGTTTATTTACCATCCAACCTGTTAAGGTCACACAGACCTTTTTTTGAAAAAACAAAAAAAAAAATGTCACGCAGAACTGTATAAAGGAAAAACACAAATATCAGCTTGATCAAAAACTTCCATGGCCCTCAAGAAGTTTTCAGTGGGAGGCTTTGAATCCCCACTATTTCCTTTGGTGTGCTCCACTTGAGCTTTCGATATGCTTCAATTTTAGGCTCATGCCCTACAATGAGCAGGCAAACGGATAGACAGCTTGGATAAAAATGGTGGGCCCCAGAGAGTCCTGCCACCACGGAGGTCTGTGGTGGCAAGGTCACCACAATCCCCGTCCATTGTTATGTAGGCACAAGATGGGGCCCAACTTATATTTTACATATTCCTTGATCAAGTCCTTGTGGTTGCGGTTTTTATCCTGCAAAGTGCAAATCATGGTTTTCTCTCGTCTACTCACTGCATTACGCATCAAAATCCAGTCATTAAGATTTACCAATGGACTAGAAGAGAAGCAAAAAGACAGAATAGTAGTCTAGAAGTTTATGAAATACAAAGCTTTTAATAATGCTATTACAAGTAGAACAATCAAAGACATCAATCCAACCAACAGCGAGCACGGCTGTTGAACAATGGACTGTATAATAATGGCCATTACATGCAGACAGAGCTGCCACGAAACATGTAATACAATCGACACTCACCGAGTCAGTCACAGCAAACGCTCGGCTGCACCATCCACCTAATAATCTAATCTTATTAAGAGTAGGAGATAGGCCTAAACCCAGTTGGGTGGTTTTAATAAACATTACAAGGGATATGCAGCGGCCCAACAACTAAGGCTTTAGTTTATTATGTACAGGAATCTGAATCATGTCTTTTCATATTATAATGTACTTCCTATGATCAGTATATATTTATATTGACGGATTTGTGCAGGGTTTCATTTCCACAGGTCGATTTGGCAGCTCGAAGTGGACGTTGATGCATAGTCTGCTGCTGCTTCCGCCTTGTTGGATTGCCGGATGAGGAGGTTCATGTGGTCGGAAACGTTGAAGACGTTCTCTGGGTTTGAGTAGTCGGGTTCTTTGGAAACATCCTCTTGGCTAAGCTGAGAAGCCACAAACTTGTCAAGAACCCGCCAATCAGTCACTTGGTCGACTGCTTGCTCAGTATTATGATTGTATACTGAGTTCATCTGGTGTTGGTGGTTTTGATGCATCTGTTCTTCTTGTGTGAGAGAAGACGACTGGAGAGTGCTTCCTTGGTTGATGTCGAGGCCATAAGCCACAACAGAATTGCAGCTTATAGTGGTAGCGGAATTTGGAAGCTTGGGGCTCTCTAATTGAGGAAGCTGGAGGAAGGGGTCATGGGGCATGTGGTAATGCAGTTCGAGCTCTTGCTTGCAGGAATAGGGATTGTGGTATCCCATATCAGGAGCTATCCTCTTCGGAGAATCAAGTTCGGGCATGAAGGAGACTTGTTCATCATACCAGCAAGGCGACTCATGCTCGCTGACTTTACGGATTGCAGTTATTCGCTTCTTGAACACCCTACAGACTACCCAACCTTCTTCCTGAACATGTAGATACGTTAGGCCAGAGTATCATTTCCATCAAAAGAAGGTATGAGGAAAGAAATGAAACACACTAAAAAAGATGCATTGAACACCCCTAGGGATGAACGTCGAGGAAGTATGACTTGATTTGCCAAATTGCCCATCCCATGCTTTGAAATGGACAGTTTTTGTTTCAAAAAAGAATCAGTATGACGTCTGAATCATTAGCAAAACCAACTCTTCTTCTTCTTCTTCATCTTCATCATCGTCATCTTCTTCTTCTTCTTCTTCTTCTTCATCTTCATCATCATCATCATCATCATCATCATCTTCTTCTTCTTCTTCTTATTCTTCTTCTTCTTTTAATTTCTGCTTTGTTTCTTTGAGCAAATCAATATATATTAGAGAAGGAAACACATGGATGGAAGTAGAAAAAGAGCCAGAGAGGATCATTGATCAAGGAAACCATTGGGATTCTATGATTTTTTTTTTTTTCGTCATGTTCTTAGTATCATGGATGTTGCTTAGGATATCCATGTAAGGCTGCTTTTGAATGCACTAGTGAACTGAACTGTGAATATGCCGTTCAGTCAAGAGGATATGACAAAAGTTTTTGATGTTTCAAGAGGAAGTGACAAACGTTATTGAAGAGGGATAAGCCTCCAGAATGCAGTTACGTTCCTTTCAAGTCTAACTTGAAACTAACGTAATTGCAATCTGCAGTCGAGTCCTTCGGTATGAATGCTACTGAAGGGAAGTGCAATTTGGTTATTTCCGCTTATTAGACTAGTAAATGCAATTCAGTTCAGTAGTGCATCCAAATACATCCTGAAAGGAAACAAAAGGCTCAAAGACCCACCAATGGGCGCGCAATTACACTCGTGGCATGTCATGAGATTAGTAAAAGCAATGAATATATAAAGTAGTCCATGCAGAATAGATGAAAGATTGCTGCATCTCCTGAAATTTGGGAATCAAATTCCATGGGAATGTACCCATGCATTTGGCAATGACTCCCATATAAGATGCAACATAAAGTATGTAGGAAATTTCCAATTGCATGATGTTCGTAGAAATGGGAGTTTTTTTTTTTTTTTTCCTGTGGTAGTTGAAGAGTATAGTATATAATTGTAAGATAAAACATAAATCCTGACTAAAACTACTTGCCTGTGGAGTTGCATTTTCATTCGTTTCCAGCCTGTACTCGTGCATTATCCAATCTGACTTTTGCCCATTCGGGGCTCGACCTTTATAAAAGACTAAGGTCTTCCTCATCCCAATCAAGTTATGCTTAGAGTAAATGGCCTTGTCTCTTCCAGTTGCTTTCCAAAACCCTGCTGTTGTCGCTCTGTTAGTGCGGGTTCCTGTCGGATACTTCTTATCTTTATGGCTAAAGAAATACCATTCATTCTGCTCTTCTGTTCCTATCTTACATTTTTCTGTTCAAATTGATCAAACCAAACAGTATTAAATAAAATCGAAATTCTTTTGAATAATACAACATCAACATGATCTTTGAAGAGGTGACAAATGGGAAGCCGTACCCTGAAGATCCCATGGCTCAATTTTGTAAAGATCAATATCCTTGATGACATCGAGGTCAATTCTTCTCGATGCAACCTTCTTTCTAAGGTAATAATCAACAAGTTCTTCATCTGTGGGATGGAACCGAAAACCTGGGGGAACATGTGTAAAAGTATTCATATTCCCCTGATGAATAATGAAATCCTGCAATTCATGTGATATTACACCATCAGTTCATAATTCAAATAATGGCTATACAGATTTTAAAAACTAACATTCAGGAATTTTCTTTTACTTTACAGCAGGTCACAAGTATACTAGCTATATGTACATAGTACATACACATACATACATACATACCTAGACACACATAGATAGATAGATAGATGGATGGATGGATGGATGGATGGACGGAGAGAGAGAGAAAGAGAGAGAGAGAGAGAGAGAGAGAGAGAGAGAGAGAGAGAGAGAGAGAGAGAGAGAGAGAGAGAGAGAGATGGATAACACTAAGTTAAAGTGCTATGACTTGCAATTGGACATTTGGATACTCTAATCAATCAATATGAACCACCCATTTTTTCTAGCCCACTCTTCATTATCCACATTGCAAATATTACACTAAGTTCTAGCCTTTTTTTTAAATAAAATAAAATAAAAATAAAAATAAAATAGAATGATCACTTATCTATGGAAGTTGGCCTTTTTTCCATAAACACGTGTTTTCAAGTCACAGAGGGAATTTTATGATGCATCTGATCGAAGTGATTTCTGATATTAATGTTTGGCATTTTTTTCATGACTTTTGGTAAAATTGATCATAGTATTGTATTTTCATGGTAGTCCCGAAAGATTGAGCTATACCAAATGAACAGTTTAGATTAAATTGTTTGAATGTCCACATCCCCAAATGCGATGCAATATAACTTGCAATTAGCATAGCAGCGTATCTAATAGACACTTATTCAAAGGCTTTAGTAGTATATAAAGGTAGACCGTGCGGTGAGTGGAGCTTGAAGATTGATAAAATTACTTGGATTCAGTCAGTAGTAGAATGTGTTACAGCCTAGTCATCATCTAATAAAAATTAAGCTCATTCTCCATTAAAGGGAAAAAAGAAAAAAGAAAAGATGAAGCTTGGATTTCGGCCTAGGTCCCAAAATATTAACATTGAGCAAAAGCCCGAAGACGTACAGTTAAAGTTATCCAGAAAAGTCCAAGTATGAAATTTGAAGTGACCTCAAGGTAACCTTAAAATGAATAGTACGTAATCATGAAGCTTTAGAAATTGCATCAGTGATTCAGAAACCACTTGTTTGGATAAAATATCATGATTGTCGAGAAAGGCAATTTTCCCACTGACATTGGCAAATTATGGTGCTAATTATGAGTTTTGTTGCTATTTTTTCCCTTTAAATTCTCTTCATAATTTTATTTATAAAATAAATAAATAAATAAGTGCAAAAAGCATCGTTATATGTAGCTTACAATATCCTACAGTTGAATACCTATGTTATTTTTGTGGTCTATCCTTGTATAAAAATGGTCACAACTTTCATCTAATCAAGCAATTTTTCTTTTTTATTATTATTTTTAAAATAGGTGATTGTTTTGACAAAGGTAAATAATATCCAAATAGTACGATCTCTAGAAGCAATAATTTTACAAAACCACTTAAGTCGATGGGACCCAATGCTTTAAGCTACCATAATCACTAAAGTTGGTAATGAAATTGATGACATGATTTTTCTTCTTTGCTAAAATGTGTAATCTTCCTTTGATTAACTAAATAAAGCATTGAAACTAATTCTATGGCATTTCTATATTTACGCGTTATCCCTATCAATAATAAATTGCACTTTCTCAAGGAGTAAAGGACTTTTCACTGATCGGAGTACACAAGTTCGAAACACACATTCTACTTAAGCTTTGATCTTCTATTTTTTCACTAGATCCCTTAAAAATTGCTTAGTTTGCAATTTAAGTACATATAATTGAAGAATGACTTTGAACAAAAGATGCAACAGATTATACCGATATACATCAAATTTGAGGTATTTCAAAGTATTTTTATGATAAAAGTAAAATTCCAAAAGAAGAAGAATAATAATAAGAAAGAAAGAAAAAATAATAAAAATACAAGCATGTAAAATAAGTCCCTTATGCTTTATTTTATTTATTTGCGGGGGGGGGGGGGGGGGGGGGGGGGGAGGGGAGAGGTATGTTCCTTATGCTTCTTGTTAATTAAAAAAAAAAAAGAAGTTAAAAGAACTATGAAATTAAACCGTCTCAAGCCTATGAGACTAAAAATTGTTCCATGTTCTTGCCAACGGGAACTACAAAACCATTCTTATGTGTAGTTAACACCAACAAAGTGCCATGCTTCAAAGATCTTATTGTAGTTCAAGCTTTATTAATTATTACACTTACCATATTACTCTGTGCACAAAAATGGAATATGAGGAAAACATTCTTTAGTGTGTACATTATGAAAAGCTGTAATATAAGCAATCCTAAAACTATTGTCCAATAAATTTCTGAACTTTCTGATCTTCAAAGGAATAAAAGGGGGTCCTACATTCTTCGGATTCAATCAGATGCAATGTTTGTGGAAAGCATGATACGAAGGCAAGCCCCTTCTCCTTTGGATCTAAGAGTAGTTTAGGCAGAAATTATCAACTTTTTGGATCTTGCTCATCCAGGTGTCCTTTTTTTCTTTTTTACCAAAAGGTGGGAGCAAACCTCCAGAATTGAAGCATATTACATTAATAAACCAAGTTTGAGCAAATATCTTTCTGGACCGTGTCAGTATTGGTAGCATAAGATACAAACAAGGTATGGTTTTGTTTAGAGGTTGAATATGGTGAGTCCTATAATGTTCTGAATATTTTTTCTTAGTAAAAAAATAACTGCGCAAAAAGAAGAATAATAATAAAATCAATTTTAGGAAGGGTGATGATTAGTTAGTCCTAAGAATAAGCATAGGATTACCTTCTTTGTCCAAATTTACGAGATACGAAGGAGATCACATAAACGATGAAGAATACTTTTGTATTTTGCATTAATATATATGCATTTCTAGTTGGCTACCCATGGAAAAATATCTTACTAATGACTTATCGAAAGCTTGACCATAATTAGAAAACAACCTAGTAGAGAAAAGCTTTCAGCTTGCTTGCTCTTCTACTCGAATATATGTGATAATGCATGTTACTTGAAATCACTAACACATATTGTTGCCTGTTAAATATTTAACAAGCTTGTTCTTAGCTTCCTATGTAGAGGAAAACATTATGATTTCACTTAAAGTGCTTTAGATGCTATGGCATTGTGGTGCAAATGCAAAACTTTGTACGCATTGGATTTTTACAAGTTTAATTGTGAACTTTGGCTATATTTACAAGGTCTTACATTGTAATATATAAATCAATAATTGCATGAGTATATATATGTAGGAAGGAATGGCAAAGATCTTATTAACAACGAGACAACTTCCAATTTATAACAGATTAGGTTCTATGTAAATCCTTTTTGAAAAAAAAAAAGGCAGTCTATGACCAAAAAAATAAATAAAGAAATAAAAACAGATTAGGTTCTAATATTGTCGAAGAATGAATGAAAATTAAAAAGAAAAGAAGAAAAAAAAAAGAAGAAAGGTTCTATGATTGTCTTATATGGTATAATTAACATGCATAACTAAGCTATTTATCAATTTGCTTACCAGTGGCTTTACTTACCTTACAAAACCTATAAAGAACCATCAACTTCCTAATCCTTTTCTGCAATTAAAACTGGAAAACAAGAATGCTCAATAACGCAAACATCAAAACTTGCAAGTAATCAAGGTAATGTTCCCCTTGTTTAAAGAAAAGTTTTATTTAGACTACACTGTTGAGATATTAACATAACTAAAAAAAATACAAATGAAGAAACGAAAGTTATTAAAAATTTTCACAAACTCATTCAAAATGACCTATTTCTGGGTACCTATAATTCAAAACTCTCTCTAGCTATGCTATTTGACATGGTTTTATCTTACAAATGAAAATTATAATATTTGTATATAGTTGATCACACTGTAATCCCGTCCGTTTGTGAATGAAATAGATACTTCCTTTTAAAAAAAATTTTTTTTTTTTTTTTTAAAGTTATATAGTTGATCACACGTTATCAACATTCCCATAATCACTTTTCTTTTTTTTTTTTCCTTTATAAGTTGTAGTTGATAATTTACTCCATAATTTGCATGTATGTTCTAAGCATTTTCTGTTGTCTAGGTTTTACAAGTTTTGAAGGATATCCCACGTATTAAAATACATGCAAAAGGGTTAAGCAATCATGAAATGATTTCAATTCATAAAACAGTGAAGGATTTTTATTATATAACAACAAGAAATCTGAATGGTTCCACCAAGATAGCTTACTTGATCCAGCAAGCAAAGAGAAATCGTGTTATGATGGTGTAGCTAATAATTTTCTAACAGATTCTCGGACCCCTTCAGAAAATCGTGAAAGCAAACAAATGCATTTTTCTATCTTAGACATTCATTTCAATCTTTTACTGATATGTCATGCGTGGAAAAAGGTGATAGCTCTATCTTTCACTGATATGTCATGCGCAGATAAAAGGCAATAGCTCTATCCGAGAAGGATACATCCTCAAGTAAACTTTTAGGAAATTCCAGTTCGTATAATGCTTTTGTTTTAATATTACGTACTAAATTAAGGGTTAGAAACTTGTTTTGATGATCGAATGAAAATATGATTGTATGTGGAGTCATGTCTCATCCTAAGTAGTATTATGTTTGATGTATTGCGATAGAATCAAGTCAGACGATGCTTGATAATATTGTCAAAGAGAGATGATTAAGGTTTTTTAAAAAAAATAAATAAACATTTTTAAAAGAATCCTACATATACCATATGCATGGCATTAGTCAGAAAAAAAAAAAAAAAAAAAAATTAAAAAGAAAAAAGAAAATCGTCGATCAATAGCATTCATCAGAAATCGCACTGTCAATTTTGCACCAGGAGTAATGAGACAGATTGGAAATCTTCATTGGATCTGTTATAGTTGATTCACCAAAGACGAGCGAATCTAAGAAATATCAATCAGCAAACACCAGCAACGCAGATCTGGATCCATCTTTCATCGACCCAGCTTAAGAGAAATTCAAAAAAAGATGTCCATTTCAGTATCATAATACACTGCATGGAAGGTTCTAAGATCTGCAAACGCATAACCTCATCCTCATTCCATAAACAAAAACAATAATTAAATTTAAAAAATAATGAAACATAGATTATCATGAAGAGCTCGAACACGAGTAGACAAGCAACGTAGAGAGAAGGAAGGAAGAAGATAGCTCACAGGTAAGAGAACTCCAATCGCACACCTTAGGATCTGAATCGTCTATTCCTCGGCCCTTCCAGTCAAAGAGAATGAGGAAGAGAGAAGAAGAAGACAAACCAGAAAACAGAATCCTAGGGAACCGAGCCTAGTAGCAACACCTGGTCGTGCTTTTTGGACCGTCAGATCTTGTCGGACAGGAATAAACAAGCAATCGGATCCCGAGGAGGAGGAGAGAACAAAGAAGAGAAACGAGAGAAAAGGTTGGCGAATGGGAGAACGGAGAGAGAATGGCGTTAAATAAGAAAGGGTTGAGAGAATGAGAAAAGAAAATGCGCGCACGCTCTCTCTCTCTCTCTCTCTTTGGGGTCGCTGGATTGATGGGAAAGCTTTGCGGAGATGGCGAGAAAATGGCGGGAGAAAAGGAAGAGCGTGCGTGGAGGCAACCGCCACCGCCACCCGCAACTGAAAAAGACCACCCTTCGAAAGAGGACGTGTTTGTCCTCGACCTTGCCGGTAAGTGCGGGAGAGCTACACCTGCACTCTAACGGCGATAAACAGAAGGGATACAGGCAACAGCCCCCACCTTTCTTAAAGCCTGCTATCTAAGGGGAATAAAACGCAAAAATAAATAAATAAACTAAAAAAAAATAAAAAGGAATGAATGGAAGAGGCTGGCCAGGCCCACACGCACCTAGAGTCCCGCCCATCTACACGAAAGCACACGTGCTAATTTAGCACACGAGTCTACCATCCAAGATTTCTATCACTTGGGCCCCTCTGATTATTTCTTCTTTATTAAAAATCAGCCTGTTTTGATGTATGAAGTAATCTTTTTCTAGCCATCCATTTTTTAATATAAAGAACTGATTTTTGGGCTTACAATGCATGACTTAACGATTGGAAAGCTTGGATCTAACATACGTATTCCATGTTGGCACGTGTGATGCATAGGGTCTACACGTTTGTGGGCCAGGCAAAACTGAAGAATTTTGGTTGGATTTTAGTGTTGACGTAACTGGACAGTCTCTCCTAAAAGGCAGCCTCACTTTTTATTTATTTTTATTTTCTCTTCCTAGGGCGGTGGGCCTATCTTCATCCCCACCTGGGCCGAGGTGGAATTGAAAACATCATGTTGTATTGTTGACTGTGACAGAACTGCCCTTCCGTGGATACAATTATTACAATAGTTCTTCTAAGGTGGCCAAGTTGGGCTTGCTTAGATCGCGGTCTTGTATTTCTCCATGATTAGATGATCTGGACCGTCCATCCGCTGTGTCATATTCTTGACAGGTGATACTATAAATACCACATTGGTTGGACATCCATAACCATCCATCCATTGCAAGGACCATCTGATGGACAGTGCAGATTATCTTCCCATACAGGCACGTCAACCGCGTGTGTATTGATTAGAACCTAGTGTAAGCCTAGCTTTGTAAATCAATCCAAATCAAAGTCATAACATGAGATGAGATGGTGAAAGGCAGAAATCAGGTAAGATCCAAGCAATTCAGAAACAGTGTAAAAAAAAAAAAACCACCCATCGACAAAGAAAGATCTTTCAAAAATCTTTGTTTTATTTCTTTAAAAAAAAAAAAAAAAAAAAAAAAAGAGAGATAATGAAGATGATAAAAAGCAGTAACTAAAATAACAGTATAAAGGGTGTATATATGACTCCAGCTAATCAATGTGATTAATAGGCGTGGTAATAGGCAGGTCTAGGGATGGTCTGGGCCCAGATGTTGAATAATCAGCCAACCCTAGCTAGTGGTACCATGACATAAAAAATTCCCTCCTTCTTGTAATTAAATAAATAATTATAAAATTATAAATCCACCCGAAACAAGATTCACATCTGCAGCCACAAAGAGCATTTCTATCCTATGGTCCTATGGAAATGGTATACTCTTGCTAGATACAGATTTCTTAGACATAGAAGGAGAGCCTACTGGTTGGCAGAAATTGCATTAATTCTCGCCAGCTAAAACCACCCTTTACGTGTGGTCCCCAGATCAACGGTTCTCTCTCAATGATCAAGGTAATTTACGGCCACTGTATCTGCATAAATTTCCACCCTTGCTCCTTTTGATGATATGAATAGAATGTTATGCAAATCTGGATAGCTTGAAAATGGTTTTAAAAGAGCATATCTAATGTTTTCCACGATGAAATCATTCTCCTTCGTTTTGTTGTTTGCTATGAGGGATAAGAGTTCGTTTTTGCTCATGGTCATCAGTTTATGCAATCCCATGTGGCCCACCTGTAGTATGGTCTGGTCTTATGTCCGTACCGTACTTTCAGTGTTAGGGGCGCTTTTCTGAACTGCTTACAGTACGATAATCAGTCCAGAATCCGGACGGTTGAGATCACCGAACCGTCTTTGCAAGTGGCCACCTTGTCTACTGAGTAAACTCCGTAGGACCCTCCCTGATATATGCGCTTTATCCAGTCCGTCCATCTGTTTTACGAGATCATTTTAGGGTGTGAACACAAATTTAAAAGCATATCCAAAGATCACTTGGACCACACCATAGGAAATAGTATGAATTGTACCCCTACTGTTGAAAACTTCTTGGGGGTCCCACAAGTTTTGGATTAAATTGATATGTGTGTTTTCTCTTCATCCCTGTCTGTGTGGCCTTATAAACAGGTTTGATAACAAATAAACATCACTGTGGGCCCTAGAAAGGTTTCAATGGTGGACTTTATTATCTCCACTATTTCCTGTGGTGTGATCTATTTAAGCTTTGGATATGTTTCAATTTTGGTCTGATGCCCTAAAATGAGCTGATAAGACAGATGGACGGTGTGGATAAGACACATACATCACGATGGGCCCCACAGAGTTTACTCATTACGCAATCCACTTCACCAATGGAGATAAGAGTGCTAACGAGATCTTCCGTGATAAGGGTATTTCAGACATTTCAAAGCGTCAAAAAATCAACAACAGCAGCACGGGGCCTTTGGTTGGTGGGTTATGAATTCTATAGACACAACATCTGATTTTTTAAGTGTGAGTGTCAGTTTCAAGTGGGTGGACCCCACCGACCGCCCTCAGCATAACGAAAGCGACGTACCTCCAAATGGGAACAAAAACCCCGGAGGCGCCAGCCGAGGACCCGAGCCGCCGAGCCACACAAGGTTAAAACGGCAGCGTAGGGCGAGTGAGTGCGGTTGCGGGGTCCACGGGAGGAATGATGCTCGCGACTCAGTACGTGGCGGCTCATGGTCCGGCGTGGGCTTGCCCACGATCATTAGGTTCGCAACTTGGGTGCTGGCCGGTTGTCCCGATAGGCCCCACCAATGGGCCCGGTCATTGGCCCACTCCGGCCCGGGTAGATGCACACCTGTCTCGACATGTGTTGTAGACGTTCCCTAGCGTGCGGCGTTGATAGCAACGGACGGTGGGTGATGCTCGCCTTTTCCTTTTATTGGCCGTTCTTTCGCCGGTGTCCATGGAAAATAAAATTTTAAATAAATGTCAATAAATGGATTTTATTTAGAGGAGTCATACGATACTCAGGCAAGTGTATGACGCCTGATACACATGCACTTAGAAATTGTACGCCTGTCATGTCTTAACTCAAATAAACAGTCCCAAATTCAGATCGGATGGATAATTCTGACCTCTGATTGCTGGAAATATGTTTGTTTAAATATGATCGTTGGATTTTATTTCATTTTTAACCGTCCACTAATCAGGTAGTCAAATGATCAATTAAAATTGCTTTTTGGTCAATGATGCATCTAAACTGAGGGACCATAATTTGAACAGTTGAATTTCATTTAGTTGAATGCTACGAATGTAATTTCTAAGTAATTTGTAAGTGCTAGTGTATCATCATCATACTCTGCCTGAGTATCAAAGTTTTCCGCGTTTATTTATGTTTGTTAAGTCGTAGAAAATTAACGCAAAAGTCTCACACGTGATCCAAAAGTCATCTTGGCCCATGGCCTGCAACACCAGCTATCTTCTTTCCCTCTCCATTAGTTATTGGATTGTGATAGTACTCATAGATGTATCCAATCTGGATCATCCATCTTGGGCTACATCCCATCTGCAGTGGGCCCTAAAGACCGAACGGTCTACTTTTTATAAACACCTGCCCGGCTGCCCCACATGTAAGATTAAAAAATACTAGCAAACCAGCCTTGCCTTTTGTTCAAATATCTGCTTTGATGAAAATAAATAAAAGTTCTACATTTTTAACTTTTACTGGAAGGTTTCATTTTTTGGCACGAGGCTGAAATCCATCGGCTCTTGGCGAAATGCCACAGGCACACGTGGTAACTACGACAGATATCTTGTGTAGAAGAAAAACCCACCTCTGTAACTAATAACAGCCTCCAACAGTCCAGTCGTTATTTTCATTTCCTCCACAAATTACAGCCCCCCAGGAAATTTATCTATTCTAAAGTATACTATACTATCGTATCGTATATGATACGGTATTATACTATAGATTGCGGTACTATACTATAATGTAGGATGATTTACTATATTGTATTCTCAAATATCTCCATTATGACTTTTTCAGCCTTCCGTAAGTTCTTGGATATCATTTCACAAAATGCACTGAAGCCAAAAGGATATTTTAAAAGTCAGGCAGAGACATTGTTGTTAGGGGCCTTACATAAAACCTTAGGATCTAGTCTTTCAGAACAAACCAAAATTATGGGATAATAAAAGCAATAAAATAGATCAAAGCATCAGTCACACAATACCAGAAATTTTTACGTAGAAAATTTTCAAAAAGGTAAAAATCACGGGACCTCGTTTAGATCAACAATCCACTATAAAGCAATACGTTACAACCGATCACAAGTATACGCCGCTTGGATCAAACCTTCTTCACTCACATAGGAGCGGATAAATCATAAGAGAACAAGAGAAAAACGGAGAAATCTCACTGATCACGAGGACGTAGAAGCACTGAGACGTGGACTACGAAGTAGATTACCTCTACGAGCAGAATCTCCCTTTCATAAGCTTCATCTCTCTTTCTTTCTCTCTCTCTCACCTTTGATAGCTTTAAACCCTTTATCAAACCCTTGCAAAGCTTTAGAAAATCCTAAAATACCTTGAAATACACCTCAATCCCGAATACACCTCTTTATATAAGAATAGAAAGAGGTAGAATCAAAATAGGAAACAAAATCTGCAAAATCTACATTTCTGCAATCGCATCTGCGGCTTTTCGATGATATTAAAGGTCTCTCGATAACAGTTTCGATATTATCGACGGTCTTTCGATGATATCGAAACAGGACAAAAAACTATCCAGCAATCAGGGATGAAAATTTCAACAATTATCGATGTCATCAAAGGTCTATCGATAACAGCGTCGATATTATTTAGACTCCTATCGATGATATCGACATGATAAAAAACTGTCCAACAACCAGCTAAAAAAATCCTATTAATTATCGATGATATCGAAATTGGTTTAATTTTATCGATTCCATCAATGAGAAAAAAATCCCCATCAATTGTAAGGTACATTTGATTTTCATTTCGTGCAGGCCATGCTGATAGTTTAGCTATCCTAACCATTGATGCAATGGGCCTCAGCATGGGTGGACCCATGCACCAAAAATTCCCTAGGTTGAATATTTTGTTTTCATGGTCGCATGTGAGCCATCCTTGTATTTCTTTTCTTGACCGTTGTTCATTTATTGTTGTTGACCCCAACTCTTAAGGATGAGACTATTTTTCTTTTTTTCCATATGCGAGTTTCTTGATGTTTAAAATGGTATTTACAAACTTTGAGTCCATTATCCACCCATTGGGTATGTTAGGATGGAGGATAAATTAGCAAAAGCTTTCACCTCATATAGACAAAAATGTTTAGCACTTACTTGAAAAGTGCAAAATGTCATAGAAAATTATTATCTTTTCTATCTTAATGATAGAGTAAATTTTTCTTTTATTCTTTAAGAAATTAAGGGCCCATTTGGATACTACTAAATAAGTTACTTTTTTTATTTACAGCAATAGATAGTAACTTATTTTAGATAAGTGAGTTTGGTTTATAATCATTTATAAGTAATTTTTTATTTTATTTGAAGTTACTTAATCACTTCAGTTTAATAAGTAGAAAACAAGAAAAGATAAGTAGCTTATCTTAAGTAACTTATATATAATCCAAATGCTCCTTAAATTGTGGCAATTATACTTCTCTTTCTCTTATGTAATATTTTAAATGCTTAAATGGAAAGAAGAAAATGTTTTCTTTGATAAGGCTACTAGCCAAATAATGAAAAAAAGCCAAAAAATTTATATATATATACACACACACACGTAATCATTTTTAAAATTTTAAATAAATAAAATAAAAATAAACAAATAAACAAACGAGAAAAAAAAAAAAAAATTTCTTTCCTTTGACAAGGATGTTAGTTTATAATAATCTACTTATGTAACAATATTACTTTTTTCTTGCATTCCCCCGCCTTATCCCCGTCCAAACATAACCAAATACAAACTAACATCATGTGAACTCCATTCATAAAATATATTCCGAAAATGCCCCCACTCGTGAGACAGACTGCATAGATCTAGATTTAATTATAACACTTATTTCCGACATAGCCACGCCTATTAATGGCAGAAGTGCATGTTAGTTCGCTTTGGCGCGGCTTCTCTTGTCCGCATGTACATTAATTAATTCAAATTATCAGTCTTAAACAAAAGTCCAAAACCTTTTAATATAAGGTCGTCGGAAAGGTTGACCCTAGGTGGAACTCGTCACCCCATAAAGCTAACCACGGAGGGCCCACATAATTACTTCCATGCTCATCCGCACCTATCCAGATTGTAGCAGCAAAATTCACGACACTCGTGCAAAAGCAGCTTACTTGTGGGAGATCAAGACCACTGATCAGGTGGGGCCCAAGCTGCACACTCCCTAGCCAAAAAACCAGATTCCATGCATCGTGTGGCTTACACGTGTACATCAGATACGGAATTGTGACCACTTGTTATCCAACCGTCCATTTATCTCGTGAGGTCCACCTGGTAAGCCAACTACTTGGCTTTCACGACGGGGCAGCAGTCACGCGATGAATGGCCCGGATCTGGTGCACGTGTGACGCTTCGACGAGTGCCACGAGTGGGCTTAGCATGGCTGAGGGGACAACGAGGGGTGTGGAGTGGGGCTGAGATTAACGGGTGGGACCGAAGCTAGCAATCATTGCGGATGTATATCCATCATTCCTTTCCGTCCGCCTCGTTTCCAAACTCCGTTAGAAAAGAGGTGGACCCGTTTGGTTGGCTGGATCCGACCGCAACACAACCCAATGCGGCTTCTCTAATATTCCTTGGGCCCCACATCTCTTCCCTTCTCTACCCGTACCCATCATATCTTCTACTCCGCGGCTTATCCCTACAGACGCAGAGGGATTTAAAAAACACAAATACGAGGCCACACGCTATTGGCCAGCTACTCAACATTTTTCATTTCTTCATACTCCTGCAGGGCATGACCATCCGTGACCTGAACACTGACGAATCACACAAGAAACTTCGTTTTTCTCAATCTAAACCGTTCAAATCATTTTCTAACATTTGATTGTTGGTATTCATTAATAAGACTATTATAATATCAGATTAATATAAATTTTATTTCCGAATTTTAACCGTTAACAGTTCTATTTTTTACTGTCCATTCTAAGGCCACAAAATAGTGCGCTTTGAACCATCCTTGAGAATTGTATTGAACCATGGCCCATTCACATGGAGGCCTACAATTTGTACGGTGGATGGCTGGGTGCATATGGGTGGATAGTTCTACTCTTCAAGCGCATTAAACAACTACTCTTTCTTCTGAAGCCACTGTGAGCTACTGTTACGGAAGAACAAGTAATTAAATAGGCATCGGCCTCTAAGAAGCGTGACGGGGAAGAAGTACAAAAAGTTACAGGATGACGAAACTACCCCTTACTTTTTTCTTTTAGTATAGTGAGAGATGCACCAGTGATTCAAAGCGATTTAAGTTATATAAATCATAGTACTCCAAGTTATGCGTGGCCCACTTAGACAGTCCAATGCATTGATCGGGACTGTTCATTATGTACAACATACATTTCATGGACTACCATAGAAATATCACGCTAATCTTGCAAATATTACCCATTTGATCACTGACCTTTAACATGGACGATCAAGATCATTTACACAAAAATAGGTTCTATGAGCAATTTAATACATCAGGTTTTTAGGACCCATCATGGCCAGGAAAAATAATAGCTATAGAAAATAAGGTCAAATTAAGAGTGGATTATATCATTAGATCAGTGTAATTTTTGCATGGCCTGTGACATTTGTTCCAAAACTCAATGGGCAATTCATATTGATCTTGGACCTTCCAATTGAACTGATACAAGTAGGAGCACTATAATTTAATGTGCTCTGAGAACACTGGAGCATCTCTCTGGGATAATATGTATATAGGGATTTTTCCCATAAATTTTCTTAGAAATTGGCATTTTTGCGAATAAAGCTTGAGAGATGCTTTTCAAGGGGTGAAAGTATCACAATACCCTCATTTATTTTACTGTATTTTTTCCTTGAAAAGTTAGTAAAGTTTACAATTATGGATCCCACGTGGCATATGCATAACATCCAATAACATGTGAAACCCACTATGTTATTCACATGATCTAAAGCTCTAGCCAATCGTATCACCAGATGGTATGGCCCATTATATTAAAAATTGGATGGGGATGTCCGGGATATAGCTCGCAGGCCCCACAAATGAGGCATTTAGTTAATCTCTCTCCCTAAAAAACATTGCCTGATAATTTCCATTCATGGAGACATTATTTGGTAAAATCTGAAATTTTTATATATATTGAGAGAGAGAGAGAGAGAGAAAATATATATATATATATATATATATATATATATATATATATATATATATATATATATATATATATATATATATATATATATATATATATATATATATATATATAAGATAAATACAAATCAAGGGAGAAAACTATTTTCCATCAAAGTTTTGGATCGAAATAAATATTGGACTTATGGGATTTTATGAGCTGCTTCTTCATATGGACCATTCAAATTTTGGAGTTACACCACATATGATGAATTTTTAAAAAAATTTGCACGAGTTCTATGCGAACTAGTGTACAAATCGAGCATTCGAATATATATATAAGAGATTGCATTGTGGAAAATTGCAATTGATTATTTCATCGAGAATGACATGAATATACAGAAGTGTGTATATGTGTATATATCCACCCACATAATCATTTAGATATACTATTATAAATATATAGCTTATACTTTAATAACATCCAAGTTGTCTAGCAATGCCTACCTTCCAAGAAAGTTTTTTATTTTTATTTCTTACAGGCACTCACTCCCTACACACACTCACACCATATTAATTTTTCACCGCAACGGGTTTTGGAACCTATGATCTTGTTTTGAAACTCTTGTGTGTCTCCCAAAAATGCATGAATTATAAGGACCTACCATAAAAGTTAGACGCTCCAAAAATAAGATGATCCACCTGCATGTAGAGCACTTTCTGAAGTGGAGGTTTTAAAAGGTACTTGCCCACCATTCGGTGATATGACCCACCTAATAGTTATATAGGCCTGATTTTGGGGCAACCCATAATCTTGGTGGGGCTTACATAATACATCAGTTGAATAACACATGAAACAAACGGTAGACCTGCTGAACGAACAATGGACAACTATCCAAAAACCTCTAAATTTTATGCTTGGACAACTCTGCTAAACAGGCATGGTACTCCATATTCACGCCCAGGTGAGCCCACATGAAATTTTTTTAAAAAGGGGGCACACATGTAGTATTAAGATAAGCTTATTCTGTGAGGACTTGTAGAGGAACTGGCCTGGCCGTTAATATCTAAGTATGCATACTTAAAATCACACAAGTTGGTCAATCACCATCAACATTCTACTTTGTATCAAGGTTTGAAGTTTCATCCCAGACCAGTACGCATCGCCTCATATTTGGTATGGTCCATAAACACGCTGTATCAGCCCGTATTGCCTAGATACAGTCTAATATAAGGGTTATAAAGGAAGATACAACCTGATATCAGCCGTTAGGAATTTGACACGCAAAAGCCAATTTACACACCATGCTTTGTATCGCCAACCCAAAACAAGGCATATCATCATATGCATGTTTCTTCGGAAGATGTTTTAATCCATTGTGGCAGGTAGATGTAGTGATGTACTCACCAAATGAAGGTATTTGCTATTCTGCCACGTTGATGCGAGCTGTGCATTTGAAAAGACATGGACGTTTTATACCATTACCTGAAACAAGATTGGAATGACCACCCCTTGTTATCATGCAATGTCACTCGATCAGACGGCTAATACTATTTTAAACTTGTTTTTTCAAGTTTCCATTCTTAAGTCGTATTAATCGTCCAATTGATGGATGCCGTAATTACGTGCTTCTCGCATTGTCAAGACCATCCAATCAATAATCGTTTTGGCCAGTGGCCTATACAAAAGGCGGTCAATCGAATGTACGGTCCAGATCGATGAGCATGCTAACCCATGAATGATGTTGAAAGGTTCGTAAACGATAACACACTGTACGAAATTGGGGACCAATGCTTCAAGCTGTTGAGAACTTTTCTGACCGTTGGATAGATGGGTTCAGTTAAGTAAGAAACTTGAAATTCTTACCGAGGCCGGTTCCTCTGCACCGTCTGTTAAATAAGCTTATTATAGAACTTAGTGTGTGGATCCCACAGTGACCTCTTAATGCATCCAATCCATCCAAAAATCAGGTGGGCCACAATACGTAATAGCATTCATGAAACCTCTAAAAATCACGTGGTTTGGCCCACCTGAATTTTTTAATAGCCTAAGTTTTAGGTTGTCCATTCATCCTAGTGGGGTGCATCTTCTTAATGGATTGGATAGCATATTAAAAAACATGGTGAGCCCCACACTCTAGCTGGAAGCTTTAAAGGTAGTCATTCCCATTTCTTTTTTATTTTTCTTTATTTGTCCTTTTTTATTTTTACTCTTGTTGATAAAATCTCTGAGACTTAGATGTCATCAGCGAGGCTATACATTCAGATCGTAACAGCGAACAGCGGATAGGTAAGGCCGATATTCAAAAAGGTGATGTAACACATTCACAAGAACAAGAACAAAGAGCTTGCCACGTGAGAGCACGTGCTGGGGACAAAACTCAGTGTAATTTTCACGGGCAAGACCACGCCCCAGACAATGCATTTCGACGGACCATCTCTCACTTATCATTCCTCAATACTTACTTTCTTCACATGTGTTTTTTGCCATCGGAAAAACCGGATAACTTGCTGAACGTTTCCTTGTTTCTAGCATCCTCGAAAGACTTGAGGTCTAGGGTCACTTTCGTCATTCGAAAATGTTTACATGGGGTCTGTTCGGTTGGTATATTGCAATCGAATGAGGACGGTAGATTTTCCTGCGCCTGACTGTCCTTGTCTATGGCCTATCTATGTGGGCCCCACATGAGGATGGGATGGTTAGATGGACCAATCAGTAGACTGCTGCACAAAAGTAACCCTATTGAAGGTGCACCACTTGCAATTTCCATCCTCAACTGTTTACGTTCAAGGGCAGTTAATGGACGAGTAGGATTATCCACATGGGAGCAGATTCCCTGCCTCTATGTCATTCTGAACCAGTGGCACACATGGATGAGATAGAAACCGTCCATTTCGTACTTCTGATATTGAATGGGACATGGTCAGAAGATGACCGAGTTTCTATTATGTGAGAATGAACTACTTATTAGAAGTTATGATGGTTATATTGAATTAAAAAGGCTCAATCGAGGCCCACAAGATGTACGGTTGGGATCATCATACACATTTGCACGTGTGTGGTACACGATCTGGATGGATAAAAATGTCATACAGGAGTGGCTTCGGTGAAGCCGTCCTGGGTAACACCAGTTCGGTCAGGCTGTGACCGCAGAGCCCACCTTGATGTATGTGTTGTATATCCACACCGTCCATCCGTTTTTCCACCTCATTTTAATAGATACGCCCAAAAATTAAGTAGATCTAAGTCTCAGGTGAAACACACCAGAGGAAACAGTGGTGATTGAATTCCTACCATTAAAAAATTTCTAGGACCCACCGTAACTTTTATTTGCCATCCAATCTGTTGATAAGGTCATACAGATCTGGAAGAAGTGAAAAAACAAATATCAGCTTGATCCAAAATTTTTGTGGCCCACAAGCATTCAATCACCACTGTTTTCTGTGGTGCGGTCCATCTGAGATTTGGATCTACTTTACTTTTGGCCATAACCTAAAAATGAGCCAGAAAAACGAATGGACGTTGTGGATATACAATACATACATCAAGGTGGGCCCCACAGTCAAGGCCTGACCGACACATTAACCACTGTGTTTTCAACTGCCGTCAGATCTCTAAACAGTTTAGGAAAAGGCCTAGCCCGCCTCCCAAAACAAAAAGTTTCCACAAAGCGTCCGATAGCTATTCAAATGACGTGGAATTGATATATATTTAAAAAACATTTAATGGAGAGGGCCCATCGAATGAACAGATTAGATCGCCTATTAAAGCAAGCATGTGGGACCATCACTGATTGGCAAGCAACGAATCCTCTAGCTCTCTCATAATAACTTTCTAAGTGGTCTTTTAAAAAAGTTTTCCACTTCTAGATGTTTACAATCCCCCACATACCTTTACATGCAGCACACGTGAGAATCTGACAAGGGTATGGAAGATCTCGAGGGTGCATAAGCTGGCCTCCAAAGTGAAGTTCATATACACAAGAACAGACTGGTTCACTCGTCAGATGGCCCACCCCTGCACAAAAATTATGGAAGGTTATAACTTACTAACAGTCTACTGACAATTTACATGCATGACTGGCCTCATAGGTGGACGGACATTATGGGTATGGCCCACCTAAGGGTTGGGGTGGATAAATTTCCCCATCAGATGATCTTTATGGTGCGGCCCAACTTTCGATGGCTAGGATGTTCAACACAAGTAAAGGTTTAGAAGGCATTGTGTGTGAACATTTTTCCGGCAAAATAACCTTGCTGAGGGAAGGTTAGGATTGCGTCCTGCCTGCTAGACGATAATCCATACACGCAGGGGCTCTATGGGTCAATCATGATGTATGGATTTTATCAACGCCATCCATCCACCTTTGCACGTATCATTTAGGCTCGAGCCTAAAAATGAGATAAATCCAAAGCTTAAGTAAACCACACTAAACTAAGCAGCAGACACCCATCATTGAAACCTTTCTAACAGGCTAGAGTGATGTTTATTTGACATTTAACCTGTTCATAGGATCATATATACCTAAATGAAGGGAAAACATAAATATTAGTTTGATCTAAAACTTTTGCCGCTCCCAAAAAGTTTTTAATGATAGGTGTTCAATTCCTACTATGTGCCAAGATTTGCTTCATTTATGAGTTTATACCCTGAAATAATATAGGAAAATAGATGGACAACATGGATAACCCCATACATCATAGTAGGTTTCATAGAGACCTGCCTAGACTGATTAACATCCAAGCAGGGTAGGATGCAATATGCTTCTTGCTAATAAGTAATGCGCGCACAAGATCATGATTTTTAAGGCATCATTTATATTCAACTGCAATGATAATTTTGTTACATTATTTGCTTTATTCTAAAATTGATTATAAAAACGTAACAATTATAATTTACTTTAAACAAAAATAATAATGATAATACATTTACTTTACATTTTATTAGAAATTGGAACACCAAACATGCCCTGAGCCTTCAAATGTTGCCAGACTCATCTCATCCTGAGTTTAGTGTTCCCAGGTAAGGTGGAGGCAACTGGCCCCGGTAAGGCCAACCATCTTTTTAAAACAATAAAAGAAAAAAAATGATACCTAAACTAACTTTAAGATAAAATCTAATAAATGTGTAACCTAAAAATGCAATAAACATTAATGTATTGTGCTTAAATGAGAGCACCTCTTATTAATTTTTAATTAATAATAAATTTTTAATAAAATATTTTTATTAAATTAATAAATTCTCATAGGGCTTGTAAATCTTTTTTAGAGACTTCAATATATAATCTAGATCTAGGATTTGAAAGCAAAAATGGCAAAAGAATTGAATAAAATAAAAATAAAATAAAACTCGAGTTAGGCGAGTCACACAGGGGTTAACTGGGGCCAAGTCTAGGCAACTATCCAAGTTAGTTCAAGCCTCCCACATCCTGCAACGACTAGAGTGACCAACTGAGTTCAACTCGACTCGGACGAGTCATATCAAACCATGCACAAACGAGTGAGATTTAAGTAGTGGTCAGCCGCACCGACCGATACATCAGGTCCATTCGTAGGGCACACCATGTAAAATACTTGGATCAAGGTATAGGCCAGAATGGACGTACATTATATTTCAGTTCCCAACCGTCTATTTTTATCATTCACGTGTAAAACCTCTGCTGAGGGACACCTTCCTTCTTTTCTCCTTTCGGCGAGAGAATAATCACAATGCACCCTACCCGATGAGGACTCGGATTGCGTAGTGTGGAATACAGCACCAAGCTCTGTGTTGTATTGACGTGGTAAAGTTCTATGGGCCCACCATGATGTATATGTAATTATATCCGCACCGTTCATCCATTTTTTCAGTTCATCCTAGGCATGAGCGCAAAAATGAGTAAGATCCAAAGCTCAAGCGGATCACACCACGGAAAGAGTGGGACACCTAGCGTTGAAATGTTCCCACAGCCCACCATGATGTTTATTTTCCATCAAACCTATTCATAAGGTCACACAGACCTGGATGAAGGGAAAACCCAAACATCAGCTTGATCCAAAACTTTCATGACCCTCGAGAAGTTTTCAATGGTAAGCATTCAATCCCCACTGTTTCCTATGGTATGGTCCACTTAATATTTGTATCTATCTCATTTTTTATCTCATGCCCTAAAATGATCTTGAAATTTGGATGGATGGTGTAGATATAACACATATATCATAGTGGGGCCCACGGAGCTTTACCACGTCAACACAATCCCAACTAGGGGGTGTACACGAATTGAGCTAGCTCGGTTAACTTGCTCGGCTCAACTCGAAAAAGCTCGATTTGACTCAGTTCAAGGCCGAGTTTGAGTTGAGTTGAGCTAATTTTTTGAGCTTGAAAATGAGTTTGAGCCAAGTTCGAGCTCGAATCAAACTCGGATCGATCTAGCTCAGTGACTTAGTTACTTTGATATTGATATTGGTCACCAAGTGTTTAATGAAATGACTCAAAGAAGTGTGGCCGGTGGCAAGGACGGTATGTATATGAAACTAACACCTTTTTTTTCTTGATTTTTATGTTGCTTAAAAAGTGTTTCATAAAATACATGTGAGACTATTGTTGCCATCTCAAATACAATGAGATTTTGAAGGTGTAGTCTAGGTGTTTGTGAAAATGTCTCAATGGCGAACTCGGCTTGATCTTAGCTCGAACTTGGCTTGAGCTGGCCCGAGCTACTGACCAAACCAAACTGAGCCGGCCGATAAGGCTCGAGGACCGAGCCGAGCCGAGTTTGAGCTGAGGTCAGCCAGTGGCCAAGCTGAGTCGAGCTGAGGCCAGCTTGACTCTGTTCGACTCGATGTACACCCCTAATCCGGACATGAGTGCTGTGTTCCGAGCCCACCTGATGAAAGAAATGCCTAGACATTTGTGCCAAGTTGCCATGTGTATCATGAGCAGTAGGTCCGAGTAATTACTCTCTTTACTAAACGTAGGGCCATTTATCCTCAGACCCAAAAACCAGATGGTCAACTCAATGCTGACGGTTAAATGACCCTAATAATTACAGTTTTGTAGGTTTGATAGGTCATGTACCACTTTCGGCAATATGTGTGTCATCTAAAAGTTGGGAAATGTATGAAATCTCACCCAAACATAATAATAAGAAGAGAGTATGATTTGCATTTGGTTTATATGTCGCCTTCACCCTGATTATTTCCATTATAATCATAATAATAAGAATACGAAATTACAACAATAAAGCGCTTGGCAGTGGAAACTCGAATCATTACCATCTTATTCGCATGGGTCTTCCACTCCCATGTTCGTTTTTCACCATTTAAAAAATGGTTGTGGTTCTTTTCAAGTCCACTTTGGCATTGTTTTACTGCAATCTTGACCGTTTAAATTGCTGACCCAACTGTGGGTTCTTTTTTTTTTCTTCTTCGAATTCAGGCTGCTCAGTGGTTTACTTTTCACCGTCAATTTGCAGATGTTGATTGGATGATTAGGATTGATTGATTGGTGGTATTTTAGATGTATGCTCCATGCACAATGGGACCTGCAATTCGGATGGTTTGGATAGGTTCAAATCAGTGACATTTGTGAGGAGTATGCGTCACAGATTTTTTTTAAAAAATTGTACAAAACTAGCAAAGGTGTCTACACGCATTCTCGATGCAGGGAAGAGGAACTCCGCTATAGTTCTCGCGATATGAAATCACAACGATAACAAGTGCTATTTGTCGGGTGGAATTGTCGGTAGAAGGTATTAGAATTTACAACCAATGCCACTTGGAGAGTCGCAACAAGAACTTACAAAGAGAATCTTCGTGGCACACGTGATAACTTTCCACATGGTTGGAGCATCCGGACGGTTTATCCAGTCAAGCTTAGGGCAAACGTGACCTGGCCTTTGTAAGGGGATTGATTTGTGTGTCCAATTTAGACCACTGTTTACTTTTCCTCTCCACCCATCTCCTAATTTATAGAAAGAACATTTTCAAAGTTGGCAAGTTGGCCAACTTAATGACTGTCCTCGATCTCACACATATCTGCAACCTTAACATGTGTCTTATGAACATTTCTTTCAATCCTCCCTGCCTGTAACATCTCTGTGGCCCACCCTGATGTCTATGTTATATATATTATGGTTGTCTCTTAATTACCCAACTCATATTTTTAGCACATTAGCCCAAAGGATGAGGCAAATTCAAATCCCAAGTTAGCCCCACATGAAATAGTGGAGATGGAAGTGCTCACATATGAGACTTTTCACATGCCATCCAACCTGTTGGGAAGGTGATCTCACCAAGACGACAGAAAACACAAAGATCAGCTTAATCCAAAACTTCTATTGTCGTAAAATGGTTTGAATGAGGAGTGTTCAATTCCCACTAATTTTGTGGTGTGGCCCACTTGAATTTTTGTTTTGTGTGATGTTTTTAGTTCACATCCTAACATGGGCCAGCAAAACTAATGATGGATAGGGTGGATCCAATGCAGACATTATGCGGCCACAAATTTACGGTTATTAGAGATTCTATGGTTACATTAAAAAGTAGTTGCCTCTTTACTGTAAATCTCCTTTCCTTTTTTCACACTAATTATGGTAAATTATTGAGAAGCATTATGTATTAAGTACGAGAAATTCTCGAGTCCAACCGATTGCACCACAGGTTATAGTCCACCCAATGGAAAACCTCTAACTTGCTGAGTGCATGGGAAATCCAACCATTTTAATATATTGGCCCCACCATGAAAAACACTTCATGCAAAAATAATACCATCCAGTAATAAAGTGGACCACACTTGTATTTTTCTATTTACCAATGGCTATACACTATTTTATATGGTGTGGCTCACTTTTTCATTTGAGGATTGGATGTCACAAGAACTTCATACGTAGGAAGTAATCCACTGGGTGGAGTGTAACATATGGTCCAACTAGTTGGACCTGACACCTTCTCATTAAGTATCGTTAGTTAGTTGTAATCCTATGTAATTTGATTGGTGTAGGAAGCATTCATTGCAAGATTTTTTATTTTTTTTATTTTTTAGAAGGAACACATTCTGAATTCATTGCAAGATTTTAAAACGAGATGAGAGATTGAAATTGAAGGAGATATTAGCATGATTAGGATCGGAGTAGGTGGGATGGAGAGGGAGAGATGAGTCAACGAACATGGGTGTTCGTATCATAGCACCGGGCTTGAATTGTTTATTTCTTAAACTTTTCGTTTTTCATGTTTATATTGCATCGAGCCATGAGTGAAATTGTAGTCCGCTGGCTAGCTGGGCCACCATGTATGGGACTTTGGACCATCCTCTCTTTCTACAAAGATGAGCATTCTTTCCGATTTCATATCCGCATGAGTAGGTTCCTTTGTAGCAAACCAACATTCGGCCACAGCTTCAAGATGATGGGAGCTATCTCTTGAACGGCTCCAATCACCCCCATGCGTTAGGCGCTTCTTAGGCTTAAATCTCAAGTTAGGATAGACTTGTGGATTGTTCACTAGCATTAGATGCAATCTGTACTTGGAGAGCTGTCATCCATTGGTTTGAGGTTGTGCAATAGCCAAGCATTTGATCTTGCCATTTATATCTCCATTGAACTCGGGGACTAACCGATCATAAGAACTACATTAAAATCAAGATCTCACTGCAGTTGATGGTAAATCTTAATGTTTTCAAAAAAAAATAGAAGAATTAATAGATCTTGAAGACCAATGGGATTAATTTTGGAAAATCATTTCCTAAGACTCACTGATCCTTAGATCATAGGGATGGATTCAAATTTCAGGTCGAACAATTAAGTTAATGTCTGGATGTTGTTTTTTTTAATGGTGATAAGATGTCCAACAGCCACAATATCTTATTTTTGTCAAAAGAAACAATTTACAAAAGAGCAATTACCTTTCTATTGATTTTCTTATGGTAAAATTATTAGTTAAATTATAGTTATATGTGATAAATGTGAATTTTTATGACTTTTGATAAATTAAAAATTGGAGAAATAATGTATTTGTTCTAATAGGAAAATGAATTTTCTACTATATGAGGAATTTTGTAATATGGAAAGTCAGGTCTAATAAGAAGTGGTGAGATTAATGCAGAGCATCCTTAGCCTATAAGTATAAGAGAGTACTCCCACTTTTTAAGGAGACATGGGGATAAGTTTAAGAGTTATTCGGATGTTTGTAAAATTTTAAGTTATAAACACTTTACAAGTGAAAAAAAATTTAAGTGTAAATTATTTACATATTATTTTTATTTGATTTTTAATAAGTATTCTATTTATAGATAAACAAATTATGAGTTTGGCTGATTGTTTATCCACATAAAGCTTGGGGAGAAATTTTGCTAAAATGGGCAAATCACATAAAAGGACTAGATTTTCTTAAGGCCCTAATTAAGAGATCATTAAAGCATGAAGGCACTAGATGAATGGAATGTCCTCTACCTATCACAGTGGACATCAAATGCAATTTGAAGTTTGTAATGGTTGGCGTCCCATCCTTCTTTCTCACGCGGTCAATTAGATGAATCAAGTTTCTCTTCTTAGGCTATGAGAGAGCATTAAAGGAAACACGTGATGGATATATGTATAGTACAAATTATGTGGTAGATTCCATACCCTTTGAGTATGTATCATCTATTGTGTTTTATTATGTATAATGCATTTTTAGCCGTACAGACTACCTACAATCTGAAATTGACGTTTTGTCAAATTTCAAATTTATACTCAATTAGAGTAGCAAGGGTTGATGGCCAACACGAGAGGTTATTCATTCAATCCAACATCAATGGAAACAAAAAGGAGGTCATCAGATAGATGGGATGGATCTCTTTTAGGGTTGTGGGTGGACAATTTTCACAATAGGAAATCACATCATATGCAAGAAGGTCATATAGGTCTCGAGGAGGGGAACAATATCCGATTCTGAATCCTACTCTACTAGATTCAGATATTTATTCGACTAATGATGTGAAGGTGGCTATAAAGACATTTTTCTGTAATATGAGAATGGCTTCTGCTAAGTTTCATATTACAATTAAAAATTATAATGAATTTACAGCGTATAGAGCCTTTACATGTAAATAAAGGAATCTTGAAAACTCCTAGAATGTAATTACATATAATCCCTTTAGGGATTTTTCTCCCACCCTAAAAAATCTCCTTGAAAAATCTAAGAAAGAGAGACCAATGTTAGCGTGAGTTGTCAATTAAGAGATTATAGGAATAAACTAAATCAAAGAGATTCTAGTCCTGAAAATCTGTATAACGTAATCTGTATAGCTAAGAATAACGTAGCAAATCTCTCTATAAATGTATACAATACCTTTGTAAATGAAAAAAAATAAGAAATACACCGAAAAGCAATTGTGACATGGTATCAAAGCTAGTCACGATCTAGCCCCTGTTCACACCCATCCATTACTAGCTTCTAAAGTAACTTCCGCCCACCACCCTCTCCTATGGCATCCAACAAAACCCCAACCCAAACGAATGAATCTCCCATCGACCAGGTTCTTTCTAAATTACTCACCTCCAAGATGGCCAAAGCTCTATCCAAAGTTCAGGCCTCAATCGTGACCTCTGAACCCGTGGCTCTACCAATTGGCATCAAGTTGGATGGTTCCAACTATGGTTTATGGTCCCAAGTTGTCGAGATGTACATCTTCAGTAAAGACAAGTTATGTTACATCAATGGCGAGCTGACCCCGTCATCTTCTATCGATCTGTCCTTCCGCAAATTGTGCAGCCATTGTCAAAGGATAGCTGATCAATTCCATGGATCCGACTTTAATCAAAAATTTTATTCATTTTCTCATGGCTAAACAGGTGTGGGACTCTGCTACCACCACCTATTTTAATGGTGGTGATACATCCCAGCTTTATGATCTCCGGCGCCGTGTCTCACGTCTCCGCCAAGTAGGTGGATCCCTGAAAAAATACTATACTGACTTGCAAGGTCTTTGGCGTGAGATTGATTTTCAACATCCAAATCCAATGGAGTGCCCTACTGACATTCAAAGGTATAATAATCTCCTCCAAGAAGATCGGGTCTATGTCTTCTTGGATGGCCTTGATGACAAGCTGGACAACATCCGCAGTGATGTGTTGCAGCTACACTTGTTTCCCACCATGGAACAAGCTAATGCTCATGTCTATAGAGAGGCCCTTCACCAGGTGGTGATGAACGCAGGTGATCATAAACCTCCAGGAGCTGTACTTGCTTTAAGAGGCTTCAAGCTTCGGTTCTCTGGATCAACTCCGAGCATCATGGAAAATCTGTCTCTAAAGGCCGATCCTCATCTGACAGTCTCAAATGTTCTCACTGTGGCAATATGAAGCATACACGTGACAACTGTTTCCAGTTACATGGATACCCCGATTGGTGGCACGAATTCCAAGCTAAGAAAAAATGGGATACTACTGGTATGGCTGAAGGCACGGGCAAGGCTGCTGTAGCGGCAGCTGAACCTTGTCTCTCTCTAATCCCACCCACTATCTCCTCCCAACAGGACTTCTCTCTTGTGGATCAAGGTAATCTTTGTCACGCCTTGCTTAGTCATCGCCAAGATATCGACAATGGTGATTGGCTTCTTGACTCTAGAGCCACGGACCATATGACTTTTGATCTCACGGATCTCTCTCACCACTCATCTCCATGGCGCACTAGCATTGCAAATGCTAATGGGGTGATCTCACTGGTCACAGGAGCCGGATTTATGACCTTATCACCCTCTCTTCATTTATCCCATACTTTACTTGTTCCCTCCTTGTCCCACAAGTTATTGTCTGTTAGCCAAATTACTATTGAGCTATATTGTGTGGTGTTAATGTTTTTTTATTTGTCTTATTCAGGATATTCTCACCAAGGAGATAATTGGGCGTGGTACTAAGAAGCGGGGATTATACTACATGGAAGATTTCAGTTCGGGTCGAGCACATCACACATCTTCTTCTCCTAGCTCCAAGACTCGACAGATTTAGTTGTGGCATCATCATTTGGGACACCCATCATTTGGGTATCTATGGTATTTGTTTCCTAATTTATTTTTCAATGTTGAGACCTTTGAATTTACTTGTGATACTTATATTTTAGCCAAGAATCATAGGGCTACTTATCCGTTAAGCATGAATAAAAGTGATACCCTTTTTGCTTTAATTCATTCTGATGTATGGGGACCATCTCCCTTATTTGTTGTCTCTGGTATACGCTGGTTTGTGATATTTGTTGATGACTGCACCCGCATGACCTAGCTATACTTGTTAAAACATAAGAATGAAGTATTTCAGATCTTTCAGTCCTTTCATTTTATGATTAAGACCCAGTTTTCTTCTCAGATCCGAATTCTCCGTTCTGACAATGGTGGCGAATATGTTAATCACCACTTTTATGCCTATTTTCAACATCATGGCCTTATCCACGATACCTCATGTCCTCAGACCCCACAACAAAATGGGGTTACTGAGCGAAAAAATCAACATATTCTTGAGACTACCCGGGCTCTCCTCCTCGGCGCATCTGTCCCCACACGATATTGGCCCAATGCTGTTATTACTGCTGTCCATTTGATCAACCATCTTCCCTCAAAAATTTTAAAATTTTGAACTCCATTACAATCCCTAGCAGCCTCAGTCTCTCTACCTACAGTCCTAATGCTCCCTCGCATATTTGGTTGTGTCGCCTATGTACACCTTCCTAAGAACCAGTGCACCAAACTTGACCCATGTGCTCTTTAATGCCTCTTCTTGGGCTATGTTGCGCATTAAAAAGGCTACCGCTGTTATGACCCCAGTGTTCGAAATATCGGTATCGCACAATGTATCGCACCCTTGAGATACAGATACGTATCGGTTATCGCACGGGATATATCGTTTGTATCGCATAGTTTATCGCACTTTTTAGGAAACATGGGGAAACATTGCGAAAATGGTTGAATTTTTTAATGAAACTTTGGAGATTGTTAAAAAAGCCCTTAATACATACTTTTAAATCATAACATATCAAAAAAAAATGCACATAATAAATTTTCTTTGTATAGGGTCCTAAGTTACGCGATGTGTAACTGAACTAATGCAACTATATTTAAATTGAATGCAAGATATTTAGAAATATATCATAGTCATGTATGAAAACACAACCAATTCATTGAAAAACAAAATAAAAACTGAAGAAATAAAATTTGATAAATATACATATCAATAATGGGGACTAGTTGTGGTCTAGACCCACATAGAGTTGCGTGGTGGCTCGTAATCATCATCTCCATCTTGACGAGGCTGGACATAGTACTGCTCCTCCACAAGTTTACAATATTGTACCCAAGTCATAGTAGAGTGGTACCAATTAAGATACTCCTTGACATAACGCTGGTACTCATCCTCTCCGAACTGAATCAATACGCCCATTCATGGGTACTGCATAATCGTCACAGTCTGTAACTGATATGGATCTACGAAGGGCACATATGAAGCTCCTTGGTATCCATATTGTTGGCCATATCCATACTGTTGCTCATATGCAGAAGTGAACTCCTGACTAGGGTTGAAAAATGATGTGTCATAACTGCCGGAGTCACTCGTCGCATATCCACTAGGTCCATATCCATGCCCATACTGTGGTACAGAACTCGAGCTACTCTCCAGTGTTTGTGATCCAGATTCATATTATGGCCTGTAACTCGAGCTCCCCTCCCTCGTCCGTGATCCAAATCTAGAGCCACCTCGCCTACCACGAACGCTTGTGTCCCTCATGCATTTTGCCAGCAGCTCCTCCTCAGAATTTGAAAGTTTATGAGTCTTCTTTTTCTCCAGTAGCTTTTGACGCGTGTATGTCTTATTGTAAACAAGACGAGGTCACGGTTCTCCTGGACGAGAACCATGGTCAGGGTCCTTCGTGGAATGATCGAAATTCTCTTCCTCAGTAAAAGGGCTAAGAGGCCTCTTATCCTGACTCCCACCTGTGTCGCCACCATCCCCGTCACCACCACCACCATCATCATCATCCTTACTGTCATCAGAGTCATCGTCACCCTTATCGCCGCCATCATCATCACCGGACTCATTTCCCGCATCACTCTCTGACTCAGTCTCCGTGTCAGACAATGTTTCCCAGCCACGTGTCCCGCGTGATAGTGACTGTTGCAGGCTGCCCTCCGGACTCCTCATTAATGGTTGAATGCCTCATCAGGAGACCTCTGCTGCTCCACATGTTTGTCAACATCAATCCCTTGTGTCTCTACTTCTGCCGCAATATGTGGCTCTGGTCGCCCATCCGAGGTATCTAAGTCATCCGACCTAACCCACTGGTAAACTAGATCATCCTCCGCATCCTCAGCATATGCATGTTGTCCGACTATCTCAGGTCCAGTGGGTCTTCCTGTGCTTTTCTTCTTCCTTCTGAGCAGAGCAACCTCTCTCGTAGCTTCATATTGTAGTGACAATATACTAACTTCTGAAGCCTCTCATATCCTATTCTATTGCGTTTATTTGTATGTATGAGGGAGAATGTACTCCAATTCCTTTCACAGGGTGATGAAGACACCGTCTGTGCAAGCACACGGACAGTCAGTCGTTGTAAAACCTTGCAATCAGTTCCATACATGGACCACCATTCGCCTGCATATCATAAGATTATTTCATTATTCTAGATTTTTCAAAATAATATAAAAGTTAAGTTTACTACAGTGACGCACATGGCATCATGGCGTTCCTTGACTTCACAGCAGGGTGACACCCAAGCATCCCAACCGCGTCGCGAAATTTAACAATCTGTTGATGGCATATAACAACCAGAATAAGTATTTAAGATTGAGATGAAGATAATTAAGGAGAATATAAGTGCGAAACATATTTACCTCACTACCAAATGTGCCTTTTCCCGGACAGTCGGGGAATAAGTGGTCGTACACCTCATGCACAGCCCTCTTTAATGAATTATCTTCGAAGAGGTTCCGACTGTAGTGGTATTTAGGATTCAGGAAATACGCTGAAAACCAACATATACACATCAGTACAACCCTCGTTTATTATTGCATATGGACAAAAAAATCCATATAGGTACTTACCAGCCTGATGTAGTGGGTGAGAAAGCATCTTTTCCCAACGGTCATCTATTATTGCATGCACCCACTTATATGCATTGGGAGCTTTAACCATGATAGCCTCTTTCATCAGCCGTATAGACGGATACAACGACCCCATCGACGGATTTATCTCATTGTCCACCATCCTCAACACCAAATAAATGGGCTCTAGAATACCCACAACACCACGTACTTTCTCCCAAAATGAATTTCCCAGCACCAGCTCCTCAATTCTATAGGTTACTTTCGTCAACCTCTTTTTCTATTCTACGTAATCATGAGAGGCGAAAAGCTCTCGTAACCCTTGTTTGTGTTTGAGAAGGCTACTTAAGGCGATATAATTCGTGGCAAACCGCGTCGCTCCAGGGCGCACTATATCCCCACCACACCTCTAGCGCATTGCGGCTAATAACCAGTCATGGTTGTATACAAAGTTTGTGATGAGTCGTGCATCAGTAGTTACAGTCTTCACCGACAGCCTATCCCCAATCCCTTCCAGCATGAGATCGATGCAATGGGCTGCGCAAGGGGTCCAATACATATGATACTTGCTCTGAATATTCTTTCCTGCCTTAACAAATGCACTCCCATTATCTGTAACAAACTGCATAATATTTCTCCTCCCAACATCTTGCATGACATTGTGCTTTAGTTTGTAAATGTAGTTAGAATTCTTGATCTTACTACTCGCATCCATACTCTTTAGGAACACCGCCCGTCCCCTGGAATAGACCATAAAATTTATAATCGACATCTTCGTCGGTCCGGTCCAACCGTCACACATGACAGTGCAGCCATACATTTCCCATGACTGCCGATATGAATCAACGTATGTCTTCATTTCTGCATGTTCATCATCCAAGTATTTTCCCATGATCTGTGCAGATGTGGGCGGCTGCACACCCTCACCCCCATGCTGCACTTCACTTATCATATTCTTAAAGTGTGGGCTTGCTGCGGCATTTGTAGGGATTTGACCATATATAAAAAATTTTGCTATAAATTTTCTAACTTTTTTCCTTACATCTCTTCCACTAAACATCTCCTTTATTTTCTTTTGCGTCCCTCCTGCCTCTTTGTACATCTTCAGATCAGAAGGTAGATTTGGCACCCGCATGCTACTGCTCCTGCCCATGCCGCATATTCTTTCCCGCCTACTACCCTCCCCTGATCCACTCCTAACACTCTCCCCTGCTCTACTCCCCCTACTCCACTTCCCCCACCACGCTCATGGATAGACCCCTCAAATCTAGGCCTACTTGTATCCCACCTCCTATCCTGATCCCTCTCCCACTGATCCCATATGGACTCTTGAATTGCACGTCTGTATTCGGAATCATCATCATTATCGAGAACTACTACATCATCCCCATCTGCATCTAGTGGTCGCCCCAACTCCTCCCTAATCTTCCTCTCCCGTGCATGTCGTTCATCTTTTGTCTTCACATTTTTTTTCAATATGGTCCTCATCTGTTCTCGCACATCCTGTGGGCACTTAGGGCAATCCACAACATTGCGATACCCTCCTGCTAAATGCTCCTTTAGGCGCGTTATCCCACCACTCCTTGATACATGGCCACATAAATCACAAATACTCCTGAATCGATTATCAGGAATGTGCTGACCATATGTCCACCCTATATCAGGTTATCTCCCTCCTCTTTCTCCCGACATATTTTATCTGTAAAATAATATTTTATTTATCCATTGAGATTAGATAGAGTCAAAATCACAAATACCAGCCTTCTTTTCAGCCATCCATTTTTCCAACAATGGGATGGGAACCGTTTACTGATAAAGAGTAAAGAGCACGTTACAGCACAAAGCTTTCTGAAAAAAAAAAATCAATTTCTACAGAGCTTTAATCCACGTATGTAATTCACCCTGATATATTTGAAATTCACAATGACACATATGTAAGCTGCTTTTCACATGTTGCGTGTGGGAGGCGGATTAGCTACTGACAGACTGAGCGTAGCTACTCCCTCGCCCCTACAGAAGTGACGTGACCAAGTTCTATGAGACCCACCATGATATATTTGTTGTATCAGCACCGTTCATTCATTTGAAGATATCAATTTAGGGCAGGATCCAAAGAATGAGTCAAATCCAAGGCTCAAATGGACCCCACCATAGTATACAGTGGAGAGAGTGACACCCACCATTAAAATTTTCTAAGGCCCAAAAAGCAGTGAATCTGACTCATTCATTGTCTCACTATAATATTTGAAAACTTTGTTGGGGCTGCTGGACTTTTATATCACTATAATATTTGTTGGAAGAGCATGCAGTACTCGAGCTCGATGGGCCCGATAGTGTTCTTATACCATCTAATCCGTTCATTAGGTGTGACCCATTAGGATTAAGAGATCAACCGTAGAAAATTCTGATCATGAACTCAAGAACGCCACACCACGTGAATTTAAAGGTTTTCAGGCATGATTTTACATTGTCCCAAGGTGGGGTCTACAAGAATTTTGGATTGAGATGATTTTTTTTTTTTCGAGTGAATATTAGATGCCTTAAATATGTACGGATTGATGCCACAGAAAGATTACGGTGGGCCCCAAAGAACGTGTGTGTATTCGCGCTTCCTATAGCAGGTGTTGTAGAGAATTCCGATCCAGCTCATGTCCGAGCTTGTGTAGTCGGTGGAACATAACTGGCTGGTAACCTGCACCGTTTATCAATTGGGCGGGAAATTTTCGATGGGATGTTTGAATTTGTGGTGGGACCCACCGACATAACTGCTGGAGGGAGCGGATTACGTGGTGTGCGACACACCACCTACGATGTGTTGACGTTACGAAGTTCTGTGGGCCTCACCATGATATATTCCTTATATCAAAACCGTCCATTCATGTTTCAACATGCGTGGTGTGGTCCATTTGAGGTTTAGATCTGTATGGACGGTTTAGATACTACACATACATCTTGGTGGGCCCCACAGAACTTGGTGCGTCACTTCAACAATCTGCCTACACAACCCATCATGCGCGGGGAGACGGATTGGCTACTCCCCATGAAACCGGCCTCATGGCTCGTGGTAGGTGCTTTGTGGGCCCCACCATAATATATTTGTTTCATCCATTCCGTTCATCCATTTCTACGGATCATTTTAGGTATTTTTACAATAAATAATAGGGATGTAAATTGAATGTGGACCACACCAAAGGAAAACAATAATGATTGGATGTCCACCATTAAAATCCTCCTAAGGCCCACTGTACTATTTATTTGACATCCAATCTGTTGATTGGGTCCTAAAAACCCAGATGAAGGTAAAAAATAAATATCAGGTTGTTCCAAAGCTTTTATGGCTCCCACAACGTTTTTAATGGTCAATGTTCATTCAACATTGTTTCCTATAATGTGGTCCACTTGAGTTGTGAATATGGTTCAATTTAGGGCTCAGCGCCTTAAATTATCAGTAAAAACGGATGGACAGCGTGGATAAAGAACATGTAATCACGGTGGGCCCAAAAGAGTTTACTCAGTAAGATAATAGCGTACTGAGCACGCAATCAACCCGTCAGTGATGGGGACAGAGACGTCACCAAATTACTTGGGTCCCAATATGATGAATTTTTTCTATCTACACCGTCCATACATTTGAAGAGATCATTTTATAGCATGAGCCAAAAAATGGGTCAGATCCAGATCTCGAGTGGACCCCACCATAGAAATCAACGGAGAAAATTTTCAATGGTGGGAAGAATTCACCGATCGGCGGGGAAGCGGTTTGCGTACTGAGTAACTCAGTATGCTAAGCGTACTGAGTAAACTCTGTGGGATCCACTATGATTGATTTATTTGATCCACACCGTCCATCTATTTTAAAACTTAATTTCAGTTCCATTTACCAAAAAAAAAAAAAATTTCAGTTCCAAGATCAAATAGACCACACCACAGGAAATAGTGTGAAATGAGTGTCTGCCATTGAAAATTTCTAGGGGCCACCGAAGTTTTGGATCAAGCTGATATTTTGTATTTCACTTCATCCAATTCTTTTTTATCTTATGAACATGGTGGATGAGAAATAAATATCATTTTGGGCATTAGAAAGATTTCAATGGTTGAAATCACTATTCCCACTATTTCCAGTGGTATGGTTCACTTGGGCTTTTTATATGCTTCAATTTTTGGCTCAACGTATAAAATTATGTGAAAAAACTTATGGACGGATTGGATAAACCGCATACATTCAAGGTGGACCCAACTGAGTTTACTCAGTATGATAAAAGTGTCCAGTGTAACTAGTACGCAATCGGATTTCCATCCGCCGAAGCGGATTGCACACTGTGTGCTGCATAAACTCTGTGGGGCCCACTGTCATTCATAAATTTTATCAAATCCGTCCATCCATTTTATCATATAATTTCAAGCTTTTGAAAGAGAAATTAATCATATCCAACGCTCAAGTGGAACACACCACCTAAAACAGTTTGAATTGAAGTCTACCGTTGAAAAATTCTTGGGGGCCCACAGAAGTTTTAGCTCAAGATGATATTTATTTTTTCCATTCATCCATGTCTTTATGATATTATGAATAGTTTGGATGACAAATAAACATCAGGGGGGCCTTATAAATATTTCAACGGTGGAAATCAATACTTCCACGGTTTCCTTTGGTATGGTCTACTTGAGACTTTGATATACTTTATTTTTGGGCTCAACCCTTAAAATGATCTAGAAAAATGGATGGACGGCGTGGATGAACCATTTAGTAAAAAATGGGCCCTACAGAGCTTACTCTGTACAATAAGAGCGTACCGAGCAACTCAGTACGCAACCCGATTTAACCATCCGCCCTGTTTTCACCATTTCCCTCTTCATTTTCACCTCGGAGCCTCCATCCACACAGTCTGATCAGTTCGTCCCCTCAAATCTCATTCCGGAAGGAACGACACCTCCGATCCGGCCTGATTCCTCGCCGGAATCTCCGAGAAAGAGGGAAGATGAAGAAAATGGGAAGAAAATCGCACTTACCTGTCAAATGGCCCACCTCCGATCACCGCTACAGCCAGGTACGCTCTGATTTCTTTCTTTTTTCTTCGATTTCAATTTTTTTTTTTGATTCTCCATTGCTCGGATCCGATTTTTATGGTGTGTGTGGGTGGTTGGCTACAGTGGGACTCGTGAGTCCCCTGCAATCCACCCGTGACTATCCGTGCGTTGATGTCCGACAATAATGGAGAGAAAATGGTGCGCGATATCGTCGATATATCATGCGATATCGCCGATAATATCAGCCGATATCTGGATTTGGGCATTTTTGGTATCTTTCAAACGTTATCGCGGGAATATTGTCTCGCAGTTGTGCGATACCGATAATATCGGCCGATAGTATCAATATTTCAGACACTATATGACCCTACTACTCATCGTACCTATCTGACTATGGATGTCACTTTTCTGGAATCTGCATCATTCTATCCTTCCTTGGCTTCCACTTTAGGGGGAGATGAAGAGTTGAAGTGGCTAACCTTTGAATCGCTTGAAGATTGGAATGACACATCAATAATTGACGAGGAATCAACGAATACATCTTTAGGGCCAGACATATCCTCTGAATCTAGAGGACCTATAGAAACTGAGCCTACATCATCATGAGAAGCACTAGAATCCCCTCGTCTCTTAGTACCTGCAAGTCAATCTCCTGAGAATATTCCTGAGGTAAGTAATATTTGAATGCCCTCATTTATAAATAACATAGATACTTCTACTGGGTATAACTTACCTTTCAGACATAACCGGGGTAAGCCACCAGGCGAGATATCCAATTGCCAAATATGTTTCCACCGAAAAGTTACCTGAGCCTCTTAAGACATTCTCACATGAGCTTTCAACATGTCATATTCCCACTACATTTCAAGAAGTATTAATGGATCCCAAGTGGACCAAAGCAATAGAGGAAGAAATGGGGGCACTATTAAAAAAATCAAACATGGACCTTGGTTCCACTACCCCAAGGGAAGAAGACAGTCGGGTGCAGGTGGGTCTTCTCTGTTAAACACAAGGCAGATGGATCTATAGAACGATACAAGGCAAGGGTAGTTGCAAAAGGATACACTCAGACATATGGTGCAAATTATCAAGAAACATTTTCACCGGTAGCTAAACTAAATACAGTCAGGGTTCTGTTATCTCTCGCTGCCAACTTGGATTGACCATTGCATCAGCTTGATGTAAAAAGTATATTTCTTCATGGTGACCTTGAAGAGGAAGTCTACATGGATACTTGTAATACCCCAGATTTTTGTCAACCTGGAGTTAGACGTCCTTAGGCAATAGGTCAACCATAACACTTTCAGAGCTCAATCCTGAAGCCAAAGAAATCACTTTTCAACCCATTTCCTTCTAAACTCACCTTTCACCACCTCATTCTTCAAATTTCTCCAAGTACTTTCATATTAAACAAGACTCCTCAAGTTTAAATAGTAAAGAACACCCACCCTAGAGTATTAATGATGAAGAACAATACCGAATCTAAAAATTACCATAAATAGTAAATAAATGAGTAAAATGGGTTTCGACCTTAACCTTTTAGAATCTAACAAGATAGATAGGTTAGTTGAATAGATTAGCGTCTCCTACCCCAAAATCATATGCTATATGCCATATAAATTCATTTCAGTTTGCAAACTGGCCCCGAAATACCTCGAATAGAGTCGTGGGCCCACCCACGCTAATCCACAATGATCCAACGTGGGCCCCACATATTTTTGGGACCTAGGGGGCAGGGGGAACCCAACCCATATGGCCGGCCTCGCCGGAAATAATTTTCATCGGCGATGGCATCGCCGATTCCGCGATGCATCGCCGGTCAAATTCCTCGGTTGGGCCCGGGCTTCGGGCTGGAGGTGTTTGGGGGCTAGGGTAGCCCCCAGGTATGTGGGCCGTCCGTTAAAACCTCCCCGATCAGGTACTTCCTTCACAAAGTGACCCTCCAAGCTCTCCTTTCTCACCAAAACTCCTAATTTTTGACAAAAATTATCCCTCCAAACTCTTCCTTCTTCCGTTTTCAAACACCCTCGCTCCACCCTCCAAATTTTATCTCAAACAAAAACCAATAAAGGCTACTTCCTTTAGAAATCCAACGAGAATCAACTAGCGCTGCACTAGATGGCTTATGAAATTCTCACCAGTCACTTTCAATACGATCTGCTAGAGTCAAAACGTATAAGATAGGTGACGCTACAATACCGTAAAACCTAGGATCAAACTCTAATCCTGATTGCCCTCGGGAGCACCTTGAAACTTTGTATCGGCTCTGGACCGCACGTCGGAAGTCTGATTACCCCAGACTTAGACGAATATTACCCCAGACTTAGACGAATATGACCACCTAATTGGACTTGACAATCACCTCAAAAATCAAGTCCAGATGATGTCCCACGATGATTTTCTTGAGTCCAAAGTGAAGAGTGTGAGAACTAAATATAATTTATGAAATTTGGCACGTTCGCTTGTGTGCTTTTTCTAAGCGTTTTGACCGTCAGAATTCAATCAAATTTCACCCTCGGATCAGGAAAAATTTTCCTTACATGTCATAGTACTTATAGCTCCGATCGAGTGCCCATAACTGTTGAACTGAAACTGGTCCGCCACGGTCGATCTAGATATCCGCTCAGACTGAAAACTCTGCCTGACCTAGATCCAATGTCAGGGAGCTTAAGTCCGACCGCATTCAGTCACAGGACCTCCAGAAATACTCCGTTGGATCAGAACAAGCCCTCATTGGTTACAAAATAAGTATACCTTGGCCCCAAGTCTATTTTAGTCATGTTTGGGCTTATAAAAAGGGCTTAAACCCTCGCTCTTTCATTCCATACGAATTTGGAGAGAGAAGAGAGAAAAGAGAGAGAAAGGAAGGGAGATTTAGAGCTCTCTCCTGGGAGTCTTCCCTGCTGCTCCTCGTGCCACATCCACCTGCTGTTTTGGGATTCCGTCGATTCAAATAGCAAAGTAGCTTATACATCTTGTGCATTAGGTCGCCGCTACGCTGTTGACGAAGCGTATACGTTCCGTTCGAAACAATACACGTTTAAGGCGAAAGGTGAGGATTTTAGAAGCTTTGATTGACTGATTTCAAAGCTTTCAATGTCGTTTAATAGTAGATTATTGATGAGAGCGCCGTTTGACATGTAGAACATGTTGTCCATTTTTTGTTTCGTAAATGTATAGTAAATATGAGATTTAGGATATTTTAAGCATTTATAGGAAACACCGCATACGTCCGTATTTTGCTGAAATTCTTGACATGTAAATTCATCGTGTTATGATATTATATATGCGTGTATAATCTGTTTGGTGAAGAGATTCGCCCTAATGCGCACTTTGGGTCGACATACGCTATGTAGACTAAGTGTTTGCATAAATGTTTATATTAGTATGTATTGAGTAAATGATATTGTAGATTAGTTTTGAGAATGAATTCTCAATCCATATGATGTTGTATATGATTTCTTACATGTTGGCTATACGTATTGATTTCACTATATATATGAAATGCAGGTGTTGGATGATTTGCTTACGTTGTATGCTATCACATGTTGTGAATATGCTTTGGTTGTTTGTATTTTAATTATGTCACACTCACATGATCATTGATGTTGTTTATAAATGCTTGGGGCTATACGTTAGTCCAGGCAGTCGGTAATGGATTGAATTCGTAGTTAGCTTCTAATTACCACGAAGGACGTGTCGATGAACGCGAGTCGTGTTTTGAGTTGGCGGCAGTGGTTAGGCCACATGAAGTGTTTCATGCACTTCATGTCGTTCGACTTGAGATGCGCTCGTACTAGTCGAGCCCATCAAATAACCCGACTGGCCATTGTATGTTCACCCTGTATGAGTCATAACTGCTTGAACCTAGGGTACTAAACTTACCATTGAAAACCCTGTTAACTATGATACCTTGATCCATAAAGACTCATGAGCCGGGCAAGGTGGTATGGGACACCGTGGTCGAGCTGTCGGCCAACGCTGGGGCAACTGTAAGACCCGTATCCTAGACCGTATCGTTCAGTAGACTTCCGCGGTCTTTCCGGTCGAATCCCAGCAACCTCGACCCTTAACCGGTATTTGTGCGTGACCTTGATTCACACGCTATCAACCCAAGTCGACTCAACCCGAGACTTGTACCATAGCGACCACGTCGTCGCCGCAGTTCCGATGTTGCGCCGAGGCGATACCCAGGCCAGGAGATGTGGGCCCGCATTCAGTTCGAGAAAGCACCGCGCATTTGTAAACCCAAGATAATCTTTCAAATCAATCACATCACATCACATCAATCAAGTACCACATCACATCTCATGTCAAAGTACAACCCCATCCCCAAGCAACCCTAAAGTCAAACTCTCTCTTACACAAAGTACACCCACCACATCACTCACCCATTCTCTCTTTCAATCTTTCTCTCTCACTCCCTCTCCCTCATTCTCTCCAAGCAACCATCCATGGCTTCCATGGGAGAGAAATTAGTGTGGCCCACCTTCCTACCTTCCATTTCCACCGTCCAAGTCCGATCTTAACCGTTGAAGTCCATCCATTCGAGCTCTAGATCGCATTAGCGGAAGAAGGAAGAAGAGATCTTGAGGTGGGTGCTTCTCTCTCTCTCTATTCCCTGATCGTTTGGCCCACCTGATGTATTGGCTTTACCAAGTTGTGACTGTCCGATCATGTGGGACCCACCTTGGCCGTGAAAGAAGATCGGCTGGCATACCGCATACCAGTAGTATGGCTGTTGTTTTATCAAACAGCAAGTCCACGGGTCTGATCCTCTAGTATAGACCTCATCCCTTCCATCCGTGCATAGCACGTAGGGTCCACCTCGATGGCGTGATGCGTGTTTCATCAACACCGCCCATCTGTGTGGCCCACATATGACATATGTGTTATATTTCGACCGTCCATCCAGGCTTGAGAGACCTGGAGAATGACGCAGATTCAAATCTTAGGTGGAACAAGCCACGTGGGACCCATCTGGCGTGGTGTACTCACACGTCCAGCACATGGACGTGGCCCCACCTGCTGTATCCCGACCACCCATCCAATTGCTAGTGGGCCAGCAGTCAGCAGCTTGCTGCTTAATGACGTCAGCAAGTTCTGTCGTCCCACCATGAGGAACGGTTAAATCCTGACCGTCCGTCCATATCTCATGGGCATGGGCCCACTCCACCTATGGCACGTGTGGACGTGGGACCCATTGTGATGTATTTACACCTTCCATCTAAACGGTGTTTGAGAAGCCGACCCTGATGTATTTTTATGCCGCCCATCTGTGCACACGTGGGACCCACTCCACACATGTTGCACATGTGGAGGTGGGGCCCACCTTGTTCTAGGTTGTAGAGCCCATCTTGGATGTATATATTCTGTGTCCATGCCGTCCGTGTGGAGTACAGCACATGGGGCCCACTTTGATGATGTATGTCCACGCTGTCCACGCTGGACAGGGACCCACCGTGATGTATTTATTTCACCCACACCATCCAGATCTTCTGGACGGTGGATGTGGTTTGGCTGGGGAATCTCACACCAGCATATAGCTACTGTATTGCAGCATCAGGTCCTGTAGACCCCACTCATGACGTAGGTGATTCGTCCATGCTGCAGAGAAGCTATGGGACCCATGCACGTGTGGACTCCACATGCATGCATTTATCAATGTCGTCCATCTGTGTGCACACCATGATGTATGTGTTTTATTCCACCGTCCAGCCACCGTCCAGATGGCTGGACGGTGGACACCACCATAATGTATTGTGTCATCCACGTCATCTAACTACGTGGGGCCCTCCTTATGCAGCACGTGGACCGTCATGATGGATGATTTCCATCCAAACCGTCCATCCTATTTGCAGGGATGGGCAGGAGCTTTGAATAGCCACCTGGATGTATGGTTTAACCCAGTCGTCCGTCCAGGACGGTGGACCCCATTATAATGTATGTATTTTATATACACGCCGTCCATCCATTTCTGCAGAGATGGGGTCCCACTGCTGCTGACGTCAGCAAGATCCGTGGGTCCCACACGTGGTGTTGTAAATCCTCAGCTATCCGACCATTTGGACAGAACGTGGGACCCCGATGTATGCTGATGACGGGCTGGACGTTGGGTCTGATGTAACGATAATATTATATTATCATATTGTATTATATTATATATATATATATTTATATATATATATATATATACACACACACATATACACACACACACATATATATATATATATACACGTGTTTATGTCGTGGGTCCCACGTGGGGACCACAGTGATGTATTTATTTCATCCACACCATCCAGACCATCTGGACAGTGCTAGACAATATTTGGACGGTACTGATGAGCTGGACAGTGTCCAGATGGTGCTGATTTACCTGAACAATGTTTGGAAGTGCTGATCATCATTAGTGGGCCATGTGCCCCATAGAATGATAGCATACAATGATACACATGTTACACCTACAACCATTGAAATAATTCTAGTGTGGTCTAACCCATTGAGGCCCATTTGTGCAGTCCATCCATGAGATCCATCACGATGTATTTTTGGCCCATGTGCCGAGCCCACCTGTTTATATTTTTAGCACATTGATGGGGGCAATGATGGTTAGATGTTCTCATTGTGACCTTCTCTTAGGCCTTGTTAGGCCCATTCTTACTGATTCTGATGGTCGATTATCGACTCTGATTTGTCGTAGCCGATTGTCGATTATCGATCGAGGCCAATTACCGACTCTAATTTGTCGTGGCTGATTGTCGATTACCAATCGAGGCCGATTACCGATTCTGATTATCGATTCAGGCCGATTACCGGCTCTAATTTGTCGTGGCTGATTGTCGATTACCGATCGAGGCCAATTACCGATTCTGATGGCCGATTGCCGATTATCGATCGAGGCCGATTACCGACTCTGATTTGTCGTGGCTGATTGCCGATTACCGATCGAGGCTGATTACCGACTCTGATTTGTCATGGCTGATTGTCGATTACCGATCGAGGCCGATTACCGATTCTGATGGTCGATTGTTGATTATCGATCGAGGCTGATTATAGATCAAGGCCGATTACCAATTTTAATTTGTCATGGTCGATTATTGATTCTGATTATCGAGGCCGATTATTGTGGTCGATCGTCGATTTTGATTGTCATTGCCGACTGTCGAGGCCCAATATGATGTATATGCGGCCTATATTTGAGGCCCATTGTTATGTACACTCAGCCCGTGTTTAAGGCCCAATGTGATGTATATGAGGCATAGGTGATGAGGCCCATTATGATGCATTTGAGGGTCAGGCAAAGGAGCCCATTGTGATGTATGTTAGGCCCATGAGCAAGGTCCACCTGTTGTGTACATGTAACCTTGAGTAAGGCCCATTGTGTTGTATATTAGGCCCTTGTGTGAGGCCATGGGCCCATTATATGTTTGGATCTGTGAGGGTCACTCCTTGGGGCAATGTTGGTTAAATGTCCACATTGTCGAGGCCGATTGTTAATACCGATTATGAGTATGTGACTGCATAGCATCATGATTCATGCTCATACGCATCATTTGCATGTCTGTTATGAGATATAATTGACCATTGCATATGTCATAGTACTGATTGTTATGAGACTCCTTGATAGGCGGAGATTGTCTCGGTTTGCGCAGGATTGATGCATGACTAAATTATATGACTCATGCATCTTATATTGTGTACTGTGATTACTGTATGCCCTAGCGACATCAGGGTCGTAGCCTCCACAGGCATATCGTGGATGGTCAGATGGGATACCGAAAAAATCTGTTCTGCATGGGGTACTATAGATATCCCTGAGTGAAAGTTCTTAAACCCTCTTGATTCCAGAGGTTGCTCAAACGTCTAGACCGAGTGGGTAGATGAGCGTTGAGTGTCGATTACCAGATGGCTGCGCTCTCCACTGTGTCGTGGTCGGTTGGAAGGGGGTGCGGCCTTACCTGCCCGAGAGGAGGGGGCAATACTAGGCTGAGTCTGACCAGCTAGAGGAATGGGTCCTCTATCGATGAGCCGGGCACGATATTGGCAGGCGGATAGTGAGGTCTCTTCCACTCACCTTATTGCGCCGATGGGGAGGCAATCTTGTTTGGAGTGTAATAGACCCCAGTGATTTTTTCAGAGAGGAACCGTACTGATATGTGGATTTATTGGATAGGAGTTGCATGCTCATTCATTCATTCACTCATTCATTATCTACTCGGGCTGGTTGTGCGTAACTAATTATTGTGTACTTTCGTTATGGCAAGAATTTCGGTTGGGCACGCGACTAACCTGAGATCAGGAGCTTATCACGTTGAGTCTGACTATCCAAATTTAGGTATGGGACTGATTTAGATAGAAGTCCCTTGTGGTGGACCCCGTAGCCTACGATACCACGTACTTCATCCCGACTTCACACTCCAGCATGGTCATTTCATTCGCATCGCATATTGCATTGCATCCTCGGCATCTGATATTTGGGTCTTCATAACTCCTCTTTAAATAGTTGTTCTATATTGCATATTCTGCTATTGATTTACTTATGGACTTGTCCGTATTTTCGCTTACTCTGTTATCGTATGATTCATGATCTTGTCAGTATTTCTACTTGTTCCGATATTGTATGATTTATGGATGACCAGTAATTTCGGTATTGTATGATGATGGCATTGTATTGAACATTTGATACTTACCTTGTGCACACACTTACACCACCCTCTAACCTTTCTATAAGCTTATGCACGATAGATGTGTGCAGGTGATGTTAGGTTGCAGCAGTGTTGAGCTTGGAGCGTGTAGAGATCTTCTGGAGCTTGATTTTTATTTATGTATTTTCCTTTCAGTATTGTACTCGAATGATTATATTAGTGGATATATGATGATGATGTTGCCTTTGCGAATTGGGTAATCTTGTAGTTATGCTTATTACTAGTTAAATGTATAAAAAAAAAAAAAAAAAACCTCCTTGTAGGATCCCAGGATCGAAAATCTGGCATATAAATGTTAGAAGCCGAGAATGGGGTACTACGGAGGTTGTCGGCACCAGATTCAGCAATCGGGATTCCTAGGAATTCAATTTTCGAGTTTAGGGCGTGACAGCCACAAACCTCCCCGTAGTGACCAGTGAGCACATATGACTCGTGAGCAGATTATGGTGGTATGGGACACTATATTCTTGTTGTCGGCCTACACTGATCAGGTGACAAGCCCTTTGTAGTGACCGCCAGCGTATTCTGAGTCTACGGGAGGCGACGACCCTTCTGTAGCGACGAGAGTACATTAGGCCTGTATTAATAAGGTGATGGGGGAGCGGTGCAACGAGTGCGAGCAACAGCCCTGGCAGCCCTTGCAGCGACCTACAAATATAACATCGTATGAAATTACTAGGAGTGACGACCCTAGACAGGATCTGTGTTGGGATTGATATAAGCAAGGTACCCTAGTTTTCCAATCCTGCTGTATGAAAAGGATTAATAACAACTTAGTAATCATTATCCATATCGCATTGCATGTGCCTGGAAGATGTGGAGCACTGTGGGAAGAAAGCATGCCGCGGACGCAGATGGTGCCGCATGAGGGAGTATGTCGGTGAGGACATTCATCATGTCATTTCATGCATGCATTAACAACAGTATCTATGAATGTTTGATTATTTATTTTACTATTAACGTGTGATTGATTTAATAACATGCTAATCTTTGCTCTATTATTCCACTAAGTTAGCTACTCACTCCCACGTTACGGGACGGTGTTTCCGGACACCCACCAGACCCGGTTGTAATTGCAAATGATAGGCTGCTTGTGAAGTGGAGCCGGACTTGTATGATGCTGAGGAGGACTTCTCCTCCGTGTTTTGATCGACGGGATTACAGGGAGGTTGATTAGATGCCTTGACACTTGTCATTTTATATTTTTGGAGCACTAATGTATATTCTTTCTTTCCATTTTTGGAGATACATATATTTAATTAACCTGGTGACATGTTCACACTCTGGAGACTTACAATCAATTATATATTTTATGCATTTATCACAGTCTTCCGCTTGCTAATTTAACTATCTCTGGAGTATGATATGTTGTTTTGGCTTAGTCTCAATCTTGTCTAATGCCATTCTACAGACAACATGCATTTATCATTATCTATGTTGCATAAGTGACGTTCTGTAACTCAGGAGTTGAGTTTTTACTCGACCCCCTATTTTCGAGATGTTACAATACTCCTCTGGGCTACACAGCATCCTCAAAAACTGATTTTTTGTGCAAATTGCAGCGTGCACTGTATGGACTGAAACAATCACCTCGAGCATAGTTTAAGCGGTTCAATCAAGCAATGAAGAAGTATGGCTTCTGTCAAAGTAATTCGGATCATACATTATTTCTGAAACACCAACAGGGCAAGGTAACAGCTTTAATCGTATATGTCGATGGTATAATCATCACAGGGGATGATATAGAGGAAATCTCTAAGCTTTAGAAACAATTGGCAATCGAATTTGAGATGAAAAATTTGGGAGGACTTAAATATTTTCTAAGAATAGAGGTGGATAGATCAAAGCAAGGTATATTTCTTTTCCAGTAAAAATATATATTAAATTTACTATGAGATGTTGGAATGTTGGATTGTAAGCCAGCAGACACTCTAATTGTTCAGAATCACAAGGTCGGAGAATATTTAAGTCAAATGCCAACAGACAAAGGAAGATACCAGAGGTTAGTTGGAAAACTTATTTACCTCTCACATACTCGCCCTGATATTGCTTAGCAATAAGTGTTGTAGGTCAATTTATGCACCAACCTAGTAAGGATCATATGGAAGCAGTGGTTCGGATTTTGCGATACTTAAAATCCTTCTCGGGAAAAGGGCTTATGTTTTCAAAAATTAACCATCTCAGAGTTAATGGTTATACAGACGCAGATTGGGCGGGGAACACCACAGACAGAAGATCCACCTTCGGCTATTTCATGTTTGTTGGGGGGAATCTTGTTACATGAAAGAGTAAGAAGCAAAAGGTGGTGGCATTATCAAGTGCTGAATCAGAGTTCCGTGGAATAGCTAATGGACTCTGTGAACTTCTATGGCTCAAAAGACTTCTAACGGAAATTGGATTTGCTCCTATGTCCGAGATGGATCTTTTTTGCGATAACAAGGCAATTATCGCAATTGCTCACAATCCTATCCAGCATGATTACACTAAACACGTGGAGATTGACAGACATTTTATTAAAGAAAATCTCGAAGCTAAAATAATTCGGTTTCCATTCGTGAAGTCTGAAGATCAACTGGCGGATATTCTTACAAAGACCGTATCAAGCAAAGAATTTTACAACTCACTAGACAAGTTGCGCATTGAAGATTTGGATGCTTCCACTTGAAGGGGAGTGTTGGCGTGAGTTGTCAATTAAGAGATTATAGGAATAAACCAAATCAAAGAGATTCTAGTCCTGAAAATATGTATAGCATAATCTATATAACTAAGAATAGCGTAGCAAATCTCTCTATAAATGTATACAATACCTTTGTAAATAAAAAAAAATGAGAAATACACTGAAAAGCAATTGTGACAACCCAAGCATGTGAAGGAGGAGCCATAGGATTTATGATCTCATAAGTACAAAAATCTACAATCCTACATTTTGATATATATGAACATAAATTTTTTTATTGGTCTGAGTTGATGTGATTCATCTAAGCCAACTTGGAGTCTGTTTAGTTATATTTAGTTTAGGACCTATTTAGGTACCATCTAATGAGTAAGTTACCTTTTTTACTTATGGCAGCGGATAAATTACTTTGTTATGTTAAGTAAAATTGGCAAGTATCTTTTTTAAAGTAATTTAACACTTTAAAACTATTTACAGCCTAAAAAATATCTTCTAACATTTTACTTCTCTCTTTCTCATCTCTCCATATATATAACAGACAATCCATATCAAATGTGGCCCTACATGATGGACGGCTCAAATCAAAGGTGGGACCCACACAATGCATGGTTGGTTTACATCAAGAGTGGGCTCCACATGATTGACAATTAACATTAATGGTGAGTCCACATGATGAATAGCACACATTAAGGTGGGCCCCACATAATGGGTGCTCCACATCAAAGGTCAACCCCTATGGTGAATGACCCACATCCAAGGCAAGCTCTACATGATATGCAACCCACATTGAAGGTGGAACCCATGCCATGGATGGTCCACATCAAAGGTGGGCTCCATGAGATCGGCAGTGGACATTAAGAATGGGCCTCAAATGATGGATTACTCGTATCAAGGTGGGCCCCACAATAATGGACGTTCTACATGAAAGGCTGGCCCTTAAGAGTGAATGCTCACATCCAAGGTGGGCCCCACAAAATAGATGATCCACATCAAAAGTGGGACCCACAAAATGGACAATCCACATCAAAGGTGGCTCCATATATATGCTAGGCAGTGGATATTGAAAGTGGACTCCACGTGATGGACAACAACATTTATAGTAAGGCCCACCTTAATGGTTAACTCATATCAAGGTGGGCCCCACATGAAGACAATCCACATGGAAGGTCAACTCCTAATGATGAATGGCTCCCATCCAAGGTGGCGCCACATGATGGATGGTCCACATTAAAGGTGTGTCCTGCATGATGGACAGTCCACATTCAACATCCGACATGATAGACGACTCACATCCAAAGTATGTCCCACATATGCATGATGGATAGCCCAAATTGAGCGTAGGCCTTGCTATTGAGATGTGGAGCCACATCTAGGGGCCGCTCGACCAGTCGAGTGCCCTGCTCGACCGGTCGAGTGGGCCACTCGACCAGTCGAGGATTGGCTCAACTCAAAGTCCAGCGAGCATCAAGTTTTGGGTTCTGAGGTGCTCGACTAGTCGTGGCCTATGCTCGACCAATTGAGGTTACGTATGTAAGACCCGTATCCTAATCTGTACTATTCCGTCAACTTTCGTTATCCTTCTCGTCAAATTTCGGCAACCTGCGACCAATAATCGACGTTTATACGTGAACTTAAGTCATGTCCTGTAGATTTGAATCAACTTAATCCGAGACTTGTACCATTGTGACCACACCGTCGTCACGGTTTCGACGTCGCAACTCGCTCACCGATCCGATACCCTGGCAGGGAGATGCAGATCTGCGTTCAGTTCGAGGAAAATATAGCGCGTTATAAATTCCAAGAGAATCTCTACAACATGTCACATCCATCAATCAATCAATCACCTCATTTCAAGTACAAAAAAACCCATGCTTTCTCTCCCCAAAGTTAACTCTTTCTCACCCTCTCTCTTACACCACCTTACATGTCAAGTACCACATCCATCACTCACCTCACCCATCACTCCATCACCCATCCCTCTTTCCTTACAACTTTCTCTCTCTCTCTCATTCTCAACACATTTCCAAGCAACATTTTCAAGAGAGAGAGAGAGAGTGGTGCACGTCCAAGCCCTCCTATATGAGAGAAAAGTGATTTTTGGTGGCCCACCTTTCCATTCCAAAAGCTCTCATCCTAGCCATCCAATTCCCATCTCTACCATCAAAGTGAAGCTCTAAGAGACCAGCTTTCCAACGGACCGAGAAGATCAAGCAGTGGGTGCTTCTATAGGCTAGTTTTCATGATTTTATGATGGATCAAGTGAGACCTACTAATCAATGGTATGGATCTCACTTTGGACCCTAAGATGTAACCGATGGCCCAACTTGATCATCATGATCACTCCATGATGGGGTCATTCTCCATGGACCCCATCATGTTGTTTACTCTCTTAGTTGAATGAGATCATTTAGACCTTTCGTTTTGGTAGAGGAGGGATCTCCACCGTTGATCTTGATTTGGTGAGCCCACAAGCAATGGGACCCGCTTGATGTATGATTAGATGTATGGAAGGGAAGGCTCATAGTGTCGGAGCCCTCCATGCACGTGTATCCCTTGATCTCTCTTTCTCTTTCACTCTCTCTCCCTCTCTTTTTCATGTTTTGTGTGATGGAATGGCCATGTGGCCCACCCGAATGGACCCCACCATGGAGTATGTTTTGAATTCAAGCTTATTATAGGTGGGGCCCACTTTATATAGGGATCGTATCCACCCCACCTATCATTAGGTGGCCCACGTAAGCAGGGCCCACCTTAATATTTCCGTACGCCCAAGCAAAAAAAAAAAAGAAAAGAAAGAGAGTCCAGAGACGTTATCTTTGGACGTGAAGGTAAAAACACAAATATTAGCCTTTTTCAAGGCATTAGAGGTGGGCCACTTGTATAGGACCCACCTTGACGTTTGTATCCAATTCAAGCCATCCATCTTTTTTTCCCAACTCATTTTACGTGTTGAGCCGAAAAATGAAGCTGATCCAAGTTTCTGGCGGGTCATACCTTTGGAAATAGTCATTTTCACCGTTTAAATACAATTTAATTTGTCTGTACGCCGGAATACATTGAACATTAGACTCATTTGGTTGGCCTCGAGTTGTGGAATCCAATGGCTAGGGTGGATTTCACTAATGCGGGCCCCACACCCAAAAAACCTTGGAAAAACAGGTTTAAAAAAAAAAATTAAGCAGCAGACGCCGCTGGCCAGAGGCGCAGACAGTGCCTGCGTTGTAGGTAGGCGTCCCAGCAGGGACCCACGACTCCAGCCGTGGGCCCCACCTTGATGTTTATTTCCCATCTAACCCGTCCATGAGGTGGCCCACCCCCTGAGGTGGGCCCTCTCCAAATAATGAGCCACATCTAAAGCTTAGGTGGCCCACACCGTAGGAAACAGTGGGATTAGACGTATACCATTGAAGCCCTTTCATAGGCCACAGAAGTTTTGGATCAAGCTGAAATTTATATTTTCTCTTCATCCAGGTCTGTACGACCTTATCAACAGATTAGATGGAAAATATATGTTATTATGGGCCCCACGTGGGAGCCCACAGTGATGTATGTGTTGTACTCCCACCGTCCAGGCAGACGGTGGAGTCCACAGTGATGTATGTGTTGTAATGCCACTGTCCAGCGGACGGTGGAGCCCACTGTGATGTACACGTTTGTCCACACTATGTGTGTGTGAATGTGTGTGTGTGTGTGTGTGTGTGTGTGTGTGTGTATGTGTGTGTGTGTATATATATATATATATATATATATTATAATATTGTGTATTTTATATATATTATATATGTATATATGTATGATGGTGGGCCTTTATGTGGACCCCCACCATGATGCATGTGTTGCATCCAAACCGTCCATTTATTTTATAAGCTCATTTTATGGCTTGAGCTAAAAATGAGTCAGATCTATGGTTCAAGTGAGCCCACCTTGGTATGTGTATAGGGCTCATGTTGATTTATTTGTGGCCATTCATTGAGGCCTACCTTGGTGTACATATAAGGGCCATGGGATCAGGCCCATTTGACATATATAAGACCCATGGGATTAGGCCCATTTGACATATATAAGGCCCATGGGATTAGGCCCATTTTGATATATTCCAAGGCCGTGGGTTAAGGCCCATTGTGATGTACTCTAAGGCCCGCAGGTTATAGCCCATTGCAATGTACATCAGGCCCATTAATGCGGCCCACTTGCTTGATAACTAAAAGGCCCATGTGATATGGCCCATTTGATGTATTTAAGGCCCAATGGGAGGTACCTAAGGTCCATTGCAATGTGTGATTCCTCCATAGTTTGTGTAATAATGTTTTATGGCAGGTCGTGCCCTAGGAGCAATGATGGTTTGACGCCCACATTGTAAGTACAATGTTAGTTAAATGTCCGTATTGTATCTCTCCTTAGGGCCCATTGGTAAGCCCATACTAGTTGTGTATAGGCCGTCTAGGCTCATCTGCATCGTAAGAGTAGTCTATTATTTTATAACATGCTTAGTATAATCTCATGACTCATGCCCATACGCATCATATGTATGCTTGATATGAATAGTGACTGATCATAGCATACACCATTAGGAAGACCATTTACAGGACTCGTTATAAGACAGAGTACCCCACATGATCGCACAGTACACGTTGGATTACCGCATGATTTAATGATGTGATTCATGTATCTCGCATATGTGTGACTTAATCACTGCACGCCCTAGCGACATCAGGGCCGTGGCCTCCATAAGTACATTGTGGATGGCCGTATCAGATAGAGAAAATACTTTGTTCTATCACTGTGGGCACTCAGGATGTCCTTGGATGAAAGTCTCAGAACCTTTTTGGTACCAGGAGTTGCTCCAATGTCTAAACCGAGTGGTTAGATGAGCGCCCGAGTGCCGAATACCAGTAGGCCGCGTCTCCCACTGTGTCGTGGTTGGTTAGAAGAGAGTTTGGCCTTATCCGCCTGAGTAAGGGGGCTATAAGCTAGGCTGAGTTTGACCAGCTCGCAAATGAGTCCGCGATCGACAAGCCAGGTAGGTATTGGCAGACTACTGCTTAGGCAGATAGTGAGGTCTATTCCACTCGCTGGGCTGCGCGACTAGGGAGGCGTTAGTCAGTGTGAAGTGTACTAGACCTCGGTGATATCCAAAGAGGAACTATACTGATATGTGTACTTGATGAGTACTGGCTTCCTTGGATTGCATTTCGCATATGACATTCGACTATGTAAACCTCGCATTTACATCGGTGTGGCCGATTGCATTCATGTCTCGCATCGCATGGCCTTGGTATGGTCGATAGCATTCATGCTTTGCATCACATAGTCTTGGTATGGTTGGTTTTATTTATGGACTTACCGCATATTTTCACAGTACTCTGATATTGCAATTGGCACTTGCCTTGCGCACACACTTACACCACCCTCTAAGCTTTTGTAAGCTTATGCACGATAATTACGTGCAGGTAGTGTTGGACAATAGCAGCGCTGAGGTAGGAGTGCGCATCTGGCTATTTCGGAGTTTTTGATCACTTTGTATTTTTCTTTTTCGCATTGTACTTAAAGTTTTTGATATAGTGGATATGTGGTGATGTTGTATTGTGATTTGGTTATGCTTGTGGTTATACTTCATTACAAAAAAAAAATCATTCTGAAAATCCTCCTTATAGGATCCCAAGATCGAAATCTGGCATATGATTGCCAAGAGCCGAGAATGGGGCACTACGGAGGCTATCGGCACCAGATTCGGCGATCGAGATTCCTGTGAATTCGATTTCCGGGTTTGGGGCATGACAACTTAGATTTATTTTCAGATCTTGCACGGACTGCGATTTTTTAAGTCAGTTTTCACAGAGGTGCGAAAGGAAAGTTGCCTAAACTATAAATAGGTGCCCCTAAGGCTTTTCTAGGGTATGAAAAATAATTCTACGGTGTGGGCAAAGGGTTTTCTCTGTACTTTCAAGAGAGAGGTTAGTATATTGCCTTGTAATCTTCATTTTTCTTCATAGTGGAAGTTTGCATTCGTGGTTTTTTACCCTTGTTTGGGATTTTTCCATGTATATCTTGTCTTGTGGTTTGTTTGGAATGCTTTGATTATATTTGTAGTCTATATTTCTTCTTGTTTATCATTTGTGGGTGAGATCGAAGATTAGATCTCAGTTCACTGCGTTGTTGGCGTGCTGCACAACAACTGGTATTAGAGCTATTAGTTTAGTTCTATTAGGAGCGATGACGGAAGAAGAGAAGACTAGAATTGAGAAGTTTGATGGTTCAAACTTTACCTTTTGAAAGATGTAGATGGAGAATTATCTGTATCAGAAGGACCTCTATATTCTTTTAGGAGGAAAAGAGAAGAAACCATAAAAGATGACAGATGATGAATGGTTTTTATTGGATCGAAAGACTTTAAAAATGATCTGACTCTTTTTGTTTAAGAGCGTTGCCTTTAATATATCAAAGGTGAAAACCACAAAAGAATTAATGAAAGTCCTACCCACCATGTATGAAAAACTCTCAGCATCTAACAAGGTTCATCTTATGAAACAGCTATTCAACATGAAGATGTCAGATGGTGAGAGCGTGGCTGAACATCTAAATGAGTTCAACACATTCACAAGTCAATTGGAATCCGTTGACATTATTTTTGAGGATGAGATGAGGGTGTTATTGATCTTGTCCAGTTTTTCGGACAGTTGGGATGGTTTGGTGATTACTGTGAGCAATTCTTCAGGGTCGACAAAGCTAAAATTCAATGAAGTGGCTGGTCTAATTCTCGGCGAAGAATCTAGAAGAAAGGCATCAGGAGTTTCAAGGGATTCAGGGAATGCTCTAAACGTTGAAGGAAGAGAAAGATCTCTGAACAAAGGAAGAAATAAAGATGGACGTTCTAAGTCGAGGAAGAAGTCCAAGGGACCAAAAGATAAAGACGAGTGTTGGCATTGCGGCAAGAAGGGGCACACGAAACGTGATTGCAGGGCACTCAAAAAATAAGAAGAAAGCTCTCAAGGAGGGAAGGATTCAGTGAATCTATCTAAAGAGACTGACACAAAGGTGTTGATCTTATCTCTTTATGTGATGAATGAGTCTTGAGTTATAGACTCGAGTGCTTCATTTCATTCCACTTCATGTAAGGAAGTTCTGCGTAACTATGTATTAGGCAACTTCGGGAGTCTACTTGGGTAATGATGAGTTGTGCAGTATTGTTGTAAAGGGAGACGTTTATATAAATCAGAAAGATGAAATGGATTTGAAATTGAAGGATGTCAGACATGTACCGAGTTTAAAACGTAACTTGACCTTAGTAGGGCAGTTGGCTGATACCAGTTATGTGACGACATTCATCAATGATTTCTGAAATATCACAAAAGGTACCTTGATGATATCTCAAGGTAAGAAGGAAGGTACTTTATACGTGACTTAAGGATCATATAGTTCACTCGCAGTCGCATCAACTGGAGTGAATGGGCAGTTATGACATCAGAGGTTGGGACATATGAGTGAGAAAGGGATGAAAGTGCTATTGTAGAAAGGGAAGCTACCAAGGCTGAAGTATATTGACTTAAAATTCTGCAAGGACTGTGTATGGCAAGCATAAGAAGATAAGTTTCAAGAAGATAGGACGCACTTCAAAGACGCATCTGTTAGAACTTATACACACTGATGTATGGTGACCGGCACAGATATTATCTCTTGGTGGCTCACGTTACTTTATTTCTTTTATTGATAATACTAGTAAAAAATTGTGGGTATATTTCTTAAAGCATAAATCTGATGTATTTGATGTATTTAAGAAGTGAAAAGTTTTGGTAGAAAATGAGACAAATAAAATAGTAAAATGTCTCAGATCTGATAATGGGGGAGAGTACTGTGATAAGAGGTTTGAGGAGTATTGTGCAGCAAATAGAATCAAACATCAGAAAATGATTCCAAGGACACCAAAGCAGAATGGTGTAGCTGAGCGCATTAACAGGACCATCCTTGAGCGCGCCAGGAGCATAATGTAATATCCTGAATTTTCACAGCCAGAATATATACTCGTGCCCAAAGAAACAGGGGTGTTAATATTGTAAAGTGAGAATATCTAGAGGACTTGCCTTGAGATTTTCTCCCATCGACATCACATTCATTTACATTTTTAATGGAACCCAACCATAAGAATGAAATTAACTATTACGGTTTACGCTTTCTTACTCCAAAAGAAAATAAATAAATCATCGAAGGCTCTCACTATGGGAGCATAACATAAATCCCATTAATAGAAAAAATGTTAGTAAAACTAATTCTTATTTCTCTATTTTATTTGTCGTGCTCTTCCTCGAGTCATTGATCCTCTGGTTCTTCCAGCTTTTTGTCACCTGCATCATCTATACGGTTGGGAGAGGATCAATGCCCTACTCATAGTAAAGGTTACCCTTTAAGATTAACAATAATTCAAGAGATTCTTAAAGATAAAGTAAGGGTACTGATATGTCTTGTACTCCACTAATATATGAGACAGTATGCACAAACAACCTATATGAGATGCATGCTTAGCATAGCGTGTGCGACTCATCACACGTAGTGATTGTCACAATGTGGAATATAGTTTATAGAAAATCTGACTCAACCCGCATCCCATAACTACAGATATTCATCGGCATGGACAATGCTTACGTAGATTTACGCGAACATCTTAAGGTAACACAACACGCAATTATGGGATTTACGTAACACGATGTATTCATGGAGCAACTAATTGCAACATCCAATCCCAAAAAGTTGATATAACACGTATGTCAATTTACATACATCGATTGTGCACCACACCAACCAACCCACGGAATTACGTGTCGACCAAGAGGGCCGCTACCCGTAACACATTACGTCCATAATAAGATATTTGAATCACTAGTTGTGATACCTCGTAACACATCACTTGCACTTATAAAGAATATAACTGAATCATAGAGGTTCTGGAATAACAAGATACATGTCCACACCTTTAAAAATAGACAGCACAAGGCCAATATAATAAAGAGAAGAGTGACAATGGTCAACTCAGCAAAAGTGGCAATGGCCAACATAACAAGAGAAGAGTGACAATGGTCAACTCAATAAAAGAAGAGTAACAAAGCCAACTCAAATAAAAAGATGAGTGGCATACCCAACTCAAATAAAAAGATGAATGGCATAGCCAACTCAAATATAAAGACGAGTGGTAGAGCCAACTCAAATATACAGACGAGTGGCAGAGCCAACTCAATAATGGATGAGGTAGGGGCAAGGCTTGCATCCATAGCCTCACATAAATTCAGAGAAATTATTGGTACTTGAGACACCATGTCATAATCCCAACAGAGCTAATAATATAAAATAAATCAATTGATAGGATAATTCCCAGAGAACATGCAAACATGAAATACATGATAATTTATATCATAAAAGGCACGAAAGAGGCCAATAATTGATGTAAAACATATAATAGCATGGAAGATTCAAAGTGATATGTAAAATGCCAGATAAAATACATGTAAAGGCAAGATTAAATTCATGAAGACATGAAAAGACAGGATACAATTATGAACTTAAATTATAGTAAGCCTAAAGGATAAAGCCCTTACCTTTCGAGTAGGATCTCGCTCTTAATATATTTGTATCGTAGTACCCAAATCTAGCAATATTAACACGATTCATATTATTAGTCTTCCACATCATGGAATTTGTATGGTTGTTCAAAATCTTGCCCAAGATGTAGCTTTAGAGTAGTTTTATCCTAATTAGGAATTCTTATTTGAATAATCATGATTATCTATCTACTCAATCCAGCCACCATCCTTATTCCCAAAATTCTCAAGGTAATTTAGCGAGTCTCTACGCTGAGTCGACTCGGTGTGACTCGCTAACTAACCAATCCAACCCGAAATAAAATCTGGTCCATGATCTAGACTAAAAATAAATTAACGGGGAATCTTACCCATTAAGAAGACTAACTGCGACTAAACTCGCAGTTGGACTCAATGATTCCACTGAATCGACCCGAATACCTCTTCTCTCTCATTCTTTCTTTCCTTTCTCTTTTCTCTTTTCTTTTGTTTTCTTTCTTTTCTTCCCTTCTCTTTTCTCTTTTCTTTTCTTTTCTTTCTTTTCTTTCCTTCTCTTCTTTCTCATTACGTCCAGCAGAGCGACTCAGCCCATGCAGCAGCCTCCTTTCTCAATCGGTCTCTCTCTCTCTCTCTCTCTCTCTCTCTCTCTCTCTCTCTCTCTCTCTCTCTCTCTCGCTCTTTTGTTATATTCGTCTGTTGCCAGTGAGATGTTCTTTATAGCATGGAGTGAAGTTTCCAGAATTTCCTCTGCGAAGGCTTTCGCAGCCTCTATTTCTGGTGCGGCGAAATCGCAAAGGCAGGACCTACGTGCGATGACCGTTGCATTGGGTCCATCCATTCTGATTAGTCCGACCACGTAGGGTGGTCGAAATCCCCTCTCTCGAAGTTTGGACCGGGTTTGGCTGTCTTTTATTGCAGATCGACTAGCTTTCTCGGACACTGGCTTTTTACACACGATCTGCTACGGTGAGTGCTGTGAGGCCCATATTCTTTGATATTTTATGAAATCCACTCCTTCCATTAGATTTTCGTTGAAATCACAGCTAAAGAGGGTGTGGTATGGATCGAATCTGCGGTGACCCACAAGATTTCTCTTTAGTATCATCTATCCTACGCTCGAATTTATGAAGTTGATCTCGTTGCTTCCTTGCAAATTCTTCCTCTAGGCTTTGATCCGACAACCCGTTGGAGGCCAATGGACGATCCAGATCAAGCGTTTGGATTGGACTGGTGGCCCATCCACATCGTCCGTAAGTCCCTATTTTCGCAACGAAACATCCACTGAGAGAGGACTCTCTCTCTCTCTTCGTGAAACATGCGGTTCAGCCTTGCGTTGTCCGACTTATAATCTCCATACCTTGCAGGTGCGTGTGATCTATGCACACGCACCAAGTACGTGGTGTTTATGGTGATGGTTCTGATAAATCTACATTATCCATTAGCTTTCCCATCTAATTTAAGGGGTTGAGCCCAAATTCGAAGCATATCTTAAGATCAGGTGGCCCCAGATTTTATTAATAAAGGTTTATTTGTCCATTGGGTCTATTTTAACAACGTTATTATATTTATCGTTAATTTAAGAGTTTTGTGACATTTAGTGGTTCTGCACCGTTGAGGCCATGTTTCTAAGTGATTCTTATGAAAGGGCCTATGTCTAAATCCTTATGGATGAAGGATCATACATTGATTTGGCCTGAGGGAGTGTACATTTACTACTCCACGTGATCAACAGTCAAATGACCTGATTTATGAATGGGAGTCACTTTCGATGATTAGATTCACGTCAAGGTATAAGTGTCAGGTAAGAATGTGAGATTTGTATTATACACATGCACAGATCATGTTAATCTTCTTAGTAATGCTCGAGGACTTTCGATGCTCAAGCATTGAAAAGTTCGGGGTGTTACACATAAGGTTACATACAGGATCACCTAAGACCTTTTGGGCAGATGTTGTGAATACTGCTGCATATCTTATCAATAGAAGTCTCTCGGCACCATTGGATAGTGGGCTACTAGAAGAAACATGGATAGGGAAAGAAGTGAACCTTGCACATCTTACAGTGTTCGGGTGCACTTCATATGTTCACATTGATCCAGAGCACAGAAACAATCTAGGTGCGAAGTCCAGGAGGTGCACGTTTATAGGCTACAGGCAGCATGATTTTGGCTACAGGTTTTGGGGTGTAAAAAATAGAAAAATCATTAGAAGCAAGGGCGTAATCTTCAATAAAAAAGTGATGCACAAAGACAATGTGCAAGAAAATAAGGTCGAGGAGAAAGAATTTGTAGAGTTGGAAGAGTTACCAGACATGGGTGTTACAACACCACAGGATGATCATGCATAAGAGCATTATAAGGCAAAGCCACAGACAACAGTTATGAGGAGGTCTACTTGGGAGAGGAGACCCACGGTCTAATACTTACCCTCCTTACATTATCTACTGCTGACAGATAATGGTGAACCAAAGTGTTTTGAAGAGACATTATAATCAGATATACGAGTTAAGTGGGAGCAAGTCATGGATGATGAGATAGACTCTCTTGAGTCTAATCATACATGGGAGCTAGTTACTCTATCCAAGGGTAAGAAAGCTCTTCATAACAAGTGAGTTTACAGACTGAAGGAGGAGCACGATGGTTCGAAATGATACAAGGCTAGATTGGTTGTGAAATGGTTTCAACGAAAGGCAGATATTAATTTCACTAAAATATTTTCACCTGTGGTGAAAATGTCTATGATTCGCATGGTCTTGAGTATAGTGGTTACAAAAGACTTACATCTAGAGCAACTAGATGTTAAGACAATCTTTCTTTATAAGGACCTTGAAAAATAGATATATATACATTAGCCGACAGGATACGTGGCACCAAGAACGGAGAACAAAGTGTGCAGACTGAAGAATAGTCTATATGGCCTAAAGCAAGCCCCGAGGCAGTAGTACAAGAAGTTCGACAGCTTCATTTTAGGAAATGGTTTTAGGAGATGTCATGCAGACTACTGTTGTTATTTGAAGAAGTTTGATACATTATACATCATCTTTCTGTTGTACGTTGATAATATGCTTGTGGTCGGTTCAAGAATGAAGGACATCTCAGATCTCAAAAAATAACTGTCTAGAGAATTTGTCATGAAGGATTTAGGAGCTGTAAAAAAAATCCTAGGCATGAGGATAAAGTGTAAAAGGAAAAATAAGAAATTAGTTTTATCACAGGCAGAGTACATAGCTAAGGTACTTGATCGTTTCAATATGGGAGGTGTTAAGTCAGTTAGCACTCCATTAGCTAACCACTTCAAGCTATCTAAGGAGCAAGGTGCAAAGACGCAGGAGGAACGGGACTACATGACTAAAGTCCCATACGCATCAGCTATTGGGAGTCTCATGTATGCTATGGTGAGCACAAGGTTAGACATTGCTCAAGCAGTGGGAGTTGTTAGCAGGTTCATGAACAATTCCGGGAAGGAACATCGGGAAGTTGTGAAGTGGATCCTCAGATACCTAGTAGGTACTAAGGATGTAAGGTTATGTTATGAAGGATCAGAAATCAAGCTATAAGGCTACGTGGATTCAGATTTGGCAGGAGATATTGACAGTAGAAGAAGCACTACAGGTTATGTTTTTTCTCTAGGTTGTGCTGCAGTCAGTTGGGTCTCTCAGTTACAAAATTAAATATCTATCAGTACGACAGAAGCAGAATATATTGCGGCTACAAAAGTATGTAAGGAGATGGTGTGGATGCAAGGTTTCATAAAAGAGTTGGGGAAGAAGCAAGCAGATTGCAAACTGTATAGTGACAGTCAGAGTGCAATACACATGCCAAAGAATTCAGCCTTTCATTCAAGGATCAAGCATATTGCCATCAGATATCACTTCATACGTTCGCTACTGGAAAATAGATCGATTGCTTTGGAGAAGATTCATATAAGTGAGAATTCTGCGGATATGCTGATCAAGACGGTCACATGGGAGAAGCTGAAGCTCTGTTTAGCTTTGATTGGTTTTCAAGCTTGAAGACGGGGAGGTGATGCACTCCGGATATAGAAGATGAAGATTTATAGTGATGTGTTTATAAGTGAAAGATTGTTAAGATGTGGAACCACATCTGGGGTCACTCAACCAGTTGAGTGCCCTGCTCGACCGGTCGAGTGGCCCACTCGACCAGACGAGGACTGGCTCAAATCAAATTCCAGCGAGCATCAGGTTTTGGGTTCCGAGGTGCTCGACTAGTCGTGGCCCATGCTCGACCAGTCGAGGGTCTACTCAACCGGTCGAGCAGTCGAGGTTACGCAGATTTGTTTTCGAATCTTGCACAAACTGTGATTTTTTGAGTCGGTTTTCATAGAGGTATGAAAGGAAAGTTGCCTAAACTATAAATAGGTGTCCCTAGGGCTTTTCTAAGGTATGAGAAATAATTCTAAGGTGTGGGCAAAGGATTTTCTCTGTACTTTCAAGGGAGAAGTTAGTATATTGTCTTGTAATATTCGATTTTCTTCATAGTGAAAGTTCGCATCCATGGTTTTTCACCCTTATTTGAGGTTTTTCCACATGTATCTTGTCTTATGGTTTGTTTGGAATGCTTTGATTCTGTTTCTAGTCTATATTTCTTCTTGTTTATCGCTTGTGGGTGAGACCTGAGATAGGATCTCGATTCACTACTTTGTTGGCGTACTGCGTAATACTTGCAAGGTGGATAGTCCACATTGAAGGTAGACCCGCACAATAGACGGTTTGCATTGATGATACAGCCATGGTGGACACAATAAAATGAATAGTCTACATCAAAGGTTGGCCCCATATGATAGATGGTGAATATTAAGGGTGAATAAAACAAACTTGAGAGATAAGTACTTTTACATTGTTTTTTTAGCCTGTGATTAATAAGCACGATGCATACTTACCTACAATGCAAGTATAAAGTAGGATAAATTAGTTGAGTCATAAGTAACTTGCAGAATGTGGCTTACAATCTAAATGAGGCCATTGATAATATCAAGAGTCACCTCTAAAATATTCCCATCGTGGACAAGCCACCCCTCAACAGAAGTGGATCGTGATTGGACTCCAGGGACCAAACCAGGCAACTCGAGTCACCCAGTGTAAAAGATAAAAACTTGGAACGAAAGTGTATTCTTTTCTGCTGAGGAATGGAAACTTGATTAAACATGCCTATGTCAATATTAATATATATATATATATATATATATATATATATATATATATATATATATATATATATGGAAAAGGTACAATGCGCTTGAGCTGATTTTAACATCCCATGAGTTCAAGCTGTGTGGGCCCCACCGTGATGCGTTTTGAACATGTACCCCATCAGTCAGATGCATCATTCCATCGTGGGCCTAGGTCTTAAAAATCAAGTCAATCCGTTACTTGTGTGGGCCACACCATATACAGAAGTTGAGAGGAGCAATGCACCATTAAAACGTTCATAATCATTTTTGGGGTCCTCCGAGATGTGGTTTGCAAATCCAGCCCATCCACTATGTGTGTCCCACTTGGATGAGGGTTCAGACCAAGTTTCAGATGCATTCAAATTTCAGGTGGACCCCACCAAGTGCGTTTATATGTTTTTGGCATGTCTTCACATGATTTTAGATGGTATAGCCCACTTGAGTCCCGGCTGATTTTTGAGATGCCCCATAATTTAAAGGGGACCCATCAAATGCACGGTGTTGATGGTCGACATGCATCACGGTGGTGCCCACACAGCTCAACCTCATGGCAGCTTATCGTGAGCTCGAGCGCATAGTAGCTTTTCCCATATATATATATATATATATATATATATATATATATATATATATATATATATATATATATATATATATATAAATAACTCTTGTCAATATAGCCTTAAGAATTAAATGGGTCTCAATCACAATGGCAGCCGTCCGATTGAGAAGGGCAATGACATGTCCAAACGGACGGGAGAAACTTGTTGATTATATATTAAGCTAGAAAATCTAAGCCATGGTTAAAATACTAGGAGATTCAGACCCGACTCATCCAGTCTCAAGTTGAGTCAGGACTCGCTCGAATTAGATTTAAATCGGCTTGGCTCGGCCAAGTCAGCAATGACTAGCCTGGTTGATTCATACTCCAACCGAGCCCAAGTCACCCAACGCATCTTTGTATGAAAATCATGACCTGGACAATATTTACCACCTGATGGAAATTTTAGATCTTGCACATGTGTGTCATGTTAGCACATGTGCTTGGAGTAGGCGAGCACTAGGAAGCAGTGTGGCAAATATCAGCTGTATTTCGAAAATCTACCAATAATATCGTGAAAAGCACATTAAATAATATTATTCTAATATTATCACCAGATTTCTATTAGTGATATTTTCGTCAAAATAGTAAAAAGTTTACAGAATTTGTTGTATAAATATTATTAGAAATTTTATATTTATTTATTATCACAAAATTACTACTGAATTCAAATTTTACTGAAACAAAAATGATGGTAGAGTAACTTCTGAGGGATGAAATTACAAATTACCCTATTTATTCTTTTTAATAAGTAATAAAGTTGAAAATTGTGGAGCCAGAGTTATATGTACATATGACATTCAGCGCTTTAAATTTTAATAGATGAATCCTATCGCAAAGATCAAACAAATAAAATTCTTGTGTATCCAACCAAAAGGTAGGCTACATCATACATATAGTGCCAAAAACATCCATATTTTCACATAGCCCGTTTGGTAAATTGATTGACTAAATCTTCCGTTTGAGTGAGAAAAACAATGAACGACGTGGATAAAACACTTACATCACGTTGGGCCCCACAGAGCCTTGTCTAGACGGATTATCATCTGGGCTGGGGTAGGACGCAATCCGCATCCTCTTTCTTTTGCATTAATGCGGAACGGGCGGAAACGGATTGACTACTCCCCCTGCCACTAGCTTGGTCGTAGTAGTCGGTGCTCTATAAGCCTCACCATGATGCATGTGTTTCATCTCGGCATTCATTTTTACATATCATATTATGGCTTTATCTCAAAAATAAAAGGGATATAAATCTCAGAGGGACCACACCAAAGGAAAACAATAGTGATTGGATATCCACCATTAAAATCCTCCCAAGGCCTAGTGTACTGTTTATTTGACATTTAATCTGTTGATTAGGTCATATAGAAATAGATGAAGTGAAAAAACAAATATCACCTTGATCCAAAACTTTTTTGGCTCCCAACATGTTTTTAATGGTTAACGTTCAATCAACACTGTTTCTTGTAATGTGGTCCACTTGAGATTGGGATATACCTTATTTTTTATCTTATACCCGAAAATGATCTAAAAAAATAGATGGACAACATGGATGAAACACATACATTATTATAAGGCCCACAAAGCATAAACCACCCTCCATTGGCTGGTGGCAAGGGAGCAACCAATCCGTTTCCTGAACAGGCCGCGTAATGGAAGCAGATTGTGCAGTAACTCACTCCGCTTAACGTACTGAGTAAACTCTGTGAGGTCTATCATGATTCATGTATCTGATCCACTCCGTCCATCCATTTTATCATATAAATTTAGGGCCTGAGCCCAAAACTTAATCATATAGAATGTTTAAATGGACCACAGCACATGAAACAGTTGAATTGAACGCTATCGTTGAAAAATGAGCCACGAAAGTTTTGGATCAAACTTATATTTGTTTTTTCTCTTCATCCATGTCTGTATGATCTTATGAACAGATTAGATGACAAATAAACATCACTGTGGAGCCTAACAAGATTTCAATGGTTGAAATCATTATTCAGACCGTTTCCTGTCATATAATCAACTTGAGACTTGGATTTGGTTCAATTTTAAGCTCAACTCCTTAAATGATATGAAAAAATTGATGGACAGAGTGGATTTCTCAAAAAAGCCCACGGTAGGCCCCACCTAACTTTTTTGAGCAGTTTTTCATGTCAAAGGCTTTTGCAGAAAATATGGGGTCGTATTTTAATAACCAGCTTCATTGGTTGGTTTGGAATTTTCAACATCCAACTGCTTGTGTGTTTAGGGTGTGTTGCTAGCACTCAACCTCATGAAAAGGTACTATGCAGTAGAGCGCATATTATCTTTTCCTATATATATATACATAGACACACACACACACTCACTGACTGGAGGAACTCTAATAATTTCATTTCTCAAGAATTATTATTATGGTAGATTCTGTTTGTAGAGTTATTATTTGGTGAACTCCATGGTTAAGAGGAACTTTGGGATAAAAATCTTTAAAAACTTAAACAATTCACATTTCTTATTCTAATAATATTTTAAGAAAACTTTTGAAAAGCTCCTGTGAAATTTGAGATTCATGCTAAGTGATGTAAGCACACATATTCTTACTACAATTGGACTTAAAGAAGCCAGAATGGAAGTGAAAGCGGTCCATTCAGCCTAGTTTGGACCATAAATCAACAGTAACTGTGCCCAAGCTTGTTTAAATTTATATCAAATAATGAAAAATTGTTGTTTGAAGTTTGGACCATAAATCAATAGTAACTTTGATCCAAACATCCTTATGAAACGCACGCCCTATCAATTTTTGTGTAATCTATCTAGAGTCAATTGCCCCATTTAACAAAAAAATGCACCATTCTGATTCAAAATTATGATTTTAAAAATTACTTATAATCATGTTAAGAATCTTCTATGAAAACATATCTTTATCTCGGTAAATTAGGCCTTACAAGTGTTATTATTTTGGATAACTAATAATTTTGTTATTTAGGATAACTTCTAAATGAATTAAGATGTTATGTAAACTTAACCATATCTCAATACAATTTTAAATTTTCCTTTTTCATACCTGTGAATTTAAGAACTATCTCGTATATTCAAGATTTTGCCTGTCCCAAGAAAGATAGCGATCTTCTGCTCATTATTTTACACCATTCTCTAAGTCATTAGGAAGGGCCCTTATGGCCATCCTCGATTGCACGCTAACCCTGCCACCTATCCACCCATTTTGCCAACTCATATTAGAGCATGAGCTACCCTAAAATGAGCCCACAACTTGGTTGGGAACCCACAACCAGCTATGTGGGTGGTACCCTGGGGCTGCGTTGTGCATGTACAGATCCATTCATCTTACCAACTTCTTTTTTCTTTTTTTTTCCTTGTATATGTACAGATCCATTCATCTTACCAAGTTTTTTTCTTTTCATCTTACCAACTCATTTATAGCATGTAACAAAAAATGACGCAGATAGAAATCTCAGGACTACACCATAGGAATGAAAACTTCCTAGGATCTACTGTAATGTTTTTATGCCATCCAACCTGTTGGTAAGGTCAGACGAGCCTAAATGAAGGGCGTGGATTGCACTGTAGCCTAGATAGAGAGGAATGGTCCAGGCAAGGACTTTGTAGAGCCCACCTTGGTGTTTGTGTTTTATCCATGTCATTCACTTATTTTGACTTAACATTTTAGGGCATGAGACAAAAAAGGAAGTAGATAAAAGGCTTAAGTGAATCAGGCTACAGAAAATAGTGGAGATTGAATACCCACAATTGAAAACCTCTTGGGAGCTACAAAAGTTTTAGATCAAGGAGAAATTTATGTTTCCCTCTCACTTAGTCTGTGTGACCTGATGAACAGGTTGGATGACAAATAAACATCATGTTGGACCCTAGGAAGGTTTCATCAATGGGCGTCATTATCACCACCGCCTCATGTGATTTGGTCCACTCAAGCCTTCAATTTGCCTCTTTTAAGAGCTCCTATCCTAAATGATATGTCAAAAAACACTTGGATAAAATACATACGTCTTCCCTGAGAGGGCCGTCCGTCTCTAGCTACATCCCGATGTGGGGTAGTACCCAATCGGCACCCTTGTAAGAAGGGAAAACAAACATATCAGCTTGATCCCCACAAAGTTTTTAATTGTTTTTGACCACCGTATGTGGTCCACCTGATATTTGTATCTACTTGGTTTTGGGCTCATGCCATAAAATAGGTTGGTGGACAGCATAGATTCATAATGCACACATCAAGGTGGTCCATCTGACATTTGTATATGCTTCGTCTTGAGCTCATGCCATAAAATAGGTTGGGAAAACCGGTGGACAGCATAGATTCACAATGCACACACGTCAAGGTGGGACCCATGGTCAGGGTACCACCCACATCGCTGGTTCCAAGGTCTCAGCCAAGTTGAGCCCCTAAAATGAGGCAGATCCAAATCTAAAGTGGACCACACTAAAGGGAAAAGAAAAAAAAATAATAGTGATTGAACGTCCACCATTAAAATCTTCCCAAGGCCAATTGTAATGTTTATTTGCCATCCAACCTGTTGATTAGGTCACACAGACCTGGTTGAAGGGAAAACATAAATAATAGCTTGATCCAAAACTTTTGTGCCCCCAAGAAGTTTTTAATGATGAGATTCAATCACCACTTTTTTTTTACTGTAATGTGGTCCACCTAAGATTTAGACCCGTCTCGTTGCTAAATTCACGACGTAAAATGAGCCTGCAAAATGAATGGACGGCGTGGATAAAACACATACATCATGGTGGGGCCCAGAGAGCACCGATAAGTGTCGACGCTACTGGCTGGGTCGGTACGCCATCCGCGTTGGACACTCCCATGGTTAAAGTTAGGAGCCGTTTTCTTTTCTTCTAAGAGAGATGATCCAGTGCCATCTCAAGATCACGGTGCGGTATATTACTCTCCTAGCTTCATCCGGACTCTTGGACACTGCAACCCATTGATCTGGACCATCCATTAGGTCAGCACACATTTCATGCCATCCATGAAAATGACATACCTGTTGTATGATGTCATCCATCCCCAAGTTGGAAACCTTTATTTTTTACAGCCACCCATTATGCCAAGCGAGGAAAGGTACAGTTAGAATTGCCTCTTTATATGAATTATTGGAGCCATACAGATCATGATAGTTGCTAACAAATGGACGTACCAAGTTGCTGATTTGACCAATTCTTATATATACTATCTTGACCGTCCATTTTATAGGCCATTGATCTGATGGTCAGAATCATAGGATTGGCATAACTTTTCATGGTAATACATGAAATTAACGATCCTGATCCATCAAGGATACTCTTAACCCACAGTGAACTTTAATTATGGGTCTTCCACACCATATCACTCCGCATCATGATCACAGCAACGGAGGAATCTGGCCACTTCTACGAGCTTCTCTTATCCTTTTGTAGGGACCGTTTGCACTGTGGAATTTGGATTGTTCGGGGGAGGTGGACAGCCCAGAAGAAGTCCTCGTCAATGTATGAAAAGGAGACTGATGAAGGGGTACAAAGCATGCAAATAGCTGAGCCAGGTCGCTTTTCTTAAAGCCATGGGAGGTACATGGTCAGCAGTAGGTGTGGGCCCGGGTCTAAAAAATTTGGTTCGGCCCTGTCATGACCCAAAAATTTGGTTCTTGATCTATCCGTTGACCAAGTGGTCTACACATGAAAATATATAGGAATGAAACCTTCAACGATATGTATGGATTTACCTAATTCAAAGTCAATTCAGGCCAGGTTGGGTAGGGCCAAAAGTATTTGAGCCCAAGCCTAGCTCACTGGCCAAGCTGATGCGTCCAACCCTACCCAAATCCAGGCCGGGCTTGTTGGGTCAGGCCGGCTACACGGCCCATTGCCACCCTTATTCAACAAACCAAGTTTACCATGCTGCGACTGGGCATTCCTGAGGCCTCTCAAGGGCCAATTCAGGAATCTGGCCCACTCGGCCTAAAGATCTCACTGTGAACAATCCCGTTAGACAAGTACCAGGCCTCTTCAAGCCCGGCCCGTGAAGCCAAATCCTGGCCCGGGCCTGTGATAGGCTAATGAAGCGGCCCAACTCCAGCCTTTAAAATTTGAACCCAGCTGAGAAGCCCAACCACCCGCTTTTGTGCTAGATCTGGGATGTTCGTTAGGGTGTCCCACCATGCATGTCATAAGACAAAAGTGACCTTGAAAAATTAAACGGGCCAGTCTTGGGCCGGGTAAAGGGCTCTTGAACATAATTTAAGATCATGCCGATTAAACAAACGGACTTAAATTTTAGGTTCAGGTCCACCCACCCACGGGCCTAGTATTATACTCCAAGCCCGGATTAAAATGGGCCGATTCCAAAGGTTCGACAGGCCAACCTGACCCATTCAGCGGCCTGGATAGAGGTAGGATTGCAACCAGGTTAGCCCAGCCCATACCTGATGTAGAGCGGATTGCAAACAGTTTCATGGCTAAGATGGATCAGAAAAGGCCCGGTTGACGACAGAAGTGATCCGGACTGTCAAACCTTAAATGGGCATATATCACAATCGAGAATAAGCTATCAGATGTACCATATATGATTTTGTGGTAAGACGAGCTACTTTAGCCACCTAACCGCTACGCTAGGTTGCCCAAGCTAAATTTGCAAAATACCATCATATCTACAGTCATTTTCCTATTTTAATTTCATTTTTACCATAACTAGTAAGTTTTAGTTTGATTATAACTCTTCATCCATTGGACTTTAGGAGTTGCGCCCAACATGCTTAGAATAATTAGGAGAAAAGCATGGTGGAGCCAGATAGGACACTTACTATTTTTGGCTGAAAATCTTGCGCACTAGTGGAAATCACGACCGTCTATAAATAGTAAGTTTACTATTTATATTAAGCTGCAAATTCTATGAATTTTAGTTATAGTTTGGTTATGAAACTTCTCCCATGGCTGAAGTAGGGGTTGTGAACTCATTTATTTAATTCAACCAATTAAATTACGAATTTTATAGAATTTATTTATATTTTCCTTACTTTTTTTCCTTGTTGATTTGAGAAGTTTCTATGAGGATTCCAAAGAAGCTCCGTGGATTTGGAGTAGTTATCCTTGAGGAAAACCGTGTCCGACCTCATCACGCTCATGCCAGTCAATACCCAGCCCGCTTTTCTGGACTTAAGTGAGCCCAAGGGCTCAGTACTCTGGTTCAACATTAGCTAAGTCCTCAGGCCCAGTAAATAACTGGCTTCTTCAATAGCTTCACGCAAGGCATGGTTTTGACTTGCCGACTTGGCCTGACTCATCCAGTCTTAAGCTGAGTCGCAACTCGCCTGAGTCAGGAAACTTGCCATTACACATGGTATGGAACTGAATTGGACTTAATCGAGTTGAGGTTGACTCGGGCCAGTCAGCAATCCATGACATGAAGGCGTAATAGACCTGTGCCTGCTCGAGCCATTTCATAGCTTACAGCATTGGTTGTGGACCCGTTTGGCCCAGTCCAGTTGCAACCTTGGATGTTTTTCTGGGCCCCGTACTCAGGGCCAGCATGTGAATGGGCTACTGACAAAAAAGGGCAGTTATGAGATAACTACCTCCATCCAGTTGTTATGAGTCACGCCCGTCCGATGCGTGGGACCGCTCATTTCGAACTAACCATCCAATTGCCCAATTCTTGTGGGATTTTAACTATCCATGTGGTGGTCCACCAAATCAACACTCTTCAATCACCATGCAGAATTTCCGCATGCTTGATAGAGATTTTATGATATGCACCTTACGGAATTCCATTCTTCTTACTTGCCTCTCAAATATGGCAATGGGCTCAAAGAGGCCATTGTAGAATTAGAATCTAAGCAAGGACTAGCACTGCCAATACTCTGATGGCCCACATTCCACTGATTCAGACCATCCATATGCTGGGCCCTTATGCAGAACAAAATCACCGAATCCTGCACAGCACACTGCATGCACTAACGTGCTGTTGCACCTATTTTCTTTTCTTCTTCTTTTTTTTCTTTTTTTAAAAAAAAAAAAATTTATATACCGTTCCACCATTTGAACAGTCTGGATAAGTGGATAAGTAGGCCCAGTTTTACACAAGGTTGACACAAACCAAGGCACCTTCGTTTGTAGGGCTATTATTGGGCTGGCTTGGAGAAGCCCGTCCTCTTTTTTAAGCTTGTAACTAGGATGGAGACCAGACCATGGAACTAAGGTTCGGGTTGATGAACGGTCTGGATCTTGCTAAAGTGGGCTAGTCCCGATTTTTACTGGTTACAAAAGGTGAGACCCAAACCCAACCTGATTTCCTAACCGGTCTAATGAATACGACCCGAACCCATTAAAAGCGGCTCAGGGGAATCGGGGTGACTCATCCAGTGGGGCCAAGTCAGGGATATTGAGAGGGTGACTCGTGGCACCGAATCAAGTCGGACTCGACTGAATCCAAGTCTATTTGGACGAGTCGCATTCCATGTCTTCGTATGCACACATGCCACTAATCGGAGAATTCTAGCCATCCAATCTAGCTAATTAAATGCTTCTTCGAACCTTTAATGGTTCAGTGGCTATGATTCTCCAATTTCCTTATTTCTTAGCCTTTTGCAACTTCATTAGGAGTGCCTACATGATCAATCGCTTAGATTTCCCTAAAAATATGACCACCTTTACAAATGAATGTAAAGCCTCTTCCTTTAAGCCAGACAAGTTTTTGAATCAAGCTAAGCTAATAGTTGTATTTTTTCCTTAGTCCAGTTTTGGTTGACTTTATCAATAGGTTTGAAGGGAAATAAATTTTATGCATCTGCTTAAAATAAAATTTGAAAAGTTTTGAATAGTAAGTGTTATGGAGAGATCCGAGCCCACGACGAAATGCCAGTCCAAGCGCCAGCCTAAACCAACTCGCTGCTACGACGTCCGAGGCATGACATGTAACGACCACAATTCTGTTTAATAGTGATATGCGTTTGTACACATAAACAACCTTTTCTAAGAAAGTAATGAATGCTTAAGATCATCATGACTCATTCTAACATCGTCCCTAATCATATTAGAAGCACTGAATTTTGATGATGAAATTCCCTTTAAGGGGGGTAGATTGTAACACCCCGTACTTTCTGTTTCTTGGGTGTTACCTTGTAACCAAACTTATTATAAATACAAACCTAGACTATCTGAATAGTTACCTTCACTATAGCCTAAATTGACCATTAAGAGGAATCTTCATCCAAAGATTTCACCATCTGATTATTAATTTGGGAAATCCAGCATAGATCTTCATTTCAGTAGTTATAAAGTCCTGTGAGCCATTCAAATAGCAAATTTTAAGGTCATTAGATCATTACCCTGGAATAAGAGAAGATCTAAATGATCAAACAAAAACTAAGTGATAGGTTGGGACTTATCTAATAAAGGTTAATAATGTAGGTTATTCGTATCGTCACATCCAACCGTTAATCCGAAATAAAATAAAATAAGTATAATAAATAAATAAATTAGCTTGAAAAAGCCTAGAATACAACTCCTAATAATAGAACCATCATATTTGAATATAAATATTCAATGATGAAAAATATAGTAATAATGAATTTGATAATAATAATAATAATAACATTATTAAAGATATTGGAACAAAAATATTTAAAAATTTAAATACATATTAGACCATCTTATCAGTAATATAACCATTGATTTCCAACTGAGAGACCCTTGGGACCGTTTTGACCGTTGACATTCAATCTTAGAATGATATGATCATCAGATCGATGAAAATCGTCCGTTAGACTCACAAAATGGAATATATGGTCCACCTGAGTTCTTAATCTAGTCCGCCTTTGCTCTGAGACCTTAGAATAACTGCCCAAAATGAATAAGCGGTGCAGATCTCTGAGATCATCATATGGGCCCCACGTTTAAATAATGCACGTGCATAAAATCACGTACACCTGGTGTACATGGAAGCTAGTTTTGGGTCAAACAAGCTCTGACTCGATCAAAATAAAAAAAAGGGAAATCTCTCCCGTTTTTTTCCTGCCTAATGCGCGTTCAAATAAGACCATTCGTTTGACATTACAAACGGCCACCATTCGAATACAGAGGTGTGATCCAGACCATCCATCAGATTTATTGGACCCCACCGACCTCGATAATGATGATATTACCAATTGAAAGTCAGGTACACCACTACTGTCAGCGAACTAACAGGCAACGCACGAGTTCAGTTGCTGACGGGGAGAGAAGAGCCATGTCGCTCGTGTTGCTGGAAGATTCGTTCATCCAAAGCATCCAAAACCCATCCACACACGCAGCGGAGGCTTCGTCACACCTACAATTTCCAGAAATAGCTCTCTATATGGCAAAAGGCGGAAGGAATAAATGTCATTTTTAGTAAAATCCGATCTCAGCCACTCCTCAACTCCTAAAAGGTTCACTCGAGTGATCTGAGGCGTCAAAAATAGGGCAACCAGATATTTCTCCTAACGGCCGAGATAATGACAAGAAGTTAAAACGGCACAACGATTTTCAGCTGCCGCAAGTCTTCCTAGTCAACGACTCTCCTTTCACCTTAATATGGACCCCACAACCCTTCTAATAGAGATCATAACCGTTCGGACGGCCCTGATCTATGAATCAGCCGACTAGTTAGAAATCGCCATGGTCATTAGTTCATCTTCTTTAAAGCAACTAAAAACCCATCTCCTTCATGTGGACCCCATTCACTGATCTGGGTCGATCATCTTGTAGCTCACCACATTTAATGACCATCAGTAACAATCAAATAGACCCATACATCCATCAGACAACGTCTAATGACCCACAACCAAAAATTCTCGATGCTTCCTTGGTTAACTCCACGTTAATCGCTGGGATTAGCCGTGGATAGTTCTAGAAATAGAAACGGCTATAAATAGCCGATTTTAGGGCGAATCCCAAGGGGAATTAGAGAAAGAAAAGGATAAAGACAGAGAGGAAAGGCGCCGTTCTTCGCAGCCGCATCAAGCTGAGTCGGCTCAGTTCGAGGCAATGTAAATCGAGCCGAGTCCAAGTTTCTCCCTGGTCTAGAGAAGAGAAAACTGAAGGGAGAGAAAGAGAGATAGAGAGCTCTTTCTACTACAACATCTAATGGTCCGGGATTCGGTCCAACTCGGCTGTGGACTCGACAACACCACATCGAACCCACCTTCCAGACTCACTGTAAGTCCTAAACCGCTCCAACTAAGTCAGTTGTCTCCATCAGTTCGTGCCAGTCGTAGATCAAAAAGAGGATCCAACCAGCCGCATGACCTCCGTCAACTAACAATCACAGGTAACTGGTTGTTGTTCCACCAGGCTTTAAGCTCGAGTTGAGTCATGATTTCTCTAACTCAACCTAGATCTAAATCTCAGGGTAAGGCCCGGGTTTAGATCAGAGTTGGAGATCTGCCTGCCTAAATCTCCCCACACCCTCAGGTATCAAAAATCCATTCCAAACATCTGTTGTATTGATTGTACTCAACTCATTACCGAGTTGACTCCACCCAACTGAGTCCTTGAGACTGAATCACAATCGAGTCAGTAGTTTCTGGCTCGACCGAACCTGCATTCCAGGATGAAACCCTGATCAGATTCGGAGAATCGTTTCACCCCAATCCGCCTACCACATCATGTAGCACGACTCAAATCCAAATCTCATCTAGTTGGGTTTGGGGAGTTCTATTTGAGACAATTCAGTAACAACTCATTACGGCCCTGGAAAGACTTATTCAGGTACCACTTGCAACAGCCTTCTTGAGGAACAACCATTCCTTCAATAGGGTCTTGAAACAAGCAAACTACCTAAGGCCATACCCAATTAGATGAAAATTAAGAAATCCAACCGAGTCAACTCGATCATGGCTCACTAGTATCTTATAATGTGATAAACAGATACTGATCTCAACTGTTTGCCGTAAAGAATGCTCTCCTTCAATCAGTCCAAATCAGATCATCACACTCATTTCATAGGATCATTACAAATCAGGGAAGATACCCCAAGGTGAGGAGCATCCCCTATAGCTTCTTTCTTTCACTAATTTTCATGTGGATTAAGTATCTAATGTATAGAATTTTAGAAAATTATTAATTCCTAGCTATCTTGAATTTCATAAAATAATTGTATTGTCTTACAAACTCCATGTTGTATTTATAATTGTTCTCTTATGTTGAGAAAGGGAGGCTTTCATAATAGATTATCTGTGAATTGTGAGACATTTCCTTCATGACTGTATATATTCTATAATCTCTAATTTAGTTGGCATAATCTTGTGAATAGTTCTTACAATATGAAAAATGAGAATTTGTTTATATGTAGTGTACTTATGAATGGACTTTTAGTTACTGATGTTACCTCACTTGAAAATTTACATGATACTTAGTTTGTCCTCCTTTGAATGTAAAGAAATTATAGAAGTCATTATGGAACGCATATTTGGATATTCCTTATTTGAAAGTTGATGATCTTTCCTATTCTATCAAAAGTAATGTATATAAGTGTCATGGCGCATAACATCTACGCACGACACGTGAGCTTTTCCGAGTGTTCTTCGTAAGTCACATCCTGTTAGGTTGGTTATGGTTCTATTTCCTAAGTCCAACCATCAGGCATATGCATTTGTACACTTTGGGCCGCTCTTTCTTTACATGAGGCTTTTTCAGGATTTTATACCTCCTCGGGCGTACCCCGAGTATTTTTTCAGGAGGTCATCCTTGGGCGCACTCACCTTCATGGCCTTTTTCAGGTAGTTAATCTACCGCGGGAGGTCTATATGGTCTTTTCTAGGTAGTCTACTACCGCGAGCGACCCTTTATTTTGACAACAGGATGTGCATCCCCAGATCTGTGACTTGAGCATATATTCATACATTCATGCAAACACATTACTAGTTGTATTACTCTATGAATTATATATGAATTGTTAACCCATTTTGAAATGATGTGTCATGGTTGAATCTATGAGGAAAATTCTCACTGAGTTTTCACTCACCCATCGTACGGTTGCACCAAATAGACGCAGGTATGATGAACAAGTGGAGACCCCTATGGCAGGATTTCAAGGATGGCTGTAGTGGAGTGTGGCGAAGAAGGACTCTATGACATTACATTTGAGTCGTTGGAGCTCGACTGATGATTTAGGATTTAATTGCTTTCATATTCCAGATTTTGTATCTTGCTTGAATTGTAATAAAATATTTCCCTTATTGTGGGATTTCATTCTGCCCTCATTTACATGTATTAAACTTCCTAGTTGTTATTATGGATATTCTAGTTTACATGGCAATTGTCTTGTTTTATTTTATGAGGTTTGCCCCTAATTAGATGTAATGTTAGTCAACTCCATAACGTAATACTCGGGTTCTTAGTGAGGAGCGACAATCCTCGGGTTTCGAGAACCAGGGTGTTACATGACGCGTCCAACCTGATATGAGACCGTGCCTCCCTTCATTCCTGCCATCATGGCTGAGGTGATGCCGCAGAGGTTTCGGATGCCTCCTGTCATCCAATATTCAGGATCTGTGGACCCATCCGAACACCTGGAGTCCTACCGATCGTGGATGCAGATCCAGATCGCAACAGACGCAATGATGTGTAGGGGATTTTCTATCACCCTTACAGGGTCCGCTCGAATTTGGTATCGTCAGCTCAAACCAAACTTCGTGGGCTCCTTCGCGGAACTAAGCCGGTTATTCCTTACACAGTTCATAATCGGTAAGAGAAGTTAAAAACCTAACACTCACCCGCTCACCATTAAGCAGGCTCCGAAAGAGTCGTTGAAAGACTACATCGCCCGTTTTAATGAAGAAGCATTGCATGTCGAGGATTATGATGATAAAATGATTCTTGCTGCCATTCTGAGCGGACTAAAGGAAGGAAAGTTGGTCTTCTCCATCGAAAAGAATCCGCCAAAAATGCTAGCGGACTTTATGGAGAAGGCTCAGAAGTATACCAACGCCGAGGAGTTCACTAACGCCCGTAAAGGTACGTAAGTTACTGACGCAGCAAACAAAGGAAAAAAGCTAAGGAACGAAGACTCCCAGCCAAACAGCAAAGGGGCGGATGACCGCACTCCCCGCGATCGTCGACCGAGCAGTAGGCCAGAAGGGAAATTTTGTTTCTATACTCCTCTTAACATATCTGCTGAGCAAATTCTGCTGGATATCTGAGGAGACAGGCTGCTTAATTGGCCAATCTGCATGAGGGCTGACCCAGAGTACTGAGACAAGCGAAAATTCTGTCGCTTCCACCGGAACCATGGTCACAACATGGATGATTGCATGGACCTGAAAGACGAGATCGAGTCCCTCAACCGTAAGGGACATCTACGTCGATACACTAAGAAAGAGAAGTCCGCTCGGAAAGAGAAATAACCGCGAGAGCATCCAAACAATCCCCCAGAAGAACCCGTCGAAATTCGTACCATCTTCGGGGGCTCAGCTAGGGGAGGTGATTTGAACAGGGCTCAAAAAGCTCATTCCCAGAGATCCGAGCCAAAACACCACATTCACCTAGCAGAACGTCTCAGCAAGGAACTCCGAGTTACTCCGTGCAGCCTGACATTCACGGAAGATGACGCGCGCAGGATCCAGCACCTGCACGATGACGCGCTAGTGGTCACAATGACCATAGCAAATCACAAGGTATATCGCATTCTAGTTAACACTGGAAGTTCGGCCGATGTAATGTACTCCGAGGCATTCGAAAAGATGAGAATTCTACGGTCACGACTCCGACCCGTGAAGACTCCCCTACATGGCATTGCTGGAGAGAGAGTAATCTCCGAAGGAGCCATCTCCTTCCCAGTAACAACGGAAGAAGGGCAACATCAAGTCACACTTCTGGTGGACTTTTTGGTTGTCAATGTTCCATCTGTCCACAATGTGATCATGGGCCGACCCTCCCTCAACGCGATGAGAGCGGTTGTCTCAACTTACCATTTGATGATGAAGTTTCCAGCTGAAGGTGGGATCGGTTATCTCCGAGGCGACCAACGTGAGGCCCGAAGATGTTATGCGATAATGGTAAGAAGGGGGGCTGCCAAACAGGCGCTCGTAGTGGATGCCTTGGATTCCCGATGACCGACAGGGAGCTTGTCAGTTAAAGATCTGGAAAAAATACTGCTCGATGAATCAGACCCAAGAAAAACTGTTCAGCTCAGGTCATCATTGAATCCCGAGCGGAGGAACGAATTATTGGCCTTTTTGAAGCAGCACCGAGACGTCTTCGCATGGTCGCACGCAGACATGTCAGGGATCTCACCTGACGTGTTGGTCCATAGGTTGAATGTGGACCCAGATCATAAGTCACTTAAGCAAAAAAGAAGACCGTTCGATGTCGAACGATATGAAGCCATTGCCGAGGAGGTTTTCGTCCTCCTCGATGCTGGTTTCATAGAAGAAGTGTATTACCCTGATTGGATAGCGAATGTAGTGCTCGTCAGAAAATTCAATGGAAAGTGGTGGGTCTGTGTAGACTACTCCGATCTGAATAAGGCATGCCCTAAAGACAGCTTCTCGTTACCTCAGATCGATCAACTGGTGGACAGCACGGCTGGACATGAGCTACTATCATTTCTGGACGCCTACTCCGATTACAACCAGATCGCTATGTATCCCCCAGACAGGCAGAAGATTTTCTTTGTCAAGGACAGAGGACTCTACTGCTACCGGGTCATGCCATTCAGCCTGAAAAATGCTGGGGCAACATATCAGAGGCTGGTAAATCAGATGTTCGCTAGGCAGATTGGGCGCACCATGGAAGTATACGTCGACGACATGCTAGTGAAGAGTGTCAGAGCCTCCGACCATCTTGCTGACTTCGGGGAAACATTCAGCGTCCTCCGAGAATATCAGATGAAGCTGAATCCTACCAAGTGTGCATTCGGTGTTGAGTCTGGGAAGTTCCTTGGCTTTCAAGTTAGTCAGCGAGGAATCGAGGCCAACCCGGATAAGATCAAGGCTCTCCTCGACATGAACTCACCTCAGACCATTAAGGAAATACAGTGTCTTACGGGAAGAGTTGCAGCGCTCGGACGCTTTATATTTAAGGTTACAGATAAATGCCTTCCCTTCTTCCAGTAGCTGAAGGGCCACAAGAGGGCGGAATGGACACCAGAGTGTGAGTAGACCTTCCAGCAGTTGAGACAGTACTTGGGTTCGCCGCCTCTCTTATCTAAGCCTTAAGAAGGGGAACCCTTATTTCTCTACCTCGCAGTTTCGGCTTCAGCTGTCAGCTCAGTTTTGATCAGAGAAGTCGGAGGCAAGCAGTACCCCGTGTACTATGTGAGCAAAGTCATGGTACCGGTGGAAACGAGATACCGGTCCTTGGAAAAGCTGACGCTCTGCCTCGTCGTCTCGACCAGAAGATTGCGGCCGTACTTCTAAGTCCATTCCATAATTGTGTTGACCGACTCTCCCCTGAGGCAGGTCTTCCAGAGACCCGAAGTGTCGGGTCGGATGACCAAATGGGCTGTGGAGCTCTGAGAGTTTGACGTTCAATTCTGCCTTAGGGCGGCAATCAAGGGTCAAGTTGTAGCCGACTTTATTGCCGAGTTCACGACTCTGAGTGAGGAAGAAATTAGTAAGGAAGTCGAGATGACACCGCCCGTCCCGTTAAGTGACCAAGAGACAGCGTCGGATCCGGAATAAGTCTTTTATATTGATGGGTCGTCCAACGTTAAAGGAGCAGGAGCTGGTGTCGTCCTGGTTGTACCCGATTCAACGACAATCCAATACGCAATCAGACTCGGGTTCAAAGCTTCTAACAATGAGGCCGAGTATGAGGCATTGTTAGCTGGACTCAGGCTGGCCGCAAGTCTGGGTGTTCAGACCCTGCAAGTCCGTTACGACTCGCAGTTGGTAGTGAACCACATCTCTTCGGAGTATGAAGCCAAAGAAGTCAGAATGATCATCTACCTCGAAGAGGCAAGGAAACTGATCGAGAAATTCTGGAGTTACACCATCCGACAGATCCGTAGAGCTGAGAACTCATGGGTCGATGCCCTGACAAAACTCGTCTCGGCCTCGAAGGGAAGATCCCACGTTTCGTTCCTGTCGAATTCATTGAGCATCCGAGCATTGGCCAGTCGGAGAAGGTCAATCCTGTCCAGTCCATTCCAAGTTGGATGGACCCGATTTTTAACTATTTATCCCTCGGTAAAATCCCCTCGGACAAGTTAGAGGCAAGGCGGCTCAGGGTCAGAGCGGCCCGGTACGTCATATTGGACGGAGTGTTGTATAAGAAGGGGCATTCTCAACCTTACCTTAGATGCCTCCGACTGGATGAAGCCGACTACATGATTTGGGAGATTCAAGAGGGGATCTGCAGAAACCATTCTGGCAGTCGCGCCCTAGCCATGAAGATACTTCGTCAAGGGTATTTCTGGCCAACTCTTAAGCAGGACTCGAAAGACTTTATTCGAAAGTGCGATAAATGTCAGAGTTTTGCAGCTGTGTCGAGGCAACCGGCGGAAGAAATGACTCCCATGAGTGGGCCGTGGCCGTTCGCCCAATGGGGGATCGACATCATCGGTCCTTTGCCCACAGGGAAGGGACAAGTCAAGTTTGTCATAGTTGATGTCGACTACTTCACCAAGTGGGTCGAGGCCGAGCCTGTCACGAAGATCACCGAGCAGAAAGTGATTGATTTTGTGTAGAAAAATTTTAGACAAATGTAGCCGACAGTCCCCGGCAACGGCGCCAAAAACTTGTTCACTCCCCAAGTGCAGGGTTGTGATGTAGTAATAAACTCGGTAAGACCGAGGTCGAATCCCAAGGGACTGATACCTGTACGTTATCTAAAACTAACTAGAACTAGAACTAGACTAAGATGAATTCTAAATCAATTAGCAATGGTGGAATACTTGTAGAATAATTAATCTAAAACATAGGAAACAAATCAGAGATAGGAAACTAGGGATTCAGAGGATCCACTTGTAGAGATCAGGGAGAACTTATGCTTGCATCAAAAATCATGAAAATTACTGAACTGCCGTTGATCTAGTTTTCAAGGAGATGAAAGGTGTATGAATTAGAATGGATTCCATCACCAAACCATGCCCAAAAGACTATGGAAAACGACAGAATTAAACTAATTGCCACCTAATCACATGTATGCAAGTTAGGAAGGGTACCGTCATCCAACCATGCCCAGGAGACTATGGTGAACAATAGGGCTTCCTGACGTCATAAACATAAAGGGAAAAAAGACATGCTCCAAGCTATTGCAGACCCATTGTGATTTTAGTCACAACAGACCATTAAAGACTAAACAAAACATACCATTAATAATCAACTAAAATCAACGTTAATTCAAGAATTAAAATTAAATTAAAGACATAAAATAAAATCTCCCATCTCACCACAAGCTTCACCTCTTAGCCCTAGTTAAGAGGTTCAGCCCATCACAGACATGATGAAGCTGGACATGTTAAAAGAAAATATGAAGAAGGAAAAAAAATAAAAATAACAAAATTACTCTACTCCCTCTGCCCTCGTTTTCAGCCTAAGCCTCAAGCTCTCCACCTCCTGATCTCCTTCCAAGACCTGAATGAATGCTCCCCACGTCCAAAACCTCCTTTTATAGCTGCTGGAAGGCTAGAGTCAGTGACAAAGTTGTAGCAGGACACGGAGTGCAATTTTCGCAGCCAAGTTCGGTGCCTCGAAACACGCCACTTTCCTCGCTCAAATTTTAAAGAAACACCGTCCCTTAGTACTTTCTTGGGTTCTCTACATGATAGACGGTTCAGATCTGCCATATGATCAAAGATGATGGGCCAAAACCGCCTGGGAAAGTCAATTTTCGTGGATGTACAAAACCTTTCGCACCATTTCGCTGTTGTGATCGGTGGGCCCCACAGAAGCATTTTCTAAAAAATTCACCCTGTCCATTGGATTCAGGATGAAATTTCAGTCAAGAATGGGTGGTTTTGAACGTCCATTGACGAAGCCCAGAGAAGAAATCACTAAAAGATCAATTTTGAACATCCCATGGCAGCCCTTTTGTGGCTCCTGTATGGCACACGTGTGTACGCATGCATGCAAAAGGTCAGCATGGTTTTATAGTATTCGAACCCCTCTACAGGATGGACGGCTTGGATCAGACGTACAGTTAATGGGTAGGGCCCACAACTGTCCGCAAAAACGGTCAGCGGCCGTGCGTCCGCTGCCAGTGCGTAAGAAATTTTATTTTATTATTTTTTTTCTTTCTTTCTTTCGGTCAGAGACGGTCAAACTGTCTCTGACACTTGCCATGCACGGCTAGTGTACTTATGCACTATACACACCCATCTCATATGGAGTCCATTGCACTGTTTTGGAGAAATCTGCACCGTCCATCTGTTTTGACTCCTCATTTAAGGCGTTGACTCCAAATTCGAGGCAATTCCAGATATCAGGTGGGCCCAGAATCGACGGTTTATAAGCTGATCGGTCAGTTGGAGCACTTTTACAGTGATCCAAGAGCTGAAATTTGAAATGTACGGTTAATTTATGGCCCATATCTCATGTATAAAGTTTCGAACCGATCAAATGTCGGGAACCATGTGATCTTGCATTCTGAATGCGTTTCAAGCCACTTGAGCTTCAGTTTCTTAGTTTTCTCGGATTCTGACTGTGTATATCCGTCAATCTTGGTCTTCTGAAGTCCGTCCCTTGCCCTAGTGATCATCAGAACGTTAAATCCAAGCTTTTGGCATCCTTTTTCAGTCAACTCTCCTAATCACACCCTGCAACAAAACATGATTAAAACTGGGCATTAAACAATATTATACTCGTAAATCCAAGTAATAAATGAGGTCTAATATGCACTATTTGACCCTCAACACAACCCCCAACCAGCATTTTGCTAGTCCCGAGCAAATTATGCGAAAAATAAGTTGAGAATTATAGGAGAACTTTCTATGAAATCGAGTGAGATTTTGAACAAGATACGATAAATTTAATATTCATGAATGTTAGAAATTGTTTTCTCCTGAGCTCAATCGCACGGTAGACTTCATAATCAAGTGTAAAGTATTAATCCATCAATTAGAAAAATTTTAAACATTGAGATCCATGGATATATAGTCTAATCTCGGCTTATCATCATTAAGAGATCCAATCGTCAATTTCATGATATCATTGGTAACCAACAAGAAAATTCATGACAACCAAAACCTAATCCAAAACTTGCCTCATAAATTAACCTATTAACTTGTGATTTTTCTATTCAAAGTAATGCCAAGGAAGGGGAATCAAATCCTCACCTATAGGGAGCAAACCTATGGTGAAGATCGTACACCTAACTTTTTTTCACAGATCATTCATGGGAAATTAACTATACACCTATAGGGAGCAAACCTATGGTGAAGATTAATTATCCAACCTTTTCAATTTTTATACCATGATGGCAAGATACTTCAGACTGGTTCCTTTCATGCTCAATGATTACCAAGTTAATCCTTCGATATGGAATTGAAATCTGAATGTGTCAGCAAGACGTGTCCTGAAATCATGATTCAATCAATGTTTAAAATCTCTAATCATGGATTGATAATTCAAACTCAACTGTGGAATCTATCAAGTAGCTAAATCTAAGAGTCATAAATTACCAACATCACGTATCTCGTAATTCTAAATCAAAGATATATGTCAAAATCACATTGAATTTACAAGAAATATCAGAAAAATTTTAAAAATTTTCACAATTTTCACAATTTTTACTCAAGAGCAAGAAAATACTGATTAGGAAGCCTTAGGAAGCCTAATCTCCCACCCCCAACCTAAAATCTACATTGTCCTCAATGTAAAAGATCTAAACATGGAACAACAAACGTAAATGAGAAGTGATGGGAGGATAGTACCTGGAACAGAGAATCAGAAGGCTTTTTCCAAAAATATCAACATACAAGCGAGTCAGCACAAGAGAGAAATCAACAAAACAAAATAACAAAAATAAAATCATAAAAAGAAAATCTTACCTATACCACTTGTTCACTCCCCAAGTGCAGGGTTGTGATGTAGTAATAACTCGGTAAGACCGAGGTCGAATCCCAAGGGACTGAAACTTGTACGTTATCTAAAATTAAATAGAACTAGAACTAGGCTAAGATGAATTCTAAATCAATTAGCAATGGTGGAATACTTGTAAAATAATTAATCTAAATCTTAGGAAAAAAAATCAGAGATAGGAACTAGGGATTCAGAGGATCCACTTGTAAAGATCAGGGAGAACTTATGCTTGCATCAAAAATTATGAAAATTACTGAACTGCCGTTGATGTAGTTTTCAAGGAGATGAAAGGTGTATGAATTAGAATAGATTTCATCACCAAACCATGCCCAAAGACTATGGCAAACAACAGAATTAAACTAATTACCACCCAATCACATGTATGCAAGTTAGGAAGGGTACCGTCATCCAACCATGCCCAGGAGACTATGGTGAACAACAGGGCTTCCTGACGTCATAAACATAAAGGGAAAAAGGACATGCTCCAAGCCATTGCAGACCCATTGTAATTTTAGTCACAACAGACCATTAAAGACTAAACAAAACATACCATTAATAATCAAATAAAATCAACGTCAGTTCAAGAATTAAAATTAAATTAAATACATAAAATAAAATCTCTCATCTCACTATAAGCTTCACCTCTTAGCCCTAGCTAAGAGGTTTAGCCAGACATGGATGGGCTAAATCTCATAATAAAAGAAAAGAAAAGAAAATACTCTCTTCCTCACGTCTGCTTCAAGTCCCTGCCCGAGCCTCCACGTCTCTCTTTTTCTTCCTTCCTAGACCTGAATGAATGCTTCCCACGTCCAAAACCTCCTTTTATAGTTGCTTGAAGGCTGGAGTCAGTGACAGAGTTGTAGCAGGACACGGAGTGCAATTTTTGCAGCGAAGTTCGGTATCTCGAAACACGCCACTTTTCTCGTTCAAATTCCAAAGAAACACCGTCCCTTAGTACTTTCTTGGGTCCTTTACATGATAGATGGTTTAGATCTGCCATATGATCAAAGATGGTGGGCCAAAACCGCCTGGAAAAGTCAGTTTTCGCGGATGTGCGAAACCTTTCGCACCACTTCGCTGTTATGATCGATGGGCCCCACAGAAGCATTTTCTGGAAAATTCACCCCATCCATTGGATTCAGAACAAAATTTCAGTAAAAAATGGGTGGTTTTGAACATCCATTGACGTGGCCCAGAGAAGAAATCACAAAAGAATCAGTTTTGAACGCTGCAGGGCAGCCCTTTTGTGGCCTCTGTATCTCACACGTGTGCACGCATGGATGAAAAGTGTAAACATAGTTTTGTAATGCTCGCGATTATCTACACGGTGGATGGTTTGGATTGGGCTTACGGGGCACGTGTGGGGCCCACAACCATTTACAAAACGGATGCAGGCCGTCCATTCACTGCTCCTTACGCAGAGAGGGAGAGAGAGACGGGTCAGCGCTTGCGCTGACCCGTTGGTTGCTCCGGTGCGGCTCGTGTGCGAGCGTGCTGTGTACACGCACTCGCACGTGGGGTCCACTATGATGTTTATGTGAAATCCATTCCGTCCATCCTCTTCAAAATCTCATTTTAACCGTGCAGAACACTTATCAAGCATATCCAGCTGGCGGTGGGCCCCAAATTGAAGATTGATGGGCTGATCTGCCCGTTAGGCCACTTCCACAATGATCCAATGGATGATTTTTGACGTGTACGGTTAATTTATGGTCCTCAGGCCATTTATGAAGTTTCGAGCCGAACCGATATTGGAAACCCCGTGATCTTGCGTTCTGGATGTGTTTCAAGCCACTTGAGCTTCAATTTCTTAGTTTTCTCGGATTTCTGACCGTGTATATCTGTCAATGTTGGTCCCCTGGAGTGTGTCCCTTGCCTTTGGTGTCATCAGATCGTTAAATCTCAACTTTTAACGTCCTTTTTCCATCCATGCTCATAAAATCACTTTGCCACACAAGAATGAGAAAACGAGCCATTAGACAGCATTATATTCGTAAATCCAGACAATATCTGGGGTCTAATATGTAATATTTGACCCTCAACATAACCCCCAACCAGCATTTTGCTAGTCCCGAGCAAAATATGCGAAAAATAAGTTGAGAATTATAGGAGAACTTTCTATGAAATCGAGTGAGATTTTGAACAAAATACGAGAAATTTAATATCCATGAATGTTAGAAATTGTTTTCTCCTGAGCTCAAGTGCACGGTAGACTTCATAATCAAGTGTAAAGCATTAATCCATCAATTAGAAAAATTTTAAACATTGAGATCCATGGATGTATAGTGTAATCTCTGCTAATCAATACCAAGATTCAATTCTCTATTTCAAGATGTCATTGGTAATCAACGAGAGAATTCATGATGACCAAAACTTGTCTCACAGAGTTATTTATTTATTTTATTAATAGTAATGCCAAGAAGGGGAATCAAATCTTCACCTATAGGGAGCAAACCTATGGTGAAGACCGTACACCTGACTCTTTTTCACATATCATTCATGGGGAATTAACTCTACACCTATAGGGAGCAAACCTATGGTGAAGATTAATTATCCAACCTTTTCAATTTTTATACCATGATGGCAAGATACTTCAGACTGGTTCCTTTCATGCTCAATGATTACCAAGTTAATCCTTCGATATGGAATTGAAATCTGAATGTGTCAGCAAGACGTGTCCTGAAATCATGATTCAATCAATGTTTAAAATCTCTAATCATGGATTGATAATTCAAACTCAACTGTGGAATCTATCAAGTAGCTAAATCTAAGAGTCATAAATTACCAACATCACGTATCTCGTAATTCTAAATCAAAGATATATGTCAAAATCACATTGAATTTACAAGAAATGTCAGAAAAATTTTAAAAATTTTCACAATTTTCACAATTTTTACTCAAGAGCAAGAAAATACTGATTAGGAAGCCTTAGGAAGCCTAATCTCCCACCCCCAACCTAAAATCTACATTGTCCTCAATGTAAAATATATAAACATGCAATGCACATGGGACAAAGAAAGTAAAGTGATGGGAAGATAGTACCTGGATAACGAATCAAGAGAGTTTCCAATAGATCACGGCATGGAAGCTTGTTAGCATGAGAGAGAAAGCAGAACAAAAATAACAAAAATAAAATTCTGCCTTTACCACTTTCGCAGGTGCTCTCGATTGCATTTAGCATATGCAACAAGCCTTTAAACCCCTAGGTTACCCCTAGTGGATGAGTTGTAGTCTCGTGAGGGTTTGCAGTAATGTTACCCACAAACATTGACTATCTAACTAAACAAAAATGAAATAAAATGGAATAAAAAGACTGGGTTGCCTCCCAGGAGCGCTAAATTTCCCGTCTTCAGCCAGACAAATAAAGAAAACTACCATAGACCTATGAAAGCGATAAACCTAACTATACCTCCATCAGACTAGGAGATCAGTCCTGGTAAACAGGAGCAATCAGAGGCATGGACATGTCCTTTGACTCAAATGCCTTGACGAATGGCTTTAATCGATGTCCATTAACTTTAAACTCCTTGCCATTGTCGGGATCTTTTATCTCGACGGCCCCATGAGGATAAGCAGTAACAACAATGTAAGGGCCGGTCCAACGAGATCGAAGCTTACCCGGAAAGAGATGTAGTCGAGAGTCATACAAGAGGACTTTCTGACCTGGCGTGAATGATTTCCGTAGAATATATTGATCATGAAACGCCTTCATCCTGTCCTTGTAAATTCTCAAGTTTTCGTACGCATCGTTCCGGATTTCTTCAAGTTCATTTAATTGAAGTTTGCGTAGCGAACCAGCGTTGTCTAGATTGAAATTCAGATTTTTGATCGCCCAGTATGCTTTATGTTCCAATTCCACCGGCAAGTGACAAGCCTTTCCATAGACAAGTCTAAAGGGAGATGTTCCAATAGGAGTTTTAAAAGCAGTACGGTACGCCCATAAGGCATCAGTCAATCGAATTGACCAGTCCTTACGATCAGGGTTAACCGTTTTCTCTAGGATATGTTTGATCTCTCTATTGGAAATCTCAGCTTGTCCACTTGTTTGTGGATGGTATGGGGTGCTCACCTTATGCGAGATACCGTATTTCTTCATTAAACTCTCGAATGGTCTATTACAGAAGTGTGAGCCCCCGTCACTAATGATGGCTCGAGGTGTTCCGAACCGTGACAGGATATTTTCTTTCAAAAATTTAATGACCGTGCGATGGTCATTTTTACGGCACGGAATTGCTTCGACCCATTTAGTGACATAGTCTACAGCGAGCAAAATATACAGATTTCCAAATGATTGGGGGAATGGTCCCATGAAATCAATGCCCCAATAATCAAATGCTTCTATAATAAGGATGGGATTCAAGGGCATCATATTTCGAAGGGACAATGCTCCCAATTTCTGACAACGCTCACAAGCCTTGCAAAACTCATGAGTGTCCCTGAATATAGTGGGCCAGTAGAAGCCACACTGTAAAATCTTGGCCGTGGTCTTTTTAGCAGAAAAGTGACCACCACAGGCCTGTGAATGACAGAAGGAGATGACACTCTGATGCTCATCGTCTGGTACGCATTTCCTTAAGAGTTGGTCTGGGCAATATTTAAACAAATGTGGATCATCCCAAAAAAAGTTACGCACCTTGGTAAAAAATTTCTTCTTATCTTGTGATGTCCAATATGTCGGTATGGAACCTGTAGCAAGATAATTAGCAATATCAGGGAACCAAGGTGACTGGGAGACTCTAAACAGTTGTTCATCAGGGAACATATCATTAATATGAGTCGCCTCAAGGGAATCAGAGGTATTAAGGCGAGAAAGATGATCGGCCACTACATTCTCTACTCCCTTTTTGTCTTTGATTTCCAAATCGAATTCTTGGAGCAGAAGGATCCATCGTATCAGGTGGGACTTAGAATCATTCTTAGAAAGAAGATACTTAAGTGCCGCGTGATCTGTGTAGATGATGATCTTGGATCCGATCAGGTAGGACCTAAATTTGTCCAAAGCGAACACTACGGCTAAGAGTTCCTTTTTCGTAGTCGAATAGTTCATTTGGGCAGGATTTAGAGTCCTACTTGCGTAGTGAATAACGTAAGGCCGCTTATCTTTTCTCTGGCTTAGAACCGCTCCAAGAGCATAATCAGAGGCGTCGCACATAAGTTCAAAAGGAAGACTCCAGTCAGGTGGCTGCATGATAGGTGCAGTGGTTAACATGCCCTTAAGCTTAGTGAAAGCTTCTTGGCACTGCTCAGTCCACTCGTATGGTGTATCCTTTTGAAGAAGATTACATAAAGGACGAGAGAGGAGACTAAAATCCTTTATGAATCGTCTGTAAAAGCCTGCGTGTCCTAAGAAGGATCGCACATCTCTGATGTTCTTGGGTGGAGGTAGGTTAGAGATAAGATCAATTTTTGCCTTATCTACCTCGATTCCTTTGGACGAGATGATACGCCCAAGGACAATTCCCTTTTGAACCATAAAATGACACTTCTCCCAGTTAAGTACCAAATTTTTTTCTTCACATCTTTTCAGCACACATTTAAGACTTGCTAAGCATTCGCTGAAAGATGAACCAAAAACAGAGAAATCGTCCATGAAGACCTCTAAATATTTTCCCACCATGTCAGAAAAGATACTCGTCATGTATCGCTGAAAGGTGGCAGGGGCATTACATAACCCGAATGGCATCCTTCTGTAAGCAAAGGTGTCATAGGGACATGTAAATGTGGTCTTTTCCTGATCCTCAGGGGCGATTTCAATCTGATTATAACCTGAATACCCGTCAAGGAAACAATAATAGGAATGACCAGATAGCCTTTCCAGGATTTGATCAATGAAGGGCAAAGGAAAGTGGTCTTTCCTTGTGACGGTATTCAGCTTTCTGTAGTCAATGCACATTCTCCAACCAGTAGTAACTCTGGTTGGCACGAGTTCATTATTGGCATTGGCTACGATGGTGATCCCGGACTTCTTAGGAACCACCTGAGTTGGACTCACCCATTGACTATCGGATATGGGGTAAATGATCCCCACTTCCAATAGTTTGAGAACCTCGGCCTTAACCACTTCCTTCATGTTTGGATTTAGTCTACGTTGTGATTTCCAAACAGCCTTTGCATTGTCCTCAAGATATATACGGTGAGTACAAATCGATAGGTTAATTCCCTTGAGGTCCGCTATCGTCCATCCAAGAGCTCCCTTATGCTCAATGAGAGTAGATATCAGCATACTCTCCTGTTCTTTCTCCAGGTGGGCAGCGATCACCACTGTGTATGTCTCATCTTGACCTAAATAAACATATTTTAAATCAGAGGGCAAAGGTTTTAGGTCAAGCTTCGGTGGCTTGAGGTTAGACGGTAGAGGCACTACATCAGTTTGGGGCAATTCTTCAATTTGTGGCCTCCACCGGTTAACTTCAAGTACCAGTGCAGTATCAAGCATGGCACACGTCTCCCTAATTATATCATCATCAAGATCATAGGAGTGGGCCAGGCACATCTCTAGAGGATCAGAGGATAAGGTGAGAGGTGTTCTATCTTCCACAAAAGAATCAATCATGTTAACATCGTGGAAATCGTCATCATCATCTGAGTTGCTGCCGTTATTGAAAAAGATATTCAATTCCAATGTCAAATTTTCAAAGGACATAGTCATGACACCATTCCTGCAATTGATAATTGCATTTGAAGTAAACAGGAATAGGCGACTAAGAATGACGGGAATCTAAGTGCTCGTGTCATTGATGGGTTCAGTGTCCAAGATGATAAAATCAACAGGGTAGTAGAATCTATCAACCTGGACCAACACATCCTCGATGATCCCTCTTGGTATACGAACAGAACGATCAGCAAGTTGTAGTGTGGTTCGAGTGGGTTTTAATTCACCCAAACCTAACTGTTGGTATACCGAGTAAGGAATCAGATTGACGCTTGCTCCTAAGTCCAGAAGTGCGTGATCAATTCGATAGTTCCCGATTACACATGATATGGTTGGGCAACCGGGATCTTTGAATTTTTACGGCACATCTTGTTTTAGGATGGCACTCACTTTCTCAGTCAAGGAGATCTTCTTTTGAATACTTTTTCATCGTTTGGTAGTGCATAAATCCTTTAGAAATTTAGCATATGAAGGTATCTATTTTACAACGTCAAGCAGAGGAATGTTGACTTTCACTTGTTTCAACACCTCTAGGATATCCTGAGAGTTAGATAGACATTTTGGTTCAACCAACCGTTGGGGAAACGGAGTAACTGGCTTTTCTAGAGGTTCCGGTTCAAATTTTTGTGGAGCGCCACTAGATCCATCATTGTTGTCCTCTTCTAGTTCTTGAGGCTTTTCAGGCCTCACCGGAAGGGTTTTATCAATAACCTTCCTACTCCTAAGAGTGGTGATGGATTTAGCATGTCCCATTTGATTTGAAGAGCCGGGATCACCTGTCTCGTATTGCGGTTTCGGATTAGGGATTGGTTGTGCAGGAAGCATCCCTTTTTCCATAGCCGTCATATGTGAATCTATTTTTTGTATAAAATCTGAAATTCCTTGCATTGTCCGAGTCAGCTCTTGTATGGAAATTTGAACCGATTCTTCTTGAGGTTTCCCCTGATTTGGATTTTGATTGAAGAAACCTTGAGGGGTAGCAGTTTGTCCGTTCCTCCAACTAAAATTCGGATGATTTTTCCAGCCAGGATTGTACGTATTAGAGGGTGGTCCATTGAAAGGTCTTTGATAGTTATTTACGGCATTAGATTGTCCATTCAATACTTCTCGAAAGGCAGGTATTGAAGGACAATTTTCAGTAGTATGAATGTCGCAATCACAGATGCCGCAAACACTTTCATTAACATTTTCCTTCCTTCCTTCCATGGCCTCAAATTTTCTGGTGAGATTGGCCACCTTAGCGTTAAGATCATTATCCTCTTTCAGGAGATATATTCCTCCTTTTTCCCTTGAATGAGTCGGCCTAGACGTAGTGTTCGTCCTTGGGTAATAGTCCCATGATTGTGTTTTTTCCGCGAGACTATCGAGGTAATCCCATACCTCGTCGACATTTTTATTAATAAAATCTCCGTTACACATTGTCTCGACCATTTGGCGCATGGAAGATGTTAGCCCATCATAGAAAAAATTCGTAATGCGCCATATTTCAAAGCTATGTTGTGGGCATGCATTAACCAGATCCTTGAACCTTTCCCAACATTGGAAGAATGTTTCATCTTCCTTTTGGGCAAAGTTCATGATTGCTCTCTTGAGGGTAATTGTCTTATGATGTGGAAAAAATTTCTTTATAAATTCCCTCTGCATATCATTCCATGTGCCAATGGATCTAGGACGCAGTGAATGTAACCACGTCTTGGCTTTTTCTTTCAAGGAAAATGGAAAGAGTTTCAGCCTAATAGTATCCTCAGATACATTAGGAAAGTATAAGGTGCCTATGATTTCATCGAACTCTTTCAGATGCAAATATGGTTCTTCAGATTCAACCCCATGGAACTTAGGAAGGAGTTGGATAACCCCTGGCTTGATGTCCATATGTCCTGTATTCTCAGGAAAAATCATGCATGAGGGCGTACTCACCCCCGCCGGTTGTAAATAATCTCGTAAAGTACGAGGCGGGGGTGCCTGATGCACCTCATTCTCATCATGTACTTCCTCAACCCCTGGTTGGGGTAGTGCTTGAGGTTGATTTTCAGCCATAACGTCTTCTAACTCAGGAGAATTTAAGTGGTGTCTAGTCCTGCGATGGACAGTCAATCCCTCAACTAATCCTCCTTTAGTCACGAGACGTCGAGTGTTGTCGCGTGCCCAATGAGGCATAAAACACACTCAGCCCTCAAATTCTAACTTAAACCTAAGAGAAAGGAAGAAGAAATCTAGAAAAAGGGAAAGATAGAAAGAAGTTACCAAATTTGGAGGCCTAAGTTAAGAATCTGCAAAACAAAACAAAATAAGTTAGTTTCTAAGAGTAGAAAGTCCTAATTAAAAGTAAACTAATTTCTAGAGAAAATAAGAATTTTCAAAGAAAGGGAAATTAGAAAGAGCTTACTAAATTAGAAGTTTCCTACAAAACAGAAAAATTAGATTAGTTCCTAAACAAAAACTTATAGAAAAATTCTAAAACAAGAAACACGGTTAGGATTCCTAAAAAGAATTAGAATTAGAATCTCACTAAAAAAAAGAAGAAATAAATCTTAATCTAAATCTAGAATAGAAAGGAAGAATTTAAGACATAATTTACTAATTTAGAAACTATCTTAGAAGCCTATAAAACAAAAAAGACAAGTTAATTTCTAAAAATTAAGAAAATCTAAACCTAATCTTAAACTAATCCTAAAACTAATTAATTTCAGAAAAACGTAGCCGACAGTCCCCGGCAACGGCGCCAAAAACTTGTTCACTCCCCAAGTGCAGGGTTGTGATGTAGTAATAACTCGGTAAGACCGAGGTCGAATCCCAAGGGACTGAAACTTATACGTTATCTAAAATTAAATAGAACTAGAACTAGGTTAAGATGAATTCTAAATCAATTAGCAATGGTGGAATACTTGTAGAATAATTAATCTAAATCTTAGGAAAAAAATCAGAGATAGGAACTAGGGATTCAGAGGATCCACTTGTAAAGATCGGGGAGAACTTATGCTTGTATCAAAAATCATGAAAATTACTGAACTGTCATTGATGTAGTTTTCAAGGAGATGAAAGGTGTATGAATTAGAATGGATTCCATCACCAAACCATGCCCAAAGACTATGACAAACAACAGAATCAAACTAATTACCACCCAATCACATGTATACAAGTTAGGAAGGGTACCGTCATCCAACCATGCCCAGGAGACTATGGTGAACAACAGGGCTTCCTGACGTCATAAACATAAAGGGAAAAAGGACATGCTCCAAGCCATTGCAGACCCATTGTAATTTTAGTCACAACAGACCATTAAAGACTAAACAAAACATGCCATTAATAATCAACTAAAATCAACGTCAGTTCAAGAATTAAAATTAAATTAAAGACATAAAATAAAATCTCCCATCTCACTATAAGCTTCACCTCTTAGCCCTAGCTAAGAGGTTTAGCCAGACATGGATGGGCTAAATCTCATAATAAAAGAAAAGAAAAGAAAATACTCTCTTCCTCACGTCTGCTTTAAGTCCCTGCCCGAGCCTCCACGTCTCTCTTTTTCTTCCTTCCTAGACCTGAATGAATGCTTCCCACGTCCAAAACCTCCTTTTATAGCTGCTGGAAGGCTGGAGTCAGTGACAGAGTTGTAGCAGGACACGGAGTGCAATTTTCGCAGCCAAGTTCGGTACCTCGAAACACGCCACTTTCCTCGCTCAAATTTCAATGAAACACCGTCCCTTAGTACTTTCTTGGGTCCTTTACATGATAGATGGTTCAGATCTGCCATATGATCAAAGATGGTGGGCCAAAACTGTCTGAAAAAGTCAGTTTTTGCGGATGTGCGAAACCTTTCGCACCACTTCACTGTTATGATTGGTGGGCCCCACAGAAGCATTTTCTGGAAAATTCACCCCGTCCATTGGATGGTTTTGAACGTCCATTGACGTGGCCCAGAGAAGAAATCACAAAAGAATCAGTTTTGAACGTTGCAGGGCAGCCCTTTTGTGGCCTCTGTATCTCACACGTGTGCACGCATGGATGAAAAGTGTAAACATGGTTTTGTAGTGCTCGCGACTGTCTACACGGTGGATGGTTTGGATTGAGCTTACGGGGCACGTGTCGGGCCCACAACCATTCGCAAAACGGACACAGGCCGTTCGTTCGCTGCTCCTTACGCAGAGAGGGAGAGAGAGACGGGTCAGCGCTTGCGCTGACCCATTGGTTGCTCCGGTGCGGCTCGCGTGCGAACGTGATGTGTACACGCACGTCGCACGTGGGGTCCACTGTGATGTTTATGTGAAATCCATTCCGTCCATCCTCTTCAAAATCTCATTTTAACCGTGCAGAACACTTATCAAGCATATCCAGCTGGCGAGTGGGCCCCAAATTGAAGATTGATGGGCTGATCTGCCCGTTAGGCCACTTCCGCAATGATCCAATGGATGATTTTTGACGTGTACGGTTAATTTATGATCCTCAGGCCACGTATGAAGTTTCGAGCTGAACTGATATTGGAAACCCCGTGATCTTGCGTTCTGGATGCGTTTCAAGCCACTTGAGCTTCAATTTCTTAGTTTTCTCGGATTTCTGACCGTGTATATCTGTCAATCTTGGTCCCCTGGAGTATGTCCCTTGCCTTTGGTGTCATCAGATCGTTAAATCTCAACTTTTAACGTTTTTTTTTCATCCATGCTCATAAAATCACTTTGCCACACAAGAATGAGAAAACGAGCCATTAGACAGCATTATATTCGTAAATTCAGACAATATATAGTGGACGAGTTGTAGTCTCGTGAGGGTTTGCAGTAATGTTACCCACAAATATTGAATCATCTAACTAGAAAAATGAAATGAAAAGCTGGGTTGCCTCCCAGGAGCGCTAAATTTACCATTTTCAGCCAGATAAATAAAGCAACAATCCTAGTCCTATGAAAGCGATAAACCTACCTATACCTCCATCAGACTAGGAGATCAGTCCTGGTAAACAGGAGAAATCAGAGACATGGACATGTCCTCTGAATCAAATGTCTCGACAAATGGCTTTAATCGATGTCCATTTACTTTAAACTCCTTGCCATTGTCGAGATCTTTTATCTCGACGACCCCATGAGGATAAGCAGTGACAACAATGTAGGGGTCGGTCCAACGAGATCGAAGCTTACCCATAAAGAGATGTAGTCGAGAATCGTACAAAAGGACTTTCTGACCTGGTGTGAATGATTTTCGTAGAATATGATGATCATGAAACACCTTCATCTTGTCCTTATAAATTCTCGAGTTTTCATATGCATTGTTCTGGATTTCTTCAAGTTCATTTAATTGAAGTTTGCGTAGCGAGCCAGCGTTGTCCAGATTGAAATTCAGATTTTTAATCGCCCAGTATGCTTTATGTTTTAATTCCACAGGCAAGTGATAGGCTTTCCCATAGACAAGTCTAAAGGGAGATGTTCCAATAAGAGTTTTGAAAGCAGTACGGTACGCCCATAAGGCATCGGTCAATCGGATTGACCAGTCCTTACGATCAGGGTTAACCGTTTTTTTTAGGATATGTTTGATCTCCCTATTGAAAATCTCAACTTGTCCACTTGTCTGTGGATAGTATGGGGTGCTCACCTTATGAGAGATACCGTATTTCTTCATTAGGCTCTCAAATGGTCTATTATAAAAGTGTGAGCCCCCGTCACTAATGATGGCTCGAGGCGTTCCGAACCGCGACAGGATATTTTCTTTCAAAAATTTAATGACCGTGCGATGGTCATTTTTGCGGCACAGAATTGCTTCGACCCATTTAGTGACATAGTCTACGGCAAGCAAAATATACAGATTTCCAAATGATTGGGGGAATGCTCCCATGAAATCGATGCCCCAACAATCAAATGCTTATATAATAAGGATGGGATTGAAGGGCATCATATTTCGACGAGACAATGCTCCCAATTTCTGACAACGCTCACAAGCCTTGCAAAACTCATGAGTGTCCCTGAACATAGTGGGCCAGTAGAAGCCACACTGTAAAATCTTGGCTGTGGTCTTTTTAGCAGAAAAGTGACCACCACAGGCCTATGAGTGACAGAAGGAGATGATACTCTGATGCTCATCGTCTGGTACGCATCTCCTTAAGATTTGATCTGGGCAATATTTAAACAAATATGGATCATCCCAGAAAAAGTTACGCACCTTGGTAAAGAATTTCTTCTTATCTTGTGACTTCCAGTGTGTCGGTATGGCACCTGTAGCAAGATAATTAGCAATATCAGCGAACCAAGGTGAATGGGAGACTCTAAATAGTTGTTCATCAGGGAACATTTCATTGATATGGGTCGCCTCAAGGGAATCAGAGATATTAAGGCGAGAAAGGTGATCAGCTACTATGTTCTCTACTTCCTTTTTGTCTTTAATTTCTAAATCAAATTCTTGGAGTAGAAGGATCCATCGTATTAGGCGAGGCTTAGAATCATTCTCGAAAAGAAGATACTTAAGTGCCGCATGATCTGTATAAATAATGATCTTGGATCCGATCAGGTAGGACCGAAATTTGTCCAAATCGAACACTACGGCTAAGAGTTCCTTTTCCGTAGTCGAGTAGTTCACTTGGGCAGGATTTAGAGTCCTACTTGCGTAGTGAATAAGGTAAGACCGCTTATCTTTTCTCTTGCCTAGAACCGCTCTAAGAGCATAATCAGAGGCGTCGCACATAAGTTCAAAAGGAAGACTCCAGTCAGATGGCTACATGATAGGTGCAGTGGTTAACATACCCTTAAGCTTAGTGAAAGCTTCTTGGCACTGCTCAGTCCACTCGTATGGTGTATCCTTTTGAAGAAGATTACATAAAGGAGGAGAGAGGAGACTAAAGTCCTTTATGGATCGTCTATAAAAGCCTACGTGTCCTAAGAAGGATCGCACGTCTCTGATATTCTTGGGTGGAAGTAGGTTAGAGATAAGATCAATTTTTGCCTTATCTACCTCGATTCCTTTGGACGAGATGATATGCCCAAGGACAATTCCCTTTTGAACCATAAAATGGCACTTCTCCCAGTTAAGTACCAAATTTTTTTCTTCACATCGTTTCAGCACACATTTAAGACTTGCTAAGCATTCGCTGAAAGATGAACCAAAAACAGAGAAATCGTCCATGAAAACCTCTAGATATTTCCCCACCATATCAGAAAAGATACTCGTCATGCATCGCTGAAAGGTGGCAGGGGCATTACATAACCCGAATGACATCCTTCTGTAAGCAAAGGTGCCATAGGGACATGTAAATGTGGTCTTTTCCTGATCCTTAAGGGCGATTTCAATCTGATTATAACCTGAATACCCGTCAAGGAAACAATAATAGGAATGACCAGCTAGCCTTTCCAGGATTTGATCAATGAAGGGCAAAGGAAAGTGGTCTTTCCTTGTGACGGTATTCAGCTTTCTGTAGTCAATGCGCATTCTCCAACCAATACTAACTCTGGTCGGCACGAGTTCATTATTGGCATTGGCTACGATGGTGATCCCGGATTTCTTAGGAACCACCTGAGTTGGACTCACCCATTGACTATCGAATATGGGGTAAATGATCCTCACTTCCAATAGTTTGAGAACCTCGGCCTTAACCACTTCCTTCATGTTTGGATTTAGTCTACGTTGTGATTGCCGAACAGCCTTTACATTGTCCTCAAGATATATACGGTGAGTACAAATCGATGGGTTAATTTCCTTGAGGTCTGCTATCGTCCATCCAAGAGCTCCCTTATGCTCAATGAGAGTAGATATCAGCATACTCTCCTGTTCTTTCTCCAGGTGGACAGAGATCACCACCAGGTATTTCTCATCTTGACCTAAATAAATATATTTTAAATCAGAGGGTAAAGGTTTTAGGTCAAGCTTCGGCGGCTTGAGGTTAGACGGTAGAGACACTACATCAGTTTGGGGTAATTCTTCAATGTGTGGCCTCCACCGGTTAACTTCAAGTACCGGTGCAGTATCAAGCATGACACACGTCTCCCTAATTATATCATCATCAAGATCATGGGAGTAGGCCAGGCACGTCTCTAGAAGATCAGAGGATAAGGTGAGAGGCGTTCTATCTTCCACAAAAGAATCAATCATGTTAACATCGTGAAAATCGTCATCATCCTCTGAGTTGCTGCTGTTATTGAAAAAGATATTCGATTCCAATGTCAAATTTTTAAAGGACATAGTCATGACACCATTCCTGCAATTGATAATTGCATTTGAAGTGGACAGGAATGGGCGACCAAGAATGATGGGAATCTGAGTGCTCGTGTCATTGATGGGTTCGGTGTCCAAGATGATAAAATCAACAGGGTAGTAGAATCTATCAACCTGGACCAATACATCCTCAATGATCCCTCTTAGTACACGAATAGAATGATCAGCAAGTTGTAGTGTGGTTCGAGTGGGTTTTAATTCACCCAAACCTAACTGTTGGTATACCGAGTAGGGAATCAGATTGACGCTTGCTCCTAAGTCAAGAAGTGCGTGATCAATTCGATAGTTCCCAATTACACATGATATGGTTGGACAACCGGGATCTTTGAATTTTTACGGCACATCTTGTTTCAGGATGACACTCACTTTCTCAATCAAGGAGATCTTCTTTTGAACACTTTTCCGTCGTTTGGTAGTGCATAAGTCCTTTAGAAATTTAGCATATAAAGGAATCTGTTGTACAACGTCAATCAGAGGAATGTTGACTTTCACTTGTTTCAACACCTCTAGGATATCTTGAGAGTTAGATAGACGTTTTGGTTCAACCAACCGTTGGAAAAATGGAGCAACTGGCTTTTTTAGAGGTTCCGGTTCAAATTTTTGTGGGGCGCCATTAGATCCATCATTGCTGTCCTCTTCTGGTTCTTGAGGCGTTTCGGGCATAACCGGAAGGGTTTTATCAATAACCTTCTCACTCCTAAGAGTAGTGATGGATTTAGCGTGCCCCATTTGATTTGAAGAACTGGGATCACTAACTCCATAATTCGGTTTAGGATTGGGAAGAGGTTGAGCCGGTAAGCTCCCCCTGTTTCCAATCGTATTTTCAGCCTTAAGTTCATGTATTGCTTTTGTAAGGTCTTGAAAGGTTTGCATATACCCTGATTGAAAAGCTCTTGCTTTTGAAAATGTTTTAGAACCAAATCCTCTTGAGGTTCCTCTTGAATTGGATTTTAGTTTAGGAAACCTTGAGGTGTAGCCGTTGGTCCATTCCTCCAACTGAAATTTGGATGATTTTTCCAACCAAGATTGTATGTATTAGAGGGTGGTCCATTGAAAGGTCTTCGATAGTTATTTACGGCATTAGATTGTTCATTCAATACTTCTCGAAAGGCAGGTATTGAAGGACAATTTTTAGTAGTATGAATGTTTCAATCACAGATGCCACAAACACTTTCATTAACCTTTTCCTTCTTTCCTTCCATGGCCTCAAATTTTCTGGTGAGATTAGCCACCTTAGCGTTAAGATCATCATCCTCTTTCAGGAGATATATTCCTCCTTTTTTCCTTGAATGAGTTGGCCTAGACGTAGCGTTCGTCCTTGGGTAATAGTCCCATGATTGTGTTTTTTCAGCGAGACTATCGAGGTAATCCCATACCTCGTCGACATTTTTATTGATGAATTCTCCGTTACACATTGTCTCGACCATTTAGCGCATGGAAGATGTTAGCCCATCATAGAAAAAATTCGTAATGCGCCATATTTCAAAGCCATGTTGTGGGCATGCATTAACCAGATCCTTGAACCTTTCCCAACATTGGAAGAATGTTTCATCTTCCTTTTGGGCAAAGTTTATGATTGCTCTCCTGAGGGTAATTGTCTTATGATGTGAAAAAAATTTCTTTATAAATTCTCTCTGCATTTCATTCCATGTGCCAATGGACCTAGGACGCAGTGAATGTAACCACGTCTTGGCTTTTTCTTTCAAGGAAAATTGGAAGAGTTTCAGCCTAATTGTATCTTCAGATATATTAGAAAAATATAAGGTGCCTATGATTTCGTTGAACTCTTTCAGATGCAAGTATGGTTCTTTAGATTCAAGCCCATGGAACTTGGGAAGGAGTTGGATGACCCCTGACTTGATGTCCATATGTCCTATATTCGCAAGAAAAATCATGCATGAGGGCGTACTCACCCCCGCCGGTTGTAAATAATCTCGTAAAGTACGAGGCGGGGGTGCGTGGTGCACCTCATTCTCATCATGTACTTCCTTAACCCTGGTTGGGGTAGTGCTTGAGGTTGATTTTCAGCCATAACCTCCTCTGTCTCAGGAGAATTCAAGTGGTGTCTAGTCCTGCGATGGACAATCAACCCCTCAACTAATCCTCCTTCAGTCACGAGATGTCAAGTGTTGTCGCGTGCCCACTGAGGCATAAAACACACTCAGCCCTCGATTTAAATTCTACCTAGACCTAAGAGAAAAGAAGTAGAAATTTAGAAAATAAAAGGGAAAGATGGAAAGAAGTTACCAAATTTTGAGTCCTAGGTTAAGAATCTGCAAAACAAAACAAAATAAGTTAGTTTCTAAGAATAGAAAGTCCTAATTAAAAGTAAATTAATTTCTAGAGAAAAAGAAGAAATTCCAAGGAAAGAGGAATTAGAAAGAGCTTATTGAATTAGAAGTTTCTATCGTAAAATCCTACAAAAGAAAGGTTAATTCTAAAAATAGAAATAAAAACTTGAAACTAGCTAAAAAGGACGATAAATCCTAATCTAGAAAAGGAATTACCAATTTTAGAAACTATATATCAGAATCCTACAAAACAAGAGAAATAGGTTAGTTTTTAGAAATCAGAAAGAAAAATAAAAATCTACGGTTAAAATAATCCTAATCTTAAACTAATTCTAAACTAATTAATTTCAGACAAACGTAGCTGACAGTCCCCGGCAACGGCGCCAAAAACTTATTCACTCCCCAAGTGCAGGGTTGTGATGTAGTAATAAACTCGGTAAGACCGAGGTTGAATCCCAAGGGACTGATACCTGTACGTTATCTAAAACTAACTAGAACTAGAACTAGGCTAAGATGAATTCTAAATCAATTAGCAATGGTGGAATACTTGTAAAATAATTAATCTAAAACTTAGGAAACAAATCAGAGATAGGAAACTAGGGATTCAGAGGATCCACTTGTAGAGATCAGGGAGAACTTATGCTTGCATCAAAAATCATGAAAATTACTGAACTGCCGTTGATCTAGTTTTCATGGAGATGAAAGGTGTATGAATTAGAATGGATTCCATCACCAAACCATGCCCAAAAGACTATGGAAAACAACAGAATTAAACTAATGGCCACCTAATCACATGTATGCAAGTTAGGAAGGGTACCGTCATCCAACCATGCCCAGGAGACTATGGTGAACAACAGGGCTTCCTGACATCATAAACATAAAGGGGAAAAGGACATGATCCAAGCCATTGCAGACTCATTGTGATTTTAATCACAACAGACCATTAAAGACTAAACAAAACATGCCATTAATAATCAACTAAAATCAACGTTAATTCAAGAATTAAAATTAAGTTAAAGACATAAAATAAAATCTCTCATCTCACCACAAGCTTCACCTCTTAGCCCTAGCTAAGAGGTTCAGCCCATCACAGACATGATGAAGCTGGACATGTTAAAAGAAAATATGAAGAAGGGAAAAAAATAAAAATAACAAAATTACTTTACTCCCTCTGCCCTCGTTTTCAGCCCAAGCCTCAAGCTCTCCACCTCCTGATCTCCTTCCAAGACCTGAATGAATGCTCCACACGTCCAAAACCTCCTTTTATAGTTGCTGGAAGGCTGGAGTCAGTGACAGAGTTGTATCAGGACACGGAGTGCAATTTTTGCAGCCAAGTTCGGTGCCTCGAAACACGCCACTTTCCTCGCTCAAATTTCAAAGAAACACCGTCCCTTAGTACTTTCTTGGGTTCTCTACATGATAGACGGTTCAGATCTGCCATATGATCAAATATGGTGGGCCAAAACCGCTTGGGAAAGTCGATTTTCGCGGATGTGCGAAACCTTTCGCACCATTTCGCTGTTATGATCGGTGGGCCCCACAGAAGCATTTTCTGAAAAATTCACCCCGTCCATTGGATTCAGGATGAAATTTCAGTTAAGAATGAGTGGTTTTGAACGTCCATTGACGAAGCCCAGAGAAGAAATCACTAAAAGATCAATTTTGAACGTCCCAATGCAGCCCTTTTGTGGCTCCTGTATCGCACACGTGTGTATACATGGATGCAAAAGGTCAGCATGGTTTTGTAGTATTCGAACCCCTCTACAGGATGGATGGCTTGGATCAAACGTATAGTCAATGGGTAGGGCCCACAACCGTCCGTAAAAACGGTTAGCGGCCGTGCGTCCGCTGCCAGTGCGTAAGAAATTTTTTTTTTTTTTTTTTTCTTTCTTTCGGTCAGAGACGGTCAAACCATCTCTAACACTTGCCATGCACGGCTAGTATACTTATGTACTATACACACCCATCTCATATGGGGTCCATTGCACTGTTTTGGAGAAATCTGCACCGTCCATTTGTTTTGACTCCTCATTTAAGGCGTTGACTCCAAATTCGAGGCAATTCCAGATATCAGGTGGGCCCAGAATCGACGGTTTATAAGCTGATCGGTCAGTTGGAGCACTTTTATAGTGATCCAAGAGCTGAAATTTGAAATGTACGGTTAATTTATGACCCTTATCTCATGTATAAAGTTTCGAACCGATCAGATGTCGGGAACCATGTGATCTTACATTCTGAATGCGTTTCAAGCCACTTGAGCTTCAGTTTCTTAGTTTTCTCGAATTTCTGACCGTGTATATCCGTCAATCTTGGTCCTCTGAAGTCTGTCCCATGCCCTAGTGATCATCAAAATGTTAAATCCAAGCTTTTGGCATCCTTTTTCAGTCAACTCTCCTAATCACACCCTGCAACAAAACACGATTAAAACTGGGCATTGAACAATATTATGCTCGTAAATCCAAGTAATAAATGGGGTTTAATATGCACTATTTGACCCTCAACAAAAATATCATTTGTCGGTTCGGAATCCCACGAACCATTGTATCTGATAACGGCCGACAATTCAATAATAACAAGTTCCTTGGCATGTGTCAGGGACTCGGTATCATCAATGCTTACTCATTGCCTCAGCACCCGCAGTCAAATGGACAAGTGGAAGCGGTCAACAAGATCATCAAGCACCATCTCAAAACAAAGTTGGAAAATGCGAAGGGTAACTGGGCCGAGGAGCTCTCATTCGTCCTCTGGGCTTATAGGATCACAGCCCAGACCTCAACGTGTGAAACCCCATTTTCGTTATCCTACGGCTCGAAGGCAATCGTGCCCGTAGAAATCGAACTCCCTACGGCGCGAGTGAGGAACTTTGAAGAAAATTAAAACTCTGAGCAGATCGCCGCTAATTTGGATTTGCTTGAAGAACTCAGAGATAGTTCCAAGATCCGAGTGGCGGTTCGACATCAGGAGGTAGCGCGTTTCTACAACTGAAAGGTCAAGGTCAGGCACTTCTGACCAGAGGACTTAGTCCTCCGTCGGGTCTTCCAAAACACAGCCGAACCGGGAGCAGGAGCACTCGGACCCAACTGGGAAGGGCCATATCGCGTGGTCAGATCTGCCAAACAGGGCTCGTATCACTTGGAAGACCTCGAAGGCCGTCAGCTCCCTCATCCTTGGAATGCTGAGTACGTGAAGATCTACCACCCAAGATAAACTAGCCTTTAAGGTTCATAAATAAAGTGTACGCCTCCGAGCGACTAGCCTTTAAGGCTCATAAATAAAGTATACGCCTTCGAGCGACTAGCCTTTAAGGCTCTTAATAAAAGTTTCAATTCCACTTCGAACGTCTACTCAATTGTCTTATCAATATGAGCACGAACTTAATGGTCCGATCCTTTAAGGGATCGAAAACTAATCATACAAAGGTTCGACAAGGCATCCCCTTGAGGAAAAAAGCCTAATAATGACCCGACTTTCCAATGGAGTACTTGGCTCATCATACGACAGAATGAGAAGTCCTTGTCAGACAAGCGATGAGCCGAGCACTCCAAAAGATCGGACCCAACTAGGACTTGGGTCGAGGGGACTCGGAGAACCAACTAAACAATAATGAAAGGGCCAGACCTGTAAAGAGGTCAGCTCGGTCACAAAACGACATCGTAAGTCAACAGAGGACAAATACCAAGAAAATGTTTATCATTCAGTAAATCCCTCTCAAAGGGATAAAAAAAGATCAATAGGTAAAAAGAAGAAGAAGAAGGGGGGATTAAAACACGTCTTCACACGGGAGGAGGAGCTTGGGCGTCTGGGGCTTGATCAAAGCGAGCGACTTCGGCAGGGGCGTCTTCAGGGTCCTCGGGCAGAAGAGGATCAAGATCGAGGTCTGGGTATAAACCCAGGACTGTCTCGATACAAGCATCGAAGCTGCGGTTGTAAAACATCACAGCTTCGGCGTCACTCTCCTTGGAGGTCTTGAAATCTTCAATAGCGGTGACAACTGCCGCTGCCAGAGAAGCCTCATTTTTGACCCGCTGAGCCTCCACAACCTGAGTGATGGCTCGGGTCCGCTCTTTAGCCGCCTCAACTTTGGCGCGTTTCATGGCCTCACCCAGCTGAGTGGTCTCCACGGCCAAGGAATTAGCATGAGTTCTTGCGTGGGTCAGCTCAGCGGTCGCTGCGTCACCGTTAGCTTTGAGGTTATTCACCTTCTCCTGCAACAGCAGCTCCCTGGTCTCCAAGTCGACCACAACCCCCTGTAGTTGACTTCCTCTGGCCTTCTCGTCCGAAAGCTGTCAGCGCAGCTCAATCTACTCGGACTTCGACAGGGCAGACTCATCTAGTAAAGCCACTATCTCGGCCTTGAGAGCCTCAAGCTCCATCTCCCTCCTCTGATGCTCCCGCGCTCTCTTCTGAATCGAAAGCAACACCGGGACAGCCTGAATAGGAAATGAGAATTAAGATTTAAGAAAACATATACAATGATGATACGGAGGAAAGAGAGAATCCTCTCGGAGACATACCGTGTAGCATACGACAGCTAAGTCGTTCAGAAAGGAGCTGTCCGACCTGCCGATGTTTCGAGCTATATCCTCCTTAGGGGCATGCTTAGCAGCGCATAGAGCCAAGCAGACCATATGTTAGCCTGGCTCGAACCTCACACCTCTCGTCCCCACCTGAGGGGAGACCACAGCCTCCTCAGCCCCTACCCTACTACCGGCCGAATTCTAGCCCTCGGTTCGGACATCTCCCCCGACCTCGGGAGGAGAAAGCATGTTTTCGGCCATTCTAATGGCCTCCTCCTGTTCGGAGGAAGAAGGGATAGCAATAGGGGGCTCGGAGGCTGTGGTAGGAGCCTCCGCGGTGGGGGGAACGGCGGTGGAAGGAGCATGGCTCGAAATGGCTGGGGCACGAGAGGGAACAGAGCTCAGAACAACGGGAGTGCCGGCCAGGGTCGTTCGGGCCAGCACCAGAAGCGGAGCCGCAGCCGGAGGAGCCATAACCGCACTAGGGCCCCCAGAGGTCGGCGCTGCACCGGGCATCTGTGGGTGAGCAGGCGCCTCAAGAGTCGGGTCGACGAGCCTCGGAGCGGGGGCTGCTGAGATCGGTGCGGCAGCAGATCCTCCCTCCCTAGGAGGGACCTTCTTGCGAGTGATCTTCACCCGGGGGGCTTCCTTCAACATCTCCGCCGTCGTTGGAGCCGCCTTCCTCTTCTGAGCTCCAGACGCCTCAGTCATGCCTGCGAAATAAATGACTATGTCAGCGTCTAAGTAGGCAAAATTGAGCTCGTCAGAAAGATTGGGATAACTTACTGAAGGACGTGGGCAAGGGTTGTGTCTTGGAAAGCCCGGATCGATAAAGATTGTCCGCTGTTATCAGGTTTGTCTAAGAGCGAAGCGTCTCCGATCGCACTCTGGCCTTCGCAATGCAATTCTTCTGGGCCGAGTCGAGGAGCGACAGCCCCTTCGAAAAAGCTGCAAAAGGAAACTGAGAAGCTTTACTTCAATTGAAACAAATGAAAGCAAAGGCAGTAATACGGATACTAGATGAAGTCCGACCTGGTTTAGTGAAATGGGTCGGAACCCGTGCCGTTAAGGTTCTGAGCTCCGCTGCTGGCGCCTTCCATTCACCTGCCCCCAGAACCACTTATTTTTTCAGTCTTTATTGAAAGTCGACAGGTTCATCACCAGTCCCGACCTCTTGCTGCCTCGGGTCCCGAAATAGAACCATGGGTCGTTGTTGTCGTGCTTGACCAGGTACAGACTCAACAACTCTTCCGGAGTTAGCTCAGGGTTCCCAACTTGTTGCCAGATAATGAAGGCAGAAATCAACACCCTTTAGGCGTTTGGAGCGAATCGTCCGGGAGCCAGTCCGAGGTAGGCCTCAACCTTCCTGATGAAGGGAGGAAGGGGGAGCCAAAGCCCGCATTGCAGCGCATAGAAGAAGATAGCAACTTCCCCCTCGGCAGGAGCACCGACCACGTCCATAGGCCCAGGGGCCCTTATCCGGATGGAGTTCGGAATTTGAAACTCCGAACGGATCCATTCTATTTGAGATTTCGATAAAACGGAACCCCTCGGGACAACCTCCGCGGTGCATCCACTCGCGGGCATTTCAGCGGCCTCAACAGTGCTGGCTTGGCGGGCTCGTAGGGCCTTCTTCTTGTTGGGCTGCTTGGTCCTAACACCCATTGTCTTTTGTCTCCGAGGCGGGGGGTATAGGGGTGTGGTTTAGAAGGGGCCTTCAGAAGCTCCACTTCCATCCTCTGAACTTCCCGGCTCGGAGTCCTCAGCGTATTTGCGCACCATTTCGAGGTCGGAAGATATTATGAAAAAGGAAGTAGATCAGCAGAGGGGACTCATCGAACGATTACCGAAAATCACCTTCTATTGAAAAAGGGAGATCAGTAGGAATTGCCCGCCGAAAAATTTGAATTTGGATGGAATTGCCTCGTCAAAAATCACCTCTTCCGGTACGCTTTCAGGTTCGCAATGTAAAGAATTAGAAGAAATTCAGGGATCCCTTATATAGAAAACGAAAGATCTCTGCATTAATGGCAGGCCATAATAGCCGCAGCCGAATCGGCACGAGCCGATCCACAGACACACGTGGGCACACCTCGTTGGGGGAATACTCAACCGACGTTATGGCTCTGACATCGGGTAATGTGCTTCGATATGCGAAGTGACGCCCGAGCAGTGGGAGTCGTCACGTACACGCCTCCTCAGACTTGCATGGCAACCTCTCATAGGCCGGAAGGAGATTTGGAATCATAACCCTAGCCAAGCGTCAACCAAAGCGACTCGCACGTGCATAATCTCGAGATGTGATGCTTCAAATTCTGAAACCGTTATCAATGCAGTATGGGAGGGAGATCTCTTGTGCGAGTTCTCTTCGAGTCTACAAGCAGACTCGAAGAGTAGGAGGCTTCTGTTATGGAGAGATCCGAGCCCACGATGAAACGCCAGTTCGAGTGCCGGTTTGAACCAACTCGCTGCCACGACATCCGAGGCATGACGCGTCCGACCTGATACGAGCATCCTGTGAAGGTCCGAGTACATGAAAAGTCTGAGGCAACAAGAGCCCCGGAGAAGAGAGCCTCCCGCTTCGGTTCGGACCGATCGGACCAGTGAGATCAGCTTGGACTTATAAGGCCAGATCGGTTATGAAGTTCACTCAGATCTGGGAGCCGTCCTTGTTCAACCGAGCAGGCATAGAGGCAGACCGTCGGATGAGCCGAGCCGAGGAGATACTCTGAGGTGCATATTCTATCTGACAAACATGGAAACTGCCATGCCTGAACATGACCGATAACTTCGCTCACAGATACGCACTACTCGCCAGATACGCTGCGCGATCAGTAGATTGCGGGTAGTATTTCCATGATCCGGGAATCCCCTTGATCGTACCGAGATTATTGATCCAGACCATTCTACAGGCAAGTATAAATAGCACGTGACATTATGTCTACAGGTACGCAATAATAAGTGCTTTCTCCCCTACTCTCTACTTAGACCTTGATTCCTTTGACCTGACTTAGGCATCGGAGGGTCCCCTGGCTCAGCCAGGGTCACCTTTGCCAGTTCTCTTGGTGCAGGTTTCAGGGGTGATATATTGAGGCGAAGACGACGTGGAGGGAGGGCCGACCAGATTTTGACATCAACAGTAAAGCATTCAAACCTCTCTATTTCTTATGTTGTGGTTCACCTGAGATTTGAATATGGCTAATTTTTAAGTTAACCTCCTGAAATGTACCACATAAACAAATGAGCAGAGTGATATGAAACATATCATTAAAACTGCCTAGGGTCATTTGGCACTGTGGATTAGAGGGGATTGAAAGGGGTTTCAAATCCCCTAGGTTTTTGGCGCAAAGTAATTGGGGATTGCAAATTCGAGGGTTTGCAATCCACAGTGAGAGCTTACATTACACCTAAAATCATTTCAATAATTGTATGTGTGACATATGTGTCACTGTATACAATTATTCTATTGGACACATGGCTCACTAATGATGATTAGCACCGTCCAAACACTGTCCATGTAAATCAGCACCGTCCAAACATTGTCCCTATTAATCAACGATTAAAAATCGTTGGTTGGTCACCCTGGCATGATTTTGTGTTTGCAATCCATTTGAGAGTTGGAATTTCATCATTTTCAGGCAAAGCATATCTTTCAGTAGGCTTATCACAACTATATTGTCAAAAATTATATATCTCAATAATTGAAGATATTAAAGTTGATTTAATAATTAAATTGAAACCCCTGAGAATATATCACGCATAAGTATTTTTGGATTAGAGTTGGTTCACGCTCCATAGTGTCAAACACACCGTGAGGATTGAAAATCCAGCGGTTTCCAATCAGGGGGTTCCAAATCCACGCTCACAAACAGGCCTGAGCTGTTTCCCAGTAGCAACTAATGGGCGCCGATGGGGAATGGGCGCAGGAAAGTCGCTTCCCCTTCTTCCGCCTGTCTCCTGGTTGGAGCGGACCGTACAGTTATCTTCGGGTCCGCATTTTAAACACTGCTCCGTGCTCTCTTCCTAACCCTAATACGAAAATCCCCGCGCCACAAACTCCCTCCTCTTTTCTGCTGTCTTCTCATCCCTACTTTCCATGTCTCTTATCCCTACCATTTCATGAAACTCTACCAATACCCTCCCTCTTTTTACTACCAAAGTAGCCTCTTCCCCACCCTATATTCCTCCCACCTTCATGTCTCCTCCCCATGAAGAGGACCATCAAACATCCCTGGCTTCTATTACTACCATTACAATGATAGTTAAAATTACCAAAAAGCCCGTGAATCCACCCCATTTCCCTCTCTCTACCTTTCCTGTCAAAACCACAACCACAACCACAAACACCTCTCTCATCCCACTCGATTCCTACTCGTCTCCGTCCACTCCCGCTGAGGACCACCGAAATCACTGCCTCGCCCTCGTGGACCACCTCGTCAGTCGTGGCATGCTCTCCGCTGCTCACGGAGTCATCTACCGCATCATCAAGAACTCATCTCTGCCCGATGCCATCTCCACCGTTGAATTCGCTGCTTCACGTGGGCTTGAATTTGATCCCGCCAGCTACAGATCTCTTCTCCGGTCTCTTGTGAGCTCCGGCCAGACTGAAAAGGCCGAACACCTTCATGCTGTCAGTAGAGGTACCGATTCTGATCCGTCTGTGTTGAATTGCATGGTAGTCTGTTGTTGTAGGTTGGGGAAACTATCACAAGCGAAGGCCCATTTCGATCGAATTGTTAAAATTGGATGCCTGCCGTCGAAGCCCGCATATGATATGTTGATTCACAGGTTCTGTATGGTAGGGAAATTCTCGGATGCCGTCAATCTCTTTTTTCAAATGGTTGGGGTGGACATCTTTCCCGGGCATTCGTCCTTCAACTTGCTCATTGACAGCCTTTCCTCGAAAGGGTATTTAGTGGAGGCCGTTGAAGTGTTCTCTGTAATGGTCAAATCTGGCACTCGGCCGACACTTCACTTGTATAAATCTCTAGTTTATAATTTCTGCAAGCAGAGGAGAGTGAAGGAAGCAGAGTTACTATGCAGAGAGATGGAGTCGCATGGTTTCTTCCCGAATCGGGTCATGTATACTTCACTCATTAATGGGTACTGCAAGGAGGGTAAGATGGAGTTGGCTCTTGATGTTTTTCAGAGAATGCAGGAAATGGGCTGCGAGCCCGACACTTACGTGTACAACACATTGATTTACGGGTTCTTGAGGTTGGGCTATGTCGATTCGGGTTGTCAGTGTTTTAACGAGATGGTGGAGAGCCAGTTGGAGCCAAACACAATAACTTACCAAATCATGATTAATAAGTACTGTAAAGATAGGAGGGCTGATTGTGCTCTACAACTTTTCGATGTGATGGCTCGTAGTGGTTTAGCTCCTAATTTGCATTGTTATACAGTTTTGATATCTGCACTTGCCAAGGAAAATAGGCTGGTGGAGGCTGATCAGTTGTTTAACAAGATGTTGGATGGAGGTTTGGCTCCTGACCATGTAATGTTTTTATCTTTGATCAATTCATATCCGAAAGGTCATGAACCCCTTATAGCACTCAAGACACTACAGGCAATAGCCAAGCATGGGTGCAATATAGATGCGTCGATTTTTGTTGGGTCGACTAGTTCATGTGCGGATGAGACTCGGCATCGAGAAATCGAGCTACTTTTTAATGAAATTGTAAGAAGTGATATTGTTCCTGCTCAAGTGGCATTCAATATCCTGATAAATGCCTTTTGTGCAGAAGGGAAGACGGATCTTGCTCTTCTTTTCATGGATAAAATGGTCGGTCATGGATGCGAGCCTCTAGTTTCTACCTATAATTCCTTGATCAGATGTCTTTTTAAGGAGGGCCGGGTCAAAGATGCTGAGTCGCTGTTGGTTGTTATGAAAGGCAGGGGTGTTGTTCCCAACCTGGCTACTTATTTGATAGTGATAAATGCACATTGCAAACAGGGGGAATTAGGATCGGCTTTAATGGTGTTTGAAGATATGGTTGAGAGAGGGTTAGAACCTACAGTTGCAATTTATGATTCTATAATTGGTTCGTTGTGTAAGGTGAATAGAGTGAAGGAAGCTGAGTTTATGTTCCAAAGGATGCTCAAGGCTGGAGCGACACCTGACGAAATAATCTATACCACATTGATTAATGGGTACTCTAAAAATGGAAGAGCCGTTGATGCTTATCATCTATTTGATGAGATGATAGCGCATGGCTTTCAGACTAGTTCCCATGCTTACGCTGCACTTATAAATGGATTAATGAAGAAAAACATGATCACTAAGGGATGCGAGTATCTTGGTAGGATGTTGGAAGATGGCTTCGCACCGGACACTTATCTTTACACAATGCTTATACATCAGTTTTGCCGGAAAGGAGAGATCAGCTTTGCCTCTGGCTTGTTCAATCTAATGGTTAGAAACCAGATTGAGCCTAATTTGTTCACATATGGATCTTTGATTGGTGGGATTTGCAGAAACATCTTGCGTAGCCGTAGAAGGGACCCTTTATTAGATAAAAGATCAGAGAATGCGAGACGGTTGCTTTTCAGTTTGCTGCCCCAAAAAACTTTAGTACCTGGACAATTGAATAAAAGAATTTTTTGCCACTCTCCTGACGAAAAGATTGAGCTTGCTTTAAAGCTGATGCAAGATATGGCAGTGACAGGACTGATGCCAGATTTACATGTCTATAATGGGATGATTAATGGACTTTGTAGAGCAGACATGATGCAAGATGCATATGATCTTCTAGATTTTATGCTAGAAGCTGGTGTGGCTCCTAATCATGTGACTTACACCATTCTCATCGATGGTCACAGTAGGTTCGGTAAGATTGATTTGGCAGTCAAGTTATTCAACCAGATGAATGCAAATGGATGCACCCTGGATAAGGGCACATACAACACGTTGATTAAAGGCCTTTGTATGGCTGGAAGAGCAATTGAGGCTTTATCGGTCTCACGTACAATGCATAAGAGGGGCTTAGTTCCCAACAAGGTTTCTTACAATAGATTGGTTGCATGCCTGTGTAATAGCAATTCCAGCGATCTTGCCTTGAATCTGTTTGAAGAGATGAATTCGCATGGCTACGTGCTGCACCAACATAATTATAACCGTTTCCTTTGCATGTTGTGCGAAGAATCCAAATTGCAGGAGGCTCACAGAGTTTTCGATGCAATGCTCAAAAGAGGAAAGGCTCCCAATGAATCAACAAAGAGGATGCTTGTAGACACAAGTTATAAGCAGAGAGAGTTCGACTTGGCTTTTGTGATTGAGGAAAATATGCTTGTGTATGAGAACTAGTGTTGGTTCTATCTGCACATGGTGCAATCTTCTTGAGTTGCTCGCTTATTCTATGCAGAATCCTACGTCGGTCATGGGAGTGTGTAGTGTACACCGCTTCAAGGTAAAATTTGTCCTTAAGATATGTTATTTATCTCTTTTTTTTGTGTTGTCAAGCAATTATTTATAGACATCACTGTAAACTTCTCAACACAGGGACCTGAAACCCAGTTGCTGATTGATGTTGATTACTTTTCTTGGGGAATGGGTTGAACTACGTGCCTGCCTTCTCTAAATTCTACAGATGTTATATGCCGTTGACAACCATCGGGTATCTCCATTCTTGATTCCTTGCATTTGGATAAGCGGACTGGCACATATATATTTTTACATCATCATCATCATCATCATCATCATCATCATCTAAAGCCTTATCCAATTAATTAAGGTCAAATGCATGAGTCTTGTTTTGCCATTCCACTCTATCAAGGGTCATACATTTAGACCTTTAGACCTTTCAAAAAAAAAGAAGAAGGGCCATACGTTTAGGTAGACCATAGGTCATCAATTCTTTTGTTACTACCTCCATCCAAATCCTTTTGGGACTTCCCCTTGCCCTTTTAAAGCCTTCAATTTCTAACAACTCACTCCTATATGTGTGTGCATGTGCGCGCGTGAGCATGCATGCGTGTGTGGGGTTTTGCTAATTTTCCCACCTTTATTGGGGGTGTCAGCAACGTCCCCAAAGTGTTTAAATGACACATGGGGCATCCAATCATCAATTTGGACGGTTCATGTGGTAGTACTATTGGGAGCAAGCCATGGTGCAAGAATCACGCCAATCGGATGACCCTAAACATCTGATCAACAGCATAAAAAATGGACAACCAAGGTTAAGTGGGGAAGCAAAATAGGTTGAATCATCATTTTGAAACATCTATTCAATAGATCCTACTTTGTATTGCCTATGATTCCAAAGTAGCTTTTTGGTTTGATGATTCTAACCATGCGACTCACTTATGGCTTATAGACAATGGATGATCGTAACAAATTCGCCCCATTCAAAGGGTTAGGATCTTTCGATCGGTGTAATTCTTGCACCATGGCTTGCTCATAGTAGTACTATTGAGTAAACCATCTAGATTGATGATTGGATGCCCTATGTGCCATTTAAAAGCTTTGGGGACATTGCCCACACAGAGACACACAGACACACGGGTTCTTGGCTCTGCCTAATAAAATGTCTAATCTTTCCCAAAAAAAAAAAGATCCCTACCACAAGCAGAAACATCATCCATCATAAGACTTGATTAGCTTTTGAAGTCTTTTTATGGAGATCTCAACAAATGTCCATAGTGTGATTCATTAGACCACAATGAGTGCATATGTGAACTCCTCTACCACCGTGGCCACCTCGATCTTCCTTTGCAGTCTATCACCTCTGCCATGACGATACATACCATGACCTAACGGCCACCATGGCCTCCACGCACGCCAGTGAAACCAGATGAAGAAACCAATGCACCTTTATCAGATGCATTATCATGAGGTGCTTTCAAAGTCATTTGCAAGAGAGACTCTAAATCCTAGTATAAACTTCAGTAGCCGAAGGGATGGACACACCACACAAAATCTGATATTTAGTCTACTAATATTCTTTGGCAAATTAGACAAAAGTTCTACTACAAATCATCCAACTGCTTCTTCATAAGAGTAATATATGAGGTGATAGGATGATATATTGAGTGCTCTTCCCGCATTGCACTCAATTTAGCAAACTACTTACCAAGAATTGTCTCCCTTTTGGAATGAGAAAACCTCCTCATACAACTAATAGACTCATGAGATATTCTGCTTTGAGTACACCTTTTTTTTATGGTATCCCAATCATTTTGGAATGTTTAAGAATATACTAAATTGGAGCCCACCTTAGGTTCCATGCTATTCCATAACACGATCTAATCTGGGCATCATCACACATCCACTATCTATATGTAGAATCATATTCCTCTGGTTTAGACTCCAAGAGGAATTGATCCTTTTCTCGGGTTGAGAGAAATACTTTAACTGATTTAGCCCAACAAAACTAATTCTTCCCATTCTATTTCACAGATTTTATGGATGCATTAAACAGTGGTCCAGACACTTCTCCTAGTGATGAGGGACCACTAACTACACCTTTCAGCTTCATAACTACCTTGAAACTAATTTACTTCAACTTATATAGAAAATGCTGATCTACAAGTCGAGTCATGCACAACTACATCTCGCAATTATATTACATAGAAATTTTCAGGCCCTCATCAACTAGAACTCACTTCAACCTCATTCATACATTGCACAGCATGTAACAGATACATGGAACTATTAAAAAGCTGCTTCCGACACAAACTTACGGAAGGAAAAAACTTAAACATCACCTTAATATACAAATCATCAAGCCTTCATCTTCAAGGCAGGGCTCCTAGGCTTCCTTTTGCAAGCAGTTCCCTTTACTTGACAAACAATGAAGAAAACATGTTGTTTTCTGCACAAAAACAAATGAAGAACACTCTTTCCTTAAGGTTCGATCAGCACTCTAGTGTTTGGGGTCCTTTAATCTCAATCCAAAAATTAAGGATTTGTAAAGAGAAGATTCAATATCAAAATCACTCCCAACATTGCTCTGATACCATGTAAAATGTCTGAAGAGGGATTTTATAACAGAAAATAGAGAACAATGAAGAGAATAAGGGCAAAGAAGAAGAAAGAGAGGATGAAAAGAGAAAAGAAGAGAGGGTGACGGATGCCCACCATATTTCCTCCACACGCCCCCTTTTATGTTTTTATTTGGGCTTCACTAAAAAGAATGTGGAATACAATTATGCCTCCATGCTTAAGTAATGAAGTAAAAAACTATTCCTATGGGCCTAAACACTACGCAACAGTAAAATAAAGCTCAACATCTCAAATAACATGTACAATAAAGCCTGCACAGGCCCAAATAGGCCAGCTGCATTACACTCAACCCTTTTTAACACCTCTCACTTGATTTCACCTGCGATTTTATTTTTTTCTCTTCTTTTTTTGTTTCTTCAATTAGACGATTCACTATCTATGAAAAAAATGCAAATACTTCTATATTGGTACTATCATGATGGATCTAAATCTAGCAACTATCTTGTGGTAATACAGGAAGAAAAGCCAATGTAAGCATCGGATCAGTTCCAAATTCAATCACTGAAAGGAGTTCCAGGTCTGCTGGTCCCTGGGCCAAGCAGAAAACACCGTTTTGATTTACTGAGCATCATGTAGTACCTATTTATCAAATTGCTTTTGACCATGTTCAGAATGGTCTAGAAGCACTTTTTTTTTTTTTTTTCTTCCCATCATATCAAAGAGGGTCTGTGGGCATTTATAATGTCCAACATAAAGCTTATTATTCTAATTATATTTTTCCTATAAATATGAATATGTTACTTCAAGGCAAGTTTTTCTGAGGCCAACTGCTGAATGTAATGTAACAGGTGTATGTTGCTTTTGTTTCAGCTGTAATACATGAAGCTTCCACTATCCTGGCTTGCATCACTAGCATCCTTTGGTTTCAGTACATTTCTTGTGGTTAGTACCAAGATACATCCTTAAATCTATTGGTTGTCCTATAGTATAAACCTTGAATCATTGATTATATATCATCTGACACGAAGGGAGCGAATGCTATTTACAATGCTTCAACATGTGTGTTATTAATATTTAAAGCTTGTGTGTGATCCATATAGTTCTACCTTTGGAGTTTTTATCTACATAATGGCTCCCTTTTCTTCTATCATGGAATCTGATTCACTAATCTCGCCCTTTGCAGGTGAATTTCTGAAGGGCCAGGTATTGTGTGCTTCTCGCAATCTATAAACAGAGAGCCATGCTCTTGGAGCTAACTGTTCTACAGCCTGTAATTGTAGACCCGGTACGTATCTAATTTCTAACACAATCATTTGGAAGTTTGTGGACTTAGTTTGTGCTGTTTCATAGTGTGGCTAGACAGTTAAAACGATAATCTCTTTTCTTCTGTGAGATTTTTAAGACCTATATATTGTTCCAGAATCAATCTCATAAATGCAAATCTTTATAAGATGCTCTGGGCTCCAGAGAGGACTATTAGTCAGGCATCTACTTCTATGGTGTGGCACTATAGGGCTTCTATCAAATTAATGGCCTTTGCATGGCTTGTTGGGGGAAATCAAGTCCTAACAATTGACAATCTCCGGAATGATCATCCCTAATGTGTGCTTGCTGTATATGGGAGATGCTGAATCTGTGGACCACCTGTTTATTCATTGTCCATTCACACATGGTGTGGTAGCCTTTTCAATGCTCTAGGTTTGTCCTGGGTGATGCCGGACACAACGGTGAATCTGTTTAGGGTCCGGCACGGGTTGAATCTTGGGAAGAAGGAGAGACCTGAGTGGAGATTAGTGATGTACTGATGTTGGCTGTAATTTGGACAGTTTGGGAGAGAAATGGAACATGTTTCAATACTATCAACAACTCTTCTTCTCAAGTTATTTGTAGGGCTAAATCCTGTTTGGCAGAATGGGCTGCTTGTATAAATTTGTTAAAGCATTGTAATCTTCTGTTTGTTTGAGCGGGTTGTTGTTGGCGTGCTATCTTGGCTTTTTTTCTTTTAATAATTTTTTTGTAGCTTTCAATTCCCGTAACAGCCTCTAACGTTGAAAGATGCACAAACCACTGCTGTGCTACATGACTTTTTAGATATGATGCCACAAAAAAATTTAATTTTCGAATAAAAGAAAAAACTGCCGTGGCATATGACCTTTTCAAGACAGGAATTATAAAATCTCGTAGTTTTGTGCAGTATACACAGTTTTCAGTTCTGAAGTGGGGCCCATGTTTTGGTACTCCATGCTCCAGGCAAAAATGTCGCCTGCATCCTAATGTGGATGGCATATGCCCCAAAAATCTCCCACATTGTTTGCTGTTACTAGCCACCAGTGCCGGCACCCTTTTTTCTGTTGAATATAGACCATTGCTGAATTTATCTTGTGGAGTATCTATCTGTAGGCCAAAATAAAAAGTCTAGGATTGTGTCATCAGGAGATTTTTGGGGCATGGTCCATCCACTGTGGGACACAACACGCCAATTTTGTAGACAACCAAACCATGGGGCCCACTTTCCAAAAACTGAAAACCTGAGTATACTGCAAAAAGCCTCTGCTCAAGGTTCAAATATTCCCTCTTCAAGATGATACAACGGGAAACACTGATGAGAGAGTGATAGAGAAGATTGATTCATTTAATACCCACAAAAATTGGAAATTATAAAGCTTAAAATTCATATTACCGCAATTGAAATGTTTTAATAAAATGTTTCGATCTCTTCCAGATGCAATAAAAGGGGAGGATTAAACTGATTTCATTTTTTAGCTTCCATTTTCAGGAATCTATCAGCTGAGAAAAATTTCTGTGGGATGCTGAGACATGGAAATTTTTATGATATCATGCCAAGTGGATCTGTTGCAAACTTCGAATATATTACCAAAGAAAATGTTGTGTGATGACATCCTATTCCATGTATAATTTATGTTGCCTGATATACTGATCTGCTCATGCCATGTTATTCTGGTATTTAAGTAAGAAACTGTCACCTTATTTATTTTGGCATACATTATATTCATTGTTGATTTTTTAATGATTTAATCAAAGTACAGTAGTACACCATACTCAATGTTCCAAACTGTTGATATCATGGGACCTTTCGTGGATAGCCCATGCCCCAAAATTATCTTACAAAACCATAGAATTGCTGATGAACAAAGAAATGGTTGAGAAAGAAATACAGAGATGGTCCACATTAAACTGATGACTAGGATATTCCAATTTGTGATCTTTTCTTTTCGTGGGCCATCTAAGGAGGTGCCCATCATGTCATTAGTTTTGGTCACCGAACTGTGGGCTTCACTTGTACCAGCTGAGAACTGTAAATATTCTCAGGCTAATCATTACATAATACCTCCGTCAAAAAATATATCTAGATGAACAGGGAAAAGCATTTAAATTTATAATATAAAAAACAAGCAAAACAAATTAAGTAATTTCCTATGAGCCATGTCAGCATCTATGCAATTCAAAACCTGCCAAGTGCATCCAGCATGACAATCTTCTAAAATTTTCAAGACCCTGGTTCATCATCTTTATCAACTAAGCCTCATCCCAACTAATTGGGGTTGGCTGCATGAATCCTTCTCTGCCATTCCACTCTATCAAGGGCCATAACTTCAGTTAGACCATAGGTCATCAAATCTTTTCTTACTACCTCCACCCATGTTTTTTTGGGCCTCTCTCTTGCGTTTTTAGAGCTTTCAACTTGTACCAACTCACACCTTTTAATCAGCGCAGTTCTTGGTCTCCGTTGCGCATGACCAAACCATCCAAGTCTACTTTTACTTACCATATTACCTATTGGTGCTACTCGTAAATTCCCTCAAGTGCATTCATTTCTAATTCTATCATTGTCTTGCTACTCATCTATCTCAACATCCTCATTTCAGCTGCACTCATCTTATGAATATGTTGTTCCTTTATTGCCCAATATTTTATCCCATAAAGTGTGATTGGTCTTATAGCTATCCTATAAAATTTCCCTTTTAGTTTGAGTGGTAACACAGTGATCACATAAAACTCTAAAGGCACATCTCCATTTCTTTCACCCCACTTGAATTCTATGGTTAACATCCTTCTCAATCTCTCCACTCATAAATTATTGACCTAAGATATTGAAAATGATCATTTTGGAAAACTTTTTGGTCAACAATCTTTACTGATTCCTCGTTCCCACTCCTATTATTACTAAAATTGCACTCCATGCACTTTGTTTTAGTCCAACTAGTTTTAAATCCTTCGGATTCTAAAGCACCCTTTCATAAATCTAGCTGAAATTGCGTGATGTAGGATACCACTGCGCGCGCGGAAGCTTGGTGGAGCTATAGAATGGTGGCTATATCAAATATGCCAATTAAAACTAAGTAAAGCAATTAACTCTAAGGCTTCCAAGATAATAAAGGGTCCAATCACAAAGACTACAATAGATGCAATATGCTAAGCAAGTAGATTATAAATGATAGTGTACATGTGTGTGTGGGAGTGTAACTATTAACTCCTAGCATTCATCTAATTAGCATACATATAATTAACTAATCCATCATGTATTGGCTCTCATTATTACTGTCATGTAACAGCCGTTATGTAACTGTTTTTTAATACTATGGATGCAAGCCTATAATAATTGGGAACTCACTTGTCTTTCCATTAGTGGTCCTCACATTTGTTTCCACTCCTTCATACATCCTTAATCATATTAATATATCCTCTTGAAACTCCTTTTTTCCCCAACACCCACTAGATTAACTCTCTAGGGACCCTATCCTAAGCTTTCTCTATGTCAAGAAAGACCATGTGGAGTTCCTCCTCTCCCCATTGTTCGGATTCATATTGGAGGTTATGCCATAAGTTTGATTCCAACTGCCAACCTACACAACCCTCCTTCATCCATGCTTAGGACCGGCAATGGGAATTTCTCAGAGAAAATATAAATAAATAAGCATAGTGGAAATATGAAAACATGTATGAATCGGCATCATCGCCTTAATTTTCATCTTCGAGCCTTGTTCAAACTTTTTGATGTCAAATTGGCTCTGCTGATTGCCTCCAAAACTTCAGCAACTGGCTGCCTCCCTGAAATCAACTCTCCTCCAATATATATATAAGCTGTAGAAAGGAAGTTTAAGGGAAAATTTTCAAATGTCAGGATATCTAATACGTTAACATTGCAACATTTTTAATTTAGTTGAAACTATTGTGATAATTTCCAATTATTTTCTTTAAAATGTGTAGTGACAATATCACACTATCTTCAAGATATCATTGAGATTCGTCATATTGGTGGGACTAATCTTTACGTCAGTAATTCCAAACATTTGTATGATTGAAGTTTCACACATCTGATTTTGCTTTCTCAGGTTGAGCTAATATCATGACCATGCTGTCATGTAGTACCTCTTCCTGGCTATTTCTCAGTCCCGAGGAATCTATGAGGCCTGGTATTCGAGTACATGTTGAATGGAGATTTAAGAGACTGTTTAGATTGGATCCAAGGGAAAGAGCCCGTAGACTAGGGAACTCATGTTGGCATTGCAATCAGAGCTGCAAGGAGCTTGGAATATCTCCATGAAGCAGCTGCTTGTAGGATTCTATTCTGCATAGGGATGTCAGATCCCACCCACATTCTTTTAGACAAGAAGTGGACAATTAAGGCATTGAGTTACAGTTTTGAAAACTCATGACTTGACTTGTTCAACCCCCAACACGTTTGGTACTTGTGTATCTGGAAGTTCAATCCCACAATTTCTCCCTTGGCATATTTGGGTTGCTTGGGGCTGATTTGGATGGTGGGAGCTGGATGAAAATGCAAGTTGAGGGTTCATCACTGCTAACAATTTCAGCTCTAAAGGTTCAATCAAGTTCCTCATTGCAGGTTATAACAGAAGATACTTTCACTATTTTTAACATAGGAATGATGCAGCAGAGGTATTTCAGATATTGTAAAAAGAAAAATTCCTTTGTGCTCTGTTCCAAACCACGGGATTAAACATGTGCATGTACATTTGTGATGTCTATATTTAAATCTGTGTTGATCTTTCATTACCAGAAGCATCAGGAGGCGGGAGCCGGAGTGACAAAAAAGAAGAAGAAGAGAGAGTATAAAATAAGCTATATAATAACCAGAAGCATCTAGTAATTCTGCGATTTTGAAGGGGAATTGGAACTTTGAGTACTTGTGTGTATCAGTTTACAAGTGCTGCCATTCTGGCAGGCGTTTATTCTTTTCTTTTCTTTTTCTTTCTTTTTTCCTTTTTTGTTATCACATTGTTGTATTTGTTACCAGCAATAAAAAGTTAAAAAAAAAAAAACCCATTTTTTTGCTCTTCACCATTATAACCAAATCACATTAGCTGCTCCTTGCAGTGGCTAGTAAGCATTTCTTCTGATGTCATTTTTTTTTGCCTCATTATTTTGGGCAAGGAAGAAAAAATTCACTTGCCTTGTTTGCAGTATCCCGCCATGGCTTTACAACTGCTATTTATGATCTCGGTAATCTTCTTCATTACTCTGTCACTGTTCTTGGTCTGAAGATGCTATTATAGACTTGGCTTTCTGCCTTTATTTTCCGATTTGATTGATGATAGAGTTCAGATTCTCGCTATCAACTCAATGTCCAGTTTTCCATCACTTGGAAGTAAGGTAGCAGTGAAAAGAAATGACAATACACGTCATTTAATGATGATGAAAAGAAATGACAATACATGTCATTTAATGAATGATGCCGATGAAACCAAGTAATTTGAAGGCAACATTCTATGCATGGGTGAACAAGCAACCATCAAGCAGCTGCTTGTGGAGGGACAACCAGATTGCAGTTATTACTAGTGATGTGTGTTTGAAGTTCTGGAGACCCTATGCAGCACAGGCGAGCTGCCCGAGCTGCCCGAAAGCACAAATATCTGGTTATGGATTTTATTTATTTGTCTATTTGTTTATTCATTTTGGTAAGTGATACCTCTGAGCCTTCACATTTTTGTCATTGTCATTGTTTACCGCCGTTGTGCATAACACACAAACTTGCATGATTGATGTTCATTGATAAAATAGATGTCCTTTAGGTGTTGGAGCTTTTGTTTATGAGTTTAATGATGCTTTATAACTTTGCAATCTGCTTTTTATATCAATCAGCCAAGTATGAAACTCCGTTAATTGCACCTTTATCTAGAATATTGGCATGATAATGGTGAATTCCTGGTCTGTATTCCTGTGGAAATGATTTACCATGGTAATTTATTAGTTGATCCCTATTTGCTGAAACTGGCAAGTAATCCAAACTTTGTCAAGCTGATTTTTGTATCTTATTTACTTGATTTGAGTTTTGTGGGGAAGGGGTCTTGATTAGAATGGTTTTTGTGTGGAGATGATTTTCTTTTTTTTTTTTTTCCATAGTGAAAAGGACTTGTTTGGTTGAACCCTTTTTGAATGTTTGTCTCAAAAGCAGATCATACCAGAGCATCTCCAAAGGATAGGGTTGTGTTGATTTGTTTTTAGCATGTTGGTGGAGCCCCAGTTTGATATTTTAGACTTTGGAAAGCACTCGTTTACATTTCTTGTGTTTATATTGACTATTATTAATCTTTTGCCAGAAAAAAAAAACTGTAGTTTGGAGTTTGACGCTTACTCTGATGCGATTTGATTCATTTCACCAAATGCTTTACATCGCTTTCCACGTCATTGTTTGGTACAGGAAACTATCCATCCATGAATTGTTTTGTAAAAGAAGCAACATGGAAAGCAGGCCCTAGTGTTTTGTATTTTCTAACAGGTTTATGTCTGCCTCTTACAATAAATATGGTCAAACTAATAATTACTTGGTCATTCTCAATAATAGAGGGATAGAACTAATAACTACCGAGTCACTCTCTTTAAGTAGAGTGATAGAACCAATAACTACCGAGTCATTCTCTATAAATAGCAAGATAGAAACACTATACGGGAGTGAACTTGTGTGCTTGCATTTAGACTAACATGGGCCTACAAATCAATCTAGATCATTCATTCCAGCCTGTTCTTTATGAGGCACGAACCTAATCACCTGACCAGTGTCATGAAAAATTGATGGTAGTGATCATTTAGAACATAATAAGCCCAATCACGATTAGAATCATCCATGTTGTGTGCGCTTTTGATTCCTTGAGGAATCATTTTACCAAGGAGAATAATTGATATAACAAGATGATGTCAACATTCGGATGGATGAGATCATGCCATGGGATGAATTTCTTGTGGTGGTCCGTGAAGAGGGGAGGGGGGTAAGATTTGAATGGAAAATCGGAGATCGGTTGACAGGAGTGTCGACCCATTCCAAATGCCCAGTAATAGCAGGTCCGTTTGGACTGGTTACCGGTGGTGTATCCAGGCTGGATCTCTTTAGGAACTGAGATTTGGATTGCTTGGGTACATGGATTTTCTGTTCCAGGTTTTTAGTAGTTCGATCCTCGTGAGATTTTGTTAGGAATTCTTATACAAAGAAAAAAATTAGGGTAGTGAACTCAGTCACTTCCGTAGGTCTTTTAGAGTAGAATATATAACATTGGTGCAGGCTAGCCATAATTCTAAAAGTCGGCCATCTGGTACTTAGCATAGCCGAGATTTTGAGCCCAGTCGCCAAGAAACCCACTTGTTAGCGTGATTTGGTCTCTATAGGTGAGATGCTTTTCCTTTCTATAGCCATCCATTCTCCTAGCGATGGAGGGAATGGTTCAAATTGTCTGATGAGAGGGCTTTTTAGGATTTTATTTTTCAATCAGAATGACTTTGCATGATAGCCATGAAATGTTATGTTGACCTTATACACAGTCCATTCCATGGAGGTCGGTGTAGTCAGGTGGGCAGACCAGATCGATTCTTTGAGTTGACCCGGGCGGGCTGGGATGGAATAAAAGTTTTTAGGGTTCTTGAGCAATGATGTAGTAGGGCGGCTCGTACCAATTTCACCAGCATGCCTGGTAACCATGGTCTATTTCAAATGTTGCTTTCTTTTTTGTTTTCTTCCCTTTGTGAATTATTTGTGATATTTTTTATTATTGATTTGACAGGCAATTTTTGTAATCTTTAAATTAGAAATGACTAATCGTCATCATCTTATAATAGAATTGTATTTTAATTAAGATTGAATCATAATTCTGTCATGAACTTGTTCTAACATGATATTTTTGTGTGGTTTTTAGATGGGAAGGTGGACAGTCCTTTTCGATTAGTTATCTACCCTAATTTACATCTCATAATCATACTAAATAATCATTTTTTATTTTACTTGTTATGGGAAGATCTGAGCTGACTATTCCGAGCCGACTCAGCGCCATTACGCCTGAGGCGCGACCCATTCAATCCGGACTCAGCGTCAACACCACGCGAGTCTCAGAGCAAAGTTCAGTTCGGAGGGCGGTTACATCAGATCAGACCACAATATATTCCCATCCGATCACGTGAGCTCGGACTTGGGGGTCGGATGTTGAGATTATGGTCGGACTGGTTGAGCCGAGGCGATAATCAGAGGCGCATACTCCACTCGCTGAACATGAAAACTGCCATAACCTAACGTGGCCGGTAACTTCGCTCGCAAATGCACACGATCCACCAGATACGCGACGAAATCAGTATATTGCGGGCAATATTTTCATGATTCCAGAATCCCTCTGATCGTGCCGAGATCATCGGATCCAGACCGCCCCACAGGCAAGTATAAATAGCACGCATCGCCACATCTAGAGGTACGCGAAATTAAGCTCTCCTCTACACTCGAAATAGATCCTGATTCCCTTGTCCTGACTTAGGCATCGGAGGGTTCCCCGACTTAGCCAGGGTCACCTTTGCCTTTTCTCTTGATATATGCTTCAGGGACGGCACGCGGAGGATCTTGAAAGCGTTGTGGGAGAGCCGACCAGATTTTTGCATCAACATTACTTGTGGACCATAAGTGGTCCCTTGATCATGGTTCTCTTGAAAGCCTGTGGGGCCCTCCGTTTCTGCCAATAGGATCCGGCCGGACCAGGAGAATTTTTGTGATTTGTAATGGTCCCCAGACTGTAAATAGGAGGATGGTGGACCCATTCATCGATTGCTCCTTTTCCTACTGAATAGATAGGGGTACCAGACCTTTCAACGTAACCAAGTTGTTTGCTGAAGTAGATGTTATTGGATCTATCATTTAATGGAAAGAGGAATCATGAGGTGATTGTTTGAGGGTAGGTATACCCAAGGTAGGGCCATGCATGAAGTCCTCACCGTAACAATAGTCTAGGAAAAAAGTCTTGTGGATCAAATGGTTAGAGATTACCTACTTTGCTGCCAGTATTTATTTATTTTTAATCCGTGGCCGGGGATTGGTCACATACATTTGAATTTATGCATGTTCCCACATGTGGCACCCATCGGGATGTGCGTGTGCTATCGAAGCGATCCTCCACCGTAGAAATTTCCAGACTTGTGTGTGGGGCCTAACATGCTTTGCATATTCCATCCAATCCATTCATTAAACCAGCTCCACCGAGTTGAAGGGAGACCCCAAAATTAAGGCTACTACATAATGAAGGTGGGCCACACCACATGAATTTAGAGATTTTAGTAGGTATATTCCTGACGTATCACATGACATTGCTGACCCACACCATTGATCTTATAGGATTCAATTCCGATGATAGGTAACCCAAAACCCTTCCAGATTGTTAGATCCTAGCCATCCAATTTTCAACCTTTTCCTGGACTATTCCCGCATTTTCCTTTAAACCATCTACCACTAAGCTGGTGTCATGGAAGAATTACGAATCTCCGATGTGAGATTTTTTTTTTCTTTGGGTAAATCATCTATCCATGGCAGGTCCCATCAGTTCAACGGCATCGATCTCTGAACAATATGCTTCTTTTTATAAATGGGCGCATCAGGACACCATACACCAAAACATTGCAATCCCTAGTAGGTAAGTAGGTGATCGTTTTCGTGAGAAAGAAAAACTGGTGTGAAAAATGAGACTGGGGGCAGACTCGACCATCAAATCGATAAACCAAATCTTTGTTACCTAAACTTGGAATTTTTCTCATTTTTCCTTCAACCCATTGTTTATAACGTCCATTTTTCTGTATTTATTTTATTACCCACCATGCGAGTCAAATGGTTCTCTTTATTATTATTATTATTATCATTTTTAATGTTATTTGTAGCCTTCGATGGCCGATTGATGGGTCTCACATTTTCTTTTTTCTTTTTTTTTTTGGGAAAGATAGGACCTGACCTATGATCTCTGCCGTCGGGTAGTGAACTTTTATATTGGGGGACCATATGTGAAGGATGAATTTTTTACATTGCGGAATGGTCGCATACGTTCGAATGTATGGTAATTACTATTCGTATGAGGTGTGTGAGGCCCACCGTGACGTGTGAGTGCCATCCAACTTGTCCATTAGATGTCCCGCTCGTATAAGGCTTATATTGAAAATCCTGACTTATACACAACTTAGGTGGGCCACACAAATGGGAACATAATGTGAGAGTGACACCCACTTAGGAAACTTTGAGATGGAGGGTCCACCATGTTTTGTAGATGCCACCCAACCTGACAATGAGGTGCGTCCTATCAGAATGAAGGGAAACATCGAAACTCAGGTGGACCATTACAGGTGAATATGTAGATTTTAGGTGATCGAAAATTGCTGCCGGTGGTCTGTGTTGGAGTTGTCCCACGCCCACCTGAGTTTTGGATCGAGGTGATTTTTGCGGGCTGCGGTGAACATGAGGAACACCCGGGAAGCGGATTCTGTTTGGACGGAGTGAAACCGAGTTCGGTCAGGTCATGAGCATGGGGCCCACCTTTATGTATGTGTTGTATATCCACGCTGTCCATCCATTTTGTGAACTCATTTCATGGAATGAGTCCAAAAAAAACAGAAGCAGATCCAAATCCCAGGTGGACGACACCACAGGAAACAGTGGTGATTATTTTCCTTTTTATGCTGTACTGCCTGTACTATTCGAACTGACCCATTGACAGCAGAAATTGGCCATCTCTGACCGTTCAATCCATAGACATTTTCTTGGACTCTTGCTCTGAAGTTTTCATGACGGTTTGAAAGTGGGCCGTCGATCAGACGGTTATCAACATCTGATCAGCGTGACTTTTGGGCTATAGATTACTGAAGAAGTGACTCACTAATTAGACCCTCTAATCTTTCGACTGGATCATCATGGATAGGATAATGACTCGTGACACTAGGAGGGGTTTCAAGGCACGGTTGCTGACATGTATACATGTGCAAGAACTGGGCCATTGATCAGGTAGGGAGCACATTGATGACACTGAAAGACGGATTGATCAACCCATCGGGCAGGCCACACTTGTATAAGTACAATGAACACTTGAAAGCTTAACCAATGGTCCATGTTTACCATGTTGCCTACCTGAGACTACTTGATGAAGGGACCAGATCCTGCATCACGTGCCACATCAACATGTGTCCCTGGAAACTGAGTAGTCAGTCACTGGGCCCCACATAGATGTCTCCGTCCATCTGTTTTGAAAGACCACAATAGGACAGGGTTATAAACGTCAGGTATATTCAAAACTCAGGTGGGCCACACCAACAAAACAGTGGGTACAGAAGAGTCCACCATTGAGAGCTAACCATGATGTTTATATGCCATCCAAACCGTTCATGTGGTTATTACCACTAACATAAACCGTAGGAACAAACATAATCTTGACACAAAACTTCTATTAGTAAAGATTTCAATGGTGGACGTTTTTGTTCCACTGTTTCGTGTGGCATGGCCCACAAGAGTTTCGTATCTGCCCGATGTTTATAACCATATCATATTGTGGTTGTTATGGGAAAATTTGAACCGACCCTAATTGAGGTAAGCTCGGCTCGGTTAGTTGAGCAGCCTAAGTTCTTCTGTAGCCCGAAGAAAACATTACACGCTCCATCCGTTGCATCCGACTAGACCCTTGCCGATGAGTGACTAGGCTTGACCCACTTGCGGGCTCAGACTGTTACAAGCAAGATCTAGACTTCAAGGTTGATCCGGATGAGGATGTGGCCTACAATCAATGCACATGAGGAGTAATGTCCGGCGCACGATCACCAGATATCAGCACGTGTACCGTTCATGCCTAATGGCAGAAGTAGTGCCAAGAATGACAGACACGTTCACTTCAACTAGGAGGTACAAATAAGAGACACATCAATGAGAACTAGTACGCAATCTCTCACTCAAAGCCCATTTACACTGGTTAAACTTAGATTCGTAACTTGACTTTAACATCTGAGGTCCCCTTGTCTAATCAAGGTCTCTTTTTTCTTTATCCTATACAAGCTTACAGGGCACAGTACCAAGTACAAGTGTTCAAAGCTCAAGATCGGAGTGGTGAACCAAATTTTTACATCAACAGTGGTCTTTCAAAAGAAATGTAAGGAGTGACAGATTTAGTCACCGACATTTATGTGGGCCACACAGCCCCGGGAAAAGGCAATCGGCTTCGGACAAGATAAGGTTCCGTAGACTTTTTGTACAGAGTCAGTCGATGAGCCGATTTGCGCAATATTACAAAATAACGACCAAACAAGGATACGTAGTCAACCGCATGGTACGACCATGTATCCCACGGTAGGTGCACGTCTTTTGTTAATTAAGATAACAGTGCCGTTTGCTAGGCCCACGCATGCCAGCGTGGCACATGTGTGCCTGACCGCCGACCACTTTTAGATCTTCTGGTCTAAAATTCAGTACATTTCACTCAGGTGAGTAAAAAATTGCTTCGACTATTCTTGCATTTTGTTCATTGTGGATCACCTAATTAAGGAGTGAAAGGGCCTACTTTATGGATGAAGATCTAACCATTGTGTCACACTTGATGGAACGCTCTGATCACGCATACCTTGTTATTTTGGCACGTGTGCGTATGGAAGCTGGGCGAGGGAGATGAAAATTAAAAAAAAAATAAGAAGAAGAAATAAATGCTACGATTCAAAATATCTTATATTAATCTATTTCTTCCTTTATATATATATATATATATATATATATATATATATATATATATATATATATATATATATATTACAACGAGGTCATTGTGTCCGTCCATCACCATCTATGTTTAGGTACGAGGGTTTGCAGTTTCAAGGACATGTAGGGAAGGCATTGTGATCTTATCTTCTGTCTCATCTGAAGAGCCCGTAGTTCCTAATCTCTCTCCCTCTCTCAAACTGCCGCTTTCTATGTCGTTTTGTTGAGTTCCCAACCAAAACGGAAACACAACTGTTACGGCACACTCGTACTGCATTCTTTTTTCTATTAAACAGTCCGCATTTGTGGATATTTCTTCCCTCCAAAATGCATACGCTCCCTCACACGCGCGAAAGACAAACACATTCGTGAGATCACAGCCGCTTGTCACGGAATGTCCTATATATGTGTAGATGACATGTCTCAAAAGTCAGGTTGATCTGATCATATCTTAGGCTGCAAACTTAAATGGAACCACTCATTTGTCTTCTACATGGGTGGCCCACCTGTTGATTGTGTCACCTATGCAAGTGTGTTTGCCTGATGATCAGCTGCTCAGATCTCAAACATGCGGTCCTCATTCCCGTGTGTGAGGCGAATGCGCTAAGCATTCCTTCAACAAAGTTACATTTTGTTTTAAGTCTGCACATTAGCACGGGAACATGTGTCCAAATGTTAATTAAAAAATTAACATTTTGGCGGGTTCATGACAACAAGTTACTTTTTTCATGCATGGAGTCAATGTTCTTAGTAGAAATAATAGTTGTGATTGGTGCATTCCATTGGATGGTTCTCACTTAGAGCATTCATCGAGTTGGACTTGTTGATATTCAATCAAATACAAGACTACGTGGGTTAACGAAAGACACATATTCAATCAAATGCGTTAGTGTAAGATGGCGTGGGTATGCTAAAGTTATATTAGACTCAAGTTTAATTGAACTTGTGAAGTTTGACCAGACTATCAAGCCATCAATATTATAGCAATTAATTAATTTAAAAGGGAAGGGTTAGTCTTTCTTAATAAGAACATTTTGGCTTGAACCAAGAACTTTTCTTTCGACAATAACCATGGCCCTTAAGTTTCTCAATAATGTAAAAATGGATAGAAAGAATTAAAAATTAAAGACTAAAATGTTAATTTTATGAATTTATAATTAGAACTCAATATAATCAGTGAAGAATATATACAAAATAACCAGATAAATAAATAGAAGATGAATACCTGTAATCCCTTGTATGGATAAATAATTAAGGTGAATGGTCACCAGGATGCGACTGGGGTGTAATCTCTCAAGTAAGGACTTAATTGATCAGGGGATTTGACAACGATAGGTCATGGATATTTATACTCCTCCTAGGCATAATACAGCGATGACGTTGAATAACAACCATTTAAGCTGTTGATGACAAAATCTAGTCGGCCCTCTCTCCACGTTGTCCTTTATGTATCGTCCCTGAAGCTTGCACCAAAAAAAAGGGGCAAAGGTGACCCTGGCTAAGCCGGGGGACCCTCCGATGCTTGAGTCAAGACAAGGGAATTAGGGTCTAGGTAGAGAGTAGAGGAGGAGAGCTCGATTTCGCGTACCTGTAGATATGGCGCTGTGTACTATTTATACTTGCTTATGGGGCGGTCTGGTCTTGATAATCTCTGCACGATCAGGGGGATTTTCAGATCGTGGAGATACCACCCGCAATCTGTTGATCGTGTAGCGTATCCAGCGAATAGTGCGTATCCGCGAGCGACGTTATTGGCCACGTTTGGTTATGACAGTTTTCATGTTTAGCGAGTGAGATATGCGTATCTGAAGGTCTGCTCGGCTCGGCTTGTCGGACCATAGTAAAGAACATTCTCCAACTCAGACGACGTCCGACCCGACCCATCATGCCGAATCCGATGCGGACCGCTTGAGCGTATCGCGCTTGGGGAATAATAGGATATCCGATCGGATTGTTGAGACCCCTCCGAGTTGACCCTTACCCAAAGACGCTCGCGTCCTTGTTGCGATGCTGGAGTCTGGTCAAATGGGTCGTGCCTCGGGTGCCTTGGCTCGGACTTATAGCTGGATTGATGTTCTACCATGGGCTCGGATCTCCCCATAACAGAAGCCCCCTATTCTTTGAGTTTGCTTGCAGGCTTGGAGAGTACTTATGTAGAAAATCTCCCGCACTCATTACAATGATGATGGGTCTCGAATTGTGCACATGCTGGCTGCCTTGGTTAACGCGTGGCGATGGTTACGATCCCGAATCTCCTCCCAGCCTATGGAAGGTTACCACGCAAGCCTGAGGAGGCGTGTACGTGACGGCTCCGACTGTTGGGGCGTCGCTTTGCATATCGAGGTACACTGTCCGATGTCAAAGCTGTACTAATGGTTCAGTACTCCTCCAATGCGGTGCGGCCATGTGTGCTCGGAGATCGGCATGTGCCGATTCGGCTACTGCCATTAAGGCTCGCCATCAATGCAAAACTCCTTCGTTGTCTATATAATTCGCCCCGAATTTTTGTTTGCCACTTTATATTCTGAATTAGAAGAGCATACCAAAGGAGGCGATTTTCGACGAGGCGATTCCGGCCGAATTCGAAGTTTCTGGTAGAAGGTGATTTTCGGCAGTCACCTGGTGAGTCTTGTTGATCTTCACCCTTCTTTTCGCCATGTCTTCCGACCTCCAGATGATTTGTGAATACGCCGATGACTTCGAGCCGGGGAGTACTGCAAGTGGGAGTGGGTCTTTCGAAGGCCCTTTCGAGACCACTCTCTCATACCCCCCGTCCCGGAGGTAAAAAATGTTGGGCTCTAAAACCAAGCAGCTCAGCAAGAAGACGGCCACCGGAGTCCACCGAGTCGAGACCACTACCACCACCGAAATGCCCGCAAGTTTGCACGCCGCAGAGGTAGTCCCGGGAGGCTATGTCATGTCGGAGTCTCAGATAGAGTGGATCCGTTAAGAATTTCAAATCCCTGACTCCGTTCAGATAAGGGCCCCTGGGCCTTTAAACGCAGCTGACGCTCCTGCCAAGGGGGAAGTATCTATCTTCCTTTGTGCACTACAATGCGGGGTCTGTCTCCCCCTACACCGCTTTATCAGGAAGGTTGCGGCCTACCTTGGATTGGCTCTCGGGCAGTTTACTCCGAATGCCTGAAGAGTGATGATTTCCGCCTACATAATCTGAGGCAAGTTGGAAACTTTGAGCTGACCCCAGAGGAATTGCTGAGCCTGTACCTGGTCAAGCATGACAGCAATGATCCATGGTACTATTTTGTGACTCGGGGGAGCAAGGGGTCGGGATTGGTGATGCACTTGCCGTCCTCCAACAAGGATTGGAAGAATAAGTGTTTCTGGGCGGTAAGTGATTGGGAGGCACCAGCAGCTGAACTTAGGACGTCAACGGCTCGTATTCTGACCCATTTTATGAAACCAGGTCGGACTTCATCTAGCATGCGGATTGCCGCCTTGGTTTTCACTTGTTTCAATTGTAGTGAAAATTTTTCTTCTTTTGCAGCTTTTCCAAAGGGGTTGCCGCTCCTTGACTCGGAACAGAAAAATCGCATTGCGAAGGTCAGAGCGTGATCGGAGACGCTTCACTCCTGGGCTGATCTGATTACCGCGGCCAACCTTCACTGGTCTGGGCTTTGCAAATCCCAGCCTTTGCCCACGTCCCTCAGTAAGCTATCCTGATATCTTCGATGGGCTTCCTTTCGGTCACTTAGTAACTGACACCGTCTTTTCTTTCGCAGGCATGACCGAGGCATCAGGAGCTCGAAAAAGGAAAGCAGCTCCGATGGTGGTAGAGTTGCTGAAGGAAGCCCCCCGAGTGAAGATCACTTGAAAGAAGCCAGTTCACCCTCGCGTGAAAAAATCTTCCACTGCGCCGACCTCAGAAGCCCCAGATTCGAGACTAGTCAGCTCTTCTTCTACGCTACCGATCCTGGCGAGCCCTAGTACTGTCGCGGCTCCTTCGGTAGTCTTGCGCCAGGTGGTATCTCCTCCTCCATGGCTCGTCTGAACGACCGTAGCCGACACCCCAGTCGTTCTGAGCCCTATTGCTCCTGTCGTCGTTCCCCCCACCATGGAAGCTCTTGCCACAATCCCCGATCCCCCCATCGTTATCCCTTCTTCCTCCGAATCGGAGGAGGCCATAAGAATGACTGACAATATGCTTTCCCCCCGAGGTCGGGGGATATGTCCGCGGCGAGGGTCAAAACTCTGCCGACAGCAGGGTAGGGGCCGAGGGGGCTGCCGCCTCTCCCCCGACGAGCACGAGCGGTGAGAGGTTCGAGCTGGGCTTTCATATGGCGTGCTTAGCTCCGTGGGCTGTTAAGCATGCTAAGGAGGAGGATATTGCTCGGAATCTTGACCGGTCGGAAGGTGACTTTTTAAATGACTTCGCCTCTGTGTGCTACATGGTATATCTTTGAGAGGATTCTCCCCTTCTTTCATATCGTTATATATATATATATATATATATATATATATATATTAGATTTTGACATTTGTTTCCTGTTCAAGCTGTCCCGGTGTTGCTCTCAATTCGGGAGAGAGTGCGGGAGCATCAGAGGAGGGAGGTAGAGTTCGAGGTTCTCCAAGCTGAGACGGCAGCCTTGAAGTCCTAGTAAAACGAACTGCGTAGGTAGCTTTCGGGCGAGAGGGCCAAGGTGAGCCGACTGCAGGGAGTCGTTATCGACTTGGAAGCTAGGGAGCTGTATTTGCAGGAGAGGGAGGATAATTTTAAGGCAAGTGGCGATGCAGCGACCTCCGAGCTGACCCGCGCCAGGGCTCACGCGGATTCTTTGGCCATGGAGACCACTCGGCTCAGTGAAGCCCTGAAACGCGCCAAGGCCGAGGCGACTAAAGAATGGACTCGAGCCATGGAGGCTCAGCGGGCCAAGAACGAGGCCTCTCTGGCCGCAGTGGTTGCCGTCGCGGTTGAAGGTTTCAAGACCTCCAAGGAGAGGGACGCTGAAGCTGCGACGTTCTACAATCGCGGCTTCGATGCTTGTCTCGAGGTGGTTCTGGATTTATACCTAGACCTCGATCTTGACTCTCTTTTGCCTGAGGACTCCGAGAAAATCCCTGCTAAAGTCGCCCACTCGGACCAAGCCCTTGACGCTCAAGCTCCTACTCCAGCATGAAGACATTCTATCATTTTTATTTTTTATTTTTTATTTAGAAACTATCAATGTATCTCTATTATTTTATCCCTCCGTGGGGATTTAATGAAAAATATTTCTTTGATATTGTGTTAACTCGATCTGAGATGTTGTCGAGCTGACCTCTTTACGGGCCTAGTCCCTTCATTGTCGTTTAGTCGGTTTCTAGAGTCGGTTCTTCGAACTCTCTTGTCCCAAGTCTTAGTTGATTCCGATCTCTTAGGATACTCGGCTCGTCGCCTGTCTGGTGAGAACCCTTCATTCTGTCGTATGTAGGGCCGAGCGCTTCAATGAAGGGTCGGATCATTATTAGGCTTTTTTCCTCGAGGGGATGCCTTGTCGATTTTCCTTTAGATTAGGCTCCGATCCCTTAAAGGATCGAGCCATTTAATTTGTGTCTGTGTTGATAAGATAATCAGGCAAGCACCCAAAGTAGAATTGAACTTTTATTAAGAGCATTAAAGGCTAGCTGCTCAGAGGCATACATTTTATTATGAACCTTAAAGGCTAGTTCCTCATGGGTAGTAGATCTTCAAGTGCTCGACGTTCCAAGGATGAGGGAGATGACGGCCTTCGAGGTCTTCCAGGTGATATGAACCTGGTTTGACAGACCTGACCACACGATATGGTCCTTCTCAGTTGGGTCCGAGCGCTCCTGTCCCTAGCTCAGCCGTGTTCTGGAAGACCCGTCGGAGGACTAAGTCCCCTAGTCGGAAGCGCCTGACTTTGACTTTTGAATTGTAAAAACGCACTACCTACTGGTGCTGAGCCGTCGTTCGGAGCTTGAAAACCTCTTTGAGTTCTTCGAGTAAATCCAGATTAGCAGCAATTTGCTCAGAGTTTTGATTTTCTTCGAAGCTCCTTACCTACGCCGTATGAAGTCTGATTTTTACTGGCACCACTACCTCCGAGCCATAGGATAACGAAAATAGGGTTTCACCCGTCAAAGTCTGGGTTGTGGTCCTGTAAGCCCAGAGGACGAAGGAGAGCTCCTCGGCCCAATTTTCCTTCACTTTTTTCAGCTTTGTCTTCAAATGGTGCTTGATGATCTTATTGACTGCCTCTACCTGTCCATTCGACTGAGGGTGCCGAGGCGATAAGTAAGCGTTCACAATGCCTAGCCTCTGACACATACTATGGAACTTGTCATTATCGAACTGGTGGCCGTTATCAGAAACGATGGTTTGTGGGATTTCGAACCGACAGATGATATTTTTTCACACAGTCGATTACTTTTTACTCCATGATCTTCGCAACTAGCTTGGCCTCGGCCCACTTAGTGAAGTAGTCAACTGCAACTATAGCGAACTTGACTTGTCCCTTCCTAATGGACAAGGGACCAATGATGTCGATCCCCCATTGGGCGAACGGCCACGACCCACTCATGGGGGTTATTTCTTCTGCCGGTTGCCTCAGTAAGGTAGCAAAACGCTGACACTTGTCACACTTTTAAAAAAAGTCCTTGGAGTCTTTCTTAAGAGTAGGCCAGAAATATCCTTGACGAAGTACCTTCATGGCCAAGGAGCGACTACCAGAATGGTTCCCGCAGATTTCCTCATGAATCTCCCGAATCACGTAGTCGGCCTCGTCTAGTTGGAGGCATCTAAGGTAAGGCTGAGAATGCCCCTTCTTGTACAGCACTCCTTCCAATATAGCATACCGGGCCGCTCTGACCCTAAGTCACCTTGTCTCTAGCTTGTCCGAGGGGGTTTCGTCGAATGACAGATAATTGAAGATCGGGTCTATCTAACTAGGAATGGACTGGACAGGATTGACTTTCTCCGACTGACTGATACTCTGGTATTCAATGAACTCGACCGGAACGAAACGTGGGATCTTTTCCTCGAAGGCCGAGGCGAGACTTGCTAAGGCATCGGCCCATGAGTTCTCAGCTCTGGGGATCTGCCGAATGGTGCAACTCCAAAATCTCTAGATCAATTTTCTTGCTTCCTCGAGGTAGGTGATCATTTTAGCTTTCTTAGATTCGTAATCCAAAGAGATGTGGTTCACTACCAGCTACAAGTCGCGGCGGACTTGTAGAGTCTAACCGCCTAGGCTCGCTGTCAGCCTGAGCCCAACTAACAACGTTTAGTACTCGGCCTCGTTATTTGAAGCTTTGAATCCGAGTCTGATTGCGTATTGGATTGTTGTTGAATCAGGTGCAACCAGGACAACACCGGCTCCTGCTCCTTTAATATTGGAAGACCCATCAATATAAAGGACCCACCCCGGATTCGATGCTTCTTCTTGGTTGCTCAACGGGACAGGCGGTGTCATTTCAACTTCCTTACTGGCTTGCTTCCCATCTGGAGTTGTGAACTCGACGATAAAGTTGGCTACGGCTTGACCCTTGAGTGTCGTCCTGGGGCAGAATTGAATGTCAAACTCCCCAAGCTCTATGACCCACTTAGTCATCCGACCCGACACTTCGTGTCTCTAGAGGACTTGCCTTAGAGGAGAGTTTGTTAGCACAACTATGGAGTGGGCCTGAAAGTATGGCCGCAGTCTCCTGACCAAGACGACGAGGAAGAGCGCCAGCTTTTTCAAGGCCTGATACCTTGTTTCAGCTGACACCATGGCTTTGCTTACATATTACATGGGGTACTGCTTGCTTTCGACGTCTCTGATCAGAGCCGAACTGACAGCTGAAATCGAGACTGCGAGGTAAAGGAATAAAGGCTCCCCTTCTTCAGGCTTGGACAATAGAGGCTGTGAACCCAAGTACTGTTTTAATTGATGGAAGGCATGCTCACACTCTGGCGTCCACTCCGCCTTGTTATGACCCTTCAGCTGTTGGAAGAAGGGAAGACATTTATCTGTAGCCCTAGATATGAAGCGTTCGAGGGCAGCAACTCTTCCCATGAGACACCGTATCTCCTTAAAAGTCCGAGGCGAATTCATGTCTAGGAGAGCCTTGATCTTATCTGGGTTGGCCTCGATACCTCGCTGACTGACTTGAAAGCTAAGAAACTTCCCTGACTCAACCTCGAATGTACACTTAGCGGGATTCAATTTCATCTGATATTCTCGGAGGACGCTAAATGTTTCTCAGAGGCCGGCAAGTTGGTTATGGCTTGGGTACTTTTCACCAACATGTCGTCCACGTACACCTCTATGGTGCGCCCAATCTGGCTAGCAAACATCTGATTCACCAACCTCTAATATGTTGCCCCAGCATTTTTCAGGGCAAATGGCATGACCCGGTAACAGTAGAGCCTTCTGTCCATGACAAAGGCAGTCTTCTGCCTGTATGGGGGATACATAGCGATCTGATTGTACCCGGAATAAGCGTCCAGAAATGAGAGTAACTCATGTCCAGTCATGTTGTCCACTAGTTGGTCGATCCGATGTAATGGGAAGCTGTCTTTGGGACATGCCTTATTAAGATCAGAATAGTCTACACAGACCCGTTACTTTCTGTTGGACTTCCTGAAAAGCACAACATTTGTTATCCAGTCAGGATAGTACACTTCTTCTATGAAACCCACATTGAGCAGGACTGAGACCTCCTCGGCAATGGCTTCATATCGTTCGGCATCGAACGGTCTTCTTTTTTGCTTAACTGGTCGGTGATCCGAGTCCACGTTCAGCCTGTGGACCAGCACTTCAGGTGAGATTCCCGGCATATCTGCGTGCGACTATGCGAAGATGTCTCAGTGTTGCTTCAAGAAGGCCAATAAATCGTTCCTCCACTCAGGATTCAATGATGATCCGAGCTGAACGGTTTTTCTCGGGTCTAATTCATCGAGCGGTACTCTTACCAGATTTTCGACTGAGAAGCCTTTCGTCGGTCCTCGTGGGTCTAAGGCGTCCACTATGAGCATTTGTTTGGTAGCTTCTTTTCTCGCGGCTATCGCATAACACCTCTGGGCCTCGCGTTGATCGCCTCGGAGATAACTAGTCTCACCTTCAGCTGGGAACTTCATCATCAGATGGTAAGTTGAGACGACCGCTCTCATTGCGTTGAGGGAGGGTCGGCCCAGGATTATATTGTGGACAGATGGAATATTGATAACTAAAAAGTTCACCAAAAGTGTGACTTGATGTTGCCTTTCTCCTGCTATTACTGGGAGGAAAATGACTCCTTTGGAGATGACCCTCTCTCTGGCAAAGCCGTGCAAGGGAGTCTTCACGGGTCGGAGCCTGGACCGTAGAATTTTCATCTTTTCGAATGCCTCAAAATATATAACATCAGCCGAACTCCCAGTGTCGACTAAGATGCGGTATACTTTGTGATTTTTTATGGTCATAGTGACCACTAGCGCGTCATCGTGAGGATGCTGGATCCCGCGCGCATCATCTTCCGTAAAAGTCAGGCTGCACAGAGCGACTCGAAGTTTCTTGCTGGGACGTTCCGCCAGGTGAACGTGGTGTACCGGCTCGGATCTCCGGGAATGGACTTTTCGAGCCCTGTTTGAATCCCCTCCCCCAGCTGAACCCCCGAAGATGGTGCGAATTTCGGCGGGTTCTTCTGGGGGGTTGTTTGGCTGTTCTCGCGGTCGTTCCTCTCTTCGAGTGGAGTTTTCTTTTTTGGTGTAACGACTTATATGTCCCTTGCGGATGAGGGACTCAATCTCATCTTTCAGATCCACGCAGTCGTCCGTGTTGTGACCATGGTCCCGGTGGAAACGACAGAGTTTTCACTTATCCCGGTGCTCTGGGTCAGCCCTCATTCAGACTAGCCAATTAAGTAGCCTGTCTCCTTAGATATCCAGCAGAATCTGCTCGGCGGATGTATTAAGTGGGGTATAGGAACGAAATTTTCCTTTCGGCCTGTGGCTCGGTCAACGATCGCGGGAAGCGCGGTCATCTGCCCCTTTGTTAGTCGGCTAGGATTCTTCGTTCAGAAGTCTCTTCCCTTTGTTCGTTGAGTCGGATACTTGCGTGCCTTTTCGAGCGTTAGTGAACTCCTCGGCGTTAGTATACTTTTAGACTTTCGTCATGAAGTCCGCTAACGTATTTGGTGGATTCTTTCCGATAGAGAAGATGAATTTTTCTTCCTTCAATCCGCTCAGAATGGCGGCGAGAGCCATCTTGTCATCGTAGTCCTCGATATGCAACACTTCTTCATTAAAGCGGGCGATGTAATCTTTTAGCGACTCTTTTGGGGCCTGCTTGATGGTGAATATGTGAGTGTTAGGTTTCTGACTTCTCTTACTGCTTATAAATTGCGTAAGGAATAGTCGACTTAGTTCCTCGAAAGAATCCATGGAGTTGGGTTTGAGCTGACGATACCAAATCCGAGCAGATCCTGTGAGGGTGATAGAAAATTCCTTACACATCATTGCGTCCGTTACAGTATAGATCTGCATCCACTATCGGTAGGACTGAAGGTGTTCAGATGGGTCCCCAGATCCTGAATACTGGATGACGGGAGGCATCCGAAACCTCTGCGGCATCACTTCAGCCATAATGGCTGGGGTGAAGGGAGGCTCGATCTCTTCCATCATCGCATGGATGGTGGCTGAAACTGTCGATTGTTGCTGTTTTTTTTTCCAATGTCAACAACTTATTTTTCAACTCCGCAAATCATACTTCTCATGGGTCCCTATTTTCAACGACGACCTCTGGGGCATGCTCGACCTCCGGCGTTCTCCTTTCTCTCCTCCGTTCTAATTGATGACAGAGGTCCGTGGGCGGTAGGATGGATGTGGCTGAATGAACGGTTGTCTGAGCCCAAGTGGTGGCGTTCCTCGAGGATACCTCGGTGCGTACCGCAGGAGAATTTTGACTCGAATGCGACACCCCCGAGTGTTGGGGGCTTCAGGTCTCGCACTCCTCGATACAGAGTGAGTTTTCACGAACAATCCCATCGGCTCAAAAACGGGTTGTTCTTGAGCCGGGCGTAGATCTGGCTCTCTCTGCTGTTTCATTTGGTTTATTTCATCACGCAGGGCCTAGATCTTGTTCTGCATGGCGCGATACTTGCTTGACCGATTGCACGAACGTTAAGAAGGCCCTTGTGCGGACTCGGCATGAAGTGGTGATGACGACCGAGTCTGCTCATTAGGTTGTGGCTGCACCACTGTAGCTTTCTTCTTCCTCGCCATTGCTTGGGGAAATGAGAACCTGACTTATAGTTTCAGATTTCCACGGACGGTGCCAAAAAATGTTGATGACAAAATCTGGTCGGCCCTCTCTCCACGTCGTCCTCTACGTATCGTCCCTGAAGCCTGCACCAAAAAAAGGGGGCAAAGGTGACCCTGGCTAAGCCGGGGGACCCTCCGATGCCTGAGTCAGGACAAGAGAATCAGGGTCTAGGTAGAGAGTAGAGGAGGAGAGCTAGATTTCGCGTACCTGTAGATATGACGCTGTGTACTATTTATACCTGCCTATGGGACGGTCTGGTCTCGATAATCTCGGCACGATAAGGGAGATTCCCGGATCGTGGAGATACCACCCGCAATCTATTGATTGTGTAGCATATCCAGCGAATAGTGCGTATCCGCGAGCGACGTTATCGGCCACGTTTGGTTATGGTAGTTTCTATGTTTAGTGAGTGGGATATGCGTATTTGAAGGTCTGCTCAGCTCGGCTTGTCGGATGATTGCTTGCCTCCAAGTGCAGAGGTTCGTAAGTAGTATCCCGTGAATACGGGGTCGATCCTACAGGGAGATGAATTGTGAGAAGAAAAAAATCAAATGCAAAACAAACTAAGTAATAAAAACTAAACCAATTATTTGATTTTGGGATTTTTGAATGGATGTAATTCAATGAATTAAAACAACACCCAAGCTTCAAAGTTCCACACATAGGTTAATGTTCCAAAATCATGATGACTTGGATATCACAACTAGGATCTGAGCACTATGGTCAGCCTAGTCGGAAAATAAGACAATTTAAATATTAAAAAGTGATATAAAATATTAGAAAATAATGGATCTACATCATTGACATATATTCTCAAGCGCCAGTGATTCTAAGTATTCAAGATCTATAAGATAATAAATATCAAACAAATATAACAGGTTGAGAACCTCTCCTATCTAGAAAATCTTATTGATCTAGGCTAAGCCTATCCATCAATGTGAATCTCATATGATGGAAACATATGGATCTCACATGAGGATAAAAAAATAAAATCTAAATAATAGATAACATGCATATACCATTCTTCTCATCATTAAAACAATCAATCATTATAATCTTAAAGAAATATTAAACCCATGTGCTTCCCTTCTAGCTTGGGCTAAAAGGAACTTAGAAAAACATAATTAAATTGCAGAAATAAAAAGTAAGAAGAAGAAAAAAATGAAAATAGAAAAGATCTAAAATAAAAAGAACAACTTAAAAGCTTTAATAAAACTAAAAACTCTTTAAAAATCCTAAATTTTACTTTGGGATGCCTTCAATCGTGTTTTTGAATGCCCTAGGAAGCCTTATTTATAAGTAGGGAACTCCAATTTTCGTCAAAAGTTGAAAATCCTAGAAACCGCATCAAATATACGTATTTTTTCAAAATAAACTCTTCGCTGCCTAGTTCATTTAAAACAGACTTCCTGCAGTGCAGTTTCCCAGAATAAACTTCACAGCTTCAAAATACACTTTTTCAGGACGATTTCAGAATTCTTCACTTCAACTCGTCGATTCTCTTCATTCGTCACTTGATTTTCTTGGCTATTTGACATGTGAATGCTTCAATCTTAGTCTCCTAAAATTCATCCCTTTCCTTGATAAATCTTGAGCATAAAATCCATGCTTTTTAGCACCCTTTCAATCCAAGCACTTAAATTTACCTTGCAACACATGCATAAGTAAAATAGAATATTAAGATGATTTATATTCATAAAATCAAGAGATAAATGGGAAAAATTATACAATATTTGAGTCTCAACACACCCCCCAAACCAGCATTTTGTTAGTCCCAAGCAAAATAAGCGAAGAAAAATAAAAATAAAAATAAAAATTAATTCTAGAAACAAAATTAAAATGAAAGTAAAATTCTACCTACACCACTTTCGCAGGTAATCTCGATTGCATTTAGCATATGCATCAAGCCTTTAAACCCCTAGGTTTTCCCTAGTGGACGAGTTATAGTCTCGTGAGGGTTTTCAGAAATGTTACCCACAAACATTGACAACATGAAAAATAGTTCAACACTCAGAAATTTATACAATTATGCCTTCATTCATCATATGAATTCCAAAACAAACCAATACTTACCCTAAGTCTGAAGTTAGTTAGAATCTCAATTTTCTAATCCATTACATTCTTGAATTTAGAGACCTAATCAAAATTTAGAATAGTTATGATATAATATCCTTAGGTGCTCCGTGACACTAATCTAACTTTGAGAAATATGCATGTTCTCTATCCTAACTCCTTTCAATCATTCCTAAAATATGAAATCTCTAGTTATTTCATTTTTTTCATGTCATTTCTTATTTTATCATCATATTCTCATTTTTATAGACCACCCTTAGATGAAGATTCTCATGGATTTGCTTCATAATCTAAGGTATCGTACTTGTAATGGTAACAGTAATGGATACTTAGGTATCCTTACTCTAGATTACTGACACGATTGTTATGATCATTACATTCATGCTCTATAATAATAATAAAAAAATTCACTATTTTTTCCTTCAATATTCTCTCTTTTAAGCATATATCAATGATACTAGTTCATTCAACCTTATATGAATCAAAAGTTGTTATTCTAATTCACATATCATATTCCTCACTTAGTTAGCTAGTGATTAGATAATTGAACTCAAGTTTATAATTTTTTGCACTGTCAGATTTTTGACTACTATCAACCTAGAGTAAATATTAGCTTTGCCTTTGGAATTCACATAATATCATGTTTACATTTTTGTATATAAAAATATTATTTTGAAAATGTTGAAAAAAAATTTCATAAACCTAAAGAAAATAAAAACTGAAACCTAAAAATAATAATAAAATAAATTGAAACCCAAATATATATATATATATATATATATATATATATATATATATATATATATATATATATATATATATATATATATATATATATATATATATATATATATCACATGGATGACTATCCACACCCCCCAACCTGAAATCAACATTGTCCCCAATGTAATGATAATATAATGTAGAGAACAATAAAAATAAAAGAAAGGGTGGATAGTATCTACCATGAAAAACTCACCTGATATGTGATACTAAAAAGAATTGAATATGATACAGATCTACAATTGCTCCGTCAAACTAGGAGTATCATTCTGAATATTTTGGCTCATGAAGAGGGACGAACTCCTCTCCCAAATGAAAGTTTTCCACATAAGGCTTCAATCTCTGACCATTAACCTTGTACACATTGCCATTACGTGGATTCTCAATTTCAACAGCCCCATGAGTATAAACATTCTTCACAATGAAGGGGTCTGTCCATCTTGATCTTAACTTTTTCGGAAAGAACTGGAGACAGGAATTGTACAATAGGACCTTTTGCTGAGGTTTAAAATTTTTTCTCAAGATATTTTTGTCATGAAAAGCTTTGGTCCTCTCTTTGTAGAATTTAAAATTTTCATAGGAGTGTCTCCTCAGCTCTTCTAATTCATTCAATTCTAATTTTCTTTGTCCACTTGCTTGGTCCATATCAAAATTTAATTTCTTTATTGCCCAGTAGGCTCTATGTTCTAATTCCACGGGTAAATGGCAAGCCTTCCCATACACCAATCTGTATGGAGACATTCCAATCGAGGTTTTATAAGCAGTCCTATAAGCCCATAAAGCGTCAGATAGTCTGAGGGACCAATCCTTCCTATCTGGTTTTATAGTTTTCTCTAAAATGTGTTTGATTTTTCAATTAGAAATCTCAGCTTGTCCACTCGTTTGTGGGTGGTATGGGGTGCTCACTTTATGCTTGATGCCATATTTCTTCATCAAAGCCTCAAATGTCCTATTATAAAAGTGAAACCCGCCATCACTAATGATGGCCTTTAGAGTTCCAAATCTAGAAAAAATATTTTCCTTTAAGAATCGTATGACCACTTTTTTATCATTGGTCCTACTTAGAACTGCCTCAATCCACTTTGAAACATAGTCCACACCAACCAATATATAAAGAAATCCAAAATAAGATGGAAATGGGCCCATAAAATCAATACCCCAACAATAAAAAATCTCTAATGGTAAAATTGGGGATAAAGGCATCATGTTTCGCCGGGACACTCTTCCCAACCTTTGACATTTATCATAAGCAGCACAAAAAACATAAGTGTCTTTAAACATGGTGGGCCAGTAAAAACTACACTGCAGGATTTTTGCAGTGATTTTCTTAGCAGAAAAATGGCCACCACATGCTTCCATGTGACAAAAAGAAATAACACTTTGAACTTCATCCTCTGGGACACAACGTCTAAAAATTTGATCAGTCCCATATTTATATAAATACGAGTCATTCCAGAAGAAGTTCCTAACCTCGGTTTCAAAATGCTTCCTATCTTGCGACTTCCATTAATATAGTATTTTTTCCGTTGCAAGATAGTTCACTATATCCGCATACTAAGGCAATTTGAAAATCGTAAATAATTGTTCATCAGGAAAAGTGTCCTAGATATGCATCTCCTAGTGAAATCATCTAACACCAATCTGAAAAGATGATCGGTCACTACGTTTTTTACTCCCTTCTTATCTTTTATCTCTAAGTTAAATTCTTGGAGTAGGAGGATCCATCTCAAAAGTCTCGGCTTTGCATCCTTCTTAGATAACAAATATTTCAAAGCCGAGTGGTCCGTGAAAATAACCACTTTAGATCCCAGCAAGTAGGACCTAAACTTATCCAAAGCAAAAACTACTGCAAGTAACTCTTTTTCTGTTGTTGAGTAGTTCACTTGGGCCGAGTTTAGAGTTCTACTCGCATAGTGAATAACGTAGGGCCGTTTATCTTTCCTTTGGCCCAAAACAGCCCCTATGACATAATCACTTGCATCGCACATTAGTTCAAAAGGAAGTGTCCAATCTGGTGGACGCATGATAGGTGTAGTGGTAAGGGATGATTTAATTTTATTAAAAGCACTTGCACACTCATCTGTCCAGTTAAATAGAACATCTTTTTGAAGAATATTAGTCAAGAGTCTAGTAATGGCACTAAAGTCCTTGATGAATCTTCCATAAAATCTAGCATGCCCTAGAAGTGATCTAATATCTCTAACAGTTTGGGGAATAGGTAGATTAGCTATAATGTCGAGTTTTGAGCGATCTACCTCAATTCCATTTTTGGAGATAACATGGCTCAAAACAATTTCCTTTTGAACCATGAAATGACATTTCTTCCAATTTAAGACAAGGTGTTTCTCTTCACACCTAGACAAGACAAGAGATAAATTGTTGAGGCATTCCTCAAAACTACTCCCAAATACAGAGAAGTCGTCCATGAAAACCTCAAGAAACTTTCCAACCATATTTGAAAAAATACTTAACATACACCGTTGGAAAGTTGCTGGAGCGTTACACAATCCAAATGGCATCCGTTTGAAAGCAAACGTGCCAAATGGACAAGTGAACGTGGTTTTCTCTTGGTCTTCTAGGGCTATCTCTATTTGGTTATATCCGGAATATCCATTAAGAAAACTATAGAATGAGCGACCTGCTACCCTCTCTAAAACTTGATCAATGAATGGTAGAGGAAAATGGTCCTTCTTTGTGACCTGGTTTAATTTTCTATAATCAATGCAAACACGTCAACCTGTGGTGGCACGTGTTGGTATGAGTTCATTATTAGAATTCTGCACAATAGTTATTTAGGATTTCTTTGGGACTACTTGAGTTGGACTCACCCAAACACTATCGGATATTGGGTAGATGATTCCCACATTTAACAATTTGATCACCTCATTTTTTATAACTTCCATCATGTTTGGATTGAGACGCCTTTGAGGTTGTCTAATTGGTTTGGCATCCTCATCGAGGTGGATCCGATGAGTGCATATGGAAGGGCTTATACCCTTGATGTCAGAAATGGTCCACCCCAAGGCTCCTTTGTGGTCCCTCAGAACTTTCAACAATTTAATCTCTTGATCATTGTCTAAAAATGAAGAGATCACCACAGGATAAGTTTTATTTTCACCTAAGTATACATACTTAAGCTCATTTGGTAGTAGTTTTAAATCAAGCTTTGAAAAATTGGTTGGTGATGATAAAGGTCCCGAGTCCTCGATAGATAGGATTTGAGGGCGTGGTCTCCATTGGTACATACCAATGTCCTGGGTGGTAGTGCTCTCATTATCATCACAAATTTCAGCAAGCACTTTTTCTAACTCAAAATTTTTTAAGTTCCCAATGACTTGAATCAATTCCTCAGTCAGACTAGGTTCCAATTCCTCTTCTTCGGTCAAGCAGTTCATAAAATTCACCTCATGGATTTAATTATCATCAATGGGCTACTTACATAGATTGAAAATATTTAGTTCTAAAGTCATGTTACCAAAAGACAAGTTCATCATTTCATTCCTACAATTTATGATTGCAATTGAAGTTCCTAGGAATGGACGGCCTAAAATGATAGGAACTTGAGCGCTAGCATTTACACATGGTTCAGTGTCTAGTACAATAAAATTCACGGGGAAGTAGAATTTTTCCATTTGGACTAGTACGTCCTCTAAAATTCTCCTTAGTACCTTAATGGAGCAGTCAGCGAGTTGGAGTGTAATCATGGTTGGTTTAAGCTCGCATAACCCCATTTGTTTGTAAACTGAATAAGGTACTAAGTTGACACTTGCACCCAAATCTAATAAAGCATGCTCAATTTGAAAATTTTCAATAATACAAGGAATAGTGGGACTTTCCAGGTCTTTGTATTTGGGTACAACCCTTTGTTGAATGATAGTGCTCACTTTCTTGCTAAGGAATGCCTTTTTGTGCACATTTAATTTCCTTTGTACAGTGCACAAGTCCTTGAGATATTTAGCATATGATGGAATTTGTCTAATGGCATCAAGTAGAGGAATATTGACAGTAACCTTTTGAAGCACATCCAACACCTCTTGATATTTTATAGGGACAGTCGGATTCCGAAGTATAGATGGGAATGGAACTGGAGGCTCATATGACTTAGTCTCTTTATCCTTTTACTGTGGTGGCTCTTGAACCATAGCCGGTTCATCATTTTCTTGAGACAGTGGCTCATCCTCCAGTATTTCTACCGATTGCATTATCTTGTCATCAACCTCTTTTCCACTTCTCAAGGTAATGATGGCCTTAGCTTGTTCATGATGTAGCTCATTTGGATTTGAGTCTCCAATGAAATGTGTATTTCTAGGGTTTGACATAGGTTAAGAAGGAAGGGTGTCTTTTTCTCTAGCATTTAGTTGATTCTCAATCCTAGCTACAACTGTCTTTAATTCCTGATTTGATTGGATTAGAGACTGATTCATTTGAGTTTGAGAGTTTATGAATGCGTTCAATGCATCCTCTACAGATGATCGCTTTGGTGGGGGCACATATGGTGTATTGTTAGGTGCATCAAAAAAATTATTTTGTGGAGGAATTTGTGGTACATTGGGCGCATTAATTTGTAGTCCATTCCTCCAACTAAGATTATGATGGTTACGCCAATTTGGATTATACGTGTTTCCCATTGGTTGCATAACTGACCTTTGGTAGTTATTTATAGCATTTGCTTGATCATGCTCATGTGTGATATTTTGTGCAACTAAGATTATTGGACAATTCTTTGTGTCATGCTCTGTACCACCACAAATGTTACAAAAATTACCTAAGGAAGTATTTGCTTTAACCATATCAACCTTCCTAATTTCCAAGGCTTCAACCTTTCTAGCCAATGCAGCGAATTTTCCATTAAGGTCGTCTTCCTCTCTTAGGACATACATCCCTGCTCTCTCTCTAGGACTGAGTCTAGTTTGGTCTGATTTAGCAAAGACAACCCATGTCTGCGTATTCTCTGCTAACATATCTAGAAAATTTTAAGCCTCATTATGATCTTTGTCAAGAAAAGTTCCACCACACATCATCTCTATGAACTGACGGGTATCCATGGTGAGCCCCTTTGGGAAAGCATCAATCACGTGCCATTGTTCATAACCATAATGTGGACAAGTAATTAGAAGGTCTTTAAAGTGCTCCCAAGCTTGGAAAAATAATTCATTCCCCTTTTGGGAGAATGACATGATTTCTTGTTTTAATGCATTTATTTTATACTCGGGAAAGAACTTTTTCAAAAACTCTCTACTTAAGGCTTGCCATGAAGTGATAGTATTAGGTCTTAGAGAGTTGAGCCATGCTTTGGCCCAATCCTTTAGAGAAAACGAGAATAACCTAAGCTTAAGTACATCCCTATTGCCATTATTTACTTGTAACGTTGTAATTACTTCCTCAAAATTCTTGAGGTGTAAGTAGGGGCTTTCAGAATCCAAGCCATGAAATTTAGGAATTAATTGAATCACACCTGGTTTAAAATCAATGTTCCCTGTGTGATTAGGGAACACTATGCAAGATGGTAAAGTTGATCTCTCAGGGTGTAAATGTTCACGTAAAGTCCGTGGTTGGTTTAACACATTCCTATGAACCTCATTTTCATCCTCAAGAGGAGGATTAGGTTGATTTATAATTGGATCTGGCAGATTTGGATTTGGATTATCAACTGGGTCTGCCATGAAATCCAAGTGATGTTGAGTGTCTCTTTTAAGTAAATGATCAAGGTCTGGAACTAGTCCGCCTTCGGAGGAGAGTCGATTATTTTGATCGCTACTCCAACGGGAGATAAATCATCCACACCACATAATAAATACCACTAATTTAAATAGCAAGTATATAAGGTACAATAAAAATAAAAAATTAATCAACAACCCAGGCGGCAGGGCCGACCATGAGGGTTCAGTCCACAAAACAAAAATAAATCAACAACCCAGGCGGCAGGGCCGACCATGAGGGTTCAGTCCATAAAAATAAAAAAAATAAAAAAATAAATCAATTAAAGGAAAACTACTGTAGAAATTAAACTATACTAATCTGAAAAATAGATTCAGCGGATGATCTGTGTGATCAAACAGCAACTGTAGGATAACCGTAGCACTTGGGTGATGAAATCCCAAGCAGGGCAACCTTATGTCACAGTTAGTACTTGAAAGACCCAACTGAATTTATTTTCAAAGAAAAAGAAAGAAAAAAAAATCTACAGAAAAATTGGAGGGTTTAGAAGAGAACTTATCTTAGAAAAAACTTACCTTAGTTATCTTGCACAGATCTGATCTATCTCAGTCTTTCCCCGGCAACGGCGCCAAAAACTTGATTGCTTACCTCCAATTGCAGAAGTTCGTAAGTAGTATCCCGTGAATACGGGGTCGATCCCACAAGAAGATGAATTGTGAGAAGAAAAAAATCAAATGCAAAACAAACCAAGTAATAAAAACTAAACCAATTATTTGATTTTAGAATTTTTGAATGGATGTAATTCAATGAATTAAAACAACACCCAAGCTTCAAAGTTCCACACATAGGTTAATGTTTCAAAATCATGATGACTTGGATAACACAACTAGGATCTGAGCACTACGGTCAGCCTAGTCGAAAAATAAGACAGTTTAAATATTAAAAAGTGATATAAAATATTAGAAAATAATGGATCTGCATCATTGACATATATTCTTAAGCGCCAGTGATTTTAAGTATTCAAGATCTATAGGATAATGAATATTAAAGAAATATAACAGGTTGAGAACCTCTCCTATATAGGAAATCTGATTGATCTAGGTTAAGCCTATCCATCAATGTGAATCTCATATGATGGAAACATATGGATCTCACATGAGGATAAAAAAATAAAACCTAAATAATAAATAATATGCATATATCATTCTTCTCATCATTAAAACAATCAATCATCATAATCTTAAAGAAATATTAAACCCATGTGCTTCCCTTCTAACCTGGGCTAGAAGGAACTTAGAAAAACATAATTAAATTGCAGAAATAAAAAGTAACAAGAAGAAAAAAATGAAAATAGAAAAGATCTAAAATAAAAAGAATAACTTAAAAGCTTTAATAAAACTAAAAACTCTTTAAAAATTCTAAACTTTGCTTTGGGATGCCTTCAATCGTGTTTTTGAATGCCCTAAAAAGTCTTATTTATAAGTAGGGAACTCCAATTTTCGTCAAAAGTTAAAAACCCTAGAAACCGCATCAAATATACATATTTTTGCAAAATAGACTCCTCGCTGCCTAGTTCGTTAAAACAGACTTCCTGCAGCGCAGATTCCCAAAATAAACTTCACAGCTTCAAAATACACTTTTTCAGGACGATTTCAGAATTCTTCACTTCAACTCGTCGATTCTCTTCATTCATCACTTGATTTTTTTGGATATTTGACATGTGAATGCTTCAATCTTAGTCTCCTAAAATCTATCCCTTTCCTTGGTAAAACTTGAGCATCAAATCCATACTTTTTAACACCCTTTCAATCCAAGCACTTAAATTTACCTTGCAACACATGCATGAGTAAAATAGAATATTAGGATAATTTATATTCATAAAATTAAGAGATAAATGGAGAAAATTATACAATATTTGAGTCTCAACATCGGACCATAGTAAAGAACATTCTCCAACTCAGACGACGTCTGACCCGACCCATCATGCCGAATCTGATGCGGCTGGCTTGAGCGTATCGCGGTTGGGGAATAATAGGATATCCGATCGGATTGTTGAGACCCCTCCGAGTTGACCCTTACCCAACGACGCTCGCGTCCTTGTTGCGATGCTAGAGTCTGGTCAGATGGGTCGTGCCTTGGGTGCCTCGGTTTGGACTTACAGCCGGATTGATGTTCTACCATGGGCTCGGATCTCCCCATAACATAAGCTATCCTAAATTCCAAATGTTCTGCAAAGACGCTAGACATAAGTAGAGGAACTAAGAAGTATAACTAAGATAAACGGTGTTGCACTACGTAGAGAGATTTTGTTTGGCGAGGGCCTTGAACTCTTCGTTGTATGCTCATTGTATAGCTCAGGAGGTTGCAACCCTTATTAGGTTTCCTTGCTGGTCCAGGATTCTTGAAGGTTATGAAATCAATTCATTTTTAGATCTCCTTACCAGCTTGACTACAGAGATCCTTGAATTTTATGAGATCAATCCATTTCTTAGTCGAACTCGGATCTCTCCTTGCGTCATTTGATTTTTTTTTTATTTTTTTTTTCTGTTTTAGAAGGAATTGGCTTCTCGAACATTCGTTGTCTTTGTTAAAGTACTTCGTCTCTAGATAAGTTCTCTATTTTAGTAGGATTGTGTGAGATGACCTTACTGAGTGTATCTCAATTGTGATAGACTTCTTATCACGGTGGGTCTTTATAAGCTTTGTTGAGCACACTGCTTCGACCACATGTGCCACTCGAGTAAGGGCCACGTGTCCTTCATCATAGTGTCGTGGGTGTGTGTACGGTTTTGAGCCGTTCTGCATTGGCAGGTGATGTATCACCAAAGGATATGGGATAAAAGATATCCTAGAGGCATGAGTATAATTTCATCCGTCATTCATATATAGTGCCAACACGTGGCGACGTTTCATTAATCTGCATGAACGCATTAGGATAAGTGTAAACAAGACCTACATTTGATCTAATTACATTATCATAACTATCCAACTATTGCACTTTCACGAGAGATAATATGAAATGCATATTTTTTTTTCCCTTTGTAGGTCTTTGTTGGCTAGTTGGTGGTCATTCAATAACCGTTTCTATGTAAGAAAAGTTGTGTCGGTATGTGCTATCTATGCTCAACAATGTTAAGTCATACGGTCAAGACTCGCATTTCTTCCTTATTTACAACCAATCTAGAATTGGAGTAAAGATTTGGTGTGATACATATTGGGAACCTTTGTAGATGGTGGGATACATGTAGTATTTATAGTGCACATGTAAATTAACATATGGCACATGTAGAGCGGTTGAAGATTGATGGTGGCATATGTGTGTACATGATAAATTTAAACTTGAATAGTCTCACATGTGACATATTTTGCACATATGATACATATGCAGGAGCATGTCCACATGCTGAGGGCAAGTTATCTTAATTATTATTCCATTTTTTTGTAAAGACAAATTCTCACTAATTGTCATATTTTTTGTTATAAGTGATCATATTTTAAGACATAATGTACATACTTTGTTAGGTTCCATGCATAAATGGATTTGACAAACTACGAATAGGTTATAACTATGGACACAGCTTATGCTGATGCAAAGTCTGCTTGAATTCAAAGGATGCATTTTCTTGTATGGCACTTCGTAGAAGTTCCAGATGGAAAAGTGTTACGAGGCCCATCATGATGCTTGTGTGACATCCAATCCATCCATCAGTTTCTCTAGCTCATTTTAAGACATGATCTTAAAATGCAGTAAATCCAAAACTCAAATAAGCCATGCTAGTGGAGATTAAACACTCATCATTAAACCTTCACGGTATAACCATGATGTTTGTGTACCATTCGAAGTTTTTATCAAGTATTCACATTAGAATGAATAGAAACACAAATATCATCCTAATCCAAAATTATTAAAAACCCAACGAATACACCAAAAGCTTTAGGATTGATGGAACGTGTCAAACTAAGCTTTTTTAGACCACTGAGATCATAACATTCCACCACCCTCCACAGTCGACGTCTATGGCAGCCCACTCAGTAGTGACACTCACTCTAGCCTCTTTTCTTGATAGTTATTTTCAAGGCATGTTGGCTGCACTTTAGTTATCCAATTAGCTGATTTCATTAGGTGATTTCTGGTTGTTTAGATAGCCATTTTCAGGCCATGGCAGCTTTCACTCTAGTCCAAGTTATTCTTTTTATGGGTCACTCCTTCCATGACTTAAACATAGGACAGTAATGTTTAGAACTTAACTAATATGCAAGCTAAGCTTTTTTACAGCTTCGGGATGGTAACAAAAACTTGAATGGCACTAGCGAAGGTCTGAACGGTGGGTGGGCATTCAATTTCCCCAGTTTCATATGATAGCGCCACTTGCGTTTTTGGATCTATCTCGTTACAAGTAGAAGAAAGTGACGAAGACAACTGATGTCACGCGGACATGGAGTTGGGCCCCACTGGCCTTACGTCTACAGGGACTCCCTCCAGGCGGTTACAAGAAAGTTGGTCCAGACTCTAGAGTGGGCCCACTTGATGATGAGTAGTGATAAAAGGCAAGCCATTTTATTTAACGAGAACAGTTGTTTGTGGAATCTTTTCGTTGGAATGTTAACTAATTTTGCTGGAACGGAAGTGGCTCCAAGTGATCAACAGCTGGTTTAACGGGGATTTCTAAAAAGTAAGGGCACCGAAAGCTACAATGGCTTTTTTACCGCAGCAGGCGCGGTATGGCTACTCGGGACATGAAGTAGCCATCCGTACCCTATTCTCCCTTGTTCGGTGTTGATGTAGCACCTGTGCGAAACATCTGGGCCACTCCATCAGATGGGGTTCACTGAAAAAATGCCGCTACGAAAAATCAGGTCGATACGCTGATCGGGGGGCCCACAAGTGCACGAGGAAAATGAGCAGTCAGAAGAAAATGATTTAAGAGTCAATAGTTAATTTCATGAGATATCTGACGGCTTTTTTTTACGGGGTGCGGATTGGGTACTACCCGAACGAGGACCCGGTTAGAGACGAGCGGTCATGTCAGCGGCTCTGTGGGGCCCACCGTGATTTATGTGTTTTATCCATGCCGTTCATCTATTTTAACGTGTACAAGGTCTGTCTGCGGATCCAAAAGAGGCTCCTGCATCTCACACGCAGAGAGAAAGGATAGGTAGCGTGAGGGGTCTCCTTCGACGAAAACGCAAGCGCAACGAAGGTCAGAAGGATGAGGGATTTGTCGTATATGACCGCATCTTCTAACGGATCGCTCGCCGTTTTAGAATCCCAGTGCGTTTCACATTTCTATTGGACCACGTGGCATTCATCGCCCCCCGCCCCTTCCGCTTCGGTCCCACGTTTTTTATTCATCAGCTACTTGCTGTAGCAACCTTATCCTCGTGATGCGTACGGTCTCCGTACGTATCTCCCTTCGGCTCGGCTCGGCGCCGTCGGCTGAGTCAGATATCTGGCTTTTATGAAACAGAAAGTTGTTTGATACTCTGGCAGACTTCCATGCTTGATACGCAGGCTTAGAAACTCTTCAGTTGTCAAACATTTAACCCACTAAATTGTCGAGCCCACTGTCTCTTAGTTGCATTTTCAAAACAATCATGGACACTTGTTTGTTGAAATAGAACCATTGAATATTAAACTAATCCAATGGTTAGGTAATCAAATGAGTATCATTTTTGGTTCATAGATTATCTAAATAGGATCTATAATTTGGACAGTTTAACAGCATTCATGCCCACGTACCATCCATTATCCCCAGCAAGAGTATCAAAGATTTATCTCCTGTGAAAATGGGCACACGTGGAATAAAGTAGGTGGACCAATCTCTGTGAAACAACCAGGTTAGAAGATCCTGGCCACAAAAATTAGATCTCTTCCATTTGTGTTTCTCAACTATCTGTGCAAGCCACCAATTCGAAGGTTAGGATTGCTATATCCAAGAGATTTTGGGGCATGGGCCGTCCAGATGGGTCCAGACGGATTATAATGATATGGCTCATCGTACGAACTCCGAGCTCGAGTGTGGTGCACATATTCTCAGTCAAGCATCGTATAATTAGTCAAGCAATAGTAAATTACGGAAATTTCCTTGCTTTGAGTTAAAAAGGCAAAGAAAAAGAAAATTCGAAGGGTGAAAGTGGAGCTGTCACGTTCTTTATATGGAAGGTTGTTATTTCTTCCTGTTGCAACAAAAACGTTCGTTTTCTTCATAAAAATAACGTGTATTTACAGACAAAAGGAGAGACAATTTGAAAATAATCCTCTATTTCATGTGTATGGCCCTTTCCACCGTTCAAGTTCTGGCACCCTGCTCAATTTCGTTTCAGTTGTCCATTTTCAAGCTACAAGTATATGTTAGGTTAACTTCTATATTATTATTATTATTATTATTACTACTACGGGGGAGTGGTCTCAAGCCACAAACACCTAGTTAATGGTTTTGGATTACCTAATGTGTATATTCGAGATCCTTTCGCACATTATACAAAATAATTATGTATTTGAGTGCTTTATAAGCATAAACCAATCAATTTCAAGACTTCTAACGTTGTATTTTTAAATAGAACTGTTATGGGGAGATCCGATCCCATGGTAGAACATCAATCTAGCTGCAAGTCCGAGCCGAGGCGCCCGAGGCACGACCCATCTGACCAGACTTCAGCATCACAACAACGACGCGAGCGTCTTTGGGTGAATGTCAACTCGGAGGGGTACTAACAATCCGATCGGATAGCCTATTATTCGACAACCACGATATGCTCAAGCCGGCCGCATCGGATTCGGCATGACGGGTCGGGTAGGACGTCGTCTGACTCAGAGAATGTTCTTTATTATAGTTTGACGAGCCAAGCCGAACAGACATTCAGATGCGTATATCCCATTCGCTAAACATGAAAACTGCCATAACCAAACGTGTCCGATAACGTCGCTCGCAGATACACACTAATCGTCGAATATGGTACACGATCGACAGAATGCGAATGGTATCTCCACGATCTGGGAATCCCCCTAATCGTGCCGAGATTATCAGACCCAGACCATTCCACAGGCAAGTATAAATAGCATGCAGCACCATATCTACAGGTACGCGATATCGAGGTCTCTTCTCCTCTACTCTCTACCTATACCCCGATTCCCTTATCCTGACTTAGGCATCGGAGGGTCCCCCGGCTTAGTCAGGGTCACCTTTGCCCGTTCTCTTGCTGCAGGCTTCAGGGACGACACGTAGAGGGCGATGCGAAGAGAGGGTCGACCAGATTTAGACCTCAACATTTTTTGGCGCCGTCTGTGGGAACCTAAAACTATAAGTCAGGTTCTCATTCATCCAAGCAATGGCGAGGAAGAAGAAAGTTGCAATGGTGCAGCCGCAACCTAATGAGCAGACTCGGACGTCATCACCGCTTCATGCCAAGTCCGCACCAGGGCCTTTCCAACGTTCACGCAATCGGTCAAGCAAGTATCGCGCCATGCAGAACGAGATCCAGGCCCTGCGCGACGAGATAAACCGAATGAAACAGTAGAGAGAGCCAGAGCTACGCCCGGCTCAGGAACAACCCGTTCTCGAGCCAGTGAGGTTATTCGTGAAAACTCGCTTTATACCGAGGAGTGCGAGACCTGAAGCCCCCCAACACTCGGGGGTGCCGCATTTGAGTCAAAATTCTCCTGCGGTACAAGTCGAGGTATCAGCACGGAATGCCACCACTCGGGCCCCCACAACCATCCTTTCAGCCACTTCAGCCCTGCCGCTCACGAACCTCCATCATCAGTTAGAACGGAGGAGAGAAAGGAGAACACCTGAGGTCGAGGATTCCCCAGAGGTCGTCGCGAAAAATAGGAATCCATGGGAGGCACGATTTGCGGAGTCGAAAGACCAGTTCCTGACATTGGAGAAAAAGCAGTAACAATCGACAGTTCCAGCCACGATTCAAGCAATGATGGAAGAGACCGAGCCTCCCTTCACCCCGGCCATCATGGCTGAAGTGATGCTGCAGAGGTTTCAGATGCTTCCGGTCATCCAGTATTTAGGATCCGGAGACCCATCTGAATACCTAGAGTCCTACCGATCGTGGATGCAGATACAGACTGCAACAGACGCAATGATGTGTAGGGAATTTTCTATCATCCTCACAGGGTCCGCTCGGATTTGATATCGCCAGCTCAAACCCAACTCCATATGCTCTTTCGCGGAACTGAGTCGACTATTCCTTACGCAGTTTATAAGCGGTAAGAGAAGTCGAAAACTCAACACTCACCTGCTCACCATCAAGTAGGCCTCGAAAGAGTCGTTGAAGGATTACATCGCTTGCTTTAATGAAGAAGCGTTGCATGTCAAGAACTACGATGATAAGATGGCCCTCGCTGCCATTCTGAGAGGACTGAAAGAGGGAAAGTTCGCCTTCTCTATCGAAAAGAATCCGCCAAAGATGCTAGCGGACTTCATGGCGAAAGCTCAGAAGTATACTAACGCCGAGGAGTTCACTAACTCTCGAAAAGGCACACAAGTATCCGACTCGACGAACAAAGGGAAGAGACCTCGAAACGAAGACTCCCAACCGATTGGCAAAGGGGCGGATGACCGCGCTTCCCGGGATCGTCGACCGAGCCACAGGCCGGAAGGAAAATTTCGTTCCTATACTTCACTTAATACATCCGCCGAGCAAATTCTGCTGGATATCCAAGGAGACAGACTACTCAATTGGCCGGTCTATATGAGGCCTGACCCAGAGCACCGGGACAAGCAAAAATTCTACCGTTTCCATCGGGACCATGGTCACAACAAGGACGATTATGTGGATCTAAAAGACGAGATTGAGTCCCTCATCCGCAAGGGACATCTACGTCGTTACACCAAAAAAGAGAAGTCCGCTAGGAGAGAGGAATGGTCGCGAGAACAACTGAACAACTCCCCAGAGGAACCCACCAAAATTCACACCATCTTCGGGGGTTCAGCTGGGGGAGGGGATTCAAACAGGGCTCAAAAAGCCCACTCCCGGATATCCGAGCTGGTACACCACGTTCACCTGGCGGAACGTCCAAGCAAGAAACTCCGAGTCACTCCGTACAGCCTGAATTTCACGAAAAATGATGCGTGCGGGATCCATCATCCGCACGATGACCCGTTAGTGGTTACTATGACCATAACAAATCACAAAGTGTACCGCATCTTGGTCGACACCGGGAGTTCGGCTGATGTTATGTATTCTGAAGCGTTCGAAAAGATGAAAATTCCATGGTCCCGGCTCCGACCCGTGAAGACTCCCTTGCACGGCTTTACCGGAGAGATAGTCATCTCCGAAGGAGCCATCTCCCTCCCAGTAACAATAGGAGAAGGGCAACATCAAGTCACACTTTTGGTTAACTTTTTAGTTGTCAATGTTTCATCTGTCCACAATGTGATCCTGGGCCAACCCTCCCTCAACGCAATGAGAGCAGTCGTCTCAACTTACCATCTGATGATGAAGTTCCCAGCTGAAGGTGGGATTGGTTATCTCCGAGGTGATCAACGCAGGGCCTGAAGGTATTATGCGATAACCGTGAGAAAAGGAGCTGCCAAACAAACCCTCGTAGTGAACGAATGGATCCTCGAGGACCGACGGAAAGCTCCTCAGTCGAAGATTTAGTAAGAGTACCACTCGATGAATCAGACCCGAGCAAAACTGTTCAGCTCGGATCATCACTAAATCCTGAGCGGAGGAACGAGTTATTGGCCTTTTTGAAGCAACACCGAGACATCTTCGCATGGTCGCACGTAGATATGCCGGGGATCTCACCTGAAGTGATGGTCCACAGGCTGAACATGGACCCAGATCACCGGCCAGTTAAGCAAAATAGAAGATCGTTCGATGCCGAACGATATAAAGCCATTGTCGAGGAAGTCTCAGTCCTGCTCAATGCGGGTTTCATACAAGAAGTGTACTATCCTGACTAGATAGCAAATGTTTTGCTCGTCAGAAAATCCAACGGGAAGTGGCTGGTCTGTGTAGATTATTCTGATCTAAATAAGGCATGTCCCAAAGACAGCTTCCCGTTACCTCGGATCGACCAACTAGTGGACAGCACGGCCGGACATGAGTTACTCTCGTTTCTGGACGCTTATTCTGGGTACAACAAGATCGTTATGCATCTCCCAGACAGGCAAAAGACTACCTTTGTCATATACAGAGGGCTCTACTATTACCGGGTCATGCCATTTGGCCTGAAAAATGTTGGGACAACATATCAGAGGTTAGTGAATTAGATATTTTTCAGCCAGATTGGGCATACCATGGAGGTGAACGTGGACGACATGTTAGTGAAAAGTACCCAAGCCTCCAACCACCTTGCCAACTTCAGAGAAACATTCAGCGTCCTCCGAGAATATCAGATGAAATTGAATCTCACTAAGTGTGCATTCGGGGTTGAGTCAGAGAAGTTTCTTGGCTTTCAAGTCAGTCAGCGAGGTATCGAGGCCAATCCAGATAAGATCAAGGCTCTCCTCGACATGAACTCGCCTCGGACTCTTAAGGAGATACAATGTCTCACGGGAAGAGTTGTCGCCCTCGGATGCTTCATATATAGGGCTACAGATAAATGCTTTCCCTTCTTTCAGTAGCTGAAGCCCCGTAAGAAGGCAGAGTGGGCGCCAGAGTGTGAGCATGCCTTCCAGCAATTAAAACAGTGCTTAGGTTCATCGCCTTTATTGTCTAAGCCTGAAGAAGGGGAGCCTTTGTTCCTCTACCTCGTAGTCTTGACTTCAGCTGTCAGTTCGGCTCTGATCAGAGAGGTCGGAAGCAAGCAGTACCCCGTATACTACATAAGTAAAGCCATGGTACCAGCTGAAACAAGTTACCAGTCCTTGAAAAAACTGGCGCTCTACCTCGTCGTCTCGGCCAGAAGACTGCGGCCATATTTTCAAGCCCACTCCATAGTTATACTAACAGACTCTCCTCTAAGGCAGGTCCTCCAGAGACCCAAAGTGTCGGGTCGGATGACCAAATAGGCCGTAGAGCTCGGAGAGTTTGACATTCAATTTCTCCTCAGGACGGCACTCAAGGGTCAAGCTGTAGCTAACTTTATCACCGAGTTCACAACTCCAGATGAAGAGCAAGTCAGTAAGAAAGTTGAAATGACACCACCTGTCCCGTTGAGTAACCAAGAGGCAGCATCGGATCCGGGGTGGGTCCTTTATGTTGATGGGTCTTCCAATATTAAAGGGGCATGAGCCGGTATTGTCCTGGTTGCACCTAATTCAATGACAATCCAATACGCAATCAGACTCGGATTCAAAGCTTCAAACAATGAGGTCGAGTACGAAGCGTTGTTAGCTGGGCTCAGGCTGACAGCGAACCTAGGCGTTTAGACCCTACAAGTCCGTTGCGACTCGCAGCTGGTAGTGAACCACATCTCTTCAAAGTACGAAGCTAAAGAAGTCAGAATGATCGCCTACCTTAAGGAAGCAAGGAAATTGATCGAGAGATTTTGGAGTTACATCATCCGATAGATCCCCAGAACCAAGAACTCATGGGTCGATGCCTTAGCAAGACTCGCCTCGGCCTTCGACGGAAAGATCCCGCATTTTATCCCTGTCGAGTTCATTGAATACCCGAGTATCAGCCATTCGAAAAAAGTCAATCCCATCCAGTCCATTCCTAGTTGGATGGACCCAATCTTTAATTATCTGTCATCCGGCGAAACCCCCTCGGACAAACTAGAGGCAAGGCGACTTAGGGTCAGAGCGGCCAGGTACCCTATATTGGACGGAGTGTTGTACAAGAAGGGGCATTTTCAGCCTTACCTTAGATGCCTCTGACCAGACGAGGCCGACTATGTGATTCGGGAGATTCACGAGGGAATCTGCGGGAACCATTCTGGTAGTCACGCCTTGGTTATGAAGATACTTCGTCAAGGATATTTCTGGCCGACTCTTAAGTAAGACTCTAAAGACTTTGTTCGAAAGTGTGACAAGTGTCAGCATTTTGCAGCCGTGCCGAGGCAACCGACAGAAGAAATGACCCCCATGAGTGGGCCGTGGCCATTCGCCCAATGGGGGATCGACATCATCGGTCCCTTGCCTACTGGGAAGGGATAAGTCAAGTTCACTATAGTTGCAGTCAACTATTTCACTAAGTGGGCCAAGGTCGAGCCGGTCGCAAAGATCACTGAGCAAAAAATAATCGAATTTGTGTGAAAAAATATCATTTGCCGGTTCGGAATCCCACGAACCATCATTTCTGATAACGGTCGCCAATTCGATAATGACAAGTTTCGTAGTATGTGTCAAGGGCTTGACATTATGAACGCTTACTCATCGCCTCGGCACCCGTAGTTGAATGGACAGGTAGAGGTGGTTAACAAGATCATCAAGCACCATCTCAAGACAAAGTTAAAAAAAGTGAAAGGAAATTAGGCCGAGGAGCTCCCCTTCGTCCTCTGGGCTTATAGGACCACAACCTAGACTTCGACTGGAGAAACCCCGTTTTCGTTGTCCTATGTATCAGAGGCAATGGTGCCAGTAGAAATCGTACTCCCAACGGTGCGGGTAAGAAGCTTCGAAGAAAATCAAAACTCTGAGCAGATCGCTGCTAATTTAGATTTGCTCGAAGAACTCAGAGAGGTTTTTAAGCTCCGAACGGCTACTCGGCACCAGCAGGTAGCGCATTTCTACAATTCAAAGGTCAAAGTCAGGCGCTTCCACCCAGGGGACTTAATCCTCCGACAAGTCTTCCAGAACACGGCTGAGCCAGGGACAGGAGCGCTCGGACCCAACTGGGAAGGACCATATTGTGTGGTCAGGTCTGCCAAACCAGACTCGTATCACCTAGAAGACTTCGAAGGCCATCATCTCCCTCATCCTTAGAACGCCGAGCACTTAAAGATCTACTACCCATGAGGAACTAGCCTTTAAGGCTTATAATAAAATGTACGCCTCCGATCGGCTAGCCTTTAAGGCTCTTAATAAAAGTTTAATTCTACTTCGGATGCTTGCCCGATTATCTTATCAACACAAGAACGAACTAAATGGCCCGATCCTTTAAGGGATTGGAGTATAATCTTATGAAAAATTGACAAAGCATCCCCTCGAGGGAAAAAGCCTAATAATGACCTGACCCTTCGTTGAAGCGCTCGGCTTGATACGACAGAATGAGGGGTTCTCGCCAGATAGGCGACGAGCCGAGTATCCTAAGAGATCGGACCCAACTAAGACTTAGGATGAGAGAGCTCGAAGAACCGACTCTAGAAACTAACTAAACGACAATGAAGGGACTAGGCCCGTAAAGAGGTCGGCTCGACAACATCTCAGAACGAGTTAACACTATACCAAAGAAATATTTTTCATTAAATCTCCATGAAAGGGCAAAAAATACATTTACAGTAAAAAAAATGATAAAATGTCTTCATGCTGGAGGAGGAGCCTGGGCGTCAGGGGCTTGGTCTGAGCGGACAACTTCAGCAGGGACATCTTCAGAATCTTTAGGCAGAAGAGGATCAAGATCGAGGTATGGGTACAAACCCAGAACTACCTATAGACAAGCGTCGAAGCCACGGTTATAGAATGTCGCAGCTTCGGTGTCTCTCTCCTTGGAGGTCTTAAAATCTTCAACCGCAGCGGCAACCGCTGCGACCAAAGATGCCTCATCTTTGGCCCGCTGAGCCTCCAAGGCCTGATCCACGGCTCGGATCCGTTCTTTAGTCGCCTCAGCCTTGCCGCATTTCAGAGTTTCACCTAGCTGAGTAGTCTTCATGGCCAAAGAATCCACGTGAGCCCTGACGCGGGTCAGCTCGATGGTCGTACATCTAAAGTAGAATTGAACTTTTATTCAGAGCCTTAAATGCTAGCCGCTCAGAGGCGTACATTTTATTATGAGCCTTAAAGGCTAGTTCCTCATGGGTAGTAAATTTTCAAGTGCTCGGCATTGCAAGGATGAGGGAGATGACGGCTTTCAAGGTCTTTCAAGTGATACGAGTCTGGTTTGACAGACCTGACCACACGATATGGTCCTTCCCAGTTGGGTCCGAGTGCTCCTGCCCCTGGCTCAGCCGTGTTCTGGAAGACCCGTCGGAGGACTAAGTCCCCTGGGCGGAAGTGCCTGACTTTGACCTTTGAATTGTAGAAATGCGCTACCTGCTGGTGCCGAGCCGTCGTTCGGAGTTTGAAAACCTCTCTGAGTTCTTCGAGAAAATCCAGATTAGCAGCGATCTGCTCAGAGTTTTAATTTTCTTCGAAGCTTCTTACACGCGCCGTTGGGAGTCCGATTTCTACTAGCACCATTACCTCCGAGCCATAGGATAACGAAAACGGAGTTTCTCCTGTCGAAGTCTGGGCTGTGGTCCTATAAGCCCAGAGGACGAAGGGGAGCTCCTCGACCCAATTTTTCTTCACTTTTTCCAGCTTTATCTTAAGATGGTGCTTGATGATCTTGTTGATTGCCTCTACTTGTCCATTCGACTGCAAGTGCCGAGGCGATGAGTAAGCGTTCATAATGTCAAGCCCTTGACACATACTACGGAACTTGTCATTATCGAATTGGCAGCCGTTATCAGAAACGATGGTTCATGGGATTCCGAACCGACAAATGATATTTTTTCACACAAAGTCGATTATTTTTTCCTCAGTGATCTTCGCGACCGGCTCTGCCTCGGCCCACTTAGTGAAGTAGTCAACTGCAACTATAGCGAACTTGACTTGTCCCTTCCCAGTGGGCAAGGGACCGATGATGTCGATCCCCCATTGGGCGAACGGCCGCGGCCCACTCATGGGGGTCATTTCTTCTGTCGGTTGTCTCGGCACGGCAGCAAAACGCTGACACTTGTCACACTTCCAAACAAAGTATTTAGAGTCTTACTTAAGAGTTGGCCAGAAATATCCTTGACGAAGTATCTTCATAACCAAGGCGTGACTGTCAGAATGGTTCCCGCAGATTCCCTCGTGAATCTCCCGAATCATATAGTCGGCCTCGTCTGGTCAGAGGCATCTAAGGTAAGGCTGAAAATGCCCCTTCTTGTAAAACACTCCGTCCAATATAGGGTACCTGGCCACTCTGACCCTAAGTCGCCTTGCCTCTAGTTTGTCCGAGGGGGTTTCGCCGGATGACAGATAATTGAAGATTGGGTCCATCCAACCAGGAATGGACTGGACGGGATTGACTTTTTCTGAATGGCTGATACTCGGGTATTCAATGAACTCGACAGGGATAAAACGCGGGTCTCCACTTGGTCATCCAACCCGACATTTCGGTTCTCTGGAGGACCTGCCTCAGAGGAGAGTCTGTTAGCACAACTATGGAGTGAGCTTAAAAATATAGCCACAGTCTTCTGACCGAGACGACGAGGCAGAGCGCCAGTTTTTTCAAGGACTGGTACCTTATTTCAGCTGGTACCATGACTTTTCTTACATAGTACACGAGGTACTACTTGCTTCCGACCTCTCTGATCAGAGCCGAACTGACAGCTAAAGTCGAGACTGCGAGGTAGAGGAACAAAGGCTCCCCTTCTTCAAGCTTAGACAATAGAGGCGGTGAACCCAAGTACTGTTTTAATTGCTTAAAGGCATGCTTACACTCCTGCGTCCACTCTGCCTTCTTATGGCCCTTCAGCTGCTGGAAGAAGGGAAGACATTTATTTGTAGCCCTGGATATGAAGCGTTCGAGGGCGGCAACTCTTCCCGTGAGACACTGTATCTCCTTAAGAGTTCGAGGTGAGTTCATGTTGAGAAGAGCCTTGATCTTATTTGGATTGGCCTCGATACCTCGCTGACTAACTTGAAAGTCAAGAAACTTTCCTGACTCAACCCCGAATGCACACTTAGCGGGATTCAATTTCATCTGATATTCTCAGAGGACGCTGAATGTTTCTCCGAGGTCGGCAAGGTGGTTAGAGGCTTGGGTACTTTTCACTAACATGTCGTCCACGTACACCTCCATGGTGCGCCCAATCTAGCTGGCAAACATCTGATTCACCAGCCTCTGATATGTTGCCATAACATTTTTCAAGCCAAATGGCATGACCCGGTAACAGTAGAGACTTCTGTTCGTCACAAAGGTAGTCTTCTGCCTGTCTGGGGGATGCATAGCGATCTGGTTGTACGCAGAATAAGCGTCCAGAAACGAGAGTAACTCATGTCCGGTCGTGCTGTCCACTAGTTGGTCGATCCGAGGTAACGGGAAGCTGTCTTTGGACATGCATTATTCAGATCAGAATAGTCTACACAGACCCGCCACTTCCCGTTGGATTTTCTGACGAGCATAATATTTGCTATCCAATCAGGATAGTACACTTTTTCTATGAAACCCGCATTGAGTAGGACTGAGACCTCCTCGGTAATGGCTTCATATCGTTCGACATTGAATGGTCTTCTTTTTTACTTAACTGGCCGGTGATCTGGGTCCACGTTCAGCCTGTGGACCAGCACTTCAGGTGAGATCCCCAGCATATCTGCGTGCGACCATGCGAAGATGTTTCGGTGTTGGTTCAAGAAGGCCAATAACTCGTTCTTTCGCTCGGGATTCAATGATTATCCGAGCTGAACAGTTTTGCTTGTGTTTGATTTATCGAGCGGTACTCTTACTAGATCTTCGACTGAGGAGGTCGGTCCTCAAGGATCCAAGGCATCCACTAGAGCATTTGTTTGACAGCTCCTTTTCTCACAGTTATCGCATAACATCTCCGTGCCTCGCGTTGATTGCCTCAGAGATAATCAATCTCACCTTCAGCTGGGAACTTCATCATCAGATGGTAAGTTGAGACGACTGCTCTCATTGCGTTGGGGGAGGGTCGGCCCAAGATCACATTGTGGACAGATAGAACATTAACAACTAAAAAGTTAACCAAAAGTGTAACTTGATGTTGCCCTTCTCCTACAGTTACTGGGAGGGAGATGGCTCCTTTGAAGATGACTCTCTCCGGCAAAGCTGTGTAAGGGAGTCTTCATGGGTTAGAACCGGGACCGTAGAATTTTCATCTTTTCAAATGCTTCAGAATACATAACATCAACCGAACTCCCAGTGTCGACCAAGATGCGGTACACTTTGTGATTTGCTATGCTCATGATAACCACTAATGCGTCATCGTGCGGATATTGGATCTCGCGCGCATCATCTTTCATGAAAGTCAGGCTGCACGGAGTGACTCGGAGTTCCTTGCTAGGACGTTCCGCCAGGTGAACGTGGTGTACCGAATCGGATCTCCGGGAGTGGGCTTTTCGAGCCCTGTTTGAATCCCCCCCAGCTGAACCCCCGAAGATGGTACGAATTTCGGTGAGTTTCTTTTAGGGATTGTTCGGCTATTCTCGCGGTCGTTCCTCTCTCCGAGCGGACTTCTCTTTTTTAGTGTAACGACGTAAATGTCCCTTGCAGATGAGGGACTCAATCTCGTCTTTCAGATTCATGCAATCGTCCGTGTTGTGACCATGGTCCCGGTGGAAACGACAGAATTTTCACTTGTCCCGGTGCTCTGGGTCAGCCCTCATGCAGACCGGCCAATTGAATGTCTATTTCCTCAGATATTTAGCAGAATTTGCTCGTCGGATGTATTAAATGGAGTATAGGAATGAAATTTCCCTTCAGGCCTGTGGCTCGATCGACGATCGCGGGAAGCGCGGTCATCCGCCCCTTTGCCAGTCTGTTGAGAGTTTTCATTCCGAGGTCTCTTTCCTTTGTTCGTCGAGTCGGATACTTGTGTGCTTTTTCGAGAGTTAGTGAACTCCTCGGCGTTAGTATACTTCTGAGCTTTCGCCTTGAAGTCCGCTAGCGTCTTTGGCTGATTCTTTCCTATAGAGAAGGTGAACTTTTCTTCTTTCAGTCCGCTCAGATTGGCAGCGAGGGTCATCTTATCATCGTAGTCCTCGACTTGCAACGCTTCTTCATTAAAGCAAGCGATGTAATCCTTCAACGATTCTTTCGGGGCCTGCTTGATAGTGAACAGGTGAGTGTTGGGTTTCTGATTTCTCTTACCGCATATAAACTGCGTAAGGAATAGTTGACTCAGTTCGGCGAAAGAGCCCACAGAGTTGGGTTTGAGTTGGCGATACCAAATCCGAGCGGATGCTGTGAGGGTAATAGAAAATCCCCTATACATCATTACGTCCGTTGCAGTCTGTATCTGCATTCATGATCGGTAGGACTCCAGGTATTCAGATGGGTCCCCGGATCCTGAATACTGGATGACAGGAGGCATCTGAAACCTGTGCGGCATCATTTTAGCCATGACGGCCGGAGTGAAGGAAGGCTCGGTCTCTTCCATCATTGCTTGGATCGTGGCTGGAACTGTCGATTGTTGCTGCTTTTTCTCAAATGTCAGGAACTGGTCTTTCAGCTCCGCAAATCGTACCTCCCATGGGTCCTTATTTTTCGCGACGACCTCTGGGGCATCCTCGACCTCCGGTGTTCTCCTTTCTCTCCTCCGTTCTAACTGATGACGGAGATCCGTGGGCGGCAGGGCGGAAGTGGCTGAATGGATGGTTGTGGGGGCCCGAGTGATGGTGTTCTGCGTGGATACCTCGGCTTGTACTGTAAGAAAATTTTGACTCAAATGCGGCACCCCCGAGTGTCAGGGGGTTTCAGGTCTCGCACTCCTCGGTACAGAGCGAGTTTTCACGAACAACCCCACCGGCTCGAGAACTGGTTGTTCCTAAGCCAGGCGTAGCTCTGGCTCTCTCTGCTGTTTCATTCGGCTTATCTTGTCGCGCAAGGCATGGATCTCGTTCTGCATGGCGCGATACTTTCTTGACCGATTGCGGAAACGTTGGGAAGGCCCTGGTGCGGACTCGGCATGAAGCGGTAATGACGACCGAGTCTTCTCATTAGGTTGTGGCTGCACCACTGCAGCTTTCTTCTTCCTCATCATTGCTTGGATGAATGAGAACCTGACTTTTAATTTCAGGTTCCCACAGACGGCGCCAAAAAATGTTGAGGTCTAAATCTGATCGGCCCTCTCTCTGCGTCGCCCTCTACGTGTCGTCCCTGAAGCCTGTAACAAGAGAACGGGCAAAGGTGACCCTGGCTAGCCGAGGGACCCTCCGATGCCTAAGTCAGGACAAGGGAATCGGGGTCTAGGTAGAGAGTAGAAGAGAAAAGATCTCGATATCGCGTACCTGTAGATATGGCGCTGCGTGCTATTTATACTTTCCTATGAAATGGTCTGGGTCTGATAATCTCGGCAAGATCAGGGGGATTCCCAGATCGTGGAGATACCATCCGCATTCTGTCGATCGTGTACCGTATCCAACAATTAGTGCATATTTACGAGCGACGTTATCGGTCACGTTTGGTTATGACAGTTTCCATGTTTAGCGAATGGGATATGCGCATCTAAATGTCTGTTCGGCTCGGATCGTCAGACCATAGTAAAGAACATTTTTCGAGTCAGACGAAGTCCGACCCGACCCGTCATGCCGAATCCGATGCGGACGACTTGAGCATATCATGGTTGTCGAATAATAGGCTATCCGATCGGATTGTTAGTACCCCTCCGAGTTGACCTTCACCCAAATATGCTCGCTTCTTTGTTGCGATGCTGAAGTCTGGTCAGATGGGTCGTGCCTCAGGCGCTTCAGCTCGGACTTACAGCTGGATTGATGTTGTAAGACCTGTATCTTGGTCCGTACCTTTCCGTACACTTCCGGGGTCTTATCGGTCGAATTCCGATAACCTTCGACCCTTAAACGATATCGACGCGCGACCCTCATTCATGTGCCGACAACCCGAGTAGACTCAACCTGCGACCAATACCATAACGACCGCGCCGTCGTTGCGGTTCCGATACCGTGACTCGCGCACCGAGGCGATACCCTGGTCAAGAGTTATGGGCCAACGTTCGGTGCGAGAAAACGCCGCGCGTTGCAAAAACCAAGGAAATCTCTATGATGTGTCACATCAATCACATCAATCCCATCAATCAATCACCCATCAATCCATCACATGTCAAGTACACATCACTTCCATCCCTTTTCCCAAGCAACTACAAAAGTCTTCATTTCCCATACCTCTCTTACAGAAAAAGCCACAAAAGTCTTCACCACCCATACCTCTCTTACACAAAAGCCTCAAAAGTCAAGCTTTTCTTACACAACCATCACTCACCCATCCATCCATCACTCTCTCTCTCTCCCTTTACATCACTCTCTCTCTTTCTCTCTTTCTCATTTCAAAAATTTCAAGCAACAAGAGTCCATACGTATGGAATTTTGTAAAAATCTCTAAGCTCCAAGTGGCCCACCTTCCTACCCCAAAATCTTCCATCTCAACCCTCCATTCTTCATCTTAACCATTGAAGTTGAAGACAAGGTGCCAAGGAACCCCTAGGAGCGAGAAGATCGGACGATGGGTGCCTCTATAGGGTAGATTTACTTATTTTTATGGTGGACCAAGTGAGGCCCACCGATCCATGGTGTGGATCTCACTTGGGACCCTAATACGTGGCCGATGGACCACTTGGATCATCATGATCATTCCATGATGGGGCCATTCTCCATGGACCCATCATGATGTTTATTTTCATTTAGAAAGGTCATCTAGACCGTCCATATCGGTGGAGAATGGATCTCCACCGTTGATTTACATTTTCAATGGTCCCATGTGCAAGGGATCCATTTATTGTATAATTTTCTTGTAAGGGAGGGCCCATAATGTCGGGGTCCCTCCATCACAAACCGTGTCCCACTCTCCATGTCTCTCTCTCTCTCTCTCTTTTATTTTATTTTATTTATTATTTTTTTTTTATGCAATAGGATGGTGTGGCCCACTTGAATGGATCCCACCTTGATGTATTTATTTTATTCAAGCGGGGCCCACCTTAAATATTAAACCCATGTCACCCATCATGTGGTGGCCCACTTCATCAGGGCCCACCATTTAAAAAAAATAAAAATTGTATACTGAACCGTCCAGCGTCTGGGACGCTGGACGTTGTAAAGGAAAAAGAAAAAGGAAGAAAGAAAGGGAAGTTTTTGGGGTGGTCCCCTTGCATAGGCCCCACCCTGATGTTTATGTCCGATCCAAGCCGTCCATCCTCTTACCCACGGTATTTTAGCCGTTGGGTAGAAGTTTGGAGCTGATCCAATCACCTGGTGGGCCATAGCGTCAAATATTGCGCCCTCACCATTCAAACTCTATTTTCTTAATTTATTTCACTTCCAAGCATCAAAAAAATTTTAAACTTTGGACTCATTTCATCTGTTTCGGGCCACTGATCGTAATGGCCGGGGCGAATTTCACTTTTGCGGCCCCACATGCGAAAAATCCTGAAAAACGGGTTTTCCTTTTTTAAAAAAATACAATGGCAGAGGCCTTGCCTCTGCCTCTGTCAACGTCCAGCGGCTGCACGCTCCTGCGTGCAGCCTTGTACAGGCGGGCAGACGGGTGTAGGGAGGTGGCCCACGGCCCTGCTCGTGGGCCCCACAACAATGTTTATTTTGTCATCCAACTTGTTCATTAGGTGGGCCACCCCAGTAGTGGGCCCCCCTCCAAAAATGAGTCAGATCCAAAACTCAGGTGGCCCACACCACGCGAAACAGTGTGAATTAAAGTCTACCACTGAAAAATTTTTGGGGCCCACAAAAGTATTGGATCAAGCTGAAATTTATGCTTTCCCTTCATCCAGGTCCGAGTGATCTTGTGAATGGGTTGGATTGCCAAATAAATATTTCAGTGGGCCCCACATGGGACCCACAGTGTTGTATGTATTTCAAGCCACCGTCCAGGCGGACGGTGGCACCCACCTTGCATGTATGCCTCCACCGTCCAGCGGACGGTGGGGCCCTGTGTAATGTACGTGCGCTATCCGCACTGTCCACTGGACAATGGGACCCACCATGATGCATGAAATGCATCCATACCGTCCATCCACTTGGTGTGATCTGTTCTAGGCCTGAACTGTTGGTTGGGTGGGCCCCTCATGTATGGGTTAGGCCCCTCTAATTGCAAAAGGTCTATGGGTTAGGCCCATTTGATTTGTAACCTGCTTATGGGCTAGGCCCATTCGATTCATTTAAGGCCTATGAACTTGGGCCCACTTGATTTATAAAATGCTTATGGGCTAGGCCCATTTAATTCATTTTAGGCCTAAGAACTTAGGCCCATTTGATGTGTTGCACGTCCATGGGACTCGGCCCATTTGATATATGTAAGGCCTAGGGGTTTAGGCCCACTTTGATATGCATACGAGGCCTATGGGTTAGACCCATTTAATTTATTGAAGGCTCATGGGTTAGGCCCATTTGATTTGTTTAAGGCCTAGGGATTTAGGCCCATTTGACTCATGTTAGGCCTATGGGTTGAGGTCCACTTGATCTACATATGGGACCCAATTGGTGTGACCCATGGGTCACATACTAGACCCATGAGACTAAGCTCATTTGATGCAATCCAAGGCCCACGGGTTTGACCCATTGCAGTGCACATAAGACCCATTGGTGTGGCCCATTTATGTGGCCCATCTGATGAATAAAATGCCCATAGGATATGGCCATTTGATATATATATGAAAAGCCCAATGGGGTGAACCTAAAGTCCATTACAATGTGTAATCCCAATACCGATTATGTAGTGATGTTTAAGAAGATCGTGCCTGGGAAGCAATGTTTGTTTGACGTCCACAATTGCGAGTGTAATGTTGGTTGGATGTCCACATTACGACTCTCCTTAGGGCCCATTACTGGGTCGTACTTATTATATATAGGCCGTCCAGGTCCATCTGCATTGTAAGATAGTTCATTTTGTTATAACATATTTAGTACAGTTCATGACTTATGATCATACGCATCATATGTATGCTTGACGTGAGAATTGTCTGATCATAGCATTTGCCTTCGGGCAGGTTGTTTATGGGCTCCCGGTTAGGCGGTGTTGCCCTACATGAGCGCACGGTATGCGCAGGATTGGTTGCATGACTGGATAGCGTGATTCATGCATTCCACATTTGTGTGACATGGTTATTGTACGCCCTAGCGACATCGGGGCCGTAGCCTCCACAGACAGATCGTGGTTGGCAGGATTGGATACCGAAAATCATTTTCTACATGGGGTGCTATTGATATCCCTGGGTGAAAGTCTCTAAACCCTTATGGTACCAAGAGGTTGCTCCAACGTCTAGACCGAGTGGGTAGATGAGCGTTGAGTACCGATTACCAGACGGTTACGCTCTCCACTGTGTCGTGGTCGGTTGGAAGGGGGTGCAGCCTTACCCGCCCGAGTGTAGGGGGAAATACTAGGCTGAGTTTGACCAGCTCGAGGAATGGGTCCGCTATCGACGAGTCGCGCCCGATATTGGCAGACGGATAGTGAGGTCTTTTCCACTTACCTTATTGCGCGCGATGTGGCGGCAATCTGGTTTAGAGTGTACTAGACCCCGGTGATATTTCATATTTTGAGCTGTATTGATGTGTGGACATAGATGAGGATCTGTATGCTTGAGTTGCATTGTACATCGCATGGCCTTGGGGTGGCCGATACCATTCATGTCTTGCATCGCATAAGCCTTGGTACGGCTCATGATATTATGGTTCCATCTGCATATTCCGCATTACTCTGTCATTGCATGTTCATGTTACTACCTTGCGTACACACTTTCACCACCCTCTAAGCTTTCTGTAAGCTTATGCACGACCGTTGCGTGCAGGTGACGTTGGATCGCAGCAGCGCTGAGGCAGGAGCACGTTGCAGAGAGTTTGGAGTTTTTGGTTCTTTACCATTGTATTTCCCTTTATGTTCATTGTACTTGTAAAGTTTTTGATCATAGTGGAAATGTAATGGAGTTCTTGGTTGTTGTTTGTGGGTTATGCCTTTGGTTATGCTTATTACGAATCAAACTGACATTGAAAATCCTCCTCGTAGCATCCCAGGATCGGAACCTGGCGAATGGGAGCTAGGAGCCGAGAATGGGATTCTACGGAGGCTGTCGGCGCCGGATTTGGCGATCGGAAATTCTGTGAGCCCGGTTTTCGAGTTTGGGGCGTGACAGATGTTCTATCATGGGCTCGGATCTCCCCATAACAGCTGCTGTAGGTACGTGTCGTGCAAAGACTAGCATTGACGCTCCTTGAGCTCCAAGTTGTACGAATGGTTCAAAGGAGATCAAAGTTACATGACCCCACAGTGATGTATTTATTATATCTACACTGTTAATATTGTTTTACAGATTATTCTAGAGCATTATTCAAAAAATGAATCATATCCAAAGATCATCTGGACCAAACCACAAATAACCACAAATAGCAGTGGAGATAATGGTTTTCACCGTTAAACAATTCTTAAGGCCCACTATTTCTTAAGGCCCACCATAACATTTATTTTCCATTCAATCTATTCATAAGATCACAAAGACCTAAATGAATAGAAAAAACAAATTTCACATTGATCCAAAACTTCTAGGACCCTAAAAAAGGTTTCAATGGTAAACATTCAATGCTCCACTACTTTTTGCAGTGTGGTCCACATAATAGTTAGATCTTACTTAATTTTCGAATCAAGCCTTAAGACAAGCTTTCCAAATGTACGGAAGGTTTTGATATAACATAAAACTCGTGATTTCAGATCCATTGAACTTACTGACGTCAATACAATAATGGAGTGAGGTACATGTTCGCTTTCATAGTTTCAGATGTACAAGGGATGGTCCACCTAATCACAATGTTCCACATTGGCATTATTAAGCAAGGTAGGGGAGCGAAAGCCTTTCGCATGAAGTTCCTCCGCTTTGAAACTTAGGTGATTTCCATCGAGATTTTTTTCAGAAATTTACTTTGTCCATGCATTTCTTCATCTTATTTCAAGAGATGAAATCAAAATTGAGAAGGATACAAGGCTCAAGTTAGTCGTGCGAAAGGAAAAGGTTGCTAGGAAAATTTCCACCATTAAAACTTCCTTAGATTCTACAGTAATGTTTACATGCCATCCATATTGTCAGTAACATCATTTGTACTGTGATGAACTGAAAACTTAAATAATAGCATGATTAAAAACTTTTCTGTCCCCATGAATATTTTAACGGCGGACATTCAATTATCACATTTCGGCCCACTTGAGCATTGAATATGGTTTATTTTTGGCCTCATGTCATAAAATAAACTCAAAAAAGAATGGACGAGAGGATTTCTTAACAAATATTACACTTAGGGCATGTTTGATTTCCAAGAGATTTAGTAAATACCCAGGAAATGGATAATTATTACCATTTCTTCCGTTTGAAAATCTAAGAAAACTTTTGCATTGGACACCGGTTCAAATAGTTATTTAAAATTTTTGAATTACAAGATAATGTATATGATATATCAATTCCGTCCATATGTTTTACCACAATATTTTGAAGCATTAACCAAAAAATGAAGATGATCCAACACTCAGGTGGCCCATACCAAAAGAAACAGTAGCTTCACAAAGTTTTTAACGATAAGTATTCGATTCCTATTTTCATATGGTGTAGTCCACTTGAGTTTTAGATGTACCTCATTTTTTTACTCATATTATAAATTTAAAAGACATAATGGATGAACGGGATAGATAAGTAAAACGCATCACAGTGTGACTCATATATATTTTTTAATGTTTTTAATTTTTATGTCAGAAAAGTAAGCAGCCAGATCAAATACCTTGTGAATATACAAAAAATAATTATTATCCTATTTCTAAGTATTAACCATTTCACTGCTGGAAAATCAAACAGGCCTTAGCATCACCCGAGTTCCCAAGCAGGTATCCAGAGTCAATCAGGCAACGAGTACCGGAAAAGCGTACCCGCAAGAACACACTTAGAAGGGCCGGACACAAACGTACAGCGAGAAACACAGTGACTTTGGTAGAGCATCTTCCGTACACACGCAGCAACTCACGTGTCACCCACCACTGATAATGATAAGATATTTGGTAGCCACGTGTGTGTCTTTGATTCCCTTGTATAAAAATCCGTCCTTCCGTTCAAATAAAATCGTCTTGTCTTGTTTGACCATTAATATTTCGGAAGCCGATTGCGTCCCACCCCCGCCCGTCTCTAGCCACGATCGGGCAGTTCCGTTGGCAAGCCCAACGTGATGTATATGTTTATCCATGCCGTCCATCCCTCCTTTAAGATCATGTCAAAGTATGTGCACTAAAATGAAGAAGATCCAACGGTCAAGTGGACACCATAGATGACTCTTGCATTTAATGCCCGGTGCTTTTAATGCAACCAAGCTCATTATTTGGTGTGGTCCACTTGAGCGCTGGATCTACTAATTTTCATATGTATACGTTAAAATAATCTGATAGAAGAGATAAACGGTGAGGATAAACATATAAATCATGGTGGGCCTACCTATAGAACTGCCCGTTCGTAGGTAGAAACGGGCGGGGTAGGACGCAATCCGCGTCCCAAATTTTCAATCAGCACAGGATAGGAGCCCACTATTTATGTGATCCTAGGCCGGAGGATATTGTGGAGTACCCTCTGCCTTAGATTATGTATAACTAGATCGTATTTAAGCGATCCAGACCGTTGATACGATTGACCCTACCATGGATGAGAGATGCAGATAATAAAAGGTAAGATTCTACCAATATTACACATTTTGGGGCATAGCATGTTGATGGTGGGATGAACATTTGGATCCTTGAACAACCAAGTTGTTCTGGCACTAGCCAAACACAAGCGTCCCACGTGCCGATGTGGCATACTAGTGCGAATCAGGAATGTTAACCATGAATTGCCCATGGTGAATGTATGGTAGATTTTACTGGCTGGGCCGCGTATGTACGATTAATGTGGATTTCTCTTACCGTCCAATCATCACACAAACGAAGCGAACGTGATTCTGCGAACGAACCGGATTTTTTTGGAGATGGAGCATTCAGAGTAGGATTCGCCTGACCAAGGAACCGGATTTCTCCACGTGGGCCACATCAGCATATATGAGTGCTTGAGCTTACCGTTTGCGCGCGTGCAGATGTGCATCTTCAAATTGCATTCTTCCCTTAGGAGCGGATTAGGCGCGGCCTTTACCGTGGGGCCACCTTGATCTATTCGCTCTATATATATCTACGCTGTCCGTCCCTTTTTTAAAATTATTCTAAGTGCATGAGCCTAAAATAAAGCAAATTTAATTCCTAAGTGGACCGTATCATACGAACAGTACTAATTGTCCGTTAATAAGTTTTTGATTAAGCTAATATTTGTTTTTTCTCTTCATACTCAACAGACTGGAGGGTAAATAAACGTTACAAAAATATTAAGGTGGGCCCTAAAAAGCCTTTAATGGCAGGGCGTACAATCACTACTACGGTTTCCTATGGCATGTCTAGTAGTCTCGCCCTGCCGTGCTGCTCTTTGCACGTAGAGTTATAACAAATTTTCATATCTAAAAGCATTCTTTGTTGAAATCAAACCGCCCAAATTATAAGTTCTTCTATAGATGGGTCATGTTCCTAAAATTCGAATGAATTAATGTTCCATCTAACCGATTAATGAACATACAATGGATGGTTGAAAATTGCATCGCTAATTTCAATCATGAATGCATGGTTTCGTGCAGTTTATTTTGTGTGCCCGAATTCAATGCAACGTATAGAATCCTCAAGTACGGGGATTGTATGATACTCAGCCGCCAGAAGAAAGTGCGTACGACACTCCACGCGGATTGCGTGGTGACCCTGCAACTCTCTGTGTGCAGGCCTCCTTAGGGCGGCTGTGATTTGTTTGATCGAGGCCGTCTATCATACAGGCTGTCTATCCGTTCATTTTGCCAACTAATTTTAAACCTTGAGCCCAAAGTATAAGTAAATCTAAAGGCCATGCAGATCACCCCACATTAAATAATAGGGAGAGTGATGAGACGTGATTGGGCCACGTGTTGGGGATTTGAATGGGCTGGCTACGTACGGCCGTCAAAGATGGACACAATGTGTGAGTACAGCATCAAAGTAAATGTTGTTAGGTCCCACGCAATCTGCTTTTATATTAAGTTGATAAATTTTGGAACCCTTCATATGGATTGAATAAGGGTAGATATCAACCAATACGATATTCGGATAATTAAATTAGCATAATTATCTATTTATAATATACGGTCAAAAATAAAACTGGACGGTTGATCTCTGCTTTGGTGTAGCCACACATGCAGCTTCTAAGTAATTTGTAAGTGCCTGCGCGTCGTTCATTACGCTCTACCAGAGTTTCAACGTTCCTACTGAACAAGTAAATCAAAAGCAAATTAGAGCCGTATTAAAAGCCGGCTAAGTGGGAGAGCCGAGAAGAATCTACTTCGTCTCCGCGGCTGACCCTTGACCTCCTCGCCCTCTCTTCTTATATACTTTCCCCCCTCTCTTCATCTCTTCTCTGCACACACACTCTCTCCGTTTAACCATCAAAATCCTCTCCCTCTCCCTCTCCCTCTCCCTCTCTTATAAATACACGTTACTGTTGCAAGCCCTACAAATCCCACAACTAATTACAGACTAGCAAAAGAAAAGGAAGAGTGTGTGGGAGAGACAGAGAGAAGAAGAAGAAGAAGAACTAAAGCAGACACAGAAAGGGAAGAGATGGAGGAACCTGTATCCAATCCACGATTCCATCCTGGCCGTAGATGAAATATCCCCAACATGTCCAACATCCCATCTTCCCTTTCCGACGTCTGTCTCACCCTTTTTCGCCTGGCCATGTACATCGCAAACCCGTGGCCCTTCTCCTAAATACCCAAAATCCCCCCACCTTTCCTTCCCCCCTTTTTTCCTTCACAGGCTTTTCCATAAATCATGAGAAAGCTCAGGGGTTTTAGGCTAGGTAGAAAGGTCCTCAGGCTCTGGAGGTGGATCATCAAACCGAAGTGGAGATCCGCCTCAGGATACATATGGTTAAACCACGAAGACCGTATAAAACACAAGACGATGACGAGAATCTGCAGCTGGGGCCGTTGTCTCACCAAAAGGCTCTCCTTTTCCAGCCGCCAGTCGTCAGATTACGCCCGTGTGGGTCAGACGCCGTTCGACGCCAAACCGGTGGAGGTCCCGAAAGGCCATCTGGCGGTCTATGTGGGTCAGAAAGACAACGATCCCCACCGTTTCCTTGTGCCCGTGATCTACTTCAACCATCCCCTGTTCGGGCAGCTGCTGAGGGAGGCAGAGCGAGAGTACGGTTTCAACCATACAGGCGGGATTACCATACCGTGTCCAATATCGGAGTTCGAGAGCGTGCAGACGAGGATCGCTGCTGGAGAGAGCCGCCGGAAATTGACGCGGAAACGCCCTTCGATGTTGGGTGAATTTTAGTTAGTGAGTGCTTTCTGTTTAATCTTGTCAATAATAGATGGGATTAGTGTTTGTAATTACTATATGATGGTTTTAAGTGGATAGATTTTTGTGTTGATTGGTACTCGGTTTTGAGGATAAGGGAATACAAGGATCCCCACACGTGTCTCATACACCCACCACACGTGCAAAAATCTTACCCGTCTAGAATCCCATACTAAAACTTGAAGCTACTCACCGTTTCATAACGCATCATGCGGGCCTGTCTGATCAACGAAGATGGCTAGATTTTAGCCGTCCTTTGCAGTTTACACTATCATCCATCAGATTATTGTACCGGATTGATGTGTTGGGTCGGATCATGAAAAAGTATTGTCTCATCCCATGGACGGCTTGGATGTTCCACGTTTTTGTGTTCCAAGTTCAGGTTCCTTCTAGGGCGAATGTTAGCTCCGGCTAACACCAGGTCCGGTCAGGCCGTTACTGTAGATCCATGTGTTGTATCTGCACACCGTCCATGTATTTTGCCACTCATGTCATGTTATGAGGTAAAAAATAAAACAGATCCAAATCACACAGATGAGCCACACCAGAGGAAAGAGGGTTGATGAAAAGTCCTCCATTAAAAACTTCCTAAATAATATTTATTTGCCGTCCAACTGATGAAAAGTCCTCAATTAAAAACTTCCTAAGTAATATTTATTTGCCATCCAACTTATTTAGAAGGTTAGGTAGACTGTGATGAAGATAAAATGCAAATATTAGCTTATGAGAAACTTTTATGAATCATAATAAATTTTTAATGGTCAATCAACCTTATTTCCTGTGGCGTGGTCCACCGGAGATTTTGGATCTGCTTCATTGAGCCAATGCCTTATAAATGAGCTGATGAAAAGTATGAATACAAAATACATACATGAAGGTGGGTCTATGGTCATAGGCTGTTCCAATTGGGTGTTACCCTAATCTGATCGAATTCGCTCTGGTGGCATCTTAGAATCCGGCACTGCTCACTGAGGCCCACCTTCTAATTATCATCACCATTATTATCTTAAAAGAATTTAGACCATTGAAAAGATGATTTTTACTGTTTGGCATCCAACTCTACTAAGGAATTGTTTAAATAATTGATGAAAGATAATATTGGGCGAATAATTTATTTGTGGATGTAACGCACAACATTAACTATTGGAATCATCATACCATCTCACTGTGTTGGCTCGGGGGCCAGTAACTCACATCAGATTCATATTCATAGATGGACCAGGGCTGACACTATGCAGCCCAAAAGTCATTAAGATTAGTACCTTTAGCCTTAGCCCAACTTGTGGATGACTTATGACATGCATGTGGATCTCAAGTATGGTTGTACACGAGCTAAGCGAAGCTCGAAAAGCTAGCTCGACTTGGCTTGATCTACCTTAACTTGACTTGACTCTGAATGATGACCCAAGATAAGCAAAGCTCCATATGACTTAACTCGTTTTGAAAACAAACCAAGTTAGAATATAATAGAGCTTAACTCGACTCAACCCAAACCTGGTTTGATTTGAAGCTTGAGCATAGCTTGACTTAAATAGATTTTATACTTTTATATTTAAAAATTAAAACTTAAATCATATCATATCTGACCATTCATTTCTTACCATTTTCTTTCATTACCTAACTCGTTATGCTTGAGCTTTTCTCTCTATTTATCTCTTGGTCACTCGCTCGAGGGCTAAGCATGAATAAGCCAAGCCAAGCTTAACCCACCTTGACTCAACTCAGCTTGATGTACTGCCCTAATCTCAAGATCAGTCCACAGGCCAGGCTAATTGTTCCATGCCTATCTAAAGCCAGGTCAGGCTTGTGGGGTCCGCCCACAAGCCCATTCCCAGATTGTGATACTGCCCATCGACATCCAAATACTGAGTAGTCTAAAGCCAGGTCAGGCTAATTGTTCCGTGCCTATCTAAAGCCAGGTCAGGCTTGTGGGGTCTGCCCAAAAGCCAGGCCCATTCCCTGATTGTGAAACTGCCCATCGACATCCAAATACTGAGTAGTCTGATAATCTGCTCATACCGTGGAATCCGGTGTGGGATGACTGTGACCGTTACTAGCTACTGACAAATTCAAAACATTGAAAATAAAAATCTTCAATGTAATGCACTCACTCTAAAGATAGGATAATCAATGAAGGGCGAAAAATAGCGTATTTGTTGAAGGTACAAGAAAATGGACGGTTCACATCATCGGATCATTCCAAACATGTGGGCCACTCTGGATCATGAACTGCGAGAGAGGCAAGATAAACCAGTAGTTGCCATGGTTTCCTTTATTATGGTCGTTACTGAGTATTGCCTTCTTAGTGGAGTAGGGAAGAGGTAAGATTGGGGGCTATGGTTGCATTGTTCCACTTGGAAAGTCTAATGAATCAATCTGAACAGTCCATTAATTCTAGAACACATTTAATGGACCACTATGCAAAAATCACACAGTTGGGATGATCTCCACCCTTGATTTAGCTTTATATATATATATATATTAACACTGAATGAAATGACGACTTTAGAATCATACGCAATTCATAGTGGGTCCTACCAAATAAATGGATTGAAACGTAGGTGTGGCCTGTTTTGTGTAAAGATCTTGACCGTCCATATTACGTGCCACTGGTTAAATGGTTAATATTTGTGAGATTATTGCGGTTCTTGCATGGTAGCCCATAAAATGTGCACAAGACCCAATGAACAGTCTAGAGCAATGGATTGGACCGTGTAACTGTCCCAATGCAACTAGGGCACTGTAACTTGTAGTGCTATGAGAGCGCTGGAACATTTCTCGTGAAACGATAAACATTTATCTGTGACTGATTTCATTGCTTTTATTAGTGAATATTTTTTAAAATTTACTTTCCTTTTCAATAGCAATTTCATATCAATTTGATATAATTGATCAGATTCTAATTTCCTCTAATTATCAAATTGTAATCTTTTCATCTTCCTTACCAAATCACATTCCCCCTCCTATAAATCCCGCTTCTTAAATCCCCCTGACAAAGTAAGAACACACGATATTACAATCGCAGCAAGAAATTACAGAAAGGAGAAGAAAATCAGAACTCGAAAGGGGAAGAGATGGAGGAATCGAAATCCAAACCTCAATTCCATCCTAGCTGTGGATGAAAGATCCCCACCATGTCCAACATCCCATCTTCCCTTTGCGAGATCTACCTCACCCTCTTCCGTTTCACCATGTCCATCGCAGACCCCTGGCCTTTTTCCTAAATACCCAAAACACCCTCCCTCTTCTTCCTTCCCACTCTCTTTTGTGAATGATGAGGAAGCTGAGGAGTTTTAGGATCGGTAGAAAGGTCCTCGAGCTATGGAGTTGGATCGTCAAACCCAAGCAGAGGTCCTCCTCAGGATTCATACGGTTAAACCATGAAGACCGTATAAAACCCAAGACAATGACGAAAATCTGCAGCTGGGGCCATTGCCTCACCAAAAGGCTCTGCTTTTCCAGGCGCCGGTCTTCAGATTACTCCCGTGTGGGTCAGACGTCGTTCGACGCAAAACCAGTAGCGGTCCCGAAAGGCCATCTGGCGGTCTATGTAGGTCAGAAAGACAACGATCCGGACCGGTTCCTGGTGCCGGTGATCTACTTCAACCATCCGCTGTTCGGGGAGCTGCTGAGGCAGGCAGAGCGGGAGTACGGTTTCAACCATAGGGGCGGGATTAACTTACCGTGCCAGATATCGGAGTTCGAGAGAGTGCAGATGATGATCGCCGCCACAGAGAGACGCCGGAAAGTGACGCGGAAGCTCTGGTCGTTGGACGGTGGATTTTAAGTAGTGGATATTTTCTGTTTTGTTGTTAGTAATTACGATTAAGTTGAGAGATTTGTATATCTCTACATACTGCAATATGATGTCTCGGTACTACAGCCGTCGGATCTGGTGTCCTATTTAACCATCCAAACTGTTAGATTTACAACGATAGAAGGTGATTTTCTCAAAAAATTTCAGACTTTTGAATAAATGGTGCACAAAGCAACGGTCAGGTTAACGTTCATCAAAATTCAAAATTCAAAATTAAAAAGTTAAATAACTGTAGGAAAGAAGCAGGTTTTGCAAATGGCTTTTGGACGTGAGAAATGGGTTTGCATCGATGGCGCTATATTTGCCTTACATCCACGCCGTTCATCGATTTTGACATTTCATTTTAGCGCGTGATCTCAAAAACGAAGCAGTTCCAGGTCTTAGGTGGACCGCACCACAGGAAACAGTGTCGATTGGTCATTAAAAACTTAATATTAAAAAAGTTTTGGATCAAGATGATATTTGAGTGAGCATCAAGAAAATTTTAATGGTGGGTTTTCAGTCACCAATATTTCCTTTTGTGTGGCTCACCTAAGACTTTAATCTGCTTCATTTTTTGGATGGTCCCTAAAATTAGCTTTCAAAATGGATGGACAAGGTGGATGTAAGGAATATACATCATGGTGGCCCACAGTCAGGGTATCCATCGAGGTAGGTTTTGTACGGCAACATGCGGTGGCGATGGAGCAATCTGCAGCGGTAGCAAGTGGTTGGCCGACAACAAGTTCGGGTCTTTAAACGAGTACAAGATCTAAGTGCAGTAGAAGATAATGAGAGATTATATTATGAAATTATTGTTGGGGGGAGAATATGACAAGTGCTTAAGTCGACTTGAGGATAAAAGAGTCAATGAAGCAATGGCTCGGACGCCTCAGGCGTCGAGTCCAGATAAAGCCCAAAGCCCACAAACGCTGAATGGAGAGATGTAGCTCAAATCGTGAGGCGCTTATCCTAACCATAGCCTGAACATCTTGAGCCATAAAGCAAAATCTCTAAGGGAGGAGGTGCACCTCAAGGTTCAATCAGAAGCCTCATAGAGAAAAGCCCAAACCGACCTAAGATCAGTCGGCCCTAAAGTAGCTCGAGCTTTAGTTCGAATCATAAAATTAAGTCGGCCAATGGAGTAAACGGAGATTAGCAGCCGAGCTATATCGCTCTATATCCGGAAGTTACCTCGTAAAACTCTGGATCTCCATTCAAGATTTTCGAAAGATAAACTAAGATCCTTGAAAATCCAGGAATATTAGGGATTATGGATCCCAAGAAATTGAGATATACTCTAATTGCAGAAGCCCTACGAGGTACGACATCATTATAAATAAGAAGACCTTCATGGTAAAAGGTATGCAAAAACTCTCACCATGAAACCTTTATTTTAAGACCCAAATTCTGACTTAAGAATCGGAGGGTCTCCTGCCAAAGCCACGGTCAGGTCCAAGGGCCACAAAGGGAGTGAGCCGAAAATAGCATCAACAACTATCATCTTATAAAAAGATTATCTATCACAATATATAGAAAAGTTTTAGCAGCGCAATTTAGACAGTAACTCATCTTATAAAAAGGTTGTTCCATTAATTTTTGTGTTGATTGGTATGGAAATTTCAAACGCGTCCGCATTCTATATCCTCGTTCACACCTGTGGGAGCATCCTTACTTTTGGATGCATGTAATAAAAAATGGACTGGAATCGATAGTGACCCCTCCATTATCCAGAAAAAGATCTGTTGTACCTACCGGGCCATCCATCCAAAGGCATGAACTCAAAAATGAAACGGTTGTGATTGGACGCCCACCATTAAAAACTTCTGCAATGCCACAAAAGTTTTGGACGTAACAGTGATCTTTGAGAAGTTTTTAATGATGGACGGTCAATCACCAGTGTTTCTGTTTCTTGTAGTGTAGTCCAACTGAGATTTTGATCTAGACTCATTTTTTAAAATGAGCTGGAAAAATGGATGGTCGGCGTGGATAAACCACATGCATCATGTTGAGGCCCACGGCTTTTCCAGCAGTGACCAGTGAGGGGTCACTACCGAAGAGTACATAAAATATAAGGGCCGCGTAAATGAAGTTACTCCACCGATCACTTATCATGTGGGCTTAGTGTGGTAAACGGAGCCGTTAAAATTTAGCCGTCCATTGCAGTTTACACTGTCGTCCACCTGAACAGTGGCTGGTTTATTTTTTGGTCAGATCATTACAACAGTATGTCTCACCTGATGGACGGCTTGGATGTTCCACCTGTGTTCCAAGTTGCTACATACGGAGGCATTATTGTGGTTTGCCCGCACATTTGCAAGGGTTAGCAAACGTATGTTTGAGGTGATGGATGAGATGATGACGCTAATAAAATAGTTTTGCTTGTCCCGTCCTCGGCGTGGAACGATATTCGGAATTGTCTCCAATGGAATGATGTAGGGAATGTCGGTGTTGTGTTTTGTATTGATTGTTAAGACCATACCCTCTGTCCGAACCGATGGGTGAGTTGTTCCAAAGTGAGTAAACTTTGTTCAATCCGAACTCAATCAGAATTGGCCTGACTCGATTTCGAGCCTATATATATATATATATATATATATATATAGAGAGAGAGAGAGAGAGAGAGAGAGAGAGAGAGAGAGAGAGAGAGAGAGAGGCATGCTCACCTACGTACCTACGCATGTGTGCACCTTTGCACACGTGTCATGGGTGTCGAATCTGAATGGTTCATAAGATGTGGAATCTCATGAAACCTTAAGAGGTTAATTTTCACCTTGATCTAAGATTTTGGTGGGCCATAGCAAAGAGAAATTTAAATCAAAGGAAGAAACTGTTTGCATTTTTCATGGCCCACTGAAGTTTTGGATCAAAGTAAAATTTCATATTAGAGGGTTTCATAAGGTTCTGCTTCATGTGGACCGTTCAGATTTTCGAGACTCATCATATATGATGAGTTCTTAAAAAAGTTCGTATGTATTATGTATAGACTCATATTCCCCCTCCCTGGTGCGCGCGCGTGTATATATATATATATATATATATATATATATATATATATAACCCTACTTGCTGCATTCAATTTCAACCTGATCCCAAACTCTCTTTTCCTCTCCATCCTCATCTTCTAAGTCTGAGAGCCACTCACCCACCACCACCGTCCTCCTCCTCATAGATCGGGTCAGGCATGCAGGACTCGGTACCGAGTTGAATTGAGTTCGGGTCAAGTCTATTTCAAAATCAGATCAAGTTGGGTCCACCCTAACTCAGTCTAACTCGACTCGATGCCCAATTCTAGTCACGTGGTTCTGATCAACTTGTGTCAACGGTAGGCCTGCAATTGGCTGGGCACTGTCCTTTAGTTCAATCCAATTCAAAAGTATGATTTTTCTGGTCCTAGGCCCACTCCATTGACAACCTTAATCATCAGGTTAAAATCCTTCTGAGGTGGGTTGGGGGCCTTGGGGCAAGCTTAATGGATAACAGGTTGGATGTTCAGGCTAGAGATGTGACCCATTTCAGTCAAGCTTGGGTAGAACCCCACTTAATTCGACCTTCTCATATAGGCTAGAATTGGGTTGGACCATATGACTCCAACCAGCCCAATGTTCAAAACCAAATAGACAATAAAAGTAGGGTGGTTTATTTATGTACCTATCCATTGGTTAGGCAGGGTTTTACATACGTACCTCCTTTGGGACGGCAGATTCGGAATACATAGATGGGAAATCCCTTGTATTTGAAATTCTTTAGTTGTGTTTGTCACCTTAGATTTGGAATTCCATCTAATCCAAAAATAGCTACACACTTAAGTTATGTAGTATATTTACATGGTTTGAATTTAGTTACTAAATTAATTTTAATATTCCTAATTAGTGCACATATGTGATGTTTGACACAATGATTATAATACAAAAAAGTGGTGAAATTTTAAGCCTCGGATGGGCCACATGCATATAATTACAAGTAAGTGACTAAGTAACATTTTTTAACAGCTGATTTATAGGAATAATGTTTGGATGGCTCAAATCATTCTATTAATATAATTTTAGTGATACAGTTAATATCTTTATTATTTTAATATATCATCAGTAAGCCACGTGTACAATAAATTAGTAACATTGTGGCACATATGTTACACATCCAATTTTTGAACCTTTAAAAATAAGAAAAAGTAATAATAAAAATAAAAAAGGAGAGAAGACTAGTAATCCAAGCAAAAAGAAAGAATTTGAATCCCTTGATTTGGAGTACCCTCAAGTCCACCCGGTCAAACAACTAATAAATTTGGAATACCCAAATCCCTCCAAATCTGCAGTTTCAAACGTCTCTTGTAGCCTCATGCTTCATTCTTAAACCTGAGTTGGGTCCTGGCAAGTCAAGTCAGTTGAGCCCGACCCTATTACAGTTTAATGGGTCAGGTCAGCTCATGCTTGTTAATGGGTCGTGTGTTAAATGGTTGGGTTATAATTATTCACCTGCTTAGCACATGGGTCTGTTTTGGTGCGACTCCCACCGGATTAAACTGGACCCATTGCTACCCCTGTACGTGGGCCATCATATGAAACTAATGCCGAATGGTTGACTGTGGCCATCGCTGTGTTTGGATAATTTATTTAGAACATTGAAGGGAAATTTTCATTGGCAAGCTCATTGACTTCAGAAATCAAATGTTACAATCACCACTTAAATATGGTTATAGAAAAATTGGACCATTCTCATCAAAGCAGCTCAGCATGTCTATGACAAACTGGATTTAAAGTCGAAGTAAAAATGAGCTTAAGATCCAGTGTCTTGCTGCCGCTATGGCCCATATTTCAAGGGGTTTGGGTGGGGCTGCCCATGCTGTGGAATTTATACTCGAAATTCTAGCACGGAAAATATAGGCACAACTATCTATGGATGAATTTAAAAGAATGAGAAGAAAATGTTGAACGGCTCCTATTCAACTCTAAAAACCAAAGGAGAGGTCCACCAAAGAAGGATAAGTATTATAAATAGCTAGCAATAAGAAAACGGACAGTTCATATCATCAGACTCATCATGATTTCCATATGTTCTCATGGTGTTTGTCGCATATTGCTTTGTTGGTGTAGAAGGGAATCTGTAAGATAGGGTCAGTGAGAGACTCATTTGCAGCTCTTCAATTCGCCAAGGAACCATATATATATATATATATATATATATATATATATATATATATATATATACATATAATGGCCATTTACCTCCCTTTAATCCCAATTCCTCCCATTTGCCTCTATTTACTGACATCCAAATGATCCCGTAGGTTGGATCATGCTCTCTGCATGTTATCTTTTCACCATTTATCAGATTAGTTAACTGCATGTACGCTGCACGTGAGATGCCTTTCAATGGTAGGCGCCCACTTGATGAGCCATCATTATCTCGCCAAAGCGTGGCCTACCTGTTGGGCCCAGGAATTCACAGGGTCGTTTGCTTTCTTATTAATCATCCAGTAGTTTCTTACAAAAGAGCTGAATCAGAAAATGCATTCTGCTTGTTTCTTTCACAAATACAAAGTTAACCTTTTGATTTCATAGGTTTTATGGCAAATCAAATATCCCACCAAATGAACGGGCTCGTGACGGTCGGTCAAGGGAGGACCACCAATCGATTGATTCAGATCGAGTAGGCATGCCATGGGCAAGGCTACATTTTCACTTTTTTCTTTAGTGACTAAAAATCGTTATCGTTAACTTAGCAAAGGTTGGATTGAAAATCCTTCATAAAATGTATTGCTTCATAGTTGGGTGTATAGCTATAAGATCACACCCTTAATAGATTTCATCTATATAAGTTTACAAGTAGCTAGAGCTGCATCCTATGAGAACCTAAATTATTCTCTACAACACTTATTAAAATAGGATTAGAGTACTCTAGAGAACAATTTAATAAATGTGGAAGTGGGACTTCATCTATATAAAACAATTGTAGTAAAAGGTATTTGGTAATTTAAGACTGAATCACTAAAGATCTTATTAGTCTAAAATGTTTCTTGACTTTAGGATTTGAAAATTATGTATGAAGTATTTAAACAATTGTAATAAAAGGCCTTTAGTTTAAGACCAAATCACTAAAGATCTTATTAATTAGTCTAAAATATTTCTCTAAACAAGGTTTCAGTCTTAATTAGGATGCTTTTCTCTATGAATACTTTTCAATGTTTGCTCATTCAATTTTATTTATTTATTATTTTTAGTATCAATTTTGAGTTAGTGGGGGTAGCATTTGTTTAAGAAATGTTGACTATCGGAGGAAAAGTTTTCAAGTGACGGGGGCTTTTGCTCTTTTCTTTTAGTAAATGAATACTACTGCTTTAGTATTGTCCCGTATAGGATAGAGAAGAGAAAAAATACTACTTTTTAAGTAGAAGTTGGTGTGGTGTATAAAGGCTTGAGCTCCTTCTAGAAGCTATACATGAGATGCACGGGAAAGAGTCTCCAGGGTAATTTTTCATATGCACATGCGCCAAGCCATGCCTGGTAGGCTGAGTCTTAAGACTCGGGCTTCATGTGTTTTTGGGTTAGAGAACATTTCTTTCTCTTAATTTTTTCTAGACATCTCTAACCGTTCTGCACCATTCAAAATATTGCTGTAATTAGGTTAGTTTTATATTTTCTCTAGTTACTAATTAGTTTTTTAAAAAAAAAACTACAATTACTCTCTCTCTCTCTCTCTCTCTCTCTCTCTCAGACTCTGTTTTGGAAATATATAGAAAACTAAAGCCTTTTCTTATTTCTGATCTTTTATTCATCTCTGAGTTTTCTTTTTGTTAAGCAAATAGTCGATCTTTTGGTTCCTGGATTGGACTGACGATGCAATCCATGTGGATGATCACATGTACGGTGCGATTGTGGCTTGTATCTCATGTGCCATTAGAAACCACAATACCAAGGTTTGATAAACTCATTGGGCAAAACTTTCATGATCCTATTTGTGCCCATGGTGTTTACACCAAATCTATGTTGGAAATTATACAGATTAATATTATTTGTATAATGTGAAAATCGAAAATTAAAATTAGCTTGAATAAGGACAGATTGAAGTACATCTGGGACACTGTCCTTAAAGCGTTATTTACCCCTACTCAAGTGAATTGAGTATGCTGATATGTTATAGGCAAACCACTTCTAGGATACGATGAGCCTGATGTGGGTCCGCGTTCAGCAAACACGAAGGCCCACCTACTGGAACTCTGTTACACTCAGTCTGGTAGAAATAAAATTAAAAAAATTTCAAAAGGAAAAAGAGAAGAGAATAGAATTTGTGATTTAGACCACTACACTAGTCAGTTCTTTAGCTGCTGGTTTAGTTGAACCGTTCTAGACCACACTGTTGGTTTGTTCTTCAAGCAATGGTTCTGATCGACCTTGCTATATTGCTGAATTTTTTATTTTTTATGCAGGAGAGGAGAGGCTTTGATTCGTATCGGTATTGCTGGAGTGTGGTGAGATGGTTTGGAAACCCATTCAGGCCTTGTTTATATAGGCTGTGGTGGCTAGGGGTTATGGTCCAGGAAAATAAATCCCATGACCGTTTTAGTTGTTGAAGAAAACTAGCCGTTTTATGGTCATTTTCTGACTCTTGTGCATGGTCTACTAATCTGCTGCATGCTGACTGTTGTGAGACAGTAACTAGCCGTTTTCTAGCTGTTGGGCTAGCCATGCAGCAGTTACAGCTGGAACATACACTAATAGCATAGTTGTTACAGATCAGTTGCAACAACCATATTCAGTCTCTCTATATATACTGGAGGACCTCTCTCTCAGTCCTCTAATCTCCCTTCCAATCAGCCATTCACCTTAGCTACCTAGTCGCACGACGACTCATACACGTCTCGCTCCGGTTTGCGAAGGGAGCGATCCTTTGTGACACGATGCGCATGTGCGAAGTGTAAAGTGTGCCACTAGCGCCTCTACAGCCACACTACCTCACATCGAGCCCGTGCCTGTGCCCGAGCTCTAGTGCGAGCGCGCGGGGGTGTTCTAGTGCTACACACTGGAACACGCAAGTCCCATGGTCCATGAACTATGTAGGCAAATAATAGCGTACTCTACACTTTTCATTTAAACCATAACATTTCCTTCTCTTTTTTCAATGTGGGACTATTCCCAAAACCCACAAAAGGTATTTTTCAAACACTTTTTATATATTATATATTTTATAAAATCAATATTTTATAACAATCTCCCACTAATTTTTATAAAAATATATTTTCTTGATAAAATATTTTTGTCAGAATAATCAGCTTGTATGCATAAAGAAAGATATCTTTCAATTTTAATCTTCCTTTAGTGTAAGTATTTCAAAATTCTATCAAAATGACTAGTAGCCGTAGTGTTGAACCAGTTATTCCTAGATAATAGAGTCAGAGAAACCACATACATATTCATTATGTGTTTGTTAGAGTTTTCACAATCTTGCTTAGTATAATTAATGGTTATATGCTTATTCTAATTTGTGAACGATCCTGAGAGAAAACTCATAATTCTCATGAGAGATGACACCATCTATACGTTCATATAGGTGAAATCCTTCTAGTGTTTTCATTACTATAAGAAACTTGTCCTTTAGACTGAATTTCATTAAGAGTTCTAAGACTCAACTCTCTTTTATAACACTCAACACTTATCTATTATAGATGAGGTTTTATAATTTAGTCCTGAAAACTTTTCATATATCAGTGACTTGTTCTTACCCATTAAACCCAAAATTAGATATTTTCTGACTTTAAGTTGGGTTACCATTACTGGTGGAACTTTGGTAAAAGAGTTTCAACCTCATCCCTTTAGATGTAGCCTTTACTACCTCTATAGGTAGATGTTTAGTGAAAGGGTCTGCTAGGTTATTGCTGGATTTCACATAGGAAATAACAATGATTCCACCTCAAATCAATTGTTTGATATAATCATGTCGAAGACTGATATGTCTAAACTTACCATTATATGTGCTGTTATTGGCTCTAGTTAATGTAGCTTCACTATCATAACGTAGTGGCACAGTCGATATAGGCTTTACACAAAAAGAGATTTCTTATAGATCCTTTAGTCACTTAGCTTATTTGTCTGTTCCAGTCAAGGTTATAAATTCAGACTCCATAGTCGAGTGCATTATGCAAGTCCGTTCCTTGGATCCCCAAGATACAGTTGTACCTCCTAGGGTGAATACCCACCCTGTATTAGACTTGTTGTCCCCTGCACTCGATATCCATCTCGCGTTGGTATATCCTTCTAATACGACAGAAAATTCTGAATAAAATAGTCTTAAGTCTTTGGTTGCTTTTAAGTAACTAATGACTTTACTGATTGCATTCCAGTATTCAGTATTGAGGTTACTAGTAAACCTACTAAGTTTACTCACAACATATGCGATATCAGGTTTAGTGTATTGCATAGCATACATAAGACTCCCTATAGCACTTACATATTCTAATTGTGCAACTGCTCTTTCGATATTTTCTTTTAGCTTGATACTTGGATTAAATGAGATTTTTACTTCTTTTATATTTAAATAGTTAAACTTGTTTAATATCTTCTCAATATAATAAGATTGACAAAAAGTATAACCCCTACAATATTTTTTAACTTTAATACTTAGAATGATATCAACTTGTCTAAGATCCTTCATTTTGAATATGGAAGATAAAATCTCTTTGTTTCAGTTACACCTTCTATTTTATTACTTATTAATCATATGTCATCAACATACAAACAAATAATAATTATACAGCTACCATCTACTTTGAAATATATGTATTTATCAGCTACATTATGCATGAAATCATGAGATAGTATTTTGGAATCAAACTTCTTATAGTTTTGGTGCTTATTTTAATCCTTACAAAGATTTGACTAATTTATATACTCTGTTTTCATTTTCTGGTAGAACGAATCTTTTAGGTTGTTCCATATATACCTCATCATTGAGGTCACCATTCAGAAATACAATCTTTACATCCATTTGGTGGATGTGAAGATGATAATAATATCTTAATAGATGTTATCCTAACTACAGGAGAGTATGTGTCGAAGTAATTTATCCCTTCTTTTTGTCTAAAACCCTTACCTACTAGTCGAGCTTTAAAGGTTCGGATAGTCTCATTAGTGTGATATTTCTTCCTAAATACCCACTTATAACCTATGGGTTTAGAACCTGGAGGTAAGTTTACTAGTTCTCATGTTTAATTTGACATTCTACATTCTATTTCATCGTTTATAGCTTCTTTCCAGAAAGCTGAGTCTCTAGAGGATATAGCCTCTTTATATGTTTTAGGATCATCTTCTATAATCATCACTATAGGTATTTTTCTTTATCTCCTTTTACAAGATGAAAAATGACGTATTGTGAGTCTATGTAGTCATTTCTTAGACTCTTCTCTATTCTTATCCTTTGACTCCTACGAGGTTCAGTGGGAGCTTCCACTATCTGTGGAGCTGTGTTATCTGATTCTCTATCAAGAGTTTGGACTTCATTATTCTTTGACTTCAAGGATAATGAGTTTTCAAAGAACTCAATGTTTCTTAATTCTATTATTGTATTAGACTCTATATCTACAAGTTTATAAGCTTTACTATTTTGTGCATACTATACGAAGGCGCACTTAATATCTCTTGGTCCTAACTTAGTTTTTTTTGGATCAGAAGTTTTGCAGTATATAAGACACCCTCACACTTTAAGATATCTTATGTTAAGTTTTCTTCCTCTCTATGTTTCATATGAAAATATTTTATATTTTTTAGACAAAATTTTTTTTAGTATATGCCACGCTGCAAGCAGTGCTTCATCCCATAGACTTAGCGGCAACTTTACTCTTATCAGCATTGAGTTAACTATCTTTACTAATGTTCTATTCTTTCTTTCATCTATTCTGTTTTGTTGATATGTGTATGGCACAATACATTGATGTATTAGTCCATATTCTTCATAGAAGTCGTCAAACTCATTAAAGAAGTATTCTCCTCCTCTTTCGCTACAAAGAATTTTTATCTTTTTATTTAATTGATTCTCTACTTCTGCTTTATATATTTTAAACATGTTCAATGCTTCATCTTTGTTCTTTAACAGATAAATATACACATATCTAGAGCAATAATCTATAAAGGTTATGAAGTACCATTTACCTCCACGAATAAAAATGTCATTTAACTCACAGATGTCACTGTGCACAAGATCCAATACTTGAGACGATCTTTCAACACTTGAAAAAGGTTTCTTCGTCATTTTGGATCGTATGCACACTTCACATTTATTGATTTCATTATCTATGTACGAGATTAAACCATTCTTAGCCATGAACTTTAAGGTACTATACCCTATATGAACTAGTTTATCATGCCACAGTCCAGCAGATTCAACCATATACGCAGAAGTGTTACTTTTATTTAGAGAACTTAATCATCTCGTTATAAGCATATCCCTTTCCGATAAAATTTTTATTTTTGGATAGAATCAGTTTTTCTGACTCGTACACCACCCTTATGTCTGGTTTACTTAGAAGATCCTTATAAACTAAGTTTCACCTCATGTCTGGGACATGCAATATATTAGTCAGAATCACTTTCTTTCCAGAGACGAATATCAGTTTGACAGTTCCTTTGCCAACGACCTTCGATCAGACTTCAATACCTATTTAGACTTTTTGACTATTGGTCAATCCTCATAGGTTTTAAAGGCTGATTTGTCGTGGGACACATGTACTATAGCGGCAGTATCATACCACTAACCTAGAACTTTACCTTGAATGGTATTCACTTCAGTGATCATAGCCATAATATTACCTTTTTCTACTACACTTGCTTCTTTTTTAGATTTGTGATATCTGCATACTCAAGCATAGTACCCGGTTTTCCCACAAACATGGCATAGGCCTTTGAACTTTTCATTCTTCTTTTGATTATTTTTCTTGAATTTTTCTTTATTGGGTTTCAGGGAATTGTCTTTCTTGGAATTCTTGTTATTAGTGTTCTCTACTACATGTATCTTGGACGAGACATTCTCGTTATTATTCTTTCTGCCGCAGTTACGGAATTCTTCCTTAATTTGAAGTGTTTCTAGATTTGTTTCAGTGTGTAGTCCTCAGTTTTATACACCAACTTCTTTCTATAGTCTTTCCACATCGGTGGCAATTTAGCGATTATATCCCATGACTTGGAATGATTCAGGAAGATCAATTTTGATGGTTTTCATTTTATTTATTATTATAAGGCTTGCATCCTAGTCCGTACAATTCCGTCAACTCCCACGATCCTTCCCAACGAATTCCGATAACCCGCGACGTATAATTCATGTTTGCGCATGACGCTAAGTCGTACCCCATAAATTTGAGTCGCCTTAATCTAAGACTTATACCATTGCGATTGTACCGTCGTTGCAGTTCCAACGCCGTGACTCGTGCACTGATCCGATACCCTGACAGGGAGATGTGGGCCCGTGTTCCGTTTGAGAAAAATACCGCACATTTACAATCTCAAGAGAATCTCTACAACATGTCTCATCAATCAACAACTCAATCAATTACCTCATGTCAAGTACACAACCCATGCTTTCTTTCTCCCCAAGTCAAGCAACCTATCCCAAAAGTCAACAAATCTCTCGCCTCGCCCATCACTCACCTCACATCTATCACTCCATCTTCCATCACTCTCTCTCCTTATAACCCTCTCTCTCTCTCATTTCTCAACACATTTTCCAAGAAGCAAGAGAGGTGCATGTCCAAGGAATTTCAAGAGAGAAAAGTGGTTTGTGTGGCCCACTTTCTCATCCTAAAATTCTTCATCCTAGCCTTTCATCTCTCATCATCTTCCATCAAAGTAAGACACAAGGAGATCAGTGTTCCATCGGACCAGAAGATTGAACGGTGGGTGTTTTATAGGCTAGATTTTTATATTTTTGTGATGGACCAAGTGGGGTCTACCAATTGATAGTATGGATCTCACTTTGGAACGTACGTGTGGCCGATAGCCCATCTTGATTCTCATGATTATTCCATGATGGGGCCATTCTCTATGGATCCCATCATGATGTTTATGTTTCTTGCACAAATAAGGTCATCTAGACCTTGCATTTTGGTGGAGAAAGGATCTCCACCATTGATTTTGATTGGTGGGCCCATATGTAATGAGATCCATTTGATGTATGTTGTGATGTACGGAAGGGAGAGCCCATAGTGCCTGGGTCCCTCCATCACTCGATCTCTCTTTCTCTCTCTCTCTTTTCCCTTGTTATTGGCCCCATGATGTATGCAATGTATCCATATTGTCCGCCTTCGTGAGACCCACTTGATGGACGTGTTGGATCTACACCGTCCAAACCATGTGGGCCCTACCTTATGGTAATGGGAAGACACAAATATCAGATTGATCAAGTGGGCCACGTCCATGTGTGTAACGACTCAGAAAAATTCTGTACCAAGAACCGAGTACCACATAGATCAGAAATCATTTAGGATTAATTCTCTTAGAAATTGAACCTAAGTTACCTGGCGCTAAGTTAGTCTGGTTGTAAAATTAGTGTTGTTCGCTTTAAATACGTTCTGCAGGACCTAAAACTTGTAGAATCAATGACGCTATAATACCCTGAAATCTAGGATCCAACTCTAAACCCAGTTGTTCCACGGAATGTTTGGTAACTTTGTATTGATTCTAGACCGCGCATCGAGAGTCTGATATCTATAATTTCATATCGTTATGACCGCTTAGTTGGACTTGACCATCCTTTCAAAAATCAAGCCCAACTGATGTTTTGACACCATTTTACTGAGTCCGTAGTGAAGAGAGTGAGAAAATGAGAAAATATTTAGAAAATTAATTATATTATTATGAAATCTGGCATGGTTCACTTGCACATTCTTTTTAAGTGTTCTGACTATTGGAATTTGACCAAATTTTACTCTTGGATCATGAAAGTTTGCCCTTTCATGTCATACAGCCTGTAGCCCTGATTTAGGTTCGGTGACCGTTGAATTGAAATTGGTCCGCCACGGACAATCTGGATATCCGATCGGACTGAAAGCTTACCTTACTAAAGATCCAATGCTAGTGAGCTTAAGTCCAATTGCATTTGATCAGAGGACCTCCAGAAATGCTCTGTTGGATCAGAAAGGACCCGATTTGGGTATAACCTAAGTATACCTTGACTTAAGGTCTGTTTTGGTTATGTTTGGGCTTATAAAAGGGCCTTAAACCCTTAGCTTTCTAACCCATACGAATTTCTCAAACCCTAGAGATTTGAGAGAAGGAAAAGAGAGAGAAAGTATGGGAGAAGCAGGTGAAACTCCGTAGGATTTTTCCTAACTCATCTATACTTTGAACTGGCGTTTCTGAATCGTTCTTCCGGCGATTCTGATTCCATTTTTGGGTAAGTTAATCTAACCCTAACCTGTTTTGAAGCCTAGACTAGCTGAAGTAGAGTTCTAGCTAACCTGTTTCATGCCATAGGTAGCGTATCTGCCGTTGATGAAGACACATCGTCCGAATCATCGTAAATACTACTTTTCTGGTTTAAGGTGCGGACTATATGCGCTTAGGTTATGATTTTCAACCCTTTCAATGATAGTTAATGATTTATTTATGTTGTGAATTCAATTACAAATGCCAAATGTGCTATCTGTTTTGTCTTCCGTATACGTATTCTTTATATTACAAATACCGTATTTTATGTACATGTTAGAATACACATATGCGTATGGAATCTGTTGATTTATTTGCCATGAAAATTGTCGTTGTGATATACCTAATATGTATGCGGTAACTCCTTGGTGAGAGGACTTGCCCTAATTTACAACGGTGTCGACATACGTGATGTATGTTGAATAATGTAAGCTAAGTATTTGTTTAAATGTCTAAGTGAGTTAGTAGTTAGTAGAGTGTGATTGCTAGAGTGGTTGGGATATGGATCCCCATCACAATACTTGTGTGAATGATTTCCTTCATGAATCATGTGATTGCTAAATGATTGTATGATTTCTTCCATGGATTGTGTACTTAGTTAAATCATGATAAATGTGTGCATTAATTCCTCCATATACTGTTTACCTTCAAGTTATACTTCATGATTGCTCACATGGATGTAGAATATGAATCATATGCTAGTTATTAGCTTTGTTTGTAGATGGGGCCGTACTACAGTCCAGGCAATCAGAAAACGTTCCGTAAATCATGGTTGAGGTTGCTTTCGACACACAAGATGAGTTTACCGACTCTGAGTCGTGCTTAGGGTGTTCGGCAGTGGTAGGCTACACAGAGTGCTTATGCATTCCATGTCATTCAAATCAACGTGCGCTTGGCCTAGTTGAGCTTATCAACTAACCTGATTGACCAATGCTTGTTCACCATGTTTGGTCACTACTGTTTGAATCTAAGACACTGAACTTACCAGTGAAACTCCCGTAACCATGGTACCAAGATTTTCAAAGACTCATGAGCTGGGCATGGTGGTATGGGACACTGTGGTCGTGCTGTCGGCCTACGCTGGGGCCACAAACCTCTCCGTAGTGACCAGTGAGCACCCTACTCTGAGCAGATTATGGTGGTATGGGACACTATATTCTTGTTGTCGGCCTACATTGATTGGTGACGAGCCCTCTGTAGTTACCTTGAGTTTATCCTGACACCGTATGGGGGCGACGAGTCCTGATGCAGTTTCAAAGATATAAATAGGCCTGTATTGATAAGGTGATGGGGGAGAGGAGCAACGATTGAGCGCAACAGCCCTGACAGCCCTTGCAGCAACTTAGAACCATAATATCGTATGAGATTCCTACGACTAACGACCCTAGAATGGATCAATGTTGGAAAATGATACAAGGGAGGTGTCTTAGTATAAGACCAGTATCTTAGTCCGTACCGTTCCTTGGACTTCCGCGGTCATACCGGTCGAATTTCGACAACCTTCGACCGTTAACCGATATTCACCCGTGACCCTGATTCATACGTCGTCAACCTGAATCGACTCAACCCAAGACCATTACCATAGCGACCGCGTCGTCGCTGCGGTTCTGATGCCGTGACTTGCGCGTCGAGGCGTACCCTGGTCAAGAGATGTGGGCCAACGTTCGGTGCGAGAAAAATACCGCGAGTTGCGAAACCCAAGAGAATCTCTACAAGGTGTCACATCAATTAATCAATCCATCAATCCATCAATCCATCACATGTCAAGTACATGTCAAGTACACATCACCTTTCACCTTTTCCCAAGCAAGCCTCAAAAGTCAAAAAGTCTCTTACAAACTCATGCCTTTCTTACATAAAAGGCCACAAAAGTCAAAAAGTTCTTACATACATCTATCACTCCATCCATCCATCACCTATCTCTCTCTCCCTTTACAACTCTCTCTCTCTTTCTCATTTTCAAAATCCACTCCAAGCAACCAAAAACCCTCCATACGTATGAGCCTCTCACTCCCTTTCAAAACTCCAAGTGTGGCCCACCTCTCCATCCCAAGATCTTCAATCCTAGCCATTCATTCCTCATCTCACCCATTGAAATCAAAGCTAATAAGCTAAGGAGCCCATAGGAGCAAGAAGATTGAACGGTGGGTGCTAGTTAATACTAGTTTTTCATGTTTTTGAGATGGGCCAAGTGAGGCCAACCGATCAATAGTTTGGATCTCACTTGGGACCGTAAGTTGTGGTCGATGGACCACTTGGATCATCATGATCATTCCATGATGGGGCCATTCTCCATGGACCCCATCATGATGTTTATTTCATTGCATTAGGGAGGTCATGTAGACTGTCCATATTGGTGGAGAAAGGATCTCCACCGTTGAATTTGATTTTGTTAGTTCCATGTGTAAAAGGAACCATTTTATTGTATGATCTCTTGCAAGAGAGGGCTCATAGTGGCAGAGCCCTCCATCACACGCGTGTCCCACTCTCCATCTCTCTCTCTCTCCCTTTTTATTTCATTTTCTTTTATTTATTTTTTATAAGATTACAATAGGTGTGACCTATTTGAATGGACCCCACCATGAGGCTGATACTCTATCCAAATCATCAGGTATGGCCCACTTTATGTGTGATGTATTCACACTATTCTCCATGAGGTGGCCCACCAATCAGGGCCCACCTCAATGCTTTTCCCTTCAAGTCCAAATCGTCCAGCGTCTGGGACGCTGGACGTCCCTGTAGGAGGAAAACATAAATATAAGCTTGGTTGAAAGCTTTAGGAGTCGGCCATTGTGTACTTGTTTCAAGCTAGGGAAGCTAGTGGACGGAGTGGATTGATGCGATGTGGGCCCCACACTCAAAAATCCTCACAGTAGTAATTTTTCAAAAAAAAAAAAAAAAAAGCAAGCAGGAGGTAGAGCCTCTGCTCTCTGACATCGCACGCAGCTGCTGCTACGTGCAGCGGGCAGCCAGGCAGCGTCCCACGGCTGCTGCCGTGGGCCCCACTGTGATGTTTATTTATCATCCAACCTGTTCATGGGGTGGGCCACCCCAAGTAGTGGGCCCCCTCCGAATTTCAGCCCCGTCCGTGACTTAGGTGGCCCACACCACACGATACAGTGGGATTGAACCTCTACCATTGAAACTTATTTTTGGGCCCACAGAAGTTTTGGATTAATCTAAAATTTGTGTTTTCCCTTCATCCAGGTCTGAGTGACCTTGTGAACGGGTTGGATTTCAAATGAACATTTCGGGTGGGCCCCACATGAGACCCACAGTGATGTATGTGTTGGTATCCACCGTCCAGGCGGACGGTGGTACCCACCCTGATGTATGTGTGCTGCATCCACCGTCCAGCAGACGGTGGAGCCCTGTGGATATGTGCGTGCATGTGGGTGTGCGTGCGTGTGTGTGCAGCGCGAGTGTGTGCAGCGTGCGTGTGTATATATATATATATATATTATATTGTATTATATATATATATATATATATATATATATATATATATATATATATATATATATATATATATATAATATTGTTTATATATTGTATATGTTGTTTATATATTATACAATATATAACATTCACGATGGTGGGCCTTCTTGTGGGCTCCCACCATTGATGCAGGTGTTGCATCTAATCTATCCATCCATTTTAAAGATCATTTTATGAAATAAGTCAAAGAATGAGCTAGATCCACAGTCCAAGTGGACCCCATCTTGGCATGATTTGAGGTTCATCTTAATGTATTTGTGACAGTTTATTGGGGCCCACTTTGATGTGGATGTAAGGCCCATGGGATTAGACCGTTTGATATATCCCAAGGCCCTTAGGACCAGACCCATTTGATTTATATAAGGCCTAGGGGTTTAGGCCCATTTGATTTATATAAGGCCTAGGGGTTTAGGCCGACTTGATTTATATAAGGCCTAGGGGCTTAGGCCCATTTGATTTATATAAGGTCTACGGGATTAGGCCCATTTGATATGTATATGGCTCATGAGATTAGGCTCATTTGATGCAATCTGAGGCCCATGGGTTATTACCCATTGCAATGTATCTAAGGTCCATTGGTGTGGTCCATTTATGTGGCTCATTTGATGAGTAAAAGGCCCATATGATCTGGCTCATTTGATATATTTAAGGCCCAATGGGATGTACCTAAGGACCATTGCAATGTGTGAGCCCAACACGGTTTATGTAACGATGTTTGTGACGATCGTACCTTAGGCGCAATGTTGGTTTGACGTCCACATTGCAAGTGTAATGTTGGTTGGATGTCCACATTACGACTCTCCCTAGGGCCCCTTTGATAGGCAGTACTTGTTGTGTATAGGCCGTCCAGGCCAATCTGCATTGTAAGGATAGCCCATCCCATTATAATATGTTTAGTATAGTTCCATGACTCATGATCATACGCATCATATGTGTGCTTGATATGAGAAGTGACTGATCATAGTATATGCCTTCGGACAGATTGTTTATGGGACCCCGATGAGGCAGTGTTGCCCTGCATGAGTGCACAATACGCGCAAGATTTGCTGTATGATTGGATAGTGTGATTCATGCATTTTGCATTTGTGATATGGTTACTATACACCCTAGTGACATCGGGGCCGTAGCCTCCACAGACGTATCGTGGTTGGCAGGATTGGATACCGAAAATTTTATTCTACATGGGATGTTATAGATATCCCTGGGTAAAAGTCCCTAAACCCTTATGGTACTAAAAGGTTGTTTCAACGTCTAGACCGAGTGGGTAGATGAGCGTTGAGTACCGAATAGCAGATGGTTGTGCTCTCCACTGTGTCGTGATCGGTTGGAAGGGGGTGCGGCCTTATCCGCCCTAGTGTAGGAGGCAAAGCTAGGCTAAGTCTGACCAGCTAGAGGAATGGGTCCGCTATCGACGAGTCGAGCCCGATATTGGCAGACGGATAGTGAGGTCTCTTCCACTTACCTTCTTGCGCGCGATGAGGCGACGATGTGGTTTAGAGTGTACTAGACCCCGGTAATATCTCAGATTTGAGTTGTATTGATGTGTGGACATAGATAAGGACTTATATGCTTGAGTTGCATTTCACCTCGCATGGCCTTGGGATGACCGATATCATTCATGTCTTACATCGCATAGCCTTGGTACGGCTCATGATATTATTGACCCATTTGCATATTTCACATTACTCTGATACTGCATGATCATATTACTACCTTGCGTACACACTTTCACCACCCTTTAAGCTTTCTATAAGCTTATGCACCACCGTTGCTTGCATGTGACATTGGGGCGCAGCAACATTGAGGCAGGAGCACTTGCAGATCATTTTGGAGTTTTTGTTCTTTACCATTGTATTTCCCTTTATGCTCATTGTACTTATAAAGTTTTTGATCATAGTGAAAATGTAATGGAGTTCTTGATTGTTGTTTGTGGGTTATGCCTTTGGTTATGCTTATTACGAATCAAACTGACGTTGAAAATTCTCCTCGTAGCATCCTAGGATCAGAACCTGGCGAATGGGTGTTAGGAGCCGAGAATGGGGTTCTACGGAGGCTGTCGGTGCCGGATTCGGCGATCGAGAATTTTGTGAGCCCAATTTTTGAGTTTGGGGCGTGACACTTAGCTTCTCAATCCTGTTGTATGAAAAGGACTAATAAGAACTTGGTAATCATATTGATAACACCGCTTTACATGTGCTAACGGCATTGGTGATAGAGTACTGAGGAAGCGAGTCATGCCGCGATCGTTAGATATTATCGCAGAGGGGATTGCGGTGAGGGCATACATCATTCTTCATATCATCCTTGTATTAACAAGAGATCTAGGACTTGTGTAATTGTACTGCCTTATCATTACTGCTTGATTGGATTGATAACATATTAACTTTTGCTATATAGTACCACTGACTTGATCACTCACTCCTATGTTCTGGGACAGTGTTTAAACACCAACTAGACCCTGACTTAGCTGCAGGAGATGGCGATACTTGCGAGGCGGAGCCAGACTTCGACGAGGACGAGGAGGCGTTATCTTACATGCAGTTCTCAGGCGGGTTCATGTGAGCCTTGTCCTAACCAGCGGGGATCATTTTCTGAGATATGTATTGGATTAGTTTGATCAGTTCATGTATGTATTTTGAGACACAGTTGTATGTATATTGCCCTGAGTAGAGCACGCATCATTTAGCGATTTATTTTGAATTATATATGTATTTAAGTCTTTTGCTTGCATTTCCTTAACATCCCTAAATTGTGTCTGCTATTTGACTAGATCTATTTCATGTTTTATACATTCTTACAGTCAACATACAATTATCATCAAATATGTTGCATAAGTGATGTTTTGGAACTCGAGAGCTGAGTTATACTCGACCCCCGAATTTCAGGGCGTTACAAGTTGGTATCAGAGCATGATTTGGATTAATCTGGACCTGGGTTAGGGTCACACATTGCACGTTGACGCCATTATAGCGTAGGAGGGCACGAGAACAATTTAGAAATAGAACTAGGACTCTCAGTTTGTCGTTCGGTGAAAGTTTACTGAAAATGATCGCCGAGATCTAGTCCGTGCACACTCCTGATCACACACGGCGACTCCAAATCGCTTATAGACTGACGGGTATAGTCCGCATTTTAGTCCATTCCAGCCGTTAGAAATTGCTAATTTTGAATAGGGATCAGATTAGCTCCAAAACTATCCGAAATGGTTCAAAACGGAGGTAGGGCTCAAATCCACCGCATTCAGGGGGACCCAGGGTGGGTCCCACATATTTTTAGCCTTAGGGGGGTAGGAGGACCTCGCCCCTTTGGCAAGGCCTCGCCAGATACTCTAGAGAGCAGCAAGGACCTCGCCGATCATCGGGCTGGTCGGGCCGGGCTGGGCCACCCGGGCCGATGTCATTTGGGGTTAAATGAGACCCCTCCATACAGGGTTCGCCCCTTAGTTCATTCAAAATCGCATACCTCCTTCGCAAAATAGCCCTCTAAGCTCTCATTTCCCTCTACACTTGCTGCTTTCTCTCTCCAACCTCCCTTTCAATCGTTCCTCCTTTCATTTTCTATTATTTTCTTTAGCCCTCTATTGTTCCCCACCATATCCAGCAGTCACTTCATCCATTTTCTGCGAGTAGAGCTCTTAAGCTCTCATTTGAGGCTCAAAATCGTGTAGGCTTTCAACCCCTCACGTTTCTTCCTTTTTCCTTTTCAATCTCAGCCTTTTAGGGCCTGTTTTCCTCCTCTCTTAGACCTAGATCCATGGTAACCTATTAGGTCAGCCCTTTTTCTCCCTTTCATCCCTTTTTCATGGCTTTTATAGAGGCTATCATAGCCTTTTTCTCCTTTTCCACCGTCCTCTCTCTTATGGGAAAGAGGAAGGGTGCCGCGGATGAAGTTGGGCCTAGTCACCCTTCACGTTCAAGGAAGCCAAGAGGTGGCACCGCTAGTTCAAGTGTCACCGCTAGTCCAAGTATTGGGAGAGAAATACATACGAAGTGGGATTTGGATCCCCACGCTCCGCTAGGAAGAATACTGTTGGCAGATTTGGCTCATGGTGCGTATACGGACTACAAGGTTCTTTTTGAAGCGCATGTGGATGAGCGGCTCTTTGGTGAGTATCTGTTATTCGAGCGTATTGAAACTGCCAAGTGGGGTCCGTTATTTGAAGGCTAGTCTCGTGCGGACGTGAGCACTGTTCGTGCCTTTTACGCTCATATTCGGGACCCTACGCTGGAGCCGCTGCAGTTTAAGATTCCCTTTGGCAGAGATCGGGAAACCACGATCGATGTTCGGTTGATAGCTCGACTTCTGAACGTGCCACTTGGCGATGTACATCCAAGTGCTAAGAATCTGAACAGTGTTCGTGAGCGAGATCACTGCACCAGGTTTCTATGTGGTTGTTTATTTGAATGACAGCCTAACAGGAGCCTTTTAGCGACCCAGATTTCAGACGATTTTCGTCTGCTTCACCATATCTATATATTCAATATTTATCCCAGGTGGAGCAATCGTAATGAATGTACGTGTCTCATGGTAGATTTTTTGTACCAAGTAGGGCTGGGAGAGAACGTGTGCATGCCTACCTTTGTGCTGTGACAGATCATCCTCATAACGCGATCGAGAAGAACGTCTGAGTCACTTCCCTTTGGCTGGCTCATCTGTAAGATTGCGCTCGAGTTTGGCTATAGACTTGGGGCAGAGTTGCCTGTGCCGATTCATTTCATCAATGAGGCTACTATGAACCAGATGAAGATAGGGCCTCGGCAGCGTGAGGCCCAGCTTGATGATGACAACGAGGGTGAATACGATAGTGAAGATGGAGAAATTTAAGAAGAAGGTGAGGCAGAAATAGAGGAAGAAGTTCAGGAAGAAGAGGAAGAGGAGGCTCTGGATACTGATGAGAGTCCTCCTCCTATGACTCAGGCTGCTAGAGATGCCCATATAGCCCGACTTGAGGAGAGTCAGGTCGCCTTGCGACAAGAAGTCTAAGAACTCTGGGCCGATGTAAAACAAGAGCTTGAAGATACCAAGGCTGTCATGAAACGCAAATTTGGCAAGGTGACTCGCACCTTGAAGGCCATACTGTGTTGCCTGAAGGATAAAGGTGCCCCTTTTCCGTCGCCAGATTCTGATGCATAGGCTTTCTGTAGCCGTTGTTTGTTAGTTTGTTGCTTATTTTAGTGTTTATTTTGGTATTTGTTTGATAGTTGTTTGGTGTTTGTGGTTAGTGTGAAAGCTTCGTGTGTGAAGCTTAAGTATTTTGGTCACAAGCTTTCTTTGTCACGATTCATGTAATGCTGCAAATTATGTATCGTGACAATTTTATTAATGAAATGCATGTGGTTTCCTTGGTTTGTGAAGTACGGACTGTGAATGAATTGTTTGAATGCCTAATTTCTTTGGTTGCTACCCTCTGTTGTGTGTAGGGTATGCCGCCTAAGGGTTCGAGATCTTCGACCCGTCTTTCTCTGGGAGATTCTCTTGATGGGGCCCTTGTCCTGAGTGATACTCCTATGGACTCCCATGTGGGCCCATCTAGTGCAGATCCCAAGCTGAGTTCTCAACCGGCTTCTGGTCCTGCTGCTGGACAACCTCCTGTAACACCTTCTGTGGTGCCTCCGGTCACACATGTGCCTCCTGAGCATCATCATGCGTCTGTGTCGATGCCTTCTACATCACAATCCGCTCCGTCTTTTGATAGACTTAAACAGATGATGCTGTTGATGCAGCAGCAGCAGTTCTTGTTCTCCATGGCTGGCATTTTTGCTCAGTCGATGGCGGCGACTCCACCTGCCTCGCCTCTGCACCGTGTTAGGCAGACCAGTGCGAGTGGATCTTTCGAGCGATTTCAGCAGTTGAGGCCTCCTACATTTTCAGGTACTCACAGACCTGAGGAGGCTGAGTATTGGATAGATCACATCTCGAAGATGCTGAGACGGTTGCACTATTCTGAGGTGGAACAGGTTGAACTGGCCACCTTCATGTTTGAGAAGGAGGCTAGCCTATGGTGGGACAGCATTCTCCGTATAGTTGCGGAGGGGTATGAGTGGACGTGGGTAGCATTTGAGGCACGCTTCCACGAGAAGTATTTCCCTGTTACGTATCGGTACGAGAAGGAAAGTGAGTTCTTTCACCTTCGCCAGGGAGGCATGTCGGTAACAGAGTATGAAAATCGGTTTACGGAGCTAGGGAGGTATGCTCCTTTGATTCTGAGTGACCAGTCGATGAGGATGCGGCGTTTTTCTGAGGGCTTATGGCCCGAGATCAGGTCGAAGATGTGTTGTGCGAGCATTTCTTCCTATGTAGAGTTAGTGAGTATGTCCTTGCATGCAGAGCAGGATGGGGACAGGTCGGCCCGCACAAGAGCACCTATGGTTCCTAGGCCGTGACTTGAGTTCGAGAGTAGGCCTTTCCTCGCCAAGAGGCCTCGGTTTGAGACATTGCAGGGGTCTTCTGCACCTCCTGCCTATGCGAGGCATCCTGATGTGCTGTGCGGCTATTGTAGGAAGCTTGGCCACACCGAGAATACATGTTTTTCAAGGATGCGAGACAGTGGGTTCTCACCTCCTCAGAGGATTGTTCGATTGATGCCTCAGACCATTTCACCACCACCTCTACATACAGCACCTGCTCATCCATCCTTCAGACCTCCAGCACCTCATTTTAAGCCATCATATCAGCCTATGGTACCGCAGCCGAACCATCCTCAGTAGGCTCGGGTACACGCACTGACAGCAGAGCCATCCAGGACAGAGACCGCACCACCTTTGGCCTTCGAGCTCACCGCTCACATTAGAGGTACTCCTATATTCTTGTTGGTGGATACAGGATCCACGATCTCAGTCATATCTGCTTCAGTAGTCAAGCGCCTTAGGCTACAGACTACTCGTATGGTTGGGGTGCGGGTTATTTCAGCACACGGGACCTACATTGATGCCACTATGATGTGTGAGGGTTGTTGGCTAGATCTAGGGAACAGGACAATGGCCATTGACCTTATCGTCAACCCCTCTCTCTATCATTTCGACGTCATTCTTGGCATGGATTGGCTGACTGCGAGGAGAGTCGAGATTCATTGCGAGACCCGTATAGTAACAGTTTACAAGCCAGAGGGCACATCCTTTACATTTCCAGTGCAGGTCAGTCACTCCTCTCGAGTGATTTGTTATGCTTTCTTATTGAGGGATGTTGATGTCCCGACACTTGAGAGCACACTAGTAGTCCGTGATTATGAGGATGTGTTCAGGAAGATACCTAGGTTGCCACTCCAGCTCAAGATCGATTTTACTATCAACCTGGTACCTAGTTCTACGCCCATCTCATTGTCGACATATCGCCTGGTCCCATGTGAGATGGAGGATTTAAGGAAACAGATCGATGATTATTAGAGGTTGGCTTCATACGACTGAGTGTGTCTCCTTGGAAAGCACCGGTGTTATTCGTGATGAAGAAAGATGGCTCATTGCGGTTGTGCATTGACTACTGCAGGCTGAATCAGGTTACGGTGAAGAACAAGTACCCATTGCACAGGATAGATGACTTGTTTGATCAACTGAGAGGAGCGTAGTACTTCTCGAAGATTGATCTACAGTCAGGGTATCACCAGCTGCGCGTCAGGAATGAGGACGTACAGAAGACGGCTTTCAGGACTAGTTTTGGCCATTATGAGTTCCTCGTGATGTCGTTCGGTCTTACGAACACACCAGCCGTGTTCATGGACCTGATGAACCATGTATTTCGGTCGTTCCTCTATCGATTTATCATCGTCTTTATAGACGAGATTCTGATATACTCTAAGAGTCGAGAGGAGCATGAGGAGCACTTGCGATTAGTCGTGGATACTCTGAGATAGCATCAGTTGTTCGCACAATACAAGAAGTGCGACTTCTGGAAGGAGGAAGTCAAGTTCCTAGGGCATGTCGTATCCAAGGATGGGATAGCAGTGGACCTTGCTAAGGTAGCCGCGGTGCAAGATTGGAAGCAGCCTAGTTCGGTTACCAAGGTGAGGAGTTTCCTGAGACTTGCTGGCTACTATCGATGCTTCATTCTGGATTTCTCCAAGATAGCTAGACCCTTGTCTCAGTTGACACGCAAGGATCTGAAGTTCGCCTAGAATGAGAAGGCGGAATCAGCTTTTCAGGAGCTGAAAGATAGGCTAACGTCTACCCCTGTGCTAGTATTGTCAGAGCAAGGGATTAGATATATGATCTATACGAACGCGTCTCACATTGATTTAGGTTGTGTCCTTATGCAGAAGGATAGGGTGATTGCATATGCCTCGAGACAATTAAGAAAGCACGAGGAGAATTACCCTACACATGACCTAGAGTTGGCAGCGATCATCTTCGCATTGAAGCTCTAGAGACATTACCTCTATAGAGAGGAGTTCGAGCTCTTTTGCGACCACAAGAGCCTCAAGTATATATTCACGCAGCGAGACCTGAATATGAGGTAACGACGGTGGATGGAGATCTTGAAGGACTTTAATTTCAAGGTTTCCTACCATCCGGGCAAGGCGAACCTTGTGGCTGACGCGTTGAGCTGCAAGAAGGTGATAGAGTTTGCGGCTCCACTGATGGTTGTCGAGTGGGACATGGTTGATTTTTTGCGAGACTTTGAGCAGAAACTCACTGTGGAGGAGCCATTTGAGGTTGTCGCACACGTTCGTGTGCAACCTCTTATCGTTGACAACGTCATTGTGGCGCAGAAGGACGACGAGCGTCTGATTGAGCTTCAAGAGCAGGCCAGTGATGATACAGATGTCGAGTGGCGAGTTGGAACGGATGGGGGCTTATATTATCGTGGCCGCCTATACGTCCCAGATGTCCCTGACTTGAGACGAGAGATTCTCGAGGCTGCGCACAGTTCTAGACTTGCGATGCATCTGGACATGAAAAGGACGTACGAAGATGTATCGTGATATGAAGAGGACGTACTGGTGGGATGACACGAAGACCCACATTGCAGACTTTGTGTCCCGTTGTCTCACTTGCCAGCAGGTGAAGACAGAGCATCGCCCACCTCCTGGTCTCCTTCAGCTTATGCCTATAGCTGAGTGGAAGTGGGACTATATCTCTATAGATTTTATTTCGGGACTGCTGAATATGAGGAAGGGACATGATTCTATCTGGGTGATCGTTGACCGTTTGACAAAGTCGGCGCACTTCCTTCTGATCAGAGTTACGAACTCTGCAGACGAGTTGGCTAGATTATACATCAGGAAGATTTTTCGTCTGCATGGAGTTCCATTGGATATCGTTTCGGATAGAGACACGCGGTTTACTTCTATTTTCTGGACTCGCATCCAGGAAGCGATGGGTGTGAAGTTGAAGTTCAGTACTGTATTCCACCCACAGACCGACGGACAGATAGACCGGGTGAACTAGATCTTAGAAGACATGTTGCGGGCTTATGATTGGACTTCAAGGACAGTTGGGATGACTGTCTTCCATATGCGAAATTCGCTTACAATAACAGTTTTCATACGAGTATCGGTATGGCACCTTATGAGGCCTTGTATGGACGTCCTTATCAAGCACCACATTGCTGGGTTAAAGTCGGCAAGCGAAAATTGATTGGTCCTGAGTTAGTACAGGTGAACTCAGAGAAGATTGACATCATCAGGCGTCGCCTTCTCACAGCGCAAAGCAGGAAGAAGAGTTATGCCGATAGGAGACGGCGACCGCTGGAGTTCGCGGTTGGAGATCATGTATTCTTGAGAGTTTCTCCTATGAAGGGAGTCCTTCAGTTCGGAAAGAAGGGGAAGCTCAAGCCAAGATTTATTGGCCCATTTTAGATACTTGATCGAGTGAGAGCAGTAGCATACCGCCTAGCTTTACCTACACCTCTCGCGAGCGTACACAACGTATTTCATATTTTTATGTTGAAGAAATACATTCTTGATCCTTCCCATATCATCAGATGAGAACAGGTGCAGTTGAGCGAGGGTGCCACTTATGAACTACGCCCGACGCATATATTAGACGGGAAGGAGCAGGTATTGCGTAGCAAGGTCATCTCCCTTGTGAAGGTATTGTGGACGTATCATACTGAAGAAGAGGCTACCTGGGAGATAGAAGCCGAGATCAGAAAGAACTACCCACAGCTTCTCGAGGAGTATGAGAAGCTATGAATTTTGAGGACGAAATTTTTTTTTAGGGGGGTAGATTGTAACGACTCGAAAAAATTTCGTACCAAGAAATGAGTACCACCTCAATCAGAAATCATTTAGGATTAATTCTCTTAGAAATTGAACCTAAGTTACCTAGCGCTAAGTTAGTCTGGTTATGAAATTAGTGTTGTTCACTTTAAATACGTTCTACAGGACCTAAAACTTGTAGAATCAATGACGCTATAATACCCTGAAATCTAGGATCCAACTCTAAACCCAGTTGTTCCTAAAAATATTTGGTAACTTTGTATTGATTCTAGACCGCGCATCGAGAGTCCGATATCTATAATCTCTGACCGTTATGACCACTTAGTTGGATTTGACCATCCTTTCAAAAATTAAGCCCAACTGATGTCTTGACACCATTTTACTGAGTCCGGAGTGAAGAGAGTGAGAAAAGGGGAAAATATTTAAAAAATTAATTATATTATTATGAAATCTGGCATGGCTCACTTGCGCATTATTTTTAAGCGTTCTGACCGTTGGAATTCGACCAAATTTCACCCTCGGATCAGGAAAGTTGGCCCTTTCATGTCATAGAGCCTGTAGCCCTTATTTAGGTTCGGTGACCGTTGAATTGAAACTGGTCCGCCATAGACAATTTGGATATCCGATCGGACTGAAAGCTTAACTTACTAAAGATCCGATGCTAGTGAGCTTAAATCCGACCGCATTTGATCAGAGGACCTTTAGAAATGCTCCGTTAGATCAGAAAGGACCCGATTTGGGTATAACCTAAGTATACCTTGGCTTAAGGTCTGTTTTGGTTATGTTTGGGCTTACAAAAGGTCCTTAAACCCTTAGCTTTCTAACCCATACGAATTTTCCAAACCTTAGAGATTTGAGAGAAGGAAAAGAGAGAGAAAGTATGGGAGAAGCAGGTGAAACTCCATAGGATTCTTCCTAACCCATCTATACTTTGAACCGGCATTTCTGAATCGTTCTTCCGGCGATTCTGATTCTATTTTTGGGTAAGTTAATCTAACCCTAACCTATTTTGAAGCCTAGACTAGCTAAAGTAGAGTTCTAACTAACCTGTTTCATGCCATAGGTAGCGTATCCACCGTTGACGAAGACACATCGTCCGAATCATCGTAAATACGACTATTCTGGTTTAAGGTGCAGACTATATGCACTTAGGTTATGGTTTTCAACCCTTTCAATGATAGTTAATGATTTATTCATGTTGTGAATGCAATAACACATGTCAAATGTGCTATCTGTTTTGTCTTCCATATACGTATTCTATATATTGTAAATACCGTATTTCATGTACATGTTAGAATACACGTATGCGTATGGAATTTGCTTATTTGTTTGCCATGATAAATTGTCATTGTGATATGCCTAATATGTATGCGGCAACTCCTTGGTGGGAGGACTTGCCCTAATTTGTAACAGTGTCGACATACGTGATGTATGTTGAATAGTGTAAGCTAAGTGTTTGTTTAAATGTCTAAGTGAGTTAGTAGTTAGTAGAGTGTGATTGCTAGAGTGGTTGGGATATGAATCCCCATCACAATACTTGTGTGAATGATTTCCTTCATGAATCATGTGATTGCTAAATGAGTGTATGATTTCTTCCATGGATTGTGTACTTAGTTAAATCATGATAAATGTGTGCATTAATTCCTCCATGTACTGTTTACCTTCAAGTTATACTTCATGATTGCTCACATGGATGCAGAATATGAATCATATGCTAGTTATTAGCTTTGTTTGTGGATGGTGCTGTGCTACTGTCCAGGCAATCGAAAAATGTTCCGTAAATCGTGGTTGAGGTTGCTTTCGCCACATAAGATGAGTTTAGCGACTCTGAGTCGTGCTTGGGGTGTTCGGCAGTGGTTAGGCCACACGGAGTGCTTATGCATTTCATGTCGTTCAACTCAACATGCGCTTGGCCTAGTTGAGCTTATCAACTAACCCGATTGATCAATGCTTGTTCACCATATTTAGTCACTATTGTTTGAATCTAAGATACTGAACTTACCAGTGAAACTCCCATAACCATGGTACCAAGATTCCCTAAGACTCATGAGCCGGGCATGGTGGTATGGGATGCCATGGTCGTGCTGTCGGCCTACGCTGGGGCCATAAACCTTCCCGTAGTGACCAGTGAGCACCCTACTCTGAGCAGATTATGGTGGTATGGGACACTATATTCTTGCTGTCGGCCTACAATGATTGGTGACGAGCCCTCTGTAGTGACCTTAAGTTTATCCTGACACCGCATGGGGGCGACGAGTCCTGATACAGTCTCAAGGATATAAATAGGCCTGTATTGATAAGGTGATAGGGGAGAGGAGCAACATTGCACGCAACAGCTCTGACAGCCCTTGCAGCGACCTAGAACCATAATATCGTATGAGATTCCTAGGACTGACGACCCTAGAATGGATCAATGTTGGGAAATGATACAAGGGATGTGTCTTAGCTTCTCAATCTTACTGTATGAAAAGGACTAATAAGAACTTGATAATCATATTCATAATACCGCATTGCATGTGCTAATGGCGTTGGTGATAGAGCACTGAGGAAGTGAGTCATGCCGCGATCGTTAGATGTTGTCACAGAGGGAATTGTAGTGAGGGCATACATCATTCTTCATATCATCCTTGCATTAACAAGAGATCTAGGACTTGTGTGATTGTACTGCCTTATCATTACTGCTTGATTGGATTGATAACATGTTAACTTTTGTTATATAATACCACTGAGTTGATCACTCACTCCTACGTTCTGGGACAGTGTTTAAACACCAACCAAACCCTGACTTAGCTACAGGAGATGGTAATGCTTGCGAGGCAAAGCCAGACTTCGACGAGAATGAGGAGGCGTTCTCTTACATGCAGTTCTCAGGCGGGTTCATGTGAGCCTTATCCTGACCAGCGGGGATCATTTTCTGAAATATGTATTGGATTAGTTTGATCAGTTCATGTATATATTTTGAGACACAGTTGTATGTATATTGCCCTGGGCAGAGCACGCATCATTTGGAGATTTATTTTGAATTATATATGTATTTAAGTCTTTCGCTTGCATTTCCTTAACATTCCTAAATTGTGTCTGCTATCTAACTTGATCTATTTCATGTTTTATGCATTCTTACAGTCAACATATAATTATCATCAAATATGTTGAATAAGTAATGTTTTGGAACTCGGGAGCTGAGTTATGCTCGACCCCCGAATTTCAGGGCGTTACAAGTTGGGACCCACCTTGATTAACATGTGAACCCAGTCCGTCTAGCGTCCAAGGACACTGGACGTGTTCACTAAAGTTTGAACAGACAATGGACATTCTGGCAAAAAAAAAACATAATATTTAAAAGTTTTGGGTGTGCCACTCATGCAGGCCCCACCTTGTTGCAAGGATCAAATCCACTCTGTCCATCCTATTTCCCAACTCATTTTAGGCGTGAAGCCGAAAAATGAAGCTGATCCGACTAACTGGTGGGTCGTAGCATAGAAAATAGTATTGTTACCGTTGAAAGTCACTCCGATGTTTCTATACACCAAAACATGCTGAATATTGGGCTTGTTTGGTCGGTCTTGAGCTATGAAATGCAATGGCTGGAGTGGATTCTGCTAATATGGGCCCCACGTATGAAAAACCACATAAAATCTGGTTTTCAAAAAAAAAGAAGCAAATAACAGTAGCTAACGCTACTGCTGCTGCAAGGACGGTGCAGCGTCCTCTGCGCTGGGATAGTCAGCCAGGGACCGTAGGTCCCCAAACGTGGGCCCCACCGTGTTTGTGGACATCAACACCGTGCATTTGGTGGCCCCTTTTGGGCAGCGGGTCCCCTCCAAAAATCAGCCATATACCTAACTCAGGTGGCACACATCACACGGAACAGTGTGATTGAAAGTTTACCATTGAAACCCTTTTAGGTGTCACAGGAGTTTTGGATCCATATGAAATTTGTTTTTCCTTTTCATCGAGGTTCGTGTGACCTTATCAACAGTTGGATGACAGATAAACGTTAAGGTGGGCCCCACGTGGGACCCACAATGATGTATGTGTTTTATTCACACCGTCCACCATATTGGACGGTAGAACCCACCACGGTTTATGTGTTTTAACCACACCGTCCACACCACTGGACGGTGGGACCCCCAATGATGTATGTGTTCTCTCCACACCGTCCACCCTTATGGGACCCACCATGATGCATGTATTGCATCCAAGCCGTCCAACAATTTTGAAAGCTCATTTTATGGCATGAGCTAAAGAATGAGTCAGATCTATAGTTCAAGTAAACCCCACCATTTAAAATAGTGGGGATAGTGACATTCACCGTTCAAACTTCTTAAGAGCCACGATAATTCCGATCAAGCTGATGTTTCTGCTGTCTCAATGTTGACTTATGAATAGGTTGGATCTATATATATATATATATATATATATATATATATATATATATATATATATATATATATATAAAAATGGTGGGCCTTATAGGACTTTTAATAGTGGAAATCATTGTCACTACTATTATTTGGAGTGCGGTCCAGTTGACCTTTTGATATGATTCATTTATATATATTATATATACATATTGATGTACTTGTGGCCGTCCGTTGAGACCCACCTTGATATATATATATATATATATATATATATATATATATATATATATATATATATATATATATATATATATATATATATATATATAATGCCCATGTGATTTGGGCCCATCGTGATGTATTTGTGGCCCGTTGTTGAGGCCCACTCTGATATATATGAGGCCCATATGATGCATCCCATTTGATGTATTGGAGGCTCATGGGTCGAGGCCCAATGGGATGTATATAAGGCCTATTGCATGTGTGATTCCACCATAATTCATGTAACAATGTTTATGGCGGGCTACGCCTTCGGAGCAATGATAGTTTGACGCCCACATTCTAAGTACAATGTTGGTTAAATGTCCGCATTGTAACTCTCCTCAGGGCCCATTGATGGGCTCATACTTGTTGTGTGTAGGCCGTCTAGGCCCATTGGCGTTGTAACGATAGTTCATTACTTTATAACATGCTTAGTATAATTTCATGACTCATGTCATACGCATCATATATATGTTTGATATGAGTAGTGACTGATCATTACATATGCCATTGGGCAGATTATTTATGGGACTCATTGATAGGAGTTACCGACATGAGCGCGTTGTATACGCAAGATTGTTACATGATTAGACAGCGTGCTTCATGCATCTTGCATTTCTATGTCTTGATCATTGTACGCCTTAGTGATATCAGGGTTGTGGCTCCACAGGCACATCATGGATGGCCGTATCAGATACCAAAAATACTTGGTTCTAGTACTGCGGGCACTTAGGATGTCCTTGGGTGAGAGTCCCAGAACCTTTTTGGTATCAGGAGATGCTCTAACGTTTAGACTGAGTGGATACATGAGCGCCCAAGTTTCGATTACCAGTAGCCACATCTCTCACTGTGTCGTGGTCAGTTGGAAGGGGGTGTGGCCTTATCTGCCCAAGTGAGGGGGTTGTAAGCTAGGATGAGTTTGACTAGCTCGCAAATGAGTCCGTTATCGATGAGCTTGGTAGGTATTGGCAGACTACTAGTCAGGTGGATAGTGAGGTATATTCTGCTCGTTGGGCTGTGCGGTTAGGGAGGCAACAGTCAGTGTGGAGTGTATAAGACCCCGATGATATCATAGAGAGAAATTGTACTGATATATGTACTTGATGAGGACTAATATGCTTGTTTTACATCACGCATATGACATTTGGCTACATAGACCTTGCATCACATAGTCTTGGTATGGTCAATAGCATTTATGTATTGCATCACAAAGCTTTGGTACAGTTGATAGTATTTATAGACTTACCGTATATTTCTGCATTACTCTGATATTGTATACTTGGCGCTTGCCTTGCCCACATACTTACACCACCCTTTAAGCTTTTGTAAGCTTATGCATGACCGTTGCGTGCAGGTGGGATTAGATCGCAGCAGTGTTGAGGTAAGAGCGCACATCAGATTATTTTAGAGTTTTTGATCACCATGTATTTCCTTTTCCGCATTTTACTTAAAGTTTTTGATATAGTAAATATGTGGTGATGTTGTTTCGTGACTTGGTTATGCTCCATTACAAAATAAAAATTCATACTGAAAATCCTCTTTATAAGATCCCAAGATCGGAATCCGGCATGTGAGTGTCAGGACATGAGAATGGTGTACTACGGAGGCCGTCGCGCTGGATTCGGTGATCAGGAATTTTGTAAGCCCGTTTTCTAAGTTTGGGGCATGATAACTATTAGCTACAGTTCTTGGATTTGGAGCAATAACGGTTTGTTATCCACCATGTTGAAGTCAAAATATCTGGCGATAAAAATTTTGTCAATACCTTCTTCTTCAGCCTTGTATTTAAACTCCAGTGTAATACTCCGTTTCTTTTAACGGTGGGTTTCACTGTTGCCGTTGGTGTGGCCCACCTGAACTGTGGATGACCCTCATTTTTGGGCACATGCCCTAACTTTGATAGGCAAAACTGATGAACGGTGTGGATTTGTCACATCGCTCCTGTGGGGCCCATTCACAAAAAAAAGTAATAAAGCAAGTGACGTGGGTCACAAACCAGCCCTCTCCTCCATGACTCCCTCTCTTTCCTACTTCTCCACGGTACAGTTGCAGATGTGAACCCATCCACCATGCATGATATCATCATGGTGGGACCCACTAATCAATCTAAACTATCCAATGAACTCCCATCTCACTAACTCACCTGACATTATTTTTATATCCCATTTCTCATGCTACTTATAGAAAATCATAGAGAAAATCACAAAAGAAAGATCGTGAGAAGAAAAGAGAGATCAGGAGAAGAGAGAGTATCCGTGAGGGTTGAACATCGAGTTCATGACTCACTAACTCAATTTCCAATGATGCATTGTCGGTTTTTCCAGTATCCCTTGCAACTATTCTAGGGAGAGAGATCCTGAGTGGAGGTAACGTATATCGAGCCATTCCACCAAGTTGATTAAATCTGCCGAGTACGGGCTAACCTGAAGATCCTTCTATAACATCTGATTTTTATGGAGATTGACGCATTTATATGAAGTTCTACTTCTCAAGTCGGGCCAAGTTCAGAGTTGGTTGTTCACTCCCCAAGTGCAGGGTTGTGATGTAGTAATAAACTCGGTAAGACCGAGGTCGAATCCCAAGGGACTGAAACTCGTACGCTATCTGAAACTAACTAGAATTAGGACTAAACTAAGATGTAATCTAAATCAAATAAAATTTTAAGGAATAATTGTGAAATAACTATCTAAAACTTAAGAGAATTCATAGGAGAGAAACTAGGGATTCAGAGGATCCACTTGTAGAGATCAGGGAGATCTTATGCCTGTTCGAAAATCATAGAAATTAACCGAACTGTCATTGATATAGTTTTCAAAAGATGAAAGGTATATGAATTAGAATGGATTCCATCGCCAAACCATGCCCAGGAAATAAAGAAAACAACAGAATTAAACTAATTGCCAACCAATCACAATGTATGAAGGTTAGAAAGGGTACCGTCATCCAACCATGCCCAGGAGACTATGGTGAACAACAGGGCTTCTTGACATCATAAACATCAAAAGGAAAAGGAAATACGCAAAACCATTTTAGACCCATTGTAATTGCAGTCACAACAGACCATTAAAGACTAAAAATATTCCCTTAATTTAAACTAAATTCAACATTAGTCAGTCTAGACAAAAGGCATAAGTAAGGTCTCTCCCATCACGCTGCAAGCTTCACCTCTTAGCCCTAGCTAAGAGGTTTAGCCTAGCAACATGACTAGGCTAAATCTCATAAGAATAAAAATAAAATAAAAACAAAATAAGAAAACTAAATGAAATACTCTAGTTGCTGCACAATTCACGTCCCTGGCCTTTGAATCCCAAGCTGAAGATCTCCAGATGATGCCATCCTCTTTCTCTTCCCTTCCTTTTATAGTAGAGAAGGGTCGGTGGAGAACCGACTCCATACTTTACACAGCAACAGCCGCGTCTTCGCAGTCGGTTTGCCGGTTTGTACATCCGCAGAGGCTTGCGAACTCAATCTTACGCTGATGTATTGGTGGGGTCCATGTCAGACTCGTCAAAGAAATCCATGCCATCCATTAGTTTCCCCTCAAAAAACCAGTGGAACTTGATTGGTTTTGGATCAAATTCGAGGTGGACTACGAATTATTTCAATTCACCGTCAGTTTGTTTGGACGGTCGAAATTCGATTAACGCTATTTTCTACAATTCCACCACCTAGGCGAGGGAGATAGGACTCGTGGGCTCCTGATGGACGGTCCTGATTAGCCTGATGGGCCCTGATGGTGGCCCACAGCAACCGATCGCGATCTCTGTTTCGAAACAGAGTTGTAGCACGTCACCTTTGTTATTCGTGTTTATTCGTTATTGAGGTTAATGAAAAATTCACTCCGTTCATTGGTTTCAGGACAAAATTCCATCCAGAAAAGACTGTTTTTGGAGCACAATCGGTGTGGCCCATGAGGTTTTCTACTCCACCATCCAACCTACGTTTAACGGCTAAGATCTAGTAACATTCTGCATGGTCCCAAAAGGACACCTTGATGAGGTCGATACTGCCCCTTTACACACAATGGACGGTCCAAATTGAGGAATTGGATGAGGAGTGGGCCCCACTGAGAGGACCTGACATCGGCAGCGTAAACGCTGTTTGCGTTTTTAAAATTGAGAAGAAAGATTCGGTCAGCACCTGCTGACCGACCTTGGGAAAAACGGTGCACGGCCGCCCCGTGTGTATACCCTGTACACACGGTCACATACAGGGCCACCGTTATGTTTATGAGAAATCCAATCCGTCCATCCACTTTGTCAGCTCAATTAAAACGTTGAGTCCAAAATTGAAGCATATCCTGAGATCAAGTGGGCCCCGGTTTGACGATTTGTGGGCTGATGTAGCTATTGGGCCTCTTCCACGAAGATCCATCAGCTGAAATTCGACGTGTACGGTTTATTTATGTCCCTCAGACCATGTATGAAGTTTCAAACCAAACGGATGGTGGGAACCCCGTGATCTTGCATTCTAGCTAACTTTCAAGCCACTTGATCTTCAATTTCTTGATTTTCTCGGGTCTCTGATGTGTAAATCTGTCGATCTTGGGTCCGTCCCTTGCCTTGGTGATCATCAGAGCGTTAAATCTAAGCTTTTAGCATCTTTTTTCAGCTTAAGCTCCTAAATTCAACCCGCAGCATAAACACGATTAAATCGGTCGTTAAACAATATTATGTTCATAAATCCAGACAATATCTGGGGTCTAATATGCAATATCTAACCCTCAACATTGGTCAATCTAAGTTAGTACATGTAAAAATCAACATCTCTTCAGATTATTTTCCTCTCATCATACTATTTTTTCATATCAGGTATGTGATCATTCCCTATTGAAAAATTCATAAGTAATTACCTAATATAATCTAAACATTGAGATATTCTTTATTTGACTAAACCAATGTAAATATTATTATTATTATTATTATTATTATTATTATTTACTATTATTTAGTGGTGATAATGAATATTCACCATGTGAACATATACATTATATCTGTCATATTTCCTTGTAAGTGAGATGCATTTTATGTGAATTATTATTTTATTTTTTTATGCAATGATTCTTATGGATGCTCTTCCCAGTGTCACGCTCCAAACCTGAAAATCGGATTCATATGAATCCCGATTGTCGAATCCGGTGCCGACAGCCTCCGTAGTACCCCATTCTCGGCTCCTGACAATCAAATGCCAGATTCCGATCCTGGGGTCCTACAAGGAGGATTTTTAGAATGAATTTTTTTATAATGGAGCATAACTACAAGCATAACCAAGTCACAAAACAACATCACCACATATCCACTATATCAAAAATTTTAAGTACAATGCGGAAAGGGAAATACAAGGTGATCGAAAAGCTCCAAAAGGTCCTGATACGCTCTCCTGCCTCAGCGCTGCTGCTGTCCAACGCTACCTGCACGCAACTATCATGTATAAGCTTATAAAAGCTTAGAGGGTGGTGTAAGTGTGTGCGTAAGGCAAACACCAAGTGTACAATATCAGAGTAGTGTGAAAGTATGCGGTAAGTCCATGAATACAACCAACCATACCAAGGCTATGTAATGCAAGGCATGATGCGAGATACGAATGTCATCGGCCACACCGATGCAATGCAAGGCCTAAATAGCTGAATGTCATATACAAAATGCAATCCAAGCAAGTCGGTACTCATCAAGTACATATATCAGTACAGTTCCTCTCTGGATATCACCGGGGTCTAATACACTTCGCAGAGACTGCCACCTCCCTAGCTGCACAGTCAAGCAAGCGGAATAGACTTCACTATCCGCCTGACCAGTAGTCTGCCAATACCTACCCAGCTCGTCGATAGCGGACTCATTTGCGAGCTGGTCAAACTCAGCCTAGCTTATAGCCCCCTCACTCAGGCGGATAAGGCCACACCCCCTTCCAACCGACCACGACACAGTGGGAGACATAGCCTACTGGTATTCGGCACTTGGGCGCTCGTGTATCCACTCGGTTTAGACATTGGAGCATCTCCTGGTACCAAAAAGGTTCTGGGACTTTCACCCAAGGACATCGTAAGTGCCCACAGTGCTAAAATAAGTATTTTTGATATTCGATACGGCCATCCACGATGTACCTGTGGAGCCACAGCCCTGATGTCGCTAGGGCATGCAGTGATCAAGTCACACATATGCGAGATGCATGAATCACACCGTCAAATCATGTAGCAATCCAGCGCGTACTGCGCGATCATGTGGGGCACTCCGTCTCATAAGGAGTCCCGTAAATGCCTCAGCCCAACGGCTTATGCTATGATCAAACATTCCTTATATCAAGCATACATATGATGCGTATGGGCATGAATCATGGAGTTATACTAAGCATGTTATAAAGTGATGAACTATCAACAAGTATGAGCCTATCAATGGGCCCTAGGGAGAGTCGTAATGCGGACATTTAACCAACATTATACTTACAATGTGGACGTCAAACCAACATTGCCCCCAAGGCTCGACCCGCTATAAATATCATTACACAACCCATGGAGAAATCGCACATTGCAATGGACTCTAAGGACAATCCGTTGGGCCTCAACCCATGGTCCTTAAGTACATCAAATGGGCCACATCATATGGGCCTTTGGGTAAATCAAGTGGGCCGCATTAAAGGGGCCTTATGTACATTACAATGGGTCATATCCCATGGGCCTTCGAATACATCACAATGGGCCTCAACCCATGGGCCTTATATATCGAAGTGTGCCACAAATACATCAAATGGGCCTCATATCATGGGCCTTACATTCACATCAAAGTGGGCCTCAACACGGCCTCATACATATCAAGGTGAGCCTCAACAATGGGCCACAAATACATCGAGATGAGCCTCAACCCATAGGCCCTATACACATCACAGTGGGTCTCAACCCATGGCCTTAATACTTTACAATGGGCTTCGACCCATGGGCCTTAAAATACATCAAAATGGACCTTACATTCATCAAATGGGCTGCATTAATAGGCCTCACCAATGAGCCTTATATGTATCAAATGGGCTTAATCTTATAGCCTTATCAAATGGGTCTAGTCCCATAGGCTTTATATATGTCAAATGGGCCCGATCCCATGGACCTTATACATGCCAAATGGGCTTAATCCCATGGGCCTTAGATATATACTAAGGTGGGCCTCAATGGATGACCATAAGTAAATCCAGATGGGCCCTATACACATACCAAGGTGGTTCCATTTGAACCATAAATCTACCTTATTTTTAGCTCAAGCCAGTAAGACAAACTGGCCAACTGGTGAATGGTTTGGATACAACACATGCATCAAGGGTGGGGGTCCACATAAGGATGGACGTGTGGAGAGAACACATACATCACGGTGGGTCCTACCCCGTTGGCACACACGCTCCATGCGAGCCACCTCCACCAGGGATCGTGCCAAGACCTCAAGTGTTGAAAACGAGGTATCTCCACTTCGTCCGCCAGTGAGCTAGGGACTGGCGTGGATAGTGGGTCCCACGTGGGGCCCACCATAACGTTTATGCTCCATCCAGACCGTTGACAAGGCCACACGGGCCCTGGGTGAATGGGAGACACAAATATAAGATCGATTAAAACTTCCATGGGCCCAAAAATGGTTTTAATGGTAGGCTTTAAGTCACCACTTTTTCCTCTGATGTGGGCCATCTGAGTTCCAGATCAGGCCCATTTTTCGAGATGACTAACAGCCCTATGTGGCCCACAGAATGGACGGAGTGGATATACAACATACATCATGGTGGGGCCCACGACTTGGACCATGGGTCCCTGCTCGTTGTTGCACTTGCCAGCGCAGCGCTGGTGCTGCCTAACTCTCTGACAGCAGCAGCGTCAGCTACTGCATGGTGTTGTTTTTTTTTTTTTTAAATTGGTTTTCTCATGGTTTTTCCCATGTGGGGCCCACATTCGATGAATCTAACCCAACCACCGTTTTCCAGGACTCAAGACGGACCAAACGAGTCCAATATGCGATGTGTCTTGGCATGTAATAACATCAAAAGGTGATTTTAAAGGTAGAAAATACTATTTTCCATACTATGGACCGCCAGATATTCGAATAAGCTTCATTTTTCGGATCAACGCGTAAAATGATTTGGAAAATGGGATGGATGGCTTGGATTAAAAATATATATCAAGGTGGAACCTACATGAGCGGCACACCCAATGAGTTAAAAAAAAAAAAAACTAATATTAGTGTATTCCATGCAACGTCCGGTGTCCCTGGACGCTGGACGGTTGGGTATAACACATACATTTGTGGTGGGCCCTGCTTAAGTGTGCTTAGGTGGGCCACCACATGGAGGATGGTGTGGGTACAACACTTATAAGGTGGATCCCATTCATAAACGGCTTGGATAGAATACTTACTTCATGGTGGAGTCCATCCAAGTGGGCCACAAGGCCATATGATCACAAGAAAAAAAATGAAAAAGAGAGAGAGAGAGTTAGAATGGGACACGCATGATGGAGGGTCCCCGGCTTATGGGCCCTCCCTTCCATGATCTACAACATAAATCTTTGCATTTAGGCCCACCTAATCAAGAATCAATGGTGGAGATCCATTCTCCACGAAAATAAACGGTCTAGATGACCTTATTTACAAGCTAGGAAAGGTAAACATCATGATGGGGTCCATGGAGAATGGCTCCATCATGGAATGATATGGATAATCAAGGTAGGCCATCGGCCACATCTTAGGGTCCAAAGTGAGATCCACACCATTGATCGGTGGGCCTCACTTGGCCCATCATAAAAATAAGTAAACTACCCTATATAAGCACCCCACCACTTGATCTTCTTGGTCCGTTGGGATGCCTATCTCCTTATGCTTCTTTTTTATGGTGGATGATGAGATTTGGATGGCTAGGATGGAGGTTTTGGGATGGGAAAGTGGGCCACCAAAAATCACATTTTCTCACTTGGAGGAGCTTGGACGTGTGATGCTCTCCTTTGCTTGGAAATGGTGTTGGAAAATGAGAGAGGGATATGGGATGTAAAGAGGAGTGATGGGAGATGGGTGATGGATGTGAGTGATGGGTGAGGTGATGTATTAGTTAACTTTGGTGGTTGCTTGACTTATACAGAAAGAAAGTATGATTGCTTTGTACTTGACTTGAGAGGTGATTGATGGAATTGATTGATGTGATTGATGGGACATGTTGTAGAGATTCTCTTGGAATTGTAAACGCGCGGCGTTTTCTCAAACTGAACACCGGCTCACATCTCTTAGTCAGGGTATCGGATCGGTACATGAGTCGGGGCGTTGAAACCGCGGCGACTGTGCTGTCGCAATGGTATAAGTCTCGGATTAAGCCGACTCAAATGTATAGGATACGACTTACGGTCGTGCGCAACGTCAACTACAGGTCATGGATTGCCGGAATTTGACGAGAAGGATTGCGGAAACAGTACGGATTAGGATACGGGTCTTACACCCAGGGTCATTCTCAAAAGGATCGACACGGGTGCTCTGCCCTGGGTGATTCCCTAAAAGGATCAGTACACACGGGTGTACTTCCTTGGACTTTTATCCCTAAAAAGTTATATCAGTGCTCTGCTGAGGGTCATACCCTGAAAGGATCAACACCAGTGTTCTGTCATGGGTCATTTCCTAAAAGAATCAGCACACATGAGTGTTTTGCCCACTTCAAATCTTAGTATTTTTTAAAAAAACTATGTTAAATAATTTATTCATTTCATATTCATAAATATTAAATTATTAACTATAATTTTATATCCAATGTTCGTCTTATTTTGATTAATATGTCAAGGTTAAATTTGATAATATTTGTGAGATTTTCAACCAGGGATTGATGTGATCCTATTGAGTTGTCAACTCATTATGTTTTAACCGTTTCAAGTTATGAATATTTTGAAGATGCAGGGTACAACTATTAGTAGTGGAGCATGGAATGTGGTTGGATGCACGTGGTATGTCATTCTACATAGGATAAATTTTATTTTATTTTAGAACTCTAAATGTAGTAATGTTGATTTGATTTTCTTACTTCAAGTTAAATAATTACGCATCGATGTAATAACAGAGTATGTAATTAGTTATCTTAATATGTGTTTGGATTTTTAAGTTTTGAGCTATGGTGGGAGAAAATGAAATGCATATGAAATTGTCGTACTTTATCTTTTTATTTTTATTTTTTTTATAAGTCATGGGTCTGGAATTTGGGTCCTAGACACCTTATTCGAGTACCTGAATTTTGAGGCATGATATCCAGAGCGGCCCAGTCTCCTTTGCTGATGATGTTTGTTGGTACAGATCGTACAAGCAGTTGGAAAGCGCGTTCAGAATGTGTCCTTGACACAAAAGTTCGTCTTTAACTCGTTTGGTGCGGGCAGCCACCTGTTCAGGTGTGTCTTTGTCGGATGCTTTAGGTAATGCTTGCATATTTGGATCTGATATATAGTAGATCTTCAACGTCGTCAGAAGAAATTTCAACTTGTCTTGCGATCTTGTAAAATTGGTTCCTTCGAACTGATCAAGACGTATCAAGTCCTGATTCATCAACTTGATAAATGATACACTATCGACTTCCATCAAGTAATGCTTTAAGAATGTTAAAAATTATACAGATTAATATTATTTCTGTATAATGTGGAAACTAAAAATTAAAATTAGCTTGAATAAGGACAGGCTAAAGCACGTCTAGGACATTGTCCTTAAAATGTTATTTGCCCCTACTTAAGTGAATTGAGTATGCTGATAGGTTACATGCAAACCACTTCTAGAATATGACGAGCCTAATGTGGGTCCGCGTTTAGCAAACATGAAGGCCCACCTACTGGAACTTTGTTACACTCAGTCTGACAAAAATACAATATAAAAAATCCCAAAAGGAAAAAGTGAAGAGAATAGAATTTGTGATTTAGACCTCTACATTGGTTAGTTCTTCAACCACTGGTTCAGTTGAACCGTTCTAGACCACACCATTAGTCTGTTATTCAAGCAATGGTTCTGATCAACCTTGTTATATTGCTGATTTTTTTTTGAGTATGTAGGAGAGGAGAGGCTTTGATTCATATTGGTATTGCTAAAGTGTGGTAAGATGGTTTAGAAACCTATCCAGGCCTTGTTTATATAGGCTGTGGTGACTGGGGGTTATGGTCCAGGAAAATAAATCTCATGACCGTTTTCTAGCTGTTGGAAAAAACTAACCATTTTATGGTCATTTTCTGACTGTTGTGCATAGTCCATTAAGCTATTGTAGGTTGACTGTTGTGAGGCAGTAGCTTGCCATTTTCTAACTGTTGGGCTAGCCATGCAGCAGTTACAGCTGGACCCTACACAAATGGCACAACTGTTACAAATCTTCTACAACATACATATTCAGCCTCTCTATATATACTGGAGGACCTCTCTCTCAGTCCACTAGTCTCCCTTTCAACCAGTCACTCACCTTAGTCTCTTAGTCGCACCACAACTCGCACACGTCTCGCTCCGATTTGCGAAGGGAGTGACTCTCTGCGACACGATGTGCACGTGAAAAGTGCGTCATTAACGCCTCTACAACCACACTGCCTCACATGCCCACCACCTCCCACTAAGCCCGTGACCAAGACCGTGCCCGTGCTCGAGCCCGAGTGCATAGGAACACCGCAAGTCCCATGATCCATGGATTATATGGGCAAATAATAAGGTACTCCATACTTTTCATTTAAACCATAATATTTCCTTCTCTTTTTTCAATGTGGGACTATTTCCAAAACCCACAAAAGGTGTTTTTCAAACACTTTTTATATGTTATATATTTTATAAAATATATTTATAAAATTAATATTTTATAACAATCTATTGTACCTAGAATCAATGAGTAAGATGCCACCATGTGTTAGCATGCTCATATGGGAACACAGAGGACACTTGCGACATACAGAAGGGAAATCGTTGGGATTCGGCCGAACGTGTCTCTCCTAGAGATGTGTCACACCAGGAAGACTAAAATATTCAGAGATGTACATATTACAAAAGCCTAAAGGCAATCATTCTACCTGCAACACATGGCAATCAAGAGCGTATGCATTATATTTCAAAGGTGTATTTTACGCTGCAATGACACCCAAAGACATGATTAAATATGATTGGCCATGCACACCTGAAGATCGTATGTTAAGAGAAAAAATCATACACCCGTATGCAATGGTATATTGTGTAGCTAACTATGTCTCAAAAAAGAAACGTATCAGGCTAAGGTCACTAACCTATGGAAAACCGATTCCAAAAATCAAAAAACTATATGTAAGGTCATCACCTCATAAATTTTATAAAAGAAACACATAAAAAAGAGCTTCGGAACTCCACCAATCCAAATCCATTAACTCCTTTTAACTCAAGGATATCTATCAATATTTCATCCGTCATGCACACTCTTTATAGCTTAGCCTACTTTTAGCATTTCTACTTTTGTTCAACGACATGTTGTAGCAAGTCTAGATCGATGAGTATAACTTAGTTTAGTTTTCACTTTTATCTAGCACATCAATATAACTAATCAGTTTAATTTAAATAAATATCCATGAATCTATTGTTGGATTCCCTCCAAATCCCCAGGTTCTCGGTAATTGCTTGATCACATGCTGCTAACCCAAAGCTATGACTGTCAGATTTATTTATTTTTTTCACAACCATATCATGACTAACCAAGTTTGAAAGATTCTCCAGCTCATAGCCGTATCACCTGATTGAAGTTGTGGGTAAATTTTCTTGCTTTATTTACTTTTATATACTGATTATACTGAATTTTCATTTATATTAATAAAATATGCATTACGCCTTTAAATTAATGTTTTGCTTTCCTACCTTACTTTGCCTATTAATGTTTTTCTTTCCTACCTTCCTTTTCGTGTACAAATGCAGCCAAGTTATTCTATTGTGAAAAAAGTCATTGTCTTCAGGATAAAAAGAATCCATCCAATAGATTAACCCTCCTTTTCATAAATCACATTGTCATTTTATGAATGGTAGTTGAGTAATTAGGCCAATTTTCTCATATATGATCTTAATCCAACTATTTTGGTGACAGGTCCAAGGTGTTTAGTTCAATTCAAATTCAATACAACTTTAGCATTCTTGACCTGAACATATTCGCATAGGCCATTCATTGCACGTGTGTGTGGCCATATGTGCGAATTGAAGAGCAACACACGACCTGCAGATAATGTGTTCGCACCTCATCTGGAGAGTAAATCATCATCTAAGGAGAGGTAATTTTTGACTTTTCTCCTTTCTAGTTTTAATTGATGAACCACTTCAACTGAACGCATGCTGTTGCTGGGTTCGAGTCCTTACGTCAGTGGTAGAATCTGAGGAATTTCAAAATGAGGTTTTGGGTTCGAGAACCGTTAGTGGTGAAATCCGCATGCTGTTGCTATTTTCCTCAATGGCCACCTATTCACTAGCCAACCACGCTAGAATTAGAAACTGCGGTTTGATTGGGTGGATGAAGCGGACTGCGTACTGAGTAAATTGTGTGGAGTCCACTGTTACTTATTTATTTTATCCACTCAGTTAATCCATATTAAAAGATGATTTTAATACTAAATATTAAAAATGAAGTAAATTAAAATGTCAAGTGAACCACACTACAGGAAATAGTTTGATTGAACCTCTACCATTGAAAATTTTATGGAGGCCAAAGAAGTTTTGAATCAAGCTGATGTTTGTGGTTTCTCTTCATCCATGTCTTTGTGATCTTATGAATACGTTGGATGACAAATAAAAATTAATTTGAACCCTAGGAAGATTTCAACAGTGGAAATCATTATTCTACGCTGTTTCCTGTGTAACGGTCCACTTGAGCTTTGGATTCAATTTAATTTTGGTATCAACTCCTAAAATTATCATTAAAAATAGATGTACGGTATGGATAAACCACGTACATTAACAGTGGGCCCAACTGAGTATACTCAGTACGATAAAACCGTACTGAGTAACTCAGTACGCAATCCGATTTCTTATAAGAAAGTCTGTCCGTCCGCTCCTCCAGAGATGAGTTTTTCAACACATTAAGCCCATGCACGTTTACAATACAACTCATGTACATGCTACACTTTTGCCACCATGCCACGTAGGTCCAACATCCCATCCATCCATTAGAAAGTGATGTAGAACAGGTTGCATGCACTTTCATGGCATAGATGGACTAGAGAAGCCCCGATACGAGGTGGAAATGATCCGGACCGTTGTGACCTTAAATAAAGGTATCTCACAAACTATAATGAGTTTTTCAACATATTATATAAGATTTTGGGCCGGAGATGCTACTTAAGCCATCTAACCCTGCAATAATGGGTTGTCATGCACGATTTGTGACATTTCATTAGATTTACCGTCAAAAGTCTAACTTAATTTTATTTTTACAATAAATAGTAAGTTTTAGTTGAATATAACCTTCGGTCATTTGAGTAGCAGGAGTCGTGAAAGCATGAAAAATGCTTAAAAGAGTTAGGTGCCCAACATGAAAAATGCTTAGAAGAGCCACAAGAATAACATGGTTGGGCCAAATTGGACACTTACTATTTTTGGCTAAAAACAATAAAGTTTAATAGGAATGTAGGCCATCTATAAATAGTAAGTTTACTATTTATGGTAAGTCATGTTTTTAGAGTGTTTGAGTTGGAGTCTAAGTCTAAACTCCGTCCTAAGTTTAAGCTCATTATTTAAAGGGTTGGTAAATTTATTTATTTATTTATTTTTTATCATCAATCAAATTATTTAAATTTATTAAGAATTATTGTTACTTTTATCTCTGGTGGATTTGAGGAAGCTCCGTGAGGTGTATAGAGAGCTCTATGGATTCAAAGTAGTTATATCATGAGGAAGATATTGTTCGACCTCATCACATCCCTCCTTGCATTAGAAAGGCAGCATTATATTGATGCCCCAGCCCAAGAATTAGGTCGATCGGCCGGTCAAGTGGGTACAACTTGCAAAACAAATGTACACTTCTAAATCACTAAGTCGAGGTTTTCTAACCCATCCACCTGTTTCTAATATTGGGGCCCACCTTCTAGTTGGTTTGTTAGAATTATTAATAACATAAGGTTTGTCACACCCACCTCATCTACCCACTCTCTTAGCTTGGCTGTCAATAGGTAACTAAAGGCCTAGGTACCCAATGGACCCAACCTGCTTTTAATAGGTCCGGGTCCGTTTTCTAATCCATAATGAAATTAGGTCGGATTTGGGTCTCGACTTTTTAGACTTGATTAAAAATTACGGTCAAGTTGGGTTCTAGTTGAGCCCACCAGCTCCCACACAGTTAACATCAAGACCAGCTACCTAGTTTTAATTATTATATTGTATGTGTTATGTACATTTTGACTGATACACCACAAATGAGATATGTTGAACCACATACATGTCAGAGGGTTGGTGTATGTTGAGACTCAAATATTGCATAATTTTTTCCATTTATATCTTGGTTTTATGAACATGAATCAGTTTAATGTTATATTTTACTCGTGTTTGTGTTGCAAGATGAATTTAAGAGCTTGGATTGAAAAATATGTTAAAAGCATGGATTTGATGCTCAAGAATCACCAAGGTAAGGGATGGATCTTAGGAGATCAAGATTGAAGAATTCACATGCCAAAGATTTAAGAAAATCAAGTGAGAAATGAAGATAATCAAAGATTTAAAGTGAAGAAAAGAAATCCTGGAATCGTCCTGAAAAAATATATTATTAAATTCTGAAGTCTATTTTGAAAAACTGCATGTAGTGAAGTCTATTTTAAAAAACTACGTAAATTTAAAGTGGTTTCTAGAGTTTTCTAACTAGTTACGAAAGTTGGAGTTCCCTATTTATAAATATGGCTTCCCAGGGCATTCCTAAGCATTATTTAAAGCATTCAAGAGCAAGATTTAAGGTTTTTAGAGAGTTTTCAATTTTATTAAAGTTTTATAAATTATTTTTTCTTTTAGATTTTTTCTATTTAAATTTATTTCTTTCTTATTACTTTTCTATTTTACAATTTAATTATGTCTTCTGAGTTCCCTCTAGCCCAAGGGAAGCACATTGGTTTAATGTTTTCATAGTTATTATTATTGATTATTTTAATGATGAGAAGAATGATGTATGCATATTATCTATTATTTAGGTTTAGTTTTTTATCCTCATATGAGATCCATATGTTTCTATTATATGAGAACCAACTGATGGATAGACTTACCTTTAATCAATTAGATTTCTTAGATAGGAGAGGTTCTCAACCTGTTACATTTCTTTGATATTCATTATCTTATAGATAAGAATTCTTAAAATCACTAGTTCTTGAGAATATATATCAATGGTGCAAATATATGATTTTTTAATCCTTTATATCATTTATTTAAAATGTTTAAATTATTTTATTTTTCGATTAGACTGACCATAGTGCTTAGATCCTAGTTGTGTTATCCAAGTCATCATGATTTTGGAACATCAACCTATGTGTGAAACTTTGAAGCTTGGTCATTGTTTTAATTTAGTTGAATTAAATTCATTCAAAACTCTCAACATTAAAACATCAGTTTAGTTTTTATTACTTAGTTTGTTTTACATTTGATTTTCTCATTTTCGCAATTCATCTCCCTGTGAGATCGACCCTGCATTCACGGGATATTACTTACAAATCTCTACACTTGGAGGCAAGTAATCAATGTACATGCCACAAATGCGTCCAAGTGGCACATGAGTCTACGATCTAATTCATCCATTGGGTGTGCCCAAACTACGTAAATGTTCTCATCTCAACTTGAATCCAACTCTAAGTTTTGGTCTAAAGATCGGATGGTTAACCCAATTCAGCTAGGTCCGATTGCAGAGAGGGAGAGAGAGAGAGAGATGGACTTGATAACAGTCAAACCTGATTAGCCCAGACGGGTACTCTAGGACTCAAACACAATGAAGCATGAGTGCAATGAAGCAGTGACCCAAGGTCATGCTAAAAAAAGGCTTAATACACATGCACACACATCAGGTGTTTATATATATATATATATATATATATATATATATATATATATATATATATATATATATATATATATATACAACATTTACTTGTTGGTTCTAATGTGAATGCAGCATAGAACAAAAGTTATAGCTCACCTTGATGGTGAAGGCATATACCTCTATATCATATTGTAAATATTTTATATGTCGTGTTGTTTTCCTTCTTATGGCTGATAGAATTATTGAAAAAGTAAATTTTTTTTACTTTAAATAAAAAGACAAATGAACTCAGTCTTGTAATTCACACAATAGGTGGGATTATTTGTTGGAGACACAAATTGAGTATTGCCCACTTGTACTGACCTTCATTCACCCATATTATGTTGGGATGTGATTGGACAGTGGGCCGTTGTTAGAGACAATCCGGTCAACAAAATAATTTTCAAACATGCTTTGAGGGCTGATTTCTAGCAATGGCTTGTCATCCAATCAAATTCCACCACAATAATGGTGAAGAGAGCTAAGTCCAAACAGAATGGTACCAATTGACCTTTAAAAAAATGTGTTCATCACATTTTAATTAATTTCTAATTATATATTATAGATTATATTTCTTTTTTATAATGGTTAAAATACATTTGTGATGATATGAAATATTATTGTAAATATTTTATATGTCTTGTTGTTTTCCTTCTCATGGCTGATAGAATTATTGAAAAAGTAAATTTTTTTGCTTTAAATAATAATAATAATAATAAAACAAACTTAGTCTTATAATTCACACAACAGGTGGGATCGTTTGGTGGAGACACAAATTGAGTATTGCCCGCTTGCATTGACCATCATTCACCCATATTATGTTGGGATGTGATTGGACAGCGGGCCGTTATTAGAGACAATCCGGTCAACAAAATAATTTTCAAACATGCTTTATGAGGGCTAATTTCTAGCAATGGCTTGTTATCCAATCAAATCCTACCAATTTTCAAACATGCTTTATTGTGGAGAGAGCCAAGTCCAAACAAAATAGTACCAACTGACCTTTAAAAAATGAATTCATCACATTTTAGTTAATTTCTAATTATATATTATAGATTATATTTCTTTTTTATAATAGTTAAAATATATTTATGATGATATGAAATATATAATTATGATTAATTAAATGATATAAGCTTGTTTTTAAGTATCTACCAACCAAGCCCTCGGTGGACCAAATTTAATAAATGACGTAGGGATGAATGTGATGAGGTTGATCACCGTCTTCCTCAAGGATAACTACTCAGAATCCACGGAGCTTCTCTGGACTCCTCACAGAGACTTCTAAAATCCACGAGAAAAGAAAGCAGGAAAATAGAAATAAATTCTAATAAAATTCAAAATTAATTGATAAATCAATAAAATTGAGTTCACAACCCTTTAAATAAGAGTACCAAGCAATAGGAAAAAAATCAGAATCAAACTACAACTAAAACTCCTAGAATCTGCGACTTACTGTAAATAGTAAACTTACTATTTATAGACGGTTGTGATGTCTACTAGTGCGCAAGGCTTTTGGCCAAAAAAAGTGTCCTATTTGGCTTCACCAAACCATTCTCCTAATTATCCTAAGCACTTTTCATGTCGACACAACTCCTAAAGCCCAATGGATGAAGAGTTATACTCAAACTAAAACTTACTATTTATAGTAAAAATGAAAATAAAATAAGAAAATGACCGTCGATCACGGTTTTTCTTGCAAATTCGGGCTGTGCAACCCAACACAGCAAGGTTGGTTGGGTAAAGTAGCTCGTTCTACCCTAAAATCATGTATTTTACGTCAGATAACTCATTCCGGATTGCGAGATACGCCTGATCTAAGGTCCAACGGTCCAGATCACTTCTGTCGTCGACAGGGCCTTTTCTGATCCATCTTGGCCATGAAACTATTCACGACCTGCTCTACATCAATAAATAAAAAGAAATTAGGACCTTCCATTTAGGCATATGGTCTATCTAAAGAGGGGCCCAATGTTATGGATTGCGTTGAGAGGTATAATGCATATAGTCTCAAAAACCACCCTGATGGTTCATCACCATTTTGAAACGACGGCTACTCATCCATTTTACACTTGCATAAATGTATGTTAATCTGGATCATCTAAATGGTGGAAGCAATGAATGGAGTACTATAGAATTGTACGAAATAAATGCTTTTGCTTGTCCGACTGTTGGCTATCAAATGGATGGTTAAGCTTGTCCAACGCATTATAGATCTTGACGCTATAATCCAACGAGGATGGGGTCCATGGTTTGGACAATCTGTATTGTCATGATTGTACAGAGATAAATGACCACCGCTTTGAAGATGGACTTGGTTTTGGCAGTGAATGTTGATGCTCGAAAAGCTTGGTTGCCCCACCTAGAGGTGGGTACGGGACAACTCGATCGATCCGACTAACTTGACTCATCTGACTCATTCCGATCCAACTCAGCCCGAACCAAATGAGTGAGTCGGTCCGAACCTGATGTAGAACGTGTCACAATACGTTCCCAGCATGGTTGGGCCAAAAGAAGATGGACCGTAAACTGACTATAACTTTTGATCCGGGTATCATTATGGGGTGCACAACCTATCAATCTTTACTGAAACGGGTCATTTGAGGTGAATCAACCCACAAAGTGGGTCGTATCTGTCCGATTCATCAGAAAACGCGCACTTTCAGCTCAAAAATAAATTTTTAAATTGTTTTTACTATTTTTAGTAATTCCGATTTTTTTAATATTTTTAGAGTTTTAGATTTTCTTTCCTTTTAGAAATAACTTTTAGTTATACTATGACTCTTTTAGAGAAAGTTTATTTACAATTTTTATTTTTAAAAATTAGGCCTTAAAAGAGTTTTATTAGAATTAAGATTTTTATTAAAGTTAGAATTTTTCTATTTTTGGTAATTACGAATTTTAGTTTATTTTTTTCTTTATTAATGGTGTAAAGAGACACATTAGATAATTATAAATGATTTATTAATCAATTTCGAATTTACTAGAAATTCTTTCTATTTTCTGCTTTCTTTCCTCGTGGATTCGAGAAGTCTCTATGAGGAGTCCAGAGAAGTTCCATGGATTCGGAATAATTATCCTCTCGAGGAAGACGGTGCTCGACCTCACGTCCTTCCCTGCGTCAGTTTGGTATCAAAGTGAGGATTCCCCTCGGGCCGATGACAAATAATGAAGGTATGAATCAAAATCCTGTGGACAGTGATACAGGAATTTATTATCTTTTGGAAAGAATGGAAGCTTTCTACCGGGAGAGTCAGTTGACCATATAAGGGCTGCAGACAACCCTCAACCGTATTACGGATGCGCTAATTTCACCCCGAGCTCAAGGTGATGCTCAACTGCTTGTGGCTGCTGTAGACACAACCCCAATTTCTACAAAGTACCATCAGATGATGGTAAATCATAGACCACAACTTTGATTATAAGGAAGTCGTTATAAAAGCCAAAGGTAAAAATAGAATTACAGCAAGACAACATCTTTTAAATAAGGTGCACTGCATACAAAAAAGTTTGCAATGTGATCATTGATGTCAGGAGCGATGAGAATTTCATGTCGAAAATAATGGTGGAAAAGCTACAACTGAAAATAGAAAGACACCCATCTCCATACACGATTGGATGGATCAAGGAGGTCAAAAAAATAGAGATAACTAAACGATGTCGTATATCTTTTTCTATTGATAAATATTATAAGGATGAAGTAATGTGTGATGTGGTTGACATGGAAGCTTGTCACATGTTATTTGGTCAACCGTAGTAAAATAATATTAATGTTACACATAGGGATCGGGATAACCTATTTATCGTTATTAAAGATGGTAAAAAGATTATCCTTGCTCTTATAGGAAGGGAGAACCAACCCAAGACTTCTAAAGTTGAGGAACAATCTCTCACAACTGAATAGACTTTTGTTAAACAATCTAAGAAAACAAGAGATATATTTTCATTAGTTGAAAGGAAAGAATATATGGAGCCTATGAATATCTCAAAAGTTTTGAAGCCAATGTTACAGTAGTTCCAGAAAATTGTGCTCGATGAACCTCCCAATAATTTACCTCCCATACGAGATATACAAAATCACGTTGATCCCGTCTTAGGGACAAGTCTGCCTAATTGCCCACACTATCAGAAAAAATATGAGATCTTAAAGACAGATAAGAAGGAACTGATCAATATTAGTCAAGTCAAAGAAAGCATGAGTACATGTATTATGTCAGATGTGAAGGAACTGATCAATATTAGTCAAGTCAAGAAAAGGATGAGTACATGTATTGTGTCAGCTCAAGAGCTTAATGCCAAGTACCAAAAAAGGGCTAATGAAAATTGACGTCAGAAGTTATCTCAGACACATGTGTCAAGTCTCTTGCGTAACTCGATGACGCATTTTTTTTCAAGTGAAGAGGTCTGATGTAGAACGTGTCACAGATACGTTCCTAGCATAGTTGGGCCAAAAGAATATGAACCGTAAATTGACCATAACTTTTGATCCGGGTATCATTATAGGGCGCACAACCTATCAATCTTTACTGAAACGGGCCATCCGAGGTGAACCGACCCACTACGTGGGTCGCATCTGTCCGTTTCGTCAGAAAACGCGCGCTTTCAGCTCAAAAACGAATTTTTATAAAATTTTTACTATTTTTAGTAATTTCAATTTTTTAAATATTTTTGGAGTTTTAGATTTTCTTTCCTTTTAAAAATAACTTTTAGTTATACTAGGACTCTTTTAGAAAAATTTTATTTACAATTTTTATTTTTAGAACCGAGTAAGCTTCGCTCAATCCAAACTCAAACTAAGTCGAGTTTGAGTTACTAAGTAACTCGACCCGATTCAACCCGAAACTCGATTCAGTTAGACTCGATTCAATTAGAAACCCGACTTGACCCAAATCTCTAGCCCTACCCCGACCCGATCCCAACCTCTCTCTTTCCCTCCCTCATCCTCCTCCTCTTCCAAGCCCGACAACCACCCACCACTGTCACCCTCCTCCTCCTCTCTCACTCCCTCTCTCTCTCATCTCTCAATCTGACTCGGTGCCAACTTGACTCGACTCGGTACTTTTGATCGGATTGGACTCGGTCCAGATCAATCTAGATCAAATTAAACTCGGATCGAGTCAAGCATGCTAGACTTGGTATCGAGTCGGATCGAGTCGGGCATGCTGGACTCAGTATCAAGTCGGATCGAGTTTGGGTTAGGCCTATTTCAAAACTGGATCGAGTCAAGTGAGCCCTAACTCGGTCCAACTCGTCTCCATACCCAACTCTAGCCCGACCGTGATGTATGTATTTTATTCACATTGTTCATCCATTTTTCTGGCTTAATATGAGCAAAAATTGAGAAAGATCCAATTTGAAGTAAACTACATATTAGAAAACAGTGGTAACATAACCCTCATTGATACAAACTTTCTAGTGTCCACCGAAATGTTTTTTTTTTTTTTTTTTCCATCTAAGCTGTTGATTAGGTCACAGGTCTAGGTGAAGGAAAAACATGCACAAATATCATCTTGATCCAAAACTTTTGTCACCCCAATGAGGGGTATTCAGTCACCACTGTTTTCTGTGGTGTGGTTCACCTGATATTTGGATCAGCCTCATTTCTTGCGTTATGCCCTGAAATGGGATGTTAAAATGGATGAACGGCTTTGATAAAGCACATAAATCATAGTGGGCCCATAGAGCTTTTCCAGCAGGTATCGCCACGGAATCCGAGTCTACGGAGTGGAGCGTAATGTTTGATAGCCATTCGGCCAGACTTTGTCCACGTGGAATACATCGACTTGAATTGAACTACCCAAATTGCAGGTCTTGCTCTAAATAGATTATCATGAATAAATGAGATTGATAGAAAGATCCTTACCTCTGATTAACAGGCATTTTGTGCGTTGAATTCAGACTGTCAAACAGCTCTGTATCCTGACCGTTCATTGAATTCCACCATATCTATCAGTTATGGAATCAAACCAGTGTAATTTTGAATTTACAAGTCATGGAAATTGGGGCACACGATTTGGACCCCTTGATTTAAATTATCTATACGTCGCGTGTGAAATTTATTAGTGTATGTGTATCAAATATCCCACTCGCAGAGTATGGATGCAATCCTCCAGGAGTTATTTGATACTCTGGCTGCGTGTGTCGCATTATAAGCAGGCGCTGGGAAATAGTTAAGTGACGTACATAAACTCAAATTAAACCGATGTGAAACTCATCGTCTCTGACTTAAAACCTCTAGATTAGATTGGTTGAACAACACTAACGCGGAATGGGTACAACTCCTACCGGAACCTAGCTAGAGACGGACGGTCTCTGTTAAGCCCACGTGATGTATGTGTTTTATCCACGCTCTGTACTCATTTTGAAAAATCATTATAGGTCATGAGCTCAGAAATGAGGCTTATCAAATTTCAAGTGGACCACCATAGGGAACAGTTAGGATTAGGGCTGTACATTGACCGAGTTAGCTCGGTTAGCTCGCTTGACTTGACTCGAAAATGCTCAAGTTCCCTTGGTTTGAAACTAAGTCCGAGCTGATTATTCGAGCTTGTAAAATTTTTGAACCGAACTCAATTCAACTCAAAAGGAGCTCAACTCGAATCAAACTCGGATCAAATGCTTTGGTATTGATGTTGCTCACCAAGTGTATGATGAAATGACTCAAATAAGTGTTTGTGACAGACAATGAAAATATGTATATGAAATAAATATCTTTTTTTCCTTTTAATTTTAATATTACATACAGGGTGTTTGATAAAATACTCATAAAATCGTTGTTACTATTTTACATAAGGATTTGAAGGTATAGTTTATATATTTGTGGAAGTCACAGGCAAACTCAGCTCAATCTTGACTCAAACTCGATTTGAATTGGCTTGATTTGTTGATCTAATTGAGCCGAATTGACCAATCAAGCTCGAGGATCGATCCGAGCTGAATTCGAGTTGGGGTTAGCTAGTGGCCAAGTCAAGTCTAAGCCGTGCTAAGCTCAACTCGGTTTAACTCGTATACACCTCTAGTTGGGTTTGAACACTAAAAGCTCTTGGGACCATGTAAGCTTTGGATGTTGATATTTATGTTTTTCTTCCAGAGTGGCCTATATGACCTTGGGAACAAGTTAGATGGATCCTTACTCTTGCTCAGGTGATAGATTCGCTGGAGTTTTAACACCCAATCAAGGGTTCAAGTATCCATAGGTGATGAAATTCCACTAGTGTGAGTGGGAGGGGGGGGGGGGGGTGTGTGTGTGTGTGTGTGTGTGTGTGTGTGTGTAAAAAAAAAAAAAAATTTAAAAGAAAGAAAAAAAGAAAGAAGGTTAGATGGACGATAAACATCAGGGTTGACCCTATGGGGTCATTGTCCCATTGTGTGATCCAATCTAGCGTGTGATCTGCTTCCATTTTAGCCTTACATCTTAAATTGATCTTTCAAAATGGATGGACGACTCAGGATAAAACACGTAAATCACTGTGGGGCCAACTAACCCCAATAGGCCCGTCCGTCTCAGGCTACTGGTGGGGTAGTCCCCAATGCGCGTCTTTAGTGAAAACATTTGTTAAAATGGGGTTATTGGATATTTTTCATTTTTAACCTTGATAAATGTCCTCAATCGTAATGTTCGGGTAGGTAAATAAGCGTAATTTTTGGACCATGATACTTCCAAATTGAAAACAATAATTTGAATTACTTGGATCCTAAATATGCCATGTCTAAGTAATTTCCAAGTGTCTGCGTATCATCCACCACACTCTGCCAGAGTAACAAAGACTCTCTCTCCTCTTAAACCCTGCAGTCCAAAACCCTAGGTACATTACAGAAAGAGAGATGGCTGGGCGAACGGGATCGCTTTCAAGGACTCTTCTCTCCACCGCAAGATCTTCGTCGTTCCGCTCCGCCCCACCACTTCCCCGCCTCCGCCCTCCTCCTCCCCTCGCCGCCCCTCGGCCCCCACGTATCCGTCTCTCCTTGGTCAATCCCAGGTAAAAAAGGAAAGAAAATACCCCATTTCCCCCCCAATTTTTAGCATTTTGACGAAAAATCCCATCGTTATTTCTCAAAATGACCAGGTCTCTTGGGGAGCTCGGGTGCACGCAGTCGCTCCTTCCACTTCACAGCGTCGTGGCCGCAGCACGCCTCACATCGCACCTGTCGGTCGATTCGCGCGCTTGTTGCGAGCTGTCTCAGGGTACCCTCCCCCGCACTTGTCAAGATCGCTAGTATTCTCTTTGTGAGTCTTTATTACTGTTCCTAGGAACCACGCACCTTCCGTTCCGGTGCACCGCTGTCGTAGAAAATAAAATGAGGGTTTTTATATGATACTGAGGCGCGTGTATGACGCTTGATACGCAGGCGCTCAGAAATTGTACACGTTGCATACATTAACTCAATTAAACCGATTAAATTGTGGGACCCACTATCATTAAATTGTTGAACAATCCTAACCTCTGATTCATGGACACTTGTTTCTTGAAATAGGAGCATTGGATTTTTATTTTTATTTTTTATTTTTATTTTTTCATTTTCAACCATTCCTTAAATGTCCACCAATCAAATAGTCAGTTAATCAAACAAGCATAATTTTTAATTTACAATGCATCTAAAATGGGAACCATAATTTGGATAGTTTAATTTGACTTTTGCTATATATGCAATTTCTAATTAATTTCTAAGTGCCTGTGTATCATCCATCACACGGAGTATTAAAGTTTTTCTTCAAATAAATATACTTCTATTTATCTGTGTTGTTGTTGTTGTGTTATGATGCTTGTGTTGATGTTGTGATGGGTGTTCTTGCTAGGCTCTTTGACATTCTTTTGAAGTTTCATTTAAAAAAATCTTTTCAAGTTTTAAATGGGATTGGGATTGGGATTGATAGGGAGGAATGGAAAAGATCGGTGATGTGAGAGAGAGGGCTGTCATCATTTGGACGCCGGAGAGAATGGTGTTGCGGCTTCAAGCATTGTAGGTTTTCTTTGTATTTTTTTTTTTTTGGTGGCCATCTTTTTGATAACATTAAAGTTGAATCGTGGAAGATTATTATTATTATTTGGGTGGATAATGACAAAGGTGTGAGGAAAGGAAAATAAAACAGAGAAGAAGTGGTTAGAAAAGGTGGCTGGGAAGCTTGGGCCCGTTACTGTGTGTATTTTCTGCCATTTTAAAAAATGGGTTCAACCCATCCTCCATATACATTGAATTTTTATAGATCAATCGTGGTTTATCAAATCATAGTTTTGATGTATAAAGTTACACTGATCATGCAAGCTTTACCATTTGATATTGGCTGTTGAGTTAAAAAATAAACTATTTTGACCATCAATATGGTGCCTACCAATTGGATGGTTACAATTGTTCGAGTAATGAGATTTTAGGACATGCTCCACCCACAAAGAGGCTGGGGTTTGGATGGCATGGGTTGACATACATCCATGCCAAATGTTTGGTGGACATCAGTGCCATTTATTAAATGTTGGAAAATACACATAGCAGTTGAACCCTTGAATATTTTTTTACTGATCTTAACTCCACCACTTGCTGACCTTGAATTGCTGGGAGAGAGGCTAAGTTGATGATTTTCCAACATCAAGTTCTTTACTCCACTGCACCTATTATTTCCTTGTATCTAGCATTTATGCATTGCCACGTTTACTATTCTGGTTCTTTCACTGTATGTTCCATTTTCACTCGAGCTTCATTGCGTTAGAATGTTACGTTCTCGATGTCTTGGTTGGCGCTTGTGTGTGTTCTTGCAGTGGGTACTTTAATCCTTAATATGTTTCTTTATGCTGTAGTTTAGGTATATCTTTCTGGAAATTGAATTGACGTTGGTCCTTTAGCTGACTATTTCTGCATATGATGTTTGAAATCTCATTGTTTGACTGCATGTTTAATGGCTTTTAAATTGATGTGTGCTGGTAATTTCTGTGAGACCTGGTTCCTTAAAATACTAAGGTATCTGAGTTTGGTACTCAGATAAAGGTGTATCTCTTCCTCAAGATTTGAAATCCAACCGACTTGGGTTCTTAACTCCATTATTGTTTTCTTTTTAGAACTTATGGTGAATTGTCTCAATTAGGGACAAATTCATCTTGTGATAGTGTCGAGGTCTCTCTCCACCCCCTTCGGGATTAAATATATATAAGGCGTCAGGTTTCAGTGAGACACTAATTATGGTGCTCCTTTTCCCTATAGACTTTCGTATGCCCAACCACATCTCTGATCTTGCCTACCCATGTATCCAAATTGATGCAATCCCTCCACTAACCATAGCCATTCACTTATAATTCAATACCCATGCAAATAGTTGGGTGGACCATAAGATCTTAACCAATGGATATCCATCAAGTGCTATTATTATTATTATTTAATTATTAACAGTTTAAACGAAAGATCAATGGTTAAAAACATTTAATAAAACATTCGAAATCATTTTGTGTGCCGGGCCTAACTAAAATTAGCTTGACGGATGGTGCGATCACTAAGATCTAAGCCATAAAAGTGTTCCTAGGAAATTCTGATCCTTTGTAGGATCATATGGACCTCAACCATGCCCTAATGCATGCACCAAACCACACTTATATATGAGCCAACTCAAGTGTCCTCGTGAGGACGGCCAAATCACATTACACTAGGAACTTGAACTCTACATGTCCTGAGGTCTTTTAATTTTTAATTTTTTTAATAACACACTCACCCCATGTAGACACCCCACATGGGCACTCGAACCTAGAACTTTAATGTTGACGTATAGTGTCTACCATTGAGCCATGCATCGAGACCCAAAGATTAAGGATTAATCAAAGTTGGTATGTACATAAGTTTATCTGGGCGGAATATGATTTGTCTCCTAGTCTAGAGACTTGGAGCGATTATCTAATGCAAGTGTCCAAATGGTCTAATAACAAGATTCCATATACGTGAACATTTACACTCCTATGTGGGTAGTGCAAAAGCAACAACTCATTATTGAGTCTGATGGTGGAGACTTTCCATCCCGACTCATCATTGGTCCGCTTGCAAAGGTTGACCACATAAGAATAACCATAGGGTCATCCTAAAACTTACGAGGTGTTCATGGACTAATAGGGCACTGAGATCTATGGAAAACAACTCTCCATTGACGATTGGCCATTGTGCCCAAACTCAAGTTCCAAAGGACAATGGAGGAAACCCTCTCCTTTAACTCAGGAATGCATAAATGGTTAATATAAATCCACATATATATTTATTATGACATTAGTAACATGTACATACAGGACCCATTGTCACCATAATGGTTAGGATCAACATTAGCTTTTCAGGGTACACGACACTAATGGAGTAATAATTTCGCATATATTGTGCAATAGTTGCTACTATATTGCCTATTTGTGATATTTGCGCTGTTTATGCTAGAACCAACATAAATCAACAAAAAATCAGAAAAGTAAAAAGTAAAAATAATTTTTGTTGTTTCTATTTGTAGTTGTGTTTTAACAACTCCACATGAGTTGTTCTGCAGCAAAACATGAATTTTGGTGGAAAAATTGTGATTGGAGAGGGATTTGGAGCATGGTTTTGTCTGATAGTGCATTGTTTGGGTCCCTAAACAATGGATATGTGTGCGACATGATGGATATGTATGTGTGCGTGTGGATGCACACAGAGTAATTTTGAATTGCTTATTAGTTTTATGTCCTTCAGCTAGATTCTCCTTAATAGGTTGTGCTTTCATCTTTGGTTTCTTGAGTCGCTAATTTGTTTTTAATAGGATCGTGAAGATCCTCTTCTGTGGACTTGGTGTGATCCTTTATTAGGAGAGGGGGATAGTTTGGCGTTGCCCATATTTTAATATTTTCCCTTGATCCTGCGATGCGAAGGATACCTTTATTTTGCACCCAACTCCCTTTCCATTTTATTTTTTTATTTTTGAAAAGGGGGCCATTGGCCTGTATCAGCCAGCTTGGCCTATACAATTTGGCTTCAGTAGTGATTGATACAATACGTTGAAATCAATTTTTAATCCCTGTTCTAGACCTTGGGTAAAAATGGAGGGTTGATTTTTTTGTTTTTTGTTTTTGTTTGTTTGTTTGTTTGTTTGTTTTTTTTTATTTTTTTTTATTTTGGGTAGACGACCATGGAACTTTCCAATCTACTATCTAAAAGCTAACCCCATTTTGTTGGGAGAGAAGCTAAGATGATTAAGTAATGTTTTGAATTTTGTGTTATAAGTACATTGCATAATTTTTTGGGAGACGGATCCAGAAGGGAAGGCCGTACATAAAAGATATCCATCTTTGTTTCGAAGTCGTATCTGGTCTAAGCATTGATTGCAATCAACCTATATGATAGACAATTAGATAGCGCTTTATTGTAATCAACCTATGTAATAGTCAATTAGATAGTGCTTTATTGTAATCAACCTATGTAATAGTCAATTAGATAGCACTTTTTGTTTTTGTTTTTGTTTTTTTGTTTTTATCTTAATATTTTTCCTTAGTAGTGAAGCCAAATTCTATAAGCCAATGCTGGTTGATACAGGCCAATGGCCCCCTTTTCAAAAATAAAAAAATAAAATGGAAAGGGAGTTGGGTGCAAAATGAAGGTATTCTTCGCATCGCAGGAACAAGGGAAAATATTAAAATATGGGTAACGCCAACCCATCTCCCTCTCCTAATAAAGGATCACACCAAGTCCACAGAAGAGGATCTTCACGATCCTGTTAAAAACAAATTAGCGACTCAGGAAACCAAAGATGAACGCACAACATATTAAGGAGAATCTAGCCAAAGGACATAAAACTAATAAGCAACTCAAAATTACGCTGTGTGCATCCACACGCACACATACATATCCATCATGTCACACACATATCCATTGTTTAGGGACCCAAACAATGCACTATCAGACAAAACCATGCTCCAGATCCCTCTCGAATCACAAATTTTCCACCAAAATTCATATTTTGATGCAGAACAACTCATGTGGAGTTGTTAAAACACAACTACAAATAGAAACAACAAAAATTGTTTTTACTTTTTACTTTTCTGATTTTTTGCTGATTTATGTTGGTTCTAGCATAAACATCGCAAATATCACAAATAGGCAATATAGCAACAACTATTGCACAATTTTTAATCCCTGTTCCAGACCTTGGGTAAAAAAGGAGGGTTGATTTTTTGTTTTTTGTTTTTGTTTGTTTGTTTTTTTTTTTTGGGTAGACGACCATAGAACTTTCCAATCTACTATCTAAAAGCTAACCCCATTTTGTTGGGAGAGAAGCTAGGATGATTAAGTAATGTTTTGAATTCTGTGTTATAAGTACATGGCATAATTTTTTGGGAGACGGATCCAGAAGGGAAGCCCGTACATAAAAGATATCCATCTTTGTTTCAAAGTCGTATCTGGTTTGAGCATTGATTGCAATCAACCTATATAATAGACAATTAGATAGCGCTTTATTGTAATCAACCTATGTAATAGTCGATTAGATAGCGCTTTTTGCTTTTTGTTTTTAGTTTTTGTTTTGTTTTGTTTTTGTTTTTGTTTTTGTTTTTGTTTTTTTTTTTGTTTTTTTGTTTTGTTTTTTTTGTTTTTTTTTTGTGGGTAGCTGACCATAGAACTTTCCAATCTACCATCTAAAAGCTAACCCCATTTTTTTGGGAGAGAAGCTAAGATGATTAAGTAATGTTTTGAGTTCTGTGTTATAAGTACCTGGCATAATTTTTTGGGAGACGGATCCAGAAGGGAAGCCCGTACATAAAAGATATCCATCTTTGTTTTGAAGTCGTATCTGGTCTATAACTTTGCACTAGTGGGAGTCTTGTGCTCTCATTGCCAGTCCCCGGTCCAGATAAGGGAGGAGGCTTGCGTCAGGTTGTCAGCCAGCATCAAACTTATGCCATAACTTTCATCATGAATCCGAACAAGATGATGATGATGATGATGATGATCTGGTCTGAACGTGAACTTATCAAGAAGTAGCATTGTCAGTATCAACCTTAACAGACAGACAAAGGTCTGATACGGGCTCATAACAGTTATAAAGTCAGCCGTTACGTCCACAGTTACCGTTATTGAATACCTCGGTTGGGACGTAGCTGTCACTGATTGGAGGAGTAGCTCTAATATCTGCAGAGCAATAACTTGGGTGCAAAAAATGTATGAACCATTGAAATTCAGGGTGGCACCAGCGATAATGTGATGTTCTGGGAAGATCCTTGGGGCCTGTTTGGACGCCAATTACACTGAAAGTGAGAGCATTCTCTTGGACTGCATGTCTAGGAAAGATCCTGATAATCGATAATATGAAGAAACGGGGTGTGGGGGTCCCCAACAGATGCCCCATATCATGAGGAATCAAATCATGTTTACTTCATTTCAGGGTGGTGATGGATATCTAGAAAGCAGTTGTGTCAAAATATGGCATCTGATGCATTTTTTGGGGTTTTGTAAAAGATTTGTAAGATGGTTGGTGTAATACTGCTTGGGGCCAAGTGGGCCACCTTTTGTGGACAGTGATGGGCCTAGCTGTGGACAATGTGGCTGGAAAGTAACAAACATGTGTTTCAAAGGAAAATCCTCAAGCATCAGTTCTTTAGTGGAAGCAAGTTTTCGTCTGGTCACAGATTTGGCAAAAGCAGACATGAAGTTCAAACTTCAAAGGTATCTTGTAATCCATTCTGGGTCAAAATTGGATTGAAGCGTTGTAGTTGCAGTTCAAGCGGACAAATTCACACAGCTGGAAAGCCCCTCCTGCAGGATTGTTCAACATAAATTTCATTTGATGTTCATTCAGCAATCTGAGTCCAGCGGTAAGGCATCATCTGCAACAAAAGAGGGGCATTGATTGCTACATTCTCAGGGTCTGTAGGCATCAGAGGTTCTAAGTATGCAGTAGCAACTACCCTTGTTCAAGCCATCAAAATAATCAGTGATTTCAATCTCATCCTGGCAATTGTAGAAGGTAACTAAAGCAATGCCATCTCCTGGGCCAAAACCGGGAGATGCCGATGGAGGGTGGCTGACCTCATTGACGAAGCTTTGGATGTGTGTGTCAGCAAATCTCATTCGCCCACATCCTGATAGAAGAAAATGACTGTGCTGGTGACATGGCCTGGGCCAAAACCGGGAGATGCCGATGGAGAGTGGCTGACCTCATTGACGAAGCTTTGGATGTGTGTGTCAGCAAATCTCATTCGCCCACATCCTGAGAGAAGAAAATGACTGTGCTGGTGACTTGGCCAAGAAAATCACCAGTTTCTCAACTTAAGCGAAGGCCTGGAGAACTAATAGTCCCAACAAGCATACTTGAAAGAGGAAGGAGCACTATAGTCTCAACCCTCAAATAAGGCTGGCAATAGGCTGGTCCTGGGCCCAAAAAAGCAAAATTTTGAATAGGGCTGCTGTGGGAGCCTGACCCGAATAGTTCGAAATTCAGGCCCCGGCCTGGTCCATTGCCATGCCTACTAAAACAGAGTTTAAATTATACTCTGAAACCAATACATATCGATGTTGTCCATGAATGATATGGCTCTTTCAGCCTGCATCAGCCCGAAATAGCGCAATACAGCCTGAAATGGGGCAATATGACCCCATATCGGTGGTGAGAGATCCAATATACAAAAACCAAATTTTAAACTCAAACCCTCAAAGCTTCAAAGAGGAGAAGAAATTAGTCCCCCACATTTAACATGTTCAAAACATAACAGTCCCCACACTGGATGCCCATCAACAACCCTAGTTACAATCAAGTTCTGCAAAGCCCTTTGATCTCGCATGCTGCCATGTCTCATTTCATGCAGCATATAGTTGTCACATGTTCGTATTGCTTACTGCCTGTCACCTTCTTGGGGTGGTCTCTAACAAATAGGATGTGTTTCCAACTGTTCACCGAGGGCATGTTCAGGTCAAGGCAAAAGCTATACCAATAGCAATGTCATGGCCTGGGCCATTAGTTCTAACTCTTCAAGTCCCAACATTCCACCTATTTATAAGTACTATGTTTGCTGCTGTTAGAGTACACAGGCCCAGGTGTTTGTGTGGTGCATCATAATAAAGTGGAGGGTTTGCATTGCTCTGTACAGCTTCCTTTTCCAAGACTTTGGCAAATACCATTTGCCTACCTGTGTGTATTAACTCTAGTTTCAAAGTAATTTGGCTGCTATGATTCATGTGTTTATTGATGTGATATTCAATCTATGGTGCAGGTACTTGAACAGCAGTCAGGATGATGCAGCAGTGGTTGCTTTAATGCCAGTGTCAGTTACAATAGGTATCCTGTGGAAGATTTTACAGCTAATTGTTTAGCTGCATAAATAGGAGAAACCATTAAGCGGTTTTTCTCTGTTTTACTTACTTTAGAGAACATTTGAAAGTTTCCAATTTGGTTTAATTTATGAGAATTCTTTAGAATTTTGCTCTTGATGTGATTCTTGAGTTGAAACAGGTAGCTGAAATTGGTTTAATGCTCGTATGCTAGATATGCAAGCGAAATTATCATTGTGATTTTGGTTAATATCTCCCTTTTATTCCTTTCTTTTGTTCTTTTTTTGTTTCTGCCCAGTACAATATGGATGTTGAACCCAATATTCCTCAAAAGGCCTTTCCACATTTATAACCAGTCCATATGATGTGCAATGGGTCTTTTGGGGAAGAGCTTTCGAACTGCTATTTTTCCTTCTTTTAAGGGCATACCAATCTATTTGGTCTTATTACTACAAAATGACTTGTATTTGCTGTCTTTTATTTTATTTCTAGGAGTGCTGAAAATGGCTGGATCCTTTTGAGGGTTTTAGAAAGCTCTGATTGATAGGGTCACCAGTATTGTGGATTCGCAAGCCTGTAAGTATTGGTTGTTGGGGTCACTAACCCCATTAGCCGTGGATGCGTTGGTCTTCCACTGGTCAATGAGGACTACATATCGATGAACCACCATGAAACTCAATTGTGAGAGTGACTCAGTCTCGATGTGGTCTGGCTCCTCGAATCGACTCAAGGACTGTGTCATCAACCTGCAACATCTTGAACTCATCACCCTCTTGGGAAGGATTTCATATAAAAAGAGGCAGGTTTTGAACTCTAGAAGACCTCTGGTATAGCACTGACGTCTCTAATCAGCCAGCCAAGAGCTGAATATTTGCTTCTTGAATTATTATTATTATTGTTATTGTTATTATTATTATTATTATTATTATTATATATTGTATCATAGAACTTATTAAAATATATAAATATTATTGATCTAATTATTAAATATCAAGTCAAAGGCTCATCCATGTCTTCAAGACAACCTGACCTGGGTGGATTGCGAGGGGAGATGATTTTTCAAACTATGGTGAATTCTTGAGTTGTCCACCTAACCTTGGAGCATTGAATAGGCAATTACATTTTATTCAGGTCATATACATCTCTCTCACGGATGGTTTGCAGGCGGTGGGACCCTAGTTAGCAAAATCAACCATTTAATACTCCTTATATTTTGAAAGTCAGGCCCAAAAAGAGAAAAAAAAAAAAAACCACTTTTTTGGGCAAACTGAATTAAACATGTTTTCTTTTCAATAAAACATGTCTTATTCAATAAGAACTTTTGGGGTAAATTTAATAGAGACATGGATTTATGTGAGAAATACTTGAAAAGGAAGGATTTAAGAGAGGCAAAGAACTCTATTCTTCTTTCAATACACATTATCATTCATACATGTAGAAAATTTAATTGTTTTAATTCAAGTATACATGCACAGCCATTTCTTCACCTTTTTTTCTTCTTTTTTTTTTTTTTTTCAAAGTCCTCGACATATTAAACTGGAGCTTTCATTCATGGAATTTTTGGTGTTAACATTTTTTAACCAAAAATTTTACTGTAATTTTTCTGATGGGTACTGTATCAAACATGAACATTTCCTGCACTTTTTTTTTTTTCCCAGTACTCCATCTGAAGAGGAGGGAGGAATCGTGGCATGATTCAAACATTCGGTGCTGGTTTCATGATGACATGGACTTTGTCACGAATAATTGAAAGCTATGGTAACATTTTGAGGCCGGCAAGTTATTAGGAAAATGGAAGCATGTTCTCTTTGTTTTGCAATGGTTAGGAGTAGGTACACGAGCTAACTCTGCTCGGTAACTCGCTCGACTTGACTCGGCTCAAACGAGCTGATTTTTGGAGCTCGAAATGAGTTCGAGCCGAGCACGAGCTTGACCCTGCTCGACTCAGTTCAACTCGAATGGTACTTGAAATTGACTCGATTCGACTCGGCTTGACTTGGTACAAGGACCAGGGTATATATACCCTTCTAATTTTCAAAACAAAAAACCCTAACCCCATCGCCCATCCCAACCCAACGCTTGTTCAAAAAAGTAAAAATAAAAAATTCCTAACCCTTAAAAAAATAAAAAAACCCTCACCCTCTCTTAGCCATCCCAGCGCTTGTTCCCCTCTTGTGCAGTCCATCTGCAGGGCCATTCGGGGTTGTTCTATTCACGCCGACACACAAGACGGCTGTGATCAGCATTCGGACAATGTCATCCATCCACTTATGGGCCATTTGGGGTTGTCCTATTTACGCCGACACACAAGACGACCGTGATCAACATCTGGACAATGTCATCCATCCACTTCATCTGTTGCCCTAGAGACCCCTTTTTACCTTTCGCCCCATTCAAAATCACATCGCTCCCATCTTCCCAAAAGCCCAGTTTATCTTCATCGCTTGTGCTGTTATGATTAGCAGCAGCAACAACACTACTAATTCCCTTCTCTTTACTGCAATTCAGAGTAATGCCCTTTAGGGCGATTGTGTGGTTAGTTTCAAGACCCGTTGTCATTCCCATCACATGTACCTAATGGGATAGATGGTGCTGCGGATTCCAATGAAATGAAGGGTCTAGATGTGCTCGAAATCTGCTCGAACTCAACTCAAAGGCCCGGCGAGTTGAGCATGAGCTGGGACTCGAGTAGTCCGAGACGAGCAAGAGCTGGGCAATACTCGGCACGGCTCGACTCGTGTATGACTCTAGTTAGGAGGTCTTGTTGTTCTCTTTGTTTTGCAATGGTAAGGGAGGTCTTGTTGTTCTCTTTGTTTTGCAATGGTTAGGAGGTCTTGTTTATCAGAGATTCTATGTTCCATGATGTTTTGGGAATCAAACCACTTTCGTTTTCTTTTCAAAAAGTAGCGTAGAAGCCCACAACATTCGTCCATGCTTTGCACCAACGATAACCTCTTCTGGAGATGACGTTAGTGGCTCTCTGCTGTTGGTGTTAAAGAGGAATTTTATGATAGGATAGTCTAATCGGGTACGATGAATTGTCTATAGTGCAAATCCTATGCACAGGTCCCTCACTACGGACTCGGATTGCCTAGTTGTAGCACACAATACCGACCTCTATAATCTGCTACTGGAAAAGCTGTGGGCCCCACTATGATGTATGTGTTTCATCCACGCCGTTCACCCATTTTGCGAGCTCATTTTAGGTAATGAACCTAGAAATGAGGCAGATCCAAATCTCAGATGGACCACACCACAGGAAACTGTGGTGATTGAACACCCACCATTAAAACTCGCACCATTCAAGTAATCCTAGCCACTGATTGATGACTTCGTAAGAACACGTCTACATGGTAGAAGAAGAAATTCAAATTCAATGGGCAGAAGATGTGATTTCTTGCCTACGGCCCACCCAACGGTGGCCTCAACAAACGAACGGACAAAATCTCATACATGGTTACATCGAGGATGAGCGGTTGATAACTAAGATGATAGTGATTTTCAAAAGGAAGTAGCCCTGCATTATTCTTAGGGATAGTGGTTTTCAAAAGGAACCAGCCCTGCATTATTCTTAGGGATAGTGGTTTTGGTCAGCATCGCATCAGTGGTTATCCAAAGTCGCTTCTAAATTAAATGAATGGGAAAGGGACCCCAAGGCCCAAGTCACTTGCAAGATCTTGACCGGTGAACTGCTAAAAATTGAACTGATGGGACCATTCTATCCATCCGTTAAGGGGTCCACGTCGTGAATCAAAACTGTTATTTTCTGCAGGATCAGAGTATTAGCATGCATACTAGAGAGGGTCATCAGATGATAAATCTCTATAATACTACCATCAATATGATTTGTTCAGTTCAATCTACAAATATTGCTAATATTTTAGATGCCTAATCCGATCGTTAGATGACTTAATCTACACACGTGTGAGTGAAGTCTCACATGCAACTAGATGGAAAGAAAAGTTACAGTCCATGTAGCACATATACATTTATCTGTCAGCTTAAACAATATGCAATCCGCCTTGAAATGTTGGCCTCACCACGAAGAAATACCTGATGCAAAAATCAGGCCAATCCACTGTAGAAAAGCATGGTTGTGGCCCATCTGATGAGTAGAACGGCTGGATTTTTGCAATTATTAGATCAACCTTTTTCACGGATTGGATGTCACACAAACATGACAAGTAAGCAGTTGGCAACTGTGCATTAACTAAGGAGGTCCTTCAATTGAATGAGCTTTTCTAGGGAAGAAAAAAAGAAAGAAAAAGAAAAAGAAGGATAAGGATAAGGAAACGCAGAAATACCATATGAAAGTAATAATCTAAAGTACGATCCTTTTGAAAAAGCATAAAGATCTAGCACAACTTCATACCCAACCTTTTTCTTTCCTCAACATTAAGAAATTATTTAATTTCTTTCCTACTTTATTTTATTTATTTTTTTAAATCTTAATGTCATTTTCAGGTTTTCTCCTGGGTTTGTAACAAGTTGTTTTTTCTTGCCTTCAAAGAAAGTTTACACAACTCAAGAGTACCATACCATCATCCCTACCAGCATGTCAGTTGTGTAGGACATTAACAGTATGAAAATGATAGGCCCTATCATGAAGATCATCTATCATAAAAATTGGGCTAGTTCATTCATCCCACCCTGTTACAATCAATGGACAACTGACAATCTGCCTCAAAAGGCACATGTGTTACTCATGTAGAGTAAGTGGTTAGTTTTATTTTTGAGAAGGGCGAACTTTATGGTGGGCCAGTTATGGTATTGTTCCTTGCAACTGATTAGTTTTTGCATATTCTCACATTAATAATAAAATATTTGCAAATACCCACATAAAAATATATAATTTGCAAATAAATATATTCTTAATTTGCTGTTATATCAAATGCATTCTATTAGTTTTTCACAACTTTTGTTAGAAACTGTTAGAAAATAACAAAAATGCCCATGTGGAACACATCACAATATTCTTCTCCAGTGGAATATAAGTCCTTTAATTCTTCTTTATATGAAATATATCACGAATTAATTTTTATAAGTATTTATTTGTTTATTTTCAGTTGGAGAGAGAGGTTTTAGGTATGGGTAGTTTTGTTATTTTTTGAAAGTAGGCATTTGCAATAAATTATAAATTAATTATATTGAACAACTTAATTAGCTAACTTTACTTCTTTTTCAAGAGAATTTAACACCTTGCTTGATGCCAGCTTTCACCCCTAGAAGGGGCCTACATGTAAATATATTATTTTTATGTCTGTATTTGCAAACACATTATTCTTTTGGTGGTAATTTACAAAACCTGTTCTTTTCTTAAATTAAAGACTAGAAAGAAAATTCTACCTTCTCCATTTTCATGTTTTACTTTGTGACTTTCTAAGCATATGACATCCCTTTACAGTGCCACTACAAAAGGTCTTCACAAATTTCCAATTCCTGTTAAAGTTCCCAGAGGGCTATTTTTTGTTTCCCTCTTTTTGGGTGAAGGTGGATGGAACCACCAGGATACCTGTGGGCTCACTAATAAAATGTAGTTCATGAATTAGATTGATTTAGTTTAGGAATGGACGGTTCTGATTTAAACCAAGAATTGAAATTATGGCCTCGGGGTATTAATCCGCATGGAAAGGCAGCTTATGGAAATTGTCACTTTTTCTTGCAGTTGAATGTATGTAATAGACCTGAAAATTTCTCGCTCAAAAGCTTTTCCTTAAAAAAGCTCCATCTCTCCATACTATCATTTCCTCATTAATAGCTATTAGAAAACAAAACAAAATGAAGCTGATCCAGAACATAAGTAGTCTTTGTATAAGAAACAATGGGGATTGATGGCCTACTATTGAAGCCTTCTTTGGGCTGCTAAAGTTTTAAATCAAACTTATATTTGTGTTTTCCTTCATCCGGGTGGGAATCAGCCTATGAATGGGTTGCATGACATATAAATATGACAGGTATCCCTAACCTGATTTCAATAGCATGCATTCCATCCCTGCCTTTTTCCGTGATGTTGATCATTTGAGTTTTGAATCTATCTAGTTTTTAAATTACCTATTAACATGTGAGAGGATCAACTGATAGATAAAAATGATATCACACATACATCACTATGGCCACATAGAGCTTTTTGCAGCTGAGGTTACATACTAAGCTTGCTGGAGGAATTTACATCTTTTCGTTTTTTAATGATGCATAATTTGCGTATGTGGCGCCAATTAAGGTTGTTCATGAGTCAAGCTAGCTCGAAAAGCTTGACTTGACTCGAGTCAGCTCGGATTGACTCGGCTTGAATGGCCGATTCAGGCCGAGTCAAGCTAATTATTTGAAGCTCGAGTTGAGTTCGAGCCGAGTTCTACTAGGAGGCATTTCAACTCGACTTGACTTGAAGCTCGAACTTGAGCTCGACTAGGCTCGATTAATAAATATATTAAAGTTGTGTGGAATGTGGAAAAAGTTGAAGTGGGATCTCTTTGCTTTCACCCTAACAGCGAAGAGTTTGATGTTGGTGTTGACGATCTCTTGAATACAAAATGGTATATTGTATGGAGCACTCACAAGATTATACATATCCCTCCTGAATATGTGAGATACAAGTGCTCCAATCATCGGCAAGGTAATAGAAACTGCACTTTTGTCTGAGCAGCAACAATATTGATGGGTCGTACTTTTTTATGGTCCCAAGTTTGTTCAAAATCCTATCCATTGGAAAGTATGGCCTTGGTGATGGGTAATTCAGAATATACAATTGAAGATGCTTTTGGCTCATGGTTCTTCTATCATATGGCTCACACAGATGAATTTTTGGACTGCTGAAAGATGGACTACACCCTATTTCGGTTGTCGGGTCAAACCAAAAATGAATTTTGCTTAGTGGAGCGTCTTGTAAAATGCATTTTAAATTTTTCATTTTTATTTTTTCAACTTCTCTTTTAAATCAATGGAGGAGGATCAAGAATTGAATCCATTACTCTCTCACCCAACAAGCTTGAGCTCGACTTGAGATAAACTTGACTCAACTCGAACCACTAGCTTGACTTGAACCGAATTGACAACTTTGGCAAACAAGCCAAGCTTCAATGTTGAGCTTAACGCCGAGCTCGAACTCGAGTATAGCATGGACAAGCCGAGTTGAGCTTGACCCACCTCGACCCGACTCGGCTCGATGCCCACCCCTAGCGCCAATGGTTGTAGCTGATGGGCCACCGTGTGTGGGGATTGCTTACGTTTCTTTTGCAGGCCCAAGATACATTGGGCCCACCAGTGAGGATAATGACGTCCACCACACATGGGGAATGGATAGCTTTTAGAAATGATGTGTATACATTCAATAAAATGTGTGGCCCACTTAATAACCGAACCAAGTTAATTTTCCAAATGGTTAACATTAAAAGCGACCTTGGTGAAAGGCCATGAGCTCAATCCATTTATCTTCGGCCCTGAAATTCGCGGCAGGATTTGGCCACGAGCCTTGAAAATTGGTCATGTCGGATGGCCACAGACCCAAGCCCAAATTGGAAAGCATGGACGGTCCACTTATTTGTCAGCCCTGAAAGTAGGCTTAGGCAGTATATTTGGGACCTAATTGAGGCCCATCCCGGTAAGCTGCAAGCTACTCACGAGAGCCCAATGGGCTATCGTCCGGCATGACCATTAGCGGCAAGATAGATCGTGCTTGAGTAAGCTTTCAGGCCTGAAAAATGGATCTCAAGGAAAGGCTCATGTTCGCGGACATTTTGTATATTAGCCAGCTTATGGTTTAATAGGGTGGGTTTGAGCCCAGCGGGTCTAGTTACTTTGGCCCTCCGAGCCCAGACATACCATCTCCTCATCCCTAGCTCTAGTTTTTCCAACACAATGGACGGCTTTCGGCTCTCCAATGTACTGCACATGTGAGATCTTAGCCGTTTATCAGGCACATGACCAAGCCCAAAAATCAGGCTACTCCTTGCATTAGGCAGTAAGTTTAGATAGACTGTCGATCTTTGTACAAACTCTCCATTTTCTAATCCACATGTGGCCCATCTAATGAATCCAACGGCCTCTTTTTTTTTTTTTTTTTTGAATAGCATGATCGTGGTGCGCCCCTCTTGAAAGGCCCTGATCTCACATACATTGGGATATCCAGATGGCTACCATGGCTGCTCAGCGATGTTGATGATGTACAAGGAAACTGCTATCCTTCACCGTTGATTTATCGTATGGTGAGGTCCACAAAAGTGGAAGTGCTACAGGGATTCTTACATTTTGCTTCATATTCCTTCTTCTTCTTCCTCTTTTTTTTTTTTTTTTTTTTCAAGCAGGTTCCTATTCACCGTTTGCAGAATAATTTATTCTACAGCCTAGAGTGTGGGGCCACCACGATGCGTTGGACAGCACCTTGTAAAATCATTTCCAAAATCTGTAAAATCACTTGGTGTTCTCCAGCTGAGATTTGGAAGCGCATGATTGTTGGAGTGTTCATTAATCCTGATCTGACACACTTTCTGAATGGATTAGATATAATATACAAAACACGGTAGGCCCCACAGTCGGGCTGGAAGGTTTTAATGGTGGATGTCCCCATCCTGACTGTTCCCCATGGTGTGACCCACCTGTATATTGAATCTGGGTGACTTTTGGTATACAAGGTAAGCTTTAAATGGTGCACCTTATGGACAGATCGGATTTTGGTTCTACATCAAGATAGACGCCATACACGGCATTGTATGAAAAGCTCATTCTGCAAACGTTGTAGTGGGACCGGCCACTCCAATTTTTCAATTTGTCAAATAGTAGTAATAGAACGAATCACATCAGGACACAATACCGATATTATGCCATGGAACATGTTTCCTTTTCCAATTCCTACTTTTTAAGCCATTTGCTCAAGGAGAGGTCTAAGAAGCGAGTGGAAGAGTACGTGTGGCCCACCTAAACAGTAAAACTTCCTTATTTTCTAGCCACAAATTTCTGACGGTGTTCTCCACCTGGTTAATGGATCGGATCCTGTATAAATGTGCCAGGTTGGCGCGTGTTGGTGTCTTTCAAAACGGGAGTGGATTTGGTCATAACACCGGGTTCAGTTAGGCCGTGATCGTGGCCCACCTTGATATATGTGTTGTATATCCACACCATTCATTTGTTTTTCAACCTCATTTTACTTCGTGGGCTAAAAAATTGAAGCAAATCCGTACCACATCAAATGGTGCTGATTGAGCATTAAAAACTTCTTGTGGGCCACAAAGGTTTTGGATCAAGCTGATATCTATGTTTTCCCATCATCCATCCCTGTGTGACCCTATCAACAGGTTGGATGGAAAATAGACATTACAGTGGGCCTTATGGAGTTTTTAACGGTGCGCGTTCAATCACCACTGATTTCTTTGGTGTAGTCTACCTGAGATTTGTATCTTCTTCAGCTATCGGATCATGCCCTGAAATGAAATGGAAAAACGGTTGGACGGCGTGGGTATAAAACACACATATAAAAGTGGGGCCCAGACCTGAATCCACCCTGCTTCGAATTCCCCCGCCATGTTTTATGATGGTTGTACTTCCATTCTACTCATGGCAATAGTTGGCTCGTAACCACCATCTCACATGGCTCAGCTCCTTGTCTCCCAACCGTTTATTTTCTATTTTTGGTCTGTGGTCCAGATTGCTAGATCCTAATCGTCAGTTTTGTACTGTAAATCGGGACCATTTGTACAATTTGGCATGACTGTTCGTTTGCAGACGACCATTCGAAAGAGCCTGGAATGTTCCATTTTGGAGATTTTGCTTAAGATCCTCCATCCAGTGTGGGTCCCATCAGGTCAACGACCCGGATCACCAAAATCCAACGTACCAAGTCCTCTAGAATCGTACAAGTCCTCTAGGAATGCTAACTGAGGTAGTCTGCAAGCTGGCCTCAGATGGACGGAGGGCTTCGCCGCACAAGTGTCATCGTGGCACATGTGTGCCAGATCCATGACATTCATTAGGTGATTGACACCAGTAACTGCCCATTCCCAAACCCAATCTGGTACATACGTCTAGTGTACATAATTCATCAATTTCATTTAACCGTCCACTTCTTAAGCAAGTAAGCAACCCGTAATCATCAAACTAGCCTATTCATCTGGTCAATGACAGTCTAAAGAGTTAGAATGACCTGATGAACGGCATGGATCCTAAACACGTATGAAACGTTTACACATGAGAGATGACACGGCACCGATAAAATGCATGCTCGCATTCCCTTTCGCATTCCTCTTCCTCCTCCCCCACAAAAGAAGGGCTATCTTTGCTATGCCTTTTGACCTTGACTCCAGTGTTAAACAATGCCAAGACTCCTTTGTTAGTTTTATACCATTCAGAAAAAGGAGGTGACTCTCATGGCATATTTTTTAAGGCAATCCGGACTGTCCAAATCACTGACTCAACTCTGGATGGAGCATAACCCAGAAATTGAGTCTAGAATATAATATCAACCATCCGATTTCTCCTTATAATTTGGACCACTCAACTAAATACTTTTAAGTATCCATTTGAAAATCATTAATTGGATAGTGATGATTTTTTGACCGGTATGATTTTAGAGATATGCTTCATCCACCTACAACTTGGATGGTCTGGATCTTCTATACATCAGTACAGCATGTGAGGTTGATGGCTCACCACCAATATTGTTATAATACTATTTATAACTAACATAGAAATCTTCTCCCAAATAATGCAATTATGAGTATCTGTATTACCCTTAAAAGAAACCCAAGTGGGACCACCATAAAAAGCCGAAAAAAGAAAAAATAAAATAAAATATTCTCTGCTGCCACCCTCACAATTAAAACAAAACAAAACAAAACAAGGCCACCAAACCCTCAAAAAGAGAAACAAGATGTGCAAAACCCTTCACAAACACTCTTCCTCCTTTCCAAACACCACCCTCCAAACCCTAAAACTCTCCTCCTCCTTTCTTCTCTTCCTTTTCCTTCACATATCTCTCTCTCAATCCTCACCCCATCTCTTCATCTATGGGGGCTGCTCTCAACCCAAATACCAACCCAACTCCCCTTTCCAAACCAACCTCAACAACTTATTATCTTCTCTATCCAACTCAGCCTCCCAATCCTCTTACAACAGCTTAGCCGCCGGCAACGACAGCTCTACACCTCCCGACGCTGCCGTATATGGCCTCTACCAATGCCGCGGAGATCTGAGCACAGCTGATTGTGCCAGCTGTGTCCAAAGCGCCGTCGCCCAACTCGGATTGGTCTGTGTTTATGCGTACGCTGCTGGCTTGCAGTTAGACGGATGCTTCGTCCGATATGATAACGTTAACTTCTTGAATCGTCTTGATACGACGCTGATGTACAAGAAATGCAGTCCGAGTACGAGCAACGATGATGAGTTCTTTAGGAAAAGAGACGATGTTCTTGCCGACATGCAGTCGGGGGTCGGTTTTCGAGTTAGAAGCGTGGGAACGGTGGAGGGTGTTTCTCAGTGCATGGGGGATTTGAGTTCGAGCGATTGCTCAGCTTGCCTTTCGGAAGCTGTGTCGCAGCTGAAGAACGTCTGCGGGTCGGCATTGGCGGCTGATGTCTATCTTGCGCAGTGCTACGCTCGATACTGGGCTTCTGGGTATTACTCTTCTGCAGGTGCAATTCGAACTTCCAAACTGCTAATGTTCTTTTACTTTCTATGTTTTCTTCTGAGTTTGACCTTAGTCAACGTTAGTGTTTCGAATGTTGGACCGGGCACTAAGTCTGTGAGGTGGACGGTTGGATGAGACTGGCATTTCAAGGTCTCGAACCATCTGCCACAGAAGTATTGAAAACAAATTAGAAATGGAAGGAGAAAAGATCATTGTGGTTTGATCAGTATTGAATTTGACTGATTTTGAGTATTGTTGATCGGTTGACCATATGAGTGGGTGTATAAGGTGGGCCACACTGCGGAGATATCATATGAAAAAATAATGGTCCACTCATCAGGGGGGCCAGTGTGTCTGGCGAGTTGCCCATAGTCATTCTTTAATAGACCATTTGTTCTTTTCAAATATAAGTGACATACTTGATTACTAAAGCAGCCTGCCTTGTTTTGCATATATTCCTCTTCACGATGGGGGCCACCTTATGCACCGTTCAGATGCCCCTTGCACTTGCAAGGTTGTCACGTGTGCTGCTGGTGCATGTGGGGTGTGAGAACTAACCACGTCATCTACCCTTCCTCGTTATAAAATAAAGAGAGAATTTTTCAAAAAACTACCAACTCATTATAGAGTTTACATTCCACTGCCTTTATCAAATAGGTCAACAATGAACGATCCCATTAATTTACGTAATTATGATTGGATACATGTATTTAGAGCTGTACACAACCGAGTTAGCTCAGTTAACTCGCTCAACTCGACTCAGCTTGGAAAAGCTCGACTCGACTCAACTCAGTTTGAAACTGGGTTCAAGCCTAGTCAAGCTGATTTTTTGAGTTGGAAAAAATTTCAAACCGTCCCAACTAGACCGAATTCGAATTGGCTTGGAACTTGACTCCGTTTGAATTGATTCAACTCGGACCGGGTTCACACTTAGTATAAATATTTTGTATATATTTATATATTTAAATAAATCATAAATTACTAATATTATTTATTATATATTATATATATTAAAAGTTATAAAACCTAGACTTGAACTTTGCTTGTAGAGTCGAACTTGAACTCAGCTTGAAAGGTTGAGTTTAAGCTTGGCCCAAACTTGGCTCAAGCAGGCCCAAGCAGCTAATCGAGTTGAGTTGAGCTGCCCAGTCAAGTTCGAGGACCAAGCCGAGCCGAGTTCGAGCTGGGGTAGCCTGCTAGTGGAGCTGGGTCAAGCTCAACTCGGTTTGACTCATGTACAACTCTACTGGTATTAGATTTCTTACCAAAAGTGGGTGGGTAGTGTGTGCAAAGGGGTCCATGGATGGGGTGGGCCCAATGTGATGTTTAAATGAAATCTAATCATGACCAGTAGATGCATCATCCCATCTTTGGGCCAAGACCCAAAAATCGGCCCCATCCTTATTCATATGTACTACACTATTGGAAACAATGCACAGGGCAACCCTTACCTAATAAAACTATTTTCCTCAGCGTGGCCCACATAAGTGTCGGATTGGCATGATGTTTGGTCCAACATAATTTTTGGTGTGACATCTATTAGTTGGAGTGGATTTTATATAATCATCATAGTGGGCTGTATAAAAATGAGAGTGGATGTGGCGATTTTTACAGCCCACCTCAATGATTATATGAAATCCAATCCAACCATTAAATGCCACATTAAAATTTAAGCCTGACCTCCGAGGGTGACGGTTGCCTTGTACACTGTGTTCCGGTCTCTTAATCCACCAAAATCATAGATGGGCTAATTTTTGGGCCCTATGCCTACACCTAGTTGCTAGAGGACCACAATTTCCATTAAGAAATAAAGTAGTCCAAGGATAATTATTTAAATTAATAGATTTATTTAATGTAAATTCAATATTAAGCTTGTGGTTGCTTTTATAAAATTCCCAAATAAAAAATGATATAAAGTTTGCCCACTTTGTTTAGGGGAGTTATTTGATATTCTGGCAGAGTATGATGCCTGATACACATACAGTTCACAATTTAACAAGTGGCATACACAAACTCAAATTAAGCCAAGTAAGCTGTGGAACCCAGTCGCTGAGTCAGTCCCAAAATCAGATTGGTTGAACAAACCTAACCTCTGATTCTGGACATCTGTTTATTGAAATATAACAATGGGATATTTCCTTTTTAAACGTCCAGTACAAAATGTCCACTCATACACGATAGCCAGATGATCAAATAAGCCAAATCTATACTCCATGTTACATCTAAAATGAGACCATTATTTGGATATGTTAAATAATTTCAATTACTTTTATGTGGTGTATGTAATTTCTAAGTGCCTGAGTACTATACATCACACTATCAGAGTATCAAAGTTTCTCTTCTTCTTGTTCTTCTTCTTTTTTCTTTTTAAACTGGAATTCTAATTTTTAAATTCACACAGCATAGCAATTGTGATATGTGACTGTGGGCCTTACAGGGTAACTCGGTGCAGCCTAGATGCTGCAAATGCAAAGTTCATTAATAGGAACGTCCATTTGGTGGGCCACCTCTTAAACGGGCAGAAGTTTCAAAAGTAAATGTTCCCAGGTGCTTGCCATCCGTTACATGTGCTCTGCTTTTTTGACAGTCTACAAAAGTTACCAGGAACGAACATCAAAGGCTAGTTGTTGGGATGGTTAGTGTCACTCAAAGGGTGTGGATTTTGAGACATGACCCACTGATTGGACGTTCGAGATCACTGACCACTTAACTGAGTGGATATGAAGGGACAAGTCAGATGGTGCATGACAGCCTTTGTTATGCTTTTTCCTTAATATTGGAGATAGACTCATCCCCACTGCTTTTTCTTTTGAATGCGCAGATTCTTCCAACGAGGACGATGTGGGCAGAACAGTATCCATCATCGTAGGCGTATTGGCTGGCGTCGCCGTTGTGATTGTTTTCCTCTCCTTTTTAAGAAAAGCATTTGGCAAGCATTCTCTCTCTCTCTCTCTCTCTCTCTCTCTCACACACACACACACACGTGGAACTGAGAAACACGTATGCAAGATCTGATCCACTCATCAGGTTATCGGATCCATGCAGCCGTAGAGCTGTCCACACATTAATAAATAAAAAGTTAAGGGCTCGTTTGGATAGATGCAAAAAAGAATTCAAAGGAGAAAAGAAAACTAGTTTTTTCTAGTGTGATGGTTTTGCCAAAGACGAGGTGTGAGGAAATGGGTTTTCATTTCCTTACGTTTCTGCAAAATAATAATAATAATAATAATAATAAATAAAGGACTTTTTTCTTTTCCTCTCTAGAACTCAGGAAATTGATATTTCCACCTTTAGTGGGAGACATCTCGCTTTTTGACCCTTAACCGTTTAAAATAATATATTAAAAGAAATTGATTAAGTAAGGATTCTTTTCCACAAAATTCATTAAATGTGGTGTTTTTCTTTCTTCATCAATTTCTTAGTTTCCATAAATTCAAAAAGGCCCTGAAAGGAATCAAACCAACGGTTCAAATTCTATGTACAATCGTGGTCCACTTGATGAGCACAATAGCATAGTTTTTGAGACATACCCCAACGTAACCAGTGAGGATGGCCTGATTATCAGATACTTCAGTTTCTCACACATGTTTCTCATTTCCATGTGAAAGGCTAGTGCAATTAGCATTTCTCGTGTGTATACATACACCTTTTCTCTATGTTTACCTAACTAGAATAAGAAAATGGTTTTCCTCTTTCTTTTGTCTTGCATGCAGCCTAGAGAAACAAGGCAAAGAGATGGAGATTCTTCTGGTGGGGTTGATGGGCTTCTTAAATATTCATTTGGTGAATCTTCTTTTGTTTGTTTGGGATTTATTTAAAACTGTAGTGCACCAAAAAGAATGTTATCCCTGCTAAAGTAGTCTCTATCCCTTCCTCTAAAACAGAAGCTAAATGGCTGAGATTCCACCCACTAACACACCTCAAGTCCCTTGCATTCTCTTTTAGTTTAGGCTCTCCCTCTCATGGCCTATGACATTTCTATTGCACTACGAGCACATGCTCACTTTTTTTTCTTTCTTCTTGTTTTTTTTTTTTCACGAGCATTGGTTGATTCAGTTGCGCATTATATCATACCGGAAATGAGGATATGAGTCAGTTGAGCCTTTTATGTGAAAAACTTCTCAAAAAAATCTGAGTTTTTGAAAAAAAAAAAAAAAGCATTGAATATTATGAGTTTTCAAAATGATCAAATTGCCCTTCATTTATTTTCTTCTAATAAAAAACAGGCCAAGCCAGAGGCCCATGTGATTTCTTTATGACATCCAACCATCAAATAGGCAGCCTCCACCATAAAAAAATCAGGCCGACCCAATCATCAGGTGGGCCATGTCATAGAAAGCCGAAAAAATAACCAAGGCCCAAGCATTTAGAGAATGATGTCTCCCATGACCAACTAGCACATGATTAGCAATGTGTCATGTGTTAATGATATCCAATCCAGGCCGACCAAAAGTTTCACCCCTCCATTAAGATCACATGGCAAAAACATCTGGTCCAATGAAACATGAGGTGGGCAACATGCACTCTGGAACAACTTGATGTCTATCCATTGTTATTTACGGTGTGGCCACTTAATGGGTGGATTTTCCTGATTTTTTTCATAACCAGTTCTTTAGAGGGGGCCCAACTTTTTGAACGGATCGGATGCTGCACAAACATTACATGTTGAAACTTATGAGCTAGTTAGACAATAATTTTACGGTCCACAACTAATTACCATGTGAGAAATCTTACTGAGATTTTAAACCAAGAGAATGAGAGAAACCTGTTTTAAGTGAGATCTCATTATCCTAAAAAGCATAGACATTAGCAGAGGAATGCTGCGCCAAAGCGGGCTTGGCTTCTTTGATTTATCTGTCCAGTTCGCCGTGCTGGTCTTGGGCCTAGTGATCAGGGGATGGTGCAAACTGGGCCCGCTTGTTAGGCCTGCTGAAATAAATGGGTCCACATCAAGCAGAGTTTTGTAAATCTTTCACTCCAGGCCCGCTTATGGTTTAATGGACAGGCCGTTTACAAAAATGGGCTGTCGGGCCCACTCAATAAATGGGTGGAGTAGAGAGACCAAACCTGCCACTCTATATGGCCATTAAGGGTGTAAATATACTCACTCAAGTTGGTCCCATGATTCAGTAATCCAGATCATCGATCTGTTGGCTACACTGTCGATGGTCCACCCTCCAAAAATTTCCTTGAAGGGTAATATTAACATTTCAATCTTTGGCTTGTAAATGGATGTTTAAGAAGAGAAGAGAAGAAAAGGTCCACGTTCAACTGAACAAGAAAGAAGCTCTTAATCAGAGAGATATAGAGTCATGGTCTACTAATTGCATCAGACGTACGATGTAGATCACTAAACCATGGGCTTCGCTTGTGAAAACTTAGAACCCTTGGACACCATACATATCCATCGGTGGAAGAACCCATATAAAATAAGACTATTGCAATGTTCGGGTCTCGCCTAAACAATTCTAACATCAGGCCCAAAGGCCTACCGGGTCCATAGGCTGTCAATGGGCAGCTAACCCCGGATTCGGGCTTGGCTCGCTTCTGGCTAATCGGGGCCTAGGGTTAGGGAACTAGGGCTGGGCAGGGACCAAAACCAGCCTGGGCCATTATAACCGCCTCTACTCATTTAGGGGGCCCCACATCTATTATAGTTATATATATAAATAATAATTGCCAAAATACAATGAGGTGTGTGAGCCAACAATTGCGTGGACAACTTAATTTTTGGGCCTGGGTATCTGCTCAATGGTATGAAGGGATAAGATGAAGGACATTGGCACATTGGAAAACATCCAATCCGTTCATCGGGTGGGACAGACATATGGATATTTTCGCCCAAAATTACATCTGGTCCATTCAGAATGTAGTCAACGATGTTAGAAACAATTGATTATTCAAGTTGTCAACCGTACATTTGTTTTATAAAAGAAGAATTATTTAATACTCAATCAGTCAGCCATTGAATTTGTGGCATACATGTGCATGATCCAAACTGTCCAAAATTGGATCTCGCATCAATGTTCCATGCCAGCACACGTGTACCGTGTACATGAGCTCCCTTTACGTCCGTGTGGCTTACCAACGCTATGCCTAAATTGTTTAATACTCGAGGTGAGTGTGAAATCCATAGTCATGCACTCAACCATTGAATTTGTGGCATGCATGTACATGATCCGAACTGTCTAAATAGTTGGACCCACACTAGATAGGGAATATCTACTAAATCAGATTGATGAGAGGATCTTGACCTCTGAGTAGCGGACATCTTTCCTTGAATCTGGACTGTTGGCTGTTGTTTTTATTTTTATTTCAACCAACAGGCCAAGTTGTATACCTCTTTCAGTCTAAATTTCAGGTTATGATTCATCTATAGCGGGGCCCAGGATTTGGATTTTAGGTATATGGACGCCACGTGTACAGCTTTTCTTCGTCTAAAGCGGACGCGGATTGCTTGTGCCCTGGGGCACAAGAAATTCCTGTGACCGAAGCTGTGTGGGGCCCACAGAGATTTCCGTGACAAATCCACTCCATCCATCAGTTTTATAAGACCACAATGGTACGGGAATATAAAAATCAGGAACCAGAATTCATGTGGGCCACACCAAACGAAAAATTGAGAATAGAAACGTCCACCGTTGAAATCCTTCCCGATGCCAAACATGTTGTTTATATGCCTTCCAAACTGTTCACAGGGTTATTACCACTCAGATAAACCGTAGGCACAAAGACCATCCTGATACAAAACTTCTGTGCCCCTCACAAAGTTTCCAATTGTAGGCTCTCAATCCTAGCCTTTTCAAGTGGTATTGCCCACATGAGTTTTAGATCTGGCTTATTTTTAGATTCCTACCCTATTGTGGTCTTGCAAAACTGATGGACAGAGTGGATTTGTCACGGGCATCTCTGTTAGCCCCACACAGCTTCCGACTACAGGCACAGGCAATGCGCTCGTCTAAAACTTTTTAGCATGTCATGGAGTAGATAATTAAAAACCTTTCACCAAACTCAGGCCCGTTTACTAATCACATGCAAAAGCGACGGACGTTTTAAATAATCAAGTGTCCATATTCAATGTACACATGTGACGTACTTGATGAGCGGACCTGAGTTTTGTCCCAGTTCACCAGGTGGGCCACCTTACGCATGTCTCATATGCCTTGTGAAAATGCAAAGAAAAATGAAAATAAACATCGTGATGTCTTGTTAGTTATTACTACCCAAGAGAGGCATGATACAAACCGTTCGTACAATGTTATAAGAATACGTAAAAATAAAAATCAACGGATCCTTAAAAAGGAACATTATTTGACACCAGCTTCTCTACCATGCGCCACAGGGTCATGTTCCCTTTCCAGCACGGTAGAAAAAATAACTACTGATGCCTTACAGCCTTACACATAATTAAACGTTCCCCTACGGCCCATGTTAGCACTGATCAAAGGCTGGAAGTGAAAGGCACGCCGGCGGAAGGTATCCACGACCCGCCGGATATGAAATTCTCGACGGTGAACTGAGAAACTTCCGTCGGATTGGTTATGACATTGTAGCCCCGCCATTTCACACGGTTGTCAGTGGAGGAACCTGGTCCTGTGTTCATGTACTCAACATAATACAATGTGTTTAGAGCAAAATTGCCACTCCATTCCAACCAACCGGCCGGATTGATCAAGCTATCGAGGAACGTCTGCATATAGACAGTCCGAGAGTATTCCTTCCATGGCCTTCCAAGGTATGATTTGACGGACCCCTGCACTGGCCTTAAGTCCGAAGCGGCCGTGACTCTAGAATTATGGATTGAAATCCCGGTATTTTGATTTGGGTCCATACGGCCTTGGGCTGTAACCGTTGTCTGCTGTCCACTCATCGGTCTCCTTACATAGATGTTGCAGTTCTGGAAAACAACGGCCGCATTTCCAAAAATGAAGTCGACGGTGCCGTATATATCGCATTCTCTGTAGAATTGCCTCTGGGAGTGGACGTAGAGAGTGTCCTGGTACCCTTCAAAGCTGCAGCGGTAGAAGACGGAGAGATCGGAGCCGGATCGTAGTGCTACTGCCTGATGTTTTGCAGCACCCGCCGTGTTTTGGAATGTCATGTCGCGGGCTATGAATCCGTCGCCGACGATAGCTGAAATGCACGTGTAATGCAAAGGTTAACGATGATAATGAGGTTTCATAATTCATAAGAGTGTATGTACATTATCATGTGTCACAATTCGCTTTCCCTCAAAAGGATACTGATCGGAATGTACCCGTAACTGCACTTTGAAGATAAAAGGTCAGACGCTAGTAAGCTAGCAGTTCTCATTCAGTGGTTTGAAACAATACAAAACCTTATCCCACTTGACCGCTTCATCAATCAGCACGTCTTTAGCCCATCCGCTCATGATTACACTAGGCCTGTTTAGGAACCACTCGAGGGCGGTTCTAGCCTGGCCTAGTCCTTGAGGAGCTGCCATTGCCTGGCCTAGTTCTAGTCGAGCTAAAAAGCCTTAGCTTTGATGGGTGCTATATGCAGTGTTAAATGATCAAATGTTTGAAATAGTTTAGTCAAGATTTTATTTTTTTTATTTTATTTTTTTCTTTCTTAACTTTGTCCATGATAACTTTCACACACGTAAATGGTTGAGATCGTTGAAACATGACTTCAAACTGAAAAAAAAATGTCATTGAAACTACACACGTAGGTCAAATGGGTGCCTTTATTCCTTGTGTATAATGATAGCCCAGTTGATGATTGGTGTAGGGCATTAATATGTTGTTGTCCAAGTGGTCAGCATTGTGAGAAATATCATGGAGATTTCGAAATTATCGCAGTATTCTTGTGAAAAATTCATAAAATCATATTACGGTGACTATGCAATGATAGTTTCAAAATCTTGGCATTTAAAATTTTTTCATGATTTTATCAGAATAAATAATTAAAATTTAAACTAATTAATTTCTACTGATATTTTAATTTTTAAAATATTTAATGATTTATAATAATTATTTTTAAATATGTTGTTTTCAGCAATATTTTCCTGTTAATATTGCTACAAAAATGTAAAAATGTGAAAATCTCTCCCGAAAGACTAAACCGATGCACTCAGGCTAATGAGGTTCCTGTCTGGTTTCCTGTTATAAAAATAAAAAAATAAAAAAAATAAAAAAAAAAAAAAGAAGAAGAAAAGAATAAGGTTCCTGTCTGGTTGGATCTTGGTCTAGTTCTTGGATATCCTAATCGAGATTGGGTTGGGTATTCATTGGGTCTATGAATATAGGTTTGGAATTAGGTTCAGGAAAAATAAGAGCATTCATATGTCTAAGCTCACCTGATGAGTGGATTAAACTACACACCCTTGTATAAATGGACTTTCTTACATATGTGCGGCTTAGGAAATATTATTTTGTTGTTAAAATCATCAACGTATATTAAATATATATAAATGCACTATCGAAACTAACGGCTGCCAACGTGGATGGGACCAGACCCGACCCAGCCTTAACCGATCCATCACATGGACCCGATCCCAACCTGACAAGAACCAATTTTAACTGGGTCCAAAAGATGAAGCTCAAACGCGACTATTTCTTAACAGGTCCAAGAGATGGGACGAGAATCCATTCAAATTGGGTCGGTACCCATATAGACAGCCGTACTGTTCAAGGTCGTCTGCAAAACCAAAACTTGTTGCCCTTACCGAAAGTGGCCGAATTGAAAGTGGTAGAACCTCCTCCGACGCTCTTGCTACCGGTGACTATAGTCTTCCCGATCCCACCTCCCACAAACATTATGTTGTCCATATTGTTTCCTATAACCACATTCTCATTATATACTCCTGCCTTCACATAAATCACAAACCTCCCACTTCCCTTCCTCTTCGACGCCGCATCTACTGCCGCTTTAATGGTCTTAAAGTTGCCCGATCCGTCTTTGGCCACAACAAGATTCGGCTGCGAAGCTGGTGATGCTGACGCCTGCAAGAGCTTCCGTTCACCAGGCCTTACCCAGCTCGGGTACCCGCCTTTATATGTTTCGTTGGCGGAGGGCAGTGGCTTGTTGATCGCTAGAGAGTTGCAAATCAACTTGGATACGTTGTTCGACATTAGCGGCAACATGTATTCAGCTGCTCCCAGCTCGATGAAGCCCGTCTGGCATGTATCGAGGCTCGTGAGAGCGGTGCTCAGCCATGTTTGAGCATCGACGTCGGTGCAACCGGCGGTTGGGTTGATGGTGTGGTTGAGTTGTAGTATGGTGTTTTCATATAGCTCAAGGCAGTCGACCCATGCGACCTTCTCGAGATGGTTGCGGCACTTACCACCGAGCCACCTAGTATGGCTCTGGGCCTTGAGGGCTCGGTCCATGGCTAGTTGCATCGTAATCTTTTTGAAGTCGGATTTCTTTTTGGGGACGCTTGAAGGAGGGAGGTGGGACAGAAAATATTCGCAGGGTTTTGGGTTTGGTGTTTGGCTGCACCATGATGTTATGTCGGGGGGTGCTTCGTTTGAAGCAACAGGAGACGGAAGGAGAGAAAAGGACATGAATATTGCTAATAGCGCAAGCATCATCTCCGGCACTGCCATTAATGGTCTTTTCTATGGACTTAGAGCATAGAAATCTGTCTCCATGGCAGTCCTATATATAGGAGGAATGAGGGTGGAAGTCATGGGATTCCAGCTTGAATATTTGAATGTGAAGGGACAGTTGATAATAAGAAATGCAATGGCAACAGGCAAGCTTACCAAGCAATGGGTAGGTGGGCTAGAGTAAGATGATCATTTGCCACTATTTTATAAGTATGGCGACTCTTCGACTTTGACGTATATGTACGTTTTTCACTTCTAACCATCCATACCGATGGACCCGGGTAACACATTAAAGGGTGTTACCCTTACTGTGGGGCCCACCTTGATGATGTCTTGTATATCCACGCCATCCATCCATCCGTTTCTCCAGCCCATTTTAGGATGGGTCCCAAAAATTATGTAGATCCAAATCTCAGGTGGACCACACTACAGGAAACAGTGGTGATTGAGTGCCTCACCATTAAAAATTTCAAATGGCCCCATCGTAGGGTTTTCGTAATGTTGATTTGCAATCCAACCTGTTGATAATGTCAAGAAGATATAGATGAAGTGAAAATACAAAGATCTGCTTGATCCAAAACTTCGTGGCCAACAAATTTCTTTTAATGGTCATTCGTTAATGTTTCTAGTGGGCCCCACACGGTTAGGGTGGGTGTTACCCGGATCACAGCTAATCCGCTCACTGGTTTTTCGGGTTTGGCTGCTTCGACAATGGGGGCCCGACTATTCACAGCTGGATTGGCATTCGTTCATCCCACGCATACAATAGGTGAATTCTACGTAACTACATTTAAAGAACGTGGGAATTGCACCAGAGTTGAGACCTAAAGAGAAAATTACCACTGCACATTCCACCTTATATCCAGCTTCTTTTATGAAGAATCCAAAACTTTCCTTCCAACTTAGACCTTGTACGTACGGACAGAGCATTTGATGACGAAAATACCCCACTTTTAGAAGTGGTTTTCGTTTCTGTAGATATATAGCTACGGATTATAACCCTAGCTGTAGGTACCGTAAGCAGGAGTATTTTCATCCTCAAATGCTCTCTCCGTACTTGCAAGGTCTAAGTTGGGAAGGTAAGTTTTGGATTTCCCGCACAAGATGCTGGATAAAAGGTTGAGTATACAGTTGTAATTTTCTCAGACCTAAACATATGAATAGAACAAAGTACGTGCCCACATCTTCGAACAATATGCATGAGTTTTCAGTTCTACCAAGTGAGGCACATGGTTCAGTAATCTAGACCATCGATCTGTTGCGTCCTAACATGGATGGCTAACCTCAACTATGGTCTGGAATATCACAGGACCATGCGCCCCACTTAGCAGATTTAATTGTGTGTACTGTGCCAAAATGTCAACTACGCATCTTATAAATTATCATTTCAACTGTTACGTGTGGACCCACCGTGGTGCGTTTACAAAATGCTGTCCCACCATGCAAATGGCAATATCATGCCAATCCAATCATCAGATGGGCCATCACGTGATTTGGATGTTTCTTGGGAGGTGGTTCATTGCTTTATATGACGTGGCCACATAATGATTGGATCCGCCTGACTTTTTATGCTTCCCTTTATTTCCATGGTGGAGGGATCTGATGGACGGATTAGATGCTAGACACACATCCCAGATGCCCCACACGCAACTAGTTGTAAATTATTCTCTCTCCAATAGCAGTGGTGGAACTGGTCTCAGCGGCGGCAAAGGGAAACTAGGACCACGTTCTTAGTTTTGTTAACGTCATGCACGTGAAAGGAGATTCATTATAAAATAAAATCAGTTTTTAATTGAGGCCTTATAGACTAAGTTTATCATGCAGGGTTTTTGTTTATGGCCCACTTTGGTGTATGAATGGCATCAGACCTGTCCAGCAGGGTCATCTCTCATGAAATCTGGACCTCTCAAAAATCAATCCAACCATCATATAGGCTAGCTAGCTACCACATTGATTGAGAGATTTTGGGTAGCTCTTCATGGTTTTCTATGCTATGCTATGGTGGCCACCTAATGATTGTAAAGACCTGCTTTTTGGGTCATATCAATGTCAATCTCACTTAATGCCCTGGTTGGATGGCAAACACAACACGGTAGGCCTCGTATAGGCAATATGGTTCATACGGAGGTGAATAACGATGGCCTTCCCGGCAGCTGAATAGCTCGGTGGATATTTTTAAAAGATTTTTACAGGCCAAACAATGCCTTGACTTGTTGAAATGGGAGCCTAGTACAGCCCTTACCATTGGGCCTACCTTGATGTACGTATTCTGAATTCACCTATCCATTCGTTTTTCTAGATCATTTTAGGGCATTACCTTAAAAATGAAGCATATCCAATTATTAGGCGTACTATATCTTAGGAAACAGTTGTGATTGAACTGCCTACCATTAAAAAATTCTTAAGTCACACCTTAATGTTTTCTGAAATGTTTATTTGTCATTCAATCGGTTGGTAAGGTAACATAAGTCTGGATGAAAGGGAAAAACAAGTATCAGCTAAATCCATAACTTTTATAGTCTATTAATGGTCAATCACCACACATGATAATTAGATTTGATTCATTTTTGCATAATGCCCTAAAATGATCAAGAAAAAATGAATGAACAGTGTAGATACATATATATGCATCAAGCTGGGACCCATGTTAAGGGCCGCACCGTCTTGTGTGATTCCGAGGTCTCACCTAATCCACTCCCTATTGAAATTACTAAAACAAGATTTTTGACGGACTACAATTCCATCATTTATTTGTGAGGCCAACATAGTGTTGGAAATTATACAGAATTATAATATTTCTGTAAAATATGGAACCCGAAAGATCAAAATGATCTATACTAAGGACAGGCTGAAGCACGTCTAAGACGCTGTCCTTAAAGTGTTATTTGCCCCTTGATGTTTTATTTAAAGTTTACATGATGTTAAACTCATCTGATTTAAATGATGTTAAACTCGCATGTATACGAATCAAATGTAGATACGGTACGTATTACGAGATCGTTTCCATGAGGACTGGTTGTCACAATTGAAAATTTACGATTCTTCTTAACTAATCCGACAAATAGTTTTGCTAACAATTAAGTAAAATAACAAAAATATATGAAAAATAACTAAGAACAATGAGAAAAATTCAATTAAGGAGAATACTAGGACTTTTGAATCCACCCTTAATTATTCTAACCCTTATTTTAACCGTTGATTCACCCTAATTCAGATTGATATAAAAATAAATAAAGCACACTCTATGTCCTTGGTCGGGCACACATAATGTATAATCCTTTAAAGCATAAAGATCACATCTTTCCATCCATGGTCAGGCTTGAAGAGATGTAGATTCCTATTTCTTTCTCTATAAGAAAACCTGTTCATTATCAGATACAAGCACTTAGAATAAGATTCCAAACAACATCCACATCTAGACTTTGGTTAAGCTCATAGAATGGAGAAGTATAGAAATTTCAGTTAAGCACACTAGATAAAGAAACAAATCAATCAAATTAGATGAATTCAACACATACAAGAGTTATTCAAATTAGGAACTTCATCTCAACCCTAGTTAAGAGATTGACAATCCATAAATTAATTATAATGAAGGAAAAATAAAATTTAAACAATAAGAACATCATTCCCTTCTTTCTTCCTCTCTCTCTCCCTTTCCTCTTTCTTCTCTTTCCTCTTTCTCTCACCTTAGCCCTGGATCTGCTCTCCTGCTCTGATGACTTTGGAGCGTCAAATCCACGCTTGTAGTGCTCTTTTTCAATCCACGCTTCTAATTACATCCTGCAACAAAAACACAATTAAAATAAGACATTAAACATTATCATGTACTTAAAATCAGGTAATAATCGGGGTCTGATATGCAATATTCAACCCTCATCACCCCTACTCAAAAGATTGAGTATGTTGATAGGTTACAGACAAATCACTCTAGGATACAACGAGCCTGATGTGCATCTGCATTCAACAAACACAAAAGCCCACTAATGGAACTCTGTTACACAGTCTGACAGAAATACATAAAAAGGAAAAAAAAATCTCAGAATAAGAAGGAAGAGAAGGAGAATATTTGAAACTTAGACCACTGCACTGGTATGTTTTTACTAATCTTCAGCAGCTACAGTTCAGATGAACGTTTTAGACCACACTTTCTAGTCTAATTCTTAAGCAATGTTTCAGATAAACCTTACTATGCTACTGGAATTATTGTTGTATAGAGAAAAGTGACTTAGGCTTATTTCGTATGGGTTTGCTAGAGTGGGTTAAGTGAGATGGATTGAAAACTCATCCAGGCCCTCCTTTTATAGGCTCTGGTGGCGAAGTGCAAAGTGTGTCACTAGAGCCTCTACAGTCACACTACCTCACATGCCCACGCCCTCGCACCAAGCCTGTGACCGAGACTGAGACCGAGTCCTAGTTCGAGCCCAAGCCCGAGCGCGAGCGCACGTGCGGGTGTTCTAATGCTACGCACTGGAACACGCAAGATCCATTCTCCTTTGTACCATGTGGGTAGGTATTATAATACTCCACCACTCTCATATAAAGTATTTTTCTTTTTTCTCTTTTTCCAATGTGGGACTATTCCCAAAAACCCACAAAAGGTATTTTTTCAAACAACTTTTTATATATTATATATTATTTTTATTATTAAAATGTATTTTATTAAAATCAATATTTTTGTAACAATCCCTCACTTGATTTTTATAAAAATATATTTTCTCAGTTAAACATTTCTGCAAGAATAATCAGCTTATATAAAAAAAAAAAAATCTTTCGATTTTAGTCTTTCCTTAGTGTAAGTATCTCAAAACTCTGTCGAAATGACTGGTAACCACAACTTTGAACCAGTTATTCCTATATAACAGAGTTGGAGAAACCACACACATATTCGTTATATATTTAATAGAGTTCACAATCTTGCTCAGCACAATTAATGGTCATGTGCTTATCATATTTCGTGAACGATCCCGAGAGAAAACTCCTAACTCTCATGAGAGACGACACCATCTCTACGTTCATATAGGTGAAATCCTTCCAGTGTCTCCGTTAATATAAAACACTTGTCCTATAGACTGGATTTCATTAAGAGTTCTAAGACTCAACCCTCTTTTGTAATGCTCAACACCTATCTATTATAAATGAAGTTTTTATAATTTAGTACTGAAAACTTTCCACATATCAGTGACTTGTTCTTACCCATTAAATCCAAAATTAGAGATTTTCTGACTTTAAGTTGGGTGACTATCACTGGTGGAATTTGGTTAAAGAGTTTCAACCCCATCCATTTAGATGTGGCCTTTACTACCTCTCTCGGTAGAAGTTTAGTAAAAGGATCTGTCAGGCTGTTGCTTGATTTTACATAGGAAATAGCAATGATTCTATCTTGAATCAATTGTCTGACATAATCATGTCAAAGACTGATATGTCTAGACTTACCATTATAAGTACCGCTATAGGCTCTAGCTAATGTGGCTTCACTATCACAATATAGTGACACAACCGATATATGCTTTACACAGAAAGGAATTTCTAATAGAAGATCCCTTAGCCACTCAGCTTCTTTGCCCGTTGCAGCCAGGGCTATGAATTCAGACTCCACAGTCGAGTGCATTATGCAAGTCTGTTTCTTGAATCTCCAAGATACAGCTGCACCTCGTAGGGTGAATACCCACCCTACAGTAGACTTGTTATCCCCTGCACTCAATATTCAGCTCGCATCGGTACATCCTTCGAATACAACCAAAAATTCTAAATAAAATAGTTCTAAGGCTTTGGTTGCTTTTAAGTAACCAAGGACAACTGATTGCATTCAAGTGTTCAGTACTGGGGTTACTAGTAAACCTACTAAGTTTACTCACAGTATATGCGATATCAGGTCTAGTGCATTGCATAACATACATAAGAATCCCTATAACACTTGCAAATTCTAATCGTGTAACTATTCTTCTAGTATTTTCTTTTTGATTGATACGTAGATCAAATGGAATTTTTGCTTCCTTTATATTTAGATAGTTAAACTTGTTTAATATCTTCTCAATATAATGAGATTAACACAAAGCATAACTCCCATAATATTTTTTAACTTTGATACCTAGGATGGTATCAACTTATCTAAGATCCTTCATTTAAATACGGAAGAAAAAAATTTTTTTGTTTCAGTCACATCTTTCTTTTTATTACTTATTATTAACATGTCGATAACATACAGACAAATAATAACAATATAACTACCATCTATCTTAGAATATATGTATTTGACAACTACATTATGCATGAAACCATGAGATAGTATTTTGGAATCAAACTTCTCATGTCACTGTTTTGGTGCTTATTTTAATACATACAAAGATTTGACTAATCTACATATTTTGTTTTTATTTTCTGATAGAACGAAACCTTTAGGTTATTCCATATATACCTCCTCACTAAGGTTACTATTCAGGAATGCGGTCTTTACATCCATTTGATGGATGTGAAGATGATATATGGAAGTTAGCGCAAATAATATCTTAATGGATGTTATATTAGCTACAGGTGAATATGTGTTAAAGTAATCTATCCCTTCTTTTTGTCTAAAATCCTTAGCTACTAGTCGAGCTTTAAAGGTTTGGATAGTCCCATCAGTGTTATATTTCTTCCTAAATACCCACTTAAAACTTATGGGTCTAGAACCTGGAGGTAAGTTTACTAGTTCTTATGTTTAATTTGACATTATGAATTCCATTTCATCATTTATAGCTTCTTTCCAGAAGGCTGAATCTCTAGAGGATACATCTTCTTTATATGTTTTAGGATCATTTTTTATAGTCATTACTATAGGTATTTGTCTTATAAAATTTTCTCTATCTGCTTCTACCAGATGAAAAATGACACGTTGTGAGTCTATGTAGTCATCTTTTAGACTCTTCTATATTCTTGTCTTTTAACTCCTACGAGTTTCAATAGGAGCTTCCACTATCTGTGGAGTTGTGTTATTTAGTTCTTTATTAAGAATTTGGATTTTATTATCCTTTGACTCCAAAGATAGTAAGTTTTCAAAGAATTTAACGTCTCTTGATTATATTATTGTATTAGACTCCATGTCTAGAAGTCTATAAACTTTTTTATTTTGTGCATACCCTACGAATGCGCACTTAATAGCTCTTGGTCCTAACTTAGTTCTTTTTTGTTCAGGGGTTCTGCAGTATGTAAGACACCCCCACACTTTAAGATATCGTAGGTTAGGTTTTCTACCTCTCTATGTTTCATATGCAGATATTTTATATTTTTTAGAAGAAATTCTATTTATTATATGGCACGCTGCAAACAGCGCCTCACCCCATAGATTTAGTGGCAACTTTACTCTTATTAGCATTGAGTTAACCATCTCTACTAATGTTCTATTCTTTCTTTTAGTTATTCTGTTTTGTTGATGTGTGTATAGAGTTGTACATTGATGTATCAGTACATATTCTTCACATAAGTTATCGAATTCATTAGAAAAGTTTCTCCTCCTCTATCGCTACGAAGAATTTTTATCTTCTTATTTAGTTGATTCTCTATTTCTGCTTTATATATTGTAAACATGTTCAATACTTCATATTTGCTCTTTAATAGATAAACATACATATATCTAGAGTAATCATCTATAAAGGTTATGAAGTACATTTTACCTCCACAAGTAAGAATGCCGTTTAATTCACAGATATCACTGTGCACAAGATCCAATATTTGAGACGATCTTTCAACACTTCAAAAAAGTTTCTTCATCATTTTGGATTGTATGCACACTTCACATTTATCGATTTCATTATCTATTTATGATATTAAACCATTCTTAGCCATAAACTTCAAGGTACTATACCCTATATGGGCTAGTCTATCATGCCATAGTCCAACAGATTCAACCATATACGCAGAAGTGCTACTTTCATTTAGAGAAAACTTAATCATCCCGTTATAAGTATATCCCTTTCCGATAAAATTTTCATTCCTAGACAAAATTAGTTTACCTGACTCGTACGCCACCCTTATACCTGGTTTACCCAGAAGATCCCCAGAAACTAAGTTTCACCTCATGTCTAGGATGTGCAGTACATTAGTCAGAATCACGTTCTTCCCAAAGGTAAATATCAGTTAGACAGTTCCTTTGCCGACGACCTTCGATCGGACTTCATTACGCATTTGAACTTCTTAACCATTGGTCAATTCCTCATAGGTTTTGAAGGCTGATTTGTCGTAGTACACATGTATTGTAACGACACTATCATACAACCAACATGAAACTTTGCCATGGATGGTATTTACCTCAGTGATCACAGCCGCGATATCATCTTCTTCTACCGCACTTGCCTCTTTTTTAAATTTACGATATCGACATACTCGAGTATAGTGCTCAGTTTTTCCACAAACATGGCATGGGCCTTTGAATTTTTCATTCTTCTTTTGGGTGTTTTGTTGAATTTCTCTTTATTAGGTATAAGGGAATCGTCCTTCTCGTGATTCTTGTTATTGGTGTTCTCTACTGCATGTACCTTGGACAAAACATTCTCATTATCATTCTTTCTGTTACGGTTACGGGATTCTTCCTCAATCCTAAGGTATTTTTGAATTTGTTTCACTGTGTAGTTCTCGATTTTATGCAAAAACTTCTTTCTATAGTCCTTCCACATCGATGGCAATTTAGCGATTATAACCCCGACTTGGAATGATTCAGGAAGATCAATCTTTATCACTTTGATTTTGTTTACTATTAGCTGCAGTTCTTAGATTTGGGGGAGTAGTGATTTATTATCTACCATGTTAAAGTCAAAATACTTGACGATGAGAAATTTGTTAGTCCCTTCTTCTTCAGTTTTGTATTTGAACTCCAAAGCGGCCCAAATTTTCTTTGCTGATGATGTCTGTTGGTACAGATCGTATAGACGGTCGAAGAGTGCATTCAAAATGTGTCATCGATACAAGAGTTTGTCTTCAACTCGTTTTGTGCGGGCAGCCGCCTGTTTAGGCGCATCGTTATCGATTGCTTCAGGTAGCGCTTGCAGGTTTGAATCTAGTATGTAGTAGATCTTCAGCGCCGTCAAGAGAAATTTTAGCTTGTCTTGCCATCTTGTAAAATTGGTTTCATCGAACCAATTAAGACGTATCAAGTCCTGATTCATCAACTTAATGGATGAAACGTTGTCGGCTTCCATAAATTAACGCTTTAAGATTGTTGGAAATTATACAGAATTATAATATTTCTGTAAAATATGGAACCCGAAAGATCAAAATAATCTATACTAACGACAGGCTGAAACACGTTTGAGACACTTTCCTTAAAGCGTTATTTGCCCCTACTCAAAAGATTGAGTATGCTGATAAGTTATAGGTAAATCACTTCTAGAATACGACAAGCCTGGTGTGGGTCTGCATTCAATAAATACGAAAGCCGACTAATGGAACTCTGTTACACAGTCTGACAAAAATACATAAAAAGAAAAAAATTCCAGAATAAGAAAGAAGAGAAGAAGAATATTTAGAACTTAGACCACTGTACTGGTCTATTTTTACTGATCTTTAGTAGCTACTATTCAGATGAACGTTCTAGAAAACACTTTCTGGTCTAATTCTCAAGCAATGTTTCAGACAAACCTTATTATGCTACTGGAATTATTGTTGTATAGAGAAGAGTGGCTTAGGCTTATTTCGTATGGGTCTACTGGAGTGGGTTGAGTGAGATAGATTGAAAACCCATCCAGGTCCTCCTTTTATAAGCTTTGGTGGCTAGGGGTTATGGTCTAGGGACATAAATCCCATTAATACAATTTCTAGCTATAGAAAAACTAGCCGTTATATGGCCGTTTGAGCGACACGATGTGCACGTGCGAAGTGCAAAGTGCGCCACTAGCGCCTCTACAGCCACACTGCCTCATATGCCCACGCCCTTGCACCAAGCCTGTGACTGAGTCCGTGCCTGAGCGCAGCAAGTTCAATTTTCCTTTATACCATGTGGGTAAGTATTATAATATTCCACCACTCTCATATAAAATATTTTTCCTTCTTTTCTTTTTCCAATGTGGGACTATTCCCAAAAACTCACAAAATGTATTTTTTCAAACAATTTTTTATATATTATATATTATTTTTATTATTAAAATATATTTTATTAAAATTAATTTTTTTGTAATACAGTGTGTCCACCAAGTGCATCCCACCACAAATGAACTAAAATGAAATAGAAAATAAGGTTCACGCGTCTACGTTTATGAAAATTAATTTTATTTTTTTAAAAAAACAAGTTTCTAGAGGTTAGAACCGCGTGAGTTGGCCTCTAGGGAAAAAGTCATGAACCACGCATCTACGTTTATGAAATTTAATTATTTAAAATATTGGGACAAAAATACCCTTCTCACTGATATTGTACGTTTTATTGTTTTTATTTATTTCTGCTTAGATTAGATACTAAGTTGTACGGTGCACCTGAGAGCACGGGAATTGCCTTGCCTCCACATTGCTTGCTGTACATTTGGCATAAAGATCATGAACGGCCTCCAATATACACACACGCACGTGTAACTCAGTGTAGACGTTTTTAAGAACCCATTGTACTTGATTTGACTCCAAAACCTGAGCCATTTATGTGAAAAAGCACCTCATAGATGCTCAATTGTTACTTTGATCCAAAGCTCTGATAGCCATGAAAAATGAAAACAGCGTCCTCCTTTGATGTGCATGTATTTCTCTTTTTTATAGCGCAATAGAATTCTAAATCATGGTGAAAACATATCACTTAAGGTTTTTTGAAATTTCACATAACATAGACCTTTCAAATTAAACGCGCATGACACATATAAAAAGGTATATAGGTGAGCCTGGCTATATATATATATATATATAGAAATCCTAATTCTTAACTATCTAATCAATGATCATCGTAATGATCAACTGATTGCATGTGAAACATGTCATTTTGACGTCCACTTGCAAGCCACCTATTAAATACTTTGGTTCTTTTTTTTGTTTTTTTTTGTTTTTTTTAAACATTCGAACTTGGTCAATATGTACTGTTTCGTTCTGATCCATGTACGTCATTTGTATGACAAACGATAAAGAGTTTAGGCTCCTGCAGTGCATGTCCTTGCACAGTTTATCATGTTCACATGTGGCACTCATGTACGGTTATCTGGACCATCCAAATTGTGGATGCCATTATGGATAGAGTCTGTTCCTAAAATGAGACTCATCAAGTAATCTTAACCATCTAATTAATGGCCATGAAATGGACAGTTAAAACGTAAAATGATAAATGGTAAATTTAAAGGGAAAATTCAGTAGCTGATATTATCTGCTTAGAGCAAATTTTTCTCATCATGCTCCATCCACAGTTCAACTAGCGATATGGACAGTATGGATTTCCGTAAAACGATGCCATATGTACGGTTGAAGCAACAGCAACATCTTCTAGATGGTGCAAAGTAAACATATGAGCCCAGGCACGCGAGTGGGCTAAGTTTAAAATGCTTCGACCGATTTTGAGACTAAAAATATAGTACTTAAAGGACTTCATGACGGTATGATGACCAAGTCAACAAGGTTAGGTTTTTTAGTTTATTCACTCAAATACTATTAGGAGTTGAAAACTAATGCATGTTGTGGTCTATAATCTCCACACATGCAATTATTCTACACCGTCTAGTCCGGGATAATAAGGGTTCTGAGCACCATACGACAACTACAGTGCTCGTTCGCTACTGTACACGTGGCATGTGCTATTGTTCATCCAATTCATACCAACTAGATAGTAAGGCCCACTCTAGATTGATCATATCTCCGGAATCAGACTTCTTAAACAAAATCTGTCATCTGATTAATGGTTTTTTTTTTTTTGTTGAATTTGGACCGTCCGCCTATTGCCATTCTTTAGATACACCCACATTTGAGTGGCCTTAGGTACTTTTTAATTGTCAATGCAGTCCCTCTAAGTAGGTCAATTCGTTGGTCGGTTCAGATTTGAAGTACGTGCCACGTGTAGAGTCGCTTGCACCGTACCTGTGGTCCATCGGAGCTCAGTTACGATTATTACGTAAAGGGCTAGAGATCTCGTGACCTTCCTCAGATACGAGACCTATGTCCTCATGACCTTCACACCCAGATCCATAGCTTAACCTGCAGACTGAGTAGAGATACCTCGTTTCAACACTTGAGGTCTTGGCACCGATCCCTAGAAGGGGTGGCTAATATGGGGTGTGTGTACTGACATGGGCGTGTACTAACAAGCTAACCCAAATAATAATAATAAAAAAGTTCTCATGGCCTTCCTCAGATACGAGGCTAAGTTCTCATGACCTTCCTCAAAGATTTAAGTCACATTCACTCACTCACACACACACACACTCTCTCTCTCTCTCTCTAAACAAAAAAAGTCTCTGTTAATTAGTCGTCTGTGATCATGGGTGTTTGATTGGTGTGCCAACCTCTCTTTCAAGTACCATCCATCTACGGATAGGAATCCAATCATGCTGTTTCTAAATAATTAACTTCTCTCTCATTTTAATACACCAGTCTCAAATTCATGTCGTGATTCCTACCTTCCATCCTTAAACGGTGGGAGATTGGTAAGTTGGGGCTCTTAAAATATGTTTACTGAGAAACTTAGGTAGTTTGAAAGAGTATAATTAATGAGGTTTTTTCACTGTACTCAACCGGTCGTGGGCTGGTATTCGACCGATTGTGGGCTGGTATTCAATGAGTCGTGACACGACTCAAAGTTCAGCGAGTTTGGAATGATTTTCTTTGAGGTGCTCGACTCGACCGGTTATGAGTGGCAGACGACCAGTCGTAGCTAAGCAAATTCGTTCCGCAATTTTGCGTGAATTTCGTGTCGCAAGTCCTTTCGCAACTAGAATGCGGAAGGGAGTTTCCTAAAACTATAAAAAGAGATCCCTAAGGTTTTTACCTCTTAAGGTACACGACCTCATGGCTTTTACTTCTTTGAGGGTTTTCTACATAAAAATCTCTTATGTGGTGTGTGATTGTGCTTTGATTTATTTCATTGCCTTTGTTATCCCATAATTCTGATTTGTTCTGGAGGGCTAAATCCTGAAGTTTTGTGCAAGGCCCCCAACAAAGTGCTATCAGAGCTAAGTTTATTGAACGGGTAGGATCGGTTTGAAATTATAAAAAGTGGCTCATCAAGGATGATCAGCCTCAATGGGTTTAACTGGACCATATGGAAGGCTAAGATGGAGGACTTGTTTTGTCGCAAGGACCTACATTCTCCAATTTTAGGCATATCAGAAAAATCCAAGGATATGTCTGATGATAATTGAAAGAAGATGGACAGAAAGGTGATGGGGTTTATTGGACAATAGCTGGATGATTCTGTGTTCCACCATGTGTCTACAAAAACCTCAGCCGCTAGCATATGGCTGAAACTAGAAGGGTTGTATGAGAGGAAGACAGCCAGTAATAAGATTTTTCTGATAAGGCGACTTGTGAATCTCAAGTTCGAGAATGGTGGTTCTGTGGCTGAGCACATGAATGAAGTCAGCAATATAGTGAACCAACTCTCCTTTATGAAGATGGTACTAGATGAGGAATTGCAGGCTTTACTTTTGCTTAGTTCATTACCAGACAGTTGGGAGACATTAGTGGTGTCTCTAAGTAACTCCGCACCAGACGGAAGGATATTCATGGAACTGGTGACTAACTGTCTCTTCAATAAAGAGACAAGGAGGAAGTCTCAGGGGTCTACTCAGCAAGAGGCCCTTGTAACATAGGAACGGGAAAGAGAAAAGAACAGGAAGGGTGAGAATGCCCGAGATAAATCAAGAGACAAGTCGAGTAACAGAAAAGATATTGAATACTGAAATTGTAGCAAGAAGGGCCATTATAAGCATGAATGTCGTAAGGCTAAGAACGACAAGAAAGGAAAAAGAAAGGAGAAGGAAGATGAATCAGATTCCACTATGGTCGCTTCAAATGGCGACGTTGTAGTTATTCTTTCTACAGATCATAATGTATGTCTCACGGCCACGAGTCAGGACACCGACTGGGTGATAGACTCAGGAGCCTCTTTTCATGCGACTCCACATAAAGACTTCTCCACAAGCTATAAATCAGGTAACTATGGGACCGTGAAGATGGTAAATTCTGGTGTATCAAAGATCGTAGGGGTCAGTGATATTTATGTGAAGACCGATGTGGGCTGCACATTGGTCCTTAGGGATGTGAGGCATATCTCAGACATTCGCCTCAACTTGATATCGACGGGAAGGTTGGATGATGATGGCTATGAAAGTTGGTTTGTTGGTAGGTGTTGAAAGCTCATCAAGGGTTCGTTGATCGCAGCCAGAGGAAAGAAGTGTCACAGCCTATACAAGGTATGTCTCAGTGTATGCAAGGGTGAGTTGAACGCAGTGGAAGATTCAGCAATTGACATGTGGCACAGGCGTCTAGGCCATATGAGTGAAAAAAGACTTCAGCTACTAGCAAGGAGGCAGCTCCTTCTAGACGTGACAGGTATGCCTCTCAAAACGTGTCTTGATTGTTTATCAAGAAAACAACATAAAGTTTCATTTGTTAAATCTACTTCTCATGTTAATAAAGTGCATGCATTAATTTAGTTTATTCTAATGTTTGTGGTCATTACCTTTTGTTACTTTTATAGATGATACATCTAGGAGGGTTTGGGTTTATGCATTGAAATCGAAGGACGAGGTCTTTGGTGTGTTTAAATTATTTCATGATATGGTCGAGAGAGAGACATATAGATCATTGAAGTGTAACCTCACTGACAATGGTGGTGAATACATTTGCGACTTTCATGAGTACTGCAAGTCCCTAAGTATACGACATGAATGGACGGTTTCCAAGAACCCCCAGTATAATGGTGTAGCTGGGCGAATGAATCGCACCATTGTTGAGAAAATCAGATGCATGTTATCCCATAAGAAATTGCCCAAGACATTCTGAAAAAAAACAATGCACACAACAGTGTATCTGATAAACAGGTCTTCATCAGCCTCATTGAATGGAGAAGTATCTAAGAAGGTGTGGACTGGACATGATCCATCGTACAGTCATCTCAAGGTATTTAGATGTAGGGCATCCGTTCACATACTAAAGAACAAGAGGTCCAAGCTCGATATGAAGATCATGCAGTGTGTGTTCTTAGGGTACAATAATGAAAAGTTCGGTTACAGATTGTGAGATCCAACCGAGAGGAAGCTCGTCAGGAGCAGAGATGTGATTTTATTTGAAAATTGGTGTATAGAAGACATTGATAAGTCAGAGAAGAACCAGCCTAGTTCAGGTGAGCTAGAGGACATGGATCCGATTATTCCTCCCGTGATGCCTGATGACAGGGGAGTATAGTAAGGTGTAGAGGACGAGGGAGTTTCTTCAGAAGATGGACCAGGGGAGCATCCCCCACCTGATCCACAGGTGAGGAGGTCATCTAGTGACAGGCAGCCATCCAAGAAGTACTCGCCGTATGAGTACATTATACTGACTGATGGGAGAGAGGAAGAAGACTATTCTGAGGCCCTAGCTGATGAGCATAAGGAGGAGTGGTTAAAAGCTATGCAAGAAGAGATGAAATCCTTACACAAGAACCACACCTATGATATGGTGAAACTACCTAAGGACAAGAAAGCTTTTAGCAACAAGTGGGTGTTCAGAAAGGAGGTTAAGTAGAAGAATTCACAGATGAGGTTTAAGGCTAGACTTGTGGTAAAAGGGTTCAGTTAGAGAAAAGGCATGGACTTCAAAGGGATATTCTCACCAGTGGTGAAGATGACATCCATACGAGTGTTGCTTGGGTTGGCGGCTAGCATGAATTTGGAGATAGAACAGTTGGACGTTAAAACCGTTTTCTTCCATGGTGACCTGGAAGAAGAGATCTACATGATCAACTAGAGGGGTTCGAACTTAAGGGCAAAGAACACATGATGTGTAAGCCGAAGAAGAGATTGTATAGGCTGAAACAAGCTCCACAACAATGGTTCAAAAAGTTCGATTCGTTCATGTTATAACATGAGTATAACAGAACGGAGTCAGACCACTGTGTGTTCACGCGCAAGTTCTCAGATGATGATTTCTTAGTTCTGCTATTATACATTGATAACATGCTCATCATGAGAAAATACATCAAGAAGATCGATAGACTGAAACAGGAGTTAGGAAAGTTGTTTGTGATGAAAGACTTGGGCCTGACTAAACAGATCCTAGGAATGGAGATAACCCGTGACAGAAGCACTAAGAAGCTTTGGCTGTCACAAGAGCGGTATATTGAGAAAGTCTTAGAGTAGTTCAATATGAATGCAGTGAAGCCGGTCAGTACTCCACTAGATGGTCACTTCAAATTGAGTGACGAGCAGTGTCCCAAGAGAAAAGCAGGGGTGGAAGAGATGCAAAAAATACCCTACGCGTCAGTCGTAGGAAGTTTGATGTATGTTATGGTGTGTACACGCCCAGACATAGCATATGTGTTTGGTGTTGTTAGCCGATATCTCGCCAATCTTGACAAAGAACATTGGGCAGCGGCGAAGTGGATACTGCGGTATCTAAGAAGCTCATCCAGGTTGAGCCTATGCTATGGTGATAGTAAACCTGTGTTAGAGGGCTACACAAATGCAGATATGGCAGATGACATAGACTCCAGAAAGTCTACATCGGGGTTCAAGTTCACGTTTGCAGGCGGAGCGATTTCTTGGTAGAGCAAGCTACAGAGGGTTGTAACATTGTCGACAATAGAGGCCAAGTACATTACAGTCACAGAAGCATATAAATAGATGATTTGGATGAAGAGGTTCTTATAAGAACTTAGCCTGAAGCAGGAGGAGCACCTGGTCTATTACGATAGTCAGAGTGTTATACACTTGACCAAGAATCCAAGTCAGCATTCCAAGTCAAATCACATAGAGATTCGGTATCACTGGATCAGGGATACTTTGGAACAGAAGGTGTTACAGCTTGAGAAAGTTCACACGTATGATAATGGGTCAAACATGATGATCAAGGCTTTACTCAAGAGCAAGTTTGATGTTTGTAGAAACCATACTGGCTTGAAGAAAGTGAATTCCTCCCGGTTCAAAAAGGAAGAGATTTGATAAGGTTTTTTTCCCATGCTCGACCAATCGTAAGCCCTGCTCAACCGGTCGTGGACTGGTGTTCGACTAGTCGTAGGTTCGAGTTGTGACACGACTCAAAGTCCAAATAGTTTGGACTGATTTTCTCCGGGGTGCTCGACCGGTCGTGGGAGGTGCATGACCGATCGTAGGGGTGGCGCACGACCAGTCATAGCTACACAGATTCGTTCCGCGATTTTGCGTGGATTTCGTGTCGCAAGTCCTTTCGCAATTAGGATGTGGAAGGGAGTTTCTTAAAACTATAAAAAGGGATCCCTAGGGTTTTTCTAAGGTATGTTGTGTGAAAAAAAAGCACAAGAGGGTTTCCTGGGTTTAGGGCTATCAAAGGTGTGAGAGAGAGAAAAAAAAAAGAGAGAGAAAGCTTGTGGAAGGGAGTCGTCGTCTCAGCACTCATATGTCTTCGTAATCGGTGAGATCTCTCAATTTTCTTTATTTCTCTTACTGTTTATCTACTCTTACGTGAGTGATGAAGGTTTGATCATAGCAAGGTGTGTTTGTGATCGATTGTAACGTTCTGCTTTATAGTACATTATTGATCTGGATGAGGTCCCGTGATTTTTACCTCTTTGAGGGTTTTCCACGTAAAAATCTCTTGTATGATGTGTGATTGTGCTTTAATTTATTTCATTGCTTTTATTATCTCATAATTCTAGTTTGTTCTGGAGAGCTAGATCCTGAAGTTTTGTGCAAGGCCCCCAACAATAATGATGGACAAATGGACAGTAGCACGTGTCATGCCTACAACTTAAAACTTACCCTTCCAATTCTCACGGTCCAATTTCAATGGTTGGTTGATTGGTGGATTTTATTTATGGTCTAGATGAAACAATGCTCAACACCCTGATTTCATCAAAAAAAAGAAAAAAGAAAGAAAGAATAGACCGTTAATGAGAGGTTAAGATCACTCTGCGAATCCGACGTTTTTTAAAAAATGACCTACCGACATTAGCTCATGCAATGGTGTGGCCCACTTGAGTTTTGGATCTGTTTCGTTTTTGTGCTCTCATGGTAAAATGAGCTGGAGAAACGGATGAACGGAGTAGATGTCACACGAATGGCTGCCATAGAGCTTAGGGTTACTCAGATTACTGTAAAGGGTAATGGCGTCCATTAAAATGACACATGAAATATCATACGAAGATGTATCAGAAAATAATCCAAATGTCAAGCCGTCCATCATTAATGAAGTTGACGTCCACAAAATCTGACTTTTAATTAAAGAATGGAGATTAAAGATGAGACGGCATTTCATTAATATAAATATTAAAGTAAAGAGATGGCAGAGCTCGGTGGGACCTAAATATAAAAGACCCATCTCTCCATAGTATACGAAGCTGGTGAATTATCTATCATGGCCATCCATCAAGTGGACCTAATCATGGATGGCACATGCTTGAAAAACCACACCTCTGAGACAATCCCGTACATCGATTTTCTTCGCCTTGTGTAAATCGCGTGATCTCCATTCCTTTCCATTTTATCGTTATTCTGACCTCTTTCCTGCCATCCGTCCTTCCTCGTGGAAGCAATTGCTATAAAATTCCAGATGTTGTGTGGATTGCAAGTAAGAGAAAATAATGGCTTGAAAATCAGACCGGTCCAACTATCAAGTGGGCCACACCGTATGAACACAATGGATAGTTTAAATTAAAACCGTGGACAGTATGGTCTGATGTAAACGCGTTGCCTTCCTTATTACCGGATTGGTCTGACTCTTACACCGGCTAATCTCCACCGTTCACAGATCAGATGCCCCGCAAATACGAGGAATGTTCACACGTGTGCGCCCATTGCATGTGAAATTCACGTACAATGCAATGCACTGTAGGTGAACATTACTCAAATCCAATAATCATCTATAATATAAATCCAATTAACTTCTAAGAAAACGGTTAGATATATAACGAATAGATTCCGTTTGGCATCCTTATCCTTACATCGTGTCTTGTGTTTAATTGTAAGTTGTATTATTTTTATAAAGCATTAGATTAGGAAGCCAATCCATGCAACTAGCTGCGTCTGGGGTACCATGATGTGCATATGGCGGAAGCGGATTGCGTCCTGCAGGGCTCTGTGGGTATCACTGTAATGTATGAGTTTTATCCATGCCGTCTATCGATTTTTATGGATCATTATAGGGTATGAACTAAAAAATGAGGTAGATCCAAGACCCAAGTGGACCACACATTGGGGTTGAACGGCCACCATTAAAAACTTATAGTGAGCCACAGAAATTTGATTAGACTAATATTTGTTTTTTTTACCTAAATTCAGGTATACGTAACCTCGTGAACAGGCTGGATGGAAAGTGAACACTACCGTAGGTCAGGAATGTTTCAACGGTGGGCATCATTGTCACCACTACTTCCTATGATGTGGTCCACTCGAGCCTTGGATTTGCCTAATTTTTGCGTCCCTACCATAAATTCATCTAAGAAATGGATGGACAGCATGGATGAAACCCACATTGTATACATCACGGTGGACCCCTACCTGACCCAAGTCCGTCCTGGGAGAGCAGGACGCAGTTCGCTTTTGGTCATGGTTTCCACCCTCAACGTAATGACATAAAAAAAAAAGAAAAAAGAGGGAAAATGAGTAGACAGTGCGAGGAAAGAATGCGGATCCTCCACTTGCCACGGGCAGGAAAATCTTGCAACAAACCAAATCATCGCAGACCAGTTAATGCGGGAGTGCTGACATTGACAATAATAACATGGATCAATCATGATGCAGGAACAAAAAAGCAAGAATTTTATTGCCTATGGCTAGCGGAGGATCCGAATTTCCCGAAAAACCTCTAAATTGAGGTTGAGGAGTTCTTAATGCGTGGATCGTACTAATTCTTCCTATGCTAATCCTACTGGGATGGGAATGTCATATCAGTTAGGTTAATTTAAAACATACAAAACACATTTTTTTTTTCTTTTTTTTTTTACACCTTTGTATTAATCAGTACTGATGGAAAAAGCCTAAAAAACCTTGACATTGAGATTTTTCCATAAGATTGTGGTGTAAACCAGATTAAGAGATTTGTGTGACGTGCACATGTTAAAGCTGTGTTATAATGGTGGTCAACGTGATGAAAGGGGTGGTATGGTGTGTCACGTGAGCTCTTTTCGTGAAATTAATATTTTCTTTTTTCTATTCTTTTATTTTTCTTAGTGGAACACAGTTATGATCCACTGTTCCTTGGTTGTTGGTGCACCTCACTAGTGGTCAACCAATAAGTGTCATATGTCACAACTGGCTTCCTTACAAGTCCTTTAAATATATCTTTACTTTATATATTTGGTTTTATAAATGTTGTTGCCAATTCAATCAAACTACACCACACATGTAAGCAAGGGCTTGATTTGATTGTTCATATGAGAGTAAGATGTACGAACATGTCAGAGTTTACTCAACTCATTGAATTGTTGGTGTCCTTGTGTCAAGATAGACATATTTGAAATTGGACAAGGATTCAATTATCCTCTTAACTACTAGTTTGCGATTCATTCAAGCAATCTGTGAAAGATTAGAGGATAGCCCTTATGGATGAGTTTTTTTTACCTTATGTCAATAGATGTATGTGTAAGGCCTTAAATATTTTTTTTCATCATTTTTTAAGTTTGTATATCTCTGAAATGAATAAGAATGTGCAAATAAATAGAGTAAAGCTAAACAAATGACAACTTTGTTGATATTAAAATGTGTGGTCTATTATAATCAACTAGATAAATAAATAAAAGAAAAATTAAATTAGGATAAATACATTATTCACTCATCGATATAAACAATCAAAGCTAGTAGTTAGCAGAATATGACCGAATTGATATGATCAACTAAATTGAAACTCAATTAAACATGATCTTACAACTTAAGGTCGAAGATATTTACTCATATTCGTAAAACACTTTAGGGAGAATCATTATACAGTAGCTACCTATACTAAGCTAAAATAAGGAAAGATAAATGAAAAGTAGATATATGTATTTTGTGTATGGAGCTTCAATCTCTTCTTCATATAAACCTTTTATAGCTTATCGGAGCGGTGAAACCCCTAGCTAGGCTTCATTGTTGCTTTTGAATCATTCATACTTATGTTACAATTTTGGATATATGAATCTCATTGAAAGCTTTGGATTTGACTACCTGGATTAGGAAGAAAAGACTCTAATCATATTCAGACTTGTTAACTTGCTGAATCTTTTTTTCATATCTGATTTGTCATAAATATGTTTATAGCTCAGTAAAGATCAGTCTTGGCACCTGTTATTGTGCCTCAATGGCAGACTCTCTGGAGTTTCAACATGAGGTTGAAATTCGAGCATCCCTTGTGATGTGAGTGCACGAGAGAGAGTGGGGCGTGAGTACATGAGTGCGTGAGTGCAATAAAATCATAGCTAGTAAATATTTTCCCTCTCACATTAATCATGAAACTCGTGGTGTAAGACTGACCCGTAGTCATAAACTATACGTTATCTTGCCTATCATCATTGACTTTTCAGGGCATATATACTTAATCTTTGGGCCATTTATCAATTGATCCGCGGTGAACATTCCCAGGCTCAAAGAATTTGCCGGCCCACTCATGGAGTGGACCAGGTGCACATGATAGAGATATGACAGAGATAGACAGAAAAGGACCACCGGCCTATATTTAGCCTACACATGTCACTCACATAATAAGTGGAGTGGTACGGCCAGATTCCTGGGCAATGGCATGCGTGTTGACTGTAGTGAATGAACTTTTTCTCCAACTGGGGGCTAGCACAGGGCCAAGCAAAGGCTCAAACATGGGGCTAGCACAGCAAGCCCAGCTTAACCTAGAGATGGCCCAGCCTAAAAATTGATCGAACCTTGTTTATCACAGTTAATTTTCTTAATTTATCGGTCTTGGTGAAGCAGGTTACACGTGCGCAAAAGAAATAAACATTCAGAAAAATGAAACCAACACTCTACCTGTAGAATGCAAGTGTTGCCTCACTGCGGGCTGGAATGGCATACTGACAGGTTAGAATACATGTACATATAAAAGTGGTCCACGCTGAAATGACTTGAGCCCAAAGGCAGCTCGAAGTTTGATCAGGTTAGCTGGCCATAGGCCCAGCTAATGGCTCCAAGCCAGTTAAAAGCCCACCCAGCCCATTGCCACCCCTAATGGCACATAAGTAATTTAGGCTAAACTGCATGCCTAAATCATGAGTCCTAGTTTAGATGCATTATGGACTCAAAAAAAAAAAAAAAAAAACACGGTTGGTTAATGATCTGGCCATTGGATCCATTGGACATTAATGTTAAAATTGAAAATTATCCAATGGTCCAATCCCTACAAACAAATCACCGTGAATAAGGAGTTAATATTGTTGAACCAATCCGATTCTGGGAATGTGAATTAGCCCCAACAGATTCCACAATATAGTTGTTTAACCTCAGTTAAGGCAGGCCATATTTTTAATTTCTAAGTGCCTGAGTATCAAGTGTTGCACCCTGCCAAAGTATCAAATAACTCCCCCACAAACTGTATGCCTAAATAGACTGGAGCTATAACAGCAAGCCCAAGCTTAACCCAGTCTATGGCCTTAAAAGTGTTGGGCCAGTCCTACTTAGCTTATCTGGGCCCACCGGCCACTGTCACCCTATATGCCATTAGGGGTGCCAATGGGCCGCACCAGGGCCAAGCAAAGGTCAGCCCTCGCCCAGCCATACAACCCTAGCCCTAGCCTAAGCCTAACAGACTAAAGAGTCGCAACCTAGGCCTTGGCCCGTGAGGGCTAGGGCCAAGATAGGACCGGGTCATATCAGGGTCAAGCTAGGACATGCACCATAAGTTAAAAATAAGTTATATATATGCCATGTGTACATTGGTTTATAATTGAAAAGAGTGTATATGATCAATAAGCATTTTTAGAATATCAAGGTTTTTTTCGTAGAACATTCTACTCAATTATCTCCCATATAAATGGATTTAAATCAGTACATCAATAAACTGTTCACCATCTAAATTCTGGTTAACAATTTGAAGTGCCTAAGCACGATCCCCACTCTGCGTAAGTATTAAAGTTCTTCATATTATTCACTAAAGTATCAACTACATTACTAATACTTTTATATATATATATATATATATATATATATATATATATATATATATATATATATATATATATATATATATATATATATATATATATATATATATCATATGTTATGCCCTTTAGGCTTGTTTGATTTTTCCTATTCTTTGTAAATATCACTGTAAATAAGTAATCATTACTCTTTCTTTGAAAATTCAAGTGTATTACTGCTTAGTCCAAAAGGACTAACTTAAATTTGTGGGGCCACTATGACATATGTGGCATATCCACAACATCCATCCGTTCTACTGAAACATTTTGGGACATGAGCCAAAAAATGAGGAAGATCCAAAGGTCAAGTGGTCCAATCAAAGGAAACAATAACCTTAAAACATCCACTGTTGAAAGCTCTTTCCTTTATCCGGCCATGTTGATGTTTATTTGTCATCTAACCCATTCATAAGGTCACACAGGTATAGATAAGGGGAAAACACAAATATCAAGTTGATCCAACACCTCTAGGCCCTATGAAGTTTTTAACAATAGGCATTCAATCCCCACTATGTCCTATGGTGGTTCACTCAAGCTTTGGATTTGCCTCATTTTTGGACTCATATCCTAAAATTAGTTAGGGCAAGGGATGGATGGTGTGGATAAGCCACGTACATCATACATCATGGTGGGCTCCACATTTATTTCCCACATGTCCTCATTTTTAGCATTAAAAAAGAAAATGTTAATGTGAGCATTAGGAATGATGTGGTAATTAGTTAGATAAGTAATCGTTACTTATTTATAAGGTATTTATAGGCTATATGAAAAATCAAACAGCCCCTTAGGACAATGGGCACTGGCGGACTATTCATCATTGTTTCTGGCCAGACCGGCCCGAACGATATGCTTAGATCTCCAGCTAAAACCCAGCCCATGAAGCAAATTTAGTGGCCCGAGCCCTGGCCCTTCAGAGCTGGCTTACTTAGGCTGGGCGGGGCATCCCGGTCTTCCGCCCCTACATGCCATTTCTGCATTATCTGAGTATTTTTCAAGTTCCTGTCTATCATATCTCGCATTCTGTCAGCCTATTGAAGTTTTCTTTATATTATGAAAACCGATCACGTGCTTGGGCTGTGTAGCAACCCCAGAACTCTCGGATCTCATACACTTGTATCTTATTGGCACGTATAGAAGAATAAAAAACGAGAGGATTCCTTACAAAGTAGACTCCAGACATTGAATTTTATATCAAGACATGGATCGAGAGAAATAACAGTTAATAGGATCTTACAACAACAGAAATAAATAAAGGATCAAACGGCTCTCCGCAGTGTTATTGACAAAACGGGTTTTTCTAACGTGCACCAATTAGCCCCATTTAATACTGGCCGACTCATGAAGACCTTAGTGGTGCACATTAGTAAACGTGTCCCCTGTGGCTCACACTAGAAACCAATCAAATGCCAGAATGGAACGGTACGCCGGTCGACGGTAACCATGAATCGCCAGCAATAAAGTTCCCGACGGTGAATCGGGACGCTTCAGATCGGCTGGTAATGACTCGGTATCCACCCCAGTTGACTCGGTTTGACGTAGATGATCCAGACCCTACGTTCCTGTACTCGCCATAATACAAGGTGTCCAGTGCGAAATCACCTTCCCATTCCAGCCATCCAGCTGGATCAACCAAGCTATCGAGGAAGGTCTTCATATACACAGTTCTTGAGTATTGCTTCCACGGTCGGCCAAGGAACGTCTGGAACGAGCCTAGTACAGGCCTGAGGTCAGGAGCAGCCATCACCCTTGAATTATGAATCGATATTCCTGTGTTTTGATTGGGATCCGTCCTACCTTGGGCTGTTACAACGTTCTTTTGCCGGTCCATGGGCCGCCTCACGTAGATCATGCAGTTCTGGAGGACGACAGCTGCATTGCCGAATATGAAGTCAATCGTGCCATATATGTAGCAATCCTTGTAGAATTGGCGGTTGGAATGGACATAGAGGGTGTCCTGATATCCTTCAAAACCACAACGGTAGAAAACGGAGAGATCTGCACCTGAGCGTAATGCCACCGCCTGATGGTTCTCAGGACCAGCTGTGTTGCGGAATGTTATGTCGCGGGCGATGAATCCTTCGCCGGTGACAGCTGAAATTCATGAAATTGTGTTAAAATTGCATAAAAAATACATAACTCTAAAAGTGCATAGACACATGATCCCATCCTTATTGTAATCATCATTAGAGCTTGAGTTCTTTACTAGCTAATAACATAGAACACCCATATTTTGCACATAGTTTGTAAATTTTGGTAATCTAGACAATTGGTCTGATGGCCCCCACCATGTATTGGCCATACCCTAACAACCTTTCAAACTGGAAGATCTTAGCCAACTGATCTTTTGCCTTTATTACATTGAATGTGGACACTCTAGTGTATGTTTCCTCAACCATCAATTTGTAGGCTAACAATTGAAAGGTCAATATTTCTCAGGGGATTTTGTTAATCCATGATGTCGGCAAGCGATTAGATCAACGGTATTGATCGCAAAACCATGGGCCCTACATGTACAAACTCAGTCTAAGTTGTCTATTAGTTAGTAATAAAGAACTTGCTCGCATTAATCCTATTGTTATGATTCATTGTAGGTATCACCGTCTTAACTACAATAATTTAGACTTTTTGCAACGATTTATTTACCAACGAGATTAATTTCATTACAAAAAGTCAATTTTTTGAGATAACATTTTAAGTAGTCGCAAAAGATCGATTATTTACAATGACATTTTAAATCATTGCCAACAGTGAATTTCTTTTTTGCAACAAGCTGCAGTAGTCATTGCAAAACTTGTTATGAAAATTTTTCTGCAATAAATTACGTCATTATAAATTTGCGACTATAACAACAACAACAGCAACAAGATTTTCATGAAATTAACCAAGGACACAAACGTCATTATAAACTTGGCATAGAGACTATAAGAGAAAATGGGCAATAGCGGATGGATGATTGTACTTACCGACAGTGCCGGAATTGAATGTAGTAGAACCACCTCCCACGCTCCTACTACCAGTGACTATAGTATTTCTCATGCTATCTCCCACCAACATAATATTCTTCAGTTTATTTCCAATCACCACATTCTCCATATAAACCCCCGCCTTCACACGAATCACAAACCTCCCACTTCCTCTCCTTAATGCAGCCGCATCAATGGCTTCTTGAATGGTCCTAAAATCTCCTGACCCATCTTGTGCCACCACAAGATCCGCCCTCATTGAAGATGCCTGCAAGAGCTTTCTGTCGCCTGCCGATAACCAAGTTGGAACCCCATCTCCATGTTTTGGTACGGCGGCAGGTTGGGGTTTGTTAACTGCGAGAGTGTTGCAGATCAATTTAGATACATTGTTTGACATTAATGGCAATACATAATCAGTCACTCCCAACTCAACGAAACCCGTCCGGCATGTCTCGAGGTTAGTGAGAGCGGCGCTTAGCCACGTCTGTTTATCTACGTCGGTGCACTTCTGGGATGGGTCGATTGTGCGGTTGAGTTCAAGTATGGTGCTCTGGTAGAGGGCTAGGCAGTCTGCCCATGCTGCCTTTTCACGTTTGTTGCGGCACTTACTGCCGAGCCACTTGTTGTGGTTTTCGGCACGGAGCGCCCTGTCTAGTGCCACTTGCACAGCTAGCTTCTGGAAATCGGACTTTTGTTTTGGTGGGGGAGAAGAAGGTGGCAGCTGGCCCATGAAATATTCGCAAGATTTTGGGAATGGTGTTTGGCTGCACCATCCCTTGAAGTCTTTAAGGGCATCGTTGGATAAGGCAAGATAAGGAAGGAGAGAAAAGGATAGGAAGATTACAGAAAGCCCGAGCATTGTCAATGGCCTTGCTATGAATGTGGATTTTTGGTGGGTTTAGAACGAAGTATTAGTGAGGTTTTGATGGTTGGACTATGTCTACCTTTGGGTTCTTTATATAGGAGAAATGAGGATTGAGTTTTGATGGGATGCCAGGTGGTTGTTTTGGAACGTGGGAGGAGAGAGATGAAAAAAAAATAAAATAAATACAATGGCTGTAGGAAATTGTACGAAATGCATGCCGTTAGGAATCGGTGTTTTATTATTAAAATATGAGAAGTGATGGCTTCGTTGGTAAAAGCGGAGGTTTGCTAAGGCCACACTCGTATGGAATTTCTGCCCATTCGCACGCAATCAAAAGTTCTTGGATGGCACACGTGTGCAAGATCTGAGCTTTCGGTCAGGTGGTTACACTGTTCATAACTTCTGACTTTAAAAAGGGTCCGTTGCACTCCTCAACGAAATGCAATAAAAAATGAACTATGGGTCCGGTGTTTTGAATATCGTGTCACACCTGAGGAGTGAGATGGCCCGATATGCAAACCAGAAGATCTAATATGTTTAGTCCGTCTGATGGAAAGTTCAGATCTCACACATGTGTTCCATATTGGTACGTGTGATTGCGTGTGGAAGAGCAGGCTTCTACCCGCCGCATGGGCGTAGCAAACACCGGTGAATGAAATCGAATCGTTTGAGTGAGATGCGTGGTGGATCTTTTCAATGGAAGAAGGATATATTTGAATAATTGAATATTGACTTTTTTTAATTGTTGACTTGTAGATGTAGGGCCCCCTTGAAAACGCGTACGTAGGCTACAGATTGGCTAATTCCACACGCGTGTAGAGCCGCCAAAGTCTACACTCCGCACACGTGCAAATATGAAACCCGCGTGTGAGATCTGAAATTTATTAAGATTGAAAATCATGCTAAAACATCAGACACTTTCACTCTTCAGATGGGCCATAACCTACAAAGTAAGTTGACCGTTAAAAAAAAACTAGCCATTCATTTGTTTTGATATGATGTGGCCCACCTAATAGGTGCAATAGCCTTATTTTTTTCTGCCAGAAGATTTAGCAGTGTATTACACCTGATGGACAGCTCTGATCTCAAAAGAATCAGATCTTGACACATGCACCTCCGTGTGGATGAATATGGCTCCTATACGCGTATGAAATTAGCAAACCTCTTTAATCTGATGTAGATTGAAACACGTCGCTGAAATCTATTTCTGTCCAACTAATGCAACGGTGTTTTAATAAAGAGACTGGCCATACCAAAGATCCCACGCGTTTGTGGAAATCGAATTGCGTACTGAGTTACACAGTACGCTCTTATCGTACTGAGTAAACTCATTTGGGCCCACCGGGAATATACGTAATATATCCATTCCGCCCATCCGTTTTTCCATTTCATTTAAGGGGTTGAGCCCAAAATTGAAGGATAATCCAAAGCTCAAGTGGATCATACCACAGGAAATAATGGGAATAATGATTTCCACCGTTAAAACTTAATAGGCCCCCACAGTGATGTTTATTTGTCATACAATATGTTAATAAGATCATACAGACATGGATGAAGGGAAAACACAAATATAAGCTTGATTCAAAACTTCCATGCCCCTGAGAATTTTTCAATGGTAGAAGTTCAATTCACACTGTTTTCTGTGGGGTGGTCCATTTGTTCTTTTTATTTGCTTCATTTTTTGTTTCAAGCGTTAAAATTATTTGATAAAATGGATGGATGGACCGATAAAATACATAAATCATGGTGAACCTTACAGAGTTGCTTAGTACGCAATCCGCCGGGTTTGTGACATTTTCCACCGCAGGGTTACTTATTAGATAATCAGGAAACGTGGAAACCCAATAAAGACGCGTCCAATCTTTCCAACCGAAATCTAGAGAGAGAAACTTTCCAACATGGCGAATACGAATAGGTCAAATGGTCCCAGATAAGCTGTATCACGAACCAAAATAAAGATGATTTCTTTACTTGACTATTGAATCGGTGGGACATCTATTGTACGGTGGAAAATGAAAAATGTCCAATGGTCCTCTTGCGACTAAGTAGAAAGCTCTTGATGCAACGCACGCACCAGGGAATGCTACTAATTTCCAAGGATGTTAGCAAGGGTGGCAATGTGCCGGGGTTGGGACATTTAGACCAAAGGCCTAAGAACGACTGGGGGTGTAACACAGCGGTCCACTGTTCGAGCCTGAAATGATTGGTTGGGCCGGGACGGACCTTGAAATTGGTAAAATCCCAATTCTCCATTTCAGTTTTCTTAATCTATATGTTGATAAGGTGGGCCACACATGCACAAAGATGCATTTTAATCTCAAGTGGGACACTCAGAAGAACGAAATTGACAATCCACATTCAAGATGCACGGACCACTTGAAATTAAATTGGCATTTTTGTGGGATAGAGGAGATGTACTTATGAAATCGGATTTGGACGAGCTGAGTCTGGCTAAATTGACGAGGTCATGCCTGTCCTGAAAACAATAGGGCCATGCAGGCCAGACCCAAGCCAGCATATGGACCAAACTAATAGGTCCAAGCCAGGTCAGGCTCGTGGGGCCAGGCAAGCCCATTGCCACCCTTTAGGCCACAGATCATCATCCATCTGAACTGAGTTTTTGACTGACAGAATCAACGTGTAAACGACTCTGTCCTATTTTTCCGGGCCAGTGGGCCCGTCATCACGTTCGATTTTATAAATAATGAGAAATTATATTCCTGATGCGTCAAGCGCTGACGGGTGGCCTCCATGATCCATGGTCGACTGATCAAGACCATTGATTTGATGGATTTCACCATCTAAAATGTCCGTATTGGAAATTCAAACCTTCCAATAGGGCCATTTATATGAAGATGTAAATGTACACGGAATCGGGTGGTGAGGAACTCACTAGATGTATTTGTATACTTAACAGCCAGACGCTTTAATCAACGAGCTGGAGTAGCTCAGTTGGTTAGAGCGTGTGGCTGTTAACCACAAGGTCGAAGGTTCAAGCCCTTCCTCTAGCGATCATCTGGTTTTTTCTTTTTACTTTTTATTTCATTTGTACGGTTGAGATTTTGACATCAGACTTTATTTTTCATTTGTACGGTTGAGATTTTGACACAGGTTCATCCTTTGAAATACTGAAGTTCCAACTTCAAGGCCCACCTGACAAACGTGCAGTGGTCGGGCTCGTAATCTGTATTTTTGCTGATCGCTTTTTGGATGGCTTCGATAATCCACTTCTCTTGATAATTGGGGCACGTTCTATTCGTGTGATGGCCCATCAGAACAACGATTCCAACAACGATTCCGATCACCAGACGTTTGCCATGTGCACCGTCAACATGGCACTGACAGAAGTTCTAACCAGGGTTGCTGCAGTGTGCCCGATCTCTACTCTACGATCCGTGCATGTAATCATCCATCTGGACCGTTCAACGAATGTCTTACCTCATGGATGGGGCAACAGGTGCCGAACAATTACGTGGGATTTACACACATGCCATATAAATAATCCATTTAGATGGTCCGAATCATGGGTACTACTTTATACGCATACAGGGACCAAATATTAAGATTAGATAATCCCAATATCGGATTGGCGGACGCTCATCGGACGGTTCAAAATAAATAATAATAAAACACTCAACGGCTTCAAATTGTTCAATTTAGTAGAAATAATGTACGGTGTATGTATAATTTGACTGGTTCTGGATTGCGTGGTCATTCTGCTGCCATGGATTTGAATCGTCACCCTATATTATGGGATTTGATTGGGGAAGATGCTGTCAGATGTGGAATTCTGTCCAATATGTACTCCCTCTAACAATTTCAAACATGCTTTATATATGGCGCGTGATCAAATCCCATCATGTCCGGTCATCATGGACACTTGTAGTAGCAAGACGCCACGCAATTTAGGTCCCATTTAACTGTCTTAATGTTGGATGCTGATCTGACAGAGGATGTAGATTTTGGGTCCTATCTGGCGGACACTGATTTATCTGTTTATCCATGTTTACCATCTCTTTTCTTAAATCAATTTACGATACTAGCCAAAAAAAAATAGGCTGATCCAACAGTCAAGTGGACCGCACCCAATAATAAGCTTGAGTTGCATTAAATGCACATAATATTAAATGCAAGAGTTATATATGTGGTGTAGTCCATTTGATAGTCAGATACACTTTATTTTTTGGCTCACATCTTAAGATGATCCGTGACATCTACATGCGCATAAATAGGTACATCTACATGTGCATAAATAGGTACATCGTGACATGCCTCAGACAAATCTGCTTGCTTTGGGGCTAGAAAGGGTCAAAGGTAGGACGCGTCTGGGCTGCTGATCCGCTTGGCCTGACATGATAGGATTTGCTTGGGCCATCTGCAGTCTATGTATGCTTAGATTGAGTAGACCATCCGTACCATCTATGACAAGGTTACCTGGCTTGAATAAATCTAGAGGTGTACGTGCGTTGGGTCAAGTATTACTTTACTCTTGCTTGTGCTCGGTATACTCAGTCACAGCTCATATTCGGCTTGGCTCAAGTAAGCCTGAGCTGAGTTGAGCATGAGTAGAGTTAGAGTAAATTCTAAGCCGAGTTTAAATAGAGTTTTCAAGTGTCAATTGTTATATGGTTTTCTAACCTCTAAACTTGACTTGAACTTGACTCATCTTCTCTCATCTATAATGAGAGTAGAAAAATGAAAAAAAAAATCAGACACTTAAGAGTCGTTTAGCACCATGGATTCAAAGAATTTAAAGAGATTTCAAATTCCTTGGTTGTTTAGCATCTCAAAGTAAATGGGGGTTTCAAATCTCCTCACAGAGTGATTTGAAATTCACTGTTAGAGCTTAGATTATATTCAAATTAGTCCCAAAATATTATATTTTAAAAAAAAAATTATAAATGTAATGTTCAAAAAAGGCTCACTAGATAGGTGCTTACTGGGCGAGTTGCGATAGGGACTGGACGACCAGCACACAGGGTCGTGAAGCAGGGACGATCTACCATATTGGACAGGCACAGACGAACGACAGGGAGGAGCTGCAGCCCCAAACAGGGGCATCGGGCGAGCAGGGCAGGGCAAGGATGACTAGACGAACAGCGTGAAGGAAAGAGAGAGAGAGAGGAGTAACGTCCGGATGGAGATGGCCGCTAGGCGCTGGGCACTGGTATGAGGGGTTGGTGTTTTTGAAGTTTGAACGGACGGACATGAAATGTAATACCCCTAATCGAATACCAAGTCGAATATCGAGTTAAATATGTTCATGCTTATGCTTAGCTTGTACTCATTTTAGATACCTAAATTCTGTTCGTAATCAAATCTAACTCAAATCAAGTATTTTTGAGTTCAGTTGCGTGAAGAAAACAATATTTTCAAAACTAGTGTACACCTCTAATTAAATAGGGATGACTCCAAGCAAGTGAGAAATATTTATTATGATTCGGTCAACAGGCCATCGGTCTCCTGCGTATCATATGTGCCAGCGTATTAAATGACTCCCTGTCACCGATGTCATATCAAACACTCCTCCTTTTCAATCTTTAATTATTGTTCGCCCTTAAAATGAGAGGCGGACTGGCTGTTGTATCTCACACAAGTTATATAGCTGGTGTAGTGATGTTAGCAAGTTCGGTAGGCTGGATTACGAGGTATATGTTATATCTAAACCATTCATCCATTCTACGAGCTTATCTTTAGGCTTGAGAGGAAAAATAAGATATATCTAAATATCAAGTGGACCACACTACAAAAAGCTACCGTTAAAACCCTATTTGAGGTCAGGAAAGTTTTGGTTCAATATAAAATTTCTCTGTGACCTTACGAGATATAATAAATACGTAACTCTGGAGCCCATGTAACTCTGATCTCCTCTCAACCGTTCATACAACTGGAAGCTCGAGGAGCATCTGTGTTGGTCTTCACACGACACGTACCTACAGCAGCTATATATAGCTGGTGTATGGTACACCGGCCAATCCGCTTCCAAACGTTACATGGAATATATTAGTTGGACAATGGATGCTGAATTCCAGCTAAGCATCTATAACCGTCCAAAATTGATGATGATTACTTTAAAGTCGGACCATCAAATACAAGTAGTCTACCCAAACTGCAGATACACCTTTTTCTCCAATATGTGTATGACATCTAAATCATACAATAGGTTGACATACAGTCTAATAACGATCCCTCATCAGGTGGACCACACCATTGAAACCAATGTATGGTGACAATCTAACCCAATAAACAGGTGTAGCCTTACTAATGAGTGGATCAGTCTGATTTTCATGCTCGGTGATCAGCTTAACTAAAGAATATGGTGGGGCCATCATTCGGACATCTGGTAAGTTGGCGGGTAAGGAGGAGCAGGAAAGTGAATTCAGTGGGCTAGATTTCGAAATGTAAGCAACTGAACATGGCATTAGATCTTATCTCCAGTTTATCGTTCGTACCACATAATGGAAAGAAAAACCTTTCAAGTTTCAAGAATCTTGTGTTTTAATAAGTGAAAACCATGTCTCTTTGAAATCCACACCATGCATTTGTAGGTCCCCTGGGATGTCCCAAATTTGATGGGCCACACCACCTGAAGCCATGTGAAATCATGTCTAAAATATCAGCACTTGGTGGGGCCCACTTGAGTTTTGGAATATCCTGAAATTTGCTACGAGCCCTCATCCAAATGGGACACAATGGATGGGTTAGATGTTTAAACCTCATTTTATTATTCTCAACTGTTATCTATGGTACACCTAAACCATGGATTGGCCTGATTTTTAAACCCATGTCCCACCATGGAAGGGTACATCTGATTAATGGTGTGGATGCATGATACACATCACAGTGCGCCAACACTATGATGTGCAAATGAAATCCACTCCGACAATCAGATGCATCAGCTCATGTTAGGTCCAGGGACCAAAGTTCAATCCAAACCATAATTCATGTGGGCCACAGAATGGAAAACAGTTGGGAGGGGGACCCACTGTTGATTTTGTTCAGAGCCAACCATAATTTCGTGTGACATCCACTTCGACCATCAGATGCATCCCTCGATTTAGATCCAAGGCCTGTTCATGATTCAGGGTGTGCCCACAGCAAGTGAAACAGTTAGGAGGGGGACACACCATTGATTTTGTATAGGACCCTCCATGTTGTGCATGTAACATCCACTCCAGCCAACACATGAGCCACTATGTGTTAGCACTAGGTTCCTAAACCTAGGTCCATCCGTGATTCAGATGGACCTTTGGTGAGGTCCGCCAGAATCAGGGAGCGGACTGAACTTTGGTTCCTGGGCTAACGAGCTGACCGATGAACGGTGCAGATTTCATGTGCACATCACAGTGTGAACCACCCCACCCAGAGTTCGCACATTAAGCTCCCATGCACTGGAGAGCATTACTCATATCGTGAGTAATGTATGTGCGTGTATATGGATAGATATATCTATATGTATGTATACATACATGTGTATAGCACTAAAGGCAGGGGACCATTTTACCCCGCTATTAGTTGAGAGGAGTCTAAGCTTTTTTAGGTTCTTGAAAACAGAGAATGTCTTTCCAAATGGATATTTAGGGAAAACAAAAGTGTATTTGCATAGCAATTGATCTTGCACATAAAAAAAGGTCAATGAGTGACTTACATTTTATTCACAAAAAGGCTAGCACAGATTTATTTGCACATGACCCATCCCTCCTTCATGTAAGCCTTGGTCAAATGTGGTAATTGTTATGTAAGTGTGATATTCACTCCATGCAGAAGAAACTCACGCAAATTCAAAACTTAAGTTAGCCACACGATAAGAAATAATGGGCATTAAATGTGGAGCCATAGAAATTTTGGATAACTTTAATGTTATAGTTTTCTTTTATTGAATTGGTAATCATCTTATGAATGGCTTAGATAGCATATAAACATCACTCTAGATCTTTTGAAGGTTCAAATGGTGTGCATTTTCATTATTTCATGTGGTATAGCTCACTTGAATTTGGATCTGCTTATTATTTTTTTAATCACGTCCTAACATGAGCCAACAAATTTGATGTAAGGAGTGATTGTCACATGGACCTCACATTGGGCTGCGATGCAATCCACTTTAATGTTCACTCTTGCTCTCTATTTGATCTCCCTCTCCAATTTCCCTCTCTTATTACTTCTTAATGTGTGTTGCATGTGTTGTACACCTCATACAATACTATGTCTCTCATATATTAGGTCAACATAGCAATCACTGGGTTGAGTTAAGTCATGGCCTATTGAGCTTAACCCATTTATCAATTGCAACTAAAATCAACCAAGCTCTCACTTACTAAAGCACTTCCATGTGTGTGTAGGTGTCTACACCTGCCGTAATGCATTTCATGTGACTAACGAAATGATGACGTGTGTCAACACTATGTATGAATGATTGATATAATCTTATTCGTGCTTCAAGAGTATCTTCCAACCTCACTTCCTTCAACGACACATCACTTGCTAAAAGCAAAACGGCTTGGATCCTTACGCAATATTATCTCACATAATTATGCATAAAATGAAAACTTTCAAGAGACAATCAGCACTTTCACAGCAACTATGAAAACTCAACATTGCGTTGAAGCTTAAAATGGTGACTAAGTCATAGAGGAGGGGTGAATATGACAATTTAAAATTATTCACAAATTAATTCAATTTAAACCATAAGGCTAAATGAGTCTAAGATCCTATACTATAAAATATACAAAGTATTTTAAGACATGAGATAATTATATCTAGTGTGCCTAATAAATTAAACACCTAGCATACAATATATTCATGCATCCATATGAAATAGACAAATTAAATCACAAGCATAAATAAAATAACATTTACAATTGACAATTACAAACATAATGATATATACTAGTTCAACTAAATCCTTACTCCAATTCCAGATGATGAACTCAAACTTGAGTTTTTCAAATTTCACTATCTCAATGGTTTATATAGGTTCACCATTAACCTTTATAATGGTTTTCTATAAATTTACAACCAACCTTTGTGGTCCTACACAAGGACTTACATGCACTCCCGCCAAAGGCTTACATAAAGACTATGTACACTCCCGTCGAAGGCTCACTCGAAGACTTACAAAGGTTTTCTATAAATTTACCAATAACCTTTAATACACACCCATTGGTACCTCATACAGAGACTCACAAAGATTTTCTATAGGCTAACCAATAATCTTTACGTACACACCGGTTTGTAGCTCACATATAGACTTACTTGAGTTCATATTACAAACTTTGTACCCAACTCTACATAAGAATTGTTCATACAATTGACTCTTAAATAAACTCTTACTAGTTTAAATGAGCTCCATTGATAGCATCTTTCTTGAGATGCCCGATCAATTTTTATATGGCTTCTCTTCAGTTCTTTGAAGTAGATCTTCAACTCATACGATTGACTACCTTTTAATGATTTACCTATGAGGATGCCAACATAATGAGATGGTGGTTGAATCTTCTACAACTAATGGGATAGTTAGTTTCAAGAAGGGATTCACTTAGATAAGCATTTTAGAGGATAATAAATAAAGAATTTACCTATATATTAGTGTTTAACCTCTAGAGAATACTCTAGAAAATGTAAGAGAACATACATATTTTCAATGTGAGCTTTGAATACTAATATATAGTGATGAATCATAAGGAAGATGACATGAATGTCTTTGGATTATACTCTAAGGGCCTGTTTGGCCAGCCGCATTAGATGGTATTAGATGGTATTGTATTCACAAACCCATCTGATAGATGGTGCTGGCGTGTTTGGAAGAACGTCGAATACCTGGATGAAAATTACTTTGAGTTTCGCGCCTAAACCGCGGGATTTGGCTATCCGTCTCCTTGTTTTTCAAATCCCACCCTAGAGTTATAACGGAAGGGTAGAGCCTCTACTTGTGGGTCCTAACATTATGCATATTTTTCATCCAAGCCGTCCATCCGATTTTCCACGCTAGTTTAGCCTTTGAAATCAAAAATAAAGTCAATCCTCATCTCAAGTGGGCTACACCGTGAGGTACAAGTAATGGAAAGCTCCAGCATCAACAACGACTCTTCCGGTTGCATGCGTAGAGATTTGGAATGGGTTTCCACTCGTGGGATTTATCGTGAGGTATCTGTTAGATCCACACCATCTATCTCTTTATCCCAGTCATTTTAACCCTTGAGCTCAAAAATTAGTCCGATCCAACAATCAGGTGGACCACACTATAGGTGACGGTGGTTGAGAACACCTCACATGAAAGCCCCTCTGGAGTTTCGCCCACTGTTGAAACCTTCCTAAGGTCCAACATGATATTTATCTGCAGATCCCACCTGTACATGAGTTAACACAGAAACTAAAAAAAGGGAAAAAAACAAAGATCAGCATGATCGAAAACTTTTGTGGCCCTTGAAATTTTTTAATGGTGGGTATCACTCTCTCCACTGTTCTCTGTGGCGTGGTCCACTCAAGATTTAGATCGGACTCATTCTTTCGCTAATGTTCTAAAATGATCTTTCCAAATAGAAGGTGGGTGTGGATATAAAACATACATCATGATGGGACCCACAGAACTTGGCAACATCACTTACGTAGCATGTGTGCGACTAACTGCTTTGTAGCTAATCCGCTCCCGTACGGTTGTATACCAAACACGCCCACTATGCAAATTTACCAACACATCGTAAATCCATGTGTTCCCAAACAAGAATACCTGATATCCTTGCCTTTCCAAATTCACTGCAAATCTACGACAACCACTGACAGTAGCCATGATGACATTATTTGTAATTCCATCCCATCTAATACAGGCTAATGCAACTGGCCAAACAGGCCCTAAATGCATAGGATAAGAGTTGTATGCATAGAGCCTTCACTACCAAAAAATCGAGCAAAGGGCACGGATTTTGAAAGCCTTCGGCTATGGATCTAATCCGTAGTAATTTTGCTACGGATTTTATCCGTAGCTGAAATCTAATTGATCTGTACCTAAAGCCTACCCCTCACCATAGTCATATTAGATATTGATGGTGTTTAAGGGGCTCCATGGGGCCCATTGAAATATATATGTTTGATCTAATCCATCCATAAATTCTTATATATAATTTTAGTGGATTGGGAAAAACGTCATGTAGATTAAAGGTCTGACTGGACCACACAATAAGAAATCATAAAAATTGAATATCTATTGTTAATATGTTGTGTGGTCTTCTTACCGCTTCAATCTGACTCATTTTTTGCATCAACCCTTAAAATAATATTTTAAATTTAATGGACGGAGTGGATAAGTAACATACATCATGGTGGGCCCCACGGTCCTAAAACCCACGATCCTAATGAGTCGTCCGTCATGTGCCCCTCCCCAAATTTCATTCCGCCATTTTCTACCGCCCACGTACCTCTCAAAACAAGGATTTTTGCGTCCGCCCGTTTCTCCCTCTCTCTCCATCTCCTAACTCCCTCACCCTCTCTGCCTCTCTCGCACTCAGCCTCTCCCTCGCCATCTCTCAATCTCCCACTCTCCCTCACCCTCTCCCCGTCTCTCGGCCGCATTCCCTGCTCTCTATTTCCCAACCTCTCTCTCTTTCGCTAGCGTTTTCAAAATCTCCTTTCGCCGTTGTTTCTGTATCCTGTAATATCACTTGCCCAACATATATATCTTGCACGAGAAATCTCTGTGCCTATTCATCAATTAGAGGTAGAAATCAGCCTTCTAAGGCGAGATAAGAATGTTCTAATGCTGGTAATGGTGAAGCTGAGCCACCAGCAACAGAACACCAGAACCCATCTAAGTCGTGGAAGAGATGAGTTCTGGTATGGGATAGTATGTTTTCACACATATCATCCTAGCTATTCAGTATTTCAGAAATTTTACTGTAGTCTCAGCTGTTTTTATGGGACAGTATATTTTCACACATATCATGCTAGCTATGCCCAGCACCATCCAAGGGCTCGAGTTTAGGGATTAAACTTGTTGGACTCAATTGGGGAAGTGGTTGTGTGTGGGGTTTTGGTTCTTCAAGGCGAACATGTCCCAGAGAATATAGCTCGCTTTATGCAGGCTAGATTGCAAAGAGGTAAACTCCTTTACTTATAGATCAGCTTGATTTCACTTAGTTAAAAGGGAGTATTGTGTAGCAAGAGGAATTGTAGGGTCATGATGCGTCAGGATATATACACGTTCCTGTTCCCTATCCATACACATGCAGCCCATGGTTGTCACCGTGGCCATTTATCTGATGGGCCCCATCATGGATCGGTGATACCCCAATAACTCTTCAAGATTAGAGAAGATCCTTACCTTTAAGAGTTGAAAAATGAAAAATTAATTTGGTGGGATTTCCAAGGTTTGGAAGGCTGAGATCTTGCAATCTGGGGGATTTTAGGGTGTCCTTCGTCTATGCTGGAGCCAGTCAGATGAACCTTCTGGGATCCAGATCTCCACTCTATGGGTCTGACTTGTATGAACTGAGCACACAAGAATGGTAAGCATGACATGATGCATTATGGAGCTATAATTCCTCTTACCATGAGGGTTCTTAATTCTAATATCAATGCATGATAGTATTAATTGCGAGTGTTTATGTAAAGTATGATTGGGAATGAATTCATTTTTCTTAACCATACCAACCACAATATTAATACTGACACATGAAGGCATATATTCTGATACCTGACTTCCTAAATATATATTTCCCTGGCTGAAATGCCAGCTCTAAGAGTTTATTTTGAGGAGAATTGTTACAAATGGACAGGTTTTAAATATGTTAATCCTGCATTTTTCTTTAAAAAATGGATGAGTTTTAGAATATATATACAAACTTAAGCATGTTTTTGCTTTTCATAATTGTACCCACTTTCTTTGCCCTGTTCAGGGCCATCAAGATTTTGGTTTTCTTAGCTGCAGCATCTCTGATTGACAAAACTATACATGTTTTTCTCTTGCAAATTTTAAGTTTACATGGTTGCATACTTTCTGGTAAATAACTTGAATCATTACCATCTTGAATTTTAGGCAGCGATCATGGAGTCAAAGCATAGATGGATGGGTGGTTGCTAACTGTTGCCTTGATAGAAGGAACCAACTTAGCAGCTATGGATTCAACTGGATTTTCAAACCCATATGTGATATTGACTTGCAATGGTAAAACAAAAACCAGCTCAATCAATTTCCAAATGCTAGATCCTTAATGGAATGGTAAGCTATTGTAATTTCTTTGTTTTGTATTTGTACTGTTAATGTATTGAGCATATTTGTGATGCCACTTAGGATATGGCAAGGGGACAATTGAATGTGTGGTTCAGCCTGAGCTCAGGAAAGACTGTTATCAAACTTGAAATTCAGGTTCTGGACTATTGTTTATCACCAATCACATCCAGACCTGGAACAGGCTTCAATTGAAAAAGTTGTTAAACATTGTCATGGGCATGGTTGTTTATTCCTTGGGCCCAAGTATCATGCCTTGGTCCAATTTGTAGTCATAAAGTTCTGCCAGGAATCCTAAAGAGCCAGGCTAGCCCATTGTAGTCCTAGCTACTAGAAGATAGTAGCTGCAGCACTTTTGCTGGAAAGTTCCTAGTAGAACAGACAACCAACTCATGATCCCAATATCTCATGTATGGATTTTTATTATCAAATTTTGTTGTGCTTGTAGAAATGTTTGAATTTGATGCAGTGGATGAGCCTCCGTCTTTAAAACCATTAAAAAATCATCTAATTTGCCAAAGTTCGAGTGCCCATTTTATAAGAAAAAAGCCCCAACGAATTTATAATCGATAGTTGTTCGGTCAAACCTAAATAGTTTTGATTCGACTAAAAATAACCAAGGTGAGTCTAAAAAGTTCTTGGACAAAAATTGACCCTTTCAATTGGATTGAATATGTATTTCAGCCATATCAAATCGAGGTGAAGGTTCAACTGTTGGATCAAAAATATGCTAAATTTTTTAATTGTTTGCTAGACTCTTTTAGTTATTTACGACTAGACCAAAAATGGTCCACATTGAACCCAACATCCATGGAATACCTCTAAAGCCTAGTTGAACTTGATCAAATTAATTCTTAAGGCTTAGATGATCTAAACAAGTGTTTTTCTATAAAACAATGGATCATTTAGATGTTGGTTGTTTTGGAATTAAATGGGTGTAGGGCTAGGATTACTAAGGCACCTCAATTTATCTATGCGCGCAAGCCTTGATGCTATAAATCTTCAGGTCTTCAGTTGTCTTCATCTTCTAATGGAGGCTCAACCAACTCAAGACACCCTAACACACACTACTGATAAACCAAGCCACTTACATGATATAAGGAAGAATCTAAATCTAACTAAAATACTATCTTGTAACCTTTGAGGATAAAACATGGACCGATAAGGAAACTCAAAGACAGTCGGTCACTACCCTCCCAATCAATATAAGAAGCACTCAACAATGAATTCAAGACACCAACCAAGCCATCACACATGATCTCTTTTATGGCCTGACACTATTGTATCTTAGTTTTAACAATAGAACCTCCACTTTTGTCTAATCTTGCTGCAACAAGTACAGAAATTAACATAGCTTAGATTTGCCTTCAATGTCATTGTTGCAGTATGCTTAGGAATAGTGTAAATATTCATGAACTCCTTCGTCTGATCCCCAATCAATCGAGTCTTTACTTGAAGATCAAACTGGTCACATCTTGCCAACCACATGTCTCAATTAGTTGTTTGTACAAACAATCGTAAGTATTAATCTTTTATTTTTCCTAAAAAAAATAAAAATAAAAATTTTTTATTTTTCTTTACTTATTTTATTGTTGCTGATTATATTGATCATAATTCTAAATTAATAAAAGCAACGATCTGGCCCTCATTTTTAATACCTTTATCTATTATTGTATTATTGAGAAACTTAAGAATCATGATCATCGTTAAGAAAAAAGTCTTTAGCTCATTCAAAAATACTAACATTTCCCTTCCAAATTACCTGATCATTGCACATTGGTGGCTGAATAGTCAATCAACATTCACATGTTTGATCCTAAGACCGATTTGGTGCCTAAGGTTGCAAGTGTTCAATTGAACTTGTGACGCAGGGATGAACGTGATGAGGTCGATCACCGTCTTCCTCAAGGATAACTACTCCGAATCCACGGAGCTTCTCTGGACTCCTCACAGAGACTTCTCGAATCCACGAGGAAATAAAACAGGAAAATAGAAATAATTCTAATAAATTCGAAATTGATTGATGAATAATTAAAAACGAGTTTACACCCCTTTAAATAAGGGAACCAAGCTACATGAAAGAAATCAGACTCATACTACAACTAAAACTCCTAGAATTCGCAACTTACTATAAATAGTAAACTTACTATTTATAGACGGTCACGATGTCTACTAGTGCGCAAGGTTTTCGGCCAAAAATAGTAAGTGTCCTATTTGGCTTCAACAAACCGTTCTCCTAATTATTTTAAGCACTTTTCATGTTGGACACAACTCCTAAAGCCCAACGGATGAAAAGTTATACTCAAACTAAAACTTACTATTTATAGTAAAAACAAAATTAAAACGAGGAAACGACCGTCGATCAGGGGGTTTTTCGCAAATCCGGGCTGCGCAACCCGGCGTAACTAGGTTGGTTGGCTAAAGTAGCTCGTTCTACCCCAAAATCATATATTTTACGTCGGATAACTCATTCCGGATTGTGAGATACGCCCGATCTAAGGTCCGATGGTCCGGATCACTTCTGTCGCCGACCGTGCCTTTTCTGATCCATCTTAGCCATGAAATTGTCCGCGACCCGCTCTACATCAGTCCCCTCCACTTGAAAAGAACTCGTCCTCGAGTTCTCCTCCTGCGCTGGTTCATGATACTCGGTCAGGTCCGCAACGTTGAAAGTCCGTGAGATCGCCATGTCATCTGGAAGATCAACAACATAAGCATTGTCATTGATCTTTCGGATGATCGGTACCGGTCCAATCTTCTTATTCTTCAGCTTGTTGTACATCCCGGTCGGAAATCTTTCTTTTCGCAAATGGACCATTACCTGATCGCCCACCTCGAACACCTTTTGTCGACGATGCTTGTCCGCTTGTTCCTTGTACTTTTCGTTCGAGGCATGTAGCTTAGTCTGCACCTCCGCATGAATACCCATGATCCTGTCTGCCATATGTTCTGCTGCAATACTCATGCCTGGGAGCTTGGGCAGAGGGACCAAGTCTAGTGTGTGGCGAGGTACTCGTCCGTAAATAACCTGGAACGGAGATTTTCCTGTCGAGCGGTTCACCATGTTGTTGAATGCAAACTCCGCTTGAGACAAGGCCAAATCCCACTGCTTCGGTTTCTCTCCTGAAATACATCGAAGGAGGTTTCCCAAAGTACGATTCACAACTTCGGTCTGCCCATCAGTCTGTGGGTGGTAAGCACTGCTGAATTGAAGTCGTGTATCGAATCGAGTCCACAAAGTCCGCCAAAAGTGGCTAATGAACTTCGTGTCACGATCAGAAGTAATGGCTTTAGGGACCCCGTGTAGCCGTACGACCTCCCTGAAGAATAAATTCGCCACATGTGTTGCATCAAGGGTCTTCTTGCATGGGATAAAGTGCGCCATCTTGGAGAAACGATCGACCACTACGAACACCGAATCCATGCCGCGCTGTGTTCGTGGAAGACCAAGTACGAAGTCCATTGATAAATCCTCCCAAGGACCGTCAGGCACAGGTAACGGGGTGTAGAGGCCCGTATTCTGAGATTGTCCCTTGGAGGTCTGACAAGTATGACAACGTTGTATGGCTCTTCCCACATCACGTACTAATTGCGGCCAGTAATACCGCTCTTCTACAAGAGCTCGCGTCTTGTCTCGTCCAAGGTGTCCACCGAGGCCACCTCCATGTAGTTCCTGAATAATCTGCTCCCTTAGAGAACTTTGGGGGATGCACAATCGATTCCCTTTGAAGAGAAAACCATCCTGTATATGAAAGTCACTGGGGTGACCTTCTTGGCACTTCAACCAGGAATCTTTGAAGTCTTCATCCTCGGCATATAGCTCCTTGAGACAGTCAAAGCCGACCACCTCATTGCTCACCGTAACAAGTAGTGACGCACGACGGCTAAGTGCATCAGCCACCTTATTCTGCTGACCTGACTTATGCTTCAGAACAAACGTAAATTCCTGTAAAAACGCAACCCATCTAGCATGCACACGATTCACGTTAGTCTGACTATTAATAAACTTTAATGCCTGATGGTCGGTGTACAGAACAAACTCCCTCTGAATCAGATAATGCCGCCAATGTCGCAGCGCCTGAACAACTGCGTACAACTCAAGCTCGTAAGTCGACCACTTCTTTCGGGCTTCACTGAGCTTCTCGCTATAGAAGGCTACCGGCCTGCCTTCCTGTGATAATACTCCTCCTATTCCGACATATGAAGCGTCACACTCCACCTCAAATAATTTATCAAAATTAGGAAGCACCAAGATCGGTGTTGTAGACAAACGATGCTTGATCTCCTGAAAGCTCTTATCAGCTTTATCGGTCCACTGGAACGGCCCTTTTTTCATGCAGTCCTTTATTGGCGCGACTATGGTGCTAAAATCTCGCACAAATCGACGATAGAAAGTCGCCAGTCCGTGAAAACTCCTCACCTCATGAATGTTTGTCGGGATCGGCCATTCCCTAATAGCTCGCACCTTTTCATCGTCCACCCGAATTCCTGTGGACGTTACAACAAATCCTAAAAACAACAGGCTGTTAGTTAAAAAACTACACTTTTTCAAGTTGAGGTACAACTTGTTATCTTGTAGGACCTGCAGCACCTGCCTGAGATGTTTCTTATGCTCCGCCTCATCCTGGCTATATATCAATATGTCATCAAAATATACTACCACAAATCGGCCAGTGAACGGTTTTAAAACTTGATTCATCAAACGCATAAAAGTACTTGGTGCGTTCGATAGGCCGAAAGGCATGACTAGCCACCCATATAACCCTTCCTTTGTCTTGAATGCCGTTTTCCATTCATCGCCGGGTCGAATACGAATCTGATGGTACCCACTCTTTAGATCGAGTTTAGAGAACACTTTAGCCCCTTCTAACATATCGAGCATGTCGTCCAACCGTGGTATTGGAAACCGATATTTAATAGTAATTTTGTTAATTGCTCGGCTGTCGACACACATGCGCCAGCTTCCATCCTTTTTTGGCGTTAATAATGCTGGTACAGCACATGGGCTCATGCTCTCTCTCAATAGACCCTTACGGATCAATTCCTCCACTTGCCCCTGAAGTATCTCACACTCCTTCGGACTCATCCGATAATGAGGGCGATTGGGCAGGCTAGCCCCAGGGACGAGGTCTATGTGATGTTGGATGTCTCTCATGGGGGGTAATCCATCAGGTAAATCTTCAGGCCAGACTTCTTTGAATTCGTTTAGTAACAGTCTTAAGCTTGGAGGGATGTTTGAGGGTTCCTCCTTCTCGCCCTTCACCACTACGGCATATACCTCGCCGGTTTCCTTGGACTCCTCTATGAAATCCCGAATGGTCAAGAGAGAACTCCCCTCCACTTTAGAGGCTTCAGGGTGATTCTCTGGTGCCATAGGGGCAAGGATTATTTTTCGACTATCCTTGACGAATATGTAGACATTGTCTCGCCCCCGATGGGTCGCATCACGGTCCGACTGCCAGGGTCGACCGAGTAGCATATGGCAGGCTTCCATGTCAACCACGTCACAAAGTATCTGATCCTTATAATGTTTACCAATTGAAAACGAGATAGTGCATTGTTCAGTTACCTTGGTCTCGTTCACTTTTTTTATCCAGCCTATTGAGTACGGGGAAGGATGTTTCGTCGTTGGTAGCTGCAACTTATCCACCATCACTCTTGAGACGATGTTCTCGCTGCTACCACTGTCTATGATCACATCACAGACTTTTCCGCTGACAGTGCACCGAGTACGAAATATATTGTGCCGCTGTGGATGTAATTCCTTTCGTGGGGTATACAGTAGTCGCCTCACAACGAGAGATTCGCCACGATCTTCGCCTGTCACTTCATCGCCACCTGCTATTTCTTCAGTGGTTTGTTCATATTCATCAAAGCCATGATCCTCTTCCACGGTCTCATCTTCAGTGCCCCCTTCGTTTATAGTCAAGTGCGCTGCCGGACGTTGAGGACAAGTGTTTGATAAGTGGCCTGGTTGGCCACAGCGGTAACAATTGTTCGGCCTTGGCCGAGCATAAGGATTCGGAATCCTACTAGGGCCCGCTGTTGTGGGTGCTGCCCGTTGAGGTCTGGATGGTCCGCTCCCCGTATCACGGTTCGCGGGTGGAGGAGGTTGAGGACGTTCTCCTACCGGATCTTTTCCTCGAGCCAGCACTGGATCCTGTGTGGGACCTGTCATAGGGGGTCGATTTGAAGGATAGGGACGAGCAGGAGCTCTTGCAAGCTGCGTTTCTGCCCTTCCTGCCAATTGAACTGCTTCATCTACGGTCCCGACTGGGTACATCTGAACTCGATCCTGAATTACCGGTCGCAACCCACCTATAAATCTTGCTACTTTCTGTGACTCAGATTCTGACAAATCGTTTCGTGTAGCCAACCGCTGGAATTCTTCAGTGTAATCTGCAACAGTTCGATTTCCTTGTCGGCAATTCTGGTATTGCTGGAATAATATCTGCTCATAATCACTGGGGAGAAATCGTGAACGAAGAAGACGTCTCATCCGAGGCCATGATGCGATGGGCGCCTTGTTTTGGCGGGCTCGTGAGAGTTGCAATTGTTCCCACCATGCAGAAGCACCAGATTTCAATTTAAACGCTACCAACTTCACCCTTTTATGGTCTGGCACATTCATATAATCGAAATATCTCTCTACTTCGGCTAGCCAATCGAGAAAATCTTCGATACGTAATAAACCGTTAAAACTAGGAAGTTCAGCCTTACCTCGATAGTCTCTTTCAACACGATCTAGACGATCGCCTCCATGGACTGGTCGTCGATCAAAACCCTCATTAATGTCCTCGTCGCTGGAACTAGAATCATCTGGTGTAGCCCTACGATTTACCGCTGGTAGTGCTCTGCGATAATCAGGGTCACGTCGTACAGCAACCACGGGTGGTGGCGCGACCATAGGTGGTGGAGCACCGCCTAGGGCTCGGGGCGGAAGTAGCGCATCCGCAAGACGGTCGAGGGTTGCCTGCAGCCCTTGCATGGTCAACTGACTCTCCCGATGGAAAGCTTCCATTCTTTCCGAAAGATAACGAATCCCTGGATCATCGTCCACAGGATTTTGATTCATACCTTCGTTGTTTGCCATCGGCCCGAGGAAAAACCTCGCTCTGATACCAAATTGACGCAGGGATGAACGTGATGAGGTCGATCACCGTCTTCCTCAAGGATAACTACTCCGAATCCACGGAGCTTCTCTGGACTCCTCACAGAGACTTCTCGAATCCACGAGGAAATAAAACAGGAAAATAGAAATAATTCTAATAAATTCGAAATTGATTGATGAATAATTAAAAACGAGTTTACACCCCTTTAAATAAGGGAACCAAGCTACATGAAAGAAATCAGACTCATACTACAACTAAAACTCCTAGAATTCGCAACTTACTATAAATAGTAAACTTACTATTTATAGACGGTCACGATGTCTACTAGTGCGCAAGGTTTTCGGCCAAAAATAGTAAGTGTCCTATTTGGCTTCAACAAACCGTTCTCCTAATTATTTTAAGCACTTTTCATGTTGGACACAACTCCTAAAGCCCAACGGATGAAAAGTTATACTCAAACTAAAACTTACTATTTATAGTAAAAACAAAATTAAAACGAGGAAACGACCGTCGATCAGGGGGTTTTCGCAAATCCGGGCTGCGCAACCCGGCGTAGCGGGGTTGGTTGGCTAAAGTAGCTCGTTCTACCCCAAAATCATATATTTTACGTCGGATAACTCATTCCGGATTGTGAGATACGCCCGATCTAAGGTCCGATGGTCCGGATCACTTCTGTCGCCGACCGTGCCTTTTCTGATCCATCTTAGCCATGAAATTGTCCGCGACCCGCTCTACATCAACTTGAATCAAGTATGACTCTAGCATGTCAGTACGTACTATCCTAGTCACAGACATTTGACTAAATACGGGATGTTCATTAATATGTAGTCTCATGTCTGACTGAACTGCAACAACAAATAATTATGCAAAGACAATGTAAAATATCCATCATCATAAATTTGGGCATACATAAAAATGAATAAAGAAAGACAAGATATATAGTTCGTCATAATGTACTATATCTGAGGAACACTAGCAAATTATTCCACTAGCAAATAAGGAAAGTGCAATATATAAAAGAGGCAATACTCAAATGTAACAAACATAAGAAACATTCACCTGTTCTTGTACAATAAGATAACTTTGAAAAAAAAATCATCCCACTTCTTCTCTCCACCCTTGCAAATACGTGAGAAGAATATCTTAGTAGAACACTCTTCCTGGTAGAAACCCTTTCTCCTTTTCACCTTGCTAGCATAAGAAAAATCTTTTAAGCTCTAAAGAGAAATTACCATTTCTGTAATTTTTATAACGCTTCTCAACTTGTTGACATAAGTGAAAATATATCATTTTTTTTTTCTTGAAAAAATGCTTCTCACCTCAAGCTAAGTTGATGGACCAATATTACTTCCAACAATATTGTATAACAGGCTGAAATATATGTGACTTTTAAGTTTTATCATTTATTCGATAGTGATTGATTATATGTGAACCATTAAAAAAAAAAAAAAAACATGTTTTTGGTACGTACATATTCTAATATAAACATTAGCTTGAAACACATCACAAATCCAGACCCCATCTCAAACCTTAACCCATGCTCAAAATTAAAGCCAGCAGAATCCATTGAGATGCTCAGAATTAAAGTCTGGTACACAACATCACGAGCCCATATCCAACTCCAATTCCCTGAGTCGTGCTTAAATACTAGCAGACCTGATGTTTCAAGACTCAGATGAGTCTGATGTGACTCATCCGAGTCAACTCAAACTCAGTAAGATTTCATCCGGCTCAACACCGCAACTCACTCCACAGTAGTCACCCCAAAATCACCGACTATACTAGGGTAAAGGCCTAGATAAAAGCTGTCTAATTGGGCCAGGCTAGATCGTCAAGACTAATCATCTTTACCAGCCCATTGCCAGCCTTACTGGAATTGTTCAAATGAATTCTTCTTCCTTTCTTTTTTATTTTTTTTTCTCAACACCTATGAACGTGCACGATACTCTAATGGATGACCCATATCTCCTGTCAGATGAGGCACATGCCACATGTATCAAATTCTCAAATAATAATGTGAAAATAAATGACCGAAACTACATGGGAATGTTAGTATGGCATTGACATGGTGCAATTATCTACTTGATTGTTTTTTTTAATTTTATCGCGTGCCTAATTTTCCGGGTCCTAGTACATACAAGTGGTACCATTAGTTAGATATGTACGACCCACTCTCTCTCTTGACTCTTCTTTTGTCGTTTTCTCATGTTAGACAGTCCTATTTCTAGGGTTCGGCTTCGGATTCCTGACTCTGGGGGTCCATCCTATTGTATTTTATTACTTAAATTCACGTCGTCCATCCTTTTTGAAATATCATTTCAGGTCATATTACCGTAAATAAAGGAGATCCAAATCTTAGGTGGATCGCACCACACGAAGCAATCGTGATTAACTATTAAAAACTTCCTGGGCTGACAAAAGTTTTGTATCAAATTGATATTTGTGTGCCCCTTTGTCCATGTATTTTTTTTTTTACCCTATCAACAGGTTGGATGGCAACTAAACATTCAGATGGCCCGAAGAAGTTTTTAACGGTGAGTATTCAATCGGCACTATTTCCCATGGTGTGATCCACCTAATGTTTGAATACCCTTTATTTTTTGCATGATACACTAAAATGAGATTTCAAAAAGTTTGGACGGCGTGGATTTAAGGAACATACATCAAGGTGAGCCCCACAGTCAGGGATCCACGGAAGTGGCCCCATTATTTCTGATCATCGTTAGTAGCGTTTTAGATTCTTAGGGATATTTTACTTCCAGTTTTGGATAAGCTTGAGTCATGTAATGACACGTGGCAAAATCTCGCTGTATGGACTATCCTGACCATATGAATAGCCTACTTCAAATGGACGCTAAAAAGGAATATGGTTAACAGTCAACACCATCCTCCGCGTTGTATCGAAGTCAGCTTAGGAAGCCCTTTGTTTCAGACCTTGTGTAATGTGTCTATCTCTTGAATAAGATTATAATCCTTCCTAGCATGTGAAAATTATATAAGAATATACATTTGGAAATTGTATAGAGTCTGTATACACATACAAGTCTGCAAGTTTGTAATCTTACGGATTGTGTGGGAGACGACCCAACATTCTAAGGGCCTGTTTGGCCAGGCAGATCCCACGGTATTAGGAGGGATGGGATTGGCAATATCCTGGGACAAGCATGACGAGCCAAACAGATCCGGTGAACTTGTCCTGGGATATGAGCAATCCCATGGATCTTAAGACAATCCACTGACATCACCATCATTACCTTAAAATTGATCCTATCCGTTGGTTGGATGGATTGGAAGGTAAAATCCCGGGATATGCAGGGCGTGCCAAACAGACCCAGTGAACTTGTCCCGGGATATAAGCAATCCCATGGATCCTAAGACAATCCACTGACACCACCATCATTACCTTAAAATTGATCCCATCCCTCCTAATACCATAGGATCTGCCCGGCCAAACAGGCCCTAAGTTTGTAATCTTACGGATTGTGGGGGGGACCCTACCATGTTTTGTATACGCCATTCAATTCATTCACAAGATGTTCCCACCGGGATGAATGGACACCCCAAAAATTTAGTCCATTCACTCAGATGAGCTACACTTGTGATTTAAAGTTTTTAGGATTGTTTTATATGGTGTGGGCCACCTGAGTTTTGGATGGACCTGATATTTTGGGCTCCAAAGAGACCATAAAGGGGCTCACGTGATGGATGGAGTCGATGCAATGCATATCACGGTGGGGTCCACACACAAATTTGTAGAGGAAGTGGCCTCATGCAAAGAATGACTTAAGTTGGATTCTTGTGGACGTGCCGACATAATTATGATATAAGCATCTCGCATGCATCATGCGCGAGTCCCTTGAGTTAGCAAGACCGAGTCGCCTAAGAAATCCATGTCCTTGTCAAAGCCGTGTCGGTCAGCCATATCCAGGGGTCAGAAATCTACAGTTGGGCCTGGTCAGGCCCATTAATTAAAATCCTTGTCCGTGACAAAGCCATCTCGGCCAGCCATATTCTACGGTCATAAATCCAACGTGGGCTGATAAGACTTGTTGATGACTAAATTTGGAAGACTCTCTGCTCCGACTCATGAGCTCTGAGCCGTTTCGATGTCTCAAACCTGCACACTTGGAACTAGCAAAGGATACTCTGTCTAAGCTGAGGGACCCTCTGATGTTTAAGTCAGATCAAAGAAATCCAAGTCTAAGTTGGGGAGTAGGAAAAGTACAAGATGTTGCATATTTGTAGCAATGGGGTCTTCATTGTATTTATACCTGATCATTGGACGAACTGAGTCCGTTAATCTCGACACAATTCGTTCAATCAGTGAAATTTTCGGATCATGGATATATTGTCCACAATCCAGAGATCGTGCAACATATCGTGCGTGTCTATGAGGGAGGTAATCGGTCATGTCTACTTAAGGTGGTTTCTTGTTTTAGCACATGAAGCATCCACATTCCTCCTTAGCCTTGGCTCGAGACTTCTGGCCGAAGATGCACACAGGCCTTCATTGTTGGTTTGTTAAACGTTGATTGTGCCACGAGTCTGAGCCGATTTCGGGTCTGGACGGAATGTTGGTTCTATCTATCTGTTGAGCATTCTAGAGGTCTTCTCTCCGACCTCCGAGGCGAGCGGCAGGTCTATCCTGTTGAAAAAATGTTAAATTTCCTGCAACTGATGCAAGTGGTTGAGCTATTCGTTTTCATTCGGGCAATAGAGGAACGATTTGGAGTATTAGGTCCGAGCTCTGCACCAACATTCTAATCTCAGATTAATCCGAGCTGATTGCCAGCCTCGGAGTGGGAATACCACTGTAACCTAGCCACGAACCTTCTTTCCCCTTCGTAGCATCGAATCATTTCAGATTGACTGTTGTGAGTCCGATTGGATCAAAGGAATATCGGTCCTCGGAATTGTAAGTGGCTCGGATCTTCCCATAACGAGACCCTTGCTACAATGGACTGGGAACAGGCCACGCTGCCGTCTGTCCAAACCCAGCCTACCAAGTAAATGATAGGCCCACCCAAGCCCCACCTTCCACTTTTGTGCAATATCTAGGCTGTTCATTAGGTGTGTGAAGGCACACGTTTTCTGACGTTGGAACATTTATCATGCACGCACGTTCTGTGTGGACGGTAATCAATCTCCTAACCATATAACGGGAGTACGCGGTAGACGTAGATTATGGATTTTTGGGTCATATCACCAACTTGTTAGTGGCCCACAAGACGAACGGTCCACGTATTACAATGCACACACATGTACGGCTATAGATTAAAGGACGTAGAGTTCTGGTCGGGCCAAGGAGACTCAAGTATATACCACTGTATGGGAGATTTAGGGGAAAACAACGTGTATACGATGTTGAACAAGAGATCGGTTATTATCTAGCCCTGGGCCATCCAGAAAGAGAACCCACTAGACGGACGGTCAGAATTCACTGCCACATGTAAGGTAGTGGATGGTTGAGTTTGCCAAAACCTGGTAGCTATGACATGATCCTGTTGGTCAGATAGGTGGGTCCTTTCGGTACTAAATTGGGACCGTTGGCTGCTCTTTTCTTGTCCTTTTAACCATCCATTCGCATGCTTGGAGGATCAATGGGGCAGATCTTGATGGTGTGTTCCCCGACAAATTAGGATTTCATTTGCCATGTGGCAACTAACGAACATCAATACGTGTCTAGATTGGAGCCCACAAATGGTGCGATGATATAACCGTCCATTCTCTCGGGGCCCACCGTGATGTATATGTTTTATTTACGTTGTCTATCCGTTTTCTTAGCTCAGTTTATGGCATGTTATGAGCTAAAAAATGAGGCAGATCCAAATCTCGCTATCCGTTTTCTCAGCTCAGTTTATGGCATGGCATGAGCTAAAAAATGGAGTGGCATGGCCCCGTTTATTTTTATTTGCCATCCAATCTGTTGATTTCATTAGGTCATACAGACCTAGATGAAAGAAAAACACAAATATCAACTTAACCTTTGTAGCCCTTAAAAGGTTTTTAATGGTGAGCTTTCAATCACCACTGTTTCTACGATGTGGTCCACCTGAGATTTAGATCTGCCTCATTTTTAGGTAAGATGGATGGACAGCGTCAATAGCACGCATACATCATGGTGGGCCCACAGAGCTTTTCCAGCAGCACACGGCACCGATTGTCGGCGCTGTGCTATGCAATCCGAGTCCTATATGACTGCGCAACAAACGTACGGAGCAGATGTGAAGCATGCGACACGATCATCGCGGCGTGCCTACACACAAGGAGAGTAGGCTTGTGGCGGGCAACTTCCACGAAAGAAATGAAATAACAAGGATATCTGTAATACATAATTAATGTTGACGAAAGTACGATGAACTTATTTTTCAGCGTGTACACAACAAGGTCTTTGAATTTCTTAAGGAATGGCATGGATTTCAGCCCGGCCCATTCTATTTACAAAACACTGTTAAGATGGGTACTTGTCTGGTAGGATTAGCCAGGCCCAATGTTTGTTTATCGGGCGCACTTGCCCGAGCCCAGGTATCTAACTAAAAGGCCAGGCTTTGCCTGTCCTGGCCTATCTACAAACCTAACCATTGGCCACATACAGGGTTTGGGCCTTATTCTTAGGCGCATGGATTAGACTGCAGTTTCTGTTTGATAGGATCAAGCTAGGGCTAGGCCCATTTCTGACTAATGGACCTGATGTTTGGTGAGAAATGATAATATGGTAGAGCAACCTCTCGCCGCCAAGTGGGAGAGTAAACTGTCATAACCGTTCATCTAATAGGCCCTACCGTGTTGAACCATAAGCTAAAAATTCAGCCTAAATTGATATTCCTGAACATTTGATAGTTCCCCATCGAATGAACACCAGAACGAAGACGATTCAATGGCTGCAGTTCAGAACGTGGAAAGGTTAATGAAAGGGATGGATAGGATTTCCTGTAAAGAAGATGGTGAATCACACTGCATTTATATTTGCATCAGGGAAATGATATGATAGATCCACCTCTATCTTAATACGGTATATTTCCTCTTTAGCCGTCCACGTGGCACAGCAAAAGTTTATCTGAACCATAAGACCAAGTGGAACCAACATCGATTTTCACAAAAATATGATTAGTGGCTCTTCAAATGGATGATAAAATGCAAAAGGAGTACTTAAGGATTGCAGTACAAGACTCAAGGTAAGAAAAAGCAACGTCTGGGATTGTCTCATCTGTGTGATTTTTAAACCATGGACAATTCATGATAAGGCCTACCTGGTGGAGAGCTCTGATCAACCCTGTCACCTTAAACATCGACTCTTCCACGTGGACGGTGGAAGAGGGCTCTATCAGTAAATTCGCCTTGTATATTTCGGAAACGGATTGGCTATTCCCCCTGCCACCAGCCCCGTGGCTGGTGGTCGGTTCTCTGTGGGCCCCACCATGATGTATGTGTTTCATTCATTTTTAAAGATCATTTTAGTGCTTGATCCCAAAATTGAGAGATATATAAATCTCAGGTCGACCACACCGCATGAAAACAATAATTATTGAATATTTACCATTAAAATCTTCCTAAGGCCTATTGTACTATTTATTTAACATCTAATATGTTGATTAAGTGTAAGACCCGTATCTTAGTCCATACCTTTCCGTACACTTCCGCGGTCTTACCGGTCGAATTCCGGCAACTTTCGACCTTTAATCGATATCGACGCGCGACCCTGATTCATGTGCCGACAACCCGAGTCGAACTCAACCCGAGACCAATACCATAGCGACCGCACCGTCGCCGCGGTTCCGATTCCGCGACTCGCGCGCCAAGGCGATACCCTGATCAAGAGATATGGGCCAACGTTCGGTGCGAGAAAACGCCGCGCGTTGCGAAAACCAAGGGAATCTCAACGATGTGTCACATCAATCACATCAATCCCATCAATCAATCACCCATCAAGCCATCACATGTCAAGTACACATCACTTCCATCCATTTTCCCAAGCAACCACAAAAGTCTCCCAAACCCATACCTCTCTTACACAAAAAGCCAACAAAGTCTTCTTAACCCATACCTCTCTTACACAAAAGCCACAAAAGTCCAAGATTTCTTACACAAACATCACTCACCCATCCATCCATCACTCTCTCTCTCTCCCTTTACATCACTCTCTCTCTTTCTCTCTTTCTCATTTCAAAATTTCCAAGCAACAACAATTCCAAAGGGCTCCATACGTATGGAATTTCTCCAAAGTCCCTAAGCTCTAAGTGGCCCACCTTCCTACCCCAAAATCTCCCATCTCAACCCTCCATTCTTCATCTTAGCCATTGAAGTTGAAGACAAGGTGCCAAGGAACCCCTAGGAGCGAGAAGATCGGACGGTGGGTGCTTCTATAGGGTAGATTTTCTTGTTTTTATGGTGGACCAAGTGAGGCCCACCGATCAATGGTGTGGATCTCACTTGGGACCCTTATTTGTGGCCGATGGACCACTTGGATCATCATGATCATCCCATGATGGGGCCATCCTCCATGGACCCCATCATGATGTTTATTTTCATTTAGAAAGGTCATCTAGACCGTCCATATCGATGGAGAATGGATCTCCACCGTTGATTTACATTTTTAACGGTCCCATGTGCAAGGGATCCATTTATTGTATGTTTCATTGCAAGGGAGGGCCCATAATGACGGGGTCCCTCCATCACAAGCCGTGTCCCACTCTCCATCTCTCTCTCTCTCTCTTTTATTTTATTTTATTTTATTTTATTTTATTGTATTTTATTGCAATAGGAGGGTGTGGCCCACTTGAATGGATCCCACTTGAGATATTTTATTTTATTCAAGTGGGACCCACCTTGGCTGTTACTCCCATGCCACCCATCAGTGGGGCCCACTTCATCAGGGCCCTCCATCTTAAAAACAAAAAATTTTTAAAACCGTCCAGACGCTGGACGTTTACAACAGAAAGAAGAAAAAGGAAAGAAAAGGAGAGGATTTTGGGTGGTCCCTTAGTGTAGGCCCCACCTTGATGTTTATGTCCGATCCAAGCCGTCCATCCTCTTACCCACGGCGTTCTAGCCGTTGAGTAGAAGTTTGGAGCTGATCCAATCACCTGGTGGGCCATAGCGTCGAATGTTGCGCCCTTACCATTCAATCTCCATTTTCTTATTTTATTTCACCTACAAGCATCAAAAAAATTGGAACTCTATACTCATTTGGACAGCGTCGAGCCACTGGACGTAATGGTCGGGACGGATCTTGGTGCAGCGGGCCCCACGCACGAAAAACCCCGGGAAAACATTTTTTCCCAAAAATCAAATTTTCAAGAGGTAGGGCCTCTGCCGTTTTCTGTCAGCGGCAGTAGAGAGCTGCACGCTGTTGCGTGCAACCATGGGCGGGCGGACGTACGCAGGGGGGCCCACGGCCCTGCATGTGGGCCCCACCATAATGTTATTTGCCATCCAACTCGGTCATGAGGTGGGCCACCCCAGTGGCGGGCCCCCCTCCAGAAATGAGTCAGATCCAAAACTCAGGTGGCCCACACCACGCGAAATAGTGTGAATTGAATGCTACCGTTGAAAAGTTTCTGGGGCCCACAGAAGTTTGGAATCAAGCTGAAATTTATACTATCCCTTCATCCAGGTCCGAGTGACCTTATGAGTGTGTTAGATGGCAACTAAACATTACAGAGTGGGCCCCACATGGGACCCACATTGATGTATATGTTGTAGCCCACCGTCCAGGCGGACGGTGGCACCCACCTGACGTACGGGCTGCCCCCACCATCCACGGACGGTGGGGCACTGTGTGAGGTATGTGTTATATCCTCACTGTCCACTGGTCAGTGGGACCCACCATGATGCCTGTGATACATCTAGACCGTCTATGCACTTTAACACATAAGGCATACGGGTTAAGCCTTTGGACTGTAAAAGGGGCTATGATTTAGGTCCATTTGATTTATAAAATGCTTATGGGCTGGGCCCATTTGATTCATTTAAGGCCTAAGAATTTGGGCCCACTTGATACGTAAAGCCTATGGGCTTGGGCTCACTTGTTATTTAAGCTTATGGGCTAGGCCCATTTGATCCATTTAAGGCCCAAGAACTTAAGCCCATTTGGCGTGTTGCAAGTCCATGGGACTAGGCCCATTCGATGTACTTCCAGGCCCATATACTTGGACCCTTTTATTGAAATTTTAAAGTCTATGGGAGCAGGACATTTGATATGTTGTAAGGCCCATGGGACTAAACCCATTTGATTATAAAAAGGGTCCATGGGATTAGGGCCACTGGATTTAATTGAGGCTCATGGGTTAGGCTCATTTGATTTGTTTAAGGCCTAGGAATTTAGGCCCATTTGACTCATGTTAGGTCTATGGGTTGAGGCCCACTTGACCTGCATGCGGGATCCCATTGGTATGGCCTATTTGATGCATATTAGAATCATATGACTAGGTCCAATTGATGCAATCCAAGCCCACGGGTTTGACCCATTGCAATGCACTTAAGGCCCATTGGTTTGGCCCATTTATGTGGCCCATCTGATGAATAAGAGCCCATAGGATATGGCCCATTTGATATATATATAAGGTCCAATGGGGACAACCTACGGTCCATTGCAATGAGTAAATTCATTACAGACTAAGTACTAAGGTTTATGAAGATCGTACCTGTGATGCAATGTTGGTTTGACGTCCACATTGCAAGTGTAATGTTGGTTGGATGTCCACATTACGACTCTCCTTAGGGCTCATTACTGGGGCCGTACTTATCGTGTATAGGCCATCCAGGTCCATCTGCATTGTGAGGTAGTTCATTTTATCATGTTTAGTACAGTTTCATAACTCATGATCATACGCATCATATGTATGCTTGATATGAGGATTGACTGATCATAGCATATGCCTTCGGGCAGGTTGTTTATGGGCTCCTGGTTAGGCAGTGTTGCCCTACATGAGCGCACGATATGCGCAGGATTTGATGCATGACTGGATAGTGTGAATCATGCATATCGCATTTTGTATGACATGGATATTGTACGCCCTAGCGACATCAGGGTCATAGCCTCCACAGACGCATCGTGGTTGACAGGATTGGATACCGAAAATCTTATTCTACATGGGGTACGATAGATATCCCTAGGTGAAAGTCCCTAAACCCTTATGGTACCAAGAGGTTGCTCCAACGTCTAGACCGAGTGGGTAGATGAGCGTTGTGTACCGATTACCAGACGGTTACGCTCTCCACTGTGTCGTGGTCGGTTGGAAGGGGGTGCGGCCTTACCCGTCCTAGTGTAGGGGGCAATGCTAGGCTGAGTTTGACCAGCTCGAGGAATAGGTCCGCTATCGACGAGTCGAGCCCGATATTGGCAGACGGATAGTGTGGTCTCTTCCACTTACATTATTGTGCGCGATGTGGCGGCAATCTGGTTTAGAGTGTACTAGACCCCGGTGATATTCCATACTTTGAGCTGTATTGATGTGTGGACATTGATGCGTATCGTATGCTTGAGTTGCATTATACATTGCATGGCCTTGGGATGGCCGATACCATTCATGTCTTGCATCACATAAGCCTTGATACGGCTCATGATATTATGTTTCCATTTGCATATTCCGTATCACTCTGACCTTGCATGTACATATTACTACCTTGCGCACACACTTTCACCACCCTCTAAGCTTTCTGTAAGCTTATGCACGACCGTTGCGTGCAGGTGACGTTGGATCGCAGCAGCGTTGAGGCTGGAGCACGTTGCGAAGCGTTTGGAGTTTTTGGTTCTTTACCATTGTATTTTCCCTTTATGCTCATTGTACCTGTAAAGTTTTTGATCATAGTGGAAATGTAATGGAGTTCTTGGTTGTTGTTTGTGGGTTATGCCTTTGGTTATGCTTATTACGAAACAAACTGGTATTTAAAATCCTCCTCATAGCATCCCAGGATCGGAACCTGGCGAATGGGAGCTAGGAGCCGAGAATGGGATTCTACGGAGGCTGTCGGCGCCGGATTCGGCGATCGGGAATTTTGTGAGCCCGGTTTTCGAGTTTGGGGCGTGACAGAAGTTGGTATCAGAGCATAACTTGGGAATAACCGAGAACAACATTACATGTTTGCTATGAGTGAAGAATGGCTAAGTTCTGAAGTTCGGATAACTTCGCGACCTTCTGATTCAGACCGTTAACATGCGTACATTCGAGAGTTTTGAAGTTGATAGGCACTTTCGTTCTTTCCTGTAGGGTATGGCGCCTGTTACTCGATCGACTCCTGCACCACCACCTGAGGATTCTACTTCACCATCAGAGACTCCAGCTCTACCACCTGCGTCTCCCATTCCACCCTCAGAGATTCCTGCTTCTTCCCATGAGGATGACATTCCTCCACCTGAGACCGATGAGGAGCCGACGGTGACTGTGAGTGCCTCTCAGTTATAGCAGATGTTACAGGCTGTGACCGCCGCACTCCAGGTACAGGGTAGACGCCCAGCTGTTTCACCAGCTCAGGCGGAGCAGGAGCGCGCGAGCGCCGTACTTCGTGAGTTTAGACGACATGATCCCCCACGTTTCCAGGGCGAGCCAGATCCGACTGCAGCCGAGAGATGGCGCTCCGATGTGGAGAAGATATTCGATACCATGTTATGCACGACCGAGCAGCGCGTCCGGTTAGCAGTATTTCTCTTCCACGGTGAGGCCGAGCATTGGTGGACCTCTGTCGCCCGTGTCGCCGGACCTGATTATGGCTGGACATGGGAGGACTTTGTGGACCGATTCGAGGAGCAGTACTTCCCTGACCACATCCGTCGTCAGCGAGCCTTAGAGTTCGAGACTCTGGTGCAGGGAGATATGACTGTGGCGCAGTACGCGGCCCGTTTCATGGCACTATCACGATTCGCACCGTACATGGTTGATGACGAGGGGCGGAAGGCCCGCCGTTTCGAGCACGGCTTACGTTACGGCCTTCGAGGTCGTGTTATTGGGCATGAGCTTCCTACTTTCCAGGCAGTAGTGCGGAAAGCTCAGATATACGAGACTGAGTGGGCCGGTTCTCAGTCTGATCGTGGTCAGAGGGGAGACCGGAAGAGGCAGGCTTCTTCCAGTCATTCCCAGCAGGGTCGATCACAGCAGCAGAGGCGCACTGGTCGTCCAGCTTTCCGTGCACCATCAGCACCAGCAACATTTATATTTGCATCAGGCAAATTACAAAAATGCGGTCACATGACAAAAATGCCACTTAGACATGCCTACCACCATGATGTATGTGTTGTATCCACACCATCCATCCATTTGGAGAGATCATTTTAGGGAGTAGGCAAAAGAATTAGACAGATCTAAAGTTTAAGTGGACCCCACCACAAAAAACAGTGGGAGATGACAGCCACCGTTGAAACCTTCCTGGAGCCGACCATGATGTTTATTTGAGATCCTAACCTTTTTATAAGTTAAAAAAGACATGGAATAAGGTAAAGCATAAGTATTAACTATCTTAATATTTGCATCAGGGATTTCCTGTAAAGGAGATGGTGAATCACACTGCATTTATATTTGCATCAGGGAAATGATATGATAGATCTACCTCTATCTTAATACGGTATATTTCCTCTTTAGCCGTCCACGTGGCACAGCAAAAGTTTATCTGAACCATAAGACCAAGTGGAACCAACATCGATTTTCACAAAAATATGATTAGTGGCTCTTCAAATGGATGATAAAATGCAAAAGGAGTACTTAAGGATTGCAGTACAAGACTCAAGGTAAGAAAAAGCAACGTCTGGGATTTTCTCATCTGTGTGATTTTTAAACCATGGACAATTCATGATAAGGCCTACCTGGTGGAGAGCTCTGATCAACCCTGTCACCTTAAACGTCGACTCTTCCACGTGGACGGTGGAAGAGGGCTCTATCAGTAAATTCGCCTTGTATATTTCGGAAACGGATTGGCTATTCCCCCTGCCACCAGCCCCGTGGCTGGTGGTCGGTTCTCTGTGGGCCCCACCATGATGTATGTGTTTCATTCATTTTTAAAGATCATTTTAGTGCTTGATCCCAAAATTGAGAGATATATAAATCTCAGGTCGACCACACCGCATGAAAACAATAATTATTGAATATTTACCATTAAAATCTTCCTAAGGCCTATTGTACTATTTATTTAACATCCAATATGTTGATTAAGTCACGCAGGCCAGATGAAGGGTAAAATCAAAAATCAGCTTGAACCAAAACTATTATGCCTCCAAAATGTTTCTTGTAATGTGGTCCACTTGAGATTGAGATATACCTCATCTCTACTCTCATACCTTAAAATGATCTTTACTAATATATACACAACATGGATTAAACAAATATATCATGGTGGGGCCCATGAAACACTTGAGTGTAAGGAGAGTAGCCAATCCATTTGGTCCCCGACCTCTTAGTGGGGAAACGGCTTGGCTACTCCCCGTGACACCAGCCAATGGCAGGTGGTCAGTGCTACGTGGGCTCTATTATAATGTATTTGTTTCATTCATGTATTCATCTATTTTAGAGATTTTACTATATGAGTACAAAAATGAGGTATATCCAAATCTCAAGTGGACCACATTACATGAAACAGCTTTGAATGAAGGTCAACCATTAAAAGCACTTTGGGGTCATAAAAGTTTTGGATCAAGCTTATCTTTATTTTTTCTCTTCATCGGAGCCTGTATGACCTAATCAACCTATTATATGTCAAATAAACAGTATAGTAGGATGCGGTTTGGCTAGTGACCCTGGGTGGCAATGTGGACCCTACCATGATGTATGTGTTTTATCCACGCCTTCCATCCATTTGGAAAGATAATTTTAGGGTTTGATGCCAAAAACGAGGTAGATATAAATTTCAGGTGGACCACACCATAGGAAGTCAGTTGTGATTGAATGTCCACCGTTAAAAACATCCTAGGGCCTACTATAATGGTCATTTGACATCTAACCTGTTGATTAAGTCATACAGACTTGAATGAAGGAATATATATATATATATATATATATATATATATATATATATATATATATATATATATATATATATATATATATATATAAAAAGCTTGATCCAAAACTTTTGTGCCCCCAAGAAGTTTTTAATGGTGACCGTTCAATCAATACTGTAACACTGTGCAGTCCACTTGAGATTTGGAATGCCTTAATTTTTGGGATCATACTATAAAATGATGCGGAAGAATGGGTGGACGGCATGTAGGAAACATACACATCATCGTGGGGCCCACGGAGCACCGACCATAGCCATTGGCTAGTGGCAGGGTGAGTAGCCGATCCGTTTCCCTCTTGTTGCCGTTAAAGTAACATGTTCCACTTGGCCAGTGCTTGTGCCAGGTGGTCTAAGAGCCCTCTCCCCTTTTAGGCTACCATCATGCCGCTGGTCATGTAGTAATTTTGAGAGAGAGAGAGAGAGAGAGAGAATGTGTCCATGGGCCATCTGCTTCTTTCTCCTCCTAGCCACGGTTAGCAAGGCCTCCTGCATGGAAGAAAACATGGCCATACGGGCTTGTGCAAGCACCCCATACGTAGATGCTTGCTTGTCTCACATTCTCTTGTGCCGTGGCCCGGCCGTCAGGCCATGTACGTTGTCACAACTGCTTAGATACACGATTCGAATGTCACGTGAACTCCTCGCGCATGCTACAAACTGGGCTTCGTCGTCTCTCGGCGTAAATTACAATCCGGACCGTCACCGTGGGGTTTCCCTCAATGGAATAGCAGTGCGTGATTGTGTCCATCTCTACGAAGATAGCACATACCGGCTACAGCAGTTGAGGTTATTGCATGGCCGCGACGATGCTCTTACATGGCTAAGTGCTGCTCTCACTAACCATAGGACATGTTTGGATGGTCTACGTGAGACGGATTCTTTGCTTCCTCAGGGTGCTGAAAATCTTACTGCTTCTCTCAGCATTGGTTTGGCTTTGTATGCATTGCCGACGAACGAGACTGGTAAGTTGTCACCTTAGTTTTTTATAGTCTCCATGGGGACATTCTGCCCATCATAGTCCAGTGATCTAGACCGTTGATATTGTAGATATTGGAAGACTACCATGGATGACCTATGTGCCAAAGATCTCCCATGTGGGAAATATCATAATTCTTCGTAGCTGGCCAATAAGAAAATAAAGAAACGGTTCGAGTTCCAAAAAGAGACTCAAATCAGTGGACTTTTGGTGGACGGTCCATCTACGATGAGGCCCATAGCCAATGGTTTGGATCATGAATCGTAGACCTCGCTTGTACAAACCACATGATCTTGGGTTGTAACGCTTGATTGTCGTGCCTGGTAGAAAAATTTACAGATGGCATGCAGAAAGCGACATGTGACATGTTCCACGTCCGTGGCCCCCCTAGGTGGCTTAGCATGAGCGACGCGATAGCCGCTCCATTTTCGGGCCGTGTTTTGCCGAACTGTTTTTTACGCCGGGAATATAGCTGTTGGATTTCATCCAAACCGTTCAAATGATTGCCTCACCGTGGATGGTGAATGTTTGAAAAATTAAAAGTCCTGGATTGAAATATTTCAACCCTTTGATCATTTAGGTCCTTTACTTTGAATATGAACCGTTCCTTTCAACGGTTGTTTCGTGGGCTATTGACATGGTCTTCTAAATCTTCAAAAGTTTTCCTCTTTTTTTTTGACCTTTTTCTTTTCTTTCTTTTCCTTTTTTCGGTGATAGCCCATTTACAGTCATCCATATCATATAAACGGTCTGGATCATTGAAACGTGACACCGGATCTGACTATTAACGTCCCAGCGCTAGAAAAGGCAATACGTCCGGATGTATCGTAGCACTTGTCCGCATGCAATTAAGAATCTGACTATTATCATCCCAGCGCTAGAAAAGGCCATACCTCCGGTTGTATCGTAGCACTTGTCCGTGTGCAATTAAGAAAGCCTGTTGCGTTTTGAGTAACCTCGAGAAATTGCAATTTCGGGTACTGACATCTGCCAACATGTCATCCGTGGGTCTCATCTATTTATCGGGTGAGCCACGAATGTGTACAAGAAATCGTGGATGAGAGTATGACCCATATTGGAATTGTGTGGTCCACCAAATAAGCTGATCGTACTGATATTTCTTGCAACGAAATTGCGGTTGATGTTCACGACGGATAGCAGCTTGGATCTCTGAAACCGTACTATATTGGCAGATATGAGAAACGTGTGGTTCTCGAAGTGCACTCACACGTGTCAGGTTTCAGAATATACTTATAACACGGTACGTAGGCCGCACTTCTCAGCGGCATCTTTACACGTGACAAGTGCGGCCCAGGACATTAACTTGGGTCACACCGCCGGCGAAGAATAATTAGGACGGTTGTCATATTTCTCTTTCCATCCGCTGGGCCATAAATCAAAAGTTTAAGATTGTCTTATCAACCGCATGCTTAAGGCAACTTCCATCCAAGGTGGGATACCACAGACCAATGGCCTTGATTTCCAATCAACGGCCCCCACTTGTCATAACTGAGTATATACCATTAAAAGACAGTCCGCACACTACAATGCATGGGACACAAATTTGAAAAATAACGTTTGGATTTTCAGTTTGTAGAAATGGGCCTGTTGTTTTGTTTACAAAACATGGTCTTAGGAGTGGGAATAGGCCTGGTGGCCCATAAGGCCAGGCCCTAGCCCTTAAGCCTGACGTGGGGAGGGCTTGAAATCTAGGCCTAGTGCTAGGCTGGGCTAATCTGGGCTATGAAAAATGGTTCGGACGACCCTGTTAGTCCATTGGACCAGTCCAATCAATAAGTAGGCCATCTTTTTAAATCATGGATGGACAGCTTAAAATCACTGTTATTAGTTTCCATTCACAAGAAATGGACATGTGTGCTTTAAAGGCACACGTTTTGATGCGAGGCTATGTTTCAATTGTTCAAACCGTTTGTATGTGGGACTTACTTTGGATAGAAGATGCCTTTAAAATAAATAAATAAATAAATAAATCTCAAGTTGGACTTATTTTAAACCTTTGATCATTTTAGCCGTTCTCGTGGCCCAACCCTAGTGGTAGAGCCAAGGATTAGGGCAGGACTAGGGCCAACGTAGCCCACTGCCAGCCCTACATCAAGTCCTCGTGTGCAAAATCCTCATAGTTCAATGTCTGGCCAACAAATAGACATGCAGTTAATAAAGTAGGAATGTACATTCAACCTTTTTTAAAAAAAAAAGGTCAAATATTCCATATGTAGGTTCTCGCTGGACCATTCACACCTAGGCGCACTGTATCAAAGGGTCCGGTCCACCGCTGTTTCATTTTTTTTAACATATGGATGTTATACTGTTGATATAGATAGCCCGCAGCCAGATCTGAGCAACAACCAGGGACTTGTAATTTCATGGGATGCAGCTAAAGGGAAGGCCGATTTTGTGGTGGCTAAAGATGGGTCAGGCAATTACAGGACCATCAAAGAAGCAGTTGCAGCCCTTGCCCAAAGAGGGAGAAGGCGACTGGAAAGAGTGGTGATTTATGTGAAGTCTGGCGTGTATGTTGAGAATGTGGAGATTAGTAGAGATATGAAGAATGTGATGTTTGTTGGTGATGGCATGGATAAGACGATTGTTACCAGTAATCGAAACGTCCGGGATGGTTCCACCACATTTGGATCAGCCACCTTTGGTAAGAACCTAAAACTTACAATTAAGGAAACATTAGCCATAGAATGGGTTCGCATGCTGCATATGTGTAACCAAATTCCTGGAGAATATGCTAACGTGAGCCGCTATTCTATCACTATGGGCCCCACTGTGATGTGTGCATCAGATCCACCCATCCATGAGGTGTGTCCTTCAGTGTTAGGCCATCAACTGAAAAATTAGCTTGAACTGAAACTCAGGTCGGCTAGACCACAGGAAACAGTTTGATGGGGCATCCCAACAAATAAAACTTCCCAAACTGTTTTGTGGCGCCCACCTTGTAGTAATGGCAAGTGAAAACACATCTCCAAGTGCATGAAAACAGGTCTCCAAGTGGTGCTAGCTAGGGCGCGGATTGCTTCCAGCGCATGTGGATGGGCTCTCAGTTACAGGCATGGGACCCACAGTATTAAGGCCAAAATGGTGTGTTTAGATTGGGTACTATCTTTGCTTATACAGACCCTGGCACAGGCATAATGTAGCAGGATTTGATTGAACGCCAATTAGGGTCCGTACAAAGCATATTTGAAAGTTATTCAGTGAGCTCATCCATGACAATAGTTTGTCCGATCAAATCCTGTCACATTATGATGATGTTGAATTCGCTACAATCATGAGCAACCCAATTCAAGTCCAAAATGGACCGTCCCTGGACTTAGATTGGGTACTGCCTCCACCTATGCTGAATTCAGCACAAGCATGATGTGGCAAGATTTGATTGGACAGCAGGAGAGGTAGCATACGAAACTTTGCTCACATTTTTTGTGAAAATGTACTGTTGATGACTAAGGTTGAGTTGAATCGAACCATCGAATCAGTAAGTCCACGGGTCACTCAGATTCGCACTTAGAACCAAGTTTTCTAGTGACCTGGCAAGAAATCTCATCTAATCCAGTTGATTCAGTGTTTCGAGTCATTTCATCAAGTTCTTAACATGCTTAGAACTCCTTTCGATTTTTTTTTAAACAGGCGTATCTGGGGATGGCTTTTGGGCTAGGGACATTACATTCGAGAACACAGCAGGCCCTGAAAAGCACCAGGCTGTGGCACTGATGGTGGGCTCTGACCACTCTGCCTTCTACCGATGTAGCTTCCGAGGTTACCAAGACACACTCCTAGTGCACTCTCAGAGGCAATTCTACCGTGATTGCCATGTATATGGCACGGTCGACTTCATTTTTGGCAATGCCGTGGCCGTATTTCAGAATTGCAACCTCTACGTGAGGCGGCCCATGGGACACCAATCTAACATGATAACTGCTCAAGGAAGAGAAGACCCTAATGAGAACACCGGGATCTCGATCCATCAGTCACGCATTCTGCCTGCCTTGGATTTTCAGGAAGTGAAGGGCTCATTCAAGAGTTATTTGGGTAGGCCATGGAAGAAATACTCCAGGACCATGTTCACGAAGACAGACCTCAACAACTTCATCAATCCCAGGGGGTGGACCGAGTGGAGGGGCAACTTTGCATTGTCTACTCTCTACTATGGAGAGTACATGAATTCTGGGGTGGGAGCATCCACAGGTAGGAGGGTGAAGTGGCCTGGGTTTCATGTGTTGAAAGATCCTCGAGACGCAGATCCATTCACTGTGGCAAGGTTCATACAAGGCAATGCATGGATTCCATCCACTGGTGTGCCCTTCTTGCCTGGACTTTAACCCGGTAACGAATTGGTATAGTTAGAGATAACATAATGTGGAACAATTCAGGCAGAATGATGTAATGTGGGACCCATTGCATCCCATGTCCTCCTAACAACTCAAGAAGGTGGGTCCTGCATATTATCACCCCCTGATTTGGATAAGGTGATGATCATACATCTTCCTTGTGTTTCCGACCTGATCATTCTCTAGCATAACTACTTGTATGTGCATATAGTGTGTTTTATGCTGGGTTTGCGTAAATGAACTATACAGTGTTTATTGGTTATTCAATTTCTTATAAAAAGTAAACAAGTCGTCATTATGATTTTCAGGTGTTCATTTAAATATGACATTGAGAGAGAAATACACTTGTAAAATAATTATAATTATTATATTTTTACATTATAAAATTACTATTATTTTATTAGCGACTTGTATAGAATAAACAATGTAACATAATTATCATTGTAGTTAAATGTAAGTGATGTCATCATACAGGAATAAATAATCATTGAGGATTTACATCTATTTATAATTGTAATTGAAAAACCAAACATGCCCGCATTATTTTATTAGTGGCAATAGTGGGATGGCACTTGTGCACGGGATATATATATATATATATATATATATATATATATATATATATATATATATAGAGAGAGAGAGAGAGAGAGAGAGAGAGAGAGAGAGAGAGAGATTGCAGCTTACTAGCATTAAAAAATTAATGGCAGAGTTGTCCTTTGTTGGAAAAATTCCATTTTCAACATAGCATTAAATAAAATAATTTATAAAAAAAATTAAAAATTAAAAAAAAAAAACCTCATATAATTGATTAAACGTTTAGAACTCCTATTTGCCAAAATATAGGCCAAGGAAATCACCTAGAAATCTTTTTTGGACTAATTCGAAGGGGAAAAAAAAAATTACTTTTTAGCCAAATCAAATTAAACATGTATTTTCAATCAAATACATTTTATTATTAAACTTTAAGGGCAATTGGAACATAGAAATTGACACTTAATACAATTAAGTAAAAGGTGAAATTTTTTAGACAAACTGATTTGTATGTGGATTACTTGAGAAGGAATTGAGAAAGGTAAAGAATATCATTCAATTATTGACATACATTATTATTTGTAGATATGGAAATTTTAATTATTTTAGTTAATTTTTTTATTTTAAATTTCTTATATGATATATATACACATACATGCACATAACTAGCTTTTCTTCTTTTTTTTCATTACATTTGTCCAAACTGTATTAAACTTGCACTTTTCATTCTCCCAATTTTTAACCTCTATTTCTTTGCATATTTTTAACTGATTAAACATGAACATCTCCCATACCATTTTTTTGTGGCATACCATTCAGCTATGGAGATGTTGAATGATGTAGAGCATGTCGCGGACAATTTCATGGCCAAGATGGATCAGAAAAGGCACGGTCGGCGATAGAAGTGATCCGGACCATCAGACCTTAGATCGGGCGTATCTCGCAATCCGAAATGAGTTATCCAACGCAGAATATATGATTTTGGAGTAGAACGAGCTACTTTAGCCAACCAACCCCTCTTTGTCGGGTTGCGCAGCCCAGATTTGCGAGAAACCCCCTGATCAACGGTCATTTCCCTGTTTTAATTTCGTTTTTACTATTTATAGTAAGTTTTAATTTGCGAATAACTCTTCATCCGTTGAGCTTTAGGAGTTGTGTCCAACATAAAAAGTGCTTAGGATAATTAGGAGAATAGTTTGGTGAAGCCAAATAGGACACTTACTATTTTTGGCCAAAAACCTTGCGCACTAGTAGACATCACAACCGTCTATAAATAGTAAGTTTACTATTTATAGTAAGTTGCGGATTCTAGTAGTTTTTAGTTGTAGTTTGAATCTGATTTCTTTCCTATTGCTTGGTTCCCTTATTTAAAGGGGTGTAAACTCGTTTTTAGTCATTCATCAATTAATTTCGAATTTTATTAGAATTTATTCCTATTTTCCTGCTTTCTTTCCTCGTGGATTCGAGAAGTCTCTGTGAGGAGTCCAGAGAAGCTCCATGGATTCGGAGTAATTATCCTTGAGGAAGACGGTGATCGACCTCATCACGTTCATCCCTGCATCATTGAACAAAGGTGACCTAATTAAAACATCTAAATACCTAATTACCCTTCGTATTTTCCAAATCCATTTCCATGTCTTTCTAAACCGAAGAGCCGGACTTTCAATAGATAATTGTGTGGGTGGAATCTTCCTAGCTACTTTCATTATATATAGTAGAGAGGATTATTACCACATGGTGGATATACTTTTCAATATTATAAGAATAAGCTTAACATGTTGAAAGAGGTTCATGAAACTGATGTAGAGCTAACCTATTAAAAGAGGTTCATGAAATTGATGTAGAGCGGGTCATAGATATGTTCTTAGCATGAATGGATCAAAAGAAGTCTAAACGGAAGTAGGAATAATCTGTCAAATTCGGGGACCAATCATACGTAGGTCATGACGCAATTGGGCCCAATACACATCCTATTTAAAGCAATTTATTTTGGCCAGGAAGAAATTGTCTTTCAAAGTACAGATCATAAATTAGTCATAACTTTTAATACGAGCATCGTCATGAAATGCACAACTTATTGATCTTTATGTAATGATTCTTTCGAGGTCAATTGGCTTGCTATGTTAGAAAATGTACTCCATCTAGTTCAACACTATGATTTTTAGAAAATTTTACTATTTTTACAAGAAAATTTTGGAGTTATAAAAAATTGCGTCTTTTTTAAAAGTTGTATGTAATAATGCCTGGAATATTCTGATAATTTCTATTTTATTTGAATTAAGATTTCTATTTTAGGAAGATTTTGCTATTCGAGGTTTGTGTTCTATTCGAATTAGAACTTTTATTAGGATCTTTGGTCTTTCATATATAAGTGACGTAATTGAGCATTTTAAATTAATTCTTCAACAAATTAATTAATATTTGTATTTTATTTTTTGTGAACTCAAGAACTCTTCCTATGTATTCAAGGTTTTAATCACTTGAAAAAGGCGGTGATCTCTCTTATTATTTCACACAACCGTGCAGTGTACCAAGCCAAAATTGTGGTGGATTTGGTCCGTCGCAAAAGTAGATTTAATGACCAATTTAATCCCTCGCTGAGAAGTAGAATTTCGCGAAAAATCAATTTTGTGACAGATTTTGGTCCGTTGCAGATTTAGATTTTGAGACGGATTTCGATCCGACGCAAATTACCGCCAAAAATAATACCCTGCGATGGATTTTAGATGCATTTGCGACAAATCATGGTCCATCGTAAAATGTCTTTTCCCTCAAAACATATTTTTTTTTCTTTTTTTTAGAATATGGTGGAAATTTCTGTTTTATTGTAGTCTAAGAATTGTTTTTTAATAGAATTCCAGTGGTTTACTTGTACATATTTGTATCTAAGATTATTTTTTATTAATTGATTGAATGCTAAGAATTTTTTATTTTATTTTTATATCAAATGAGTGGAAATTATTATTTATTAAAAAAAAAACTAATATTTAAATGATTTGTAATATCGCATGAAAAAGAATACTAAGAATTTTAAAATTTTTAACAATGTTTGAAAAAAATTGAGATTTTGAAAAAGAAAAACCTTGATTTAATAAAAATCTATTTTTTGGAAAAAAAAAAAAGAATATTGAATAAAGTTAATAATTTTGAAAAAAAAAAGAAGAAGTTGATTTCGAAAAAAAAAATGATATCCTAAAAAAGAAAATTATAAAGACAAAAATGTGAAAATTTTTGACAACTTTGAAGAATGAAAATATTTTGAAAAAGAATATGAGAGTTTGTTTTTTGAAAAAAAAAACTGAGTAGTTCGATGAGAATTGACAAGTTCAATATATATATGGAGAAATTCGAAAGAATTGAAATTTTCAAGATAAAACAAGATTAAAAAATCAATACTTTAACAAAACAACTGACATTTTGAAAAGGAAAATAAAGAAGTTGAAAAAATTTGTGATATTGAAAAATAATTGAAAATGTTTGAATATTGAAATTAAAAGAAACGGTGATTCATAGAAACATTGAGATTTTGAAAAAATATATATATATATCATTTTGAAAAAGAAAATTGAAAATTTGAAAACAAAATGGTGCTTTCAAAGAAAAAGAAATAACAGCATCTTGAAATTTTTGAGGAAAAAAAATTAGATTTTAGGAAATTTTTTGAGATTTTGAAAATAAAAATTCAGAATTTGTATTTTAAATTATTTTTTTTGAAACATTTGATAATAAAAATGATATTTTGTTAAAAGTTTTGAAAGAAAAATTAAGAGTAAAAAAATATACATTTAAAAAAATGTGATTTTTAAAAGGAGATTAAAATTTATCTATGAAAAAAATAACATTTTTTACTAACTTGCTAGGCACATCCACTAATTAAACCTTTAACTGTTTATGTGCACAAAGATTCACTTGTGAAAAAAATGATAGCCCAAGTTTAATGAAGTTTAATTGGGACTTGTTAATTTTGATTTGAACTGCGAAGTATTTTCGAAATGTATGTGCTAATTAGGATAGAGAACAAAAATCAGCTCAATACGACTTGAAACAAATCAGATCCATCCAAAACACTCTTTAAAGGGCATGATTAGTTAATCTATATCTAAACCGATTTTGGACAATCCAAACTAACCTTAAACTCAAATTTGACCATTGGATCGCAATATATGGCCCATCATATTGTTGATCAATCTTGTCCACCCAACATCTTTCTCATATGAAACCCGATCATGGCGTGTGACTAGTTAAATCGAAGTTTGAATATATAAAAAATTGCATTTTCAAAAAAAATGAGAAGTTTCAGTAAATTGAGGTTTTGAAAAAAAAAAAAAAAAAAAGAGAGAGAGAGAGAGAGAGAGAGAGATTTAAAATTGAGAAAGATTCGAATTTTGAAAAAGAAAATAAGAATTTAAAAAATCTGAGATTTTTGGCAAAATTTTGACATTTTGAAAATGAAAATTGGGAAGTTTTAAAAATAAAATTGTGATTATTGAAAAAAAGTTCAGAATTTTGAAGAAAATTTGACGATGTTTGAGAAAATACGTGATTTTGAAAAAAAAAATAAGATAAAAAATGAAATGATTTTGAAAAAAAAAATTATGTATTTTGAAGATAATTGAAAATTTTAGTAAAAATATTGAGATTTTGCAAGAATAACTTATAATGAATTATAATGGCAAGAATAACTTATAATGATGAGATTGATCTAATTCTATGATAAAACCATTCTAAAGTCAATTTGGATAGAACGGTCAAATGTATTTATAACGTGCTAAATAGGATATACTACAAAATTCAGCCTCTTACGACTTCAAACGAATCAGATTGGTCTAAAACAGTTGTTAAATGGGAAACGAACAGTTTGCCAAGATCTTGATCAGATTTTGGACAATCTGATCAGTCCAGATTGAAAAGTAAATAACTTCATATGTTTTAATTAAATTTCACTCAAATCTGACCATTAGATCGGAAGATATATGTGGCTCATCATATTGTTGATCAATCTTGTATGCCCAATATCCTTCTCATATGTAACTTGATCGGGCGAGTAATTAGTCAAATTGAAGGTATTGATTAGTAAAATACAGTGAATGAATTAGACATCTAAAAGAAATAAGAGCACTTAGTGGGGCCCACATGAGTTTTGGATGCAGCTGAAATTTGGTCTGACCCCTCATCCAAGTGGGACACACATAATGAATGGGTTGGATCTGTGAATCACATCTAGGTGGCCAAGCATAGATACAGTGTGCTCTTTGGTGCATACTAAATGTGGATTGTGTGCATTTTACTAAAGAGTGAGGTGGAGTGCAACTTATTTATCAAGAGTTCAATTTATCTGTACATATCCACTTGGCTTAAGCCAAGAACAAACTTTGTTAATTTCTAGTAAATGTGGATTGTGTGTATTTTACTAATGAGAATGTGTGCTTCTTTAAGTAGGTTATTGTTGTAAAACAATTGGATGGAGATGGGCTCCCAAGAAATAGGGATTTTATTTGTGGAGGTTCTAATTAGAAGACTATCTTCATGGTAAGATGGCAATGCTGCCACACTTCATTTAGGTTATTTACTCTATATTTAGTTAATTTGGTATTCACACCAATTGAGCATTCAAATACTCCGAAAATGATATTTAATCATGTTTATGTTGAGGTTTCCTATTTGGTGAACCTACAAATTTGTAAGGAACTGAAAGTTCTCAAAACCTTAAATTAATCTTAAATCATTTATATCTTTATTGCTTCATTTAAATTTTGTCATCAATGTAAACTTGTAACTCCTCAAAACCCATTCTGCCATAAGATATTATGGTGCATGACAGTTCCCAATAGATTAAGTTACATATTATTATAAAGGGTTAGTTGAATATCTTTTATTTTTTATAAATGTTGTTAATAGTTGGTTAAATGCTGAATGTATTTGCGAATGTGAATGAAAATAAACAACTTATATATATATATATATATATATATATATATATAGAGGATACCTTGTTTAGGAGGACATGAAATTCTTGTAGCTTATGGTATGGTGCCTCAGTATTAGTTGTATTATCTACTAGTATATAGTAGATAATACTAGGTCCAATATTTTTTGTGTGTGGCTAAAAATTTTATCACAACTCTACACAGAATCTATCCCACTTCCCGCAACTAAATTCCTTTGTATATTTACTATTAGGAATGGAAGGACGGTAGATAATATGTTTCATTAGGGGATTTACATTTAGTCTGAACCTTGAATCTATCTTCCTCAGAAATAGAGAAATTAGAAAGGAAAATTTGCCTTTGTATAGAAGGTAGGCCCAATCATGTAAATGCTTTTAACTGTCCCAAAGCCAACTCCGAAATTAGATCCAAAGATCCAATGGGTACCCAAACACAATCAGATCCAGGTTTTTAAGAACCAAACCCAATCAGGCCTGTCCATCATCAGTTGCACTACATAGACATCTAACATAAGATGTTTCGGCTATTTTCTTTAAACCGTCCTTTTCCATATAGGGGTTGTCCACCTGATAAATGGACTGGATGGTTTTTGCCAATAGCACTTGTCAGGTTGGCACGTGTGATGCATGCAAGTGTTGACAAGGTGAGGGTGGACCATCCATCCGTTCCATATAGGGGTGGACCACCTGATAAATGGACTGGATGATTTTTGCACACAGCACTCGCTAGATTGGCACACGTGATGCATGTAACTGTTCATGTAGACAAGATGCAAGTGGCTAGCAGAACGACTATTTGCAGGACAGCAGTGGAAGGGTTAGAATCAATCCAACAATAATTTTGGGGCCATGGTCCTTTGCGCACCATTACTATTGACGGTGTACACAGGAACCCTTTTGTTTTTCAGCTGGCTGCTATGAAATAAGTAGCTATTGCTAGCTAGCCTTTTTCAGGTGGCTGCTATAAGCGCTAACACCCCACGGCAACATAAAATAAGAGCCCTGCTTGTCCCAACTAAGGCCCACGGCAACATAAAATAAATACTCTGGTCAAAGATCATATATCCCTCTTTGCTATATTCTACTTGCTCAGAACAGAAGAAAATGAGGTTGCCTGCATTTTAGGTTCCTGAACATCAGTAAATGCATGTTTTTCTGGAGTCCCCAAAATACACATTTGATATGATGGGCCCCACTTTGGATGGGGTACACCCCAAAAATCTACTATTGATCATCAGCTTTTTTTGTCTTTGGCCTTTCCTCTGTTGAATGCATACTGTTGCTGTATTTTTTCTTTTTTTAATATCTACTTGTAAACCGCCAATCATAGAGAGGATCTTCCAATCTGGGAGACTTTTGGGCCATCCCATATCCATACTGGCCCCCAAAATCCAGATTCACTGAATCGTGGAGCCCACGAACTGGGAGCCTCATCAAATACTGTACATATGTTGAGACTCGGGACCTAATTAATCATCGGCTTCCAAAATTGAGAACCCTGTACCTAATTGCAAGTCCAAAATTTGTGCCAGCATAAAAGAAATATTTATTCCAGCAATGGGAAGGGATATATTCCCATTCCGCCCTTCTCCCTTCTTGCTTGTGCAACAGCCTCTGGAATGAATCCTGCCCAACAAACACTGCCCTAAAATATCACGTTTTCATGGTTGCTAGTGTGTTAGATCTAATGGTGTGTTTGGATGAATATTAGATAAAAATGAATACTGCCCTTAATGTGACATAAATGGTATCTAATCAGCTTTGAACTGGTTTCTATATCAATGGAGGAAATCTGTTGATTTTTCCACAATATCATGGCCTCCAAACACCCCACAGAACCTGGTAAGTTAAAAAAACAAAACCGAGTTCATGATTTTATCGCGATAAAGGTTGCATCCAAGAGGGCTACAATCCACAACCATGTTGGATAAGACACGATTTGAAATCTCTGTTTCAGTCCCTCACCTATTTGGGACTGCTACTGGGTTGCATACTTGTGTTGCTGAGACCAATGCAACTCGTTCAAAATGGTCGAGCCAGGAACCCAAATTCAATAATAATAAAAAAAAGGAATCTGGAAATTTTTGAAAAAACAGAAAAATAATTGAAGGTAAAATTCCAAATAAATTTAACAAATTAAAAAAAGAAGTTTGGGATGGTTACACAAACTGAGGTTCAGATAGCGTACACTTACCATGTTCTGGACTGAAAATTAGTGTTGGGGCCTATTCTGTCAAGACAATCCATAGATATAGATGGGTTTGTGTAGATGTATGAATGTATAAATATACATACACGCATGTTACACGCCCTACATTTGCCAGCAATTCACATAAGTGAAAAGAGAGACCCAGTCTGTCCATCAGGTTGGTCTGGCATTCTACATGTTTTTTGAGAAACTAAGATTTTTCACTCAATATATAGGCCCAAACCTTGATAAGAGGTGGATGGGTTCAGAAAATTTCAGCCAAAGTTTTTGAGATACGTACATTTTAATTTTTATATCGTAAATGACATGAGCAGCTGATCAATCTGATTCTTGGGCAGGATATCAATGTGGTCGTTCTTTTCTTTTTATGGATGGATTGAATCTCACACTTTTTTTCTTTTAACAAGGTGGGACCACATTACCTGTAACTTCACTGATTTGAAAATTGGTTGTGCAATTATTCTGGGGACACTATAGAAAACAATCATTGGAATTGGATTTCAGAACTATCATGCCAATGTGTGGCATGTAGATGAGCTTTATTGTTCATGCATGTGTTTATCCATGCCATCCATCCATACAAAGACCCTTTACATGCGATATTCTGGTTATATGTGTACAAGTGATAGACATCCATTGTGAATTTGATTGGTTCGTTGATTACAATTCCATGGTCCATCAAGCAGAATGTTGCTAAATCTAGTGTTTTTCCCATAGCAAGAATTTTATCTCAAACATGGGATTGGGTTGCCAAAATACCATGGAATTTCCAGACATGCAACATCAATGGAAGCAACTTATAGGTTATATACATCATCTTTACCATTTCTCTTTTGTTTCAATTGTGTTATGTTTTGCTTGAATGCTTGTATAAGTATTGAGAATAAAAGTCTCTTGGATTTATATTTTAATTGATGGGACATAATTATGATGATCATTTGTTTAGTTTTCAAGGCAAATGATATCCTTTACATTACCTTATTTCATCAGTAGCTGACCTAATTTTAGCTATTTACTATATGTTTAGATCAATTTTTAATTCAAGCCTTCTGAGCATCCAAACACTAAATTGATATTTAGTTTCATATTCAGCCCAATCATTTGAATTTTGTTAATAGGATTCTTATTAAACAATCATGTGAATTATTTTTTGAATGACTATCAAGTGTAAGATTCAAAAAACAAACAAACAAACAAACAAATATGATGATATTTTTTTTAATTCGCAGATATTTTAGCGACGGCAGAAATCCGTTGCTAATTTCTGAACAAGCTACAAATCCCCAGATGTGAGATCTGTGGCTCCCTCATATTAACGACGGACCGTATCCGCCGCCAATATTTTTAATGACGAACACTTGAATTTTAGCGGCGCATTTTTTATTTTTGCGACCAAGAAAAGTGACGTATCAAGCGACGGGCGAAATCCGTCATTTATTTAGTTTTGCGACGGAATCGGTACGTCGCAAATTTGCGATTTTGGCAGTGGAAACTATGTAGATGTTTCCACTCACTTTAGTGAAGACAAATTCATCCTAAATTATGTAGATGCCGCTTCAATTGCTTTAAACCCCTTAATTTCCTTTCATGTTTCATGGTTCGGTTGATTTGAAAGACTAATTGTATGATTTTCTTTTGAGACAATTCTAACCACACATGGTAGAGATGATGAATGATCCCTTGTCTTTGACAAAACATAATGCATAATAAGGTGGGCCTCACCATGAAGATCGATGGGCGCAACAATCAGGCCAGTCCACTCATCAGACAAGCTGCAACCATCCTCAGCCTGATCTTTTGCGCCAGGTGAGGCCCACCTCATTCACAGCTCGTCCCGTGCAGGGCACATGCAATAGGTTGTAGGTGATCGTTTGTCTAATTGCCAGAAAATTTAAAAAAAAAGGAAAAACAATACCATCAACTGATTGTTGCATAGATTAATTCAATGCTGTCATTTGTAGACAATTGCAGCTATGGGCCCACTCAAATTCTATTGCAGAATGGACCACCGTCTAATATTTCTAATTCTTTTTGTTACTTATTTTATGGTTTCGAAGAATTGAATCAGGACCGTTCAAGTGCACGTTGAAGTTGAACATCAAATGGATGCTAAAAACGGAATATTGTCAACATTCCAAATTCAATGGATGGTATCAGACGGTGGGGGTCAGCTGTGATGTGGGACCCTGGGATTTTTGGAATAAAAAAAGGAGGCTCAAGGTGAAGGACGGACGAGTTTCACATCTGTACCTGAAAAAGGGCAAGCGGATTCGCGAGAGCGGAGATTAAAAGGCCATTTGCTGCACAGGTGGCCAGCGTGGAACAGGAGTGGCGGGAACCACTCACGATTCATTGATTAGGCTAACGTGCAAAATTACCTTGCTCGCAAATCATGATGGCCCAGTCATCAGCATGTCTTAAATGCTGCTCATGGCATCTTTTAGTGTCTATCAAACCGTCCCTTTTTCTCACACAGGCATAACACACCGGATGACTCGGATCGGCCTAATTTTGGATCTTTTCAGGTCTGAGCAGGTTCTGGTGGCCCCACTAGCTGAAAAGCTCGTCCCTCACACGTTTTCCATGAATGGGCTCGACAGTGTTATCGCCCGAAACGTCCCAGCATTCTCATGCTGTCACTTCAGAGATGAGAAAAACATTCAGGTCAATTTATTAACGTGGTGTACAAGTAATTCAAACTAGACCGTTGAAAAACTAGGCTAAATTTATTATTTGACAACCAGATTGGAGGATGTTTCTTGGGCAGCACGGAATGAAAAATCTCCATCGGTCCTCTTACAGGTTACAAGTGGATACCCGTCACAGATCTTTAAAAAATCTGACTTTTGGGAAGCAGTTCTTCAAGTCAATTTTGTCGGTCTAATTGAATTAAAATAAAATGAGGGAAGTATTGTCGTACATACCGATACAGCGGTATGGGACCCGACACAGGCCAATACAAGGGGAATACACGGCAATAAGGAGCTTTGTCGTCTCTATAGATTACATGTACCATGTCGAAGTCTTGCGTGTTAAGCGTCATCTACAAGGAGACCATCAACACTGACACCGGGGATCCAGTGCCCTTGTGATGTGGGTGGGTGTGTTTGTGATGTAAAGCGGGTCACAGACAATTTCATGGCCAAGATGGATCAGAAAAGGCATGGCCGATGACATAAGTGATCCGGACCGTTGGACCTTAGATCAGGCGTATCTTGCAATCCGGAATGAGTTATCTGACGTAAAATATATGATTTTGGGGTAGAACGAGCTACTTTAGCCAACCAACCCCTCTATGCCGGGTTGCGCAGCCTGAATTTGTGAGAAACCCCCTGATCGACAATGGTTTTCCTATTTTATTTTCATTTTTACTATAAATAGTAAGCTTTAGTTTTATTATAACTCTTCATCCGTTGGGCTTTAGGAGTTGTGTCCAACATGAAAAGTGCTTAGAATAATTAGGAGAAAGAGACTATCGAGGTAAGGCTAAACTTCCTAGTTTTAACGGTTTATTACGTATCGAAGATTTTTTCGATTGGCTAGCCGAAGTAGAGAGATATTTCGATTATATATACGTGTCAGATCATAAAAAGGTAAAATTGATAGCGTTTAAATTAAAATTGGGCGCTTCTGCATAGTGGGAACAATCACAACTCTTACAAGCCCGCCAGAACAAGGCGCCCATCGCATCATGACATCAGATGAGACGTCTTCTTCGATCACGATTTTTCCCTAGTGATTATGAGCAGATCTTATTCCAGCAATACCAGAATTGCCGACAAGGAAATCGAACTGTTATAGATTACACTGAAGAATTTCAGTGGTTGGCTACACGAAACGATCTGTCAGAATCTGAGTCACAGAAGGTGGCACGATTATAGGTGAGTTGCGATCGGCAATTCAGGACTGAGTTCAGATGTACGCAGTTGGGACCGTAGATGAAGCAGTTCAATTGGCGAGGAGGGCAGAAACATAACTTGCAAGAGCTCCTTCTCGTCCCTATCCTTCAAATCGATCCCCTATGACGGGTCCCACACAGAATCCAGTACTGGCTCGAGAATCATCAACCTCCTCCACCCGCAAACTGTGATACGGGGAGCGGATCATCCAGACCTCAACGGGCAGCACCCACAATAGCGGGCTCGAGTAGGATTTCAAATCCTTATGCTCGATTAAGGCCGAACAATTGTTACCATTGTGGCCAACCAGGCCACTTATCAAACACTTATCCTCAACGTCTGGCAGCACACTTGACTATAAACGAAGGGAGCACTGAAGATGAGGCCGCAGAAGAAGATCATGGCTTTGATGAATATGAACAAATCATTGAAGAAATAGTAGGTGGCAATGAATTTATGAGCGAGGATCGTGATGAATCTCTAGTTGTGAGGCGACTACTGTATACCCCACGAACGGAATTACACCTACAGCGACACAATATATTTCGTACTCGGTGTACTGTCAGTGAAAATGTCTGTGATGTGATCATACACATTGGTAGCAGCGAGAACATCATCTCAAGGGTGATGGTGGACAAGTTGCAGCTACCAATGCCGGGACATCCTTCCCCGTACTTAATTGGATGGATAAAAAAAATGAATGAGACCAAGGTAACTGAACAATGCACTATCTCGTTTTCAATTGGTAAATATTATAAGGATCAGATACTTTGTGATGTGGTCGATATGGAAGCTTGTCATATGCTACTCGGTCGACCCTGACAGTCGGACTGTGATGCGACCCATCAAGGACGAAATAATGTCTACATATTCGTAAAGGATAGCCGAAAAATAATCATTGCCCCTATAGCACCAGAGAACCACCCTGAAGCCTCTAAAGTGGAGGGCGGTTCCTTCTTGACCATTCGAGATTTCATAGAGGAATCCAAGAAAATTGACGAGGTATACGCTGTAGTGGTGAAGGGTGAGGAAAAGGAACCCTCAAACATCCCTTCAAGTTTAAGACTGTTGTTAAACGAATTCAAAGAAGTCTGGCCTGGAGATTTACCTGATGGATTGCCCCCTATGAGGGATATCCAACATCACATAGACCTCATCCCTGGGGCTAGCTTGCCCAACCGCTCTCATTATCAGATGAGTCCGAAGGAGTGTGAGATACTTCAGGGGCAAGTGGAGGAATTGATCCGTAAAGGTCTATTAAGAGAGAGCATGAGCCCATGTGCTGTACCAGCATTATTAACGTAAAAAAAATATGGAAGCTGGCGCATGTGTGTCGACAGCCGAGTAATCAACAAAATTACCATCAAATATCGGTTCCCAATTCCACTGTTAGACGACATGCTCGATATGCTGGGAGGGGCCAAGGTGTTCTCTAAACTATATCTAAAGAGCGGGTACCATTAGATTTGTATCCGATCCTGTGATGAGTGAAAAATGGCATTCAAAATAAAGGAAGGGTTGTATGAGTGGCTGGTCATGCCCTTTGGCCTATCGAACGCACCAAGTACTTTTATACGTTTGATGAATCAAGTTTTAAAACCGTTCACTGGCCGATTTGTGATAGTATATTTTGATGACATATTAATATATAACCAGGATAAGGCGGAGCATAAGAAACATCTCAGGCAGGTGTTGCAGGTCCTACAAGATAACAAGCTGTACCTTAACTTAAAAAAGTGTAGCTTTTTAACTGACAGTTTATTATTTCTAGGATTTGTTGTAACGTCCACAGGCATTAAAGTGGACGATGAAAAGGTGCGAGCTATTAGGGAATGACCGATCTCGACAAATATTTATGAGGTGAGGAGTTTTCACAGATTGGCGACTTTTATCGTTGATTTGTGCGAGACTTTAGCACCATAGTCGCGCCTATAACAGATTGCATGAAGAAGGAACTGTTCTAGTGGACCGATAAAGCTGACAAGAGCTTTCACGAGATCAAGCATCGTTTGTCTACAACACCAGTCTTGGTGCTTCCTAATTTTAACAAATTATTTGAGGTTGAGTGTAACGCTTCATACGTCAAAATTGGAGGAGTATTATTACTGGAAGGCAAGCTGGTAGCCTTTTACGGCGAGAAGCTCAGCGAAGCCCGAAAGAAGTGATCAACTTATGAGCTTGAGTTGTACGCAGTTGTTCAGACGCTGCGATATTGGCGGCATTATCTGATTCAAAGATAATTTGTTCTATACACAGACCATCAAGTATTAAAGTTTATTAATAGTCAGACTAACGTGAATCGTGTACATGCTAGATGGGTTGTATTTTTACAGAAATTTACATTCGTTCAAAAGAACAAGTCAGGACAACAGAACAAGGTGGCTGATGCACTTAGTTATCGTACATCATTACTTGTTACGATGAGCAACGAGGTGGTCGACTTCGACAGTCTCAAGGAGCTGTATGCCAAGGATGAGGACTTCAAAGATTCTTGGATGAAGTACTAAGAAGATCATCCCAGTGACCTTCATATAAAGAACAGTTTTCTCTTCAAAGGGAATCGATTATGCATCCTCTAAAGTTCTTTGAGAGAGCAGATTATTCAGGAGCTACATTGTAACACCCCAGATTTTTGCCAACCTAGAATTAGACGTCCTTAGGCAATGGGTCAACCATATCACTCTCCAAGATCAATCTCAAGGTCTAAAAATCATTTTTCAACCCATTTCCTTCAAAATCTCACCTTTCATCACCTCATTCTTAAAATTTCTCTAAGTACTTTTATATTAGACACAAACCTAAAGTTTAAAAGGTGAGGAATTATACTTAAACTAAAACTTACTATAAATGGTAAATACATGCGTAAAATAGGATTTTAACTATTTAATATTTAGAATTTCATGATGTAAATAGATTACTTGGATGTATTAGCTTCTTCTACCCCAAAATCATATATTGTACGTCACGTAACTCATTCCAGTTTGCAAATGAGACTCGATAAATGCATCGACAGACTCGTGGGCCCAAACGGCTCAATTCAGGGGGACCCGAGGTGGGTCCCACATGTTTTCGGCATCCCCGGGGGGGGGAGGACTTCACCTCTGGGGAGATCCCTTGCCAAATAGGTCAGTGAGCGGCAAGGACCTCGCCGAGTTGGCGAGGCCTCGTCCGTACAGCAGACAGGCAGCCCGGTTTCTGCATTTTTTCTGCACATTTTGTCTAACTTTGAAAAATCATATCTCCTTCATTATAACTCTGATTTAGGTGATTCAAAAATTAAATTAAAGCTAAATGAGTCTAGTTTTATATAAAAATATAATAAAATATTTAATATAGTTTAAAGTAGGTCGTTGTGACAATTATCCGAAAATTACTTATTAGACAGCTGCTGCTTCGGAAATTTTTAGAATTTTTTTACAACTTGAAATCTTATGAAATTTAGTGGAGATAGGTTAAACTTGATGATGAACCATCGAAAAAATAATTAAAATAATATGATACCTAGAAGTTTTCAAAATGGGGCATAAAATGGCCCTAGGACCGTATTCTGCCATAATTAGGGTAGAATTTGGTTTAGTACCAAACTGAATACTCAATAGAAATGACTTGAACCACTTTAAATATAAACTACAAGACCCAAAATGAGTAGGACTTCTCACGCTATATTACCTAGAAACCTAGGATCAATCTCTAAACTCAATTGCTCATGGGAGCATCGTGAAACTTTGTATTGGACCTAGAGCGCACGTCGAAAGTCCGATAGCGATAAACTTTGACCATTATGACTGCCTAGTTGGACTTGATGTCCACCTCGAAAATCAAGACCAAACGATGTCATGAGACCATTTCCTTGAGTCCGGAGTGAAGAGAGTGAGAAAGTAAAGATTTTTAAGAAAAATAAAAATTTAAATAATCTGAGACGTGTCGCTTACGCGTTATTTTTAAGCATTTTGACCGTTAGATTTTTGACCCAATTTCACCCTCAGATCAGGATAGGTGGCCCTTACATGTCATAGTACTTGTAACTTTGATCGAGATCCCATAACCGTTGAACTGAAACTAGTCCGCCACGGTCGATCTGGAAACCCGACCGGACTGAAAACTTAGCTCGACCTAGATCCGATATTAGAGAGCTTAAGTCCGACCACATTTGTTAACAGGACCTCCAGAAGTGCTCCGTTGGATCGGAACAAGCTTGATTTGGTTATAACCTAAGTATACCTTAGCCATAAGGCCATTTTCATCGATTTAGAGCCTATATAAGAGGCTTAAACCCCCTCTCATATCTCATACGAATTTTCTAAACCTAAGGGAGAGAGAAGAAAGAAATAGAAAGAAAGAGAGAGAGAGTGAGGGAGAGTGTGAGGATTGTTCTTGGCAATTGTTCTTGTCATTCTTCGTGCACATCTACCGTATTTGGATCGTTATACCAACGATTCTGGCGTCATTCTTAGGTAAGAAAAACCTAACCCTATCTTGTTTTAGGATTTTCATTGATGCTAATAGCTAGATAGCTAACCTAGCTTGTATTATAGGTTGATATTCTATATATACGAAGACTTAGAGTTTCTAACGTGTTCGTTACGCTTCTATGGCGTAAGGTACGGACTTTAGACGTTTAGGTTGTCATTTCTCAAAGCTTTCAATGTCGTTTAATGATAAATTCCTGACGTGGATGCTATTTCACATGTAGAACATGCTATCCGTTTTCCGTTTCGGTTAAATACGAAGAATATAGAATTTTGTGTATTCTATGTATTTGTAGAAAATAATGTATCCGTATAAATTTTACTGATAGGATTGCCATGAGTATTTTCTTTGTATATATACTAGTTATAGATGTATGACCTGTTTGGCGAAAGGATTCGCCCAAATACACATTTTGGCCAACATAGCTTATGTAGGCTAATGTGTGTAGTCTAGGTGTTTATTGAAATGACCAAATAAATATGAATTTATGATTTATGCCTATCATATGTATTGAATGTAAGAACATGATTGTTGTGTATGAGACAACTCCTTGATATAAGGATTTGTCATATTCCATGTTGAAATCAGCATACGTCATGTATGTTGGAGTTGTGTAGTCTAAGTGTTTGATAAGATGCCCGTGTGAGAAATTAGGTGGTGAACTAAATTTAATAGTGGTGTTGAGATAGGGTTCTCAACAATCTTAATGATGTTTATGATTTCCTCCATGCAAGTGTTTGATTTAATCGCTTTACTTATGAAACGTTTGTGTATGATTTCATGTACATGTTGTATCTTCTAACATATTCGATAGCATGCTTGGATTACTTGATTATTTTGATCTTGTTTGTTTATATGCTTACTGATTCAGATTGAAAGTGTTTGGGACTATGCCATAATCCAGGCAATCGGTAACCGGACTTAAGTTTGTGGCTGAGTTGTATTTACCACACAAAACGTGTTTGACGAACCCGAGCCTTGCGTTGCTTGTCGACAGTGATTAGGCCACATGAGGTGCTTATGCACTTTATGTCGATCAACTCAATGGGCGCTCGTACTAGTCGAACTCGTCAAGTAACCCGATTAGCTCGATATATGTTAACCACGTATGGACGCTACTGCTTGAATCTAAAGTACCAAACTTACCAGTGAAAATCTCATTAACCTTGGTACCTTGATCTGCTAAGACTCATGAGCCGAACATGGTGGTATGGGACACCGTGGTCAAGCTGTCGGCCTACTCTGGGGCCACAAGCCTCCCCGTAGTGACCAGTGAGCAACCCAGACTCGTGAGCCGAATATGGTGGTATGGGACACTGTATTCGAGCTGTCGGCCTACACTGATAAGGTGATGGGGGAGTAGTGCAACGAGTGCGTGTAACAGCCCTGGCAGCCCTTTGTAGTGACCTCGAGTGTACTCTAAGTCTACGTAGAGGCGACGACCCTTCCGTAACAACAGGAGTACAAACTAGGCCTGTATTGATAAGGTGATGGGGGAGTGGTGTAACGAGTGCGTGTAACAGCCCTTGAAGTGACCTAGAACCGCACTTCGTATGAGATATGTTAGGACTGACGACCCTAGACTGGATCATTGTTATGAAATGATACAAGGGAGGTACTTTAGCTTCTCAATCCTTCTGTATGAAAAGGACTAATAACAACTCGGTAATCATGTTCATATCGCACTGCATGTGCCTGAAAGATGTGGAGTACTGAGGGACGAAAGATGGTGTCGCATGAGGGAGTATATTAGCGAGGGCATGCATCATTATTGCATCTCATCTTTGCATTAACAAGAGTATCTAGGAATGTTTGATTGTACTATTTTATCATTTCCGCTTGGCTGATTTGATAACATGTTAATCTTTACTCTATTGTTCCACTGAGTTAGCTACTCACTCCCACGTTACGGGATAGTGTTTGCAACACCAATCAGTCTCTGTTTTAGTTTCAGATGATGGCGTTGCTTGTGAAGTAGAGCCGGACTTTATGATGATGAGGAAGATTTCTCCTATATGCAGGTTCTGATCGACGGGGTTACAGGGTTACTGATTACATGTCATTACACTTGTTATCTTGCACTTTTAAAATACTCATGTATATTCCTTTTGTTCATTTTTGGAGTATACATGTACATAGTTAACCTGATAACATGTTCACACTCCGGAGACTTACAATAAATTATACATTTTATATATTTATCACAGTCTTTTTCTTGCGAAATTTAACTATCTCTAGAGTATGATATGTTGTTTTGGCTTAATTCACTTCATGTTTTATGCACTAATACAGCCGACATTCATCCATCATTGAAAATGTTGTATAAGTGATGTTCTGGAACTCGGGAGTGGAGTTTATGCTCGACCTCCGATTTTCAGGATGTTACAGATGGTATCAGAGCATGATTGGGATTAAACTGGACCTGGGTTATATTCATACGACGCACACTGACGTACTCTGACTTAGGAAGAGGGCGATGGAATCTAGAAACCATATTAGCATCCCAAGTGTCGCCAGCGGGCGAGATTAACTACCGTAGAATAGCCCATACGTAACCGAGACCATGTAAAATGATCTCATATCCCTGCTTCTATTCACTCAAGCTTCCATCTTCTTTTACATCTTACACCCATCAACCACCATTACCCAAAAACTACTCTATATAACTTTTCACTTTCATTATACCCTCTCATATGGGCACAAAACTCACATTTTTGTGTCTCATAACCTGCACACTTCCAAATGATGGGACATTTAGGGCCCGTTCGATCAACTGCATTAGGTGGGATTAGGATAGATAGAATTGTAAAAGTAACAATAAATGCATGTGTAAGGTATTGTCCTTAGATTTGGGTGTAACCCATGGTTTCCAATGTCATGGTTGGAATGTATGCAATTAATAATAAATCCTGAGATTTCCTTTCAAATTATACTTAGAAATTCTTCATCATGGGATTTGAAAATCCCATCTCACACTTTCCAACACAAGGGCCATCTTCCAAATCCTATTAAATTAATTTTAATCTCACCCCACCCTCCTTCCAAACATGTCAATTCTAATCCCGAGGCGGGCTAAGCAACGCAATCCATGTAATACAACTTAATAACCAATCAGGCCTTTAGAATTTAGACCTAAAGTTGGTACTCTTAGATTTCAACAACATGAGCCCTAGGACTCTCTTAGCTAGTATGAGCATATATGTAGTGCTCGAGCGTAATCAAATTCAAGTTCGGGCAACTCAAATTGCACTCAGGCAACTTTGACCCTAAGTGATAAAACAATCCCTTGTATTAGAAATGATATGAAACTATCTAGCGCATAAGCATAGACTTTGGATTACAGCTAGTACATTACGACTAGGCTACTAGTTATATTAAGCAGTGTAAAGACTGAATATGTTAAGCAATTGAAAGATATACTAAATTAGTAGATTTGATTTGGTTCGAGTAGGACTTCATTCCTTCGTTAGATCCCCTTAATACTTTAAAGGCTCCTTTAGTAACTCTCAGGAAGCTTGCTTAACTTAGAGCTAGTCACGTTCGGAGAAAACTTATATATCCCTCAGATTAAATGCTAGGATTAACCAGCACGCCCCTTAGAAGTGCCCTCCCAAGGACTTATTGCAATCGAGAACACGGAGTAAAGGAACTGTATATAAGAGAAGTATTCGCAGTTTGAATCGAATTCTCAATCTTGGTAGTTGTCCAATGAACTCAATGCTCTGATCAAGCAGAAGATCGGGATCAACTAGAATTAAGAATTGATACAATAAATTTTCTGTCCTAGCTAAGCAGAAGGTCTATGTATCCGACCCAGACCCACTACATAACTTTTCTTCCGTGTTGGCCCGACCACCTACAACCAAAAGTTATTGTTTTGCCTTTGAAAAGTGTTAATGACATATAGCCAGTAGAGAATTAGACATCTTGCCACCAACTCACACCTGCCCCTGAAATCAACCACAATAGAGACTGGGCTCATTTCTATAACCATAAGTGCCAATGTCATAGTATACGTCATCAATGAAAGGAAGACCTGTGTATTGAGAGATCGTATCCCATTTTATGTAAAGGATAGGTCCTAAATTACACCTTGTTCCGACATGCGGATCGAGACATAGATTCTTGAGCCTTGAGAGTAGAAATAATTTTTAAGGGGGGTAGAACATTATGAGCCCAATCTAGGTAGGTCAGCTAATGCAACTGTTAGATCAGTGTAGCGCAGCGGAAATGAGGTTGGCCCCTTCTCCACTGGCCCAGGATCGAAGAAAGTGATTCAGGTTATATGTAAGGTTAGGTCAGTAAATAGGGTTTGAACTTTCCTTAGAATGTCAATATTGAAGTCTTTATAGGGAAACAATTAGAGCTTAAGTGTTAAACCCATTCATATTAAATCATAGGCCTAACAATGAAAACCGTTGTAAAGACTCCAAATAGATAAGGAAATAAATTGTAGCAAACCATCGGGGTATAAGCAAGAGATAAAGAGTAAAATTTTTAAGGGGGATAGACAAAAATGCGCCAGACTAGTATAGATGTATATACCCCACCACGCATATAAACTTGAAATCAATAAAGCTTAGGCAAAAGAAATAATAAAATCTTTACTTATTACCCTTCGACAATTTCGGGGACGAAATTATTTTTAAGGGGGGTAGATTGTAACACCCCGGATTTTTGCCAACCTGGAATTAGACGTCCTTAAGCAATGGGTCAACCATATCACTCTCAAAGATCAATCCCAAGGTCTAAAAATTATTTTTCAACCCATTTTCTTCAAAATCTCACCTTTCACCACCTCATTCTTCAAATTTCTCCAAGTACTTTCATATTAGACACAAACCTAGAGTTTAAAAGGTGAGGAACTATACTTAAACTAAAACTTACTATAAATGGTAAATACATGCGTAAAATGGAATTTCAATTATTTAATATTTAGAATTTCAAGATGTAGATAGGTTACTTAGATGGATTAGCTTCTTCTACCCCAAAATCATATATTGTAGATCGCATAACTCATTCCAGTTTGCAAATGAGACTCGATAAATGCCTCGACGGACTCGTGGGCCCAAACGGCTCAATACAGGGGGACCCGAGGTGGGTCCCACATGTTTCCGGCATCCCCGGGGAAGGAGGACCTCACCCCTAGGGTGATCCCTCGCCAAATAGGTCAGTGAATGGCAAGGACCTCGCCGAGTTAGTGAGGTCTCGTCCGTACAGCGGACAGGCAGCCCAGTTTTTGCATTTTTTTTGCACATTTTGTGTAACTTTGAAAAATCATATCCCCTTCGTTATAACTTCGATTTAGGTAATTCAAAAATCATATTGAAGATAAATGAGTCTAGTTTTATATAAAAATATTTTTAAAATATAATAAAATATTTAATATAGTTTAAAGTAGGTTATTGTGATAACTATCCGAAAATTACTTGTTGGACAACTGCTACTTCAAGAATTTTTAGAATTTTTTTACAACTCGAAATCTCATGAAATTTAGTGGAGATAGGTTAAAATTAATGATGAACTGAAAGTGAGAAAGCGAATATTTTTAAGAAGTTAAATAAAAATTTAAATAATTTGAGACGTGTCGCTTATACGTTATTTTTAAGTATTCTGACCGTTAGATTTTGACCCAATTTCATCCTCAGATCAGGATAGGTGGCCCTTACATGTCATAGTACTTGTAGCTCTGATCGAGATCCAGTAACCGTTGAACTGAAACTGGTCTGCCACGGTCAATCTGAAAACCCGACCGGACTGAAAACTTAGTTCGACCTAGATCTGATATTAGAGAGCTTAAGTCCGACCGCATTTAGTAACAGGACCTCCAGAAGTGCTCCATTGGATCGGAATAAGCTCGATTTGGTTATAACCTAAGTATACCTTAGCCATAAGGCTATTTCCGTTGATTTAGAGCCTATATAAGAGGCTCAAACCCCCTCTCTCACATCTCATACGAATTTTCTAAACCTAAGGGAGAGAAGAAAGAAAGAGAATGAAAGAGAGAGAGAAAGTGAGGGAGAGTGTAAGGATTGTTCTTGGCAGTTGTTCCTGTCATTCTTCGCGCACATCTACCGTATTTGGATCGTTATGCCAACGATTCTGGCATCGTTCTTAGGTAAGAAAAACCTAACCCTAGCTTGTTTTAGGATTTTCATTGATGCTAGTAGCTAGATAGCTAACCTAGCTTGTATTACAGGTTGATATTCCATGTATACGAAGACTTAGAGTTTCTAACGTATTCGTTACGCTTCTACGGCATAAGGTGCGGACTTTAGACATTTAGGTTGTCATTTCTCAAAGCTTTCAATGTTGTTTAATGATAGATTCCTGACATGGATGCTATTTCATATGTAGAACATGCTATCCGTTTTTCGTTTCGGTTAAATACAAAGAATATAGAATTTTGCGTATTCTATATATTTGTAGAAAATACCGTATCCGTATAAATTTTGCTGATAGGATTGCCATGAGTATTTGCTGTGTATATATGCTAGTTATAGATGTATGACCTGTTTGGCGAAAGGATTTGCCCGAATATACATTTTGGCCAACATAGCTTATGTAGGCTAATGTGTGTAGTCTAGGTGTTTATTGAAATGACCAAATAAATATAAATTTATGATTTATGCCTACCATATGTATTGAATGTAAGAACATGATTGTTATGTATGAGACAACTCCTTGATATAAGGATTTGTCATATTCCATGTTGAAATCAACATACGTCATGTATGTTGGAGTTGTGTAGTCTAAGTGTTTGATAAGATGTCCATGTGAAAAATTGGGTGGTGAACTAAATTTAATAGTGGTGTTGAGATAGGATTCTCAACAATCTTAATGATGTTTATGATTTCCTTCATGCAAGTGTTTAATTTAATCGCTTTACTTATGAAACATTTGTGTATGGTTTCATGTACATGTTGTATCTTCTAACATGTTTGATAGCATGCTTGGATTACTTGATTATTTTGATCCTGTTTGTTTATATGCTTACTGATTCAGATTGAAGGTATTTGGGACTATGCCATAGTCCAGGCAATCGGTAACCGGACTTAAGTTCGTGGCTGAGTTGTATTCGTCACGCAGAACGTGTTTGACGAACCCGAGTCGTGCGTTGCTTGTCAACAGTGGTTAGGCCACACGAGGTGCTTATGCACTTCATGTCGATCAACTCAACGGGCGCTCGTACTAGTCGAACTCGTCAAGTAACCCGATTAGCCCGATGTATGTCAACCACGTATAGACGCTACTGCTTGAATCTAAAGTACCAAACTTACCAGTAGAAATCCCATTAACCTTGGTACCTTGATCCGCTAAGACTCATGAGCCGGGCATGGTGGTATGGGACATCGTGGTCGAGCTGTCGGCCTACGCTGGGGCCACGAGCCTCCCCGTAGTGATCAGTGAGCAACCCAGACTCGTGAACCGAATATGGTGGTATGGGACACTGTATTCGAGCTATCGGCCTACACTGATAAGGTGATGGGGGAGTGGTGCAACGAGTACGTGTAACAGCCATGACAACCCTTTGTAGTGACCTCGAGCATACTCTGAGTCTACGTGGAGGCGACGACCCTTCCGTAGCAACAAGAGTATAAACTAGGCCTGTATTGATAAGGTGATGGGGGAGTGGTGTAACGAGTGTGTGTAACAGCCCTGCCAGCCCTTGTAATGACCTAGAACCGCACTTCGTATGAGATATGCTAGGACTGACGACCCTAGATTGGATCATTGTTGGGAAATGATATAAGGGAGGTACTTTAGCTTCTTAATCCTACTGTATGAAAAGGACTAATAACAACTCGGTAATTATGTTCATATCGCACTGCATGTACCTGGAAGATGTGGAGCACTAAGGGACAAAAGCATGCCACGAACGTAAGATAGTGTTGCATGAGGGAGTATGTTAGCGAGGGCATGCATCATGATTGCATCTCATCTTTGCATTAACAAGAGTATCTAGAAATATTTGATTATACTGCTTTATCATTACCGCTTGACTGATTTGATAACATGTTAATCTTTACTCTATTGTTCTACTGAGTTAGCTACTCACTCCCACATTACGAGACGGTGTTTGCAACACCAACTAGTCTCTGTTCTAGTTTCAGATGATGGCGTTCCTTGTAAAGCAGAGCCGAACTTTATGATGATGAGGATTTCTCCTATATGCAGGTTCTGATCGACGGGGTTACAGGGTTACTGATTACATATCATTACACTTGTTATCTTGCACTTTTAAAATACCCATGTATATTCTTTTTTTCATTTTTGGAGTATACATGTATATAGTTAATCTGGTAACATGTTCATACTCCGGAGACTTACAATAAATTATACATTTTATATATTTATCACAGTCTTTCGCTTACGAAATTTAACTGTCTCTGGAGTATGATATGTTGTTTTGGCTTAATCCACTTCATGTTTTATGCACTAATACAGCCGACATTCATCTATTATTGAAAATGTTGCATAAGTGATGTTCTGGAACTCGGGAGTGGAGTTTATGCTCAACCCTCGATTTTCAGGATGTTACATACATGGAGGTGGCCTCGGTGGATACTTTGGGCGAGGCAAGACGTGAGCTCTTGTAGAAGAGTGGTATTACTGGCCGTAATTAGTACGTAATGTGGGAAGAGCCGTACAACGTTGTCATATTTGTCAGACCTCCAAGGGACAATCTCAGAATACGGGCCTCTACACCATGTTACCTGTGCCTGATGGCCATTGGGAGGATTTATCAATGGACTTCGTGTTTGGTCTTCCATGAACACAATGCGGTATGGATTCGGTGTTCATGGTGGTCGATCGTTTCTCCAAGATGGCGCACTTTATCACATGCAAGAAGACCCTCGATGCAACACATGTGGCGAATCTATTCTTCCGGGAGGTCGTACGGCTACGCGGGGTCCCTAAGACCATTACTTCTGATCGTGACACAAAGTTCATTAGCCACTTTTGACGGACTTTGTGGACTCGATTCGATACCCGACTTCAATTCAGCACTGCTTACCACCCACAGACTGATGGGCAGACCGAAGTTGTGAATCGCACATTAGGAAACCTCCTTCACAGTATTGCAGAAGAAAAGCTGAAGCAGTGGGACTTGACCTTATCTCAAGCAGAGTTTGTGTTCAACAACATAGTGAACCGCTCGACAGGGAAATCGCTGTTCCAGATTATCTACGAACGAGTGTCTCACCACACACTTGACTTGGTCCCTTTGTCCAAGCACCCGGGCACGAGCGTTGCAGCAGAACATATGGCAGATAAGATCATAGGCATCCATGCAGAAGTGCAAGCCAAGCTACATGCCTCGAACGAGAAGTACAAGGAACAAGCGGACAAGCACCGGCGACAAAAGGTGTTCGAGGTGGGCGACCGCGTTATGGTTCATCTACGTAAAAAGAGATTTTCGATCGGGACGTACAACAAGTTGAAAAATAAGAAGATTGGACCGGTACCGATTATCCGAAAGATCAATGACAATGCTTATGTTGTTGATCTTTCAGATGATATGACGATCTCACGGACTTTCAACATCGCGGACCTGACCAAGTATCATGAACCAGTGCAAAAGGAGAACTCGAGGATGAGTTCTTTTCAAGTAGAGGGGACTGATGTAGAGTAGGTCGCGGACAATTTTATGGCCAAGATGGATCAGAAAAGGCACGGTCGACGACATAAGTGATCCAGACCGTTGGACCTTAGATCGGGCGTATCTTGCAATCCGGAATGAGTTATCTGACGTAAAATATATAATTTTGGGGTAGAACGAGATACTTTAGCCAATCAACCCCACTACGTTGGGTTACGCAGCCCGAATTTATGAGAAACCCCCTGATCGACGGTCGTTTTTCTATTTTATTTTCGTTTTTACTATAAATAGTAAGTTTTAGTTTTATTATAACTCTTCATCCGTTGGGCTTTAGGAGTTGTGCCCAATATGAAAAGTGCTTAGAATAATTATGAGAACGGTTTGGTGAAGCTAAATAGGACACTTACTATTTTTGGCCGAAAACCTTGCGCACTAATAGACATCACAACCGTCTATAAATAGTAAGTTTACTATTTATAGTAAGTCGCGGATTCTAGGAGTTTTAGTTGTAGTTTGAGTCTGGTTTCTTTCCTATTGCTTGGTTCCCTTATTTAAAGGGATGTAAACTCATTTTTATTCATTCATCAATTAATTTTGAATTTATTAGAATTTATTTCTATTTTCCTACTTTCTTTCCTCTTGGATTCGAGAAGTCTCTGTGAGGAGTCCAGAGAAGCTTCGTGGATTCGGAGTAGTTATCCTTGAGGAAGACAGTGATCGACCTCATCACGTTCATCCCTGTGTCAGTTTGTGTGTCGGGTGTAGATGTGTGTGAAAAGAGAGAGAGAGAGAGAGAGAGAGAGAGAGAGAGAGAGAGAGAGAGAGAGAGAGAGAGAGAGAGAGAGACTATCAAATGATTGTGCAAGTTTTAAAAAGGGTTTAATACCAATGTGGAGGCATTTTCACACCCGGATTGAGTAAGGTGGCCTGTGGGATGCAGGGTTGCACACTCGGGGTAGGGGGCCTGTGTAAGATGGATGGATCATGTGAGAAGTCTTGTGTTTGATACCCTTCACCAGGGGTGATTAATGTAAGGGCATTTTCACACCGGGCTGAGTAGAGTGAACTATGATCATTGAACATATTACATTGAGGGTTTAAGTAATGTATAGGCCACCTACACCTTTTTTTAGTGCACATAAGAACAATCACATAATTGTGTTTTTTTTGTCTACACTTATAGAAGACATTTGGTCTACTGTAAAATGTACATTTCAAATTGGGTTAGTAATTGTAGAAAATATATCAAATATTTTTATAAATCTTAACACATCTTTTTTTATAATAATCATTAAATAAATACAAAATGTAAAACAAAAACGACAAAAGAAGATTCAAAATCCTAGCAGTTGTAATTTCAGTAACCATATATTTCCAAACTATAGATTGATGATCTAGATTATTCCATCTAGATTTAGGGTGTGATCCATCCATTCCGTGGGATCCAACCAGATGAATGGTCTTGATCAAAGAAGCATGTGTCTCGAGATGTTTTGCACATCTCTTTCCCATTCTTAACTACTTTTAGCAATATTTGGTAGAGGAATCATATGTTACTAAAAGCGTAATTCTGTACAGATAGTGCTAGTGATTAGATAATCTGGACCATCTGATGAGGCACTGGCCCACTTACACGCGCCAAAAATCATCTCTGCAATCTGTCCTCGTGCAAGTCACCCGAAAAATTCGGGTGTGTGATATTGGGCCATATCAGCCGAAGCGATTGGGACTCACTGACTTTGATGTGAAAAGGACCGTAGGTCACCTCCCCACGTTAAGAAGTGGGAGCGTGATGCGTCAATATGAAATATTCATCCAGTGGCTTTTATCAAGGATGACTGAGAAAATCATTATGTTGCTATCCAATTCGGAAACGTGATCACACACATGACAAATGGTCTAATTTCAAATATGCCTGCTCGAGTATAAAAGTGTCGGGGCATGCTAGAATTGTATTTGACCCAGATTGAATTGAACACCTTTAGAACTCAGATGTTTAGATATACCAATTAAGACCCAATCTTTGAAAATCGTCATTTATTCAATCATCAATTGACAAGGTGATCAAATGATTTGTGAAGACCAAATTATTGATGGATTATTTTTTACTTGAAAGTAAGTACTTTTCGTACAATGATAATAACTTCATCACATTTTGCAATAAAATTAATACAAAGATGGGAAAAAAAAAATTTGAAAAAGAAAGCTACATGTGAATTTTATTAATCTAAATATTAGTGAAGTATAATTGACATATAAAATAATAAAAGTATAATAAATAATTGACGGCAGTTTAAGCTAGTAAAACAACAGTGTTGTTAATGGTCTTCTAAACTTGAATGGTCATCAATTGACAAGGTGATCAAATGATTTGTAAAGACCAAATTATTGATGGATTATTTTTTACTTGAAAGTAAGTACTTTTCGTACAATGATAATAACTTCGTCACATTTTGCAATAAAATTAATACAAAGATGGGAAAAAAAAAATTTGAAAAAGAAAGCTACATGTGAATTTTATTAATCTAAATATTAGTGAAGTATAATTGACATATAAAATAATAAGAGTATAATAAATAATTGACGGCAGTTTAAGCTAGTAAAACAACAGTGTTGTTAATGGTCTTCTAAACTTGAATGGTCACAGTTGTAAAAAAAAATTCAGATGGCCATGAGATGGTCAGTAGATCCTAATTGAGAAATCATTAAATAAAAACTTACGGAATTAAAGATTCCACAACAAGGTTTACCACAACAATGTAAAACTAGATGTCAGATATATACCATTCACACGTATTAATATTAAGTCTTTAAATGTGCCAATGTGAATGGTTTTTATTTTTTATAACACGCCCACACACACCCTCACACACTCATGCCATAGTAGGATTTTACCACCTATGGATGATCAACCCTTGAACGAGTGTTGAAATTCCCGAGAGTCTACCACCAGAGCAAGAGTAGGGATCCCCAATGGTTGCATGGCAATTTAGATCACCCAAAACGCTGACCCAACTGTTAGTAAAGCATAACTCAAAAATTGCACCAAGAAGATAATATTAACCCTCTCATTTTTCTCTTTACGATTGCGTGACTCCTTGTTTTACTTAATCCTACATTCGGTGGCCATTAATTGGATGGTTAGGATTGTTATCATTTTAGATATATGCTTTGTAAACAATGGGATGCACAAATTGGATGGCGTGGATAGCCATGCAGTAGTGTTACATTGATGAGTCACAGCTATTTTTCGAACGGTGTAAAATCAAGGATTCTAAATTAGCCAAGCTAATGGCCCTTAAGAAGTTGAAGAAGTTTTTAACCATAATAGTTCAATCCTCACGGTTTCTTGTGTTGTGGTCTACTTGAACCTTGAATATGCCTTATTTTTGGTCTCACATATTAAAATGAGCTGAAAAAATGGATGGACGACTTGGATAAAACATATACATCATAGCGGGGTCCACATAGCTTTTCCACCCGCTAGTGGTGTTGGTCGCCACCAATCTAAGTCCGCCACAGTAGTCTAAACTAGAGTTGGGCACAAACCGACTCGACTTGAACCAAATGGGTGAGTCAGTTCAAACCGAGTAGGCTTCACCCAATTCGAACTTAAACCTATTCAAGTTCAAGTTACTCAGCAACTCGACTCGAAACTTGATCCGATCAAACTTGACTCAATCCGAAATCGACTCGACTTGGATTTAAGCGTGTGTGTGTGTGTGTGTGTATATATATAAATTAAAAAAATTATAATTTTTAAGTATCTCTAACCCTGTATCTAACCCTATACACCGCACCTAACCCCACCTTGATCCGATCCCAAACTTTCCTTCCATCTTCCTCCTCCTCTTTCAAGCCTAACAACCACCCACCACTATCACCACTCTCCTCCTCTCTCTCTTTCTCTCTCTATCCTCTCCACTCCCTCCCATCATCCTCTTTTAAGCCTGTCAGCTGCCCACCACCATCACCAGATTCACCACTATCCTCCTCTCTATATGTCCTCTGCACTCCCTCCCTCGCTCCCTCCCTCATCTCTTGATCTGAATCGGTGCCAACTCAAACTGACTCGATACTTTTTACATGGCCAAACTTGGTCCGATTAGTCCAGGTCAGACCCGGATTCCGATCAGTTCAGGCATGCTAGACTTGATACCAGATCGAGTCGAGTCGAGTTCAAGTAAGGCCTATTTCAAAACCGGTTCGAGTCGAGTCAACCTTGACTCGGTCCGACTCGACTTGATGCCCACATCCAGGACTCGTTCTCTAGACCTTCTCCGTAGAGACGTCATTCCCCCGCGTGGCGCTCATATCGTATTGCGCCGATACGTATGGGCGATAAGTATTGGTATCGGACGATACTAAAACATGCCGTAAGCTAGTCGGGGGGTCTTATAAAAGAGTTCATCATCCCTTCTTTCTCTGCTGTTTACGCCTTGGATATCGATAGATGTAGTCCAGAACTACAGCGGGAGTGAATCTTCGCCATTCCAGACAGGTACGCGAATTCTCCCTTTTTCTGGCTGCAAAAATCTTATTACTTCTCTACTTTCAAGAAACATCCATATGTTTTATTTTTTCTTTCTCATTCCTCTGGTCTATTCCATTTATTTCTTCTCCTCTTTTTCTCCCTTCTATTTGAAGTCTCCTCTAACTACATAACTGAGATCGATTGATCGAGCCATTCATAACTTATTACCATCTTTTGTTTCCATTTGTTATTTCTTCTAAAGGAAAAAAAAAAAAAAAGCTGTAGAATACAAGAATTCGATCCGATGGACGGAGGCTCAATTGCATCGGCGGAATCAACCTTGTCTTGTGCTCGTTGTGGCAAGCCTGCTCATCTTCAGTAAGTTCTTCTATGCCAGCTAGATACGTTCTATTTATGTATGTATGTATTTATGTTCTGCTAATATCCAAATTGGATGCATCAGTTAACGGAAACCATATGACACATGGCCTGTATCTTTGCAGGGTATACATGGGTTTCCGGTAGTGACAAGCCCATGGTTATGTGGTCCAGATTGTTGGTCTGCTGTGTCCCACCATAGATGAACCATGCCCCAAAAATCTCCTCCATAGGACAATTTCGACCTTTGGATTTGTTGCATATAGATTGGTGCTTAAGAAGAGAACTACAAGAATGGTTTGCATTTGACTGAAAAAGGTTCCTAATCTTGGTGGCGGAGATTACAAAACCATGGACCCTACTTGTCAGAATTGAAAACCAATGGATACTGTGCGAAGCTGCGGGCTATGTAATTCCTCAAATGGAAAATTTGCATATGGCAGCTGTCCATGTGTTTTGTTCAGTTTGTATGTTTCGCTCTCCTCATCCATCGTGTTCTATTAGATTGAGGATTTGGGCTCCACATTGCAATTGTGTTACTTTCAAGTTGGACTTGAAAGGAACAAACTTACAATTGGAGGGCTACTTCCTCACTATGAATAGTTGGAAATGTTGTTACAATTTGAGGGATGCTAGGTTGAAGTAATGTTTGTAATTCAATTCAATCGTGCATCCAAACACACTCTATGTGAAACCTTTGGTAGGGACTAATGGAACTCATCTACCCCTTTCCATCCCTAAGTGGAGGCCCTTGCTCGTCCAATTTCATTTTGCATTCATGGTTAAAGGGAGATCCCTGACGTTCTGTTCCATGTTTTTCATTTCAAAACCCTAAGACCTCTCCTATAGCCGCTTCCATTTTCATGCCTCTCCAGTGAAAATGATAATGATAGTGATTGCAAACCAATCCTCAAGCACCATCTATTTCATTAGTTTTGTTTCTTGAAAAGTTTCTTCCACATGAATGGTTGCCTCATTCAATTTCTGAGATCTGAATTCGTAACTCTACTCACGAGAAGATGGTTTCAAAAACCTTTTGATTGTGTTCTCTGTATCGCTATTCTTGAAGGGTTAGGATTTTCCCGTGCCAGAGATTTTTGGTGTATGGGCTGTCACAGTGGGTCCCATCACATTAACGTTTTGATTACTGAACCTCTGGCTGAACTGTGCAAACTGAAAGCCTGAGCATACTGTGCATATCCTCAGTTTGAGCATTCTATAGTGTTTCAATTAGTCATGCATTGCATAACATTCATGTGATCCACTACTTATAGTGACGGTTCAGAACTCAATGTCTCTGTTATTATGAAAATTGTTAGGTATTTGTGCTTTTTCCTTGAGCTTACCATATTCCTTCCTTTTCTTTTCCTATGTGCAGTTGTCCCAAATGTGTAGAGTTGAGGCTGCCTCGAGAAAGTGCCGTATTCTGGTTTGTAACCATTTCTAGCGTAGCATTAATTTGTATTACATTGCGCGTTCAATCTTCATTTTTTAGAAAAACTGGGGGCCGGACTTTGTTCTATTTATGCGTCATAGCTCTGCCAACATCTTTACAATCTAATATTGATCAAATTTGTTCTTTTTTGTGTTTTATGCCTATTTTAGAATCTATTGATAGCTAGCCTTATATGTATGACAGGCAGGTTCATGGGGCAGACTGCTTTTGAATTATGATGCATTCACACACTCAATTATTAATGTTTGTTTCTTCATTATAGAAAGCTTAGTCAATCCTATTATTCTCAAGAAGAAGAGTTGATCAAGTTGATCATGTTTGGAACTTGTGTTGATCATGTTTGGAACTTGTGATTGGGTTCAACATACATGCACTATTGCCCAGGACTCATGTTTGGAACTTGTGTTGATCATGTTTGGAACTTGTGATTGGGTTCAACATACATGCACTATTGCCCAGGACCATAGTTCAAATTGCAATCCTTTCTTGTTCTTCACCTTTTTCCTTTTTCTCTTGTACCAACTCATCTAGACGATTTGGATTTTTTTCTAAATTTGTATGAAATTCTATCATTTGATTTTCCAGTTATTTTCTATACTTATGTACTGTTTGATGGCAGCTCCCAGGATTGCTTCAAGGCGTCATGGAGCTCACACAAGACGGTACACTTGAAGTCGAAGTTGTCCAGACTCACAGCAAGTACTCCAGATGAACAAATTTCGGCAGCGCTTAACGAGGGCTGGCTCTATTGTTTAAAAAAAGGCCAGGCTCGAGCATCCAAACTTCCCCATTTTTATTGGACAGGGTATTTAACACTGATATCCTTATTCCTTCAAACAAAACAAAAAAGGCCTCCTTTATCTCAGCTAGTGTTCAACTCCTTATGGACTTATTGCTATTCTCCATGGTAGTTATGATGATAAATTTCAGTTAGACGATGTGCATTTCTCAAGGGGTTGTTATTCAGACTCCTAGGAAGCATGTATGATGTATGTGAAAGCGTCTTGGATGAATGACTTTTTTCCAGCTAATATGTTGGAGGTCTTTTTCGATGGTGTCCAACTACTTGATGCCAATGACGTGTGCATTTTGATAACGTCCAACACCTGTCTGCTTGGTAATGTTTTAGGGAGGGTTTCAGATTGCAACTAGCTCTTGCTATGTGCTCTCATTGTTGAAGATGGTTCTAGATTCATTCCTTGGATGAGGATACAGGAAACTCTGGTGCCTTGCCTGCCTTTGCAATAAGATGAGGGACTTTGCGTCTGGGTTGAGAACTGCATTTTCATGTTGTTGTTAACAAACCGAAGCATGAGATAGGATTATAGGAGAGTAGGGTGTCTTATTCTTTGTTGCAGCAGTTGATAGAGCTAAATGGCACTTGGTCTATCTTCTATTTTGTCCATTTGGGTGTTTATGCTTTCTTGATTGTTATTGCAATAGACAATGGAAATGACTCTAAGTTGGGATTTTTTAAACGTAGTGGATTTTTTTAAGGGTAAAAATGTAGTGGAATATAAAAGTTCTTAAAACCCGGATGTTAGATTTTACAGCCCTAGTAATATTCTTAAGACCAATGGTTAGGATTTTCCTTATCAAAAGCCCTGCCCAATGAACTGTTGTTTTGTCGATGTTGTATTCCAACCTAGGAGTTTTCTCCCAAATCCATCCCAGATGAAGGAGAGGTGAGAGTCCACACAGTAACCCTTGGAGTAGGGCCAAGGGAGACACACACAGTCCATAAGGTGGACCCTGCATATGTCACACATGTGATGAAAGGAGAGTAAGAGGAACAGATTTCAAAAAAAATAAAAAATGAGAGTTGTATTTTTTCTCTTAGTAAATTTCTCTTACCCATAAAAATATTTTAAATTAGTTATAAATTTCACATTATTTTTGTCCGCATCTAGATTTTTCTTCCATAGTCGTTCTATTGGTGTTTGTTTTTGTTTTTTTAGCAAGTTATGTTTTCCAATATGCATCAGTGCTTGGTACTAGGGTTGCAACCATGCTGGGCAGGACCAGAGTATGTCCGTATCCTGCCCTTGAGCTTTGCTTCTGAGTCCAGGCTCACTGCAGCCAGCCTGTGAGCTAAAATTCAGGCTCAGACTGCACTCAGCACACCAACCAATACTCTGTCCACCAATGTTAAGTTGGCTTGGGACTAATCAAAATAAACATTTTCGTTGGGATGAGCCCAGCCTACTGTTTGCACTTTTAGCAAGATGCAAACCCAGGTCCACCCAACTAGTTACCCACCCTAAAACTCATGCTGAGGTCCAAACCGCAGGCCCAGCCCAAACTCTACCAAAAGTGGCTGGACTTGGACCTGGCTTGGCCAAGCCCAGTTGCGATGCTAGTTTGCATAATTTTCTTACATGTACTGTCAGGTATCTTTTCATTTCTTAATCTAGTGTTTCATCACACTAGGGACTTTTTTAATGATTTACTTTTACCGCATTATAATTTTGTGGAGCTCAGAATATAGTTTTTTTTTTTTTTCATGTCACCTTAAGACTAGAGTTTCTTTTGTGTTTGTGTGCAGACCTCTAAGACAATATCCCATATCAAGTCGACGTATTGTTCCTGCAAACATTGACAAACCCGACTGGACCATTGATGTGAGTCCTAATTCGATTAGCTACCATTTTGATGATTTAGCAGAGGTAGGAATAGAAGAAGATGAGTATGATGTTGGCCTTGTTGTCTGTGAGCACATCTTTATATGGCTACATGCATGTTTATGCATGCAAACGTTCCTTTTCTTGCATTCTTCCAAGCAAAAATTAGTAGATGGACGGGTGCATTTTGCTCTGTCATTGTGCCCTTCTGTTATGGATGCATGTGGACAACTTTATATTGATGCTAGGATTGCTGTGAGCATGTGCACGTGCGTGTGTGTTCCCCTATAGACATGACAAGGAGTTATTCGGTTTTGTTGGTTTGTTCTGATCTGACTGCTTTTAACTGGCAGGGCATCCCAAAGATTGAGCTCAATAGTGACCTGCAGAATGTCGTGGAGGTAAGGTTGGACTTAGAAACTGCTTTTGGATTAATTGCACCAGATATCCTGGTAAAAATGAGTTGGATATTGACTAGATGAGGAGATAACTTTACTTTTCTGGTTATCTTCAAAGATCAAAACATTGGAGCAGATTGAGAGAATGCGAGAAACTTGTCGAGTAAGTACTTGATTTACAGTTTTGGTTTTTTGCCTATGTTGGATGAGGTTAGTACCTGTGCTTTATTCACAGGGACAGATTTATTGAATAGATTAAATGCTGGTGATATTTACTTGAATTCATTTGAGAGTTGCATGCGGAACTTCATTCCCTACTAAAATTATCTTCAGATTGCAAGGGAGGTTTTGGATGCAGCTGCTCGTGCAATTCAACCTGGAGTGACAACTGATGAAATTGATGAGGTGGTCCATGAGGCAACAATTGCTGCTGGTTAGTTGTCTTCTTTGGCCATTTCATCATAGTGTGATTTTTAAACCTGTCCGGCCTTGCTGGTTTCTAAAACTTGTATGCAATGGGTGATGGGGTGTGTTAGATAGAGGCCTTAATCTTGCTCTGCTGAAGCTTGAAACAGTGGCTAGAATCCCATTATTATTCATCCTTCCCTCATAAGTGAACTGTGAACTATAATGAAACTCCTGGTCAGATTGGAGTTTGGTTGAGTTGGTATTTGTTAGTCCTTTTTATTTTATTTCTTTTGTCAAAATTCAGACAGACTACAAGGCTAGCGGTGTAAATACATACCTCAACTTGTGTCACTCTTCCAAAATGCTTATGTTGATTTACAAAACTTTGGAGACTTCAGAATGACTCCTACCTTTCTGCAGAAGCAGAAGTAGATTGCATTTTCCTTTATTTTGCCTTCTTATTTGTCTCCTAAAGCTTTGAGTGTCAGATTGATCTGTAGAGAGGCTGGGTTCATCTTCATGATTATTTGGAAGAAAAAAGGAAGAAGGAAAATGAATGGAGTGGTGGCAGACAGGGAATCATCCTCACTAGGTCATAGCATGTTATGAAACAAAATGGCCAACTCGCTGGAAAATTAGAGGCGTAGAATTCCAAAGCTGCCATTCTTTGGACCCAAGGGTGGTTAGAATTCCATGGAGTCTATTTTCCATATGAAAGAACTCAAGTTGGATATTTTGACTCCAATTGCATGGTCTTGAATCTAAAAATCTGGGCAAGGGCCAGTGTTGGGGAAGTGATGGTGTTAGGTACCCTTCCCTGCCCATGTTAGTACATGGTCTGTATTTGGTTCAGGATCAAATTTTCCAAATGGAATTTCGGCTAGATAAATGGCCGTACTAAATGAATAAATAAATAAAAGAAAATGTAATCAAATGAAAATAAAATGTGGCGAGTTTGTTGCCACATTTATGCTGGGAGGTTTGAAAGGGAAGAAAGATAACGCAAATCCTTCCACACAGAGGTTACTGGAGCTCTGATTGAGAATGTTGATTACTTTGATTGACAAATGCTACGAGGAAAGTTACCATTAACCATCCCTAAAGAGGCTGACTGCCTGACTCTTGATAATGGTTTACCTTAAGGTGTTTATAGTCACGGATTGACACTATCCCCTGGTGTCATTGTGTTGGTGGATGGTTCTTAGTCTTTTCTCTCAATAAAGTAGTCGTTACTGATTTAGAAAAGAAAAAAGAAAAAAAGAAACTATGAGAGAGATGAGAATTCCAGATAAACTTTAGCGCAAAATCAGACATGCCACTAGACATGTTTCTGATTTACAAGTTTGGCACCTCAGTAAACCTTTAACCACTCTTCTTCTTCTTCTGTCATCTTAATATTTTCTTTCTCAAAATCCCAATTCTTTTCTTGTTCTGCTGCTATTATGGTTATTGTCGAACATAAGTTGCGTTTAGTTATCACAACATTGCTTGCTAATTCTTTGGGTCTCCTCATCACTTTACAGGAGCATATCCATCTCCGCTAAATTATAAATTTTTCCCAAAGTCTTGCTGCACGTAGGTACTTTTTCATTGTATCATCTTTAAATTGGCTTTTGTAGGAAGAAGGGAGTGATTTTATTGTTGAATGACGTGTTCTCTGCTTCTTATATCTGTATGCAGATCAGTTAATGAGGTTATCTGCCACGGAATCCCAGATGCCAGGTTTATATCATGTTTAGTTGATTTTCATGTTACAATTTTCCAAATTATTGGTCATTCACTGATAAGATTTTCAATCGCATGCTGATTTCATTTGATTCACTTAATTATGTTGATAGACACGACACTTAATTCTCCCTTTTTTTTTGTGTGTGGGGAAAGGGGGAGTGGCTTCTTTTGACATACTTTATACTCGTATATTTACTAAGTGTAGTAAAGATGTTAGCATGTTGGACATTATTTTCTCTTGGCTTAATATTTGGACAATGTACTGTACTTTTGGGGATTTTTTTGATCATTTTCACACTAAGATCTTTGAGGTTATTGTTTATGTATGGAACTGAATTAGTGTTCTTATATAGTGGACCTGATAAAGTTATGTGGGCCATAGTCTTTATTCAAACAATACTGAAATTAGCCCATCCCCTGTTATTGTAAATAATTCCTTTGTGTCTCTTATCGGCAGTGTTTGCAATATCAATGATATCGGCCGATATTATCATCATTGCACTCCAGTGATACGATATGCCCGGTTAGCCTCTGAAATTTCTGATATCGCAGTGAATATCATATGATCTCGCTATATATCACCGATATTGCGATATATCCCAATTTATCGCAGCTGGCCCTTTGTTTTTATTACAATGTATCGATGACACTATTGATACATTGTTGGTATTGATGATATTTCCAGACAGCTCACCCCTCTTGTGGAAGTCCCAAAAAAAAAAAAAAACTATGTGCCTCTCTCTCTCTCTCTCTCTCTCTCTCTCTCTCTCTCTCTCATAAATTGAACGATTTTTTCTCTCTCATAAATTGAACGATTTTTCTATGGATTTTTAGTCATTCCATCCATTCATTGAATAAGTGATGATCAAATGGTTCTTACTCAGAGAACCCTTGGGCTTAGCTTGGGCGCTTTATTGAATCATTGTAATTCTAGTATGAATCTAAGGTTTCAATCGATTCATAGGGTCTCCACAAGAGAATTCCTATCAATAGCAGGTGGGCCACACCACAGTAAACAATTATCATTGAACGCCCACCATTAAAAGCTTCCTAGGGTCCACCATAATGTTTATTTGCCATCCAACCTATTGATAATGTCACACAAACCTAGATGAAGGGAAAACACAAATAACAACATGATATGAAACTTTTGCGACCCCCAAAAAGTTTTTAATGGTCAACTACGAGTATTTCTTGTAGTGTGGCCCACCTTAGATTTGGATCTGCTTCATTTTTGGGCCCATGCCAGAAAATGAGCTGGTAAAACAAATGGACGACGTGGCTATACAACACATACATCAAGGTGGGCCCTACAAAAAAGACCGATGAAACTGTCTGGTCTCAACCTGATTGAATCTACGCCATTTCGCCACATGTGTCAGCCCCATACATGGGGTTTGCTACTCGGTGGGCCCCACCACGTTTTTATGTCAAATTCAAACTGTTCACAAGGTGTGTCACCTCTTGGTAGGTCCAGGGCCCAAAAATCAGCCCCATCCGTGATTTAGGTGGACCACACGATTGGAAACAATGTACAGGCAATGCTCACCCTTCAAACCATTTTCCTCGGTGTGGCTCATGTGAATCACAGATGGAGTTGATTTTTGGGTCCCATGTCTAAATTTTATTGCGGCATCTAATGGTTGGAGTGGATTTATGTAATCATCACGGGTGGGCTTTGTAAAAATCAAGGGAAGATGTTTCTTTATCAACTGTTTCCTTTGGTGTGGCCCACCTGAATCACAAGTCAACCTGATTTTTTTGCCTTGGGCCCAAAGTGAGATTACACATCTAATGGTTGAAGTGGATTTTCACATAACCCCATCATTTGAGTAATATATTAAATAAAAAACATTATCAACCCATTGATTTTTTATGGGGCCCACCTATGCATGTGAGATCCACTCTAACCATTATATGTGTAATCCCATGTTAGGTCCAGGGCCAAAGAGCGCAGACTTTGCTTGTCTAAAATCAAGGTTGTTGCCTTGGCTAGTTTATTTGGGTGTAGGTCAAGGAAGCTTCCTTCTACCTTGGTCTCCCTCTTTGCATTGCTAAGCTGGCTAAACATCTCTGGGATGAGGCAGGGAGGATGGAGTGGAAACTATTGAGTTGTAAGAGTCAATATTTTTATTCTTTAGCTTAAGGTTGCTCCCATTTCAATCGTCGCTACTGCAGGAATTACTTTTTCTTTCTTTTCCTCTGGCTACTTCCAAATAGGAATTGGCCAATCCATAGGTATACCATGAAATTACAAAGGTTGTGCCTGTGAACCAATCTCCCCCAAAATGGGAATGGGCTGGGGTTATGAACTTATAATCATGGAATCAACTCAATCATCAAATTACAAATACATTCCACATTGGACCAGACCGGAATATGGTTATATGCATTTTCTCATTATGAGAAGGGGACATTTGAGGTACATAAGAAATGTATCAAATTGATTCTTTTTAATGAATAGATCCGATCGCAACTTCAAATATGGAATTCAAAAGGATCAAATCGGAAATGATACTCTAAATCATCCAACTTTTTCTTTGTATATAAAATCAACCTAAAGGGGATCCAGGGAGTTTGTATTGATTGGGTCAAAACAACCCAAGAGGGAATATATGTAGTGATTCAGAGAGTTACAAAGCAAAGTCTTAAAATATATTTTTTAATCAATTAGTTTCAAGGCTTCATTCATTCCTTGAAAGAAGTTTTTATGGGTTCTCTATCCACCACAATCTTTACTTCTAGTTTCGGCGAATGAATAATCATTGAGTCCTCTTTCCGAACAACACATACAAAGAGAGGCGCCAATAGTCAAGTAATTAGTGAACCTTTGAGAGATGGGTATTTATATTTTGGATTCATTTGAGCGAAGTAAAGAAACAAACTTATGGGACAGATAAATAGATCTATTTATCCACGATCGAATTACATTTGATTGATACACCATTGTCAATATAAATTAAATGTTGAGAAAAAAAGATTCAATAAAGAAAACAAAGACTTGTGTCAATCTGTTCTAGGCACAACAATGTGTTGAACTATAACAAGCCAACGCATGTGGTATCTAGCATCTGATGTTCATATAGAAGTATCCACAACTCCTTCGTGGGCTCCGTAGCAGGAAATAGAGGTTGGATTATAGTGATCAAGCCTGTTCTCAGTAATATGCCATTCAAAGTTTCTTTTCTTTTTCTCATGTATAAGGTTGCTCACCTCCTTTGCAACAACCCACTTTTTAATGGGGTGAATATTAGGTGATCCTATATTGTTATGGATTTAGTCTTTATGATGAGGACGTACGACCATTTAGAGTATACCAAAGGAGGAGATCGGCCCAGCCTTCACTTTGCTTTGATGATTTATACATAGGCCCAGGTGGGCCACATTGAGGACTTGAGGACCTCACATGCATGATTGTGCATCTTTGAAGACCCTACACTAGGAAGATGCATGTGGGTTGCTTATTTGAGGAGTTTTGACCGTTGGATCTTGTGGATCCTTCGATTGGGCGGTTGGATCATTGTGATCCTTAATCACTTTGATCACTAGTATTGGAATTAGCTGATTTTATGTTTTTAACGATTATTTATAGTTTAGGATGAGTTATTTTCAGCTTATTGCATCGTGGGACGTGAGGTATGGGTATTTTTGTCAAAACACATTTATTGAGACTATATAAGGGGGGGACGTCCAGACCTAGCCCATTATTATGGAATGAAAAAAGACTTTTTTGCTGGAAAAGCCTTCTCTCATGTGATTTGAGATTCTTTTGTGAAAAGAGATTGCTTGGGGTGATCCAAAGGTGTGAAGCCTAGTTATACTCTTCATCTCTATCTTATTCTTCTCTAAAAGGTATTTTTCATTCTCATTTTTTTTTTCTATTTCTCCACTTTAGAACCAAAATCTTCCTTACCCTTTAACATACTCCACAGTCTCATTTTCCATCCTACAACCATAATTAGTCCCAATTGATCAAACCAAAGACTATAAGGTCTGCGCATGTCCATACAGACTGTATGGACAACTGTACAGACAGCCATACACCCTCTTCCCCCTTCTTTGATTTGGTAAAACCTTAGCCCCAATAACCTTCAAAACCCCTAATTTCCAAATCCTAGAATTTCGCAAATCTGCCCATTGAATTAGAACCATACCTATGCCAACATGAGAGTTCCAATCTCGCATTGGGCCTAAGATTTTCATGCTTATGTGGTTTATTCCTGTGTGGGATTGTGATTTAATGTAAAGCTGAATTTTATTATTTATTTGGAACTCTTTTAATCATAGTAGAATGGCATGTTATTATATTTGACTTATTTTGATTAATCCGTTAATAATCTCCTGCATCCAAATGGTTAGATCACACATCTTGCATCACTTTAGGTTGGTTGTTTGATGTTTTATGTTGACTTATCTGATTCTCTTGCCTGATTATTCCTGTTTGTTACAGGAGATTGGAGGATGGTGACATTGTTAATATTGATGTCACTGTCTACTATAAAGGAGTCCATGGTAAGCAATGCTATCATCCATTTTAACCTTTTCTCTGTGTACCTGGAAACATTGTGCCTTACCTTTCTGTGAACAAACGTGCAGGTGATCTTAATGAAACATATTTTGTGGGAAATGTTGATGAAGCATCTAAACAGCTGATCCAATGTACATATGAATGCTTGGAGAAAGCTATATCTATAGGTACTTTTTGAAATTTATATGAAAATAATCTTCAAATTTTTTGTTATTTTTTTTTAATATGAAAATCATATCCGTTACATAACTTATATTCCAACTTCATGAGATTGTTCATATATTTAACTTGTGTTTAAATAACTTGAAGTAAATCCTGTTCATATCCAATAATCAACAGATAATTGTTGTAATTGTAATGTCTATATTTAATTATGTGGCTCAGAAAGCACCACGATTGATTCTAGATGACAAAAAATGGAAGATACAAGAGATGGGAAATTTCTTTCATACAGATTTCATCTGTGCACAGCAAAATTCTAGCAGACTGAATTTTGAGGTACTAGAGATAAATGCCTCAGAGGATAAGGTTTAGATGCCAACTATGTGTGCTGCCATTAAATGTGCCCCAACCTTGTGAGAAGCTTGATTGCACTTGAACCGGATCAAAAGCCAAGGAAACACCCCCACCCCCAACCCCCCCCCCCCCCCTTGTGAGTGTTCGTATGGGGAGGGATGGCAAATTTCATTTAAATAGAAAGGGGGGAAATGAGAGATCAACACCCAAAAGCTGGCCAACAAGAATGAAACGAAATAGAAGAATGTATCAGCGGCATCCAGGAAAACCAGTAGCAAAGACGTATACCATATTTGGACATATCTTAGGAATTACCCTTATGCAGAATGCAGCCTCCTCTTTCATGGAAGGCAGTTCCCTAACAATTCCCAGTTCCTTTTGATTTCTATTTTTTTTTTCTTTAGCCTCGTCCACGGAGGCAGTTCTGTGACAATTCCAGTTCCTTCTGATTCCATTTTGTTTTTCTTGCTGTTGTATTCCTGTAGCAATGTGGCTGCAACTGGTTGAACCAATCTGAGTATAGGACTGGTTGGGCCAGGTTGCCAAGGCCCTCAAGTTGGGTTTTGGGTACTTGGATAACACCAACCCAATTTGAATTCTAGTTGGGTTTGGGTTGAGCAAATTTGATTTGGGTTAGGTCCAGTTCAGAATCACATGTATTTGGGTCGGGTTGGGTACCACAGGTTGGAATTCGGGTGGGGTCGGATTGCAGGTTGGGTCCTCTTGAGGTTGGGTTGTGCTCTGGTTGACCCTCAACCCAACCCAAGCACCCCTATGTAGCGGTCACTCTCTAATGAAGTATCACATTCAATCCAAAATAAATAAATAAAGGAAACAAAAGAAAGAAAAAGGAAGGAAAGAAAAAGAAAAAGACAGAAAAGAAATGAAAATAGAACTTTCCAAAGGCTCCTTACTATGTCAGCCTACATCCCATTTGTCCCTTTTGACTTACTATCTATACAAAGAAAAAGAAAAGCAGAAAAGAATATCTTTCCCTCCATTTTTCCCACCATTCTTAGAACCAATGATTGTAGTATCTAAAGTTAGAACTATCTTATGGATTGAGTGTCATCTGGAAGGATCAGTGAAACTGCAAAGTTCTTTAACGTTCATACTTCTATGAAGAATATAACAGCTATGCAACGCTGGAGTTCAATGACAACTTGAAATGCAAGGGATTACCTAACTCGCTGCTTTTCCTTTTAGCTAAAATTATTTTAAATAAATAAATAAAAGAAGAAGAAGAAAAAGAAGAAGAAGAAGAAGAAAAGAAAGAAAGAAAAAAAAAAAGAAGAAGAAGAAGAAGATGGTGATAATGATGAGAACTTTTATTATAGCAATGGAAAGAATTAACACTAGCCATTAAATTATGAGTGAAATGTAGTGGAGAAATATTTTTATTTATTTATTTATTTACTTATTTTGAAAGATGATGTAGTGGAGAAATCTGTCTCTACAAACTGTGTTAGAACTTACATAGAAACTCATTGAGTCTCACTTTATTGGAGTCCAATGCATAGCTCACAGAAAGAAAATGTCATCCTAGCTAGGAATATGCTGGTTGTGTGGCAATTCCGGAAATGCACCCAGGAAACATTTTGTGATGTATGTCATCATAACTGACCACAGTGTAAATTAACTAATTATTGGGAGTGTTGTGTCAGGTTGGCAGCCAGCTTCAAACTTTGGCCACAAACTTTTTCTCATGAATCCTGACAATCCAACATTCAGGTGTAACAGGATTTGTGTAGCTGACCCCAATTAGTTGGAGTAAGGCTTAGATGATGATGATCATGATGGGGGTATACATAAAATTGTGCCACTTGTAGATGGAAAAGGTTCAAGGCAATGAATTTTGGTTTGCATTGTATTTGGACATTTGCATCCGTGCAGTCTTTTGGTTTTGATAAAGAACTGCAGCATCTTGTTTGGTCTAGTATCTTCTAAGCGGCGAACATTTCCTGGGTGATGCCTGGGTCGATTGATATCCCATTTAGAACCTGGCATGGCGGAGGAGAGGGTTCCTTTGAGAATCGTAGATGGAGGATTGCACTTCTGGCTTCTCTGTGGTCAATTTGGTTCAAAAGGAATAATCAGACCCTTCATAACAAGAAGAATTCTGTGTTGAGTGTTCTCTGTCGGGTCTTGCAATGTATTTCTGATTGGGTGTCCATAGTGCCTAAGTAGAGCTGGTTTGCTAGGCGGGGTTGTATTATATTTAATTTTAATTTTAATTTTTTTTAATTTTTTTGCCTTTTGACCTTAATAATATTTTCATCTTTCAAAAAAAAAAACAACCGGGGAATCTTGTTCATAACAAGCTTCTCATGTGTACATTTCGCTTCTTGTTCGGTTTTGCGGAATTAAAATATATCTTTGTGGCGATCTGGAAATTTTCAGATCCTCTTTGGATCAGTTTGCCATACTGTACTGTGAAGTATTGATTGCATGTTGTAAAAGCAAATTGATTTTGGTATTTTTGTACTTTCTCATGTTCAGTTAAACCTGGAGTTCGGTTTCGTGAAGTGGGGGAGGTTATCAATCGACATGCAACAATGTCAGCATTCTCTGTGGTAATTGTGTCTTCCTTTTGCAATACATAAAGGAATCTTTGGTTTGACATGGTGCATTTTTTAACACGTCCTCACTGGAGATTTTTATGATCAGGTCAAATCATACTGCGGTCATGGTATTGGGGAGCTGTTTCATTGTGCTCCAAATATTCCCCATTATGCAAGTATCCTTTCCAAAAATAGTAATAAACTTTTGGAGATGTGACTTTGTATTTAATTCTGTTACTGACCATCAGCTCATGAGCCATGCTGAATTCAGCTTAGGCACCATCATATATGTGTGGGTCATGTAGTTTACTTAATATCTTCTTCACTCACTTGTCAACTTCTGCTGTTAGCCGTGGTAGCTGTTTCCTTGACCATAGCAGGAAATAAAGCAGTTGGTGTGATGAAAGCGGGGCAGACCTTTACAATTGAACCCATGATCAGTGCTGGTATCCTTTTGAGATTTTAGCAAATGTCTAGCATCTCAGTACCTTTTTTAAATGCATTCTGATTAAAGCTTCCTTTGTAGGAGTTTGGCGTGACCGGTTATGGCCTGATGGATGGACCGTTGTTACTGAAGATGGCAAGCGTAGTGCTCAGTTCGAGCACACTCTCCTGGTAAGTTACATTTCTGGCCAACATCTATTTTATTGGTATGACCAGCCAGATTTATAGATGTGCTTTAACAATGGTCCTATACTAGTCACCTCCAGTATTTGAAATATCAGTATTGCGTTATGTATCGCATCATTGGGATACAGATACATATCAGTTATCGCATGGGATATATCGTTTGTATCAGATAATTTATCGTACTTTTTTGAGAAACATGAGGAAACATTGGGAAAATGGTTGAATTTTTCAATGGAACTTCATAGATTGTTAAAAAAGACCTTAATACTCACTTTTAAATCATAACATCTCAAAAAAGAAGTCAACATAATAGGTTTCCTTTGTATAGGGTTCTAAGCTATGCGTTGTTTGATTGAACCAATGCAACTATATTCAAATTGAATGCATAACATTTAGAGTGTACGTGATGATCATTTCATCAAACACTCTTAAATACTTCAAAATTGGTCCATTTCTCAGAGTTTCGCAGACCCGGAGTCTACTTTCAAGAGGAGAGATGGCAGACCTGGAGTCTACTTTCGTTCGGAAAAAACCAACTGCAGAGGAGAAAAGCAAATCCATTTCTCACGCTAATATATCCCTCTCGAGAGGAGGGAGAGGATTGTTGGGTGCAAGTCTAGTCTAGAAGGAAGCAGAGGAATCAGGTCCCATCGGGGCGAAGTAAATACTTCTCATATTCGACTCTTTTTGTCAAAGGATACCCACGTGGGTGGTTTCCTCTCAACCTCGAGAGAATCTTTGGGAGAGCGGGAGCAGTGATGGACGTTGTCATGCCCAGGGATAGAGATACTGGACTCTATCGGGGATTTGCCCTGGTTCGGATGGGCAGCGAGGCTGAGCTCGCTAGAGCAGTTAGCATGATTCATGGAATGAGCTTCGGGGGTAAAAAGCTTCTCGTGCAAAGGGCGCGATATGGCCCTGAATCATTATCTTCTTTCCAGGATCCTCCTAAGCAAGCTTCGGCTCCCAAATCTAGGGCGGTCTATCGCCCGGTTCAGGAACAACCCACAAAGACAGCCCCTCAATCGTTTAAAAATGCTCTGCTCCTCGGTACTCCTGTTACCCCTCCTTTACAAGGGTCCGATAAAGGGGAGTCCTTGGACTGTGGCATTTCTGGGAGTTCTTCTCCCCGAAAAAATCCTCATGATGTTTGCTCAGAACCCACAATCGATGTTGATCATGATACGTTTCTAAAAAACAGTGCGGACCTAGCTAAGTCGGTAGTTCTCATAACAAGAGATGGTGCTACTATTGAGTTGGTTCGTCATTGGATCCTTCTCAGGACCGGCGTTCAGTTCGAAATGTCGGACTTCAAACCTCTGGGGTATAATGTCCTTTGGGTCAGGTGGGGGCCAAGCATTCACCCCGACTCAGTTTCGATGGATAAGCTTCTGTCCGCTCCGAGTCCAGTCATCAAAATATTGCCTTGGGAAGAGTTCTCCATTTTTGGCAAAGAAAACCTATGGGTCCTCATTTGGGACATACCCTTGGAGTGCTGGTATGACGAATTCTTGATAGCTACAGCTTCTTCCCTGGGTTTTCTACTGGAAATGGACTCGAATACGAAGCTCGGATCTAAACTGGGAGTTATTAGAGCCAGGATCAGGAGGAGGAAAGGTTTCCCTTCGCCAACAGCAGTAAAGGTTAGGGTGGATAATTGCACTATCCTTCTCCCAGTTCAGCAAGAAATTTCAGGGGTTGTCCATCCTCGGTGGGGAGAAATCTGGAGTTACAGACAATCGGTGCATCATTCTCCCAGGGAGGAGGTGGTCATAGAAGACGGAGTACCTCAGTCCGGCTCCTGCGGACTACTGGATGGGCTTGAGGCGGGAACGGGAGCGTCGGCCCATCAACGTCCTCTCAGCAGCAGCAAGAGGGGGACAGGTGGTAGCCGCGCAGCTGTTTTAGCGCCGCTGTTGGCAGAAAATTTTTCAAAAATTGCTGCTAAGGGATCGCCTGCGTTGGAGATCCAGACACGTGGAGCTACCCCTTTCAAAAACCGCAACCTCAGCCAGCCCTTTCTGCTGAAGTCTTCTCCTGAGAAGACACGTATCTGCAGCCCTTCCTTAAGCATTTATGAGGGAGGTACGATAGCTGGTCCCTTGTTTGAGACGTCTTCCATCGTCGTAGCTCCTATCATTCCCGTACACGTGGATGACTCTGCTTCACACCCGGGACTTTCAATGGTCCTCGAATTTGGGTCCATTGTTTTGGGTCCAGGTTCGCTCCATCTTAATATTTCCCTCACCAAGTGGGGCCCGATTCAAATCTCGGATGCCGTTCCCGCTAACCCAACTTCATTCCACATTCCCTCCCTTTCCTCCCCCCATTCCATTCAAGGCCCCCATTCTCAGACAACGAGACAGGTGTCTTCAGTCGGGGACGAATCAGAAAATTTCTGTTCATAAACAGAGATGGCCTCTCCACAATCTGAACCTGACTCCCCCTTCTCAAATAGGGACTGGGCTGATATGGGCCCTCTTACTCTGTTCCAGGATGCTGCTTCTACTGAAGTATTAGAAGCTGAACCTTTGCAGGTGTGCCCTAATCTACCAAGTCAGCAACCAGGAATCTGTATCTCTCCCTCCCAGTCGGTGCGCAACCCTGAGGGCAAAAGTCGGGAGGAAGTTTTCGAAGAAATTCAAGAGAAGAAATGGATTCGTGATGCGGTTGGACATGTAGGGAGGTCGCTGGGGCTGTCCTTTGGAAATCGGACTGAAGAGTACATTAGTCTGTTTCAGTTCATAGAAAAAAGGGGTAGACCCCTCCCTCCCCCCAGATCCCGAACCTCAACAGTTAAGCGGTCGACTAACAGGGAACTATACCGCCTCCAACCGACTCTAAAATTACTGTCCTCTTCGGTGGGTCGCCGTGGGCGCAAGGGGATCCGGGCCAACAAGGTTTCCCAATGAATGTTATCTCCTGGAATGTGAGGGGGGTGGGATCAAAGCAAAAGAGAGGGCTGATCAAGGATTCAATAAGTTGAAAGAACCCAAAGGTAGTTTGCCTTCAGGAAACCAAAGTCCCCTACTTTTCCGATAGGCTGATGGCGGCGTTATGGAGAGCCAATGATATCCAGCGTGTTACTTTGGACGCTTCGGGGTCCTTGGGCGGTATTCTGATTGCCTGGAAAAGCTCCAAATGGGCGTTGCTGTCTACGGCTACCGGAAACTTCTCCCTCTCTGTCACTCTGCAAGATAAGTTATCGTCTTTTTCCTATAACATTATCTCTCTTTATGGTCCCAACGAGAATGCCCTTAGGGCCTCCTTTTGAGACGAACTGACTTCGTCCCGTCATTCTCTCCCAGGTCCGTGCTGTATTATTGGGGACTTTAACGTCACCCGTTTTCCTGAAGATCACTCTCGTATCAGGAGAACTTCGGCTGTTATGCATCAATTCTCTGACTAGATCCAAGCTCAGGAGTTGATTGATCTCCCAATGTCAGGTGCTTCATTTACCTGGTCTAATTGCCGTAGAAGCCCCATTCAGTCGCAGTTGGATAGATTCCTGATTTACTCAGACTAGCTTGAGGCGTTTCCTGCGATTCATCAGGTTGCTCTTCCTAGAACTACTTCAGATCATTGTCCGATCATGCTAGCCATGGAAGATCTCAACTGGGGCCCTAAACCTTTTAAGTTTAACCCGACGTGGCTCAAAGTGGAAGGATTCAAAGAAAAGATAGTGGAATGGTGGCACTCTTTTCAGATTGAAGGATTTGCTTGTCATCGTCTAATGTGTAAGTTGAGACGTCTCAAAGAGAAAATCAAAGAATGGAAGGCCAACGACTTGATGAACAGAGAGAAGGAAACGACATCTCTTTTGGCAGAGCTGCAACTTATTGATGTGTCGTTTATTGACGAGAAAATCCCGGTCGAATCTTTGGTCAGAAGGATCCACATCATCTAGACGCTATCTAACAGATCCTTGGAAGACGAAATCAATTGGAAGACAAAGTCTAAAGTGAAGTGGTTGAAAGAAGGAGATAGAAATACCAAATATTTTCACAATATAGCTAACATGAGGGCCCGCAGTAAAGCTATCTGATTTATTACGGTGGACGACAGACAGATTGATGATAAAGAGGAGATTGCAAAATGTGCGATCAATCATTTTAGCTCTATCCTCTCGGCTGATAGGTGGCCTCGTCCCCGTTTGGACGGTATTGCTTTTTCTGCTATCCAAAGGGCTAAGGCGGACCTCTTGGAAGCCCCCTTTTCGGTTGAAGAAACCAAGGCGGCCATTACTGCGTTGTCAGGAGAGAAATATCTGGGCCTGGACGGATACACCATGTCATTCTTCCATGTTTTTTGGGATATCCTGCAAGTCGATTTTATGGCTTTTCTCGAAGAGTTTCACGAACGGGGGATTCTTTCTAAAAGCTTAGGTGCTTCTTTCATATCTATGATTCCTAAAGTTCCAGGTGCATCCTCTCTCTCAGATTTCAGGCCTATCAGTCTTATCGGTGGTCCGTATAAAATTCTGGCTAGAATCCTGTCTTCTCGCCTAGTTCCAGTTATGAGGGGCCTTATCTCCTATCATCAAAATGCTTTCATCAAAGGGAGACAAATTATTGATGGTGCGCTAATCGCTAATGAATGTTTGCACTCCTGTCATAGATCAGGTACGAAGTCAATCTTCTATAATTTGGATATCGAAAAGGCTTATGATCATGTAGATTGAGATTTCCTGCAATATATGCTTATGCGATGGGCTTTGGGGTTAAATGGCGTACTTGGATTGGGTCTTGTGTTAAGTCCGCGCATTTCTCCATTCTACTTAATGGCTCTCTGAAAGGCTTCTTTCAAGGTTCGCGAGGCTTACGACAGGGTGACCCCCTCTCCCCCCTCCTCTTCCTCATTGGTGAGGCTCTGTCTCAGATGATTTCTAGTGGCCAGAACGCTGGGCTGTTCAATGGTATCTCCACATTGGAGGTGCTTCCCCCCATCTCTCACATTCAATTTGCAGATGATACGTTGATCATGATCGGGGCTGACGTCGATTTTGCTAATAATCTCCATACGGCCCTAAGAGGCTTTGAGGCAGTTTCTGGTATGAAAATCAATATGTCCAAATCTAACCTGTATGGAGTTAACGTTTCGGACCAGGAGCTTTCAGTTGTAGCAGATATTTTGGGCTGTTCTTCCGGGTCCTTTCCAACAACATTTGTGGGTCTCCCCTTAACGCTGGGCCCGCCCCCGTTTGAGATGTGGGACAATGTGGTTGCCAAAATCCACAAGAAATTGGCCACCTGGCAATGCCGGTACTTGTCGATTGGAGGGCGGATCACTCTTATTAAGGCAGCGCTGTCCAACATCCCGCTCTACTTCATGTCCCTCTTCAGATGTCCGTCACCCATTTTGGATCGCATTGATGTGCTTAGACGTAACTTTCTCTGGTGCAGTAAGGATACCCATAAGAAATTTCATCTTATGGATTGGGCTAAAGTGTGCAGCCACTTCAAGAATGGGGGTGCTAGCATCAAGAATCTCAAACTCATGAATTCCGCGTTGTTGGGCAAGTGGACCTGGCGTCTGGGTAATGAACCCGAAGCGTTTTGGAATATCATTGTCAAGGGTAAATATGGGCAGTCGCCAGGTGGATGGATGGACCAAGGATTCGTCGATATACAGGGCCTCGTCTGTGTGGAAAGGTATTCACCGTCACAAATCAGCAGTTATACCTCATATAGGCTTTTCTCTGGGCAATGGTTCGTCTATCAGATTTTGGGAAGACCAGTGGCTGGGAGATTGCTCCCTGAAAAGTAAATTTCCTTCTCTCTATCGTATAGTTGCTAACAAAGACAGCTCAGTGGCAGCGCATTACCCTCAAGGGGGTACATCCAGGGTCTGGGAAATCAATTGTTATAGGAATCTTCAAGACCGTGAGGCCGACGAATTCGTTCAGCTGCTCCAAGCTCTCTCCTTAGTCTCTCTCGATCCAGCCTCTCCTGACAAGCTGCTGTGGTTGCGGCACAAGTCCGGGACTTTTGCTGTTAAATCCTTATATAGGCTGCTGGCCCCTGCCCCGCCCATTGCTGTGCAACCTTGCACGTTTCTCTGGAAGTACCCAGCTCCCCCTAAATATATTTGTTTCGGGTGGCTGGCAGCAGCCAACTGGATCCTCACCATTGATAATCTCAGAAAACGTGGGATGCAGATCGTCAATATTTGCCTCTGTTGTATGCGTAGTGAGGAGACGGTTGATCACCTCTTTGTTCATTGCCCTTTTATATCCCAGATCTGGTGTGATTTCTGGCCTCGTTTCAATATAGCTGGGTGTAGTCCTTACTTGGCTGCCTCCTTTCTGGCCGCGTGGCAGGGTCACAAGTTTGGCAAAGTGCAAACAAAAATATGGAGAATGACAATCGTTGCTATTTGGTGGGCCATGTGGAAGGAAAGGAATGAGAGATGCTTCAATGACGTTCAGAATACTTCGAAAGAAGTGGGAACCTTTGCCAAAAAGTTGATTTTTGAATGGGTGTACAATGTTTTGGGTCTTAAAGACTTTGATCTAGCTTTTTTAGGTGCTTAGGTTGCTGTCTGGCTGCTATCTCAGCAGTCCTCTGTATTTCCTTTCGTTTTTCTTAATATATTTTCTTCATTACTTTAAATATATAAAAAAAAATAAAATACTTCAAAATTGGTCTCAATGGACAGCTGATTGAAGGGAATTTTCGAAGAAAAAATAATTTTTTATTAAAAAATGATTTTTTACTTTACGAAAATTGACATGAACTTAACAAAACAGTATATCAGCCCTCATACATGCTTGATTTCATGTTTGGAGTGCAACATTGCAAGCAATTTGGGAGATTGAGAAAATTTTTAATTTTCCCCAAATCGGACCACCTACACTCAAATTTCAAAATTAGAGTGTATGTGATGATCATTTCATCAAATACTCCCAAATACATTGAAATTAATCCCAATTGACAGTTGGTTGAAGGAAATTTTCATTAAAAAAAAAAAAAACATGAAGAACATGAAGAACCAATGGATATCGAAATCAAAGCTTCAACTCCATGATTTTTCATGCAACACATGAAGAACCAATGGATTTATAACCATTTGACACTGATTTAACATAATTTCAACAACAAAAAAGGGATCAAAAATTGAAAATGCTCACCAGATCAAACATGTGAGATTAATCGGCACTAGTGCATTTCGTATCGCACAGGTGGGATGCAAGATATATCGTGGGATATATTAGCCAATATCATCGATATTTAAAACATGGGTCACCCCTTCTCCTTTCTAAAACGATGATACTGTCAAAACAAGCACATTGGTCTTGTTTCTTGAGAAAATTTAGAATGTATGGACTCTGAAGGGATATAAAGACCAGTGAAGTAATGTAGGGCGATCTTTCAGCATTCCCAAGCTAGCTGAATGCTGTTGGATTAAGAATCTATAATGCACACAGAAGTCTAATCCAAGTTGCATGATTACAGGGACATACTATGGAATCTGATACTGGTATAGAATGTCTGGTTTGGAAAATCCCCCAAAACAGTATCTGCGGATGGGACACGCTCTGTGTCTGTGTGTCTGATTATAATATGATAATCTCGGCATAAACATTTCTGTTGAAAAGGTTGGATCATGAAACTTGTTTTCATTGTTGTTTGCAGCCTGAAAATTATGGTTAGATGTAAATTTACACTGAAATTTTGATAAAACTGGATGAAAGAGCAAGAAGTGTCATGTCCAAATCCATGGATTGTCAGTATCGGAATGAACCCAACATGGGTTCTTTGCCCGTCTGAAATAATCTGTGCAGCTTTGTAGCTAGACTACAAGCATGCTACAGTTATAGGGTAACTCACTGTAGTTTGCTGGAAATATGCTTCTAAACATTTTGATTATACGTTATTACTTTCCTCCCACTACACACTGCCTCTTAAACCCTTTTGTGATTATTGAAAGGAGAGTGTTATTTGGATCAGACCTCAGTGCAAAAGTTTTTGTATTCTCCATTGTCATGCATCTGTTTTCAGTTCAAACCAAAATTCTGGAAGTACAAGCTGAAGCAACAAGTAAGCTGATAATAATAATGAGAGATGCTCCAGTGCCTCTCAAAGCACTGTTAAGTTATAGTGCTCCGAGTTGCAGTGTGACACTTAGTCCAGTCCATTGATCTAGACTATTCATTAGTTTCAGTGCACATTTCATGGGCTGCCATGCAAATATCATGTCAATCTGACAAATACGAACCATTTAATGAATAGCTTTAATATGGACGGTCAAGATCATTTACACAAGTATAGGTCCAATTAACACTTTGATCCATTTATTTGTTCATGGATTGCTTATGATTCTTAAGAATCACTTTTGTTCGACAATTGTAACCATCCCATCCACGGCTTTGAAAATGGATGGCTTTAGAAAATAAGGCTAAATCAAGGATGGATTGAATCATCCGATCAGTGTAATTTTTGCATGGTAGTCCATGAAATGTGTTCTGAACTAGATGGACAGTTCAGATCAGTGTAACTTTTGCATGGTAACCCATGAAATGTGTTCTGAACTTGATGGAGAGTTCAGATTGATCTATTGGACTGTCCAAGTGAGCCAATGCATCCAGGAGCACCATAAATTATAGTGCTCTGAGAGCACTGGAGCATTTCTCAATTAATAATAACAATAAAAATGAACAAATAAACCAATTAAAAAGGATGAAGCAAATGATTTGCTGCAAATAATAGTAGCATGATATTGTACAAACAGCCCATTTGATCAGGTTACCTGATTTTATGGGAGATATCCATTCCTCGGCAAATTCCTTTCTTTTTCTTTTTCTTTTCTTTTCTTTTTTTTTTTTTTCTATTATGTATTTGAACATGGGCATCACAGTAGCGAAATAATATTTACAGAGTAGTTGGGTATGTATGAGTTTCTGGTTGCTGCATGCTCTCATCATTCATGTGCACAAGTCCCTTGTAGCATCCTATATGGAAATAGCTTCTGGATAAATATATATATATATATATATATATATATATATATATATATATATATATATATATATATATATATATATATATATATATATATTTCCTATTATGTATTTGAACATGGGCATCACAGTAGCGAAATAATATTTACAAAGTGGTTGGGTATGTATGAGTTTCTGGTTGCTGTATGCTCTCATCATTCATGCGCACTAGTCCCTTGTAGCATCCTATATGGAAATGGGTTCTGGATATATATATATATATATATATATATATATATATATATATATATATATATATATATAGCATGCTCTCTTCCTTTTCTTTTCTTTGTTTTCTTTTCTTCTTTTTTTTTTTTTTTTTTGCACCATATTTTTTGATATTCTGGAGCTATAATCAACGTTCTTGTGCAGGTCACGGAGACTGGAGTAGAGGTTCTGACGGCACGGCTGCCCTCATCGCCCAATGTGTTCTCTTGGTTAAAACCATGATTGATATGGAAGTTAAAAACATACAGTTTAATATATTTATTCTCTACCAGATTTTACCAATGGGCGAATATATTACACAACTATGTATTATGAACTGCAATGCAGGTCCTTTTCATATTGCATCGTGATCCCCCATGCATTCCTGATTGGCCCACCATGTCCAAAACTTATTATTGATACTTTAAAACCATAGTTGCTGCCTTGTATTTCAGTGTAGTCTGCCCTGCCTTTTGCCTTTGGGTGTGTATACAATCCTGACAACAGTAGTTTTGTCGTAACTGATGTGTTAATGATAAAGAAGCAAAAGCACTTCAACATGGCCGCTCCGGTGTGCACCCTTGGGAGCCCTGTGTTCAATTAGTAGTGAAATTATATATAAGAACAGTGTATGTAATTGTGGGAGCTGATCCATTGCATTCGGCATGCTAGGATGAGATCCTTACCATGCATCCTGCGGGCGCTACTATTGATTGGCCACTAACCTACAATTGCCATTCAGAACTGCTGGGCAGTCAGTCAATTATCTCATTGATGCTAAGCCCTTGAGTTTGGTTTCCAAAAATCCAAGAGGCCATCTCAATCGGATTAGCAACACGAACGGGTGTCAGGTTAGGTCAGCCTGTTGGGCTTTCAGGGAGTGGCCCTAGACCCAGTTGATCTGGACAGTACTCAATTGGTTAGCTGAGATTGAGTGTTCGGGTCCTGCCATTTATGATGATTAAGATGACAGATGTTATGTGCCAGTTGAAACATTTAGATGGACCCAGGCTTGGGTCTGATTTAACCTTTATTAGATCAGGCTTGGGTCTACAAAACTTGGCTTGACCTTGTCTTATGTGTACTATTTTGGTGGGGCCACCTGACCTGGTTCCTAGAATTGATACATACATGTATTGTGGGATTGTGTATCTGTAACCCATCGGGTTTTCAACTTGGACAAGTGGGATCCATGGTTCAGTTATCAAAACCACCTGATCTAATCCATTCCTAGGCAACAATAACCTGATATTGGAAGATCCCTTTTTTCTTTTGGATGTGGATCATTGCTCTCTCCTTAGCTATCTATTTGCAGGCCACAAATTGAAAGGTCATATTGTCCTTCCAATAAACAGAATAGAAAAAGGAAGATTCCTGTGAAAGATAATTTTGGAGCAGTCTATGCACAGACACAGTAAGACCCAGCAGACCAATGGTCTGGATCACTCAACCATGGACCCCACTTGTACAAACTCAAATCCCAATGACACTGAAGACCCTCCTCTGGTCAAAGGATCACAAAATTTGCTCACATATGTTACCAGTCGTAGTTGCTTCAAAATTGCCATACAATGCCCTCTCTTTTCCCCTCTCCCTTATGTTTGAAACCCTGTAAAAATATATGTGAATTCTTATAAAAGCGTCATCCAACTTCCACCATTCTAAATTTTCTTGACACAACAACAGGTCAGAAAAAAAAAAAAAAAAAAAACTTTTCGGTACCTTCCATCCTACACAACTTCAATTTTATTTTAGACTTGCCTCAAAGAGGCAGAGAACAAAACAAGATCCAAGACGCACCATGTTGAGGTTGGATTCGGCCTTTGAAATTTTCATTCTGCTTGGTGCTAGCCCATTGAGAGCTCCATGCAACACTGAATACATATATGCTCAACAACAGAAATCAAAACAACCTATCCGACCGGAGTGGTAGAATTATAACATATATGCCCAACAACAGAAATAAAAACAACCTATCCAACTGGAGTGGTGGAATTTCAGAGCTTGTAATGGCACTGCAGCAGAAAGTTTAAAGGAAAAAAAAAAAAAAAACCATCTCCAGCAAGAACCCGCAAGGGTTCAGAAACACCAATCCAAAGACAAATTGCGACGGGAAAAGCAAGGCATTTTCCTCCAGATTGGTTAGAAACCAGTGGAATCAACTAACGAGGAATAGGACTCGTTTTCATCAATTTTAGCTCTCTTATCCCTATCCCTGTCTGATTTTCTGATGCTACCCTTGAGAAGAGAACTGACTTCCACTCCCACAGTCTCATATAACTCCAGTCTTCGATGCTTTGCTTCTTCCAAATCACCTTCCCAGCAAGTTTCTGAGATAACTTCAAGTGCCTTGTCCATTTTGTCCTCCGCCACAAGGCTGCCGTTTTGGAGGAGGACGAGGTAAACCTGGTCGGCAGCAGCCTTCCGTATCTGAAGACAATATCTACTCTTTAGTCGAAGGAAAGTTAAAATGTACAAAATCCATCATAAGGGACATCTTCAAACTCAGTCATGAGAACGAAAATTTGACTCAATAGTCTCGTTTACAACATACCTTTGGGTATCGATGGCCTAAGAAAAATAGTAGGCGAGTGAAGGCCTGAGAGTTGATAGGTTCCGGAACAGAAGCAAGGTATCCAAGAATTGATATGCCCGTGTATAACTTGGAGAAATCCTTGGATCCCTTCAACTCAACAGCCAGGGAATCCAAAATACCAGCAGCGAAATCCTGAGTATGGGCCTGTTGGTCATGATTGAAAATAAATGTTGCTGCCAGTCAATGGAAGCTCATAATAAGGAATAAAACTAAAGGGAGAGCAATAAAATTACATGGACACAAACACATACTTGTCATATGTACAAAATTACCATGTTAGCACCTTGCGCCATCCACAACTAAGTACAGACTGGATAATGAGAATTACTTGGATACTTCTTTCCTAATTTTGTTAGAAAATGTACAGAACAACGGACCATGAAGAGCTGACCAAGGTCTGAAGAATGAAATATCATAAAAAAGAATTTGTTATTCTTAGAAGTCCTTGTTGATTCATATTTCCTTGTTCCTTCAAGAAGCCAACACAGTTTTGATTTCCCATGCATTCCTCTCTCTCTCTCTCTCTCTCTCTCTCTCTCTCTCTCTCTCTCTCTCTCTCTCTCTACACACACACACACACACACACAGGAATGTTCACCTGTGCACCAATTCTCAAGGGTTTTCATGAGAACTTTTTCAGAACTCATATCCCATGATGTGAGCGCAAAATCTGAAACGTCCATGTGATGTAGAACCCCATGAAACCCCCAGGGCCCAACTTTCACCCTTATCCAAAATTTTGGTGGGCCACGGCAAAAGAGAGACAAATCAAGGGGGGGAATTGCTTCCTTTTTCCATGGCCCACCAAAGTTTTAGATCAAGGTGAAAGTTGGGCCCTAGGGATTTCTTGGGGTACTGCATCACATGGACGGTTCAGATTTTGCGCTCATACCTTAGGAGATGAGTTCTGAAAAAGTTCTCACGAGTTCTCGTGATAACTGGTGCGCAGGTGAGCATTCCGTAACGGTAATGGTGGCCATAATGGCCACCACCGTTATCTTTACAATACGGGCTATAATGGTCGTTATGACCCCCCATAACAGCTATTATGGTCTCTTTTTTAATTTTAAAAAAAAAAATCCAAAAAAACTTGTATTGGCCCTGTAATGGACCATTACAACCTTTACGGGGGGTGTAATGGGCCGTTACAGGGACTATAACGGCTTACGGGTTATTTCTTTACGTACCAGCTGTTGCCGCCATTATGATCCCGTAACATGTAACGGTTGCCACCATTACCTTTATGTAACGGCCATTATGGTATACCATGCCCTAAAGGGACAAACCACCCTAAATAGATCCAGAACTTAAGAGACCCAATCCTCAGTTAGACCAGCAACTTTCCTTATGGCACTACCAACAAAACCCTACAATTATTAAAACATCTATTTTTCTTTCCAACCAAACAAACCATAGAACCACTAGTAGCACCATTCACCATTTTGTCGGTCTTTAGCAACAGGGCCCCCCACGTGCCACAAATGAAGGAGCTCCTCCAAGGAGCTAGGCATAGCTAACAGGATGTCGAAAGGGGGAAGAATACCATCCTAGACTTCCTTCATGAACGGGCAATGGATGAAAATATGATTCACCGATTTCTCATTCTTCAAACAAAGAAGGCAAGCATTAGGGAGAACCATCGCCCTTTTTTGTAAATGACCAATGGTTAGGATTCTATTCCTACTCGAAAGCCATATAAATACAACAACCTTTAGAGGCGCTCCATAGCTCCAGATGAAAGCTTGTGTGACAGCAAACAGCAGACAGCAGCAGAAGCAGATAAAGGAACCAAAAAAAAAAAGAAAAAAAAAAAGAAAACACAGGTTTATCCCTCCTCCAAAACAGCCCATCCTTTTCAGCTAGATTAGGATGAACACCTTCCCATCTAGCAAGAAGATGATTCTATCCTACTCACAAGCCATATAAACGCAACAACCTTAAGAGGCACTCCATAGCAAGGTATAATGTAACAGTAACGATATCCATAACAGCCACCACCGTTAACTTTACAATACAGGTCGTAAAGGTTGTTATGGCCCCCGTAACGGCCATTACGGTCTCTTTTTTCTATTGAAAGAAATTTTTAAAAATAAAAAATTAAAAAAAAAAAAAGTTGGAAAAAAAAAAATCCAAAAAACCTATATTTGGCCCATAACAAACCATTAAGAAGCTATTATGCCTTTTATAGGGAGTGTAACAGGTCATTAACAGCAGTTACAGGTCATTTTTTTCACAATGGCTATTACAACCGTTACGACCCCGTAATGAGTGACAGACTAACAGTTGCCATCGTTACCTTTACATACAGCCTTTAGGGCCCTGTAACAGCCTTTACGGCATACCTTGCTCCATAGCTCCAGATGAAGCCTGTGTGACAGCAAACAACAACGGAAGCAGATTCTGAAACCACGTTGATGAAGGAGCGAACAGAAAACACCCCAAGTTTATCTCCTCCAGAACAGCCCATCCTTTTCAGCCATATTAGGATGAACACCTTCCAATCTAGCGAGAAGACTAGCCAACTCATCAGCTTCATCATCTCTAAGGTCGTGGCAACAAGGAGGGATCCAAACACCATCATTCTCCTAAGGGAGGAAACAGCTAACGACCAAAATGTGCAGTCTTGAACAGAAAATGAGGGAAGTCAGCAGTGTGAGGACAGTCCCCAATCCAAATATCTTCCCAGAAATGGACCCTCTCACCTGCCAACAGAGAAGCTGATTTCCAAGAAGACTCTACTTGCCAAACGAGCAATAAATTTCCAGCTGAAGGAAGCTCTGGAAAGTGCACTCTTTTATCCACCACCCTGACCTGGACATCCCATATTTCCCGGGAACATCAGACCCCCAAAGGCTACCCCTCTTTGACCCCAAACCTCCAAACCCATTTACCCAACAAGGCAGAATTAACATATTCTAACCTCATGATACCCACCCCTCCCTACTTAAAAGGTCTGCATACCTCCTCCATGGTTTCTATTGCAAAGATTAAAAATGAGATAGGGCAAGTAACTAAAAGATGAGTAATAAACCAACATCACCACCTATAGGTGTTCAACTTCAAGTCAAGAACCACTTGGCATTCAATGAATCTTGTGCTTTAGGCGAGTATCCAATGGTTGACATTCAATGGATCTAGTCTCCCTGATGATATTTGTGACATCAATGGATGATATTTGTCATTCAATGAATCTCATCTCTCAGAAAGCACTAATGTTTAATGGGTGATATTTATGACATTTATTTACAGTTAAAGGAAAGGGGGGGAAAAAAAGACACAATAAATGAAATAAGAAAGGGCAACCTGTCACTTAGCCAAAACAAGAAAGAGCAAGCAGCCAAAGCCTCTAAGATGCTAATCCAGAAATTCAAGAAACTAATCTCTTAAAGTGAAACATTAACAGCAAAATAAATACAAAATGAAGACTAACCTCCATGTTCAAGAAGATCTTTTTGTTGAAGAGAATATCAATGGTCTGAAAGAAGAACAAGAAACCCTCACATCAATCAAAGTTCAAATGGTAATAATATGTGGCTGGAAGAAAAATATAGCCATGAAACAGAAAATAAATCCATGCACAAAACTAGTAAAGAAAAAGTCCGAATCATAGACATGCAAACTAATTCTAGCATTCGCATTGGAATTATGGCCAGAAACGATCAGCAAACAGAATCCCAGCATACTCTGCCAACGCTAAAAGATAATAAATGTAGGGAACAACCATGACATAAATCACAGGTGCATGGCGTTTAAAATTTCAAATCATTTGACTTATCAAACTTGTGCCAGACACTATAGATAAACCTTGAACCATTGGGCTTATATCAATCCTACCATATGACATCACTTTAGAGAGTAATCTAGTAAAATATATATACCATCTTGACATTACACTAGCTGATTAACCAGTAAATCAAACTTTTCGAGGAAAAACAACTAACATATTGTTTCCATGTCAAAAACTATTTGCTCAAAAGAATCTTATGCTTCAAAGAAACTATTTGCACCTTCAAAGTGGGTATAACGACTCTGTCGCATTTCTCATAGTTGTCAAGTACCCAAAGGAGATCAGCACTCAGCATATGCTCTCTGGCACTTCTTTTCTCACCCATTTCATTTTCTGAGACTTGAAGATAATCTAATAAAGCTGCTACTGATGCCTTTCGCAAGGAATCTTGCAGCCCACCAATAGAGATAACTAACCCAGAAAGCACCGATTTACTATAACAGCCAAACTGAACTAGAAGCACAAATCGTGGATAGGAGATGCTGGGTACCTGCAGAAGAGTGAAGAATGACATCCTCAAGTCAGCTAGTTTCATTTGGGGATACAGCAAAGAAGCAAAGTTCAGTAATTTTTGCTCATCTAAAATCATAAATAGAAGAAAGATCATAGAAAACATAAGACAAGTTCACTAGGCACTTATAAACATCTGTAAGCAAAGACATTGTTAAAATAACATGATGCTTCTTTTTTACCAGAACAAATATCTATTCATGAATTTCCTTAGGCATGGGCAGACCACTGGATAACCATGCACAAAAGGTAAACAAGAAGAAAATTTTAATAGAATTTACAATCTGAGCACTGCAGGATACAAACAAAATTAATTAGTGAACAAAATATATCGTACATTGATAATTTTCGTGAACGAAAATATCGTACATTGGATAATGTTCATCCCGGTAGTTCATGCACTTACTTCAACATCTGGCATTCAACTACAGATTTGGGTAATAGGAGATGCAGCAAACTATTCTCCATCAGTATAACAGTTTAGGCAAACAGAAAAAAACTGTTAGACCTCATGCCTGCACATAAGTCGGTAACACTTCCTTTTCTATATAGAACCCAATACCTCACTAACAAACATAGTGATTTCTATGAGACAGTATTCTTCTGCAGTTGTCGAGGTGCACGAAGAGCATGCTTGGCAGAGCATGAAAGATTCACTCCACCAATTGATGTGCTCAGAACGGGACATCAAGGAAAAACATTTGCAAAAGAAAACAACAGACTCCAATAGTATAAATGTAGTGTTTCTGGATTCAGCAATGGAAACAAAGCTCGATGCAACTCACAGAACTTAAAAGGAAAAAAAAAAAAAATTGCAAATAAAACCCGATCAGCTACCAAGTTAAGAACTTAAGATATACTTACTCCCCACTTTAAGTCTGCATCATTGGGAACAATTTCTTCCAGTGCTTTCCTATGAAGTATGGATGGAATAAAGATCCTGGGATTGTATAGAATTCTTTGCATGATCTTGCCAGCAATGTCTCTTATTTTATCAATTTTCTCAACAGCCTGTTTGACAATTCCACAAACTAAATTCGTTGCAAGACTTTCATTAAACAACGAGTATGTCTGCTCTGTTGCAACCACATCACTATCAGGCAACTTAGGCAAATGTTCAACTTCAGGTTTCTTGTTTATGAAGCCAACAGATTGTCTCTCACAGAGAATATATGCGCATCTTTCAAGGCCATCCATGGCAGCCTCACGGACCCAAGAGCCCACATCACCTCTATTGTCTACAGAATAGTCATCAAGAGCTTTCAACAAAGTTGGCATCACTTCATTCTTGATCAGCAGATGCAGAGATAAGTCTTCCTCCATATTTTGGAAAAAAGAACTTCTTTCCTTGGTTAATGTCTCACACACTGATACAAGTCCTCGGATAGCATTTACACGTGCCTCAGCATCTCGATCATCGGGGTTTTCCTGAATATAGAAGTACTCACTTTAGTAGATCAACCATACATTTGCTTTAGTGGAAAACAATAACCACAAGCACAAGAAGGATAAAATATAATAATACCTCAATCATACAAGAGCTACAGAGTTTCGTTATCACATCCCTCCATCTTGTAGCCAAAAATTCAACCGGAAAAACACCTATGGCCAATGCTGATCCCCGTCGTGCAGCCACATTAGGATCACCCAAGAGTTCCAAGTACTTTGTTATATCATTGGCAGTTCCATCGCCCACAGGAGCAAGGTATGCTGGAACAAAGTGCTTTATTGCTTCAACAGCAGAAACCTGTACATAGGTGAAACAGATTATTAAAAAGAAAGAGAGAGAGAGAGAGAGAGAGAGAGAGAGAGAGAGAGAACTCACATCAAGAATTGATAAAAAGCATGTAAAAATGATGCGCGTGGGCAAACTATTATGAATAGGGCGTGTACATTATTAACTGGTAGAAATCAATTGCAGAAGTCTGAGAATACTACTCAAGTAAATTTCTAAGACAAAAGGAGAATACACCTGTATCTGAGCATTAGGATGCTTCAAATTCTCACTAACGGTATCAAGCAAAGTTCGTTTTATCTTCTCTGGTAAGAATACACGAGCGACAGACACACACTCAATAAGCCGTGACACAGAAGAGCGCATAATTTCTCCACCCTTCCCACGATATAGGCGTGCTTTTTCAATAGCAGGAATTATGCCCGCAACAGACTTTTGCTGGTCTGAACACAAGGAAAAAGAACTATGAACACATGTAACTAGTAAGAGGTTGTGAATCAATAGGATGAGATAATATCTAGAAATGGAAAATATGAAGAAATCAATTTTCTTTTGAATTATTCCCAGATTTGATAGAAAGAAAATTGTTGCGCAGAGGTACATATTCCAGAGCATAAGAGATTGAATATCCACTATGCAAGTATAAAATTAGACAGGAATGCCATCAGAACAAATGGACTAAAAATTGATATTTTAGTTACCAATGTATGACATAAATATGGCATAGTTTAATGATAATGATAACAAATAACAATAACTAAAATACCAGGAATAATAACAATACCTCAGGCTTCACATGCACAAGGTAGTAGTATTCAATGCTCAGGCTGAGAGATTGTACAATGCTGTTCAGGTTTTCGGTTTGTAGAAGTGGGGCCACAGCGCAGTGTGAATGGTCCGTGCAAAGAACCATGGACCACACTTGCATATTCTGAAAGCCTAGACATACTACACAGTTTCTCAGCCCACGCATTGAATAACACCTTTACATATTGATGCTTCACAATATGAAGGAAACATGGAGATACATATTGACTCTACGCAGACAAGACCAAATATATCTACAACGAGAATATCACATTAATCTTAAAACGAGGTACAGAAATGTCCTGCTCACAAGCCTGGTACATAGTGTGTGTGGTTACTACTGAATTTCTGTAGTTACTTGCAGTGCACCACAAACACAAACCAAATGGATCTATGAAAGAGAGTAGTCATCCAAAAACAAGAAGGCATTATCTTTTCAGACATGATGCAGAGATATCCTGAAATATGAAGAAGACAAATACAACCAATGGTTGTAAAGGAAATGATAGTCAATGTCAGTAAGCATGAGAAATTGCATCACAACACCAAATCAACCAATGGAACTTCCAGTTAACAACTAAATACAAAATGTTCAACAGCAGCGGGTGAGATACTAACCAGTTGAAAGCACAAAACCAGACTGATGCAAAGCCAAAACAAGTTCCCCAGCAGCTAAGGTTGCTCCATGACGCATACACAAATCAGTTGAGAGAGTATAGGGAATTAGTCTCTTGAGAACAACATCAGCAAAATATCCAAGACCATATTTTGCAAGAGAAGAAAGACCTTGTGCAGCCAGTTCTCTCAGACCTTTATCCTAGGATGCAGACAATTTGTAGGTTAGATAATCATATGAAAGAAACTGAAATCAAGCAAACAATCTTGACTACACAATTCACCCTACTTCCAAGTTCAAGCACCAAGATATCTTTTGTAAATGAAGATAGTATATTTGAGAGTCAGGAAACTCGAGAAAATGAAGAAAATTTTCGTTAGAGAAAGAGACTCCTTATTCATATATATAGAGAATGCCAGTAACCTCCATCCCTATGGCAGTTGAGATAGGCATGGTAAGCTCTCTCCAAATTGTTCCCAAGTTAGGCAGAAACATAAAACTCCTATGGGACTCTACCTTTACACATGCAAAGAAGAAGAAGAAGAAGAAAAGGAAATACCATCAACATACACAAGTTAAACTGCTAAAATAAGATCATAAGACTGTTACATCCCGAATTTTCACGGTCAAAGTTTATACTCATGCCCGAGAAAACCGGGTGTTAATAACGTAAAACTTTGATGCTTTAGAAATCGCACCTTGTTATTATTTTCTTTTTTTAAATCGCATCCGAATACATTCATGAAGGTAACATTCACAAGAATAAAATCGACTGGATTGATTATTTCATTGGAGTAAAGAAATTCAATAAATAGTCAAATGCCTTCTCAATAAAAACTTATTACATTAATCGAGTTTGCAGCGGAAGTATAAAACTAAATAATAAAACTATCTTCATATTTTTCTTTCAGTATAGTCTTCTATAGGGAGATGATCCTCTAGGTCTTCAATTTGTACATCACCTTCTTCTTTTTTTTACATGTATTGTTAACGCCCTCCTCATAATGATGGTTATCCTTTAAGATTAACAGTAATTCAAGAGATTCATAAAAGCAATGTAAAGGTTCTAATACGTCCCGTACTCTATAACTATAAGAGGTATCAATATGCACAAGAATCTACATGAGATGCATGCCTAGCAAAGTATATGTGGTTCATCACACTTAGCAATCGCCACAATGTGGAATATGATTAGAGTTAGCCGACTTGCCCCGCATCCCATACTACGGAGATTCACCAGCGTGTCCCACATTTAACATGGATTTATGCGGTTATCCCAAGACGAACACAACACATAACTAAGTGAATCATGCAACCTGGATTGGAGCGACTAATTACGACATCCAACCCCTAAAAAGAAAAGACCGGATTGGAGCGACTAATTGCGAAATCCAACCCCCAAAAAGAAAAGAATTCATGTAGCACGTATAACAATTTACATATACCAATTTGTGCACCATCACCTATGAAACATGAAATTACATATCGCCCCAGGGCCGCTACCAAAAACACATTACGTCCACAATATTTATTCGATCACTAGAAGAGGGATTTCCAACATAGTACTTGCACCAAAAGAAAAAATTCATTGAATCATGGGAGCTTTGGAATATCAAGACACAAGCCCAAGTTCTTTAAAGATAGATAACACAAGGCTAATAACATAAAGAGAAGAGTGGCAATGGCCAACTCAGCCAAGATAAAAGTGGCAATGGCCAATGTAATAAAGAGGAAAGTAACAATCGTCAACTTAATAAAAGAAGAGTAGCAATGGCTAACTCCACAAATAGACAAATGGCAATGGCCAACTCAAATATAAGGAGAGTGGTAATGACCAACTCAATAAAGAGGAGAGTGGCAAGGGCTAATTCAAGAAATTAATAAAGGCAAGGGCAAGGCTTGTATCCATCGCCCCACAAATTCATGAAGATCATTCATAATCAACACTACACTACAATCCCAAAGGGCAAATAACTGATGGTAAAACATATAATTGCAGGAAGGATTCATAGTAACATTAAGGCATGTAAAAGGCAAAATAAATATAACAACTTAAATTAATGTAAGCTTAAAGGATAAAACCCTCACCTCTAATGTTATTTCTTCCTAGAACGTAAGTGTGCGTCGAAGGATTAGATCTTCAAACTAATATTAACAATTCCTTTTGAGTGGTTAGCCTTGTTTGAACTAATGGATTTTCGACACGATTTGGATCAATGTTTTAGGGAAAAGGAAAAGAAAGAAGTCTAGGAAGGAAGAGAGTTGGGCGTGGACCTACTTTAAGTCGTAGCTCGCTTCTTACTAAATCGCTCAACTCGAGCGGGGCCGGCTTCCACTTCTTGCTGCCATAGATCTCTCTCTCTCTCTCTCTCTCTCTCTCTCTCTCTCTCTCTCTCTCTTCTTTTCTTTTCTTTCTCTTTTCTTTCTCTTTCCTTTCTTTGCTGAAAAAGATCCAGTGATGGACGCCTAAGCCCGGCTTGACTTAGCCTAAATCGAACTGAGTTGACCCAGTGCCTGCACCAACCCACTCTCTTGTTTGTCTCTCTTTCTCTCGCTCGTTTCTTTCTTCTTATTGGACGGGATAGTTGGATGGGCTTCTTCCCTCGAATGTTGAGCCTTTACAGGTTTTCAGACGAAATCCAGCGTAAGGAGAGTTTTAGTCCATACAAGTTGCATCTTACGCAGCTCTGTTTACACACAGCATTTCACTGCTGCCTACGCGTGGGTCGGAACTCTCATTCCATCTGATGTGTTCGGCCCTATCTAGTTGTTGGATGATATCTCTATGAAGGAAGGCCACCCGATGGACGTCTATGATTGGCTCTTGATTGCCTGTCGTGTGATTGGGCAGCATCTAACGTCACACGTTCACTTAGGAAGGATGGCCTTATTTCTGATGGTGTTTCTTGATCAGATTTCTTTCTACCTGATTAGTTTCTTTGAATGGTGTGGATCTGCTCTTCGTTTCTTGGTGGTGGGTCCCACTGTATTTCAGTTGCAGTCGGATTCGAACATCGGAGCGAGAAGGGAAGAAGAAAATTTCCTTTTCAGGCGTTGTTTCACAACATAGTGAAACTCAGTCACGAGCGGCTCTTTTGTGCTCGAAATTGTGCACACGTGAAGACCTGAAAACATGTGGAAAGCGCTAGGGTTTGGTTGGTTCTGACCTATGGGCATGATGGACGGATCGGATTGTCCGAGATGATCATGTTGGTGGGTTGCACTAACTCCAAACGGACGTCGCCCATTCAAGTTGCGTGCGACATGAGATTTCTTCTCCTTTTTTTGGGGCTTTCACTTGGACGTTGTTACCGACCTTGGTTCATTTGTTGGAGTAGGTGAGGTCCCACCATGACGTTTTTGTGAAAATCTATTCCGTTGATTAGTTGGTTCGGGTCCTGTTGACTACGACTCTAAGTTCGAAGTCGATCTGAGCTTCAGGTGGGCCACACATTGCAAAGACGTGTGCCTGATACTTACCATGAAGATCACTTACGTAACAGTCTGTTGCTGTACATGCGGATATATGGGTTTAAAATCCATTTCATTTGTTGATCTGATGGGTCCACTTATGATAGCCCTTCGGTTGATCTGTGCCCTTCACCGTCTTTCGCAAGTTGTGGTGGCCCATGGCCCCCAAGTTTGAGTCAGATCCGAGTTGTGGGTGGGCCACAACTTGCAAGAATACGTGGGTGACAATTACCATAAGAATACTTACCTAACCGGATTCCTCGTGCGAAAGTTATACCTCTACACCTTCTGTTCGGTTGTCCGGAATCAATGGGTCTGCTACGATGAATTTTTGGGAAATCCATTTCACTCATCAGTCTGGTCATGTCATGTTGGCCCATGAGCTCAAATATGAAACAAATCCGAGCTTTACATAAGCTTATCTTAGAATTCTCCTAGCGGGTGTTGAAACGAACTTAATCTCAATAAGTGGTCCATGCTTAATGATCAGGGACCAATTTTGGAAGAAACGTGTAGTCAAGCTAAGCAAAGAATTGAACAAAGTTTGTTTGTTGATCGATGGTGGAAAAAACCTATATTTGAAATTTCACCTTTTGTGTCAAAAGGAAGGAATTGGCTTCCGTGTTCAACGATGTAGGATTACAAATTAGGGTCCAAATTTTGTATGATGTCGTAGTCATGTGAGGCCAAGGTGTGGTCCAAGTTTGAGTTTTGATGAACGGCAGGAAGTGGCTAGATCTGAAGATCTAGATTTTATAAGGAGTTGATAAGCCTCGAAAGGATAACTTCACATCCAAGGAAAAGCCTACCAAAGGGGGGTCTTTATATTTCATGCTTGGTCCACATGATGTGAAATTCAAGACGTTCATATGAAGGAAAATATCTTACTACGACTACCCATGAGGTTTCTTCATTCGATGGACACCAATCAACAGTTACGGACTGATTTATCAATTGAGCCACTTTTAAAATGATCTAATGACTGAAATTCAACGTGTATGGTTAATTTATGATACATAGGCATGGCATAAAATTTTACATGAAATGGTTCATGGGAACTATGTGATTTAGAATTCAGGGGTCTAGGTTAACGACATTTTCATAATTATTATTGATCTAAGAGTCTTGTGAAATATAATGGTTTTACATGGTTCTATGCCCATTTCTAAACAATTCCTACAAAAGAGCTTACATCTAAATTATTATGGATAAAGAGTTATTCACTGATTTAGTCAAGGGAAAATACATATATCAAACCGCATGATCAACGGTCGGATGACTTGATTTATAGATGAAGATCATTCTTAATCAGTCAGATTCACGTTGGAGGATGGATGTAGGGTTAGGTTAGCTAGATTGGTACCGTACACGTGTACATAATAAGTTAAATTCAAGGTAAGACTCGAGGACTTTCAATACCCAGGTATTGAAAAGTTTGGGGTGTTACAAAGACAATTGTATTTACTCTTTAAAAAATGAGAAAAAGAAGAAGGAGAAGAAATACAATAGACATACACGAGTTAAACTGCTAAAATGAGATCACAAGACAATTTTATTTACAAAAAAAAAAAAAAAAAGCAGCAGCACTTACTTCCATGCTAAATTGAGTTCCTAATCAATCAATCATGTTGCTCATTTGAGCTGCTCAGTTTCTAACCAGCAGATTAAGATAGTCCAGTCATGTGCAATGAAGAATGAAGAATGGCGATAGTTCAGGTAAGGAGGGAACAATGACTAAGGTGCAGAGACCTTAAAAGAGGATGACAGGGAGGCCCTTGGGAAGACCGGATACAGTTCATGTGAGGGGAATGATTGGTGAACAATGATTCACAAAATGGGCCCCAAATAACTGGCACAGGGCTATGTTGATGTTGATGATGATGATGATGTTGAGTAAGCTTCTAACCAACCCAACCAACCGTAGAAAATATAAAAGGGAAGTGGAAGCACGGACTACCAACCTCTAACAGCAGCTGTGAACAGAATTAATAATCCTAGGTGCACATAAGAAGGTAAATAAGAAGCCAATAACACGAACAAGCTGCACTTGTTCTTGACCATACAATCTATCTACTTGAGCTTCATGTCATGTGTAAGAAATACACTGTTTCTCATGAACTAAGTACTTCCGTAACTTATATGAATCCACTCTTTCAACAATAAGGGTGCCACTGGTTTACAAAACAATAACAATAAGAATAACAAACAATAACAATAACAACAACAATAGCAGTAGTGAAAATCTAGTTCCTAACTTTTCTCCAGTTACAAAGAGGTCGATTCTGCAAAAAACATGAGAACTAAAACTAGAAGCAATGAATAATGATGCAAAGAAAACTTAGCATACCCAGTGACAAATTTTGTTCAATAGCAATTCTTCCACAAAAGGATAGAGGTACCCTTCATACTGTGCAATACACACAGCGACAGTGAGATACGAGTTTACTCGTGAGGCGAGAGAGAAATAATCGGCTGTATTCACTATATCAATGCCATGCGGGAAACTCCCTTGCCTCCCAACATTCTCTTGAAATGCAGCTGCAGCTGCTCTTCTACAATTAACCTAAACATCATAGAGCTCTGATCATATCAGACCTATAGGTATAGTGATATTTATAGACAGCATCAGATAAATGAAATCCAGATACAAATCATAGTGAGAAACAAAAAGATTACTAACCTCACGGTCATAACATGCAACTGTTAAAAGGTGGGGAGCAAGCTGTTCCAATATGCTTTTCATATCTGCATGAGAGTATGCGCGACCAAATGCCCAGCAAACATATGCAGCAGCATCACGCACATGAGATCCGACACTGTGTGGACCTCTTCTCATATCGTAATGTAGTGCCTGTTGAAAATAAAAATGCTTTCAGTACATAGTAATGCTTTAAGCAAGATGGGTGCCATGTGTGCAAAGCATCTATCCACTTGCTATTTTAGCCATAAAAACCCTGAATCTCTACTGAACAGATATACTGATAAAGAATGCACTAACCAACTTTATACCATAAAATGCATGTAGCTTCTTTACATAGTCGGCAAATGACAAACAGAGTCAAACAAGGTCATAAAAGATAGTAAGAAGAGGACATAGATAGGGTCCATGACAGATTGGAATAACCTGAGTGCAAAATATGTTACTACAAAGATCCACAGGCAAACAGTACAGGCATCAGGAGTAATAGTTATTTGTAGCATCTAGCAGGCAGACAAATACTTGCATAGGGTAAAAACATCTTGGACGCATGAAAAACTTCCGACTTTGAATGAAAGAAGTAAACCAGGTAAAACGACTAGAATCATCAATAAAGGTCACAAAATACTTGTAATGGGCATGAGAGATAAATGGAGCAATTTCCCATAAATCGCGATGTATTAAATCAAAACGTATTGAACTTAATGTAGTAGATGTAGGAAATGAAAGGGTCTTACTTTTCCCAAACTTACAAGTACAATAAAAAGACAATTTTTCACACCAACAGATTTATTTGTCAATCCAGAATTAAACAACATCGATAAAGTTTTGAAATTTGGATGTCCAAACCTATTGTGGCACAATGGCAATTATTCTCAATGAAAAAACAAAACAAATCATTTATTGGTTTATGCTGAAGAAGTGCAGAAAGTCAAAAAGGAAAGAGACATCCACATTTAGGGCAATTTGCGATCACCTTCCCCAACATCTGATCCTGCATCACACAACCTGAAGGTGAAAATAAGATATTGCAGTTATTGTCAACTAGTTGGCCAACGTAAAGTAAATTGGTGGTCAAGTGAGGAGAGAGAAACATTTGTCAATGGAACTCAGCCAGGAACATCACCAACTGCAAGAATTGGAAGACTGTCTCCATTTGCAGTCTAAACTTGGAGATTGCCAATGTATTTTTTGACATTGGAAAGATTTTCATATGTGAATGTCATGTGATTTGAAGCTCCGGAATCAAAATACCAAACAGAATGAGGTTTTCTGGTTTTACCTGAGACACCAAGTGTAGAAAAGGCATTTAGAATCATTAGTTGGACCATTTTGGGGGTCAAAGAAGCAGACGAGCTAGGTTGTGTACTAGATGAAGAGGTAGAAGTCAAAGCAGATGAAATTGCAGGCTGTAGAACAGATGTACAGTTGTTGCAGTATAGGCACAAGGAAACCGATTTGGAGTAGTCAGATTCTAAGGTTGTCTATGGCATTCAGTAATGGTATGACCGGTTCCTTTGCAGTAAGTACAAAATTTCTATTGACACTAGGAGGCATACTATAACACTGCATGGTACTCATATCACGAGGAGAAGGTTTTCCTTGAGTAGCGTAAGCAACATCAACAATACTTTCTGTAGTTTTCTGTTCCAAATGTACTTTCGTCAATTACCGTTATTCCTCATGAAGAAGTTCATTCAGGCATTCATCCAAGGATGGAGATGGATCCCAACTCATTAGATTAGACTGAACAGTCTCATATCCAGAATGTAGTTTCATAAAAAATTGGTCCCTATGACTAGTTACTTGAAGTCCTTGTATTTCAGCCAGAACGATGTCAGATAGATTAGCATATTTAATCTCATCATATTCAGCCCATAAAGTAAGAAAGCCTAAATAATATTCTTGAATGGATAAAGTTCTATGATGAAATTGAGCAATGTCAAATTCTAATTGGAATTGACGTGCAAAATTTCCTTGATGATATACCTTTTTTAAAATTTCCCACGTCCTTGCGGTTTTGTAGGATTTGAGATGCAAAATGAATTAAGGATCTATTGATCCAAGAATCCAAGATTTGATTTTTGCATCCTTAGTATGCTAGGAAGATATCTTTTTCTCATCCTCGTAGGCAGCAGATCGGATCCGGAGACATGCTCCCACAATTCATTGCCTTCAAGGTATAAGGTATACTTGGAATTGGAAAGCCTAAGAGGTATAATTTTTGCTAGTAAATCAAATCAAAAATACCTCAGACTTCTCCATTTATATGATTGACAACCAAGAATAGATCAAATCTATGAATGAAGTACAGAAAACAAACAGGTCAGCCAACCCTATCTATGGTTACCGACTGCACAGGGAAGTCTCAGTAGATGATCAGACGATGGATCATATCCAATAACCAACAAGAGGACCTTGATGCTGTGTGGATTAGATGAAACTTGATGCAGAAAACTGAAAAACCATAACTGTGATTAGAAATCCTACCTCTGATGAGCAGAAAATGCTAAAAATCTTTCAAATGTTTTGAATATTCGGGATGTCATGAACTACGAGTAATTTTTTACATTGCTTGGAAGATTGCAAACTCGTTCTGTACAAACTGAGAGAAGATGTTGAAACTTTATTGTATTGTAGCAAATAAAAAATTGATGGGAATGACGAGACAAGGAATACTATAAATCAAAGATGAGAAGTCTCCGATTGTAAAGAAAATCGCACGAACTTCAAAGAGAGAACCGTGGCTCCAATTCCATGATATTTCTACATAAATCTAACATGTTGAGATCTTGAAATTAAGTTTTGATTCAATTCGAGGTGGTCCTCATTGTGAGATTCCATCCTCTTAAATAGATTACAAAATGCTATGCATGGTATATGTTGACCTGTAATTTTGGGTGATTACAATCCCTGATTTAAGGGATAATGAAGGAGAATAATTCAATTCCTAAAAAAGACAACCTAAGTATTGTACATGATTGAATAGGATAATGAAGGAGATTAATTCCATTCCTATAATAGACAACCTAAGGATCATAGTACATGATTGAATGGGATCCACGTTTTGAGAGTGCAGTCCCTTGATTGAAACCTTTTTTTTTTTTTAAACACACTCACGCTAGTGGAATTTCACCACCTATGGATACTCAAACCCTTGACTGGGTGTTGAAACTCCCAAGAGTCTACCACCCGAGCAAGAGTAAGGATCCCTCGATTGACACATTGGATAAGCAACAACTCACCCCTATTGCCATACATAATTGCTACATCTTTCCCAACATGTACCCCATCTTGTATGCATGTTATTCATATCATCTTCATCATTCATTTACAAGCGGTTAGTGTCTTCAACATATTCCCCTCTCTCGGCCAATTTTACTTTTAATTGTGAATTGATGTTCAAGGCGGTGAAGAAAATGATGTCCTGGATGCCCACACTTAAAACACATGAAAGAAGTGTCGTTTTGCTCTGCCTTGGGCATATTACCCCACAGTCTATAACCACCTCCCACGGGTTGGGGTTTGACCTCATTGTTGGATGTTGGCCATCATCCCTCAACCTACGGGAGGTCTTGTGGTTGCCTTACGTGGGAAGTTAGCATGTTGCCCCATCATTGACGACGGTCCTCATGGAGCACCAAATCATCTCCCAAGTCCCCAATTAACTATCTCTTCAGCTTTCAATGCAAGTATGTATACATCAAATATCCTAAATATATCTTTGAAAGCCAATTCATTTCTGATATCCATGTTAAGACCAATAAGATATCTTGAAATCTTTTGGCCTTTATACTTACGAAACCTTACCCATGATGTCATGTTCCCTCGACATAGATTGTGAGGGGTTGCATATACGAACTTTTTTAACTTCTTTTTCATCTTCTCTTAAGAATTTACTCTCCTCACTTTGACGGATTCATTCAATTTGAAGATTGTCCCATCATACTAACGCATGACCAAAAAACTTCATACTTACTAACTTAACCTTCTGATTGTTGACAATTTACTTGTACTTGAACACATTTTCCACCTTACTTAGCCAACCAATGAAGTCACCAACATGTAACTGACCATGGAATTCCAAATTTTCTACCTTAAATACGAACTCGCTGTATCACATTCCAACAATCGAAGGATTGGTTCATTGGTGTCTTCATAAACCGAAGTTGCCTATTGCTAGTTAAGACCTTGGTGGAACCTTACCCTACGTGTCTGTGTGCTCCAACTTCAGTCTCTAGATTCCCTCCGTGCCAGAACTCTCCCGCTTGAATTATAAGATTGCCTACCATATGTGTGAGTTGATCCAATCACTCTGTGAGTGGACAGATCAGTTGAGCTACTTGCACAAACTCCTCCCATGTAACCTACTTTGACACCATTAAGCGATGACATAAAGTTAAAAATCCCCAAAGATGACCTGCTCTGATACCAAAATGGTACAACCCAGTTATTGAGTCAATGAGATCTCCACACCTAAATTACAAAAATAATAATAATAATAATAAATAAATTGACAAGAGTACACCCACAAGAATATTTGAGTAAAGAGAGAAAAGCACTCTATTGATATTAAACTTACTCTTACAATACTTGGAAGAAAGGAAAAAAACTCACACACTTAGAAATTTTTGGAATGCCTACATCCTACACCACCCACCTTTTATAGACCCTCACTGAATCTTTCATGAGGATCCACCTAACTGAGAGATTGACTTCAAATCAATCTAATATATCTAAAATGGTAAAAGCCTAATAATAGTGAAAGCAAATCTACGAAATCATCCTCAAAATTTTCAATCACATCTTTAAATCAATCCCATATCTTCCATTAGTATTATTACATCCTCACATATCTCCCACAAATAGTAAATTATAGCTCTTAATTATTTAGGCCCTGAATCTATAAATAAACCATCCAAAATCAGCACATGTTGGGCCCTACAGTGGGTCGTGGGCCTGCATCATTTATCAAGGAATCTCAAGTAACTCTTGGAGCAATAAAATTAATTGCTTTTCGAAGATAATAGAGATAGCCCCCATGTATTAAGGCAGAAACAGCCCCAAAATACCAATTTGGTCTAGTTTATCATAAAAACTGATTGCATCTAATCCAATTCATACAAAAAACTTGCAAACAATTAATATTGGGAAAGGGAAACCAATAGCATGAATGCAGCAGCTTGTGTTCTAAGAGTAAACACATTACTTTTGAGAAACCTCTAAAGTCCAAACAACCTGGCAAATGCTTCCAATATGGTGAGAGAAGTGTGTTCTAGGATGATAATGAGAGTAAATTGATGTGTTGATAATGACTATAAAGTATGGCATAACACACTTTAAAAAATAAGTATGGCATGACACACGAGACAAGCAACATTTGATGAAATAAAAGATCTTCAAATAGCAGCCAATAGTTAGATGAAAAAGGGTAGTAAATATTTAACAGTTATTTAGGTTAAACTATGATTTTGTGAGTGAAGAAGCCCTTGTTACCTTTATAATAACAGGAACTACTTTAGGAAGACTAGTAGGTAGCAGCAAGCCTCTGCGAGCCAGCTCAGCCAATGCCAAGCAGCCTCCATGCCATGAACCATCTCCCTATAAAACAATAATGTATTTCACTAACAATATACCCTTGGAACCACTACCACCACAAAATAATTATAATGTGAAGAACCTGCACGTACACATGCATGCATATTATAATTCTGCAAACACATACCTATGCAAGTATGTACATGGAGCAAGAATGTTTATTATTTTTTTAATGGAAGGTGTATTGGAATAAGACTATAGTGGTAGCGAACCTCGCCTGGTGAAAAGAGCTCCAACATAGAAGACAGGACTTCATCTGAAAGGGCAGCTGTTAGACGTGCTGTTATGCGTCCGATGCCTTTTGCTGAAGACCATCGGACAACCGTGTCCTGCACTATCAAATAATCATGGCAAATTTTACGTCACGAAATCAGGTTGGGATTGAGAACACAAGCTGAAGAAAGAGATTCCAGTCAGGCCAAGTAAAGAAGTTATTCAATTATTTAAATTCAAACTTATGAATACAACTATATTCCGGTGAAATCTGCTTCAATATTTTAATATATTACTTCTATTTATTGGATTTCTCTGAACTTTATAATTCATTCTCGAATTGAAGCTAATTTTGAAAAAAATATATAAAATGTCAAATATCGAGAATAGTACAAGAGGAGTTCACTGCATGCAGATATGGCTAATATTGACTAATTGTTTAGAAGAGTTGGGCTAAGCCCACATGCATGTACAATACAAGGCATATCATCTACACTCACCAAACGTGCCAACATGGCAGCAACATGGCAATATCCAAGCAATCTATCAGATCAGTCTAACCACCTAGATGATCTTGCCCAAAAATAAAGCTGGTCTACTCATCAGGTGGGCAGTGAAATTAGAAAGAGGCAGATCACTTAGCTTTGGATTTTTTTTCAGACAGAGATTTTTTTCATTAACTGTGACCCAACTGAATTGTGGGCTGACCTGATTCTCAGATTAAGGCATCTACATAGTGGTACCCCTGTGATGAATGGGTTGGATCTTTTTACCATGCACCATGCTGGTACTGTATGGTGTGTGCATGAGCTGCCTTATATAGATGTGTGGGCTTAGCAAAAAAGTTGTTTACGATTAGGAAATCTTCATTGTATTGGTTTCGCTGGACACACAAGATGTAGAGTTTTGAAGCAACTGTAAGTTCTTGTTTTGGGACCAATGCAATCCGTACTTCACATTCTCAGCCGTAAAAGCGAGTTTTGAAGACCAATGAGAAGCGGTAAAAGTGGTAACTCTGTCCCATGGGAGAAATTTTTGTTGATTAGCACAAACCACCAAGGTATTCAAAATCGGTTACATAACGGTAACAATCATAACCATTACAGAAAAAAGAGCCACAACAGCCTCGTTATGGACCTTTACAGTCCAGAAACTTTTTTGTAAGGGTCATAACGGCCATTACAGCCTGTATCATAATGGTAATGGGTGGTGGCCATTGCTGTTATGGAACACTTTGCAAACCACCAATCTTTGATGAAGATGTGGATGGAGAAATGAATGCGTACTATCCAAAGGCAAACTATCCATTTGACGAAAACGTCAAAAACCATATAGTAATCGTACTACTAAAGGAGAGACTCCCCCAAATCTTACGTGCAAGAGGAAAGGCTTTCTAGTTTCCTCACAAATCACAACTGAGTCTCTCAAGGATGATAAGCTGAGTCGGCTATTTTGTATTCATGTGATAGAGGAAACAGAAATCCTGCTAACCTTCACTCTCTAATAGAGGAATATGACAACCATTTCTCTAAAGAGACCTTAAAAAAACATGATTGCTTTTGCTTCCCTGGAAACAACATCTCTAGGAAATTGCAAGAAAGGAAAAACTATTTCCCCTAATTGTTTCTCAACAAGATTTCTTGAAAACCTTTCCTCCTTTTCCACTATTCATTCATGGAAATTTTACTTGAAGATGGAAGGAGGCACATGAGTGGAATTGGAGATGGATCGTTGCATGTATCACAATGTCACATGTGGCACACCAGGCACATGTGGGACACCGGCACATGTGGGGTGTTTGAAGATGAATAGTGGCACATGTTAGTGCCATGTGTTGCACATGTTATGTGACACTTTGACATGTGGGGCACTTGGAGATGGGCAGTGGCACATGTTGCACATGTGGCATGTTGGAACGTGTGGTGCTTTAAGATAGATGATGGCACATGTTGCTCATGCAGCGCATTGGCACATGCAGGGACATTGGCACATGTGTGGAGCCTGAAGATAGTGGCATGTGGGACACTTGAATATGGTCAGTGACGCATGTGGCTAACATGTGGGCACTTCGTAGATAGATGGGTTGGTTTCCTCTCTTTTGCCCCAGTTTCTTGGAAATTTTTGTTTCGTAAGTATGGGCAAGGAAAAGAAAAAGAAGCATTTTCTAGGAAATGGGAGGGAAATGGAATGATGATAAATGATTTCAAGAAATTTACAAAAACAAACGACGAAAATGTTGTTTCCGCAAAAATGGCATTTCCTCAATTTAAATTTCAGCAGATCCAACTAAATACTTTGATTAGGAAATATGAAAGAAAATATTTCCTGTGGTGCATCTGGACAAACATAAGTACAAAATAATACGTGCTTCAATCGCGAACAACCAAAGAGGCTAAAAGAGAAACAAGAAAAGAATCGGAAGCCGAAAAGGAAAAAAAAAAAAAAAAAAGGGAAAGAAACAAAAGAAAGAAAAATACAAATTCACATGAGCTCATTTGTTTTGATTTAGAAAATTTGAAAGAAAATGTTTCCTATGGTGCATCTAGGAAAACATAAGTTATAGAGTAATACATGCTTCAATCATGAACAACCATAGAGTACCTACCCACATCGCTACCTATCGCAACCCAAGTAAGAGTTGTCCCGAAGATATCAGATCATGTAAGGGACGTCTGACAAACGCAATAGCTCTGGAAAAGGAGGACACACATCTCTCATCCAAGGAGAGTAGCGACACATGGAGGGATGAGATGCACTCAAGTTCGAATCAGATTCTAAGAAGGCCAAACGCCAATCAGAAATTTGGGGATTTTGTAAGCCAAGGCAATAACAGCGTTACACATGTTCATTTGAGGGAAGCTCAGTACTCGATGAGTCAAATCGATCTCAAGGCTAGCTTCGAAATCTCCCGAACGATTCATATCGAGGGGCTCAAGATTCGATGAGTGAAGATATTTTCAATCAAGACATTCCGAACCAACGATTTTAGTTCGAAACTCAGATCCAAAGGCCGAACCTAATCTAAGGCATCCCAGGCCTACAAACCCAGTGGAGTCTACTTCGAATGGAGAGACCCGAGTCGACGAGTGCTACGCTCCTCACTTATCGAATCACCTCATTCCTTACAGATCGGGTCCCAATAGTATGGTCAGCCCCTCATCTCCTCTGGCGAAAGACGAAGCGTCATTAGAATCGGACAGTGAGGTTCTATCCAGTCGATCGGGGGGGGCGACATCTCCGAACAGTTCAAGCTCGTTGTCAAAGAGGTCCAGGGAAGATATGTCCGAGAAGGCCATTGTTACTTTATTCCAGGAAGATAGCGGGGAGGATATCATAGAGGCAGAACCTCTTCATATTCGGGCGGGGCGATTAACAATTCTAATGGGGGGAGAGGATCCATCAGATTCAGATCCAGCAACTCAAAGGGCAACTCTGATGAATATTCTTCTAAAGAAGAGGTGGATCAGGGAAGATATGGATCATGTAGGCAAATCGATCAGTCTTTCTTTTGGAGACCATCCAGAAGATTTCCTAGCTCTGTTCCAATGCATAGAATCCCGTGGGAGACCGCTGATAAGTAGGAAATCACCCAACAAATCCATCCTCAAGACAAACAGCAGCGAGGAACCAAAACAGCTTCAACAAAGTTCCATCTCATCTTTCAGGGGTCGATCGGGAGGAAACAAGAGAAATCGTCAAGGAAGATCAATTTCATAAATGAAAATCCTATCTTGGAATGTAAGAGGAATGGGATCCAGGCAAAAGAGAGGCCTCATCAGAGATATCAATGAGAGGAGCAAAGCAGACGTAATATGCATCCAGGAAACAAAGATTCTGAATTTCAATGCCAAGCTTATGGGTAGTATATGGAAGGCAAAGGACGCTCAGTAGAAGACTCTAAATGCTACTGGATATCTTCTTCCTGGTCCATGGAGTAGAGCTGGATAGGAGACTTTTCAGTCTCCATTCAATGCCAAGCTTATGGTAGTATATGGAAGTTCGGGAGGCATTCTAGAGGCCTGGAGATCTTCTTCCTGGTCCATGGAGCAAAGCTGGATAGGAGACTTTTCAGTCTCATTCATTCTCAAAGACAACTGTACAGACTTCAGATGTTTAATCACCTTTGTTTATGGTCCCAACCTAGAAGAGAGGAGAAATATTTTCTGAGCAAAGTTGAATGAAGCCAGGCAGAAATTCAGTGGGCCTTGGGTTGTAGGGGGAGACTTCAATATTACACGTTATGCGGAGGACAAGTCGAAAGGGGGTTCTATATCTACAGTCATGAACTCTTCTCAAACTGGATAGATGATCAAGAACTGGTGGACCTTCCTCTCATCGAAGCCAGATTCACCTGGTCTAATGAATAGGAAAATCCAACCCTCACGAAGCTCGACAGGTTCTTGGTTTCGGCAGATTGGACAGTAGCCTTCCCTCTTATCACCCAATCTACACTCCCAAGACCAACCTCTGATCATAGCCCGCTCCTTCTCTCAGCAGACGTTCAAAACTAGGGCCCTAAGCCGTTCAGATTCAACATTTCTTGGTTGAAGATTGAAGGCTTCCATCAGTTAATTCAGGAATGGTGGACAGATATTAAGGTGGAGGGTTACGCAGGTTTTAGACTGTGCAGAAAATTGAAACTCCTCAAAATTAAGATGGAGTGGAAATCAGTGGAACTTCGAAAGAGGGAATTGGAAACGATTGAAATTCTTGCAGAGCTACAAAAAATTGACTCCAATACTAAAAGAGATCAAATTCCAACATATCAGCGAACCAAAAGACTTTAGTTAATCCAAACTACACAACCAAGGTCCTTGAAGACGAAATTTCCTGGAAACAGAAATTGAGAAGCAAATGGATAAAGGAAGGAGATAAAAATGCAAGATTTTTCCACTCTATAGCTTCAGCTCAAGCAAGAAATAATAAAATTCTCAGTTTAGGGATGAATGGGGAACGGACAGAGGATAAGGAGTGTATAATAGCAGAAGTTATTCATTACTTCAAAAACATGTTCTGCGATGAAGGATGGGAGGGGCCCAAGCTTGATAACCTCCACTTTGATCGCATTTCAACAGAAGAAAGCAATTTCCTAGAAGCCCAGTTCTCTCTTGGAGAAATCAAAGGTGCAATAGATGAATTAGAAGGAGACAAGGCTCCCGGTCCAGAAGGTTTCCCAATCACCTTCTTCCAATCATATTGGGACATGTTAAAGGGAGACATTGTAGAGTTCATTTCAGAATTCCACGACAGAGCCAGACTATCGAAAGAATTGGGGGCCTCTTTCTTAGTTCTCATACCAAAATTTCCGGGAGCAAATTCCATAACAGACTACAGATCAATCAACCTTTTGGGAGCCCCTTACAAGATACTGGCTAAAGTGTTGGCGTCCCCTCTTAAAGGTGTGTTAGGAAAGATCTTCTCTGACAACCAAAATGCGTTTGTTCCAGGTAGACAAATTATTAACGAAGCTTTAATTGCATCGGAATGTTTGGACTCTTGTTATAGATCCGGTCGAATGGATTTCTTATGCAAGCTCGACCTGCAAAAGGCTTATGATCATGTGGACTGGACATTCCTTCAGTACATGTTGAATCGAATGGGGTTTGGGGAAAAGTAGATTCGATGGATGGGGGTTCGCATCCGATCTGCTTCATTTTCTGTATTACTTAATGGATCCCCAAAAGGATTCTTTTCTAGTTCAAGAGGCCTAAGGCAAGGCGATCCTTTATCCCCATTCTTATTTCTAATCGTGGGTGAGGCCCTATCTAGAATGTTGAAAAAGGGTCAAAAAGAAGGCATTGTCAACAGTTTCAAGGTGAAGGGTATGGAAATTTCCATTTCTCATATACGGTTTGCAGACGACACACTCCTTTTTTGTGAAGCAGAGCAGACGAAAGTGAGCAACCTGCACACAATAATTAGATGTTTTGAAGCAATTTCAAGTCTCAAAATCAATCTTGCTAAATCAAAGATGTTTGGTGTTAATATGGAAAAAGAAGAAATTAGAAGATTCGCTAACATTTTTTATTGTCCTATGGGATCTCTTCCAACAACGTTTGTTGGTCTGCCCCTATGTGTAGGGAAACCCCCCAAGCGCTTGTGGGACAAAGTTATTGAAAGAGTCAAGAAATACCTAGCTAGATGGAAGTGCAGATACCTATCATTGGGAGGCCGGCTTACACTGATAAAATCAGCTTTATCAAACCTGCCACTATATTTTGTCATTGTTCAAATGTCCGGCGTCGATCCTGCTAACCCTTGACAGACTCAAGAGAGATTTTTTATGGCATGGAAAGAACGGAAAAAAAAAAAAAAAAAATTCCATTTGGTTGAATGGAAGGAGTTATGCAAGCATGCTCAAGACGGGGGTGCTGGCATAACAAATCTCTAAACAATGAATCGAGCTCTTCTAGGTAAATGTTTTTGGAGACTTGGGACTGAAAAAGGATCGTTGTGGAATAGACTCATCAAGAGAAAATATGGAAGATCTGAGGGAAGTTGGTGGACAAAGGAATCATTAGTTTATAAAGCATTTGCACTATGAAAAGGAGTTCTTTCTTCAAAGACGGAGGTAATCAAAGGTATTGGCATAACAATAGGAAAATGTGATAATACGCGTTTTTGGGAAGACATGGGTGGGGGAATCTACCTTAAAAGATGATTTTCCGAATATTTTCCGCCTCACTACAAATCAGTCAATCCAAGTGGCTGACTGCTTCTCCATCATAGGGCACCAGACAGTGTGGAATCCCACAAGCAGAAGAAATCTCCATGACTGGGAGATTGAAGAATATGCAGCCCTGCAACGACGCATCATAAGTTGCAAGATAGATCAGGAGAGAGAAGATAGCCTGAAATGGAGAGTCGACAAGTCCGGCTCTTTCTCAGTAAAATCTCTGTACAACTTTATTGATAGGAAACATTCTTTGGTGGCAAATATCAGGACAGGTTCAGTATTGAAGCTCAAGGTTCCACCAAAGATAGCAGTATTTGGCTGGCTAGTAGGGAAGAACAGGGTGCTGACTGTGGACAACTTAAGGAAGAGGGGTATGACAATTACAAATATTTGCCTTTGCTGCATGGAGGATGCAGAATCAGTGGACCATCTATTTGTCCACTGCCCTTTCATCAGTCAGGTATGGACAGCGATTCTTCAAATTTTCAAGGTTGCTTGGTCCTTCCCTGAATCAACTGATAAGCTGCCATATAGCTGGCATGGCCAAAATTAGGAAAAGATAGAACCACAATCTGCAAAATGTTCCACTTGGATGCTTGGTGGTCAGTGTGGGAAGAAAGAAATGGGAGATGTTTCGAGGGAGTTTCCAACTCGGCAACTGCTATAGTTCAGAGGGTGCAATGGTATGTGGTCAAGTGGGCAACATACTCTGTTAATTTAAAGGGATGTAATTTGTCTCGTGTCAAAGGATAATCTTCTCGCCTTCTCAGAGGGCTGATCCTTCTTTTTGTAATCCCTTTCTCTTTAATCAAATTACCGTTACTTCTCAAAAAAAAAAAAAAAAAAAAAAAAGAAAGAAAGAAAAGAAACTCCACCGGCAATTGTATGAAGGACAGTAGTCTCTGAATATCTACTCAACGAGAGCTATGTTCTAGAAGAGAAATTTTCGCTATGTAACTTTTTTTTGACACTGTTTTCAGGGCTCCATTTCAGTTACAAGATTAAGGACACAATGCCCATTTTTTGCTATTTTAACGTTTTGGTAGGTGGTTTGCATCTAATGGTCTAAGAAAAGTTAATATTCACTTTCTAATTTCTTTTGGTTAAGATCATTACTAGTTATGCTGGTTTCCTGCTTGGTATAAGATGAGTGTTAAGGAACAAGAAATTCTAATTGTATAGGGTTTCCAAATTGAACTAGAACTAGAATTTTGCGAGTCAATAAGTACTTGTTTTGGATCCAATGTATTTTTAGTTTTAATTATTTGCATAGATTTTTTCTTTTCTTTTCTTTCTTTCTTTTTTTATTTATTTATTTGCATCTGTGTGACACTCTAGCAATCAAGAATTTCTTCCTGCATCAAAGACTCTTACATATCTTTGCAAGCAAACATACTATCAACAGTTCCAGCTTTAAGCATAAGCATTGAGCAAGAAATTCATTAGGCTTTACAAGGCTTTACAAATATGTAGAATAATTGCAGTTTGCAAAAACTAGGACAGAGTCATGATGTTCGGCAGCTTTAAAATGGCACTTTAGCATTGCTAGGATCAAGAGGCTGTAAACATTAGCTGGTACTTTGGGAAATAAACATCTAGAAACATAAATGAAAACAAAGAATTGAAAGAAACAATACACAATTAAGGCATTATGGTAACCAATATTTGTTTAGTTTTACATAGGGATATAATTACATCATTCATACATACCGTATCTCTCAACCCAGACAATAGCAGCTCTATTATCTCCTCTATGATTTCAGGTACATCCATGTCTCCATCTTCTTCGTCTGGGCATCTAGGAGTTTGTGTATGAGCACTTAAATCTCCCTCTTGACCATGATCGCAGGAATCATTTTTGGTAGCTATATTTGAGGAAACATTCTCTGGCAGTAAGCTGTTTCTTCCCTAATATTGAACGAAGTACAAAAAAGCTCATCAACATGGGGAGAGAACTCGCAAAAAGAGGGGAAAGTATGAAGACCACACCATCTTGATTTCAAAAGCTTTTAAGTAAAAATTAGCTGTAAAGAAAATCCATTCAAGACAAAAGCATATATCAACAGCGATAGACTTTAAGTAGAAGATAAACAAATACAATTCTATAATTTTGAAACCACCTTCTAGCAGAACCAACTCTCCAATGCAACTCAGTAAGCCCAACTACTGATATTCTAAAGCATCAACAATTGAGATGGCTTCCCTATAAATGTGAAACAGATGCACATTAGCCACCGATCATGTCAAAAATAACTTACACATTTCTCAATTAATTATCCTTCTTCTCTTAAACAATTCTAAAATTTATTCTCCAATCCATGAAAAGCCAGCTCAAGCCTTTTCTCCTACTTTTATTTCCCATATTGTTACCTCTCTCGGTCATTTTATTTAACTAACCCTCTGAATTGTTGCTCACCATTTAAAATTTTTTCATTATCCATCGAATGAATTGTTGAAAATCTTCATTGTCCTATAGAAATTATTATTTTGCCCCCTACCTTCACTAAGATACATAACAGTCCTTATAAAAATGATTACAGCCTTCAGGTGAACCACATACGGAGAATTTGGGGTTGTTTTCTAACATATAGTATCAGATCTGTCAATCAGGGACGAATATATACTAGTCCATATCAAAACATGTTTATACGGTCTTAAAAAAAGGACCTGCACAAGGAAGTGGTATATTTAAGAAGTGATGAGATAAGAAAGCTCAAATGAACACGAATGCCTAAAAGCACAAAAACAGAGGAAAATCAAGCATAACAGCAATTAAGGAGCTCAGAAGGTTAATGCAAGAAACAGGCAAAGCAAGTCACAGTGAGAAGTGAAAGCTTACTTGGCTAATCACATAGTGCCATGAAGAGGAACGGTGAGGTAGGCATGCAAGCCCAATGCGCTGAGTTAATTTGACCAGAAATTTGCGAAGCAGAGAACTCCTAACTGCAGCAGTGGATTTGATCAAGGAGGAGGTGTCATTCCAAGCAATAGGAACCACATCCAGTAAAACCTTTCGGCTACCAACCTGCATTATGAAGAGAAACTCAAGTTAGGTCATAAAAAGGTACTAAAATCGCCAGGAATTAGAAAGCTGTTAGATACACGAGAAAAAGAAAGCATGCTAGATCAATGTTCCATGATATCCTTTCCAATTGAAGAATGTGCCACGATAGCAGTGTTGTCAAAATCGTTATCATATCGCAAATCGTAATAGGGGTTGAATTGTATCAAATCGAAAATGGTATCATAAATCATAAGATTTTTATGATTTTCTTAAAAATATGAAAAATATAAATAAATCAGGAAATAAAAAATAAAAAACTTTGCAACCATCCTGTTGCCATCAATATGCACCAAGTAATACCATGTCGCAATAGTGTTAAAGGATTCTTACCTTTCCTTTTTCTCTGTCTTTCAAGAAATTTTCCTTACAAAACCATTCAAGGATCCTTCAATAATTTATGTTCTTGTTACCTTTCTTGAATATAGAATCATATTGGAAAAGCAACGTTTGATTCTATAGACTGATGAAAAAATATATTTTGACTTCTAACCATCATTCCACAATACATATAAGTCAACATGATCATAACCATCTATAAAAGCATTCCAGATAAGTCATACATCAATTTGGTGGTTCAACACCACAGTTAAGAAGTAAGAAATCATTAAATAAAATTAAAAAAGAAAAAAAGAAAGCTCGACAATTTAACATTGAAGAGAATATATATCATTTAATCTGTCATAAAGAACAAAATAAAATAATTTACCTTTTCTAAACAATTCATTTTTTTTAAAGCTTTGTCTAAATGATTCTTAAAGCCCACACCAATTTAAAACCATAAAATCAAAGCCAAGTGTAGCCTAAAATAGAAGAAAATACGTATAACTTGAATCGTAAATTGGAATTTGAATCGTAAATCGGGATTTGAATCGTAAATCGTACAATTTGAATCGTAAAATCGTAAGATTCATATAAAAAGGGATTCGAAATTGGGATTTGAATCGTTTTGCTTAAGATTCGACTCAAATCATAAATCATGAATCATAGAATTTTGACAACACTGCACAATAGAACTGTCAGCTTCAAGCAATTTTATATTCTTGAAAATCAATAACATAGTTCATAATTTCAGAACCCAACAACACCTCAAGCTGACTAAATATTCAAGCAGATAAACCATGAGTAAGAGAACCGGAAACTGTCACCAAGAACAGCTGACCTGTAGAAATGAACATCAACCTCAAATGGCCTAAAAGCATCTAGACAGGTAAATGCTTCCCAAGATTATATTAACATATCATTCTATCACAAAAATGAAATTGACTAATCAGTGCCAAGTACTGCAAATACCATCATGGACTAACGTTGATCAGTGGATAATACAAACATTTTCCATCAGGAAGAGCTCTCTTTCTCTGCATACCATAATGCTAACTGTTTTAAACCCAACAATAACAAAACAGATCATGTAACACTACTGCAATTTGGAGTATAAACAATGTGTCTGCCACCATCTTTGGTGTCCAACAGATTCTATTCCAGTGCTGGGCTCTGGGAAATAATTTTAAAGCTGAAGAATGATAGAAGCAAATCGTGTAACTAGTGCAGCATTAGAAACCCCAGTAACAATGCCTGAATGCACCTGACAAGCTATAAGCATCAAATGAGTCGGTAACAAAATGAAGGATAAGAAATGTCATAGAAACAACATATACATATTGGTTAGTTTTACCAATCAGATATTTAGATAGATAGGTGAGTATATGGTACATAGGTCATTCCTCTTTGATGTCAGGTGCACTTAAGGGTATCAACTGTCAACAGATAGGGCCAGCCCTCCAGGCGTGGAGCCTTTAGGCCCGTCTAGGGTTGGCTCGGACCTATACTTCCTAGGCATATTGGTTTGTGTCTAGGATAGGATTTTGGGCTCAATTAGTAATCAGGCAGGGCTCACGTCAAGCTGATAGGTCCATCATATCAGATTGCACTTGGGCAGACCCAGATCATGATAAAAATATTGTATATTAGTAGTGTGTGAAGTGCATGTACTACATTCAGTTAGTGTGCATGAAGAAATTGCTTAACAGGACCATGTTCAGGCTCGACAAAATTTTAATTGGATCAAGCTCAAGCCAAAAAAAAATAAAAATGGCCAACTTCAGTTTTGGTTCATGTTCTGGCTCAGGCTGACCCCGACCATGCCCATGCCCCAAGCCCAACCCGACATCTCTAGGGGAACTTGAGGAAAACCCAAATATTCATTCTCTAGTCATTTCAATTTTCAGACTCCCAGTAGCAATGCACCGGCCATCCCGTGCTCGAGTAAAGAAGAGTTGACATTAGTTAGGCAGCCGGTCATTGAACTTCTGCCAAGCAATCATGAGAAAAGTGGACTCCCGATAGTTGGGAAATGCTATGATTACGATGATGGTGATGATACATATCAATTTTCAATACATGAATTGAGTAGATAGGGGTCCAATTTGTCATTGTTGCAGCCCACAACAGATTGAACAACTTGCAATGAGGAACAATTTCATAGTTTGCATCAAAAGTTTCATGGTTTGAATCACAGCCAACACTGTTCTATTCTTATGTTGCCATCATTTTGTACATGTAAGAAAAACAGAGCATGCATATAAATGTGGTTATAACAGAGGAGAGACAAAATTAAACCTTGAAAATAGCCGCCAAGGCTTCCACAACTCCAAGAAGTCGAAAGTGATCTGCAACATCTTCTGTGACAGAAGATAGAACTTCGTGTGTCCATTCCATGAAGCTGAAGGAGTATCCAAGGGGATAAATGTGTAAGCTGAAGGATCACTAGAAAGGCTTCAACTTGCAACATATGATAGAATTTGCATTAGGAAATGAAATGAAATGAAATAGAACTTGCATATCGAAATTGGTCTCCATGAAAGGAAAAAATATTATTGTATACAGAGTTACTGCAGATGGATCTAGAAGCATTATAAAATCAAGCTCCAAGGTCCATCCAACGGATGAATGCCATTCAATGTCGTCACAAAAGCTAAAGAGAGGCGTGAAGTCCTAAGAAGGGGGCTTGTAGAACTCAACATTATTACCTCGACCAATTAAACAAAATGCCACTTAGACAGTTAGACACAGGCATGTGTCAAACTCAAACACAACAAGTCTAGGAAACCCAACCAACTGCCATCCTTGTGCAGCAATATGTTGATCATGAATGACTATTTTTTCTCTTTTCAAAATGAATTCATGTAGTATGAGGTACAAAATATGAATCCAGGCAAGCAGTACTTTATACGCTGTGCTGAAAATCAGTAAGGTTAGGTAACCTCATTCTAAAAGGAAAAAAGTGCTAATAACAAACCTGCTAAAAGCCTTTGGCATGTCCGGTCGTGTTAGAAGCCTTGAAAGCAGCAATCCAGCTATTCTACGCATGGGGCCAGCATTTGAAAGGTAATCCTTGGAAAACCCAACAATCTTTAATACCAAAGGGGAGGGCTCAAGTCCTCCAACATATTCACCATATGCAATACTAGTATCCACAGATGAGATGTCAAATGGAATCAAAACTAGTATGAAGAGCCAAAGAAGTATGACACATTTGGTCTCCATCTCCCCAGTGCTTTCCTGCCGCAATGACGACATTGCTGTTTCGTGATGACACTTCTCCAAAAGAGAGACCGCAAGTTCTAAATCAGAAACCTGATGCGGGAAGAATTTAATAACCATCTTGTATCCACAAACTGTAACGAGGGAATAAATAATAATGCATAGCGGCTTGATAATCTCAAGAATGTCATCAGAGGCAACCCCCACTTCAATTGTTTTTGAGCGGACTATATGCATTAGAGGAGAAACAATGCTCTCCAGGTAAGGCTCGAGCAGTTCACCCTGCTGTTGATACTTATCAATCTGCACGATAGAGAAAGAGGATCTTCTCAGAATAGCAACAAGTAATTTAGTATGTGCATCGAATATGCAGGATAAAGAAAAAAGGAAAAGGGAAAGTAAAACAGATCCAACGAGTGCTGGAGACTATAGCACGAAAAAACAAATCAAATTCGGGTTGAGGGGACCTTTGTAGGTCCCCAGAAAAGCAGATGGGAAGAATGTAGTTTCACTCAAAATAATGCTCACTATTTTCAGGTAGGAGCTGATGTGCATTGGATATCAATTAGAGGCAGAAAAGGTGGAAAACCATATTGCATTTAATGCCTAAGCATTCCACGCTGCCCCAAAGCATATCCATTTTGCAGTAATATATGTTCCCCAACATTCATTTAATCATAGCATGACGAGGCTCCATGCTGAGTGTTCTTGTAGCACAAAGCCCACAGACATGTTTTTTCATTTTCTTCGTTTTTCAGTTAAGGGCCAAAAAATAAAAAGAGCCTTATATGGTGCAAAAGAATCATGACAACAAGTGCAGCAGGGAACATGAGCTTCACAAGTTATTCGAGTGAAATATAGTTTCTGCACCTTCTGTTCAATTGGGGATGGTAGCTTATACTTCGTCCATACCATCAGAAAACAGCCTTTTGAAAAACCACCCGTAAGGTGAGGGATGCCATAAGTGAGAGCCGACTTTGCGGAAAACTATATGCAAGGTACATTTTCAATGGAAACATGGATTGAGAGAACTTGCGGATAAAAATGAAAGGGCCCCATTGTAGCCTTAATCAGTGGAATCCCGGCAGAGGAATCATAGGGACCTCAAACCGAGCTTTGCACAGCATACTACAATTCTGTTTTGACAAGTGGGGCCCGTTGTTCAGTAATCCAGACCATTGGTGTGTTGTGTGCCGACGTGGATGGACCATGTACTTAAAGATATCCTTGATAGGACAATACCGAGTCCTAAACCTTAGGTTTGTGGCCTAGAACAAACGTGAATTGCTTGTAACTGGAGTAACAGGAATCCTCATAACCCCTAATGCAGACCAGTTGAAATGTGCCACATGTGCATTCTGTGTGGTGGGCCTGCAAATCAATTCAGAGACTTCCATGGATGAAACAAAAATTTACCCTTTTCATGGTGGGCCCATCACATGACACAAACGCAGCGCATTTCAAGTAGTCCACGTTCGGGATTGCAAAGGATTCTTGTAACCCGAGGTTACAGGGAATTTGCATTCGCCTGGAACATAGACGGTTAAGAAGAGAAATACAGCTACTGTCCACATTCAACTCCAGTCTTCGGATCTTCCAGTGGTGCACAACAGAAGAGGTCAGCAGTCTGGATTACTGGAACAAGGCCGCACATAAAATCTAAGTACACTGCAGAGCTACAGTTCAAGGATCACATAATTCCTCTCAAGGCCAACGCTAGCAAACCATGGATCATCACTAATTTCATGCCTTGGGTGTAATTTCACACCGTGCCACAAACCCTTGCATTTCTTCAGATCTCATTAATAATTAGCACGAATTACTATCGTTGATCTTGAAGTTAGAAGAAAATGCAGATTCCGATAAGGAATTCCATCTCAGATAACACTGCCAAATCGAGAATGATTAGCATTTCACTACAACTCAGTGAGTTGTTGAATTCCTTCACGCGTTCTGGAGTGTTTTTTGTTCAATTCTTGGACTTAAGATTATAAAAAGAAAGAAAGAAAGAAAGAAAAGACAGAAAACGAAAGGAAAGAAGAGGAGTGGAACGCTTACGATGGGGCGAATCTTGCCTCTATTGCTTGTAGGTAATGGAGAAAAATAAAAAGAAAGAAAGGAAGGAAGGAAACGAAAGGAAAGGAAAGGAGTGGAACGCTTACGATGGAGCGAATCTTGCCTACGGTGGATAGATCAGTAACTCGGCCACTGGAGATGATGCCGTCGAGGAGAGATTTTACGATTTCCCATTCCAGGAGGAAGTATTTGAGAAGGACTCTCTCTTTGCAGCCATGCTCATCGTCTTCTTCCCGTGCCTCTATTGCTTGTAGGAATTCTTCTTCCGCCGTGAGAGGAGACATGGAAAATATGAGAGAGAAGGTTGCCGCTCTGGCCCTCTTACACTTCCCGCCTGCTGCTTTTATATGTGAAGAGAAGACGATGTCGACAGCCTGCCTGCTGCAATCGCGGGTGACGGAAAAATGCCTGTCCGTGCTGATGAATGCTCCTTCTGTGCGGACGCGGATTAGCTACTGACAGGTTGAGTAGCGAGACTTGCTACTGAAGTGACGTCACCATATTCTGTGGGCCCCACCATGATGTATATGTAGTATCCATACCGCCCAACCACTTGGATAGATAATTTTAGGATATCAGCCGAAGAATGAGTCAGATAAAAAGCTCTAGTGGATCCCACCACATAAAACGGGTGGGTAGAGTGACGGCCACCGTTGAAACCTTTCCAAGGTCCACCATGATATTTATTTGAGATCCAACCTGTTCATAATTTAGCACAGATATGAAAGAAGTGAAGACACAAATATCAGCTTGATCGAAAACTTCTGTAGTCCCTATAAGTTTTTAATGGTAGGCATTCAATCTCCACTGCTTTTCTGTGGTGGGATCCAATCGAGACTTGGATCTGACTAATTCTTTGGCTCATTCCCTAACATGATATCACCAAATGGTTGGACGGTGTTGATATAAAACATACATTATGATGTAGCCCACATAACATGGTGACGTCACTTCACTAGCGAGTCTCGCTACTTAACCGGTCAGTAGCAAATCCGCATCCCGTCCGTGCATACATACAAACCAATCCAAACCGGCCGAAGAGGAGGCCCCGCTATACATAAAACGTCAACTTAATTCCAGATTCACATGAGCATTTGCTTGTGGATTCTGGACTGTTGAAATTTTTCACGTTGACCGTTCATTACTTGGCCACCAGTGGTACGGATAACCAGATGGGATTCTTGCATTATGACCCATCTCCAGTGGGGCCCACATTATGAATCGCTAGGGCTGTGTAAGCGTATCTGCCACACATGCAGCACGGCTCGCGTGATAGAGTTCGCAGGAGAGCCGATTACGGAAGACCCCGGACACACCCAAGACGGTGCGGCCCTTACAATGGGGTTAGCGTGGGCCCACCTTGTTGAATATATTATGTATCCACGCTGTCCATCCGTTTTTTCATATCATTTTAGTGCGTTATTTCAAAAATGATGCCGATCCAATTATCAAGTGGACCATACTGCAGAAGTTTTGGATCAAGCTGATAATTTTGTTTCCTTCCACACAAGATCATTAACCTTATCAACGGATTAGATGGTAATAAAAACTACCCAAATATTAAGGTGGGCCAGAGAAGTTTTTAATGGTAAGACGGCCAATCACCATTGTTTCTTATAATATGGTCTACTTGATTATTGGGTATTTTTTATTTTTCCGGATGATATTCTAAATTTATGTGAAAAAGCAGGTAAACAACTTGGATATATAATACATACACTATAGTAGGCCCCATAATAACCTCACAGGTGAGTAGAGATGGGCATCGAGTGGAGCCAGTTTGAGTTAGGGCTGACTCAACTCAATCAGGTTTTGAAATAGGCCTGATCTGACCTTGATACCGAGTCTAGCATGCCTGACTCAATCCAAGTTCAGTCTGACTTGGACTAATTCGGACCGAGTCCGATTCGGTCATAAGTACTAAGTTAGGTCGAGTTGGATTGAGAGATGAGTGAGGAAGAGATTGAGAGAGTGGAGAGGAGAGAGAAGGGAAGGATGAAGATGAAGAGGGTATGGTGGTGGGTAGGGTTAGGCAGAAACCGAACCGATCTGATGGATCTGACTCAATTCGAACCGAACCAAAGGCCAGGATCAGGGTCGGATCGAGTTGGCCCAGTTAGATCCAACTATTGATCGAATCGAGTTCAGATCAATAGTCAATTTAGACCGATCTGATCTATAACGGGTGTATATAAGTAATTTTATTTTTTAAAAAACTTTTAACTTTTTACCAACTCGGCTACTCACACCCGACAACCCTTCCGAACCCTAAAAACCCCCTTTCTCTTTCTTCACCCAAACGATCACCGCACCATCTCGATTCGGCCATTGAGCAACCCAGCTCACTCATCATCACCGTTCATCATCTCCATTGATTAGGCAGGTACCATAGTTTTAATTTATTATTATTTTTTTATCTTCTATTTTTTAGCATTTTGGAGCAGTGCCCCCCGCACGCACCCATCTCTCCTCCGTTCTCTCGATCTTGATTCAACCTAGTCTGAATTGACTGGATAGACTTGACTCGATTCAGTTTCCTTGACCGAGTCAGACTCAATTCGAGTCAGGCCAGCAAGGATTCGGATCGAATTGAGTCAACCCTGCTGGACTCAGTCCCGGATCGGATCGAGTTCGATTCAGGTTCTTGAAAAAATTGGATCGAGTCAAGTTAGACCCAATATAGTCTAACTCAAGTCGATGCCCACCTCTAGTGGTGGGTGGTTGCCAAGCTTATAAGATGAGGAGGATGAGGGAAGGCTTGGAAGATGAGGAGGATGACAGACGAAGAGAGATTTTAGGATTGGGTCAAAATAGGGTGCGGCGGGTAAGGTTAGAGAGTCGGGTTTCAAAACAAGTCAAATCTAACCAGATCAAGTTTCAGGGCGTGTCGGGTCGAGTTCTTACATAACTTGAACTCGACTCAATTTGAGTTCGGATTGGGCGAAGCCTATTCGGTTCGGACCAACTCACCCGTTCGGTTCGGGTTAAGTCAGATTTGAACGAGTCGGACGAGTCAAGTTAGCTAGATCTAGTCGTCCTGTGCCCACCTCTATGGGTGAGGTCAGGGTCCCACTAAATCCACTATTGGTTTGCAGCGAGGAAAATAGCGTCATAATGGAGATGAAATCGGATTGCTTTACAGTATGTTGTTATTGTACTAAGTAAAATCTATTGGGCTCAATGTGAATGTATGTAGTTTACCCATGCCGTCCATCCGCTTTACATATCATTTTAGGAGGTAACACCAAAACTGAAGCATCTCCAAAGCTTAAGCCAACCATATCACAGGAAAAAGTGGGACTAACGATTTCCACCATTGAAATATTATTAGTCCCCACAGTGATGTTTATTTGCCATCCAACCTATTCATAAGATCACACGGACTCATAAGATCACATTGACATGATTGAAGGTAAAACACATATATAAGCTTGATCAAAAACTTCAGTGGGCCCTAAAAAAATTTCAATGGGAGAAGTTTAGTTTACCTGTGGGGTGGTCCATTTGAGTTCTAAATATGCTTCGTTTATTGTCTCAAGCTAAAATTATCTGTTAAAATGGATGGCATACATAAATCATTGGACCTCACAAAGTTTACTCAGTACCCAATCCACTTGGGGTGGGTATGAGGTGACAGGGTTGTTCATCGGGTGGGCTCATGTCATGGTTGGGATGGAAGCAGATTGCATGGTGTGCCACACTTCTCAGTGTGTTGACATCACCAACTTATGTGGGCCTACTATGATGTATGCATTATATCCACACCGTAAATCCACTTGGCGAGATCATTTTAAGCCATGAGTCCAAAAATGAGACTGATTCAATCTCAAGTGGACCATACCACCGAAAAAAAAAAAAAAAAACAATGGAGACTATGATTTCCACCGTCGGAACCTTCCTGGGGCTACCACGATGTTTATTTGCCATTCAACCTGTTCATGTGGTCACGTAGACCTGGTTGAAGGTTAAAAACAAGTATGAGATTGACCCAAAATTTTTGTGCCCTCAAGAGATTTTCAATGTTAGGCATTCAATCCCCACCATTTTCTGTGGTGTGGTTTACTCAAGCATCCGATCTGCCTCATTTTTGGGCCATCTTGTAAAATGGATGGACTATGTCGGTATAACACATACATCATGGTGGGGCCTACTGAACTCGGTGACTTCAACACACCACCAGGCAATTGGTTCCGGGTGCGATGAGTTGAAATCTCCATCACCCTAAACCCACCCATGAATGGGCCACCACTTTCACATTGAATGTACACCATCCGACAGTGTTTCCCACACTTTCATCTTTCTCATGCGCTATTTCACGACCATGAACAGTAGTGCCCAGCCTTATAAGGATCATTTTTACAGTGCAATCTTAAAAGGTCAGCATCAGAAGTAGAATTAGACCGAATTTCCCATGGACAGCCAAGCTCAACCCAATTCCCATTCCAAACGGCTCGGACAGGGCCATGCCCTATCATCATCTGGGTGGCTACTTAGACCTGGACCAGCCCAATATGCAACCACTGGTCCACTGCACATGTATAATCCAAGGGCCTGGATGAAATCCCATCTCCCTCCCACAGGCCACAAGCCCAATTGAAACAATTTCATAAACTAAAAAGCATAAATGGTTAACATGGCCATTTGCTAAACCAGTCATCATGGACTGCTCCACTGAGCGGGCACTAACCCAAACCGGCCTTGACACAATATCGTCTGGTCAATAAACCTTTGTCATGGAGTTGGTGTAATATTTACTTGGGTTGTGACTTTAGTGAGGGCCCGTCGCATGACGGCCGCACGCTTAAGGACACGAACAGATGGCACTAGTGAAAGATATGGGACATTCACCTGATAAGACACACGGTGAACATCAAGCCTTTGTCCCAACTATTTGGGATAGGTCATGTGAATCATTTTTTTATTTTTTTCACCATTTCACTGTGTCAAGAGTCATAACTTCAATTATACCGTTAGTTATCAAACTTTTTCTTACTAAACTTTTGAGCAAATCCTTAGTACTTTTAGAACTTTCAATTTATATCCACTCACTCACTTTAACTGATGCACTTCTTTATGTCCATTGCGCATGATGCACTTCTTTATGTCCATTGCGTATTACTAAACTATTAAGTCTACTATCATTTATCTTGTTATCAATTAGTGACTCTAAAGTCCCTCTAATAATTTCAATTTTTATTATATTCTTCTTTGTCATGCCACTCATCTATCTAGACATCTTCATTGTGCTTTCATTCATCTTATAGCTGCCTAACATCCTACCACATAAAGCATGCTTGGTCTTAAAGTTAACAGATAAATTTCCATTTAGCTTGAGTGATAAATGACAATTATATAAAATTCTAAAGGTACATCTTCATTCTTTATACCTTGCTTGAATTTTATGGGTAATATTCTTATCATATTTTTTGATCTTATGAATAACATACCCAAGGTATTCAAAGTGGTCCTTTTGGAAAAAAGTTTGACCATTAATCATTAATTAATTCCTCACTCTCACTCCAATCTTCATTAAAATTGTACTCTCTCTCTCATATATATATATATATATATAGAGAGAGAGAGAGAGAGAGAGAGAGAGAGAGAGAGAGAGAGAGAGAGAGAGAGAGAGAGAGAGAGAGAGAGAGAGTCATGCTCCCCTGCGCACCTACGCACGTGCGCACCTTTGCACACATGCCATGGGTGTCTAATCTGAACGGTTAATGTGATGCGAAATTCCATGAAATCCCATGTGACAAATTTTCATCCTAATCTAAAATTCTGGTGGACCAGATCAAAGAGAAATACAAATCAAGGGAGGAAACTGTTTTCATTTTTCATCGCCCATCGAGTTTTAGATCAAAGTAAAACTTCGGCCTGGAGGAAACTGTTTTTATTTTTCACGAGGTGCTGTTTCACATGAACGGTTCAGATTTTGGATCCAAGTCACGTATGATGGGTTTTCAAAATAGTTCGTACATAGTACGTACGAACCGGTTCGCAGGTGAGCGTTCCGCTATATATATATATATATATATATATATATATATATAACTCAACTAATTTTAGTTCCCTTGAATTCTAAGGACCTTTTTTTTATAAATCTAATTTTGTGCTTTTCTTTTTATCATCTTGTTAATGAAAATCAAATTATCTGTGAGCAACCTATATTGTGGGATCTCTTCGTGCAAATACTTTGTTAACTCGTGCATAATTAATGTGAAAATGTATACGATCAATGACAACTTCCGATACAAACTTATTGTAATCGAGAAGTAACTTATCTCTTTAATAGAGGTTCTCACATTTCTTACCACTCCCTTGTACATATTAATAATCATGTTAATATACCCTCTTGAGTGTCTTTTCTCTCCCAACATCCATTAGATTTGTTTTCTAAGGACCATATTAAAAGTTTTTTTCAAAGTTAATAAAAATCATGTGAAGATTCTTCTTCCTGTATTTATATATTTCTATATATATCTATTGTCTAGGTAAGAAAATGGACGGGGGGAAGAAAGGTCCTGCAGTCAAATTCAACTATGTTTTCCAAAAAAAAGGTCCCAAATTAGTATAATTTTGTGGCTCACTTGTGAGTGTATTGTGTAATTTTTGGTATATGGCATATTTACATTGTGCGCTATTCAATGATTCGCCTGGATGTCTAACGTGTGTGTTGTCCACCTGAATCACACACGTGTCCATCCTCTCACGCACGAGGGGTATTTAACTCACAACCCTGCCTTTTATCCCTTGAACCAAACCAATTAAAGTGCAACTAGTGGGTTTTCCCCTTCAATGATTGAATGGTTTGGATCTCTTGGATGATTGGTAAGTGTAATACTACAAGAGCATGGTAATTCCCATGCATTCGAATGCACGGGGATTGCTCCCATCAATATGGCACAGATATCCGAAGCACCAAGCCAATGCATGCTCCTATAAGAGCTGTGGCACATGCAATGCATAAACAGGAACAAAAGGTTCATTCATCAGAGCCATTAGTGAATGGGTGAGAAACTATATTCAGCAGCAGCATTGCACAACACGAGAAATGTTCATTTATTGGATGGGATGGGTGGTTTTGTGCTTAGCAAAATCACTCGAGTTCAAGTCATAACTCATCATCTTAGCTTGGTGAGGGGCATTTTCTTTTTCTAACAATCTGGATAATTCAATTAACAAAATCTTTTGTTGGCAATCATGGATGGAAGCTAATCTATTATAGTTGAGATCATGGTACACGCACCCTTGTTTACAAGGCACATCATGACACAGGCATGTGACACTGCATCTCTACCATTTACACATGCACCTGTCACACCCATACCCACCCATGCACGCCATAGTGGGATTTCACCACCTATGGATAACAAACCCAAGACCTTGTGTTTAAACTCCTCAGAGTTTACCACTGAGGTAAGGATTTGAACCCCTTCGCTAGGACGGGTGAACCAGGCTCGGGCAGATAAAAGTCAGATCAAACCTAGAATAAACCTAGCTCAAGTATTAACTAATAACCAAAGAACCCAACCCAGCTAAACGGACGGAAACCACCCACAACACTATCTTTACGCGCTCAAGCTTTGTAGAGCCCACCAGGTTGTGCCAGTCATTAAATAACAAAAATTGTCACATCAAAGGAAAATCGTTTTTGTTTTCACATTATTTGGAATGGCATTTACGGCATGCAAACATAGCCTTGTGGTCACCATGCATACAAAAGATTAGCTTTGATGTAAAACTCGGACACCCACTGGAACAATGTAAATTCCACCTAAAACTTCTAATACATGCATTGTTGCTCGCTTGAGCTTTGGATTAGTCTAGTTTTTGTACATTCCCTTGATCACAGTGAATTGCACCTTATGAACGGTTCTGATGAAATACAAATATCATGTGTCCCAACACAAAAACCTATTGCTGGATTTAAATCCCCATAGTTTCCTGTGTTGCTACCTAAATGAGGATTTGACTATTTTTCAGCGCAAAGGGCCCTTTAATCAACAGCCGCAAAACAATGGGCCCGCTCTTAGGCACTGTGTGAAGCATGCCTTGCACAAGGGTCGAATTCGTTCTCTTGCCAGCAAAAGGGGTCAGAATCATCCACAACGACTGTTGCGTAGTGAGCTCTTTCGGGTCACCCAATTGTACGCATGAAATCCACCCCGTCCATCATCAGGTGAATTCCTTGAGCTCAGACCTAAGGCTCCGCATCATCCAGATCCAAAACTCTCCTTGAGCTCAGACCTAGGCCCACCATGGAGCCTGCGTGACTCAGCAGGACGTTGACAAGATAAAGAATAGCATGACGTATAACTCAGGTGGGCCATAATGCGTCCCATCTAAGTTTTTAATGGGCTGATCTTTTGTGTGCACGTTGAACATCATCACGGATGGTTATAGAGGATTTCACATATACAACACGGTGGGCCCGAAGCGTTTTGCAAAATAGGCGCTGGGGACGATTCCGTTCCAAGCCCAACGGCACGACAATCCCCGATCCCGGCCTCCCATTAGCCATACGTGCAACTCCACTAACTCCGTACGTGCGACGGCGCTTCGTTCTCCTGCTTTCAACCCTCGAGACGACTCGCTCCGAACTTTCCAGAATCACGTTAGGAACAGGACTGTCTTTGTTAAAGGCCCCTTCCTACAATGCCATTTTCGAATCCATTGCAAAAATCTCCGACGATTTCTATCTGAGAAATCCAAGAAGATATTTCCCATGGCCGACGAGGCTAAATCCAAGGGTAACGCTGCCTTCTCCGCCGGCCGCTTCTCCGAAGCCGTCCGATTCTTCACGGAAGCCATCGATCTGGCCCCCACCAATCACGTCCTCTACTCCAACCGCTCCGCCGCGTACGCTTCTCTCCAGCAATACTCTGATGCCCTTGCCGACGCCCAAAAGACCGTCGATCTCAAGCCCGACTGGGCCAAAGGCTACAGCCGTCTCGGCGCAGCGCACGTCGGCCTCGGCAGCCTCGACGATGCAATCGCCTCTTACAAGAAGGGCCTCGAGATCGACCCCAACAACGAGGCGCTGAAATCGGGATTGGCAGATGCGCAGGCCGCCGCCGCCGCCGCCGCCGCTGCCGCCGCCGCCGCCGCCCGATCTCGCGGGCCTCAGTCGTCGCCGTTCGGAAACGTTTTCCAGGGCCCGGATGTGTGGACGAAGCTGACAGCGAACCCGGCGACGCGGGGATATCTGCAGCAGCCTGATTTCTTGAAGATGATGCAGGACGTGCAGCGGAACCCGAACAATCTCAATTTGTATTTGAATGACCCGCGGATGCTGCAGGTGCTTGGGGCTTTGTTGAATGTGGAACTGAGGACGGGCACACAGGACGAGATGGAGAGGGAGGTGCCGATGCCGGAGCCGGAAGTGAAGAACCAGGTGGAGTCGGAGGTAGCGAGGGAGGTCGAGGCAGAGCCCACTGGTGTTACGGATGAGAAGAAAGAGAAGAGGGAGAGGAAGGCAAATGCTCAGAAGGAGAAGGAGGTGGGTAATGCAGCCTACAAAAAGAAGGATTTTGAGACAGCAATTCAGCATTATACAAGGGCAATGGAGCTTGATGATGAGGATATATCGTTTCTAACGAACAGGGCAGCAGTTTATATGGAGATGGGAAAGGTGGGCTCTTCTTCTTCTTCTTTTTTTTTTTTTTTGAAAGATAGAAATTTGATTCTCTAATTGTATGGATATATAAATTGGAAAACATGACAACTTTTAGGATATTGATTTTCGTAACAAGCATGCAAATTTAGGATACTGATTTTCTTAACAAGTATGCAAATTTAGGTTGTTTTTGGATAAAATCAATCTAAATGTTTTGCAATAATTCAATACGATAATGTGTAATGATCAAAGTGGGGCAGATCTAGCTGCGTATGACCCACCCAGGGTTTGGGCTAATGGTCAGCATCATGGGTGTGCTCCCCATTGACGCAAGTTCAATTCCCCTCCCTGTGCTTTACCCAATGCACGTGGTTTGCGGGTGATTGCATGCATCCGCAAGAATTAGTCTTGCCTCAAAAGGGGGTGGGAACACCCTGTCTTCATAAAAGAAGAAGAAGAAAAAGAAGATCCAGCCCCATCTTTAAGAAGAGACGAGCCCCCAATTTGACATTATCATCGTTTCTAGCTTCAACTTGCAAGGCATATAATTGAAGTTAGGGCTTTGTTGTCATCACTAGGGAACCACATTTTGGGCACACTAGCCCCTCATCCATAACCACCTCCTCTAGGCTGGGATTTGGCTTCATTGATGGACATTGGCCTATTGTCCCTTGACCTATGGAAGGCTTGTGATTGCCTTACGCGAGAACATAGTATCGTGGGGCACCGAATCTCTCGTAAGTCCCAAATTAATTGTCTCATCAACTTCTAATGCAAGTGTGTATGCATCAAACATCTTAAATATATGTTTAAAAGTCAATTCATTTCCGATGTTTGGTTTAAGACCATTAAGATATATTGAAATCTTTTGGTTTTCATACTCATGAAACTCTACCGTGATGTCAATGTAGAAAACTCCTTGGTGTATTCATTTATTTGACATAGATTCAGACGTCTTCATACTCATTAAACTTTGCCGTGATGTCAATGTAGAAAAACTCCTTGGTGTATTCATTTACTTGACGTGGATTGTCATAAAAATGAATCGTGTGTAGGAACTTCATTTTTAACCTTTTTTTCATCTTTTCTCAAGAATTTGCCTTCTTCTCCCTTTGACGGTTCGTTTGGCTTGGAGATCGTCCCATCATGCTAATGCGTGATGGTAAACTTCATTGTTACTAATTCAACCTTCCAATCGTTTGCAATTTCCTTATACTTGAACACCTTTTCCACTTTGATAAGCAAATCGATGACTAGTTAACATGCAAACAACCATGGAATTCTAGAATTTCTACCATAATTTCGGCTCCCTGTCACGTTTCGACAATCGAAGGATTTGACCATTGGTGTCTTCACAAGCTGGGGCCGCCTGTTGTTGGTTCAAATCTTAGTGGGGACCTTCCCTTATGTGTCCATGTGCTCCAACTTCAACTTCAGTATCAAGATTCCCTTCATGCTGGAGTTCTCCCATTTGATTAGTAATAGTGAGATTATCTACCATATGTGTGAGTTGATCTATTTGATGAGTGTGTGGCTCAATCGGGTTACTTGCGCAAACTCTTCCTATGCCATTGCCACCACCTTCAAAGCCATTAAGGGATGATGTAGAGTCGAAAATTCTTCAACAATCACTTGCTTTGATACCAAAATGATGCAACTCAGCTATCAAGTTAATGAGATATCGATTCCTAAATCACAAAGAAATGGACAAGAGTACACCCTCAAGAATATTTAAGTAGATAGGGAGATAACTTTATTGATATCAAACTTCTTCTCTTATACTACTCAAGAAAACTCACAACTCAGAAAATGTGGAATGCCTACCTCCAATACCCTCCCTTCCAAAAGACAATCTGTAAGAATCTTTAACCATAATTTATTTGAAATAATAAAAATCTTACCAACAAAGTTTTGCCTAAGATAACAAAAACAAGTCCACTAAATATCCCCAAAATCTTCAATCATATCTTCCACATCAGCTCCCCCATCTTCCACAAATGGAAAATTTTATCTCTAACATTTAGGCACCAAATTTTGCAACAAACAGCCTAAAATCTGCACATGTTGGCCCTATGCTGGGCCATAGTCCTATATAACGAATGGATCACACCTCCTTTAGCCAAAGCACCTGCTGAGTCATTCTTGGCCATATGGCTAAACGGGATGCCTAAATTGGAGGCAGTGTGGTGATTTTTGTGAAAGTAAATGATAACTTCTTGAAGGTAGTATACCCTTCAAAAAGAAAATAAAGCCTTCTCAAAGGAAGTATTCGATTGCGCACTATGTTATGCTAAGCAGTTATGTCTTCATAGTAGCTAATAATAAGAATTCTGCCTTGATTTCCTTAGGGTGCTTCATCAATATTTTATCATGCCATCTCTGACTAGGGGTTTCTATTTGGTTTTTTCCAGGACGGGCTTCTTTTTCACTCATTGTATGGGTGCTTGACAGATGTTGGTCATCATGTAAATTTGATTTGATTTTCATGATTACTTGCTCTCAAGGGTTGAACTCTTTGTGAACATTGTGATTGTGAACCATGCCTGCCACTATGCTTGAATGAAGCCGTTTTGGAGTCTTGAGTGTCATAATTGCCAATAGCTATACATTTTGTGTTCCAAATTGTGTGATCCAGATTACGAGTCATCTTTGATCTGGATTAGTATTTTTACCAATTTGAAATTATGGTGCTATCCTCTTAATGTTGATTAAGTTGTGATGTAAATTTATATCCAGAATGTAGCTTTTTTTTTTTTTTTCTAATAATAGGTTTCAGAATGTAATGATTTATGCAATTGCATGCATATTTATAATACTATGCATGCAGGATCTATAATAACAACGTGCCTAATTTCATATATGCATTAAAATATCAAGTCATACATAATATACTCGTGGAGGATCTATAATTATAGCATTCAGCATTTCATATATAAATTAAAACATCAATTTATATATAAAACTATATACATACACTATTCTGGAGCAACCCACACGATTGTGCACCTTACCAAGTATTGGATGTAAGTTGTGTGACACGCTCCCTTCAATGTACTCCGTACCAGAATTACCCTGGTAAAACCATGTGTGGAAGAATTATATTCATGGAGGGAAATCGTTTACCAAGCTAATGAGGCATCTCCAGGTGCAGGTATAAGAGAGAGCTTGTGAATGCAAGTTTTTTTTTTTTTTTCCCCATTAATTTTCTGTCTAGCTGGCCAAAGGTGTTTTTCAAGAAAAAATCATTTGCTGTAACCAGTGACACCTTTGAAAAGGAGAATCTCTTAGGAGCTTCATTTGAATGAGTAGAATATTTTTAAAGCATGTACTCTTGTTTTGATTCTGATATGTGATGTGATCTCAATCGGATCCTCAGATCATGCCAACAAACGAAATTTGAGGTTGCCCCTTGGTATGGATACACCTCAATGAGCTGCTTGAGCCTTGTTGTTGCATGTAACGTCCTAAAATTCGGGGGTCGAGCATAACTCAGCTCCCGAGTTCCAAAACATCACTTATGCAACATATTTGATGCAGATTGTATGTTGTCTGTATTAATGTATAAAACATGAAATAGATCAAGCCAGATAAGCAGACAGAATTCAGGGATATAAAGGAAATGCAAGCAGAAGACTTAAATACATATTTTATTCAAAATAAATCTCCAAATGATGCGTGTTCTACTCAGGGCAATATACATACATCTGTGTCTCAAAATACATACATGAACTGATCGGAATGATCCAATACATATTCCAAAAATAATCCCCGCTGGTCAGGACAAGGCTCACATGAACCCGCCTGAGAACTGCATATATGAGAACACCTCCTCGTCCTCGTCGAAGTCTGGCTCCACCTCGCAAGCATCGCCATCTCCTGTAGCTAAGTCAGAGTCTGGTTGGTGTTTAAACACCGTCCCAGAACGTGGGACTGAGTGATCAACTCAGTGGTATTATATAGCAAAAGTTAACATGTTATCAATCCAATCAAGCAGTAATGATACGGCAGTACAATCACACAAGTCCTATATCTCCTGTTAATGCAAGGATGATATGAATAATGATGCATGCCCTCATCACAATCCCCTCTGTGACATCATCTAACGATCGCGGCATCACTCACTTCCTCAGTGCTCTATCACCAACACCGTTAGCACATGCAATGCGGTGTTATGAATATGATTACCAAGTTCTTATTAGTCCTTTTCATATAGCAAGATTGAGAAGCTAAGACACCTCCTTTGTATCATTTCCCAACATTGATTCTTTCTAGGGTCGTCAATCCTAGGATATCTCATACGATGTTATGGTTCTAGGTCGCTGCAAGGGCTGCCAGGGCTGTTGCGCGCAATCGTTATACCACTCCTCCATCACCTTATCAATACAGGCCTATTAATATCCTCAAGACTGCATCAGGACTTGTCGCTCCTATGCGGTGTCAGGATAAACTCAAGGTCACTACAGAGGGCTCATCACCAATCAGTGTAGGCCGACAACAAGAATATAGTGTCCCATACCACCATAATCTGCTTGAGTAGGGTGCTCACTGGTCACTACGGGGAGGCTTGTGGCCCCAGTGTAGGCCGACAGCTCGACCACGACTTCCCATACCATCATGCCCGGCTCATGAGTCTTAGGGGATCTTGGTACCATGGTTAACGGGAGTTTCACTGAGCTCAGTGCCTTAAATTCAAACAGTAGCGACCAAACATGGTGAACAAGCATCGGTCAATCGGGTTAGTTGATAAGCTCAACTAGGCCAAGCGCACGTTGAGTTGAACGACATGGAATGCATAAGCACTCCGTATGGCCTAACCGCTGCCGAACACCCCAAGCACGACTCAGCTTCGCTTAACTCACCCCATGTGGCGAAGACAACCTCAACCACTAATTATGGAACGGTTTTCGATTACCTGGACTGTAGCACAACCCCATTCACATACAAAGCTAATAACTAGCATATGATTCATATCCTGCATTCATATGATCAATCATGGAATACAACTTGAATGTAAACATAGTACATGCAGGAATTCATACACTCATTTAACATGATTTAACTAAGTACATAATCTATGGAGGAAATCATACACTCATTTAGCATGAATAACCTAAATTACATGATTCATGAAGGAAATCATTCATACAAACATTATGGTTGAAATCCATATCTCAACCATCTTAGCAAACATATTCTACTAATTACCATCTCATTTAGACATTTAAACAAACACTTAGCTTACACTATTCAACATACATCACGTATGTCAACACCGTTGTATATTAGGGCAAGTCCTTTCGCCATGGAGTTGCTGTACACATATCAGGCATATAACAATGATCATTAATCATGGCAAGCATATCAACAAAATTTATACGCATACGTGTATTCTAACATATTCATGAAATACGGTATTTACAATATAAAGTATACGTATGCAGAAGACCAAACGGATAGCATATTTGGCATGTGTAACGGCAAGCACAACGTGAATAAATCATTAACTATCATTGAAAGGGTTGAAAACCATAACCTAAGCGTATGTAGTCCGCACCTTAAACCAGAAAAGACGTATTCGATATGATTCAGACGATGTGTCTTCGTCAACGGCGGATACGCTACCTATGGCATAAAACAGGTTAGCTAGAACTCTACTTCAGCTATTCTAGGCTTCAAAACAAGTTATGGAATCAGAATCGCCGGAAGAACGATTCAGAAACGCCGGTTCAAAGTATAAATGGGTTAGGAAGAATCCTACGGAGTTTCACCTGATTCTCCCACACTTTTTCTCTCTTTTCTTTCTCTTCAATCTCTAGGGTTTGAGAAATTCGTATGGATTAGAAAACTAAGGGTTTAAGGCCCTTTTATAAGCCTAAACATGACGAAAACGGACGTTAAGTCAAGGTATACTTAGGTTATAACCAAATCGGGATCTTTCTGATCCAACGGAGCGTTTCTGGAGGTCCTCTGATCAAATGCGGTCGGACTTAAGCTTTCAGTCCGATCGGATATCTAGATTGTCCGTGGCGGACCGGTTTCAATTCAACGGTCACCGAACCTAAATCAGGGCTACAAGGTCTATGACATGAAAGGGCCAACTTTCCTGATCCGAAGGTGAAATTTGGTCAAATTCCAACGGTCAGAATGCTTAAAAATAACGCGTAAGTGAACCGTGCCAGATTTCTTAAAAATGTATTTAATTTTCCAAATATTTTCCCTTTTCTCACTCTCTTCGCTCCGGACTCAATAGAATGGTCTCAGGACATCGGTTGGGCTTGATTTTCGAAAGGATGGTCAAGTCCAACTAAGCGGTCATAACGGTCTGAGATTATAGATATCGGACTTTCGACGTGCGGTCTAGATCCAATACGAAGTTACAAAGCATTTTCGGGAACAACTGGGTTTAGAGTTGGATCCTAGATTTCAGGGTATTATAGCGTCATTGATTCTGCAAGTTTTAAGTCTTGCGGAACATATTTAAAGCGAATAGTGCAAATTTCACAGCCTGTCTAACTTAGCGTTAGGTAACTTAGGTTCAATTTATAAGAGAATTAATCCTAAGGGTCAGTTTGGGCAGCAGTCGGATTAGACGGGATTCGGTGGGATAGGATTCAAAAAACATCACTGATACACATGGCAGGGATTGTCCCCTGTTGCCATGGGATTAAATTAAAGCCATGCTTTGTTGATAGTACGGTGGTATATTAAATGAATATACCCACCATCATTTGAAATTATTGAGAATAATACATGTGTTATATCTAAACCGTTCATTTGTTTTATAACCTCATTTTATGGCATGGGCCTAAAAATGAGGTAGATCCAAAACTTATGTAGCCCCAAAGAAGTTTTCAACGGTAAGTATTCAATCCCTGTTACTTTCTATGGTGGAGTCCACTTGAGCTTTAGATTTACCTCATTTTTTGGCCCATGCTCTAAAATAATCTCAATAAATGGGTGGACGGTGTGGATATAGCCCACACATCATGTTGGGACCTACACAACTTCCCAAACATTGAGTGAAATAAGCACAAGAATCAATGCAATTCCATTTAATGTAATTCAAAGCTTTTCCATTCATTCCAAACATGGAATGGAATTGGCACAGGATTAGATGAATCCCATCCCTTTTAATTCCGCCGCCCAAACTGACCCTAAGTGATTTCTGATCGAGGTGGTACTCGGGTCTTGGTTCGGAATTTTCCGAGTCGTTACATTGCAACAACCTAGCAGTTGGTTTGCTGGTTGCAATTTAATTTGATAATTGCATTGTCGGCATTAGAAGAGTTTTCCCAGTTCTTTCAATTTCTTCATCTTATGCAGGTGTTTTTTTTTTTTGGTAGTGAATAATATTCTCCTTGATCTGAATTAATTTTGTGCAACTCTTGTTGGTTCTATACCATTCCTTCACTCTGTTTTGGATTTTACATTCTATCAGCAGTCACATATTCATATAGGAACTGGGTATTTCTCAAGTTTCTCCTGTATATATATATATTTTTTTCTTCTGAGACTATGGAACTATCATTTCTGTGTTTAGTATGACGATTGCATCAAGGATTGTGACAAAGCTGTTGAGAGGGGCAGAGAGCTTCGTTCAGATTATAAGATGGTTGCAAGGGCCTTGACTAGGAAGGGAACTGCCTTGGTGAAGCTTGCAAAATGCTCCAAGGACTATGAGCCAGCGATTGAAGCTTTCCAGAAAGCCCTGACTGAGCATCGCAATCCTGACACATTGAAAAAACTTACTGATGCAGAGAAAGCAAAGAAGGATTTGGAGCAACAGGAGTATTTTGATCCACAAATAGCAGATGAGGAGCGTGAGAAAGGTACAGCTCTTTACTCCTACGAAAGCTTCGAATTTGTGACTAAGTTAATAGGTTTTGCACTAGATTCTTTTTTGTCAGTAGGCATGTGCTGCTTTGACGAGAGAAATGCTGTGATTTGACATTGGCTCGGTGTAATTTGGTTTCTTCAGAATTTGCTTGGGCGAAATTGATTTCTGTCCCCATACTAACTAAGCTGAATATTGATTTTGAGTAGAAAAGGTTGAAAATGTATGGACCTCCTCATGTTGATGTTGCCTTCTGTGTTGTACTGAAAGTTTTAAGGCGGCTTTGCCTCCACTACTCAACTGAAATTTGGCTTGAATGAACTTCTTAAAAATACCCTCAATTGTAGTGGTTAAATCATCTGATGATTGTTTTCTTTCTATCTTTATGTTGGTATGCTGTGCAGTGGTCGTATACCTGTCATTTGCGGTTAATCCTAGTTTTCTTTAGTGTTGCTTCATAACAATGACAAGGTTGAAGTTGCTCATGATGTTTGTTGCAAGAAACCGTCATGTCAGTGCTGTGTGATCTCTGGTTTTAGATGGTTTTGTGTGTTCACTTCAGCTTACTGTTCTGGGAAAATTCTCCATCCCTTACATCAGGCTGCTGCTGGTTCTGTACTGTTTTTCTCAGTGACCAAGTGGAGATGCACTTTTCCTTTCTTGTGGTTTTCCGTAAATAATGATTCTTTTATTCATCAAAGCTATAGACCTATTTTACCTACCAAAGAAAAGATGACAGACCTATTTTGTATTTACTGGATCTGGCTGCTGCTTTTGTAAATGAGCATTCCCATTATCCCTTATCTTGCAAAGGGTATCGGCCATGTCATTGACCTCCACAAATTTTAGTTATGCTGAAACTTTATACTCTTCACCAGATATATCTGTCTCTTGTTGTTGTTATAATTCATATAATCTCTATCAGCTTTTTCTTTGCTGGCAAGTAGCTAGAGGTTCCTGTTAGTTTTGCCTTGTGGCAACATATTCAGATTCCCACATCTAGTTTACTTCTGATGTACAGGCAACGAATTTTTCAAGCAACAGAAGTATCCAGAGGCTGTGAAACATTACACAGAAGCCCTGAGAAGGAACCCACGAGATCCAAGGGTAATATCCTTATTTCTATTTTCACATTAGCTTACATGATACAAAACATGACGCATTAATCAATAAAACTATCTTGCACATGATCAGTGGCAAATTCCCATGCTTGCATGTGCTGTTTTGAAAATAGCTGAAATTTGCCTGCATGGTAAACTTCAATAACACTGGCCTCTTCTTGAAGCACTGATAGGGCCATAACGTGGACAAACCACTGTGTATTTTGATCAATAGTCTACTAAACACCTGGGTTACAGAGCATGACCCGACTGCCTCTTGTCTGCATGGAAATAAAGTATCCAATTGACTTTTCTCCTCTCATAGCGCTATACATTGTGTATTTTCTTCTTCATGTCTCTATGAATTGACTAATGAATCCAAACCATTTTAAAGCTGTGCAGATCCTCACCTCTTCTGTTCCCCCCCTTCTTTCTTTCTTTCTTTAAGAGTTGCATGTGTAGTGCATGATCCCTTGTTGCTTTGCAGGTGTACAGCAACAGGGCAGCATGCTATACCAAACTGGCTGCCTTACCAGAGGGTTTGAAAGATGCTGAAAAATGCATTGAGCTAGATCCAACCTTTTCGAAAGGATATACAAGGAAAGGCACCGTCCAGTTCTTTATGAAGGAATATGACAAAGCACTGGAAACGTACCAGGATGGGCTAAAACATGACCCAAACAACCAGGAGTTGTTAGATGGCGTGCAAAGGTATGGGAACCAAAACTGCTCCTATTGAGCACGCAGCTGTCCGATGCTATGCTTCACTGTACTTGGATATTGATTCTATTTTCTGGATTGATTTTCAGATGCATCGAACAGATCAATAAGGCAAACCGAGGGGATATCAATCCAGATGAATTGCAAGAGAGACAGGTCAGTTTGGTTTTACCAATATTAGTCATTTTCGTCTTTGCCTTAGGAGTGCTTTATAAGGTAAGGATCTATACTTGTGTTTCTTTTTTTGCAGGCAAAGGCAATGCAGGATCCAGAAATTCAGAACATTCTATCTGACCCCATCATGAGACAGGTATGCTTTTAGGATCTTGGGCATCTTATTGTTCAGTGCTCGATGTGACATTATTTCATGTTACCTATGATAGTACTGTATCATTTAACGATATTATACCCTTCTATCATTCATTATAAAAAAAGGAAATAGTGCAACATTCGAATATGGTAAACATTATCATTGCAATTTAGTATTCTTCGAAAAAATTATTATAGCATATTGATAGAAAAGCTGTCTTATGTACGTGTAGGATATTATATTATATGCACGTTTGCATGTGAGAAAGTGAGCTGATCTCAATCCATGGTTTGTTCTCTTTCTTTGGGTGATTGAATTGCTCTGGGTATTGGTGTGGTGCGACAGGTATTGGTTGACTTCCAGGAGAACCCCACATCTGCACAGGGTCATCTCAAGAACCCACAAGTGATGCTCAAGATCCAAAAGCTGATCAGTGCAGGGATTGTCCAGATGAGATGAGGCAAGAACAACCAAGTATTTAATCATTTCTGCTCTCCACCCATGCCTTGGATTGGTAAACTCGGTTTCATTTTTTGGATAGATTGATCAACGTGGTTTCATTTTTATGGATTTGATTGGCTATTTAGCTTATTTCTCTTCCTTCCTTTGGGAATAGCATGTCATTCATGGACTCTTTCAAGTCAGATCTGATGTTGCTCTTGGTGCTTTGTACGGTACTGCAGATAAAAGAGATTGGAACCAGTTTTGAATACAATTTGTTGAATCTATGTAAACAGACATTACATATCTCAATTCTCACCACTGATTATTGAATCTATGCAAATGGAAAGTGATGCAGCTAGCATTAGGGGTCAAATTTTTCTCTAGCATTTATTGTTGAGCAGCCCACGTCCATAAACCTTGCAGCCCATATTTTGAGCCAATCATGTGTGTCGTCATTTTTTTGTTTTACCTTAAGAGGACTGTGATGGTGGTGGCAAAGAGTGGGCGACCATTCTGCATCCCATGTCAAGACCTAGTTGAAACTCCAAACTCAGCATAGTTCCTATAGAGAGATTTTTCTGTAAGTTTTTAGTTATTTGGGCAGAGTTCCTAGTTTTGAGCTATTTAAGAAAGTTCAATTCTTCCTTAATATTTCTATCACTTGTTTTGCAGCCCACCTTTTTGGTACTATATGATGTTAGAACAATATAAAATTGACCCTGTTTGAAAGCCTATTGAGTCCTTCAAATGAGTCTTAAGCTTTTGCAATTTCAATACCTTTTGAGTGACTTATGGCTAGTTTCCTGAAAGCCCATGTGGTTTTGACAGGATTGGAGGGTGTTTGATAATTTTCAATATATGTTATAGAAATAAATGGTTAGAATTACAAATAATGGATGGATATTTTCTTTAAGACTACATAATCATATAAAGACTTTTTTTAATGCATAGATGATTGATTTCGATTTGATAAAAGAGAGGTTGAGTTTAATTCATTCGCCAATACATACTGGTATGCCGGTGTCATCATGAATGATACAACAGGCTGTATGGGGTGATAAAACCCTGCATCATTCATGACTGTACCAAGTACACGTACCTGTTTGGGAAGATGTGTCAAACCATGATCCAAGCTCATGTTTAAATCAAGGTACACAACCAGAAATCATATAGAAAAACCATAGAATCTCATGTCGTTCTCTTCGTGGAATGTATCTCACTGAATAATTGACTATTGCAAGGCCTATACGTCCAACAGAATGACCATGGATAGTATAAAACCCTAAACAAAGCCCACTCACAACTATTTTTACACATTGCCTTCAAAAGCCCTAAACTTAAAACAACAGTTCTCTCTCATAAGTTGCAACTCGTAGATTATAGAGAGTCCAACTATTTGAAGACTTCCAACATCATCCCCGAAATTGGACATTTCAAATACGATGATGGTCAACATATTCAATTTGATAAGATCATTGATTATCAACGTTCTTGGAAATTTGTCTGCCTCTTCATCTTTGGACTTGCAAAACATGAAGTCCACTTGAGTTATATCAATTGCAACAGTCGTCATTGTCATCTAAACTAATATGTGAACTATATTCAATGATATCATCATTCGTGTCAAATTCACATTGTTACAAATTTAAACTTTACATGCTTCATCTTGACCTTCAGCTTTGGATGTTAAGCATATCCTCGACTCACTTCATCTTTGAAAATCAGCCTTCTTGTATCTATTTTCACTTTATGCCTCCACTACATTCTAATACTTCAAGAAAATGTTTTATCCACTCAATTACCAAAAAATTAGTCAATAGATTCCTTTGGATACATGGAGCTTTTCGAGTTTAAGTTGAATATATAAAAATAATTCTTATCCTTCTCTTCCTTCAATAAAACTCTTTGTAAGAGACCCATTGTTATTAGTCTCCTTCCTGTCGACACCCCATGAAATTAAAACCATGCATTCTAAACCAAGGATAATCAACCTCTCCAAAAAAAAAAAAAAAAAAAAAAGGAAAAAGAAGAGATAATCACCTTCAAATTTCAGGATCGTGGAACTCACTTTTTGTATCAGCAAAATCTTCTTCAATCCACTTGTTTGATTCTTCAATGTTGTTAGCTTTCCCATCTTTATAAAGGAAAAGAGAATCCGATGTTGGAATCACTGGTCACACTCTTTAATGGACTCTAAAATGTCAACTATATTTGTTTTCATTATTTGATCCTTTCCACCTCAACACTAGAAGTGTTATATAGAATCTTTCACTTTTGAGTTTCAACTTCTATTTAAAATTGTCTACCCTAAAGCTCTTGTAAAATTTTTCTCTTCAAGGAAGTTTTCCAAATTTATTCCAAACACAAGTTGGTTACTAAATTCTGCGTACAAACCTCCTGACACACCGTCTTTCTCAAAATCTCTACTGCTTGCAAATTTTTTCTTTTCCAAATTACTCTTAATCGATCATTCTTTGGCATCTTCACATTACTCCCAGTAATAACTTCCCAGAAGCCGTAATGTTGGCGCTGCACCGGAACTGATTTGCAAACCTTGGTTTGGTTCCAAGCATTTGGTCCAATCATGTAGGCTAGATGAGTGACAGTAGGCAATTAACATCCAACTGCATAGAATGACACCCGAACCCTACAAACTAACCTCAGATTAGTTCTCAAGTAATGAAAGCAGATGCCCCAAGGTTGATTCCTCTGTTACTTTTTACCATCTAAATTGTTTCTCCCAATCAAATAGATGGTAATAAAGAAAAGAGTGGTCCAAATTTGAGATGGTAAACACCATCTTTTCATGTTGGCGATATGGATGGTCAGGATTGCCGTACAACCATGTCATGTGTATGTTTGAAGAGTACCCTACCTGATTTTAACAGGTCCGGGTCCCATTTATTGTATCCGGTAAGAAATCAGGTTGGGTACGGGAATCGCCCTTGGACCTGGTTAAAAATGGGGTCTAGTCCGGTTAGGTCAGGTTCATGTGGATGTGGTTAGTTTTGATTGTAAAATTATATATAATGATAATAATAATAATAATAATAATAATAATAATTATTATTATTATTATTCTCTCAAAAGAAATGAGATTTCTTAAGCCACACGTGAGAGAATCCATTTACACATTTGCATGTCTCAAATTGGCAAATGTGTGTGAGATTCAATCCATCCACAGGGTGCCCAAGCATATCAATGCTCTTATTTGTCCCGACCAAGTCAAAATCTTGATACAAAGATGCGATGGGTACAAAAAATCAATCGGATCCGGGTCTGGGTCTTCAAGATCTAGACTTGGATCCGGACCGGTTAGTGCTGGTATGGGTACTATTGGACCAGAACCAGACGGCAACGTTCCACAGCCCTTGGTAGAGTTGGGCATCAAGTTGAGTCGGACCGAGATCCGGTTTTGAAATAGGCCTGACCCGAACTCGATACTGAGTCAAACATGCCTGACTCGATTCGAATCCAGTCTGGTCTGGCCTGATCTGGACCGAGTCCGATCCGGTTAGAAGTACCGAGTTGAATTGAGAGCTGAGGGAGAGAGAGATTGAGAGATTGAGAGAGTAGAGAGGAGAGAGGAGGAGGGTGATGGTGGTGGGTGGTTGTTGGGCTTGAAAGATGAGTAGGATGATGGAGGGAGACCGAGGCCGGGCTTGGAAGATGAGGAGGATGAGGGAGGGAGAAAAATTTTGGGATCGGGTCAGGGTAGGGACGTAGGGTTTGGCGGGTAGGGTTAGAGAGCTGGGCATTTTTGACCCGATCCGATCCAAACCGACGGTCTGGATTGGTGCGGATCGAGTAGGGCCAGTCAGATTCGATTGTTCATCTAATCGAGTTCGGATCAGTGGCTAATCCGGACCGATCCGATCTGATACGATCCGCACAATGTTTATTAATACTATTTCTTGTAGTGTTGTCCACTTGAGATCGGGATATACATCATTTTTGGTTTAGTACCATAAAATTATCTAGAAAAATAGATGGACGGCATGGATGAAATAAATACATCATGTGGGTTCATGGAGCACCAACCATCAGCCAGGGCTGGTGGCAGGGGAGTAGTCAATCCCTCTCTTTGCTCATGGCTCGAGGTACACATTGAGCACCCAACTAAGAGAGAGGGAAACAGTTCTACGCAGTCGAGCTCATTAGAACTTCCCATGAGGTCGAGCTGTGTGGGCCCACCGTGATGCGTGTCGAACATCAACATCGTTCATTTGATGGGTCCCTTTTAAATTATGGGATATCTCAAAAATCAGTTGTATATGGAACTCAGGTGGGCCATACCATCTAAATCATGTGAAGACATTCCTAAAACATATAAAAGCACTTGGTGGGGCCCACCTAAAATTTAGATGCATCTGAAACTTAGTGTGACTCCTCATCCAAGTGGGACACGTCTGGATTTGTGAACCACACCTCGGTGGGCTCAAAAAATGATTATGAATATTATAATGAGAGGGTAATCTGTAAACGTACATTCACGGATTGGTATGGTCTACTTGAGCTTTAGATATGCATCAATTTTGAGTTCAACCATTAAAATGATATGGAAAAACGAATGAATGGCATGGATAAACCACATGCATTCACGGTGGGTCCCAACAGAGTTCACTCAGTGCGGTGGATAAACAACGTGAGTCAAGGCAGTGCACAGCACAGGACGCGGATTAGATATTGACAGGTTGAGTAGCGAGTCGGCTACTGAAGTGACCTCACCAATTTCTGTGGGCCCCACTATGACGTATGTGTTATATCCACGCCGTCTATCTATTTTTAGATATCATTTTAGGGTATGAACCAAAGAATGAGGCAAATAAAAATCTGTAGTGGACCCCACTAAAGAAAACGGTGGGGAGAGTGATTCCCACGGTTGAAACTATCCTAAGGCCCATCATAATGTTTATTTGAAATCTAACCCGTTAAAAAGTTAAAAAATACATGAAATAAGGGAAAACACAAATATCAACTTGATCTAAAACTTTTGTGGCCTTTAGAAGTTTTTAACTGTGGGCATCACTGTCGCACTGTTTTGCGTTGGGGTCCACTGAGCTTTGGATTTAACTTTTTTGGATATTGCCCTAAAATGATCTCTCCAAATGGATGGAACGTGTCATGGTGGGGCCCACGGAGCTTGCTGATGTCACTTCAGTAGCTAGTCTCGCTAGTTGCTACTCAACCTATCAGTAGCTAATATAGGCTAATCAACACAACAGGTTACAAGCTGGCTGGTAGATATGTGCCGTGCAAAGATGAGCGGAGGCGCGCCTTAAGCTTCGAGTTGTACGAACAACTCAAATGAGATCAAAATTACATGGGCCCCACAATGATGTATTTATTATATCCATACTGTTTATCTATTTTTCCTGATCATTTTAGAGCATTTGAAAAACAAAATGAATCATATCTAAAGCTTAAATGGACCACATCGAAAATAGCAGCGAGGATAATGATTTTTTTCATTAAAAAATTCATAGGGCCCATCACAATGTTTATTTTCCATCTAATCTGTTAATAAGGTTAAAAATACATGGATGAAGAGGAAAAACAAATTTCATATTAATCTGAAAGTTTCGTGATCTCCAAAAGGGTTTCAATGGTAAACGTTTAATCCTCCACTGTTTTTTGTAGTGGGGTCAAACTGATCTTTAGATCTGTCTTATTTTTCAGCGCAAGCCTTAAAAAGAACTTTCCAAATGGATGAACGGTTTGGATATAACACATACCATATAGTTTGACCCACAGACCCAACCCGATCCGACTCGGTTTCCTTGACCGAGTTGGACTTAGTTCGGGTCAGGCTAACTGTGCATTGGATCGGTTCGAGTCAGATGTCCCGGATCAGACCAAGTTCGGGTAAGCCTACGTAGGTTTCGGACCGAATCATGTTGGACCCATTCCGATCCGACTCGGTCCGATGCTCAACTCTAGTTAGAGAGTACAGTTTCGAATCGAGTCGAGTCTAACTGGATCGAGTCGGGTCGAGTTACTAGGTAACTTGAACTTGACTCAGTTTGAGTTTGGATTGGATGAAGCCTGCTCAGTTTGGAGCGACTCACCCATTTGGTTAGGGCCGACTCGGATCTAAACGAGTTGGATGAGTCCAGTTAGTTGGATCGAGTCATCACGTGCTCACCTCTCGCCCTTAGATCAGGTAAACTTCCACTGACATGTGTCATACATACACAACGATCCAAGTGGGCATCTCTGGATGGCACGAAGTCCAATATGGCAAAGCTGTCATTGAACGAATGGACTGTTGAAGGGAAACACGATCAGCCGTCCAAATTCAATACGACATGTACAGTTAGGATTTTGAAATAGATGTTAATTGTGGGCCATGCTCCATTTTGGGGCGCACCATTTGAATGGTCTCATCAAGAATCTACTTCTGTATATGGATGTGTACATGATTATGTGTTGGGGATTTTGGCTTGCGGAATCACACAGATCTAGATCTAGGATAGCAAATCAATGGCACCAAGTACACAAGAGAATACAGAGAACACCCAGATTTAACGTGGAAAACCCTTTCGGGAAAAAACCACGGCACAAAGCGACAGATCTCCACTATGAAAACAGAAATTACAAAGAGAAAGGACTTACCCGATTCGAACAACCTCAAATCTCATCCTTGCTACACCCTTTAATTTCCCTGGAACCCCTTTAAAAAACTTTCTCATTCCTCTAAAAAAGCCCTAGGAACACCTATTTATATTTTAGGCAACTTTCCTTTCACATCCCGGTTGCGAAAGGACTCAAATCCGCAGTTTCGCGCAAAGTCGCGGAACAAACTGCGTAACCTACGACTGGTCGTAGACCCCTATGACCGGTCGTAGCTCTCTTACGACTGGTCCTAATCCCAAAAAAAAAACAGCACAACTCGCTGGACTTCGAGTCGTGCCAGGGCTCGCACCTACGACCGGTCGAGCGCCTCCCACGACTGGTCGTAGCTCCCCCATGACTGGTCGAGCAACATGAAAACTTGAAGATTGAAGGCTTCTCTTCAACAATCTCCACCAAGTCTTCATTCTTCAACCGTATAGCACCTTGACCTCTTCTCTTATTTCTGCATCACATCATAGCTCCTTGTGCACACTCCGTCTTTCTTTTCCGCCATCGCCAAGCCTAGAGAAGTTTCATAGACAAAAATCCACGTGCTCAATCACCTTTGCTCCTATCTTCTCAAAAAGAAAAACGTAGTCTTCTTACCATCTCACTGCTACCCAGTATTACTTGCCGGGGTACTTGCTCACAACACTGATAACCTGTGAAATAACCGGTCTAATCCAGACCATGACATACACCGCCCAGCGCATTCGAATAGGGCTCATGAGATATCCTGCTTTTCCTCATATGTTTTCAGACATATCCAGAGGAAAACTTGAGGAGAGACGCATAGGGACGCTCTCCGGCTTTACGTGGCCCATCACAGCCTGGATCAATACCTACACATAAGGTATTCCTCCTGTGATTACCAAAGCCTACTCCTCCTTCAGTCTCAATGCCAAGAACCATCTTTGTAGACCCCCCGATCCTTCATTGAGTCTTCAGTACATTGATTTCAGACATGTTACAATTGATGATCCACACGTCATCAACATACAATACCTGACCTATCATGAAGGAATCAAACTACTGCCTAGGCGACAGGCCGAACGACCTCCTGCAAAGTCTTTTCTCAGCCTCTTTAACTTTGAAACACCCTGGTTGCTTCATGTAGATCTGCTCTTCCAATTTCCCTTACAGAAGTGCAGACTCCACATCCATCCTTCTAGCTCAAGATCACATTGGCCAACCAGCGCCAATCACTGATCTAATAGATACCTTCTATACCGTCGGCACGAATATCTCTGAGAAGCCGAACCCTTCTCCATGAGCATAACCCATCGCCACCAACCTCGCTCTGTATTTATGCTGTATCCTCCTGAAGATCCACCTGCATCCAACCGCTTTTCGGTCAACTGAAAGCTCCACCCGCTCCCATATGTTGGTCTGGTACAACGAATCCATCACATCGTCCATAGTCACCTTTCACTTCTCAGCACCAGGCTCACCTAGAGCCATCTGAATAGAAGATGAATCTCCTGCGATATTGGAGTCGTCCATGTACCTCGCCGATGTCCTGCGATCATGCCGTGTGATTCTTCACACAGGTGGCTGCTCCACCTGCTCCGTATCCCTGTCCGCACGGTTCAGCCTTCCTACCCTGCCCGCTCATGTAGCCATGCCCAACATGCCACACACGTGCAGAGGTGGAATCCGCTACATCCACTATAGCTCCACCTTTTGAAGTGCTTCCCATCCGTGAGACATAAACGGATCGATGAAAAAGCTTTCTATCAAGAGTATTCCAATCAGCATCATTCATAGTAGACTTCCGCTCCTCAAGAGTACCATCTTCGCCTTGCTTGGTTAACATGTTAATCATCTTAACCTTCCATAACTCAAAATTATTTTTTCCCGAGTACTTCTCAATCTCATACTTAGTGCTCACCATTATTACTAAATCCTCAGATTCGGATCTGTACCCCAATAATCGCTCTGATACCACTTGTTGGGGATTTTGTGTCATGCCCCAAATCCAGAAATTAGATTCACAGGAATCTCGATCGCCGAATCCAGTGCCGACAGCCTCCGTAGTACCCCATTCTCGGCTCCCAGCGCAACATGCGCCAGATTCCGATCCTAGGATCTTACAAGGATGATTTTTCGAATGTACATTTGTCTTGTAATAAGCATAACCACAAGTTTACCCAAATTATAAAGGAAACATCATCATCACATATCCACTAATATAATCACTTAAATAAAATACTGAAAGGAAAATACATATATCAAAATCAGAGCTCCTGAAAACTGTTGCACGCTCCAAGCTCAACGCTGCTGTAACCTAACGCCACCTGCACGCATCTATCGTGCATAAGCTTACAAAAGCTTAGAGGGTGGTGTAAGTGTGTGTAAGGTAAGTGTCAGGTATATAATAAAGCTTATAATCATATATCATCGGGATAAGCAGAAATTCTGACAAGATCAAGAATCATACGATATCAGAGTGATGTGGAAATATGCGGTAAGTTCATGAATTCAATCAGCTGTACCAAAGCTATGTGATGCAAGGCATGAATATTATTGGACATACCATGGCCATGTAATGCAAAACTTAATAAGACAATAACATATGCTGAAGATATAATGCAATATACAAATCCAGACAAGCCATAAATACCATCAACCTCACCTAGGCTATACAAGTGCAAAACATCGTAACCCAAAATACCAAGTACGGTGGATGCAATGTAATATGCGGTGTGAACGAAATGACTATGCTGGAATGTGAAGTCGGGATGACGGTACGAAGTATCACAGGCTATGGGGTCCATCACAAGGGAGTTCTATCCAAACCAGTCCCATACCTAAATTTGGATAGTCAGACACAATGTGGTAAACTCCTGATCTCAGGTTAGTCGCGCGCCCCAACCGAAATCATGGCCATTGTGAAGGCACACGTGACAAATAGTTGCGTACCACCAGCCCGAGTGAATAGTGAATGAATGAATGAATGAATGAGTATGCAACTCCTGCTCACTAAATCCATATATCAGTACAGTTCATCTCGGGGATCATCATCGAAGTCTATTACACTTTACGCCAGCTTGCCGCCCCTATCCAAGCGCACAACTGGGTAAGTGGAAGAGACTTCACTATCCGCCTGTCAAAATTAGGCCCGACTCATCGATAGCGGACACATTCCTCAAGCTGGTCAAACTCAACCTAGACATTGCCCCCTCACTCAGGCGGGTATGGTCACACCCCTTTCCAACCGACCACGACACAGTGGGAGATGCGGCCTCCTGGTATTTGGCCTTCGTGCACTCATATATCCACTCGGTCTCGACGTTGGAGTCATCTTCTGGCCACGGAGGTTTAGGGATTTTCACCTAGGAACATCTGTGGCGCCCGTATGCTAGAACCAAACATTTCCGGTGTCCCGTCTGGCCATCCACGATATGCCTGTGGAGGCTACGACCCTGATGTCGCTAGGACATATAACACACAATGCAAGATGCATGAGTCACACAATCCAGTCATGCATCAATCCTGCGCATGTCGTGCGCTCATGTGAGGTAACCTCCGCCTATCAGGGAGTCTCATATCAACATATTCAATGACATATGCAATGATCAACCACAACTCATAACAAACATGCAGATGATGTGTATGTGCATGTATCATGATGTTATGCTATCACATACTCATAGTCAATATCAACAATCGGCCTCGACAATGTGGACATTTAACCAATATTGTCCCAAGGAATGGCCCACATAGAGCCTAACATATAGTGGACCTATGGCCTCATACAAGGGCCAAATATACAACACCATGGGTCCCACTTAAGAGCTTAATACACACCACGATGGGTCTCTCACATGGGCCTCTTACAAGGGTTACATATACATTATGACAGGCCTCGCTATACAGGCTACAAATACATCACTATGGGCCTTATCAACTGGGCCGTAAATACATTACTATGGGTCGTTCACATGGGCTTAATATATATTTCATAGGTGGACCCTGCGCATGGGCCTCATTCACATCAAGTGGGCTGCATCAATGGGCCGCACTAATATATTAAGATGGGCCATAAAAATATCATATTGGCCCTAACCACGGGCTGAATACACATCACAACGGGCCTCATACAAGGTCTAATATACATCATCATAGGTCATAATTTCATCACATCGGGCCTCACTCGTGGGCTGCATATACATCAGGTGAGCTGCATCAATGAGCCGTACTAATGAGCCTCATACACATTAAGTGAGTCGCATCAATGGGGCGCACTAATGGGCCACAAGTATATCAAAGTGGACCTTATCACCTAAGCCTGACATGTACCACATTAGTCCTCACATAAGGCCATATGTAACATTATAATGGTCCCCATATACAGGCTGCATGTACAGTATAATGGACCATATCCATAGGCCCCGAACACATCGTAATGGGCCACATCCCTTAGGTCTCTCATACATAACATCAGGTCTTGCCATCTGGGCCGAAAATGCATCACAATCCATGGGCCCCAATACTTAATGGGTGGGCCCTACACATGAGCCTAATATACGTCACGGGTGGGCCCTGCACATGGGCCTCATACACAAAGAGTTAGGCCTATCAATAGGCCCTAGGGAGAGTGACAATGCAGACATTTAACCAACATTAATCTTACAATGTGGATGTTAAACCATCATTGCTCCCAAGGCTCGGTTCGCCTTAAATATCATTAAATAAATCATGGTGGAATCACACATTGCAATGTACCTTAGGTACATCCCATTGGGCCTCAAATACATCAAATGGGCCGTATCTCATGGGCCTTATATTCATCAAGTGGGCCACCTTAATGGGCCTCACCAATGGACCTTAGGTACTTTGCAATGGGCCATCACCCATGGGCCTTAAAATGCATTAAAATGATCCCAATCACATAAGCTTTATGTGCATCAAATGGGCCTAATCACATAGGCCTTATATATACCAAAGTGGGCCTCAACATTGGGCCACAAATACATCAAATGGGCCTACACACATGGGCCCATATATAACAAAGTGGGCCTTTGTGGGCGGGCCACAAATACATTAAGATGGGCCTCAACAATGGCCTTAAAATGATCTCAAAATGGTTAGACGGTTTGGATGAAACTCATGCATCATGGTAGACTCCCATGTGGGCCCACTATAACATTTATTTTCCATCCAATCCTGGGCCCACTGAAATGCTTTTTTGCCACCCAACCTGTTGTTAAGGCCGTGTGGCAAGGGGCCCACCAAAATGTTTATTTTACATCCCACCTGTTGATAAGGCCATGTAGCAAGGGGCCCACCAAAATGTTTATTTTCCATTCGAACCTGTTGATAAGGTCATATAGACCCAGGGCCCACCGTAATGTATATTTTCTACCCAACCTGGGTCCACTGTACTATTTATTTGCATCCAAACTGTTCATAGAATCACATGGCCTAACTATTTATTTGCATCCAAACTGTTCATAGAATCACATGGCCTAGGGCCCACTGTAATGTTTATTGCCATCCAAACCTGTTCATAGAATCACATGGCCTAGGGCCCACTGTAATGTTTATTGCCATCCAAACCTATTCATAACATCACGTGGCCAGGGGCCCACGTGATGGACGGCGTGGACACAATACATACATCTGAGTGGGGGCCACCGTCCACTGCCGTAGACGGACGGCGTGAGTGAAACACTTGCATCACAGTGGGTGTCACCACCCACTGTTCTGACGGTGTGGTAAGCCACACATACCACAGTGGGTCCCATGTAGGGCCCACCAAAGTGTTTATTTGAAATCCAACCCGTCCATTACGTGTGTCCCACCTATTTGAGGGTTCACACCAAATTTTAGCCACATTCAAAATTCAGGTAGGCCCCACAAAGTGTTTTTATATGATTTAGGCATGTCTTCACATGATTTGGATGGTATGGCCCACCTGAGTTCAGTTTGTGGATGATTTTTGGAGTCAACGCACCATTCAAGGGGACCTATTAAATGAACGGTATAGATGTAAAACATACATCATGGTGGAGTCTACTAGTGGGCCAATGCGGCCACCCTTTTTAACGTGGACGTCTCTGGACGTCATGACATAAAGTCATGCCAAAATTTTATATATATATATATATATATATATTATCCTAGGTGGGACCCACATTAACCAGATCTACCCCATCCATTGCATGTTTACCACAAAAATAGGGGTCCAAAACAAGTTTCAGGTAGGTCCAAGCTTCTGGTGGACCCCAGCAATTATTTTTCCAAGTTTTAAAGGAAGATACTAGTATTCTTAATGCCACGGCCCGCCAGATAATTAGATCGGTCTCATTTTTCGGCTCAACGCCTAAAATGATCCCGAGAATAAAATGCATGGCTTGGATTAAATATATACATCAAGGTGGGGCCATGTTGGAGCATCCCACCATTTCCCTTCCTTTTTCTTTCCTTTTCTCTTTTTTTTTTTTTAAAAAAATATGGGGCCCACAATAAGATGATCCAAATCGTCTAATATGTGTGTCCCACGTGGTGGACCGTTCAGTCCAAGTTTAAGATGCGTCCAAATTTCAAGTAGGTCCCACCAAGTGCTTTTATATATTCAGGCATGTCTCCACATGTTTTTATATGGTATGGCCCACTTGAGAGTCAGATTGGTCCCAAAATTTGGCTCAACGCCTAATGTAATCTGAGAAAAAGGATGGACGGCTTGGATCAAGCAAATACCTCAAGGTGGGGCCTACATCAGTGGCCCACTGTAAAAGTATACTTTTCCCTTTTTTTTTTTTGAAAAGTGCAGTGTGTTAACGTTGCCAGTCCAGCGTCCAGAGACGCTGGACGGCGTGCTTTAAACAGATACAACAAGGTGGGTCCCACAGGGACATGGTCCACGTTCACCAAGGTGGGTCTCACACGATCGTGGCCCACCTTCCATGTACATATATATATATATATATATATATATATATAAATATCATTTATCTAAGATGTAGTGGGCCACACCATTTGATGGATGGAGTAGATTTATCATGAATCAGTGGGGCCCACTTCATTTTAGGGGAAGGATAAGGAGAGAGAAAGAGAGAGAGAGAGAAAGAGAGAACAAGAGACGGTGATGGTGGGGCCCCGCCACTATGGGTCCCACATAATACAAATCATACATCAAGAATGGGTCCCACCAACTAGTGGTCCCTAAAAAGAATTTAACGGTAGATCACCCACCTCTAAGCCTCCTCCTTGCTCCCCTAGCCTCCTTAGCTCTTTTGCTTGACTTTTAACAGTGGTAGATGATGGATCAACGGTTGAGATGAGAGATGAGAGAGTAGGGAAGGTGGGCCACATATGGCATTTGGGAGAGGGAGAGAGCTTGGACGTGTGAAGCTCTTTTGCTTGGGATTTTTTTTTTTTTTGAGAATGAATGAGAGAGAGAGGGGAGTGATGGGTGAAAAAGGGTGATAGAGTGATGTGGTGTGATGGGTGATGGGTGGAGTGGTGTGTTGTAAGAAGGGATGGGTGGAGAGAGATGTAAAGTGATGTGAGGGTTGACCTTGGGCTTGCTTATGTAAGAGAAAGGTATGGGTTGTTGTACTTGGGTATGGAGTGACTTGACTTGTACTTGACATGAGTGATTGATTGATTGATGAGATATCTCGTAGAGATTTCCTCATAATTCGCAACGCGCGGTGTTTTCTTCAAATTGAACACAGACTGACATCTTTTAGCCTGGGTATCGGGTCGGTGTGCGAGTCGCGGCGTTAGAACCGCGGCGACGGCGCGGTCGCTAAGGTATAGGTTTCAATTTTAGCCATCTTTGGCATACAGGTCTCAGCTTAGGATCGCGTGCAAACATCAGAAAGTGGTCGATGATTGCCGAATTCGACCGGAAGGATCGCGGGAGTTGACAGAACAGTACAAACTAGGATACGGGTCTCACATTTTGACCTGCGGAATCACACAGATCTAGATTAAGGATAGCAAATCAATGACACTAAGTACACAAGAGAACACAAAAAACACCTAGATTTAACGTGGAAAACCCTTTTGAAAAAAAACCACGGCACAAAGCGACAGATCTCCACTATGAAAACAGAAATTACAAAGAGAAAGAACTTACCCGATTCGAACAACCTCGAACCTCACCCTTGCTACACCCTTTAATTTCCTTGGAACCCCTTTAGAAAACTTTCCAATTCCTTTAAAAAAGCCCTAGGAACACCTATTTATAGTTTATACAACTTCCTTTTCGCATCCTGGTTACGAAAGGACTCAAATCCGCAGTTTCGCGCAAAGTCGCGGAACAAACTGTGTAACTTACGACTGGTCCTAGGCCCCAAAAAAAATAGCACAACTCGCTGGACTTCGAGTCGTGCCAGGGCTCGAACCTACGACTGGTCGAGCGCCTCCCACGACTGGTCGTAGCTCCCCCACGACCGGTCGAGCAACATGAAAACTTGAAGATTGAAGGCTTCTCCTCAACAGTATGATCCACCGTTCATTGTGTATGATATTATTCCTCATTTCATCTAAAGATTACCGTGTTGAATTTAAGTCTGGACCATTGGCCCTTGATGATTTGAAGTGGCCTACACATGTCTACACGTTGGCTGTCTTAGATGTATTTTTTCAAATTGCTATGAAGTTTTGAGGTCCGAGTCGGTATTTCTTTAATCTGTGTAAGTTCGTTTTGCTGAAGTCGCGACTCATCTCACCAGCCTGTTTAGCACTTTGACCCGCGTTGGTGATGTTCCGATTATCTGAACCATCCATTTTTGGTCAATATTTTGGACAAATCACCATGCCTAAATGTAACGCCCTGGAAAAATCCATACTAGGACTCGAGTATCAACTCGACCAGAAATCGCGTAGGATTAATTCCTGTAGAAAATAAGAGTAAGTTAGCTAGCGCGACGCTAGAGTAGCTGGGAAATAGTCCTTGATCACTTTAAATACGTTCTACAAGACCCAAATCGAGTAGAACCAATGACTCTATAATACTTTATAACCTTGGATCAAACTCTAAGCAGGTTTGTTCTCTGGACCACTTTGAAACTTTGTATTGGATCTACACCGCGCGTCGAAAGTCCGATACCTGCTATCTTAGACCGTTAGAACCGCTTAGCTGGACTTGACAATCATTTCGAAAATCAAGTCCAACCGATAATCATAGGCTATTTCATTGAGCCCGGACTGAAGATAGTACGAATAAGGACAGATTTGGAATTTGAAATTCAAATCTGGCACACGACTTGACGTGTCAGTATTAAGCGTTCTAACCGTCAGAATCCAGCCAAATTACACCCTCGGATCAGAAAAAATTTCTATTTCATATCATGAGACTTGCAGGCCTGATCTACGTGCGGTGACCGCTGAACTGAAACTGGACCGCCACGTGCGATCTGCGAACCCTGCCAGACTGAAAACTTGATGCGTGCTAGATCCTGTATGCATGAACTTAAGTCCGATTGCGTTCGGCCAGGGGACCACCAGAAATTATCTTTTGGACCGAAACAGCCTCGCTTTGGATAAGCATCAAGTGAACTTTGTTCCTGAGCATGTTTTGAGCATTTTTAGGCTTATAAAAGGGGTTGAAACCCTCACTCCTCTCTCCCATCCGAATTTGAGATAAACCCTAGATTGGAAGAGAGAAAAGGTGAGAGTTTGTGAGAGAGATTAGGAGAGAATTTTCCTGCCTTTGCACCGCCTGTTGCACGTACTTTAGCAACACGTTTCCATCACTCAGCCGGTGATTCCTCTACATTTTCAGGTAAGAAATAACCCTAATAAGTTGCTGATTTGGGATTCTTTCCGTTCCATAGCATGTAAACTGATAGAACTCGTAAATTAGGTTCTTTATTCGCTGTAGACGAAGCGTATACGCTCCGTTCGAATTCACACGTTTATAAGAGATAAGGTGCGGATTTTAGACGCTTTGATTGACTGTTTCCAACGCTTTCAATGTCGTTTAATTGTAGATTATCGACGACATCGCCGTTTGACATGTACAACATACTGTCTGTTTCCTGTTTCGTAAACCGGCGAAGAATATGAGATTTAGGGTATTTTAGTCATTTGTAGGAAGTACTGATTTCATTCATATTTTGCTGATGTGATTGACATGGTTTGTTGTCGTATTAGAATGTTAGGAATACGTGCATAATTAGTTTGGCGAAGAGATTCGCCTAAATGCGCACTTTGGGTCGACATACTATATGTAGACTTAAGTGTGTAGTGTAAGTGTTTGTATAAATGCTTGTATTAGTATGTATTGAATTAAATGGTGTTATGAATTAGTTTGAGATTGATTTCTCAATTTATATGCTGATGTAAATGATTTCCTACATGTTAGCTATGTGCATGATTCCATTATATGTATGAAATGCACATGCTTGAAGATTTGCCTAAGCTGTATGTTATAACATGTGTTAATATGCTCACATGGTTGTATTTCATTTCCAATACTCTCATATAATTGCTGATGTGATACCATAATTGTTTGGGACTAGACTTAGTCCAGGCAGTCGGTAACCGAGAAAATTCGTGGTTGGCTTATCTTGGCCACAAACGACGCGTCGATGAACGCGAGCTGTGTTTTGGAGTTGGCGGCAGTGGTTAGGCCACACGAAGTGTTTTACGCACTTCATGTCGTTCGACTTGAGATGCGATCGTGCTAGTCGATCCCGTCAAGTAACCCGACTGGCCGTTGTATGTTCACCCTGCATGAGTCATAACTGCTTGAACCTAGGGTACTGAACTTACCATTGCAAACCCTGTTAACCATGGTACCTTGATCCACGAAGACTCATGAGCCGGGCATGGTGGTATGGGACACCGTGGTCGAGCTATTGGCTACGCTGGGGCCACAAACCTCCCCGTAGTGACCAGTGAGCACCTAGTCTCGTGAGCAGATTATGGTGGTATGAGACACTATATTCTTACTGTCGGCCTACACTGATCAGGCGACGAGTCCTTTGTAGTGACTGAGAGCGTATTTTGAGTCTACGGGAGGCGACGACCCTTTAGTAGCAGTAGAGTACAGTAGGCCTGTATTGATAAGGTGATGAGGGAGCGGTGCAACGAGTGCGTGCAACAGCCCTGACAGCCCTTTCAGCGACCTACAAAATATACTTCGTATGAGATTACTAGGAGTGACGACCCTAGACAGGATCTGTGTTGGGATTGATATAAGGGAAGTACCTTAGTTTTCCAATCCTGCTGTTTGAATAGACTAATAATAACTCAGAAATCATATCACCATACCATTGCATGTGCCTGAAAGATGTGGAGCACTTGAGGGTCGATTGCATGCCGCGGTCGTAAGATGGTGCCTTATGAGGGAGATCGTCGGTGAGGGCATACATCACGTCATGTCATATTGCATTAACAACAGTATTAGGATTGTCTGATTTACTGCTTTACTATTATCGCATGATTGATTTGGGAACATGCTAATCTTTGCTCTATGATTTCACTGAGTTGATCACTCATTCCCATGTTACGGGATGGTGTTTATAACACCCACCAGACCCTATTTTAGATGTAGGTGATGCTGAGATTCAGGAGGCAGAGCCAGACTATGATGAGGACTGGATGAGTTCTCATACATGCAGTACCATGATGGCTTTGCTTAGGTGACCTGGGTTGACGGGACTTCATAATGGGACTCTTTTGGACATTTATTTCTGTCATTTACATGTATATGAGACTCAGTGATGTATTCATACTTTAGTGACAGTTGAGATCGACTTTGTTTTTCCATACAGTGATATATATATTCTTTAGTCTTCCGCTTGCTTTTATCACTGGATCTGGAGTATGAATTGCAGTTTTGGTATACTTTTACTCATGTGAATGCTTTAACTCAGACAACATTGAATCATGATCACTTTTGTTGCATAAGTGACGGTCTGGAACTCGGGAGTTGAGTTTAGACACGACCCTCGATTTTCAGGGTGTTACACTAAAGGATGATCTTGATCATCTTTTGGTAAGTATTTTGGACGGTCTAAATTCAACGGTCAATATCCCTGGGTTAGGTAAATCCATTTTACGTGAATGCTGGATTGTGGTCCATCCATGTTAGGTCTCAGGAGATGGTTATCATCTTGTCATATTGCATGATGCCCCCAAATGATCCTGACTCCGTCTTAAGCAAAAGGAATTATTTCTGATGTAGAGCAGGTCGTGGACAGTTTCATGGCCGAGATGGATCAGAAAAGGGCCGGTCGACGATAGAAGTGATCCCGACCATTGGACAGTAGATTGGGTGTATCTCACAATCCGGAATGAGTTATCGGGCGTAAAATATATAATTTTTGGGTAGAACGAGCTACTTTAGCCAACCAACCCCGCTATGCCGGATTGTGCAAGCTGGATTTGCGAAATACTCCTAGATTGACGGTCGTTTTCCTGTTTTAATTTCGTTTTTATTATAAATAGTAAGTTTTAGTTTGATTATTACTCTTCATCTGTCAGGTTTTAGGAGTTGCGTCCAACGTGAAAAGAGCTTAGAATAATTAGGAGAACGATATGGTGAAGCCAAATAGGACACTTAATATTTTTGGCCGAAAACCTTATGCACCAGTAGACATCACGACTGTCTATAAATAGTAAGTTTACTATTAATAGTAAGTTGTGAATTCTAGGAGTTTTAGTTGTAGTTTGCTTCGATTTCTCTCCCATTGCTTTTTATCCCTATTTAAAGGGTTGTGAACTCGTTTATTGGAATTATTAAATCAATTTTGAATTTATTAGAATTTATTTCTATTTTCTGCTTTCTTTCCTCGTGGATTCGAGAAGTCTCTATGAGGAGTCCAGAGAAGCTCCATGGATTCAGAGTAGTTATCCTCTTGAGGAAGACGGTGATCGACTTCATCATGTTCATCCCTGCGTCAATTGGTATCAAAGCGAGGATTCCCCTCGGGCCGATGACAAATAATGAAGGTATGAATTAAAATCCTTTGGACGGTGATCAAGAGATTCGTTATCTTTCGGAAAGAATGGAAGCTTTCCACCGGAAGAATCAGTTGACTATACAAGGGTTGTAGGTAACCCTCGACCATCTTGCGGATGCGCTACTTCCACCCCAAGCCCTAGGCGGTGCTCCACCACCCATGGTAGCTCCACTACCCGTGGTTGCTGTATGACATAACTTCAATTTTTGTAGAGCACTACCAGTGGCAAACCATACGGTTACACCAGATGATTCAAGTTCTAGCGACGAGGACCTTAACGAGGGTTTTGCCCGACGACTAATCCATGAGGGCGATCATCTAGATCGTGTTGCAAGAGACTATCGAGGTAAGGCTGAACTTCCTAGTTTTAATAGTTTATTACGTATAAAATATTTTCTCGATTGGCTAGTCGAAGTAGAAAAATATTTTGATTATATATACGTGCCAGATCATAAAAGGGTAAAATTGGTAGCGTTTAAATTAAAATCTGATGTTTCTACATGTGGGAATAATTATAACTCTCACGAGCCTGCCAGAACAAGGCGCCCATCTCATCATGGCCATGGATGAGATGTCTTCTTCAATCATGATTTCTCTCTAGTGATTATGAGCAGATATTATTTCAGCAATACCAAAATTGCTGACAAAGAAATCGATCCATCACAGATTACATTGAAGCATTCCAACTGTTGGCTACACGAAACGATTTGTTAGAATCTGAGTCACAGAAGGTGGCACGATTTATAAGTGGTTTGCGACTGACAATTTAGGATCGAGTTCAGATGTACCCAGTGGGGACCGTGGATGAAGCAGTTCAATTGGCGGGTAGGACAGAAACACAACTTGCGAGAGCTCCTGCTCGCCTCTATCCTTCAACTCGACCCCTCATAACGGGTCTCACGTAGGATTCAGTGCTGGCACGAGAAAAAGATCCAGTAGGAGAACGTCCTCAACCTCCTACAACCGCAAATCATGATATGGGGAGCAGCTCATCCAGACCTTAACGTGCAACACACCCACAACAACGAGCCCGAGTAGGATTCCAAATCCTAATGCTTGGCCAAAGTCGAAAAATTATTTCCGTTGTGGCCAACCAGACCACTTATCAAACACTTATCCTTAACGTCTCGCAACACACTTGACTATAAATGAAGGGAGCACTAAAGATGAGGCCGTAGAAGAAGACCATGACTTTGATGAACATGAACAAATTACTGAAGAAATAAGAGGTGGCAATGAAGTGACATGTAACACCCCAGATTTTTGCCAACCTGGAGTTAAACGTCCTTGAGCAATGAATTGATCATAACACCTTAATTGACTTCTCAGAACTCAATCCTAAAGCCTCAAAATCCCTTTCAACCCATTTTCTTCAAAATCTCACATTTCACCACCTTATTTTTTTAAATTTTTCAAGTACTTTTATATTAGACACTAATATTAAAGTTTAAATGATGAAGAACAATAATGAAATTAAAATTTATTATAAATAGTGAATATATAAATAAATTGGGTTTTTGACCATTAACCTTTTAGAATCTTATGAAATAAATAGATGATTTGAATAGAGCAGCTTCTCCTACCCTAAAATCAAATATTGTACGTTGAACAACTAATTCTGGCTTGTAAAATACACCCATTTCAAATATCGGGTGGGAAAACCATATCAAACAAACTCGGGGGCCCAAATGATACAAATCCGGGGGACCCGAGGTGGGTCCCGTGCACATCCGGTGTCTCGGGGGGGGGGGGAGCATCACTGGTTTGGGGAGGCATGTCCCTACTGTCTAGCGATCGTGGATGCATCGCTGGCCAGCGGGTCGGACGGCCCGTTTTCTGCTCCATTTTATGTAATTTTTGTTTGAATTCAAAAAGTCATATCTCCGTCGTTATAACTTCAATTTAGGTGATTCAAAAACTAGATTAAAGCTTGATAAGTATAGTTTTATATAAAAATATGTAAAAAATATAATAAAAATTTTAATATAATTAAATATAGGTTATTGTGACAACTGTTTGAAAATTATTAGTTTGGATAGCTGCTGCTTGTAGAATTTTTAGAATTTTTCTACAACACAAAATCTAATAAAATTTGGTGGAGACAAAGTGAACTTGATGATAAAATACTACAAAAATAATTAAAATAATATGCTAAGTAAAAGTGCCAAAAAGGGGCATGAAACTGCCCTAGGACCTTATTCTGTTGTAATTAGGGCAGAATTTGGTTAAGTACTAAACAAAACAATTGATGAATTTGGCTTAAACCAATTTCTATACGAATTGAAAGACCCAAAATCATTAGAATCACTAACCCAACATTACCTAGAAATCTAGGATCAATCTCAAAACCCAGTTGCTCTCGAGTGCATCTTGAACCTCCGTATCGGACCTAGACCGTGCGTCGAAAGTCCAACTACCGCAAAACTATACGGTTATGACCGCCTTACTGGGCTTGACTACTATATCAGAAATTAAATGCAGAGAGTGTCTAAAAACACATAACTTGAGCCCGGAGTGAAGTGTGTGAGAAATGCAAATATCTTTATGAAATGAACTAAAACTTAAGTGAATTACGTCATTCGCTTGCAGGCCAAATCTAAGGATTCAGACCATCAGAATCTGACCCAATTACACCCTCGGATCAAGAAAAATTTTCAACACATGTTAGTGTACTTGTGGCCCCGATCGAGTACTGGTGACTGTTGAACTGAAACAGGTCCTTTGCGGTCGATCCTCAAACCTGATCGAATCGAAAACTTAGCTTGACTTAGATCCAATGTCGGGAGACTTTTCCAACTGTATGTAGAAAAGGGGCCTCCAGATGTGATCTGTTGGATCGAAATAGCCGACTTTTGATTATAACCTAAATATACCATGGCCCTTGGGCCATTTCCATCAGTTTTGGGCCTATATAAGGGCCTAAACCCACTCCATTTCTATTCTATACGAATTTCTAACTCTAGGAGAGAGAAGAGAGAGAAGAGAAGGAGAAAGTGAGGAGAAGTGAGAGAGAGTGAGAGATAACTGTTGGCATTGATCCCACCACTCCATGGGCTGAATCACCACTTCCGTATCGTTATACCGGTGATTTCGATCATGTTGTTGGGTAGGAAATCCTAACCCTAATCTAATATAGATATACAAATAGAGTGATAGGCGAAATAGCTAACCTATTTCATGATTTAGGTAGCCGTCGTGCCGTAGACAAAGACATCGTGTTCAGACTGAGCTCGGTACGAGTTTATTGGCGAAGGGTGCGGACTGTAAATGTTTAAGTTATGATTTTCAAGGCTTTTAATGTTAGTAATGGTTTATGACTGACTTGATTGCCACTATACACCCTTAGATATGGTGTTTTTCATACATCACATGTGTATAAACTATGTTTACTAACTATGCATTTCATGTGATTGTTGAAATGTTTCAAATAAATATGAAATTTTGATTTGTGCTTTCCATGACTAATAATCTAAGATACATAATTGTTATAGGTATGACAACTCATATGTGAAAGGATTTGCCCTAATATATGTTATAACTAAGTTATATCATGTATGTTGAAATGTGTAGCCTAAGCATTTGATAAAATGTCTGAATGAGTAAGTTTTCGATGAATTGTACTTTACAAGGGTGTTAATGTAAGATTCTCAGCTACCTTAGCTATATGAATAAAAATTCCTTCATGTAATTTAAATCGAACTATGTGATTTATGTATGAAATGTATATGTGTGATGACATGTTCATTTTGTGTTTCATAAAAATGCCCAAATGACTGAAATATTTGATTTGCTTACTTAATATTGTTATGACTATCACATGTAATTACCTGCTGCATTTGATTGTGATTGAGACTACTACTTAGTCCAGACAATTGGTAACAGTTCCCGATTGAGTGACTGACCTCGTCTCGCCACGTTGGATAAGTTCGATGAATCCGAGTCGTATGCTGCTTGTTGACAGTGGTTAGGCCACATGGAATGTTCACGCACTTCATGTCGATCAATTAACTGTGCACTCGTACCAATTGAGCTTATCAAGTAACCTGATTGGCCCAATGTATGTTCACCATGTATGGACGTTACTGCTTGAACATAAGGTACCCCTTACCAATGTATAGACCAGTTTCAACCATAGTACCTCGATCCGTAAAGACTTATTAGCCAGGCATGGTAGTGTATGGGACATCGTGGTCGAGTTGTTGGCCTACACTGGGGCGACGAGCCTCCTCGTAGTGACCAGTGAGCAACCCAAACTCAAAAGCCGAATATGGTAGTGTATGAGACACTGTATTCGAGCTGTTGGCCTATGATAAGGCGACGAGTCTTTCTGTAGTCACCTCGAGTATACATTAGGACTACGCTAAGGTGATGAGCCTTTCCATAGTGACCTCGAGTATAATTAGGCCTGCGCTTAGGTGACGAGTTTCTCCGTAGTGACCTATAACTACCATCGTATGCGACTACTAGGATTGATGACCCTAGATGGATCAATGTTTGGGTTAATGATATAAAGGGAGGTACCTTAACTTCCTAAATCCTGTTGTATGAATAAACCTAATAAAGTATTAGCTAACACGAGCATACACCGAATTGCATGTGCTTTGGCGAGGAAGCGCACGTTTAGGGAGTTTGCCATGCACGATTGTGAGATAATGTCGCTGAGGGAGTGCAGGCGAGGGCATGCATCATGATATATAGCATATTATTCCTGCATTAACAAGAATACTTAGGACTTGATTGTTGTACTGCTTTATCATTACTGCTTGACTGAATTGATAACATGTTAACCATTGTTTTATAGTTCCACTGAAGTAGCTACTCATTCCCACCTAGGACGGTGTTTTAAACACCACCCAGACTCTAGTTTAGATGCAGGTGATGGCGAGGTCTATACAAAGAAGTTGGACTTCGTAGGCGAGTAGTAAGAGTTCTCCTATGTTTAACTATCGGGCGGATCTATGTATATCTCATACCGATGCGCAAGGACTATTGGGATACTTGTTTAGTTGAACACATTTACTTCTTGCATTTGATACAGTTAGAAACAACACATGTATATATTTAACCCGGTTTCATACTCATACTCCGAAATTGGTGAAATATTTTCATAATTAAATGCATATATTTTAGTCTTCTGCTTGCCAAATTACATTAACTCTGGAGTATAATATGCTGATTTAGTATAATCCTACTCATGTTCGAATGCACTCATAATAATCATCATAATCTATGTTGCATAAGTGATGCATTGGAACTCGAGAGTTGAACTTTGCTCGACCCCCGATTTTCAGGGAGTTATATGACGGGCGAGGATTGTGGCGAATTTCTAGTTGTGAGGCCATTACTGTATATCCCACGAAAGGAATTACATCCACAACGACACAATATATTTTGTACTCGATACACTGTCAATGGAAAGGTCTGTTATGTGATCATAAATAGTGGTAGTAGCGAGAACATTGTCTCAAGAGTAATGATGGACAAGTTGCAGTTATCGATGATGAAACATCCTTCCCCGTACTCAATTGACTGGATAAAAAAGGTGAATGAGACCAAGGTAACTGAACAATGCACTATCTCGTTTTCAATTGAAAAAAATTATAAGGATCAGATACTTTGTGACGTGGTCGACATGAAAGCTTGCCATATGCTACTTGGTTGACCCTGACAGTCAGACCGTGATGGGACCCATCGGGGACGAGACAATGTTTACATATTCGTCAAGGATAGTCGAAAAATAATCCTTTCCCCTATGGCACCAGAGAACCACCCTGAAGCTTCTAAAGTGGAGGGGAGTTCCCTCTTGACCATTCATGATTTCATGGAGGAATCCAAGGAAACCGGTGAGATATACGCCGTAGTGGTGAAGGGCAAGGAAGAACGCAAGCGGAAGACTGAGAGATGTATGTAAGCATATATGGAACGTATAGTCCATTGCCGGTCTTCAGAGTATAAATACATTACCAGGTCGAATAATTACATGTATTAGTTCAAAATACAAAATATCAAAGATATTCCAACTACAATTGATAAGCCCTTTAGCCCTCGTAGATCAGGACGGTCTAAGAGTAAACCTGCCAGATATCTGCATATACGAGAATTCCTCCTCGTCGTCCAAGAAGTCAGGCTCCGCCTCATACGTTGCGTTGCCATCTGCAACTAAGACAGAGTCTGGTTGGTGTTTAAAACACCGTCCCAAAATGTGGGAGTGAGTGATCAACTCAGTGGAACAATAAAGTAAAGGTTACCATGTTATCAATTTAGTCAAGCAGTAATGATAACTCAGTACAACAATCAGGTCTTAAGTGCTCTTTGTTAATGTAAGAATGATATGAAATAATGATGCATGCCCTCACCTGCACTCTCTCAGTGACTTCATCTCACGATCGCGGCATGCAACCCTTCCTCAGTGCTTGACCTGCTATGCCAAAGGCACACTTAATGTGGTGCATGCACGTGATTAGCCAGGTTCTTACTTAGGTTTATTCACACAGCAGGATTGAGAAGCTAAGGTACCTCCCTTATATCAATTCCTAAAAATGATCCATTCTAGGGTCGTCGGTCCTAGTAAATCTCATATGATGTTGCAGTTCTAGGTCATTATAAAGGGCTCGTCACCTGATCAGTGTAGGCCTAGTTTATACTTTAGTTGCTACAGAAAGGCTTTTCGTCTCAACGTAGTCTCAAAGTGTGCTCGAGGTCACTACAAAGGGCTCGTTACCTGATCACTGTAGTCCGACAGTTCGAATACAGTGTCCTATACCACCGTATTCGGCTCACGAGTCTGGATTGCTCACTGGTCACTACTGGTAGGCTCGTCACCCCAGCATAGGCCGACAGCACGATTACGGTGTCCCATACCACCATGCCCGGCTCATGAGTCTTAGCGGATCGAGATACTAAGGTTAACGGGCTTTCCACTGGTAAGTTTGGTACCTTAGATTCAAGTAGTAACGTCTATATATGGTGAACATACATCGGGTCAACCGGGCTACTTGACAAACTCGACTGGTACGAGCATACGTCGAGCTGATGACATGGAGCGGGCAAGCAACTCCATGTGGCCTAACCATTGCCGATAAGCAGTGTATGACTCGGATTCATCGGGCGTGTCTGTCGTGGTCAAGCAGTTCAACCACCATTCACAGACATTTACAGATTGCCTGGACTACATCGTAGCCTCAATTACACTCTAAACCATAGCATTTACATGTAGTGATCCAGAATAGCATGTGACAACTGAAACCATATATAAATATTACTCGAGCAATTTAACAAAACACATACTACACCTATTATCAAACATAGGCATTCTATCCATACATCACATAGTAATTAGAAGGTTATATGAAGGATAATATAATTATAGTTAAGGGAATTAAGAATCCCATATCAACTCCTACAATACATGCATTTAAGCAAACATTTCACATTCAAACATTTTATCAAACACTTAAGCTACACATATCATATACATGTAATAAAGTAGTTGTAATAGGTATTATAGCAAAACCCTTTACAAGGGTTCACCATACGTACAACAATCATGTATCTCAATTATATAACCATAGTAAGCACAAATCATAATTTCATCTTTATCTAAACATTTCAATAAACACATGGAATGCATGTAAAATCAACATAGTTCATATATAGACATAATATACGGTAAATCTCGTATCTAAGCACATGTGACAGCAATCAAGTCAGTCATAAATTATTACTGATATTGAAAGCCTTGAAAACCATAACCTAAATATTTATAGTCTGCACCTTTCGCTAGTAAACAAGTATCGAACTCAATTTGTATACCGAGCCTTTGTCTATGGCACAACGGCAACGTATAGAATGAAATAAGTTAGTTATTTCATCACTTACACTATTTGAATTCCTAAAATGGATTAGGATTAGAATTTCTTACCCAAGTACGGAGTTGGAATTGCCAGAAAAGCGATACAGAAGTGGTGCTTCAATGCGTAGAGTGGCAGTGAACGATCTCTGTAGCAAAACCCTAACTTCCCTCACACTTTCTCTCTCTTTCCTTCTCTTTCTTTGCTCTTCTCTCACCTAGGTTAGCAAATTCGTATGGAGTGAGAGAGAGAGGGGGTTTTAAGCCTTTATATAGGCTCAGAAGTGATGGGAATGACCCCAGGGCCAAGGTATACTTAGGTTACAGCCAAATAACATCTGTTCCGATCCAACAGAGCACTTCTGGAGGTCCCTTTGCTGAATGCGGTCAGACTTAAGCCTCTTGACACTGGATCTCGGTCAAGCTAAGTTTTTGGTCCGATCGGGTTTACAGAACGACCGCAGGGGACCAGTTTCAGTTCAACGGTCATCGGTACTCGATCGGGGCCACAAGTACTTTGACCTGTGTTGGAAATTTTTTCTGATCCGAAGGTGTAATTGGGTTAGATTCTGATGGTCTAAATCCTTAGATTTGGTTTATAAGCGAACCGACTCAGTTTACTTAAGTTCAGTTCATTTCTCTAAAGGTATTCGCGTTTCTCACACACTTTGCTTCGGGTTGAAGTTGCGTGTTTTTGGATACTATTAGGACTTGATTTCTGAGGTAGTTGTCAAGTCCAGTAATACGGTCATAATCATATAGTTTCAGGATAATCGGACTTTCGACGTGCGGTCTGGGTCCAATACGGAGTTTCGTGATGCTCCCGTGAGCAACTGGGTTTTGAGATGGATCATAAGTTTTTAGGTAATGTAGCGTTAGAAATCCTGCAGATTTTGGGTCATACGGATCATATTTCAAGTGATTAGGCTAATTTCGTAGGTAATTTAGTTTAGCACTTAGTTAATACACGGCTAATTTTTAAAGGATTTGGTCCTTGGTGATTTCTGCTTGAGGTAGTACTCGGGCCTTTTTACGGATTTTTTTTCGAGACGTTACATGGTACCTCAACTTGAAGAAGTGTGGTTTTTTACTTGACAGCCTGTTATTTTTCGGATTTGTTGTGACATCCACCGGTATCTGTGTGGACGATGAAAAGGTGCGAACCATTAGGGAATGGTCAATCCTGATAATCATTCATGAAATGAGGAGTTTTCATGGGTTGATGACTTTTTATCGTCGATTTGTGTGAGATTTTAGCACCATAGTCGTGCCTATAACAGATTGCATGGAAAAAGGACCATTTCAGTGGACCGATAAAGTTGATAAAAGTGTTCATGAGATCAAGCATCGTTTGTCTACAACATCAGTCTTGGTGCTTCCTAATTTTGACAAATTGTTTGAGGTTGAGTGTGACGCTTCATACGTCAGAATTTGAGGAGTATTATCACAGAAAGGCAGGCCGGTAACTTTCTATAGTGAGAAACTCAGCGAAGCTCGAAAGAAGTGGTCAACTTATGAGCTTAAGCTGTACGCAGTTGTTCAGGGACTACGACATTGACAACATTATTTGATTCAAAGAGAATTTGTTCTATATATTGATCATCAAGCATTAAAGTTTATTAATAATCAGACTAACGTGAATCGTGTGTATGCTACATGGGTTGTGTTTTTAAAGAAATTCATGTTCGTTCTGAAGCACAAGTTAGGGCAGTAGAACAAGGTGGCTGATGCACTTAGCCGTCGTGCATCATTACTTGGTACAATGAGTAACGAGGTGGTCGGCTTCGACTGTCTCAAGGAGCTATATACCGAGGATGAGGACTTCAAAAATTCTTGGATAAAGTGCCAAGAAGGTCACCCCAGTGACCTTCATATATAAGATGATTTTCTCTTCAAAGAGAATCGATTGTGCATCCCCCAAAGTTCTCTGAGGGAGCAGATTATTTAGGAGCTATATGGAGGTGGCCTTGGTGGACACCTTGGGCGAGACAAGACGCGATCTCTTATGAAAGAGTGGTATTACTGGCCACAATTAGTTTGATGTGGGAAAAGCCGTACAATGTTGTCATGTTTGTCAGACCTCTAAGGGGCAATCTCAGAATATGGGTCTCTACACCCCGTTACCTGTGCCTGACAATCCTTAGGAGAATTTATCAATGGACTTCGTGTTTGGTTTTTCACGAACACAATGCGACATAAATTCAGTGTTCATGGTGGTAGATTGTTTCTCCAAGATAGCGCGCTTTATCCTATGCAAGAAGACCCTCAATACAACACAAGTGGTGAATTTATTCTTCAGGGAGGTCACACAGCTACATGGGGTCCCCAAGACCATTACTTCTGATCGTGACATGAAGTTCATTAGCCACTTTTGGTGGACTTTGTGAACTTGATTCAATATACGACTTCAATTCAGCAGTGCTTACCACCCACAGACTGATAGGTAGACCGAAGTTGTGAATCGCACGTTGAGAAACCTCCTTCACTGTATTTCAGGAGAAAAACTGAAGCAGTGAGATTTGGCCTTGTCTTAAGTAGAGTTTACATTCAACAACATGGTGAACTGCTCGACAGGGAACTCACTGTTCCAGATTATCTACGGACGAGTGTCTCGCCACACACTTGACTTGGTCCCTTTACCCAAGCACCCAGGTACGAGCATTGCAGCAGAACAAATGACAGACAAGATCATAGGAACTACATGCCTCGAACGAGAAGTATAAGGAACAAGTGGACAAGCACTGGCGACAAAAAGTGTTCGAGGTGGGCGACTGTGTTATGGTCCATCTGCACAAAGACAGATTTTCGACTGGGATATACAACAAGTTGAAAAATAAGAAGATTGGACCCTTCCCAATCATTCGAAAGATCAATGACAACGCTTATATTGTTGATTTTCCAGATGACATGGCGATCTCACGGACTTTCAATGTCGCGGACCTGACCGAGTATCATGAACCAGAGCAGAATGAGAACTCGATGATGAGTTCTTTTGAAGTGGAGGGGACTGATGTAGAGCGGGTCGTAGATAGTTTCATGGCCAAGATGGATCAGAAAAAGGCCGGTCGACGACAGAAGTGATCCGGATCATCGGACCTTAGATCGGGCGTATCTCACAATCCGGAATGAGTTATCGAGCGTAAAATATATGATTTTGGGGTAGAACGAGCTACTTTATCCAACCAACCCCGCTATGCTGGGTTGCACAAGCCGAATTTGCAAAATAACCCTGGAACGATGGTCGTTTCCTTATTTTAATTTCGTTTTTACTATAAATAATAAGGTTTAGTTTGATTATAACTCTTCGCCCGTTGGGCTTTAGGAGTTGCGTCCAACTTGAAAAGAGCTTAGAATAATTAGGAGAACGGTTTGGTGAAGCCAAATAGGACACTTGCTATTTTTGGCCAAAAACCTTGCACTAGCGGACATCATGATTGTCTATAAATAGTAAGTTTACTATTTATAGCAAGTCGCGAATTCTAAGAGTTTTACTTGTAGTTTTCTTTTGATTTCTCTCCCATTGCTTGGTATCTGTATTTAAAGGGTTGTGAACTTGTTTATTGGGATTATTAAATCAATTTTGAATTTATTAGAATTTATTTATATTTTCTGCTTTCTATCCTCGTGGATTCAAGAAGTCTCTGTGAGGAGTCCTGAGAAGCTCTGTAGATTCGGAGTAGTTATCCTCTGGAGGAAGACGGTGATCGCCATCATCACGTTCATCCCTTCATCAGTTTCTCACCCTACAAGTTGGTCACCTTTGTGGGGCCGACCTTGGCTGCGATAACCATGCATAAGGCATTTGTAAGGTGAAGATTAAGATACACTGGGCCATTGCTCTATCTAGGCGCTCATGGAGCTTTAGAAACCTTGATTTTGCATCACATCAGGGCATTCATCGATCCAAACACATATCCATCCGTACATCATCACATCCACGTCTAAAATAGGATTTACTATATTTTAATTTCTTAGAACATATATATAAACAGTCCACAACCAATCTGTCCAACTTGGACGCACTTAGTGTACGCTGAGAATCAGTGCACACATATCTTCCACCATCGAAAGACAGTAGCCGGGAATCCAACACGATTTTCAGAATGGAAATTTGGAAACCCCATTGTTGAAATGAGCGTTGGGATTCCCGTCCATAATCTTTGGACTGTGGGAGATTCGTGTGCACACAATCTTCCCCTTTCCCCACCGCCAACAATACATACAACACATCTTCTGGCATTCCCAACTTCCTAGGGTGATTTTGATTGAGTGAAGGCAAGGTTGTTGATGAGGGCTAAAGCATTGCTAGTTAACTGGACCATCTTCACTATCCGACCCCTCACGATGTTCTTAACCTTTCCGTTCATCGCATTGCCATCGAATCCGTCCATGCACGTATCCTCGTCCGTCATTGCGGCGCTCACCCACGTTTGTATGTCGCTCATTTGAAAATGGAAGTGAGGCCCACTAAGGCGGTCCATCTCCCCCAGTGATTGCCTAAGCTCGTCTATGGAGTCTCCCATCATCTCTATGCACTCCGTCATGGCGCCTACCTCTCTAGGCCTTAGACCGTGCCTGGCCGATAGTTTTGACATCATGGCCGAGGTTGACTGGGCCTCAGTTAGGGTCACGGACAGAGCTGTGTGGGCCAATTGCTTGGGGCTCGTTTGGATGTCGCTGGCGTAGGCAGAGAGCGATTCGTAGCACACACGTGGGTATGTGGTAGCGACACACGATGTTCGGATGAATTGGGTATTTGTGTTGGGGTTGGGAAGGGCTCTTGCTGCTGAGCACATTTTCACGTGGGAGGTGAAGTGTAGGAGAGTGAGAAGAGCCACTACAGCAAAACAAGAAGATAGGGTCTTACTAATAGAACCTTCCATCTCTCTGTGTTGCCTTTTCACACACAGCGAAAGAATTGCTATAGTTGAAAATATGGTTAAGGGAAAGAAGCTTTTGAGAGGCTCTGGGTGATGAATGGTGGGAGAGGGCGTTGCCCTTTTTATAGCAAAAGTGGTGGCCTGTCGGTTTGAAATAGTGGGCCCCACTTGCCATTGTGATTGAAAGTTATAGAGCAATTGGAGACGTCGGCACGAGCAAGATTTTGCCTACGTGGCTTTGGAATATTCTTTGCTTGGTCACAACGGTCGAGCCCATCTGCATGATTATATAATCTGTACAGTCCATCCTATGAGTATTACCGTAGTGGATGTTTACCTGATGATGGGGCGCACCTTGAATGTATATTCTGTATATCCACGCCGTCTATCAGTTTTTCCAGCTCCTTTTAGTGTATGCTCCCAAAAGTGAAGCAGACCCAAATCTCAAGACGAACGCACTACAGGAAAAAAAGTGGTCATTGAACATCTACCGTTAAAAACTTCCTAGGTCCCACAGTAATGTTTATTTTCCATCCAACCTGTTGATAAGGTAACAAAGACCTGGATGAAGGAAAAACACAAATATCATCTTGATTTAAAACTTTTGTGGGTGCCAAGAAGTTTTTAAAGGTCATTCACCACCGTTTCCTGTGACACGGCCCACCTGAGATTTGAATCAGTTGGATCAGCTTCATTTTCAGACCATGCCTAAAATGAGCTGGAAAAATTGATGGACGGCATGGATATACGACACATGCATCAAAGTGGGCCCCATAGTTAGGGAAACATCCGCTATGGTGGTGTTACCCGGGTAACACCTAATCCGCTCCCCAAGTCCCGTCAATGCGAGGCGGCAGGATGATTACACTGGTGGGAAAAGCCTAGCTGCCTGATTTTTTTCCTGCGGAATCTGGATCATAGGTCTTGTTTTCTTTTTTAAATTTTAGTTTTATTTTATTTTTCTTTTTGTTTCTATCCATCATCCAACAGTGAAGAAACGCTGGCAAAAATGCAACGGTAGCCAAAACCAACTATGGGCCCCTATAAAAGATAAGGATAAAAGGAGCTGCACAGCTGTGAGAATGGGATCACTAGGGGCCGGAACGTGGTGTGGGGCTTGACAATGCCTGTCTTCTCATAGAGGGTGGACCACGCCTCTTGGAGTTCCTATCGTCAGCTGGCTGGCTGCACGTGATACATCTCCCCATGTTTCCATGAAGCCCCCCTTAATAATATGTAGCTAGTTGAGGATTATAGGTCGTCGAGCCACGATCCAAGCTCAGTATACTCGAGTTCTGAGATTTTTGGAAGTCGGTCTGGTCGCTTTTTAATCCAGAAACGGATTGCGTACTGAGTGACTCAATAAACTCCATGGAGCCCACCGTAATGTATGTTTCTTGTCCACGCCATCCATTTGAAGCATATCCAGAGCTCAAGTGGACTACACCACATGAAACAGCGGCATAATGACGTAGACGGTTGAAACCTTTCTAGGGCCCACCCTGATGTTTATTTGTAATCCAACCTGTTCTTAAGGTCACACGAACATGAAGAAAGGGAAGACGAAAAATGTCAGCTTGATCCAAAACTTCTGTGAGCCTTGGAAGTTTTCAATGGTAAGTGTCAATTCCCACTGGTTCCTGTGTTGTGGTCCACTTGAGCTTTGGACATGCTTCAATTTTGGGCTCATGCCCAAAATAAGCCCAAAAAAAATAATAATAATAAAAGGACCAACGGCCTGGATTAGACACATACATCACGTGGGCGAGTTACTCACTACGCAATCAGAATCCCTTAATCTAGACCATGCCCGTTTCACCCTGTTGCCAAGGCAACGATCTCCAATGAGGGATGTGATGGACCATTGGTCGATTGTGTAACCATCTTACCCACCCATAAGAGGCAATGAGTCAGGTTAGTCCATGGGGCAACTTGCCCGACCCACTTCTGACTTGGGTTTGGGCCAGCTAAATCTGGGTTGAGCTCAGGCCAGGAAATGTGGCTATTTAACCATGCCCAACCCAACCTGCCCGTATAAAGTATCAATCGGTTGGGCCAAATGATCCAACCCTAAAGAAGTAATATAAATGTACAAGTATCGCGTAAGTGTGTGGTGCATGCATCCACTGTAATTGGACAGGGCTTAGTGTGCCTTTTGCCACCCATAAACTCTTGAAACCTGAGTTGGGCAGTGATGGGTAAGCCTATCAAATTTCAATTAAAGGGTCGGGTTGTATTGGGCTCGATAAATTTTAAGCAGGTTGGATGGGCCATAGAGTAATGATCGGCCATGGAGTGATAAGATGGTAAGTTGGTTCAGTTGAGAGTTTTTTAAACCAATTTAGCAAATGATTTGGGGTCACCCCTGTTGGAAAAATATGTTGAATTAAATAGACTATTAAAATCGAGAATAAAAAAAAAAAAGATTTTGAGATAGATAAACTTATTGAATTGAGTTGAGGCGTGACTGAGTCTCTCTGCTTGAAATCGAATTTGCTCCCCTTGGACAGCGTTCCAAGTGTAACAGGTTTCCAGAGCAATCGACCTCCAGGATACAACGACTATGACCCGGTCCCAGCGGTGCACTCACTGTACACGGGCTCGAACCACTTGCAGTTTAATCTGAAAGTGCTGAGTTGACTTAGCAATGAACTCAGTAAAAATGTATAAAACCGTATCAGAGAGAGTTTTATAAGATAAAGTATTTTCGTATATATTTTGAAACTGGAATCGGAAGTCTTTATATAGACTCCGAGGTGGTGCATAAGCACCCTTTACAAAAGGTTAGGTCTGTTGGGTTTAGACCCAACAGGGGCGACCAACCGGAAGGGAAGCATCTTCTGGTTTAAAATGAAAAGGCGCAAGTGCGAACACACTTTCGCACATAAAGTCCTGCGAGTACCCATACACACACACCCACGCGAGTACACTTACACCGCACCCGTGCCCACGCCTAGCCCGTCCCGTCGCGCATGCGCACACGGACACGGACTCGGCTCGGCACGGCACGGCTCGGCTCGGCGCACGTGCGTGTGTGGTCAATGGCATAGATTAGAGCTATTGGCATAGCCCCCCCACAGGACCAAATTCACATGGCCCCTGAAAGGGGCTCGAGCCCTAAGCAAAAATACTATCTTATATACAAGATAGTTTACTTTGTCAAATCCGATGTGGGACAAAATTCACAATTCAAAAGTACTTCAACTTTTCAAATTTGGAGGGAAAACACCGAAAATTTAAAATTTAAAATATTATTATTATTTTAAAATAAAATATAACAATCCCCCACATGTTTTAAAATAAAAAAATTTTGAATTAAAGCATAATAGTTATGCAATGGTGCCGGTGTCACCATAGACTTGAACCGACATTAGAGTAAGCAAGACAGGTCTACAGGAATCAGGTGACACCATAGTCTTGAACTTGAATCATTTTAATGTAGATCGCAAGTACATGCCACTTACACAACTCTTTCTCTGCAAGTGATTCTGCGGTTCGGTGTGTTTCGGCCATACACCATTACCTGAATTTCATGAGTGCTCTAGAGAATTCGCTTAGATTCTCATAGGAAGCTGCCTCCACCTCCACACCCATATAGGTGAATTCCATCAAGTGTATACAGCAACTGTATACACCACCAAATATATGGCTATGGATCCATTAAGAGTTCTAAAAACTCATCATTCTTCGTTGCTGCTTGCACTGTACACCATAGAATGGGCTTAAACAACTTAGTGCAATCGTTTACCTCGTGTCTTGTTGTTTACCCATTGAACCTATTCATGGAATCTCCACTTGTATAGGTTGGATTGCCGACACTGACAGCTCATATATTAGGCTTAGCCCCATTCCCTTCGATGTATCATAGACTAACTTTTTAGATAGTCCTTTGGTCAGAGGATCTGCTAGATTCTTTTCTAACCTCACAAAGTCAATAGATATGACTCTATCACGCAACATATGTTTCACAATATTGTGTCTGAGTCTAATATGCCTGCTTTTTCCATTATATATTTTACTTTTTGCTTTCGCTATAGCTGCTTGATAGTCGCAATGAATAGATACGGCGGATACAGGCTTTGACCACAATGGTATATCAGCTAAGAGATTTCTAAGCCACTCAGCTTCTGATCCAGCCTTTTCTAAGGTAATAAACTCGGATTCCATAGTTGACCGAGCGATACATGTCTGCTTGGTGGACTTCCAAGAGACTGCTCCTCCACCTAAAGTGAAGACATATCCACTAGTAGATTTTGTCCCATCTGAATTGATTATTTGCATTCTTCTTTTTGAGCTTGCATTCATTTGCATAATGTCCAGGTTTGCCACAGTTATGACAGTTGCCCTTTTTCTTATTATTTGTCCGATTTGATTCCATAAGATTCACTTTTGAATCTATCTCATTTTTATTTTCTTTTTGGTCCTTGATTCTATTGGCCTCCTCTATTCGTATGTGTACGATAGTGGTTTCCAAAGAAACACCGTTCTTCTTATGTTTCATTCTATTTTTATATTCTTTTCAGGAGGGCGGTAACTTTTTTATTAGCGCTCCTGATAGAAACACTTCATCCAATTTAATTCCTTCTGTCGATAGTTCATGAACTAGACCTTGAAAATCGTGAATTTGATTTGTGACAGATTTATCGTCTGTCATTTCATAGTGAAGGAAATTAGCAATTGCATATTTCTTAGTGCCTGCATCTTTTAATATGTATTTCTTTTCTAAAGCAGTCCATATGTCTTTAGCAGAGGCGTAAGAAGCATACACATCATATAGTTCGTTGGATAAAGAATTTAGAATATAATTTTTACAATTATTTTCATCTGTTATTTCATTTTGATTTGCTGGATCTATAGTAAATGATTCAGATAAAATGTATGAAACTTTCAAGGTGGTCAGAGCGAACATCAATTTCTGTTTTCACCGTTTAAAGGATTGTCCAGTGAACGGTTCGATTTTGGCTAACTCAGTAGAAGTATTTACTGTTACTGTAGCCATAGTCTATATAATTCAACACAAAATTCGATTTCAAGATTGTTGGAAAAATGTGTTGAATTAAATAGACTATTAAAATAGAGAACAAAAAAAAATAAGATTTTGAGATAGATAAACTTATTGAATTGAGTCGAGGCGTGACTGAGTCACTCGGCTTAAAATCGAATTTGCTCCCCTTGGACAGCGTCCTAAGTGCAACAGGTTTCCAGAGCAATCGACCTCCAAGATACAACGACTATGACTCGGTCCCAGCGGTGCACTCACTGTACACGGGCTCGAACCACTTGCAGTTTAATCTGAAAGTGCTGAGTTGACTCAGCAATGAGCTCAGTAAAAATGCTTGAAACCGTATCAGAGAGAGTTTTATAAGATAAAGTATTTTCGTATATATTTTGAAACTAGAATCGAAAGTCTTTATATAGACTCCGAGGTGGTACATAAGCACCCTTTATAAAAGGTTAGGTCCGTTGGGTTTAAACCCAACAGGGGCGACCAACCGGAAGGGAAACATCTTTAAAATGAAAAGGCGCAAGTGCGAGTACCCATACACACACACCCACGCGAGTACACTTACACCGCACCCGCACCCACGCCCAGCCCGTCGCATCGTGCGCGCGGACTTGACTTGGCTCGGCTCGGCGCGCGCGCGTGTGGTCAATGACATAAATTAGAGCTATCGGCATAGCCTCCCACAGGACCAAATTCACATGCCCCCTGAAAGGGGCTCAAGCCCTAGGCAAAAATACTATCTTATATACAAGATAGTTTACTTTGTCAAATCCAATGTAGGACAAAATCCACAATTCAAAAGTACTTCAACTTTTCAAATTTGGAGGGAAAACACCGAAAATTTGAAAATTCAAATTTTATTATTATTTTAAAACAAAATATAACAACCCCAACCCAACCAACATGGACCATTACCACTCTTGTCCACGCCAACACATTAATAAGGTGATTTCCACGTTGATGAAGGGAAAAACAAATATAGACCTAATCGACCACTAATATCTCTTGCCGTATGTTTGGAATCATGTCATAAAATGAACTGAAAAAATGGACATTGTGAGATTGGCCATTTGAAGTAACCTAGAGCTTGACTTAACCCATTTGAACTTCGAAACATTGTGAGATTGGCCATTTGGTGGCAACAGAAATTCAGTTTCTATTAGAATATTCTCTTTTAGAAGCTATCAAGAGTTTCTATAATCATTGCTGAATTAGTTAGATGTCAGAATTTGATTAAAGATCACAAGTGGAAATTGATTTTACCCTTTTAATGATGAACTAAATATGGCATTATTTTCTTAATTTTCAAGTTTTCTATCAATTTCCCCTTAGTAGAAGCCTTTTCAAATTCTCTTACAAAAAATCCTTAAAAGAAAATCATATTATCCTTTTATCGTCAACCCTAGCATAAATTACCAAACCAACCACCCTAACCAACCAACCACCTTAACTAATGAACGAGAGAGTTTCTTTGTTCTTTTAAGAGTCAATCAAAACAAACCATGTTGTATTATACTCATCACCTACCTACTAATAGCTAAGATATCACCACCTTCGTTGATAAATACCTCATCTTCTCTTTTCCACCACATTACAACAGTAGTACCTAACCAATAAAAAGAGCCTTGAAAACTAGGTGATGACGTTCTAGAGAAAATGAAATGTTCTTATTTCCCCTAAACTACTCTCCCAAAAGTTTTTGGTGAGAAGCTTTGAAAACTAGGTGAGAACATCTTAGAGAAAATAGTGAAATATTTTCTTTTCTTTATGATCATCTTCCATGTACAATTAGTTTTATATGAGAATGTCATATGAGTGAGTAGAGCTGTACACGAGTCGAGTCGAGTCGAGTATCGCCCTACTCGTACTCGACTCTTAACGACTGAGCACTGCTCGTACTCGGGCTCTACTCGGCCAACGAGCATGACCCCCTGCTCGAACTCTACTCGCCCGAGTACGAGTTGAGTACGAGTAGTAAATGAGTCGAGTCGAGTCCGAGTTTTCGAGGCGAGTACGAGTCGAGTCGAGTCCGAGTTTTCGAGGCGAGTTCGAGTACGAGCAGAAATCGAGTCAAGTCAATTGCGAGTTCGAGTACGAGTCTGGATTTGAGTCCAATTCGAGCAGGGTTTTCGAGTAACGAGTTCGAGCTTTAAACGAAACAATAAAATATATAAAATGCACATAATTTATGATTAAAAAACTTCGATAATTACATTAACATATTTGCATAATTACATTACATTGTTCAAAATGACAATTTATAACTAATAACCTCTATAAGATGAGTGCCTTCCTGTTCTTGTATTGTCATTTAATCCATCGGAACTGCTGTCTATTTTTTCATATACAAATTGGTTCACTTCCTCTGAGTCAGAAGGCGAAGAGATTTTTTCTTCGTGCTCTTTTATACTTTGAACTAGATTTTTCAAACTTGTTTTATGTGAAGAATTGTATGTAGAACCCAATGCCCTATAAAATGCACCGAGACGAGTCAGGAATTTGAATTTGTTACTCTTTTTCTTCTTCTTATTTGTCGTACTCGACGAGTAACTCGACCCTGCTTCAACATCGTGTTTTCTTTGACTCGAATATCGCTGATGTCTAGAAACATCTTCCTACTGTGTTTTAAGGCGAGTTGGAATTGTTCTTCCTCCAAAGCTTTTAATCTGGCTTCCTCCTCTGCATCTTTTGTGGATGTCATTTGTGTACTAGATCCAGAAGCAGAAGATTTGGATGGAGTGAAAGGCTTTCTATTCGAATCTAACAAGGCTTGAAAAAGAATTTGGACATCCTTAGGGGCATTGGGGCATGGTTTTGTATCACCACCTCGACATGACTAGTGTAAGCGAAAGCGATTAGTCTTGTGTACAAACTTTGTGCCAAACCACACATAATTTTTATTTTTCGAGACCGTGGTGGTGATTCAACTAGGGAAGCATAGTCCCAAATGTTTGTCGGTGGCTCAGATGACGACATATCTACATTCAATTTTTAATAAAAAAAATCAGAATATTGATAAATAAATTGAACTTGATATAGAAACAAAAGAAAACAATATAAATGTATCAAAATTCAAAAATAAAAGCAAATGAACAGGCATATGTAAATAAATATCAAAGATTCAAAGTCTTCCAAACCACATTCCAAAAAGACCAATACTTTCATGTTTGCAGTTGCAGTGAAATAATATTACAGATCATTCAACATTCAGCCAAAAAAATTGAAAAACTGAAAATAATTACTGATATGTAGGTAGAGACTCGTCACAAATCTCAATTTCCTCTTCTACATCATCATCATTCATATCTCCTCCCCATATCAGGCGCAACCAATCTCGCGTACAAATCAACGCTTCAACTGTGTTTGGCGAAAGTGAGCTTCGATACTTGCTCACAATCCTACTCCCTATACTGAATGCGGATTCTGATGCCACTGTTGAAATTGGTATTGATAATATGTCCCGTGCCATCACAGATAATGTAGGGTATTTTGATTCACTAACCCTCATCTTCCACCATTCCAACACATCAAATTCAACTCACACTACGATTGGCTCCTTGAGGTACATTTCTAACTCTGATTCCTTAGTATCAACTCTCATTCGTGCTTGTGCCAAATATGATATGTATTCATTTAGCACATCCGGATTACCAGGTACAAAAATATTTGCATCTCTACTTTCTTCAACACCCGCTGCAGGTAAAGTATTAACATACGATTTGTACAGATCTTCAAGGGCTTGACGAACCTTAGATGCCTCTGCTGCCGCTCTTTCAGTAGGATAAAGCTTCATGAAAATAAAGCTAACCAATCCCATATTACAACGAGGATAAAAAATAACTGCCAAGGATATCAACCAATGACATTCGTCATAGTATTTATCGAACTTTGTCTTCATACCAACTGTCATCTGGCGTATGAAATCTGGACCCGTACTGGCATTTTTCTATATAGCATCCTTAATCTTCCAAAGAGACGGAAGAAACAGATTCGCAGTTGGATACTGATTCCCAGAAAAAATCTTCGTGCAATCGTAGAAAACTTGGAGAAATGTGTGAACTTGTTGTGCTTTGGCCCAATCATCTGTGCTCAGCAACCAAGAATACGTTCTGTCACGCGCCGCGTATTCAGGAAATGCAAGCTGTAATTCCATTACCGCATCTAACATTTCATAGGTCGAGTTCCAACATGTACAGACATCCAACTTCAACATTTTTTTAGATGGCACATTCAAACGTTGGATGATGTCATTCCATACACTCAGTCTCGATGGCGACCCCCTTATATATTTCACACTTTCTCTTATGTTCTCTATAGTATCGTCGGTTGCTTTCAGCCCTTCTTGTACAATCAAATTTACGATATGGGCACAACATCTGACCTGGAATATTTTTCCTTCAAAAAATAAATTTCCTGTAGCCCTGAACTGGTCATGTAAGCATGAAATGACACTGTCATTTGCTGAAGCATTTTCTAAAGTTATTGCTAAAATTTTCTTCTCAATGCCCCAGTCTTCTAGGCAACTGTAAATGCAATCTGAAATAAGTAAACCAGTATGTGGAGGAGGAAGGTATTTGAAGTTCAAAATTCTCTTGCATAGTTTCCAATCCTTATCGACATAGTGAGCGGTTAATGAAATGTATCCTTTTCTTTGATTGGACGCCGTCTATAAATCAGAAGTTAAAGCTATTCTGATCACTGAAGTCAAAACTTCTTTCAGTTTCATCTTCTCCTTTGCGTACATCTGCATGCTTTCTCTCTGCACTGTGATGCGGGAGACATTCTCAGCCCGAGGGTTAAGGAATTGACAGAAAGCCCTAAACCCTTTACTTTCAATCATTCTGAAAGGTTTTTCTTTCAAAATCACTAATCTAGCAAACCACTCATTTAGCTTCTCCTTGTCAAACTTATGAGTGGACACTACGCCTTGGGAGTCGTCCCCTTTTGACTTCGTAAATGACAGCGTCTGTTGACCGGGAGGAGGGAGTCTTGCTTTCTTAGGACACATCTTCAAATATCTAATTAGATGTGTCGTAGATCCTCCTGGAATCTTGCTGAATAAACCTTTGCAGTTAATATACTTTATCTTCTGTACACCGTTAACTGTCACATCTTCGAAATCATCCCACACTGGCGATCTTTTCTTCTTCCCTTTGCATGCGGTTGACGTGTCTGTGTCTTTCTCTACTATTAGAGGGGATGTGGCCGATACACCCATTTCAGGGGTATTTAGGCTTTCGTCTTGACTAGCCATCTATAAAATAAAGTTCTCGATATGTTATACGGCTATACCTAGGGTCCTAGATGGCTAGAGCGCTAGACGGGCATAATTACTTAACTGTCTAAATCAGTCACCCATTCAAAGTTAGATGGATTGTAATGTTTCATTTTCCAATTTAAATGTTACGCCGAAATTTCGGCAGCATCTCCCCTCATCTCTCCAGAATATATTAATCTCGTATTTGATTCCCATGTCAATTATCAACACAAAGTGTGGACATTTGACGACGGAAATAAATATATGAAATATATCCAGAGAGAAAAAGGAGAGACGAAACCAGAACAGGCATATGCATTTAAATTAGAATAAATGAAGACATTACAATTTATCTAACCCTAAACTGTCCAAAAAGGGACAATTTGAGCAATTTCTATGCATCCAAGAACACACTTAATCTATGTCTGGCAACATAGAAATCCTCAAATGGGCAACTAATTATCTTATATTACAACTAGAATAATAAAAATAATAATAAAACCTAACAATCAAACAATAAATGAATTAAAAGTGCAATTTGAAGAATGAATGCTAAGTGTAATAACTATTTCTAAGATGGGTAGGTCCACATCAATTGTCCACATAATAATAAAACCTAACAATCAAACAATAAATGAAAGAATGCTAAGAATTTTTAATAATATATTCGATCTGGACCATCAATTGTCCTAGCTATTTCTAAGATGGGTAGGTCCACATCACACAAAACAACGGTGGTGATTGAATGCCCAACATTAAAAATTTCTTGGGGGGCAGAAAAGTTCTGGACCAAGCTGATATTTGTATTTTCCCTTCATGCAGGTCTTTGTGACTTGATGAACAGGTTATATACAAAATTACAAATAAACATTACAGTGGGCCTAGGATGTTTTTAATGGTGGTCATTCAATCACCACTGTTTTCATGTTACGCGGTCCATCTGAGATATGTATCTGCCTCATTTTTGTAGCTCATTATCTGAAATAATGATGTAAAATGAATGGATGGCCTGGATAAAAACATATTACATACATCAATGTGGGGCCATAGAGCACCGTCCAGTAACAACTCAATACATAAATGCAATCCTTGTATGTGACATTCAATACATGACACGACTTTCCTACCAATGTGCCAGCTGTGTGTAAAATCCTATCCATGCAAAATGTGGGCCACCCCACAGAGATTAGCTAGAGGAAAAAAAAGAGCCGTCCATTCATCAGGTGAGCAACACCGTTAATATCAATGGACAGCTGATGGACTGATTGAATGTACATGTTTGGTACACCTAATTTGTAAATTAATCAGATTTTCTCTCTAATTCATCATTTTTGTTGGGGTCTATCATTTACATGGATCAGATGTTCTACGCAAGCAATAAAATGGCCGAAAAAAGCTCTTGTATGTTAAAGTTCAAATACATTGTTCAGAATCATCCGCCGTCCAGCTTGAACAGCATACACACAAAATGGTGGGCCCACCACAAGAAAATCTGCGGACAGACAGGGGCACTGGACACAAAATGGTGGACCCCAACACATAAATTCTGTAATCCATCAAAATCAACATCGGAAAGCAACAGATTCAAAACAAAATTCTTACCTGATGGACGGACAGGGGCACCGGGCAGGGGTGGGACGAGTTGCGGACAGGGCAGGGCAGGGACGAGCTGCGGACAGGGGCGTCGGGCAGGCTAGAGATAGGGGCACCGAGCAGGGTAGGGACAAGCTGCACCGGACAGGCCGTAGGGACGAGCCGCGCTCGGCAGGGGGAGAGAGAGAGAGAGAGAGAGAGAGGAATGACCGAATGGATAGTAGGTTAGTAGCCTAGTAGGGAGTAGGGACGAGCGCTGGACGATGGGAGGGAGGGAAGGAAAGGGTAGGGTTTGGTTTTTCGATTTGGCCGGGGCAGGCAAAAGCTGAAAGCAACCGAGAATAGGGCTGAGTTGTATATTATATATGGCCCTGGTCGAGCACCGAGTCGAGCACCGAGTTGAGTACCGAGTCGAGTACTATCTTGCTCGTACTCTACTCGAACACAAAACGAGTAGGAAAAAATTACTCGTACTCGGCTCTAATACCTGACGAGTCGAGTAATCCGAGTCGAGTCGAGCGAGTACTCGAGCCTTAGTTTGCTCATGTACAGCTCTATAAGTGAGTGCAGATTGAAGAGCTCCAATTATCTTCTCTAACTCCAAATTCCATAAAGTAGAGCCCCAAAATGTGCCTCACACCTTCTTTTCTCATAATTGAGGCTCTTATTCAAAATCAATGAATCTCTACCACTTAATATTATACTGTTTCTAACATGAGGTGGATTTCAAAATTTCAGCGAGTGACAAATCCATAAACATTTTTATCTCCTCATTCTCTTTAAGGTGAACTCGACCAATCTATTCCACAATGCCCAAACAAGCCATATTTTTACAACACGTGAAATCTGATAGGGCATCCTGTCATGATTAGATGGTGACTAAGAGTGACCCCCTTCTGCTTTAACTTCTTTGGATAAGCCCAAGTATGGGGGCGTGGCTATGCTTGTCTTCTTATCGAGGAGTACTGGGGCATGGGCTGTGTGGGACTCAAATATCTGTTACCTTCTGGGGTTCTATCGATGACTTGGCTGGCTGTACTTGATACATCTCCCCATTTCTAATCAACCGGCTTCATAATATCTAGCTAGTTAACGAATCATAGGGTCGACCTGGACCCACCGGCGCCCATGGGCAGTATATACTTGGGGTTTTGTTTTTGAACAAGTGACTCCTGTGGTTCGTTAATCCAGATCCTGTTGCATACCGCCATGGGTGCAAAAAATCTCCTTAACAGGACAATCATTTACCATTTGAGCGTCTGAGCGACAGATCAACAGTTGAGAAGTGATAACATCAATGGTGGAGAAGTCCCACGAACATGTGGCTATGACCTTACCGTCTAATAAATTTCTGTGACGTGATTCATAGTGGCATGCAGTAGACCAATGTCTGGTTATGAAGCCAATACTCGAGCGGAGGAGTGGTAATGGATCAGGTGGGCCCGTGGGTCAACTTGCTCGACTTGCTTCTGAGGGGGTTTTGGCCCAGCTCAATGAGTTATGGGTTGAGATCAGAAATAGATAATATGCTCAAGGTCGAGCTATGATTTAACTCTAGTGACCTAAATATAAGTCATCAATGTAAAACTCAGACATTCTCAACCCATTTCTGGCCCAAGTCATTCAAAGCCTCAGGTCGAGAAAAGCCAGAACTCTTCCAATTTGCATGAACACTGATATGGTTGATCAGTCATTAGGGCCTGTTTGGATGCACTTCCTCATAATGGGAGTTTCTGAGGATGGGGTATTTAAGCCTTTTTTTTTTGGTGGACTCGCAAAAACTAATCTTATTGGTTTTGCTAAGTTGGTGTTTTAGTACCCATTTTGTTGAGCGGAGGATGAGACGGAGGTTGGTAAAATGCTTCCAATCTCACATTATCCACTACTGTTTTCATCAAAACTGCATTTAGGCCCCGTTAGGAAGGTGCGTCCAAGTGGGCCCTTTGTTTTGACAATCCAGACCATTGATCTAAATTTAGTCCAGGCATAGATGGAGAGCCCCAAAAATCTCCTAAATTGAAAGATACCATCAACACGTATTAGGACTCTTTTTACTGGAATATGGACCATTTTTTGCATTTCTACCTTTGGCCAAGAAATCGAAAGATTAATATCGTTCTATTCATCCAGCATTGCATAAACCAAAAACATAGTCCGGATTAGCAATTCCGTGGGCTCCACTTGTCAGAATACAAAACCTGTGAATAGAGTGTAAAGACATGGCGGTGTATTATATAATTCGTTCTTTTCTAATGTTTAGGATTAGAGGGGGACCCTGGACCCATATGCATCCACTTGCAGAACAGACATTTCGCTGAGACTGCATAATAATGTCTGATAAAGGCTTGTCGCCTGCCTTCTGAGACTATCCCCAGTAGGTAAAGCTATCCTTTTTTCAAGTATATCTTAATTTACACATGGGATGCATGAAAGTAGAGTGATATGTAATGCCTTTTTTTTTTATAACACTTTATACCTTACTTTAGGGCTTGACTGATGAGTTGGAAATATGATCCTAAGGAACTGCATGACCTGCTCACTTGGACCAGTTAGGCTAAAGGGATTTTTTAGTGACTCCACCCATTTTGGTTGGAGGGTGAGGTACAACTAGGGCTGTCAAAAGGTTGGGTTCAGATCAAGTTCTACATTACCTGTACCTGGGCTAACTGGGCCCAGTCTAGTTCTTGAATACCCGGACCCAGATCCAAAAAGGTTCGAGTACCAGTTGGGTATCCATCGTTCTTTGTATCTAGATTTCAAGTTGGGCTCGGAAAAAATAAGAGCATTTACATGGTTGAACTCACCCAATGGATGGATTAGATTGCACGTGCATGTGCCACTTTAACAAATATGTGGTGTGTGAATGGGTTCTGTTTCCTGTGTGGCTTAGGAAATAATCTCACTTCATAGCTAAAATCAATGTGTATTATTAAATATATATGATTGTTCTATAAAAACTAACCGACCCAGTGTGACTTACCCACGTATAATCAGGTCCATCACATGGAGTCGACCTGAACACACTAGATCCAAATTTCAACCGGGTCAAAGTGAGGTCTGAGCCCAAAAGATGGGACTTGGACCCACTAAGATTGGGTCAGGTCCATCTGATACCCACAGGTCCGGGTACCCATTGACAACCCTAGGTGCTACCAGCTACCGTCCACTCCCTCCCAAGTTTTAAAACATTAGACCGCTAATGATGGGCCACGCCACACCAATCCTTCTAATGATGCATCATGGCGCTGTAAAGGGTTATTATTGCTGCAGGTTTTTCATCGTGCGCCATAGATGATAAGTATATTTCATTTTTTTAAAAAAATGATGAAAGAGACGTTCAAAATATCATATGAAGCATCACACGCATTCTCAGTATGACTGGATACACTCTGATCATGTCACTATGAAACGTGTTTTCATACTAGACAAATTTTATTTTTTTTTTTCCCGGAGCATGGACGCATCAATGACCCAAACAAGGTACGAATAGTAAATTTTCATGGATTCCTGGAGTTGGGATACAAAACGATGGTACTTTGAAGAGTTGATTGGGAGAAAGTTGAAGAGTAGAGGTCGTTGGGCATCATGAATAATTCTATGTGAATTGGAATCTAAACTAGAATTAGCATAAAATACATGTGAATTAGAATTCTAAATGGTGTTTGGCACTATGGATCGGATATGGATTTCATGTAAATTTAAAATTTGTGTTTGGTACATTTCTTCATGCATGACATACATTTCACTAAAATTTTAAAAGTGACCTATGGTAAGGCTTATGTGAAATCCACTCCAATTAGCAGGTGCGTTGCTCCATATTAAACGTAAGGCCCAAAACTCAGCTTGGTTCGTGATTCATATGGACCATACAATTGTAAACAATATATAGGTTATACCTCTCCCAATTGTTTCCCTTTGTATGGCCCACCTAAAGTTGATTAGGGTGGATTTCACTTGAACATTAAGGTAGGGCATACTAATTCTTGAAGTCAAGTAAGTCATTTTTATGGAAGACATGTCTAGGCCTTAAATATTATGTTATATAGATACTATGATGTTTATACGTACAATCCATCCCAATCACCAGGTGCATTGCTTTTTTTTTTTTTTTTTTTTACTTGATTACCTTTTTTTTTTTTTTTTCAAAACAGACTATCCATTTCTGAGGAACTGACTTTACAGAGAGAGGGACACTCAGGAAAAACAAACCCGAGGCCCAGCAAACCAACTCAAGCACATTCGGGAGGGCCCCAGGAATATACACTTTCGGGGGGGGGGGGGGGCTCTCCTATCGTAAGGAAAGGAAAAAGAAAAAAAAAAAAACTGGGAAAAGACTAACTAAGACATCCGAACCGAACTTAAACCAGTCCTGTCAAGCACCAGCTCCCCTCGGGTGAGTAAGGGGAGGTCCGCAGCATCCTCAAAAATCCTGGACTGCTGGTTGGAGCTAGCCCAGCGGGCCAGGCTGTCAGCAACCTTGTTGGCTTCTCTCATGGAGTGCTTGATTGAAATGCTGTCTGCTGAACAAAGTGTTGCAAAATGACTCTTCCAGTAATAAACGCACCAGGGAGCATCCTCCGAGCTGGTTAACATGTCAACTACTACGCGACAGTCACTCTCCACCTCCACCGAGAGGAGCCCTTTGCGCTTACATATTTGAAGACCATAGATGACTGCTTTCGTTTCTGCCAGAAAGCTCGATCCCTGCCCGTAAGCTCCGTAGAAGGTGAATAAGAACTCGCCCTTATCCCCACGGCAAACCCCTCCACCGCCAGAAGGACCAGGATTGCCCCTTGAAGACCCGTCGATGTTCAGCTTCACTCTCCCCTGGTTGGGCATAAACCACTTCACAAAAGACAGAGAATGCTGATGGGGAGAGTCCATCGGGAGGTGAAGGTCCAATAGGGCGTCCCTATCAGCCTGGTTTTTACTTGCTGGAAGGGGGAACGTGGAAGAGATGAGAGAAAACCAGGATCGAACCTGGTGGATGGCCTGCTGCGCAGCGGATGCGACCCCTTCAAAACGATAGGCGTTCCTAGATTGCTAGATCTCCCAGAGAATCAGGGCTGGGGCTAGCCCTCTTAAGACACCCAAGGGAGAAGAGCCGCTAGCCATGACCCACCAATGCGAGGCCCTCCCGCCTATGGATTGGTTGGGCAAGAAAGAGACTGAATGAATGGAGGAGAAGTGGCTCCAAATGGCCGAAGCAAGCTCCCCCTCAACAAAAAGATGATCCAGGGATTCCTCCCTACGGCAGGGCTGCTTGCAACAATTGCAGGAGGAGGCCATATGAATCCCCTTCTTTTGAATATTTAAGTCGACTGGGATGGCGTTGTTCAAAATTTTCCAAACAAGAGTTACAATTTTTGGAGGAAGGTGTGGGAGCCAAGTCCACTTGGCCCAAAAACGAATTTGGCTGTGACGTCGTGAGAGCCGCCAAGCGGATCTGATGGTGAACTTCCCCGACTTCTCTCTGGCCCAAACTACTCTATCTCTGCCCTGGTTAAGCTTCAGCCCTTCCACTGTCACATGGATTCGCACGGAGTCTGGAAGCGTGGCCGGCAACGGAGTAAGCAGTCCCTCAGGCCCTAAAACGTCCTTAATTTTCAGGTGAAGGGAAGAAAGAGGGATATTACCCAGGTTCTGAGCCTTGAGAGGACCTAGCCCCGTCCAGTTTTCATCCCAAAAATTGCAATTACCATCCCCCAGAAGTAAGCGGGAGTTAGCGACGAGGAGATCACGAAGCTTCGAAACCTTCTTCCACGATGGGGAGTCAGACCGCTGGTGATTGGAGGCAATTCAGGCCTCATTTATTCCGTACTTGGAACGCATGAAAGATCCCCACAGGCTGTTCTCATGGCCGAAGAAGATTGACCAAGCACTTTTCAGTTTGAGGGCCGCGGAAACGTCCTTCAAGGCCCTAATCCCCAACCCTCCCTCAATGGTAGGGGAAGAGAAACACCAGGTGCATTGCTTAATTTGAGCTGTATGGTCCAAATGTCAAATCGCTTTGTAATTCAAGTGGGCCATATGAAGAGAAACAATTAACCCTCACCCTCTAAACCATTTCCTTTCATGTTGCCTATATGAATTGATGATGGTCTCAATTTTTTTATCCCTAGGCTTACATTGTAGCTTTGTATCTCACAATTGGAGTGGATTTCATATAATCGTTCATGATGGCCCTGAAAAAATCGAGGGTGGGTGTCTCTCGTGGCTTTTTTACTGGTATTACCTACTTGAATTACATACGAAATTGATTTTTGGACTCTATGGTTAAATTAAGGGAACACACTTAGGGCCTGTTTGGATAGTTAGTTGCTTAAGATAAGTTACTTATACCACAAGTAGCTTATCTTAATTTCTACTTATTAAAAAGATAAGTATGTTTGGTAAACGACCTACTTATCAGCTTCTCCTCTCTTTGGTCTCTCCTATGCCTCTCTTCAGTAGCTTATGAAAAGAAGAAAAGCTTAAAAAAATAAACTGAAGTGACTAAGTACTTTTAAGTAAAAAAGTTACTTATAACTAATCATAAACCAAGCTTACTTATCTACTAATGTAAGTAGAAAAAATAATTTATTTGGTGGTATCCAAACGAGTCCTTAGTGATCGAGGTGGATTTCATGTAAACAAGATAGTTGAGGCTAATCAATTCTTAAAGCAAGCATAATGTTAATTTTGGTGCTGCCATCATCCGTGATAAATGGTGGTAATGGGATTTAAAAACATAGCTATTGGAAAGAAATTTGAAATGGGTGAAACGGTGGTGAAAGCAATTCATTTAACACCATCGTATCACTCTCCAAATATACTTACTTTATGCCTTTACCACCAATTCCAACCCTTTATCATTGTTTCCATGGTGCCAAATGACCTGTAAGTGAAATGCAAATTATAGACTTTTGATCTAATGGATATTGGGATGCCTTAAATTTATTTTTATTTTTTTAAAGAGACTCCTAATTCATGCTTCATGGGACAGAATAGTAGATATTTAAGTAACAACATATTCATTAAATGAGAATATGACATAGGGATGAATGCGATGAGGTCGAGCACCATCTTCCTTAAGAGGATAATTGTCTCGAATCTACAGAACTTCTCTTGACTCCTCACAAAGGCTTCTCGAATCCACAAAAAAGAAAGCAAGCAAAATAAAAAATAGATTCTTTAAAATTTGAAATTGATTAATGAATGAAATAAACGAGTTCACAGCCCCTTTAAATAGGGGTAGCAAGCAATGGGATAGAAATCAGAAGCAAACTATAACTAAAACTCCTAGAATTCGCAACTTACTATAAATAGTAAACTTACTATTTATAGATAGTCGTGATGTCTACTAGTGCACAGGGTTTTCGGCTAAAAAAAGTAAGTGTCCTATTTGGCTTCACCAAGCTGTTCTCCTAATTATTCTAAGCACTTTTCATGTTGGACACAACTCCTAAAGCCCAACAGATGAAGAGTTATAATCAAGCTAAAACTTACTATTAATAGTAAAAACAGAATTAAAATAGAGAAACGACCGTCAATCTAGGGGTATTTCGTAAATCCAACATAGCGGGGTTGGTTGGCTAAAGTAGCTCGTTCTACCCAAAAATCATACATTTTACGCCTAATAACTCATTCTGGATTGTGAGATATGCTTGATCTAAGGTCCGACGGTCCGGATCACTTTTGTCGTCCATTGGGCCTTTTCTGATCCATCTTGGCCATGAAACTGTCCGCAACCTGCTCTACATCAGAATAGCTTAAATGCAAATGTCAAGATGGATGAGCAACCAGATAAGGAAAGATAAAATTAGAAATGAATGTATTTCAAGAAATTAATAGTGAAGTAAGAAATAATAAGCCAAGGGAAGAAGACTTGAATAGTTTAGTCTTGTGCAATAGAGATCAGGAACTATGCTGGTTAGGAGTGAGTTGATGTAAGTTAAAGGCTCAAAATAATGTAAATAGAGGTAGTAAGAAAAGACTTAAATGATTTATGATCCAACTGAGGTTATGTCGTTCATAGAATCTAATGGTAGAACATGATTAATTTATGTAAACAACGGGCTGTGCTCTTATATAATAATTCCTATTATCAACAAGTAATGATATAAGAACTAAATGCCTTAAGGAACACACATTTAAGGGATCTTATTGGTCACCCCTTTGGTAAATTTTCATTTGGGCATCAATAGATTTTTATTTTTTTTGAAATATGTACTTAAAATGCATTAAATTGAGAAAACAAAAACAAAGAAGACAAAAAAACAGAAAGAGAAAACAAACAAACAACAAAACAGAAAGCCAAAAGAAAAAAACAAACTGAGAGAGAAGATCCGCCGAGATAGCAGATCAACCAAACTTAGATCAAGAACCTAAAAAACGCAGATCAACGGCCTTTAACACTTCAACCTGAGAAGCCCACTCAATCAGGGCCTTCTTCGACTTGGAGGCAACGAAGTCAGTGGAATGAACTTCATCTCTGAGACATATATTGTTGCGCTACTCCCAAACGAACTACCAAATAGCAAGCACAGACATCCCCCATATCTTGGTTTTAACTTTGCCGATGAAGACCCCCTGCCACGCTTGCAAAAAAAGGTCCACCTTCTTGGGAAAATAGAAACTGATGTTGAAACACCCTAAGAAGTCGACCCAAATTTGGGAAATAAAAGAGCAGTGATCCAGTAGGTGATCTACTAATTCCTCGTGTTGCATGCAGCACAAGTAGATGTTAGGAATAGACATCCCTCTTTTTTGAAGATTGTCAATGGTCAGAATCTTCCTATGTCCCACAAGCCAGCCAAAGACTAACTCTAGGAGGAACCGCATATTTCCATAAAAAATTAACCCCTCTGGCCTGATATTGAGTTATGGAGGAAGAGATGAGAGGATATAAAGAGGAAACTGAGAATGTGCCTGACTTGCAATGGTTCCAAACCAGCCTGAAGGAAGACGAAGTGGAGGGGGTGCTCAAAGAGATACACTCCAGCAACTCAGCGTATTCCTTGACCTCCCAATCTTGTAAATTGCGCCTGCAAGCGATGCTCCACACAACGCTATTACCCACTATCTGATAGCAATCATTCACAAAAACTGATTTGACTGGGATGAGGGAGAATATGTGATGAAATCTGACTTTGAGAGTACAGCCCCCCACCCATTTGTCTTCCCAAAACCAAATGTTTGCCCTGTCACCAAGATCAAAGCAGATGCTGCTAAGGACCTCTCTTTTGGTCTTAAGAATGTCCTTCCAAATAATAGACGCCCTATAGGCGGAAGAAGCTTTAGTCCACCAGCCCCCGATAGATTCCCCATATTCATGCTTAATAACAACATTGTAGAAATCTTCCCCTTTTCATCCTCAATCTCCAGATCCATTTGCTTAATAAAGCTTGGTTCATGGACTTGAGGTCCCTTAAGCCAGTTCCTCCATCTAGGGTCCGCCTACAGACGTCCTTCCATTTCATAAGATGAAATTTATTGCTAATGTTATTTCCGTGCCAGAGAAAATCACGTCTGCATTTTTTGATAGATGCCAACACCGAATTGGGGCATTTGAGGAGCGACATAAAATAAAAAGGGAGATTGGAGAGGGAAGCTTTGATTAAGGTTAGGCGACCTCTTAGAAATAGGTACCGACATTTCCATCTAGCCAGCAATTTCCCAACCCTGAAAACCACTTTCTCTCACATTCATATAGGAGGCCTTCTAATACACATAGGGAGACCAATGAACGAGCAAGGAAGAGAGGCTGGAGCACATCCAAATTGGTCTGTTAGGATCGCAAGCTCAGCACTGTTTAGATTAATGTTGTACACGTAAGATTTATCCAGATTTATTCTTAAACTAGAGTCTGCCTCGAAATAGAGAATGGTAGTATGCATATTAAACACCTTTCCAACCTCGGCTTCCAAAAAAAGAAGGGAATCGTCAGCATACTGGATTATCGGAATGGACTCCTCATCCCTTTAATCCTTATACCACTCACCACTCCTTCCGACTGACCTCTGTGGAGCATCTTAGAGAGAGATTCCATAATAATTAATGAGAACAAAAAAGGAGAGAGGGGATCTCCCTGCATGAGTCCCCTCGAGCTTTGAAAAAAGCCTTTAGGAGAGCCATTTAAGAGCATCGAGAAAGAAGCTGACCCTATGCATTCCTTGATCCAAAGACACCACTTCAGCGCGAAACCTATACGCTTCATGAGATAGAGCAGAAATAACCAATCCACATGATCATACACCTTTTCAATTATGTCAAGCTTACACATCACAGCCTTTGTCCCGGAAGAGGAGGTTGAATCCAAACACTCGTTCACGATGAGGGCAGCGTCCACAATATGTCTGGCGGCAATGAACGCACACTGGCTTCCAGAGATGACCCTATCAATCACACGACTCATCCGAATAGTAATGATTTTTGCTAGAATTTTATAAGGGCTACCGAACAAGTTAATCAGCCTGAATTCCTTCAAAGAGGCAACGCCAGGGACTTTAGGAATGAGAGCAATGAACGAAGCGCTGAAGCTTTTAGAGATCTTTCCATTGCCATAAAACCCAATAAGAAAATTCAGCACATCATCACGTACTATCTCTCAGAAATGTTAAAAAAAAGGATAGGAAATCCATCCGGCCCAGGAGCCTTATCCCCTGCCATGTTATCAATGGCGTGCTTAACCTCTTCCAAAGAGAAATAGGCTTTAAGCAGATTCGCGTCTTCTTCCGATAGGCATTCAAAGTTTAGGTCTTCCAGGAGCGGCCTCTGCCAATTTTCAGTAGCAAACTGATTGGATAAATAAGAGACAACTTCATATGCGATTGCATCTCTGTCATCAATCCAGACCCCATCCACCATAAGGGAGATGAGTCTGTTGGAGGAAGCGTGAATACTTGCCATGTTATGAAAAAAATCTAGTATTACGATCACCTTCTTTCAACCAACTGATACGAGCCTTCTGTTTCCAAGAAATCTCCTTTTCCAGTGCCCTGTTTGCCAAATCTTGAATAATGTGGATCCTGCGGGACATGATGTAGGGAGACAATGGAGTCCCCTCAGCCATAGAATTATTCTAACCCAGTTCAAATAGGAGGGGCTTTGTTTCCTTCTCCCTGTCTAGGTAGAGACTTTTTCTCCACTTCTTCAAATATTCTTTTAGGCATTTTAGTTTGAATTGTAAATTAAAATCGGCATAGCCCTCAACTGAATGCTCTGCCCACCAGCCTGAAACCATCTGATGAAAGCCTGCAATCTTCAGCCAAAAAACATCAAAATGAAAGGGCTTAAGACCCCAATTTTGTTCCTCCACCTCCAACAGGATAGGACAATGATCCGACGTGACCCTGGGAAGAATAAATTGGGAAGACAATGGAAAGATATCGAGCCAGGATGGGGAAATAAGAATCTGTCAAGTCTGGACATAAAAGGAATGGCGCGACCGTTTGACCACGTGAATCGGGAGCCATTTAAGGGAAGATCTATAAGCTCTTGATCGTCTATCCATCGAGAGAAAGAGGATATAGCAGTGGACGCCGAGTTCCTGTGAGACTTCTCCTTCGAGAAACGAGTGATATTAAAGTCCACTATGTGGTAACATGGGCCATCGAAAGCCTGGATGGATGCCAACAATTCTTCCTAGAATAGAGGTCTCTATGCGTCTTAGTTAGGGTCATACACCACACAGAATAAGTAATTAAGACCCGTAGAAATATGTTGAAGCTTGAACATCATCGAGAACGACCCAGTCCAACTATCTTGGACTGCCCATAGAGTTGATCTCCAAGCAAGAATAATACCACCCGAATTGCCCACTGTTGAGGGTCAAATATTACATATTAGACCCCAGATATTGTCTGGATTTACGAACATAATATTGTTTAACGGCCGATTTAATGATGTTTATGCTGCAGGTTGAATTCAGGAGCTTGAGCTGAAAAAGGATGCTAAAAGCTTGGATTTAACGCTCTGATGATCACCAAGGCAAGGGACGGACTCCAGGGACTAAGATCGACAGATATGCACACCAGGGACCCGAGAAATTCCAGCTGTTCAACTTCAAATGGCGCGAAATTGGTGTAGAATGCAAGATCATAAGGTTTTCGCCATCAGATTGAAACGAAACTTCATACATGGCCTGGGGACCATAAATGAACCGTACACGTCAAATTTTAGCTCCCAAATCCCTGTGAAAGTGCCTAAAATGACAGATCAGCCTATGAAATCTTGATTTGGGGCCCGCCTGGTATCCGGATATGCTCCAGTTTTGGTCCCAACCGTTTAAATGTTATGAGAAAGGAGATGAGCGGAGCGGATTTCTCAAAAAGATCAGAGTGGATCCCACATGTACAGATACATGTACATAGTGCATGTTTATCGACTGTGCACCGAACCTGAGGAAGTCGGTCAGCATACGCTGACCGACTCCCATTGAAAAAAAAATAGAAAGTCCGTTTCGGACTCTGCTGTGAACCGAACAGAGATGCCATTTGTCTACAATGGACCCCACCCTTCGTAGAAAACGTTGATCTGGACCATCCATTGGTCTCCTAACATGCTTCTTATCACTGCCTAGATGGCAGAATTTCAGACTATAGCGGATGATGGTTTTTCAACCGTTCAAACACGGGTTGGGCGGCAGCAAGAAAAGCTCTGTGGGCCACACCGAAACTAAAAAGAAATCGACCCTTCCCGACCAAAATTCCAAGGGAACACGCTGTACGGAGTGGATTTCTCAAAATGATAGTGACTTGGGGCCCACTATCATCACAGCGATCATGCGACTGCTCTGTTTCGCAATCTGACTTGTGGACGGAGCTGTGTGGGCCACCACCGTGCATCAAAAGTTGAATCCGGACCGTCCGTGAGTCTCACCTGGCCCTGCTCACTCAGGCCTAGGTGTCGGAATCACACTAGGCGGTGAAGAGTGGTTTCCAATCGTTCAAACACAAACGGACGGTGGAGCAAGTAATCAAGTGGGCCGCGTCAACGAACAACGAAAACCGTTCAAGTCCGACCGATTTCTCGTGAATAATCCAATGGACGGTGTGGATTGTCCCACAAAACTTTGAAGCGGGCCCCACAACAGTACAGTCGCAGGACTTTTCTTTTCCTGCGTGTGCGTTGCTTTGCGTAACAGCTACGCACCGTTTCTGGAAAGATGCGTAAACTGACTCCATACAAGCCACCGACCTCCCTTGCTAATATAAAGGGAAGAGAAAGAGAGAGGAGGAAATCGATCAGATCTAGGGAAAGCTGTGGGTGGACGTGGAAAGAGGAACAAAGAGAGAGGAAGAGTTCTTTTTCTTTTGAGATTTTATTTTATTTTATTTATTTTATTTTTATGTGAGATCTAGCCCACTCATGTGCGGCTAAACCTCTTAGCTAGGGCTAAGAGGTGAAGCTTGTAGCGTGATGGGAGAGACTTTGCTTGTTCCTTTTGTTTAAGACTGAACTGATGGTTAATTTTAATTTTATTAATGGAATGTTTTTAGTCTTTAATGGTCTGTTGTGACTGAAATTATAGTGGGTCTGCGATGACTTTGAGTATTTCTTTCTCTTTTTTTATGTTTATGATGTTAGGAAGCCCTGTTGTTCACCATCGTCTCCTGGGCATGGTCGGATGACAGTACCCTTCCTAACTTTCATAACATGTTGATTGGTTGGTAATTAGTTTAATTCTGTTGTTTGCTATAGTCTCTAGGGCATGGTTTGGTGACGGAATCCATTCTAATTCATATACCTTTCATCTCTTGAAAACTAGATCAATGACAGTTCAGTAAATTTCATGATTCATGAAACAGGCATAAGATCTCCCTGATCTCTACAAGTGGATCCTCTGAATTCCTAGTTACTCTTCTCTGATATCTTCTAAGTTTTAGATTAATTAACCTACAATTATTTCACAATTGCTAGTTAATTTAGATTTCATCTCATTTTAGTTTTAATTCTATTTAGTTTTAGATAACGTACAAGTTTCAGTCCCTTGGGATTCGACCTCGGTCTTACCGAGTTATTACTACATCACAACCCTGGACTTGGGGAGTGAACAAGTTTTTGGCACCGTTGCCGGGGATTGACGGCTATGATTTTCTGAAATTAATTAGTTTTAGAATTAGATTAAGATTAGAATTTTACTAAATTTATTTTATTTTTATTTTTATTTTTTTTCCTAGAACTAACTTGTTTTCCTGTTTTGTAGGAGCCTGACATAAACTTCTAATTCGGTAATCCCTTCCCAATTCTTCTTCTTTTTTCCCTTTTTAGGAACTAGTTTAATTTTGAAAACTTTCTAATTCTAGGGTTTCCTATTTTAAAATTTTTCTAGGGTTAGGAAACTTCTCTTTTCTTAATAGAAACTCTTTCTAATTTTAGAAATTAACTCATCCTTCCTTTATTAGAAACTTTCTATTTTAGGATTAGGTTTTCCGTTTTAGAAACTAACTTAGCTTCTAAATTTCTTTTAGAAATTTCTAACTTTTCTATTTCTACTTTAGAAAACTAATCTCTTTTGTTTTCCTTCGCAGGTTCTTAACATAGTACTCCAATCTGGTAACCTCTCTCTAACTTCTCCTCTACCTACTTTCCATATTGCTGTAGGATCTTTTCTTTTATTCTTTAGGATTAGATTCAGATTAAGGGTTTCATCATGTATATGAATGAGTGGGCACGTCTGCATGTTGAGATAGCTTATGGAAAATAACCTATGCCTCAAAATTTTTCTGAAAATATCTTCAAGAACTAATCGGAATATGATGCTCCACCGATTAAGAAGACTTTCGGTGATTATCTGCGGGAGAATAATTGCATTCCACGAGTTAAGAGAACATTACATGATTATTGGAATGATGACGCTTATCAACCCCCAACAGATGACCCGTATGATTCTGATCAGTGGAAACAGAAATATTTCGAAGATGAGCCAGTAAAACATCACGGTAATAACTCCCGTGGATCAACCACTTATGAATATTCACCAGAAACGATCCACGAGGAGTTATCTCCGAGCTATACAGACTATATTACTAGCATGATGAAATTACTAGAAGCGCTTGAATCACGCATCGATAAGCTAATGGAGGATAGGTCATCTCGGCCTCAACCCAATCCAGAAATACAATGCAAGGAAAGTGATCCTCACTCTCTTTTGAAAAACTCTGAAATTTAGAATGAGGAGTGAGATTCCCTTAATAAGCATGTGGTTCAATTTCCTGAGTAGTCGATCTCGATGACTGTTCGAAAGAATGGTGAAGATACATGGGTGTCTTTTAAATACATTGATGATGACACACATCCCTTACATGACACACGAGATTTCAATGATGAGGAAGAGGCTAGTATATGCGAAGCTCAACCCATGCTAGGTGTAGAATGTGAGGAAAGTGATTCCATCCCAAATGTGCACTTCACTGGACAAGAACATGATTGTGATCCTGAATGTGCAGCCACAGTCCCTCTAGAATCCCTCTCAAGTTTGGTCCAAATCAATGATCAAGATGTACATGAAGTGGTCGGTCATAATGAGCCACTCCCATCACTTGACATGTCTGATTTAAAGGTGGAGGATGAGCCCCTCATGACCGACCCTTCTAACTCTTGTGAAACATGTTTGGACCACTCCCTTGAATTGAATGATGATATGATTCGAGAGAAGGAGGAGTTTTTCGCTACAACTCTGGAATTTGAAACTACTCAGTTGAGGCGACCATCTGAGCTGCACATATTTGACAATTCAACGCCTCAATTGAGTAATTTCAATGAACAGAGTGATCACATCAATGCTTCACTTACTGATCTTCAATCTGTTTGTGCAGGACTGGAGCAAGAGAGCATACCTCCATCCACTTTCAAGGATGATGGATTCTTTGCGCAGATCATCACGAGTCACAATAAGTCACACTCAGCTGAACATCCCAACTCTTGGGATTTCTTGGCACACTTTGTAGTTTCAAACAATCCCATGTTAAGAAACAAAGCAGATGCCTTGCAAGACAACATCTCGATAGTTATCACTGACCGAGAGAACCCTTACTCCGAAACCCTCTCTTCCCCTAATCCTAAATGTCTACCAGTAAAGGAAGAGGAGCTCAAAATTAAACCGAAGTTTGGAGCTTCGGAATGTGTTGAGACTACATCACTTCTTAGAAAGTTTTCTAAACTTTATTTATTTGTAGTCTCTGATTCACCATGCCATACTAACATTGAAACTTCTTCTGTCACAGGTGAATCGTATATATTATGGATACCTCAAGCAATTTAATGGAAGATTTCTTATGAGGTACATAAGTCTATCTGGAAAGTCACGCTCCAGGGCGCCCAAGCCTATTGTAAAAAGGGCTTTTGGATGATCCTGTTGAGGAACTTACTGAGAAACTTATCAAAATATTGGCCGGAAGAGGAACCTTGCGGCATGATCAATTTAATGTTTGTGGCTAACATTACTGCAAACCCTCACGAGACTACAACTCGTCCACTAGGGGTAACCTAGGGGTTTAAAGGCTTGTTGCATACGCTAAATGCAATCGAGAATACCTGCGAAAGTGGTATAGGTAGGTTTCAATTTTGTTATTTTTGTTTTACTTTCTCTCTTTTGCTAACCTACTCTCTCCCAGCTTCCATACTGTGATCTCGTGAAAAATCTCTCTCGATTCGTTATCCAGGTACTATCTTCCCATCACTTCTCATTTACTTTCGTTATCTTATGTGCATTGCATGCTCATATCTTTTACATTGAGGATAATGTAGATTTTAGGTTGGGGGTGAGAGATTAGGTTGCCTAATCAGTATTTTCTTAGTCTTTAGTAAAAATTGTGAAAATTTTTAAAATTTTTAAAATTTTCTGGGAATTCTTGTGAATCCAAAGTGATTTTGATGGATACCCTTGATTTAGAATTTCAAGATAAGTGATGTTGGTAATTTCTGACTCTTAGATTCCGTATCTATTAAATTTCGCAGTTAAGATCGAGTTATTAATCCATGATTAGAAATTTTAAATATTGATTGAGTCATGATTTCACATGTCACATCTCGCTTTCACATTAAGATTTCAGTTTGATATTGAATGGTTATCTTGGCAATAACTAAACATGGAAGGAACCAGCCTAGAAAATTGCCCGTCATGATCAATTGAAGAAAAAAGGCCTAACAGGATCGATATGAAAAAAAAGAAGAAGATATCTTTGGAAAGATTTGGGCGAATAATCTTCACCATAGGTTTGCTCCCTATAGGTGTAGATTTAATACTTCTTGAATGATATGTGAAAAAGAGTTGAGTGTACAGTCTTCACCCTAGGTTTGCTCCTTGTAGGTGAGGATTTGATACCTCTTCTTGACGTTACTTTTAAAATCAAAGGCACAAGAAAATGAAAAGATAACCTGTGAGGCAAGTTTTGATTTAAGTCTTGGTTATCATGAATTCTTTTGTTGGTTACCAAGGATATCTTGAAATTGACGATAGGATCTCTTAATGATGATAAGCCGCTATTACACTATACAACCATGGATCTCAATGTTTAGAAATTTTCTAATTGGGGATTAATATTTTGAACTTGACTAGGAAGTTTACATACACTCGAGTCCAGGAGAAAGTAATGCCCAACATCCATGATTCTTAGAATTCTAATGCTTGGATTATTTTTCAAATATCACTCGGGCTTACAGAATTTCTTATATCAATCTCAACTTAATTTTCGCATACCTTGCTCGGGACTAGTAAGATGCTGGTTGGGAGTTGTGTTGAGGGTCAAATATTACATATTAGACCCCAGATATTGTCTGGATTTACGAACATAATATTGTTTAATGGCCGATTTAATGATGTTTATGCTGCAGGTTGAATTTAGGAGCTTGAGCTGAAAAAGGATGCTAAAAGATTGGATTTAACGCTCTGATGATCACCAAGGTAAGGGACGGACTCCAGGGACTAAGATCGACAGATATACACACCAAGGACCCAAGAAATTTCAGCCGTTCACTTTCAAATGGCCCGAAATTGGTATAGAATGCAAGATCACAAGGTTTTCGCCATCAGATTGAAACGAAACTTCATACATGGCCTGGGGACCATAAATGAACCGTACACGTCAAATTTCAGCTCCTGGATCCCTGTGAAAGTTTCTAAAATGACAGATCAGCCTATGAAATCTTGATTTGGGGCCCGCCTGGTATCCGGATATGCTCCAGTTTTGGTCCCAACCATTTAAATATTATGAGAAAGGAGATGAGCGGAGCGGATTTCTCAAAAAGATCAGAGTGGATCCCACATGTACAGATACATGTACATAGTGCATGTTTACCGGCTGTGCACCGAAGCTGAGGAAGTCGGTCAGCATACGCTGACCGACTCCCATTGAAAAAAAAAATAGAAAGTCTGTTTCGGACTCTACTGCGAACCGAACAGAGATGCCGTTTGTCTACAGTGGACCCCACCCTTCGTAGAAAACGTTGATCTGGACCATCCATTGGTCTCCTAACATGCTTCTTATCACTGCCTAGATGGCAGAATTTCAGACTATAGCAGAGGATGGTTTTTCAACATTTCAAACACGGGTTGGGCGGCAGCAAGAAAAGCTCTGTGGGCCACACCGAAACTAAAAAGAAATCGACCCTTCTCGACCGAAATTCCAAGGGGAATACGGTGTACAGAGTGGATTTCTCAAAATGATAGTGACTTAGGGCCCACCATCATCACAGCGATCATGCGACCGCTCTGTTTCACAATCTGACTTGCGGACGGAGATGTGTGGGCCACCACCGTGCATCAAAAGTCGAATCCGGACTGTCCGTGAGTCTCACCTGGCCCTGCTCACTCAGGCCTAGGTGTCGGAATCACACTAGGCGGTGAAGAGTGGTTTCCAATCATTTAAACACAAACGGACGGTGGAGCAGGTAATCAAGTGGGCCGCGTCAATGAACAACGAAAACCGTTCAAGTCCGACCGATTTCTCGTGAATAAGCCAATGGACGGTGTGGATTGTCCCACAAAACTTTTAAGCGGGCCCCACAACAGTACAGTCGAGGGACTTTTCTTTTCCTGCGCGTGCGTTGCTTTGCGTAACAGCTACGCCCCGTTTCTGGAAAGATGCGTAAATTGACTCCATACAAGCCACCGACTTCCCTTGCTAATATAAAGGGAAGAGAACGAGAGAGGAGGAAATCAATCAGATCCAGGGAAAGTTGTGGGTAGACGTGGATAGAGGAACAGAGAGAGAGGAAGAGTTCTTTTTCTTTTAAGATTTTATTTTATTTTATTTGTTTTATTTTTATGTGAGATCTAGCCCACTCATGTACGGCTAAACCTCTTAACTAAGGCTAAGAGGTGAAGCTTGTAGCGTGATGGGAGAGACTTTGCTTGTTCCTTTTGTTTAAGACTGAACTGATGGTTAATTTTAGTTTTATTAATGGAATGTTTTTAGTCTTTAATGGTCTGTTGTGACTGAAATTATAGTGGGTCTGCGATGACTTTGAGTATTTCTTTCTCTTTTTTTATGTTTATGATGTTAGGAAGCCCTGTTGTTCACTATCGTCTCCTGGGCATGGTCGGATGACAGTACCCTTCCTAACTTTCATAGCATGTTGATTGGTTGGTAATTAGTTTAATTCTGTTGTTTGCTATAGTCTCTAGGGCATGGTTTGGTGACGGAATCCATTCTAATTCATATACCTTTCATCTCTTGAAAACTAGATCAATGACAGTTCAGTAAATTTCATGATTCATGAAACAGGCATAAGATCTCCCTGATCTCTACAAGTGAATCCTCTGAATCCCTAGTTACTCTTCTCTGATATCTTCTAAGTTTTAGATTAATTAACCTACAATTATTTCACAATTGCTAGTTAATTTAGATTTCATCTCATTCTAGTTTTAATTCTATTTAGTTTTAGATAACGTACAAGTTTCAGTCCCTTGGGATTTGACCTCAGTCTTACCGAGTTATTACTACATCACAACCCTGCACTTGGGGAGTGAACACCCGCTGCGTCTAAGGCAATCCATTTGATATCCCTGGCCTTCTAGAGAGTACCCATCGGTTTAGCATCGCATCCCCTAACCTTGGATTCCTGAAAGGAAACAATTTCTGGATGGTATCTATCGCAGGAGTCTTTAATCAGACAACGTTTCTATTTAGACCCTACTCCTCTGACGTTCCAGGAAATAATCTTCATTGGGCAACCTCACTTCCCCGAATATTCAGACCCATCAAACCAACTGAAGTGTCGCCAATCTCAGTTCCACTCACAGCAACTCGACGCAATTCCTTGGTGCTTAGCGATCTGGCACGCCATTTCTGCCTCTAGGCGATTTCGAGGTTGAGAGGTGCCTGTCACGTGTCTTAACACGCTGAAAATGGGCTAGAAAATCTTTGAGACAGTCCCCAAAAGAGAGCCCCAAGGATCTGCCCACATGGCTTACTGCATCTCTGATCCACTTTTTTTTTTAACGGTGTTTATCAGGTTGGCCCGTTGCGAATCGTCAACTATGTGCCACACACAGTCTCTCTTTAGGGAGTGGGAATCTCCAGAACGCATCTGAAGTGGGTCCGGCTGATCAGGGAACAAAGTCAGAAGACATTGATCAAGCCGGTCTTCGGAAGGAGCAGGGGAGGATGGCATGTCAGATAGAGAAGAAGGATTGTATAATCAGAATGATCCTTAATCGAAGTCGGTGCTCTGCCTAGGCCCAAGGGAAGAACGGGAAACCTCCGAAAGTTTGGGGTAGTTTTTCATAGGCCCAGATAGGGAACATGACCTCCTCACCAGACGTGAACTAGTGAGGAGGGGAGATTTCTGTGACAAGTCGGAATTGGGTAGAGGAATATGAAGGGGCGCATAGGAAAAGATTTGATCAGAGCTGACAACCAAGGACAGGATAAACTGAATCGGCAAAGACGTAAAGTCTAAGAAGGCGCGTGATGAATCCATTGTAAGATCTTTGCTAGTATCTCGCTGAAGTATACGTGGCTGGATCCCGATCGAGTAAGGGATACTTGGACTCCCATCACGATTGGGCGCGTGATAAACGTTGGAAGCCTTGTTACGCATCTGTCTCGGATATAGCCAGTGTCCCTGGAAATGATCGCTGTCAGTCCTCTCGACTGCTGCGTTGACCCAAAATGAGGCTTGTTGGCCACGTAAAGGAGAGGAGAGAGGCAAGAGAGAACGTGTCGCGTGTGGGACGACACGTGATGATACATGCATTTTCCTCGAGAAGTGCATGTCAGGCGGACTGACACAGGGAGGCGCTCTAGAGCCATGCATCAAACAATCGTTAAGAAGGTCGCCTCGCTTCTCACCTAGGTCAAAGAATGGGCGGGAATCCGAAATAAGATCGCCACGTGTCGTACTGAGATGTTGCACACACAACGAATGAGACGCGTGAGAAGGGGTTCGAACCGGTAGTCCTCTGTTGGATTGAGGTCGTGCTCTGTCATACTTATCCACTCTATACTGTTGGAATAGGAGGAGGGGACTGCTCCTTAGCACGCCAATAATCCCCTCCATCTAGGCGTAGGGGAGTTCATATCTTTCTTCTGCAGATGTAGAGAAATTTGCTGCGGGAGGGGATCACCTTTCTTCCTGCGAATAAGCATCCTAGCGACACCCATCTCCTCCCCTAATTTTGTCATATTGTTTAGTTCGATCAATGATCCCAAAAGCTTAGCAGCTTGAATGAAAAACAAATCATCCCAAAGTTCTAATGAAATGTCCCAGATAAGGAATCAAGCCTCCTCCCATCTAAAAATCAAAAATCCGTCTCAGCTTTGAACACTGATAACTGGTCCATTGTTATGAATCGAACCTGCCATAATCAGAATGTCTGGGCTCATTCCCAGACAGAGCTTAACCCAGAGATCGTTATAACCAATTGACTTGATAGAATATTGGCCTGGGCAGATGCGGTAAACGCTGTCTATCCAGAATCGAACCTGAGGGATGGAGGCCCCCTCCTTGGTGTGATAACCACCGACTCCCTGAGGGTGTGTTTGGCCGGGCGCTAGATATGGAATTAAGACGACATACGAGGGTTATCCATGAACATCGCGCCGCCCTCGTAAACAAAGCGTGGAATGGGAGTTGGATATGGCAAATCCCTCTGCCAGTTTCGCCATCCCTCGATATCTCATGGGATTCACGATGGGATGGAAGGACAGTCTTCAGACGGTGGGTGTAGGAGAACCGGTCGGGTGATGGAAGGGATGACTCCAAGCTAGGGTTGTCGTGCATGACCATGTAAATTGAGAGGTGCTTGTTGGTGGGGATAGGCAAGAGATTGAGAGGTCAGTCTTCTTCCCCTCTTTCACTAGCCAGGGTGTTGACGGTCACTGTTTGCAAGTTGAGAAGTCATTCTTCTTCCCTGTTGTTCATAGCTGATGAGGGTCGAATATTGCATATTAGACCCCGATTACTTCCTGATTTTACGTACATGATAATGTTTAATGGAGTATTTTAATTGTACTTTTGTTGCAGGATGAAATCAGGAGCGTTGATTGAAAAATGATATTAAAAGCGTGGATTTGATGATCCGAAGTCAAAAAAGCAAGGAACGGATTCCAAAGGACTGAGATCAATGAATTTACATGCCAGGGATCTGAGAAAATCGAGCCGTTCGCATTAAACGGGCCCGAAAACCAGCAAGAATGCAAAATCACATGGTTCCTGCCATCTGATTGGATCAAAACTTCATACATGGCATGAGAACTATAAATTAACCGTACATATTTAATTTCAGCCATTGGATCACTGAGTAAGTGGCCCAACGGTTAGATCATCCCCTTAATTTATTAAGTGGGGGCCACCTGATATCTAGAATTGCCTTAAATTTGGTCTCAACGACTTAAATGGGGATACCAATCAGATGGTCGGATCAGATTTCGCAAACAAAATCACAATGGGCCCCATATGTGATGCATGTAGACCATGCACATCAATGCTCGCCGTGCGCCGGTCCTAAATTGCTGGTCCAAGTCGGTTTGACCGACTGTCCTTCTAAAAATGGAGATTTCTGTTTATAGCGTCCGCACAGAGGCCGTGAATGAACAGTTGTGAGGCTCACTCATCATCTGATTTGATGATCTGAACCATTCATTCACTTCAGAGCGTAGGAATAACCATCGTCTAAGTGGCGAAATCCCAGAAGACAACGGAGGTGTGATTTCAGCCTTTAAATGCAAAACGAACGGTAGAGCAGAATATCAGGTGGACCGCATCAAAAGCAACCCGAAAGCAGTCATTTTTGACCCAAATGTCGAGGTTAATCCAATGGACGGTGTCGATTTATCACAATAGACTGATCATGGGCCCCACCAGTGCCACAGCGGAAGAGTCAAGCGATCTCTGTTCCAGTGACCCGACACCGACTGGTTTTGGGACGATTGTACGATCATGATCATTGATTAGATAGCAGATCTGATCCGTCCATCATGTAGATTGTTCAAAACCGTCCCAAGGGACGGCGATCTAACGGATGACATGCAAGGAGAATGGGAGTTGGGGGGGCTCCGATTTTAGCCGAGTAATGGTTATACGCGCTTGCGGTTGTTGTTGTGGAAATTTCACCAACTTTAGCCAGAGCCTTTCTGCCGACTTCCAGCAGTTATAAAAGGACCTGAGAGGTGGCCGTAAGAAGGGGGATACACAGCTTGGGAGCAGATCCAGAGAAAGAGAGAGGAAAGAGAAGAAAGAAGAAGAAAGAGAGAGAAAGAGAGGAAGAAAGGAGGGCTGATCGAATTTTCATATGCTTTACCTTTGTCAATTTCATCTTTCTTTCTTTCTAGTTGATCACATGGATTTCTAATTTTCTTAGCTAGGGCTAAGATGAAGTCCCTAATTTGAATGACGTTTGTTATTGTTGAATTCATCTAATTTAATTGATTTGTTTCTTTCTCTAGTGTGCTTTTCTGAGATTTCTGTACTTCTCCATTCTATGAGCTCGACCAAAGTCTAGATATGGATGTTGTTTGGAATATTATTCTAGGTGCTTATGTCTGGCCATGAACAGGCTTCCTATAGAGGAAGAAACAGGATTCTACATCTCTCCATGCCTGACCATGGATGGAAAGATGTGATCCATATGCTTTAAAGGATTAAACATTCTGTGTGTCCAACCAAGGACATATGATGTGCTTTGTTTATTAAATTTATATTAATCTGAATTAGGGTGAATCAACAGGCAAAACAAGGGTTAGGATAATTAGGGGTGGATTCGACAGTCCTAGTCTTTTCCTCGATTGAATTTTCCTCACTGTTCTTAATTTTTTTCCATAGATTTTAGATTATTTTTCTTAATAGTTTGCTAAACTAATTGTTGGATTAGTTAAGAAGAGTCTTAAATTTCAAATTGTGACAACTAGTCCTCGTGGGAATGATCTCGTAATACGTACCATATCTACATCTGATTCGTATACTTGCAAGTTAAAATTATTTAAATCAGATTGGTTTAAATTAAAACATCAATAGCCAGGGTGTTAACGGTCAGCGTTTGCAGGTAGGTAACCAAACCAACTCATAGAAAATGAGTTTTTGCAGCCTCTATTGTGTTTGTACCTTATTTTTGTTCATAAACATGTCTTCAAATCAGTTTTTGGATGGGTTCACTGCTGGATTGAGATTTTTAGCTTCTTTTAAGGAATTGGAAACCATTTATCATGAAAATGCTCCACATGACCAAGATGACCCAATTTATATTAATTGAGGTCTTGATAATTGGTTGGATAAATTGCAATAACTGATTTACCATTTGGATTTCATAAACCTTTAGGGGAGCAGATTTCTTAGAAATATCTAGCCTCTCCTGGGGGATGCGCGGAGAAAAGGGGGCCGATTCTAGAAGAGGGGTTGAACCGCCTTCTTTCGTTATAATCACCCCCGAGTTCCGTAGATCTTCCTTTGGTTGCTCTATATGGTCTTTATTGGTTCGCAGCGAGTAGGAATCCTTTAAATGCTTGGGATGTAAGTCTTTCTTTTCGACCTCTTCTTTTTCTGACTTCCGCGATTGGTCCTTGATCTGCAACGACGTTGATGAAACTTCTGCTTTCATTAGGGCTTCTTTATATGAGGAACCGGAGACTATATGAAGACGACTGTGTTGGTTGACTGTGGGTATCTCCTTTGAAGAAAGGGCCCTGCTTCCGGGGGGCCCAAGTAGAGGTAGAGAGATTGTTACCCCGGTCAGGCCCAAATCGCGCCTGTTGGACCAACATCTTCTTCCCCCCAAAGCTGACATCGTGAAGCATCTCCACCGCCCTTGCAAGCTCTTCCTCGCAGCTCATATGAACCAGTGCAAAACCTCTGTATGAACCGTCGTCTTTGTTTTTGGGCATAACTACGTCTATGATAGCTCTTGCCCGGCCAAAGATTCTCTCCAAGTTAAGAGGGAGCCATCCTGTTGGATATCCCTTGACGAAAAGCATAGGAAATGAATTATATTTTCTCCCACGGCTTTCATTTTGTGGTCATTTTCCTTTTCTATAGTGCACTTGCGTCCATTCACCCTCTTCTTTGCCGATCACATTGTGACCTTTCTCCCTACCGTCGGAGATGTCCGCGCCTTCACAGACACCTCCACCTTCGCCTCACACTTCACCGTCGCCTCCACCTTTCCCTCGCATTGTGACCTTCGCCTCGTTTCAAAGGAGATTTTTTGGCAAAAAAATCAAGAAAGAAATGGTTGCAGAAACAGCTGTCAAGATAATATCATTCACATTATAGAGTGGATATCACCATTTCAACCAATTTTATCCAACTTGCATAAGAAAATACCATTTCCGCTTCAGTTTCCCTCACAATCAGTAAGCCTATTGAGAACAACAGTTGAAACAAAGGTTCAATTAAAACTCAATTAGATGGTTCAATTCAATGACCCGAGATAGGCTGGTTACGAAGGATATCACTCAAGAATATAGGGTTGACCATGAAAACACAATGGCCTATTTGCCAAAACAAACTTATATTTAAACACTGATTATTGTTACCTTCATCGCCAATATTTTAGGTGGATGTCAAGACTGGCTTCCTTTATGGTGATCTCCATGAAGATGTTTATATGAAACCGCCAATTGATTTACTACATTAACCACACTAGGTCTATAAGCTTCACTAAGCTTTGATACCATGACATGCGATGAATATGTATGTTTTGCACAACCGCCATCCATTAGGTGCAAAAGCAACCTTAGAATGAATCAAATATGAGAATAGAGAAATGAAAATTAAGTAATCACAGAGAAATATAAAGATTTTATGTAGAAAATTTCTTTCGAATAAATAAACCACGGCACTAAGCAATAAGTGATCCAATATAATATGAAAGTTACGAGAGATCGTTCAACTTATAGATTTGAAAGCCCAAGCTTTATCCTCTTGTAAAAACCCTAAAAATCGTATGGCTTCTCTCTTCAATACCCTAATTGTGTTTAGAAATTCTCTTATATACTTCCGTATAAGATTAAGAAACAAAACCAGCAATTTCTAAAACTTCCGCATTCTATTCGGTTAACCCACCTGACCTTTGGTCAACCCAAAACATCACAAATACTTTCAGTCAGCATATATTGCCACTAGAATCATATTCATATGGAGGAAAACGAGAAAATATCTCTATCAAAGATTCAATACACCTAATCTTACTGCATACAATTTGGTGCCAGCCTAACCCTGCCATATTCATCATGCACAGTAACAAGCGCCACAAACAGCAAGGTTTCCTCTTTTGAATCAGTTCCATATCTTTAATACACAACACCAAGTGCTTGTTTGGTGGATGCCTAAAAATGTGTTCGTCTGATTTTAGTTAATTACAAGTAAATGGTTTACTCTGTGTTTGGATGCTGAAAAATCTCTGTTACAAATCATTTACAGCTTTCGGCTCCATTTGATTTGCAGGTAAAAGCTGCGATTTCATTTACAAGCTCCCCATCTATAAATGTAAAAATTAGCTCTCCATTTACAGGACTTGAATAATTTACAGGCCATCCAAACATAGACAATCATTTGCCTATAAATCATTCACAGCTTGCAGCCAAAAAATGACTGGCTGTAAATAATTTTCAACTTAAACCCCTAAGCGGGCATCAAAACCTAGGCCAAGATCCAAGGTACAGGCCACCGTGAAGGTGTGAACCTAAAATGTATTACTACTGGTGTGCCAGCCCATCCCATTGCAACTGCTAGTAGAGACACTAGCTCCAGAAAGCCATTAGGAGATATGGATTATCACAACTCCGATCTAAATCAAAACAAACTGATTCTCACTCTACCAGTTGATCTCCTCCATGGGGTCCACCTTAGTCACGATAACCATACGTGAGCAGGCCACATGTAAGGTGAAGATTAAGACGAAACACATTTTAGAGTGGAGCCAGACAAACAACAAACATTACTGATTTAGACCTTTTTTAAAAGTTTTCTGCATGGGCCATTGCCCAGCCCGGGGGAACTATTGAAGATTTGGGAAGCTTGGTCTTGCATTCTCACATCAAGGAAGCCATCTCCACATTCTCACATCTACACCTAACATAGGATTTTTCCTATTTTAATTTCTTTCTTCTGTCACAACACACAACTCAACCATGTGCCCAACTTCGGTTCACACAGTTTGTACACTGACAATCACTGCACACATATCTTCCACCATCGAAAGAAAGACAGACGGTGTCCAGGAATCCAACATGATTTTCAGAATGGAAATTTGGAAACCCCATTCTTGAAATGAGTGTTGCGATTCCCGCCCATCCATCATCTTTGGACCGTGGGAGATGCATGTGCACACAATCTTCCCCCCCCAAAGCTATATGAAATGTAGCAGATGCCAATATACAAATAGCACATCTTCTGGCCTAGGGCTACACACTAGGTAGAAATAGATGGATCAACCATGCTAGAACTTCCTAGGGTGATTTTGATTGAGTGGAGGCAAGGTTGTTGATGAGGGCTAAAGCATTGCTAGTCAGCTGGGCCATCTTCACTATCTGGCCCCTCACAATGTTCTTAACCTTTCCATTCATCGCATCGCCATTGAATCCGTCCATGCACGTATCCTCGTCCGTCAGCGCGGCGCTCACCCACGTTTGTATGTTGCTCATTTGAAAATCGAAGTGGGGCCCACTAAGGCGGTCCATCTCCTCCAATGATTGCCTAAGCTCGTCTATGGAGTCTCCCATGTTCTCTATGCAGTCCCTCATGGCGCCCACCTCTCCAGGCCTTAAACCGTGCCTGGCCGATAGTTTTGACATCATGGCCGAGGTTGACTGGGCCCCAGTTAGGGTCACGGACAGAGCTGTGTGGGCCAATTGCTTGGGGCTCGTTTGGATGTCGGTGGCGTAGGCGGAGAGCGAGTTGTAGCACACACGTGGGTATGTGGTAGCGACACATGAAGTTCGGATGTATTGAGTGTTTGTGTTGGTGTGGTGAAGGGCTCTTGCTGCTGAGCACGTCTTCGTGAGGGAGGTGACGTGTAGGAGAGTGAGAAGAGCTACTATAGCGAAGGAAGAAGATAGAATATTACTAAAACAAGCTTCCATCTCTTTCATACACACAACCAAAGGATTACTATAGCTGAAAAGAGGGGAAAGGAAAGAGGCCTTTGGAAGGGTTTATAAGAGTTTTTGGTTGATGACTGGAGGGAGAGGGTGTTGCCCCTTTTATAGCTAAAAGATCTGGTTCGGTAGTTTGAAATAGTGGACCCCACTTTCTATCTTAATTGTAAGTTTGAGCAATTGGAGGTGTCGGCACAAGGTTGGTTTTGTCCTTAATTGGCTCACTTTAGCTTTGGAGGATTATTTCCCTGACCCAACTGTGAAAAGGACCAGTGCATCTGCATGGTCTGATAATATGGACGGTTCATTTTGTGGACCCCACCAACTGAGGGCAGTAGAAAAGTTACTTGATGGTAAAGGATTGTGATTTTGTCACGAATTTGGATCCTCTGCTTGCTCCGGGAAACTCTTACTTCTTAGCACATTGATGATGTGGACCAATCATGATGCAGTAAAATATGAATTTTCTGTTTTATTACAAGCAGGGATGATCCAGAGTCATTTGTACCTGTAGTCCACACCCACATGATTTGGGCAGTTTTTTTTGCTGCACCTACACTCCTCCTCAGGGAGAATATTAGGGGGCACATGCTTTTTCAACCGGTTCACACGCATCCGATCCTAGATGCAACCGAATGGAAAGCAAGGTCTTAGAAAGATTCAACTTACTGGTGCAACTGCAGTGTAGGTTGAAGGCTAGTACATGGCAATCATGTGACGATGGTTAAACTGACTAAGATCTGGATGACAACATTGCAATAGATACTTATAATTAGAGTAATTGCTCTTTTACAAAAGAGAGATAATAATAATTGTCCTAAAAAGGTGTCTTATAATACGATAAGACGGCATGGTATGCTGATTGGAAGGACAGTTGTAGAGTGCAAGGATGTTCTGAATGAGCACATGCATGAATCATCTCCAAAAACACATATTTCGAAGAAATTAAGCTATGCTTACCCAAATCTTAGATTCAACCATCTATGATCTGGAGTGGATTAGGTGAAGCCTGGCCCCACCCAACCTGATGCGGCCTTGACCATGGAGCCCACCTAAATGTGTGTATTGTATATGTATGTAATCCATCCAATTTACTCGCTTATTTTTGGGCATGGGCCAAAAAATAAAGCAGATACAAACATAGGCGGTGATTGACCATTAAAAACTTCTCATGAGTCACAAAAGTTTTGGGTCAAATTTTTTTTTCCCCTTCATTCAAGTCTGTTGGAACTCATCAACAGATTAGATGGCAAATGTTGGGCATTATAATGGGCCTTATGAAGTTACGAAGTTTTTAATGGTGGGCATTCAATCACCACTGTTTCCAATGGTGTGGTACTTTTTTTTTTTAAAACACCCTATTAACTCAAGCAGTCACACCAGTATCAGGTGCTCGAACCAATGATCTCATGTTGAAGCTCTTGTAAGTCTACCACTAAGCCACACGATAAAGGGGAAACATCTATTTAATGTAAAATTGTATAATAATCCACAACACAGATTTTGTCATTTTCGTCCTTCACACTTACTCTAATATGAAATTAAAAAAAGGCGGAAAATCAGTTTAAGATATTAAACACTAACATATCTATTCTCTGTTTTATTTCCCCTACTTTACTCAATGCATGGCCCATCTCCCTATCGTATACACGGCCTAGAGAATCCATCCATGCCCACAGAGGCCCACCTCTCAGTAGATGCTACCAGGCATCTGCTAAGAAAGGTACTGTATACATGTGGCACCACAGCCGACACTGTATACCATGTGACAATGGTAAGTGGATTGGCTGGTGGAAAAGCTCCGTGGGCTCCGGACTCCAACACGATGTGTGTGTTTTATCCACGCCTACCATCCATTTTACCGGCTCATTTTAGGGCATGAGCCTCAAGAATCCGGATCATCTGCTTGCCACAGGCAAAAAATACCCCTGCTTGTTGCAATTTAATTGAATTACATGATGTCGACCAATCACAGTGCAGGGAAATAAGATTTTTTAGCAAGCATAGAAAGTAGATTCAAGCTCAACATGAAGAAGATCTTACTCTTGCCCGGGTGGTAGACTCTCAGGAGTTTCAACTCCCGGTCAAGGGTTCGAATACTCATAGGTGGTGAAATTCCACCAGTGTGAGTGTATGGGGTGTGTGTGCGTGTGTTAAAAAAAAAAAAAAAAAAAGGTCAACATGAAGAAGATCTAAAGCTTAATTGGACTACATAACAGTGGGGATTCAACACCTACTGTTAAAAACTTCCTGGGCCCCCAAGAGTTTTGGATCGAGCCTGATATCTGTGTTTTCACTTCATCTAGGGTTACGCGACTTTATCAATAGGTTTGGATGGCAAATAAATATTACGGTGGGCTCTCAAGAAGTTTTCAAGGGTAGGCGTTTAATCCCCGCTGTTTTCTGTGGTGTGGTACACTCGAGCTTTGAATCCGCTTCGTTTACGCGCTCATGTCTTAAAATCAGCTGAAAAAAGGGATGGTCGGCGTAGATAAAACACATACATCATGGTGGGGCTACAGATCTTTTCCACCGGCCACTGGTGCCGGAGTCACGAGCCGATTCGCATCCGTGTCATATCAGCCCACCGCCAAATATCCATCCGTAACTAATCACATGTGAACTCGTAATCACATGTGAACTCGTATCAGCGTCCTGTCACGTTCAAATGGTGACTTTGAATGGCTCAATCTACTGTAACTTCACATGAGACCTCAGTATCAAGTAGGGCCCACTCTCACTATCCAACGGTGAACAAACGCTGATAAAGTGCAACCACGTTGAAATCCACCTACGGGGGCCCCTTTAAAAAACGTGGAATTTTTTATTTTTATTTTTTAAAAAGAGCTTTACGGCTGCTACAGTGGAACGTGGGAGTGGGGCGTGATGATTTGATGGTTCTTGTCTTGTTATGGTGGGGCGGGCCATGTGCTCTATTGCATTCAGCTAACTGTCCCTTTTGCGGGTACCCGTCGTCGGCTGGCTGCACAAGATATATCTACGCATGAAACTCCCTTGGTGAATTATAGTGTCCTCGACCATAGGCATACTCGGGTTCTGAGTTCTGACAAATGGGCCCACTGATCTTTAATCCAGACCGTTGGCCTATTGCATTATGCTGATCGGTCTTCAAACTTTAACAGCAATGGCCGTTCAAATAAAAATGTCCCATGCAGTAGCGGCTGAGATCTCACAATCTAATCAGTTTTTAGTATGTGGTCCCTTGCGGGATGCAATAAACTAGTGGTCCGATAATGGAACCATCGGTCCCACCCATCAGAACTGAAAACGATAGTATATTGTTCAAAGCCTCAGGTAGAGAGGATTGTTTGATTCCTCCAACTTGGAAGAATACCGAGACACATACGATCAGTCGTTGAGGCTGCACAAAATATCGGACCGGATCTGCAAATTGCAAGGTGGGAATACCTAAATCTTTTACCTAGGATACATGAAAAGAAAAAAGATTATTCTCGGGTTTTCAGTTTGTACAAGTGGGCCGCACGATTTAGCGATCCAGACCGTTGATATAATGGCTTTCCAGCTATCCGGACTGTGACTAGACCCGGTTCGAGTGTGACGTCATGAAGGAATGAACGTTGAAAATTAAGAAAAACAAAAAAGTCGACTGTTGAGCTGGATAGCTGGACCCGCTCACCCGAATGGTCTAAAGCAATCTCTATCCCAAAACGGGCTTAGTCACTCAGATTTTGGTGGAGGCTTGATCCAACGTCCAATTCCTTCCACGTTTTAAAATAATAATCTGATTTGCTTAACACGAGAGTAGAACGAACTCAATTACATTAAATGAAATGAAAATAAAAATTTATAAATATATTCTTTTACTATCTTATGTTTGTGGCGTAAATTGCGAGATTCTAAATCTAAATCCTTCTTAAGTCAATGACTTTAGCATAGGCAAAAAGAATTGTAGGGAAGCGCGGAAGGTGAGCCCTCAAGATTTGACGGTCTACATGAGTTTTGGAACCCTCACAAAGCAGAAGATTGACGTTCCAACGGTCCGTCTATCTACTTATAGAGCAGATGAAACTATTCACACCTCTAATCCTACGGTATAAGTGGCCCCGGATCACGATTTATGGATTAGATCGTCCCAAGGACAAGCTAAAATGGACAAACTAAAATGCACTCTATTTCTCTCTGTATACTCTCGGTGTTTCGTATGATTCAATGCGTTACATGAGAGACGCGCATTCTTTTTTATAACAAAAGAAGAAGAGTTTGTGTGGGATTGGGATAAGGCCACATAAGCCGATCATATCCTAACAGAAGAAAGAGAGTTTAGGTGGGATTGGGATAAGGCTACATAATCCGCTCACATCCCTATCTTCAATTAAAAATTAAATTCATATTTCAATTTGAAATTTAATTGTAAGCAATCGTACCCACTAGTGATTGCTCACAAGTGGGCCCCATTGGTTTACGTCCAACATCTCCCACTCAATTACATTGTGGGATAGGCACATAAATCTGTCCAACTAGCTTGCTTTATAACAATCAAATACCAAACATCGCGATTAAAAGAATCAGAGGCGTGAGACCAACTGGATCACCGAAATCTTTTCACAGGTGTTTAAGTACTAAGTGACCACCTAACTAGTACTTAGTAACCCAAGCTTTATAATGTCTGTCTTAGTCCGCATGACCACACCGGATAGAGTTAACTCTCGATCTGGAGTACTCGGCTAACATACGCACTTATCCAACTTATGGAGTTATTCTGAAAACTTGATTTTTCATAAACTTCGACTAAAATTGATTTAAAGCAATACTTATATATATGTTTTTAAGGAAAAATATTGTTTGAAAAAAGTTTATTAAAAACAACTCGATACTGCCGGCGGATAAGTCTTCAAGTGCGTATTTAAAGTTATAGAAACTTGGTGTAGCTATCACGGGATCTTCTCCACGTAGATGTGTGATTTGGAATTAATTAAGCCGCTTTCCTAACGTAACTGAGTTTGACCAATCAAGGATCTTTCGTCATTGTACACGAAAGTAGCGACACTCAATCTCATCCTCATATACACAAGAAGAGGGTAACTAAGGACACAAAGAGTCACCTACTGGACTGGCTACTCGCACGTTGTAATGATTAGATCGAATTAAAGCAATCTTTAGATAAAAGGTCCCAGCACGTGGCTACAATCCACGTCGTAAAGTAGACAATACCAGGTGAATGTCAGGTCTACAATACGCAGGTCATTTTACATGAGGTACGACTCATCTCATAACCTCATAACATGGCTTTAAATTCAGGTCATAACATTGATCGCATGTAACTGAATGGTGCGATTATGTTATTCAATTTTATAAGTCTCATCTTCAATCTTTATAAGATTATAGGCGGATACGACTCACTAATATCATCATCCTTTATTATTAACAATAAAGGAAAGTTCATACCTCAATGTATAAACATGACCCCAAATGTACCTCTCTTGTACATTCAAGGTTAGTCAACCTGTGCGAGTGGGTGACCGGCCTGCCGACAAAAATAGAAATCCTACATGATCTCAAGGTAAATGCTGATGATCTTCATACCTAGTTATATTGGTGTTTAATACTGAATTTATTCATTAATGAAAGATCAAATGTATTACAAAACAAGTACATCAGTAAAGCTTTCCTCAATCCCATCTGCCTGACGTGAACCTGAAATAGATCTCTAGCTATGGATTTTAACATGGGATCAACCATCATCTCCTTGGTAGGAATGTAGCTGAGGGCGACCTTCTTATCTCTCACTTGATCACGGACATAATGATACTTGATCTCAATGTGCTTAGATTTCTGGTGGTGTTTAGTGTCTTTTGCCAAGTCAATATCGAAAGTATTGTCTATTTTCAGCGATATAGGCTGACGAATACTTGGTACAACACCCAGACTCAATAGAAATCTGCGAGCCCATACACACTCCTGAACTGCAGCACAACATGCAATGTACTCGGCCTCTATAGATGAAAGAGCTGTGGATGTCTGTTTCTTACTCGACCATGAGATAGCTCCTCCTCCGAGTAAGAAAATATATCCTGAAGTAGACTTTCCCTCGTCGGCCTCATTACCCCAAGCAGCATCAGAATATTCTTTAAGCTCGAGGCTTGTGCCTTCATAACATAACATTAGGTCTTTTGTTCCTCTGAGATAGCAGAATATACGTTTGACGGCTTGCCAATGAGACTGTCCTGAGTTACTCTGATAATGACTGACTATGCCAACTGCTTAGCTAATATCCGGTCTTTTGTAAAGCATAGCATACATTAAGCTCCCTACAGCGCTTGCATAAGGTACTGAGGACATAACTGATTTCTCGGCTTCAGTCTGGGGACACGATTTCTTGTCTAGCTTGGTAGCTTTATCCATAGGGGTTTCAACAGCTTTTGAATTTTTCATCATGAACCGGTCTAAGATATTAACAATTGCATGTCATTATCAGCTAACAGGATATCGTCTACATATAGAGATAGTATCAGAAAAGATCTTTCAGACCGTTTCATGTATACACAATGATCTTTTTCACTCATTGTGAATTCAAAAGTGGTGATGGCCAAGTGGAACCTCATGTACCACTGTCTTGAAGATTTCTTCAGCCCATAGATGGATTTCAACAATTTACAGATTTTCTTTGGATGTTTTTTTGTCCACATAACCCATGGGCTATTACATGTATATTTTTTCATCCAATTCACTATTTAAGAATGCGGTCTTTACATCCATCTGATATAACTCTAAGTCTAAACTTGCGACAATGTACAAGATCATGCGGATTGAGGAGAACTTTGCAACAGGTGAAAAAGTCTCCTTGTAATCAATGCCTTCTTGTTGTGTAAAACTTTTAGCAACTAATCGTGTTTTATATTTGTCCATTGTACCATCTGCCTTTCTTTTGATCTTTAGTACCCATTTATTACCTATCGTTTTACGATTGGAAAGCAGATCAACAAGTTTTCAAACTTTATTCTTCTCCATGGAAGCAATCTTTGCGTACATAGCATTCACCTAATCGGCCGAATTAGAAGATAATAATGCATCCTGATACGAATCAGGTTCATCATCATCAACCGCAACACAAGAGAATATTTACCCCTCAATATCGAAGTATCTTCGGGGAATCGATCCTCTTTCGCTTCGACGTAACTCAGGAGCCTGCTGAAATGTACTCCCATTGTCTTGACGAACTATAGGAGCATCATCATCGAGAGAAGTAGAACTCCCACTCTCCTGAGATACATCGGGTATTTCAAAAAATTCTACATGAATCTTTTGTTTCATTCGGCTTGGGTATCTATCTTTAATGAAGGTCACGTTCCGGGATTCTATCTCAATCCATCGTTCATGGTCCTCATAAACTAGAACGTATCCCTTTGAATGCATATGGTACCTTATGAACACACATTCAGTGATTTTACTATTAAGTTTACCTCTATATGGAGTAGGCAGCAAAACATATCCCAAAGATCCTCAAGGGCGTAGGTTGGCTAGAGAAGGAATCCTCCCAGACCACATCTCATATGGGGTCTTAGGAATGGATTTGGACGGGACTCTATTAAGGACGTAGACGGTTGTTAGCAGTGCGTCTCTCCAGAATGTGGTAGAGAGATTGGCTTGTGCCATCATCGATCTAATCATGTCTAATAGTGTCCTATTCCTTCTCTCTACAACACTATTTTGTTGTGGTGTATAAGCCATTGTGTACTGCCGATCAATTCCAACATTTTCACAATATGATTTAAACGTTTCAGATGTATACTTGTCACCTCTGTCAGATCGAAGGATTTTAATCTTTTTCTCAAGCTGATTTTTCATATCGGCTTTATATTTAAGAAAACAATCAAAAGCTTCAGATTTATATGAGATGAGATACACATATCCATAGCGCGAGTAATCGTCAATGAATGTGACAAAGTATTGACATCCATTCTGACATGTACATTAAAGGGTCCATAAATATCTGAATTGATTATCTCTAGTGTGCCCTTGGACCTAGCCGCTTTGGGAAATATTTTTTCGAAGTCTTCCCGGACACACAATGTTCACAAATGGTAAATCAACTTTGGATAAGGAGTGTAACAGACCAGAACGAACTAATCTTGTCATACGATCCTTTCCTATGTGACCTAATCTCGCGTGCCATTTTTGAGATTCAGATACTACAGTTTCATTCGATATTGCAAATAAAGCAGATGGGCATTATCACAATCTACGTCCAGAATAAATAAGTCTAAAATTAAATTACACCATGCAAAGATGAGGTTATTCAGTCTTAAAGAAACTCTTGTCCCAGAAAATCGAATATCAAAACCATCAAATAATAATTTAGAAATAGAAATTAAATTCCAACGCATCCCTTATACATAAAGAGTATCACAGAGGATTATAGTTCGTCCTATGCGCGTATGGAGATCAAAAATGTCAATCCCTAGTACGTCATCGACAACGTTATTGTCCATGTACAGCTTGTAACTTCCCTTGGCTACAGGTCAAAATTCCTCGAGTCCTCGATGACTGTGTCACGTGCTTTGTTGTGCCTGAATCCAAAATTCACTCGTTAGATATGCTATCAACGGAAAGGATTTCAGAACAAATGCCTACATACAAAGTATCTAATGACTGAGAAATTACCGTCTTTTTATGGGCACACTGCCGAGCATAATGGCAGAAATTTTCACATACATAGCAGACTATATTTATCTTTTTCTGCTTCTTCTTTCCATTTCTCTTCTTGAGATTTGAAGCAGGTGTTGTGGTCTTCTGTTCTTGGTTATTCTTTTTCGCCTTCTTGCGAGCTTTGGACCGTTTATTGTTAGCTTTTCGCTTATGGGTCTCTGCTACAAGGGCCTTAGTCGAACCTGGCTGAATTACATTCATTTCAACCTCACGTACCAAGTGGCCACAAAAGTCTCTGAACGTAGTGATAGAATCAGTATGGTTCAGAATTCTTTTGATTTGGGCCCAAGATTTAGGCAAGGAATGGTGCATGACTATAATCTTTTGATTTTCAGTCAATTTACACCCAACATTCCTAAGGACACCTATCATTTGCTCCATCTTACGAATATGTTCTTTGATGGAGCAGCCGACAAGCATCCTGTACTCCTGAAATTCTAATTCCATTATCCTAACTCTTGCATCTGACTTCTGCGCATAGGCATCTGTCAGTGCTTCCCAGATTCCCTTAGCGGTTTCATGCACTTCTTACGTAGGTATGAGTTTTTTATACATAGTGCTAAGAAGGACATTACGTGCTGAACGATTTTATTTTTGCCACTTATTGTAGCGAGTCATCGTAACCCTATGTTCTTATAAATTCTCATTTTCACTAAGATGGGTTCCTCTTGAACTACATTGAGTGTGTGAGATATGTCATCTTCATCTAGAAGGCATCGCACAGTGCGGGACCAGTATTCGTAGTTGTTGCCGTCGAAATGTTGTCCTTTCAGCAGTTTAGTGATTAACGCTTTGGTGGCCATCTCTACATTGCATGAATATCGCTACTTAGCTATGATCTAAGGTATCGATACTAATCATCAGCATTTCTACGTGTTATTCAAATTTTCAAAGTATAAAAGTAATAAACGCATCTTAAGGAGATCTGAAGTCCACATACCCAAATGACCGGTGTAGAACAATCAAGTTCTCATTTTAAGATGAGATTTAATGCTTTTATAAGAATAAATTTGTATAACGTGTAACCTACCATTATTTGGTTGCATGCATCATTTGGTGGAGGAGAATAAACTCTCACTCAGGTTATGCACAACCTTTATTTTTAGGAAGATTTCTACCACTAAGTTTTTCTATATGTTTCAATGAAAAATAAGGAGGGCTTAGATCTAAACATATCAAACCTAATTATTTCACATATATAAACATCATCATCAGAAAAGAAAAATTGAAGTGCATAGCCATAATGAGAGTTCTAACATCACTAGTGATCATGACTATTAGAAATGGATCCGATCATTACCTTTAATGATCATTGTTGATAATGGATCCTTTCATCAACATTGATCATCATGGTTTATGATCGTTTCAATCACTAATGATCTCTATATCACTAATTCTCAAAACAGATTTAGTCTATCATCCATATTTTCACTAAATATGGTTAACAGTTAGTTTACTAATATATATATCATATAAAATTGCATAAGCTAACTGTTCAAGACAAGTAAGACACAATTACTTTGGCTAATTTTGTCAAGAGAGTAAAATTGCTTGAATACGGCTCACTGGCTATATTAGCGATTACACCAACAATTTCCACCTAATCCAAGTAGGCTTTATATAATGCGTGGGCTGAATTACCAGTTGTCCAATTCAGTCTTGTATTCTGTATAAGTGGGCCCCACCTTACTATGATCCATGCAGTTCATCTACTGGACCACATTATGGATGGGGTTCAAATTGAAAACCTCAGTTAATAAACCGGTTATTTGAGTGGGCATTTTCCCGTTGCATATGAACGGTTGGCAACATTTTGATTTGAAACGACCATTGATGAATATCAATGAAAAGTTAAGAATCCCCAGGGAGGACTTTTTCACTATTGTTCCCAAATGTTGTCTAACCTAATGAACGGTGTGGATCTCTAAAGGTGGCCACCATGATGATTACACAGTTGTATTAGACATGATGATTGGATCAGGCTAATGGGCCAGACCATTCACCATGAGCCAGCCCAGCCCTGCCCTCGAGTTGTCTCTAACTTGAGATAGGGTGTGAGGAGGCCACCATGCTGTACATCTTTCATCAATGGGATGTATGTGTTTTACGTCCATGTCGTTTATCCTAATGTCAAGCTCGTCATATGGATGGACGGTTTGGATACAACACATCTCGTGGTCAGACCCACATGTATAATAGTTATATGGCTGGTTTGATGTATATCAGCCGATCAGCTTCCCACATGTACAACAGTTATGATGTACACCAGCCAATCAGCTTCTCTAATACAATAATACGGCAGCAATATATTTGTGGTGTACTAAAATATGACATCCATATTGCTGGTAGTTTGTATGTTGCACATTAGCCAACGTGTGTACAGAATGTGGACATCAGCCAACAAGTGTACACATGTGGACATCAATACGCTTACTAAATGCGGCCTTATCCCAATCCCACACAAACTCTTCTTCCTCTGTTATAAAAAAGAATGCGCTTCTCTCATGTAACGCATTAAATCATACGAAACACCGAGAGTATACAGAGAGAAATAGAGTGTATTTTTAGTCTGTCCATTTTGACTTGTCCTTGGGACGATCTAATCCGTAGATCGTGATCCGGGGCCACTTATACCGTAGGATTAGAGGTGTGAATAGTTCCATCTGCTCTAAAAGTATATAGACGGACCGTCGGAGCGTCAATCTTCTATTTTGTGAGGGTTCCAAAACTCGTGTAGACCATCAGATCTTGAGGGCTCACCTTCTGCACTTCCCTACAAGAATTACACTATTGAAAAAGAAAAAGAAAAAAATATCATTCATACAATCAAGGCTAGCACTTAGTATAGATAAAGAAAATTATTAAACTACACCTAGTTTAGATTGATTTAGTGTATCAGCATAGATAGACAAATTTATGCTACTCCTGAGGTAAAACCAATCTAGAAGGGTTGGCGTCCTTACCCCAGTGGTAGACTGTAAGGAGTTTCAACACGAGGTCTTGGGTTGATACCCATAAGTGGTGAAATCTCACTACGGCAAATCCCTGATGCAGGCCTTTTATCCCGTCAATCAGTTTCGTCTTCAATACACAGTCCCAAGTAGATGAAGATATTTTGAGCCCCGTTATTTCACATAATGGAGAAATACCTTTCCATAAAAATACTGGGGGGACTCTGTTAACAATTTTCTTCGTAGCAATTGGTCATAGGTGTGACATGTGGGTCATTAATCAGGTGGACCTGACAATGAACATAAATGAGATGAAAGGTAGGCTGGTCCACTCATCATCTGGACCACACTTTTATGTTGAATGTGAACTGTTGGTCATTTTTCTGACCATATTGAAGATATATTTTCTCAAACCCTCTCTTCATCTGGTGAGTGGGGTGGTCTGATTTTTGAGCTATAGTCATGGCATCACCTGATCAATGGTAAAGTTCTAGCGATTGGGCCGTGTTGGAGCCAGACCTGGATGTTACTTTCACGACTATGCATGACATGGTTCATCTCTCCATCACGTCCAACAAATCCAGTCTTTCAATCCGAAATCCTCTCTCTCTGTCTCTCATTGATGCATAGGTTATCCACGGTAAGGCCCCTCAGTGTGGGCCAATCGCAACCCCAGCATGGCATTTTGTCCCTTTCTTTTCTACAAGAGAAGTGGAAGGGCAGATTCCCTTCTTTAATTCACACCAGCTACGTGGCAAGAGTGTGAGTAATTTGGACCATTAATCAAGTGGAGTACTCTGCGGTGAACATTCCTGCCCGAACGGCCTGGTGTAATAATCAGTCACTACATGTGTATGAGAAAAATGGACCGAGGATCTACATTCAACCTGGCCCAGGTGGTCCATCTAATGAGTGGATCTTGGTTGTAGTCAGATGCCACACGTGGACACTCAGCACGCATTTTACAAAAAATCAGAGTTGCACACTCGTCAACTGAGCCACGCATGTGTGTATGTAGAACTTTTGAACCTTTCCTTTTTCTAACTGCCCTTTTTTTTTTAATGAATCCGGATTCTTTTTCAATGGTGGGCGTCACTGTACCAACTGTTTTCTGTGGTGGGTCCACTTGAGCTTTGGATCTGCCTCATTCTTCTGCTCATGTCCTAAAATGATTTCTCCAAATGGATGGACGGCTTGGATACAATACACACATCATGGTGGGCCCCACAAAACTTGGTGACGTCACTTCAATGGCGAACCTCGCTACTGAAGCCGTCAGTAGCTAATCCACGTATCGGGACATCGGATGCTGAGCACTGTCACATGACCCTACAACACCTGCTTTACTCAGCTGCGTAAAACACCGATGCCATGCGGAGCCAGCATGTTGTATATGTAAATCCACCCCGTCCATCAGGTGTAAACCTATTTGAACGGCACATGGAAAAGATCAGCCCGGTAAATGCCTCTGGCGGGCACACTAATGGAAATAATGTAAAACTGATTCTAAAACTTCTAGTCAGCTTGGTGGGGCCCACTTGAGTATGGGATCAGGATGATTTTTGCATCTTCACTTCATCCTTGCACCTGATTAACAGGCTCGGGTGGGCCTACCAAAAAAAAAAAAACAGAGAGAGAAGAAGTCATGATGAGAGGGTCATGCAAGCCGAAAAAAGTGCCCTGTTTGCACGTGATACGCCACAGGCCTTGCTCGTTTTTTATCCATGAAGAAATACAGATCCACGTAACAGGCATAGACCACTTGGCTTCTTCTTCTTTTTCTCTTTTCTTTTTTCACACGCGCTAACACAAGTGAGATTTCACCGCAATAGGTACTTGAACGAGTGAGGACCCGATAGACCACCTAGGCCGTGTTTGGTGGTGGGATTAGAAGGGATTAGGTGGTATGGGATTCATCTGGTCATGTGCCAATTCCACTCCATGTCTAGGAAGAATGGAAAAGCTTCGAATTAGATGAGTTGGAATTGCATCGTGGCCCGTGCCAATTTCACTCAATGTTAGCAAGTTGTGTAGGTCCCACCATGATGTGTGGGCTATATCCACACCGTCCACCCATTTTTTGAGATTATTTTAGAGCATGGGCCAAAAAATCTGGTAAATCTAAAGCTTAAGTGGACTCTCCCTATAAAGCAATGGGGATTGAATACTTACCGTTGAAAACTTCTTTGGGACCACATAAGCTTTGGATCTACCTCATTTTTAGGCCCATGCCATAAAATGAGGTTACAAAACAAAAAAATAGTTTAGATATAACACGTGTGTTATTCTTAGTAATTTTAAATGATAGTGGGTATATTCATTCAATGTACCACCGTATTACCAACAAAGCATGTCATTAATCTTATCCCATGGCAACAGCGGACAATCTCTGCCATGGGTAATAATTATGTTTTTTAAATCCCATCCCACCTAATCCCTTCTAATCCCACCGCCTAAACACGCCCTTAGCTTTTCCTTATACTTAAATAGGTTTTTTTTGCAGACGGCCGTCACCTCTTTTTATGTGTTTTGAAAGATAATCGTCACCTCTTTTTTGTATGTTTTGAAAAAGCCATCCTACACTTTGTTTTGAATGGACCATGTCATCATATCCATTTTACCTTTAGGAGTGCTAGTTAGAACCTGATGTAGGCCCCACCCTGTATTGTGATTTGAAGTGTTTTGCCGCAGTTTGGCTAGTGAACCCAACACCAACCAGCTAGCTGATGTCAAAGCTCTGTGGGCCCCACCATGATGTATGTGTTTTATCCATGCCATCCATCCATTTTTCCGGATCATTTTAGGAAACGAGACCAAAAATGAGGCAGATCCAAGTCACAGGTGAACCACACCATGGAAAAACAGTTGGGATTGAACACCTACCATTGAAAACTTTTTAGGGACCACAGAATGTTTTGGACCAAGCTAATATTTGTGTTTTCCCTTCATTAAGGTCTGTGGGAGGAACCTAATTAACAAGGATTCAATTTTTAGACAATCTTATGGGCCCGCCCAGTATTGTGTCTCCATCCGCACTGGTGTCTATTGCGTGACTCACCCAAATTGTGAATCAGGCTGGGGTTCAACCCTGCCCGGCCCAACCCGAGCGGTTATCAATGGGTTGGACTAGACAACCCAAACCGATCCAACCCAAAACCATGAACAAAATTACGAAGAAAAGAATTGATCGATTTTTTTTATTTTTTTAAATATGCTGTTTATCTGGGGAGGTTGTGCTTAGCCTTGGTGTCCTATTCCATTCTTAAATCTGAGTAGGGTCATGGCAGGTTTGGATTGGGTCTGTTGAACCTGACTGATTTACAACTAAATGTGTAAGTTTGAGTCAATTAAATGTGTAAGGTCGTGTCGGGTCAAGCTTGAAGAATTTTTAATTGGGTTAGGTCCGGTCAGAAGGGAATGGGTCATCGGTCAGGTTTGGGCAAGAATTCCTGACCCATTTAGTAAATGGGTCAGGCTTGGGCTGACCCTGACCCGGTCTGAACCCAACCATTACAACTGCTAATTTACACAACTAGGCTTTCTACATGAAATGATAAATTCCTGCAAAACCTTGGATTAGGAACACTATCCTGACCCATCTAACAAACACACCAAGACAAACGAATCCAAAAGATTAGCTACTCCACGAGGCCCACCATCCAATTCAAGGTGCAGGCTTGCTTGCAGAATTGCATGGGTTACACGGGCGTAATAGCCATCTAGTAGCATATGTACCAGTTGGTGCATGTAATGTGGGCTATCTTTTCCTGTAAAGAAGACCCACTCATTACCATGAATACATTTGAGTATCATAGTTATGCTCTACAGCAATCTCTAAGCTTTAGTAAACCACATTAGGACATGTATGCCTCAAAATCAGACGCAAGTTCCAGTCATATCATTATCACTCTCTCCATTAAATTGAGTAAATGAAACAAAAACTTAAATTACAACAGATACCAAGACAAACAACCCATGAAGAATCTTACATGGAATTAACTTCCATAGGAATGGCATCATCGACTCTTTTTCTTTTCTTCTTCGTCTTTATATATATACTCGAATGAGTCAGATACCAATTTGTATACACAAGCGGAAACAACAAGCACACTGTCAAAACTAGAAGAGTTGATATTTGGAAGAAAACTGCAGCTTCAGTTCCATAAAAATAAAAACAGACACCTCCCTACACATCAATATGGGTACAAGTATCATTGCTTCCGAGTAAGAGCAGTGTCTGGTTACCTGGCTTTCAACTGCAAATATTGTAGGAAACCTTCTATCTTCTCATCTGCGTGAAAAGCTCTGGTGGTTTTCCGGTTCCCATGGCATTGCTACCACCAAATGCAGAGAAGCCACCACTCCCTTGTGGGTTGCTGAAGGCCCCAAATCCACCTAAAAAACACACACAAACACAAGATCAAAGTAAGAAATTGCCAAAGGGCATTGCTCCACATGAGCCGGTTTGACTTGGTAAGGGAAGAGCTCCGTGAAAGTATCAACAATTTTACCTGAAGCAGCTCCTGCAAATCCTCCACCACCACCACCAGCTGCCGCAGCAAAACCACCACTGCCAGAAGCAACAGCGGCAAACCCACCACCTTTAGAAGCAACACCGGCAAACCCTCCAACAGTTGAAGCCACAGTGGCAAACCCAGAGCCAGAAACAGGTGACCCACTCTTTGCAGCAGCTGAAAAACCACCCCCATTAAAGCCACTGGAAGATGCAAAACCAACACCTGGTAAACCAGGACCCAGCTGCCTCGACTGTCCAAAAGCACCAAGAACTGATCCCAGAGCTTGCTGTCCAGCTCCAATCTGCACTGGCTGGCCGAACCCACTTCCCATTGGCGATGGAGAAGTGGCCATGTTTCCAAATCCACCAAAAAATGCACCCTGATTTATTGGTTGCGATGACTGTGGAGTAGAAGATGGGAAGCTCAAGGATGCAGGTCGAAACAGCTCTCCACTGGGAACTGTCAAAGAAAAAGGAGAGCTTGTAGGATTTGTGGCTGCAGAACCAAATGGAGCACCAAAAGGGCTGGGTTTTGATGCATTTGATGCAGGGCTTGATCCAATCCCAAATAAGCTCAGCTCAGTTGTTGTGTCCAGAGCTTCCTCATCCATCTCATCCTCTTGTGTAATAGTAACATCTGTACCTTCATTCTTCCCCTCAGCAGGGGTGCTTGAAGGTGTTGGAAGCAGAACATGTTCAGCAGATGGGTTTCCAGGTTGAGAGTTCATAGAAACACGAAATGCAGCACCAAAAATGTTGAACATATTAGTCATGCTAGAAGAACTGGGTTGGCCACCAGATGATGATCCAGATGAAACTTCAGCTGCAGGTGCCAGTGATTGAGCTGGGCCTGAACTTGAACTATTTCCACCATCAGCAGCTTTTGGTTGTGAAGGAGGAGCCTGTAATGCTGAATCCTCAGAAGGGGATTGAATAGCAGATGGAACCTGTGATTTTTGCCACTGAAAAGAGAAAGTCGAGGAAGAAGAAGAAGAAGAAGAAGATGATGATGATGGAACTGTTTTGTTGGTATCCATGCTGGGCCTTGTACTTGGAAAATGTCCTCTGAAAGGCATGGCCGGTAGAGAGGATGGCACACTTGATACAATGTTAGGTGATGAGGATGGTACAGCCAATACTGGGTTAGGAGACGTGAATGATGTAGTTGATACAAGGTTAGGTGAGGAGGATGGTGCAGCCAAAACAGAGTTAGGAAATGTTAATGGTGCAGTTGACACAAGGTTAGGTGAGGAGGATGGTGCAGCCGATACAGGGTTAGGAGACATCAATGGTGCAGCTAATACAGTGTTAAGTGATGAGGAGAGCGGGATTGGAGGTGCAGAAGCCGGAGTTGATAATGAGAATGACGAAGAAAATGTTGCCACTGATGTTGTGTCACCAGACTGGGTTCTGCTCACTGGTGTATCAAATTGAAAAGTTTTTCCACTCAGACCAGCAGAAGGCGGAATAACAGCCACAGACACACATGGTGAGGTATGAACCTTTTCTGGTGCAGCAAACGGACTTTCTGGAATTACTGCCCCATGCTTCATGCTTCCAGTTGTTTGTTTTGTCTGAACATTTTCTCCCCTGTTTAAATTTGAAAGCTCACTTGCCTGAGCCTTTACATGTGCTGCTTTTTTTGGCGATCCATTCTTCGTGGATACAATGGCAGAAACACTTCGTGATGCTGTTTGATCTGGAGTAGGAGTTTCTAACTGGACACTAGATCTTGTTTCAGAAATTGAAACAGTTTGGATGGAGGAAGGATGAAACTGCCCAATACGAGTTGCCCCAAAGCTTGATCGCTCAGCAGAACCTAAATTCTCTTTAGTGTTATTCCGAACAGTGCTGAGTGGTGATGATGTTGATGCTGATGACAGCGCTTGAGGATTGGCTCTCTGCATTACTTGCATCGAAGGAGATTTCATTCCTCCAGCATCCAATGCTCCTGTGTTGTCTTTGGACCATTTGAACAGAGTAACTGAAGGAGATTCAGATGCTTGTGTTGAAGGTTTCCCTTGAATGCCTATAAGAAAAATAGATATATATTAATACAAAGGCATGTTCTTGTTAGTGATTTCATCCAGTTCTTTAAAATAATGGTACACAGTTACCTTTGCTTGATAGATATACGTTAGACCGTTGCTTGTTTATGGATGCCTGCGGGGAAGAGGATGACAATGTCGTATGATCCTTCTGGTGAAGGAAAGAAAATCCATCATCCAGTTGAGAATTAAAAGCCAGCTTGGTTATCCCAAAAGATGACTTGTTTTTACTGACCCTCGAACGTTCCTCTAGCAACATCCTTTTTACAGTGGTCTTCTGAGGCTCGAAACTAGCCCAGCTCTGTATAAATGCAGCCCAATCAGTACCTGCCCAATATGCAAACTACAGGTTTTCTCTCTTTTCACCTGACAGATGCTAAATATTATCAAGCTTATAGATGGGAAGTATTAAACATTTATCAAGTAAACTACAATTCAAAACCCTTCATTTAATTGAGGCTTTTAAGACTGCAACCCAGGACTGGTTCAACAGCACATAACTCTCACCACCACACTAACTGGTCTTCATTCCAGATGACTGTATAATGGTAGAAGGTTTCTAAAACCTTCCGCTAACCAATGGAAGAATAAGAGTCAATAGGGACAGCATTTTATTGGGCATTTAAGGTTAGATGTTGAGAACAGTAAGCAAATGTACTTTTCATCATTAATGCACTTAACCTACCATACACAATATACTTCTAGTAGCAAATATCTCAGATTTAGTTATATATATATGTTCAGCCTATCAGTTGCCATGGACATGTTCTGTTGAATACCTAAAGTCTAAAGCAGGGTGTTTAGAGACATTGTGTCATATGAAGAATGGAGTCATACCTAGCATGGGAGGCAAGAAAGATGATAAAATATAAGGCCATAGGATATGTAAATAACAATCGACAAAAGCATTTAAAAAAAAAAAAGGATTTAGGGAAGTAGTACTCTATCCAATGAGTCTCTCCTCCTCCTTGCAGTTTCTGGTTCAACACACTTCAGAGCACTTGATGTATTTTTTCTGGACTGCTCCTTGATAGCACTAAATGAAGAAAATGGGAGTTTCTTGATGGATTCTGGACTATGGGCAGCTTTTTGCACATCTGGGGATTGAAAACCATCACCATCATAGGCTAGGCCGATTGACTCAAACAACTCTTTTGCTACATTCTGTTTCATTACAGGCGGTGACTCTATATTAAGCACAGCCATTTGTTTGGAGAGGCAATCAGAGAGTTGCTTAGCCGCTGCTAATTGTGAATTCATTGTGTTGTATAAACTATGCAAAGACTGAATTTGCCTGCAGAGAAATACAAGAAACAATTAGAAGAAATAACCCTATTAAGGAAGTTGAAATCATATGGAAAATAGACAGAATGGTATCACACTTCATAGTTGATGTTATGCTACTTGGGCTCGAGGCAGCTTAACACTTTGCTTGGAAGGGCAGGCAAATTGCCACTAAATATTGGCAGAGGATTTTCTACCGAGGCAGCCTCTAATTGCCATTGAGATCGTTCCTTGTAGGTCAAGAAACAAGGTCAATCGAAATCCGGGCAAGTGACCATTCCGTCCAATCTCAAATATAAGAATTCAAACACACCATCAATGCATTTTTCTGTCCTGAACCATTGCTCTGAATATTTTCAATGATTAAAAAAACAGGAACTTTAATCTGGACTCAAAAGAAGCTGAGGCCCATGCACAGTGATAGGTGTAAAAATCTTTTGAAATTCACATGTTATCATATCTTTGTAGAAGGTGACTCTCTCAATGGCATTACATGGACATTGGATAGGATAGGATCCAATACCCACAGAGGCTGGGATGTATGACTTGAGAGCTTGCATTTATCTAATGGCCTCGAGATCTCTTTCAGTTATATTTTCCATCAGACTAATGAAATAGCCCGCCTTCATGTATTGGGCAAGCTCAGATGGACCACTTCTATGCATTGGACAAGCTCTGTCCTTCATGCTTGTATATTTCTTTCATCCTCAATAAACATTTTATTTATAGAAAATCAACCAGGTTTGGCACACAACGTATACCAAGGATCCTTGTACACATTTCTCCTACTGTCAAAAGAGAGTGACTAGGAATTCAAGAAGCATTTGAAGAAGGGTGGACTCCGCCAATACATTTTGAAATATGTAGGAATTCCTACCCACCATCTTTGATAGGTGGGAGATAGGTGTACACATAATCCTGGTTCTTCATACATGTAAGATTTTCTCTTTAGAAGAAATGTATCCAAAACCAGTATGATTTCTCTGAAATTCCTCAATTAAGGTGTTCATTTGAAAATCTATTATCAGAAACCAGTATGATTCTCTATTCTATTACCAGAAAATGGGAGATTTTTTTTCATACCTTGAAGGTTCTGAACTACTGACTGTTCTCCGCCTCATAGAAACTCTGTTGTTGTCACCAAATTTATTGAACTCAAGGGCATTGAAATGCCTTTCCAGTTCTATAATCTGAGTCATCAAATTCTGCCAAAAAAGAGAGAGAGAGAGAGAGAGAGAGAACAGAGGTATATATAGAATACTAGCAATGAGAAATAGGTTCACGTTCATAATAATGGCAGGTGAGTACCTGGTTTGTTTTCAGTATTTGTTGTCTCTTCAGTTCAAATTCTGGATTCAGCTTCTGATGATTCCAAAGCCCCCAATATTGCATATTAGAAGCTTGCTTAACAACGCCTTCCATATACACTTTCCTTGCCAAAACTGAAAACAAAATTACATATATTATTGAAGAACACAAACTATAGATCAATACACAGCCTGCCCCAGAGTTTACAATAAACCATGCCTGTTTATTTAAAAAAATGAAGATGTAGGTGCTTGATTGTGCACAGCATATCCAAAACTGAGAAAGGTGTCATGCTACCATGAAAAACAATATACATTGTGCATTGACTACCATACAGAAGCACGTGTTGTTTGTATATCATGATGCACCATCTAGCAGATGAAAATACATTATAGAAGCCAACCCATCCATATCTGACGCTCTCAGTCATTATTCACTTAGAAAAGGCAAAAAGTGGAGATACAAGTACAAGCACTGTAATATATATATATATATATATATATATATATATATATATATATATATAATGGAAACGTTTTCCACTCGCTTTTTGAGAAGTTTGTAGGAATGGAAACTTAAATGTGAACAGGATTCCTGCACACCACCAATGGATGATGGGAAATGTTTCATATGCAATGCCATGGGTAGCAATTGGAACGTGTGAGTTGTGCTGATTACTAAAGGCTTCTCTCATGTACAATAAATATTTCATCAAACTCGAGTTTACAAAATTGTTCAAACATGAGAAGAAACTTAAAATAAAGATATCTAGAAAGGAAACCTGAAGCAGTTTCCCTGTGTTGCATTGACAGATGAAAATAATGCACATGGGCAGAAATCCTCTCAAATTTCTCTTTCAAATTCCAAAATTACTTTACAATGCTTGTTATATACCATTTATAGATCTCCTGCAATAGCTCCTAAAACTCCCAAGTAATCATGTGATCAGAGTGTTAATCACAGCTAACCCACAACAATCCAAAACAAACTCCAACCACCTTGCAACTCCCTATCTAACAACTAAACAACACTAGGAATTAGAGAAATATCCCCTAACGTCCTTACACTTGCTAAAAAGATCAGAACTATCCGTGATATGTTCATGCCCCCTATCACATGGCCTTTTCCATTGCTCTTTTTCGGCCCTTGGGATAATTGAGGCCTGTGTGGTCGACATCACCGGTTTACCAGATCAACAGATTGGGATGGCACATAGATGCAGTCAACGAAAGCAAAACAAAGAAGAAAACATGGAATATGCAGTTTGTCATGTTGTGTGACTATGTGCAAGGGAGAATGATTGGAGAGATTTCACTATGCAGAAGTTTCATGGTACAATTGAGATATATACTTATCCCTAACATTACTCAATTTGAGTTACCTATTTTCTAGTGTATAGTACTACCGGGGTCAGGTGAAACACAATAAAAAACACCTGCATATTATGCAACACTAAGAAAAGCTCTATACATGTTGATAGAAAACACAATGCAGGGTGTTCCATAGACTTTTGTAACAAAGCAAAGCACACACATCTGACGAATGGAGAACAGATGGTTCTCCAGTTAAACTAACAAACGCGGGAGGAGACTCCATCACCCAAATTCCATATATTAAAACCATCACATAGATTTGAGCCAATGTTCCATTCATTGCTACAACCCCTTGGGGAGATCCAAAAGTCGTCATCCATTAGGTCATTCTAATAGACTAAAGCCACACTCTTTAACTCCTTAATAAAGGGGAAAGGACTTTTGTGTCCCTGAGTTTCACTGCAGATAATTTTCAATTGCATGCATTTCTGAACCAAATATCGAAATGTCCTTATCATCAAGTGAAAAAAGAAAAAGTATAGGCCCTTTTAGGCAACAATCTACACTTTGGCAATTTCTAGAATCCAGAACATACCTTGCACAGTTTTGTCTCTAAGATGTTGGATATCACCAAGCCGTTCGTCAAATGTTTTCTACAAAGTCAATGAAAAAGTGAACTTCTACATAAGCAAATTAAAAAGAAATGCATTGACCATTGCATGAATTATCACTTCTGAATTAATTAAATAATACGAACACATGCAAAGCAAATCAGACCGCAATCATCTTGCAAATATGATGGTCAATGGAGGACACACATCCAATACTAAAGTGCATAGAAACATTAAAGATTAGCCTTTTTTCTAATCAATGTGAGAAACTCTGAAGGGTCCATAAAAGCAGTAGAGGTCAAAGCTGTGAAGTGATCATAATGTATGCCATTGGCACATGTATGGCCGGTGAAAACAAAAGTAAAAGCTACAACAACCTTAGTTTTTAGACCATTGTATCAAACTCGCAAAAAGAAGGTACAAAGGATACAAGCTAAAAATGTTACCTTCCACACTCTACATCTCTCTGAAAGGCTCTCTAAACCCTCCTCCAGTTCTAAAACTGATTTTTTCTGGAAGACAGTGCATGCATCCCTGAAACCACCCTCCTTTTCAATGTCCGATAGAAGAACATCCAGTTCCTTTGTCATCTCAATCACCTGAACATAAGATACACCATTAGTGCCACTGAAAAGGAGAAATATATGATTTTGAGAACAATCATTGCCAAGCTTTGGTGCAAATCAAATATCTTAAATTTGGTCCTTGGGAAGCGTCATTAGTTAGCGGTGTCATTCCAGAGATTTAGAAAGTACAACTAATACTGTTATCATCTGCGTCCAAAAAAAAAAAAAAAACAAATCCATGACCAAATAAAATTAAACACAAGCTGAGTAAATGAAGCTGAATAAGAATATTAAATCATAGTTCGCAAACCAGGACTCCCATTAAGACTCGGTCAATCACCGTGTCAGGTCAATAGGAGATTTTGTAGGCTCTCCTGTTCATAGCAGGACCCATCAGGTCACCAAACATTTAGGATCTCCAAACTAGGAGATCTTTAAGGATCACCATCCATGTCAGAACATATCATGGAAGATAAAAGAATCATGCCCTTCTTCCATTATGACCAACTGAAACTCAGGATAATTGGGGCAGGCCCAGTTTCCCCAACCCAGTCAGCCAGTAAATGATCAGTACAAGTTGACTAGCGTAAATCCTGGGTTGACCAAAGAGGCTTGCAAAATATATACATGTAGGACTGCTCTTTTAAAAACCAGCAAATTCTCACCACAAGATGCATGAGCACTCCATAACCTGACATGAAGAACCAAGGCTGTATCATATATACCATTAAGTACATATGCATGATGGAGTCTGCAAACATGACACAATAGATATGCATCAAACATACAGAGATCATTTTATGATAAGCATCATGCATCTAAATGCAGAAATCTGCTGCACTTGAAGTTAATCAGTACTTGATCTTTGGTGTTTGAATCATCATGAATATTTATAATCACCCAAGAATTGACCTATGGCCAAAGGTCAAGGCTAGATCTATGTTGAGGGTCAAATATTGCATATTATCCCCCATTTATATCTTCGTTTTATGAGCATGATAATGCTTAATGTTCTATTTTACTCATGTTTGTGTTGCAAGGTGAATTTAAGAGCTTGGATTGAAAAGGGTGCTAAAAGCATGGATTTGATGCTCAAGAATCACTAAGGCAAGGGATGAATCTTAGAAGACCAAGATTGAAGAATTCACATGCCAAAGATCCAAGAAAACTAAGCAAGGAGTAAAGAGAATCAAAGATTTGAAGTAAAGAAAAGGAATCCTGAAATCGTCCTGAAAAAGCATATTCTAAAACTCTGGGTCATTTTGTGAAATTGTGCAGAGTGAAGTCTATTTTGGAAAACAGCGCAGAGTGAAGTCTATTTTAGCAAACTGCGTAAATTTGAAGCGGTTTCTAGAGTTTTCCAACTAGGTGCGAAAGTTGGAGTTCCACAACTATAAATAGGACTCCCTAGGATGTTCATAGGCATATTCTAGGGTTTAAGGAGTAAAGCAAAAGGGTGGAGAAGCTGTCGCTAAGAGTTTTTCTTCCTCAATTGTTTTCATGTTTTTCTTAAGAGACTTTGGTCCAATCATGTTTATGGTTGGCTAAACCTCTTAGTTAGGGCTAAGAGGTAAAGCTTGTAGCAGATGGGATGTTTCTATTGCTTTGATTCATGTTTATGTTGAACAACATGGATTCTAATTTGATATTTAAGGAATACTTTCAGTTTTTAATAGTTTATTGTGACTTAAATTATAGTAGATTTACAATAGCTTTGAGTATCTTCTTTTCCTGATTTGAGATTGTGAAATTAGGAAGTCCTGTTGTTCACCATCATCCCTTAGGCATGGTAGGGTGATGGAATCCTTCCTAATCTTCACAATTCTCCTGCTTTGAGATTATGGGATTGATAAATCTTGTTGTTTGCCATTGTCTCCTGGGCATGGTTTGGTGATGGAATCCCTGCCAATTATCATAGTTCTCCTTCATTGAGAATTAGGTCAATGGAAGTTCAGATTTGGTTTGAGCTCCCGTATGACAACATCGAGTTGGGACTACAGGAGCTGTCAAGTGTTGATAGATGGATTTAATTAAAAACAGGGCCGAACTTGATAACGACCAATGCATGGCATCCTCCTCAAAAGGAGAAGGGGTGAGCTCCTGCAAGCGAGATAAGAGGCTAGTAAACTCGTCAATTTCATTGTCAGTAAGGATTCTTCTAAACAAAGGCAACCAAGTCCCACCGTTCTCATTTTCATTGAAGGACTCTCCCACAAAGACATACGGGTCAAGGCCGATTGAGAAAAGATTAAGGAAGCATTCAGCCAGCGTGGGAGATCCACACCAATTATCAAGCTAAAACCAAAATTCTATGGTCATTACCTAAGGAGAAGGAGATTTTATCAAATACACGAGGCTAACTTCGCAATGCTTTTCCAAATGAAAGATGCTCTATACAAAGATGAGTCTTTTGTCCTCCACCCATAAAGAGAAGTGACATACTTACCAGCGATAATTTGGTGCCATATGCTATCGGTCTCTATTCCAAACCTCCAGATCCACTTACCAAGGAGGGCTTTATTAACCAAATCAAGATTTCTAACAGCAGTCCCCCCTTCATCGAAAGAGGTACAAACCTCCCCCCATTTCAAGGGGGGAAATTTTATGGAATCATTGCTTCCTTGCCACAAAAAGTTTTGACGTAGTTTATCAATCTTAATAACGATGGACTTTGGACATTGGAATAGGGATATATAGTATATGGGCAAATTCGAAAACAAAGTCTTTATCAAAATGCGCCTTCCTCCAAGTGATGAAACATTCAATTTCCAGGTTAAGAGTTTCCTTTCTATCCTTTCCACAATTTTGCCCAAAGGAAATGAGGAGGTTTTCCAACGCATACGGGCAAACCCAAAAAAATAATGGGGAGGCAGCCTACCTTGCAACCAAAAAGATCAACTAAAGAATTGCATACCTCCTTCTGAAGATTGATATTTGATACCAAAGATTTCACCTTTAGAGAGATTAACTTTCAGACTTGAGATTACCTCAAACCAGCATATGGTCATGCTAAAAAAAGTAACCATATTCTCATCTGCCTCACAAAATAGCAGGGTATCGTCAGCAAACTAAAGGTGGAATATATCTGACCCTTAATCAACATTCTACTGAGGGCTTCAGTCACAATAACAAGGAGGAAAGAGGATAAGAAATCACCCTGCCTAAGGGGAGGACCTAAAATAGCCAAAAGGGGAACCATTGATCAGCACTGAGAATTTGGGAGAGGATATGCACACTCTAACCCAGACTCTTCACCTAAAACTAAAGCCCATTCTTTCCAACATATAATCAAGGAAGGCCCAATCAACATTATCATAAGATTTTTCTGAATCCAGCTTACAAAGTATGCCAGCTTTTTTTTAATCCTCGATACAAGAGTCCAAGCTTTCATTAGCTATAAGCACACGGTCAAGAATCTGCCTGTCCTGTACAAAAGCAAATTGAAAGGGAGAGAAAACCTTGGAGGCCACTGTCCGAAGCCTTTCAACTAAATTTTAGAAAGGATTTTGAAGGGCCCTCCTAGAAGACTAATAGGACAGAAATCTTTAAAGAAATTGCGCACCTTTGATTTGAGGAATTAGAGCCAGAAATGCACTCCCCATTTCTGAAGACAAACGGCCGTGATTGTAGAGTTCCAAAACAAAGGCCTTTGACTCCATCCGAATGACATCCCAAATATGTTGGAAGAAAGCAATGAGATAACCATCAGAGCCCGGGGCTTTATCTCTACGTAAACCCCCAGCTGCATTTTTAATTTCTTCCATCTCAATGGGTCTTTCAAGATGCAAAGCTTCTTCCTCAGAAATGCATTTAAAATTTAAATCATCAATCCTAGGGCGATCCACATCCTCAGTTATAAGCAACTTACAATAGAAATCAACAATCAAGCCAGTAATGGTCTTTTTATCTGAGACCAAGACCTCATCAACAATAAGAGAGGAGGTAGAATTTGTCCGCGATCGAGCATTAACAATACTATGAAAGAACTTTGTATTACGATCTCCCGCCTTCAACCAAATAGCCCGAGATTGCTGACGCCATTTTATCTCTTCCTCTTTAAGCCTTAAACAATAGTCATGGGCAAGTTGACCTCTAGCAATCTTGTCCTCATCAGATAATAACCCAGCCTCCTCAATATCCATATCTTTAATGGTTGGAGCAAAGAGGACATTTCAGCTTCCCTTAATCCAAAAACTTCCCGATGCCCAAGATTTCAGCTTCAATTTCAGCATCTGGAGGCTTTTTAATAAAACAGAACTAGGACACCCCTCAATCTAGAAGGACGCCCACCAATCAAAAATCAGATATTTAAAACCTTCAACCTCCATCCAAGCCAATTCAAACCGAAATGGTTTAGGACCCCAATTCAATTCATTAGTTTTAAGTAAAACCAAGATGTGGTTAGAAATAGGCCTGGATTCTCCCTCGATGTTTATCTCGAGATGAGGATATAATCGAGGGGGGCAGGGATTTTCTCCTAGACGAGGTTTCTCTAGAGTGGGTATTCTTCCTTCTAAATCACCAACCATCGTTGGTGTGGGAACAAAACATACCGATGGTCACTTAGTGGTATGTTAGAGGGAACGACTAAGTCTTCCTAGTTTCTTTCCTTTTTGAAGCAATTTTCTCGACCTCTTTCTCTTAAACAACATCTCTAATAATATCATTTTCAACTCCCCAATTTCTTTTGAAAGCACTAGCATGAAAAGCTGAGTAAATAAATGGAGAAAGTGCAAGAAAAAAGAAGTATGGGAAGGTGTTATATAAATTTTGTGATTAGGGACGATACACAAATGCTAGAACTTATGCTGCAAATAATAGCTTGAAGCAGATACAAGATCCTGTTACCACATAAAATAGGAATGATATTCAATACATTTTACAACCGTATGGATTGGGACCTAGATATTTCAATAACCAGGTAACTACTATGATTGTTGAGAATTATCATCACCCATGTTTGAATAACATCTTGGAGTATGTGATTGTGATTTTGTAACTCCTACATTGGTTTAATTATAAGTTGGAAATTATAGGTGGTATTGATAATACTACAAATGATCCGATCATTTGATCTAGACCATCATCATGCCCACCCTTGATTGCCCATCCCTCTTGGGAAAAAGAAGGCTCGGATGATCCTTAATGGAAAAGGAAATAGACGATGCATATTGATCATACTACAGTCTAATAATTGATCAGCCATCCATGTCAAAAATCACTTCTGTCAGATGATCATAACCATCAACAATGGCTAGCGCAATGGACGCCCATATTTATCATACTACGAACAATCCGATCATCTAGACTATAGTTCCATGACGAGTGAAGGAAGCAGTGATAGATTTGGGTGCCACACCTAGTTAAAAGGATCCTAGCGGCTCCTGCCCTTGATTGCCCATCATTATAGAAAGATCATTATGTCAGATGAGCTGAACTGTCTATTCAATGGTTAGGGAAATGGATGGTGCATCTCATGGTAAAAACGGTCCGATCATTGATCTAGACCATCCATCATGTAGCCCCACCCTTGATCGCCCACCACTATCCAAAAATCACTTTTTTTCACATGATCCCTATCGTCAGTATGGTTAGGGAAATGGATCTAGACCATCCATCATTTTTACTGGCCCCAATTTGTTACATGGAGGCAACGTCCTATTACTTGTTGGCCCATTTTCAGCTCTTGCTTGTGTTCTTCCTCTAGTAATTGTTGTCATTGCATTCTTTTGCTCTTATGCCGATTTGTTACCTCCAATATCCATTTCGTAATCCATGTTCCAAGGACTTTTAAAAGGCAACAATTTTCTTCAAACGAGATAGGAAATGACACTACGGATACACAAAAGGCCAAACAGTTAGCGACCCACTCAAGTCTTGTGACTCCCTTTAGTGAGACATTTGACTATGAAGTTTGACTCCCTGGGGACAATGGCCACAAATCTGCACAGACGCTAAAGATTTAATCTCTAAAATGCAAAAAGTGAGCCTCCACAGCCCCAGCTTATCCGATGAAGCCCACTGAATTGCATTATGAGAGTCTCCTTCAGAGATCAACTTTTCAGAATGAGAGAGTTAAAAAAAAATTCAGTGGCACCCATTTTATGAGAATCTTCTGCATGTTTTAAGAAATGGTAAACCATTAAAACAACCGCTGACAACTTCCAAGATGATTAGCTGCAATTTGAATCACCTAGACTAAGCCAGCAACTGCTGCAATCATTGTTAGAATTGCAACCCATGGAATACAGTTTTGCATTCAAGGTAATATAAACAAGTTAGCATAGTTTTTCATGACTCGTAATAATAATTCTGTAAGGAAATAACTGCAAAACATCCCTTGGAAACAAAGAACAATAACAAATGAATAATAAAGATAGTTTTATGTGGAAAATAACGACAACGAAGACGACAAGTAATCATATATGTGCATTTAATCAGTAAGAATCTTGCAATGCAATGCAATGGCATGTCCCGAATTTGAGTTCTATAGGTTGGTTAATTTGGTGGTATCCAAGCCCCCAAATCAACATGCATGAGCTTATTAAAGAGGATTGTGTTTGGTAGGAAAGTATCATCTCAAAGTGCAAATGATGATGGATATTCTACAATGGTTCTAAAAATAGAGAAACACAACTGCATAGATTGGATGCAGTCTGATAAGGGATGGTGGAAAAGTTCGAAAAGCATGAGAACTACCACAAAAGTCAGACCAAATGATGATGGATATTCTACAATGGTTCTAAAAATAGAGAAACACAACTGCATAGATTGGATGCAGTCTGATAAGGGATGGTGGAAAAGTTCGAAAAGCATGAGAACTACCACAAAAGTCAGACCAACAATAGAGAAATAAAAAAGAAAAACAAAACAACCCTAATTTTAATCAAGTCTCATTCAATCAAGATTTTATTGGTTATATCAACTAATGAAAGGAGACGATCTAGAGCAAAGCCACTGTAAAGGCATGGTTATGCAATATATGTGTGTGTGTGTGTGTGTGTGTGTGTGTGTGTGTGTGTGTGTGTTAAAGAAGGCATTATTGCAACAAATAAACCAACTAAAAGGAATATGCAGTTATTGAAGTCAAACATAAGAAAGCTGCATTTCCATGAAAATCAGCAAGAGCATGAGACGTGAGAGATCACATTGATATAACTCTTTGATAACTCCTGTTCCGAGTCCAATGCACCTGGAGACCGGTTCGTTCTCTGGTAGGTGAGCATATGGTTCCCTTTAGAGCCAAGAGACTTCCTAAGCATAGAATCTTCTTGTGACGAGCTTGGAAAGCTATGAATGAGAGTTGTAGACTCAGCATTTCCTGCCCCAGTCCAGGCAGTTCGCCCTTCACTTTGAGTGGCTTTACCAGAAGAAAATATGGAAGACGATGGAGTTGTCCCAGAGGACTTTGAGCTAACAATTTTTGCGCTCGGCTGAACAATAGATGGAAAACTCTGATTGGCAGGAATATGTTTGTTATTTCCTGTCCAAATACCAAAACCTTTATTCACGTCACTTTGAGCTGAGACACCAGAGGCAAAAGACGAAGACCTTGTGTTGAGGTTAATTGAATTGGAGAGTTTTCCACTGGACTGGGATCCAGACGAAATACTCCTGACGCCAGTAGATCCAGTCATTTCTGTCAAACCCTTGCCCACCTCATTACTTTTAAGAGATCCCTTGTAGCTTTGTTGCCAGGTGGCAGATGTGTCACTTGGTAAGTTTCCTGCCAGAGAACTAGCGGTCATGCCAGTTCTTATTGGAGTTGAATCAAGTTTTTGTGTTCCTGTCTTGGTGGAATCTTTAATTGCTGAACCAAATCCCCCTAAAAGTGGTAACTTCACAGGTGGTTGCTCTAAATTTGAGATTTCTTGGCCGGAAAGCCCTACATTCACACCAGCAGTAGCACTGTCTTGCTTTTGTCTTGCAGGATGGCTGTTGAGTTGTGCATCTACTTCAGATGCCTGGATATTCCCAAGACTCTTCAGTTCCTTATTTGCAGCAACTGATGATGAATCATGAGAGGCAGACCCAGACGTGGTGACGCTCTCGCTTCTTTTTATGGCAGGCATTTGATCAACAACAGAGGATGACCTTAAAGACTCTTTCTGTTGAATAAATTGTGAAGCATTTTCCTTTAGAATGCCATCATATCTATTTAACTCTTCACTCGTTTGCCTCAATTTACTATCCAAAACTTTCAGATCAGAAACTTCTAACGCATTTTCCTGCAGAATGACATCACTTTTATTCATTTGGCTTGACTTGCCATCCATAACTACTGCGTCTGTTCCATGATCTTTTATCACTGATCCCATTCTCACTACACAAGCAGAATCCCCCACCCCACCAATAATATCACTACTAGGTGCAGAGGGAGTCTGAGGCAGAACCGCAATATCTGAAATCCTACGAAAGAAACTTATTTCAAGGTCAATAAAAAGATATGAAATGATCATGGAATAAAAAAAGTTTAGAAGAAACAAAAGACACATCCTCAGTATTCAAATACATGTATCTGTTTCCTGGAGGGGAAAAAAAATCTGTTTGCTTGAAAATACTTCAAGACCATGGAGTAGCCCTGAAATACAAGCATCTTATTGAAGTACCTTGCGACATGGAACATGATAAGCTTCCCGTCAGTAGTAAGGCATAGTAAAATACAGTATGGCGAAAGTTCTCTATGTTCCGCATCACGCACATATTTAACTTTTTCATATAAGGAAACTTTGTCGATGCCAAATCCCACGATCAAATTATCATCCCCACTCTCTGAAAGAAAGGAAACATATTTCAGTCAAAACTTGCGATGGAGTGCAAAATAAATATCCTTCATATCAATTGAAATATAAACGATGAGATAGATGCAGCAAGATGATCATATGCAGTCTGTTTACATTGAGCAGTCTAACAACCCAAATATTTCAAAAAGTGCTACTTTACCTCCAAAGACGATCACAATTTGAAAATTAGATCACAAACTTTACTGAGCGTATGAATCAGTTACATGGTACGTGTTGCTGTTTTACGAATTGATAGCTAAAAACAGAATGTGCGGTTAAAAAACAAAAAGCATAATGAAACATTGACTTAAGAAAATAAGGTTAAAAAACAAAAAGCATAATGAAACATTGACTTAAGAAAATAAGATACATTCCAAAGTTATAATAAGTTCATCACCTTCACCTTTTATTCTCATTCTCCCACCTTTTTTTCTCGTTTTAACTTAAAACTTTTGATTATAATAACAGAACTGACCCCAACTTCGCCTATTTGTTTAGAGAGATACACATGAATGCTATTGTCCCTACCTAATGAAGACGTTAGCAACTCCCACAAAGCTTTTAATTGACACAAGGATAGCAAACCATTGACTGTCTGTCCATTTGTTCAATACCATGATTAGTAGGCCATGGACAAAAATCACAATGATTCTATGATCCTAAGATCCTTCAAATGTTGTCCACTTGTTATGACCATCCATTTTTTACAAGTAATGGATAGGATGGAAACATCATCAACCAAAAAAATGCTTCTTTAGAATCATACCCAATCCACAGTACAGCTTATCGATTAGATGTTTCCAGATAATGACTGGACCTGTTTCTCTGTTCAATCTAGACTATAAATTTTTCATGCTATTTGTTAGATGGCTAGGATCATCAAAATGGACAGTCGGGTTTAATGATTGACCATCACATGTGTCATTTAAAAGCTCTAGAAGCATTAGTATTACCCTACACAATGCTTTCTGCATCTTTATCGCATAATGTATCACAACCTTCGGATACAGATACATACCGGTTATCGTGTGGGATATATCGGTTGCATCGCGCAATGTCTCATTGTTGTTGGGAAACATGGAAAACATTGGGAAATTGGTTGAATTTCTCAATGAAACTTCAAGGATTGTTAAAAAAGACATCAATACACACTTAGAAATCAAAACACCACAAAAAACAAGTACACATAATAGGTTTCCTCTATATAGGGTCCTAATCTTTGTTGTCTAACTGAATTGAGGCAAACACATTCAAAGTCAATTCATATAATTTACAAATGTAAAAAGACATGTATACTAACACAAGCAATACATTTAAAAGTAAAAGAAGTATAAAACTAGAAATATACTTGTGAATGATGTGTGTGGTTTTGGCTTAGACCCACATAGAGTTGCGCATGCATTAGGAATAGACTTTTAAAAGAAAAATAAAATAAAAAATCTTTGAAATGGGGGCCAATTGACCACTGATCAGGGTAGAATTTTGATATATATATATATATATATATATATATATATATATATATATATATATAAAATTATTCTTTAACTAAAAAATATTTATTTCCAAAAAATCCCCAAATTACTAAGAATCACTAGATCAGGCTACATACATGTTTAATTTCATGTTTGGGCAGTAAAATTGCAACCAATTTGGGAGAAATTGGGAAATTTTGACTTTTTCCCAACTTTCCGCAAATCGGCCCATCTCCCCCAAACCTCGAAATCGAAGCCTCCAAATCCATGAATTTTTTATTTTTTTTTTGCATAACATAAAGAATCATGGATTTCTTACCATTTGATACTAATTTCACATGATTTTACAGCAAAAGAAAATGGGGATCAAACTCAAAAATGTTCATCAGATCGAAAACGGCCCCAAATCAGCTTAGATCTGGATTCTGACTCGAAATTTGTGTTTTTCTTCAAAGGGATTCGAGGGTCGAAATTCATGACGTGTCGTCCAACATATCTTCTTCAAAGACTTGTGGTCCAGTGAGTTCTCTAGATACATATGATATTTGTATTGCCCTAAAAAAAGGTAAACTTGCGCATCATCCCATCTTTAAATATATTTCATTTCATTGCTTATCACCAAATTTCCGCAACTTTATCTTATTCTTGCCTTCTCACTTTGTTCCCAAGTCATTTGAGGAAGCTCTATTACCTAAGGGGTGAATGCATGTGTGTGTGTGGGTGCGTAGAGAGAGAGGGAGGGAGGATGATATGGGGTGTGTGTGTGAGAGAGAGAGACAGTTCACAATATCTGTTTCCTAGACTATTCTGGCAATCCTTTTTTGCACACTCGTCAGTCTTGTGTATCTTTTGCTTAGGATTAAGGTCTATATCCCTCCCTTTAGATCATCACCATCTAAGCCTTATCCAAATTAATTAGGGTTGGTTGCATGAATCCTTTTCCACATTCCACTCTATCAAGGGTCGGACCTCTAGTTAGACCATAGGTCATCAAGAACATCCTTTTAGGCCTTTCCTTGCTCTTTTAGAGCCTTTAACTCGTACACACTCCTAACTGGCACAATCCTTGGTCTTCGTTGCACATGACCAAACCATCCAAGTTTGCTTTCCCCCATCTTATTACCCATTAATGCTACTACTAAATTCCCTCGAATGCATTCATTTCCAATTCCGGCCTTCCTTGTCTTGTCACTCATCCATCCCAACATCCTACGCATCTCTACGACAAGTATGTGCATGCACAAATGCATCGTGCATGCTTGTATGCATGTGTGAGTTCATGCATGTGCAAGCGTGCACACGTGTGAGAAAGAGAGGTATGTGCTTGCGCAGGTAAAGTGTGGCCCACATGATGAGTAAATCCACCTAATTTTTCTAACAGGACAACCATGCAACAAGCGGCCACGAACAAGTAGCTTGGATCTTGCACACGTGTGATACATCTCAATGCCAACCTATTGAATGTGTTGGATCTCACATCCAAAGATGCACCTGACAAGTTGGAACTTATCTGCTGGTTAGCAGTAATATTTATCATCCAGCCAAAAATTTTACACGCACACACACACACACAGAGGAATGATCCCATGCAGTTGACCATACATTACAGTTGACTGCATGTTGGCCCCAACATGAAGTTGGTCAGCCATTCAAACCATGCATCAGAGGCGACCCGCCATGAAAATGGGACGCCCCAAAAATCGGCCAAGACCCGAAACTCAGGTGGAACACACCAACTGGAGCAATGCTAAATCATGCCTAAAACCTCTAATATCACTTGGTGGGGCTCACCTGAGTTTCGGAATGGTTTGAATTATGGTCAGTCCCTTCATCCGGGTGTAGCACAACAATGAACGGGTTGGATGGCCTATAGACATCATGGTTACGCCCAAAATTTTGAGCCAGCAGCTGAATTTATTTTTCCCACAAGTCACGTCCAAAATGTGGGTTTAACACAGTTTTGCCGCAACCCTTTGGAAAGAAAATTACAAACAACCCCTTCTGAATGGAGACCAAGGTGTTCCGTTGTGGTATCGGTGGGCGTAACGGTGCCCACCGTTACCGATACGGATACGCCCCGTATCGGCCGATACCGGGCCGTAACAGCCGATACGGGGTGTGTAACGGTGCAGCAAAAAAAAAAAGGTCAAAAAATTATGCAAAAATATCCATTAAATTCGAAATATGCTAAATATTCCAAATATGCATTCATTTATAATTTGGAACATGTTTGTGGTGGTCTAATGGTCCACTCTTTGATAAGAATGCTATATCGGGTTGTCTGATGGATTTATGAACCAGACAACTTGGAATTAACTGCAAACCTTTTATATTTAGTTTTCTAACTATATAATATCTATATAAATTTACTATAATGAATGTAAAACCAAAACATCTTATTTTTTCAAGCTTTCCTTTTATTTATAGTGCTAGTGCATTGCATACTTCGTGACTCACATACATTTCATTTCAATATATAGAGTTTAGGGACTTTTGTATCCTATTATGTAATTTAAATACCTAACAATTTGATATCATTTTCCTCAATAGATCTTTAAAAAAAAAATTTTAATTAAATTGGGATAAATAGTGTTGTCAATTTGGGGCTAATTAGGGGATCGTTTGATGCCCTAAACTAGACTCAAATTAATGCAATCTATTGGCACTTATCCCACTAATGGATTGGTGAACATTTATTGGACTGTGAAAAATGAAAAATATCAAATGGTCCTATTTCAAAAAATAAGTGTCTGCAAACTAATAGTGAAAATTGTTCAAACAATTTAATTTTGGGATTGCGACGTAGTAACAATGGTCCCAAAATTTAATTGGTTAATTTTGAGTTAATATATACCTCATGTATAAATATTTAGGGCCATGCACGTGGGGTTCACTCGATTATCTATTATATATACATGTCATCCATCCATTTTGTCAACTCATTTAAGGGTATTGCCAAAAAAATGAGGTAAATCTAGATCTCAGGTGGACCACTAGTGGGCCAGGCGGGCCACCTCGATGTATTTGTATATCTGTGCCGTCAATCCGTTTTGCCAACTCATTTTAAGGCATGGTCCAAAAATTCAGGTAGATCTAAATCTTCGATGGACCACTAGTGAGCATGCCTTTAAAAGTGAGGCCCACCTCAATGCATTTGTTGTATATCCATGTGGTCCATCCTTTTTGCCTACTTATTTCAGGGCATGGACCAAAAAATGAGGCTGATCCAAATCTTAAGTGGATCAGAAAATTAAGGATTTAATTCCCACCATTAAAAATTTCTTAACACATTTTATTTTGGGATCAAGCTGTTATTTGTGTTCTCCCGTCATCAAAGTGAAGGTCCATGTGACCTCATCAACAAGTTGGAAGGAAAATAAACATTATAATGGGCCTTAAGAAGATTTTAACGGTGGGCATTCAATCCCAATTGCGTGATCCAATTGAGATTTTGATCCCTTCATTTCAAGGATCGTGCCTTAAAATGAACCTGAAAAATTATGGATGGCATGGATTTACTATACAAAAATCAAGGTGGGCCCCACCCCATTCGTTTTTTTTGGAAAAAGAAAAGAAGAGGGAGGGAAATCAAAAGAAAAGAGGGAAAGAAGAGAGAGGGGACCGAAACGAGAAAGAGAGAGAGAGAGAAAGAGAGAGAAAGAAGGAGGGCAGCAATTTTTGCCGCCGCCGCCCAATAATAATAATAATAAGAAGAAGAAGAAGAACAAGAAGAAAAGGAATATATATATATATATATATATATATGTTTTCTTTTCATTTTTTTTTTTTTTTTTCCATTTTTCTTTAGGGTTATGACCCGTAACATTTGTTATGGTACTGTAACGGCCTTTACGAACCCAAAAAACAGAGGTGCCCCGTTTCAGGGCCGTATCGCTTAACGGTTACTGTTACCGTTACGGATCGGCCGTTACGGCCGAAACGTAACTAATTTTGAATACTTTGGTGGATACAATGACCCAAATTTTCTGCATAGGGGCAAATAGCTATACCACCAGTCCACCCAAAACCGGACTCTATTTCTCAATCCAACCCGGAATTTAACATGATTCTCACTCAGTTGAATAGAATTTACTTCTACATATTTTATAACTAAACCCAACATACATTGTAATAATATGTATGTAGATAGGTGAATAGTGTTTCTTTTCTTTTTTATAATTTCCCCCTCTTTCTATTTTCCCAATTTTTCTGTCTTTCTGATGTTTTATTAAAAGAAAAAACTCCACTAAGTTACAACTCTTGTTCCATCAATTCAGTTCAGTCCCTGATACCAAGTCTTAGAACCTTCATTACAAGCAAAAATGAAAGAAATTTACCTTGAAAATGTTGACATTCTACAAGCACCCCAGGACTAATAGCATCTGGAATCACTTACGTTACACGCACTAAAAAAGTCCAAAATGTGGTCAACAAAAATATTGAATAAGATTGATCCTTAATCTTAAAATGCACAAAAAAGGAAATCAAGGCAATTGTCTCCAATACAGTGCAAGGTATTACACCTGGAAGTTCAATCCTTGGGACTTCTTTATCATGTTTAAACTCAACAGCCACTGCTTCTCCTCGCTTGTCACCACCTGACCACCCTAACAGAACAATATGTTGGTCTGTACTCTTCCTATTGGCTGCAAGCATGAGCTCCCTGACACAAAAAACAAAGTGCTTATCAGCTACCAATTACTCAAATGTGATATTAATCTGAAAATTTTCAAAGAGAACCTGAATTTTTCATTCAATAATTTTTTTTTCAAAAGCACAATGAATCCTAATTTATGGAACCTTAGAAAACATTACCAATTCAATGGAAGTGATATGCCATTTGAACAATTGATGTTGGGAGTGAACCGGCTCCTTATCACACCACAATGATGTAAACCCAAGCCACAACAAACCCAGATCAAACCCTAGATATTAGAAATTTGGATCTAACACCACTGCTAATCCGTGCGCATTATGGAAGCACGATAAACGAAGATAAAACAATAAAATACAACAAATAACCAAACCAAAAGCAATCAACCACAGAACACACATTATTTTACATGAAAAACTCTTACGAAAAAAAACCACGCCACAAAGCGATAGAGATCTCAACTATAATCAAAACCTTAGAGTACATCACTCACCATCTTCGATTACAGGATCGCCCGATCTCCCCTTGCGATGCACACCCTTAGGAAACCCTATATCCCTTGAGAAAATCCCTTCTCAAGCCCTTACAAGTGTAAAAAACCATCTCCCTTAGCAAAACCCTTGCCCCTTAAGAGAAAGCACTCATATTATGTTAAAGCCCTAATCCGAATTAGGCTTTATATACCTCACTTACGCAAAATCGCACAATCCGATGGTCGCACCACGGTCGACCGGCAGTCAACCTTGAACATTACACCAAGTCATGGTCGACCGTGGATTCTCACGGTCAACCGTGAACATCACAGTGAGTCGTGGTTGACCTTGGAACTCCAAGGTTGACCGTACTGCCCTGTGAAGCAGAATCCAAGGCACCCTGCTCAATAGTTGAGTTTCAGGAACAACAGGAATTATGCATTTATCTTTAGTAGCGAAACCCATAAAGGCCACCTAGTCAATGGGGCAACTGTATTCTCACACTATGAAACAAACTCAACCAACTAGTCTGGTCCAACCCGGTCCATCCAGAACGGATAGGTTTATCAATACAACTAAGCCACCAAAAGTGGCTCTGATTCGGCTTTCGGCAAATTGACCAGTTTATCTTGTTTTTGATGAGCCTACCAGTTCTTCATTTAGATGAAGTAGCAGGTTGACAGAAATCCAAAGTTTATTAAAAGGGAATGGGAGTAGTGATTCGAATTCAGTTGTTGCTTCCTTTCTCAATTGGGAATCACTACGCCCTTCATTTGGTGGCCCTAACTATAAAATCCATGTACAAACAAATTTCTTATCACCACCATTTTCTATTCTACTTGTCTTCTATTATTTCTTATGATAGAACAAAAGACAAACTTTCTCCCGAATGGCAAAGCCATACAGTGACAAAACTACTCAAAACAAATAAATCTAAACTATCATAAACTATTCGTGGCCAATGGGGTGGTCCACGATCAAGAGTGATCCAAAGGCCCATCGTGTGCGGTCCAACAATCTAATCGATGCATGCACTCAATCCAACAGTATAGACTCCTCAAGAATGTAACCCACATGCCTCTTCCTAGTGTAGGATCTTTAAAAATGCATCAAATGCATGTAAGGTCTTCAAAACGGTCCACTCGGGCCCACGTAATGGTCATCCATCCAAAGGGAAACTGGTGATGATCTCCTCCTCTAGTAGACCCTGAATGGTGCTCTAATGTCTTCATCGAAAGAGATAAGATTTATGAAATATTAGGTTCTTTTAAGAGAAGAAAGGATAAGACTTCTGAGGAGGAAGATTTTAAAGTTCGATTATATTTTTATGTGGATGTAGATGGCAGCAGTGTTCGAAATATCGGTATGGCAAAATGTATCGCACCCTTGGGATACAAATACGTATCGGTAATCGCACGGGATATATCGTTTGTATCACATAGTTTATCACACTTTTTGGGAAACATGGGGAAACATTAGCAAAATGGTTGAATTTTTTTATGAAACTTCAGATATTATTTAAAAAGACCTTAATGCACACTTTTAAATCATAAAATATCAAAAAAGAAGTGCACATAATAAATTTCCTTTGTATAAGGTACTAAGTTATGCGCTATCTGATTAAACTAAGGTAAATATATTTAAATATGATGCATACCATTTATAAATGTATAAAGATATGTATGAAAATGAGTCACATCCAAACATCAATTGGAATTCATTTTAACATGTCATTTTAGGACATGGGCTGAAAAATAAGGCAAATCCAAATCTGAGGCGGACCACACCACACAAAATAGTGTTTATTGAATGATCACCATTAAACTATTTTGGGGCTATAAATTTTTTGGATAAAGCTAATATTTATGTTTTCCCATCAAGGTTTGTCAAACCTCGTGGATAGATTGGATGGCAAATAAACATTACGGTGGGCCCTAAAAAGCTTCAATGGTGGACATCATTGCCACCACATTTTCTTGTAGTATGGTACACTTGATCTTTCATCATCTCCTTTTTGGGCTCATGCCTTAAAATTACTTATGAAAATGGATGGAGGGTGTGGATTAGCTGGTGTACCGCACAAGGTATGGGCATGTGTCGTGCGAAGATGGGATGTGGATTTCCTACTAAATCCTTTCGTAGGAGTGGGGCACACCATGATGTTTGTGAGAAATCTACTCCATCCATCAATTTTGTGAGCTTATTTTAAGACTTGAGGCAAAAATTGAGCAGGATCCAAGACTCAAGTGGGTTGCACTAAAGAAAAAGGTGGGTAGGGAAATTCCTACTGTTGAAACCTTCCTGGGTTGATAGTGATGTTTACATTCCATCCATATCGTTCATTACGTCATTACTACTGGGATGAATTGAAAACCCAAATATTAGACCAATTCAAAACCTGTGGCCCCATGAATATTTCAACTGTGGACCTTCAATCCTCATGTTTTCGGCCTACTTGAGTCTTGGATCCGGCTCATTTTTTGCCGTCTTAAAATGTGCTCAAAAAACGGAAGGACGGAGTGGATTTCTCACAAACATTACGGTGGACCCCACCTAAGTTTCTAGCGCATGAACTTCATGCACCCAGACGAATGCACCTTTGAGTTGTACAAACAGTTCAAAGGAGATCAAAGTTACATAGCCCCACCAATAATGTATTTATTATATCCACACCGTTCATCCATTTGGAGAGATCATTTTAGATCACAAACCCAAAAATGAGTGACATCCAAACCTCGATTGGACCACACCACAAATAGCAGTGAGGACAATGGTTCTCACCGTTATAACATTCGTAGGGTCCACCATAATGTTAGTTTTCCATCCAAATTGTTCATGATGTCATAAAGACCTTGATGAATAGGAAAAATAAATATCATACGATCCAAAACTTTTGCAACCCCAAAAGGGTTTCAATGGTGGACGTTCAATATCCCGCTGCTTTTTTCCAGTGTGGTCCACTTGATCTTTGGATCTGTCTTATTTTTCGGATAAAGCCTTACGAGGAGCTCACCAAATGGACGAACGGTTTGGATATAATATATACCTCATGATGGGACCCACATAACTTGGTGACGTCAACACAGTCGGATGGTGCATTGCGCACCATCCATCCGCCTCCTCTGAATAAGGGCTTAGGGCCCCTTTTTTCGAAGCGGAGAGGGTTCCGGACGGAAGAACCCTAAAATCTCTCCTAAATGTCGATTATTTCGATGATTTCGACGGATTTCGCGGCCAAATCTCTCCAAATCAGAGGCTTTGATTCAAATGGCCCATCAAACACAGCTTCCGATCAGGGCGATCTTCTTTACAGGTACCAAAATCTACCGTTGAAAGTTTTTCTTTTCTTTTTTTTTTCTTTTTTTTCGGATAATGATGTTCTCACAAGTGCGATATCGACAATAATATCAGCCGATATCTGAAGTTTTAGATTTTCGGTATCTTCTGGGGGTTATCGGAGGAATTTCGTCTCGCTAGGGGCCGATACCGATAATATCGGCCGATATATCGGCCAATAGTATCGATACTTCGAACACAGTATAGCAGAATCTATTCTAATGCCCCATGAAAACGGATTTTTTTTTTTTTCTTCTTCTTCTTCTTTTGAAATTTTACAAAATTTAATACACAAAAACGCAAAATGGCAATTTAATAATGTAAACAGAAAGGAAAAAAAATGAGAAGAGAATTAGAGGAAGAGAACAATTGAAATGCATTATTAGAATGGATACATGAGAGCATGATTTATAGACCTCTCCAGCCAATCCAGGAGATTTCTAGACTATACAGTATTTTAAAATCTTCCTAAATCTAATGTAATTCCAAGACCATCTACGGAATTTCTAGAATATCAAGGAGCATTCTAGAATCCTCCTAAATCTACAATAATAAAAGATTTCCATCGTCTACAAATCATCCTCTAGCATCTACAAAATTACAAGAATTCTATGTGCCATTTTCTAGAGACTTATTTTTCTATCACACCTCGAAAGTTTTAACCCGTACCTTTTCTACGGGTAGTTTTAACCCATACCACAAACATGAAACGACTAAAAAGCATGAAGCAACTATTATGCCAAAAGATCATACATGAAGTGAACATCATTAGGAATTAGCTTTTTTTAGGGGGAAATCATGAAAAATTATAAGAGCAAAAACAACTTTCAGCCATACCAGTGCTCCAAGTAGTTCGCATACAAATATGGTCCACGTCCAAAGGGTACTATATCATCAACAATACATGAAAATAATTCACTGAAGGAAAGCACCGCCGGCTTGGAAGCCTACAATTAAAAAATATGAAAACAATTTAATGACAGTAACACAAAATATTCATATCTATAACTGAAGTCTAAGAAAAATAAGCCAACATTTTATGTTGTAGAAATCAAAAGTGGGGCCTTGTCTGCAAAGCTGAAACCATTATGACACATGTAGAGACTGCCATTTGAACATAAAATCTTGTTCGTTCAGCTGTAAGGGTGGAATAACCTCTACATTTTATGTTTTTAAACTGCCTTTTTTAAAGGATTCCAAAATTTTATTGGAAAAGGACTATACGAATGAATGACAAGACATCGTCCAAGATAAGAAGCGGAGGACACTCCTCATGATCCCCTCAAGCACCCATGATTGACAGGGAAAACCTTTGTAGCTCAAACCCAATCAATGGCCAAACATTTGGCTTTGAGGAAAACCACATCAACAAGGTATCACTGGTCACAGAAGATCTAACGTTTCATTCATTACATACCGCCCGAAGAACTGCAAGCAAAGATAGCCCCCATAAAGTCGGCCTTCTCTTGCAGCCCTTCCTAGTGCCACACCAAGCCATAATAGCTCCCCCATTGAGTACACATAAGAAATTTCCACCATATTATTGCACAAAAGGGCAGCGGATGAACAAGTTGCCCTCTGATTCCAAATCCCTAAGACAATGCACCTATTCAGAATTATAAACCCTCTCTTCCTTGCGTTGTCAATTGTGATTACCTTGTTCTTCCAACCAACCAAAGAAATGCAAGAACGTGGGGGTGTTTTTGTATATTTCCCTATAAGATGTGAGTCCAAATCATGTGGGGAAGGTGGGAGTAGAAGGATTTGACCGAGAGATTTCCCATTGACATGATAAATCACAAATCTTGCTCGGATTTATTTATTCATTTATAGAGGTTTGCTAGTACCACACAATTGTACAACCCAGCCTTATACATTGGCTACATGCAGCCACATGTGCCAAGCAGGCAGTGAGTGGGCCATCAGGCCATCCATGTAGACCCTACCATGAAGATTGCATCTCTAAAGTCAGTTCAGTTCTCTCATCAGGTGGACAACAACACATGAGATAAATGTGCAGCCATGAAACTTGGCCGAAGATTTTTCGCCATCGGTTTCATGCACTAGCCAATTTTTTATTTGCACTGGGACATCGGGTGAAGGCATCTACTTGATGAGTGGACTGATGTAGACAAGTAAATTGGTATGTGAGCAGTAATGGTGATCTTATGACCAAAAGGCACGGGTAATAACTAACCTCAGTAATTTTTCCATCATTGTTGGTGATCACTTGAAGCAGATAACCATTCTCATTGCCATCCTTCGTTAATTTAAAGCATCCTATGGTGATGCTGTCAGAACGCACCCAATTGATAGAATCCACTAGTAAAATTTTCAAGGAAAAGACAAAAAAGATCAGCAACTAAAGCTAAAAACCTTAAATAGTTGGAAATATCTCATACACCAACATATCCAGAGTCATGGACGTAAATGACAATTCACATACATTTTTGGCATAATGTGCATGCATTGGAAACAAAACCTTATAATGGGTTTAATGGTAAGTCAGTATACTTTCTCTACAGTTAGACAAAAGCACGCCTAAAGTTCAAGAAAGACATTGCAGTTTTTAGATTTGGATTCTCATAAGGAACTGTACAAATATGTGTGTGTGTGTGTCGGGGGGGGGGGGGGGGGGGGGGGGGGGGAGGGTTGTAAAACGTATGGAAACATACCTTTTATTTCATCAGGATCATCGGCCCATGATTTAAACAAGAGTGACATATGAAATTGTTCCTTGAATTCAGAAGACAAGATTCTTAAAGTATTCCGTCTTGCAACAGCAATATAATCTCCCTTCACACTCCAATCAACTACAGAAAAACAAACTGCAACAATTAAAATAACCAAATCATATAAATCCTATCTAATAGAAAATAGAATCTATGAGGTTCCTTGTGTAACTTCCACAGCATCCAAGAGAATAGTAGGGAAAAAGGTCTCCAATTTCCAATTTCCACAGCATTCGATCCCTGAGACTAGAAAAGCCAGAAAAATATTAATCTCTCCTTTGCAAAAGGATTTACATCTATCCTTTTGCTCCATCCGTCACACATGCAACCATGTGTACGTGTCTTTTTAAGGGTAACGTGTATGAGGTTTGTCACCCATGTATTTAGTTTTTTTCTCCCTTTTACATCTCGCCTTTTCCATTCTCATCCACACCGCATTTTGTGGCCCACGGCCCACCTTTGGTCAAAATCAGTAGCCAAATGGGAGGGGGCTCGTGTAATGTACCATTCACAAAGCTCATCCTGATTAGAGGTGCACCATTGGCCAGAGTGGCGTTTATTTTCCCAAGATCACTCTGACGCAACAATAGGTGGAGGTATGTACATGTGTATATAATCCATATACTTCCCCGTGGAAACACCAAAGTTTGACATTGTGGAATAAAAACACATTTACAAAGTCACAAGATACATACCGGCATCAACAGTGTCCATTACATCCTTCAGAAGGCCACCCAGATCTCCATGATATAACATGCCATGGCTTGAAAGAACAACAAAAGAATTCTTCACATTGTTGCTCCATCTCAAGTCCTTAACATCGCCAGATTCACTGAGCGAACATGAAAAAGATGGCCCTTTCTCCTCCATAATGGCAATACAAGCAAGGAATAGAGCAGTTTAAGCAATGGGTGCAAAACAACCAAATTACCAAGCACAAAAACAGCTTATAGGCCTCGTATAGAAAAGTAAAATAGTTGAAAATTTATCTCTCTAAGCAGCATAGTAACAAACACCAAAAGATGCACGCATCTAGTGCTCAGACATTAATTTGATTGCTGAAATAGTTTTAAAACAGTTTAATCCCTGACATACTCTTTTATGAAGACAAAACACCATACATAAATTCTTAAGATGGCCAGATTATTATTTTTTCCTTTTTTAACATAGGGCACTCAAAATATATTAAGAAAAGACAAAAGATGATAAGAGATTATTTCCCCAAGGAAAAAGGAGAACTATCCTCCTAATATTCCACTACATGATCATAATTATATCCCGAAAAGCTTTTGAGGACCCTGACTACATAACAAATCTCCCTCTGGCCTTTTGAAAAGAGACTATGAATGTTTCTGCTTTGTCGTGGAACATCCTACTGATTCGTTGCATACAAATCAACTAAATAAAGCTCAGATAGCAAAGAAAGACACCAGAGAATTTTGCACTTTGCACCGAGGTATTCCATATCGGTAACGGTGGCCGTAACAGTCACCACCGTTACCGATACGAGGGTGTAACGACCTTTATGGCCCCCGTAACGGTTCCAAAAAAAAAAATTTGCTTGAAAAATTCTGAAAAAATATATAGAAATTCTAGAATAATGTAAATATTCCAAATCTATATTCATTTTTTATTTTGAACATGTTTATGGTAGCCTAACGGCCCAATCTTTGTCGAGAGTGTCATATTGGGTTGTCTAGTGAATTCATGGGCATGGTTATGTGTCTCTAATGTTTACACATTACAATCAAACATTATTAGAATTAGAAATCGGAAAAAAAAAAAAAATAAATTGTATATTATACTTTTTTTTTTTTTGAAAAAAATGGCCCACGAGCTTCTATTCGCCAAATAACTTCAATTTACTATTTTAATCCGAAAAACTTTAGTACGAGTGGTTAAAATTTGTTGTAGAACGATGTAAGAAAGCTTTTGGAATGAGAAAAGTGAAAAATAAGGGGAAAATGGATTCACATGGAAAAAAGAAGTGGCCGTTTTTCAACCATTACGGGGTAATGATCATTATGCCCCGTAAAGGCCGATATGGTCCTAAAAAAAAAAAAAAAATCAATTGTCATGTTTCACCCCCATATCGCGTAATGGTCACAGCCATTACTTATACGTATCGGCCTTTACAGCCATATCGTAACGGATACGGAACACCTTGCTTTGCACCCCATTGGTTGTCATTCCATGGCCACACCTACATAATAGTCTCAATCATCTTTAGCATCACCCGAAACACTCTGAATATCAGTAAGCATGTTATGTATTTCCATACCAAATGCGCAACGCCCTTGGATGGATGGTCCCGCTTGCTGGTCTGTTGATCTAGATGGTCCAGATTGCTTGTGAACTAGAGTGTGGGGCCCATAGATCCAATCGGAAGTTATTCCCTCAAAATTACATGCTATATCCAGCAGGTTTGTTCCACCCCAACATAAATATATAATTTCCAATTAGGAGAGATTCTATTTTCTCCGGGATATATCCTCTTCTTTTTCTTTTTCTTTTTTGCATTTCCTATGGGAATATATACAATAGGCAGCAACTATTTTGGGAATATTTACAATTGGCTAGAAATATTTTGGAGTCTCATACCAACTGCCTGGTTTTTAAAACCCACACGGGTGTACTCACGGTAGAAACGTGCAGTTTTTTGAAAGATTTTAACTCTTGTTTATTTCCTTTTAAGAGCAAATTGAGATATTTTAGGGAAGATCTACAAGATACTATAAAGACTTTCAGGGCTGTATACATGCAGCCCAAGCTTCAGTATGGGTAATTAATATTTTATTTTGAACTTAATGAAGTTTTCCTTGGATTTTTTCAATGGGGATTGTTTTTCTTTTGGTGAGATGACATGAAAGTCTTTGGTGCAATTTCATTGAATTGGGGAGTAATTCTGCCTAGTTATCCATTACTTCTTGTTCTCTACTACAGGTGTTGTTCCATATTGGCATTGGATCCAGATCTGCCAGAAACAGAACCGATATCTTATTTTTCTTTTTTCTGTTGCACCTATGGATGAATTATTGGAGGTTTTTTTATGCCAAATCTGAATGTATAACTTCAGATATAGATCTACAGCAGTGCTTGCAATCAGTGTTTGAAATATCAATATCGCATTATGTATTGCATCCTTGGGATATGAATACATATCGGTTATCGCACGGGATATATCGTTTGTATTGGGTAATTTATCACACTTTTTGGGAAACATGAAGAAACATTGGAAAAATGGTTGAATTTTTCAATGAAACTTCAGGGATTGTCGAAAAAATACTTTAATACACTCTTTTAAATCATAATGTCTCAAAAAAAAAGTGCACGTAATAGGTTTCTTTTGTATAGGGTTCTAAGCTAAGCATTGTCTGACTGAACTAATGCAACTATATTCAAATTGAATGCATAATATTAAGAGTGTATGTGATGATCATTTCATCAAACACTCCTAAATACTTCGACATTAGTTTTAATTAACAGCTAGTTGAAGGGAAATTTAGAAGAAAAAAATATTTTTTAAATTTTTTATTAATTTTTAATTAAAAATAATTTTTATTTTCCAAAAATTGACAAAGACTAAACAAATCAATAGAATAGCTCATACATGCTTGATTTCATGTTTGGAGTGCAACATTGCAAGCAATTTGGGAGAAATTGGGAAAATTTTGAAAATTTTCTAAATCAGACCACCTACACTCAAATTTAGAAATTAGAGTATATGTGATTGTCATTTCATCATATACTCTTAAATACTCCGAAATTAGTCTCAATTGACAGCTAGTTGAAGGAAAATTTCGGGAAAAAAAAAAAAACATGGAGAACATGAAGTACCAATGGATATCGAAATCAAATCTCCAACTTCATGATTTTTTGTGCAAAACATGAAGAACCAATGGATTTGTAACCATTTGACATAGATTTAACATAATTTCAACAAAAAAGGGGATCGGAAATTGAAAATGTTCATTAGATCAAACATATGAGATATATTGGCACTACCAGTGCGTTTCGTATCACACAGGTGGGATACAATATAGATCGCGTGATATATCGGCCAATATTGTCGATATTTAAAGCATTGCTTACAATAGAACAAGACCATATTCACCCAACCAATTTTCTATTGCATCAGTACTCTCAATTGAACCATCATGATTACATCTGAATTCTCTCGGTTACATTGGATGTTTCCCTGGCTTGTGCAACTAATTTGCTATTGAGGACTAGTAAATGATCTTACACTGGTCTTTTCTAGGTTTAAATGATTTTTAGGTGGAGGAATATAAGTGAATCAATCACTATGAAAATATATGCATTTTTCAGGTTCTCAAATTTTCAAGAAACAATTTAAGAGAGGGAAAGACAGAGAGGACAAAGATATGATATCACTGCTAGATAAGATTCGCAACATTTCAAGTTTCAAGATCAATTTCTTGCACTCCATGCCAAACCATCTCCACAATGGCAAATAACCTCTCAACTATTCCCAACAGGCTCTTCATTATACAAATGATGCTTTCTATAAGGGCACTTTTGGCACACATCATAGGCTACTTGCACAAGGATATCACTATTGGCATCAATTGTCTCGTGTACGGCCCATTAACAAGCTATGCTCGTAGCACATTTAGCTAAATAATGCTACTGATAACCCTTTTTCTACATGTCAATTGAGGTGTTATGCAAATAGCTGGATTCCGAGAAAAAAATGTGGAATAAAATATTTCCTAAGAGAGAAATGAGCAAGTGAAACAGCAGCTTGACTGACATATCCATATTGTGGGGTGTGACTTGAGCTGATGTAGGGGAGAGATACAAACCGTCCATCAGGTGCCACCCCTAAGCCCAAAAATCAAGCCAATTCAAAATTTGAGCGAGCCACGCCACAAGGAACTGTTAGATGGAGATGCATCATTAATACCTTCTAAATCATGTGGAGCCCATCATGGTGCACATATGCCATCCAGTCCATTCATCTAATGAGGGCCAATGGGATGAAGGGACACCCCAAAAATTAAGACATTCCAAAACTTTGGTGGGCTTATACCACATGAATTTAGAGGTTTTGGGCATAATTTTACACTATTCCCTTTGGCATGGCCCACCTGATTTTTGGATGGTTCTGATTTTTGGGATCCATAGTGACCATTATTAGGTGACACCAACAAGGTGAATCTCATAATTGTTTCCCCCACATTGTGCTTATTTAGCAAGCGACTCCCCGTATACCTAAGCAAGGCAAGCTAGGACGGTCTAGAAGGGAATTGGGCTCCGACAGTCCTACTCCCTGTGACAGAGTATGACGGTTGTTAGACATGCACTCAGAAAATTATACTAGTGTCCTGTGCTAAATCAATATTAACCACCGAAAGACCCATTGATATAATTTAAGAAGCTCATATGTAGGACAGTCTTAACCTTTCAATTTGTGGCCAACAAATTGACAGTTCATAAGAGAAATACAATGTCTATATTCAAGTGATCTAGGACCTCCCAATCTCAAATGATTTTGGGAGTGTCCATCCACAAAGGGACAAGTCAGGTCAACGGTCTGGATTACTCAATCTGTGCCTTCCAATGAGTTGCACCATCTGATAAAAACAGGGACTAAAATTCAAGTTTACATAGGAATGGTGAATGATCAAGGGCTAGACTCTAGTGTTATGTCTGGACCATTTAAAAATGTTGGTGACTTCTGCAACCATACACACAGCGCAGTTGTTGTACAGAACTTTGGACCGTCCAAAACAATTACTCAACTTTGGATGGACGTCACTTGGTACATGGACCAGATATCACACAAGTGCACCACGTTGGCAGGTGTGATGTGTTATCTCTTCAATCTCAAAGAGATGCCCATTAAGTAGAGGTTAGGATTGTCCAAAAAATCTAACTTTGAACAACAACCTATCAATGGGTCCCACATTGTGGACAATATACAACATTAGGAGTCCACGCATGTGCATACTCCTACCCATCTACATGCTAGTGCATATGCCAATATGGAAAACTTTTGCAAGATCTGAGCAGTTCATCAGTTGGGTCATCCTGTGTAGAGATTATGGGCCAAAAGTCAGATTAGTTCACTCATTAATTCATTTGCCATGTAAGAGAAATAATTTACATATTTTGTCATTATCATGTGATAAATCAGTGTGTCATCAAACAGTATATAATACCATCCACGCAGGCTTATTGCGATAGTGTGACTGTCAAACACCAAATATCCATTGTCGTCGCAATTCTAAACATCATAAAATAACCATATCCAAGAGATGCAACCCACATAGCGATGACCCATGCCAAATATACCCTAAAATAACATAATCCAAAAGAAATGTTGACAAGTCAGGCTGGGCATTGTATGATATCTTTATCTTGATTTAGGCATTGTATGATATCTTTATCTTGATTTAGGTCTTGACTCCTTAATGGCATCTTCATTTGAGCCAATGTTTGGTACAGGCAGGTCCAACTTTTCAATTATCCAAATTGCTCATCTCATGGACCCCACAGTGGATAGGTGACAGAATAAAACTCTAGCCATCCAAGAGGTAGCCACATTTCTTTGTCAAACATCCATTTACAGGACAACAGTAGAATGGCAAGGACTCTTGATAGGAGAGTCTCTTTGCAGCACTGCCCATGGACGGTGAACTTTCTTGCAGCATCACCCATCCACAGTTGGTCCTACCAAATGAAGTCTGGATCAAAATAAGGTGGGCCCAAAGAGTATGGAATGCGCACCCAAATGAACTCATGACAAGAATTGTGTATATCTCACCAAAATAATACCTTGTTGAGCAGCGAAGTAACGGAGAAGAACAGAATTTCTCCACCAACGCAGGCAGCAAGTGTTGATGAGTCTGTTGACAGTGCTAGAATGGAGACTCTACCAATCTGAATGTCCACAATACTCAATTCCTGAATGCTACGTGAACCCTTTCCTTTTTCTTTAATCTCTTTGGCCAATTCAATGACGTCTTTCGTCCTCACAACACAAAACCCTAAAGATCAAAAGCATCCCTAAATTAAAGGATGTATTATATTATTATAAGATTCTCGGTAAAGCAAATTCCCTTTTTTACCTTTTTGCACAACCCAGAAACTAAACAGTTCAGCCATTCCAGCCGTTCATATGGTGGGCCCATCATGAACAGGCCACAACACCAGAATCCCCTCAAATGGATCATCTGAATGTTCAGCAAATCAACAGCCTTCCAATGATCCGTGTTCAATAGTTATCAACAACACCAATCATGCAGCTAAATGGAGATCTGCATGGCACCATCCTTTGCATGGATCAAACCAGCTGAACATTATTGATCAAGTAATGCTACGGCAATTCGCCGTGTTACAGCGACACATGTCATCTCCTCCCAGCTTGGGCAACATAAATCTCTGTCAGGCCCACCATAATGTATATGTGTCATCCAATCCATCCACCGTTGAGCCAGCCCATTTTAGGTGCGTCCGAAATCATGTGATCCAAAACTCAAGGGGGGCACACCATAGTCAAATGTGTGAACAAAGATGCCAACCGTTGGTATCTTCCTGGGTCCCACTGTGATGTTTATATGACATCTAACCTGCTCATGAGATGAGTACATGGAGGATGAAGGGAAAAACCATCTACCCGTTTTATCCAAGACTTTGGTGGGTCCCAGGAAGATTTCAATGGTATGCATCATATCCCGCTATTCCTTGTTGTGTGGCCCACTTAAGTTTCGGATGTTGGATATTTTCAAAAAAAAAATATTTTACGGGTGTTTTTTTTTCCCCCAAAAAAGGGATCTCTTAAAAAAGGTTTCCTTTATGTTTTGAAAATGCTCTTTTTAACCAAAAAAAAAAAAAGATCTAAATTATTAGTGGCTAAAGGAGAGGGAATATAGCTGCAGCGGAAAAAAGAAGAGGAATGGCTAAGAGGCCTACTTTTTATAAATTCCTCTATGGTCCAAGCCAATGTCTACTATATCTTTACATTATGATAGCGAAGCAACACTATCATAAGGTTAGATATACAATGGGAAATCCAGACACATAAGCCTAAGTCATAACTATATTAGACGGCTGCTTGGATTTGGTGAATATCATCTACGTACAGTGAAAGGAAATTTTAGCAAATCATTTTACAAAAGGCCTTGCAAGGGGAGTAAACTAGAAGAAGTCTAGGGAGATGGATCTAAAGCTCGTTAAAATTAGTTATTTATGATAAAAACCCAACCTGAGATTTGAAACTTTAAGTTCAATGGGAAACACAAGTCGAAATAGTAACTAGTTTGATCCACTAAAAGAAATGTACACAATCTCATCCAAGGTATGCATACCCGTATGGTTATAAGCAAGGTATACCAAATCGGTTACGTATCAGCCGTAGCGGCCGAGTCCGTTACGCGATACGGAAGTCAAAACAATCAACTCCTAGTTTTTTGCTCGGATCGGTCGTTACGGGAGCCGTAACGGCCGTTACACCCCATAAATGTCATTACTACCCCGTAACGGTCATGGCATAATGGTCATAAACAACAAGTTTTTTTTATCCTTTTAAATTGCGATTTTTCTCATTTTTTGACACTTTTCTCTTCCAAATTATTTTTAAAACTATTCTACTGTAAATTATGTTCATCCTTAGCTTGAATTTCAGGATCAAAATAAGTTATTTCAAGGATTTAGTTGAATCGAAGCTCTATGAGCCATTTTTTGAAAAATCTTCAAAAATAAGAATTTATACCTTCTGCTTTTTTAATATTTGTTATTATAGTTGAATATGATGCATTATTGATGCGGACACAAGCGCATTCAAGGTGTACCAACGAAGAAAACGCCAACCAGAAGTGCCGTCCTTATGGATAGACGACTATTGAGGAGCTGAAGACCTTTCACATGTGATTGGACATATAGAATACCCCACTCAGGAAAGACACATGTGAAAGAAGATTGGAAAAAAAAGACTGAGCGCCCGAACTTTCCCGTACTCATGTTATTTGCGCGTTTTTGCTTAGTTTAGGATATTTTAGTAATTTTATGTCCTTATTTGCTTATTCTAGGGGTATTTTAGTAATTTTATGTCTTTATTTGCTTATTTAAGTGGGCTAAAGCCCTAAACTCAAATTTTTAACTATTGATTAATGAAAAGCAAACCCTTTGGTTGCCTCCTTCCTCTCTTCTCTCTAACGGTGCTTCTTCTCTTCCCTTGATCTTCTTCTTCTAATTTCTTCTTATGCCCCTCCAACTTCTTCAAGGTAATTATTTTCTTCTTTCTATTTTCCAGTTTTGGCTAATCCTTCTTCGATCAAAATCTTGAGAACCGATCTAAACCCTAAACCCCAAATTCTCAAATCCCTAATCCGAGAAACTTCCAGATTTTTTCGGACTAGTGATCTTCATTGATCGATTGGGTGTGACCATGCAAGATCAGGAGGTCTCATCCCTCGCCGGATCCAACCTAAGTAATAATTGAATTCCATATTCCATGGTTGTGATGATGGCCCGCTCCATTGCATGTTTCCTTTATGATTTTCTCAGTTATGATGATTACCGCTAGAATTTTAGATCATTTATTCCTTTTATTTCCGCTGTTTAATTATGTTCATGAGCATGCATCATAATTAGGGCTGTCCTGCGTCAAATTTGGTATCAGAGCCTAGGCTTGCATGGTTTTTGTCTAGATCAAGTTATCAAATTAGGGTTTTGATTTTTAGGTTTAATATAGGAAAGTTCCAGATTTAGAAAGTTTTCAATTTTAGAAACTTTCCAATTTTAGATAATTCCTAATCTGGAAAATTTTCAGATTTGATTTGTTTCCTTATTCAACTTAATTGTGACAGTTCATAGTAGTTTTGCAGTCATCGCATTCATCTTGAAAGTCACAACACCTAGTACTCTAGTTGGGTAGAGTTTGGTTCAAGTTTTCATTGTATGCCCACGAGAAGAGGTAGAGGTTTCGGACTTCAACCTACCATGAATTACGAGCAGTTATCTGAGCAACTTGCTCAATTGATACAAAAGATAACCGCCCTAGAAGCGGGTCAAAAGCGTGAATTTTCCCGCCTTGATAACCAAATTACCACTACCATGACTAAGGTCGAGCAACTAGAGGCGTCCCAAAAAGAAAACCCCGCTATAAGGGATGATACATACTCCCAAGTGGGAGGAATCATTGAAGAACGCGCTGCCACATATGGTGGTAGTGAGGATAGAGATCGTAGTAACGGTCGTGGTGTGGTGCGAGAAGCACGAGTCACATGGATCATCAAGACCGCTATGATCCAGATGAGCGTGCGATGAAGAGTGTGAGAGTTGAGGCCCCGAGTTTTGATGGACGCTTGGATCCCAAGGCATTCCTTGACTGGGTTGCTGACATAGACCACTACTTTGAGTGGTATGACATGTCAGAAAACCGTCAAATGGGTCAAGCCAAGCTCTTCTGGACCAACACCGAGCGTAGGATAGAGAGAGTTGGTAGAACCCCTATCACACATTGGTGTGAGATGAAAGAGAAGTTGAAGGAGAAGTACCTTCCTCTCTCATACCGTCAGAAGCTCCTTGACCAATGGCAATCCTTACGCCAAGGGTCAATGTCTGTCACTGACTACATCGTTAAATTTGAAGAATATGTGATGCGATGTGATATCCAAGAAGGCCCTCTAGTAACGCTCTCGCGTTTCAAGACGGGCCTTCATGCGGATCTTCAGCGCGAGCTTATGACTCGGCCCTTAACGGGCTTAAATGAAGCATATCAAGTCGTGCAGGAGTTAGAGCAATATCTGAAGGTTCCTGTCGTTCGTCGTTTTGAGTCTTGAGACTCCAGTGCTAGATCTAGTTTCTAGGGAACTAGACCTAATATCGGTAGTCAACCTAGGGCAAGGGCGACCATTCCGCCTAGGCCTAGGGAGGACGAGGGCAAAGGGGTTCTTGGTGCCGGTCTTAGTAACATGAGCCAAGTGAGGTGCTATGAGTGTGGCAATCATAGCCACATGTCTAATCAGTGTCCTACCAAGAGCCGTGGGAGAGCCTTAGTAATAGGCGAGTCCCAGGAGGGTGGAGATGACCAGGGTGATTATGAAGTTGAAGAGTATCACCCTGAAGGAGGACTTACTGATGAAGAAGAAGTGGATGGAGAAGCAACGCTTGCAGTAGTCAGACATGTGCTAGCTCAATCTAGAAGTAGTGTTGACTGGCGTCGAAGCACTATCTTCTACACTATTGCCAAGTGTGGTGAAAAGAATTGTAAGGTGATGGTGGATAGTAGAAGTTGTCAGAATGTGATTTCCACTAGCACCTTAGATCGCTTAAAACTGAACTCCACACATCATCCAGACCCGTATAAAGTTTCTTGAGTTGACAAGACATCCCTACCTGTCACTCAGCAATGTCTAGTCCCTATCGAGTTTGGATCATACAAAGAGTCCCTGTGGTGTGATGTTTTACCTATGAATGTGGGACATGTTATCCTAAGTAGACCGTGTCTATTCGATAATGATGTCACGATCTTTGATCGTTCGAATGCATGTACTTTTATGTATAACGGTAAAAAGATCAAACTTAATCCCATGCCACCTGAGAATACACTAGGGAAAAAGAAGGATGAGAAGGCAAGTGAGCCTAGAGGAATGGAGAAATCCAAACCTAAGTCTCTACATATAATCAGCGCAAGAGAGTTTGAAAAAGAGGCTAAGGAGGATTCTATGTTGTATGCCCTTGTGGCTAGAGAGATTACACCTGAGGTTCCATCAGAGTTGCCCCATGAGGTAACTTCGGTCCTGAAGGAATACAGTTATGTATTTCCTGAAGACTTACCGAATGAGTTGCCACCTATGAGGGACATACAGCATGCTATTGATCTTGTCCCAGGGTCTACTCTACCGAACCTTCCTCACTACAGGATGAACCCTGCAAAGCATACGGAGTTGAAGAAGCAAGTTGATGAGCTTCTGCAAAAGGGTTTCATCCAAGAGAGTATGAGCCCATGTGCCGTGCCTGCATTGTTGACGCCAAAGAAAGACGGCACGTGGTGCATGTGTGTGGACAGTCGTGCCATAAATAAAATTACTGTCAAGTATAAGTTCCCTATACCTAGACTTGATGATATGCTTAACATGATGGCCAGGTCCACTATATTCTCTAAGATAAACCTCAAGAGTGGATATCACCAAATCCGTATACGGCCAGGAAATGAGTGGAAGACGGCGTTTAAGACGAAAGATGGGCTGTATGAGTGGTTGGTCATGCCCTTCGGCTTGACTAACGCACTCAGTACTTTCATGCAGGTGATGACACAAGCTTTAAGGCCGTTCATGTAAAAATTCCTAGTGGTGTACTTTGACGATATTCTTATTTATAGTACCACTAAGAAATCACACCTTGAACATTTGAAAAAGGTCTGTAGTGTCCTTAGAAAGGAAAAGTTGTACACTAATCTTAAGAAATGTGCATTCACGTCTAGCCAAGTTATGTTCTTAGGATTTATAGTGTCATCTGACGGGATGCGTGTAGACCCTGAAAAGGTCAGGGCTATAGTTGAGTGGACAGAACCAAGGAACATTCATGAGGTGCGAAGCTTTCACGGCCTAGCTACCTTTTATCGTCAATTCATTAGGGGTTTTATCACGATTATGGCTCCCATTACCGAGTGCATGAAAAAGGGAGAGTTCATGTGGTCTAAAGCCGCAGTCAAGGCTTTTAAAGAAATTAAGGGCAATATGGTGAAAGCTTCTGTCATGCGTCTACTTGACTTTTCTAAAGTCTTTAAAGTAGCGTGTGATGCGTCTGGTGTCAGGATAGGTGGAGTGTTGAGTCAAGAAGGACACCCAGTGGCCTATTTCAGTGAGAAACTGAATGAGGCAAAACAAAAATACTCCACTTACGACAAAGAATTTTATGCGGTAGTGTAATCCCTGAGACATTGGCAACACTATCTCCTACCGCAAGAATTCGTTTTGTTTTCTAACCATGAGGCTTTGAGATATTTGCATTCTCAGAAGAAACTCAACCCAAGGCATGCCAAGTGGGTAGCGTTTCTTCAGAAATATTCGTTTGTTTTGAAACACAAGGCCGGGGTTGAAAACAAACCAGCGGATGCCTTTAGTAGGAGAGTGGCGTTGCTCAACTCCTTGAGTGTAGAGGTAGTCGAATTTGAGCAACTGAAAGATGAATACCCCATATGTCCTGATTTTGGAGGTACTTACGCATCGCTCTCTAGTGACCAGCATATTATGAGTGAATATGTTCTTAAAGACGGCTTCCTTTTCAAGGGAGACAGACTTTGTATTCCCCGTATGTCCCTTCATGAATTCCTCATCTAGGAGCTTCATTCAGGAGGGATAGCTGACCATTTTGGTCGTGATAAGACCATTGCCCCCGTGGAAGATCGTTTCTATTGGCCAAGTCTCAAGCGAGACGTAGCCAAGGTTTTAGGGCAGTGTCAAACATGTCAGCTGGCAAAGCAAAGAAAGCAAAATATCGGGCTGTACACGCCATTACCAATGCCACATGCTTTGTGGCAGAACATTAGTATAGACTTCGTGCTTGGGCTTCCCAAGACTAAAAAAAAGCATGATTCCGTTTTTGTCGTTGTGGACCGTTTTTCTAAAATGGCGTATTTCATCTCATGTTCGAAGACTTCGGATGCGTCTCATGTTGCTCATCTCTTTTTTGATGGTGTGGTGCGTCTACATGGGTTACCTAAAACCATAGTGTCTGATCATGATGTTCGATTTACAAGCTATTTTTGGAAGACACTGTGACACATTATGGGAACTCGTTTGCAATTTTCTACTGCTTACCACCCACAAACAGATAGTTAAACTGAAGTGGTAAACCATAGCCTTGGAAATCTTCTACGTTGTCTAGTGGGTGAACATGTTAAGACATGGGACCTAATTTTACCAACTGCTGAACTTGCTTATAATGGGTCAGTTAATAGATCTACAGGGTTGAGTCCTTTTGAAATTGTAAGTAGTTACAAGCCTAGAATGCCTATAGATCTCTTACCTATGGCTGTTACCCAAAGGTCTTCTAAATCAGCCGATGCATTTACATGTCATATTCATGATTTGCATACACATATTAGACAGCGGTTAAATAAGAGCAATGATGATTATAAAGTTTCAGCTGATTCTCATCGTAGAGTGCAAGAATTTCAAGAATGAGACTATGTAATGGTGCGAATAAGGCCAGAGCGATTCTCTCAAGGATCTGCTAAAAAATTACAAGCACGTAGTGCTGGACCATTCAGGATATTACAAAAGGTTGGGTCCAACGCGTGTCGGATTGACCTTCCACCTGTAATGAGCATTAATCCAACTTTTAATGTGGAAGATCTAGTCCGTGTCCATACTCCCATTGTTGATACATCGTCCCTTTCATGGCCTTTTTCTGAGTTTGCTACCCAACCCCTTCCACCCCCTCCTCCACCCATTACCCATACAGAAGAAATTGAGAAAATCTTGGATGACGAGATAGTATACACGAGAGATGGAGGTTTCCAAAGGTATCTTGTCAAGTGGAAGAACAAACCATCGTCTAAATCCACGTGGCTGTCGGGCGACGCATTGTAGGGTATTGATCCAGATCTACTAGAGCGCTATAAAAGTTTCAACTCGTCGAAGTCGAGTTTTTCTCACCCGAATGGAATTGATGCGGATACAAGCGCATTCAAGATGTACCAACGAAGAAAGCGTCAACCACAAGTGTCGTCCTTGTATATAGGCGACTATTGAGGAGCTGAAGACCTTTCACATGTGATTGTACATATAGAGGACCCCACTCAGGGAAGACACATGTGAAGGAAGATTGGAGAAAGACGACCGAGCGCCCGAACTTTTCCGTATTTATGTTATTTGCGCGTTTTTGCTTAGTTTAGGGTATTTTAGTAATTTTATGTCTTTATTTGCTTATTTTAGAAGTATTTTACTAATTTTATGTCTTTATTTGCTTATTTAAGTGGGCTAAAGCCCTAAACTCAAATTTTTAATTATTGATTAATGAAAAGCAAACCCTTTGGTTGCCTCCTTCCTCTCTTCTCTCTAACGGTGCCTCTTCTCGTCCATTGATCTTCTTCTTCTAATTTCTTCTTATGCCCCTCCAACTTCTTCAATGTAATTATTTTCTTCTTTCTATTTTCAGTTTTTGCTAATCCTTATTCGATCAAAATCTTGAGAACCAATCTAAACCTTAAACCCCCAAATTCTCAAATCCCTAATCCGAGAAACTTTCTGATTTTTTCAGACTAGTGATCTTCATTGATCGATTGGGTGTGACCATGCAAGATCGGGAAGTCTCATCCCTCGCCGAATCCAACCTAAGTAATAATTGAATTCCATATTCCATGGTTGTGATGATGGCCCGCTCCATTGCATGTTTCCTTTATGATTTTCTCAGTTATGATGATTACTGCTAGAATTTTAGATCATTTATTCCTTTTATTTTCGCTGTTTTATTATGTTCATGAGCATGCATCATAATTAAGGTTGTCCTGCATCAATTATTCAAATTAGAACATATGAATGTGCATTTTACAGATTATGAAACTGATTTTCTTTTCTTTTCTTTTTTTTTCTTTTTTTTCGGATTATTTTCGATCAATTTTAAAAATTCTCAAACACCTACACATGTGAGATATTTTGATGTTAAATTTATTATATTATATCTATCGTTAGTATTAGATAGTTAGAAAATTAAATCTATGAGTTTTGCAATAAATTTCAGACTATCGAGTTCATAAATTTATTAAACCATCCGATACAGCTTTCTCACCAAAATTGGACCATTACACCACCATAAACACGTTCAAAATTATAAATGAATGCATATTTGAAATATTTAGAATTTTCTAGATTTTTTAGAATTTTTTTAGAACAAAAAAAATCCATGGCCGTTCCGAGGGACGTATCGACCGTTATGGGACCGTAACAGCCAATATGGCCCGCAACCGTATCGGTAACGGTGGGCACCATTACCGCAACGGTACACCTTGGTTATAAGGGAGGTTGAGTATTCACTCTTAACAATTCATACATGTGTACCTATATTCATATAGAAATATACAAGTCATACAGGTGTACTTCATATGGGTTCGCCTATGTAAGTGTGGAAGTGAGGCTGCTTCCTATAAGACTTGGTCTTATCTCTAAAGCACTTACCAAACTAGAATAAAAGCACAAGGCCATTAATGGCTCACTTCTTTAAATTATACACACACACACACACACACACACACACACACACACACACACACGTTATGTTTTCAATATATCATTTTTGTTAATTGGAGTCCTTAGTTCAAAATTGTAGTTACCAAGCACTTTTACAAACCCTGATGTACTTGAACTAAGTGAAGGTTCATGTCTAAACGACACCATGTAAGCATAATCTATCAATTACCTTGAACGACGCATTTTAATATTTTTATGCAATTTTTTAAAATATGAGGGATTGTTGGATATTTTCAAAATATAAAATTATTTGGGGGTGTTTTTATTTTTCCAACAAGAAATTTGAATCTCCTAAAAAAAAGTTCCCTCTTATGTTTTGAAATGCTCTCTTTCTTTTAAAAAAAAAAAGTTTAAAGGATAAGTGGCTAAAGGAAAGGGAATAGTGTTTTTCCATATCAAGGGTTCGAGCTACAAGTACTGTAAGAACGATGCGAGAAACCATGCACACAAGAGCACGTAGAGTGGGCAGTGGTTTGTAGGCCTACTTGGGCACCTTTTGGCACCTTAATTGGGAGGGAAGGAATGCTTTAGACCCTTAGAATTTGTTAGTCTTGAATTGTTGCCAATCTTACATTGGCGTATCTCAAACGATTCAACTGCTATTACCGAGTGATAAGGCATGGCTCCGCTCGATATGGGTCTGCCCTGGCAACAATTACAGGTTCTGCTAGAGTCAAGCCATGGTCCAAACCATGGCTTAACCTACAGCTCAACATGACTAAGAAAGAAGGCTCGGTCAATGGTTGACTCTGCATTGACTGTTGTATGATGTGGCACCCATGTGCCAGTTATGCATACAGTTGGATGGTGTGGCAATTCCCTAGTGGTAATCGAGATGACAATTAGACAGGATGATGCAGAAGGGTGTTGACCTAGTCAGATACTATGATAGTACTGCTTCAAATCAAAAGACAAGCATCTCTTGCCACCGGACAAATGCCTCTTCAAGGCACCCTCTCATGCCTCTCCTAGCAACCATTCAAATTATATATATACAAGATATGGGAGAACCACAAAACATAAGAAAATCATTTCATATACTCTCTTAATCTCTGTCTCAAGCCTCCCCTATTTCCATTTTTTTCTGGGTTATTTTTTAAAAGTGTTTGGGTTGTGCGTTAGTTTTCCATCTTTTATGCAACAACATTTTCAGGACTAGGCCTGGATTATCCTGGAGGTAGACTCGTTGGAACCCTTTGCAATGCCAATTTAACTAGTCTAGGGTCATTTACTGTCTTAAGGACAGCGCAAGCCATTATTCAGGCTATGGATTTCTGCCTCCTCAATTTCTTTTAGTAACACTGGGGGGGCTGGTTTCTGGGATCAAGTCTTCGAATGATTTTTGGTAAATGATGAACAGCGTGGATTTCACACAATCATCACAATCGGCCCCATGGAGATTTATGCCGCACCTGCTACCTCCTTCCAATTAAATGTGGAGCAAAGGACATGTGTCGATATAATAGGGTGATCGCCCCCAAGCGAATCATCGTAGCATTACTCTTAATGATAACCAAAATGTGGGCCCGCTTTACAGCTGCTAGACAATCGAAGAAACATCATTTTGGGCAGCAGAAACGGTCTTTACTTCAGTTGAATATGAGAAATGATATTTTCATCCCTTTTCTCTATACATGTACCCCTTTAAAGAAATGCTTCAGTCATTGATATGAACTCTCTCCAAATAGAAGAGTGGTGTATTTTATCAAGAAACAGGGGGTGAAGATAAAAGTCCCCCGAGAAACCCCTAGCCTAAGATGAAACCAGCAGACCGCGAGCAAAAAGCAAAAATCCGACCTTCTGTATGCGCGAGAAATACAAGACGGGACTGTTCGGAGACCGCCAGCGCCTGCACCGGAGCATTTTCGAGGTCGAATTCAGAATTGGTGGGCTTCAAAGGAACAGGTTCCCCGATCTTCCGGAAGATGAAATCGCTGGAGCCAACACTGTTGCCTTCGGTTTCTTCGTCTAATTCGATGACGTTTTCTCTGACTTCGATCGATTCCGCCATCGGAGAAGAAAATCTTATACCTCTCTCTCTCTCTCTCACTCTCTGAGATGAAGATCTGAAACCCTAACCCTATAATGAGATGGAGCGAATTAAGGGGGAGCTCGAGCTCTCCAAACAGCTTACAAGCCTTCGAGGAGTGTAGAAGTAATCAGCTTTGGTTTGAGGGTGTTTATACAGGGAAGAGAGGAGGGTTTAGGCGGGAGTGTAGGGAGGAAAGCTGGAATCGTAGGGTAGCGCGCGCAGCAGCGATAGGCACGAGCGAAAAGGGGGAGCGGCTTAGCTGTTACCCGGGTTACACATTATGGGTGTCATCCTTGCCGTGTGGGGCCCACCTTGATTAATTTTTTGTATATCCACGCCGTCCATCCATTTTTTCATATTATAACAAGACGTTTTACAAAATATTGATAAAACTAAAATTTCATGGAGAAAATGACCACTGTAGGTATCCAGCGGTTTTTATCGAGTAATACAAACTTAAGTTTCCAACTTATACTAGCACGTGCGGACAGCGACTTTGATGACGAAACTACCCCTACTTTTCACTGCGAAGACGAGAGCTGACGCTCCTCCAACTGAGAGTTGTACGAACGGCTTAGGAGAGATCAAAGTTACATGGCACCACAGCTATGTATTTATCATATCCACGACGTTCATCCATATTTTAAAATCATTTCGTAGCATTATACAAAAAAAAAAAAAAAATTATATAAATTATATCCATAAATTAATGGACTGCACCAAAAAGAGCCCATCATAACACTTATTTTCTATCCAATCTATTCATAAGATCATGGAGGCCTGGATAAGAGGAAAAACTAATTCCCTAATGATCCAAAACTTCCGTAACCTTTAAAAGGATTTCAAAGGTAGACATTCAATTTTTCATTACCTTTTACTGTGTGGTCCACTTGATAGCTATATCTGTATTATTTTTCATCTCAAGCCTTAATACGAGTTCACCGAATAGATGGACGGTTTGGATATAACATATACCTCATAATGGGACCCACAAAAATCGGTGGAGATTACAGTAGGAAAAAGGGAAAAAAAATGAAAAAGAAGCCAATGAGTTGGGGTCGACTGGGTTAACCCAGTTGATGGGGTTATAGCTTGGCCTATGGCTACGGATTATAACCGTAGCCGTAACTATAATACTATGCATTCTTTTTTCTTTTTTCTTTTTTCTTTTTTATTTTTTATTTTTATTTTTTACATGGATAACTTTATTGTACCTAAATTTTTCTTTAATACATGTTTATATAAATATGTGTATGTGTCTCATCATGAGCGGGGCAAACTGGAAATTGAGCGGGGCAAACTAGAAATTGAGCGAGGCAAACTGAATTTATTTATTTTTTTATTTTTGTGGATCCCATCATGATGTATGTGTTATATCCAAACCGTCCATATAAGAGCGGGGTAAACTGGAAATTGAACGGGGCAAACTGAAAATTAAGCGGGGCAAACTAGAAATTGAGCGGGGCAAACTGAAAATTGAGCGGGGCAAACTAGAAATTGAGCAGGGCAAATATGAAATTGACTCCACTGTCAAAATCTAGTTTGTCAACTTTTTATCCAGCTGTTTTTATGAAAGAATTCAAACCTACTTTTGCAACTTAGACCTCCACGTGCGGAGACCCAATTTCAAGACGAAAATACCCCTCCTTTTCACTGTTGTCCACTTTTTCTCTCCCTTTTCACTATTTGATTTTCATTTCCCTTTCCACTGCTGCTTTCACGTTACTTTCACCTCCCTTTCCACCCTCCAGTTCCACGAGAAAGATGAAAAAAACTCATTTTGTGCGCCCCCCTTATTAGCATTTTGTCTTCTTTCGAAAATGGTCAGTCCAGGGAAGAAATCACGCATCAGTTGGGCCCACATTAAATGTATGTAGTATAGGAAACGGATTGGCTACTCCCCCTGAAACTAGCCCCGTGGCTAGTGGTCAGTGCTTTGTGGGCCCCACCATGATGTATGTTTTTCATCCATTCCGTTCATCCATTTGTAAAGATCATTTCAGGGCTTTATCCTAAAAATAAGAGGGATATAAATCTTAGATGTACCATGCTACAGGAAAACAATAGTGATTGGATATCCATCATTTAAATCCATCAATTTAAGTTTTCCCCCGCTCAAAATTCAAACTTTCCCCGCTCATTTTCTAGTCTGCCCTGCTCAATTTCATGTTTGTCCCGCTCAATTTCATGCTTGACCTGCTCATTTTCTAGTTTGCCCCGCTTAATTTCATGCTTACCCTGCTCTTTTCCTAGTTTTCCCCACTCAATTCCATGCTTATCCCGCTCGTTTCTTAGTTTGCCCTGCTCAATTTCATGTTAATCCTGCTGAATTTCTTGTTTGCCCCACTCAATTTCATGTTTACCCCTGCTCAAAACTTAAACCTAAACTTAAAACCTAAATGTATTCTCAAATCCCTAAACTTAAACCTTAACTTATTCTCAATTCCCTAAACCTTAACCTATAATCTAACTTAAATCAAAACCTATATCATACACTTGTAACCTAAAACCTAAATGTATTCTCAAATCCCTAAACCTAAACCTTAACCTAATATCAATTCCTTGAACCTTAACCTATAACCTAACTTAAACCTAAACCTATAACCTACACTTATAACCTAAAACCTAAATGTATTCTCAAATCCCTAATCCTAAACCTACACATAATTCTAATATCAACTCCTTAACCTAAACCTAAACTTGAAAACCCAAACCTAAACCTGGTCAAGATTAAAATAGAGTATATGGAGTGTAATTTTAGTAATAATAAGAATGAGAATGAGGAATTAGTCAAGATTGTTTACTTGGATTGACAATTCATGAGAGTGGATAGATTGAGAAGGATGTTGCGTATAGAATTCGGGCAAGGTGGAAGAAATAGAGATGTGCCTCTGGAGTTTTATGTGATCTTCTTGTACTCACTTAAATTGCCCTGATCCCATTGACTAAGAATCGAGGCAAGCAAGAACCCTGTAGCAAGGGAATAAATTGAAGAGGCACATAATCCCCCATTCTCTTTCCTTACCATCATCGTCAAATGAAAGTAGGGTTGTGGCTGCTCTCTACTTCTGCTTGTAGACTTCTTCTCCTTCGTGCTTCAAGTGACAAAATGTGAAGCAGAGGTAGGTGAAGAACATGTGGTCCCTAGTAAAAATGGTTATGGAATAAATGTTGAACAACGAAGTTTGATTTTAGAAAAACACCATCACTATGGGAATGCACACACGATAAAAAAAAGTTACGTCAATCCGTTGAGATATGGTATGCTACAAGTGAATATTTGAGACAAAAAATACATTCTAATTTAGGATGACTGATCCTTCTAATCTAGTCCATATAATGTCCTTTTCGGGAGTGTATATGTGAAGAAATGATCAAAAGGGTCGTATTTGTTAGGAAATTGGGAGTTCTATACTTATAACCTAAAACTTTTTTCAAATCCCAAAACCTATAACCTAAACCTAAACCTAAATCTATAACCTATAACCTTAACCAAAACCTAACCAAAACCAAAACCAAAACCTATAACCTAAACCCGAATCCATTCCTAAATCCCAAAACCTATAACCTAAACCAAAACCAAAACCTATGACCTAAACCTTATCCTAAACCTATAACCTATAACCTAAACCAAAACCAAAACCTACAACCTAAATCCAAATCCATTCTCAAATCCCAAAACCTATAACCTAAACCTAACCTTAACCTAAACCTAAACCTATAACCTATAACCTTAACCAAAACCTATAACCTAAACCTGAACCCATTTTCAAATCCCAAAACCTATAACCTATCCTTAAACCTTAACCTTAACCTAAACCTAAACCTATAACCTATAACCTTAACCAAAACCTATAACCTAAACCAATACCAAAACCTATAACCTAAATCCGAACCCATTCTCAAATCCCAAAACCTATAACCTAAACTTAAACCTAAACCTAATCCTAAACCTATAACCTATAACCAAAACCAAAACCAAAACCTATAACCTAAATCCGAACCCATTATCAAATCCCAAAACCTATAACCTAAACCTATCCTTAACTTAAACCTAAACCTATAACTTATAACCTTAACCAAAACCTATAACCTAAACCAATACCAAAACCTATAACCTAAACCCGAACCCATTCTCAAATCCCAAAACCTATAAGCTATAACTTAAACCAAAACCTAAACATAAACCTATAAGCTAAACCTGAACCCATTCTCAAATCCCAAAACCTATAACCTATCCTTAAACCTTAACCTATAACCTAACCTAAACCTATAGTTATAACCTAAAACTATTCCCAAATCTCAAAACCTATAACCTAAACCTAACCTTTCCCTAAACCTATAACCTAAACTCAATTCTCTAAAGCGAAACATACACTTAATCCTAATCTCAACTCCCTAACCTAAACCTAAACTTAAAAACTCAAACTTAAACCCAAACCTAAACCTAAACCTTATCCTGGAAAGGGAGATGAAAATCAAATAGTGAAAAAGGAGAGAAAAAGTGGACAACAGTGAAAAGGACGGGTATTTTCGTCCTGGAATTGGGTCTCCGCATGTGGAGGTCTAAGTTGCAAAGTAAGTTTGTATTCTTTCATAAAAACAGCTGGATAAAAGGTGGGCAAACTAGATTTTGACAGTGGGGTCAATTTCATATTTGCCCCGCTCAATTTCTAGTTTACCCCGCTTAATTTTCACTTTGCCCCACTCATATATGGACAGTTTAGATATAACACATGCATCATGATGAGACCCACAAAAGCAACATACCAAAAAAAAAAAAAAATTTCATTTTGCCCCACTCAATTTCTAGTTTGCCCTGCTTAATTTATAGTTCGCCCCGTTCAATTGAAATTTGAGCGGGGCAAACTGAAAATTGAGCGGGGCAAACTGATTTATTTTTATTTTTTTTTGCTTTTGTGGGTCCCATCATGATGTATGTGTTATATCTAAACTGTCCATATATTTTACGAGCTCATTTAAGGCTTGAGACGAAAAATAAGATAGATCTAACTATCAAGTGGACCACACTGTAAAAGGCAGTGGAGAATTGAACGTCTACCATTGAAACCCTTTTAGGACTAAATGTATTCTCAAATCCCTAAACCTAAACCTTAACTTATTCTCAATTCCCTAAACCTTAACCTATAATCTAACTTAAACTAAAACCTATATCGTACACTTGTAACCTAAAACATAAATGTATTCTCAATCCCTAAACCTAAACCTTAAGTTATTCTCAATTCCCTAAACCTTAACGTATAATCTAACTAAAACCAAAACCTATATCGTACACTTGTAACTTAAAACCTAAATGTATTCTCAAATCCCTAAACATAAACCTTAACCTATTCTCAATTCCCTAAACCTTAACCAATAACCTAACTTAAACCTAAACCTATAACCTACACTTATAACTTAAAACCTAAATGTATTCTCAAATCCCTAAACCTAAACCTACACCTAATCCTAATATCAACTCCTTAACCTAAACCTAAACTTGAAAACCCAAACCTAAACCCGGTCCCGAACTCGATTTCCTAAACCTAAACCTTAACCTATTCTCAGTTCCTTAAACCTTAACATATAACCTAAACCTAAAACCTAAATTTATTCTCAAATCCCTAAACTTAAATCTCAAAAAAAAAAAAAAAAAAAAAAAAAAAAACATAAATTTTTTTTTGCAAAAGATGCAAACGCCGATATTATCTACATATCGTAGATATTATCGACATAAGTTGTAGATATTATCTACATATCATTGATATATCGACGTAAGTTGTAGATATTATTTACATATCATCGATATATCGACGTTAGTTATAAATAATAATTTTTGATACACTTTAGCTACGGATTATAACCGTAGCTATAATTGCGTCGATATAATTTTTGGATTTGAGAATGAGTAGGTTATAGGTTTTGATTTTGGTTTTGGTTATAGGTTTTAGTTTTGGTTTAGGTTATAGGTTTTGGTTTTTATTTAGGTTATATGTTATAGGTTTTTGGATTTTAGAATGGGTTCAGGTTTAGGTTATAGGTTTCAATTTAGGTTATAGGTTTTTGGATTTGAGAATGGGTTCGGGTTTAGGTTATAGGTTTTGGTTTAGGTTATAGGTTCTGGGATTTGAGAATGGATTCGGGTTTAGGTTATAGGTTTTGGTTTTGGTTTTGGTTTAGGGATTTGAGTTTAGGTTATAGGTTTAGGTTTTAGGTTTAAGTTTGGGTTTGGGTTTGGATTTTGGGATTTGAGAATGGGTTCGGGTTTAGGTTATAGGTTTTGGAATTTGAGAATGGGTTCGGGTTTAGGTTATAGGTTTTGGTTTTGGTTTAGGTTATGGGTTTTGGGATTTGAGAATGGGTTCGGGTTTAGGTTATAGGTTTTGGTTTTGGTTTTGGTTATAATTTATAGGTTTAGGTTTAGGATAAGGTTATAGGTTTTGAGATTTGGGAATAGTTTTAGGTTATAAGTATAGGTTTAGGTTAGGTTATAGGTTTTGAGATTTGAGAATGGGTTCGGGTTTAGGTTATAGGTTTTGATTTTGGTTTAAGTTATAGGTTTTGGTTTAGGTTATAAGTTTTGGTTTAGGTTATAGGATATAGGTTTAGGTTTAGGTTATAGGTTTAGGATAAGGTTATAGGTTTTGGGATTTGGGAATAGTTTTAGGTTTAGGTTAGGTTATAGGTTTTAGGATTTGAGAATGGGTTCGGGTTTAGATTATAGGTTTTGGTTTAGGTTATAGGTTATGGGATTTGAGAATGGATTCGGGTTTAGGTATAGGTTTTGGTTTTGGTTTTGGTTTAGAGATTTGAGTTTATGTTATAAGTTTAAGTTTAGGTTTTAGGTTTAGGTTTAAGTTTAGGTTTGGGTTTTGAGATTTGAGAATGGGTTCGGGTTTAGGTTATAGGTTTTGGAATTTGAGAATGGGTTTGAGTTTAGGTTATAGGTTTTAGTTTTTGTTTAGGTTATAGGTTTTGGGATTTGAGAATGGGTTCGGATTTAGGTTATAGGTTTTGGTTTTGGTTTAAGTTATAGGTTTTGGTTTAGGTTTTAGGTTTAGGTTTAAGTTTGGGTTTGGGTTTGGGATTTGAGAATGGATTCAGGTTTAGGTTATAGGTTTTGAAATTTGAGAATGGGTAGGAGTTTAGGTTATAGGTTATAGGTTTTGGTTTTGGTTTAGGTTATAGGTTTTGGGATTTGAGAATGGGTTCGGGTTTAGGTTATAAGTTTTGGTTTTGGTTTTGGTTATAGGTTATAGGTTTAGGTTTAGGTTATAGATTTAGGATAAGGTTATAGGTTTTGGGATTTGGGAATAGTTTTAGGTTATAAGTATAGGTTTAGGATAAGGTTATAGGTTTTGGGATTTGAGAATGGGTTCGGGTTAGGTTATAGGTTTTGGTTTTGGTTTAGGTTATAGGTTTTGGGATTTGAGAATGGGTTCGGGTTTAGGTTATAGGTTTTAGTTTTGGTTTTGGTTATAGGTTTTAGTTAAGGTTATAGGTTATGGTTTAGGTTTAGGTTATAGGTTTAGGATAAGGTTATGGGTTTTGGGATTTGGGAATAGTTTTAGGTTATAAGTATAAGTTTATGTTAGGTTATAGGTTTTGGGATTTGAGAATGGGTTCAGGTTTATGTTATAGGTTTTTGTTTAGGTTATAGGTTCTGGGATTTGAGAATGGATTCGGGTTTAGGTTATAGGTTTTAGTTTTGGTTTTGGTTTAGGGGATTTGAGTTTAGGTTATAGGTTTAGGTTTAGGTTTGGGTTTGGGTTTTGGGATTTGAAAATGGGTTCTGGTTTAGGTTACAGGTTTTGAAATTTAAGAATGGGTTCGGGTTTAGGTTATAGGTTTTGGTTTTGGCTTAGGTTATAGGTTTTGGGATTTGAGAATGGGTTCGGGTTTAGGTTATAGGTTTTGGTTTTGGTTTAGATTATAGGTTTTGGTTAAGGTTATAGGTTATAGGTTTAGGTTTAGGTTATAGGTTTAGGATAAGGTTATAGGTTTGGAGATTTGGAAATAGTTTTAGGTTATAAGTATAGGTTTAGGTTAGGTTATAGGTTTTGGGATTTGAGAATGGGTTCGGGTTTAGGTTATAGGTTTTGGTTTAGGTTATAGGTTCTGGGATTGGAGAATGGATTCGGGTTTAAGTTATAGGTTTTGGTTTTGGTTTTGGTTCAGGGATTTGAGTTTAGGTTATAGGTTTACGTTTAGGTTTAGGTTTGGGTTTGGGTTTTGGGATTTGAGAATGGGTTCGGGTTTAGGTTATAGGTTTTGGAATTTGAGAATGGGTTCGGGTTTAGGTTATAGGTTTTGGTTTTGGTTTAGGTTATAGGTTTTGGGATTTAAGAATGAGTTTGGGTTTAGGTTATAGGGTATAGGTTTAGGTTTATGTTATAGGTTATAGGTTTAGGATAAGGTTTAGGTTTAGGTTTAGGTTATAGGTTTTCAGATTTAAGAATGGGTTCGGGTTAGGTTATAGGTTTTGGTTTTGGTTTAGGTTATAGGTTTTAGGATTTGAGAATGTGTTCGGGTTTAGGTTTATAGATTTTGGTTTTAGTTTAGGTTATAGGTTTCGGTTTAGGTTATAGGTTAACGGTTTATGTTTAGGTTTTTGGATTTGAGAATGGGTTCGGGTTTAGGCTATAGGTTTTGGTTTTGGTTTAGGTTATAGGTTTTAAGTTTAGGTTTAGGTTATAGGTTATAGGATTTGAGAATGGGTTCGGGTTTAGGTTATAGGTTTTAGTTTTGGTTTAGGTTATAGGTTATAGGTTATAGGTTTAGGTTTTGGTTTTAATTTAGGTTATAGGTTATAGGTTTAGGTTTAGGTTATAGGTTTTGATTTAGGTTATAGGTTATAGGTTTAGGTTTTGGTTTTGATTTAGGTTATAGGTTATTGGTTTAGGTTAAGGTTTAGATTAAGGTTTAGGTTTATGTTATGGGTTTTTGGATTTGAGAACGGGTTCGGGTTTAGGTTAAAGGTGTGGTCCCTGCAAATACAAATATAAACACGACCTGTCCAAATGGTCAGGCCCTTCCATTGCCGTCCATAGGAAATGGACAGCTTCATCATGGTCATAATAGCGGTTCTCACCTTCTAGAGACCCTCGCTCATCTAGATAGCTCCGGCGCACATCCGGGTCTGCTTCATTAATTTCGAGCAAATACATAAACACGGCCTGTCCAAATGGCTAGACCCCTCTAATGCCGTCCATAGGAAATGGGCATCTTCATCGTGGTCATAACAGCGGTTCCCACCTTCCAGGGACCCCCGCTTTTCCGGATAGCTCCGACGCACATTCGGGTCTGCTCCATCAATTTCGAGCAAATACATAAATATGGCCTGTCCAAATGGTCAAGCCACTCCAATCATGTGCTTTCTTGACAAGAGACGTACCGGATGTTTGAATCTGAAATATGCATCTTCAATCCTCCCACATGCAACATCCACCTGAAAGAATGCGCATAACCGTCATGCTTGAGTAATCAATACAGGAACTGCACCATGACCATGTCAGTGACAGGAGAAGTTAATTGATGAAGGTAACAGTGCTTACTGTGCTTAATAAGAAATCATGTATTTCACTAACACATCCATAAAACATTTGAATGTATCTGGGAAGTATTCCAACAGTTCAGTTCGCTGATACATGGCCCAAATGAGCAAGTGTTGCGTTGCTAGTCTACACAGGCCCATTTGGAGGAGAAAACCAACTATGAAGCAGCCAATTGTATGGTAGAACATAAGACATCTTCTATGATTTCAAGCACTAACAACAAAGTGAAGTTCCCATTGCACCATTCCATAACCTCTTTGATCCACAATTTTCAAATGATCAAGAATAGAGCGAGGAAAGCAAGCAATACCATTATCTGAATTATGGGCTGTTGGAAAACATTATTGAAGATTTTGGGATGTTTGGTGCATTTTTCGATTTTAGGCCAAATCTTTGGAGATTGTTATTATCTTAAATAAACTAGATTGATCTGAAATCAATACAATAGTTGGGAGATCTTCATTATATTTTCATGGGCATTGTCTTTTAGGATCTATAAAAAGGGGGTGGTGTAGGAGGTGTGGCCAAAAACAACCTAGGATTTGAGCAAGGTAACCTAAGATTTGAGCGAGAAAAGGTAGAAATTGAGTGAGGGAACCTAGAAATTAAGTGAGGCAACGTAGGAATTGAGTGAGGCAACGTAGGAATTCAGCCAGATAACCTAGGAATTGAGCGAGGGAAGCTAGAAATTAAGCGAGATAACCTAGCATTTGAGCAAAGCAACCTAGGATTTGAGCGAGGAAAGCTCGAAATTGAGCGAGGGAACCTAGGAATTGAGTAAGGCAACGTAGGAATTGAGCGAGGAATCTTAGGATTTGAGCGATGCGACCTAAAAATTGAGCGAGGCAACGTAGGGATTGAGTGAAAGAAGCTAGGAATTGAGAGAGGCAACGTAGAAATTCAGTAAGGAATTCTAGTTATTGAGCAAGGGAACTAAGAAATTCAGCAAGGCAACCTAGGATTTGAGCAAGGCGAAGGAAGCTACAAATTGTGCGAGGGAACCTAGAAATTGAGCGAGGCAACCTACGAATTGAGCGAAGAAGCTAGAAATTGAGCGAGGTAACCTAGGATTTGAGCGAGGGAACATCGAAATTGGAGCGAGGCAACTTAGGAATTGAGCGAGGGAAGCTAGAAATTGAGCGAGGCGAGCGAAGCAACGTAGAAATTGAAGCGTGAATTGAGCAAGGGAACCTATAAATTGAGCGAGAGAACTTAGGAGTTGAGCAAGGCAACGAAAAAATTCAACGAGGCAACCGAGAAATTGAGCAAGGGAAACATCAATTTGAGCGAGGCAAGCTTGAAATTGGGTGAGGCTAACATGAATTGGAATGAACTTTAAATGTAATTGACCTAGCCTAACAATTTGCTTTGTTGAATTTGACCGATCAGTTAATGAAATTGACCGAGATTTACATGAAATTCTCTTCGGTGAATTTGATTGAGCAATTAATGAAATTGACCGAGCGGTTCATAAAATTTTCAGTACGCACTTATAGTGATGAGTTAACTAAGTTGGGCACACCCAGATCCATAGCTCAATTGGCAGACTGAGTAGAGATACCTCATGTCAACACTTGAGGTCCTGTTATCGATTCCTAGCGGGGGTGGCTAACATGGAGTGTGTGTATTGACATGGGTGTGTACTAACAAGATAACCTAAAAAAACAAAAAAAAAAAATAATTAATAGTAAAATATAAAAAAAATAAAAAAATAAAAAATATTAAGTTGGGCCCGCCTTGAATGTATGTGGACTATCCATGATGTTCATCCATTTTTCCATCTAAAGCAAGGGTTTCAGCCCAAAATGGTGGCATATTGAAATATCAAGTGGATCACACCACAGGAAACAGTGTTTCCACCGTAGAAACCTTGTTATGCCCCTACAATGATGTTTTACTTGTAATCCATCATGTTCATAGGATGATTTTTGCATGGATGAACCGAAAACTAAGATGGGAGCTTCATTCGGCATTTCAATGGCCCACAAAAACTTTACGCCGTTTAGGTAAATGTATATCATACCTGTCATGCGTACTTTCTTCCCTGGAGGGACCATTTTCAGGAAAAACAAGATAATGTTGATGAATAGAGAGGGTAGAGCGTGGTGCGATCCAAGCAACGGATGTAGCGGTGGAGTTTTCGTCCTTTTTTTTTTAAAAAAAAATGGAGCGAGAGAAGGGAGGGAGAGGAAAAGCAATGACAGTAAAAAGGAAGGGTAGTTCCGTCCTCAAAGTCGCTGTCCGCACGTGCTTGTCTAAGTTGGTAACTTAAGTTTGTATTCCTCGATAAAAACCGCTGGGTAAAAGGCTTTGTCTACAGTGGTCATTTTCTCAATTTCATGTGGACCGCACCAATGGAAAAATAAGTGAATGACAATTTAAAGCTTTGTGTATGCAGAAGTAGGCCATGTGAAGTTTTTAGTTGTAGGCGTCCAATCACTGCTATTTACTTTGGTGTGGTCCACCTTAGATTCGGATCTGCTTAATTTTTTGGACCATTTAGAAAACTTATGAATGGAGTGGATGTACAACACATCATCAAGATGGCCTCTATGTTAAAGGTAACACTCGTTGAAAGAGCTGTGTCGAGCTTGGCATAGCTTACTTAGCTCGGCCACTAGCTAACCCAATTCAAACTTGGCTTGGCTTGACTCGGTCCTTGAGCTTGACTAGCTAGCTTATCTTGGTTTGGTCAAATCAATTTAAGCTTGTGTAGCATTTTCTCAAACATACAGAGTGCACCTTTAATTTCTCATAGTATACAAAACAGCTGCAGCAATTTACAAATATTTCATCAAACACTCAGTAGGTAGCATCAAAATTAATATACAATGATAGTTTTATTATATAATATTTATTTTTTGGTAGTGACTTGTTTCATATATATACCGTCTTTGTCACTAGCTGATCTCGTGGAGAATGTATGCACCAAAACAACATTTCGTTGAGTCATTTCATCAAACACTTAATAAGCAACATCAATATCAAAATAATCGAGTCACCAAATTGGTTCAATCTGAGTTTGATTTGAGTTAAGGTTCAATCCGAGTTGATTTCAGCTTAGACAAGCTTGAACTTAGTTCAAACTCAATTTCAAACAAAGTCAAATTAAACTTTTTCAAGTCAAAGTTGAGCAAGTTAACCAAGCTAACTCTATTCATGTACAACTCTACCTACTAAGGTGTTACCTATGACACCTGAGCTAAAAGATGCCATGTCCTTCTTCATTAGGGAGTATATTTGTTGTCACCCAGATGATAGCTTAGTGAGTGTTACTCCAATTGAGCAGAACCCACCTTGTTTTCTTTTGTGCATATCCACTGTCTATCTATTTTATATTCTCAGGCATGAACTAAAATCCTAAAAACCCCAAATCTTAAAAAATCCAAATCTCAGGTGAACTGTACCATTAGAAACAGTGATGAATGATTATTAAAAACTTTTTTGAGCTCTAAAAGTTTTAGATCAAGATGATATTTGTATTTTCCCCGCATCAAGAACTTGGATTGCAAATAAATATTACGAAAACCTTAAGATTGGCTCTATGGAATTTTTTATGGCGAGGCACTCAATAGCCACTGTTTCCAGTGTGGTGGTCCACCGGATATTCGGATCAGCATAATTTTTGAGATCCATTCCTAAAATGGGGTATAAAAAACGGATGGACGGCGCTAAAGTAAAAGCAACACTTACTAAGCTGACACCATCAGGTTCAGCATTAAAGTAAAAGTAACACCCATTAAACTGACACCATCAAGGTCGGTCGTAAAGTAAAAGTATCACCCATTGAGCTGTTACCCCACTGACACCTGATCCGCACCCTTTTTATACCGGGTACTTTCCAGACACGTCGGTCCTATTTTATCACAAGTCCTTGGTGACAGACTCTGTTGTATTTGTTTTAAAATAATATTAAAAATTTAAATTTTCAAATTTCGGTGTTTTCCCTCCACATTTGAATTTTGGTGTTTTTGAGGTGTTGGTTTTGTCCCACATCGGATTTGACAAGAGAAATTCTCTTGTTTATATGATAGACTTTTTGCCTAGGGCTTGAGCCCCTTTCAGGGGGCATGTGAATTTGGTCCTGTGGGGGGGCTATGCCAATAGCTCTAATCTATGCCATTAACCACACACGCGCGCGCGCGCGCCGAGCCGAGCCGTGCCGTGCCGAGCCGAGCCGAGTCCGAGTCCGTGTCCGCGTCCGCGACGCGACGGGACGGGACGGGACGGGCTGGGCTGGGCTGGGCGCGGGTGCGGGTGCGGGTGCGGTGTAAGTGTACTCGCGTGGGTGTGTGTGTGTGTATGGGTACTCGCAGGATTGTATGTGCGAGAGTGTACTCGCACTTGCGCCTTTTCGTTTTTAAACCAGAGAGATGCTTCCCTTCCGGTTGGTCGCCCCTGTTGGGTTTAAACCCAACGGACCTAACCTTTTGTAAAGGGTGCTTATGCACCATTTCGAAGTCTATATAAAGACTTCCGATTCCAGTTTCAACATACGAATACGAAAAATTCTTTGCCTTATAAAACTCTCTCTGATACGGTTTTGTTACTGAGTTCATTGCTGAGTCAACTCAGTACTTTCGGATTAAACTGCAAGTGGTTCGAGCCCGTGTACAGTGAGTGCACCGCTGGGACCGGGTCATAGTCGTTGTATCCTGGAGGTCGATTGCTCTGGAAACCTGTTGCACTTGGGACGCTGTCCAAGGGGAGCAAATTCGATTTCAAGCCGAGTGACTCAGTCACGCCTCGACTCAATTCAATAAGTTTTTCTTTCTCTAAATTTATTTTCCTTTTTTGGTTCTCGATTTTTATAGTCTATTTAATTCAACATTTTATCCAACAATCTTGAAATCGAATTTTGTGTTGAATTACATAGACTATGGCTACAGTAACAGTAAATGCTTCTACTGAGTTAGCCAAAATCGAACCGTTCGCTGGACAATCTTTTAAACGGTGGAAACAGAAATTGATGTTCGCTCTTACCACCCTGAAAGTTTCATACATTTTATCTGAATCATTTACTATAGATCCAGCAAATCAAAATGAAGTAACAGATGAAAATAATTGTAAAAATTATATTCTAAACTCTTTATCCAACGAATTATATGATGTGTATGCTTCTTACGCCTCTGCTAAAGATATATGGATTGCTTTAGAAAAGAAATACATATTAGAAGATGCAGGCGCTAAGAAACATGCAATTGCTAATTTCCTTCACTATGAAATGACAGACGATAAATCTGTCACAAATCAGATTCACGACTTTCAAAGTCTAATTCACGAACTATCGACAGAAGGAATTAAGTTGGATGAGGTGTTTCTGTCAGGAGCGTTAATAGAAAAGTTACCGCCCTCCTGGAAAGAATATAAAAATAGAATGAAACATAAGAAGAACGGTGTTTCTTTGGAAACCACTATCATACACATACGAATAGAGGAGACCAATAGAATCAGGGACCAAAAAGGAAATAAAAATGAGATAGATTCAAAAGCGAATCTTGTGGAATCAAGTCGGACAAATAATAAGAAAAAGGGCAACTGTCATAACTGTGGCAAACCTGGACATTATGCAAATGAATGCAGGCTCAAAAAGAAGAATGCAAACAATCAATTCAAGAAAAAGGGAAACTGCTACAATTGTGGAAAGCCTGGGCATCATGTTAAAACCTGCAGGCTTAAGAAAAATAAAGATAAGCCGCAAGCTAATCTTACAGAAACAGGCAATGAGTCTGACATAGTAGTGGCTGTGGTGTCAGAAGTCTTCCTTGTAAACAACTTGGAATGGGTGCTAGATACTGGTGCAACTAGACACGTGTGCAAGGATCGTAGCATGTTTACCTCCTACCAAGTGTCAGGAGATGATGAACAGGTGTTCATGGGAAATGCTAGAACGTCTCCAGTTGTAGGGAAAGGAAAAGTACTTCTGAAACTCACTTCTGGAAAGACTCTAATGTTAAATGATGTCCTCCATGTGCCTGACATTAGAAGAAACTTGGTCTCTGGTTCGCTCCTCAATAAGGCTGGTGTCAAATTAGTATTTGATTCAGATAAGCTTGTAATGACTAAAAATGGAACCTTTGTTGGTAAGGGGTACTGTAGCGATGGTTTATTTATTGTAAATGTATCCAATGATAATAAGAAAACATCTAGTTCTGTTTATATCGTTGAACCTTTTTATCTATGGCATAATAGATTAGGTCATGTGAATGTGGCATCTTTAAAGAAAATGAAAAGATTAGGTTTATTACCTAATATATCTAATGAAGAGTTTGAAAAATGTGAAACATGTGTAGAATCAAAATTTATTAGAAAACCCTTTAAACAAATAGAAAGATCATCTGTTCTATTAGAGTTGATACATAGTGATTTAGGTGATTTTAGAAATCACATGTCTAGAGGAGGAAAAAGATATTATATAACTTTTGTAGATGACTACTCTAGGTTCACTAGAGTATATCTATTAAGGAACAAAGATGAAGCTTTAGATGCTTTTTCTAAATACAAAATTGAAGTTGAAAATCAATTAAATATAAAAATTAAAAGACTTAGAACAGATAGAGGAGGTGAATATGAATCTTCTCAATTTAGAGAATTATGTGAAAAGAATGGAATAATTCACGAAACTACAGCTCCTTATACACCAGAACAAAATGGAATAGCAGAACGTAAGAACAGAACTCTAAAAGAAATGATGAATGCCATGTTAAATAGTTCAGGCTTACCCTCAAATATGTGGGGAGAAGCAATTCTGTCTGCTTGTTATATCCTAAACAGGATTCCATCTAAATCTTCTGAACAAACACCATATGAACTTTGGAAGAATCATATTCCTAGTTATAAATATATTAAAGTGTGGGGGTGTCTTGCTAAAGTAGGATTGCCTGAAACTAAGAAAAGAAAATTAGGTCCTAAAACGACCGATTGTGTATTTATAGGGTATGCACAAAACAGTGCGGCCTATAGGTTTCTAGTTTTAAAAACTAAGGATAATATTCTAGATCCCAATACAATTATAGAAGCTAGGGATGCAGAGTTCTTTGAGAACGTATTCCCTATGAAATCTAAATCTATAGGAATAGAAAAAGTTAATGAATCAGATATTGCGTCTACTAGTAAAAATGCTTACGAGAAAGTAGTAGAAGAGATACAACCAAGAAAAAGTATTAGAGTTAGAAAAGAAACTAACCTAGGAGATGGTTTTTTTCACATTCTTAGTAGAAGATGATCCTACAACTTATATAGAAGCTATTAACTCTCCAGATGCAACCTTTTGGAAGGAAGCAATAAATGATGAGTTAGAATCTATTATATCAAATAATACTTGGGAACTTGTAGACCTACCACCTGGTAACAAACCAATAGGCTGCAAATGGGTGTTTAGAAAGAAACTAAAACCAGATGGAACTATCGATAAGTTTAAGGCTAGGTTGGTAGCGAAAGGCTTTAAACAAAAGGAAGGAATAGATTATTTTGATACATATTCCCCTGTAACTAGGATTACAACTATTAGAGTCTTAATAGCGATAGCCTCCATATATAAACTAGTGGTACACCAGATGGATGTTAAGACTGCTTTCCTAAATGGAGACTTAGAAGAAGAAATATATATGGAGCAACCTGAGGGTTATAAGATATTAGGTAAAGAAAATAAAGTATGTAGACTAATTAAATCACTATATGGTTTAAAACAGGCTCCTAAACAATGGCATGAAAAATTTGATGGTGTTTTAAAATCAAATGGTTATCATATAAATGATGTAGATAGATGTGTATATAGTAAAATTTCTGGAAATGATTATGTTATCATATGTCTTTATGTTGATGACATGCTTATTTTTGGAACTAATATTAAATTAGTTAATGCAACTAAGAAATTCTTGTCATCTAAGTTTGACATGAAAGACTTAGGAGAGGCAAGTATAATATTGGGTATTGAAGTAACCAGGAAAAATGGTGTTATTATATTATCACAATCTCATTACATTGAGAATATATTGAGAAAGTTTAACCATTTTGACTGTTTACCTGTCAGTACTCCTTATGATTATAGTGTGACTCTCATGAAGAATACAGAAAATAGTGTGTCTCAATTAGAATATTCCAGAATAATTGGTAGTCTCATGTATCTAACAAACTGCACTAGACCTGACATAGCTTTTGCAGTAGGAAGGCTAAGTAGATATACACATAACCCTGGAAAAGAACATTGGAATGCATTGTCTAGAATTTTGCGATACTTAAAAGGTAATATGACATATGGTTTACATTATAATGGTTATCCTACTGTATTAGAAGGATATAGTGATGCTAACTGGATCAGTGATTCAGATGAGACAAAATCCACTAGTGGATATGTCTTCACTTTGGGTGGAGGAGCAGTCTCTTGGAAGTCCACCAAGCAGACATGTATTGCTCGGTCGACTATGGAATCTGAGTTTATTGCCTTAGAAAAGGCTGGATCAGAAGCTGAATGGCTTAGAAATCTCTTAGCTGATATACCATTGTGGCCAAAGCCTGTATCGGCCGTATCTATTCATTGTGACTGTCAAGCAGCTATAGCGAAAGCAAAAAGTAAAATATATAATGGAAAAAGCAGGCATATTAGACTCAGACACAACATAGTGAAACATATGTTGCGTGATGGAGTCATATCTATTGACTTTGTGAGGTCAGAAAAGAATCTAGCAGATCCTCTGACTAAAGGACTATCCAAAAAGTTAGTCAATGATACATCGAAGGGAATGGGGCTGAGCCTAATATATGAGCTGCCAGTGTCGGTAACCCAACCTATACAAGTGGAGATCCCATGAGATAGGTTCAATGGGTAAACAACAAGACACGAGGTAGACGATTGCACTGAGTTATATGAGCCCCTTCTATGGTGTACAGTGCGAGCAGCAACGCAGAAGGATGAGTTTTTAGAACTCTTAATGGATCCATAGCCATATATTTGGTGGTGTATACAGTTGCTGCATACACTTGATGGAATTCACCTATATGGGTGTGGAGGTGGAGGCCGCTTCCTATGAGAATCTAGGCGAATTCTCTAGAGCACTCATGAAATCCAGGTAATGGTGTATGGCCGAAACGCACCGAACCACAGAATCACTTGCAGAGGAAGAGTTGTGTGAGTGGCATGTACTTGCGATCTACATTAAAAGGATTCAGGTTCAAGACTATGGTGTCACCTGCTTCCTGTAGACCTGTCTTGCTTACTCTAATGTCGGTTCAAGTCTATGGTGACACCGGCACCATTGCACAACTATTTCGCTTTAATCCGAAAGCATTTTATTTTAAAACATGTGGGGGATTGTTGTATTTGTTTTAAAATAATATTAAAAATTTAAATTTTCAAATTTCGGTGTTTTCCCTCCACATTTGAATTTTGGTGTTTTTGAGGTGTTGGTTTTGTCCCACATCGGATTTGACAAGAGAAATTCTCTTGTTTATATGATAGACTTTTTGCCTAGGGCTTGAGCCCCTTTCAGGGGGCATGTGAATTTGGTCCTGTGGGGGGGCTATGCCAATAGCTCTAATCTATGCCATTAACCACACACGCGCGCGCGCGCGCGCCGAGCCGAGCCGAGCCGAGTCCGAGTCCGTGTCCGCGTCCGCGACGCGACGGGACGGGACGGGACGGGCTGGGCTGGGCTGGGCGCGGGTGCGGGTGCGGGTGCGGTGTAAGTGTACTCGCGTGGGTGTGTGTGTGTGTATGGGTACTCGCAGGATTGTATGTGCGAGAGTGTACTCGCACTTGCGCCTTTTCGTTTTTAAACCAGAGAGATGCTTCCCTTCCGGTTGGTCGCCCCTGTTGGGTTTAAACCCAACGGACCTAACCTTTTGTAAAGGGTGCTTATGCACCATTTCGAAGTCTATATAAAGACTTCCGATTCCAGTTTCAACATACGAATACGAAAAATTCTTTGCCTTATAAAACTCTCTCTGATACGGTTTTGTTACTGAGTTCATTGCTGAGTCAACTCAGTACTTTCGGATTAAACTGCAAGTGGTTCGAGCCCGTGTACAGTGAGTGCACCGCTGGGACCGGGTCATAGTCGTTGTATCCTGGAGGTCGATTGCTCTGGAAACCTGTTGCACTTGGGACGCTGTCCAAGGGGAGCAAATTCGATTTCAAGCCGAGTGACTCAGTCACGCCTCGACTCAATTCAATAAGTTTTTCTTTCTCTAAATTTATTTTCCTTTTTTGGTTCTCGATTTTTATAGTCTATTTAATTCAACATTTTATCCAACAGACTCTATACTATCAGGGGCCAGTGGGAACCCACCACGATGTGTGTGTTTTACTAACGCCGTTCATCCATTTTTACAGATCATTTTATGGCGTGAGCCTTAGAGGTAAACACATCCAAGGATCAAGTGTGGCACACTAAAAGTGCGGTGGTAATGACACCACTGCTGAAACCTTCCCAAGGACCTGTGGCGTTTATGGTATCGCTTTGATAGCACTTGATACAAGGAGCACCGGCCAACACAAAAAGTACCAGAATTATAGGATTATAGGGGAAGCAACGGAATATCCATTTATCTAGCCTTCCAAAATAAATCGACCGAGATCTTTTTGTAGGTTACCCACATCTCACAGGTCTCACAGTGGAACCTACCAAATGGCCATTGTGCATCTCATATACCCTACCTACCTTGTGGACCACCTCACCCCAGTGTGGAGACGCACCTACATCCCTTTCTTTCAATGCTTGAGCTTTTAGAGGCTAGCCTATAAATGTATATCAAGAGACTCTAACATCTTTTTCCTCTCTTTTTTCAATTTTTATTAAATTATCTTTCAATTTTTTTACTTATGACGCAAGATCTCTATTTTTTCAAAATCTTCGACTAAACTCTCTTTCAATTTTTACTTATGATGCAAGATCTCTCTCTTAATATCCATCACCCATCATGGAAGGGCTGACCTTTTGAAGTGGATTGATTATTTTATTAGGCAAACCTTTGATGTAGGGCTAACCTTCTCTTTTTTAATCTTTTTTTTCCATTAAAACCTCTATTGATTTTTACTTATCCATGTGCGATCTCTCTTTTACATCCATCATTCATCATGTGGGGCTAAGGTTTGACGTAAACCATTTATTGTATTAGGCCCACCTTGGCCCTATCTTTTATGTGAATTGTCTATAATATGGGGCCTACTTTCAATGCAGACCATCCACTTTGTGAGGCTCACCTTCGATTTAAATGACCATCATGCAACGCCCACCATTGATGTGGGCTCCATCATGTGTGGACATTGATGTGGATCATCCATCATGCGCCCACCTATAATGTGGATTGTCTATCGTGTGGGGACCAACTTTGAAGTGGGCCTCCATCGTACATGCCCACTTTGGATGTGGGTCATTCATTGTAGGGGGCTGACATTTGATGTGGGCCGTTCATCATAGGGGTCAACCTTTGATGTAGGCCACCATTACATGGGTCCCACTTCCACGTGGGCCATCCATCACAAGGAGTCTACCATCAATGGTAATTTATCCTGGGGGGTCAAGATAAGCTGCTTGAGGCATATGGTGCTTAAGCAAGATGACTAACCATAAAATGGGCCTAAATGACCTCTTTTTTTCTTCTTTTTTTGGGCATGTGTGAATGGGCAAGCATGATGCCTAGAGCTAGGCATCGAGTGGAGTCGAGTTGGACTAAGTTAGAGTTGACTCGACTTGATCTAGTTTTGAAATAGGCCTGACCTGAACTCGATACCGAGTCTAGCATGCCTGACTCGATCTGAGTCCGGTCTATCCTGAACTGATTCAGATCGAGTCCGATCCAGTGAGAAGTACCGAGTCGGGTCAAGTTGGCATTGAATCGGACTGAGAGATGAGGGAGGGAGAGACCAAGAGAGTAGAGGAGAGAGAGGAGGAGGAAGAGGATGATGATGGTGGTGGGTGGCTGTCGAGCTTGGAAGATGAGGAGGATGAGGGAGGGAGGGGGGGAGAGAGGCCGGGCTTGGACGATGAGGAAGATGAGAGAGGGAGAGAGAGAGTTTGAGATCGGGTCGGGGTAGGGTTATAATTGATAGAAATTATGTTATATATATATATATATTAAACTTTTTTTTTTACCCACGCACACACAGTCACGCCATAATGGGATTTCACCACCTATGGGTACTCAAACCCTTGACCAGGTGTTGAAACTCTTGAGAGTCTACCACTGGAGCAAGAGTAAGGACCCGAGTCGAGTCAGGTTTCAGATCGAGTTAAGTCTAACTGGATCTCATTTTGGGTCAAGTCGGGTGGAGTTCCTAGGTAACTCGAACTCGACTCGGTTTGAGTGAAACCTACTCGGTTCGGATCGACTCATCTATTTAGTTCAAGTCAAGTCGGATCTGAAAGAGTCAGGCAAGTTGAGTTAGCCGGATCAAGTTGTCCTGTGCACCCCACCTTCGATTTGGATAGTCCATCATGTGGAGCCTCCTTTGATATGGGCCATCCATCATGTGGAAAGATGACTGAGAATTAGAAAAGTAAAAGATTAAAATGTAATAAAAAAGCATATACTAAAATAGGTAAATTTCATCACATAAGTTACTTTTATAATGACACTTATCCAACTAAGTCTGAAAGTAACTTAACAAGTTAGAAAAGTTACTTATCGAGTACCATCCAAACAGGCCCTTATTAATCCATGGATCTAATCTCTGACTCTTTCTCAGCTTCTTTAGAACCTTTTTCTGAAATTTTCTCCCACCTACCTATTCTTTCGTCTGCATTCAGCACTTATTTCGCTGCCATTGAAATTTCCCAAGTTATTGGTTTTAGAATCAACAGTCCTCGTCTTCATGTTCTGTTGCTCCATAATGCATGAATTCTCATATGAAAGTGGATCGAGCATATCACCAATCACTCATGAGAACAACCCATTTCTTGTGACCGAGCAAGAAGCCACTCACGTTTGTCTGTTCAACAAGCAGGACAGAAAATAACGGTAGGCTAGAAGAATCGAGGGTCAGATACATAGAGAAATGTACACTTGGAAAGAAAGTATCGCGATCAGGACCATTGATCTTGCGGGAAATAACCTGGAGTATCGGACAACTCTGAGCTCTGATCATCCGTTCCATGTGTGTTTGCACTAGAATGCCAAGCTGCATTGATTGGATGGCAACCGAAGTTCAATCCTCTTGATTCATGGCATAAGGTTCATTGTGGTGGCATACCACAAAATCAACGGTCCTGATCACTGTAAACCAGTGGCATACCACAAAATCAAGAGTCCTGATAAAGAACATTTTCTACACTAACGTGTACGAAATCTTTATGATTTTCACTCAAACCTACATAACAGGCTACTTAGGCCTCTCCACATTCAAGCCACATAACAGGCTAGCTACTTAGAAATTGTTAGTGTCAATCTCCTTCCAACGGTAAAATGATTTTGGTTGTTAAGTAAATGAAAGAGCTTTTGGCAGTGTTTTAATAACTCGTAAGGGATTTCACCACCTGTGGTTACTTCAAAATCTCAAAAGGTAACACAAGAACACACATCAACCTCATGTGCAGCCCAGTGGTGCATTCATGGAATCCGAACCGTCCACAAGATGCATCCCTGAGAAATCCCCACAGCTCAAAAATCAGCCCAATCTGAAACTCTGATGGGCCACAGAACAAAGAATGTATTTAGAGGGAACACCATTCATTGGTTAAGAGTGGGCAGCCTACTATGTTGTGTACATAAAATCAAGGCCGTTCATACCTTCATCCAGTCCAGATGAAGGGTCGGGCCAAATTTAGGCTGTTTTGCGACTCAGTTGGGCTCCTATGAAATTCAAGAGTGGTCATTTCTTTCCAGCTCCTGTGTCCCACCTTAGTCTTGGATTGTTCTGATTCTTGGGTCCTTAGGATTTTCTAAGGTAATACATCTTATGTATGGATTGGATTATGTCAGTAGATCATGTGAGCCCCACATCTGCCCGGTGATGGGGACCTTAGATGATATTGAAGGTTGTCATCGAGAGACCTTCGATGACATCGATAATTGTCGAAATTTTTCACCCCTGGTCGCTAGACGATTTTGGTCCTATTTCGATATCATCGAAGAGTTATGCAGATGCGATTGCGGAAACGCATATTTTGCTTAAATTGTTTCCTATTATGATTCTACCTCTTTCTATTCTCATATAAAGGGGTGTATGCGGGATTTGAGTGTATTCCAGGGTTTTCTAAGGTTTCCTAAAGATTTTTTCTAGAATGGGTTAAGGCTATCAAAGGAGAGAGATAGAGAAAGAAAGAGCTCGAAGAAACTTGTGGAATGAAGATTCTGCTCGTAGAGGTGATTTACTTCGCAGTCCACGACTCAACGCTTCTACGTCCTCGTGATTGGTGAGATTCTTCTGTTTTTCCATTATTCTCTTATTGTTCATCTATTCCTGCGTGAGTGAATAAGGTTTGATCCAAGTAGTGTATGCTTGTAATTGGTTGTAACATTCTACTTTATAGTGGATTGTTAGTCTGGACGAGGTCCCGTGGTCTTTACCTCTTTGAGGATTTTTCATGTGAAATTCCTTGGTGTCGTGTGGTTTATGCTTTGATTTATTTCATTGCTTTGTTATACCATAAATCTGGTTTGTTTTAGGAGGCTAGATCCTGAGGTTGTGTGTAAGGCCCCCAACAAAGTGGTATCTAAGGTAAGTTCATTGAACGGGTATGATCGGTTTTTGAATTATGGAAGGTGACTCATCAAGGATGATCAGCCTCAATAGTTCTAACTGGACCATATGGAAGGCTAAGATAGAAGACTTGCTTTATTGCAAGGACCTATATTCTCCAATTTTAGGCATATCAGCAAAATCTAAGGATATGTCTGATGATGATTGAAAGAAGTTGGACCGGAAGACGATAGAGATTATTCGACAATGGTTGAATGATTCTGTGTTCCACCATGTGCCTATGGAGACCTCAGCCGCTAGCCTATTGCTGAAATTTTATGGGTTGTATGAGAGGAAGACAACCGGTAATAAGATTTTTCTGATGAGACGACTTGTGAATCTCAAGTTTAAGGATGGTGATTCTGTAGTCGAGCATATGGATGAGGTCAGCAATATAGTGAACCAGCTCTCCGCTATAAAGATGGTCCTGAATGATGAGTTGCAGGCTTTACTTTTGCTTAGTTCATTACCTGACAGTTGGAAGACATTAGTGGTCTCTCTGAGTAACTTTGCGCCAGACAAAAAGATATCCATGAAACATGTAACCAGTTTGTCTCTTCAATGAGGAGACAAAGAGGAAGTCGCAGGGGTCTACTCAGCAAGAGGCCCTTGTGACACAGGAACGGGAGAGAGGTAAGAACAGGAAGGGCGGGAAGGCCCGAGATAAATCAAGAGGCAAGTCGAGTACCAGAAAGGATGTTGATTGCTGGAATTGTGGCAAGAAGGGTCATTATAAGCACGAGTGTCGTAGTAAGAAGAATGACAATAAAGGAAAATGAATGGATAAGGAAGATAAATCAGATTCCACTACGGTCTCTTCAGATGACGACATCGTTATTATTCTTTCAGAAGATCATGATGTTTGTCTCACGACTACGAGTCAGAACACTGACTGAGTGATTAACTCGGGAACCTCTTTTCATGCGACTCCACGTAGGGACTTCTTCACAAGCTACAAGTCAGGTGACTATGAGATTGTGAAACCGAAAAATTATGGCGTATCGAAGATTGTATGGGTAGGTGATATTTGTGTGAAGACCAATGTGGGCTGCACATTGGTTCTCAAGGATGTGAGGTACATTCCAGAAGTTCACCTCAACTTGTTGTCGATGGAAAGGTTGGATGATGATGGCTATGAAAGCTGGTTTCCTGGTGGATGTTGAAAGCTCATCAAGAGTTCGTTGATCGCAGCTAGAGGAAAGAAGTGTTGCACCCTTTACAAAGCAAGTTTCAATGTGTGCAAGGGTAGGTTGAACGCAGTTGAAGATTCAGCTATTGACTTGTGACACAGGCGTCTAGGCCACATGAGTGAAAAAGGGCTTCAGCTACTAGTGAGGAAGCGGCTCCTTCCAGACGTGACAGGTACATCTTTCAAAACCTGTCTTGATTGTTTATCAGGGAAACATCTTAGAGTTTCATTCGTTAAAACTTCTCATGTTAAGAAAGTGTATACATTCGATTTGGTTTATTTTGATATTTGTGGTCCTATGAGGACAATAACCTTGGGTGGGGCATTGTATTTTGTCACTTTTATAGATGATCATTTAGGAGGGTTTGGGTTTATGCATTGAAATCCAAGGACGAGGTTTTTGGTGTGTTTAAATTGTTTCATGCTATGGTCAAGAGAGAGACAGGTAGATCATTGAAGTGCATTCGCACTGACAATGGTGGTGAATACATTGGTGACTTTCATGAGTAATGCAAGTCCCTGAGCATACAACATGAACAGGCGGTTCCCAAGAACCCTCCAACATAATGGTGTAGTTAAGTACATGAATCGCACCATTGTTGAAAGAATCAGATGCATATTATCCCATGCGAAATTGCACAATACGTTATAGGGAGAAGCAATGCATACGGTGGTGTATTTGATAAACAGGTCTCCATTAGTCTCGTTGAGTGGAGAAGTACCTGAGAAGGTGTAGACTGGATAGGATCCATCGTATAGTCATCTCAGGGTGTTTGGATGTAGGGCATCCGTTCACGTAACAAAGGATGAGAGGTCTAAGCTCGATATGAAGATCAGATAATGTGTGTTCTTGGGGTACGGTGATGAAAAGTTTGATTACAAATTGTGGGATCCAACCGAGAAGAAGCTCGTCCGGAGCAGAGATGTAGTTTTCTTTGAAGATCAATGTATAAAAGACATTGGTAAGCTAGAGAAGAACTATCTTAGTTCAGGTGAGCTAGAGGACATGGATCCAATTATTCTTCCCGTAGTGCCTGATGACAAGGGAGTACAGCAAGGTGTAGAGGACGAGGGAGTTCCTACAGAAGATGGACCGGATGAGCAGCCCTTACTTGATCCACCTGTTGAGCCACAGGTGAGGAGGTCATCTAGGGAAAGATAGTCGTCCAAGAGGTACTTGCCGCAAGAGTACATTATGCTCACTAATGGGGGAGAGCCGAAAGATTATTCTAAAGCCCTGACCGACGAGCATAAGGGAGAGTGGTTGAAAGCTATGCAAGAGGAGATGAAATCCTTGCATAAGAACTACATCTATGACATGGTGAAACTGCCTAAGGGCAAGAAAGCTCTAAGCAACAAGTGGGTGTTTAGAAAGAAGATTGAGTAGAAGAATTCACAGATAAGGTTCAAGGCCAGACTTGTGGTGAAAGGGTTTAGTAAGAGGAAACGCATGGACTTCGATGAGATATTCTCACCAGTGGTGAAGATGACATCCATACGGGTGTTTCCTGGGTTGGCGGCTAGTATGGATCTGGAGATTAAGCAGTTATATATTAAAATTCTTTCTCCATGGTGACCTGGAAGAAGAGATCTACATGCACCAACTATAGGGGTTCGAAGTCAAGGGTAAGGAGCATATGGTGTGTAGGCTGAGGAAGAGCTTGTATGAGCCGAAATAAGCTTCACGGCAATGGTTCAAGAAGTTTGACTCGTTCATATTACAATATGGGTATGACAGAATGGAGTCGAACCACTGGGTATTTACGTACAAGTTCTCAGATGGTGATTTCTTAATTTTACTGTTATATGTTGATGACATGTTCATCATAGGAAAAGACATCAAGAAGATCAACGGGCTGAAACAAGAGTTGGGTAAGTCATTTGCGATGAAAGACTTAGGTCCGGCTAAAAAAATCCTAGGAATGGAGATAACCCGTGATAAAAGCAGTAGGAAGCTTTAGTTGCACAAGAGCGGTATATTAAGAAAGTCTCAGAGCGGTTCAATATGAATGCAGCGAAGCCGGTCAGTACTCCACTAGATGGTCACTTTAGATTGAGCGACAGGCAGTGTCCCAAGACGAAGGCAGAGGTGGATGAGATGCAGACGATACCTTACGTGTCAGTAGTAGGAAGTTTGATGTATGCTATGGTGTGTACACACCCAGACATATCATATGCGGTTGGTGTTGTCAGCTGGTATCTTGTCAATCCTAGCAAAGAACATTGGACAGTGGTGAAATGGATACTGTGGTATCTAAGAGGTTTATCCAAGTTGAGTCTATGCTATGGTGACGAAAAATCTATGTTAGAGGGCTATATAGATGCAGATATGATAGACGATATAGACTCCAGGAAGTCTACATTGGAGTTCATATTCACCTTTGCAGGGGGAGCAATTTCTTGACAGAGCAAGCTACAGAAGGTCGTAGCATTGTCGACGACAGAGGCCGAGTACATTGCAGTCACAGAGGCATGTAAAGATATGTTTTGGATGTAGAGTTTCCAACAAGAACTTAACTTAAAGCAGGAGCAGCACGTGGTTTATTGCGATAGTCGAAGTGTTATACACTTGAGTAAGAATCCAAGTTAGCACTTCAAGTTGAAGCACGTAGAAATTCGGTATCATTGGATCAAGGATACTTTGGAACAAAAGGTGTTATGACTTGAGAAGGTTCACACGGACGATAGTGGGTCAGACATAATGATCAATGATTTACTTAAGAGAAAGTTTGAGGTTTGTAGAAACCAGACTGACTTAAAGAGGATGAATTCCTCCTAAGTCGAGGAGGAGATTTGATGGAGATTTTCTCCTCATTGCTGTCATTGAAATTGTCGAGTTTTTCACCGATGGTAGCTGGACAATTTTGGTCCTGTTTCGATATCATCAAAGGACCTTAGATGATATCGAAAGCTTTCATCGAGAGACCTTCGATGACGTCGATAATTGTCAGAATTTTTCACCCCTAGTCGCTGGATAGTTTTGGTCTTGTTTCGATATCATTGAATAGTTAATGCAGATGCGATTGTGGAAACACGGATTCTGTGGAAATTGTTTCTTATTACGATTCTATCTCTTTCTATTCTTATATAAAGGGGTGTATGTGGGATTGAGGTGTATTCCAGAGTTTTCTAAGGTTTTATAAAGGTTTTTTTCAGGACGGCTTAGGGCTATCAAAGGAGAAAGATAGAGAGAGGAAGCTTGTGGAAGGGAGATTCTGCTCATAGAGGTGATTTACTTCACAATCCACGTCTTAACACTTCTACGTCCTCGTGATCGGTGAGATCCCTCTATTTTTTCCATTATTCTCTTATTGTTCATCCACTCCTGCGTGAGTGATGAAGGTTTGATCCAAGCGGTGAGTGCTTGTGATCGATTGTAACGTTCTGCTTTATAGTGGATTGTTGATCTAGACAAGGTCCCATGGTTTTTACTTCTTTGAAGGTTTTCCATGTAAAATTCTCTGGTGTCATGTGGTTTATGCTTTGATTTATTTCATTGCTTTATTATACCATAAATCTGGTTTGTTTTGGGAGGCTAGATCCTAAGGTTGTGTGCAAGGCCCCCATCACCTGGTACCCATGCCATTGGAGCACACTTGTTCTTAAAATGTAAACCCCACCTTGATCCATTGAATATCATTTGTACATCCTTAACAATTGTTAAGTGTTAAGATCCCTTGATATACATTGACACGCTATCTTCTGCTACTTGATCTTAGTTAAGGTGGTTGTTTGATATGGTATCAGATTAAAAAAGTATTGTGTATGCATTGTTCATGTGGGGTCCATCGTCCGGCCATCCAGACTGTTCATCTGGTGTGATTAATTTTTTATAAGAGGATCCTAACACTTCAACTGGTGACCTGTAAATAGACTATTAGGCAGCAACAACAAGAGTTCAATTCCTAACATAGGCCTTTTCTCCTATCAATCAGTTGCATCTTTAATACACAATTTGAAGTAAATCAAGATATTTTGAGCCCGTTATTATTGGGCCCCACATAATGAAGAAATTTATTTCCACGCAAATAATGGGGGTAGTCCGTTAACAATTTTCTACACAGTAATGGGTCTTGGGTGTGACATGTGGGTCATTAATCAGGTGGACCTGACAATGAACATGAATGAGCTGAAAGCTAGGCTGGTCCACTCATTATCCGGACCACACTTTTATGTTGAATGTGAACTGTTGTTCATTTTTCTGACCATATTGTAGATACATTTTCTCATACCCTCTCCTCATCTGGTGAGTGGGGTGGTTTGATTTCTGAGCTATAGTCATGGCATAACCCGATCAATGGTAAAGTTCTAGCGATTGGCCTGTGTTGGAGGGAGACTTGGACATTACTTTCACGAGTATGCACGGCACAGTTCATCTCTCCATCACAAATGTCAAATTGAAGTCCATCCGCACCATGGCCAATTGGCCATGTGTATGGTGATGGATTAAGACAAAATGAGACTTCAACTATAAAATTTAAGGCATTAATGACCAACAATAATAATTAAAGAAATTATTTGTTTCCAATCAAAATATTAGAGATGGGCTGGGCAGCTTGGTTAGCCTGACCCCCTCGGGTCTGGCACTGCTAAGCTTCACTCAAAGCCCTGACTCAAGCTTAAAATCTAGGCAAGGTGTTTGGCTAACTCAAATAAATGATGACCAACTCAGCTATGGTCCTCCCCAAATTGTGAATTTGCGACGGACTAGATCCGTTACAAAACCTAATTCATGACGGATTTGGTCGGCTGTTGTTTTCCACGTCCCCAAATTAAATGATGAATGGGATCTGTCGCAAAATAAAAAATCCATCGCTGAACCATGGAAAAACCCACACGGAATTGTTTGTCATTATAAAATTTGGCGACGGATATAGTCTGTCGCTGAGCTTAAGAGAAGCAACCTACCAATGTTGAATGCGGATCATAAATTAGCGACGAATTTGGTCTGTCGCTAATTGTTTTTTGTTTTTTTGAATCTATTACAACTAATAATCATCTATCACAATTTCTTTTTCAAATTATTTTTAGTTTGATTTTTTGAATCTATTACAACTAATAATCATCTATCACAATTTCTTTTTCAAATTATTTTTAGTTTGATTTTTTGAATCTATTACAACTAATAATCATCTATCACAATTTCTTTTTCAAATTATTTTTAGTTTGATTTTTTGAATCTATTACAACTAATAATCATCTATCACAATATCTTTTTCAAATTATTTTTAGTTTCAAGTTGTGAAAATTTTCACAATTCTTAATCTTTTCATTTTTCTTTTTCAAAATATCATTTTTTTTAAATCTAATTATTTTAATAATTATCAACTTTTTTTAGCTTTAAATTTTTTTTTCAAAATTTAGATTTTTATTAAAGTATGTTTTTTTTTTGAAATCTCAATTTTTATCAAGCATTATTAATTGTTTTTTAGACTTCTCTCAACTATTTTTTTTTTTAATTCTCAATTTTCATTTTCAAAATGTTAATTATTTAACGATCTTGATTTTTTTTTAATCCCAATTTTTTTTCAAACTTATATTCCCTAAAATCTCAATTTCTAATAAAATACTAAGAGTGTAGAGTGGAATTTTTCATGGATATTACGATGCATTTAAATATTAAGATAAAATCAATACTCAATTGGTATATACACGCACACACCAATGTATTCAATCATTTTGTACAAAAATAATGTTAGATACAAATAAATAACATAAAAAATGGGTGGGTGTAAAAGTCAATTTATGACGGACCAGGTTCTGACGCAAAAACAAATAAAATCTCTCTAAATGTTGTAGGAGAAGTCTTGGTTGGTACTTTGCGACGAATCAAGTCAGTCGCAAAATATTAGTTTGTGATTTGTTGCAAATCTCATTTTGGCGACGGATTTTGGTCTGTCGCTAAATCCCACCACTCTTAACCACCACATTTTCCATTAAAAAGATGCCCGCGACGGACATTTTCCGTTAGCGGCGGACTTGAGTTCGTCATTAAACTAATCTTTTTTTGCGGTGGACGATGTCCGTCGCAAATGTACAATTTTGCCAGGCTAGACTTGCGTAGAGCATCGCATGTATCACAATCTAAAAATCAAATAGTGCAAAAATAAGGATGGTCTACTAATCCAGTGAGCCACACATGAGAAAACACGAATGCTTCAAGAAAAGATGATCGATGGTCTCCATCCAACATATAGAACATGACGTACCTAATTAGCTGATATATTGACTTTTTGGCCACGACCAATGGACCCCTTATAATGAATGGTGCAGAACCTTTATTCTCATGCCACATTGGCAGGTGTGCCACATACGGCCTATTAAATCGGTCCTTAATCCCAAAGTTAAATGGGAAAAAATGATAAGAATACACCTGCAAGTAACAACAATTAAGACACTCGACTTACATCACTACAAAAAATACCTATTTTAGGGCCGTTTTTATCATAGGCGACCCCAACAAACCGCCACTGTAGATAGAAAGTAGGGGCGTTTTTAAGTGGCCGCCAGTGTACAGTAAAGCCACCGCCGCTGGTTTTAAATGGAAAAAAACCTAAAATCGTTTTTACCCCCCAAATCGCGCAGGCTTCCCAAATCGACTGCGCTTTTCTCTCCCGCGCGCCTCCTCTCCCAAAACCCTTCTCCCCTCTTCTCTCCTATCTTCAATAACCGACCGGCTTCCATTTCCATTGTTGGTTGAAGACGCTCACTACACCAAAAACCTCGTTTGGGAACGTGCCATCTCTACCCCTGCCATTTTCAGAAAATGTCGATCATCCCCAACATCTTTGGTCGCCGGACCAATGTTTTCGATTTGTTCTCGCTCGACATGTGGGACCTATTTGATGACTTCCCCTTCTCCTCCAACATCACATCTCTGCCATCCTCCTCTCGCCTGCGCTCGGAGATCTCATCCTTCATAGGGGCACAGATCGAATGGAAAGAAACCCCAGCCGCACGTGTTCAAGGCTGATCTGTCGGGCCTGAAGAAGGAAGAGGTGAAGATTGAGGTCAAGGACGGGCGAGTTTTGCAGATCAGTGGCGAGAGGAGCCGCGAGCAGGAGGAGAAGACGGACACGTGGCACCGCGTCGAGAGGTGAAGTGGCAAGTTCTTGAGGCGATTCAGGTTGCCTGAGAATGCGAAGGTGGAGGGAGTGAAGGCAGCAATGGAGAACGGAGTGTTGACTGTAACGGTTCCAAAAGAAGAGGTAAAGAAGCCTGATGTGAAATCCATTGAAATTTCTGGTTAAGGGTTATTTTGGGGATTTTAGGGGTTTTTGTGATGAAGGGCGTGTTTTCGATGGAGCGGATGTGGATACTTTTGTGTTTTGTTATGGGTGACTGTACTGGGAATGTTGGTTGTGGGTATTGTAAATAGATATCGTTAGGTTCTGATTTCTATTTCACTGAGTTTTCGTTGTAACTGGTTTTAACCTTTCTCCAAAAAAAAAAAACCTCATTTGGGAATGGCAACGTCTCTTTATCTCTCTCACTCCCTCACTCTAGATCTCCCAAGTTGCGGGTCCTCTGAATATAAAATCCCAAACTAGGGTTAATCTCCCTCAAGTCTTGTGCCAAAGAACTCAAAAGCAAAGTAACAGCCACACTCGTATTCTTCTCTCCATCTCTCTAACGTGTGCAGGTGCGTAACTTTTCTTCAAGAACATCACACACTGACTTTATGTTGCATCCACACTTGTATTTTTTTACAGCAATTATACAAAATTTCTCGTCGAAGATTGATTTTTCAACCTCTGTAGGACCCACCATGTGTGTACATGAGATCCAACCCGTCCGTGATGTGCCCTCTGAAAAAAGAAAGAAAAATGGATCCAACTCGTCCACCAGATGTGCCCTCTAAAGTTATGCCATCAGTTCAAAAATCACCCGATCCGAGACTCAGGTGGCCACACCATAGGGAACAATTTGGAGGGGACTCTCAACCAATAAAACCTTCCAGACTTTTTGGAGCCCATCTCGTTGTGCATGTACCATACAAGCCATTCATCAGATTCCCCCCCTACTATGTGATTTTAGAGGTTTTGGGCATGAATTTTACTATGTTCCCTTTTGTGTGGCCCATTTGAGTTTTGGATCGATGTGTTTTTTAGGCTCACGGGTGAAACCAATTTGGTGCACATGATGCCTTAATCTCCCTCTTTATCATGTCTTAATGTTTCTTTTTCTTCTTCTCCTTCTTCTTCTTCTTCTTTTTTCCATCTTAACTCTTCCTTAATATTAGAAAAAACAATGCAGGGGAGTTGTTTGTTAAAATGGCAAAGAGATGTGATTTTGTGGAGAATTTAGGATCCACTTAATGCGTGGCATGGATCTTGTGTAAGTGTGCCACAACTCACCTCTTAAATATTCCAAGGTATAATTTTTTTTGGATTCTTATTCAAGAATAAGACTGATATGAGTGGTTGAAATTCTTATTTTGGTATAATCTTTTTGTGTTAGTAGTTATCATATGGTGGAAGGCGTGATTGGAGCTTGGCTGGTGGCTGTGTTAGTAATTGTATGTAGTTGGTGCTTGGTTGGTGGATTATTTGAAGGGTGCTCTTTAGAGGCCAAGCTATTTGATATAGCTTCTGCTGGTGGCTGAAGTTGCAGCGGCTTCAGCATTAGCTTCTGCTGGGAGTAGTCCCTCGGAGTTTTAACATATTAAAGCAAGACATGGAACTTTGAAGGGCTTTGTTAGCCCTCTTGAGAGGCTATGCATGCTGGCCTTCTTAAATGGTAAACCTCTTGAGAGGCTATGCATGCCAATCGTTGATCATATCCAATCATTAAGTGCTGAAGACCGAAATTCACAAATAAAAAAATTGAGTTGAACAATGATGGAACTGTGAAGCATTTTGGACTCAATATCAAGAGTCTAATCGAAGGAGTTGCAATGTAATTGCTATCCCAGGTATGGTTTTGGATTCTTCTAATGTAGAGCGGGTCGCGGATAGTTTTAACATATGGTTAGCTACAGATTCTTTCATGTTTATCTTGATGTTTTCACTTCTTAATATTGTACATTCATCATCTCCAAGTTTTACTTCCCATTGATATTCAATCATCTTGTTATGGTTTAATTGATTGAAACTCAACAGCAGCTGCTTTCTTTTTCTTCCTAATTTCTCTAATAATCAATGTGTTAAATTAGTTATCTTGTGCTTGAATATTTTACAGGTTTGAGAGGAAACTGAAAAATACATATGATCAGATACATTTCAGCAGGTTTGCATACTTACCGCCATCAATACATCGTTGGCACACCGCACGTGTATTGACCTGTATATGGGCTATTTTTTTCTTTTTTTTTTCTCCCCCAATATGAAGACTTGGTCAAATTTAATATTGTAGATGTTTTAAAACCCAGATTGGACTATTGGCAGAGTCCGTCAGACCATTTGGACGAAAAACTGAAACTAAAATGGTCTGGGTCACCTTAAAACCTTGTATGCTATTTGATAATGTTTTAAATAAATAAATAAATATGAGTAACTACATCTGTCAAAGCTTAAAACCACAACTTTCTTGAAAATCAATTACTCTTAACCATTATGCTAACAACAGATTGGCTATTAGTTCTCTCTGCCTTGATTTTGAGTGAAGTAGATTAGGCATATTAGTCATCATATGCTGCTGGAGTATCAAATAACTTCCTTGTGCATTGTTTGGTATGATTTGCTTCACCAACATTTCTAATTGGTGCCGTGATGTGTATGATGTGTGAATAAAATGCATGTGTCTGATTTTTATTTTTGGATATCTATAAGCCCAGAAGAATGTCAGCTGAAATCGGGTTGGTCGATGAGGCACAAGATATGTGTCGGGAAAGCTAGAGGTTTGGCATATCTCCATGAAGAATCAAGATTGAAAATTTTTCACAGAGACATCGAAGCTACTAATGTACTGTTGGATAAGGATCTCAATCCTAAGATACTTGACTTTGGTTTGGCAAAGCTTATAGGATGGCCTTTGATGGTTGCTGTCCCGATTGCAAATTCCCAGGCAATGACTGCCCACTAAGTGAGTTCATGCAACTCGTGTCCCTTCCTAGCAAGAGCTTCATGCTTTGTTTTCCCCATCATTCATCAAAATCATGAGCTTCCTTTAAAATGTTATAAATAGTTCTCCGTTCATGCATCAAGTGATATCAACGAATATGTTTTGTTTTAGTTTTGAAAATATATCATCAAGTGGGTACTTTTGTAATCCAACTATCTTGGCCACATTTCATTCTAAATCTAATAATGCCTTTTAATGTTTACATAATTAATACTTTGCATTTCTCAATCCCTCAAATGTTTCTCTTAATTAAAACAACAGTGGAATGTGCACATTCTACGTATAATAGATTCTGCACCTGTTGCCCATAGGAAATTTTTTAATGGAATGTGCACCTTCTACATATAGAAGTTACTACTAAATGCTTCAGCAGCCAGCCAGGTGCCAAATCCTAATGATGATTGTCCAATTGATACATAGTGCAACAAAAAAGAATGTAAGGAAAAAAAATGTCTTGATGGATATTTGTTTTATTTATTCGCTTTGGTTTTGAATAGAACTATGTTGTTGATAAAAGGAACACAAGCAATCAGTCACTGAGTGCTTCATGCATGGCCCTAAAAACCATTGCCAAAGATTTCATTTAGGCATAGTTATAACCCACTACATGAGTTTAAGTGGCAATAAAGAATCATGCACCAGTTGTTAGATATTAGGAGCATTCGAAGTTCCTTAGGTGGATCAGATGCACTGCCATTGAATCATGTTGGAGATAACAATGGGGCTTCCCCATTTCTTATGGTGATTTTGGACCAGAAAAATGAGAAAACATCCCAGTTAATGGGGGCTCCATTTCAGCTTTCAAAAACCAAATGTACTGAGCACACATCTGAAGCCCTGCCTAGCATCAATTATAGTTTTGGTGGTACAATGAGACTGCCAGAAGAGGACTTCCACATAGCAGATTTCTTGTCATTTAAAAGTATAATAATACTTGTATGGTGAACTGTATACTATATAGGTTAAGGTAGTACTATACAATTCTCAGATCAAGTATCTGTATGGTACACTTGGGCCTTCAGTTTCTACAAATGTGTGCCCATGGTTCAGTGATCCAAAATGCTAATGATGGGTAACACAGAGGATGGTCTATGCATCAAAAGTTTTGCGAACTGCGAGATCCTAGCTCTTGAGTCCATGGTCCTGTTTTGGCTTAATGTAGACAATTGCTGTATTTCTTTTCTAATTATTTGTTGGAGACATATAGAATGGTTAGAATCATTAGATTCTGTGAAATTTTTATGCAAACATCAAATGGATATAGAGCTATGCCTTCGCAGGCTCGGTTGGATAGGAAATGTATCTTTGATCTTTGAAGCTCACACCAATTTTCATTTGTGTAAATGTATCAAACAGAGAGACTTGTTTTATGCCAATGATGAATGTCTCTGTACAAGACTCATGTCAGCAGGTGAATTGTGTAAATGTATCTTTGATCTTTGAAGCTCACACCAATTTTCATTTGTGTAAATGTATCAAACAAAGAGACTTGTTTTGTGCTAGTGATGAATGTCTCTGTACAAGACCCATGTCAGCAGGTGAATTGTAGCATCTAAGAAGGCTTCACTCTTCCTTTTTTTTTTTTTTGTAAATGCATGGTTTGCTTCTCTATATTTAGAGTGTTATTTTATAGTTAACCTCAACTGTTTGTACCGGGTAAGTATTGTAGGAGAAAATATTGTGTGCTTTATCTGAAGACTTGAGCATGACTACTTCGTTGCAGAGAGGAGAGCCATTGTCCGCAGATAACGTTGTCAAAAATTGTGGTTTTGAATTTAATTAGGGTGTCGGAAGGAAAAGACAATCGGCAATAAAACTGCATCTAAAGAAGTCTACCTCCCATGAAGAAAGAGAACAACATGGTTCATTTCTTGTTCTTTAGACCATGATTCTTTTTTGCATCATTTTGCAAATGCTACGATTTCAAATCTCATTTTTGCATAAAAAATCAAGAAAAAAATTGTCTTAATTAGTTGAAAATTTGCCCATGTATGAAAGCATTCACAGTTAGATAGCAATTCCTTAAAGAGTATAGAGTAGACCTTTCATTGTTTCAAGTTGACTGGAAAAACACTGCTTTATATCAAGCTTGCAGTCATGCCAAATGCCATTAGGATCAGCAACAGCAGGTGCCAAAATGTTCTTTATCTAGAAATTCTGCTTTATATCAAGCTTGCAGTCATGCCAAGTGCCATGAGGATCAGCAACACCAAGTGCCAAAATGTTACTGATTATACATATGCTTGTTGAGCTGCTTTTGGTTGATCAATTAGAAAATTAGAAAAGAACTTTACTATAAAAAAGAGCTTTACTGATATTTAGTGAAGAAGAAAAAGCGATTCCAAGTTGGGCATATTGTCCCAAATCATCAAAGTGTTACTGTATTACACATTGCACCATACGCAGAATATCCCAAATCACAAGTTAGTTACACTCACTTCCCAAGTTCTTTGGCCACTTCTCAAACTTTGTGCCATCCTCATCATCATCATCTAAGCCTTATCCCAATTAATTGGGGTCAGCTAAATGAATCCTGTTCTGCCATGCCACCCTACGGGCCATACCTTCAGTTAGACTAATTATACCCCAAACACTTTGTGATATAAGTTTTAAATTAATATCAGCATAAATATATATAGCTGAATAATAAAAATCCCTGCAAGCAAAGGAAAAGGTGAATTATGACTGTCTTAATGAACTGAGACAAAACCTTTGCATTGCTCATTTCACTAAGAAAAAAGAAGATAAATTTCTTTCAATTATTTGGAAATTGATGGTATAGGTCAACCGCTTCTAAGGAACTGTTGGTAGCTGCAAAAGTTCTACAGTTGGTGATTGTCTTTCAATTTTCTCAATCTTTTTGTGGAGGAGCTTATTTAGTATGACGATGTATTTGTAGGTGACATCCCTTCCAAGGAGAAAGTATGAAGAAGATGTTTATATCAATAACCACACAAATGTTTGGGGTTCATGGTGGAAGGATCATCAATGGGGCTACAAATGCTACAAGCCAATTATCCGGAACAGCTACTTTACAGGCTCTGCTGGAATTGAGGCCGTTGAAGCTGCTGCTGATCTCAGTATTCTAGTAGACATGTCGGGAGGAGTGCTGCGAGCTCTTTCTCTGCAAGCATTATGCTTGGTACTTGCCAATTCTGTAACATCATTCAATACGTTGCCTTGCAATTTTATATAACCTTCCTCTTACATCACAATTTAATCTTCGCACTAGAGTTTATGGATATTTAGTGCTGGCCCATTGTTCCTGCTTGTAGATATTGTCTAAGTATAAATACTCTTAGTTGATGTACTCTGATTTTTCACTTCTATGTTAGAATTCATGTTGAGTAGACTGTTCATGCAAATTTTTATCATGTTAAGACAAGTTTGTTGGACTAAATGCTGATTTAACTATTTATGACTTGATTAGAAAAGAAAAGGAAAAAAAAATTACAAAAAGATGAAAGTGGCCATCAGTCAGGGGTTGGAAACTAAATTATGATGGTTCTCATTGGAGCTCGAAATGGTGGTTATAAGAAATGACATGGGTGAATTCTGGTCTCTGCAAGTGCTTGAAAGCCATGCCAATCCAACCATCAAGTGGGCCTCCACTTGGTTTGGAGGTTTTCAGATGGTTGTCCATTGTTTTCTTTTGTGTGGCACACATGATGATTGTATGGGCATGATCTTTGGGCCATTCTATTTATTGGTGGTACAATCCTATTGGATGGATTGGATTGGATGACTGATATACACCAAGGTGGCCCCAGCACAGCTAGTTGTACAATTTTTCATTATGGAGTCTTGACAATCAACATTATCCTTTGCTTCAATTTGATCTTTGGAGGAAAATAAACTGTGATGATCGTGCGGGCCATTTTCAATAATTCGTCTATAGCTTTGATGAGAAGAAATATCGTTAGTTGCATGTTGGATTGATGCATGTGATAAGATTGACTATATTTTTCAGCTAAGGACAAGATATCTGCTTGTCTTTGTCGAAAGTCAAATTTGGGTGCATTTAATTTCCATAATACTATTTCTTTGTTGATGATTTCTGCTACCATCTTATTGATCTCTTCATGGTGATTTTTGTGAGGTTTATTTATTTATTTATTCATTATGGTTTTCCTAGGTTTTCATCAATTGCCAATGTGGGCCACATTTAAATTATAGAAACACAATAACGACCATGAGTTCTTGCCAATGGATGCAGGTTTTTCTAATTGACGGATCTACATCATTTTTGTAGCCAGCTTTTGACCTTAGGGGGTGCATATGTGTATTTGTGTAACATTTTGTGAAGCTTAAACAGAATAAATTACTACATTTTGTTGTGTAAATAGACAAGTCACTCATGGCACTCTTTCACCATTTATTTTTTCTTGCTGGCTGAAATAGGGTGTTGATATTCAACTTGGGATGGCAATCGATAGTATAAAGGCTACACTAGCAGTGAAACGGAGGCTTGCCTATGAGATGGTGAAGTACTGGCATATCGCTTGCCGATGTTTCAGATTCATCTAAAACCAAAGGTCCTATCCATTGATTATTAGATAAATGATTATGATTGCCTTGTCATGTTATTTCTTTTTTAGGATCTCGATTGGAAAATGAATCATTGGATTGTTTTTCCTTTTGGTTAGTGGCAGTGTTTTTCCATTTTCTTGAGAATTGCCCTGCAGCTTTCTTCTTTTTTTTTTTCTTTTCTTTTTATCCTGTTTTTCTTAATGATTTGTGGTTTATCTTTAAAAAATTTCACAACATTGGGGTTGTATGATTGTGTCAACTGAAAGAGAAGTCAAACAACACTTTTCAGATCAAAACCTGTGTCAGTGTCCTTGCATTTTCTGTTTTCAGAGTTCCATGCAACTGTCTTGGAAAAAAAAAAAAGAATTCTGTAAGCGTAAGGAATGTTTAAAAAAAAAAAAAAGAATTCTATAAGCAGGAATTCTGTTTTCAGAGTTCCACCTTTCCTGCACATTTTACATGTATATTTTCAATTTTATTTTCTTAAATTTCTTATTTTTGTGACAATGCAGTTTGGTAAAGAAAGTGTGAGCATTTTAACCCAAGTAAGTCCTATACAATGGGTTGAAAGAATGATTTTTATTTTTATTTTCCTTCTCATTAATATTATGTTTTCATTGTTTGTATTGTAAAAGCTAGTTTTGAAAATTGTCCATCACAATGACTCTTTCTCTTGAAAAGTTGTTCTTTTAATAAGCTAATCCATACACATTTTCATGAAAATCCACTTAAAGAACAAACGATGTACATTAACAAGTCCTCTTAGTTTATAATCATCATAAACAAAAATTACGCTTGTCTGACCATATATACCTATGGGAATGGTGGACATTTGAGTTGATATATGCAGTGCATGCAATTTGTGTCCTGTTTCTGTTCTTTCTTTTGTATTTGTTTTATTCCTCATATGAAGTCATGCCTAGTTTTATGTTTGTGGCCGGTTCCTCTGCTTACCAAGTTAACAGTTGGAGAAACACCGCAGAGAAAACATGGGTTTAGTTCGCTATTTATTATTATTATTTTATAATTATGATTTTTTATTTTTACATAAATTGCTTTGGTAGTCCCATCCGTTAAGCTTGGTTGTTCAATATTTTTCTTCACACAGATTTTGTTCCTCTATCAGAAGGTGGCAAAAAGATATCTGCTGGTGCTGTGGCGGGCATTATAGCTTCTGCTTTGTTCTTACTTTCTTGATTCTGGGTATTCTTTGGTGGAAAGGCTGCCTGAGACGAAAAGACACCATGGACCTAGGTAAGAAGAATTTAATTGCACAATCCTAAATCATCATCATCACAGCCTTGTCCTTAAAAAAAGTATGTCAGCCATATAAACAAAGAAAAAGAAAAAGAAAAACAAGCATATACTATTCTGTTCTACTTTACCTTGATTGCTTACAATGAATAAATGTCAATTGTCAAAGGAGGTCAGTATTTTCGTCTCTCTTTTAAGAAAAATAGAAACCATCTTCTCTAACACCAATAAATAGGATTTTTTTTGGAAAGATCTTCACTTCACCACTTCCACTTTGAGCACTTATTGACAATGATCAACTCTAGATTTCATCCCTTTCACATGATTTATTTTATATTAGTGTTTGACTTTTATTCTCTATGACTACAATATGCGTGCATAAGCAACAAAGCATGTGCTTTAAATTGGCAACTTGGTCAGATGAGGTATTCCGTTATGCCAGAGTGTCATCAGACATTTTGAGATTGGAAGTCAATAAGCTTTAAGGCCCCACATGAAAATCTTTAAGAAGGCCACATGCCTCTGCTTTAGAAAATAATCTGCTATGACCTTCTACGACTATTGAAAGCAAAGAGAGATAACAGATCATGTTGTCTAAGACACCTTGAGCTACCAAAGTATCTATAGGGGGAGCCATTGAGAAGTACAAAAAACAAATGTTACACAGGTCCATATGCTTGCACTTGAAGAAGAAGATTGTTAAATACCTGATTCAGTCTTTTCTGCGATTATTTTTCTTTTCTCAATCGAGGGACATGAAAACCAAATTCATGAAAAAATCCACAATGGAACTCGTGGTTTTATAAAATATCAAAATTAATGATTTTTTTTTTCTTAAAAGAATTTTATTTCATAACACAAACAGGATATTTTGGCATTTCTTGAATACCAATTTGATGGGAAATCAAGGTTGCTATGGTATGATCTGAAGGTGAAGGCTCAATAACGTACACAAGCCACATTCTGTGACATGCTTCACAAACTGAGTACATCAGAAATTTCTGAAAAGATTGGATTGTTACCAAATAATATATGTAGTGTGGATTTACCTTATTTCATCGATGAATATTGAAATACAGTATGCCACAAAAGTTACATTTTGAAAAAAATTTCTTGCTCATTGTGGGATGATGACCTACATACAGAGTGCAAGTACTAGTAAAAAGAGACCAAAACATCCATTTCTTATGACATTCCTTTTTTCCCACTTTGCTTAACGGATAGATCCTAGGGGCTTGGACCTACAAAGTGGTTCCTTTACCTTACGACAGATTAAGGCCACCACTAACAACTTTGATCCTGCAAACAAAATTGGAGGAGGTGGTTTTAGGTCCGTTTACAAGGTATTCTAAACAAACACTGGTTTATCGTGATCGATCATCATTTTGACACGTATGCATTCAGCCTTCTCAAATTAAGCTTGCGTATATGTATGTCATACTTTTTAATTGTTACTCTAATCAGGGTCTATTACCAGATGGTACCATAATTGTAGTGAAGCAACTTTCTTCCAATTCAAGGCATGGGAACCATGAATTTTTGAACTAGATAGGCATGATTTTTTTTGTAATCTTCTCTGTAGGGATTGTTCAATGCTGATTTCCTATCACTATGTAATATTTCTAGCAAATACAATCTTGTTGATGCCTAGTGCTTTTCATGAATTCATGAGATTTCCCTGTTCACCATTGTGGTTTTTTGGTTGCCTCCTTGATTATATCCTTTCTGATTGCATTAGGCACATCAGATTGTTTTTTCACTAGCATTTGGTCCATGCAGGAGTTCTTTGACTCATCGAAGCCAGTCACATCTGCAGATGTACAACAAATTTTTGAAAACCTTGCCAAGAAGCGCCAACGGACAGAGTAAGTATTTTCAGGATCTTTTCTTACAAGTCCTATAAATACTTTAAATGTATTTGTTATTACTGTTTCTTAGATCATATGGGGCTTGAAGACAATTAGAATATATGTGTAATAGTAGACTTAAGCCTAACTAGGATTTGACTTAGTAGATTCACTATTTTGAGTTATGGTATTTCATCTAATGATGTTACTATGCAAATAAAACGTGCGTGCCTTTTTATAGGCTTGACATAGCCCAATGTTATGATAGGCTTGACAGTTGACGACAAGCCAAACCAAACCTACCTTCCTTTTTTTTTTAGAAAAATCTAATCTATACTTCAATCAAAATCTACAAAAGATGTGAATAGATAAAGGTATTTGACCAACATTTCAGCAATAAAATTTCTCTTTTTTTTTTTTTTCAAAACAGCAGCATGATTTATTATTATTATTATTATTATTTTTTGCAAGGAAAACAAGCTCATTAGTTTATAGTAGAAAAACCTAGGTCACAAAAATGCTTGATGACTGGTTTGGAATCTATCCACAAGAAGTAAGATTTATGCTTGGAAACCAATGTATTAAAACTGAGGCTAAAGCCTTTAGCTACGAGGGTTTCAACCTCGGTTTGGACAACTGAGGCAAAACCGAGGCTAAAGGCTTTAGCCTCGGTTTTTAACCTTTTTAGCCATATTTTTGAACTGAGGGTAAAGCCCCCTTTTCTTGTAGTGTGTGCAGCATCCAAGTGCAATGTCCAAGCTATTCATCAGGTGGTTTTGACCATGTCATGAAAGTAAATCTGGTCCATTCAGCAGGTGGACTATAATCTTGGAAGCAGTTAGATGGGTAAAGACACTTCAACCAAGTATTTTTAGCCGTATATTTGTTTCATAAATTGTGGCCCACCTGATGAGTGGACTAACCTGATTCTTGGGGAATAACATCTACGTAGAGGCTCCACGCTGGCAGATGTCCGCCATGTACATGAGCTGCCTTATACATGCTTGTGCTGACGAAAACCCATAGTACCAAAAGGCAAGAAAGAAAAAAGATAAGGATCTTTAGCTTGCTTGCATTTGTCCTTGCTTTGGCAGAGTTTGTTCCTGGGCTATTGGAAGATGACAAGGGCTAGAGTCGCAGTTATTTCATTTGTTTGATCATGCACTATTCTTTCATGAGAAGTTTACTTTCCAGCTAAAAATTACCACTCAGCCCATGAAGCTAAACATTTTTTGGTTTTGTTTTTTATTTTTGGTGTGTACAGATAAGCCCTTTGTTGGTGCATCTATTGCTTACTTCTCATTTCTTTGACTGTAAGTCATATCTTATTTCCTGAACTGCATTTTGAATCTCTTATTAGGTTTTGTTTAGTGTTAAATTCTCATTATTGGGTCATAGACAAGATGCCACAGGTCTCTTTCTTGTACTCTTTTTTTTTTTTTTTGGATAAATTCACACTACTCTCTCAAAGATGTTGTGGGTAGAAGGTTAGAAAAGGAAGACATTTGTAGTTTGTTTTGGTAAATTAATTGTTTGTTAGAAGATATTATTGTTAGATGTCTTTCTACAAGGTACTTGGAAGAGGAATTTTGCCATGAAATTGCTTGGGCATGTCTTTTATTTCTGGCATTTTCCCCATGTTTTGGCAACCTTATTGTAGCGGTCAAAAATACTTTTACCGGCGCTTTAATATTTATAAATTGTTTTTTGTCACGCCTTTAGCGGCGTTGATGCATAACCTTTTTCGGCATTGTGGCAACCTTTTCCAGCCTTCCATCATTTAGCGGCGTTTTTCCGTCTCTTAGCGGCACTTGTTATAGTTTAGCGGCGTTTGTTACACACTTTAGGAGCGTTTCTTATATTTTCAGCAGTTACAAGAAGCGGCGGTAAATGATAACAGCCGCCAGTAAAAGTCAATTTTTGAGGCGGCCACCAGAAACGTCGGTAAAGAGGTCCGACCGCCGCTAAAAGAATTAGCGACGCCTCCTTTAGCGGCACGAGTACGACCGCCGCTAATACAATTATGGCCCCTGGTAAATACTGATATTCTTATAGTGCATTTACTACTGAACAAAAATCATTCCGCTTCACACATTAACTAGGCCACGTTTAAATTGCACCGCTAGGAAAACTTGAGATCTAAACAACGTGGCCCACTGATGGACCGCTAAGATCATTCACCCCAGTGGAACATTGGTACGTATGGTGGCATGTAGATGAGCAGCATACACACTCATGCGGACGTAGTAAATGATGACAGCTCTTTGCAGTCCCATCGTGTTATTTTAAGAGAGTGATCACCAGCCAACGGCACTAACTTGTGGAACGTACCTTTCCTGTGCTACACGTGTAGAGCATTCGCACCTTGAAAATGGTAGGCCCCACTGTGAAGATTGCCCCTTCTTTAAGATCAGGCGGATCTAAGACCGTCAGTTGTCCAATGATTCTAACGGCCTGGACAATCTAAATTGAGTTCGGTACCATATAAATTTACTGCTACATGTCCCTGTTCGACGCTATATTTTGAAGTATATGCAAATCGGTTTAGATGGTCCTTTATTTATTTTTACGTGTGTCACCAAACTGGTAGCCAACCGTCCTGATCTTTTAGCCAGATCATGGGTCCCGCCTGATACAAGGCTAGGATGCACCCTTCACAAGTGTCATGTTGACACGTGGGCAACATCTAGTGCTTTTGAAGTGGTGTGTATGGAAGGAAAACTCCCTACGTTCACGTCATTAGTGGCGAACACAAGCCAGCCCTTTTAATGTTAATTGTTTAGTCCTGAGGCCGGCCTATGGGTCTAAAATTTTTAGCCCAAGGTAAGCTAATTAGTGCTATAAGAAGCCCTGTGAAAGTTGTTGAGCCAAAGGCTCGGTATGGCATATTGGGCTTTCAGTCATGGCCTGCTTTGACTGTACTTGGACTGAAATTTATATCGGCCTGCGGTCTGGACCCTGGCCTAAATTTTAAGCTCGTTTATTAATTGGGCTGAGTTTGGGCCAAGTTTAAGATATTTTTGTATATCATGCGTGTTGGGCACACTTTCAATGGACCCAACACTTCTACCCTTTCACGGAGCAGGGTTCAACACTAGGTTTAACTTTGACGGACCCACTTGGAAAGACCTTTGCCCAACCCGTTCCAAGCACAGACTGTTCATAGCCCCACTTAAAAGCAAACCCCATGGACCCATCTTCTAACTGCCATCATTTATGGTCTAAAAAGTGAAATTGGTTCACTGATCAGGCAGGCGAACTGAAGCTTGACCACTTTATCTGACCAGGTCATCTAACACTCCACACTGATGGCTGTCACGCTGAAAGGTCGGACAGAAATGTTTGGATTTTCAGTTGTCAGGCCCATCGTTCATTCATCCACTATAGATGGCTCCGGTTCATGTACCCAAAACCTCAAGATTAGATTATTAAGCTTAACCCTTTGAATAGGAAAAGGTCAACAGGCCATGACCCTGCTTGACCTGACGAGCCTGACCCAGCTTTGGGCCAAGCTGGGGTCTCGAGTGCTTATGGTTTGATCAATTTTTAGGTAGGGCTTGGGCTCAAGTCATTTTAGCCCGACCCTACATGACATTTCATATACATGTGTTAAATTCTAGAATATGTCATGCCAATCCTTAGGCAACCATCTATCCTGAATGCAGATGGTTTTCCACAGTAGAGTCCCTCAGTGTGGGCCAATTGCAACTCTGGCATGGCAAAGTTAACACTCGGGGTTTTAGAAAATAATTCTACCGTGAATATCGAATGAGCTGGTTCAATAATCCATCTCTACACGTGTATGAAAAAAATGAACCGAGGGCCTACGTTCGACCCGCACTAGGTGGTTCATCTAATGAGTGGACCTTAGTTATGGGCAGATGACACACGTGGTAGAGGCCTGGCTGACCTGGCCAATTCATCAGCCAGTGAACACTGAGCATGCATTATACAAAATAAAAAATAAAAAATCAGAGTACACTCCTCAAGTGAGCTACGCATGTGTGGATGTTGAGCTTTTGGACTTTTTTTTTTTATCAACTGTCCATTTATTCCTACAAATTTAACCTGACTGATCAGTGAACCTTTGTATATATCATGTTCAAAGCGTACCCTATCTGATGAATGGCCCAGATCATGGACACTTATGACGTCCGCTATTGTTTCTGACACGTTCTGCCCTCATCCAATCCTAGAAAGGATCTAAATCAAGGCAAGGACAGGAATGCGTCCCAAAGATCAGAGCAAGACGTCACACGCATTCGTGTATAGCACTAACAACACCGAAGCTATGCGAGCCCACGATGTTGTATATGTAAATCCACCCCGTCCATTAGGTTTGAACCCTTATTTGAACGATACATACAAAAGATCAGCCCGATAACTGCCTCTTAAGAACAAACTAGTGAGAAACGATGTAAAATTAATCCTAAAACCTCTTAACTTCACTTGGTGGGGCCCACCTGAGTTATGGATGACGATAATTTCTATATCTTCACTTCATCCCGATGAATTACGCCGGATTAACAGTTTTGGGGTGGGCCGATCAAAGCTTCCGTTTTTTTTTTTTTTTAAATTCTTTTTTGTTTTAAAGAGAGAAAAAAAAAGAAGTCATGATGGCGGGTCATGCAAGCCAAAAAAGCGAACTGCTTGCATGTGATGTGCCGCAGGGGTCAGTCGTTTTTAATCCATAAACAAATACATACATCCACGTGGAATGGAGTCATAGGACACTCGGCTTTTCTTGATGCCTAATGGCCTTTTTGCAGACAGTCATCACCTCTTTCTATGTTTTGAAAAAGCAATCCTATACTTTGTTTTGAAGGGACCATGTCATCATGGCCATTTAACCTTTTGAGTGCGAGATAGACTCTGTCACTCTGATGCAGGCCCCACCCTGTGTTCTTATTTGAAGGGACTATGGGCCTTCCCTGTGAACGGTCGGATGGAAAACTGGGAAAGTCTTCAAGGTTGGGAATCCTGTTAAAGGGACAACAATGCAATAGTTAAAGTAGAATATTGTTCATACTTTCGTATTTAATGGAAGAGAGTTGGGGCCTGTTTGGTATGCGGATTACCTGCCCCAGAGTAAGTCCCCACTGGACGGTGCTTTGTGAGCCCAACAACCATGTATGTATTTTAAGCATTCCATCCATACTTTTTTAAAAAATCAATTTAAGGCATGAGCCCAAAAATGACACATCAAAATCTTACGTGGTCCACGCTACAGGAAACACAGGTTAATGAAAGCACTATTAAAAACTTTCTGAGCCGCTGTAATGTTTATTTGTCAATTAGGTCACAAAGTCTTGGATAGAGGGAAAACTCAAATATTAGCTTAACCTATAACTTTTGTGGTACCTGAAGAATGTTTTAAAGGTGGGTGTTCAATCATCACCGTTTCTTGTGGTGTAGCCCACCTGAAATTTTGATATGGCCGGTTTTTTTTTATCTTGCCTCGAAATGAGCTGGCAAAATGGATAGACAACAACGATGAAACAAATACATCAGGATGGGCTACCGGAGTGTCATAAATGACAGAGATTGCGTGCCAAAGTCAACTTCTTACTACAGGAACCTAGGTGGGGATCACTGTGATGTTCCTGAGCAATCCATCTTGTCCATCCATTTTGCCGGAACATGGTAGGACATAGCCCTAAAGATAAAGCAGATTAAAAACTCGAGTGAGCTGAGGGATACGAAAAAGCTGATAGGAAAATGCCTACCATTAAAACTTCATGGGTTCCACTGCGATGTTTATATGCCAAAATATTATCTTAATCCAAAACTTCACTTCCCACATTGAAACGTGGACATTTAATCCTCACTTTCTCCTCATGCAGCCCACTTGAGTTTTGGACCAGCCTCATTTTTGGGCAATGTCCCAACCTAATCTATCAAAGCTGCTGGATCAGGTGGATTTCTCACAAACATCACAGTGTGCCTAACTTAGCTTTCAGTCCTAACAAATTTCTTTGAAAGGCTTTTGTAGGCAATCTATCCCTCTTTGAGTGTCCAACTATAAATTTTTTGATTTGATAAATGCATGCCATCCTAGTTAGGGCTATCAACAGCTCGGTCCTAGGCATGCATCGACCTGGATTTTGAACAGTTTTGATTTCCTAACAGGTTAGGACTTCAAATTTCAATTTTGCGTGGCCCAAACCAAGTCCATTGACAATCTTAGCCATAGTTAAAATTTAAAAGAGCCATAAGTTGGTATGATTATGTAACACTTATGCATGATTTAGACTGTCCAGTTGAAGCACTCTTATTGATACGAGGAAGCATGTTAAGATGAAGACCAACATCTACCTTAAGTATGTAAAACCTTGAATCCATATGAATTAAAAAAAATAAAATATTATTCAATAATGCTACACTTATTAATTACATCACTTATAAAGAAAAGATAAAAATCCTAATTAGGAGTCTTAATTCAATTAAAATAAAATTTATTTGAAATAGTAAATTTCATTAAAAATAGAAAGTTCTAATTTTGCCGGATAATTCCTATTACGATTAAAAACAACTTAAGAAGATCACATATGCTAAAACTCTAAAACTAAGAAGATACATCCAAATTAAATATTATTAAAAATAGTAAGTCTTTTTTTTTTTAATTGTAATTTTAAATTGGAAGTAAGAGTTTTCTCACGAAATGGACTAACGCGACTCATTACGGGGTCAGTTGGCCCTGAATAGCTTGTTATAGTAAAGATTCATATGTCACGTATCCCATAGTGATACTCAGATCAAAAGTTATGACCAACAGTTCACACTTTGAACGACAATTTCTCCCTATCAGGAATGAATTTCTGTAAATTGAATGTGCCTAAGGCCCAGTTACGTCATGCCCTATATAGGACTGAGCTCAGATATGACAAGCTACATCCGCTTTCCTCTGAAATTCTTTCAATCTAATTGTGCTAAGAATAGATCTGCACTATGCTCTATGTTCATTATGGTCTCAGTCTCCCTTAAAATATTGCCACCATTGGGTATTATGATGGATCATAGCAGTGAGAGGAATACGAAATAGTTAATAACACCCATGATAACAAATATTTATCGCGATAATAATGTAAAATATACACAAAGTGATATCATTACAAGATTTTTAAAATTTTGACATATTTTAAAAATTGCATTTTATCATGATTTATTGTAAAATATAGTAAGAAAACTTAAGGAAATTGATATATATATATATATATATATATATATATATATATATATATATATATATATATATATATATATATATATATATATTAAAGTTATTTATTAATTTAGAATAAATATTTTTAGAAACATAAAGGGATGACTTGCATGCTAGGTATTTTTTTAAATATGGCCCATTCACAATAAATCCCACTATTAAAGTCTATTTAGATCGCAAATTATATTTGTAATGTATTGTAAAAATGTAATGATTATAAGTTACAATGGTCATTTCCTAAAAAACAGGTAATTTGACGGACGATTCTAATGTTTGTATAGGCACGATAAAATTGTAATGAAAATACTTTTCGAGTAAACAAAAAAGAAGTATTGATTCTCATGTTCAGATAAAAGATTTCCTCTACAATATACAGTGAAGTTGTTGTCATTGCAAATATATTTATTCGTCTCTTATTACATGTGCATTTGACCATCGAATAACTTATTGGATTATACTTTTAAACAATCATCATAAAAGTATAATTGTGACATTTTTACATCAAGATTAACCTTAAGGCTTATTTGGATTTATGAAAAGAGTAAAAATGATAATAATATTTCTTGGCAAAGCAAATAATTTTCTTGATTTTTTTTTTTTTAGAAATTAAGATGTGCTATATTAGCACATGTGGCACATGTGGGATACTTAGAGATAAATAATGACATATGTAGTATATACAGTATATGTGGACATTTTAAATTAAACTGTAGCATGCGTGGTATATATATGTAAGGTGCTTGAAGTTGTACAATAACACGTGGCACATGATATGCATTGACACACTTGACATATGGGTACTAAAGCTAGATGATTACACTTGTGTACATTGGCGCTATTGATACGTGCTATATTTAAAGAATTGAAGATTTACAATGGCACGGTGCCATATTTGGAGGATTGAAGATGGATGATGGCACGTGTGGTACATTAGCTCATATGAGGTACTTAATTTGCACATGTGAGACACAAGTATAATGAATGGTGGTACATGTGGCATGAGACAAGATGGATGGTGACACATGTGGCACATTAGCACATTGAAGGCGTTTTACACATGGGGTACAAGATAAGATGGATGGTGGCACATGTGGGACATGATTGAAGATGGATAATACTTGTTTGGCACATGTGGTATATGTGAAGTGATTGAACATGGATAAGAGTACATTTAGGATTTAACTCATAAAAAAAATTCATTTTTGTTCTACTGTCGGAAAATATATTTCTTAGGATTGGAAATGGAAAAATAAAATTATTTATTTTCCAATAAGATAAAAAGTGGGAATTGATGTTTCTCACAATTTTTTTTTTATTAAAAATGACTTAACAAACAATCACTATTTAATTTCCTTTCACTATGCTTTTTATGAATCCAAATAGGCCCTAAGAGTAAATTCGAATACTATTATTAAATTATGGTATTTCCTTTTAAGATTAACAAGAAACTAGTAACTTATAAAATAAGAAGATCTCTATTTGCTTTTAAAACGTCCTCCATGACATAATTTTATTTATTTTTGGTTGAACATTGTGGTTTGTGCCACGTCATTATATTTTCTTCATTTCTACACGATTTAAGTTCTCTATTACAAATTGGTCGAACAAAGAGATAATCAAGCTGTATCATGAGTTACAATACATCCTCCTTTTCTCCTCATCCATGCTGCCTATGTAGAATATCCAATCCACAAAAAGATGGGCCGCACACTATGATGATCTCCTGGTATTTGATCAGGCTAATCTACTCATCGAGCAGGACAACATCAAAATCAATAGATATAAAATTGCACGACCCAATGTATTGGTGTTGCCCCAATGAGTAAATTCAGCCTGATTTTCATCTCAAAGTAATGAAAATGGCGCAGTGGACTTTTTCCTTGGATTGGATAACTCACGTATACGACATAGTGGGGTTGCGCCAAGTAACTTCGCTTCTTGAATTTGCTTTTAAGAAGACAAGAATTTATGTGATTTTTTAAAGAACTCGCGTTCCCCGCTTACATATTATTAAATGTTTCATGATTTACCGAAAGAAAATATTGTGACCATGACACCATTTATGGACTGGTTGATGTTCAGAACCTAGAAATCGAGGGTAATTTGTTGCTGGTGTTTTCAGGATTATGTATGCATGTGAATGGAACTAGTTGGTGTTGGGAAAAAGATATCGCGTACAACAATATTGAAATTAAAAGATCTCTTCTCCACCACATGCATATAATATCAAAATCAAAACAAAAATAAAATAAAATAATGCAAATTACAGCGTTAGTATAATTACATAGTTCCTTTTTAATGACTTCACGCCAATCCACCGAATTTAAAGTTAAAAAGAAAAAAGAATAAGCGACTTTCAATATAATGACCGACTCTCTCCCTTATGATAAAATATCAATTATTTCAAATAAACCATGATTTATATAAATCTCTTTATAAAATTATAAAACTATCTATTAGACTTCGGGGTATGCACCCAAATCCCCAAGAAAGGGAATGCTCCTCCCCTCTGACCTAGCAAGCTGCAAAGCTTGACTTGTGAAAGTGTTACTTATGTTTTTTTTTTTTGAAATGTAATAACTAAAAAAGCTATTGATAATAACAACCCATATAAAAAGATTGCATAGCTCAATAGCATCATACTTACATGCATCACAAACCATTGGATTGTAGAGCAGACAATAATATTACGGATTGGCTATCAGGTTTCATAAATTCTAACAATTGGTAATCTAACTTGGGAGAAGTACATAAAGTTTGTTGGAAAAAAAATTTGACAAGTCGATAAGTCAACTTATAAAATGGACCAACTCTACTAACACAATCCGAATCATTTAGGTGCTGAGCCTAACCGATGCTCACATATCCACGGAGCCAAAAGGCAAGACTTCTAAGGAGGCTCATGCAACTTTAAGGACATTCAAAGAGCCCATCAGTGGCCATATGTTGCCAACCTAATCCGTTGGTCGGCAATATATCAGCGAACGATCGACAGCATCGTGGATGTTGATCCAATCCAACTAAGCAATCACTACTAGACCCGAGTTATGGACTCAACCGGTTGACCTAGAGTCGAGCTACGGACTCGGCCAAATCTTAAAGATCTAACAAATTTTTTGATATCTCCGGAAGATAACGTCGAATCTTTGAAATCTAGGAGATCTAAGGTATCAGGATTATCTTGGATAACAATAAATCCCCGATTTACCAGGAAAAGATCTCAAAACCACGGACCCTATCTCTTCTATAAATAAGACGTGCCTAGAGGTGAAAGCGAAGCACACACTCTTACCTCTAAAACCTTACAAAACTATTAGACCCAGATTTTATGCCTGACTTTGACATTGGAGAGTCCCCTGCATTAGTATATAGGGTTCTTTTGTCTTCTTTCCGTATGGGTGTTCAAGAATAACAAAAGAGGGTGAACCAGAAACTGCATCAACAAAGTTAGTCATATATTTCATGAGATAAATGGTAATGTGTGCATTTAACTAAGGATAAGTATATTAATTAATTACGTAGAAGGGTGGTAATGCTCCGTGATTTGATTGTAGCGAAATCCTTGCGTCTTCTTTTTATATTCTTCTTTTTGTTCTCGGGGTAAACTGACTCCCGATTTTTCGCTCGCTGGCGGTAGTGAGACTTTTCGGCGCACAAAACAAAGTGGGTCCCTTCTCCATTAGTTCTGGCCGCGACTTAAAAAATATTCAGATTCACCATCAATTGCTTTGCATTGCACAATTATTCTATATCCGTACTCGCTTGTTCGTGAGAATCCAAAGACGGGAGAATGGGAATATGGTCTACTTAATTCTTTTATTGTACTGAATAAACTCTGTTGGGCTCACTGTGAATGTATGCGTTTTATCTAAGCCCTCTAAATGTTTTTCCAGCGCATTTTAGTGGTTGAGCCCAAAATTAAAGCATATCTAAAGCTCAAGTGGACCATACCGTAAGGAAAAAGTATGAATAATGATTTCCACCATTGAAACTTTCTTAGGGCCTACAGTGATGCTTGTTTTTCATCCAACCTGTTCATAAGATCACAAAGACAGGGATAAAGAGAAAACTAAAATATCAGCTTGATACAAAACTTCTGTGGCCCCCAAGAATTTTTCAACGTTAGATATTCGATTCAAGCTGTTCCTGTGGTGTGATCCTTTTGAGCTTTGGATATGCTTCATTTTTTTGCTCAAACCCTAAAATTATCTTGTAAAATGGATGGATGGAGTAGATAAAATTCATATATCATAGTGGACCCCGCAGAGTTTACTCAGTACTCAATCCGCTTCCAAGTGCAACCGTCGTCGGGAACATGATGATGCTCGTGTGACATTTGGTCTGTCCATAACATTTTCCACATCATATTGATTATTAGTGACAAAAATCATCTTGATCCAAAACTCAGGTGACTTATAGTAGGACTGACAATATAAAATCGCACCTAAATACTCTAAATTTAGTATTTGTGGATAACTTGAATCTTTAATCACCTTATTTTTGGGTTGTCTTCTTATCCCGATAGGATGCACCTGATGAACGGATTGGATTTTATCTTAACAACACGGAGGTACCCAGAAGCATTCTACGGTAGGCATCCTCGTCTCTACTTTCTTATGTGGTGTGGCTCATCTGAAGCATCGGACTGATATTTTGTATCAGGTTCTAACATGAGATTTCTCAACGAACAGATCGACGGAGTGGATGTCACAGTCGCATCGTGGTGGGCCCACAGAGCTCGGATGATGCACGCCCTTCCAACAACTAGATGTGTTACCGATGATTCCGATCCTTTCAATGGACCTTTGATTACGAGCTCAGGAAGCATGAATTATTTAATGAAAAGATTGAGATGCTTCCATGCATCCAAAAACAGTTGGAGAGTGGGTATAGATTGGATTGTCTACAGCCATCGTAGATCTTAGGCGGTAGAAAGGATCCAAATTTGTCAAAAGAAAATCAACGCGAAAAGAATAGAAAACGATTGCATGACGTTCGGACGGGGGCTTTAGTTACCTTAACTGACGACAACGTAGCTACTCCATATGATGAGATCCACCTCGTACATCAGATGCGCCACCTTGAGTTTGTAACAGAGGCCAGAAATCAGGCCAATTCATCACTGTAGGTGGGCTACACCATGGGAAATCTTTGAGTTGGAATCCCACCGTTAAAATCTTCAAAAGTTTCACTTGGGATACACATTCGTGCATTTATTCAATCCAATCCGTTCATTTGACGCGTCACATCAGGATGAATCAATTTCCAGAAAACCAGGAGATTCCAAGACTTATGTTAGCTACACTACATGAATTTACAGTTCTAGTCATGATTTTACACCGTTCCCTGTGGTGTGGCCCTTTCTAAATCTTGAATTTGAATATTTTTAGGATCTACAATAAAAAATAACGGCCCACCTGATGGACGGAGTCGATCTAGTGAAGATTTATCTCCACTACGTGATCAGTTAGCGTAAGTCAGGCACTCCGCGTGCCTACTCTCTCATGCCATCGCACTCCGCAATTTGCGACCGTTTAAACCAAACGTGCTGAGTTTTATATTAATTGGAAATCGGAAACGTGGCTAATTAGCTAGAGAAAAACTAATACTCTGGCAAGCGTGATGATTGATACGCAGGCATTGTGATCCACAACCATGCGTAACAAGCATATAAGATAAACTAGATGGACGATCTGGATCCACCGTGTCATATGCCACGTCTTAAATCTTGTTGACCAATGCCCGCTCATCAGATTTGGGTAAATCTAAAAGAAGGGATGCTAGCTAGTAGTTGCTTTGCTGCACAAGCACTCCACACGCGCATCTGCACGTGCACATCTGCTAGCCTACACGTGTGCAGAACATCCCCTGGTTTAGCTTCGGCAACTATGTAGAATATGATTAATAAAGAAAAAGCTTGGGCCGTCCAACTAGCAGTTATGGGACACATCCGTGGTTTCAAGACTGTTCATCGGTTACGTGTGGGGTCCACCTGATATTTGATGGGCCCGAGTTTGTAGTCGGATGATCTATACACGTGTATTCGTCTCCTTCACATGTGACAGGTTGAATCAATGCGCATTGATGGGCAGTAGCAAGCTTCCTCTCGCAAATCTGGCATGCGGGCCCCACCTGTTGTAATTTCTTTGATCAGGATATCCCTTAAGGAGATCTTGTCCCGATTAAGACTTACTAAATCTTGCATCCCTAGTTTTGTCATAGACTTTGCCAAAAATAGCAGATTAATTGGGTTCCCAGCACTTCGACTCATCGGCTCGAGACACGGATTTTGGGCGCGGATTAGATACTGACCGGGTGAGCAGCCCGACTCGCTAACGAAGTGACGTCACCAGTTCCATGGCCCACCATGATGCATGATTTGTATCAACGCCTTTCATTCATTTAGAGAGATCATTTTAGAGGTAATATCATTAGTCAAATCCAAAGCTCCAATCGACCCGGAACAGGAAATAATGTGGATAATAACGCCCACCGTTAAAAACTTTTAAAAGCCACATAAGTTTTATATTAAGTTAAGATGTTTTCCCTTCTATCATGTCTTCTTTAACTTTTGGGCAAGTTAGATTTCAAATAAATATTATGTGGGCCTTATAATAGTTTCAACGGTGGGAATCATTCTCCCCATTATTTTCTGTGGTGGGATGGGGTCCATTATAATCGGGTGGATACAACACATACATCATAGTGGGGCCACATAACTAGGTGGCGTCACTTCAGTAGGGGACTCGCTACTCAACCTGTCAGTATATAATCCGCGTCCCAAAACGTTCTACTCCGTTTAGTGCTACGGTCTCACACGTGGAGACGTGGCAAGCGTGTTTGATACCTTAGCCGCTCATCAGATATTCCTTGAAAATCCAGCTGATTCGACCATCGGCAGGGACACGTGTACATCAATATTTGGATCATTGGTAAATTTCTTTTTGATCAATCATTTGCTAAGTGAAAGCATCGGATGAGCGCATTGGCCGTATTTTGTAAGAGATGGCACTTGAACAGTGGAAATTATGTGATGTGCGTCTCTGATATGCACACGAGTTTCTCAAATCAAAGGGCAAAATAAATAGGATGCGGTTTGGCTAGTGACCCCGGCACCTGCCAAGAAGCCAGTGTCAAAGCTCTGTGGCACCCACCATGATGTATGTGTTTTATACGTGAAACCCGTCAATTTTGCCATCCTGCTCCAGGGTGTGGGCGAAAAAGGAGGCAGATTAAAGTCTCAGGTGTACCGCACCACTGGAAAAAAAGTGTTAATTCAGTGTTCACCGATAAAACCTTACTAAGATGCGTTATAATGTTTATTTGCCATCAGCCTGTTGATAAGGTCAGATGTGCCAGGATGAAGGGAAAACATATCATGATCCGAAACTTTTGTGGCCCCAAAAAGTTGCGTTCAATCTTTACTGTTTCTTATGATGTGGTCCACCTGACATCTGGATCTGCCTCATTTCCAACTCATTTCCTAAAATAAGTTGGAAAAATAGATGGAAGGCGTAGATAAAACACATATATCATGGTTGGGCACACAGATTCGACATCAGCTACCTGGCTGGTGATGGGTCACTAGCCAAATCGCGTCCAAATAACACGCACTCATGAAATCCATGTTACAGAGTGAAACAGCGACAACCACACACATATAAAATATAATACATGTCGCATTTACATAACCCTCTCTCCCAGCTCTTACGTAGCACACCACCATCCTCAAAATCACAACTAAAATCAAACAACATCAAAGCGACCACACTGCAATATAAGCCGTACACGTGTCAACCGTGTTTCTTTCCCAACACGTCGGATTCGAACAGCTACGGCCTCTTGGCGTACCGGTTCACGAGCGCGAGAGCATTGCTGGTAACCTGCGCCACGTTGACGATCCTACGCCTGACCGCGGCCCTCACGTTCCGACTCATGGCTGGCCCGGCGAAGCCGTCCATGCAAGTGTTCTCGTCGGTCAGCGCGGCGCTCACCCACGTCTGCACGTTGCTCACGTGCCACAGGAAGCTCCCTGACCTGGCCCGGCCGGTTCTACCCAGCTCGCGGATAGACCGGGCCAGCCGGTCGATGCTGTCCCCCATGTTCTCGACACAGTCCTTCATCGCAGCGTGGTCGCGCGGCCTCATGCCTTTGGCACCCGACATCTTCGATACATATGCCGAGGCGTACCGGGCCCGGCCGAGGCTCACGGACAGAGCGGCCTGCGCCAGCTGCTTCGAGCTCTTCCGGATGGCATGGGCGTAGACGGAGAGGGACTGCACGCACAGCGCAGGATAGCGCGTCGCGCTGCAAGAGGCCTTGATGAAATCCGTAGCGCCGGTTCGTTTGCGAACAGGTTGGTGAGTGGAAGGGGCCGGAAGGGCAGTGCTCTCGAAGCAGAGCAAAGAGACGAGGAGCACCGAAATGATGGTGGCGCGCGGGACACGTTCCATATTTTGGGATTTGGAGATGATTCTGGTGAGGGTTGGAACATAGGGAGGATAGAGTATAAATAGAGAGGCATTGTAGGGTACTGACGCATCAGGACGTGAGTTTTCCTGACGCTAAGTATTTAGGACAAGTAGGCCCAGAAACTTCGTGATCCACGCTATTGACCTGTGGGACCACAAGCTAGATAATAGGATTCATAAAAGAATATCCCAGATTGGATAATCATACCCCTTCAATGAGGGATCGATGTATAAACGGTTATTAATGACATACAAAATAGTCAGAAAAACGTGTTATATATTGGATGGCCAGGATCAATGTACTCGTACGCCATGGTATCTATCCGATCAAACTATCTGGATCATTAAAAACAAGGGCCCTTAGTGGGCGCATCTGGACACTATCCACGTTCGGATGCATCATGACCCTGTAATTATTTCTTACATGGGTCCCATGGAAGACGAGCGTGTTAGAAAAACGGAATACGCTGGCTTAGGCAGGCTGGGACGTGCTTACGACTTCGGTGGGGCAAACGACTTCATGTGGATGAGATCCACACCGTCCATCAGGTGGGCCACCTGGTGTTTAACTTTATCACTGCCCATCAAACCGATCGAAAACTCGCATTTGCTTCAACATAGGGAAGAGTGTAAAATCATTCGCGAAATCCCCAAATTCACGTGGGCCCACAGTTTTCAAAAGATTGTGATTTTTGGAACGTCTCTTCAACCTAGTGATTCGCGTCTGAACGGATTAGTTGACATGAATAACCCACGGTGGACCCCACACTCAATTAATAGTAGGCGTCCCATTCCAATTCTTTCCCGCCCAGTGATCTTTCGGGCGAGCTTAAACACGAGGCAACACACCTAATGGACGGGGTGGATCGTTTGATAATAGACGCCCCAGCCTGACTGCGTGTGAAATTCTCCCGTCTTGTGTACGCGAGTCAGTTAGCCTGGTCAGCGCGCTGGATTCGACTTGTAAACACTCAAACTTCTCTGGGCTCGAAATTAGATTTATCCTGGGTCCGGGTGGTTTTCGGGGCTTGAATAATTTTTGAGCTGAGTTCAAGCTCGCTCAAGCTCAACTCAACCTATATGGAACGCCAGATTGAATTGGCTTAAATCGAATTAGATCAGTTACTCAGTTATTTTGATATCCATGTTGTTCACCCGAAGTGTTTGATAAAATAACTTGAAGTGTCAATTGGTGTATATATATATATATATATATATATATATATATATATATATATATATATATAAAATATCTTTTTTTTTCTTAATTTTGACATTACCTATAAAATATTTAATGAAATATATATAAAATCGCTGCTCCTATTTTACATACAAAGAAAATTTGAATGTACCACTCATGTATTTGTGAAAATGCCACACAAGCAAATCCCGCTGGATCTTAACTTGAACTTGACGGAAATGAGGTGAGCTAATTAATTAGCCTTGTGGATCAAATCAAGCCGAGTTCAAGTTAGGGTCAGCTAGTGGCCAACGGGGCCAAGGTTGGCGACTCAACTCACGTACTAGTGTTGCAAGATCCTGTGGATCAGCTCTAGGGCTTCTTCGGTTCAATTTGAACCGTCGACGAATCAAAAGGCTGGTCATTTCCAATGAAAGGCTGTTGAGGCATAAACCTTCCACGGTGAGACACGGCTAAACAATGGTATGGATTATCAAAACATGGGACCCGCCTGTTATAATTGAAAAGCCACGTGTATTTGTGCAAACGCGGGGCCATGTATTGCACTATTCCTTTACTCATGAATACATGAGGTATGTTTTCACACGCCTGATTCCTACTTCTTCCTTTTTCTTTTTATTTTCTTTAATAAAGGGTTGGATAAAGAGGAACGGCCGTCCATACGCGACCTTTATCGTCCAGATTCTTTTGGAAAGATCTCAAGTCCAACGGACTGGACTATAAAGTACTACTGTACACCCAGTGTTTGACATTCATTTGCATTATCCAACCTATCTAATAGGTTATACCCACATGAAGATCATCCTACACAAAAAAACAGACGCATCCACTCAACTAATGGACCACACACATATATATATATATTATTTTCTATGTTGTGGTCCCCTTAATAATTAGATAAATCTAATTTTCTTACAATTCAATCATCTCTGTGAGACCAATATATTTAAAGGGTTGGATTTTATTACATGATAGGTTGGAATTTATTCAACGGATGGTCCATGAATTATTCTACAACCGATTCGACATGAGACTTCGTTTTCGAAATATCTGAATAAAATAAGAGAAATACTTTGATACTCTGGAGGAGTGTGATGGATGATGATAGGCAGGCACTTAGACATCACTTTTTTGCATACTAGTCATACGAGTAGTTTAAATTAAACTGTCAAAATTCTATCATGAAATAAAAATTACGCTCATGTAGTTATCTGATTATCGGATGGTTGAAAATGAAGAATATCGAATGAACTAAACAAGTTTGCAAGAATCAGATGTTATCATCGTTCAAGCAACTTGATTTTGGGATGGTGACTTCTTTTTTTTTTTCCCCGTGTGTTCCACAATTTAGTCGGTTTAATTTGAGCCGTACGTGTCAAGTTATCAGTCTCAGAGAGCCTGCGTATTAGGTATCATACTCTGGCGGAGTATCAAATTATTCCCCGTAAAATAATACTTAGTACGCTTTGCCTATTGACCCTGCCAGCTGCGAGTAGCTACTGATCTGTGCTCTGTGGTCCCCACCAGAATGTATGTGTTTTATCCACTCTGTCCGTCCTTTTTTTTTTCCATCTCATTTTAATATGTTATGCAAAAAAATAGTAGTGATTGAACTTCTCTGGGCTACAGGAGTTTTAGATCAAACTGATATTCATGTTATCCCTTCGTCCTGATCTGTGTGATCTCCTCGACTGATTCGATGGCAAATAAAAATTACACTGGGCGGTAGGAAGTTTTTAACGGCGGCCACTCCACCACTGTTTTCTTTTGGTGTGGTTCATTTGAGATTTGGATCTGCATCATTTTTGTGTTCATCGCATAAAATGATCTGAAAAAATGAATGAACGGCGTGAATAAAAGACATACATCATGGTGGGTACACAGAGCACCGACCAGTAGCGACGTTGGTACTGGCAGAGTCAGTATGCAGTCCGCGTCCCCGGAAATCAAGCTATAGTCTCTCTACCGACATGAAAATAAATGTTCTTTTATCAATTAATACGTTCATTTGCTACCTACCCATGCACAAGGGGTTGGTGCTATTTTTAGATGTGGCCCACTGGCAGGAGGAATGGGTACAGTCGATGGTTGATCTACGTTCACGTGAGCACGTGTACGGTTGGGATGAGTCAGTGCATCAGCTTGCCCATCTGTGTATTTTAAATTTCTTCATTCGGTGATGTGATGTGCATCCATTCAAATTTTATTTTATTTTTCATTTATTAGGGCTTGAAACGGTCCAACATGGTACAATGGTTGTACACTTGACATAGGATCCTCCGACCGAACGGCTGAACCGTAGCACCTTGATATACTGAACGGCGGGGACGGATCCGGATCCAAGTCGTAGGATCCGATTGTTGATCGAGTTAAGCTAGGAGTGGGTCTGATTTGATTGGATCCGGTATTTACACTTCTATAGCATCAACAAGTTAGATCCGCCAGTAACCTGCTGAACGGTCCAGTTTAGATTAGAGTCTGGACCCCGGCTCGGGTCTAATGGGTCAGTTAGGTTCAATATCTTAAGGTTGGATGCTCGTAGACCGTCCTTTCACCCCAATCCGAACCATTTACAACCGTTCAAATAACTAGCGGGACATGAAAAGTGTACATGTTGGCCTGTACATACATACATTATCTTTCCTTCTCCTTTTGTACCACTTGCTACTTTTCTATAATAATAGATTCCTTGTTATCTTTTAAGAAAATGGTGGTACGTGCAAATCAACTACAGTAGACCGTATGGTATTGTATTGTACTGAAAATCCGATGGTAAGACTACACGGACCGAAAGCCTCTGCAGCATCAGTTCTAGGAAGCGCATAAAGCACCCTAGCTTTGTGGGTCCCGCCATGTCGTATATGTAAATCCACTCCGTCCATCAGGTGATAAATATTTTTTAACCGTACATGAAAAATATTAGAATGTAATCCGTTTGAAAAATGTGAAATTACTTCTTTTTTGTTTTACTCGTGTGGCCTACCTGAATACTAGATCAGGCTGATTTTTGTATATTGACTTCATACTGGTGATTTACAACTGATTAACCGCTTTGATGAAAGATAAACACCACATACAAACTTATGGTTTGCATCCCTTCCTCATTGTTTCATATGGTGAGGCCCACTTGAGTTGTGCATCCGGCTTATTTTCATACCATAAAATATAACCGCGGATAAAATCTGATGGACGGATTTGATTTCACATATACAAGATGGTGCATCCCACAGGGCCTGGAGATTCACGCGATGCGTAAAATAGGTGATGAAGAGTATTCTGGTCCGGACGAAACCACGTGGTTTGAGAAATTTACCACTGTAGACGCCACCTTTTATCCAGCGTCTTTTCTGAAGAGGCCAAAACTTACCTTCCCAAATTACACGTGTTTCACGTGCGAACAGGCAGAGCATTTGAGGACGAAAATACCCCTGCTTTTTAGCGTCATTCCTTCCACTCCCTTACCTAGCTCCATTTCCACTAAAAAATGAGAAAAACTTTTTTTTTTTCCCATCACCAAAATCCCTCCATTGGATCACACCATTCTCCCATTAAATCGCATTCTCTCCATACATCAGCATTTTCTCGATTTCTGAAAATGATCTGTCCACTGGAAAAAGCACGCATCACAAGCATATTTTAATATATTGCCCTAAACGGAGTAAATTTTTAGTGGGCCATTGAACTATTGGTTGAAGCTTGCGTCTGGGTTTTAGGTTCATCTATATATACATCATGGATTACAAATAAAACGTCATTGTGGGATGTAACAAGGTTTCTATGGTGGAATCACTGTTTCCTTTTGGTATGATCCGCTTGATATTTGGATATGATATGATTTTGGGCTCAAACCCTTAATTTAGATGGAAAAACGGATGAATATCATAGATAGTCCACATACATTCAAGGTGGGCCCAAACCCTTAATTTAAATGGAAAAATGGATGAACACCGTGGATAGTCCACATACATTAAAGTGGGCCCAAATCAGTTAACTCAATACAATAAAAGCGTACTGAGCAAACTTGTTTTCAATTTGTAAGAGTTCTTGGTCTATTTGACCTACTTATCAGTGATATGCTCTAGTCGTCACCGACATTCCCGATTCATGATTGGTTGAATTTTTCAAATAATTTATGAATTTGACAGACAAATGATAAAAATATAATCGGGAACTTCCACAGATTCATGTAATGTAACTGAAAATTCTATGAACCGCTTTGTCATTTTCATTAACTGCTCAGTCAACTTCACCAAAGTACTCGTTGAATTTCATGTGAAGTTCATTCAATTATGTGTTAGGCTAGTTCAATTTCATTTCAAATTCATTGAAATTCATGTTAGCCTCGCTGAATTTCATGTTAGTCTCGCTGAATTTCATGTTAACATCGCTAAATTTCAAGTTAGCCTCGCTCAATTTCATGTTTCTTCGCTCAATTTTAAGTTTTCCTTGCACAATTTTAAGTTTGCCTTGCTAAATTTCTAGCTTGCCTCGCTCAATTTCCTATTCGCCTTACTCAATTTTCAGTTTGCCTCGCTCAAATTTAAATTTTCTCGCTCAATTTTCAGTTTGCCCCGCTCAATTTTTAGTTTGTTCTACTCAATTTTCAGTTTGCCCTGCTCAATTTCAATTTTGTCCCGATCAATTTTTAGTTTGCCTAGCTCAATTTTTAAGTTTGCACCACTCAATTTTGAGTTTAACCCGCTCAATTTTCGGTTTGCCCCGCTCAATTTTAAAGTTTTCCTCACTCAATTTCTAGTTTGCCCCACTTAATTTCCAGTTTGCCCCGCTCAATTTTTAAGTTAACCCCACTCAATTTTCAGTTTGCCCCACTCAATTTTCAGCTTGCCTAGCTCAAATGTAGTTTTCCTAGCTCAATTTCTAGGTTGCTTCGCTCAATTTAAATTTTACCTTGTTCAATTTTCAGTTTGCATTGCCAAATTCCTATCTTAGCTCGCTGAATTTGTAGTTTGCATCGCTCAATTTTCAGTTTATCCCGCTCAATTTTTAGTTTGCCCAATTGAATTTTCAGTTTGTCCCGCTCATTTTCAGTTTGCCCTGCTCAATTTCAAGTTGGTTCCGCTTAATTTTCAGTTTGCTCCGCTCAATTTCTAGTTTGTTTTGCTCAATTTTCAGTTTATTATGCTCAATTTTAAAGTTTGCCCGACTCAGTTTCCAGTTTGCCACACTCAATTTTGTCTAGATCAACATTAAGATGAGAACTAATCATGCAATTCCATACGATTCCAACAAACCTATAATTCATAAGGTTTCTCTAGATTCTCTAATATAACAACCGAGCAAACAAAATCTTTAGACTCATAATATAATTGGTACTAAGCTACCTAAGGATAATAGTCTGCACCTATGAATCGTTGAGAGCTCTAGAAAATAATCTAGGATTGTTAAACTTGTGATGGATTTGTAGAGATCCTGAGTCAAAGGAACTTGCATGTCACGCCCCAAACTCGAAAATCGGATTCACATGAATCTCGATTGTCGAATCCGGTGCCGACAGCCTCCGTAGTGCCCCATTCTCGGTTCCTGACAATAAAATGCCAGATTCCGATTCTGGGATCCTAAAAGGAGGATTTTCAAAATGAATTTTTTTTGTAATGGAGCATAACCACAAGCATAACCAAGTCACAAAACAACATCACCACATATCCACTATCTCAAAAACTTAAGTACAATGAGGAAAGGAAAATACAAAGTGATCAAAAAGCTCCAAAAGATCCTGATACGCGCTCCTGCCTCAACGCTGCTGCTGTCCAACGCTATCTGCACCCAACTATCGTGTATAAGCTTACAAAAGCTTAGAGGGTGGTGTAAGTGTGTGCGCAAGGCAAACACCGAGTTTACAATATCAGGTAATGCGGAAGTATGCAGTAAGTCCATGAATAAAATCAACCATACCAAGGCTATGTAATGTAAGGCATGAATGTTATTGGCCATACCAAGGTCATGCGATGCGAGATATGAATGTCATCGGCCACACCGATGCAATGCAAGGCATACATAGCCGAATGTCATATGTGAAATATAATCCAAGCAAGTCGGTACTCATCAAGTACACATATCAGTACAGTTTCCTCTGGATATCACCGGGGTCTAATACACTTCGCAGTGACTGCCACCTCCTTAGCTGTACAGTCAAGCAAGCAGAATAGACCTCACTATCTGCCTGACCAATAGTCTGTCAATACCTACCTGGCTCGTCTATAGTGGACTCATTTACGAGCTGGTCAAACTTAGCATAGCTTATAGCCCCCTCACTCAAGCGGATAAGGTCATACTCCCTTCCAACCGATCATGACACAGTGAGAGATGCGGCCTACTGGTATTCGGCACTCGGGCGCTCGTGTATCCACTCGGTCTAGACGTTGAAGTATCTCCTGGTACCAAAAAGGTTCTGCGACTTTCACCCAAGGACATCCTAAGTGCCCATAGTGCTAGAACTAAGTATTTTCGGTATCCGATACGGTCATCTACGATGTACGTGTGGAGCCACGACCCTGATGTCGATAGGGCATACAGTGATCAAGTCACACATATGCGAGATGCATGAATCACACGTCAAATCATGCAGAACTCTAGCGCATACTGCGCGATCATGTAGGGCACTCTATCTCATAACAAGTCCCGTAAATGATTTGCCCAATGTCGTATGCTATGATCAGTCACTACTCATATCAAGTATACATATGATGCGTATGTGCATGAGTCATGGGATTATACTAAGCATGTTATAAAGCGATGGATATTAATGAGTATGGGCCTATCAATGGGCCCTAAGGAGAGTTACAATGCGGACATTTAACCAACATTGTACATACAATGTGGACGTCAAACCATCATTGTTTCCTAGGCTTGGCCCGCCGTAAATATCATTACACAACCCATGGAGAAATCACACATTGCAATGGACTCTAAGGACAACCCGTTGGGCCTCGACCCATGTTCCTTAGATATATCAAATGGGCCACATCATATGGGCCTTTGAAAAATCATGTGGGCTGCATTAATGGGCCTCACCAATGAGCCTTATGTACATTGCAATGGTCTATGACCCATGGGCCTTGAAATACATCAAAGTGGGCCTCACAACTGGAGCCTTACATACATCAAATGGGCTTAATCTTATGCCCTTATCGAATGGGCCTAATCCTATAGGCCTTATATATGTCAAATGGGCCCGATCCCATGGACCTTATATATGTCAAATGGGCTTAGTCCCATAGGCCTTATACATGCCAAATGGGCTTAATCCCATGGGCATTAGATATATACCAAGATAGGCCTCAATGAATGGTCACAGTTAAATCAATCAGAGCCCTATACACATGCCAAGATGGGCCCACTTGAACCATAAATCTGACTCATTTTAGCTCTCAAAATGGATGGACGGTTAGGATATAACTCATGCATCATGGTAGGGGTCCACATGAGCTAAGGATCTGGCTCATTCTTTAGCTCATAAAATGAGCTTTTCAAATTTGATGGACGGTTTGGATGCAGTACCTGCATCATGGTGGGTCCCACCATCCACACCTGGATGGTGTGAATAAAGCACGTACACCATGGTGGGCTTCCACACCGTCTGCTGGACGGTGTGAAGAGAACACATACATAAAGGTGGGCTCCACCGTCCGCCTGGACGGTGGGAGAGAGACACATACATCACTGTGGGTCCCATGTGGGGCCCACCATAATGTTTACATGCCATCCAACCCGTTGAAAAGGTCACAGAGACCTAGGTGAAGAGGAAATACAAATTTCATCTTGATTCAAAACTCCTGTGGGCCCAAAAAGGGTTTCAATGGTAGAGCACAATCACCGCTGTTTCTTATGGTGTGGGCCACATGAGATTTAGATCGATCCGATTTTTGGGTGGGACCTGCTTCAGAGGGTGGCCCACCATATAAACGGTTTAGATGGCACATAAACATCAAGGTGGGGCCCATGGCTGGAGCCGTGGGGCTCTGCTCGTACGCCCGCCCATCGTGGCAGGCGCTGCCTGCACCTGGCAGCAGCAGCAGCGTCTGCTGCCTCTTTTATTATTATTATTTAAAAAAAAAAAAACCTGTATTTCTGAGGTTTTTTGTATGTGTGGCCCACTCCAAGGAAATCCACTCCAGTCATTGGATTCTACTATTCACAATAAATCCAACGAGTCTAATATCGGGCCTCTTTCATCGTGTAAAAAGAAATTTAGAAAGATTTCAATGGTATTAATGCTATTTTCAATACTATGGCCCACTAGAAAGTTGGATCAGCTTCATATTTTGGCTCAATGCCTAAAATAATATGAGGAAAGGGATGGACGGCATGGATTGAATACATACATCAAGGTATGTCCTAAACAAGTGGCCCATCCCATAGGCTTGAAATCAAGCCCATATTTGTGTTTTCCTTCCAGCGATGTCCAGTGTCTGGACGTTTTCTTTCTTCTTCTTTTTTTAATTTTTTTTTTTGTTTTGGGCTTATCAAACACATTCAAGGTGGGTCCTATTTAGGTGGGCCACCACATGATGGATGATGCATTTAAGATGGGCCCCACTCATGGACGGCTTGGATAAAATACATATTTCATGGTGGGGCACATTCAAGTGGGCCACATGGCCACATCAACATACAAGAAAAAAATAAATAAAAAGGAGAGGGAGAGAGAAAGAGAGTAAAAGAGTGGGACACGCGTGATGGAGGGACCCCCGCACTATGGGCCTCTGTTTCAACCATCCAATCATACATCAATGGGTCCCATTGCATATGGGCCTTCCAAATAAAAGATCAATGGTGGAGATCCCTCTCCATCCAAAATGAACGGTATATATGACTTCTTTAATGCAAGAAAGTAAACATCATAATGAGGTTCATGGAGAATGGCCCCATCATGAAATGATATTGATGATCAAGATGGGCCATTGGCCACATCTTAGGGTCCCAAGTGAGATCCATACCATTGATCGGTAGGCCTCACTTGGCCCATCTTAAAAATATGAAAAAGTAGTCTATGGAAGCACCCACCACTTGATCTTCTTGGTCCGTTGGAAAGCTACTCTCCTAGAGCTTCACTTTGATGGTGGAGATGGGAAATGGATGACTAGAATTAGAGCTTTTGGGATGGCAAGGTGGGCCATGAAAATCACATTTTTTTTTCTCATGGGAAACCTTGGACGTGGGATCTCTTGGTTGCTTGGAATTGTTAAGAAATGAGAGAGAGAGAGAGAGAGAGAGAGAGAGAGAGAGAGATGAGATATAAGGAGTGATGGAGTGATGGAAAGTGAGTGATGGGGTGATGGACATGTACTTGACATGTATGGGTGTGTAAGAGATAGAGAGGGAGAGAGTTGACTTTGGTGGTTGCTTGGGGATGGGGTGAAAGGTGATGTGTACTTGACATGAAGTGATTGATGGGATTGATTGATTGATGGGATTAATTTGACATGTTGTAAAGACTCTCTTGAAATTATAAATACGTGGCATTTTCTCAAAATAAACGCCGGCTCACATCTCTTAGTCAGGGTATCAGATCGGTACATGAATCGTGGCGTTGGAACCGCGGCGACTGTGCGGTCGCAATGATATAAGTTTCGGATTAAGCCGACTTAAATGTATAGGATACGACTTACGGTCGTGCGCAACATCGACTACAGGTCGCGGATTGTCAAAATTTGACGGGAAGGATCGCGAGAGTTAACGGAACAGTATGAACTAGGATACGGGTCTTATATTGCATGTTAGGATTACATGTAACATCTAGCTCAACACAAGATCTCAAGAAGATGGGTGCTTACCTCTCCAATTGGTTAGAATTTGAATTTAGAGTGGTGGGTGTGGGATCTCTTGAGGAAGAAGGAAGGAGTTACAAGGATCGACTTCTCTTGGGACCCACCTCCAACTATGACCCACTTTTTCTCCCTTCCTCACTCTCCCTTCCTCTCTTCTTTCTTTCTTCTTTCTCTCTTTCCTCTCTTCTCTCTGTCCCTTCTCTAGGGTAAATTCGTATGGGGAGAGGGGTGCCCAAAAGAAAGCCTTTATATAGTGTCAGATTTGGTGTAAATGGCCCTAAAGGCTAGGTTTTTACTATACTAGACCTATAGGAGGGTCTTTCTAAGCTTTAGAACCCACTATGGGGTGTACGTATTGATATACACTATAGGATAGTCAGCCCTAATGAGGATCTAAGTATAAATATGATCGGTCCGCCATTTGGATGCACCGATCAACAGATATGATTAGAAGTCTGTTCAACGATCACCAATAGTCGATCAGGGCCGAGGCTAGACGGATATGAGCAGAAAAATATTCTCACTCCAAAGGTAAAGTTTGGTCGTAAACCGACGATCCAAAATCCTCAACTTTGCATAAGAGTGGACGACCCAATTCACTTAAGTTTCAGTTCATTCCTTTAGGGTATTTGCACTTCTCATGTACTCATCCTTTGGATCAAGTTGAGTGGTTTTGGACCGTTCCCAGATCCGACTCCTGCGATGGATGTCAAGCCCAGTAAGACGGACATTACTCTAAAATTTTGTAACTAGTGGCCCACCAACAAATGGTCTAAAGCTTGTTCAGGAAATCGGAGCATTTCTGGAATGAATTAGGTATTAAGATTTCTCGTGGGCGATGATTAGGATTTGGATTAACTATGTTCATAGTGTGGCCTATTTATAACTAGTGAAAGTGAAGATTTAGTCAAGATTACTCTAAACCATCGGTTTTAGACTAAAAGAGTAACGAGGTTGATTTGATCTATTAGTCAAGATCCGGGCCTTATCTGGTTCGGCCCCGGTTATATCTTTAATCGAACCATGATTTTCTTGATTAGTTAGTGATGAGTCAGTTATATTTGGGTCCTATGTAAGTGAATCATGGAGCTACACCTGATGTTCAAGCGATCGGGCAGATACATTGGCTTCTTACGATTGATTAATTTAACTTGTGCGGTCCTTTACTAGTTTCACCCCTGTATAAACTAACATTGAGTGCTAATGATCATTAAGTGATATTATAAGTTAATTAATTAAAAAAATTTTAAGAATTTTTAAAAATCCAAAACAGTAAAAATCCAGGATGTTACAGAATTCCTAGCTTGCCTCGCTAAATTTCTAGTTTGCCCCGCTCAATTTCCAGTTTGTCTCGCTAAATTTCTAGTTTGCCTCACTGAAGTAGAGGATATGGAAGAGAAAGAACATATAACTGGGGAGTTGGAGGTACAATTGTATAGTACGGCCGAGGGTAACGTATTGGATCAAACACCCATTTCTCCGCCCGTTTATCGAAGGAGAACTAAAAGGATACTAAAGCATTATATTATATGGTTTCTCCATACTTGTCTCTATCTACATTTGATACAATCCCTGGTTCGATGCCCGGATCTGAGCAAGCAACAACTTTTGTTACTTCTCCGATACCATTTCATGTACAGATGGATCCATTTAGGATGCTATCAACGTAGGAATTGAAAGAAGTAAATGACTGGTATGAAGCGAATAAGGAAACGACAATGGTTTGTTGGTTCAGTGCCATATGGGCGTAGGATACATGGGTTGATAGCGTAGTAAACATTACTAATTCTATGTTTATATACATTGATTTACATATATTTATCTCTTATACTAAATTATGACTAAATCGTACTATCCTATGGATTAGGCTATCGACAAATATATTGATTTCCTTGAGGAAAGGCAGTCTGGCCTTTTAATAGAATATCCTCAGGATTGCAAGTTTTGTCCCATGTATTTTACGATAACTGTTTAATTCAAAATATCCTTAATCTATTTTCCTTTTTTATTTTCTTACTTGTATTGATCTTTGATCATGTTTGTACTAGCAATGCCTTATGGCATGTATGCCGAATTTGATCACATATAGGGACTTTAAGTCTGTATTAGAACGTGCGAAACTAATAAGCGAGATGAGCATGGTCTGTGCAGTTGCTAAGCAGCAGGATAAACCATATGATAAGGCGATTTGGCATTATGAACGGGTAATGTATTCGTCACAAAACACCAACTCTGACTGTAATGTGTTTTATCATGTTTTTACTAATATATTATTTTGTGAAACATGGACAGGTGTATGTACCCACGAACCATGATAATTTCCATTGGTTCTTGATAGTCATACGTTCAAGAAAATGAGAAATCGTTATTGTTGATAGTTTATATACAAATGCATTCTTAAAGTACAAGCAGAACATCAAAGCGATGACTGAGGCTCTCCCCATTCTCTTCCATGCCACTAAGGACAGCACTGCGCTTGAAGGAAAGATGTGGACTGTCAAAGAAGATGAATCGATGCAAAAGCAAAACAATGGTTATAACTGCGGCATATTCATAATGAAATTTATTGACATATTGTGTAGCGGTCTCACCTTGGCAGGAACAAATATATAAAAAGTTACTGTCCTTTGGATGAAGTTAAATTGTTTATTTATAAACTGTAAATGATATTTATTAAGGGCATGGGAGGAAGAGAGAATTTTTGGAAGATGTTGTATTATATACACTGTTTGATATACCATGTACAATTTTTACTGAACGAAAATTTATAATCAATGAATATTTGTAACCTGTAATTGTTCCCTCACTCATGTTGTATTATATACGGTGTTTGATATACCTCGTATAATTTTCAGTTTGCCCCATTGAATTTCCAGTTTGCCTCATTCATTTTCTAAATTGCCTTGCTTGAACTTCTAGTTTATATTGCTGAATTTCTAGTTTGCGTCGCTTAATTTCAGGTTTGCCCTGCTAAATTTTCAGTTTACCTTGCTGAATTTTCAGTTTGTCTCACTTAATTTTCAGTTTGCCCCGCTGAATTTTAAGTTTGCCCCACTGAATTTTCAGTTTGCCCTGCTAAATTTCAAGTTTGCCCAGCTCATTTTTCAGTTTGCCCCGCTCATTTTCAAGTTTGCCCCGCTAAATTTTTAGTTTGCCCAGTTCAATTTCAGTTTGCAGCGCTCAATTTCTAGTTTGCCCCATTGAATTTTCAGTTTGCCCAGCTCAAATTTCAGTTTGCCCCAATGAATTTTCAGTTTGCTCTGCTTAATTTCTACTTTCCCCCGCTGAAATTTTAGTTTGCCCTGCTCAATTTTTAATTTTCGGTTTGCCTAACTCAATTTCTAGTTTGCCCCGCTCAATTTCAAGTTTGCCTCCCTCAATTTTAAGTTTGCCTCACTCAATTTTAAGTTTGCGTCTCCCAATTTCGAGTTTGCCTCACTTAATTTCTAGCTCTATGGATTCGGAGTACTTATCCCCTTGGGCCGTGTTTGGTCCGTGGATTTGAATGGTATTGAATTGTATTAGAAGGAATTAACACCATTATTGCACAATGGTATTATAGCCATCCAATTCCATGTTTGGGATAAAACTTTTGCTACTACAAAACATTAGATAAAGTAAAATAATGTTTGGTGGACCATGAAATTGTAATCAACAAACCAAATTCGCAACAGATATTGTTCACTTGTACACATATATAACTAAAATGTTATATATAAACGGTGTATATGGATGAACAACATAGATAAATGCATGCATCAATATGGAGCCCACATGTGTAATGGATTTCAAAATCCATGGAAATCTTGCATGGACCAAATGCAATTCCATGGGTCTAAATGTAATTCCATCCTGGACTAAATACAAATTTATCCCACTTAATCCCATTTAATACCCTGCGCCAAACGCCCCTTGAGCAAGATATGTTTAGGGAATGAGGGGATTTGAGAGAATTGGGTTTGAAAGGAAGAATTTTGATAAATATAAAGCCTAAAGATGAAGAGTATTTAGAGAAATAGACTTTCGTGGAGAGGATTGGATGCAAAAAATGAGCTTAGAGAGAGGTTTTTGGATTTTGAGGGAGAGGGATTAGGAAATTTTTGAAATAAGGATGTTTCAGGGCTTCAAAAGGACTAAAATGGAGCCCCACAAAACTTTAACCCCTAGCGGGGTCGCACTGAACTAGCTGTGGCCCTACTGCCCACTATGGCTATGATACTTATGGCTACGGTTATAATACTTATCCATAGGTATATAATTTATTGGGAAATGGCTTTGAAAGCATGGAGTGTCTTCGCCCTCGATTCGTCTGTCCGTACGTGAAAGGTTTACACTGGAAAAGTAAGTTTGGGATGGCCCGCGAAAGACGCTGGGTAAAAAGTCTCACGTGGTTTTTGAGCAGTGACTAGTGAGTATTCCGTTCATGTGGAAGTTGGAAGGCCGTTCATGTGGATAGAGGGGCCCGCACGACAAGCGGTCGGTATCTTGCACAAGTTTCTCAAGTGTCCTAGTGAATTCATGTGCAAAGAGTAGTACGCGGTTAGAACTTCTGTCCACACAGCTCGCCACGTGTAGAAATCAGATCATTGCGAAAAATGGGTCCACATGTACATTGAATCATACCATCGGCTGTCCGTTGATTTTTTTACTCGTGTCGCAACCGAGACACCTGTCGATCATCATGGTGTGGCCCAACTCTTTCACGGTTTGGATATCCCACACGTGTGCCATGTTGGAGGGAAATAAAGAGTTGCGGATAATTGCATTGAAATAAGCACTCTGCATTTTTGTTTCCGTTTCTTAGGGCCTGTTTGCCCAGGCAGATCCCACGGTATTAGGAGGGATGGGATCGGCAATATCCTTGGATAGGCATGCCGAGCCAAACAGATCCGGTGCACAGGAAATCTGAAGACCCAAACCTTCGTTATGGTATCTTAGAAAAATAGAACATAAACGGTTTAGAATCCTTTAATTCAGAAATGGCATCACCCATTAAAAGTACGGCCCATCAAACCAATGGTTTGGATCACTGGCCCACTGGTTCCACACGTACCCATATGCTGGTGTGTAGGAACCTTACAATACCCCTCACGTGGACCAGACGACATTCCCTTCATCAGCGTCTGCGTCCCCTGATTGTAATTACTATGAACAACGGTCCCTCTTCCGTAATAGCATTTCTACCGCCATTCGCGTACGAGCGTGCGTGAGGGAGTACGGACTACGGCTACAGCTCCTTTGATGGATGACCAGGGCCCACCCTCTATCCTCTTAATCAGATCGTCGACTTTTGCTGTACACACACTCATTACTTTTCCACCACCGTGGATTTGCGAAAGTAATTAAATTAAAAAAATAAAAAACACTTTAGTTTGTGTTGAAACACCTGACCGCCTAACACGCCGCTGGTGTTTTAAAATGAGTACGGACGCGGATTGTTTTGTGTACTAACCCGCCCGTCTCCAGCTCGGAACGAGCAGGAGCTTTGAGTGGCGACCGTGATGTATGGGTCTTATCCACACCGTCCCTCCATTTTTTATTTTTATTTTTATCATTTTAGAGCACGAGGCCAAAATATGCAGATCTAAGGCCCAAGTGGACCGCTGAAACTTTCCTGGAGCCCACCGTGATGTTTATTTACCATCTAACCTATTCATAAAGTTGTATAGACCTGGATGGGTGAAGAGAAAACACAAATATCAGCTCCATCCAAAATTTTTATGACCCGAGAAGTTTTCAACGGTAAGAGTTTAATCCCCATTGCGGAGTCCACATCTGTCTTGGATCTGACTATTTTTGGGTTTATATCCTAAAATGATAGAAAAATTGAATGGACGGTGTAGATTAGATACATCCATCACGGTGGCCACTCAAAGCTCCTGCCCGTTCCCAGCTGGAGACGGGCAGGGTTAGGACGCAATCCGCGTCCGGAATTTACAACGTGGCAAACATATCTATCTAGGGAGACGGGGACAATGCATCATTTGGGGCCCACCGATAGGAAGCGGATTGACTGGTGTGCCTCACATAAGCTATATAGGTGTTGTATTGGCGCCAGCAAGTTTTGTAGGTCTCGTGACGAGATATGCGTTTTATCTATACTGCCCATCTACTCGGTGAGCTGGTATTAGAGCTTGAGACAAAAAATAAAAAATATCTAACAATCAAGTGGACGTGAAAAGCAGTGGGGATTAACGCATATCATTGAAACTTTTTTTTAGAGTTACAGAAGTTTTGGATCAATATAAGTTGTTGGGTAAAAATGTGTTAAGTTCGGAGACTCGGATTAAAGTAGGTCGGCTCTGCTGACACTGCCTGAAGAGTCCGAGACAACACCGACTGAACGGAGGATAGGCCAGGAGGCATAAGTAAGGAACGATTAAAGTCACTCTCTCAGAGTGATGACCTCGCCTGCAAAAGCCCACTAAAGGTCCAGCGTGTTCAAGCCACTCAGCCGATAAAACAAGACCGAATCAACGAGTTGGTTCTGTCGATCACGGAACAAGGAATGATGGATAGACACCGAGATTATTCCGTCCGTGGAAAGGCCGAGAAACCACCCTCCTGCATCGGCCGATACTCCCCCAGAGTCGGTAACGACCTGGCCGAGACAGCAAGCGGCGGAACGGGAACAAATACCGCTCAACGAAAATCTAGGGATACGGGTAGTGAATCCCGAAATTCTCGGGATTGAGAGCAATCCGTGGAAATGAGTAAGTCTCCGAATAATCAGGAGAAGAATCCTCCGAGGATGAAGATTGGCAAACTGTATAAATCTTCAAGCTTGGGACGGAAGAAGGTACGCAGTACTGAACAGAGATAAGCTCATGGCTACTGATCAGATAACTGACTTAAGCATCGGAGGTTCCCCGGCTCTAGCCAGAGTTCCCTTGACATTGTTGATTGTGCAGGTGAAGGAGGGTCCGCCTTAAGGAAGCCATCCCATAAAAGCACAGCAACAGTTTGGCGCTGTCTGTGGGAATCGGACAAAAAGCCGTTTTCTCCAATTTTCCAAATGGCAAGAACCAGAAGGACGGATCCAGATGAAGAGGGGGAGGCCGCTACTAGCACAGCTCAGGGAGCTCCCCCGACAGCACCGCCTGCGACTACAAGTCAGCCTAATCAAGCGAACGCACACTTGGATCGCGAGGTTCAAGAAATGCGTTCCGAGATGGCTGCCATGAAACACATGCTGGAACAACTGTGTAACCAGCAGATGCAGCGTCAGGAGTCGGCACAAGTTCTCCCACCAGCGTCTGTAGCGCAGCATGCTGCGCCACAGTCGCCCCGACGACCGAGTCAGCCTCGAGAACCGAGTCACCCGGCGCCTGCCCGTTCAGCAACAGCCATTTTGCCTCCCTCTAATCTAAGGCATAGAATAGATCAGAGGAGGCGAAGTCGGCTACCTGCAGACGCAGAAGAAACGGCAGAGAGCGCTGAACCCTAAAAGGCTGATATACAGGACTTCAAGAATGAGGTCCGAGAGAAGATGGAAAAGGAGATGGCGGATATAAAGCACGGTTGGAACTCAAATCCGACCAAATCTGAGGAAAAAGCTTCTCCGTTTGTGAACGAGGTAATGCGGGCTCGGTTGCCGGAGAGGTTCCGCTTACCCCAGATAACTCCTTTCTCCGGAAAGACTGACCCGACAGAGCATCTTGAATGCTTCAGAACCTACATGGAGTTGCACGACGCCTCAGATGCTGTTATGTGCCGAGCCTTCTTTCTAACCCTGACCGACGTAGCCCGACTTTGGTTTAAGCAATTGAAACCCAAGTCGATTAAGTCGTTCGCCGAACTCAGTGACGCCTTCCTCAGCAATTTTATCGGCGGAAAGAAGAAATTAAAGCCGCCCGCGCATCTGAAAAACATAGTTCAGAGGGAAGGAGAACTATTGAAAGACTACGTTAAACGCTTCAACTTCGAGTCTTTGCAAGTTCGAAAGCATTCTGAGGAGACGGCTCTCAACGCTGTCATGCAGGGGGTAAAAGATAAACCTTTTTTGGCGTCACTGGACAAGAACCCGCCCGATACTCTGGGCGAGTTTATGGTTCGGTCGGATAAATATGCTGATGCGGAAGATACGCTACTCCTCCGAGAGAAGATCCAGAACACAAAACCATCGGCTAAAGAGTCGGCCAAGAAAGAAGCCGACTCAGCCGGAGGGAAAAAGCGAAAAGAGGACCGGGGGCGAGACGACAGCGGGCCAAGAAAGTGACCAGACAGAAAATTCTCCACGTACACCCCCCTAAACAAATCTCCTGAATAAGTACTAATGAAAATTAAGAGTGAAGGTTTCGTCAACTGGCACCGGAAACTGCGAGGGAATCCGGATCGTCGGAACAAGAACAAGTATTGTCATTATCATCGTGACCATGGTCACAACACAAGTGATTGTTATCACTTAAAGGACGAGATTGAGCGGCTGATTAAGGAGGGCCGGCTAAGAGAACATACAGAAGGGTCCGACGTTTCAACAGGACCGAGTGAAGAGCGGCCCCAAGAAGAAATCCAAACGATTGTCGGAGGTCACCGAGGCGGTGGGGACTCGAATAACGCCCGAAGAAATCACGCAAGAAGCCTCGATGGCCCTGAGTCCGAGGTTCTTCTGCTGTCTCGGCCTCCCAAGGAGAAGAAACGAGAAAAATATTGTATCTCGTTCACTGAAGAAGATGCTCGAGGCATTCATCATTCTCATGATGATGCACTCGTGGTCACCCTTACCATCGCCAATAGAAAAGTATTACGGATATTAGTGGATACAGGATCATCAGCGGACGTCCTGTTCACCCAAGCATTCGACAAAATGAGCATAGGTCGGTTGATACTACAACCTGTCTGAACCCCGCTCATCGGGTTCTCGGGTGGACAGATACTTCCTGAGGGAATCGTCTCATTGCCACTTACCGCTGGAACCGCGCCCCATCAAAGGACCGCGATGGTCGACTTCCTGGTCGTGGACCAACCGGCGGTGTATAACGCCATACTCGGCCGACAGTCTCTAAGCCTCCTTCAAGCTGTGATGTTTATCTACCACCTTTCCATGAAATTTTCGACCGAGTCGAGAGTAGGGATTGTGAAAGGAGATCAACAAGATTATCAGAAATGCTATGCCACCGCAGTCAAGGCCCCGACTGAAGTGTCGACGATTGAATCGCTGGACCCCCGTATCAGATCTCATGAGCGGGGGAGCCGATGGAAGAACTCATCTCGGAGCCATTAACCGAGACAGACGTCTCGAAAGCAGTCCGAATCGGCTCATCTCTGAGTCCATCTCTTAAGAAACGAATGATCACCTTGCTTCGACGGTATGCCGACATTTTCGCTTGGAGTCATGAAGACATGCCTGGGATCGATCCCTCGGTTATAACACACCGACTCAACATCGATCCAGCCTACAGACCCATCCGATAGAAGCGTCGTCCTCTCGGCCCGAAAAGGTACGCTATCATTGAAGAGGAAGTCGACAAGCTCCTTAAAGCCAAATTCATCGAAGAGATATACTATCCGGAATGGATAGCCAATGTCGTACTCGTAAAGAAAGCCAATAAGAAGTGGCGAGTCTGTATAGACTATACAGATCTAAACAAAGCCTGCCCCAAGGATAGCTTCCCTCTTCCTCGCATTGATCAGCTGGTTGACAGTACCTCGGGTCATGAACTGCTAAGTTTTATGGATGCCTATTCGAGCTATAATCAAATTATAATGCACGAGAATGATAAATCAAAAACTGCCTTTGTCACTGACAAAGGCCTTTACTGTTACCTAATGATGTCATTTGGATTAAAGAACGCCGGAGCAACGTATCAGCGGTTAATGAACAAAATGTTCGCTCGGCAGATAGGCCGAACGATGGAAGTTTATATTGACGATATGCTCGTCAAAAGTAAACGAGCGGTCGACCATGAGGCGGACTTGGAAGAAATGTTCTTGACTCTACGTAAATATAAAATGAAGTTGAATCCCAGCAAGTGCGCGTTTGGCGTGAGCTCGAAAAAATTCCTCAGTTTCCTCATTAGTCAGCGAGGAATTGAAGCGAATCCCGAGAAAATCAAAGCCTTACTCGAAATGGAGTCTCCTAAAATAATCAAAGACATTCAAAGGCTGACAGGAAGAGTGGTCGCGCTCAATCGTTTCTTGTCCCGAGCCACAGACAAATGTCTCCCGTTCTTCAAGCAATTGAAGGGACGACAGACGATGGAGTGGACGGACGAATGTAAAAAGGCATTTCAAGATCTGAAGGCTTACCTCGGATCCCCACCGCTGCTATATAAGCCCGAGCCTGGTGAAACGTTGTTATTATATTTGGCCGTATCTGAAGCCGCAGTAAGCTCGACTTTAATACGAGAGAGTCAAGGGAAGCAGCTGCCAGTCTACTACGTCAGCAAAGCCTTGCTACCAGCAGAGACAAGGTATCCTCAGCTCGAGAAAGTAGCCTTTACTCTAATGGTATCGTCACGACGCCTCCAGCTATACTTTCACGCCCACACCATTGTTGTTGTGACCGACTTACCACTCCGCCAGATTCTCCAAAAACCGGAGGCTTCCGGGCGACTTACAAAGTGGCCAATCGAATTGAGCAAATTTGACATACATTATAGGCCCAGGACAGCCTTAAAAGGACAGGCCGTCGTCGATTTTCTTGTCGAAGTGACTCCTAATCGTGACAATATGCCTAAGTCGGAGGGAATTATTGTACCTGAGGCTTCTTCCTCTCTCGGGCCGGTACCTTGGAAGCTATTTGTAGACAGTTCATCCAATTCGAAGGCAAGCGGGGCGGGGGTGGTATTAGAAACTCCCGATCAAACCTGTATGCAATATGCCTTGCGACTCGACTTTCAAGCGTCCAACAATACAGTAGAGTACGAAGCCTTATTATTATGCCTTAGACTCGCCGCGAGTCTAGGCGCGACCCATTTGAATGTTTTCAACGACTCACAATTAGTCGTTAACCAAGTTTTCGATGTTTATCAAACTCGGAAAGAACAACTGAAGGCGTACATGGAAAATGATCGGTGGATTCCAGAAGTGTGAAGTAATTCGAATACCCAGGACCGACAACGCCAAAACCGACTTGTTAGCAAAGCGTGCCTCAGCTGACGAGGAAGACATACCTCGGTCGGTTCCGATTGAATACGTCCTCAAACCAAGCATAGATGAGCCGACAGTCTCGGCCCTATTTTCCATCAACTCAGCGATTGCTTGGTTTGACCCACTCGTCCGTAACCTCAACGATGAAGAACTGCGAGAAGATCGCACCGAGGCACGGCGGTTAAAAGTTCGAGCCTCGCGCTACACCATATTGAATGAGATTCTATATAAAAAAGGCTTTCATGCTCCACTACTAAGGTGTGTCAACTCCCAAGAAGCCGATTATATCTTACGGGAAATACACGAAGGGATATGTGGAAACCATTCAGGAGGACGCTCGCTCGCCAACAAAGTGTTGCGGCAGGGGTATTACTGGCCGACTATACAGCACGATTCTAAACGATTCGTCCAAAGATGCGATAAGTATCAGCGGTTCGCAGTAATCCCGAGACAACTCCCTGAGGAACTGACTCCGATGTCGGGACCATGGCCCTTTGCGCAATGAGGGATCGACATCATCGGGACCTTTCCACTGGGGAAGGGTCAGACTAAATTCGCTGTGATTGCGGTGGACTACTTCACGAAGTGGGGCTGAAGCAGAACCATTGGCGAAAATCACCGAGCAAAGGATCACAAGCTTCGTTTGGAAGAATATCATCGGTCGGTTCGGGATACCTCGGATTATCGTTACTGACAACGGAAGGCAGTTCGATAACAAACAATTGCGGGAGATGTGCAGCAATCTCGGGATTCGAAACGTGTACGCCTCGCCTCACCATCCTCAGACGAATGGACAGGTTGAGGCGGTCAACAAAATTATAAAGCGGCATTTTCGGACGAGGCTCGATGAAGCAAAGGGAGCATGGGCCGAGGAACTTCCGAATATACTATGGGCCTATCGGACCACAGCACAGACTGCCACGGGAGAAACCCCCTTTTCCCTATGTTATGGTGCGGAAGAAGTCTCACCGGTCGAGATCGGCGTTGGCTCGGCCCGAGTCAACTTGTACAGTAGACAAGAGAATGGCGAACTCCTCTCATTCGAGCTTTATTCATTGGAAGAGAAAAGAGAAAGGGCTCGATTGAGGATGGTAGCCCGACAAAGACAGGTGTCTCGGTTTTACAATCGCCGAGTTAAAGTCAGACGATTACGAGCCGGTGATATGGTCCTCCGAAAGACCTTCCCGAACACCAAGGAAATTGGGTCGGGTACATTAGGGCCTAATTGGAAAGGTCCTTACGTCGTCTCAGGCGCCATCCGACCGAGAACCTATCAGCTGGAAGACCTAAATGGACAACTGTTGCCTCATCCTTGGAACGACGAGCATCTCAAGATTTATTACCCGTAAGACAATAGAAAATACTGTAATTGAAGTCGACTCAATAAAAAGTTCTATTTCGTCAAAGTACCCAATGTCGGGTCACCAACAAAAAAAAAAATAAAACAAAAAGAAAGTATAACATCCAACTGCCCCATTCAGTCGGAATCCATCTCCTATACGGCGCACGAAGGACTAGCTTCGTCAGCAGCAGCATCTCCTTCGGTGGCTTCGCCCTCAGCAGCCTCTGCGGATGGACTGTCAACTTCTAAGGCGGAGAGGTCGAGATCAGGGAAGGCCGCCCTCATCTCCAAGACGCAGGCCTTGTAACCACCTTGATAAAGGCGGTCCCTCTCATCTTCAAACTCAGAAGATTCGAGGAAGGCGTTTACGGCTCGCTCTTGTTCCTCTTTGGCTCGGCGCGCTTCTTCTTAAGCCTCATGAACGAGTCCAGCGGCCTCGGCTTTCTCGCGAGCAAGAGCACCCTCGCACCCGCCGTGAACTTGAAGAAGGTGTCGCTCCCTCTCCTCAGCCTCCTAGAGGAGCGAAGCCAGGCGAGCGTTATCGGCTTTGACCCCTTCAAGAGCTGCACGGGCATCCGCGACCGCCTTCCTAGCGATCGATAGATCGCCGATCATGATGCCAATCCGGCTCTCAGCGATCTCTCGGCGCCCCTCAGCCTCGGCAGCGACCCTCATCGCAGTCTCCGTCTCGGATGCGAGTTTCTGGGCGGCAGTCAGCTCCGAGCTAGCTTTGACGAGGCAAGGTGCCAGCTGCGATAAAGAGACAGTGAGATATACGGTAAAACTTAGTTAGGGGCGACACAGGATTGAAGAAAAATTTACCTCAAAAAGCAACCTCGCCGCATGTCTGAGGGTCTGAACAGTCGGAGCATTGTAATAACTGGCGAAGTCTCTTTCGCCCCAGTGGGCAAGCGCCCAAGGAACCATCCCCGCAATGATCTTCGTGAAGGGGGACTCCTATTGAGTCATCTCCCTTCTCGGAAATTCTTCGTGCGCGGCCTCTCTCGGCCCCTGGACCTCCTCTACAACAGGTCCCGACTCGAGAGTCGCCTGAGTCATTGGAGGAGTTGGCTCAACTTCCTCGGCCCTCTCGTCAGGGTCAGAAAGGATGACCACTTGGGGGGCAACAGGTACAGGAGCGGGTGGAACGACCGTTTTCTTACCCTTGCCCGCAGTCTTCTGCTACTTCGAGGGCCGAGACCCGGACAACAAAGCCGATCTAGGGGGACCTTCACTTTGGAAATCGGCTTTAAGGCAAGACGGGACTCGGCCATGCTCTCGGGCGCAGGCCTTAGAATAGGGCTAGCTTCGGGAAGGTCTGCAAGGACGAATAAAAAAGAATAAGGAGGCGAACAGGGAACCGAAAGGATAAAGAAAAGGAGGACGAGCTACCTGAGACAAACGAATCTAAACTTGCAAGATGGAGGCGCTCAGGTTGCAGTAGCAACTTCCAAGACCGCTCCCCCGCGCTCAGCTTCCTCAGCTCCCTTATCCGAGTCAGAGCCCCGGACTCGAGTTTTCCTCTCTTCTTCAAAATATCTGCAAGACATTGCGGAGTCAGGATTAGCAGAAGATAGTATAAAAATGAAGAGGAAGAAAAGGAAAGACCATTGGGGCGAGTCACCGAGTCACCTGCTCTACGGAACGTGCGGGATACTTGAGGCTCGTACGGCCACGTGTCGGCCGACTCCCACCGACCGCACGCCCAGAACCACCTTTCCTTCCAGAACTTGTTCGAAGTGGGTGGGTCGGTTATTAAAGACCCCCCTTTGCCTCTCCACGCGCTCAGGAAATAGAGGCCAGGGAAGTTTGGATTTGGTCGGACTTGATACAGGTAGAGGAACTCGTTGACCGTGAGGGAAGGTTGCTTTAACTCGGATCAGAGTACCGCACACCCGAACAAATTCCTCCACGCATTCGGAACAATTTGACCGGGAGCTATTTTGACTCGGGACAGAAAGTCACGAGCGATGGGCTGGAGTGACAAACGCAAGCTACACTGCATCCCGACTTAAAAAATTGCGACCATCCCTTCAGGGGGATGGTCGGGCAAATCACCCGGACGAGGGAGACGGAGGACGACCGAGTCAGGGACATGATATCCAGCCCTGATCCGGTTTAGGTCGAATTCAGTGAGAATGGAGGCGACGAGACCGCTAGGTTCGTCTTCTTCTCCTTTTGAAGACGACTCAAAGGCTTTCGTAGTTTGATTCATAGGGCCTAGAATGGCCGCCCCTTCGCCCGTAACTAATTCGTCCTCTCCATCCTTATCCTCCAGCTGGTCCACCCGAGGTTTAGGTCTCCCTGGACGAGTCACCAGAGACGTCCCACCGCTGGATGGACCGGTCTGAGCAGGACGCCCAATCGATGAGTCGCCGGTTTCTCTAACAAGCCGGAATGCGGCGTCAGCACCGACGGAAAACTCCTTCAACAGTGAAGGTGGTTCCGTAACGTCCCAAAGATGTTGGGATACACCCTCATCTACGGACATCTCCTCCCGGGGGCTTTGAGAGCCGTGTGCGGCCATTAAAGCTTATAAAAGGAGGAAATGACTCACCAAAAAAATCGACGACGAGTGCAAGAGGAGATTGACGGAGAAAGAAGCGACAGCGGAGGAGGAGAAGAAGCAAAAACGAACTCGAAATCGGACACAGGCGGGAGGAGGAAGAGCGAAAATAAAATTCGCACAGTCCTCCCGCCCGGCTCTTTTATAGTTGTGCCACGTGGCAGGGCATTTATGGCAAAAGCGAATCGTCGTTCGCCTCGGCTCCCCCGTTCGACGCGTGGCAACCGCTGGCTGACTGCGGTAACATCGTGGCCACGCGTCCGCATTTCATACGCGGACGAAACGAATTGACGGCTGGTCGCACGTGCGGCCTTGGGAGGCGTAGCGTCATACGTTAGAGACGACTCAAAGAGCATTAAATGCCTCATCATTGTCTCGGACGCTAATACGAGCCGACCGACAAAATCGTACTCCTTGATACCGTGGACGACACAAGTAGTAAGGGGGACTCACTGTTGAGTAAAAATGTGTTAAGTTCGGAGACTCGGATTAAAGTAGGTCGGCTCTGCTGACACTGCCTAAAGAGTCCGAGACAACACCGACTGAACGGAGGATAGGCCAGGAGGCATAAGCAAGGAACGATTAAAGTCACTCTGTCAGAGTGATGACCTCGCCTGCAAAAGCCCATTAAAGGCCGAGCGTGTTCAAGCCACTCAACCGATAGAACAAGACCGACTCAACGAGTTGGTTCTGTTGGTCATGGAACAAGGAATGACGAATAAACATCGAGATTATTCCGTCCGTGAAAAGGCCGAGAAACCACCCTCTTGCGTCGGCCGAGACTCCCCCAGAGTCGGTAACGACCTAGTCGAGACAGCAAGTGGCGGAACGGGAACAGATACCGCTCAACGGAAATCCAGGGATACGGGTAGCGAATCCCGAAATTCTCGGAATTGAGAGCAATCCGTGGAAAGGAGTAAGTCTCCGAATAATCAGGAGAAGAATCCTCCGAGGATGAAGATTGACAAACTGTATAAATCTCTAAGCTTGGGACGGAAGAAAGTACGCACTACTGAACAGAGATAAGCTCTTAGCTACTGATCAGATAACTGACTTAAGCATTGGAGGTTCTCCGACTCTAACCAGGGTTCCCTTGACATTGTTAATTGTGCAGGTGAAGGAGGGTCCGCCTTAAGGAAGTCATCCCATAAAAGCACAGCAACATAAGTTTTTCCTCTTAATTCATGGCTCCGTGACCTTGTCATGATTGGATGAAAAATAAACGTTACGATAGGTCTGTGAACCTTTTAAAGGTGAAAATCCTTATCTCGGCTGCTAGTTGTAGTATGGTCACGATGATATTTTTTTTATTGAATAATGTTATAAAATGATCTCTAAAAATAGGTAAACCGTGTAAATGTAATAAACACATCACTGTTGGCCCACGTAACTTTGATCTACTTTGAACCGTTCGTACAACTCGGAGGTCGAGGAGCGTCAGCGGTAGTCTTCCCACGACACGTACCTACGGCAGCTATAAAGCTGGTATGTGGTACACCAGCCAATCCGCTTCCCCACCGATAGCGTTGCCCTGAATTCAAAATTCACGCAAGTATAGGCGAGCAACACGTGTATCAGGAAAGGGAAGGCTGAAAAGGGCAAAACGACCGGTGCACACGTGTGGCTCACCTGATGGGTGGACTAAATTGCCGGGGGCTTCACAACTCATATGCTGGTGTGTAGGATCACTGGCCCACTGGTTCCACACGTACCCATATGCTGGTGTGTAGAAACCTTATAACACCCCTCGCATGGATCAGACAAGAGTTCCTTCAGTAGCGTCTTAGTCCCTAATTGTAATTGCCACGAAGAATGGCCCCTCTTCCGTAATAGCATTTCTACCGCCATTCGCGTACGAGCGTGCGTGAGGGAGTACGGACTATGGCTACAGCTGCTTTGATGAGTAATCGTCGACTTTTGCTTTACGCACACTCCTAACTTTTTCACCATCGTTGATTTATTAAAATAATTAAAAAACAAAAAACACTTTAGTTTGGGTTAAAACACCTAACCGCCTAACGCCCCGCTAACGGACGCGGATTGTGTGCTACCCCGCTCGTCTCAAGCTGGGAACGGGCAGGAGCTTTGAGTGGCCACCGTGATGTATGTATCTTATCCATACCGTCCATACATTTTTTCGTATCATTTTAGTCTGTAAACTACAAAAATGAGGCAGATCCAAAGCTCAAGTGGAACACACCACAGGAAGCAGCGGTGATAATGATTCTCACCGTTGAAACTTTTCTAGGGCCCACCGTGATGTTTATTTGCCATCCAAACTATTCATAAAGTTATATATCAGCTCCATCTAAAACTTCCGTGGCCCTCAAAAAGTTTTCAACGGTAAAAGTTTATTCCCAGAATTTTTCAACGGTAAGAGTTTAATCCTCATTGTGTAGTCCACATATTTCTGGGATCTGCCTCATTTTTTGGTTTATATCCTAAAATGATAGTAAAAAATGGATGGACAGTGTGGATTAGACCTATACATCACGGTGGCCACTCAAAGCTCCTGCCCGTTCCCAGCTCGAGACGGGCGGGGTAGGACGCAATCCGCGTCTGGAATTTACATGCCAACGTGGCAAACATATCTAGATGGGGACGATGCATCAGTTGGGGCCCACCGAGAACCTTTCCCTGGACTCAAAATTCACGCAAGTATAGGCGAGCAACCCGTTTATCAGGAAATGGAAGGCTGGAAAGGAAAGAATGACCGGTGCACACGTGTGGCCCACCTGATGGGTGGACCAAATTGCCAGTGGCTTCACAACTGTGGAGCAAGTTGGCACATGTCGCCAATGCAATCACTCGTGTGAGTCGCTGAAGCGTTTCTCTTTAAAAAATGCAAATGCAATTAGCTCACCACATTCGAAAGATCTGTACGGTAAATGATAGCTTTGCGGAGAATCTATTAGCAATGGGAGACAGTGTTCTCGATCATGTAAACAGCACAATAATGGAGAACCAATGATGGTCTGAATCATCATATTGCTTGCTCTCTCACCAATCCAGATATTCTGATCAAAGGGCTCCGTTGTTATGGACTACTGCTAAAAAATCGATGGTCGGTCAGCCGCCATTGATGGTCAAAAATTAAAGATGGATAGCCATCCACTTTCGTGCATTACCACGTGAATGGCCTATGATTTTTTAATAAAATAAAATAAATGCACGATAACGATATCTACTACATGGTCTGTGTTAAAAAAATAAACAAACAAATAAATAAAGGCAATTCCCGACATTCACCTAATGGATGGCTACGGTTATCAAATCGCCATGAATATTAGGCTACAGTTTTGGTGGCCCACCAAATCAAGAGTCTTGATTGCCATCGACATATTCCATTTCTATGTGTACGATGGAGAGCCTGAGAGAGCAAGCATTCTCCATCTTCACACCACTTTTTTCTTCTTTTTTTTTTTTGTCCAATTTAACTTTTAATTGAAATACATTGATCAGACGGTCAGGATCATCCTATTGGGGAAAATATTGAGTTATGGGCCATCCATCAGGGAAGATGAGCTTGCAGACGTGGCAATGGCACGTGACAGTCTATGCTCTGGAACATGATAGACACTGATTCTCCTTGTCTATGCTCTGGAGCTCGTTTGGCCTGTCCCCACTCAGGATCCAGCATGTGTTGCCACCCAATGGGGCCCACATTCTGAGTGGTCATGTGATAGGAACAGTTCATGTTGTGGACCCTATTTTATGGTCTGATCAATTATCTTTTTCTGACTATCTAAAATTCAGTTGATTTTTTCACCCCCAGTAAATCTTATGAGGTGGCTTGATGTGTCTATGTGTGTGGATGCAATTAAAGTTGTGTTTTGGACAGATTGTATATGTTACCTTTGTAGGTAATGTGGTATTAGGCTGTTATTATATTCATTGAATCATTGTTCATCAGATACCTTAAAACAAGGGGTAAAGACGAATCGTAGCATATGTGGTAAGCTTAAGATCGATGGTGATTAAAGGTGGCAATTGACCGTTAGCCCTCTCAATTTGACAAGCTTGACTCGGCTTTGGGCCTAGTATTTAGTGTTGTACCCTGAAAACTAATGACCTCGGTTTTTATCTTTAGTGTGATTCCTTCTTTTACTTCATTAGTTTGTGAATTTTGTATATGATAGTAGGAAAGGATTTTTCTGATTGTTTTTCAGAATTTGAAATTGGATACATTGATCATGTATTAAGGAAAAGTTGCGGGCCATGGAACTCAATACCTTTAATGACCATGACCACTAGCAAGTCGTAGAACATAAGTTATTTATTTTTAACGTGGTCATCTTATGTAAGGTCTCCATTGGACATGATGACGGGTTGTTATGTTGTTGCCTACCCCACATAAGAATGTAAGTGTGCCACGGAGATTTAACTCCTGATCATGGACTTGTTTAGCCCATGTACTGGTGTTTCAATTCAATACTCCAAACCGTGAGACTTATCATACTTGGATTAGATTGACTTGTGAAACGATCATCATTGACAAATCTAAACCCTGGACATTGGGGCATATGCGGAATTCAAAATCTGGTTGATATATATTTTAGCTTACTTTAGGAGATTACTTTGGTGGTCGGCATGTGGGTGGTGCTAGTGCATGCTTTAGGGTCAAGTTGATGCCTACACAATTCGACCAGGAATCTACTTGTTTACCTAAGACTCATTTATGGATTGATCTCGTGGTTTAGATTGTTCGTCAAGCATTTTCTTAGTGGCCATTGCACCTAATGTTTTCTAATAATTAATTAAAAAATTTCAACTGTTGAATTTATTTTTAATAGTTAATTTATTTTAAATCAATTAGGATAGACATCCAATGGTTAAGATCTAGTGATCCATCTCTTAAACTTGCATGGGATATTGGGTCAAGACGGTGGCCATGGGAGTAAAAGGATTAAGTCAATATGCGCACATGATCAGACAAAATTAGAAGCTTTAGATGAAAAAGGCATATGAAAGTCTATAATGTGGTAGAGCACCATACTTAAGTCTCTCCAAAAGCCACAACTCCTTGTACCCCAGGGCGTGATTCCTCTCCTCACTCCTTCCTTTCCATCTACTCGTCCATAAGTATGGAGTCTACTAATAGATTGCTCTCATCGTGCACCCCTAGCTCTAAGCTAGGAATATGGGGGAGATTTTCTCCACTTTATGTTTGTAATAGATTAGGAAGAGACTGATTGAAGATCGGCATTCAGCGACAATATTCATTTTTCGCAGCATTAATTAGAGGTATCTATGTAATATTTTGTGTGTTTATACTTTTGGATTTAATTTTTTACCCTTTTGTGTTGATAATTTTGGATTTAATTACGTATAGATGAGGATTCATTAGTCTATAATCCAATTTCTTGAAAAAGTCTAGGCTTTTCTTTTTCTAAGCCTGGTCCAGTGACACACAAGCTTGGGCCTACCATGCATGGTCCAATCAATTTTCGTATTAGGTGTGGTCCTAGTCAGTTTAGCCCAACTCAACCCGGTCCAGCCAGGCCGAATGCAACTCTATACATACATGCGTTGTATCCCTCAAATATGTCATTCCAATCCTTCGTTAGGCAATCCATTCATCTTTAATGTAGATAATTTGCTTCATTCCTCTAAAATGTCTTCTATTCTCAATGTGTTCCCCCACTTGATGAACATATAGAGCAGGATTAGTGGGAAATAGGGACGTCATCAATTTTGAGGTTGGGCCAGGTCAGCTCTAATCTGGCTTTGGGGAAGGAGCTTGGGTCTGTTGTGCTAGGCCCATGGCAGGCCTTAGATCTAGTGTAGGGGCAGGCCTCATCCCGTTCCCACCCCTAATGGTGACATCTGTAGAGTTGTGGGCACTTATTGTGCATGTAGGGTGAATGAAGATTGACAGTTGCAGATGCGGCATATATGGGGGCTCTTGAACATGGACAGTCGCATGGTGTAGGGTGATCGAAGAAGATTGATAGCAGCACACATTGCACTACGTACGTAGGGTCTTCAGCATACACCAAGCTGGAAATAACTTTCTTTCATCTTTTATTTCACCTATTATGCTATCCTTACCATTATTCAACCTTTTGCAGATATTGCTACCTCATGCATAACTGCACAAGACAAACCATGGGCAACTTGCCTTCACCCATCCCTTGGCCCTCAAATGCACGATCCACCCCAACAGCCACCAAGCACAAAGTGGATGGTAGAGAATCCATATAGAAGAGATCCATTCCTCTTGCATTCAAGAACTCCAGTCTATGCTGTTCTTTACAAAACACAAGGCTCGCATCAATTCTAACACAAATGGAGTCCTCATCTCGTGACTGATAATATGGTTTGCTCAACCCCAGCATGAACGATCAAGGCTGTTCATTAGTCAGGTCATTCCATGCCTGTGCTCTAGCATAAAAATCGGGCTAACCACTTATCAGGAAAGAACCCCGAGTGTATGTTGAGTGTGGATTCTTGCCTGATTTAGCTGCCGACTTCTTTTGTACAGGCGTCACAACCATTGAGCAGAAATGCCTGATTATTGAAAGCTAGGGCACATGCTGTGGGAACTGAACTGCCTAATGAATGACCCAGATCTTACACATGGCCAAGTCCACATATGTAGGGCAGGCAAGCAGTGTACATAGAGACCCTCAATTCATCCCAACAAATTCAAATCAACATATATAAACAGTACTAATTTTAAGTAACAATAACAGTGCAAGGACACAACAACACACCAAAAGGGCCACCTTCTACCTAATCCCTTCTCTTCCCTACAATTTACAGAGGCAAAGAAGAATCCCCTCAAACCGCCAAAAGCCAGCCAACGGGAAAGGAACAAATTCCCATCCTCTCAAACTATGATTAACGAAATAGCAACCATATATACTACAGTAAAGGAAATGGAAAGCATGGATCAACAAAACATCAAACACCGCAAGCAAGACCACCTCACATATTAGATCTCATTCGGCACACTTAGCACCCAAAAGATATACCTGGCATTGTATCACACTACCCCCAATCCGAAAACCAGGCATGACCATAAATGCCACCTTTGGCCTTTGATCTCCCTCGCCTATGATCATGTTTTTCACAACGCTTTCCATATAAATCTCTGAGAACTCTGTCCCCTTCCTCACCTGAAAGACTGTCACTGTGGGATCGAAAGAAAATGCAAGTCTGTGCAATAGCCAAACCGATTTGGCTAGCTTCAGAAAAGCCTGGTAGAAGGGTGTCCGTGGATGTCCGCCGCTTGATACATGGTTCCTCTGATCCAAATTCCCAAAGAAAGAAGCCTCCATCTTCGGATGAATGACTGATAGGTACTTGCCCCGGCAGAATTTCCCGAAAATAGAATCTGGGTTCTGGCTCAGAACATCCAATGGATCCATTGCCCTCAGCGCAAGAAACTGATGGAAGAAACTGTCCTTCGAGATTGTGAGATCATCTGACTTAACAGAGAAGCTTTCCTCATGAAACCCACTGAACATTCTTTGGCAGATGTGGGATTCAAATGCATACTTCTTGTGGGCCCTTTTCATGTAAACAGCATCAGGTTGGATTGCGCCTGCAGCTGCATCAAGGTCCCACCCCGCTGCTTTCATCAGATTGATCAATGGCTTTGAGAAATCATGGATGGATTTGTAGGTTGCTTCTACAGCGGATAAAAATAGACTCGGGGTTAATTCCATAGAGAAGAATCCATTTTCCACTTCTGATTCTTCTGATTCTTTGCCTTGTAAGCCCCTCTGCTTGAGACTCTTCTCGAGTTTCATCCTCCGCTGGTTCGATTCCTGGATTTGCTGCTGTAGTTGGAGAATCTCGGAATCTTTTGTCTGAATCTGGGACTGGAATTTTTTCACCATCACTTCGTAGGTCTTCAACAGGCTCTGTTGTTCTTGGATTTCTGCAACTAATCGGGAATCCTGTGATGAAGCGGAAGTGGGTTTTGGGTTGTTATCCCTGTAGGAATGCTTGAGCTCAGAGAGGTTCTTGAGCTCTTCGATTACAAGCTTATCAGCAGCTTGGATCTTGTCTGGGTCATAAGGGGTATGAGCGGTTTGGAGCTGGATATAGGCTGATTTCAAAGAGGAGATGTTTGTGAAAATCTTCGATACCAGGGTTTCCATGACATCCTGATTTGCCATCTCTTCCATGGGTTGAGGATGGACCTTTTGGTTATTGTTCTCACGGCTTTGATTTTCTTTCAATCCTGTGGGTAGCATTGCTACTTCCTCTGGAGGTGGAGTTGTTTTGGGCTTTCTTCAGAGAAAATAATGGTGGATCTCAACCTGCAAGGTATCACATATCAGTGAAGGCTTGGAAGATGTTTTCAAAAGTGATAACAATAATAATTTTTAGATGATATGAATGTATACAGAGAAGAACCAATCATATACATGGATCAAAATAAATCAATAGTAGCTATGACAAGAAGAATCAATCACACAAGTGACGTCCGCTTTTGGTGAAACGGAACCCAGGCCCTATTTGTTTTGCACCATGAATTTGCATTGAAAATGCTTTCCTTTTCCTTTTCCAATGTATGTGTTGCCATTTTGAAAGGGCAAACCTACCCAAACCAAGGAAAAGTGCAATAACAAGAACTTTTTGTTAAAAAAATAAAACGTCATATGGTAGGGTCAACTCTTTTCCCACCATCGAAAGGATATTTAACAGGTTTTACTCAGGAAAAAGGTTTCTAGCTACTTTTTGAGGAATATTTTTGGGAGAGGATATCAATTTCCTCCTCTTTTTTAGTTTCTCAAACAGAGGAAACAGTTACATCAAAGGAATACATTTTCTTTTCCAACCATGGTTCTCTCTGAGCAAGAAGGCCCTAAATGAATAGTATTCTTGTTCTAGAACATTGCGTTATTTTATCTCATCAAGCATGTTAGCTCTTAACAAACCCAAGATTCTTAAAACCCCACCACTCAGCTCCTACAAACCCTAAACCCTTGAAAAGCCACATTCGCTATGGCAATGACAGTGCACACCCAAAGTTTGAGACATTCTGCCTCGAACCCAAAATGCCTAGGTATATTTGAAGGAGTGCCAATTGCAGCCTCATGATCTATGATTTCAATTGTTGATCTACTCGACTCATGCAAGTCAGATGGACAAGGGGCCTTACCATACAAGCACTAATGTGGTACACAGGTGCAAGGTCCAGACTACTCAGCAGGTGGGGTGGAATGTGAGCATGCAGTGAACCGAACCCAAGCTAGTCCATCCATCAGATGGGCCGGAGCGGATTGAACATGGACACTACTCTTCTTCTTCTTCTTCTTCTTCTTCTTTTTCCCAATTGTCCAGTTCTCTCACACACTGTGCCTTCCCTGTGAGTGGACCAGCCAATTTCCTGGTCACAATATGTTTGTCATAGGCCCTGAAGAATGAGTGACCCAGCTTTCACACATGTTCGTCATGTTAGGACGTGTAGAAATAGCAATGCTCTTCTCCATTCCATTAGCAAGAGTCCTATAAGAGGGCGAATTTGTGGTATTCCTCTAGGAACGCTGGGGAGATGAAGGTGCCTCTGAGGGCGTTCCAAGTAGAATAGTAAAGGAACCTCTGTAATTTGCAATACGTCTATGTCATTTCAATCATGGAGATCAATAGTTTCATTCTCGTCAGTACAAAATGGGCATACTGCAGCAAACAAAGATATAGCACAAACTCACATGCATTTCTAAGGATGGTACTCAAGCTACCTTGGGAATTTTATTTATTTTTTATTTTTATAAAAAAAAAAAAAAAAAAAAAGAAAGAAAGAAAAGAAAAGGTTGTGGAAGCTGTCACTGGAGGGGATTCATGGATAATTGGCCCAGCATTTGCAGGAACAAGCATGAAGCCAGATATTTATATTTGCACTGATTTTCTTTCTTTCTTTATATATAATAGAGAGAGAGAGACATGAATTTTGCTTTCACGCTAAAAGATGCCCTCCCAAGATCACATCATCCAGCCAATTATTAAACAAGTTCCGCTTAATTATGGATTGTATAGGATTATGATGGGTATTCCCATAGTATTATTTACAGGCATGTTAGTTATAATCAGAACAAATAAGGCAAGTAGCATTGTCATTGAATTGAATGATTAGAGTTAGATCAGAAGGTATGGTATAGATTGGTTTAGGTTCAGGATTTCATACAAGAAAATTTTGCTCGAGCTTTGCAAAGATTATACTTCTCTGTTAAGGACCGAGCTTGGCAACTTCCTCTGTGGGGGTTTTAGAATTGTTTTTTCTAAAATATGTTAAGCACATCAAGTTTGGGAACCTTAACTCATAGGTCATTTGACTTGATTAACCTTCTCTATTTGGAACACTGCAAGAAATTAAATTTTGCAGGTTTCATGGTTATTTTTGTTTTTGCTGCTTTATGGTGATATATCTATAGAAGTTTAGTATAATTTTTGGTCAAAGGCAAAATTTCTAAGGGCATGTTTGGATTCACTGAAACAACGGTCATGTGCTGTAATGTATGGTCCAAAAGTAATGATTATCGTTACTGCAGTAGTCAAAAGTAAAATAAAGTAGTGGCCGTACACAATACTCCCCTCGCAACTCCACTTCCCACACGTAAAGTACTTTAGTTGGTTGCATATACTTTGATGTAAATCTGTCAATGTGTTAAATCCACCGTTCATCCATTTTGCAATATTATTTTAGGGTGTCCCAAAAAATGAGCTTGATCCAACACTTCTGTAAGCCTCAATAAGTTTTCAATGGCAGGTGTTCAATACCCATGCTAGCTGTGGTGTGGTCATTTCCGTTTTGGATATGCCTCATTTTTTATCTCATTCCATAAAATGATCACGCAAGAGGGATGGACGGTGTGGATACGACCCATACATCATGGTAGGGCCTATGATACTATGTCACGGCAACACACGTACGCCAATCTATGTGATGCTGTGATTCAGAAGGATTACCGTGATTTGACATTCTGCAATTTCCAATCAAAGACAAGGAGTAATAATGTGAGTTTTACATCACATTCCATGGTAGTCCATCATCCAAACACGCCCTAAACTACCATAGAAAGGCAAAATCATTTGTTTCAGTAATTTCACATGACTAAAATATTCCCCACTGCTAGTGTTTACACGACAAAACTACCCTTATTAGCTTGTAAGTTTCCTTTTGGATGGCCGTAGGTAGTGTACCATTTCACCCATTTTTGGTAGTCAAATGGTTCAAAATAAACATGGGTCGGATGACCCTAGGCATCTCATCAGTGCACACAGGGTTAACCATCTGATTTTGTCCGGTGAATTATACCACTCAGTACTTTTAACCATCCATTTGACAGCTACCAATTGAATTGTTAGGATTGCTCAGTCAGTGTGATTATTGAGCCATGCTCTATCGATAGCGTGCCCCACAGTCTGGATGGCCTACAAGTTGTCAATCAAGCACACATGCACAGACAGAGACAAAACACCATCTCAAATATGTTTAACAACCATGGGAATCTTGTCCCTGTTTTGATCTGGAGTGGAGTTTTGATAAAAGGATACATACTTGGGTGCATAGTGACCCTATTCTACTACCTATAGGATTAGATACATAAGAGTCTATGATTTAGCAAACTTCGACTAAACTTTATGTGTATGACCTATTAAAAGAGTTGCCAATGGTCCACATCCAACAGTAAATGTGAAAGGAAGATTTACCGTTTTGACCTTACATCTAGCTTGCACTACTATGGATTGCAAATGGTTCAAAATACACAAGGATTAGATGTTCCAAGCAATTTGCCTTTGAAAATGGTTACCAGTCAAATCTTAGGTGGGGTTAATTGAAAAAAGGGATGTGATTTTTGAGACATGCCAACCATGATAGGGCCCAATAGATGGATGCACCTGATTGATACATCACACTGTTACCTGTAAGGATAGATACACGCATATCTCAAGATTCCATATGATTTACCAATCTTAGGAGTTAGGGGTTACTAAACTGTGTGTGTATAACCCATCACCTCTAGGTTCCATACATGTGGACAAGACTTAACAATCAATCTTAGACAACTTCTAAACTTTATACATATGACCTATTAAGAGAGTTGCAACAATCCATGTTGAGTAACGCATATGGAAAGGAGATTCCATTTGTAAAGCACATCCAGCTAGTCCTAGCTTAGATGATATCTGGTTCAAAATATGCAAGGACCAGATGATCCTAGCCTTTCGATGGCCCTCAAGTCAACATTAGAAACAAAAATACTAACAACATTGAAGAAAAAGTACGAGAGGCTATCCTTCAGCACAATTTATAGGAATAACCCTGATGCAGGACAATTAACCACTTGCTCTAAAAGCTCGAACTGTTAGCGTATGGCGAATTAATCCCTTTATCTCATAGCCCAGGCCCTACATCTCATAGATTAGGACCTCGGCCGAACCCCCTTCGTGGGCCCCAAATCACATGGGCCGCCCACCTCCAGTGTGTCCCCGCATCCCACGGGCTACCCCACTCAACCCCGGTGTGAAATGCGCATTAATCACCCCTGGTAAGGAGTCTCGAACACAAGACCTCTCCCGTGGGCCCCAAATCGCATGGGTCACCCACCCCGAGTGTGCCCCTGCATCTCACAGGTGACCCCACTTGAGCCCAGTGTGAAAATGCCCCTACATTAGACCCACACACAGATCTTGCCTATCAGGCCTCAGCGAAAATATCCATGATGCTACTACCTTCCCTAGTAACTTGATTGAAAGAAAGATGAGCCAGCTTCAGGAAGCCTTTAACTGGTTGACGACAAAAGGTCCTTTCAGAGTAAGTAGGTTGCAAATTACAACTCACAAACATGTAGCCATCACTTATGTGCCCATTATGTGAATTATGATACAATTTGATATGATTTACAAGTACGTGGTGTGAACTATTTAGTATCAATATTAACTATTAACAATCAGTGAATTAGAAGTACGATGTCTCTATCAGTGTTTTAAATAGTGGTAGCATGATGCGTAGCGCTCAGCCCTCTATAGCGTGTGGTGTAAATACGTAGCTTTTTATTTTTTAATTTAAAAATAGGACAAATATAATAAATAGTGAATATATATATATATATATATATATATATATATATATATATATATATGCCTAAAAGATGATTCATTTTATCAATATAAGCATTGTTCAAATAAGTTATTAGCTATCATTTATCAAAAGCCAATCCACATATATAAGCAAATAATTATCACATCAACAACTTTCTAAGCAAACCACAAGCAAACCACTTTAATTAATAATGTCTAATTGAAACCACAAGTCACAATTATGAAAAGAAATAAAAATCCCATAGGTTAAAAGTATCAAGTACAATACAAGTGTCACATTCTTCAACATTAGATATAAAGAAAACATGAAAAAAAATAAAATAGTAAAAAAATACATTGTAGCTTACGCTACGGACGCTACGCGCTGCATAGTTGTTGCGTACGCCACAGGGGATTTACACTATTTAGTACGCTACATAGTGCTACAGCTACACTACGCTACGTAGTGTATGTGCTATTTGAAACACTGGTCTCTATGTAATCTCAACTGTCAAGTGATCAAACTACAGAAATATGTACTCAAAAACTATTTAATAGTAACTACTAAATATACTTCAAATTTGTAAGGGCTGTAGCGGTCACTCTTTTTACACTTTTCAGTGTATTATGGACCCTCACTAGATCCATTTCTAAAGGGATTGAGGGATGGGAGGAATGAACATTCATCCTCTTCTTTTTTTTATGACGTCAGGGTGTCCCTGCCCCATTTTGAAGCAAGACTATTCCTTGCGGATGCACGCAATCACCTACAAACCACATGCATTGGGTAATCACGAGGAGGGGAATTGAACTCGCGTCTATGGGGAACAACCCCACAACGCTTGCCTGTTCGCCCAAACCCCGTGCGGGTGACATTCATCCTCATGGGTCTCTTGTTTTGACAATGATGTCGTATGCAATTGTGTGGGGCATGTGAAAGAAGAGAAATCACAAAATCTTTTACGGCAACAAGTCCCAACAGAGCAGTAAAGAGAAGATCCTTTACACGGCATGACCTAGGTCATGCCTAACTTAGAATGCAATGTTGTAGGGTATGTGCAAGGTGAATGATCCAGCCACACAAGCTGGCCAATCAAAGATCAAGCCCATCCAAGCATTGTGATCAAGGAGGATCTAAACCATCCAATGAAGATTTGAACAACTTTGGGGGTCTACATTGATTTAATGGAAGATTTTGGTCCTGATGTGTGCTATGGACCACATTAATAGTCTACTTATTTCTTAGAGTTGGTTGAACCAGTTTTCCTTTATTATTATCTTGAGGTATTTAGTGAACCATTTTTTAGGTATCAAATGATGTCTGAATGGCATGAAATTGATCCTGCTTGAAAGCCTATTGGCCACTCTTCAAATGAGCCAATATCTTGCAATTTTTATAAGCTTCTAAGGTTGTGACAACATTCAAAGGTATTTTGGCCATTTTGATATTTAGTGAAATAAATGGCTAGGATTAGAAGCATTATAAGGTTAAGATTATATTAGGATTTCTCTTGCTTTTAGAAATAAAATATAAACATGTAAAGACTCTTTCTGAGTTAAGATTAAGGTATTTGGCAATGGTAACAACCAACAATGTGACCGTTACAATACGAGCCATAACAACGGTTACGGCCTTGTAAAGGTCAAAACTTTTATGAAGGGGGAAATGTATTAGGATATTGGATAAATTCAGAAGATATAAGGATCTGAGAGATATGTATTCTTTTCTAGTTTTGAACATGCATTTGAGAGTGTAACAAGCCATTCTTTGGTAAGAATGTTGTCTTAGGCTACCTGATAGTATTAACCTGAGATTTGACTCTAAAAGAGAGAAACTCCCATATTTAGACTTCCAAATATCTAACATCAATACATAATTAAAATTATAGGTCTACATATGATTAATAATGAGTTGATGACACAATTACAAGCCATTATCTAATCACTATTTTGGTTTCATACACATGCCGAGCATGATTTAATGGATTAAGGCTCGTTATGTATAAGTACAACAAAATGAGGATGGAAACTTTTTTTTTAAGAAAAAAGTAGTTACCACTTTCAATATTTCCAATACGGTCCACTTAGCTTCGATTAAATGAATCCCACTAAATTTTGTGTTTTGGTCCTCAAATTAATCCTATGTATGGTTTATACTTAGTTTTTAAGCTTCCTTCATGTTTGAAATGAATAAAAAAGTGGAAAGAGAAAAATTGAAGATAAAAAATTTCAAATTGCTCCCTTTATGGTTGCATCGGCCTCTAACCACACATCGACCTCGTAACAATGCTGATACAGAGTGTTTCTAAAGGTATTCCGTAACAGTGACGGTGGATGTAACGGCCGCCATTATTACCTTTCCAATATGTGATGTAACAGCCGTTACGGCCCCCGTAACAGCTGTTACGGTCTCTTTTGTTAATTAAAAAAAAAAAAAATCCAAAAAAACCTTATCAGCCCCCTGATGGACCGTTTTGGGGCTGTTACAGCCTTTACAAGGGAGCATACTGGACCATTACAAGGACTGTAACGGCCTTTACAGGTCATTTTTCCCGTAATGGCTGTTACAACACACCATGGCTTATTTACAACCCATTTTTTCATAACAGACCGATTTACCCCCGTATTGCATAAGGGGGAGATTGTTTCTTTTACATAATGGCCTTTACGGCCATAATGTAAGCATTTTAAATGCAATGGTTATGATGGAATAATAAAGATGATTTTTCTTAGGTTATAACATGCTTTGCTTCCCTTTTGGCATGTGTTGCCTATGACAGAAGAAGAACGGGGGTTTATTGTGATTACTAGTACTAGCATAGCAGCTAGCAAGTTGTTAGATATAAACTCACAACCCTTTGTTCTTATTGGTTTAGCATCCGATATGTGGGCCACCAGCTCACATGATATTAAATTAATTTCTTATGGCAAAGGACCCACACGGTTGCTCACTATTGGGGTTCTTGATCTTGAGCATCACCATTTGCACTACTAAATAGACCTAGTGCACCCCTCTTGAAAACCCAAAAACGAAAATCAAGATTCTCCCTTTTCAATTTAGTTACATCATTTTTGGGTCCTTACTCTTGCTCGGGTGGTAGACTCTTAGGAGTTTCAACTCCCGGTCAAGGGTTCGAGTACCCATAGGTGGTGAAATTCCACGAGCGTGTGAGTGGGAGTGTGTGCATGTGTAAAAATAAAAAATAAAAAAATTGGTTACATCATTTTTACTATCTGAGAAGGTTTCACTCCTCAATATTTGTTTTTTTCTTTTATTTCCCAACTCTTCCTTATCATCAAACCCAAAAAATTTCCCAATCCCCAAAATTCCCGATTCCCCCAAACCTAGGTTTACAATTTTTCCCAATTTCCCTCACCCAAAACACTAATTTAGCAAAACCCCAAATTTCCCAATTCCCAAACCCTAATTTCCCCAAATTTCCCAACTTGACATTGCAATTGTGTGAAAATCCCGAAATTCCTTAAAAGCCCAATTTTGCAAATTTTCCAATTTTCTCTCAACTTGAACACCCAATTTGTCAAAATGCCCAAATTCTCTAACCTAAATTCCAATCTTCCCCAAAATTTCTGCAAATTAGAAACCCGATTTACCCCCAAATCCAAATGAGCCCTTACCATCACCCAAACCTAATTTAGAATTGATGAATATGATTCAACAGTTGATCTAAGAGTGGATGTCATGATGGGTCAGGTGCCTACTAAAACCCCACTAAGTATTTCAACAAAAGTAGAGATGGATGGAAACATTGTTTAGATGATAATCAATGGGAATGGGAATGGGAATGGTAATGAAAACTTTGTATTTAAAAGAGCGATTACAAAATTGTTGCAATTGCGATATTTACACTAGTACAAGGAACATCCATTTTGATGATATGTTTTAACTTATAGCTTCCAGAAAAATATTCTAAAGATCTATGGTAAGAGTCACTCCCATGGACCATTGCCACATAACACTTGGAAAACCATGGGTACAACATCAAAAGACCATCCATGATGAGAAAAAAAATACATATAAATTCATGATGGATGGAAGCAAATTCACAATGAACACAATGTCTAAAGAGCTCTGGTCATCCTCCAAATGTACAAAAGAGGAAACGAACAGGCAAAAGAACAGAAGGAAGCACCAAGCAGTGAAACTAAAGAAGCAATGCTTGAAATTTCAAAGGAAGAGGTTCCTGACAACCACTGCCTAGCTGAAATGAAAGCTTGATCCTAGGTCATTGCCTCAGGACAGCAGGAACACTAACTCTCGAGCAGGATGTAGTAGTGTATTTCACCTTAACTCTTTACCAATAAATCTTATGAGCCTCTTGATGAGATGAAGATATGGTAAACACCAACTGGATGGATCTAAACATGAACAGATATTGGTAGTGGTAGTGTGTCCTGCCTGAAAATTGTTGATGATTCAGCTTTTCTTCAAGGGAGAAAGTGTTTCCTAGTTCCCCTTTGATCATGGCATCCTTCACTGCCAGCACGACCAACACCATGTTGAAGGTATCAAAGTATCATGGTTCTCGTTTATTTAATTATAATTGTCTTGGCCTGCGTTTATCAGTCCTGATTTATTAGGAAGAGGATTTCCGATATGATACTGTGATCCTTCAAACACTGAAGTGTCCATGTCTCATACTTGAATGAGAGTACAGATAAGGGATCCCCCTTCCTCATGACTTGAAGCCCATATCCTTTTTATAGTGAGTCAAACCTATTGGGCAACAAATTCAACTCGTGATAAAGTCATGGGAGTATTGATTATACTTGTGAGCAGCGACCACTCTTTGTCATCCCCATATACTGAGAATTTGGATCTTGACAGACACTGACAACAATCTTTGTTGTACATGATACCCATACCAGTACTTAGGTAAGTTGTCCCACTAACAGAGACAATGCGTATCTTATTCTTAAAGAGATTAAGAAATCCACTTTGAAGTGTTACATATTGTCCAAAGGGGACATGTCCCATGTTGACTGAGATTGCACTCTCAAGCCTAGGTGTTCATTTCATGTCGATGCTCCAAGTCCATATTAGATAGGCGAAATAAGGAGGATTATCACATTATATACAGTGGTAATGAAGATGCAGACGTTTGGCTGACCGAATGAATTAATGCAAGCAAACCAAAGCATACTACAAACTAGGGATTAGATCAAGATTAACCAGACACACATCACAATATTACAAATGCAGGGAAGTGTTAGCAGAGAACGCAATTGAACCACTATTGGATGAAGGAGAGTTCTCTCTCACCATATTTGGACTGTAATCACTAATCAGGCAGACTGCATTTGGATGCACAAGTGAATTGGACTGTCAAACATCAAAGATCAGAACATTTAAAAAAGAAAACTGGTGATGCTTCCAAGCATTTATAACAGGTAGGGCCCAACTGTAGCTGCATCGCTTTCAACTCCAACCCAATGATGTAATTACAATTTTTTTTAATAAACAAATGTTAAGGTTTAGTGATTGTCACCTCATTAGACTAACTTCAGTTCAATTTTGCAACCAAATGCACTCTTAGTATTCGTATCGGGCATAAAACCCAAACCCAAAGACAGTTTTCAGTGATAATTACAAATAAACTCAAACGCCTGACCACATATCTTAGTTAGAAACAATAACATAAAGATATTGAGATGAAAGAACGCTTCAAATCTATATTCTATACTCATGTGTAAGGAACCTATGCATATCTGACACCTGATATGTTTCCCCAAGCTTAAATATCTCTTTGAAATCTAATTTACATATCAAATAGCACTCTTAAGAGATCAGCAAAGAGATAATAGAGTTTAAAATCACATAGAACTGCAAACCTTCAAAATAAAGCAAATGAATGAAAATTGCTAAAATACAAAAATAAATAAATAAACAGAGAAAAATTACTCACCTGATATTATTATTATATCTATCGCACTCCGACAACGAAAGAAATCCGGCAAACATAATAACCTAAGATGAACGATGCATACCGAAAGCATCGTTAGGAATTTCATAAGCAGACATTTTCAGAACAAGAAAGAGAAGAAGAAGAAGAAGAAGAAGAAAATCGAAGATGAGTGATAATACCAAGAAAATCCTTTTCCAAGTGGGGTGTATATAACCTTGCGTGGAAGCTTGGCGATGTTCGAAAGGAATCTTGAAACAGGACAGAAATAAAACGAGGAGAAGGTATCAAAGGCTTACCTGATTTTTAGGGTTTCGTCCCGAATCCAGACGTGACTCCTCTTCTTCCTCTTCCTGCTAGCGTCTTCTGTAGTGGGCTTGGGCTTTCCGGGCTTCCTTTTCTGTGGAGAAAGCCCATTTGAGGAGGGAAGGAGGGAGGTGGAGAGAGTAGAGGGTTTAGGGCAGGTTTGGCGAGGGAGAGAGGGACCAGGAACCTTTTTCAGTATATTTATGAGAACTGATCCCCTGCAGGGAATGTACCGCAGCTGTCGTACTGTACCATCTTTCCCGCCAACACGCCGTTTGTTTAGGGCATCAGCACCATTGAAGCAGTAGGCCCCGCCATGAAGATCACCTGGTACAAAAATCAGACCTCTAGGTTAGCAAGAATATTGGAATCATCGAAAACCGACGATTTGACTCAACGAAGAGACTTGGTCCACCTAGTGAACAGATCATCCTGATTATCAAGAAAGAAAACCTTCCTGATGGGGTCTATCGTTTTCATGATACTGATTTCCTAAACAGATAGTATGTTGGAAGGAAAGATGCACGGTACCACAAGTGGTGGTACATGTTAGAGAGATCAGTCTATCAGGACGCGGTGCCCAACACAGCGTGCGGATTAGGTGGTGTTGTCCACGCAGAAATTTACGACTGGGGACCCTACCTTTTATCCAGTGGTTTTTATGAAACAATACAAACTTAACATACGTAATTAGACCTCCTCGTACGGACACCGAATTTGAGGACGAAAATACTCCTACCCATGCTGGCGTGCAGCGACTAGCGTTGACAGACCGTCCGGCGAAGAGAACTCCGGTGAGGCGCACTGTGATATTTATAAAAAATCTTCCCACCTAAGTTCAGTCATAGGGTCATAAAAACCTAGATGAAGAAGAAAAATAAATTTAATAAAGATCCCAAACTTCTGTAACCCCTTAAAGGGTTTCAATGGTAGACATTCAATTCCCCACTACCTTTTGCAATGTGGTCCACTTGATGGTTAGATGTATCTTATTTTTTGTCTCAAGTTTTAATATGAGCTCACCAAATAGATGGACGGCTTGGATATAACACAAACCTCATGATAAGACTCACAAAAGCAACCTAGCAAAAAAAAAAGCACAAAATTATTTTTTTTATTTACTTTTTTATAGAGAGAACTTTTTCTTTCTTACATTTTTTTCTAATACATAATTATATAAATAGTATATATAAGTATATAAAAATATGTTTCTATCTTTTAATTCATTTCTTTGTCTATTTATTTAACAAGCATATCTCTTAAATTAGAATGTTTTTTTTTTCACACGCACACAGACACCCCTTTGCACTCACACTAATGGAATTTCACCACGTATGGATACACAAACGCTTGACCGGGTGTTGAAACTCTTAAGAGTTTACCACCCGAGCAAGAGTAAGAGTCCTAAACTAGAATGATTTACTTACGGGGAAAATTTTAGTTCATGGTGCGATAAATTAGATGACTGGCCTAGATCACCAAACCATGTATCACAGTTAAATAGACTCAAGACCCGAGAGTACTATTCATATTATCTTGTCAACGATCATATCATTCCTCTCCAAGTTTTGTTATTGGCTTTGATTTTCTTATTTATTTGAACAGGTAGGAAACTATTATGAACTCACATTCATGTGGTTGATTGAAAATGTGAAAGCAATGAAGAAAATTAAAGAACACAATTATTTACGTAGTTTGTCGTGAAAGTGATTATGAGATTATCAAGTAAGTTAACCATATGAAGATTACGAGTAAAAGTTGTGAACACGTCATTTTTTGTGTTCTCAAGCCCTATTTCAATTGGGAGTAGAAAGAAAGATTCAGACCCAAAAAACTCAAAAACAAAAGTTTCATCCAAATAAGGAAACTATGTGGTTTATACATGACAAAATCACCTATGAAAATGAGCAGGGCAAGTATGAAAATGAGCGGGGAAAACTAGAAAATCGGCGGGACAAACTGAAACATGAGCAGGACAAATTAGAAAAACAGCGGGGCAAACTAAAATATGAGCAAGGAAAATTAGAAAAACAGGGGGAAAAACTGAAATATGAGCAGGACAAACTAAAAAAACAGCGAGGCAAATGTAAGACCCGTATCCTAGTTCGTACTGTTCCGTCAACTCCCGCGATCCTTCCCGTCGAATTCCGGCAATTCGCGACCTGTAATCGACGTTCGCGCTCGACCCTAAGTTGTATCCTGTATATCTGAGTCGGTTCAATCCGAGGCTTGTACCATTGCGACCGCACCGTCGCCGCGGTTCCAACACGGCGACTCGTGCACCGATCCAATACCCTGGCAGAGAGATGTGGACCCGCGTTCAATTCGAGGAAAAACACAGTGCGTTGCAAATCTCAAGGGAATCTCCACAACATGTCTCATCCATCCCATCAATCAATCCCATCAATCACCTCTCATGTCAAGTACAAAGAACTCATGCTTTCTTTCTCCACAAGTTAAGCAAATTCAAAAGTCAACTAATCCATCACCTCACCCATCACTCACATCCATCAACCATCACCCCATCACTCACCTCACATCTCTCCTTACAACTCTCTTTCTTTCTCATTTCTCACCCTAAAATTTCAAGTAACCAAGGGTGTCCACGTCCAAGGTTTTTCCAAGAGAGAAGTGACCTTGTGTGGCCTACTTTTTCAATTCAAAACCTCCATCCTAGCCATCCATTTCTCATCTTCCTCCATCAAAGTGAAGCACAAGGAGATCGACTTTTCAACAGACCAAGAAGATCAAGTGGTGTGTGCTTTCATAGCCTAAATTTCATATTTTTAAGATGGGTCAAGTGAGGCCTACCGATCAATGGTATGGATCTCACTTTGGACCCTAAGATGTGACCGATGGCCCACCTTGATTATCGATATCATTCCATGATGAGACCATTTTCCATAGACCTCATCACGATGTTTAATTCTAGTTTGAAAGAAGTCATCTAGACCATTCATTTTGGGTGGAGAAAGGATCTCCACCGTAGATCTTTGATTTGATGGGTCCACATGCAATGGGACCCACTTGATGTATGAATTGGATGCTTGAAATGGAGGGCCCATAGTGTCGAGATCCCTCCATCACGTGTGTCCCACTCCCACTCTTTTTCTCTCTCTCCATCTCTTTCTTTCATTTCTTTTTCTCATGATAATATGACCTTGTGGCCCACTTGGATGGATCCACCATGAAGTATGTGTTTTATCTAAGCCATCTAGAAGTGGGGCCCACTTTATAAGTGTTGCATCGACACCATCCATTACCCGATGGCCCACCTGAGCAAGCCCACATCTTTGGCACCTGGGACGTCAAATCGTCCAGCGTCCTTGGACGCTGGACGTCATATGGGAAACACAAATATAAGCTTGGTTTAAAGCTTTGTGTGGACCACTCATATGGGCCACACCTTTATGTATTTCTTTTAATCCACACCATCCATCCTTTTTCTTACATCATTTTAGGTGTTGAGCCAAAAAATGAAGGTGATCCGATATTCCGGTGGACCATAGCATGTAAAACAATAGTTTCTACCGTTGAAAGTCACCCTGACATTTTTATGCGCCGGAAAAACATCGGATATTGGACTCGTTTGGATGGTCTTGAGCCACAGAGTGCAATGGATGGGTTGGATTTACTTGATATAGGCCCCACACCTGAAAAATTGTGAAAAATGTGTTTTAGAAAAAAAAATAATAATAATAAGCAACAGGCGTTGCTGCTGCCAGAGGCGCAGGCAGCGCCCCGCACATGTGATGGGCGACCAACGGTCAGCGACCCACGGCTCCAGCTGTAGGCCCCACCTTGATGTTTATTTGTCATCTAACCCATTCATGAGGTGGGCCCCCTCCAAGTTTCAGCCAAATCCAAGATTCAGGTGGCCCACATCATAGGAAACCGTGTGATTGAATGTCTACCATTGGAACCCTTTTTTGGGTCACGAAAGTTTTAGATTAATATGAAATTTGGTTTTTCCCTTCATCCAGGTATGTGCAGCCATATTAGTGGCTTGGATGGAAAATAAATGTTATGGTGGGCCCCACGTGGAGCCCACAGTGATGTATGTGTTGGACGGTGGAACCCACTGTGATGTATTTGTTTCACTCCACCGTCCACAGTGTGGGACGGTGGAGACCACCATGATTTATGTGTTTTATACATGCCGTCCACACCTGGACGGTGGGGCCCACCATGATGCATGTGTTGCATCTAAACCGCCCACCATTTGGCAAGCTTGTCTTATGGCTTGAGGCAAAAAAAAAATTTGAGGTAGATCTATTCATTTGAGGTAGATCTATTCATTTGATGGGCCACTGATAACAGTGGTGGGTTGAATGTCTACCATTGAAACTCCTCGAGCCCAGAGGTTTTGAACAAAACATAAAAATTTATTTATTTATTCTTATCAGGTCTGTGTGACCTTATCAACTGTTGGATGGAAAAAAAATAAAAATAAATAAATAAATAAACGTGAGGGTAGGCCTTGAGGATTTTAATGGTGGAAGTCATTATCACCACTTATATTGGTATAACTCATTTAATATGAATGTAAGGCCCATGAAGTTAGACCCATTTTGATTTATTCTAAGGCCCATGGGTTAAGGCCCATTGTAATGTATTTAGGGCCTATGGGTTGAGGCCCATTGTGATGTATTAGGGCCCATGGGTCAAAGCCCATTGTAATATATTTAGGGCCCATGGGTTGAGGCCCATTGTGATGTATTAAAGCCCGTGGGTTGAGACCTACTGTGATGTGTATAGGGCCTATGGGTTGAGGCTCATCTCGACGTATTTGTGGCCCATTATTGAGGACCACCTTGGTATATGCATGAGGCCCATTGTTGAGGCTCACCTTGATGTGTATGAGGCCGTGTTGAGGCCCACTTTGATGTGAATGTAAGGCCCATGATATGAGGCCCATTTGATGTATTTGTGGCCCGTGGTTGGGGCACACTTTGATATATAAGGTCCATGGGTTGAGGCCCATTGTGATGTATTCAAAGGCCCATGGGATATGACCCATTGTAATGTACATAAGGCTCCTTTAATGCGACCCACTTGATTTACCAAAGGCCCATATGATGTGGCCCATTTGATATATTTAAGGACCATGGGTCGAGGCCCAACAGGTTGTCCTTAGAGTCCATTGCAATGTGCGATTTCTCCATGGGTTGTGTAATGATATTTATGGCGGGCCGAACCTTGAGAGCAATGTTAGTTTGACGTTCACATTGTAAGTATAATGTGGGTTAAATGTTCACATTACGACTCTCCTTAAGGCCCATTGATAGGCTCATACTTGTTGATAGTTCATCACTTTATAACATACTTAGTATAACTCCATATGATGTGGCCCATTTGATATATTTAAGGACCATGGGTCGAGGCCCAACAGGTTGTCCTTAGAGTCCATTGCAATGTGCGATTTCTCCATGGGTTGTGTAATGATATTTATGGCGGGCCGAACCTTGAGAGCAATGTTAGTTTGACGTTCACATTGTAAGTATAATGTGGGTTAAATGTTCACATTACGACTCTCCTTAAGGCCCATTGATAGGCTCATACTTGTTGATAGTTCATCACTTTATAACATACTTAGTATAACTCCATGATTCATGCCCATACACATCATATGCATGCTTGATATGAAGATTGTATGATCATAGCATAAGCCGTTGGGCTGAGTCATTTACGGGACTCCTTATGAGATGGAGTGTCTCACATTATTGCGCTATATGCGTAGGATTGCTCCATGACTGTATGGTATGACTCATGCATCTCGCATATGTGTGACTTGATCACTGCACGCCCTAACGACATCAGGGTCGTGACTCCATAGGTATATCGTGAATGGCCGTATCGGATACTGAAAATACTTAGTTTTAGCACTGTGGGCACTTAGGATGTCCTTGGATGAAAGTCTTAGAACCTTTTTGGTACCAGGAGATGCTCCAACGTCTAAACCGAGTGGATACACGAGCGCCTGAGTGCTGAATACCAGTAGGCTACGTCTCTCACTGTGTCGTGGTCGGTTGGAAGGGGCTGTGGCCTTATCAGCCTGAGTGAGGGGGCTATAAGCTAGGCTGAGTTTGACCAGCTCGCAAATGAGTCCGCTATCGACGAGTCGGCTAAGTATTGGCAGACTACTGGTCAGGCAGATAGTGAGGTCTATTCTGCTTGCTTGGTTGTGCAGTTAGGGAGGAGGCAGTCAGTGTGAGTGTATTAGACCCCGGTGATATGCAGAGAGGAACTGTACTGATATGTGTAATTGATGAGTATCGACTTGCTTGAATTACATTTCGCATATAACATTCGGCTATGTAAGCCTCGCATTGCATCGGTATGGCCGATAACACTCATGTCTCGCATCACATGGGCCTTGGTATAACCGATAACATTCATGCCTTGTATCACATAGCCTTGGTACGGCTGGTTGTATTCATGGACTTACCGCATACTTCCGCATTACTCTGATATTGTACACTTGGCGTTTGTCTTGCGCACACACTTATACCACCCTCTAAGCTTTTGTAAGCTTATGCATGACAGTTGCGTGTAGGTAGCGTTGGACAGAAGCAGCGCTGAGGCAGGAGTGCGCATCTAGCTATTTTGAAGTTTTTGATCACCTTGTATTTTCCTTTCTTATTGTATTTGAAGTTTTTGATATAGTGGATACGTGGTTATGTTGTTTTATGACTTAGTTATGCTTGTGGTTATGCTCCATTACAAAAAAAATTATTCTGAAAATCCTCCTTGTAGGATCCTAGGATCGGAATATAGCATATGATTGCTAAGAGCCGAGAATGGGGCACTACGGAGGCTGTCGGCACCGGATTCAGCGATCGAGATCCTGTGAATTCGATTTTCGGGTTTGGGGCGTGACAACAAACTGAAGTATGATCGGGGTAAACCAAAAAAACAGCAGGACAAACTGAAATATGAGTAGGGCAAACTAGAAAAACAGTGGGGCAAACTGAAGTATAAATGGGGCAAACTGAAATATGAGTGGGGCAAACTAGAAAAATAGCGAGGTAAACTGAATTATAAACGGGACAAACTAAAAAAACAGCGGGGCAAACTGAAATATGAGCGAGGAAAACTCGAAAATCAATGGAAAAAATATGAAAATGAGCGGGAAAAACTAGAAAATCAGCGGAGGAAACATGAAAATGAGCTGGGCAAACTATAAAATTAGCGGGGAAAACACGAAAATGAGCGGAACAAGTATGAAAATGAGCGGAGCAAACTAAAAAATCAGTAGGGCAAACTAAAATATGAGCGGGGCAAACTAGAAAATGAGCGGGGCAAACATGAAAATGAGCAGGTCAAGCATGAAAATGAACAGGTCAAGTATATGAATAGTCATTTTTGCAAACACAATTTTGTTATTTGCCTATGTCATATATAATTGCTACACCTACATATGAATCGCCATGTTGACAGTGTGTAACAATAAAGCCTATTTTCTCTTCTTTTTTAGTGCAACACTGACTAAAAAATGAAGAGAATTCTTCCACTGTATACAGCATAGCTACACGACAATCCAAGCCATCTAAATTTGATTGAAATTGACTGCAAACTGATTAAAATTGACTGCGAAGTGAATGAAATAGATTTTCGACCATTGACCTGATGAAATCTTAGAAAATAATCAGGTTAGTTAGCTAAAGTTGCTTCTCTTATCCCTAAATCATATATGATACATCAAGTAAATAGTTTTGGTTTAGAACATATTCTTGTTAAATAAATAAAGAAAGAAATTTAAAAAAGAGAAATATTTTTTTTATATGCTTATATATACATATTTATATAAATATATATTAGAGAAAAATGTCAGTAGGTAGAATAAAGTTCTCCGTCTTATAATTTTTTTTTAAAAAAACCAGACTGGCATGGTACTACCGCCGATACGGCGGTACTCTCAGACTGCACAGACTACCGCGGCACTACCGTCGGTCTATGCTATCTGTGCACCCTCCATGGCTACGGATTATAACCATAGTCATTATACCGCGACAGTACTGCCGTATCGACAATAGTGCTGCATCAGTCTATTTTTTTAACACGGAGAACTTTATTTTACCTGCCTACATTTTTCTCTAATACATATTTATATAAATATGTATATAAGCATATAAATTTTTTTTCTCTTTTTATAATTTATTTCTTTATTCATTTAACAACGGAAAGAGAGTTACTCTCTTCAAAGAAGTACGCGAATACCCCATTACAAAAACATGAAATCGAGGGGGGCAAACTTGAATTTCAGTGGGAGAAACATGAAATTGGGGAAGGCAAATTAGAAAATCAGCGGGGCAAACATGAAATTAAGCGAGGGAAACTAGAAAATCAACGGGACAAACTAGAAAATCAGCGAGGTAAACTAGAAAATTAGTGGGGCAAACATGAAATTCAGTGGGGCAAACTTAACAAAAAATTTCATGTCATGAGCCGAAAATTCTAAATATATCTAATGTTCAAATGGACCACACCACATGAAATTTTGAATTGAACTTCTAATGTTGATCATTTCTTATGGGCCACAGAAGTTTTAGATCAAGCTTATAATTGTGTTTCTATTAATCCATGTCTGTATGATCTTATGAATAGGTTTGATAACAAACAAACATCACTGTTGGGCCGACTATGGTTTCAACGGTGGAAATCATTATGCCCATTGTTTCCCGTGGTATGATTCACTTGATTTTTTGATATGCTTCAATTTGGGGCTAAACCCCTTAAAATAGATGGAAAAACGGATGGACAACATGAATATATCACATACATTCAATGTGGGCCCAACTGAGTTTACTTAGTACAATGGGAGCGTACTGACTAATTCAGTACGCAATCCGATTATGCTTATTACGCCCCACAATGATGTTTTATTTGTAATACATCATATTCATCGAATTATGTAATACCCCTCCGTTTTTGTTGGAATATGTATACACCAAAACTCCATACGTGGAGGAGAACCTAAACATTGAGCGAGATAAACATGAAATTGAATGGGGTAAACATGAAATTTAGTGGGGAAAATATTAAATTCAGCGGGGAAAACATGAAGTGAGATAAGTAAGCTCGGTAAGCTTAGTTTAAGATCAATTACAAATAACTTTTTTACTTAAAGTTATATAATCATTTCAGCTCAGTGAGCTTGGTTTAAGATACAAGTATCGGTCTCGATAATATCGAGAGTGTCTTGATAATATCGAGATTTAATCTTTGATATATCAAGCATTGCTTGATAATATCGACTTTGCCTTTGAAATGTTCAGCAGCCAACACTGAAATTTTAATAATTTCTTGATACATCGAGTATATCCCGATAATATCGACGTTCAAATCTCGATATATCGTTCAATTTCGTATTTGCCTCGCTCAAATTTTAATTTCTCTCGCTCAATTTCAAGTTTACCCCGCTAAATTTCATTTTACCCTGCTGAATTTCTAGTTTGTCCCGCTAAATTTTATGTTTGCAGCGCTCATTTTCATGCTTGCCCTATTCTTTTTTATACTTGTCCCGCTCATTTTCATGTTTGCCCCACTCATTTTCATGTTTGCCCCGCTTTTTTTCATGCTTATCCCACTCATTTTCATACTTGCCCCGCTCATTTTCACACTTGCCCCTGCTCTTTTTCATGTTTGTCTCGCTCTTTTTCATGCTTGCCCCGCTCTTTTTCATGTTTGCCCCGCTAATTTTTATGCTTGCTCCGCTAAATTTCATATTTGTCCAGTTGAATTTCATGCTTATCCCGCTAAATTGCATGCTTGCTCAGCTAAATTAGCTTCTCCTACCCCCAAATCATATATGGTATGTTAAGTAAATCATTCTAATTTGGATCCTTACTCTTGCTCGGGTGGTAGACCCTTAGGAGTTTCAACACCCGGTCAAGCGTTCGAGTATCCATACGTGGTGAAATTCCACTAGCGTGAGTGTGTGGGGGTGTGTGTGCGTGTGTAAAAAAAATAAAAATTATTCTACTTTAAGAGATATGCATGTTAAATACATATACAAAGAAATGAATTAAACGATAGAAAAATATTTTTATATACTTATATATACATATTCACATAATTATGTATTAGAGAAAAATGTTAGGGAGAAAGTTCTCCCTGTAAAAAAAAAAAAAAAAAAAAAAAAAAAAAAACTACACAGATTGCCGCGACAACCAACGGTAGTGTCGCGACAGACTGTGTTGTTATGTTTTTTTTATTTTTTTTATTTATTAGTGTGTTGCTTTTGTGGGTCTCATCATGATGTCTATGTTATATCCAAACCGTTCATTTATTTGGAGAACTCATATTAAAGCTTGAGACGAAAAATAAGATAGATCAAACTATCAAGTGGACCACACTGTAAAAGGCAGTGGGGAATTGAATGTTTACCATTGAAACCCTTTTAGGGGTTATAGAAGTTTTGGATCATTATAAAATTTATTTTTCCTCTTCATCCAAGTCTTTCTGACCTTATGAAAAAACTTAGACGAGAAGGATTTCTCGCAAACATTACAATGGGCTTCACCTGAGTTTCTAATGGTTAACGCTCATTCAACACTGTTTCCTGTAATGTGGTACAGTTGAGACTTGAATTTACCTCATTTTTGGTCTCATACCATAAAATGATTTGAAAAAATATATAGACAGCATGGATGAAAAGCAAACAGCATGGTGGGGCCCACATACCATTGGCGATCCGCCATTGGCAGGTGGCCGGAGGCGTACCCAATCTTTTCCAAGAAAAGGAGGGGTATTTCCATCCTGTAATTTGCCGTATGTGTGAAGAGGTCTAAATAGGTACGTTAAGTTTGTATTGTTTCAGGAATATCTAATGGATAAAAGGTGGGTTTACAGTCGTAAATTTCTCTTGTCCATGTGACCCTATGTGGTGATGTGGTGATGTGTTGGGCGCTGTAGGGGCCACCTTAATGCATGTTATATCCATGCCGTCTATCTATTTTCCAGTTCATTTTAGTGCATGAATTCAAAATGAGATAGTTCTAAAGATCAAGTGGACCACACCATAGAAACGGGACATTAACACCCACTGTTGATAACTTCCTAGGCCCACCGTAGCATTTATTTGTCATCTAACCTGTTCAGAAGGTCACAGGACCTGGATGAAGGGAAAACACATTATAGCCCTAGAAAATTTTAATGATATGCATTCAATCACCACTCTCAATTGTGATGGAGTCCACTTGAACTTCAGTTTTGCTCCAGTTTTTTTATGTTTTCGTTTTTTTCTAATGCTCTTTGTTTTTTTTTTAAATTTTTTAATTTTTTATATTTACACACGCACTCACACCCCTGCATACTCACGCTGCCGTGAGATTTCACAGCGTATGAATACTCAAACCCTTGACCGGGTGTTGAAACTCCCTAGAGTCTATCACCCGAGCAAGAGTAAGGATCCCTAAGATGATTAGAAAAAAGCACAACGATTGCCCCCTTCGGGCAATGCCATGCCACCTGATCTGCATCCAGACAGCGTGCCCTCCCTTTCTAACGTTACAATGACGCGGATTACGTCGTGAACCATGCGTAGCGAACCTAACACAGCGTAAGAACATGGTGTAGGGGATCTATGGAGCCATGTGATATATGTGTTATATCCACACCGTCCGTCCGTTTTTTCAGCATATTTTAAGGGCCCGAAGCAACAATTGAAGACATCAAAAGCTCAAGTGGGCCATGCCACAAGGATAATGACATCCATGGTTGAATCCTTCTTAAGGGCACATTGATGTTTATTTGTCATCCAACTTGTACGCAAGGTCAACAGACGAGGATAAAAATAAATAAATAAAAATGAAAAACAAATATGAGCTTAATCCAAATGTCTGTACCGCACAAGAATCCTTCAACTATAAGCGTTCCACCCAGTGTATCGTGTGATCTAGTACACCTGGCCTTTGAATATGGTCAATTTGGAATCATGTCCTCCAATGAGCTGGCAAAAGGATGGACGGCGTGGATAATACAAACATTATGGTGGGCCCGACAGAGTCATTCCACTGCGTAGCCAGGTGGTGTTTGGTTCACCACGTAAACCGAGTCCCAGTACAGTTGCCTGTAGGTGATGGGATCTGTCTATCTGGTCGCGAGTTGCCTTCGACCTGGAACGTGGAGTTATCGCGGCCGTAAGCTACGTGGGGCCCACTGAGATGTCCATAAGAAATCCGACCCGTCCATCAGAATCTCTAGCTCACATGAGAACATTATCAAAAAAACGAGTAAGATTTAAAACTTCAGTTGACCACAATATAGGAAACAGTAGGGATAGAAATGCCCACCATTGAAACCATCGAGGGCCCCACCATGATGGTTTATATGCCATCCAAACTGTTCATAAGGTCATTCTAACTGGGATCAACTGAAAACAAAATATTACCCAATCGAAAACTTCTGTGTTTCCAAAAAAGTTTTGACGGTGAACGTTCAATCCTCTGCAGTGTGGTCCACTTGAGTTTGTATATAGTTCATTTTTAGAATTGTGTCCTAAAATGAGATGGATAAATTGATGACCGGGTGGATTTCTCAAAATCATCTATGTGGGCCCCACGCAGCTTCCAACCTCAGGAACTTCATGCGGGCGAGTCGCGTGGAATGTATTCTTTTTACGATAGAGTTGAGGAGTTGAGGTAATGATAGAAGTATGGTTGAGGGACACGCCTGCTACTCTACACGTGGTATGCACCTTACGGATCCGAACCTACCAACTAGTGGGACCCAGTACAGATGAATAATATCCTAAAATTGACATTGAAAGGTAGGTTGTCAGTGGACGTTTGGTGGACATCTGATGGATGGTGAAAAGGTAGTAAAAGCTCCAGATTTAACAAGTGTTCATTGATCAGAGGTCAGGATCAGTCGATCGATCTGATCTTGGGTATCTAACCAATCTAACGTGGGTCCCACTATTTAGGCCGGATTTTAAGATGTACTCCACATGTGGAGTAAGGAGTACCGAATACAGTTGTTGGGAGACACCGCCCACCCACTGCCACTCCCAACACAGCATCCAATGCCGAAGGCCAGTCAATCGTAGGATACTCTGCAGGCATTTGCGTGATCGGGGCCGTTCATTTGTCGGGACCTTCCATGGATGGTTGTCTTCCAGAAATCACATAGATCGGATGATCTCCTCCGGATCAGAGGATTATTATTGGGTGGCAAGGAGGAAAGCGTCGGTCAATGGTCCAGGTTAAATCGGTGAAACTCCAATCAATGGCTAGTATCATCTATACTCCGTGATTTTTTGGTCTCTCACCCATCTATGTTGGGGACTACCAGATGAACGGTCTGAATCTCGTACCTATTTGCCTCTTTCGGATTGAGGGCTTGATAATTACTGAGATAGCTCCCACGGAACATAAAATAATTTGAAAGGGGAATATATAATACTCAAGCAGCATTCGAAACTTGATACGCAGGCACTCAGAAATTGTACACGTGGCATATATTAACGCGAAGTAAACTGACTAAATTGCCCAACCTACCGTCAAGTTACTGTCCCAAAATCAGATTACTAACCTATGATTCTTGGAAAACTGGTTTATTGAAATAGGACCGTTAGATCTGTTACATTTTTAACTGTCCCAAAAATGCCTACTAATCCTATGATCAGACAATTAAAAAAGTGTAATTTTTGGACCATGATACGTCCAATTTAGGTACCATAATTTGGACAGATAAATGGAATTACTCATATTCCAAACATTCAAGTTCTATAATCTCCAAAGTGCCATCGTATCATCCATCACAATCTGCCAGAGTATCAATGTTTGTCTCTAATACAAAATAGCCTCTATTATTGTTGGAGATTGACTAATGGACAGTATGAGACAGGAATCGAACCGTTCATGCGGTTGGTTCAAAAAGAAAAATACAAACAAACAAACTGGTGGACAGCCATATAAACAGGGGTGTACAAAGGACGCATCTCGCAATTGTCCTGATTCGAGGGGTGAAATTTTGTTGATAGGCCGTTTAACAGTCTGATTTTCCCCCCTTTTTTGTTTGTGACCAATCCAGGGTGGACCCAAAAGCTAGATGGTTCAGATTAACGCACACATTTCCACAGTGCAGTGTATGGGTGCACATAAATTCCTCTACTCCCAGAGGCATATTAATATTCCCTAATTGGAATACAGGACATGATATGTCATCTTACAGAAACCTAATACAATTTAATAGTATTAATATATAGGGTTTGATTACATAGTCTACCTTTTGGCTGATAAAATAAGAGTAACAGTAGCTTTCAAGGTTCCATATTATAGTAATTCTTATACCAAAATTAAAAATAATACAGATGGCAAGTTAGCAACTAATCAAAATAAATTATTTTGAAAAGAGTTAGGTGAGATGGAAACTGCCAACATCCGGTCAATGAAAATGACACCTCCTGTCTCGGATTTTCAGCCACCAAATGAGTGAGCCTTGGGTTTTTGGATGTGGCTCAAGTGTGGTGGCAGCGATCAGTTTTGGTTCCGATCAGCTGCCACATCGATATGCCATGTACTGAAAAGCAAATGGATTGAAAGAGTGTGGCAGCCATCAATAAAGAGATAATAAAATTTTAAATTCAAATATTCAAGATTACTATAATTTTTGTTGTAATGAAAATCTCAATCAGTATATTGATAAAAAGGATAGGTCAGAGATGGGTCCACATTCAGCTATTATAGATGTTTTGCAATGTCTTAATGCACATGGTGGGCCACTTGATCAGCGGCATGGATCATTAGAGATGTTTGCTGTGTGCTTTGATGAGGAAACTGCACAAATCTATTATCATTCCTCATTTTTAGATGGGGGTGACTTCGCAAGTGGAGTAGTTTAGGGAATAAACAGGCAGCATCTTAAAATTAAATTAAATAGATAGAGGTAAGTTTAGTGGGTAGTATGATGATGATGATGATGATGTATATGTGAGTTTAGTCAACAAAAGAATTAATCAGATGATGTCTTTTTAATCATTGTTGCTTAGTTGAAATATCCAGATTGAGAATCAAGTTGGTTAGTGTACCTGCTATACCAAGGCATCACTGGTGATCGAGTCATCTCCAATGGATCAAGGGGAGGTGGGGACCATGAAGCTTAGACTAAAAGAATATTTCTCTCTTTTTTTCTTTCTTTCTTTCTTTCTTTCTTTCTTTCTTCCTTATCTTTTCTTTTTTAAAAGGAGATGGAGTCTAATCTGAAAAAGAGACACGAGCGACTTCTATATTTTGGTATTGGCAGATTTAGAATTTTATAAAAGAAAAAGAGTAAATTACTTTAATCGATGCCTTCATATTTTTGGAAAAATAGATTTACATGACATTTTTAAAGCAGTTGCAAAAATCCATTTTTCTTGAATTATAAACATGCATGGCCTGAAAGTGTTTCATATTGCCCTACAATTGATGCACCACGGTTAGTTTCTTCTAAGGATCGAATTTTAAATATTTAAGAGATATGGGAAGGCATTTGAATCAAAGACGGTATTTTGGTAAGTTGGAGGCCTGTAGCTGCCTAGCAGACTCTCTCTCTCTCTCTCTCTCTCTCTCTCTCTCTCTCGCCCACATCCTCTCTCTCACTCTGTCTTCAAATGGCCTGTATCTTTCCTTTCCAATCTCTCCCATCTTGCTCTCTCCATATGGGTTGCTCATGCCACACGCCTCTCTTAAATAAAGCTTAGAAGCATGATATCAGTGGTATCCAAGCGTTTGGTTACACCAAACGTGATGAAATTTCATAAAATGTCATGATTGATCAGTTCAATTTGCAGGAGATGCACCCTTATACAATCAATCAAATAAAATGAGTTTTTTTTTTTTTCCTTCTTCCTCCAAGCACAGTATCCATTAACTGATGTGAGAGTCTACAGCTGAATGTTTTATACAATGGTCTAATACCCATAGCTTTTTTAGCTATGAACCATCCACATACTGGCCCACCAGAACAGCAGTTCTAATCACCAGACCGTTTGCTGTGTCCACCACAAGCAGAGAATTGCACTGAACTTTTATGCAGCCCACCTGTGAAGTAACATCGTTTCCAGATGCTCTTGGCAGTCCGATAGCTCAAACTTCCTGTAGTAACCTCCCATATACTTCCTGTCAATAGTAGATGAGCCCTGATAGGGCTACTAACAGCACACTTGTGCGAGATCCATGCCATTTGTCAGGTGGGCCTCAGCATTTACCCTAGCACGAAAATCAGACTAGTCAAGGCCATGCTGGCAAGTGGGCCTGCAACAAAGATCTTGATCCTCTGCATTTCTCCATCTGAATTCTAAGTATCCAAACCTCTATCCCTCATCATCTTTCTCACCCTCTCCTCATCTTCCCATCTCCCTGCATCCATATAGATTTTCATCATAAGTTCGAAATTATGTGCATTGTCAGGTTCCAGCTCAAACAGCCTCTCAGCAGCAATCTCACCCACACCGACATTCCCGTGGACCAAGCAAGCGTGCAGCAAAGCTCCCCACACCGTTGGCCCGCCCTCAAAGGCCATCCTCTTTGTAATGAAGTCATATGCTTTGTCAATGAACCCCGCCCTTCCCAAGAGGTTCACCATGCATGCACAATGCTCCATCCATGGCTTTATTCCATACGTCTCTTCCATCTTTGCAAACAGCTGTCGCCCCTCTTCTACGGCGCCTGAATGTGCACAGGCAGACAGCAATGAAATGAATGTAATGTCATCTGGAGATACTCCTGAACTCTCCATCTGCTGGAAAATCATTAGTGCTTGCCTTCCACGTTTACCATGAGCTGAAATGATAGCATTCCAGGACACTGTATCTCTTTCCCCCATTCCTTCAAACACTTCAAATGCATGATCCAGCTGGCCCATCACCCCATACATGCTAATCAATGAATTGGCTACAGATAGATTCTGATCAAGTCCCCGCCTAATAACCCAGCTGTGAATCTCTAATCCAAGCCTTGAAGCTGCAAATCTGGTGAGAATTGTAGAGATGGCCACCGAATCCGGTTCAAAACCTGCCGCAGTCATCTGACGGAAGATGCAAAGAGCTTCAACTAAAAGCCCATGTCTGGCGTAACCCACCAACATTGAATTCCATGAAATCATGTCCCTATGAGAGATCGTATCAAAGACCTTCCGAGCTCCTACAATGTCACCGCATTTGGCGTACATGTCAATGAGCGCATTGAGGACAAATGGATCATCAGCAAATCCAGAACGGACTATGTGCCGATGGACGGCTTCGCCAACCTGGATCGATCCGAGTCCCGCACACGCCTTGAGCACTCGTGGGAAGGTAAATCGGTCGGGCTCGACCTTGTCTTCCTCCATTTGGTAATAAAGGGCCATTGCGTCTTCGTAGAGACCCAGTTCGGCATAGCCAGAAATGAGAGAATTCCAAGCAAACGCAGTCGCATGCCGCTGCGGCATTCGGTCGAACAGCTTGTGGGCTTCATCAACGAGGCCGAAGGAGGCATACAAGCGGAGGAGCTTGGATGAGAGGTCGACGCTCTTGCGGAGGAGGGTGGGGGGAATGAGGCGATGGATGATGATGCCGTGGTGGAGGGATTGCAAACGGAAGCATGTCTCGAGGAGGGAGGAGTAGATCTTGGGTTCTATTTTGATACGGCGGTCGAGAGAGGCTCGGATTTCTTGGACGATTTGATCGAGTGCTTGGTGTTTGGTTTGGGATTGTGGAGATTGGTTAACGAGGAGAGGAGTCGGAGAAGATGGTTTTGAGAAGGAAGAGAGATCAGTTATGGTTGTTGCTGTGGTGGTGATGCTGGGGCTTTGTTGTGGGCGGTTTCTTTGCTGTCGGCGTTTGATCTTCTTGGTTTTGGAAGAGCTGCAGAGGCAAAAGGAAATTGGAGGGAAAGCTTGCAGAGTCTCCATTTGAAAACTATCGTGGACTCGGCTGGCTGCTCTTTCAAGCTATTTGATACTCTGGCAGCATGTGGTCCTTGATACGCACGCACTAACAAATTATACACGTGGCATACATTAACTCAAATTAAACTGATCACAAATTCGTAACATCCAAGCTGCAGTCCAAAAGTCAGACTGCTTGAGCAATTCTAACTCTATTTCATGGACACTAGTTCTCCCACAACTTGAAATATGGCTATTGGGTATTATTCATTTTGAACGGTCCATAAATGTTCATCAATCCTATTGTCAGGTGATCAAATCAGCATAATAATTTGCGCGCTATGGGTGGCTAATTGCGCGCTGAGGGTGGTATTTTCTAGTAAAAGCATAATGGTAATTTTTCTGTCTGTTTCAAAAGACACTGGATTTTTGTCATCTATTTGAAAAGATGCAGAATTCCACCGATGGGCCCCACCATTCCAAATTTCGACTCTTTTTAAAGTAAAACTGTGTGGGCCCCACCATGATGTATGTGTTACATCTGCATCATTCAATCATTTTTAAAAAATCACTTTAAGGCATGCGCCCAAAAATGAGGCAGATTCTAAAGATCTAGTGGACCATACCATGAAAAAAAAGAAGAAGAAGAAGAAGAAGAAGAAGCAATGGTTCAATAGTGGATGTCATTATTTCTTCTATGAATAACTTTTTTTTTTTTTTTTAAATACCCCCCCCCCCCCCCCCCCCACACACACACACACACACACAACCACCCCACAGACTTTTGCACGTTTACACCATAATGGGTGCCTAAATCCGGGACCTTCCGTTTAAACTCCATGGAGTCTACCACCAGGGCAAGGCAACAGGTGCCATCATGAGCCACTTGAACTTTGGAACTACCTTATTCTTGGGCTCATGCCTAAAATGATAAAATGAACAGAAGGTGAAGGATGAAACATATAAATCATGGTGTGGCCCACAGAGTTTTGCCACGTAGTACTATAATACCTAGCCATCAATGCCTTAGTTATCTAGAAATGCAATGGTAAATAATTATTACTTATTTACATCTTATTACTTGAAATTACAACCATTCAAATAAACCCTAAAATGCAAAAGAAATTTCAAAGTGCGCTCACATCATCCATCACATTCTGACAGCATATTGGAGTTTTTCTCTATTATTTTAGTATTGCCTGTCTTGGTTTGAGAGTTATTTCAGTATTTTTTTTTTTTAACAGCACCATGTCATCCATATAAATCATGTTTTATAAGCATTTTATATGTCCCCAGTAAAAATACGCTAGTTAATCTGTATTTTAAAAGATACATTGAATGGGATGTCTTTTAATAAAACAATGAATAGTTGTATGATGCACTTATTTACTAACTATGGTTGTAACTAGGGATATAAATGTTGTTTGGGATAGTGTTAAAAAAAAAATCAATGTTTAGTTGCTCCTTGACCCATATTTTATGAATCGATTATTCATCAGCATAATTAATTTATGTGGAATATGCATATTATTATGAATTTAATGTCTTGGATGGAAAATTTGAATGTAACTGGATAGATGTGATCTATAGATCTCAATGTCTTGACCATGACTAGATAAATACTTGAATATATATATGACATTTAGATTGATTACAAGTGAACCCCATCTTATTAAACAAATATTTAGATTTAAAACCATCCCATATGCAAGCTGGTAGGGTTGTCAATAGGGACTTGGACTTGTGGGTACCTGATGCGTCCAACCTGATTGTTTCGGGTCAGGTCTCATATTTTGGCCTGATAAATGGGGTCACTCCTTTTGGACCCAATTAAAAATTTAGTCTAGTTGGGTTTGGGTCCAATCCATGTGATAGACGCAACTGATAAAAGGCATGTTGGGTCAAGTTTCAATTAGTTCTAATAATAAAATTATATATATTTGACATATAAATTACCATATGAGAAGCAATCGAGTTTTTTAAGTCACACATAATTACTAAAGCTCCTTAAAACATGATATAGAGCGGGTCCTGGACAATTTCATGGCCAAGATGGATCAGAATAGGCACGGTCGACAACAGAAGTGATCTGGGTCATCAAACCTTAGATCGGGCGTATCTCGCAATCCGGAATGAGTTATCTGACGTAAAATATATGATTTTGGGGTAGAACGAGTTACTTTAGCTAATCAACCCCGCTACACCGGGTTGCGCAGCCCAGATTTGCGAGAAACCCCTTGATCGACGGTCGTTTCTCCATTTTAATTTTGTTTTTACTATGAATAGTAAGTTTTAGTTTGCTTATAGCTCTTCATCCGTTAGGCTTTAGGAGTTGTGTCCAACATGAAAAGTGCTTAGGATAATTAAGAGAACGGTTTGGTGAAGCCAAATAAGACACTTACTATTTTTAGCCGAAAACCTTGCGCACTAGTAGACATCACGACCGTCTATAAATAATAAGTTTACTATTTATATTAAGTCGCGGATTCTAGGAGTTTTAGTTGTAGTTTGATTCTGATTTCTTTTCTAGTCCTTGGTACCCTTATTTAAAGGATTGTGAACTCGTTTTTAGTCATTCATCAATTAATTTTGAATTTTATTAAAATTTATTTCTTTTCCTGCTTTCTTTCCTTATGGATTCGAGAAGTCTCTGTGAGGAGTCCAGAGAAGCTCCGTGGATTCGGAGTAGTTATCCTTGAGGAAGACGGTGATCGACCTCATCACGTTCATCCCTGCATCAAAACACCATCCATGTGTTGAAGTATCAAAGTAGCACAAGTGCATACAGTCTAAACCCTGCATGGGGTAAGCTAAACCAAGTAAATGCTTTTATTTGCTCCGAACCCGACTTAAAACCTACATTCAAAGTCAGTTCTGGGTCTTTAACAACTAGCCCCGAACCTACCAAGATCCAAACACAGTTAGCCCAGGTATGGTACTATAGGACCCAACCCGAGCCCAACCCATTGACAGTCCTACAAGCCCGTCCAGTCTAATTACATTAAATAAGTTGGCTTGGTCTGGCCCATCATGCTGGAGGTCCAGCCCAATCAGCTACCGGGCCTCAAAACTCACTCCCAAGCACATAACACGGCCCATTAGCATCAGCCAAAATCATATCCACACGGCCCAAAATCATGGCCATAGAAGAGATGGTCCAAGAATATATATATATATATATATATATATATATATATATATATATATATATATATATATATATATATATATATATATATATATATATATATGTGGGAAAAGGTACAATGCGCTCGAGCTCACGGCTTTGTCCCATGCAGTCGAGCTGTGTGGGCCTCACCCTGATGCCTTTCGAACATCTACCCCATCAGTCAGATGCGCCATTCTACCGTGGACCTAGGTCTCAAAAATCAAGTCAATCAGTGACTTTTTGGGCCACACCACATACAGAAGTTGAGAGGGGCCGTGCAACCATTAAAACATTCATAATCATTTTTGGGGCCCACAAAAGATGTGGTTTGCAAATCCAGCCCATCCATTATGTGTCTCCCACTTGTATGAGGGTTCAGACGAAGTTTCAGCAGCATTCAAAACTCAGGTGGGCCCCACCAAGTGCTTTTATATGTTTTAACGGTGTCTTCACATGATTTTAGTTGTTATGGCCCACCTGAGTTCCGTATATGGCTGATTTTTGGGATATCCCATTATTTAAAGGAGAACCATCAAATGCACGGTGTTGATGGTCGACATGCATCACGGTGGGGCCCACACAGCTCGACCTCACGATAAGCTTATCGTGAGCTCGAGCGCATAGTACCTTTTCCCTATATATATATATATATAGTGGCACGTGTGCCTCTCCACGTGCACCGAGCTGCCATGTGGCACGTGTCAGACATTCGAGATGTGCATCACTTAGGATCCACCGTACAAAAACTCAGGTTGCTTGATGATCAACATCGGTCTAAGAATCATGAATAGAACGAGACTTTAGCTAGATCTTCTACACAGTGGGTCCCAGCTGATGCACGGCTTCAATGTCCCCCAGGCAGGCATGTACGGCTGCAAATTTTTTTTTTTTTTTTTTTTTTTTTTTTTGCCTTTTAAAAAAAATCTGAGATCATGTGAGCTGCGTTTGAAGTTTGAACAATTTCGCCCCCAGCAATTAGTTTTTTTTCCAGGGGAGACCTTTGTACATACGAAGGATATGAGGGGAAATTTGAAATGAAGGTAGGGGTGTTTTAAGAACCTGAAAATATAGTCGTTGTCAGTTTAATGGTTTGGATTTCATCTAAAAAAGCATGCTTATGCAAGTAGCCGTTCTCCTTTTGCTAGTGTGTAACTCGCATAATGGCATGCAGTAAGGGGTGCAACAAAGGCTGTGTAGAGCCCACAATGATCAATGTATGAAATCCACTATATACATCCATTGCACCGATGTCAGCAAAAAATGAGGTGGATGTAAAACTTGCGTGGGCCACAACAAAGGAAAGTGGGGATGGGTTGCCAGCTATAGAAAACATCACTCTGCCAAACTTCCTCCGTGTGCACGTCCCCCACGTGGGTCTTTAATGGAAGTGATTATTTGGATTTAATTCACTATGGGCCTGTTTGGTAGACACCTAAAAACGAGCTCATCTCATCTTAGCTAATGGCAATTATGCATTAGAGATTATATTTTCTTTTAGTAAAGATAAAAAATAACCATGAGAATCAACACTCATGATCTCCAATACGTAAGTACAATCAACTAAGACGAGATGAACTCCTTTTCAGGCATCTATCAAACAGGCCTTATATATACATATATAGACACACAAACACACCAACATTTCAGTCACAAGAAAAGGAGGAAATAAAGATTCTCTAGTACAGACCTTTTACACCAGGAGAAACAGTAGTGACATTTTCAAATTCGACACAAAAACACAAGCTATCTGTAAATGTAGGTGATTGTTTAGCCAAACTCATCTGAAACTCCTGACAGGGAATTTACATATCCGCATTTGAAATCATACAGTTATGTACTTAAGAACAGCTGCACGGATCTTCTCCATGTACTCCGCCACTTGTTCCTGCAAGACAAACCAGGCGATTGGGGAATGAGCTAAACCAGCAAAAGCACCCTAACAGTCAATGAGGAAATAGCCCAATTGTCCAAACCTGGTCATTCTGGTGTGCACTCGCTATATTTTCATCGAGAAGGGCCAACAAGGACCTGTCGAGCTCATTCCGCTCAACCATATCAAGTAACTGCTCAGAAAAAAGTGCATTCTGTAAGTAGCACCATCTCAGCCATGGCAAAACCCCAAATCAATGATTGAAGGGTAGAGTGGACTTGAATGATCTCCAACCCTAGCGTGTGTATAGAATCCTTAGGTTTTCAGCTGTACTTTCAGAAGTTTACCTCAGGGGCCCCACTGTGGACTGACCATGTCCAAAAAATCTCCCTGATCAGAAAACCGTGCCCATCTAATCAATCATTGGAAAAATGGCAATGTCAGTCTTGGTCTGAAACGAAACAAGTCTCCGCGCTGATACAGACCAAGGTGGGGTGAGTCGGACTGGTTTCAGACCCCAGAAGAGGTGCACTAGGGAACAAACTAAGGGCCCGTTTGGATACCACCAAATAAGTTACTTTGTCTACTTGTAGCAGTAGATAAGTAGCTTATTTGAGATAAGTAAGTTTAGTTTAAGATAAATTATAAGTAACTTTTTTACTTAGAGGTACTTTATTCACTTCAACTTAATTAGTAGAAACTAAGATAAACTACTTTGAGGCATAAGTAGCTTATCTTAAGTAACTTACGATCCAAACGCCCCCTAAAATTCATGCATCTAATCTTTGACCTTTTTATCAGTTGAATGTGGACTATTGCTATTGCTGGCCATCATTCAAAGGGTTAAGAGTTGTCTTCCAAAGAGATTTTTGGGCATAGTTGATCCTCAATGGGTCTCATCAGATAGATGGTCCCAATCCAATCACCCTATCCATGGGCCAAAATTGAACAAGCCAAGGATGAGAGGAATCGAGGATATTGTGCATATGTTCAGGTGAGGATCATATGATTTCCTTGAGAGTAAAGCAGTAGCCTTTTCATACAGTTGCTTTCTTGTCCTCCGATTGCAATATCTTGGCTAGCCTTTGCTTTGCTAGTATAAGTTCAGACTGCATTTTATCATATGCTTCTGCAAAAGAAGGCAAGGAAAAATAAATGTTGTTCGCATATGAGGGGAGATAATTGTTGGGCAGCTGCCTTATGGATGACAACAGACCTGTTCCTTCTAGAAGAACTTTCTGCATCGCCTCCAGCTCAATCAATCTATCCTCCATGTCCTGCAAAAGCATCAGAACAGTCAAGAGTCGCATTCTACTCAACCATTCAGAGAATGTAAACTCAGACTTTGTTCTGAACCTTGGTTCTTGACACGGAAAATCGCAGTTGGCCCAGTTCGTTTTGCAGGTGTGTGAAAAATTCCTTGCCTAATCTGCATATCTCATGTGTTATGATATTTAATCAAAGAGGCAGGAAGAAGTAGCTTCAAAACATTGACAGTGAGGGATTGAGGTTGAATGAATGTGAACTGTGCAATCATTTGCAGTTAAGGATATGGAATCATTTGCAGGTAAGTACTGTGCTCCTTTCATATGAAATGAAAGAAAAAGTATAGTAATGACAATTGGCAAAATATGAAAATAAAATGCTTAAGCATCGAATTTGACCAATGTTACGATGATGCATCCCCCCCTTGTGCAGGTGGTATGGTGGGTAGGTGAAGCAGCGCTTTAAACGTGTGTGAGCAGATACACTTATATGGGGATATTTGGGGTACTCAGAACTCTCTCTGCCAAACCGTTCTATGTGCATCTCTCTTACCAATTCCCAGCTTCCCTAGTGCGTTTGGATGCACTGTTGAATTGAATTGAAATTTTTAGCCAAATAAAAGTTTACTGTAGTTTCCTCAGCATACATAGTGATGGATGAAATCCAAATTGCAATCAAGTTACTTTCAGGTTGGACTAGAAAGAAGGACAGCTGCAAGTCAAAAGCTATTTCCTCATTATTAATACTAGGGAACGCCATTAGCTTTTGTCATTTCCTCTTGATTAAACTTAATGTTTGCAATTCAATTTTCTTGTGCATCCAAACACAGCAGACAGCATTAGAGCTACATCATCCATCGCTCCATCAACATTTGACCACAAGAGAAGTTCTCATCGCGCCTTATAGCATAATTTCAATAACCTACATCCACTTGTCTAGCGAAAATGCACAGCTTCGTAGCTGTATGTACTTTTTAGTCATTAAAAAAATGTTCCTTCACTGGTCTCCTTGGCTCATATCAATATCAACTAGGCAACCAGATCTTCTGTCCAAACTAGCTCACCAGCCATAATGGCCACAGCTCTTTCATCTGATCAATTGGGGATACATGAACATTTGAGTAAGGTTCACTAATTTGAAAAGGTGAACAAGAAACAGAAGAATATATCAATGGACAGAGATGGACAGAAAAGTTTTAAGAAGAAAGAATCTGGTGAATAGTACCCAGAAAAGAAAACATAGCAGATTAAAATAGGATTATCAAATTATCAATTCAAATTGTTGATTTGTTCCAATTCATTAGGATTTCTCAATCCAACAATTACAATAAAAATCAAAACCTAGTTACATGTCTTTCTATTTTCAAGAGAGCAATACTGGCACTCTCTCTGCATAGATGGGTATTCCAAGGAAACACAATGGCTAGTTTGAAGCAAAGCTCCTTTTCAAACCAGCGGAACATGTGGAAAATATAAAATAAACAAACCCAAGTTTTAGAAGATATTAATAAAAACAAGCACTTCCCAAGAAATAACACAACAGACGTTTTGTCATCCAGAGTTTCTGTCAATTTGGTTAATGTGTTCTGCAGCTATCAACCTCTCACTTCCAAAGTATTTTAGGCAAATTACAATACCATTTGAGAGAAGGAGATTTGGCTTCCTTACAAGAGGAGATTCCCATTAAGAATTCATACAGAACCCTTGGGGCTTGGGCCCAGACAGCAAAGGTTGTGGGTTTCCTTCTATAGCAAGGGTTTATGGGTGATTTTGTAATAAAGAAAAAAAGGTCAAAGATAACTATAGGAGAGACTAAAAAACAAGCATGTGTATCCACAATCAGCTTTTCATATCTACCACAAGCATAAGTTGCCACAATACTAAAATGGTTTCTAAAAAAATCACACTAGCCAATCAGCATCCCTCACAAAGAGAGTATGCAATGTATACAAGCAACAATGCACAAAAACCATCCATACACAACAAAGTAGTGAAGTGCGCATGTTCAGTGACAACAATTCTTTGAGGGCATGACATCATTAACACAACAAAACAATACGAATTCCTTCACACACACACACACACAAAGAATGTGATAATCTGAAAACTATTTAGCAACATATCGTAAAATGGATAGGGTCCACACCTACACCGAACAAAAGTTCGACAGTAGCACACTTACACACAACCCCATATTGTGAAGTGAATGATTGGAGAAAACAAGATTAAATGGATGTCGGCAAGAAAGTAATTCAATAAAGAAAAAAGATAAGAAAAGAAGAGAGCCTCCAGTTCACTTTTCTTTTGTGCGGATTTGTTGGTGTTTGTCGTGTCAAAGATGCTTTAGACTACCTTCTAATGCTCAAAGTGTTTTTTATTCCACTAGTAAAGTTGCAACAAGTGTTAGTGAGTGATCACGATATTTTTCCATCAGGATTGTTGGGGTCATTTGGCTGTGGAAACCACAACTTATTGGAATTCATTTTCATAGGTCGAATAATTTCTTGCTTTTGAATGCCTGGGGGAGCATGGAAACACTCCTTGGAATATGTTTCCTTCATAAAGGCCATAATCCATTTCTTTTACAAAAGTTGGTTGGTTGTTAGAAGCAAGCCTTTCTCATAATGATATATATATTTTTTACCCCAGTGTGCCCGCCCCTGTTGAAGGCGAGACTACTCCCTGTGGATGCAAGCAATCACCTACAAACCATGTGCATCGGGAAAAGCATGGGAAGGGGAATCGAAACTGCGTTTGTGGGGAACAAATCCACGATGCTAGCCGTTCGCCCAAACCCCCTGGGGGTTCTCATAATGAGTTCCTTTAAATATTTAAAAATAATAATTCTAGAAGGTCTTTGTCATGGTTGGGTGCATGGATAAGAGTTGATAATCCTTGAATCTACAAGGTGAGAAATCTATAAAATGAAAAAGAAAAATAAATTCATATTATAGAATGGAAATTTGTTTACAACATAACTGATGGCCTTATATAAGCAGAAAAGGATGTCGACTCAAAACAGGAATCTTTCTTGAAATGGGAAAAAGACGTTTAATCCTATGCAAAATCGTAACTGACTCTTGGATGACCAAAACAAAGACTTTAGACCATAACCGGACTCTTAAAAATCTAAAAATAGCAAGAAAAGGTAACATACTAAAAATACTAAGTTTTGAACTTAAATGCAAATTTGAGCCAAAAAATGGCCCTTTTTTGAGAAATCACTCAGGGACAACCGACTCTGTTGTTGCCACGTCGTAGGGCTTGTCAATGGTTTTCCAATGACAAATTATACATGTGAATCCGATAACAGTTGCAAAGTTATGGCCATCAGAAGATAGTGTGCATTTAGTTGCCCAATTACAGTCCTTCCTCCCCAAATTCGTGATATCCTGGTGCTCCATCGAATTGTCCATGGCCCATTCCACACCAGTCCTAACCACCGATTGTTTATCCTCATCTTCAATGAAAACATAAGCTGATGATTCCAGTAAACACAATCCCAAATGCAAAACATGATAAAGAGTTTCCACTGATTTTAATTCCAAGATAAGCATTCTTTCCACCCCTGTATGATTACATGCATCCAAAGAACCAGTTCTCTCCCAATACCAATGTTTCTGTTTACGCTTAGGGTCCAACTTACTAAGAATGGCCATTCACTCTGACTGCCTAGCAAACCTTAAAACGATTTACACAGTTGCAACTTATAAATTACAATATAAATAAATTGTACATCCAAACATACCCCTTAGCTAGCTGATAATCATAGATTTTACTGAATTAGAGTAAAGACACTGATCCAAAGAAGAATTTCAGATGAGGGTATGGGAATTCTTACCTGGGCCTCAACCTGGCAATCTCGAATTCGAGCTCCCGAGCTTCGGTGTCGAGGAAATACTCAATCAGCCCTGCAGCAGTGTCGGGCACAACACGAGACTACACAAGATAATAAATAAATAAATAAAATATTAAAATTTCAAATAAAATAAAGAAATGGATTGGGTGGAACGGGGAAACCCATGCCTGTCGAAGAGCACGGCGGCGCTCTCGTTCTTCGCGGACTTGGCGGGTGAAGGCTTCACGGGCATCGACGTCCTTCTCGAGCCGCTTCTGGAACTCTCTTCGAGCTATGTGGCCGGCCTGGGGCGGGCCCAACAGCCCTTCTGGGTCCTTCCTTTGGAGAGTCAACGAAGAAGAAAATGGACATTTGTGGTAAGGAGAGAGAGAGAGAGAGAGAGAGAGAGAGAGTCAGTCACTCACCCATCCAATGCACGCTATTCTCCGCCTCGACGGACAGCTTGTTCTCAATTTCGTACTGCGACCGATGGCGCTCGCACTAGCGATGCTGAGAGCGGCCATCTCTCTTGAGAGAGGAGCTAAGTGAACAGAGGAACTTAGCTCTCTCTGTTTTTCTCTTTTTGGATATGGTGCGGACCGGAGCCCCCATTGTACGCAGCGGGTCCAACACCCGTGCTCTGTGGGGTCCACCTCGTTGTTTTTGTGTGACATCTACTCCGTCCATAAGGTGCCCCTATCGATGTTAGGCGCTAGGGAAATACATTAGCCCCGGTCGAAATGTAGGAGCAATGAGGATACGCCAACCATCGGTGGTGCCCACCACGGTGTTCTTGTTCCATCCAAACCATTCATCAGGTGCGCCTCATCAAGATGAAGATATGAGCATATAATTCAAAGATCAGCCTGACCTGACTCAGTTCGGCCCACGCCCTATGAACTCAGGGCGTGATTTTACATTTCTCCCCTATTGTAGCTCATTGGATTTTTGGATATGCCTTTATTATTATTATTATTATTATTTAACGTACGGTGAATGTGCGTGGTATCACCTTCTGGACGACTGGGTTTCACAATACGGTGGGCCAAACAGGTCCGGGTGCTTTACGTCCATATGACTTTTACGTTATCCTTTGCTCTTTTCCGCTTTGCTCGCGCACATGTGCCTTTTCACGTGGAACAAATACTGACCTGTCACTTGTGGAACATCTGGACTGTTCGTAATGTGGGCCCGGTAGTAGAGATGATTCGAATGGTAGATTCACTCATAAGATGGGCCACACTTGACACTTGTAAGTTGGAAGTGGGCTCTTGTCGAGTTATTTCAAACCGGCTGTTGTCTCTGTTCGGTATGGATAATTTCATTAGTGGACTGGGACTATTTTTCTGGGCCAGATCATCTGGACTGTGGGTCCATGTTGTTCGTGGTTCAGATGTTTTCCACACGTGCTGTTCTTGCACATGTCCTGCATGTATAGGTGCCTGTGGAGACGCCCCATTTGGGTATTTATATCTCGATACAGGAGAATGATTCGTTGCCAATCGTAATCATGGACTCTATGGTACACTTGTCACACGTATATTGTATCAGGACCGTCAAACCTCAAACCTGATATGGATGGGCCTTAGCACAACAATTGCATAAGTTGATTGGTCCATTCCACCCATCCAATGAGAAGACTTTTGACGATGACGGCATCCAGTGGGGAAAAAAGCTTCAATCAACGGCACTGAGCATCTGAAAAGTTTCAATTCGAGGCATATAAGTCGGATAATGGTAATAGGAAAACAAGGGTAGGGTCGGCAATGGGCCAGGTACGCCCAATAGGAATCTAAACTCAACTTGACATGGTGTCCACCCAGCCCAAATCCAATTATCTCATATATTATATATAAAATATATGCCCAGAGATCTACTGAACTTATAATTAATATTTACTATTTAATAAAAATAATTACCACTTTCTAAAAAATACGCACAGGCTTATAAAGGAAAATTAAAGTATTAAATGTGTACAAAGGCTGCTCAATTATAAGTGAAATTTACATACGAAAACTTTTCTTTTTCTTTTTTCAAAATTTAAGTCACAAATGAATAACTACAATTTAATAGGCCTGAAATAAGTATGGCTATGTGTACCCTTGTACTTCTTATTCCATGACCTTCATTTCAATGTTCCCAGCCGGATTGTTGATCTTCAAATGGAAGGTGAGATGAACCATATGGTCTGGGAAGGGTAGCCATGCATTTGTCTCCTTACTTTTATTTAAGTTGTATAATTCCACATTTTCTACCAGAATTTGTTGCCTTAATAGCTTAGAAGGATTATTGGGCCTTGGTTTATGGCTCATTGGCAGATACTCTTGTCTATCTTAGGTTTGAATGCCCATGTGGAATCTGTAAAAGAAGAAGAAGAAGAAGAAGAAGAAGAGAGAGTTTAGAAGGATCCTTGAACACAAATCATCGAATGAGGCTGACATGGGCTTAGCAAAACATAGACACGTTTATATGTGTGTGTGTATCTAAGTGGCCAGACCGGGCATACCTTTAGCCCTATTTCCTTCTAAGACCTAATTGGGTTAGGTCAATGGAGCCTGACCGAATTATAATTAAGGGGGTCAACCGAGTTGGACCTATCAGGTGTGGGCTTCATGAATTTTAGGTCGGGCACATGGTAATGGGTTTAGGGTCAGGTTTAAGCTATATTCTTGCCCTGTTCAGTAAACAAGTTGGGCTCAGGCCAACCTGACCGACCATGGATCCAGCCCATTGCAAGCCCAACTTAGGCCTTGGGTAAGTCCAAGTGGGCGTGGCTAGTACGAGCTAATCCTGGCCAAGCTCACTTTAAGCACATATGGGCTGCGCTTTGGGGTCCATAGGTCGGACCCGTGCATGAAGTTTCAGGCCCAATTACTGAAAGGCCTTGCCCATGTTGAGTAAGGCACAAACAATAGCCCGATGCCCCCAGACTTGGTCAGAATTATGGATCAGGCACTTGGCTAGTGGGATCAGGCCGGGCTTCCCCTCATTACTTACACACTGGGTTTGTAGAACACTAGGCCCAGAACAAGCACGCCCATTTACTTTAAAAACTGTCCGAATTTTAAAAATATCGGTTCACTCAACATGTGTGACCGAACGAACGAGTGAACCGGTTGTGGATTAAACCTCAGTGGTGAAAAGATGTGGCGAGATGTGATTAGTAGGGGCAGCTATCAGCGACGGTCGACCGTATACGGACTCAGTCTAAAAACCTTTAAAAAGGGCCCATGTGCATATCTGACAGCACACAGCCCCATCAATCACAACTTACCATGTCATTTCACCGTTGAGTTGGTGTACGTGCCTAATAATCGCATTGCCCAGTCATAAAATAATTGGGCACGTAATACGTTGCTTGGACGTCTCCAGCTTGCTAGGTTGGCACGTGTGATTCCATATGCAGTTGAAGGTCGGTACAGCTATTGGAAGTTTATATTCCATAAGACCCACTGCTTTGGTCTTAAATCGACGCACGACTTGCCTAAGATGGTGAATCGGTTGGCCTTTCTAGGTGACTCGCAGCATCGACCTAGACTGGGTAAACGCACGCTATAAATTATTGAAATATAATATTGTAGAGCTAGTGCGGCCGGAATAACGTAGAGCTCCAATCACAAAGCACCACCTAGCATATTAAATGTAGAAAAATACAGGAAACGACGTGGCGGAACCAGAAGAACCGGAATATGATAATTGATTAATCCATCTCTCTTCAGTACACGTGTAAGAGTAATGTAGTAACCTAATAGGGATGGTTGGTCTCGGACATTTGCTCTTATTAGACAATCCTATCCATCTGATCTATGTCCATTAAAGGGATTGTGTGTGTGTGTGTATATAAATAATAATAATAATAATAATAATAATAATAATAATAATAATCATTTAAAGGTCAAATATGCAGTGGATTAACCATAGGAGAATCATTGCTTGGGATTAACTCGTGGGCTTTATTTTTAAAACATAAGCCATCTGATATGTATTCTGGGTACGTAACATCCTGCAAAGTGCATCGTCGAGAAAGGGAGCGGATTAGGTGAGACCCTGGATCCACAAGTTGGGTGGAACCCTGACTGTGGGGCTCATGGTGATGTATGTGCCTTAAATCCACATCATCCAGCCGTTTTGAAAACTATTATAGGACTTGATTCCACAAATGAAGCAGATCCAAATCTACGTGGACTATACCACATGAAATAGTAATGATTGAATTCACATCGTTAAAAATTTTATGGGTGCTAACTAAATGTTTATTTGCCATCCAATATATTGATGAGGTGACAAATATCTTGATGAAGATACCACACAAATATCAGGTTAATGCAAAGCTTTGGTAGCTCATAAGAAGCTTTTAATACCACTATTTCCTGTACCATGGTATACCTGAGATTTAAATTTGTTTCGTTTTTTGGATCATGCCCTAAAGTAAGCTTTCAATCTGGATGGACACCGGGAATGTGGTCACATATCACAGTGGCCCCAAAGTCACGGGTCACACCCACAGTAGTCGATCCTGGTCTCACTTAATCCACACCATCGAGAAATGGATCTACTATATGATTTTTTTTTTTTGGCTCCGTTGTATCATCTTACCAAATCTTTAATTTGGCCTTCACATGCTAAAAGAGGTAATTTAAAGTGGCTCTACCTTATTCCGGCTCTACTATGCTCTTTCGCTTCTCTCACTAAGATATTCCAAAGAGGAAGCCGATTAGGTGTGGCCCGGCCTCACCCAATACGGTGTGGCCCACCTCAATGTATGTTTTCTACATCCTTTCTGTACATCCGTTTTTTCAGATCATTTCAACGCATGAGCCCAAAAATGAAGTAGATCCAAATCTCATGTGGACCATGCTATAGGTAATAGTGGTGATTGAAGGTGGGCATTAAAAACTTCCTAAGGCTGATCATAATCTTTGTTTTCGGTAATCTTTATTTGCCATCCAACTTATTTGTTTTTACATATCATTTCAACCCATGAGCCCAAAAAAAAACAAATATATGCTTGATTCAAAAAATTTGTGGCTTGTGAGAAGTTTTTAATGGACAATCACCACTGTTTCCTATGGCATGGTACACCTGAGATTTGTATCTGTTTAATTTTTGGAATCATAAAACAAATATCAACTTAATCCAAAACTTTGCTAGCCCACAAGAAATTTTTAATGATGAGGCCACCATTTCTTCCTATGGAATGGTCTACATGAGATTTGGATCTGCTTCAATTTTCGATTCATGACTTGGAATTATCTAAAAAAATAAATGGACAGTGTGGATATAGAATACATATATCAAGGTTGGCCCCACAGTAAGGGCTGCACTGTTTTTGGTCAGGCTGCTCCCTCTAAAGAGTGGGGTGAAAGTGAATAATCGTAGAGCGCCACGTGTCATATTAAAAGCACTTTGAAACAAAAACACAGGATTTTTTTAACACAAAAACATATTACATTAAAATACATAACACGAAAATACAGGATTATTTATCTGCTAGGTGGGCGACTTGGATGAGAACATTATACCAGCTCTACCTTAGGATTCTCCAACGGTTCCTGTCCAATACAGCTGTGTGTAGGGCTGCCTGGATTTTGAAATGGTCACGCCTTCCAGATGGCCTGGGAATTAGATATGTACAATCTTTTGTGTGGTATAGATGAAAATCATAGGAAACTATGGTGAGGGTTTAGTCCAGTGGCCGGTCGGATGTAAATGTTCTTTTTTGGCTAGAAATATAATTACAGGTGAACTCGGGTCATAGTAGGAAACATGCGAAGTGATTGGGACTGCTCATATGGTGGGCCACCCGTGGATAAGCTGTATCCTAAAGGCAGCGGGGTACAATAGGGACCAGAATCCACTATAACATCTGTTGTACCTCATAGGTGAGATACATGAGCTCCGTGGGACCCAAATTGTTGTACGTGTGACATCCATCCGTCTATTATATGCGCCTTCTCATTTCCACCGTGTAAACTGAAAATCAGCTCCATCCAAACTTCGAGTGGAATACACCCCCAGGAAAAATGTAAAATCACACTTAAAACCACTTCGTTCAAGGTGTGTGGCCTCACCCGAGTTTTGGATCAGTTGAATTTATGATTGCCTGTTCAATTGGGTGATGCACGCCTGATGAACGGGTTGGATGGAATGTGCGACCATAGCGGTCCCACAAAGAAACCACTGTTGGCATCCCCTCCCCATTGGTGTCTGTACCATGGCCCACCTAAGTTGTGGATCTGACTGTTTTTTTCCCTCAGTGCCTAATACTGAGGGGCCCACCTGATGAATAGAGTGGATGTCACACCTCAAAAAAATATAGTGGCCCCATGGATTTGGTTGTTTTACCCAGTGCCTTGAATAGGTGTTGTAAAATATTCTAATCCATTCAATAGGCAACTAGGCGATCCAAGCATAACGCACGTATTTTTTTTAAAATAAAATTTAAAATTTAAAATTTTTAGTTTTAAACTTTAACTGGGAAAGATATTCACTGATCTTGTCATCCTTCCTCTTATAGCCCGTTATACAAAATTCTTCGCATCTCGTAGTTTTTTAACCAACTTTCCTTTTTAAAAAAATGAACGTAAGAGAGAGTAAGAATTCTATCAAAATTGAAAGAACCAATGAAAAATTAGTAGAAAAAAATATGGAAGAGAAAGTGGGATGGAGAAATTTCTTTGGAATTCATTTATTCAGGTAAGTAATTTATATTATTTTTCTTTATTTTATTTATATAATATGTAATTTGGCATGATTTACAAATTGAATGAATTTGATCAATCAAACATCCATTGTATAGTTTAATTAATTCATGTAAAAAGGTATACACATGACGTGCTAAAGTATATAACATGAGATTTTAAGTTATGTGTATAACTTTAAAGCTAATATGTAGAATGTGATATTTAATTTTCATGATAGACAGCGATCAGTATGATTCGTACTGTTCATGAGTGTTATAAGAATTAATTATATAATATTTTTAAGAATCAGATCGATTCGACACTTTAATGGACCGTACTGGTCATATATCTATTAATTTTCTTCCTTAATTTAACGAAAAAGAAGAAGAAGATGAAAGAATAATTTTCTGCGCAAGATACAATTTGATATAGAGAATTATACGATATATTTTGAAATCTGTGATTAAATCATTACCATTCATTAGTACCTTAAGATTAAAATAAATTAAAGTTTTAAATTCTAGACAGATCAGACTATTGGATGAGCAATATCGATTTGAATAAATGATAACTAATAAATCATACGTTTTATTCATTATGTGTAATCGTAAGATTTAAAGAAAATTTTTATTTATGTAATTTTAGGAAGTTATAATTCAATTCAAACCGTTGGATCAGGGAAACATCTCTACCACATCAATGTAAGTGATCTGATGCGTTTTCCATCCATCAAGTTACAATAGATGAATTATTTAATGTATTGTATTATTATCATGAATTAATTGTCTGATTTAATTGACATGATTTAATTGTCATGTATTTTTACTAGATTTAAAGGACTGTGATTTTTGTATTAATAATGATATGATTTGATTAATGTTTTAAACTATATTGATTCAAATATGACAATCGAAATAACATATACAATACATGATTCATGATTACATGGTGCATCTATCAATTGCATGCACAACACGTGCTTGATTCATGGGGGACCTCCGTGGATGGTATATCTTGATAGAATCGTCAACAGAAACCTACCATACTAGTGAAAGCCTACTCAAGGAGTAGATGCGGGCATTGCGTAGGTACTTAAAATTTGGGTCGTGACACCAACGATTGAAAAATGACTACTTAAAAGCAATGGCCAGCTTTCAACAATAGAATTCTCTCGTATCGTTTTCATTTTGAAACTATATCAGTATTAAGTATATGGAAAAGATATGGAGTCCATTTGGGTAAAGGATTCTACATAATTAGAACTAAATTTAATCCTAGTTTTAGTGAGCCCCACATACTGTGGAAAAAAACCTGCCCATGATCGATGTTGGCCTAATAAAGTCATAAAAAAAATAGCTAAATAAAAAACTTGTGGGTCATAACAAAAATAAGAGAAAAGGTATTGAGACTTATGTAGTTAGGTCATATGTTTACATTCATAGGATAATAATAAACAATTTTTTCTTTTCCTAAAGTAAGAGAATAAAAATAAAAGGTGTACATTTCTCTCACTCTTTTATTGTATAAGAAATCTTTTACTAATAATTTTTCAGAAGATTAATTCTCTTCAAAGATTATGAGATGCATGTTACATATGTTGAAACAAGTGTATATATATATATATATATATATATATATATATATATATATATATATATATATATATATTGTTAGCTTGTTAGTACACCTACTGTAAGTTCACGCTTCACTGTTAGCCACCCCATTAAGGAATCGATATCAAGACCTCAGTGCTAAAACAAGTTTGATTACATGTTAAAACATGCTTAAAATAATCTAGATGATCCAACAATGGTAGGACTAAGTCATGAGTGATTTAGATCTAGTTTGCTTGTGCCAACTTAGGCCTATGAGCGGTTGAAAACCAATTATCTAATAGTATAGACATTGAATCATTAATGGTAGCGTTTGACTTAAGTTTAATCATTTGTGTGATGTGTACATATCAGGCGTGCTAGAGTTGAATTCGACTTGAATCGAAATGAATGCCTTGTGACCCCCAAGCACCGAAATAAATCAATTATGATCGAATTTGTGCATATCAGCCATCTATCCAGCCATTAATTATGAAGAATTAGGCAATTAACGAATGAGAGAGTTCATCATTCCAATAAGTTCATTTTGTCTTCGAAAAAGAGACTTTCAATTAAGTGTGTGATAACTTACACTGTTCAATAATAATATGATATTGCTTAAAAAGATAAAATAAGGTCAAATTTTATAATATTAATGTATGTTTAAAGTAATTAAATTAGCTGAAAAGGAAAATAAAAAGAAAGTAAAAAAAATGATGACTAATGACAATGTATTTATTATCTGCCAAAATACCAACCTTTGTAAGGAAAAAGGTTGTCGAGCACAAAAGCTGCATGACTGGCTCAATTAACTTCATGGTAAAATGGTCGTTGGAGATGACAGTTGTGCATCACGCAACTAAGCTTCGGTATATGAGATAATCTTGGTTCATATGAAAATTTGTTGCTTGTTCTCTCTCTCGATTGGCTTTGTAGCAAGGCGATTGTTGTGGTAGCTGCATGTTTATTATGCCGGACTTGGTTTCATGTCAAAATAGTCAATGATAGACGAATCTTGGACAATTCGTTCATCACACAGTTGGGCTTCATGGTGAGATGGTAATTAGGAATGACAGTCTATTTGTTACCTCATACGACTCAGCTTTGTAAGTGGGTTGGTGATTAGATAATTAACTATTTTTTACTAAGTCACATACTTCATGAATAGAATGTGAGTGAGGTGACAACTTATTCGTCACTTTACGTTTTCATATTGGGCAAGATATTCATGTGAATTGCTATCCATTCGTTACTTTGAACCTTCCTCGATAAGCAAGGCTATTGTAATTTGACTACTTGTTCGTCGTTTGACTGGACTTCATGACAACACAACCATAGTTAAACAATGTCATATTCGTTGCATCGACTAAACCTTGTGATGAGATGGTTGGTGAAATCTCCAAGCACGTAGTAAGATGGCCCTGCTAATCATTCGTTCAAGACGGAGATCTTACTAGGTTCAATAATATAATCATGGACATAGAATAACAAAGCTAACAAATTCTAATCTAATTGATCTCGACTAGTTTGCATTATGGTGTTAGCTAACAATGGAAAAGTAAGATTGAATAATAATAATAATAATAAGTGTTTATGGTGGACAAAGAATAATTAACATGGTGTTGAAAGAGTAGTGTTGCATTAGTAGTGGTATGTGTCCTTAACTCTTCATTCTTTGTTGAATTTATAAAAATGTAAGACATTTCTTAGAGTCGCATATTGGAATTGACTTCTGTAATCTTTTTTAATTTAATTGGTTAATTAGAATATGTGGCCAATTATACTATTGTTTCAAGACATGTCTTTAAGATTCTTCTACTATTGGCCAATTATTTAGCAAGCTAGACTAATTATATTTTTATCTTAGGATGAGTCTTTATATTCTTTGTTAAATTAACTTACTTATGGATGCATAAGCCTAAAAATGAGATAAATCTAAATCTCAAGTATACCACATCATGTGAAATAGTGGTTATTGGACGCCCACCATTAAAAACCTTTCGGGCCACAAAAGTTTTAGATCTAGCTGATATTTTTGTTTTTCCTTGGGTAGGTGTATCTGATCCATTAAACAGGTTAGATGGCAAGTAAATATTACAGTGGTTCTTAGGAAAATTTTAATGGTGAGTGTTGAATCACCATAACTTTCCATGAATTGGATCTACCTCAATTTTAAAAGATCATACACTAAAATGAGCTCGTAAAATGACTAAGCAAAGTGGATAACACACGTACACAATGGTGGGTCCACATAGCGTTTCCAGCACCAACCAGTACCGGGTGAACACCCGGAAGCATGGATTTAAGATACCTCATTTCAACACATATACTAATCGAAGAATGAGTGAAAGATACCACGCTTCAACACCGAGGTCTTGACATCGATTTACTAGTGGGGGTGGCTAACAGTAAACTGACAGTAGATGAACTAACAAGCTAACCAGAAAAAAAAAAAAAAAAGAGGCCTAATCGAAGAAATTACTTGGTCAACGTTTGGCAAGCACGGTGAAAGGGCAAAATTGTTATTTACCTCTTGTTTACCTAGCAACGGTAAAATTGAGCTTTTCCCTTTTTCTCACCGTCGGTAGTTGAATTTGAAAAATTAGCTTAACCAAAATATCTACCACCGCATGTTTGAAGCTTCAATCAAGGAGATGTTTATTGCCACCGTGAGGATGGAATTTAAATTGGATCTTTCTTATTCTCAAGACCAGATCGATTGGACATCTTGACCTGTCAATAAAAAACGTGGACCATCAACTCTTTTCATTTTAACCACCCATTTCTTTGCCATCAGCCGGGGTAACGACCCTTTGACTTTTGTCTTTGACCAAAGGACCATCCTGATGGGTTCAACATTTATATAGTTTATGGTGGGGTAAATACATGCCTCGTGTGCAGTTGTGCTGTCCTTGCGTTTGATGGCCTACTTTGACCAAGTATCAAAGTTTTGAGTTTTGCCAGCCTCATGGTTCTCAATGAACGAACAAGATCACACCAACCGGTGGCCAAACAACCTAGCAATTGTTCAGGACATCTAGATCATGAAACAAGTGGGTCCCACCGTATAGATCATGTGACCCAGAAATCAGACGGGTCAACCATCAAGTAGGCCACGTGTGTCTTAAGTGTTTGGTATATACGGTCAATTGACCCCAAGATGAGTGGATAGTGGACCGGCTTTGTTCTTTGGACCTGATTATCTTCGCTAATGGTCAATCACCATGATTTCCTATGGCATAGTCCACCCGAGATTTATACCCGTTTCATTTTTGGACTTAAGAAACAAACATCAACATGGTCCAAAACTTTTATGGCCCACGGGCAGTTTTTAATGATGGGACCTTAAATCGCCATTTCTTCCAGTAGTACGATCTACATGAAATTTGGATTAGCTTCAATTTTAGATCCATGACCTGAAATTATCTGAAAAAATAGATGGACAACGTGTTTAATACATATATCAAGGTGGCCCCACAGAAAGGGCTGCACTGGCTGCTCCCTCTATAGAGTGGGGTGAAAGTGAATACTCGTAGAGTGCCATGTGTCATATTAAAAGCACTTTGAAACAAAAATGCTGGATTTTTTTTAACACAAAAACATAGGCTTATTATATTAAAATACATGACACAGGATTTTTTATCTGCTAGGTGGGCGACTTGGATGAGAACATTATTCCAGTCCTACCTTAGCATTCGTCAACTGTTCCTGTCCAATCAGCTGGTGTGTAGGGCTGCCTGGATTTTGAAATAGCCACGCCTTCCAGACGGCCTGGGAATTAGATATGTATAATCTTTTGTGCGGTATAGATGAAAATCATAGGAAACTATGGTGAGGATCGAGTCCAGTGGTCGGTCGGATGTAAATGTTCCTTTTGGCTAGAAATATAATTGGGACTGCTCATATGGTGGGCCACCCGTGGAAAAGCTGTATCCTAAAGGCAGCGGGGTACAATAGGGACCAGAATCCACTAAAACATCTATTGTACCTCATAGGTGAGATACATGAGCTCTGTGGGACCCAAATTGTTGTACGTGTGACATCCATCCGTCCATCATATGCGCCTTCTTATATCCACCGTGTAAACTGAAAACCAGCTCCATCCAAAGTTCGAGTGGAATACACCCCCAGGAAAAATGTAAAATCACACTTAAAACCAATTCGTTCAAGGTGTGTGGCCTCAGCCGAGTTTTGGATCAGATTGAATTTTTGACTGCCTATTCAATTGGGTGATGCACGCCTGATGAACGGGTTGGATGGAAGGTGCAACCACAGCGGTCCCACAAAGAAACAACTGTTGACATCCCCTCCCCATTGGTGTCTGTGGCATGGCCCACCTAAGTTGTGTATCTGACTGTTTTTTGGCCTCAGTGCCTAATACTGAGGGGCCCACCTGATGAACAGAGTGGATGTTGCACCCAAAAAAATAGAGTGGCCTCACGGATTTGGTTGTTTTACACAATGCTTCAAATAAGTTTTGTAAAAGATTCAATAGGCAACTAAACGATCCAACACTTGAAACATGAACACCTAAAAGCAATGGCCAGTTTTCAACAACACAACTCTCTCATATGGTTTTCATTTTGAAACTACATTATTATTAAGTACATGGAAAAGATATGGGTCCATTTGGGTAAGGGACTCTACATAATTAGAACTAAATCTAATCTTAGTTTTAGTGAGTCCCACATATCGTGGAAAAAACCTGCACATGATCTATGCTAGCCTAGCAAAGTCATAAAAGAAAATAGTTAAACAAAAAACTCGCGGGTCACGACAAAAGTAAGAGACAAAAGGTATTGAGACTTATATAGTTAGGTAATATATTTACATTCAAGGGATAATAATAAATAATTTTTTCTTTTTCTAAAATAAGAGAATAAAAAATTAAAAGCTTACATTTCTTTCACTCTTTCATTGTATAAGAAATCTCTTATTAATAATTTTTAGAAGATTAATTCTCTTTGAGGATTATGAGATGTATGATCGACCTTCTTTTCTATTATATATTAAATATCTTAAAACAAGTTTGATCGCATGTTAAAACATGCTTAAAATAGTCTACATGATCCAACAATGGTAGGACCGAGTCATGAGTGATTTGGATCTTATTTGCTTGCACCAACTTAGGCCTACGAGTGGTTGAAAACCAATGATCTAATAGTCTATATGGTTGAAAACCAATTATCCAATAGTCTAGATGTTAGATCATTAATGGTGGTGTTTGGCTTATGTTCAATCATTCATGTGATGTGTACATATTGAGTATGCTAGAGAATGCAGCTTGAATCGAACTGAATGCCTTGTGACCCCAAATACTGAAATAAATCAATTAAGATTAGATCTGTGCATATCAACCATCTATCAAGCCATCAATTATGAAGAATTAGACAATTAACAAATGAGAGAGTTAATCCTTCTAATAAGTTCATTTTGTCTTCTTTTTTTTTTTTTCTTTTTTTTTTTTAAAAGACTTTCAATTAAGTGTGCAATAATTTACACTGTTCAATAATAATATGATATTGCTAAAAAAGATAAAATAAGGTCAAAGTCTATAATATTAATGTCTAAAGTAATTAAATTAGTTGAAAAGGAAAATAAAAAGAAAGTAATATTGATAACTAATGACAACGCATTTATTATCTGCTAAAATACCAGACTTTGTAGGGAAAAAGGTTGTTGAGCACAAAAGCTACATGGCCTGCTCAATTAGCTTCATAGCAAAATGGCCAGATGATAGTCGTTCATCACACAACTAAGCTTCGTTATATGAGACAATCTTGGTTCGCATAAAAATTTGTTGCTTGTTCTATCTCTCGACTGGCTTTGTAGCAAGGTGATCGTTGTGGCAGATGCATGTTTGTTATGCTGGGCTTCATTTCATGTCAAGATAGTCAATGACAAACGAATCTTTGACAATTTATTCATCACATAGTTGGGCTTCTTGGTAAGATGGTAATTAGGAATGACAGTCCATTCATTACCTTGTACGACTGAGCTTTGTAAGTAAGTTGGTCGGTGATTAGACAATCAACTATTCCTTATTCAGTCACATACATCATGATGAGAAAGTGAGTGAGGTGATAATTTATTCGTTGCTTTACGTTCTCATTTTGGACAAGATAATCATGTAAACTGCTGTCCGTTCGGTACTTGGAACCTCCCTTTGTAGGCAAGTTTATTGTAATTTGACTACTTGTTCCTCGTTGGACTAGACTTCATGACGAGACAACCATAGTTAAACAATGGCATATTTGTTGCATTGACTAAACCTTGTGACGAGATGGTCGGTGAAATCTCCAAGCAAATAGTAAGATGGCCCCCGCTAATCATTCGTTCAAGACAAAGATCTTACTAGGTTCAATAATGTAATCGTGGACATAGAATAACAAAGCTAATTTATTCTAATATAATTGATCCTAGCTAGTTTGCAGCATGGTGTTAGCTAACAATGAAAAAGTAAGATTGAATAATAATAATAATAATAATAAGTGTTTACGGTGGACAAAGGATAATTAACGTGGTATTGAAAGAGTAGTGTTGTATTAGTACTGGCATGGGCCCTTAACTCTTCATTTTTTTTTGTTGAATTTATAAAAGTATAAGATGGTTTGTTAGAGGCTCATAGTGGAATTGACTCCTATAATTTTATTTTTTTAAAATTTAATTGGCTAATTAGAATATGTGGCCAGTTATACTTCTAATTCAAGACATGTCTTTAAGATTCTTCAGCGATGGCCAATTATTTAGCAAGCTCAACTAATTACATTTTTATCTTTGGATGAGTCTTTATATTCTTTGTTAAATTAACTTACTTATGGATGCATGAGCCTAAAAATGAGATAAATCTAAATCTTAAGTAGACCGCATCCCGTGAAACAGTGGTTATTGAATGCCCACCACTAAAAACCTCTTGGGGCCACAAAAGTTTTGGATCTAGTTGATATTTTTGTTTTTCCTTGGCTAGGTATACCTAAGTGTTGAATCACCATTACGTTATGTGAATTGGATTTACCTCATTTTTTCAAGATCATACACTAAAATGAGCTCCTAAAATGAATAAGCAAAGTGGATAACACACATACATAATGGTGGGGTCCACATAGCTTTTCCAGCACCAACCAGTACCGAGTTTCACCATGAAGCTGAATTTCCACATGTTCGGCAAGGCCTAATCAAAGAATGAGTGAAAGATAGCTCGTTTAAACACCGAGGTCTTAGTATCGATTTCCTAGTGGGGGTGGCTAATAGTGGAGTATGAACTTACAGTGGGTGTACTAACAAACTAACCAAAAGTATATATATATAAACAAAGGCCTAATCGAAGAAATTACTTGATCAACATATGACAAGCATGGTCAAAGGGTAGACTTGTTATTCTCCTCTTGTTTACTTAGCAACGGTAAAATTGAGTTTTTTTTCTTTTTCTATAAGACCCGTATCCTACTCTGTACTGTTCTATAGGCTTCTGCGGTCCTCCCGGTCGAATTTCGGCAACTTGTGATTTATAATTGGCAGTCACGCGCGACATTGAGTCATATTCCATATTTTAGAGTCGGCTCGACTCGAGACTTATACCCTAGCGACCGCACCATCGCCACGGTTCTGACGTCGCGTATTACGCACCGAGGCAATACCCAGGACAGAAGATGTGGGCCAGCGTTCAGTTCGAGAAAACGCCGCGCATTTGTAATTCCAAGAGAATCTCTACAACATGTCAAATCAACCCCTCCCCTAAAGTCAACTCTCTCCCTTACAAACCCATCCCTTACATGTCAAGTACCCATCACCCATCACTCACACCCATCCCTCTCTCTCTCTCCCTCTCATTCTTTCTCTTTCATCCTCCAAGTAAGAAACCATCCATGGCTTCCATGGAGAAGCTAGGTGTGACCCACCTTTCTACCATCAAATTCAACCCTTGGATCATCATCTCAACCATTAAAAATGTCTCCTTGGAGCTCTAGAGTGCATAGGCGGAAGAAGGAATAGGCGATCAAAGGTGGGTGCTTCTGTCTCTCTCTTTCTCTCTCTCTTGTATGATGTCCTGTGGCCGCCACGGTGCAAGATAATCTTGACCAACCGATCGTAAGGCCCACCTTGTAGCGGGTTCATTGGACGGCTAAGATGAAGGGAAAACACAAATATCATGTTGTCCCAAGTTGGTGGGCCACGTACACGTGAGACCCACCACAATGCCTGTGTTGAATTCCACCTGTCCAGCGTCCAGGGACGCTGTATGTGCCCAGCCGCCGTGGGGCGTGCCTAATAGGGAAGTGCGAACTGACGTTGGGTGTATTAACCCACTGAGCTTGGGGGTGGGCTGCTCATGCAGGCCCAACCGTGATGTATAGATTAAATCCATGCCGTCTACCTTATTTTTCAGCCCGTTTTAGGTGTTGATCCGAAAAATGAGGCTAATCCAGAACTCTAGTAGGCCACACCGTCTAAGTAATTATTTTAATAGTGAGAAATTGATAGGGCCCACTGCGATGTTTTTATACATCAAACCTACCCAATATCAGGCTTGTCAGACCCGTCTTGAGCTAAGGAATCCAGTCGACGGACTGAATTCCCTTGATGTGGGCCCCACCTACCAAAAAATTATAATAATTAAATAATTACATAGTAGACGCTGCTGCTGTCAGCGTCCAGATGACGCTGCAGCAAGCAGCGTCCGCAGCTCGGATTGGCACAGGGTCAGTGGGCCCCACCTCAGGCCCTACCATGATGTAAGTTGAACATCAGCACTGTGCACTTGATGGGTCCCTTTCTAATAGTGGGTCCCTCCAAAACTTAGCTGTGTACGTGACTCAGGTGGCCCACATCACAGGAAACAGTGTATTGAACGTCTACCATTGAAATCCCTTCTGGGTTGCGGAATTCTGGATGTTATTATATATACATTATATTAATATTATATTATTATATACTATGCATGTGGGCCCCATGTGGGACCCACCTTGATGCAGTGCTCTGTATCCCCACTGTCCAAAAATGTCTGGACGGTGCAGGGGACTCCAGTGATGCATGCGCCTCTGTCCAGCCATCCATCTACCTGGACGTGACCCCACACCAGCCACGTGGCTGCCCTGGCGTCAGCAGGCCAGGTGGGCCCGACCATGATGTTTGGTCGCATCCACACCGTTCGCCCATTTGAATGGGATCCTCCCCCACCATCCATCTGTTGTATATAGACCGTCGGTCTAATGGGTGGTGGGCCAGTACCTGCAGCTGGCTGCTGCTGAGGTCAGCAGGCCATGTGGGCCTTGATCTTGGTGCAGGTCTGATATTCAGACCATTCATCTGTTGAACAGGTGGGAACCACCATCACTGTTCATCCATATGATGTGCTATATCCAAACCGTCCATTCCCTTAGTGAGCTCGTCCTATAGCTTGGGACTGCATCGAAGCAGATCCAAATCTGTGGTGGGCCACGTGTGTGGCAGCCACCTTGACGTATGTATTCTCCTCACCGTCCATCTGGACGTGAGGTAGATCCAAGTTCTGATGGGCCACGTATATGGGACCCACCATGATGCATGTATTAAATCCACACCGTCCACCGTCCAGGGTCTGGACGCTGGATCCTTGCTGGGCATAATAATAATGATAATAATAATAATTAATATTAAAATATATAATATTATATCGTGTAATGGCCCACGTGGGACCCATCTGCTGTGGGCAGCGGATTGGCTAGAAGTCTCAAATCAGCAATATAACTGCTGTATGATGCCGGTATGTGGAACCCACACGTGAGGCATGTGTTGGATCAGTGGGTCCCATGCAGCGGACAGCTGCTGCAGCCCAGAGATGTCAGCAGGCCAGGTGGGCCCTGACTAGGATTTACGGTTTACATCCACACCGTTCATATCACGGTGGACCCCACCACAATGTATGTATAGCATATCCACCGTCCAGTTTGTTGGACGGTGGGAACCCACCTTACATATGCTTTTATCCACACTGTCCATCCATTTTTTTTGGGATGTGGCCACCTGTGTGTGCTGTGAGGGACACCATGATGTACGTGTTTTTCCCACGCCTTCCAGCCCAGTCACATGGTCGTGGAGCCCACCATACTTTATGGGTTTTATCTGCACCGTCTAGCAGTGGGTCCCACTGCAGGTCGTCAGCAAGCTTTGTGGCCCACCATGTGGCATGTGAGAACCACACCGTCCAACCACGTGGACGGTGGATCCCACCATCAGGTATATGTTATATTTCCCCCCATCCATTCATTTTTGGTGGGTCCCATATGTGTGGGCCCACCTGGTATATATGTTTCATTCAAGCCATCCAACGTGTCCCACCTTGATGTATTTATTCTATATCCATTCAGTCCATCTGTCCAGGGACATGAGATCCACCTGATGTGAGCAGATTTACTGGTGTACCTCACTCCAGCTATGTAGCTGCTGTACCAAATAAGCAAGTTATGGAGGCCTTATTGATCATGAGGTATGAGTTTGATCCTCACCATCCATTTGAGGACGTGGGATCCATCGTGATGTATGGGTTTTACCCTCACCGTCCATCTGAGGACGTGGACCCCACACTTGAGGCATATTAGGCCCCATGTGTAGGGCCCACCTGTTGTTTATATGAGGCCCAATGGTGCCACCCGTTGATGCGGCCCACTTGATATTTATGAGGCCCATTGGTGCGATTCGTTGATGCGGCTCACTTGATGTATACGAGGCCCATTGTGATGTATTTCCAGCCCATTGTGATGTATTTCCAGCCCATTTGATGAGGCCCACTGTGATGTATTTCCGGCCCATTTGGTAAGGCCCAATGAGATGTATTTTCTGGCCCATATATATATATATATATATATATTGCATCCCATTTCTCATATACGGGGCCCATGTATTATGGCCCATTGTGACGTACATAAGGCCCTTGAGTAAGGCCCATGGCAATGTATATTAGCCCTTTTTTTGAGGCCATGGGCCATTATTCGTATGACTCTATGTGGGTCACTCCTAGGGAGCAATGTTGGTTAGATGTCCACATTGTTTGGGCAATGATGGTTGGATGTCCACATTGTGATCTTCCCTTAGGCCTTGTTAGGCCCTTTCTCATCATTCCCTTAGTGGGTTAACCCAAATAAGTGGGTCCCATTCGCCGTAGATGGATGACTCCGTGTTATCGGACTTGATATAACCACGACCGAGTGTTGGTCTTTATACTATAGTTGATCGGCTGATCATCTATGAACCCCGTTTTGTTTATCTGTTGATTATCGATTTCGATTGACGTGACCGATTTGCCGATTCTGATTTGCCGAAGCCGATTATATAGGCCGATTCCGGATATCGAGGCCGGATATCGAGGCTGATTGTCGAGGCTCATTGTGATATATATGCGACCTGTATTTGAGGCTTGTTGTGATGTGCATTCAACCTGTGATTAAGGCCCAATGTGATGTATATGAGGCCTATGTGATGAGGCCCACTGGGGTACATTTGTGGGTGTTTTCTCCATTGTGATGTATTTGAGGGCAATGGGTCATGACCCATGGTGATGAATATTAGGCCCATGTTTAAGGCCCGTAAGGCCCATATAATTATTAAGGTCCATTGATGCAGACCATTGATGCGATCTACTTGATGTATATAAGGCCTATTGTGATGTGTTCATGGCCTATGGGTAAGGCCCATTGTGATATGTATTAGGCCCATGAGCAGGGTCCGCCTGTTGTGTATATGTGGATCTTGAGTAAGGCTCATTGTGCGAGGCCGTGGGCCCATTATATGTTTGGCTCTATGTGGTCATTCATTGGAGACAATGTTGGTTAAATGTCCATATTGTCGAGGCTGATTGTTGATGCTGGTTATTGATACCGATTATGAGTATGTGACAGTATAGCATCATAATCCATGCCCATACACATCATCTGCATGCTTGTTATGAGATGTGATTGATCATTGCATATGTCATAGGGCAGGTTGTTCATGTGGCTCCCTGATAGGCGGAGTTGTCTCGCATGAGAGTACGACATGCGCAGGATTGAGGCATGATTGGACCGTGTGACTCATGCATCTTGCATTTGTGTGACATAACCATCATACGCCCTAGCGACATCAGGGTCGTAGCCTCTACAGATATTTCGTGGATGGCCAGATGGGACACCGAAAATCTGTTCTACATGGGGTGCTATAAATATCCCTAGGTGAAAGTCCCTAAACCATCTTGGTTCCAGAGGTTGCTCCAACGTCTAGACCGAGTGGGTAGATGAGCGTCGAGTGCCGATTACCAGATGGCTGCGCTCTCCACTGTGTCGTGGTCGGTTGGAAGGGGGTGCGGCCTTACCCGCCCGAGAGTAGGGGGCAAAGCTAGGCTGAGTCTGACCAGCTCGAGGAATGGGTCCGCTATCGACGAGTCGAGCCCGATATTGGCAGACGGATAGTGAGGTCTCTTCCATTTACCTTATTGCGCGCGATGAGGCGACAACCTGGTTTAGAGTGTACTAGACCCCGGTGATTTTTCAGAGAGGAATTGTACTGATATGTGGACTTATTGAGTAGGAGTTGCATGCTCATTCATTCATTCACTATCCACTCGGGCTGGTGGTGTGCAACTAATCGTTGTGTACCTTCGTTATAGTAAGAATTTCGGTTAGGCGCACAACTAACCTGAGATCAGGAGTTTACCACGTTGAGTCTGACTATCCAAATTTAGGTATGAGACTGGTTTGGATAGAAGTCCCTTGTGATGGACCCCGTAGCCTGCGATACTACGTACTATCATCCCGAATTCACACTCCAGTATGGTTATTTCACTCGCATTGCATATTGCATTGCATCATCGACATATGATATTTGGCTCTTCATGACTCTTTGTTGCATAGCTGTTTTATATTGCGTATTCTGCTATTGATTTACTTATGGACTTGTCCGTACTTCCGCTTACTCTGTTATCGTTTGATTTATGATCTTGTTAATATTTCTGCTTACTTTGATAATTCATGATCTTGACAGTATTTCTGCTTATTTCGGTATTGTATGATAATGACATTGTATTGAACATTTGATACTTACCTTGTGCACACACTTACACAACCCTCTAAGCTTTTTATAAGCTTATGCACAATAGATGCATGCAGGTGATGTTAGGTTCCAGTAATGTTGAGCTTGAAGCGTGCAGTGGTCTTCTGGAGCTTGATTTTTATTTATGTATTTCCCTTTCAGTATTGTACTCAAACGATTATATTAGTGGATATGTGATGATGATGTTGCCTTTGTGAATTGGGTAATCTTGTAGTTATGCTTATTACTAGTTATATGTACAAAAAAAAAAATCCTCCTTGTAGGATTTCAGGATTGGAATCTGGCATATAAATGCTAGGAGCCGAAAATGGGGTACTACGGAGACTGTCGGCACCAGATTCGGTAATCGAAATTCTTATGAATTCGATTTTCGAATTTGGAGCGTGACAAATTCTCACCGAGGGTAGTTGAATTTGAAAAATTAGCTTAACCAAAATATCTGCCACCGCATGTACGAATCTTTAATCAAAGAGATGTTTGTTGCCACCGTAAGGATGGAATTTAAATTGGAACCCTCTTATTCTCAAGACCAGATTGATTGGACATCTTGACCTTTCGATAAAAAACGTAGACCATCAACTCTTTTCACTTTAACCATCCATTTCTTTGCCATCAGCCGGGGTAACGACCCTTTGGCTTATGTCTTTGACCAATGGACCATCTTGATGGGTTCAACATTTTAGTGGGGTATATACATGCCTCGTGTGCAGTTGCCCTGTCCTTGCGTATGATGCCCAGCTTTGACCGAGTATCGAAGTTTTGAGTTTTGCTAGCCTCATGGTTCTCAATGAACGAACAAGATCACACCAACCGGTTGCCAAACAACCGAAGAATTGTTCGGGACATCCAGATCAGGAATCAAGTGGGTCCCACCGTATACATCATGTGACCCAGAAATCAGACGGGTCAACCATCAAGTAGGCCACGTGTGTCTTAAGCGGTTGGTATATACCGTCAATTGGCCCGAAGATGTGTGGATAGTGGACCGGCTTTGTTCTTTGGACCTGATTATCTTCGCTATATATGGGTAACACCCTTTCAAGATTCAGAAGATCTGCAAACATGCCACGCTGGCACGTGTATATGAACTGTGGATCAGTGGACGGCATTGCGCTTGCCAGGCTCACACGTGCGAGTTATTCTCTATCTTCTCATGTTTTTCTCCTGCCTTGGCTTGCAAGAAACATTCAAGAAATAAGGGTGCAGGTGTGAACAAATGTACTTGCCAGCGCCGAAGTCGTGGTCTAGAATCCAGAACATGCTATTTTCTGGAAGGGGCTGCGCGACCCCAACGCCGCTATTGGCTTTTTTTTTTTTTTTTTTATTTCTCATATGTCGTTCAACGTCGTAATTTCTCACAATGCAACAATTGTCACGTTGCTCTCCTTGGAATGAAGGGCCACTTACTGGCTGAACAGCTCTGATGCAAAATTCCTACCACCCCCTGTTCGAGCCCTTGTAACCAAAAGATCCGCAACCATGGATGCTGGCTAAAGTCTTTAACAATAAATTATTATGATAGGAAGTTATGTGGGCCATTGTGATATTTGTGAAAATTTCATGTACATGTGTTTTGTTATATCATGTTAGAATATGGGACAAAAAATGAGATAGATCTAAAACTCAAGTGGACCACACACAGTAAAAAGTGAGTAGTGAAAAGCCTAACTTTTGAAACATCTCACGCAAGTTTTAATAGTGGGCTTTCAATCCTCAATGTTTATTGTCATGTAGCTTACTTGACTTTGTGTCCCAATATTCTAATAAAATAGATATATGAGATAGATTTCTCAAAAACATCATGCCCCAACTAAATTCTCGTCTCCACACAACGGGAGAAGTGGGCATTATAACAAACCTTTCTGCTCCCACCGTCTTTATATGCCATCTAACTCATTTGTAAGGTGATTTGGGCAGAGATTAAAGTTTTTTTTTTTTTTTTTAAACCCTCGGTGACTCAATTTGAATTTCAGCCAAGTCAACCAAACGTCACCAAGATTAGTTGAGTTGGCTCGCTGACTCAGTTAACTCGAATCGACTCAGCATGACTCAGAAACCAAGTTAAGTAACACCTACCCACAAGCCTCCCAACTCATACATTAATTTATGTCATTTTTTTTAATACTCATAACTTCTAAATGCATATTATTATTATTTAAATTTCTTATTAGTTTAATAATTAAATATTGAATAAGTCTTCAAGTTGACCCGACCCAGTCGGACATCAAGTTGAACCGAGTTTTCATATTTTTGAACCATGACCTAGATCAAGGAAAGGGTCAAATGTCAGTCTGATATAAAAAAAACTCCTGTGGGCCAAAAAAATATGGCCGTTGGATCCCTATGAGTTTCTAGTGGTGTGGCCTACTTAAGGATTTTGAACCTGCTTGATGTCTGAGCTCACCCCTTAACATAAGCTAGTGTGATAGACAAAGTGGACATAAAACAGTCATGACGGTGGGCCCACAAAGCTTTTGGGCCTGTCAAATAATTCGATATTAGCATCAAGAGCAAGATAATGGTGGTGAGAAATTCAGCAAACGGTTCAAAAGTTACATATACCTAACTATCAAATTACGTGGTTCTTGACACATGGCACCTGATTGCATCCTCGCCCTGTGTGGACGACTCGGTCTATGCACTGGCTCTGTAGGGCCACCATGATGCATGGGTGTTATCCAGGCCACATGAGCCCAAAAACTGAGACAGAACCAGGGCCTAATGGACCACACATTGGGGATTGAACGATTACCATTAAAACATTCTTGATAGATACAGAAGTTTTAATTAAGTTGTGATATTTATGTTTTCCTTTTATTCAAGTTTACGTGGCCTTATAAATAGGTTGGATGTAAAATAAATACAGCAGTGGGCCATAAGAAGGTTTCAACTGATTGTCATTATTACCTCTGCTTCTTGTGGTATGGTCCAATTGAACCTTGGACCATACCTTTAAATGATCCCGAAAAAAAAAATGGATGGACATCTTGGCTGGGATAAAACGCACCATTTTTTTCAGGATCATTTTAAGGTATGGTACAAGGCGGCGGCAGGATCCAATCCACTGTCTTTGTAAGGGGAGTTGATTGCGTGCTGCCCCTCCTTGCACGATGATCTGCCAAGGCCAGGCTCTGTGGGGCCTGCTGTGATGCATGGGTTTTATCCACGTCATCCATCCATTTTTTTCATATCATTTTAGGATATGAACCCAAAAATGAGGTAGATGCAAATTTGAAGTGCACCACACAATGCAGATTGATCTCACACCATTAAAAACTTTTTACGAGTGGCATAAGTTTTGGATTAATCTGATATTTGTGTTTTCCCTTCATCCAGGCTTATATGATCTCATGAACTAGTTAGATGGCCAATAAACATCATCCTAGGAAGGTTTCAACGAAGAGTTTCATTATTACCACTACTTCTAGTGGTTCAGTACTCTTGAACATTGGACTACCTAATTTCTAGACTTATAGCTTAAGATGATCTGAAAAAAAAAATAAAATAAGAAATTAAAAAAAGAAGAAAAGAAGAAAAGAAGAAGAAGAAGAAGAAGATGAATAGCATAGGTAAAACCCACTCATCATGGTGAACCCACAGAGCCGACGCCTGGTTAGACGTTAAGCATTTAGGGTATATTTGTTTCATTGTTCACAATGGTAGTTGCATTTAAATGGGCAATAACTATTTATTAGAAAAAATACATGTGCGAAATAATTTTCACCTTGACAGTTTTACAAAAACTGAGATGACTAAGAAGAAAATATATAAAATTAATGGGGCCCGCTATAATATATCGTTTGATCCAAACCGTCTATTCATTTTATCAACTCATTGTAAGGCACAATCCAAAAAATGAGGTAAATCCGAAGTGAGCGTGGCCACACTACACACCATGGGGGAGTTGAATGCTTGTCATTGAAAACTTCCTAAAGTTCATAAAATTTAAATCAAGCTGATATTTGTGTTAACGGTTTATTTATGTATCTATAATCTTATAAAAGCTGTGAATGACAGATAAACATAGCTGAAGGCCCTGCACAAAATTTCACTTTTAACCATGCCCCATCTTTCTTGTCTTTCGGTTCAAGGACATTACAATCTCGTCATTTTTGTACTTATACCTTAAAATGAGTTGCTAAAATGGATGGATGTCATAGATCAAACAGATATTTGTGTTAACGGTTTTTTATGTATCTATAATCTTATAAAAGCTGTGAATGACAGATAAACATAGCTGAAGGCCCTGCACAAAATTTCACTTTTAACCATGCCCCATGTTTCTTGTCTTTCGGTTCTATGGCATTACAATTTCTGTCATTTTTGTGCTTATACCTTAAAATGAGTTGCTAAAATGGATGAATGTCATAGATCAAACAAATATATCGTTATGGGAAAATATAGCCTGATCACCTCTAAGGACCGGTTCGGACTGATGAGCGTATATCCCTACCGCTTGTCCGAAAGAACTGAGCTTCACACCAGCCAAAATGACTTCAGAGTGATCGGCTCAACAAACTGACGAGTACATCGTTCTGCTTGGAACAAGGTAACGGTCTAGACGAATGGGGGTTCAGTAGCTGCCGACAAATGCAGGACTTCCGAGCTCTTCTTAACGATCAACCAATCGATCGAACAAATTAGCTCAGCTTCGACACGAATGGCTGAGGGTTTAGTTTGGCTCGACACTAAGGGCTTTCGGAGGTCGAACTGAAGAGGGGAGTGATGGCATGTCGGATGATGTCTGAAAAGGCAAGGAAACTCATTGACCCATACCGAGCTACATAACAATCCCCTCCACGACATAATGGAGGCCGTGTCGACATCTTTCCTTGGCTCAGCGAATGATCGTCTTTAAATAGAAGCAAATTCAGGGTAACTGCTGACACCCATCACTCACATATAACCGTCCCCCGTGCAGTTATAGGGTAACTGTCAACACCCATCACTCGCGCACATTTCACTTGGATGACTAAAATTATGCTTCAGATGGCGGGCCACCTCATCCCACAAACTATATAAGGGGAGCCATCAACATGAAAAGGTACGCAGAATCTCTCACTCTAAACCCTCTGACATAACTAAGATCTAAATTTTCAGCTTGACTTTGGCATTGAAGGGTCGCATGCTTTAGCTAGGATCTCCTTTACCTTCTTCTTGTGCATGTGCTTGGAAGATGAAAGAGAGGGATCCAAATTTCTGTATCAACATATATCATACTGGTACCCATAAATTTTAGGGTATCATGCAATTGTGTTTTTCCTGGCACATTTATCCCGTGAATTTCAACTTTCTTTAAACACATAAAAAAAATTAATCATTATCCATTTACATGCCATTACCGTTTACAGGACCTTAGCTAATCACAATTCCCTTTTCGAAACTCATTGAGGCTTTAACTAATGTACGAAGGTATTGTTTTTCAACGATCCAAGCCGTTGAATCAATGCCGCATCCTGGATGACGTATAATCGAAAGAACTCGTAGATCTGAAAATTTCCAAATCCTTAGTTATCTATTCATGTTCAAAGGAAAAGGGTCATGAAGGGTTAAAATATTCGAGCCACTAAAGACAGGCCCATCGAATATGATTGAAAATTGTACTAAAACCGAAAGGTCATGACAAATCGAATACAATGACGCCCGTGAATTTGAATACTGTCGGATCGTTAGACTCTATCATTTGTCACATTTTTTTGAAATGGTAGCAACTCAACCACCAAGCAATTAGGGATGGATTGCATCTATCGAAACCATCCATTGTTACAGAGAATAATCTGAGTCAACCATCTGATCTCACCTAATGAATTGAGACAGCTAAATGTTTTCTTTTTGAACCATAGATACGATGGCCACCAATTGGACGGTGAGGATTCTTCAAAATGGGGTGATCTTTTGTCTGTCCTCCTGTCCACGTCAGAACCGGGAAATTTCCAGCACAGATTGACGAAACACGCATGCTGCATGAATGGTTAAATAGTGGCCAGATTTAGTAAACAGTGTAAAACTCGCACCATTATTTATCGGCATTCGGAAATCGGAATAGCGTTGAGTTTCCTTGTCAAAGAAGCCCCTCCCACCCTTTTTTTCTTTTCGTAAGGCGTCGCCGCGTGAAACCTTCGACTCAAGTCGCGACGGACACAGATTTCCTGCGCTGGGATGATATATTGGCCCCAAAGTAATGTTTGTGAGAAATCCACGCTGTCCATCCGTTTTGAGGGCTCATTTTAGGACATTCGACGAAAAATGAAGTGTATACAAAACTCAAGTGGGCGGCACGAGAGGAAAGAGTTGGAATTTAGTCTCCGCCGTTTGAAACATTTGTGTGGACACAAAGCTTCATATCAGGCTAAGTTTTTAGTGTTTTAACTTCACACCAGTTCTAATGACCTTACAAACGGTTTGGATGGCATATAAATATTAAGTTAGATTCCAGGAAAGTTTCAACGGTAGGAAACTCTTTCCACTTTTTTCCCTCTCGTGCGGCCCATTTGAGTTTCGATCGAAAATATTTTTCTTTGAATGTCCTAAAATGAGCTATAAAAACGAATTTACGGTGTGGATTTATTAAAAACATCACGGGGGCCCCACGTAGAGCAGGAACTTCCTTCAACAGGCTTGCGTAGGAAATCCGCGTCTAGTCTCGACGAGGATTCCAATTTCCACGCTGTTTCTTTCATTGCGCGAAGAAAAAACTGCACGCGTTCTTGACACGCTTGTAAGCGTAGGACACGTGTTTCGTCTAGCATTTGGGTCCACTTAGAATAACAAATATTAAAAAAGAAAAAGAAAAAAAGCCAACTAACTTGTCAGGTAGCAGGTGGACCGGAATCGTATGCAACACCAGTTATGCGAGTAAAACATTTAAGCTCTGTAGGGCCCACCATATTGCACATGTAAATCCACTCCATCCATCAGGTGATAACATTTAATTGAACAGTACACGAAAAATACATGACCGATGAAAAAACCATGATGGGCTACACTAGTTGGAACATTGTAAAATTGCTCTGAAAAACATGTAAGTTCAAGCACTGTGGCCTACCTGAGATTTATATCATGCTAATGTTTTCAAAATAACTCATCCTGATGATTTACACCTGATTGACGGATTTGATGAAATAAACACACCACGATGGACCACACAAAAACCTATGGTCGGCATCCTATTGTCATTGTTCCATGTGGTGTGGTCTACCTGAGCTGTGAACCTGGTTGAATTTTTTCCACGACATCTAGAACGTAGGATAGGACCTGATGGATGGAGTAGACTTTAGATATTCAATAAGTTAGGTATAATGGTTGTGTACTTTACGCACTGTGCACGACAAGTGTTGGAGCAGATTCCGGCCCGTTGAAGGTAGGAATCCATGTGAAAACACACAAAAACTAGGCTGTACGCTCTCTCTTTTTTTTTTTTTTTTCCTTAGTCTTCAGGGCCTCCATGATGTCTGTGAAAATGATCCGTACCTAAAACTCGAGTGGCCATGCCATGGAATACAGAGTGGATAAAAACAAAACACCATTGATAACTGACGGGGGACAGTGATGTTTTTATGCGATCATACCCGTTCATATGTTAATTCCCTATAATGGGAAAACATAAATGACAGTATGATCCAAAACTTCTCTGGCCTTAACGTGGATGCCAACGCAGCGATGTAACACTGTGATTTGGAAAACTGAGTTTTGATTCGGTCCAATTTTTATTGGCGGACGGACGAGTGTATGTGATGTCATACATATATCATGGTCGGCATCGCATGGCCTGTTCTGGCATGGGCTCCAACTGAGGTAGTAGGAAATTTGGGATGCGGATTGCGTAGTGTGCCACACACCATCCACCTCTGTGGTGTGTTGACATCACTAAGATCCGTGAGCAACACTATGATGCATGTGTTACGTCCACACCGTTCATCCATTTTGCTAGATCATTTTACACGGTGTTACAAAAATTGAGGTAGATCCAAAGCTCAAATGAACCATACCAAGAAAGCAGGGGAGATTAAACGCTTACCGTAGAAAACTTTATGGGGTCACACAAGATCTGGATCAAGCTCGTATTTTTGTTTTCAGTTCATCTATATGTGTGAGACCTCATGAACAGGTTAGATGGTAAATAAACATTATGGTGTGTCCTAAGAAGGTTTCAATGCGGGTGTTATTATCCCCACTTCTTTATCTGGTGCGGTACATTTGAACTTTTGATCTTTCTTATTTTCAGCTCATACCTAAAATAATCTCACAAAAGTAGATGAACAGTGTAGATCTCATACATACATGACGGTGGGCCCACAGAACTCGGTGCTGTCAACGTACCAGTGCACACCACGCATTCAACTTCTCGAAATTTGTGTCCCTGCTCATGGGATGAGGGCAAGCGCTCGTTATTTCAAAATGGCCTAATAATTATTTACGTTTTAGTCATCCAATTTTCCTGGCAGGACACATGGCCGGCCTGGTATGACTAGATGGGCCCGACTTATAGGCCAGTGCATGTGGTCTTACCTAATCCGCTTCCCTGTATCATAGGAGCGGCTTCCGTGGATCCTTTACTGTGGGCCTACCTTGATGTATGTGCCTTACATTCCCGCCATTAAAAAATGAAACATATTGGGAAAAAATATGTTAAGTCCGGAGACTCGAATTCCAAATAGGTCAGCTCCGCCGGCACTGTCCGAAGAGTCTGAGACAACGGTCAGAGCTGAGAGAATAAGGAATAGGCGAAGAGGCATAAGCACAAGACGATTAAAGTTACTCTGTTGGAGAGATAACTTCGTCTGCATAAGCCTATAGAGGGCCAAATAAGTTATAAGCCACCCGACTGATAGAATAAAACCGACCTAATGAGTTGGCTCTGTTGGCTACGGAGTAAGGAAGGATGATGGGTAAACACCGAGACTATTCCATCCATAAGAAGGCATAAAACTTATGCTCCTAAGCCGGCCGATACTCTCATAGAGTCGGTAACGATTAGGCCAAGACAAGAGAAAGCGGTGTGAATGTAAATACCGCTCCAAAAATTCAGGAATACGGGTATTCGATCTCGGGATACTCAGGATCGGGTGCAATCGGTGAAGAGGATCAAATTTTCAAATATGAAGGAGAGGAATCCTCGCATGATAAGGTTGATCCGGCCTTATAAATAACCATCTCCTTCATAATGAAAGGTACGCGATACAGAACTCAAGAAACCCTTCGCAATTGATCAGAAGACTGACTTAAGCATCGGAAGTTCCCCGGCTTTAGCCAGGATCCCCTTTGTATTGCTTATTGTGCAGGTAGGAGACGATCCGACCCAGGGAGCAGTCCCATAAAAATACACCAATAGTTTGGCACCGTCTGTGGGAAATGGGCAAAAAACCGTTTTCTACGATCTGTTGAATAGCAAGAACTAGGAGGGCAGATCAAGATGAAGCGGGGGAGGCCATCACAGCTCAGGGAGCTCCCCCAACAGTACCTCTGATAGCACCGCCTGCGACTACCAACCAGCCTAACCGAGGGAACGCGCACTTAGATCGAGAAGTCCAAGACATGCGTTCCGAGATGGCTGTTATGAAACACATGCTGGAACAACTGTGTAATCAGCAGATGCAGCAGCATCATGAGTCGGCGTAGGTTCTCCCGCCAGCATCTGTAGCACAGCCTGCTGCTCCACAGTCGCCTCGAGAGCCAACTCAGCATCGAGAGCCGACTCAGCATCAAGGACCGAGTCAGCCAGCGCCGGCTCGTTCTACAACGGCTGTTTTGCCCCCCTCTGATTTGCGGCATAAAATAGATCAGAGGAGGCGAAGTCGCCTTCCTGTAGAAGAAACGGCGGAGAGTGCTGAACCTTGGAAAGTCGATATACAAGACTTCAAGAATGAGGTCCGGGAAAAAATGAAAAAAGAGATGGCAGATATGAAGCACGGTCGGAACACAAACCCGACCAAATTCGAGGAAAAAGCTTCCATTTGTGGACGAAGTGATGCAGGCACGGTTACCGGAGAGGTTTCGATTACCTCAGATCACTCCATTCTCTGGAAAAACTGATCCGACAGAGCACATTGAATGCTTCAGAACCTATATGGAGTTACACGATGCCTCAGATGCTGTTATGTGTCAAGCCTTCTCTCTCACACTGACTGACGTAGCCCGGCTTTGGTTCAAGCAATTAAAACCGAAGTCAATTAAGTCATTTGCTGAACTCAGTGATGCTTTCCTCAACAACTTCATCGGCGGAAAGAAGAAGCTAAAGCCGCCCGCACACCTAAACAATATAGTTCAGAAGGAAGGAGAGTTGCTAAAAGATTACATCAAGCGTTTCAACTTCGAATCTCTGCAGGTTCGAAAACACTCGGAGGAGACAACTCTTAACGCTCTTATGCAAGGGGTGAGAGATAAACCCTTTTTGGCATCCCTGGACAAGAATCCGCCCGAGACTCTGGGCGAATTCATGGTTCGTTTGGACAAATATGCCGACGTTGAGGAGACCCGACTCCTGCGTGAGAAGGTCCAGAACACCAAACCCTCGGCTAAAGAGTCGGCTAAGAAAGAAGTCGACTCAGCTGGAGAAAAGAAGAGAAAAGATGACCCGGCGCGAGACGAAGGCAGGTCGAACAAACGACCCGACAAAAGATTTTCTACATACACCCCTCTGAACAAATCGCAGGAACAGGTGTTGATGAAAATCAAGAACAAGAGTTTCGTCAATTGGCCCGAAAAACTTCGAGGGAGTCTGAGTCAACGGAATAAGAACAAGTATTGCCACTATCATCGTGACCATGGTTACAACACAAGTGATTGTTATCACTTGAAAGATGAAATCGAACGAATAATTAAAGAAGGTCGACTCAAAGAACATATGGAAGGATCTGGTGCTCCAGCAGGACCGAGTGAAGATCGGCCTACAGAAGAAATTCAGACGATTATCGGAGGACATCAAGGCGGTGGAGATTCTAACAATGCATGAAAGAATCACGCCAGAAGAATCAATCGTCCAGAGTCCAAGATTCTTCTGTTGTCCCGGCCTCCCAAAGAAAAGAAAAGAGATAAATATTTCATCTCATTCACTGAGGAAGACGCTCGAGGCATCCATCATCCTCATGATGATGCGCTCGTAATCGCCCTCACTATCGCCAATATGAAAGTGTTCCGAATATTAGTGGACACGGGATCATCGGCGGATGTGTTGTTCACCCAAGCATTCTACAAAATGGACATAGGACGATCGGCCTTACGACCGGTCCGAACCCCACTCATAGGATTCTCGGGTGAACAGGTACTTCCCGAGAGAATCGCTTCACTACCACTCACTGCCGGAACTGCACCTCACCAAACAACTACGATGGTCGACTTCCTGGTCGGGACCAACCATCGGTGTACAACGCCATACTCGGTCGACCATCCCTAAGCCTCCTTCAAGCCGTGGTATCTACATACCACCTTTCCATAAAATTTTCGATTGAGTCGGGAGTGAGAATTGTGAAAGGAGATCAACAAGACTTCCGGCGATGCTATGCACCACAGTCAAAGCATCGACGGAGATATCGAAGACCAAATCGCTGGACCCTCCAATCGGATCTCACGAATGGGGGCAACCAATGGAAGAACTCGTCTCGGAACCCTTAACCGAGACAGACGTGTCGAAAGTAGTGCAAATCGGCTCGTTTCTGAGTTCACCTCTTAAAGAAGAACTGATCACCTTGCTTCGGCGGTATGCCGATATATTCGATTGGAGCCACGAAGATATGCTCAGAATTGATCCCTCGGTCATAACGCACCGACTCAACATCGACCCGACTTACACGCCCGTCCGACAGAAGAGGCGTCATCTTGGCCCAGAAAGGTACGCTATCATTGAAGAGGAAGTCGGCAAGCTCCTTAAAGCCAAATTCGTTGAGGAGATATACTATTCAGAGTGGATAACCAATGTTGCGCTCGTGAGAAAAATTAATGGGAAGTGGCGTGTCTGTATAGATTATATAGATCTGAACAAAGCCTGCCCCAAGGACAGCTTCCCTCTTCCCCGCATTGATCAGTTGGTGGACAGTACTGCAGGACATGAGTTGTTTAGTTTTATGGATGCCTATTTAGGCTATAATCAAATTATAATACATGAAACTGATAAATCAAAAACCACCTTTGTCACCGACAAAGGCCTTTACTGTTACCGAGTGATGACATTGAGTTTAAAAAACGCCGGAGCAACGTATCAAAGGTTAGTGAACAAAATGTTCGCTTGGCAGATAGGCCGAACTATGGAAGTCTATATAAATAATATGCTCGTCAAAAGTGTGCGCACTGCCGATCATGTGGTGGACCTAGAAGAAATGTTCCTGACTTTATGCAAGTACAAAATGAAGTTGAATCCTAGCAAATGTGCTTTTGGTGTAAGCTCGGAAAAATTCCTCGATTTCCTCGTTAGTCATCGAGGAATCGAAGCGAATCCCAAGAAAATCAAAGCTTTGCTCGATATGGAGTCTTCGAAAATGATCAAAGACATTCAAAGGCTGACAGGGAGAGTAGCTGCGCTCAATCGCTTCTTGTCCTGAGTCACAGATAAATGTCTCCCGTTTTTTAAACAATTGAAGGGACGACAGACGATGGAATGGACGGAAGAGTGTGAAAGAGTATTTCAAGAACTGAAGTCTTATCTCGGGTCTCCACCACTATTGTCTAAACCCGAGCCAGGAGAACCTTTATTGTTATATCTGGCTGTATCTGATTCAGCAGTCAGCTCGGCCCTAATACGAGAGAACGAAGGAAGGCAGTTACCAGTGTACTATGTCGAAAAAACCTTATTACTGGCAGAGACAAGGTATCCTCAGCTCGAAAAAGTAACCTTAACTCTGGTAGTATCCTCGCGACGACTCTACTTTCAAGCTCACACCATCATCGTTGTGACCGACTTACCTCTGCGCCAGATCCTTCAAAAACCATAGGCTTCCGGCCGACTTACGAAGTGAGCTGTCAAATTGAACGAATTCGACATACAGTACAGGCCGAGGATAGCCATAAAAGGACAAGATGTCATCGATTTCCTTGTTGAAGTGGCCTTCAAACATAACACAATGCCTGATTCTGAAGATGTTACTGAAGGAGCGGCTTCGTCTTCTCTCGGCCAATTACCTGACCCGACTCCTTAGAAGTTATTCGTCGAGGCTCATCTAACTCCAAGGTAAGCGGGGCCGGGGTAGTATTGAAAACTCCTGATCAAACTTGTATGCAGTATGCCTTGCGACTTGGATTCTAAACGTCGAACAATACAACAGAATACGAGGCCTTATTACTCGGCCTTCGACTGGCTCCAAGTTTAGGTACAACTCATCTCAATGTTTTCAGTGACTCGCAGCTGGTCGTTAACCAAGTCTCTAGTGTTTATCAAACTCGAAAAGAGCAACTGAAGACATACTTGAAAAAGGCTAAAGAATTAATCAGCGGATTTCAAAAATGCAAAATAATTCGGATACCCAGGACCGACAATGCCAAAGCTGACTTGTTAGCAAAGCTAGCCTCAGCCGATGAAGACGACATACCTCGGTCGGTTCCAATCGAATATGTAGCTAAACCAAGCATAAATGAGCCGACAGACTCAGCTATACTTCCTATCGATTCGAAACCTACTTGGTTCGATCTAATCGTCCGTTATCTCAACGATGGAGAAATACCGGAAGATCACACTGAGGCGCGTCGGCTAAAGGTTCGAGCATTGAATGAGGTACTATACAAGAAAGGGTTTTACGCTCCCTTACTAAGATGTGTGGATTCCCGTGAAGCCGACTATGTTTTACGAGAGATACACGAACGAATATGTGGGAACCACTCAGGAGGACATTCGCTCGCCAATAAAGTGTTACGGCAAGGGTATTACTGACCGACTATACAACACGATTCTAAGAAGTTCGTCCAAAAGTGCGACAAGTGTCAGTGATTTGCAGTTATCTCGATACAACCCCCCGAGAAACTGACTCCGATGTCTAGACCGTGGCCCTTTGCACAGTGGGGGATCGACATCATCGGGCCCTTCCCTCTGGGGAAGGGTTAGACCAAATTCTCTGCGGTTGCAGTAGATTATTTCACGAAGTGGGCTGAAGTCGAGCCATTGCAAAGATTACCGAGCAAAAAATCACAGGCTTTGTTTGGAAGAATATCATCTGTCGGTTCGGGATACCTCGGACTGTTATTACCGATAACGGAAGACAGTTCGATAACAAATAATTCTGTGAGATGTGCAGCAATCTCGGGATCCAAAACGTGTACGCCTCGCCACATCATCCTCAGACGAATGGACAGGTCGAGGCCGTTAACAAAATTGTAAAACAACATCTCTAAACGAAGCTCGATGAAGCAAAGGGAGCATGGGCCGAGGAACTTCCAAATATATTGTGGGCCTATCGAACTATAGCTCGGACCGCCACGGGAGAAACTCCCTTCTCCCTCTGTTATGGCCCAGAAGCGGTTGCCTCAGTTGAGATCGGTATTAGCTCGGCCCGAGTCAATACGTTTAGTGAACAAGAAAATGATGAACTCCTATCACTCGGGCTCGATTTGCTGGAAGAGAGAAGAGAAAGAGCTCGAATACGAATGATGGCTCGACAGAGGCAAGTGTCTCGGTTTTATAATAACCGAGTTAAAATCCGGTGATTCCGAGTCGGGGATATGGTCCTTCGAAAGACGTTTCCAAACACAAAGGAAGTTGGGGCGGGCACATTGGGATCCAATTGGGAAGGTCCCTATGTCGTCTCGAGCACCATCGGCCCAGGAACGTATCAGCTGGAAGACCTAAATGGGTAATTGTTGCTTAACCCTTAGAACGCCGAACATCTAAAGATCTATTACCCGTAAGGCAGAATAAAAGGTGCTAAAGAAATCAATTTAATAAAATCAAAAGTTTCATTTTTTCCAAGTGTTTAGCGTCGAATTACAGCCTATGGTAAAGGTACAAGAAAGAAGGATGACACAATTCTCGATAGAATAAATGACCCCTCTCAGTCAGGGACCACCCCTAAACTAAGCCAGAAGGACCAGCCTCGTCGGCAGCAGCGTCCGTGACAGGAGCTTCTCCGTCGGCAGCATCAATGCAAGTAGCCTCAGCCCCCGGACTATCATCTTCAAATGTGGAGAGGTCAAGGTCGGGGAAGGCGACCCTCATCTCCAAGACGCAGGCCCTGTAACCACCTTGATAAAGGTGGTCCATTTCTTCTTCGAACTCCGAGGATTCGAGGAAGGCGTCCACGGCTCGTTCTTGTGCCTCCTTGGCTCAGCGCGCCTCCTCTTGAGCTTCCTGGATAAGAACTGCAACGTCGGCCCTCGCCCCAGCGAGAGTGCTCTTGCACGCACTGTGAACTTGAAGAAGATGCTGATGCCTTTCCTCAGCTTCCTTTAGGAGTGAGGTTAGATGGACATTGTCAGCTTTGGCTCCTTCAAGAACCATCCTTGCGTCCTAGGCTGCTTTCCTGGCATCCTCGGCCGCCTTCCTGGCGATTGATAAGTCGTCAGTCATAATGCCGATGTGGCCCTCGGCAATCTTTCTACGACCCTCTGCCTCGGCTGCAATCCTCCTCGCAGTCTCTGTCTCGGTCGTAAGTTTTTGAGCAGCGGTCAGCTCCGAGCAGGCTTTAACAATGCAAGGGGCCAGCTGCGAACGAGAGATAATAAGTTATGACCAAGGACTTAGTCGAAAATAACGGAGAAGTAGAAAGAAAGGATTTTATCTCAAAGAGTATCCTCACGGTATGCCCGAGAGTCTGTACAGTCGGAGCATTATAGAAACCGACGAAGTCCTTCTCGCCCCAGTGGGCGAGGGCCCAAGGAATCATCCCCGAGATGACCTTAGAGAAGGGAGACAATTCCTGTTGAGTCATCTCCCCTCTCGAGGATTCCCTGCCCGGTGCCTCTCTTGGCCTCGGGACCTCTTCTATCATGGACCCTGGCTCGGGAGCCGACTGAGAGACCGGAATGCTCGGCTCCACTTCTTCCACCCTCTCATCAGGGTCAGAAAGCACGATCACTTGCGGGACGACAGAGTACGGGACGACAGAGAAGGGAGCAGATGGGGCAGCTGGCTCCTTGGCCTTTGCAGTGGTCTTCTATTGCTTAGAAGGTCGAGACCCCGACAAGAGAGCTGACCTCGGAGGAGCTTTAACTTTAGAGATCGGCTTCAGATACGGGCGAGACTTGGCCATGTTATCGGAAGCTGACTTGAGATATGGACGAGCCTCGGGAAGGTTTGAAAAGAAGAATGAAGATGGGTTAGACAGGAAATCGAGAGAATGAAACAGAGCGGGACGAATTACCTGAGACGAATGAGTCTAGACCAGCGAGATGAAAGCGTTCGGGTTGCAGCAGCAACTTCCAAGACCGGTCTTCTGCACTCAGCTTCCTCAGCTCTCTGATCCGAGCTAGAGCGTCGGACCCAAGCTTCCTCCTTTTCTTTAAGATATCTGCAAAGTATCATGAGGTAAGGGTTAACACAAGATATTGAGGAAGAAAAAAGATTATCGGGACGAGTCACCAAGTGACTTGCTTTCCGAAATGAGCAAGAGACTTGAGGTTCGTACGACCACGTATCGGCCGACTCCCATTGTACGCACGTCCAAAACCACCCCTCCTTCCAGTATTTGTTAGAAGTGGGTGGGTCGGTTATCGAAGACCCACATTTGCCTCTCCATGCACTCAGGAAGTATAGGCCAGGGAAGTTTGGATTTGGTCTAACTTGATAGAGGTAGAGGAACTCGTCGACTGTTAGCGAAGGCTGCTCTAACTCGGCCCACAGCACGGCTCACCCAAACAAATTCCTCCAACCGTTTGGAATAATCTGATGGGGAGCAAGTTTGACTCGGGATAAGAAATCACGAGCAATGAGCTGAAGTGGCAAACGCAGGCCACATTGCATCGTGACCTAAAAAATCGCGGCCATCCCCGCAGCGGGATTGTCGGGAAAATCATCCGGATGAGAAAGACGAAAAACGACCGAGTCAGGGACATGGAATCCAGCCCGGATTCGATTTAGGTCGGACTCAGTTAAAATCGAGGTGACCAGACCGCTCGGATCGTCTTCGACTCCTTCTCCCTTAGAAGAGGATTCAGAAGCTTTTACGGTTTGATTTACAGGATCTGGGACAGTGGCCCCCTCAGCTATGATTATTTTATCTTCCCCCTCTTCCTCCTCCAATTGGTCCATCCCGAGATTAAGTATCCCTGGACAGGTTACCAGAGATACACCACCGCTGGAAGGACCGTCTTAAGCAGGACGCTCAGCTGATGAGTCATCGGTCCCCCTTACAAGCCGGAATGCGGCATCGGCGCCAACAGTGAACTCCATCAGTAGAGAGGGTGGTTCCGTAACATTTCATAAATGTTGGGACACACCCTCATCTCCGGACATCCCCTCCCGGGGGCTGTGGGAGCCACGCATAGCCATTAATGAGTACAGGAGTGGAAGGAAAGAACTCACCGGAGAAGATAGCAGCGGATGCAAAAAGGGAATAACAGCGGAGGAAAGGAGGAGGAAAAGCCAAGAAAAGTCGGAAGAAGATACAGGGATGGGAGGAAGGAAGGTGGAAATAAAATTCACACGTTCCTTCTGCCCGAGCTTTTTATAGCCGTGCCACGTGGCAGAGATAATTGATGAAAAAGTGAAACGACGTTCGTCTCGACTCCCTCGCTCGACACATGGCGCACGCCGACTGACTGCAGTAACGCCATCGCCACGCGTCCAACACTCATAAGCGGACGAAACGACCTGACGGCTGGCCGCACGTGCGTTCTCAGGAGACGCACCATCACACGTTAAGGACGACGCAAAGGGCATTAAATGTCTCATCATAACCTTAGACTCTAATACGAATCGACCTAAAAACTCATTACCCCTTAATGCAGTGAACGACACAAGGAGTAAGGGGGGCTTACTGTTGGAAAAAAATATGTTAAGTCCAGAGACTCGAATTCCAAGTAGGTCGTCTCCGCCGACACTGCCTGAAGAGTCCAAGACAATGGTCAGAGCTGAGAGAATAAGAATAGGCCAAGAGGCATAAGCATAAGACGATTAAAGTTACTCTGTCGGAGAGATAACTTCGTCTGCATAAGCCTACAAAGGGCCAAATAAGTTATAAGCCACCCGACTGATAGAATAAAACCGACCTAATGAGTTGGGTCTGTCGGCTACGGAGTAAGGAAGGATGATGGGTAAACACCGAAACTATTCCGTCCATAAGAAGGCATAAAACTTATGATCCTGAGCCGACCGATACTCTCCTAGAGTTGGTAACGACCAGGCCAAGACAAGAGAAAGCGGTGTGAATGCAAATACCGTTCCGAAAATCCAGGAATAGGGGTATCTGATCCCGGGATTCTCGGGATCGGGCGCAATCGATAAAGATGATCAAATCTTCAAATATGAAGGAGAGGAATCCTCGCATGATAAGGTTGATCCGACCTTATAAATAACCATCTTCTTCATAATGAAAGGTATGCGATACAGAACTCAAGAAACCCTTTGCAATTGATCAGAAGACTGACTTAAGCATCGGAGGTTCTCCAGCTTTAGCCAGTATCCCCTTTGTATTGCTGATTGTGCAGGTAGGAGACGATCCGACTCAGGGAGCCATCCCATAAAAATACACCAACAAAACACATCCAAATTTTAAAAGGACCACACTACAGGAAACTGTGGTGATCGAATACCTATCATTACTTTATTATAATAATTATTATTATTTGAGGTAGCTAGAATATTTATTTATCATACAATTTATTGATAAGGTTAGAAAGACATGATGAAACGACCAACCTAAATCAGCTTGATTCAAAACTTTTGTGGCCCACGAGAAGTTTCTGTTCTGTGGTGTGGTCCACCTGAGATTTGGATCTGCTTCAATTTCATGATCAACCATAAAATAATCTGTCAAAACGGATTTGGACAGCGTGCATGTGAGGCACATACATCATGGTGGGCCACCACAGTCAGAGATGGATCCACCGAAGCCGCGCCCCTGTCATGGGAAGCGGATTACGTCCGGACCCGCTCGGATAATAAGCTCTGCGACCAGATCTGTGTTGGGACCCACCGTGATTTATCTGTTTATCCATGCCGTCCATACATTTTATTAGATCATATTACGGTATTGGAAAAAAAACATTAGGTAGATCTAACACTCAAATGGACCACACCAAATAGTAAGCTTGGATGCATTAAATGCAAGAGTGATCTCTATTGTCGGTTGGATCTGACTTATTTTTAGGCTCATACCTTAAAATGATCTGATAAAAGGGATGGACGGTGTGGATAACCAGATAGATGACGGTGTCCCACACACAGATCTAGTCGGACGGCTTATTGTCCGAGCGATGGGTGGGACGTAATCCGCTTCCTATGTCATGTGGCCACGTATCTCGATCGAACAGGTGAAAAGCCGCCGTGCTCGCATGTGATTCCAGCAAACGGCATCTTTATATGCCCAACAGAAAAATCCCAGCAGACGCCCTCTTAGAATTTTAAGACAACTTTGCTACTCAGCTATGGCGGATGACACGCAGGCACTTAAAAATTACCAATAATTCGAATAAAGTCCAAACTACAGTCCCTAGTTTAGAAATATCATGAACGAAAAATTAAGTTATTTTATCATCCGACCATGTATTAATGGACGTTTATCCAACGGTTAAGAATGAAAAGCTATCCAACGTTCCCATTTCAAAAAAAAAAAAAAAGCGTCCATGAATCAGACGTTAGAATTGTTCACATTGGACGGAATTAGCTACAGTGGGTTCAACAATTTAGTGGTCTTAATTTAGGTTAATATATGCGACCCATACAATTCCTCAGTACCTGCTTATCAAGCTACCTGCTACGACTGAGTATTAAATAACTCCCTTGGAATTTTCTTAAAATGTTCAGCTTGGACTAAGACAATATTGAAAATTTGGCTCCTGGAGAGAGTAGCCAACGCACCTACTTTAAAAAATAATCACAGCTGTACTGTACCTCTTTCTTTTATAATGTTTCTCGTTTGTCTTCTCCTCTACAGGACGTTTCCTGTAGAGGGATGTTAGTAGCTTTCACGTTAGCATCTGAGACCACCCATGGAAAGACGAGGATGCCCTCACGTCACTGTGCTTGCGAGGCTACGAAATTAATGAAGGCAATGGCTGTGAGTGAGGGTATTTTAGTAATATTTCAGATATGGAGTTATTTGCTACTCTGGCAAAGCACGAGGGTTGATATACATGACTATTTAGGCTATCTAATACATTGAACCAATTGTGGATGAACTGAATTTTTCCATCGAGTTTGGAGTTGGACCACTCACTCTAAAAAAAAAAAAATCTTTAACCGTACACTTGCTAGCCATTGTAAGGTTAGGATTGTTTGATTAATGTGATTTTCAATATGTGCTCCATCCACGGTGGAGCCCACAATTTGTGGACAACCCATATATGGAACACAGATTAAGCAGCTCTAAATGATAGAAGCTATTGGGGGTAGGTCATGACCTCAAAATAAGAAAGATGACTTTTTCTATGGTGGATAGGTGACGGTCTAGGTCAGTCACAGGACTTTTTCCATTATATAAATATGGACTATGCAATTCTCATCCATTCATCAGATGATTGGATATATATCAGAGCACACTCAAAAGTGGGCGCTGCTTGATAGATGGTCTAGATAAACGCTAGAGCTTTTCAGGTATAATCAGATGAACCTTACATTTCCATGGCCATGATTTATATCTTCATTGGTCAAGATCATCCAATCAAAGTGCCTTGAGAGGGATGGGAAAGCAAAGGTGGGCCCCACGTGATGGATGGTGCAGATCATCAATCAAAGCTTTTCTAGTATAATAAGCAAGAATCATCCATTTTCTAGAATTGATCATATGGTTAAGATAATCAAATCACCGGTTTTATGTGCCCTAATAATTGGTTGCCTGTTACTTTCGAAGACCAATTTAATTGGAAGATTCTAGCTCTCCAATCGAAATTGGGGAAAATGAATCTTACCAATTACTAGAAAAGGTCACCATTGATTTTGATGGTCTATCAAAGAGTTAATGAAAAATTTTAAAAAGGACAATTTTTGTTAAATATTATTTCATCTAACGACAAATCACTTTTAATTAGAGTAGTAAAGCAATGTATACAAGTATTCTGAATATTAAAAGTAAATGGTTTGTAAAAGTTTGTAGCTTTGTTATTTGCCCTTTTTAGTGTCACCTTCCTTGTGAATTGTATTGGAGAAGCTTACATGGTATCCTTTTTTCAATAACTAGTCTATACTTTATAGAAAGAATATTGTGATGAAGTCCAACACACATTGATTCAAATTTATAGCATACCCCATGCAATGCATTTATCTCGTGTTGTAATTAATTATGCATGCAGGTCTCACCACAAATGTTATATATATATATATATATATGGGAAAAGGTACTATGCGCTCGACCTCGCGAGTCCGTCCCATGAGGTCGAGCTGTGTGGGCCTCACCATGATGCGTTTCGAACATCTACCCCATCAGTCAAATGCACCATTCCATCATGGGCCTAGGTCTCAAAAATCAAGTCAATTCATGACTTGTGTGGGCCACACCACCTACAAAAGTGGAGAGGGGCCGTGCACCATTAAAACATTCATAATCATTTTAATGGCCCACCGAGATGTGGTTTGCAAATCCAGCCCATCCATTGTGTGTGTCCCACTAGGATGAGGGGTCATACCAAGTTTCAGCAGCATTCAAAACTCAGGTGGGCCCCACCAAGTGCTTTTATATGTTTTAACGGTGTCTTCAGATGATTTTAGATGGTATGGCCCACCTGAGTTCCGTATACGGCTGATTTTTGGGATATCCCATAATTTAAAGGGTACCCATCAAATGCACAGTGTTGATGGTTCACACACATCATGGTGGGGCCCACACAGATTGACCTCATGGGAGCTTATCGTGAGGTCGAGTGCATAGTACCTTTTCCATATATATATATATATATATATATATATATATATATATATATGTATAGAGAGAGAGAGAGAGAGAGAGAGAGAGAGAGAGAGAGAGAGAGAGAGTGTGTGCGCGTGTGTGTGTGTGTGATGTATTCAACTTTAATACTAAGACTAAATATAAACTTTGTAAGCCTCTCAAGCTTCGTTGATGATTTCCGATGACAATACGTAAGGCTTTGTGGGTAACTTTGAGTGAGTAAAATGTCTTCATGAAGTGGTAGTGTAGTCCACCTCAGAACTAAAATTCATCAAGTGAGTCATCCATGTTGTGTTTTTATGATAAAATTAGATTTTAAAATATATTTTAATTTTATAAAGTAAATAAAAATATATAATGTCATTTTAAAAAAATAGTCATCTAGATTAATGCTAAGTGGAAGGTCTTAGCCTTAGAAAACGCAAGTTTAAATCTTCACAATGATGTCCCGCTTGCATGCTGCTTTAGATGCTTTTTAGTACTTAATTTAGTAGTCTTAGGCCCTGTTTGTTAAATTTGAAGTCTAAAGCCTGAATCTGAAATCTGAAGCCTGGAACTGAAATTTGAAGTCAAAAAACTTGTTTGATAATTATGGCTGAAGTTTGAAAATTAAGTACGTAATTTGAAACAACCTGTTTGTTAACAAACATCTGAAATGTTTGAAATATGTTAATTTGACACATTTGCCCCTATCTCCTGTTTGGAAATGTTTTACACCTGATGCAGATTTCCCACCAACTTTGATATCCTTTAAATTGTTCGTACAACTCAGAGCTCAATGATCGTCAGCGTGAGCCATAGATGAAGAACTGCATCAATTTCAAGATTTTATAGCTGTGAATTAGAAGCCTAACATGCGTTGGTCTACTCCTATTTTTATCATTTCATTCAAATTAGGCCCGTTGTTGGCATCAAAGCCAATAAAAGCCCACGTTTGAAAATCCTAACATGTCAATTAGAGGGCATCAACCAGTCAATTACAAAACAAATTAATCAACGGTCCATACCCAACAGAAAAATTGATGGAGATTCAATGAACATGCTACCCAATAGGAAAATTAATCAGTTACATGCCATCCATACCGTTTATAACGTCATTCCTATTAGAATGAAATGAAAACACAAATATTAACATGATTCAAAACTTCACTGGTCCCACGAATATTTCAATTGTGGACATTTAGTTATCACGTTTTCGGCCCACCTGAGCATTGGATATGGTTCATGTTTGGCCTCATGTCCTAAAATGAACTCACAAAATGGATGAACGGTGAGGATTTCTCACAAACATCCCAGTAGTCCCACCTTCATTCCCATCGTAAGAACTTCCCGCAAAAGGCTTCCAGCGCAGGAACTTCCAGCGTTCCTAGACGTCTAGGTCGTGGATTGCATCCTACCCCCGCCCGGATTGTAGGGCTCTGTGGGCCTCACCGTGATTTAAGTGTTCAATCCACGCCGTTAAACGTTTTTTTCAGATGATTTTATTAACTGAAACAAAAAATGGGTTAAGTCCAAGGCTTAAGTGGACCACACTAAAGGAACCTGCGATGATAATGACACCCACCGTTGAAACCTTTCTAAGAGCCAATGTGATAGTTTTTTACCATACAACCTATTCATAAGGTCATGTAGACGTGGATGAAGTGAAAACACAAATATCGGCTTGATCCGAAACTTCTCCAGCTCCCAAGAAGTTTTTAATGGTGGAAGTTCAATCCCCACTTTGTGGTCCACTTGAGCCTTAGACCTGCCTCATTTTTTAATCCACATATTAAAATTATCTGAAAAAAGTATTGAACGGCGTGGATAAAACACTTAGATCACGGTGGGGCCCACAGAGCTCTGCACCCGTTCGGGCGGGGGTAGGACGTGATCCGCGTCCTGGCGTCCAGTCCCTAGACGGAAACGTATTGGCTAGTGGCTCCCAGCCACCGTGGTCGCCGGTCGGTGCTTTGTTGGCCCCTCCATTATGTATGTGTTTCATCCATTTCGTTCACCTATTTTTACAGATCATTCTACTTCTCTAACAATAAAAATTACATTGATATAAATCTCAGGTGGACCACACCATAGGAAAACAACAATGATTGGATATGCATCATTAAAATCCTCCTAAGGCCCACTGTACTGTTTATTTGACATCCAATCTTTTTATTAGGTCATACAGGCCCAGATGAAGGGAAAAAAACAAAGATTAGCTTGATCCAAAAATTTTAAGGCCCCCAAAAGGTTTTTAATGGTCGACACCCATTCAATGTTGTTTCCTGTAATGTGGCCCACTTGAGATTTTGATATGCCTAATTTTTTTCCCCATATCATGAAATGATCTGTAAAAATAGATGAATGGCATGGATGAAACACATACATCATGGTAGGTCCCACAGAGCACCGACCACCAGCCACTGGCCGGTGGCAGTGGGACGAGTGTCCTGTTTAACAGGACGCGGATTGCGTACTGCCCCCACCCGTCCCTGGCTCCAAACGGGAAGTTCTGTGGGCAGGCCCACCGTGATGCATATGTACATCCAAACCGTCAATCCCCTTTCTCATGTTATTTTAAGGCATGAACACAAAAATGAGATAGATTCAATGCTCAAATGGACCACACCAAATAATAATCTTGGTTGCATTAAAATGCACCAGTTGCATTAAATGTAAGAGTCATGTGTGATGTGGTCCATGTGATTGTTGGATCTGCCTCATTTTTGTCTTGATGCCGTAAAATAATATGAGAAAAGAGAGAGAGGGTTTGGATGTACAGATACATCACGGTGGGCCCACTCACACAACTGCCCGTTCGAAGCTAGGGACGGGCGGTTGTACGAACGGCTCAAAGAGATCAAAGTTACATGGACACTGTGATGTTTTTTTACCATCTAACCTATTGATTAGGTCATGTAGACATGGATGAAGTGAAAACACAAATATCAGCTTGATATGAAACTTCTCCAGCTCTCAAGAAGTTTTTAACGATGGACATTCAATCCCCAACTTATGGTCCAATTAATCATTGGACCTGCTTCTTTTATTGGATCAAACCTTAAACTATCTGAAAAAGTTGATGGACGGTGTGGATTAAACACATAAATCATGGTGAGGTGTAAAGAAGTTTCACATGTTAAAGGTTGATTTTGTATTGCACAAACAATTGAAAAGAAAAAATTTCGTAATAACTTGTAAAGGGGTATTTCTATTAGAAAAAAAATTTTGTTTGATGAAAACTCACGGAGCGCATTCCACGTTCACCGTTAAGCCAGACTCCTATCACGGAAAGAATTCAGTGAAAAACCACTTAGCGCTTTCCGTCTTCCGCGTTAACAACGCATTAACAAACACCACTAAACACGGAAAAAATTTTCCATTCCGCATTAAGTGCTAAAATTCAGTGTTAACAAACACGGCCTTAATCTTTTTTACACTTAGTTTAGACCCATTTACGCTATTGTGCTCTTAGGGAGTGAGTTAGCATATGGCTAGAAGTTTATCTATTGACTTCTAAGGATCTAATCATGTGTTAATTAAGTGTGTTGATGCAAAAATCTGGTTCACCCTCGTCGAGCTCCAAGCATTTACACTGGAGAAAAACAAAAGAGACCCCGGCTAGAATAGGGGACCCTCTGATGCCAAAGTCAGGCTATAGGAATTTAGGTCTAGTAGTGTAGAGGGATTTTGGGTGAGAGATTTTGCGTACCTCTTCCTGTTCATGGGTTCATTATTTATATTGTTCATAGGACATGGTTGCCCATCATCTTAGGCATGATCTCAGCCATTAGGCAAGACGTGCACGGATGATGATGTAGCCGATTATCCCAGAATCATGGGTTAAGTGGTTATTTTTGTTGTGTGTTACTGGAGGTGATCGTGCACCTAGCTTATTTGGTCAAACTCTCCTGGTCGAGAAAAAATGATCCGAGTTGAGCTCCTCTAAGCCGAGCTCTGTCAAATGATTGAGGACAACTTAGACTTGGCTCATGAAAACTTGATCTTATTGTTCTTGGTGGTTATTCGATCATACTAAGTCATCTAGATCTCGGTAAGTGTGAACAGTCGTACACTCGAGGTCTCATCTCGCTTAGGACTACGTTTGCCAGTTTCATGCTTGTTCCCACTGGTAAAGTGTCTCGGAAATGAACGGTCATCAAGTCGAGCCGACCTTGAAGTTGATCAGGCCGAGCCATCCCTGAACGTGGCCGGGCCGAGCCGTCCTTCAAGGTACATATCTTCCCATAAGAAAGTGTGCATGACGCATGGTTATATACATGCCATTGGTCACAAATTGCACATGTGGAGATCACTGGGGTAATTAAGATATAGATAATAATAACATATGTTGTCATGTGACAATAATATCTTATTATTGTGTAATAGTTTCTATTCAAAAGAGACAAATTGCTAGAAGCAAATCATCATGTCTCTTCATAGAAAAATGATTATTGTATGCGATTGGGTACATGGATGTTTTGAAGAGACAAAAGGGTCTCTCCAAGGTATGTCTTTCTAAGGTGAACACCATATCCCTTTAAGTTTTATATATCTTTAACATTATACTCCAGAACAACATTTATAAATGCATCCATTCATAACAATATAATTTTATCTTTGCCCTTTTGTTCATACTTTTAAGATTGTTTTTATGAGGTATATCAATGTTAACATTTAGAGATATGTTCAACACTTAGATGTGTTAGTTTTTATATTGAATTACAGATGCATGAGTTCATTATATTATGAAGACATTTTACAATCTTCTTTTGCACTTACCATAATATTTAGAAAAGGACAACAAATGTCTTGGAATATTAGCTATTTAAATCTAGTCTTGAACCTACAAATTTGATATTTCATTACTAATTTCTTTATTTCTTTCAATGTGAATTATAATTTTTTTTTCTTCTAATAATCCATTCATATAAAAACTAATAGTTTATAAACAAGTATATGAAATGTTATTGTGAAACTTCTTTAAGTGAGTCATTTATTTATTACATAAGATAATAGTCCAAATACAAGCATCTGAAATGTTATTATTAAACTTCAGTTTCAAGTAAATTAATCCATCCAATGCACAAAATATCTCCTTTCTACTACACATGGTTATTATTATGGGTAAAAATGGACTGACTAGATAAATAGACTCGAAGACTATGGATTGCTTGAGGCCTGAAAAATCACTCCGACTTTGGCCTTGGGTATCAACCTCGGTCTCGGGTACTAACCTCAACCAAAGAACTCAACCTTAGTTACCAACTTTGGAGGTCCCTCTCGAATACTGACCTCGGCCTCGGGAACCAACTTTGGAGGTCAGTCTTGGATATTGACCACCACCACGGAATTAAATACACTGGCAGTATATCAAGGATTATCCTCCAAGATATTCATGATGATCTTGAGAAATCAAGTATGACACGTCTGGAGGAAGATATCTTCTGTAATACGCAATCACCATCCAAGAGTTATTGTTATATACGCCAATGCCTCTAAAAGGCTATAAATAAGTAGTCCGCTTAAGGTAAAAGGTACATAAAATCTCTCACTCAAAATCCCTTAATACTATTAGACCTAGATTCCTAGCCTAATTTTGGCATCAAAGGGTCCTCTTCTCTAGCCAGGGTTTCTTTTGTCTTCTTTTTGTGCAGGTACTCAAAGGTCAGAAAAGGGTAAACTAGATTTTTACATCAATAGTTTAACGTCGTCTATGGAAACGACATTAAAGTCGTTCTTGCTTAACTAGAAAACAACAAAGGCAGAAGGAAAGAAGAAAGCTCTAGTTGTCATTCTGCAGCCATCCTAGCTCTTTCTGAATCATCAGCTAAGCAGGGTGCCTAGCCCACCCAGCAGCGGGCCAACTCTACTCCCCCAGTGCCCGCTCCTCGATCCCGCACTTGAGACAGTCGATTAGTTTTCTTGGAGAATCAATTCGAAGCCCTGAATAATGACATGAATCGACTCATATAACTCCTACAGAGATAGAATCTACCCCTCGATCGTGATGCAGGGGAGGGTGATACAATTGTTCCATCTCAAGCACTGGTTCACTCGCAGAAAAGCAAGCAACATCCTAAGCTGCCAGCCTAGATTCTTTCCCACACTTCAGGAGCAATCACGCTCACAGACTCTGACCTGCACCTCGTGCCAAAGAGGAAGAGCTATGGGAAAGCCCCTGAAGAAGTGGCTGAGAACAAGGGCCCTTGGGAGGCAAAGCTCAGGAAAATTCGAGGGCAGATTAGTGACATCAGACAAGCCTACCATGCCCGAGTACCGACCTCAATAAAGGTCATGTTAGAAGAAATCAAACCACCATTCATCAACGACATTATGGCATCTCCGCTTTCTCTTAGGTTTCGGATACCACAAATGACTCCCTACTTTAGAACCGTCGATTCGACTGAGCACTTCAAGTTCTTCAAAGCTTGGATGAAGTTTCATGGCGCCTCGGGCCCTATAATATGTGGAGCATTCTCCCCGACCTTATCAGGAGCTGCTTGGCAGTGGTTTAGGCAGCTGAAGCCGAGGTCCATCAATTCCTTCTCATAGCTCAGCAAAGCCTTCCTTACATAGTTCATTGGTGGGAGAGACCGAAGAAAGCCATCAGCTCATCTTCTCATGATCAAGTAGAAGGAAGACGAGCTGTTAAGAGACTACCTCATCCGTTTCAATGCCGAGGTTGTTCAGGTTGACGATTATTCTGACTAGATAGTTTTGGCCGCCTTGGTAGCCGGCCTTAAACAAGAAAAATTCTTCTCCTCTATTGCTAAGAACCTCTCAACTACCCTCGCCAACTTACTTAATCGAGCTCAAAAATATTCCAATGCCGAGGAGCTCTTTAGTTCACGAAGAGCTGCTTGAAGAAGAAATAAATCGACTGATGATAGTAAGTGAAGGAAAAAAGGAGGGCCCTTTACTGTTAATGCCAAAAGAAAGAAAGAGAACGACCAAGACTGATGCTAGCGTACCTCGATATTAGATACCGAGGAGCGCATTAACTGACCGAGCTACTTGACTAAGAGAGACATCCATTTTTAAAAGGAAAAAAATGTGCTCATTATTCTACTATTATGTTTTCTGCTACTTTATGAGCTTCTACAATAAAAGAACTTCCCCATGTTAGGGAAAGAAAATTATTTTAAATGATTTCTCGACTATTTGAACTATACAGTCTACTAGGACTTCCTTTAGTACAAGGAAAAACAGTCCTTAACCAGTCATCTGACTCATAGAGAAGGTTAGATCACTAATTAGTAACACTACTTGGACTTCGTGATCTACAATAAGGACTTTCCTTAGTATAATGGAAAAAAGTCCTTGTACCGAGTACTCAGCTTACTACTATGAGAACGACTGAGGACTTCTCTCAGTTGAAGGAAAGAAATGTCCCTCCTATTAATTCTACTGTGCACGATCTACCACTCAACAATTGACTTATCGATCTTAGCTCTACTCCGTCCAACCTCCCGACCTCTTTGGCACAAGTTGTCACACAGTGTTAGTCCACACTAACTTACTTCCCGAGCTTCTGAAGAATGCTCGAAAGTTGAGGCTACTATTTTGAGTAAAAATGGACTAACTAGATGAATAGACTTGAAGACTATGGATTGCTTGAGGGCCAGAAAATCACCCCGACCTTAGCCTCGGGTACCAACCTCGACCAAAGAACTCAACCTCGGTTACCAGCTTTGGCGATCAGCCTTAAATACCAACCTCGTCCTCAGGAACCAACTTTGGTGGTCGGCTTTAGATATTGACCACCACCTCGGAATCAAATACACTTGCGGTATATTAAGGATCATCCTCCAAGATATTTGCGAGGATCTTGGGAAATCAATTACGACACGTTCAAAAGAAGACATCTTCTGTAATACCCAATCATCATCTAAGAGTTATTGCCATATACGCCACCGCCCTCAAAAGGCTATAGATAAGTACTCCGCCTATGGTGAAAGGTACATAAAATCCCTCACCCAAAACCCCACAATATTAAGAAACTCAGATACCTAGCCTGACTTTAGCATTAGAGGGTCCCCTGCTCTAGCCAGAGTCTCCTTTGTCTTCTTCATATGTAGGTACTCAAAGGTCAGAAAAGGGTGGACTAAATTTTTGCATCAATAGTTATTACACAAAAAAAAACCCATATGTTAACGTATTCCTCATCAGTAACGTTACACAATAATAGTATAGTAAATACTTTGGCATTGAAAATAGTACCACCCACTACATTTATATTTATAATAGCCATACATGTTTCAAATATAGCATTGACTACATGATTTGTTGTTCCTCTTCCACATTGCCCTTTGGGCATAATTTTCCTAACCTTTATTTCCAAAGCCTTTGTCTCTCTAACTTTTACCACCTCAATTATGACATTTTCCCTCTCATTTGTTTACGCTTAGATTTTAAGAGTGCCTTCTACTATTCTTTCATATTTCTGATTGATTTATTGCTTGTGGACCTACAATGATCCTATTAATTCCTCGATAGGTATTAATATGTATTCAAAACATAACACTATGGTTGAATTTTATTTTTTTCATGACCTCATTATCTTTCATCTTTTCACCAGGTTCCCTCATACGATTCGTATGACAAATTTGCACGTGCAATAGTTAAAAATACATTTTGATTTTTCCAGCTCCAAAATCTAAAAACATAGTAATAATGTTTGAAAGCTTACTCTTTTAACCTTTTCAACTTCTTTGTAGGAATTTAATAAAATGACTTGAGCTTTTTTAGTTGTTCCCAGATTGGTACCTTTTAAAATATGGTCACATTCCCTGTTTGATGTGTAAAATAGAGAGCCTTTGAATCTTACTCACAAATTTCTATCAATGCTTCATTGAGAGACTTGATATCCATTTGTTTTACAAATCCACAATTAATCGATGACATCTCAAATCTCCTCGTATGCAAACAAGACTTGCATCTAGATCCTCCAATGCTCGAAGCTCTTTCCACGAATTGAATAATTTTCCAACACCATCAATCAATAAAAGCTTGAACCAAGCTCAAACATTGGTAGCTGAAATCTCATAGCAACCAACACTAATAAAAAATGGTCAAGCTAAAAAATAAACTTGCACTATTAGAACTCTATATTAAAACAACACATCCATGGATCCAAAATCCAAGCAATGATCAAACATATATACATGGTGGTCCAACCAATAACAATTAGCTGGTACATCCAAACAAGACCTTGGGGCCTGTTTGGATGGTGAGATTAAAAGGGATTAGGTGGGATGGGTTTTAAAAAAGGTAATAATGGTTGTTGTCAGAGAATTGTCTTAATACCAGGGGTTTTTTAATTCCATCGGCTCTTGTGCCATGGTGTTTGGATGGTATGGGAATGAAAGGTTTTTACAACTCCTATTCCGCATGAAGTTTGGATAGAAGGATTAGATGGCTGCGTTTTAATTCTCATCCCATAGGATGTTTGGACGGAAGGTTTTCTATAACTCCCATACCATACGTAGAATATAAACTTAAAACGAATGTGGTGTGTATATAGTTATATATAGATATAATTGCTGGAGCTATGTGGGGCCCTCAGAGATGGGCTTGACAAAGACACTCCATTCGTCTTTTTTCAAATTTGATAATCGGCCGGGACTTTAAAACTCAGGTGGGCGACTTCGTACAGAGATAGGCGACGATTCCGGCCCATTACCGTACATGAGTTACTGGTTCTAGAAGGTCACATTGCTGAGAAAGATTTCGAATCGCTGCTGTTATTTCTCAAGGCGGAATCCACGATGCCACCCCTTTTTTGTAAAGCGTGAAACACCCTCGTTCTTTGGCGCCACAACGTTGTATACGTGAAATCCAATTCGTCCATCATGTGGAATCCTAGATGATAGTTTCTTTTCACAAAATCACAAAGATCCACCACTCAAGTGGACATTACCACAGGGAGCAGTGCAGATGGTTTGCCAACCATAGGTTTGTGCAAAGGCCAGTTATGGTGGATATCTCTCATCAAACCCGTTCATCAGGTTTTGACTAGAATGGATGAAGGGAAAATATAAAAATCAACTTGATTCAAAACACATGTGGGCCACTACCTACAGACTAAGAGATTTTAGTATCAAGTTTAAATTATTTTGGTATTGTCGTCTATCTCAGATGTTTTATCTCGATAACCTTTCTAGCTACGGTTAAGATAAGGTTTGTCGTGTGACGGACGAAGTGGATTTAACAGATACAACATGGTGGGCTTCAGCTTGGGTGGTTTGGGCGCTGCGTAAACCAGGTATGGATATGGTAGACTTTTCTGCTCCCAAACTCGCTATCCACGTGTTAAGAGGATTGGAAAGTGACCCCCGTGATCAACTCAATTAGTGCTCCACTCACTCGAGAGTCCCACCATTGTGCTGATTCGAACGGTCCGCGTAGTAGGGCTTTTCCAAGGCGGGATTGGGTGGGATTTGCTTCCATCCCTTCAATCCTTTGCAATCCCATGCATTTGAAGTTGATCATCTTCAATGCTGGCGAGATATCCAAGAAATCCCATGAATTTCACCTTGATCCCGTCGCCAAACAGTCGGCGCCTGAAAAGTGGAATTTCAAAACCCACTCCTACTTACGCCCACTTAATCCCACCGCCCAAACAGGCCCTTAAGGCTTGGGTAGACCTTCCAAATGCAAGAAAAATTATGTTTTGGACAGATGATTGGCTCGTATGTCTTGGATAGACTATCAATCATTATGCTAGATTGGACTAGCTATCATGTTTGAGACATGGTGTAAAAATAGAATGTGGGTATGTGGGGAGCTTAAAATATATGCTCATATATAATAACATTGACATATGGACATGTAGACCACTTGAAGATTAGTAGCGTCGAAACATGAAACTTGAGGGTTAATGACTGTATTAGCCTGTATCGGCCCAAAAAAGCCCTATTCAGGGTGACGTGGGCTATACCGGTGGTGAACAATACCATAACGGATGACTTAAAACCTTGGTGAAAGGAACCATGAACACCTTGGCTTCCCTCCGTAGGTATCCAAATGGCCAGCCATGAAGTTTGTGAGCATAACCTCAAATTCAACAGAAAAAAAAATCCTCTAATAATTATGTCACATTGTTGGACCTTTCTCAGTCTATAGACCATCATAATAAAGCCAACAAAGCGACATTCCAGCCATCATGTGTGGCATCGCACGCCCCTAAAGTTTATAAAAGGGAAGTCAAGTAATTTCTGTCCAACGTGAAGTCTTTCAGTCCGAGGGATAATCCGATGGGATGGGGATTGGGCCTGCCCCTTCCAAGAAGGACTGTGTACTGATTGGGTAGTACCCCTGCCACCAGCCAATGGCTGATGGTTGGTGCTCTGTGGTTCCCACAACGATGTATGTGTTTCATCCATGCCGTCCATCTATTTTTCTAGATCATTTTATGGTATGAGGCCAAAAATGAGGTATATCCCTATCTCAAGTGGACCACATTACAGGAAACAGTGTGAATGAATGTTGATCATTAGAAACTTTTTGGGGGTCATAAAAGTTTTGGATCAAGCTGATCTTGTTTTTTCCCTTTATCTGGGTCTATATGACCTAATCAACATATTGGATTCAAATAAACAGTACAGTGGGCCTTAGGAGGATTTTAATAGTGGATATTCAATCAATATTGTTTTCCCGTGGTGTGGTCCACCTGAGATTTATATCCCTCTAATTTTAGGGGTAAAGCCCTGAAATGATTTGTAAATGGATGAACAGAATGGATGAAACACATACATCATGGAGGGGCCCATAGAGCACCGACCACCAGCCGGGGGGGAGTAGCCAATCCGTTTCCCCTAATTGGGGCTTGTGGGGTTTATCATCCATGCTGGCCATTCATTTTTCCAAGATTATTTTAGGGTATGAGCTCAAAAATGAGGCAGATCCAAGGCTCAAGTGGACCACACAGTAGGAATTGAACGGCCACCGTTAAAACCTTATTGGGAGCAGTAGAAGTTTTGATCAAGCTGATATATATGTTTTCACTTCATCCAAGTCCATGTGACCTTCCATGTGATCTTATGAACAAGTTAGATGGTAAATCAACATCACGGTGGGCCCTAAGAAGTTTCAACAATGGGTGTCATTATCACCAAAGGTGTACACGAACCGAGCTAGCTAGCTCGCTCGACTCGACTTGAAAAAGCTCGATTCGACTCGGTTCGAAGCTGAGTTCGAGCTGATTTTTTGAGCTCCAAATTGAGTTCGAGCTGGCCCCAGCTCGACTTAACTCGGATTGAACTCAGCTCAAATGGAACTTGGATCGAACCAGTTTGGTGACGTGGTTACTTTGATATTGATGTTGCTCACCAAATGTTTAATGAAATGCCTCAAAAAAGTGTGGCCAGTGGCAAGGAAGGTATGTATATGAAACCAACACCCTTTTTTGTAAAAAGTCTTTGTGTTGCTTAGAAGGTGTTGGATGAAATACCTGTAAAACCATTGCTGTAATCTCAAATATAATGAGATTTTGAAAGTGCAATCCAGGTGTTTGTGATAATGCTATAACGGAAAACTCGGTTTGATCTTGGCTCAAATTGGCCCAAGTTGCTGACCGAACCGAGCCGAGCTGACCAGTAAGGCTCAAGGACCAAGTTGAGCCAAGTTCGAGCTGAGGTCAGCTAGTAGCCGAGCTAAGTTAAGCTGAGGCTATCTCAACTCGGTCTACTGGATGTACACCCCTAGTTATCACCACTGCTTCTTATAGTGTTTACTTGAGCTTTGGATATGCCTTAAATTTGGGCTCATACCTTAAATAGATGCAGGAAAATGAATAGACAGCATGGATAAAACACACGCATCATGGCAGAGGCCCTCCATCCTGGAAAGGGTGGGACCCAATCCACGTCCCATCCGATGCTGGCCTACAGAGTCCAAAAGGTTGCACAGTATTTCTTGATGGGGTTTTTTGACCAGTCATCGACCGGTCGTGGGCTTGTGTTCAACTAGTTGTAGGTTCGAATTGTGACACGACTCAAAGTCCAGCGAGGTTTGGATATTTTTCTCCGGGGTGCTCGACCAGTCGTGGGTGGCGCAAGACCAGTCATAGTTATGCAGATTCGTTCCACAATTTTGTGCGAATTTCGTGTCGCAAGTCATTTCGCAACTGGGATCCGAAAGAAAGTTTCCTAAAACTATAAAAAGGGGTCCCTAAGATTTTTCTTGGGTGTCAGATGGTGTTAAAAAATATAAGAGAGATATCAAAGGTGAGAGAGAGAGAGGAAGCTTGTAGAAGGGAGGTTATGCTTGTGGAGGTGATCTACCATATCTCAGCGCTTTTTACATCCTCGTAATCGGTGAGATCTCTCAGTTTTTCTTTGTTCTCTTACCGTTTATTAACTCTTGCGTGAGTGATGAAGGTTTGATCATAAAAAGGTGTGCTTGTAATCGGTTGTAACGTTCTACTTCATAGTGGATTGTTGATCTCGACGAGGTCCCGTGGTTTTTACCTCTTTGAGGCTTTTCCATGTAAAAATCTCTTGTGTGGTGTGTGGTTGTGCTTTGATTTATTTCATTGCTTTTATTATTTCATAATTCTGGTTTATTTTGGAGGGCCAGATCCTGAAGTTTTGTACAAGGCCCCCAACAAAGTGGTATTAGAACTAAGTTCATTGAACGGGTATGATCGGTTTAGAATTATGGAAGGTGGCTCATCAAGGATGATCAGCCTCAATGGTTCTAACTGGACCATATGGAAGGCCAAAATGGAGGACTTGCTTTATTGCAAGGACCTATATTCTCCAAATTTAGGCATATCAACAAAATTCAAGGATATGTCTGATGATGATCGGAAGAAGATGGACCGAAAGACAGTGGAGTTTATTAGACAATGGATGAATGATTCTGTATTCTACTATGTGTCTACAGAAACCTCAACTGCTAGCCTATGGCTGAAACTAGAAGGGCTGTATGAGAGGAAGACAGCCGGTAATAAAATTTTTATGATAAGGCGACTTGTGAATCTCAAGTTTAAGGATGGTGGTTCTATGGCAAAACACATGAATGAGGTCAGCAATATAATGAACTAGCTCTCCGCTATGAAAATGGTCCTGGATGATAAATTGCAGGCTTTGTATGCATGAAGTGTTAGTGTATGCAAGGGAGGGTTGAACGCAGCGGAAGATTCATCTATTGACATGTGGCACAGGCGTATAGGTCACATGAGTGAAAAAGGGCTTCAGTTACTAGCAAAGAAGCGGCTCCTTCTAGACATGACAGGTATGTCTCTCAAAACCTATCTTAATTGTTTATCAAGGAAACAGCGTAGAGTTTCATTCATTAAAACTGCTTTTCATGTTAATAAAGTGCATGCATTAGATTTGGTTTATTCTGATGTTTGTGGTCCTTGAGGACAAAAACCTCTGGTGAGGCATTGTATTTTGTTACTTTTATAGATGATGCATCTAGGAGGGTTTGGGTTTATGCTTTGAAATCCAAGGACGAAGTCTTTGGTATGTTTAAATTGTTTAATGCTAGGATCGAGAGAGAGACAGGTAGATCATTAAAGTGCATCCGCACTGATAATGGTGGTGAATACATTAACGACTTTCATAAGTAATATAAGTCTCTAGGTATACGACATGAACAGACGGTTCCCAAGACCCCCCAGTATAATGGTGTAGCAAAGTAAATGAATCGCACCATTGTTTAGAGAATCAGATGCATATTATCCCATGCGAAATTGACTAAGACGTTCTGGAGAGAAGCAATGCACACGGCGGTGTATCTGATAAATAAGTCTTCATCAGCCCCGTTGAATGAAGTACTTGAGAAGGTATGGATTGGACAAGATCCATCGTACAGTCATCTCAGGGTTTTGGATGCAGGGCATCCGTTCACGTAACAAAGGACGAGAGGTCCAAACTCGATATGAAGATCAGACAGTGTGTGTTCTTAGGGTACGGTGATGAAAAGTTCGGTTACAGATTGTAGAATCCTACTGAGAGGAAGCTCGTCAGGAGCAGAGATGTGGTTTTCTTTGAAGATCAGTGTATAGAAGATATTCGTAAGATAGAGAATAACTATCCTAGTTCAGGTGAGCTAGAGGATATGGATCCGATTATTCCTCCCGTGGTGCCTGATGACGGGGGAGTATAGAAAGGTGCAAAGGATGAGGGAGTTCCTACAGAAGATGGACCAGGGGAGCACCCCCCCACTTGATTCACCTGTTGAGCAGCATGTGAGGAGGTCATTTAGGGACAGACAACAGTCCAAGAGGTACTCGCTGAATGAGTACATTATGCTGACTAATGGAGGAAGCTAGAAGATTATTCTGAGGCCCTAACCGATGAGCATAAGGAGGAGTGGTTGAAAGTTATGTAAGAGGAGATGAAATCCTTACATAAGAACCACATCTATGATATGGTGAAACTGTGTAAGGACAAGAAAGCTTTGAGCAACAAGTGAGTGTTCAGAAAGAAGGTTGAACAGAAGAATTCACAGATAAGGTTCAAGGCCAGATTTGTGATAAAAGGGTTTGGTCAGAGGAAAGGCATAGACTTCGAAAAGATATTCTCACCAGTGGTGAAGATGACATCCATACGGATGTTGCTTGGGTTGGCGGCTAGCATGGATCTGGAGATAGAGCAGTTGGACATTAAAACTGCTTTCCTCCATGATGACTTGGAAGAAGAGATCTACATGCATCAACCAGAGGGGTTCGAAGTCAAGGGCAAAAAGTATATGGTGTGTAGGCTGAGGAAGAGCTTGTATGGGCTGAAACAAGCTCCACAAAAAGTTACAAGAAGTTCGATTCGTTCATATTATAACATGGGTATGACAGAACGGAGTCGGACTACTGTGTATTCACATGCAAGTTCTCAGATGGTGATTTCTTAGTTCTGCTGTTATACGTTGATGGCATGCTCATAATGAGAAAAGACATCAAAAAGTTCGACAAGCTGAAACAAGAGTTGGGTAAGTCTTTTGCAATGAAAGACTTGGGCTCAGCAAAACAAATCTTAGGAATAGAGATAACTCATACAGAAGCAGCAGGAAGCTTTGGCTGTCACAAGAGTGGTATATTAAGAAAGTCCTAGAGCGGTTTAATATGAATGCAGTGAAGCCGGTCAGTACTTCACTAGATGGTCACTTCAGATTGAGCGACAGATAGTGTCCCAAGACGAAGGCAGAGGTGGAAGAGATGAAGAAAATACCCTATGCGTCAGCCGTAGGAAGTTTGATTTATGTTATGGTGTGTACACGTCCAGACATAGCATATGCGGTTAGTGTTGTCAGCCGATATCTTGCTAATCCTGGCAAAGAACATTGGGTAGAGGTAAAGTGGATATTGCGGTATCTAAGAGGCTCATCTAGGTTGAGCCTATACTATGGTGACGGTAAACCTGTGCTAGAGGACTACACAGATACAGATATGACAGGTGACATAGATTTCAGGAAGTCTACATCGGGGTTCTTGTTCACGTTTGCAGGGGGAGCGGTTTCTTGACAGATCAAGCTATAAAGGGTCGTAGCATTGTCGACGACAAAGGCCGAGTACATTACAGTCACAGAAGCATGTAAAGAGATGCTTTGGATGAAGTGGTTCTTACAGGAACTTAGCCTGAAGCAAGAGGAGCACGTGGTATATTGCAATAGTCAGAGTGCTATACACTTGAGCAATAATCCAAGTCAGCATTCCAAGTCGAAACACATAAAGATTCGGTATCATTGGATCAGGGATACTTTGGAACAGAAGGTGTTATAGCTTGAGAAGGTCCACACGGACGATAATGGGTCAGACATGATGACCAAGGTTTTGCTCAAGGGCAAGTTTGAGGTTTGTAGAAACCAGACTGACTTGAAGAAGGTGAATCCCTCCTGGGTCAAAAAAGGGGAGATTTGATGGGGTTTTTTAACTCATCGTTGACCAGTCGTGAACCTTGCTCGACTGGTTGTGGGCTGGTGCTCGACCAGTCGTAGGTTCGAGTTGTGACACGACTCAAAGTCTAGCGAGGTTTAGATATTTTTCTTCGGGGTGCTCGACTGGTCGTAGGTGGTGCTCGACCAGTTGTGGGTGGCGCACGACCAGTTATAGTTATGCAGATTCGTTCCGCGATTTTGTGCGGATTTCGTGTCGCAAGTCCTTTCGTAACTGGGATGTGGAAGGGAGTTTCCTCAAACTATAAAAAGAGGTCCTTAGAATTTTTCTAGGGTATCAGATGGTGATAGAAAAATACAAGAGGGATATCAAAGGTGTGAGAGAGAGAGAGAAAGAGAGAGATGAAGCTTGTAGAAGGAAGGTTATGCTTGTGGAGGTGATCTACTATATCTCAGCACTTCTACGTTCTCGTAATAGGTTAGATCTTTCAGTTTTTCTTTGTTCTCTTACTGTTTATCCACTCCTCCATGAGTGATGAAGGTGTGATCATAGCAAGGTGTGCTTGTTATTGGTTGTAACGTTATACTTCATAGTGGATTGTTGATCTGGAGGAGGTCCCGTGGTTTTTATCTCTTTAAAGGTTTTTCATGTAAAATTTTTTTATATGGTATGTGGTTGTGCTTTAATTTATTTCATTACTTTTATTATCCCATACTTTTGATTCGTTGTGGAGGGCTAGATCCTAAAGTTTTGTGCAAGGCCCCCAACATTTCTAGCCTCTAGTTTATACGAGATCCGCCTTTCATGGTTCTATGGTCCAAACCATGCCCTGCTGCTATGGGTGGGCCACCCATGAATTATCTCTCATCTAAGAGGGAGGCTCAAGAACGAAATCATTTTAACGTTTTTTCACGTTCACCGAACAAAAGTTCAAATCAGGCGCTTCAAATCCCAAGGATTCCTTCTTCACGGGTCATGATCCATGATGTCGGTCACGTGAATATTTTGGATTGTTGAACCATGGCCCCACCTGTTCAAACCTAATACGTGAACGTACTTGACAAATACGTGAGTCTTTACTCCTCACAGTATGGGGCACATGGTTTGGTATCCAGACCATTGGCCATTGATCCCTTCGGTGGTAAGACAATCTTGACCGTTCAGTTTGTGGAAGACAGACGGCTAAAAGGTATGAATTCAAGGATAATATTCAAGTCAATCAGGTCTTATGATTGATTGTTTTAGATCTTCCCATCTAAACCGGGAATTCTTCATTCCCGGTGGGAATCAAAAAACAAATGGCTAACGCTAACCGAACCATAGGTCTGACTAGTCAGAATTGTCCGCATATCACACAATCTCTTGTATTCGGAAGCGGATTGGCTGGTGTACCACACACCAGCTATATAGCTGATGTATTGACATCAGCAACTGCTGTGGGTCCCATCATGAGGTATGTGTTTTATCCAAACCGTCCATCCATTTGGAGCGGTAGTCTTATTACTTGAACAGAAAATAAGACAGATCTAAAGATCAAGTAGGCCACACTGTAAAAAGCAGTGGGGGATTGAAGGTCTACCATTGAAACCCTTTTGGGGTTCACAGAAGTTTCGGATCAATATGAAATTTGTTTTTCTTCTTCATCCATGTATTTATGACCTTATTAACAGATTGGATTGAAAATAAACGTTATGGTGGGCCCTACAAATTTTTTAACTGTCAAAATCATCATCCTCGCTGCTATTTTTGGTGTGGTCCATTTGAGCTTTGGATATGATTTATTTTTTGTATAATGCTCTAAAATAATCTCTAAAAATGGATGGACAGTGTATATAATAAATACGTCATTGTGGGGCCCATGTAACTTTGATCTCCTTTGAACCGTTCGTACAAGTAGGAGCTCAGCGCTCGTCTTCGCACGACCCGTAACTACACCAGCTATATAGCTGATGTGTGGTACAGCAGCCAATCCGCTTCCTTCTACTTCTAGAATACCCTACATGCTATTCATCTGTAAGTAAAAAGTTATTAAACTACCTATTTACGATTGAATGCGTGGGGCTCACCATGTCATGTGCATGCAATCTAATTCACTCATTAATTATATGAAATCCATTACCCCAAATATATGAAATCCATTACCTAAAATCAGCTTTATACGATCATTAGGTGGCCAACACCATAGAAAAAACGGACAACCACTCAACGACCTCAAAATTCATCTGCTGGCCCACATGATGGTCGGATACATCTAACCTTTGGAACGTCCAAATTTCTTAGTAGGGCTACCCAGATGAACAGTCTGGATTCCTCCCACACTATGGTGGGCTCCGCGCGTAACACTTGTAGAATAAGCTGCGACTGTTCGTGGTCTTTTGCTGCCTCGCTGGTCAAAAGACATCATAAAAATGAAAAGCTACAAAAAAATTGTCCTCTTTAAATAAGAAAAGCTAACTAAGAAAAATATTAATAAATTAATATTTGTTAGAAAAATCATCTCTAATAAATCTATAAATCACACTAGTGGGTTGGTGCCACAGAGAGAGAGAAGGACAGACAGATAGAGAGAGAAAGAGAGAGAGAGAGAGATTTTCGTAAGAGATGGGATTTTCCAAGGGCAGTCGTTTTGTTTCGGTGTTGGTGTTGGTAGCGTTGGTTTCGGTGGGAGTTGTGTCGGGTCAGAACCCGCCATCATGCGCGGCGAAGCTTGTACCATGCGCTCAGTACCTGAACTCGACCAAGCCCTCCGATACGTGCTGCTCCTCGATACGAGACGCCGTCCAAAACGACCTTGAGTGCCTCTGCAACCTCTTCAACAGCCCCGATGTCTTCAAATCCTTCAACATCAACATCACGCAAGCACTTGAACTCCCCAAGCACTGCGGCATCACCACCGATGTCAACCTTTGCAAAGGTTTCTTTTATTTCTCCCCCGTTTTTTTTTTTTTTTTTCTTTAATTGGATGATCCAGACCGTTCATCTTGATGGTCTAGCGTTGTTAGGGCTACATAGCGACGATCTCGCTCATCGTAGATCTTTCATCATCACAACCTTATGTACGGACGCAATTAATCTCTGGTCACTGAGTTTTTTCCATTTGGCCTATATGAGGTGGGAGCTTCTAGATGAACAGTTTAGATGATCGCGTGGTGAGACAGGGTTGAGCATCCTTGCCGTTCCGGTTTGCCATTTTCCCGTTCTTAAATGGTAGGCGACGCATCATCCGTGCTCGTCGCTAAATATAAGTCGATCCAGGCCATTCAATTTCGGGCCCTATTGTGGATGATGCATAGTCCGGAAATCTACTTATCTTCGTAGTCTGATATGGCTATCGAATTCCTCTGCTAGCCACTTTATTCAACCATCGATGGCCCTGTCTTCGACTATGCAGAAAGTGGGCCCACGATTTAGACGGTCTGGATTGATCTATGTCCTAATGTGCTAGGAGGCCTAAGCAAGAGAAAATTTTGTGCTGATTTTTTGGTTTTTTTGGACAGCCCCTGCTCCCACCGCCGGTGCACCTCCAGGTACGAATCTCCCTCCCTCACACACGAGAAATGCGAAGCGGCACGTGTGGACGAGGTCCGGTTAGTTCTTATAGTGGACAACGCCTGGCAAAAAATTAGGAAGGTCCGGTCACCAGGTGTGCTCCACAGACGAAAGATTGACGGCTGGAAATTGACCTAGGGCCACGAACATCTTGTAATTGTGGCGAAGCCTTTGACCGGACCATCCTGGTTTTGAGTCCGGATCCTCTGTTTGCGAAAAGCACGACTTTCCTGCTTTTTCCTCGTTTGCTGAATAGTGATTGGTCAATCTCAATCACCGATGCAATTACATGATGACACGGTCCAAATAGATTGCAACAACGACAACTTTGCTGCTTGACGCAAACAGAGGATCCATATTCCCTGGTTTTAGCGCGTCCCACTAGATGAACGGATCGGATTTCTCAGCCACTCCTTAATTGCTTGTGGAGGCGTACTCCCAAAATGGATACACTCGCAGCAAGCCATGACACGACGGATCTTTCAAACACCATCCTAATAAGATGAAATTTGAGGCGATCCACAGCATGTAGCCATTCATCAAGTGACCGTATCTTGCAGATGACCTGGCCCAGAAATCAGAACGGTCCATACAATGATCTGCATTCGTACGGATTCGTGGCCAAGCTGATTTGTGGACTTGCTTAATTTTGGGCCAGGGATATTCGCCCATCTGGCATGTGTATGATGTTCCAGCAGATCATCAGGTCCCCTAGCCCAAAAATCAGGCTGGTCCACGTATCAAGTGGCACACATGCTTAGAGAAAACACCGACAGTCCATTTTCAATGTCTAAGTCTGGCCCACCTGATGAGAATACCAGCCGAAGTTTTTTAATAGGCATCTCCGTGATGGGACCCACTAGATAAATGGTCCTTGGTCCAAACCATTCATCTGGTGGGCTTGGGTCCAGAGTGGATAATTTCCCAGGTGGCGAAGAATTCCCCTATTCAGAATGGTGGATCGTTCGATGAGGTTCCTGGAGAACGCCTCCATACGCAGTGGGTCCCGCCCTCTGAAGTCTGAACGGTCTGCATAACGTGCCCCGTGTGGAGTGTCATGTTTGTGGAGCACACGGTTTACAGTATGGAGAAAATGATGTGTACTCTCTTTCACCGTACACGTGTCAAGGGATCAAGACCGTCCACCCTCTGGCCTCTGTCCACAATTGAAAAAAGCCTCACAAATCTGGCAACGGTGAGTTAAGCATTTTTATATGAAGGCCACCAATCAGATGGATGGGATCGTCCCGTTCCAGATGTCTAGCTACTGTGAGCTAACCAAATAATGGTCCAGAAGGCGGAATGTTTAGTGATCTTGTGTCCGCTTTGCCCTGTGTGCTGTGGTAGCGTCCGAATTTGGTACCATTTCTCTGAAATCCGTTTGCTGACTTTGCTAGGCTCACCTGTGATGGGGTTTAAATCAGAGGCCGGGATTTACTGGCCCAATCGATGTTGTGACTCTTTGTCACAAGGGCCACTGTAAATGCAGATGAATTTAGAAAAGCGAAAAAAAAATAAATTGAATGGTTCACAATCAACTTTAAAAATCAAAAGGTGAGGATCACCGTTGAAGTCACAACAATGGGATAATAAGTTATTTGCAATAGTAAATAAAATAGGGACGGTCAGGATCATGGGAGAATCCCTGAATGCGGGATCCATCCAGTTGGTGGCGATGGACGTGAATTACGTCCTACCCAGCGGCTCTAGCCACAAACGGGCAGTTCTGATTTATACCTGTTTATACATGCCTTCCATCCCTTGACTCGTATCATTCTAAGGTATGTGCAGTAAAAATGAAGCAGATCTGCCGATAAAGTGGACCATACCAAATAATAAGCTTCGATTGCATTAAATGCAAGTCATTTTTGGTGGGGTCTACTTAAGCATTGGATCCATCTGATTTTTCTTTTATAAAAAATAAAATTCTCAACTTTTCTTATTAGGACACGTTTGTCTCAGTGTTTTAAATATCGATGATACTAGTTGATATATTCCATGATATATCTTGTATCCCACATGTGCAATACAAAACACACTAGTCGGATATATCACACATGTTTGATCGGATATATTGTGGATTGGGAACTTCGATTTCAAGATATGTAGGAGAATGATTGACTTGCAGATAATTAAAAAAATAAATCAAAATCAAACATGTATTTAACTTAATTTAGTGATTCTTTTTTTGTTTTTGAATGTATTGCTTGTGTTTCCACATGTTTTCTTATATTTATAAATTATTTGAATAAACTTTAAATATACTTACAGCAATCCAGTTAGACAACGCATAGATTAAGACCCCATACAAAGAAAACTTATCATGTGTAATTTTTTTTCATAATGTTTTAATTTATAAATGTGTATTGATGTCTTTTTTAACAATCAATGAACTTTTCTTAAAAAATTCAATCAATTTTCAATGTTTTTCCATGTTTTCAACAATAGTGATACATTACACGATACAACCGATATATCCTATGTGATAACCAATATGTATCTGTATCCCAAAGGTGCGATACGTAACACGATATCGATATTTTGAATATTAATTTGTCTTCTTTTCTTCAAATTTTATTAATTTCTTGATAATCATATTTTTCCAATTTTTACTCAAAATTATTTCCCCAACTAAACCCTATAGAAAATGTTTCTAGTGAAAGTTGGGAGAGCTTAATAAGACAATGGCACATTAAGGGCTCATTTGGATAACACCAAATAAGTCTTTTTAACTCTACTTACAATGGTAAATGAGTAACATATTTGAGATAAGTAACTTTGGTTTATGATGAATTATAAGTAGATTTTTTTTTTAATTATTTAAAGTTATTTAATTATTTTAATTTAATAAGTAGAAATCAAAATAAGCTACTTAAAGCAGACATAAGGTATCTTAAGTAACTTACGGTCCAAACGCTCCCTAAGTAACTTTGGATCCTTACTCTTGCTCGGTGGTAGACTCCAAGGAGTTTCAACACCCGGTCAAAGGTTCGAGTATCCATAGGTGGTGAAATTCCACTAGCGTGAGTGTGCGGGGTGTGTGTGCGTGTGTAAAAAAACAAAAAAAAAAAATGGATCCAAACTCTCCCTAAGTGGGAACTAGACAATCTCAACATCTCCACCTATAATATCTAACCTGTCTCAAAAATTTACGTTACAGGCACTCCAGGCAACGACAATGGCGCTAGTGGCATGGCATGGATTGGAATGTCCGGTTTGGCTGGTTTTCTTTTCTTATGGACATGTATAATGATGTAGAGGGTGCATGTTAGCTCCGCTTGCCCTTCGCTATTCAATGCGATTTTAGATGACGTTGAATTATCTTCACTCCGGGGATTTGATGGCCAAAATGTCACATGTGAAGATTATGTTATGTTTGGTTTTGTTTTTTTTTTTTTTTTGGTTTTTTTTTTCCAATTTAATTCATTTGGATAGTGATATAGGGATGATTTTGTTACTTTTGCTCTATTATTAAAATTTTAGCACCTTTATTTATTTCATGTATGGCTGTGGAGATTTTAATTGGCATGGATTAGGAACGATCATGTGCATTAGATGTTTTTAAGGTGGGCGGTTTAATATACGGGCTACTGCTGTGAGTGCATAGTGAAAACAAATCAACATAAATATAAATAGAATTTGGAATCCCGTAATCAACAATGGATTTATGAGAACCCTGATCATTATTTATGTGAGATCCATTAGTAGCTCAATAGGATAAAGAAAACCTTCAGCAGATCATGCAATCTTTCTAAAAACTCAGAGAGAGATCAAATTTTCTCTTACGAAATCAAAATCAACTTCATTAAATGCATTTACATAATTATATGTTATTTTAAAGCTAAGAAACCTTAATTTTATTAACCATCTATAATTTTCAATCTTAACCATCTATTTCAATCACATATATAAATCAATGACTAATACACATTTTATGCATTTTCACCTTGCAGGCTTTCAGTAGACTAGCCGTAGCTTGTTCAAACTGTACTAAGCAAACTCCATAAGCTATTGACCAATGATACAATTTTGTATTCCGATCATTTGATATCGGAAAAAGTGGCCACAAGAAAAGTAATAGAAATATTAAGAACGAATTTTTAAACAAATAAAAACCAGCACAAATTTTGTTTATGAAAGCTACACATAGTTGGAGCTCTGCTATTAGACTGACTCTTCACATCGGATGCACAATGGTGAATGAGTTCATAATCACAAGTCCTCTGGTGTGCTTGCTTGTTTGGGAGCTTGTAAATGGAGGTAATTGGGTAATGAAATTGGAGGTAAATGAATTAGGATTAAATTACTTGCTTAATTGTGTTTGGATATGGGTAACTGAAACACACTTAAAAATTAAATATTTTGTTTAGATAAGAGTAAATGGGAGGAATTGGAATGTATTGAAAATTTTTAATATATTCACCAAAACATGTGATATCTCAAATCATCTTTAATATTTTAAATTACTGTATATATGTATAGTTGATTAGTAGCCTAATGACACTTTTGTTATTAGTGCTACTCTCCTTCTATTAAAAAGTAGTCAAGAAAGGCATTTCATTGGGATTACATGAAATTTTAACATTTTGTTGAGATTTCGAAACACACCAAAAAATAATTAATTAATTAATTAATTAATTAATCTAAAATTTAGAAATGCTAAATACAAAAAGTAGCTACTTAGATTTGAAATAGCCTCATTTATCTCCAAATCTAAGATGCCAAGCAACCCAACTGCTTACAACTATCATGACCTCACTCATATATTCAGTCCAAATAACTCCACAGTCAAATCTAAACCATGGATCATGTAGGACCCACTTAATAAAAACTTATGCTATTCACATTGCAGTTTGGACCATACACTTTCAAAGCATCTCCTTGTGGCTGAATGCTAGCTGCAGCTGAGCATTTGCTGATGCCATGGGCATACAAATGTGGCATGCATGTGTGATATCGAGGTCACAGTCCAGGTGGGCCACACTATGAATTTGCACTATCTGGGCCATGTCCCATCGAAGAGGGGGTTCAATCATTGGCGAAAAGGACACCAACAAAATAAATGCGTTAGTCTTCACCACTCACAAGATGAGGTACATGGTTTGGTATCCAGACCATTGGTCATGAATCCCTTCGGTGAATGGAAATTCCCTGAACATGCACACTCTAACGATATCCTTGATCTTGACCGTTCAGTTTGTGGGGGAGAGCCAGCCTGCTAAAAGGAAAGAAATCAAGGATAACATTCAACCCAATCAGGTCTTAACATTGATTGTTACGGATCTTTCCATCTAAATGGGGAATTCTTCGTTCCCGGTGGGAATCAAAGTATAAATGGCTAATGCTGACTGAACCACAGGCCAGACTGGTCTGAATTGTCCGCATATCACGTGATTTTTTTCGTATTCAGATTCGGGTGCCTGTTCTTCGCTTGTTCTTGTAGAATACTCTTACATGCTATAAATCAGTAAAAATCTATTCACCTTGATGTAAATGTTATTCACCTACTCATTGACAATTGCATGCATGGGCCCACCGATGTCATGTGTATGCCATCCAAATGAATGAAACCCACCAAGACGACGGATAGCCCCAAAATCAGGCTTATCCAATTAAAGTGACCACGACCCAAAAAATTCCAAATTCACCTGCTGGCCCACATGATTATTGGATTAGCCTAATCGTTGGAGTCCAAATAGGGCTACCCTGATGAACGATTTGGATTCCTCCCACACTATAGTAGGCTCCACCCGTAACACTTATGAAATAAGTTGCGACTCTTTAGGACGTTTGGCGTCTCTGCAAATAGGAGTTTTTTGGCTTATTTCTAAAAAATTAAGCTTTTAGATTGTTTGGTAAAACTTTAATTAGGAGGCTTATTAATTTATTTAGAAATTAGCAAATAAGCTTAAATTTTATAAGTTGTGGATGGATTACTTTTTGAAAAATAGTTTATTTTAGCTTAAGTGGGTACAATTTTCAGTTAATTTTTAAAGTAGGCCCCCTTATCCTCTTTACAATCTCTTCAAAGTAGGCCCACATGATGAACGACTCGTATTGAAAGTGGGCCCCACATTAATGGTCCACATCAAAGGTGGGCCCACATAATGCACGGTCACATTAAGGGTGAGCCCTGCATGCCGGATGGCCTGCATCAAAGTGTGGCCTCATATGATAGACGATTCACAACAAGCGGGCCCTACCTGATGGACAGCCACATCAAATGTGGGACCCACATGATGGATGATTGACATCGAATGTCACGCCCCAAACTTGAAAATCAGATTCACAAGAATCCCGATCACCAAATCCGGTGTCGATAGCCTCCGTAGTACCCCATTCTCGGCTCTCAGCGCAGCACATGCCAGATTCCGATCCTGGGATTTTATATGGAAGATTTTTTATTAAGGTATTTGTGTTGTAATAAGCATAACCAAAAGTTTACCCAAATCATAAAGGCAACATCATCATCACATATCCACTAATATAATCACTAGAAAATAATGCTAAAAGGAAAATACATATATCAAAATCAGAGCTCCTGAAAACCGTTGTACGCTCCAAGCTCAACGCTGCTGCAACCTAACGCCACCTGCACGCATCTATCGTGCATAAGCTTATAAAAGCTTAGAGGGTGGTGTAAGTGTGTGTAAGGTAAGTGCCGAGTATACAACAGAGTCCATAACTCATACATCACTGAGATAAGCAGGAAAAAAAATGACCAGGTCATAGATCATACGATATCAGAGTAAGCAGAAATATACTAGTAAATCCATGAGTCACATAATATCAGAGTACGTAGTGCAGATCATAATGAGCCATATATTATATACTGCAGATGTGATGCAATATGCAGGTCCTATCAAGTCCTTCTAAGCCATATAAGTATAGAAACGTAGCAATCCAAATGTCATATGCCATGGATAAAATGCAATATGCGATGCAAATGAAATGACCAAACTGGAGTGAAGTCGGGCTGATAGTACGTAGTATCGCAGGCTACGGGGTCCATCACAAGAGAATTCTATCCAAACCAGTCCCATACCTAAATTTGGATAGTCAAATACAATGTGATAGACTCCTGATCTCAGGTTAGTCACGCGCCCCAACCGAAATCCTGGCCATTGCGAAGGTACACGTAACAAATAGTTGCTCACCGCCAACCCGAGTGGATAGTGAATGGATGAATGAATGAGTATGCAACCCCTACTCAGTAGCCTATTAGCATAGTAGCCTGCCAACTGCTGGTAGCTCGCCCAGTGTGGTAGCTCGCCCAGGCCTCAGCCCTGCCCACATCAGCGTCCGCCCACGTGCGCCCGCCCACATGTACAACAGTGACGGGATGTCATAATATCATGTCAGTCCTCATATCAAGTCCACATATCAGTACGGTTCCTCTCTGAAAAATCACCGGGGTCTATTACACTCCACACCGACTGCCTCCTCCCTAGCTGCACAGCCCTGAGAGTGGAAGAGACCTCACTATCCGCCTAGCCAGTAGTCTGCTAATACCTAATCGGCTCGTCGATAGCGGACCCATTTACGAGTTGGTCATACTCAGCCTAGCTTATAGCCCCCTCACTCGGGCGGATAAGGCCACACCCCCTTCCAACCGACCACGACACAGTGGGAGACACAGCCTCATGGTATAGGCACCAACGCTCATATTTCACTCGGTTTAGACTTTGGAGTAACTCCTAGTACCAAGGAAGTTCTGGGATTTCAAAAATCAAGCTCAACCGATGTTCTGAGGCTATTTCATTGAGCCTGGACTGAAGAGAGTGAGAAAAGGGAAAAGATTTGGAAATTTAATTCCAAATCTGGCACGAGTCTTTGCACGTTATTATTAAGCGTTCTGACCGTCAGAATTCAGCCAAATTTCACCCTCGGATCAGGAAAAATCTCTCTTTCATATCATGAGACTTGTAGACCTGATTTAGGTACGATGACCGCTGAACTGAAACTGGTTCGCCACGGTCGATCTGAAAATTCGACCGGACCGAAAACTCTGCCTGACCTAGATCCAATGTTAGAGAGCTTAAGTCCGACCGCACTTAGTAACAGGACCTCCAGAAGTGCTCCCATTCTACAGACAACATGCATTTATCATTATCTATGTTGCATAAGTGACGTTCTGGAACTCGGGAGTTAGGTTTCTACCCGACCCCCGATTTTCGGGGTGTTATAGAGATTTTCACCTAAGGACATCCTAAGTGCCCACAATGCTAGAACCAATTATTTCTAATGTCCCATCTAGCCATCCTCGATGTGCCTGTGGAGGCCACGGCCCTGATGTCACTAGGGCGTACAAAGATCAAGTCACATATATGCGGGATGCATGAGTCACACTGTCCAGTCATGCAGCAATCCTGCGCGTACGACACGATAATGTGAGCACTCCATCTCATAAGGAGTCCCGTAAATAGTCTGCCTAATGGCATATGCTATGTAACGACCCAGAAAATTCTATACCAAGACCCAAGTACTACCTTGATCAAAAATCACTTAGGATTAATTCTTTTAGAAATTTAACCTAAGTTACCTAGCGCTAAGTTAGACTGGCTGTGAAATTTGCACTGTTCGCTTTAAATACGTTCTGTAAGACTTAAAACTTGTAGAGTTAATGACGCTATAATACCCTGAAATTTAGGATCCAACTCTAAACCCTGTTGTTCTAGAAAATGTTTGGTAACTTTGTATTGGATCTAGACCGCGCATCGAAAGTCCGATATCTATAATCTCAGACCGGTATGACTGCTTAGTTGGACTTGACAATCTTTTCGAAAATCAAGCCCAACTGATGTCCTGACACCATTTTACTGAGTTCGGAGTGAAGAGAGTGAGAAAAGGAAAAGATTTAGAAAAGAAATTCTAAATCTGGCACGTTCACTTGCGCATTATTTTTAAGCGTTCTGGCCATCAGAATTCAACTAAATTTCACCCTCGGATCAGAAAAAATTGCCCATACATGTCCAAGTACTCGTGGCCCTGATTGAAGTTCGGTGACCGTTGAATTGAAACTGGTCCGTCACGGACGATCTAGAAATCCGATCGGACTGAAAACTTAACTGATTAAAGATCCGATGCTAGTGAGCTTAAGTCCGATCGCAATTAATAACAGAACCTCCAGAAACGCTCCGTTGGATCAGAAAGTACACGATTTGCTTATAATTTAAGTATACCTTGACCTTAAGCCTGTTTTCGTCATGTTTAGGCTTATAAAAGGGCCTTAAACCCTAAGCTTTCTAACCCATATGAATTTCCTAAACTCTAAAGATTCCAAAGAAAGAAAAGAGAGAGAAAGTGTGGGAGAATCCGGTGAAACTCCGTAGGATCCTTCTTCGTGCATCTGTACTATAAACCGACATATCTGAATCGTTCTTCCGGCGATTCTGACTCCGTTATTGGGTAAGTTAAGCTAACCCTAACCTATTTTGAAGCCTAGACTAGCTGTAATAGAGTGCTAGCTAACCTATTTCATGTAATAGGTTGCCGTCGGGCCGTAGACGAAGCGTGAGTGAATAAACTGAGTTCGTTACGCGTTTACCGGCGTAATGTGCGGACTATATGTGCTTAGGTTATGGTTTTCAACCATTTCAATGATAGTTAATGATTTATTCATGTCGTGAATGCAATTACACATGCCAAACATGCTGTCTGTTTTGTCTTCCGTATACGTATGCTGTATATTGTAAATACCATATTTCATGTATATGTTAGAATACACGTATGCGTATGGAATCTGTTGATATGCTTGTCATGATAAATGATCATTGTTATATGCTTAACATGTATACGACAACTCCTTGGCGAAAGGTCTTGTCCAAATTTGCAACGGCGTTGACATACGTGATGTATGTTGAATAGTGTAAGCTAAGTGTTTGTTTAAATGTTTAAGTGAGTTAGTAGTTAGTAGAGTGTGATTGCTAAAGTGGTTGGGATATGAATCCCCATCACAATACTTGTGTGAATGATTTCCTTCATGAATCATGTGATTGCTAATTGAGTGTATGATTTCTTCCATGGATTGTGTATTTAGTTAAATCATGATAAATGTGTGCATTAATTCCTCCATATATTGTTTATCTTCAAGTTATACTTCAATTGTTATTCATATGAATGTAGACTCATATGCTAGTTATTATCCTTGTATGTGAATGGGGCTGTGCCACAGTCCAGGTAATCGGAAAACGTTTCGCAAGCAGTGGTTGAGGTTGCTTTCGCCACATAAGATGAGTTTAGCGAATCTGAGTCGTGCTTGGAGAGTTCGGTAGTGGTTAGGCCATACGGAGTGCTTATGCATTCCATGTCGTTCAACTCAACGTTCGCTTCGCCTAATTGAGCTTACCAACTAACCCGATTGACCGATACTTGTTCACCATGTTTGGTCGCCAATGTTTGAATCTAGGACACTGAGCTTACCAGTGTAACTCCCGTTAACCATGGTACCAAGATCCCCTAAGACTCATGAGCCGGGCATGGTGGTATGGGACACCGTGATCGTGTTGTCGGCCTACGCTGGGGCCACAAACCTCCTTGTAGTGACCAGTGAGCACCCTACTCTGAGCAGATTATGGTGGTATGGGACACTATATTCTTGCTGTCGACCTACACTAATTGATAACGAGCCCTCTGTAGTGACCATGAGTTTATCCTAACATCGCATGGGGGCGACGAGTCCTGATGCAGTCTTAAGGATATAAATAGGCCTGTATTGATAAGGTGATGGGGGAGTGGAGCAACGATTGCGCGCAACAGCCCTGACAGCCCTTGCAGCGACCTAGAACCATACTATCGTACGAGATATCTAAGGACTGACGACCCTAGAATGGATTAATGTTGGAAAATGATACAAGGGAGGTGTCTTAGCTTCCCAATACTGCTGTATGATAATGACTAATAAGAATTGGGCAATCACGTTCATAACATCGCACTGCATATGCCATTGGCGTTGGTGTGAGAGCACAGTGGTAGTGATTCATGCCGCGATCGTTAGATGATGTCGCATGAGGGAGATTGTGGTAAGGGTATGCATTATACTTCATACCATCCTTGCATTAACAAGAGATCTAGGACTTGTTTGTTTGTACTGCCTTATCCTTACTGCTTGACTGGATTGATAACATGTTAACTTTTGCCATATAGTACCACTGAGTTGATCACTCACTCCCATGTTCTGGGACGGTATTTAAACACCAAACAGACTTTGCTTTAGATGCAGGTGATGGCGATGCTGGTGAGGCAGAGCCAGACTTTGTTGAGGACAAGGAGGCGTTCTCATACATGCAGTTCTCAGGCGGGTTCGATTGAGCCTTGTCCTGACCAACGGGGATTATTTTGGGATATGTATCGTATTATTTTTGAACAGTTCATGTATGTATTTTGAGACACAGACATATGTATATTGCCCTGGGCAGAGCACGCATCATTTGGAGATTTATTTTAAATTATGTATGTATTTAAGTCTTCCTCTTGCTTTACCTTAATATCCCTGAATTATATCTGCTAATCTAGCTTGATCTATATCATGTTTTATGCATTAATACAGACAACATACAATCAGTATCAAATATGTTGCATAAGTGATGTTTTGGAACTCGGGAGCTGAGTTATACTCGACCCCCGAATTTCAGGGCGTTACATGCCATGATCAAACAATCCTCATATCAAGCATACATATGATGCGTATGGGCATGAATCATGGAGTTACACTAAGCATGTTGTAAGGTGATGAACTACTCTCACAACGAAGATGGCCTAGACGTCCTACACATAACAAGTATGGGTCTATCAATGGGCCCTAGGGAGAGTCATAATGCGGACATTTAACCAACATTATTCTTACAATGCGGACGTCAAACCAACATTGTTCCCAAGGCACGACTTACCATAAAGGTCAACACATATACCACGGTGGAATCATATTCAATGGGCCTTAGGTACATCCCATTGGACCTTGACCCATGGGCCTCTAATACGTCAAACGGGCCTCATAACTTGGGCCTCACATATATCAAGGTGGGCCTCAGCAACGGGCCACACATACATCAAGGTGGGCCTAATCACTTGGGCCTCATATATATACCAAGGTGGGCCTCAAAAGACGGCCACAAATAAATCAAGATGGGCCTCTTACATAGGCCTTACATTCATATCAAGGTGAGCCTCGACAATGGCCTTATATACATCAAGGTGGGCCTTAACAACGGTCTTGAATACATCACAATGAGCCTCAACCCATGGGCCCTTATACATCACAGTGGGCCTTAACCCATGGGCCCTAATACATCACAATGGGCCTCGACCCACGGACCCTAATACATCACAATGGGCCTCATAAATATGAAGGTGGGCCTCAACAATAGGCCACCAATACATCAAGGTGAGCCATATATTAAATGGCCCTACTCACAGGGGCCTTAAGTATATCAAATGGGCCTGCTCACATGGGCTTTAAATATATCAAATGGGTCATACCAAATAAAAGTGGTGATTAAAATTCCTAAAGCCCACTATTACATATGTTTCTCATCCAACCTATTCATAAACTACCATAGTGGTAGATGAAGTGGGAAAACAAATATTTACTTGTTGGGAAGCTACAATGGCCCTTAGAGATTTTTGAACGGTGGGCGTCCTTGACCATTACCCTAAATGGTGGGGTCCACTTGAACTCATGCCATAAAAAAAATGGGCTTTTAAAATGGATGAACCGATTGGATGCAACGCAAGCATCATGGTGGGGTCCACATGAAGGCCCACCATCAAGTATATTAGATATAATATATACATGGGGTATTATATATAATATAATATTATATATATATATATATATATATATATATATATATATATATATGTGTGTGTGTGTGTGTGTGTGTGTGTGTGTGTGTGTGTGTGTGTGTGTACACACACACACACACGCTAGTGGGTCCAACCGTCCACTGCTTGTGGACGGTATGAATAAAACACATACATTATTGTGGGCTCCACCGTCCGCCTGGACGGTGGAAATGAAACCCATACGTCACTGTGCGTCCCATGTGGGGGCCATCATAACGTTTATTTTCCATCCAACACGTTGACAAGGTCTCTAGGACCTAAATGAATAGGAAAAACAAATTTCACCTTGATCTGAAACTTCTGTGGGCCCCAAAAAGGTTTTCAAGGGTAGACATTCAATTACACTATTTCAAATGGTGTGGGCCACCTGAGTCTTGGATGAGCCTGATTTTTGGAGGGTGTCCCACTTTCCTGAGGGCCCACAATATGAACGGATTAGATGACAAATAAACATTAAGGTGGGGCCCACGGCTGGAGCCGTGGGTTCCTGCCTACACGGCCGCCCGCTTCTGCTTCCTTTTCTTTTCTTTTTTTTTTTGTTGAAAACCAATAATATGGTGGTTTTTGATAGGTGGGGTCCGCCTAGAAAAATTCAACCCATTCATTGTGTGTGTCCCACCAATGTAATGGTCCAAACCGAGTTTCAGGTGGGTTTAAGCTGCATGTGGACCCCAGCATTTGACTTCATGTGATTTGGCATACCATCGCATGAATGCTGATGGTGTGGGCTGTCCGAGGATTTTTTATGGCTGATTTGTGGAGCCAACGTATCATTCAAGGGGACCCATTAAATGAACGGCATAGATGTAGAACATACATCATAATAAGGTCCACAACTGGAGCTAATGTGCGCACCCTTTTTTTTTATATGTTGGACGTCTAGACTCCCTGGACGTCAAGGAAACAAAGGCATGCAATGTATATATTTTATTTTTGTTTTCTTAGGTGGGACCCACATTAACAAGATCTACCCTGTCCATTGCATCTGTCCCACAAAATTAGGGGTCCAAAACAAGTTTCAGGTGGGTCCAAGCTTCTCGTGGACCCCAGTAATCATTTTCCCAAGTTTTAACGGAAAATACTAGCACTCTCAATGTCACGGCCCGCCAGATAATTGGATAGGTCTCATTTTTCGACTCAACGCCTAAAATGAAGTTGAAAAGGGGATAGATGGCTTGGATTGAACACATATATCAAGGTGGGGCCTACACGAGTGAGCCATTCTCCAAGGCTTGAGAATCAAGCCAATATTTGTGTTTTTCCCAACCCACGTCCAGACGCTGGACGGTTCTGGGCAAGGCAAATACCATTAAGGTGGGCCCTGCTTAGGTGGGCCACCACCTAGCTGGGTGGTATGGAACAACATATATGCAAGTAAGCCCCACCTACAAATCATTTGGATCAAATACATGATTTATGGTGGGGTCCATTCGGGTGGGCCATATGGACATATCATCACATAAAAAGAAAAAGAGAGAGAGACGAGACACGTATGATGGAGGGACCCCAACACTATGGGCCCTCCGATCCATGCATACAATCATACATCAAGTGGGTCCCATTGCACGTGGGCCCATCAAACCAAAAATCGACTGTGGAGATCCTTTCTCCACCAAATGTAAGGTCTAGATGACCCTATGCATTCAAGAAAAATAAACATCATGATGGGGTCCATGGAGAATGGCCCCATCATGGAATGATCATGAGGATCAAGGTGGTCCATCGGCCACATGAAGGGTCCAAAGTGAGATCCACACCATCAATCGGTAGGCCTCACTTGGCCCATCATCAAAACATGAGAAAATCTATCCTAATGAGCACCCACCTTATGATCTTCTCGGTCTGTGTCTCCTTGTGCTTCACTTTGATGGTGGAGATGAGAAATGGATGGCTGGAATAAGAGCTTTTGGGGATAGAAAAGTGGGCCACACATCTCATTTTTCTCTCATGGAGGAGCTTGGACGTCCACCACTCTTGCTTGCTTGAGAAAATGTGAATGAGAAAGAGAGAGAAAGAGAGGGTTGTAAGGAGAGATGTGAGGTGAGTGATGGGGTGATGGTTGATGGATGTGAGTGACGGGTGAGGTGATGGATTGGTTGACTTTTGGGTTTGCTTGACTTATGGAGAAAGAAAGCATGGGTTGCTTTTTACTTGACGTGAGGGGTGATTGATGGGATTGATGGGACATGTTATAGAGATTCTCTTGGGATTGCAAATGCGGAGCGTTTTCTCGAAATAAACGCCGGCTCACATCTCTTAGTCAGGGTATCGGATCGGTGCATGAGTCGCGGCGTTAGAACCGCACGACGATCCGGTCGCAATAGTACAAGTCTTGGATTAGGCTGACTCAAATGTACGGGATACGACTTACGGTCATGCGCAAATGTCGATTACAGGTTGCAGACTGTCGAAATTCGACCGGAAGGATCGCGAGAGTAGACGGAACAGTACAGACTAGGATACGGGTCTTACAACTCTCCCCTCCTAATAAAAATTTCGTTCTTGAAATTTAAAATACGACTCAACCAATATAGAGTTCACCAAGGGAGAGAAATCCACAACATGTCAGCATTATCAAAACACCTAAGAGATGGGAATAACGCCCACGAATATCAGCCTCCTACTCCCAAAATGCCTCATCAACACTATGATGATCCAACTGGATCTCGAATCTTAGATCGGAAACAATCGAAATTAATATTCTATAAAGCCTCACAATCTCGACGGTAGGGAGCTAAATCAGAAACTCTCTAAGTTATTTGAACTCAGGGATCTATCCATTCTAAGTTCTCATCAATCATAGAGTGCAGGGTAACTATCAGCAAATATGTGATGTTATCTTCAGGTATTCCCAAGTTATGCTCTAATACTAACTTCTGTCACGCCCCAAATCCGAAAATCAGATTCACAGGAATCCCAATCACCGAATCCGGTACCGACAGCCTCCGTAGTACCCCATTCTCGGCTCTCAGCGCAGCACACGCCAAATTCCGATCCTAGGATCCTATAAGGAGGATTTTTCATTAAGGTATTTGTGTTGTAATAAGCATAACTACAAGTTTACCCAAATCATAAAGGCAACATCATTATGACATATCAACTAATATAATCAATTGAATACAAGGTTGAAAGAAAAATACATATATAAAAATCAGAGCTCCTGAAAATTGTTGCACGCTCCAAGCTCAACGCTGCTGCAACCTAACGCCACCTGCACGCATCTATCGTGCATAAGCTTACAAAAGCTTAGAGGGTGGTGTAAGTGTGTGTAAGGTAAGTGTCGAGTATACAACAGAGTCCATAACTCATACATCACTGAGATAAGCAGGAAAAAAAATGACTAGGTCATGGATCATACGATATCAGAGTAAGCAGAAATATACTAGTAAATCCATGAGTCATATATATCAGAGTACGCAATGCAGATCATAATGAGCCATATATTATATACTGCAGATGTGATGTAATATGTAGGTTCTATCAAGTCCTTCTAAGCCACATAAGTGCAGAAACATAGTAATCCAAATGTCATATGCCATGGATGAAATGCAATATGCGATGCGAATGAAATGACCAAACTAGAGTGAAGTGGGGCTGATAGTACGTAGTATCGCAGGCTACGGGGTCCATCACAAGAGAATTCTATCCAAACCAGTCTCATACCTAAATTTGGATAGTCAAACACAATGTAGTAGACTCCTGATCTTAGGTTAGTCGCGCGCCCCAACCAAAATCTTGACCATTGCGAAGGTACACGTAACAAATAGTTGCGCACCGCCAACTCGAGTGGATAGTGAATGGATGAATGAATGAGTATGCAACCCCTACTCAGTAGCCTGTCAACATAGTAGCCTACCAACCGCTGGTAGCTCGCCCAGTGTAGTAGCTCACCCAGGCCTCAGCCCCGCCCACATCAGCGTCCGCTCATGTGTGCCCGCCCACATGTACAACAGTGATGGGGTGTCATAATATCATGTCAGTCCTCATATCAAGTCCACATATCAGTACGGTTCCTCTCTGAAAAATTACCAGAGTCTATTAGACTCCACACCGACTGTCTCTTCCCTAGCTGCACAGCCCTGCGAGTGGAAGAGACCTCACTATCCGCCTAGCCAGTAGTCTGCCAATACCTACCCGGCTCATCGATAGCGGACCTATTTATGAGTTGATCATACTCAGCCTAGCTTATAGCCCCCTCACTAGGGCGGATAAGGCCACACCCCCTTCCAACCGACCACGACACAGTGGGAGACACGGCCTCATGGTATAGGCACCGACACTCATATTCCACTCGGTCTAGACGTTGGAGCAACTCCTGGTACCAAGGAGGTTCATCCAAGGACATCCTAAGTGCCCACAATACTAGAACCAATTATTTTCAGTGTCCCATCTAGCCATCCACGATGTGCCTGTGGAGGCCACGACCCTGATGTCACTAGGGCGTACAATGATTAAGTCACATATATGCGGGATGCATGAGTCACACTGTCTAGTCATGCAGAAATCTTGCGCGTACGGCACGATAATGTGGGCACTCCATCTCATAAGGAGTCCCGTAAATAGTCTGCCCAATGGCATATGCTATGATCAAACAATCCTCATATCAGGCATACATATGATGCGTATGGGCATGAATCATGGAGTTACACTAAGCATGTTGTAAGGTGATGAACTACTCTCACAACGAAGATGGGCCTAGACATCCTACACATAACAAGTATGGGCCTATCAATGGGCCCTAGGGAGAGTCATAATGCGGACATTTAACCAACATTATTCTTACAATGCGGACGTCAAACCAACATTGTTCCCAAGGCACGACTTACCATAAAGGTCAACACATTCACCACGGTGGAATCACATTCAATGGGCCTTAGGTACATCCCATTGGGCCTCGACCACTACCCTAAATGGTGGGGCCCACTTGAACTCATGCCATAAAAAAAAAGGGCTTTTAAAATGGCTGAACCGATTGGATGCAACGCAAGCATCATGGTGGGGTCCTCATGAAGGCCCACCATCAAGTATAATAGATATAATATATACATGGTGTATTATACATAATATAATATTATACACATACATTATTGTGGGCTCCACCGTCCACCTAGACGGTGGAAATGAAACCCATACGTCACTGTGGGTCCCATGTGGGGCCCATCATAACGTTTATTTTCCATCCAACACGTTGACAAGGTCTCTAGGACCTGAATGAATAGGAAAAATAAATTTCACCTTAATCTGAAACTTTTGTGGGCCCCAAAAAGGTTTTCAAGGGTAGACATTCAATTACACTATTTCAAATGGTGCGGGCCACCTGAGTCTTGGATGAGCCTGATTTTTGGAGGGTGTCCCACTTTCCTGAGGGCCCACAATATGAACGGATTAGATGACAAATAAACATCAAGGTGGGGCCCACGGCTGGAGCCGTGGGTTCCTGCCTACACGGCCGCCCGCCTCTGCTTCCTTTTCTTTTCTTTTCTTTTTTGTTGAAAACCAATAATATGGTGGTTTTTGATAGGTGGGGTCCACCTAGGAAAATCCAACCCATTCATTGTGTGTATCCCACCAATGTAAAGGACCAAACCGAGTTTCAGGTGGGTCTAAGCTGCATGTGGACCCCAGCATTTGACTCCATGTGATTTGGCATACCATCGCATGAATGTTGATGGTGTGGGCCATCCGAGGACTTTTTATGGCTGATTTGTGGAGCCAACGTATCATTCAAGCGGACCCATTAAATGAACGACATAGATGTAGAACATACATCTTAATAAGGTCCACAACTGGAGCTAATGTGCGCACCCTTTTTTTTGTATGTTAGACGTCCAGACTCCCTGGATGTCAAGGAAACAAAGGCATGCAATGTATATATATTTTATTTTTGTTTTCTTAGGTGGGACCCACATTAACAAGATCTACCCCGTCCATTGCATCTGTCCCACAAAATTAGGGGTCCAAAACAAGTTTCAGGTGGGTCCAAGCTTCTCGTGGACCCCAGTAATTATTTTCCCAAGTTTTAGCAGAAAATACTAGCATTCTCAATGTCATGGCCCGCCAGATAATTGGATAGGTCTCATTTTTCAGCTCAACGCCTAAAATGAAGTAGAAAAGGGGATAGATGGCTTGGATTGAACACATATATCAAGGTGGGGCCTACACGAGTGAGCCATTCTCCAAGGCTTGAGAATCAAGCCAATATTTGTGTTTTTCCCAACCCACGTCCAGACGCTAGACGGTTCTGGGCAAGGCAAATACCATTAAGGTGGGCCCTGCTTAGGTGGGCCACCACCTAGCTGCGTGGTATGGAACAACATATATGCAAGTGGGCCCCACCTACAAATCATTTGGATCAAATACATGATTTATGGTGGGGTCCATTCGGGTGGGCCATATGGACATATCATCACATAAAAAGAAAAATAGAGAGAGATGGGACACGTATGATGGAGGGACCCCGACACTATGGGCCCTCCGATCCATGCATACAATCATACATCAAGTGGGTCCCATTGCACATGGGCCCATCAAACCAAAAATCGATGGTGGAGATCCTTTCTCCACTAAATGTAAGGTCTAGATGACCATATGCATTCAAGAAAAATAAACATCATGATGGGGTCCATGGAGAATGGCCCCATCATAGATTGATCATGAGGATCAAGGTGGTCCATCGGCCACATGAAGGGTCCAAGTGAGATCCACACCATCAATCGGTAGGCCTCACTTGGCCCATCATCAAAACATGAGAAAATCTGCCCATCATCAAAACATGAGAAAATCTATCCTAATGAGCACCCACCCTATGATCTTCTCGGTCCGTGTCTCCTTGTACTTCACTTTGATGGTGGAGATGAGAAATGGATGGCTAGGATAAGAGCTTTTGGGGTTAGAAAAGTGGGCCACACATCTCATTTTTCTCTCATGGAGGAGCTTGGACGTCCACCACTCTTGCTTGCTTGGGAAAATGTGAATGAGAAAGAGAGAGAAAGAGAGGGTTGTAAGCAGAGATGTGAGGTGAGTGATGGGGTGATGGTTGATGAATGTGACTGATGGGTGAGGTGATGGATTGGTTGACTTTTGGATTTGCTTGACTTATGGAGAAAGAATTCATGGGTTGCTTTGTACTTGACATGAGGATTGATTGATGGGATTGATGGGACATGTTGTAGAGATTCTCTTAGGATTGCAAACGCGCGGCGTTTTCTAGTAATAAACGCCGGCTCACATCTCTTAGTCAGGGTATCGGATCGGTGCATGAGTCGCGGCGTTGGAACCGCGACGACGATGCGGTCGCAATAGTACAAGTCTCGGATTAGGCTGACTCAAATGTACGGGATATGACTTACGGTCGTGCGCAAAGGTCGATTACAGGTTGCAGACTGCAGAAATTCGACGGGAATGATCGCGAGAGTAGACGGAACAGTGCAGACTAGGATACGGGTCTTACATCGAATGTGGGATCAAGTCATGGAAGGTTGACATTAAAGGTTGGCCCACATGATGCATGACCCATATTAAAGGTTGGGCCCCACATGATGGGACACTCCACAATAAAGGTGGGACCTACATGATGGATGGTAGACATCAAAGGTGGGCCCACATGATAGATGGCTCGGATAAAAATGTGGCCCCACATGATGATGGACCGTCCACATCAAGTGAGCCCCACATAATAGATGATCTCCAACAAGGTGGGACCCACGTGATGATGGTAGACACCAAAGGTCGGCCCCTTGTGATGAACGACTCATATTGAACGTGAGCCTCACATGATGGATGGGCCACATCAAAGTGTGGCCAACATAACGGAATATCCATATCAAGTGAGCCCCATTTGATGGGCGGTCCACATCAAAGTTGGGACCCACCTGATGGAAGATGGTCATTGGAGGTGGGCCCACATGATGGTTAGTTGACGTCAAGGTGGGCCTACATAATGGACGAAGTGGGCTTCACATGATGGATGAGGTGGCCCCTCGTAATGGATGGTCCACATCAAGTGGGCTCCACTTAATGGACGGTACACATCAAAGGTTTCACATGATGGATGACGCATATCCATGATCTGTATAAATGGTGCTCCCCACACAATGAATGGTGGATATCAAAATTGGGCCCCACATGATGGACTAGCCACTTTGAAGGTAGGACCCACAATACAGACACATCAAATGTGGAACTCATGTGATGGGCGATGGGTAGCGAACATTGAGGGGCCCCACATAAAGGATATTTAGCATTGATGGTGAGCCCCACATGATGGATGACTTACATCAAGGTGGGCCCCCAATGATGAAATGGTCCACATCCAAGACAGGCCTTGCATGATGGATGACCCACTTTAAAGGTTTGGATCAAACGATGGATGGTTCACATCAAAGTTAGGCTCCATATGATGGACTATCTACATCCCATATCTGACATAATGGATGTCCAAATGTTTTAAAGCATGAAGATTGTACGTAGTCATTCAATCTTTTGCATTTTGGGCACGGTATATTTACGGTGAGATCCACCAAAACAATGATTTGAATTGCTCTTGTAATGAAGCTTTGGTGATTTTTAAAAATGATATCAACTACTCTTTAAAAAAAATTGTTTAAATGTTTTGTCAAATGTGTTTATTTTAAATAATTGTTTTTTTTTTGAAAAAGTATTTTTAAACCAGAGAGAGAATAAAAAGGACTTCTTAGAGTAGTTTTTCTTTAACATACTCTTATTGAATTAAAGCAGACATGCCTAGCGACCACTCTCGTGTAGTTTTGCCTCGTTGCTAGCCAAAAGACATCATAGAAATGACCGACCAGGGAATGCTACAAAAAAATGTTCTCTTTAAATAAGAAAAGCTAACAAAGAAAAATATTAATAAATTAATTTTTGTTGGAAAAATAATCTCTAATAAATCTATAAATCCCACCAGTGGACAGGTGCTATGCCACAGAGAGAGAGAGAGAGAGAGAGAGAGAGAGAGAGAGAGATTTTGGGGTGTTTGGTGTTTGGGTGGAAGAGATGGGATTTTCCAAGGGCAGTGGTTTTGTTTCGGTGTTGGTATTGGTAGCGTTGGTTTCGGTGGCGGTTGTGTCGGGTCAGGACCTGCCATCGTGCGCGACGAAGCTTGTACCATGCGTTCAGTACCTGAACTCGACCACGCCCTCCGAAACTTGCTGCTCCTCGATACGGGACGCCATCCAAAACGACCTTGAGTGCCTCTGCAACCTCTTCAACAACCCCGATTTCGTCAAATCCCTCAACATCAACATCACGCAAGCCCTTCAACTCCCCCAGCACTGCGGCATCACCGCCGATGCCAAACTCTGCCAAGGTTTCTTTTATTTCTCCCCTGTGTTTTGTTTTTTTTTTTGATGATCCAGAGCGTTCATCTTCATGCTATAGCGTCGTAAGGGCCACATGGCAACGATCTCGCTCATCGTGGATCTTTTCATCACAACCTTATGTAGGGCGTTATGAATCTCTGATCACTGAGATTTTTGCCATTTGGCCTATCTAAGGTGGTAGCTTCTAGATGAACGGTTTAGATGATCTCGTGGTGAGACAGGGATGAGTGTCCTTTCCGTTTTGGTTTGCCATTTTCTCCTTCCTTGAATGGTAGGCGACGCATTATTCCTGCTTGTTGCTAAATGCAAGTCGATCCAGGTCGTTCATTTTCGGGCTCTATTGTGGATGGTGCATAGTCTGGAAATCTACCGTTTTTAGCCATCTGATATGGCTATCGAACTGTCTGCTGGCCACTTTCTTCGATGGCCACATCTTGGACTATGCAGAAAGTGGGCCCACGATGTAGATGGTCTGGATTGACCTGTGTTCGAATAGAAAATTTTCTGCTGGTTTTTTTTTTCTGAGGGAATGCAACGAGGGTAGTCATATGACTAGTTTTGAAAAAAAATTCCAAACCAAATTATCCTCATACTTTTGTCGTTAGTTGCACGTAGTAGAGCTAGGCATCGGACTGAGTCAGATCGGATTGGGTTCAATTCGACTCGGTTCGAAATTTGTAGGGTCTGACCTAAACCCGATTCAATCCAAGACCGAGTCCGGGTCATTTAACCTGAACCGATCCAAACTCCTACTAGCTTGAATCGATCCGAGTCTGACTCGGTCAGGAAAATTGAGTCGGATCGGATTGGGTAAGATTCAATTCGTTCATTTCTTTCAACGGTGTAGAAATCATTATTCTCAGTCTTCTATGGTACGATCTACTTGATTATTGAATATACTTAAAATTTAGCATCAACTCCTAAAATGATCTAAAAAAACTGATGGATAGTGTGGATAAACTAAAAAGTTCATGATGGTTTACTCAAAGAGATAAAAACGTACCGATAGCTTCTTAAAAAAGCTTTACACCCGCCACATAACTTCTTGAAGAAGCTTTATAAAAGTAAAGCCCATTGCCTGTTTGTAGCTAGCACCGGTTGTGTAGCTACTCTAGGTACGTGTCGTGCGAAGACAGCACGGATGCTCCTCAAGCTTTGAGTTGTGAGAACGGTTCAAAGGAGATCAAAGTTACATGGGCCCCATAGTGATGTATTTATTATATCTACACCGTTCATCTATTTTTAGAGATCATTTTAGAGCATTATCCAAAAAATGAATCATATCCAAAGATCATTTGGACCACACCATAAATAGTGGTGAAGATAATGATTTTCACCGTTAAAAAATTTGTAGGCCCACCATAACGTTTATTTTACATCCAATTTGTTCATAAGGTCACAAGTACCTGATTGAAAAGGAAAAATAAATTTCATAAAGTCACACGTACCTAAATGAAGAGGAAAAACAAATTTCATATTATCCAAAACTTGTGACCCTAAAAAGGGTTTCAATGGTAGACATTCAATCTCCCACTAATTTTTGTAGTATGGTCCAGTTGATGGTTAGATCTGTCTTATTTTTTGTCTCAAGCCTTAAAATGAGATCACCAAATGAATGGACGGTTTGGATATAAAACATACCTCGTAATCAGACCCACAAAACTTGCTAACGTTACACGAGCTGATCCGCTTCGTACACCCTTCTTCGATCAATACCCGTTGCGACTCTTTCCCTCTTTCTCTCTTCCAACAAAGAAATCCAAGCTCTAAAACGCAACGGCAGAAAGAAAAGGATTTGATCTACAGGACATCTAGCTAGCTATCTTCTTCAACAGAAATAGAGAGAAAATCACAGTTATAGAGAGAGATAAAGAGATAGAGTTGACGGGCTCGGGTGTACATTGGGCGGGATTTTTTAGCGCCAAACGTAAAGCCTAGGCGGTAAATGTAATACACACACACACACACACACACACACACACACACACACACACTAATATATACAGTTCAGATCGGGTCAGTCTGAATCCAATCCAATCGGATCGGGTTCCGGATTGGGTCGGTTCAGAATAGGGCCTATCCGGATTCGACCCGAAAATAATTTGGATCTGGATTACGTTACCCGATCCTGACCGATCTTGACCATCGGGTCGGATCGGGCCGGATCCACCGGTTCGAGTATGAAATGTCCAGTTCTAGTTGCACGGTTTTCGAGTGACGAATAACCTATGTCTATTCAATTATGAAAAGGTAATGTGGACGGTTGTTGTTGGGTTTATTGAATTTTAAATTTAATTCACTCTTCTTTTTTTTTAGTCCTTTATTTATATGGAATTTATTAAATTTTTAGTGACTTGTCTCTTTGTGACCCACAAAATTTGATAACTTGTAATGTTGTTCGTTCAATACGAATTACTTTCCTATAATGTGGTCAATGTGGCTAGCGGATATTAATCATACTTCCAACCATGGCCTTTCATGAAATTTCGAAGTTAATAGATAGAATGAATTCCACACATATGCAAAATGTGTATTTAGTCTATAGCTTTTGATCTATTTTTAATAGAAAAGCAAGTGAACATACGAAAACAGCGATGCTTAACACATTACAACATCGATCCTTAACATATCCCAGCCTTGAACCTCAACCTCGACCCTTAACTCATGAAAACCTCGACCTTGACAACATCAACCCTTTTTTTTTTTTTTTTTGGGGGGGGGGGGGGGGGGGGTTAGCTTGTTAGTACAAACCCATGTCAGTACACACACTCCATGTTAGCCACCCCCCTACTAGGGGATTGATACTAAGACCTCAAGTGTTGAAACGAGGTATCTCCACTCAGTCTACCAGTTGAGCTATAGATCTAGGTGTGATAACATCGACCCTTGACACATAAAAACCTCAACCATTAACAACACATCATAATCTCGACCTTCAACTCATGACAATCTCGACCCTTGACATATGACAACCTCAACTCTTAACCCTTAACCCTTAACACTATAAGAATACCGTTTGTGAGGTCCACCATCGCATAATTGCGGAATCCACTACATCCATTAACTTTGAAATTTCGTGGAAGACCATAATTAGAAGCATGATCAACATTCGTCAGCCACATTGACCACATTACAAGAAAATGATTCATATTGGACAAACATTGTTACAAGTTATCAAGTTTTGTGGATCACAAAGAGATTATGATGGAAAGAAGTTAACATGTTTTCATATAAATAAAAAGTTACAAATAAAATAAACGGATTACATATATGATAATAGTTTGCATCCATGTCACTTATTTGTATTGAATATGCCTTACGTTTTAATTCACTAAAAAAACCATACAACTACTTATCCCAGGATAATGGGAATTTGGTTTGAAAGAACTTTTTAAGACCCGTTGTATAATTACCTTTACTTCAATGTCACTTTTTAGAGTATTTGGAACTTTACTTCGATGTAAGGATTTTGACAGTGACACAATGCTTATTGTGGACATTGCCCGCCGAAAACTCAGGAAGGTCCGGTCATCATGTGTGCTCCACGTATGAAAAATTGATGATTGAAAATTGATCTAAGGGCCACGAACATCTTGTACTTGTGGCGAAGCCATTTACCCGATCGACGAGCATGGTTTTAGATCTACAAAGTATGAAGCGCGTCCCACTAGATGAACGGATCAGATTTCTCAGCCACTTGCTAATTGCTTGTGGAGGCTTATGCCCAAAATGGATACACACGCAGGAAGCCATAACACTACAGATCTCTCAAACAGCAATCCTAATAAGATGAAAATTGAGGCGATCCACCGCATGCAGCCATTCATCAAGTGACCGTACCTTGCAGGTGCCCTGGGCCAAAAATCAAGATGGTCCATATCAATGGTCTGTATTCATATGGATGCATGGCCGACCTGACCAGTGGACCAGGACTGATTTTCGGGCGAGGGATATTCGCCCACCTGGCATGTGCATGATGTTTCACCTATTAAGTGGGCACACGTTTTGAGAAAACATCAACAGTCCATATTCAATTTCCATGTGTGATCTTTGCATACAAATGCTAGGTTGGCTTTTTCTGGCCAACGCAAGTCCTAACCATTCATCTGGCGAGCTGTGGGCCAGAGTGAAAATTTTCCCTGGAGTTGAAGAAATGCACAATTTAGATGGATGGGTCGATGGAGAATTTGGAGAACGCCTCCATACGCAATGGTCCCGCCCTCTGAAGTCGGAACGGTCTGCATAACGTGCCCCCGTGTGAAGTGTCATGTTCATGGAGCGCACACGGTATAAAATCTGTTAAAAATGATGTGCCCCCTCTTTCACCGTACACGTGGTTTCTTTCCGCAGTTGAAAATAGCCCCACAAATCTAGCAATGCTGACCATCAACCGTTTAAGCATTTTTAATTGAAGGCCACCATTCAGACGGATGGGATCGTCCCGTTCTAGATGTCTTACTACTGTGAGCTAACCAAAGAATGGTCCAGAAGGCGTACGTATTGCTATCCTGCATCCGCTTTTTCCTGTGTGCTGTATGGTACCATTTTTCTGAAATCCGTTTGCTGACTTTGCTAGGCCCACCTGTGATGGGGGTGAAAATCAGAGGCCGTGATTTTCTGGCCCTGCCCATGTTGTGGACTCTATGTCACAAGGGCCAATGCAGATGAATTTAGAACAGGGAAAAGAAAAATTTTGAACGGTTCACAATCAACTTTTAAAATCAAAAGGTGAGAATCACCATTGAAGTCGCAACAATGGAATAATAACTTATTTACGATAGTAACAAAAATAGGGACGGTCAGGATGATGGGAGAATCCCTGAATGCGGAATCCAGTTGGTGGCGACACGCAGGATCCTCAGTCGCGACGGAGGCAAGACGGCTTTAGGAACTAAAAAGTAGGATTTGAGAACGTCCGTCTATGGATTACAGTGTGTATATGTCACAATTTACAAGTATTTAGAAATTCAAAACCCATCCACACCCTTCTGTAAGCATGGCGCACGCGTATGGCAATCCACACCACCCAAATTCTGTAAGATGGGTCGATATGACTAGATTGTAATTACCCAAGTATTTTTCTCTTTCTCTTCTTGAGAATGATTTATGTGAGACCACACAAGTCATACTTAAAAATAGAAAGCTAGCTTGGATTTAAACTTAAAATGTAAACTTACCTAAAAAAAAGGTAAATAATAATAATAATTAATTCTAATTCTAATTGTAATAAAGCTTACATATCAACTGTACTTTTAACAAATTTCGGCATATAATACAAATCTTGTGAACAAGCTAAGGGTCTGTTTAGTTGTCATTTTCTCTTTTATGAAAAACAAAATTTCCAACTTTTCTTAATATAATGTGTTTGTCTACATTCTTTATTCGGATTTTTATAAATTCTCAGTACTTTTATTTTCCTACTTTTTCCTCATACTTATATCCCCAACTAAACGATATAGAAAACGTTCTAATATAAGTTGGGAGAACTTAATAAGACAATGGCACAACAAAGGGCCGTTTGGATACCACCAAATAAGTTATTTTTTCTACTTACAATAGTAGATAAGTATCTTATTTGAGAAAAGTAAGTTTAGTTTATGATTAATTGTAAGTAATTTTTAATTTAAATTTATTTAATCACTTCAATTTAATAAGTAACAATCAAGATAAACTATTTAAAGCATATGTAATGTATCTGGGTCCTTACTCTTGCTCGGGTGATAGACTCTTAAGAGTTTCAACACCTGGTCAAAGGGTATACCCATAGGTGGTGAAATCTCACTATGGTATGAGTGTGTGGCGGTGTGTGTGCCATGTGTTATAAAATAAAAATTTAAAAAAAAAAAACAAAAAAAAACAAAACACGTAACATACCGTGAGAAACTTACAATCCAAACGCCTCCTAAGGAACTTACCATCCAAACACTCCCTAAGAGAGATCCTGTCAATCTCAACATCTCCACCCATAATATCTTACCCGTCTTAAAAACTTATGTTACAGGCACTCCAGGCAACAACAATGGCGCTGGTGGAATGGCATGGATTGGAATGTCCGGTTTGGCTGGTTTGCTTTTCTTATGGACATCTATAATGATTTAGGAGGTGCATGTTAGCTGCGTTTGCCCTTGGCCACTCCCTCCCATTTTAGATGACGTTGAATTATCGTCACTATGGGGATTTGATGGCCAGAATATCACATGTGAAGATTATGTAATGTTTGTGTTTTCTTTCTTTTTTCAACTGAGTTCATTTGGATAGTGATATATGGATGATTTTGTTACTTTTGTTCTATTATTAAAATTTTAGCACCTGTATTTATTTCATGTATGACTGTGGAGATTTTAATTAGTATGGATTAGAAATTAATGATCATGTGCATTAGAAGTTTTTTAGGTGGGTGGTTTGATATACGGGCTGCTATTGCGAGTGCATAATGAAGACAAATCAATATAAAGATAAATAGAAATTTGAATCCTGTAATCAACAATGGATTGATGAGAACCCAGTCATTATGTATGTGAGATTCATGAGTACCTCAATAGGAGCCACCCCACTATGGATTGATACCAAGTGTTGAAACGGGGTATCTCCACTCAGTCTGCCAGTTGAGCTATGGATCTGGGTGTTATAATTTTTAATCTTAACTATCTATTTTGATCACATATATAAATCAATGACTTACACACGTTTAATGCATTTCTACCTTGCCTTGCAGGCTTTTGGTAGACTATGTCATAGCTCACTCAAACTTTATTAAAGCTAACTCAATAGGTTGTTGACCAGTACTACAATTTTGTTTTGGCATCATTTGATATCGAAAAAAGTGACTACAAGAAAAGTAATAGAAATATTAAGAAAGACTTTTTAAGTAAATTAAAACCAGGACAAATTTTGTTTATGAAAGCTACACATAGTTGGAGCTCAGCCATGGGACTAACTCTTCACATGGGATGCACATTGGCGGATGAGTTTACAATCACAAGTCTGCTGATGTGCCCGCTCGCTGGGGAGCTTGTAAATGGAGGTAATTGGGTAATGGAATTGGATGTAAATGAATCAGGAGTAAATGACTTGCTCAGTTATGTTTCAATAGGAGTAATTGAAATGCATTTAAATTTTAAATATTATATTTAGATGGGAGTAAAAAGGAGAAATTGGAATGCACTGCAAATTTTCAATATATTCACCAAAACATGTGTTATCTTAAGTTGGTTTTAATATTTCAACTTAGTATATATATATGATATTTGACAGAATGATTGTAATAAGCCCATTAAAATATATAATTTAACCAAAAATGAGAAAGCTTTGAGCCTTGGGTGAGCTACAAACGTCATCACCAATAACCACCTTGTCAATGTTTTTTAGCCATCCCTTTAGATAGCCAATCTTTGAATGGTTCAGATCATTCTATAGGTGTGATTTTAGTGATGTTAGCTGGTAATTGAATTGTTTTGGAGTATCATTAATATGTCATGTGTATGACAGACATGCATGTGGCACCACCTTTGTTTACTCATGCGACTCTCCAATTGAGCTCAATAAGGCATTTCATTCTATTTACTTCTAAATCTTTTCTGGTACGGATGATTTCATTTACTTGCCCATTTAATTCCATTTCATTTCATTTATATGAATTTACTTTCATCCAAACACAACTAAAATACCATTTGCCTTCATTTAAAAAAAATGATGATCCGTGGCATAATGGGCTGATAATTTAAGCATATGATGGTTGTAATCACGGGCAGCCTGACAATCAACTTGGAGATGATTTTAACCCTACTGCATATTGCATCACTGTCCAATGGAGGAATGTTTTCCTTCTATCATCAAATAGTTGCAAGCCGATTGGAAGCTGGCCCCACAAACACAAATTACATGATCTTGATGGCTTTAATATTATGGGTTTCTTTTCATTAGGAATAATCCAAAATACATAAAACCATAATGAATAGTGGGAAAGAATTTCAGGTGTTGTACACGCATATCTATCCTCTATTAATAAATCTTACATTGTATTGATGATGACCCTATTCCAATTGTTCTTAGGCCAGAGGCACACCCTAGTAATCCTAACTATAGTATATGAGGCCCGTAGAATTGCAAGCTCTAGACCAGTTATAAAGGAAGAAGTCCGATTGCTGAACTGCCTGAGAATCAAGGTGGGCTGATCCTGAATGACCTCTGAAGAATCACTATGTCAGGATGATCCTTGCCATTAACCATCCCAATGATAGCCTACTTAAGAAATGCTTATAACAAGAAAGCTAGCATTTGAATGGCTAAGATTATCCGTGCTGATGGGGATTTTCTCCTCATGGCTCAACCGGTCGAGGGTGGTGCTCGACTAGTCGAGGTCTAGCTCGACTCAAAATCCAGCGACCAATTGTGTTAATTTTTTCACGCTGCTCGACCAGTCGAGGGTCCGCTTGACCGGTTGAGGACTTTTCTTGACCAGTTAAGGTTACACAGATTCATGTCTGAATTTTGTACGAACTGCGTAAATTTGAGGCGGTTTTCACATAGGTGCGAAAACGAGTTTCCTAAACTATAAATATTGGTCCCTAGGACTGTTTTAGGGTATGTAAGAGAGTTTCTTAAAGCTTTGCAAGGGTTTATTAAATGATTTAGGGCTATCAAAGGTGTGTGTGAGAGAGAGAGAGGAAGCTTGTGGAAGGGAGGTTCTGCTCGTAGAGGTGATCTACTATGCACTCAACATCTCAATGCTTCTACGTCATCGTAATCGGTGAGATCTCTCCGTTTTTCTTTATTCTCTTATTGTTTATCTGCTCCTGCGTAAGTGAAGAAGGTTTGATCCAAATGGTGTGTGCTTGTGATCGGTTGTAACGTTTTATTTTATAGCGGATTGTTGATCTGGATTAGGTCCCCTGGTTTTTTACCTCTTTGAGAGTTTTTTACGTAAAAATCTCTTATGTCGTGTGGTTTGTGCTTTGATTTATTTCATTGCTTTATTATCCCATAATTCTGGTGTTTTAGGAGGCTAGATCCTAAGGTTTTGTGCAACGGTCCCCAACACATGCAAGCTATTGAGGATGAATTATTTGTTAACTTTTAGACGATGAAGATGAATTTTAATTTTTTATAAGTTACACCTAAAAATTTAAGCTGAGAGGAGATTTTTTTTATATACATACCCGAGAGAACTAAGACTTTATTTATAAAAATGAGGATGACCTTGCATATATAGTACATAATGGCCCATTTGGGAGCTTAGATTTGGAATGTATTGGAATCCAAATCCCAAGTACATTGGAATCAAGGTAATTCCGAATCTTCTGTCATATTTGGCTGAAATGCGTTGGAATCCAAATTTTTCATTAATTTGAGAGCTTGTATTTGGAATGCATTGGAATTCTTTAATATATTCATAGGACTTATATTCGATTAATTAAATAAACTTTTATATCTCAAATTAGTGTGTGTGAGTGTGTGTGTGTGTGTGTGTGTGTGTGTGTGTGTGTGAGATATTTGATAGAAGGGTTGTAATAAGCCCATTTGGATTACATGGAATCTTAATATTTTGTTGAAATTTCAAAACACACTAAAAAAATATATATTTAAAATAAAATACCTCCCAATTCCATTTATCGCAAATTTAAAGATGCCAAATACAAAAAGTACCTACTTAAATATGAAATACCTCCATTTAACTCCAAATCTATAAGATGCCAAGCAACCCAGCCACGCACAACTATCTTAGGCCCACTCATATGTTCAGTCCAAATAATTCAACTGTCAAATCTAAACCATCGATGATGTAAGACCCACTTAGTAAAAGCTTAAGCTGTGAACATTACAGTTTGGACCACGCACTTTCCAAACATCTCCTTATAGCTGAATGCAAGCTGCAGGTGAGCTAGTCGATTGCTTCATGCATACAAATGTGGCATGCATGTGTGATATCAAGGTCACAGTTTCGGTGGGCCACACTGTGAATGTTCCCTAGCAACAAAATCCACCCAATCTGCAAGTATACAACAAAAGTCACTCATCAAATGGTTGCAAACTTACAATCGGTGAACTATTTGGGCCATGTCCCATCGAAGAGGGGGTTCAGTCATTGGAGAAATGATACATGCGTTAGTCTTCACTCTTCACAAGATGGGGCACATGGTTTGGTATTCAAACCGTTGGTCACTGATCCCTTGGGTGGATGGAAATTCCCTTAACATATACACTCCAAGGATATCCTTGATAAGAGAATCTTGACCATTCGGTTTGTGGGAGACAACCAGATGAATAAAAGGAAAGAAATCAAGTATGACATTCAACTCAATCAGGTCTTAACATTGATGGTTTCATATCTTTCCATCTGAACAGGGAAATTCCCGGGCCAGACTGGTCATAATTCTCCCCATATCATGTGATCTTTTGTTTTCAGCTTCCGGTGCCAATTCTTCTGCGAGCGCTTGTACTTGCAGAATACTCTACATGCTATCCGTCTGCGAGTAAAAAGCTATTCACCTTCGTGTAAATGTTATTCACCTACTCACTGACAATTGCATGCATGGGGCCCACCGAGGTCATGTGCATGCCATCCAATCCATTCATTTCATGAAACCCACCAAGACCATAGAAAGCCCCAAAATCAGGCTTATCCAATCAAAGTGACCATGACCCCAAAACTTACTAATTCACCTGCTGGGCCACATGATGATAGGATTAACCTGATCTTTGGAGCATCCAAATAGGACTACCCTAATGAACGGTTTGGATTCCTCCCACACTATAGTAGGCCCCACATGTAACACTTATGGAATAAGTTGCCAACTCTTGGGGGGTGTTTGGCATCTACGTAAGTAAAAGTTTATTGACTTATTTTATAGAAAAAATCAAGTTCTTAGATTGTTTGGTAAGAGTGGAGGTTTATTTGTTTAGAAATTAACAAATAAGCTTTAATTTTATAAGTTGGGGAGGAATTATTTTTTTTTAAATAGCCTATTTAGCTTAACCCGGTGCACATTTTCAACTAATTTTTGGACAAGTTTGTCGTAAAACTTTAAAACTTTTCAAGTAATTCCTATCTTATCCCCTTCTCTTCTTTTTACAATCTCTTCAATGTAGACTCACATGATGAACGACCCATATTGAAGATGGGGCCCCACATGATGAATTGTCCACATCAAAGGTGGGCGTGCAAATGCACGACCACATCAAAAGTGAGCCATGCATGCTAGCCCTCTTCAAAGTGTGGCCTCACATAATGGACGGTCCACATCAAATGTGGGACCCACATGATGAATGATATACATTGAATGTGGGATCACATGATAGAAGGTTGACTTTTAGGGATGACCCACATGATGAATGACTCATATTGAAGGTTGGGCCCCACATGATGGATGGTCCACAACAAGCAGGCCCTACCTAGGTCTATACACGAACCGGGCTAGCCCGATTAACTCGCTCGACTCGGCCCAAAAAAGTTCTGCTCAGCTCGACCCGGAATTGAATTCGGTCCGGGACGGGACATTTTCTTCAACTTGAAACTGAGTTCGAACAGGTCCCAGTTCGGCACGTATATATATATATATATATATATATATATATATATATATATATATATATATTCTAAATCCTTACCTTAACCATTTGAAACAGAAAAGTGGGAACGCCGCCCGACCCTAAATCCTAAAAATATCTCTCTCTCTCTCTCAATCTCTCTCTTGACTCTGGGATAGTTCACCGCTCATCTTTGAAGTGACAGTGACTCATCCACCTCACAGGTGTCATATATTTACAGCAATCCAAGCTGTCCAAATAGTAGGTCCCTATGTAGATGGAGCAGAGTCCGAAAATCACGTAAATTAGAAGGTCATAATCATTTAAGTTTGACGATTGAAACATTTTAACCATTCATTTGATAGCTGCTGACTGGATAGCCTGGATAGTTTGACATGTTTCAAGTTATGCACCATCCACAATGAGATGTATAACTTGAACAGCCTAGATTCACCCAAATACAAAAAGGAATTATAATGTTCTGACTAGTTAGATTTTTTGTGGAGCCTATAGTTCAACTATCTAAACCGTTGATGTAACGACTTGAAAAAAATCAATACAAAGACCTGAGTACCAACTCAGTCAAAAAACCCTTAGGATTAAATCCTTTAGAAATTAGACGAGAATTGTTAAGTACTAACCTAGATTACCTGTGAAATTAACACCAAGCACTTTAAATATGACCTGTAAGATTCAAAACCTGTAGAATTAGTAACGCTATGTTACTCAAAAATCTAGGATCTAACTCTAAACCCAGTTGCTCATGGGAGCACTTTGAAACTTCGTATCGGACCGGGACCGCACGTCGAAAGTCCGATTTCGATGAACTTAGAAGATATTGACCGCGTAGTTGGACTTGACAATCCCCGTGAAAATCACATCCAAACGATGCTCTGGGACTATTTCCTTGAGTCCGGAGTGAAGAGTGTGAGAAACTGAAAAGTTTTAAGAAATTAAATATGATTTTAAGAAATCTGAGTCGTGTCGCTTGCGCGCCATTTATAAGCATTCTGACCGTTGGATTTTGACCCAAATTCACCCTCGGATCAGGGATGATGGCCCATTCATGTCAAATTACTTGTGGCCTTGATCGAGTTTCGGTGATTGCTAAACTGAAACTGGTCTGATATGGTCGATCTGAAAATCCGATCAGACTGAAAACTTAACTTGATCAAGATCCAGCATCTAAGAGCTTAAGTTCTACCGCACTTGATAACAGGACCTCCAGAAATGCTCCGTTGGATCGGAACAAAGCCGATTTGGTTATAACCTAAATATACCTTAACCTTAGGGTTATTTCCGTCGATTTAGAGCTTATAAAAAGGCCTTAAACCCTCTGTCATTTGCTCCGTACGAATTTAAGGAAAACCCTAGGAGAGAGAAGAAGAAAAAGAGAGAAAGTGAGAGAAGTGGTGATTTCATCTTGTGATTCCACCCAACTGCGCTACGTGTCAAATCCACCCATCTGAATCGTTGTTTCGGCGATTCTGATTCCACACTTGGGTAAGAAAATCAAACCCTAACCTGTTTGAAGGTTTAATATATGTAGAGTAATAAAATAGCTAACCTAGTTCATGTTATAGGTTGCTAAACCGCCGTTAGCAAAAGGATTATCGCTTAAATCATATACATTACGCTTCTACGGCGTAAGGTGCAGATTATAGACGTATAGGTTATAGTTTTTAAAGCTTTCAATGTCAGATAATGATTTATTATTGACTTTGATGCTATTTCACATGCAAAACGTGTTGTTTGATTCGCATTACGAATGCGTAAGAAATATGTATACCGTAGTATATTCTATGTATTTGTTGAATTCTGTATGCGACAACTCCTTAGCAAAAGGATTTGCCTAACTATGCAATATGTCAACATATGTGATGTATATTGAATAGTGTAGTCTAAGTGTTTGTGTAAATGCCTGAATGTGTTAGAAATAAGTAAAGTATGATTTTTAAGAGAATTAAGATATGAATCTCAATCACCTTACTTGTGTATATGATGCTACATTTAGTCTACTTCGTTCATGCTAATTGTGTGTATGCTTTCCTTCATGTTATATTTAGTTTATTTCATTTCTACTAATTGTGTGTATGATTTTCTTCATGTATAGTATTCATGTTTAAGTTATATTTCATATCATGCTTATATGAATGTGGATGTTGAATCATATGTACGTGATTGGGGCCATGTTATGGTCCAGGTATTCGGTAACAGGCTTAAGTTCGTGGTTGAGCTTTATTCGCCACGTAAGACGTGTTTGACGAACCTGAGCGGTACTAGAGTTGTCGACAGTGGTTTGGTCACACAGAGTGCTTATGCATTCCATGTCGATCAACTCAACATGCGATCGAGCTAGTCGAGCTCGTCAAATAACCCAATTGACCCGATGTATGTTCACCATGTATGGACGCTTCTGTTTGAATCTAGGATACCGAACTTTAATATATTCACTAAAACATGTGATATCTCAAATCAGCTTTAATATTTTAAATTACTGTATATATGTATAGTAGATTAGTAGCCTAACTACACTTGTTATTAGTGCTACTCTCCTTCTATTAAAAAGTAGTAAAGAAAGGCATTTCATTTGGATTACATGAAATCCTAACATTTTGTTGAGATTTGAAAATACACCTCTATATATATATATATATCTTAAATTTAGAAATGCTAAATACAAAAAGTAGCTACTTAGATTTGAAATACTCTCATTTTTCTCCAAATCTAAGATGCCAAGCTACCCAACTGCTCACAACTATCATGGGCTCACTCATATGTTCAGTCCAAATGACTCTACTGTCAAATCTAAACCATTGATCATGTAGGACCCACTTAATAAAAACGTATGCTGTTCACATTGCAGTTTGGACCATACACTTTCAAAGCATCTCCTTGTGGCTGAATGCTAGCTGGAGCTGAGCATTTGCTGATGCCATGGGCATACAAATGTGGCATGCATGTATGATATCGAGGTCAGTCCAGGTGGGCCACACTATGAATGTGTACTATTTGGGCCATGTCCCATCGAAGAGGGGGTTCAATCATTGGCGAAAAGGACACCAACAAAATAAATGCCTTCGTCTTCACCACTCAGAAGATGGGGTACAGGGTTTGGTATCCAGACCATTGGTCATGAATCCCTTCGGTGAATGGAAATTCCCTGGACATACAGACTCTAACGATATCCTTGATAAGACAATCTTGACCGTTCAGTTTGTGGGAGACAGCCAGCCTGCTAAAAGGAAAGAAATCAAGGATAACATTCAACTCAATCAGGTCTTAACATGTGATTGTTTCGGATCTTTCCATCTAAATGGGGAATTCTTCGTTCCAGGTGGGAATCAAAGTTCAGATGGCTAATGCTGACTGAACCACAGGCCAGACTGGTCTGAATTGTCCGCATATCACGTGATTTTTTTTGTATTCAGATTCAAGTGCCAGTTCTTCGCTTGTACTTGTCGAATACTCTACATGCTATAAATCAGTAAAAAGCTATTCACCTACTCATTGACAATTGCATGCATGGGCCCACCGATGTCATGTGTATGCATCCATTCATTACATGAAACCCACCAAGACGACCGAAAGCCCCAAAATCAGGCTTATCCAATCAAAGTGACCACGACCCAAAAAATTCCAAATTCACCTGCTGGCCCACATGATTATTGGATTAGCCTAATCCTTGGATCATTCAAATAGGGCTACCCTGACGAACGATTTGGATTCCTCCCACACTATAGTAGGCTCCACGCGTAACACTTATGAAATAAGTTGCGACTCTTTATGACGTTTGAGGCCTCTGCAAATAGGAGTTTTTTGGCTTATTTCTAAAAAACTAAGCTTTTAAATTGTTTGGTAAAACTTTAATTAGGAGGCTTATTTATTTAGAAATTAGCAAATAAGCTTTAATTTTATAAGTTGTGGATGGATTACTTTTTGAAAAATAGTTTATTTTAGCTTAAGTGGGTATAATTTTCAGCTAATTTTTAAAGTAGGCCCCTTATCCTTTTTACAATCTCTTCAAAGTAGGCCATGAACGACTCATATTGAAGGTGGGCCCACATTAATGGTCCACATCAAAGGTGGGCCCACATATTGCATGGTCACATCAGAGAGCCCTGCATGCTGGATGGCCTGCATCAAAGTGTGGCCTCACATGATGGACGATCCACAACAAGCGGGCCCTACCTGATGGAAGGCCACATCAAATGTGGGACCCACATGATGCATGATTGACATTGAATGTGGGATCAAGTCATGGAAAGTTGACATTAAAGGTTGGCCCACATGATGCATGACCCATATTGAAGGTTGGGCCCCACATGATGGGACAATCCACAATAAAGGTGGGACCTACATGATGGATGGTAGACATCAAAGGCGGGCCCACATGATAGATGGCTCGGATCAAAATGTGGCGCCACATGATGATGGACCGTCCACATCAAGTGAGCTCCACACAATAGATGATCTCCAACAAGGTGGGACCCACATGATGATGGTGGACACCAAAGGTCGGCCCCTCGTGATGAACAACTCATATTGAACTTGAGCCTCACATGATGGATGGGCTACATCAAAGTGTGGCCCAACATAACAGAATATCCAAATCAAGTGAGCCCCATTTGATGGGCGGTCCACATCAAAGGTGGGATCCACCTAATGGAAGATGGTCATTGGAGGTGGGCCCACATCATGGTTAGTTGACATCAAGGTGGGCCTACATAATGGACGAAGTGGGCTTCACATGATGGATGACCCACATCAAAGTGTGGCCCCTCGTAATGGAAGGTCCACATCAAAGGTTTCGCATGATGGATGACGCATATCCATGATCCGCATAAATGATGTATCCCACACGATGAATGGTGGATATCAAAATTGGGCCCCACATGATGGACAATCCACTTTGAAGGTAAGGCCCACAATACAGACACATCAAATGTGGAACTCACGTGATGGGTGATGGATAGTGAACATTGAGGGGGCCCACATAAAGGATATTTAGTATTGATGATGAGCCCCACATGATGGATGGTTTACATTAAGGTGGGCCCCCAGATGAAATGGTCCACATACAAGACAGGCCTTGCATGATGGATGACCCACTTTAAAGGCTTGGCTCAAACGATGGATGGCCCATATCAAAGTTAGGCTCCATATGATGGACTATCCACATCCAATATCTGACATAATGGATGTCCAAATGTTTTAAAGCATGAAGATTGTATGTAGTCATTCAATCTTTTGCCATTTTGGGCACGGTCTATTTATGGTGGGATCCACCAAAATGACGATTTGAATTGCTCTTGTAACGAAGCTTTGGTGATTTTTAAAAATGATATCAATTACTCTTCGAAAAAATATTTATTTAAATGTTTTGTCAAATGTGTTTATTTAAAGAATAGCTTTTTTTTCTCTCTCTCTCTCTCTTTTTGTTTTTTTTTTTCAAGTAATTTTAAACAAGAGAGAGAATAAAAAGGACTTCTTAGAGTAGTTTTTCTTTAACAAACTCTTAGGCTCGTTTGGCAGGTTGGATTGGAAGGGATTAGATGGTAGTGGAAGGGATTGGATGGTAAATCCCGAGAATGGCCGGGCGTGCCGAACAGTGTAGGTGATCTGATCTAAATTTGACGGATCTTCAGACAATCCACTAACAACACCATCATTACCTTTAAATCCCATCCAATCCAGCCTACTCCGTTCAAATTAGCCTGCGACCTGTTTGGTTGTGGGATTAGAAGGGATCGGAAGCTCTAATCGCCGGATTGGCCGGGCATGCCAAACGGACTGGATGTATCAATCCAGGGATATAACAATCCCATGGATCTCAAGACAATCCGCTGACAACACCATCATTACCTAGAAATCCATGCCATCCCCCCTAATACCAATCACTCCCTTCCAATCCAGCCGGCCAAATGGGCCCTTACTGAATTAGAGCAGAGATGCCTAGCGGCCACTCTCGTGTAGTTTTGCCTCGGTGCTAGCCAAAAGACATCATAGAAATGACCGACCAGGGAAAGCTACAAAAAAATGTTCTCTTTAAATAAGAAAAACTAACAAAGAAAAATATTAATAAATTAATTTTTGTTGGGAAAATAATCTCTAATAAATCTATAAATCCTACCAGTGGACAGGTGCTATGCCACAGAGAGAGAGAGAGAGAGAGAGAGAGAGAGAGAGAGAGAGAGAGAGAGATTTTGGCGTGTTTGGTGTTTGGGTGGAAGAGATGGGATTTTCCAAGGGCAGTGGTTTTGTTTCGGTGTTGGTATTGGTAGCGTTGGTTTCGGTGGCGGTTGTGTCGGGTCAGGAACTGCCATCGTGCGCGGCGAAGCTTCTACAATGCGTTCAGTACCTGAACTCGACTACGCCCTCCGAAACATGCTGCTCCTCGATACGGAACGCCATCCAAAACGACCTTGCAGTGCCTATGCGACCTGTTCAACAACCCCGATTTCTTCAAATCCCTTAACATCAACATCACGCAAGCCCTTCAACTCCCCCAGCACTGCGGCATCACCGCCGATGCCAAACTCTGCCAAGGTTTCTTTTATTTCTCCCCTGTTTCTTTTTTTTTTTTTTTTAATGATCCAGACCGTTCATCTTCATGGAATAGCGTCGTAAGGGCCACATGGCAACGATCTCGCTCATCGTAGATCTTTTCATCACAACCTTATGTAGGGACATTATGAATCTCTGATCACTGAGTTTTTTGCCATTTGGCTTATCTAAGGTGGGAGCTTCTAGATGAACGGTTTAGATGATCATGTGGTGAGACAGGAGGGGCCGGGTTAGCTTGTTAGTACAAACCCAGGTTAGCTTGTTAGTACAAACCCATGTCAGTACACACACTCCATGTTAGCCACCCTCGCTAGGGATCGATACCAAGACCTCAATTGTTGAAACAAGGTATCTCCATTCAGTCTGCCAGTTGAGCTATGGATCTGGGTGTGATAACATCGACCCTCAACATATAAAAACCTCAACCATTAACAACACACCATAATCTCGACCTTCAACTCATGACAATCTCGACCCTTGTCATATGACAACTTTTGACACTATAAGGATACCATTTGTGAGGTCCACTATCACATAATTGCAGAATCCATTCCATCCATTAACTTTGGAATTTCATGGAAGACCATGATTAAAAGCATGATCAACATTTGTCAGCCAATTGACCACATCACAAGAAAATAATTTATATTGAATAAACCTCATTATAAATTATCAAATTTTGTGGGCCACAACAAAATTATGACAGAAAGAAGATAACATGTTTTCATATAAATAAAAAGCTACAAATAAAATAAATAGATTACATATAAATTATGTAATCTCGACAACAGTTTCCACCCATGACACTTTTTTGCCTTGAATATGCCTTACCTTTTAATTCACTAAAAAAACCATACACCTACTATCCCATGATAATGGGAATTTGGATTGAAAAAACATTTTAAGACCCATTGTATAATTACCTTTAGAGTATTTGGAACTTTACTTCAATGTAAGGATTTTGACAGTGACACAATGCTTATTGTGGACAATGCCCGCCGAAAACTCGGGAAGGTCCGGTCATCATGTGTGCTCCACGTATGAAAAATTGATGATTGAAAATTGATCTAGGGGCCACAAACATCTTGTACTTGTTTAATCACTTCAGTTTAATAAGTGGAAATTAAGATAAGCTATTTAAGGCATATGTACCGTATTTAAGTAACTTACCATCCAAACGCTTCCTAAGAGAGAACCAAACGATCTCAACATCTCCACCCATAATATCTTACTAGTCTTCAAAAACTTATGTTACAGGCACTCCAGGCAGCAACAATGGCGCTACAGGAATGGCATGGATTGGAATGTCCGGGTTGGCTGGTTTGCTGTTCTTATGGACATATATAATGATTTAGGAAGTGCATGTTAGCTGCGTTTGCCCTTGGCTACTCCCTCCTATTTTAGATGACGTTGAATTATCTTCACTTTGGGGATTTGATGGCCAAAAATCACATGTGAAGATTATCTTATGTTTGTGTTTTCTTTCTTTTTTCAATTGAGTTCATTTGGATAGTGTTATATGGATGATTTTGTTACTTTTTTTCTATTATTAAAATTTTAGCACCTTTATTTATTTCATGTATGATTGTGGAGATTTTAATTAGCATGGATTAGAAATGATCATGTGCATTAGATGTTTTTTAGGTGGGCGGTTTGATATACGGACTGCCATTGGGAGTGCATAATGAAAACAAATTAATATAAAGATAAATAGAAATTTGAATCCCGTAATCAACAATGGATTGATGAGAACCCTAGTCATTACTTATGTGAGATTCATGAGTAGCCCAATAGGATAAAGCAAACCTTTAGTAGATCATGCACACTCTTTCTAGAACTTAAGAAAGAGTTCAAATTTTCTCTTAGGAAATCAAAATCAACTTCAGTAAATGCGTTTACATATTTCTATGTTATTTTAAAGCTAAGAAACCTTAATTTTATTAACCATATATAATTTTCAATATTAACCATCTATTTCGATCACTTATATAAATCAATGACTAAAACATGTTTAATGCATTTCCACCTTGCAGGTTTTTTGTAGACTAGTCATAGCTCGCTCAACTGTATTAAAGCTAACTTGATAGGATGTTGACCACTACTACAATTTCGTTTCGGCATCATTTGATATCGGAAAAAGTGGCCACAAGAAAAGTAATATAAATATTAAGAAAGACTTTTTAAGTAAATAAAAACCAGGACAAAATTTGTTTATAAACGCTACACATAGTTGGAGCTCAGCTAGCCATGGGACTAACTCTTCACATGGGATGCACAATGGTGGATGAGTTTACAATCACAAGTCCTCTGATGTGCCCGCTCGCTTGAAAGCTTGTAGATGGAGGTAATTGGGTAATGGAATTGGAGGTAAATAATTTGGGAGTAAATGACTTGCTTGGTTGTGTTTCGATTGGAGTAAATGAAATGCAATGGGAGACATTGGAATGCATTAAAAATTTTCAATATATTCACCAAAACATGTGTTATCTCAAATCAGCTTTAATATTTCAAGTTAGTGTATATATGTGATATTTAATAAAACAATTGTAATAAGCCCATTGAAATATATACTTTAACCAAAAATGAGAAAATTTTGAGCCTTGGGTGGGCTACAAATGCCATCACAAATAAGCACCTTGCCAATAATTTTTAGCCATTCATTTAGATGACCAATCTTTAAACGGTTCGGATCATTCTATAGGTGTGATTTTAGTGATGTTAGCCGGTAATTGAATTGTTTTGGAGTATCATTAGCATGTCATGTGTATGACGTATATGTGTGTAGCACCACATTTATTTATTTAACTCTCCAATGGAGCTCAATGAGGCATTTCATCCCATTTACTTTTAAATCTTTTCTGATAAGGATGATTTCATTTACATGCTCATTTAATACCATTTCTTTTCATTTATATGAATTTATTTTCATCCAAACACAACTCAAATACCATATACCTCCATTTAAAAATTGATGATATGTGGCATAATGGGCTGATAATTTAAGCATTTGATGGTTGCAATCACAGGTAACTTGACAATCAACATGGAGATGATTTTAACCCTACTGCATATTGCAGCACAGTCTAATGGAGGAATATTTTCCTTCGATCATCAAATAGTTCTAAGCCGCTTGGAAGTTGGCCGCACAAACACAAGTTACATGACCTCAAATCCTTTATGGCTTTAATATTGTGGGTCTCTTTTCATTAGGAATAATCCAAAATATATATTACCATAATGAATCTTGGGAGAGAATTCCTGGTGTTGTACATGCATATCTATCCTCTGATAAATCTAACATTGTATTGGTGATGACCCTATTCCAATTGTTCTTAGGCCAGAGGCACACCCTAGTAATCCTAACTTACAGTATTTAGGGCATGTAGAATTGCAAGCTCCAAACCAGTTATAAAAGAAGTGATCTGACTATTGAACTACCTGAGAATCAGGGTGGGCTGATCTTAAATGGCCTCTGAAGAATTGCCATTAACCATCCTAGTGATAGCCTGCTTAAGAAATGCTTATAACAAGAAAGCTAACATTTGGATGGCTAAGATTGTCCATGTAAGCTATAGGAGGATGAATTATTTGTTAACTTTTGGACAAAAGAAGATGAAATTTGTTTTTTTATTAGTTACACCTAAAAATTTAAGCTAAGAGGAGATTTTTTGTACATAAATAGGTAAGAGAACTAAGACTTTATTTATAAAAATGAGGATGACCTTGTATATATAGTACATAATGGCCGGTTTAGGAGCTTAGATTTGGAATGTATTGGAATTCAAATCTTAAGTACATTGGAATCAAGGTGATTTTGAATCTTTTATTATATTTGGTTGAAATGTGCTGGAACCCAAATCTTTTATTTTAAGAGCTTGTATTTGGTATGCATTGGAATTCTTTAATATATTCACAGGACTTGGATTCAATTAATTAAATAAGCTTTTATATCTCAAATTTGTGTGTGTGTGTGTGTGTGTGTGTGTGTGAGAGATATTTGATAAAAGGGCTCTAATAAGCCCATTGAAATATGTACTTTTGCCAAAAACGAGGAAATTTCGAGTCTTGGGTGGGCGATAAAAGCATGGATCACAAACAAGTAACTCGTCAACGTTTTTTAACTATCCATTTAGATGTCCAATGTTTGCATTGATTAGATAATTCTCTTAATGTGATTTTAGTTTTGCAATCGATAATTAAATTGTTTTGGGGTACATCAACGTACATGTATAATGGATTGGTATCGCATTGACACATTTGTTAGATGTACGAATCTCATCTTAAAAAGAGCCAAAAAGGCATTTCATTTGGATTACATTGAATCATGACATTTTGTTGAAATTTCAAAACACACCAAAAAATATATATTTAAAATAAAATACCTCCCAATTTGATTTATCACAAATTTAAAGATGTCAAATACAAAAAGCACCTACTTAAATATGAAGTACCTCCATTTAACTCTAAATCTAAGATGCCAAGCAACCCATTCGCTCACAACTATCTTAGGCCCACTCATATGTTCAGTCTAAATAATTCAATTGTCAAATCTAAACCATTGATGATGTAAGACCCACTTATATTTAAGGAGAAATGATACATGCGTTAGTCTTCACTCCTCACAAGATGGGGCACATGGTTTGGTATTTAAACCATTGGTCATTGATCCCTTGGGTGGATGGAAATTCCCAGAACATATACACTCCAAGGAAATCCTTGATAAGAGAATCTTGACCATTCAGTTTGTTGGAGACAACTAGATGAATAAAAGGAAAGAAATCAAGGATAACATTCAACTCAATCAGGTATTAACATTGATTGTTTCATATCTTTCCATCTAAACAGGGAAATTCCTGGTTAGAATCAAAGTATGTCAAAGAGAAAGCCGGTGATTGCTCGTCACCTCCAATAGATCCCATTAATTGCTCACCAGCCAACAGAATGCTAACTCATTCCAATCAAGGATGATTCCTTAACATCTTAAGATTACTCCAGTGCACTATACTCTATCCTTTTGTAATCAATCCAATCCTACAAAGTATGAAACCCTACAACGACATGTAAGGTGCATAGTTGTAGCATAGTTGTAAACTAATACTCATTTTTTATAAACAGAACATCCTCCTCCTTGACAATTATCAAGGTAGAGAGAATTCAAACATCTTCTACGTTCATATGGTATCAGAGCAAACATCCTGAACCTCTTCTCTCCTGCAATTTTTTTTTTCCCTTCCTCTTATCTTCTTATCAAAATGAGTGACTCCTTAGTTAACACGGTGCAAACCGCTTCTCCTGCCAAGCCTTCTTTCCCCCCTTCTTCATCAACTTCTGTCATCCTCACCATAAAGCTCATTGGCAGCTCTACATTGGCAATCCAATCACTCATCGAACGACGTAGTGTCGAATTCGCAACTAAGGATCTCGGATCCTTAAATTACTTTCTGGGCATTCAAGTTCTCCATACGTCCAATGGATTGCTACTCAGTCAACGACAATATATTGTGGATCTTTTACGAAAGTCAGTCATGGATGGTGCAAAGCCTACATCTAATCCCTGCTCTCCCAACACCAAGCTTCACAACAATGACAGTGAACCATTTGATGATGCAACCTTATATAGAAGCGTTGTTGGTGCATTACAATACGCTACTATTACTCGGCCAGACTTGTCGTTTTCTGTTAATAAAGTCTGCCAATATATGCAACAGCCGACACTCGCTCATTGGATGACCGTCAAACGTATCCTACGCTATATTAAGGACACACTTGATCTCTGCCTACCAATTGCTCGATCCAAGTCCTTTCACATTTCGGCGTTCTCAGATGCAAATTGGACGGGCTGCATAGATGATCGCAAGTTAACGGGAGCGTATGCCATCTTTCTTGGCCCAAACATTGTCTCTTGAACCTCTAAGAAGCTACTTGCCATCACTCATTCAAGCACAGAAGCTGAATATAGGGCGCTCACGGATCCCACAACCAAAATAACTTGGCTTCAATACCTTCTTCATGAACTTCATGTTCCACAACCCAAGAGTCCTATTCTTTGGTGTGACAACATTGGCACTACCTATTTAACAGCCAATCCGATATTTCATCATCGCATGAAATATATCAAGCTTGCCTTTTACTTCATTCGTCACAAGGTTGCCAACAAATTTCTGGAAGTCTACTATATCTCCACCAAAGACCAAATTGCTGATATAATCACAAAGCCTCTATCCACAGCAAGATTTCATCTTCTTCGGCACAAGCTCAGCCTCCTTCTTGGGACACTTCACTTGCGGGGGTGTGTCAAAGAGAAAGCAGGTGATTGCTTATCACCTCCAATAGATCCCGTTAATTGCTCACCAGCTAACAGAATGCCAACTCATTCCAATCAAGAATGATTCCTTAACATCTTAGGATTACTCCAACACACTATACTCTATCCTTTTGTAATCAATCAAATCCTACAAAGTAGGAAACTCTACAACAGACATGTAATGTGCATAGCTGTAAACTGATACTCATTTCTTTATAAACAAAACATCCTCCTCCTTGGCAATTATCAAGGTAAAGAGAATTCAAACATCTTCTACGTTCATAAAGTACAAATGGCTAATGTTGACTGAACCATGGGCCAGACTAGTCAGAATTCTCCGCATATCACGTGATCTTTTGTATTCAGCTTCAGGTGCCAATTCTTCTGCAAACGCTTGTATTTGTAGAATACTCTACATGCTATCCATCTGGGAGTAAAAAGCTATTCACCTTCGTGTAAATATTGTTATTCACCTACTCATTGACAATTGCATGCATGGGCCCACTGAGGTCATGTGTATGCCATTCAATCCATTCATTACATGAAACCCACCAAGACGATAGAAAGCCCCAAAATCAGGCTTTTCCAATCAAAGTGACCATGACCCCAAAACTTGTGAATTCACCTGCTGGCCCACATGATGATTGGATTAACCTGATCTTTGGAGCATCCAAATAGGGCTGCCCTAGTGAATGTTTTGGATTCCTCCCACACTATAATACACTATAGTAGGCCCCACATGTAACACTTATGGAATAAGTTGCCAACTTTTTGGGGGTGTTTGGCATCTATGCAGGTAAGAGTTTATTGGCTTATTTTTTTAAAAAAAAATAAAATAATAAGTTTTTAGATTGTGTTGTAAGAGTGGAGGTTTATTTGTCTAGAAATTAGCAAATAAGCTTCCATTTTATAAGTTGGGAAGGAATTATTTTTTGAAAAATAGCCTATTTAGCTTAAGCCGGTGCACATTTTTGACTAATTTTTGGACAAGTTTGTCATAAAACTTTTTAAATAATTCACATCTTATCCCCTTCTCTTCTCTTTACAATCTCTTCAAAGTAGGCCCACATGATGAATGACCCATGTTGAAGATGGGGCTATGGGTCCCCACCTGATGAACTATCCGCATTAAAGGTAGGCCCACATAATGCACAACCATATCAAAGGTGAGCCATGCATGCTAGATGACCCTCTTCAAAGTGTGGCCTCACATGATGGATGGTCTACAACAAGTGGGCCCTACCTGATGGACGGTTCACATCAAATGTGGGACCCACATGATGGATGTTATACATTGAATGTGGGATCACGTGATGGAAGGTTGACTTTAAAGGATGGCCTACATGATGAATGACCCATATTGAAGGTTGGGCCCCACATGATGGATGGTCCACAAAAAGCGGGCCCTACCAGATGGACGGTCCATATCAAACGTGGGACCCACATGATGGATAATGTACATTAAATGTGGGATCAGGTGATGGAAGGTTGACATTAAAGGTTGGCCCACATGATGAATGATCCATATCGAAAGTTGAGCCCCACATGATGGGACGGTCCATAGGAAAGGTGGGACCTACATGATGAATGGTGGACATCAAATGTGGCCCCACATGATAGATGGCTAATATCAAAATGTGGCCCAACATGCTGGACAATCTACATCAAGTGGGCCCATTTGATAGGCGGTCCACATCAAAGGTGAGACCCACGTGATGGATGATGGTCATTGAAGGTGGGCCCACATGATGGTTGGATGACATCAAAGGTGGGCCCACATGATGAACGACACATATTGAAGGTGAGGCCCCACACAATGAATGGTCCACATCAATGTGGACCCACAAAATGAATGAAGTGGTCTTCATATGATGGATGACCCACATCAAATTGTGGCCCCTCGTAATGAACTGTCTACATCAAGTGGGCCCTACCTAATGTACGATCTACATCTATGGTCTCGCATGATGGATGACCCATATCCATGATCCGCAAATGGAATGCCCCACATGATGAATGGTGGATATCAAAAGTGGGCCCCACATGATGGATAATCCAATTTGAAGGTAGGGCCCACAATATTGACACATCAAATGTGGAACCCACGTGATGGGCGATGGGTAGTGAACATTGAGGGGGCCCACATAGAGGAATTTAGTGGGCCCCACATTATGGATTACTTACATCAAGGTGGGCCCCCAATGATGAAATAGTCCACATCCAAGACAGGCCTTGCATAATGGACGACCTACTTTTAAGGTTTGGCTCACAGAATGGATGGTACACGTCAAAGGTGGGCTTCATTTGATGGAGGAAGAGGTGGGCATCAAGTCGAGTCAAGTCGAGGTGGGCCAAGCTTGGCTCGGCTTGTCCATGGTGTACTCGAGTTCAAGCTCGAGCTCAACATTGAAGCTTGGTTTGTTTGCCAAAGCTGTCGAGTTGAGTTCGAGTCGAGCTAGTGGTTCGAGTCGAGTCGAGTTTACCTCGAGTCAAGCTCGAGCTTTTGACGTTAAGTCACTTGTTGAAAATTTGTTGAGGCAACTTTCTCGCAATGAGGCCATTGTGGTAAATGTATATGGTGTCACCCTCCAATAAATATCCACCAATTTGACTATTTGAGTAATCAAATTAGTATAAGTTTTAGACTTTTAGTTTATCATCCATCTAAAGAGGGCCACACCATTTGTATGGCTCAGTTTGAGTTACTCACATGCCACAAGTATAATATCTCATTGCCTGCACTGCTGCACATCAACCATCACACTCCACCAGAGTATCAAAATCTTTCTTCATTCCCAAAATACAAAAATCATCTCACCCAAATCAGTCCTAAATGCTGAATTCCCATAAAATTAAACATACCAAAACATCGAATCCAATACCAACCTCCACCCAAACTGCATCTCAAAATTATAATTTCTTTTAAAAAATGGCAACGGTTGTATGAGGATCTGGACGGCTGAGAATTGGGTATACATCATGGATACAACGCATACATCGGGTGAGCCCATTGTCCAAACAGATGGACTGTGTGGATATAACCCATACATTAGGTGGGCCCACTATCCAAATAGATGGACAGCATGGATACAACGCATACATCAGGTGGGTCCATTGTCCAAACAGATGGACGACGTGCATCAGGCGGGCCATCATGAAACCCGATTCGAGATCCAAGCCACTCATCAGGTGGACCCCATTGTCTAGCACTTGGCCCAACACATCAGGCCATCACGAAAACCAATCCTCCTACCTGATGTATGCGTTGTATCCACCCACATAAAAAGGGTAAATGATTACAGCCGTCCATTCAAATCTTCATCTGGATGACTGAATCTCCAACGAAATCAAGAAAGAGGAAAAGAAGAAAAAGAAGATTAAGAAGAAGAAACAGATGCACTTACCTTGTTAAGATTGGGCGAGATCGGGTGGACGTTCAGGCAGTCGTAGGCCATAGGTGGTGGTGGCCCACCTCTAATTGATGTTGCTTGTCGGGTGGGCATGCGGCGGCTGGCAGGTTGGGTGGGGTAGAGATAGAGAAGAAAGGACAAGGGAGAAAGGGAAAGGTGTGGCCGTGCGGGTGGGGTAGGGTTTTTGGTTTTAGAATCTTATATATATATATATATATATAATATTTAAAATATAAAATCATATTTCTAATCGAGCCGAGTCGAGCTCGAGTTCAAGTTTCGAGTCAAGTCGGAGTTCGAGTTTGAGTCGAGTCTAGTTAAAATGTCCCCTGGTCGAACTCGGCTCGAACTCAACTCAAGCGACAAGATTTAAGCTTGACTTGGCCCGACTTAGCCATTTAAGCTGAGTCAATCCAAGCTAACTCGAGCTGAGTCCAGCCAGTTATTCGAGATAGAACAACCCTAGACGGAGGATCCACATCTAATATCCGACATAATAGATGCCCAAATGTCTTAAAACATGAAGTTTGTATATAATCATTCAGTCCTTTGCCATTTTGGGCAAGGTCTAATTATAATAAGATCCACCAAAATAACCATATGAATTGCTCTTATCACAACTGACGCAGGGATGAAAGTGATGAGGTCGATCACCATCTTCCTCAAGGATAACTACTCCGAATCCACGGAGCTTCTCTGGACTCCTCACAGAGACTTCTCGAATCCACGAGGAAAGAAAGTAAGAAAATAGAAATAAATTCTAATAAATTTGAAATTAATTGATGAATGAATAAAAATGAGTTTAAACCCCTTTAAATAAGGGAACCAAGCAACATGAAAGAAATCAGACTCAAATTACAACTAAAACTCCTAGAATCTGCGACTTACTATAAATAGTAAACTTACTATTTATAGACGGTCGTGATGTCTACTAGTGCGCAAGGTTTTCGGCCAAAAATAGTAAGTGTCCTATTTGTCTTCACCAAACCATTCTCCTAAATATCTTAAGCACTTTTCATGTTGGACACAACTCCTAAAGCCCAACGGATGAAGAGCTATAAGCAAATTAAAACTAACTATTTATAGTAAAAATGAAAATGGGAAAATGACCGTCGATCAGGGGGTTTCTTGCAAATTCGGGCTGCGCAACCCGGCATAGCGGGGTTGGTTGGCTAAAGTATCTCGTTCTACCCCAAATTCATATATTTTACGTCAGATAACTCATTCCGGATTGCAAGATATGCCCAATCTAAGGTCCAACGCTCCGAATCACTTATGTTGTCGACCGTGCCTTTTCTGATCTATCTTGGCTATGAAATTGTTCGCGACCTGCTCTACATCAGTCCCCTCCACTTGAAAAGAACTCATCATCGAGTTCTCCTCCTGCGTTGGTTCATGATACTCGGTCAGGTCCGCGACGTTGAAAGTCCGTAAGATCGCCAGGTCATCTGGAAGATCAACAACATAAGCGTTATCATTGATCTTTCGGATGATCGGTACCTGTCCAATATTCTTATTTTTCAACTTGTTGAATGTCCCGGTCGAAAATCTCTCATTACGCAAATGGACCATAACGCGGTCGCCCACCTCGAACACTTTTTGTCGCCGGTGTTTGTCCGCTTGTTCCTTATACTTCTCGTTCGAGGTATGTAGCTTGATCTGCACTTCTGCATGGATTCCCATGATCTTATCTGCCATATATTCTGTTGCAATGCTTGTGTTTGGGTGCTTGGGCAAAGGGACCAACTCAAGTGTGTGGCGAGGCACTCGTCCGTAGATAATCTGGAATGGCGATTTCCCTATCGAGCGGTTCACCATGTTGTTGAATGCAAACTCTTCTTGAGACAAGGCCAAGTCTCACTACTTCGTCTTTTCTCCTGCAATACTGAGAAGGAGGTTTCCCAATGTGCGATTCATAACTTCGGTCTGCCCATCAGTTTGTGGGTGGTAAGCACTGCTGAATTGAAGTCGTGTATCGAATCGAATCCACAAAGTTCTCCAAAAGTGGCTAATGAACTTCATATCACGATCAGAAGTAATGGTCTTAAGGATCCCGTGTAACCATACGACCTTCCTGAAGAAGAGATTCGCCACGTGTGTTACGTCGAGGGTCTTCTTGCATGGGATAAAGTACATCATCTTGGAGAAACGATCGACCACCACGAACACCGAATCCATGCCGCGTTGTGTTCGTGGAAGACCAAGCATGAAGTCCATTGATAAATCCTGCCAAGGACCATCAGGCACAGGTAACGGGGTGTAGAGTCCCATATTCTAAGATTGCCCTTTGGAAGTTTGACAAATATGACAACGGTGTACAGTTTTTCCCACATCACGTATTAATTGCAGCCAGTAATACCGTTCTTCCACAAGAGCTCGCGTCTTATCTCGTCCAAGGTGTGTTGAGGGTTAAATATTGCATATCAGACCCCAGTTATTACCTGGATTTATGAACATAATGCTGTCTAACAGCCTGTGTTTATTATATTTGTGTTGCAAGGTGATTTTACGAGCCTGGATTGAAAAAGAGAGCTTAAAGCATGAATTTAACACTCTGATGGCACCAGAAGTAAGGGATACACCCCTGGGGACCAAGATCAACGCCTGAGATCCACAAAAATTGAAGAACTGAAGCTCAAGTGACCTGAAGGACGTCCAGAACGCAAGATCACGAGGTTCCCACCATCCGTTCGGCTCGAAACTTCATACGTCGCCTGAGGACCATAAATTAACCATACACGACAAAAATCATCCATTGGATCAATGTGAAAGTGGCCTAAGCCCATCAATCTTCAATTTGGGGCCCACCTGCTATCTGGATACGCTTCAAATTTGGTCCCTACGGTTAAAAGGAGATGGTGAAAAAGATGAACGGAGCGGATTTCTCACATACGTCGAAGGGGGACCTACCTTACATCGTGCGTGTGCACAGCACACGTACGGAGGCTGAACACCAAATAAGGAAGTCGGTCAGCGCACTCGCTGACCGACGATTTTCTCAAAATAGAAAGACGCTACAGCGTCTTCACGGCCGACGCCGGGGATCAATTGTGGGCCCCACTCGTCGATAATTTGAAAGATCAGAGTCGTCCATTGCGTGTAAAGGGGGGGTGTTAACCTCACCAAGGTGGCCTTTTGAGACCATGCAAGTCGTTGCAAAATCCTAGCCGTTAAAAGTAAAAGGGACGGCGGAATAGATAAGTTGGTGGGCCACACCGAAATTGCTCCAAAAACACCCCTTTCCGGACGATTTTTCGTCCTGAAGCCAATGGACGGAGTAGATGTTTCACTTGGCATCAACCAATGGCCCACCGACCATCACAGCGGAAGCTCTGTTTCGCACTGGCAGCGGACGGACGGTCGCTGTCCATCTTGCGATTGGTTACGGGCCCCACCCATTATCCAAATGGACAATCTGAACCATTCATAATAAACCATAGGTCCCACTTATCATTACCTAGGTGGAAAAATTGCAAGGGACAACAAATATGGACTTCCAACAGTTTAAAAAGCAGATTGAACGGTGGGTTTAAAAATCAGGTGGACCGTACCAAAAGCAATCCAAAATCACCCATATCTGACTGAAATTTTGAGGCACATCTCATGGACGAAGTGGATTTCCCCAAGAAATATTCAAGTGGACCCCACCAACATCGCAGCGCGATCAGTGCGCAAGCTCTATTTGCAGAGTCCGGGCGCAGCACGATTTTTGAGGGCATCTGTGGGCCACCATCACTTGACATCTGCCCAATCCAAACCGTTCAAATGCAAGAGTAGAGGGTCATAACTCCAACCATGGAGTCCGAATCCAAGAACAGATCGTCGTCCGTCCAGAATCTGAGGCCAAACACAAGGATTTGAATGTTGCTGCGCATAGATCTGTTGCTGCGGAAATTCCCAGCCACCGACTGTATTGACTATAAAAGGAGAGAGAGAGTGGCGACATGGGGTTTTGGGGGGGCCTGACGTGGAGCAAAGAGAGAGAGAAAGAGAGAGAGAGAGAGAGAGAGAGAGAGAGAGAGAGAGAAATTCTTTGTTTTTTTTATTTTCACTTTTCTTTTTCTTTTCTTTTTCTCTTTATTTATTTGGATTTAGCCTGACCATGTGTGGCTAAACGTCCTAGCTAGGGCTAGGAGGTGAAGCTTGTAGTGAGATGGGAGATTTTTATGTATGTTTTCAATTTAATTTTAATTCATGAATTGATTTGATTTTAGTTGATTATTATGGGAATGTTTTTAGCTCTTAATAGTCTGTTGTGACTGAAATTACAATAGGTCTGCAATAGCCTTGAGCATGTCTCTTCTCTTTTATGTTTATGATGTTAGGGAGCCCTGTTGTTCACCATAGTCTCCTGGGCATGGTCGGATAACGGTACTCTTCCTAACTTTCATACAGGTGATTAGGTGGTAATTAGTTTAATTCTGTTGTTTGTCATAGTCTTTGTGCATGGTTTGGTGATGGAATCCATTCTAATTCATACACCTTTCATCTCTTTGAAAACTAGATCAACGGCAGTTCAGTAATTTTCATGATTTTAGATGCAAGCATAAGTTCTCTCTGATCTCTACAAGTGGATCCTCTGAATCCCTAGTTTCCTTTCCTCTGATTTCTATAAATTTTAGATTAATATTTTCATCATTATTCCTCAAATTACATTCAGTTTAAATTTCATCTCATTCTAGTTCTAGTTCTAGTTAGTTTTAGATAACGTACAAGTTTCAGTCCCTTGGGATTCAACCTCGGTCTTACCGAGTTATTACTACATCACAACCCTGCACTTGGGGAGTAAACAAGGTGTCTACCGAGGCCACTTTCATGTAGCTCTTGAATAATCTGCTCCCTTAGAGAACTTTGGGGGATGCACAATTAATTCCCTTTGAAGAGAAAACCGTCTTGTATATGAAGGTCGCTAGGGTGACCTTCTTAGCACTTTATCCAAGAATCCTGGAAATCTTCATCCTCGGCATACAGCTCCTTGAGATAGTCGAAGCCGACCACCTCGTTGCTCATCGTAACAAGTAGTGATGCACGACGGCTAAGTGCATCAGCCACCTTGTTTTACTATCCTGACTTGTGCTTAAGAACGAACGTAAATTCCTGTAAAAACGTAACCCATCTAGCATACACATGATTCACGTTAGTCTGACTATTAATAAACTTTAATGGTTAATGGTCAGTGTACAGAACAAACTCTATTTGAATCAGATAATGCTGCCAATGTCGCAGCGCCTGAACAACTACATACAACTCAAGCTCATAAGTCGACCACTTCTTTCGTACTTCACTAAGCTTCTCGCTGTAGAAGGCTACCGGCCTGCTTTCCTGTGATAATACTCCCCCAATTCCGACGTATGAAGCGTCACACTCAACCTCAAATAAATTATCGAAATTAGGAAGCACCAAGACCAGTGTTATAGACAAATGATGCTTGATCTCGTTAAAGCTCTTGTCAGCTTTATCGGTCCACTGGAACGGTCCCTTTTTCATGCAATCTGTTATAAGCGTGACTATGGTGCTAAAATCTCACACAAATCGACGATAGAAAGTCGTCAAACCGTGAAAACTCCTCACCTCATAGATGTTTGTCGGGATCGGTCATTCCTTAATAGCTTGCACCTTTTCATCGTCCACTCGAATACCTATGGACGTTATAACAAATCCTAAAAACAACAGACTATCAGTTAAAAAGCTACACTTTTTTAAGTTGAAGTACAATTTGTTATCTTGTAGGACCTGCAACACGTACCTGAGATGTTTCTTATGCTCTGCCTCATCCTGGCTATATATTAATATGTCATCAAAATATATTACCACAAATCGGCCAGTGAACGGTTTTAGAACTTGATTCATCAAACGCATAAAAGTACTTGGTGCATTCGATAGGCCGAAGGGCATGACCAACCACTCATACAATCCTTCCTTTGTCTTGAATGTCGTTTTCCACTCATCACCGGGTCGGATACGAATCTGATGGTACCCACTCTTTAGATCTAGTTTAGAGAACACCTTGGCCCCTCCTAGCATATCGAGCATGTCGTCCAACAGTGGTATTGAAAATCGATATTTGATGGTAATTTTGTTGATTGCTCGGCTGTCGACACACATGCGCCAGCTTCCATCTTTTTTTGACATTAATAATGTTGGTATAGCACATGGGCTCATGCTATCTCTTATTAGACCCTTACAGATCAATTCCTCCACTTGCCCCTAAAGAATCTCACACTCCTTCGGACTCATCCGATAATGAGGGCGATTGGGCAGGCTAGCCCCAGGAACGAGGTTTATGTGATGTTGGATATCCCTCATGGGGGGAAATCCATTAGATAAATCTTCAGGACAGACTTCTTTGAATTCGTTTAGCAACAATTTTAAGCTTGGAGGGATGTTTGAGGGTTCCTCTTCCTCGTCCTTCACCACTACGGTGTATACCTCACTGGTTTTCTTGGATTCCTCCATAAAAATCTGAATGGTCAAAAGAGAACTCCCCTCCACTTTAGAGACTTCAGGGTGGTTCTCAGGTGTCATAGGGCCAAGGATTATTTTTCGACTATCATTGACGAATATGTAGACATTGTCTCATCCTCGATGGGTCGCATCACGGTCCGACTGCCAGGGTCGACCGAGTAGCATATGGCAGGCTTTCATGTCAACCGCGTCACAAAGTATCTGATCCTTATAATGTTTACCAATTGAAAACGAGATAGTGCATTGTTCAGTTACCTTGATCTTATTCACCTTTTTTATTCAGCCAATTGAGTACGGATAAGGATGTCTCGTAGTTGGTAGCTGCAACTTGTCCACCATTACTCTTGAGACGATGTTCTCACTACTACCACTATATATGATCACATCACAGACCTTTCTATTGACAGTGCATCGAGTACGAAATATATTGTGCCGCTGTGGATGTAATTTCTTTCGCGGGGTATATAGTAGTCGCCTCACAACGAGAGATTCGTCACGATCCTCGCGTGTCACTTCATTGCCACCTACTATTTCTTCAGTGGTCTGTTCATATTCATCAAAGCCATGATCTTCTTCTGCGTCCTCATCTTCAGTGCCTTCTTCGTTTATAGTCAAGTGTGATGCCGGACGTTGAGGACAAGTGTTTGATAAGTGACCTGGTTGGCCACAGCGGTAACAATTGTTCGACCTTGGCCGAGCATAAGGATTCAAAATCCTACTCGAGCCCGCTGTTGTGGGTGCTGCCCGTTGAGGTCTAGATGGCCCGCTCCCCGTATCACGGTTTGCGAGTGGAGGAGGTTGAGGACGCTCTCCTACCGGATCTTTTTCTCGAGCTAGCACTGGATCTTATGTGGGACCCGTCATAAGGGGTCGATTTGAAGGATAGGGACGAGCAGGAGCTCTTGCAAGTTGTGTTTTTGACCTTTCTGCCAATTGAACTGCTTCATTTACAGTCTCAACTGGGTACATCTGAACTAGGTCTTGAATTGTTGGTCGCAATCCACCTATAAATCGTGCCACCTTCTGTGACTCAGATTCTGACAGATCGTTTCGTGTAACCAACCGCTGAAATTCTTCAGTGTAATCTGTAACAGTTCAATTTCCTTGTCGGTAATTCTGGTATTGCTGGAATAAGATCTACTCATAATTACTAGAGAGAAATCGTGATCGAAGAAGACATCTTATCCGAGGCCATGATGCGATGGGAGCCTTGTTTTGGTGGGCTCGTGAGAGTTGTAATTGTTCCCACCATGCAGAAGCAAAAGATTTTGATTTAAACGCTACCAATTTCACCCTTTTTATGATTTGACACATCCATATAATCGAAATATCTCTTTACTTCGACTAGCCAATCGAGAAAATCTTCGATATGTAATAAACCGTTAAAACTAGGAAGTTCAACCTTACCTCGATAGTATCTTTCAGCACGATCTAGACGATCACCTACATGGATTGGTCGTCGATCAAAACCCTCATTAATGTCCTCGTCGCTAGAACTAGAATCATCTGGTGTAGCCCTACGGTTTGCCACTAGTAGTGCTCTGCGATAATCGGGGTCACGTCGTACAGCAACTGCGGGTGGTGGAGCACCGCCTAGGACTCAGGGTGGAAGTAGCGCATCCGCCAGACGGTCAAGGGTTTCCTGCAGCCCTTGCATAGTTAATTGACTCTCCCGATGGAAAGCTTTCATTCTTTTCGAAAGATAACAAATCCCTGGATCACCGACCACAGGATTTTGATTCATACCTTCGTTGTTTGGCATCGGCCCGAGGGGAAACCTCGCTCTGATACCAAATTAACACAGACGTAGGGATGAACGTGATGAGGTCGATCATCGTCTTCCTCAAGGATAACTACTCCGAATCCACGGAGCTTCTCTGGACTCCTCACAGAGACTTCTCGAATCCACAAGGAAAGAAAGCAGGAAAAAGAAATAAATTTAATAAATTCGAAATTAATTGATGAATGAATAAAAATGAGTTTGCACCCCTTTAAATAAGGGAACCAAGCAACAAGAAAGAAATCAGACTCAAACTACAACTAAAACTCCTAGAATCCGCGACTTACTATAAATAGTAAACTTATTATTTATAGACGGTCGTGATGCCTACTAGTGCACAAGGTTTTCGGCCAAAAATAGTAAGTGTCCTATTTGGCTTCACCAAACCGTTCTCCTAATTATCTTAAGCACTTTTCATGTTGGACACAACTCCTCAAGCCCAACAATGAAGAGCTATAAGCAAACTAAAACTTACTATTTATAGTAAAAACGAAATTAAAATGAAAAAATAACTATCGATCAGGGGGTTTCTCGCAAATCCGGGCTGCGCAACTCGGCGTAGCAGGGTTGGTTGGCTAAAGTAGCTCATTCTACACCAAATTCATATATTTTATGTCAGATAACTCATTCCGGATTGCAAGATACGCCCGATTTAAGGTCCAACGCTCCGGATCACTTATGTTGTCGACCGTGCCTTTTCTGATCCATCTCGACCATGAAATTGTCCGCGACCCGCTCTACATCAACAAAGCTTGGTAATCATTAAAAATGATATCAACTAATCCTTAAAATTAAAAAAAAAAACTTTTATTTAAATATTTTGTGCAGTATATTTATTTTAAATAATAGCTTTTACGAATTTAAAAATTAATTTTCCTAAACAATCTTATTTAAAATAAGAGGTAGAATAAAAAGAACTTTAATATAATTTTTATTTTACAAGCTCTTAATGTTGTTGAATTAGAGTAGAGATGCCTTACGAGCCCTTTCGAATTGTTTTGCCGGGCGGCTAGCCAAGGCATCATAGAAATTGTTTTACCGGAGAAAGCTGCCAAAAAATGTCCTCTTTAAATAAGAAAAGCTAACTAAGAAAAATATTAATAAATTAATTTTTGTTAGAAAAATCATCTTTAATAAATCTATAAATCCCACCAGCGGGCAGGTGTTACAGAGAGCGAGAGAGAGACAGAGAGCGAGCGAGCGAGCGAGAGAGAGAGAGATAGAGAGAGAGAGAGAGAGATTTTGACGTGTTTGGTGTTTGGTGTTTGGGTGGAAGAGATGGGATTTTCCAAGGGCAGTGGTTCTGTTTCGGTGTTGGTATTGGTATTGGTAGTGCTGATTTCGGTGGCGGTTGTGTCGGGTCAGAATGTGCCATCTTGCGCGTTGAAGCTTCTACCATGCGTTCCGTACCTGAACTTGACCATGCCCTCCGAAAGGTGTTGCTCCTCGATACGGGACCCAAAACGACCTTGAGTGCCTCTGCAACCTCTTCCACAGCTCCGATTTCTTCAAAACTTACAATATCAACATGACGCAAGCCCTTGAACTCCCCAAGCACTGCGGCATCGCCGCCGATGGCACACTCTGCGAGGGTTTCTTTTACTTATCATCTGTTTCTTTGTTTATATATATATATAAATTATTATTTGATGTGCTTACTATTTATCTTCATGGTCTAGCGTCGTAAGGGCCACATGTCAACGATCTCGCTTATCGTAGGTCTTTTCGTCACAACCTTATGCAGGGACGTTACGAGTCTCTTATCACTGAGGACGCGGATTGCGTACTAACCCCGCCCGTCCCCAGCTCCAAACGGGCAGTTCTATGGGCAGGCCCCATCGTGATGTATCTGTACATCCAAGTTGCCAATTCCTGCCAATTCCTTTTCTCTTATCATTTTAAGAAATAAACACGAAAATAAGGCAGATCCAATGCACCACACCAAATAATAAGCTTGGTTGCATTTTACAAAGCTTTAAATGTCAGTTGCATTAAATGGAAGATTCATCCGTGGTGTGGTCCATTTGACCGTTGGATTTGCTTAATTTTTGTTTTGATGCCTTAAAATAATCTGAGAAAAGGGATAGACGGCTTTGATGTACAGATACATCACGGTGGGCCCGCCCAGAGAACTGCCCGTTCGGAGCTAGGAACGGGCTGGGGTAGTACGCAATCCGCGTCCGATCGCTGAGATGTTTGCCATTTGGCCTATCTAAGGTGGGAACTTCTAGATGAACGGTTTAGACGATCGCGTGGTGAGATAGGGATGAGCGTCCTTGCCGCTTCGGTTTGCCATTTTCTCATTTAAGAATGGCAGGCGACGCATCATCCCTGTTCGTTGCTAAATGTAAGCCGATCCATGCCGTTCAATTTCGTGCCCTATTGTCGAGGGTGCATGGTCCTAGAATCTACTGATTTTAGCTGTCTGATATGGCTATCGATTTTGTCTGCTGGCCACTTCTTTGATGCCCACATCTTCGACTATGCAGAAAGTGAGCCCACGATTTAGACGGTCTGGATTGACCTACATTCTAATGCGCTACAAGGCCTGAGCTAGAGAAAATTTTCTGCTGATTTTTGTTTTTTGGAACAGCCCCTGCTCCGGCTCCTATTCCCGGTGCTCCTTATGTACCTACAGGTACGACCCATCCCTCACACAAGAGAAATGCGAAGCGACACGTGTGACAAAAAGGTCCCGTTCGTTCTTATAGTTGAGAACGCCTGCCAAAAAAACAGAAAGGTCCGATCATCAGGTGTGCTCCACGGACGAAAGATTGAAGATTGGAAATTGAATTATGGCCACGAACATCCTATACCTGTGGCGAAGCCATTGACCGGATCGGATTTCTCAGAAAGTGGGCCCACGATTTAGATGGTCTGGATTGAAGTACATGCACTTCTTAAGCATGGATTTCCCATCCTTCCTTTTAAAGATGGGTCCGTATAACTGATTGCAATTACCCAATTAAATTAAAGCCATGAAATTTACCTCCAGTAGAAGTAGATCATTTTTATAAGTTGTGAAAACAAGACTTCTATTGTTGTTATATCAACTTAAATTAATATGCCATGTGTTCAGTTTTAAGAGAACTAGCCTTCACATAAAACGCACTGGAAAAAAAGAAAGAGTAAAACAAAAAGTATCATTTTATCTCTCACTTCTTGTGTATGATTTAATCATGTGAGACTACATAGGTCATACTTAAAAATAGAAAGTTAGCTTCGATTTAAACTTAAAATGTAAGCTTACCCAAAAAAAAAAAAGTAATTCAAACTCTAATTGTAATAAAGCTTACATATCAACAGTACTTCTAAATATTTTCTGCATATAATGCAAATCTTGTGGCCAAGCTAAGGGTCTATTTAGTTTTCATTTTTTCTTTTATAGAAAACAAATTTATCAACTTTTCTTAATAGAATGTGTTTGTCTACATTCTTTTTTCCAATTTTTATTAATTTCTTGGTACTCTTATTTTCCTACTTTTTCCTTGGAATTATTTCCCCAACTAAACGATATAGAAACCGTTTCTAGTATAAGTTAGGAGAACTTCTTAAGACAATGGCACATTAAGGGCCAGTTTGGATACCACCAAATGAATTACTTTTTCTACTTATAAGAGTAGATGAGTATCTTATTTGAGATAAGTAAGTTTGGTTTATGATCAATTATAAATAGTTTTTTTTTAATTATTTAAATTTATTTAATCACTTTATTTTAATAATTAGTCAAAATCAAGATAAGTTACTTAAGGCATACGCACGTATGTTAAGTAACTCACAATCCAAATGCCCCCAAGTACCTTCCGTATTCAAACACTCCCGTTTGAGAGAACCAGACGATCTCAACATCTCCGCCCATAATATCTTACATGTCTCAAAAACTCATGTTACAGGCACTCCTGACAGCGACAATGGTGCTAGTGGCACGGCATGGACTGGAATGTCCGGTTTGGCCAGTTTGGTTTTCTTATGGACATCTATAATGATGTAGCAAGTGCATGTTAGCTACACTTGCTCTTGGCTACTCCCTTCTATTTTAGATGATGTTGGATTATCTTCACTTTGGGGATTTGATGGCCAAAATATCACATGTAAAGATTATGTTATGTTTGTATTTTCTTTCTTTTTTCAATTAAATATATTTGGATAGTGATATACAGATGATTTTGTTACTTTTGTTTGATTATTAAAATTTTAGCACCTTTATTTATTTCATATATAATTGTGGAGATTTTAATTGGTATGGATTAAAAATGATCGAGTGCACTAGATGTTTTTTAGGTGGGTGGTTTCATATACGATCGAGCTCCTATTACGAGTGCATGGTGAAAACAAATCAACCCAAAGATAAATAGAATTTGGAATCCTGTGGTCGACAATGGATTGATAACCCTGATCATTATTAATGTGAGATTCATGAGTAACTCAGTAGGATGAAGCATCGTGCACACTCTTTTTGGAAATTTAGAGAGAGTTCAAATTTTCTCTTACGAAATCAAAATCAACTTCATTAAATGTGTTTACATAATTCTAAGTTATTTTAAAGCTAAGAAACCTTAATTTTATTAACCATTTATAATTTTCAATCTTAACCATCTATTTCAATCACACATAAATCAATGACCAAAACACATTTAATGCATATCCACTAGACTAGTCGTAGCTCACTCAAACCATATTAAAGCTAATTCAATAGGCTGTTGACAAGTATTGCAATTTTGTTTTGGCATCATTTGATATTAGAAAAACTGGCCAATTATTAATAATATTAAGAAAGACTTTCTAAGTAAATAAAAAACAGAACAATTTGATAATGAAAGCTACACATAGTTGGAGCTCTGCTATGGGACTGACTCTTCACATGGGATGCACAATGGTGGATGGATTCGTAATCACAAGTTCTCCCTCATTTGGGAGCTTGTAAATGGAGATAATTTGGTAATAGAATTGAAGGTAAATGATTTGGGAGTAAAAGACTTGCTCTGTTATGTTTGGATAGGAGTAAATAAAATGCATTTAAATTTTAAATATTCTATTTAGATTAAATGAACTGGGAGGAATTGGAAAGCATTTAAAATTTAAATATTCTATTAAGATTAAATGAAATGGGAGGAATTGAAATGGATTGAAAATTTTCAATATATTCACCAAAACATGTGATATCTCATATAACCTTTAATATTTTAAATTAATGTATATATATGATATTTGATTAAAAGATTGTAATAAGCCAATTGAAATATATACTTTAGCAAAAAATGAAAAAATTTGAGCCCCAAGTGGTATATAAATATGATCATACATAAGCAACTTGTCAATGTTTTTTAACTATCTATTTAGATGGCCTATCTTTGAACGGTTAGATTATTCTATAGGTATAATTCTATTGATATTAGTTGATAATTAAATTCTTTTTGAGTATCATTAGCATATCATGTATATGAGAGACGTGTGTAGCACCACTTTATTTACTCATGCAACTATCCAAAGTAGTTGAATAAGGCATTTCATCCTATTTACTTCTAAATCTTTTCTCATAGGGATGATTTCACTTACATGCCCATCTAATGGCATTTCACTTCATGTACAAGCATTTATTTTCATTCAAACACACCTCAAATACTATTTATCTCTGTTTTAAAAAAAATGATGATCCGTCGCATAATGGGCCGAGAATTTAAGCATATAATGGTTATAATCACAAGCGGCCTGACAATCAACATGGAGATGATTTTAACCCTACTGCATACTGCATCACGGATCATCACCAACAAAATAAATGCGCTAGTCTTCACTCCTCACAAGGGGCACATGATTTGGCATTCAGACCATTGGTCATCGATCCCTTCCGTGGATGGAAATTCCCTGAACATACACGCTCTAGCCATGTCCTTGATAAGACAATCTTGACCGTTCAGTTTGTGGGAGACAACCAGACGGCTAAAAGGAAAGAAATTAAGGTTGACGTTCAACTCAATCAGGTCATTACATTGATTGTTTCAGATCTTTCCATCTAAATGGGTCAAAGTACAAATGGCTAAGTTGACTGAACCGCAGGCCTGACTGGTCAGAATTGTCCACATTTCACATGATATATTCGGCTTCAGGTGCCGGTTCTTTGGAAGCGCTTGTATTTGTGGGATACTCTACTCGCTATTCACCTTCATGTAAATGATATTCACCTGCTCATTGACAATTGCATGCGTGGCCCACCGATGTCATGTGTATGCCATCTAATCCATTCATTACATGACACCCACTAGTACTATAGAAAGCCCCAAAATCAAGCTTATCCAATCAAAGTGACCACAACTCAAAAAATTTCAAATTCACGTGCTGGATCATATGATGATTAATTAGCCTGATTTTTGGAGCATCCAAACAGTACTACCCTGATGCATGGTTTGGACTCCTCCCATGCTATAATAGGCTCTACGCATAACACTTATGAAATAAGTTGTGACTTTCCGGGACATTTGGCATGTTTGCAAATAAGAATTTATTAGCTTATTTCTAAGAAAATTAAGCTTTTGGAATATTTAGTAAAAGACTAATTAAGAGGCTTATTTGTGTAGAAATTAGTAAATAAGTTTCAATTTTATAAGTTGAGGATCAGTTATTTTTTGAAAAATAATTATCTGGCTTAAGTGGGTACACATTTTTTGTTAATTTTTGAATAAGTTCATTACGAAAATTTTCAAATAATTTCTTACTACCTTCTCTTTTCTTTGCCATCTCTTCAAAGTAGGCTCACATAACGAATGGTCCACATCAAAGGTGGGCCCACATAATGAATGGTCCACATCAAAGGTAAGCCCACATAATGCACAATCACATCAAAAGTGAGCCTTGCATGCTAGATGGCCCACATCAAATTGTGGCCTCACATGATGGACGATCCACAACAAGCGGGCCCAACCTGATAGATGGTCCACATCAAACGTGGGACCCACATGATGGATAAAGGACATTGAATGTGGGATCATGGGATGGAAGGTTTACATTAAAGGTTGGCCCACATGATAAATGACCCATATCGAAGGTTGGGCCCCACATGATGGGAAGATCCACAACAAAGGTGGGACCTATATGATGGATGGTGGACATCAAAGGTGGGCCCCACATTATAGATGGATCAGATCAAAATGTGGCCCCACAGGATGATAGACTGTCAACATTGAGTGGGCTTCACACGATGGATGAACCACATCAACGTTTGGCCCCTCGTAATGGATGATCCACATCAAGTGGGCCCCACCTAATGGATGGTCCATATCTAATGTCTCACATAATGGATGACCCATATCCATGATCCACATAAATGGTGCACCCCACACTATGAATGGTAGATATCAAAAGTGGGCCCCACTTGATGGATAATCCACTTTGAAGGTAGGGCCCACAATATGTATACAACAAATGTGGAACTCGTGTGATGGGTGATGGGTAGAGCTGGGCATCGGTCTGGTCGGACCGGATTGGGCCTAACCCGGTCAGATCCAAAATTTCAATAGGCTGACCCGAAATCGATCCGATCCGAGACCGAGTCCAGGTCACCTGACTCGGACAGATCCGATGTCACATTAACTTGACCCGATCCGAGTCTGACTCGGTCAGGGAAACCGAATCAGATCGGGTAGGGCACTATTCGGATCATTTGATATGGTGTGGTCCATTTCAGTCTTCAATGTATTGTAATTTTTTGCTCAACGCTTAAAATGATATGTTAAAATGGATGAACGGCTTAGATCACATATATACAACAAGGTGGCCCCACATAATCTCATTCCAGCCGAGATCGAGGCGCCTGTTGCGGTGCTGCCTGTGTTATCACATTAGGCAAGCTAGTGAAGTAACGTCACCAACTTCTGTGGGCCCCACTATACTGTATGTGTTATATCTACACCGTCCATTAATTTTGAGATATCATTTTAGGGCATGAGCCAAATAATGATTTAGATAAAAATTTATAGGGGACCACATCACAGAAAATAGGTAGGTAGAGTGATTCCCACCATTGAAACTATCCTAAGGCCCACCGTAATGTTTATTTGAAATCCAACCTGTTCAAAAGTTGAAAATTATAAAAATAAGGGAAAACACAAATATCAGGTTGACTTAAAACTTTTGTAGCCCTTAAAAGTCTTTAATGGTGTTGTCACTGTCCATAGAGTTTTCTATGCTGGGGTCCACTAGAGCTTTGGATTTAATTCATTCTTTAGATATTGCCCTGAAATGATCTCTCCAAATGAATGGAAGGTTGGATACAAAACATACATCATGATGGGCCCTAAGGAACTTGGTAAAGTTTCTTTAATACATGCTCTTGCAGCCTACCATATTGATTTGCACAGCACGTAATACAGAGTAGCTATTTACAGCTGTTGCGGCTGTTGACGTGCCATGCAAGGAACTAACAGGGGAGCGAACTCTGTTGGGGCCCACCGTGAATGCATGTTGTGTATCCACGCTGTTCATTCATTTTTTCAGATTATTTTAGCTGTTGAGCTTAAAATTGATGAATATCCAAAGCTCAAGTGGACCACACCATAGGAAAAAATAAAAATATTGATTTTCACTCCGGATCTGGTCGGATCGGGTCGGTCCGGATCCATTCGGATCGGGTTTTCGGAGCGGAACGGTCCGGATTGACCATTACCCGATCTTGATCCAAAAACTAGTCGGATCTAAATAATCCTACCCGATCCTCACCGATCCAGGTCGTCGGTTCAGGTCGGATCGGGTCTGATAGGGTCGGATCCACCGAATCAGGTAAAAAATGCCCACCTCTAGTGATGGGTAGTGAACATTTAGGGGGCCCAAATAAAGGACATTTAACATGGATGGTAGGCCCCACATGATGGATGGCTTACATCAAAGTGGACCCTCAATGATGAAATGGTCCATATCCAAGATAGGCCTTGCATGATGAACGACCCACTTGAAGGTTTGGCTCACACGATGGATGGTACACATTAAAAGTAGGCTCCATATGATGGATGATCCACATCTAAATATCCAACATAGTGGATGCGCTAATGTCTTAAAACATAAAGATTGTATATAGTCATAGAATATTTTGCCATTTGTGGTACGGTATATTTATGATAAGATCCACCAAAACAACCATTTACATTACTCTTATAATAGAGCTTTGATAATCTTTAAAAATGATATCAGCTACTTCTAAAAAAAAAAAAAAAAAACTCTCAATTAATTTTTTTTGTCGAATTAGTAATTTTAAATAAATATTCTTTAAATTTTAAAAAACAAATTTTACCAAGCAAGCTTACTTAATTCTAGAGGTAGAATAAACAAGGCTCGTTAGAGTAGTTTTTATTTAACATGCTCTTGTTGAATTAGAGCATAGATGCTAACGAGCACTTTCGTATTGTTTTGATGCGCTGCTAGCCAAAAGACATCAAAGAAATGACAGACCAGCGAAAGCTAAAAAAAATGTCTTCTTTAAATAAGAAAAGCTGACTAAGAAAAATATTAATAAATTAATTTTTGGTAGAAAAATCATCTCTAATAAATCTATAAATCCCACCGGTGGACAGGTGCCATGCTACAGAGAGAGAGAGAGAGAGATTTTGGCGTGTTTGGTGTTTGGGTGGGATGGGATTTTCCAAGGGCAGTGGTTTTGTTTCGGTGTTGGTGTTGGTGTTGGTAGCGTTGGTTTCGGTGGCGGTTGTGTCGGGTCAGGACCTTCCAACGTGCGTGGCGAAGCTTGTACCATGCGCTCTGTACCTGAACTCGACCACGCCCTCCGAAACGTGCTGCTCCTCGATACGGGACGCCATCCAAAACGACTTTGAGTGCCTCTGCAACCTCTTCAACAACCCCGATTTATTCAAATCCCTCAACATCAACATCACGCAAGCTCTTCAAATCCCCAAGCACTGCGGCACCATCACCGATATCAGCCTTTGCGAAGGTTTCTTTTATTTCTCACCCATTTCTTTGTTTTTTTTTTTTTATTATTTTATTAATTTGATGATCCAGACCGTTCATCTTCATGGTCTAGCGTCGTAAGGGCCAAATGGCAACGGTCTCGCTCATCGTAGATCTTTTCAACACAACCTTATGTAGGGACGTTATGAATCTCTAATCACTGAGATTTTTGCCGTTTGGCCTATATAAGGTGAGAGCTTCTAGATGAACGGTTTCCATGATCGCATGATGAGACAGGGATGACCATCCTTTCCGTATCGGTTTGCCATTTTCTCGTTCCTTAAATGGTAGGCGACGCATCATCCCTGCTCGTCGCTAAATGTAAGTCGATCCAGGCCGTTCAATTTCGGGCCCTATTATTGATGGTGCATGGTCCGGAAATTTACTGATCTTAGCCGTCTGATATGGTTATAGAATTCGTTTGCTGGCCACTTTCTTCGATGGCCACGTCTTGGACTGTGAAGAAAGTGGGCCTACGATTTAGACGGTCTAGATTGACCTATATATGTTCCAATGTGCTACAAGGCCTAAGGTAGAGAAAATTTTCTGCTGATTCTTTTTTTTTTTTTGAACAGCCCCTGCTCCCGCTCCCGCTCCCGATGCTCCCGATGGACCTGCAGGTACGATTCTTCCCTCACACACGAGAAATGCGAAACGACACGTGTGGACGAAGTCCCGTTCGTTCTTATAGGCGACAACGCCTGACAAAATATCAGGAAGGTCCGGTCGTCGGTTGTGCTCCACGGACGAAAGATTGAAGACTGGAAATTGACCCAGGGCACACAAAAATCTTATACTTGTGGCGAAGTCATTGACCGGACCAACCTGGTTTTATATCTACACCAAGTACGAAGTGCGTCCCACTAGATAAACGGATCGGATTTCTCAGTAACTCACTAATTGTTTGCGGAGGCGTACGTCCAAAATGAATACACGCGCAGCAAGCCATGACACTACATATCTTTCAAACAGCAATTTTAATAATATGAAATTTAAGGCGATCATGTAGCCATTCGTCAAGTGACCAACGGTCTGCATTCATATGAATGCGTGGCCGACCTGACTAGTGGACCAGGCCTGATTTTTGGGCGAGGGATATTCGGCCACCTGGCATGTGCATGATGTTCCAGCAGTTCATCATGTAGGTCTTATCCATGACATAACATGCCCTTGCCCGAAAATCAGGTTGGTGCAACTATCAAGTGGGCACACTTGTTTTGAGAAAACACCGACAGTCCATATTCAATGTCCATGTGTGGCTCAGTTGTTGAGAAGGCCAACCGAAGTTTTTTAGTGGGGTATTTTCACGGTGCGATCCACTTGATTAATGGATCAGATCTTTGCATACAAATGCCAGGTTGGCTTGTCAGGCCAGCGCAAGTTTGAACCATTCATCTGGTGAGCTGTGAGCCAGGGTGGAAAATTTCCCTGGAGTGTAAGAAATGCATTTTTCAGATTGAAGGATCGCTCAATGGAGCTTATGGAGAACGCCTCCATGCGTAATGGGTCCCAACCTTGAACGGTCTGCATGACTTGCCCCGTGTGAAGTGTCGTGTTTCTGAAGTGTATAGGGCATACACCCTGATCCATAGCTATCCCTAGTAGGGGTGGCTAACAGTAGGGGTGCATATTGAACCGTTGAATCCGTGTAACTGGACCGAAACCGTTGGATTGGTCTGGTTTGGTCCGGTTCCAGTTCCAAAAATCTCAAAACCGTTAATTATGGTTCGGTTTCAGTTTAGGGCTCTGTAGAACCGATCCGAACTGTTGAACCAAACTGTGCCATGAACCATAGATTTGAACCGTGCCACGGACCGTAGATCTGAACCGTGGATCTAAGCATTCTTTTAAAAATAAAAAATACAAACCCTAAAGTTAACGTAAATGCCCATGACAGTTCACGCAAGGCTATACTATCTGAGGAGCAATCTTCCAAGGTTGTCTACCTTCAAGTAAACTCTACAATGTACACGTAAATGCACATGACAATTCTTGTTTTGTTGGTCTTTAAATTAAAAAAATGAAATGTTCTCATGCCCCTCAAGTTGTGGTTGTGGTCTTTTCTTTCTTTTTTTTTTTTCCTAGAGATTTGAGACGCATCACTTGTTTTATTCTCAAAATCATTTTTTGTTGTTTTGTAACTAGTCAATGTTAATGTAAGAAATCTGGGGTGTATCAGGTGGGCCTTCGTTCTGATGGGTCAGCCCATATGGGCTGGGCTTTAAAAAGCCTAGAACCGTGTCCGGAACCGAACTGGTTTTCACGGTCTGATTCCGGTTCGGTTCTAGGGTGCTAACGATCATGTTTCGGTTCTGAAAATCCTAGAACCGTAGGGAACGATTCAGTTCCAGTTTCACCCCAAAAACGGACCAAACCGAACCGTGTGCACCCCTAGCTAACAGTGAAGTGTCAATTGACAGTGGGGTGTACTAACAAGCCAATAAAAAAAAAGTGCACACGGTATAAAATCTGGAGAAATTACGTGCACCCTCTTCCACCGTACACGTGGCAAGGGAATATGACTGGATCAACACCGTCCGGGCACAGATTAGTGATGCGGATTAGCTACTGACAGGTTGCCACTGAGGATCCACTGTGATGTTTTAATTTTATCCAAACCGTCCATCCATTTTTCCATATCATTTTAGAATATTGGATAAAAAATAAGACAGATCCAATGTCCAATTGGACTACACCACAGGAAGAAACCTTCTTAGGGTCGACCTTGTTTTTTATTTGCCATCCAACCTGTTGACACGGTCATACATACCTGGATGAATTGTGTGTGTGTGTGTGTATATATATATATATATATATATATATATATATATATATATATATATATATATATATATATATATATATATATATATATCATCTTCATCCAAAACTTTTGTGGTCCCCAAGAATTTTTCAACATTAGGAATATAATCCCCACCTTGTGATCCATTTAAGCCTTTGATCTTCTCCATTTTTATTTTAATAACGTAAAATGATATGGAAAAATGGATGGACGGTTTGGATAAAATTAAAACATCATGGTGTACCTTCGGTTGCCCCCGGAGCCTTTGCCTATCCCCAATCTCCTACCAGGCGGGGAAGTACCTAATCAGCACCCGATCATTTTAGGGTATGAACCAAAGAATGTGCGTTCAGATCCCACCATAGAAAATGGCAGAGAGAGTGACGCCCATCGTTAAAACCTTTCAAAAGTCCACCATGATGTTTTTTTGAGATCCAACCCTTTTCATGCATTAACGCAAATATGAAATAAGGGAAAACACATATATAAGCTTGATTGGAAACTTTTGTGGCTCCTTGAACTTTTAAATGGTGGGTGTCACTCTCTCCACTATTTTAAGTGGTGGGGTTCACTCAAGACTTTGATCTGATTCATTCTTTGGATCATGCCCTAATAGGATCTCTCTAAATGGATGAATAGTATGGATACAAAATATATATCATGGTTGGGCCCACATAACTTGATGATGTCACTCGAGTAGCAAGTCTCGGTGGTACTGACAGGTTGAGTATCGAGACTCACTACTGAAGTGACATCACTAAGTTATGTAGGTCCCACCATAATGTATGTGCATACATCCATTTGGAGAGATCATTTCAAGGCATGATCTAAAGAATTAGATAGATCCAAATCTATAGTGGACCCACCATAGAAAATAGTGGAAAGAGTGACGCTCACTATTGAAACCTTCCTAAGGTCCACCATGATCTTTATTTGAGATCTATTTCGTTCATAAGTTAACACAAACATTAAAAAAGAGACAACACAAATATCAACTTGATTTAAAACTTTTGTAGCCCTTAGAAGTTTGTAATGGTCAGTGTCACTCTCTTAACTGTTTTCTATGCTGGGGTCCACTCAAGCTTGGGATCTAACTCATTGTTTGGATCATGTCCTAAAATGATCTCTCCAAATGAACAGATAACGTAGATACAAAAGATACATCTTGGTGGGATCTACGGAACTTAGTAACATTGCTTCAGCATCGAGTCTCGCTACTCAACCTGTAAGTAGCTAATCCGCGCTCCAACGTGTCACTTCATTAGCAAGTCCGCGGATCAGGTACTACCACCCGCCTTTTCGAGCACGATATAGGCGGAGGCTCCGGACACCGAGGGGCCACCACAGCGATGTATGAATTTTATCTACACCGTCCATTCATTTTTTCATATCATTTTAAAGTAATGGATCAAAAATAAGGTAGATCCAAGGCTCAAGTGGACCATACCACAGTAAACCGCGGTGCTAAGTACCCTCACCAGGAAACCTTTTTAGGGTCCACCTTGTTGTTTATTTCCTATCCAACCTGTTGATATCTTCATATACACATGCATGAATTGAAAAAGCAAATATCATCTTGATCTAAAACCCGTGTGGTCCCCGATGAATTTTCAACGGTAGGAATTTGACCCTCACTGTGTGGTCCATTTTAGAAATGGATTTTCTCTGGTTGTGGGATCATAATCTAAAATAATATGAAAAAAAAAATTTACATGTACGGTGTATCTGAAATTCATAAATCACGGTGGCCTTTCAGTGGCCCTCTAAGCCACCGCCTGTCCCGAACTCCAAACAAGCTACCTAATCTGCGTCCACACCGTCCACCCTACGGCTTCTGCCGTGGATGGCTCGCAATTAAAACAGTCTCACATAGTACACATTGGCCCCTGTGACACAAAGCACACAACATGGACAAAAACCGTCTGTTTTTCACCCCATCACACAAGGGTTTAGCAAAGCCAGCAAACGGATTTCAAGAAAATGACACGTATGTAGACGCTCCCATAGTACGCAGGGCAAAGTTGACACAGGATTACGACCGTCTGCGTTCTGGACCATGATCTGATATTTCACTTTCCACCAATTGAAGGCCGCCAATCTGATGGATAGGATCGTTCCATTCCTGATGTTTTGCTACTGTGAACTAACCAAGGCATGGTCTAGAAGGTGGACCGTCGTAAGCCTGTGTCCGCTTTGGCCTGTGTACTTTGGGAGCACCTACGTAGGCATAGTTTCCTTGAAATCCATATGCCGATTTTGCTAGACCCCTGTGTGATGGGGTGAAAAACAGAGGACTGGATTTTTTTTGGCCTAGTCCATGTTGTGTGTGCTATGTATCACCGGGGCCAATGTAAATACAGATGAATTTAGAACGATGAAAAGAAAGTGTAGCGTATGTGTACGGGAATCCAACTCACTAAATTAGAACTTAGATGGTAGTACTAAGTTGAGAGAGCTAGTATTTGAAATACTAAAATCGCGTTACATATCACACCCTTGCAGTATGAATACATATTATTTATATCATTTATCACATAGGATGCATTGGTTGTATTGGATAATTTATAGTTGTTGTTGGAAACATAAAATTTGTCAGAATTTTCAATAAAATTTCAAAGATTGTTAAAAAAGATATTAATATATACTTATAAATCAAAACATTTCAAAAACCAAGTGCATGTAATAGTTTTTTAATAAGGTTCTAATTTATGCATTGTCTAATTGAATTGATGCAAGTATATTCATATAATTTATAAATGTAAGAAGATGTGTAAAAACACAAACAATATATTCAAAAGCAAAAGAAAAATCATTAAATCAGATTGCATATATGTTTGATTTTATATTTGGAGACAAATATTGCAATCTATTTGTAAGAAATAAAAATAATAATTTTTTATTTATTTTTCGCAACTCCTTCAAATCTAGAAGTCAAAGCTCATAAACATGAAAAATTATGAATTTGTAACAATTTAAAATTGATTAATATAATTTATAAAAAAAAAACAAGACAAAAATAAAAAATGCTCTTCAGATCCAACATGTGAGATATTTCTCCATACTTGTGTATTTCGTATCGTAAAAGTGAGATACAAGATATATCGTGGGATATATCAGCCAATATCATTGATACCTAAAAGATTGGTAATAGCTTTACTTTCCTAACTACCCTAAACTTTTATGCATGTTTGGCTCAAGTGTTTGTGTTGCCAAGGATGTTATGATCCATCCATGATGGGTTGCGTGAAATGGGTAATTTGGATTGAAGTAAATGCATGTCATGTACATGGATTCCCGTCATAGGTTATAAAAGATCAGTTATTTAAATGATAACAATGAAATTTACCTCTAATACAACTCATTAATTGAAGTAGATCACTTTTATATGTTATAAAAACCTGTTTATATTGCTATTACAACAACCTGGATCAACGAGCCATGCATCTAATTTTAAGAAAATTGGCCTTTAAATAACACATACAAAAAATAAAGAAAAGAATAAAACAAGAAATACTTTGTTGTTTCCTCAATTCTCTCCTTATTTACAATTTATTTGAGATAATACAACTCATGTGTAAAAATAGAAAGCTAACTGGGACTAAAACTTAAAACTTGTCCAATAAGGTAAAATAACAACTAATTCTAATTCTAATTGTATTAAGGCTTAGATATCAACTTTTAATAATTTTTAGTATACAATGCATATTTTATGGCCAAGTTGAAGGTCTATTTGGTTGTCATTCTTTCTTTTATAAAAACAAATTTCTCAACTTTTATTAATAGAGTGTGTTTGCCTACATTCTTTTTCTAATTTTTATTTATTTCTTAGTACTCTTATTTTTTTAGTTTTTTCTTAGAATTATTTTTCCAACTAAACATTATAGAAAATGTTTCTAATAAAACTTATGAAAACTTAATAAGACACTAACACATTAAGAGAGAACCATACAATCTCAACATTGCTACCCATGATATCTGATAGGTCTCAAAAACTTATGTTACAGGCACTCCAGGCGGCACTCCAACCGGCACTCCAGGTGACACTCAAGGTGGCACTCCAGACGGTGCTCCAAGCGGCATTGCACACAGCACTCCAGGCAATGACAATGGCATTAGTGGCTTGACATGGATTGGCATGTCTGGTTTTATTGGTTTTCTTTTCTTATGGGCATCTATAATAATGTAGGATGTACATGTTAGATGCACTTACCCTTGGCCACTACCTTGTATTTTAGATGATGATTTGTCGACATTGAATTATCACTTCGAGAATTTGATGGCCAAAATGTCACATTGGAGGATTATGTTATGTCTGTATTTTTCTTCTTTTTTTCAATTGAAGTTACTTGGATAGTGATATACGGATAATTTGTTACTTTTGCTCTATTATTGAAAATTTAGTACCTTTATTTACTTCATGTATGACTATGGAGTTTCTAATTGGTATGGATTATGAATGATCAGGTACATTATGTTGTCTGAATGTCTTCAATCTTTACTAAAACAAGGGAGCTCGATCGATCGAATAGGTTGGTTGATTGATCGAGTGAGCCCCAGATTATATAGATTGGTATCAGGATGGCTTTGGACAGGTTCGATCGATCGACCTGAGAGGTTCAAGTGATCAACTATTTTTTGAAAAACACTTGTAACCTCTTTAGACACTTTTGAAGTTGTTCAAGCTATTGAACCTGTGGTTGTCAATCGATCGAGGGTTGCTTGATCGACGTTGACGTTGATCGATCAATGCTTAGATCAATGTTGCACACAATTTTACGTAATTACATGAGTTGTTTCCTATTCCGGTTGTTACACCATAAATATGGGTGTAATGCAGGATTTTGGTATGATTAAGGTAGCTTAAACATTTCTAAGAGGGTTTCCAATAGAGGCTAGGGCTTTCCGAAGGGTTTCGCATTAGTAAGTGATTCTATCTTTTATAATTCGTTATTCATATTAGATTTTCTTGTTGCTTTGTGCAGTGGTTTTTTCTTACATGGATTTTAATGTAAAAATCATTTGTTCATGTGCATGTTTTGTTGTGTTTATCTTTCACTCGTTTGACTCTAATTCAGGGCTTTCTTCCGCCATCCCCCAATTAGAGCTGGACTTTGAGCCAAAACAAATCATTCTTGGCGCGGCTCGGCTTGACTTGACCATCATACTACCTAAGCTCGAGTTTGGCTTGGCTCAACCATCATAATACCTGAGCTCGAGTTCGGCTCGGCTTGGTCTTCAAGCCAGGCAGGCCAGCTCAGCTCGATTTAGTCACAGATCTAGTAAGTTTAAGCCTAGTTCGAGCTTGAGCTATATATATATATATATATATATATATATATATATAGAGAGAGAGAGAGAGAGAGAGAGAGAGAGTTGAGATTCGAGAGTAAAGGGCCAAAGGAGATAGGCAAGGAGGACAATCGAGTAGGGGACTAGAGGCGGACGAGTGAGAGAGAGGGAGAGAGTCGAGGGCAGGGCCGAGGCGACATGTGAGGCAGACGGGCAAATGGGCGAGAGAGAGAGAGAGAGAGAGAGAGAGAGAGAGAGTCTCGAGCAGAGGGCCGAAGGCAAGGCGGATGGGCAAGACGACTCATCTAGTCGAGAGGGACTGGTTGTTAAGACTCAAAGAGCATGAATAGGGGGGAAATTTCATAAATCAGACGTGGCAAAATTTTAAGTTTAGGTCAAATGAAAATGGGTGCACATTTAAGGCTTTTATATATTTTTATTTTTATATATAATTGGAGTTTAGATTGGTTCAACTCGGTTTGAGCTTGAATCGGTTCAGTTCATTTCTAATTAATATTATATGTAATATTAGAGCCAATTCAAGCTCAAACCGATCCGAACTTTGAATCGAGCCAATGTTTGCTCGAGCTCGGCTCGAAAATCTTTTAAACTTAAAATAATGGCTCAACTTGGTTTGAACCCAATATTCAATATGAGTTGAGTCGAGCTAGTTCGAGCCGAGTTGAGTGAGCCAAGCAAGCTAGCTTGACTCATGCCCAGCTCGAACCCCAACAAATTAAATGTTTTATAGGTGGTTGGTTTGATAAATGGGCAGTGATAGCAAGTGCATAGTAAAAACAAAATCAACATAAAGATAAACATGATTTGGAGTGCTGCAATCAATAATGGATTGATAAGAACCCTGATTATGATTTTTATGATATCATGATTTATCCTTGAGTTGCTCAGTTTATTAAAAAAACCTTCAGCATATCGCATGTGATGGGGTTTTTTCCCCATGCTCGACCGGTCGTGAGCCCTGCTCGACCGGTCGTGGGCTGGTGTTCGACCAGTCGAAGGTTCGACTTGTGACATGACTCAAAGTCCAACGAGTTTGGATGATTTTCTTCGGGGTGCTCGACCGGTTGTGGGTGGCGCACGACCAATCATGGTTACACAGATTCGTTTTGCGATTTTGCATGGATTTCGTTTCGCAAGTCCTTTCGCAACTAGGATGCGGAAGGAAGTTTTCTAAAACTATAAAAAAGGGGTCCCTAGGATTTTTCTAGGATATGATGTGTATAAGAAAAATACAAGAAGGGTTTCCTAAAAACTTTGCAAGGGTTTAGGGTGATAGAGTAAGAGAAAAGAGAGAGAGGAAGCTTGTGGAAGGAAACCGTTGTCTCAGCGTTTATACGTCCTCATGATCGGTGAGATCTCTCTATTACTTTTATTCTCTTATTTTTTATCCACTCCTGTGAGAGTGAAGAAGGTTGTAACGTTCTGTTTTATAGTGGATTGTTGATTTGGATGAGGTCCCGTGGTTTTACCTCTTTGAGGGTTTTTCACGTAAAAATCTCTTGTGTGGTGTGTGATTGATGCTTTGATTTATTTCATTGCTTTATTATCCATAATTCTGGTTTGTTTTGGAGGGCTAGATCCTAAGGTTTTGTGCAAGGCCCCCAACAATATGCACCCTTTCTAAAAATTCATAAAAAGCTCAAACTTTCTTTTTAAAATCAAATCAATTAACTTCATTAAAATGTGTTTACATAATTATATATTATTTTAATGTAAAGAAATCCTAATTCTATCCTAACCATCTATCTCTATAACATATATAAATCAATGACTATTACACGTTTAATGCGTGGAAGTTTCCACCTTACAGGCTCTCAATAGACTTGTTATAGTTGCCTCAAATCTTATTAAAATTGCAATATGTTAGACTAACTTGGAAGCTAACTTAATAGACTTTTAACATCATTTAATATCCGAAAGGTGGCCACAAGATAAGTAACCTAGATATTTTTTAAAAAAAATCTTTCTAATAAATAAAAAGCAGAACAATTTATTTATGAAAGCTATACTTGGTTGGAGGTCAACTAATCACAGGTGGCTTGAGGATCAATGATGGGGAAAATTTTAACTCTATTGCATATTACATCACAACCTAATGGAGGAATGTTTTCCTTGGATCATCAAATTGTTGTAGGTCACTCAAAAGTGGGCCACATAAACACAAGTTACATGATCTTGAAAATTCCATTAAGAATAGGCCAAACTATATACAACCATAATGAATCTTGGGAGAGAATTTCAAGTGTTGGACATGCATATCTATCCTCTAATAGATCTAATATTGTATTGATTATAACATATTCCAATCGTTCTTGGGCCAATGGCGCACCTCAGTAATCCTAATTTTGGTATTTAGGGCTCGTAGAATTGCAAGTTATAGCAAGTTATAGGCCAATTGTAACGCTCGTATTTTTTTAATAAAATTTAAATTTTAAATTTTAAGTTTTAAACTTTAAGTGGGATAGAGATCCACCGATCTCGTCGTCCTTCCTCTTATCTATCGTTATAAAATTCCTCGTATCTCATAGTTTCCCAACCAGCCTTCATTCTTTAAGAAAAAAAAAAGAACGTAAGAAGAGTTCAATTAAAACTACAAGGAACCAATGAATAACTCGTAGGAAAAAAATTACGGAAGAGAAAGTGAAAAGGAGGAATTTCTTTGGAATTCACTTATTGAAGTGAGTAATTTTATATTACTTTTTTTATTTTATTTATGCAATATGTAATTTGGCATGATTTACACATTGGATGGATTGAATCAATCAAACATCCATTGTGTAGTTTTAATTAATTCATGTAAAAAGGTATGTGCATGACTTTAAGGCTAATGTATAGAATGTGATATATATATATATATATATATATATATATATATATATATATATATATATATATATTCATGATGGACAACGATCAATATGATCCGTACTGTTCATGAGTGTTATAAGAATTAATTATATAATATTTTTTAAGAATCAGATCGATTCGACACCTTAATGAACTATAATGGTCTTTTATCTATCAATCTTTTTCCTTAATCTAATGAAATTAAAAAAAAAAAAAGTGGAATAATAATTCTCTGTGCAAGATACAATTTAGCACAGAGAATTATATTACATAATTTAAAATGTGTGGTTAAATCATCACCATTCATTAGTTCTTTAAGATTAAAATAAATTAAAATCTTAAATTCTAGACAGATCATACCACTGGATGGGTTCTGAATAAATGATAAAAAATAAATCATATATTTTATTCATTATGTGTAATCGTAAGATTTAAAGAAAATTCTTATTTTTGTGATTTTAGGAAGTCCTAATTTAATTTAAACTGTTGGTTCACATAACCATCTCCACCACTTTAAGGTGAGTGATCCCAATGTGTTTCTCATCCATCAGGTTAAAATAGATGAATTGTTTGATGTGTTGTATTATTATCCTGATTTAATTGTCATATTTTAATTGATATGATTTGATTGTCATGATTCAATTGTCATGATTTAATTTCCATGTACTCTTAGTTGATTTAAAAGACTGTGATTTTTGTATTAATAATGATATAATTTAATTAATATGTTAGAATATGTTGATTCGAATATGATAATCGAAATAACTTATGCAATACATGATTCATGATTATATGGTGCATCTATCAATTGCATGCACAACACGTCCTAGATTCCTGGGCAACCTCCCTAAATGGTATATCATGGTAGAATCGTTACTAGAAGCCCACTATACTAGTGGAAGCCTACTCAAGGAGTAGATGTGAGCCTTACCTATGCGTACCAAATGGTAGAAGCCTGCCAGGGGTAGATGCAGGTTGATGGATTTCAACTCAAGTAAGTGGATGGATTTTCACTTGATGTATTAATGCATTGCATTTTCATTTTTTAAATTTATATTGTGTATGATTATTAGGCATTCTATTATAATTTGATGTAAAGAATCATGTCGAAAATTCTCATTATGCCTGTCCAGCTTATCCTTTTTATTGATGGAAAAATCGTACAGATGTGAACGAGGGTGAGCCGGTGGCTCAATAACAGAAATACGTGGTCGAACTAGAGGAGGATTTAAGGAACATGTGGCCCTACTTGACAGAGGAAGAAGTTACTGCTTAGAGTAGCCATGATTTTTTTTACTTTAGTTATATTTGATTTTCTTAAATTGTTAATTAAAATTTTTCAAGTTGTTGGACATGTTTATTTCATTTCATAAGATCCCGAATGGGAGGGTCCTTAATTATGTTTATGATTGATTATTAGAATAAATGGTTGTTTCTTATTTATGAGATGTTTTTTAGTATGAATGGAATGTAAATTTACGGTAAAGCTACTGGGTAGATGAGATTTTTGTAAGCAATTTAACAGTTTATGTACACTTAGTGTACAAGTCATGATATGGATATCGGGTCTGAAGTACACGCTAGGTACCCGAAATCTGGGTCATGACGCCAATTATAAAAGAAGAGGTCTAACTGTTGATCTGTGCGAGAATTGGGGGGTGGGCTGATCTTGGATGGACGCTGAAGAATCACTTTATCAGGATGCTCCTAGCCAGTAACCATCCCAGTGGTAGCTTGCATAAGAAATGCTTATAATAAGAAAGCTAACATTTAGATGGCTAGGATCATCCTAGCATGATACGGTGGATGAATTATTTGTTAACTTAGTTTGTAGAAAATAGGCTCGCATTGTGCTTAAGCCAAGAATGGAAAGCAATGTCTGTTATTGAGGGATGAAGATGAAATTTTATTTTTTGTGTGTCAGACCTTTTTTAAAAATTTAAGATGAGACGAGAGATTTTTCTGTAAATGTGTAGCGTAGAGATTTGAGACTTTATTTATAAGAATGAGGGCCACTTTATACATGTAGTATAATCTAAATGCATCACTCCTTATGTATATGAAACAGTCACAACTACTCATAGGCATATAATTTGAATAATGGAATAAATGAGTCATCTATGCATTAATAATGAAAATTACACATTAAAATGTAAATACTTACGTGTGTGGAAAGACATTCACAATACTAAAAAGTCACAAAAAAATAATCTTACTCTTATATACCTTACATCATTATAAAAACCTTCCATTGGACTAATGATTTCTGCTTGTGTTGGTAATGAGACCACGACATGTATTTATATAAAAAGAGAACCGAAGAAACTCATCCATCATATGTTTTCTCGTTAGAGATTTTACATTATAGGTGTTCATATTCATCTTAATTACCATGTATAAGTACTATAGTTCAAATGTCTGACTCCGAAGTATCGATCATAATTGCACTAGAGCCTGCTCAATTGCTTAATATGAATAATTCAATGGTATGATTAAAATATATTATTATGTGTGGCCCACCTAATAAGAATCTTACAAGATCCACTAGTATATTCAGTCTAAATAATCTAACTATCATATTTAAATTATTAATCATATTAGCCCAACTAATAAGAGCTTATGCTGTTCAGATTACAATTTGGACCATACACTTTCAAAACACCTCGTCTTACCAATTGCTATTGGCACCTTAGCATTTATTGATGCCATAGGGGATTGCTTCATGCATACAAATGTGGCATGCATGCGATGATATTGGGGTCACAGTTCAGGTGGGCCCCACTATAAATGTGCCCTAGCAACAAAATCTACTCAATCTGCAAGTGTACTGCAAAAGCCATCCATCCAATGGGCTATGTCCCACCAAAGAGGGGGTTCAATCATTGGAGAAAAGGACTCCTACAAAAGGTGCTCTTAATGCATCCTGGACCTTTAACGGAAAAGATTGCAAGTGCCAGGGCAGGCTTATATTTTGAGGTTGGCCTACCCCCACGGTCTCTAGCGTGTTCAAGACTGTTGATATAGTGGGCCACCACATGCACATACTTAGTGCGTAAATCAAACGGATTCGATGTAGACCCTCGGTCAATTTTAGTTCAATTCCCTATTTGACCCTTTTGGTATTTCCACTGACACGTGCTAACGTGGCATACAAGTCAATGATCCAAGGCGCTCATCAGCTGGCCCCACCATCTTGATGCCTTGGCAAAAAAATTCAACTTCTTCTTATCAGTGGGCGTCACATGTACCGAAGAAATATGTGGTTGCAAGAAACCAAACAGTGCTGTTTGGGCTTCGTACACGTGATGTCCACTTCTTCGCTCATCCAAACCGTCAATATTTCTGGGCCCTTTGGTTTATGATCGAGACATCAGAAGTCTCGCACGTGTCATTGTCTAAACTGCTCAATAGATGCCCAGAAGTCTTGCATGAGGATTTTTGGTGCATGAGCCATCTATGGCAAGTCCAATCACATCAACATTTTGGATCATTGAACCCATGCCCTCTTGTACAAAATGAAGCTGGATGTAACGTACAATCTCTCAGCCTGGTCACTGTATAGAAGAACTGATTAGTCGATCATATTTAAAGTAAGAAAAAGAGGATGCAACTTGGGCTAACTCAACCGGAAACGGATTGGCTACTCCCCCTACCACCAGCCCTGTGGCTGGTGGTCAGTGCTCTGTGGGTCCACTATGATATATGTGTTTCATCCATTCCGTTCATCCATTTTTACAGGTTATTTTAGAGTTTTATACCAAAAATTGGAGGGATATAAATCTCAAGTGGACCACACTACAGGAACACCACAGGAAAACAATGAAATTTGATATCCACCATTAAAAGCCTCCTAAGGTCCACTGTAATGTTTATTTGACATCCAATCTGTTGATTAGGTCATAAAGGAATAGATGAAGGGAAAAACCAAAGATCAGCTTGATTCAAAACTTTTATGGCCCAAAAAGGTTTTTAATGGACCACGCTTATTCAATACGGTTTCCTGTAATGTGGTCCAGTAGAGATTGTTATATACCTCATTTTTGATCTTATACCATAAAATTATCTAGAAAAATAGATGGACGGCATGGATGAAACACGTACATCATGGTGGGACCTACAGAGCATTGACCATCAGCCATTGGTGGGTGGCAGGGGGAGTAGCCAATCCATTTCCAACTCGACTAGAAGCCCGTTGAGCTAACTTGAACTTTAGGCTAGGTTAGGTAAAAGCTGGGTCATACTTGGGCTAAAAGTCGTTGGCCTGATTGTTAGTTAAGTTCAGTTTAGGTTAAAGCCTCATGTAATCTAATTCAAAACTAATATTTCTTTCTATTATATACACATTAGTTATGACTAACGTACCAAATATAAATATAAAATAATAACTTGTGTGAAAAACAAGGTTTATGATGGAACTATCCGTGCTATAGACTCTATAACATATGGGTTTGCAATAGAAATTGTTCATACATAGAAACTAAGATTTGTGATTGAAATTAATGATTGGAATGATATCCATTACATCGACTTTGGTTCTTTAGTTTAATTTATGAGCAGGCAGAGTCTAATTCACCCGTCGTTTGTCATGCTTTAATGCAAAGATCTTTATTTTATACATTAATTTACTAGTTACAGGTATCTCAACTTTAATTTAATTTAATGAGATTCAACTTGAATTGGGGGTTTCATGTGCAATACCTTGGGTTGAGTTTAGGATTGGCTTGAGCTGTGAGCCAGTTCCTCTTGAGGTGGGATGGACTTGGGTTGACCCTTTGTCTCACTCATAATGAAAAATGTTCATGCATGATATTATATGCACCCACGTACCGCTTCTACATAACATCATAGCCATTTAAAAGGTGGGAAAATCATAAAGAGAACATGGGACGGAAACTAGTAGGTTGGTCCATTCATCAGAAGGGCTACACCATTGAAATTAATATATGGTTGACAGCCTGCCGGAATGTGGGTGCATTGAACTTAATGAGTGGAGTGTTCCCATTTTCATTCCAAGTGATATGCTGCAATGTGGGTGCCATTGAATTTGATGAGTGGAGTGTTCCCATTTTCATTGCAAGTGATCTTTCATGGCTAGATGTTCCACTTGAGTGATCCATAAGTTGAAATAATAGTCTTGTACAGTAAAGAAATTGCTTATGTGCCTTGCATAAGTACCTTCTTGGGTCACTCTTTCTAACAAGAGAAAATCAGTTAATATGGATGCACTACACCTTGTTTGGCATTGATCCCAAAAGTCAGGCTGTTTCAACACTCATGTTATTAGCACACGTCACAGCTCAGCATCCAGGAAAGAATTGTGATAAGGTTGGAGATACGACCTCAATCAGTGGAGGTGATAGGGTTGGAGATACAGCAACTAGGGGTGCACACGGGTCAGTTCGGTCCGGTTTTAGGGTGAAACTGGAACCGGACCATTAACACCCTAGATTCGAACCGGAACCGGACCATGAAAAATGGTTCGATTCTAGATCGATTCCATGGTTCTAAGCAGGGGTTTGCAGGTGTTGTAGCAACACCCAAATACGGGGGGAGAGAGAGAGAGAGAGAGAGAGAGAGAGAGAGAGAGAGAGAGTTTTGCATTTAAAATAAATAAATAAACTATCAGAGCCACCTTGAGAAAGTAAAGAAGGAAGAAACGATGAAGATGTGGAGATGGGTGAAGGAAATCATACCTGCTTTCTGGGGCAAAGATCTCCAATGCCCTTCTCCATTTTCCTTAATATACTTGGTTAGCAGTGCGTCTACTGTTGCAGTCCATGGACCCTTATGCAATCCCACCTTAGGGCAACATGGAGCTCTTCCCATCTGTGAGTGTGCATGTGAGAGAGAGAGAGAGAGAGAGAGAGAGAGAGAGAGAGCGATATGCTTGGACGAGCACAAGGCTGCACAGACCTTGTTACCCTTATTTATTAGGGCTTCATGCGGCGAGATTGGTTACTACCCTAGCCCACCCGAGCTCAACATGGACGCGGATTAGATACTAACAAGGTTAGGGAGATATTCGTGTGTTGAAAGGAATGGAGAGAGAGAGAGGTAAGGGCGGCATTAGGAGAGAGAGAGAGGGCAGGGATAGGGCAGGGGCGGCAGCAGTCGGATGAGAGGGATTATATATTTAGGTTTTTTTTTTAATTTTAAACTAAAGGTTCAGATTAACGGTTTGGTTCAGTTCTACAGGGCCCTAAACCGGAACCGATCCGTATCCAATGGTTCTCAAAATTTTGGAACCGGAACCGGACCGTTAGCACCCTAGAACCGGACCAAATCGGACCGATCCAACTATTCCGGTCTGGTTACACGGTTCTACCGGTTCGATGTACACCCCTAATGGTAACAGATGTTATGGAGATTTTTAGGCCTCAATCAGTGGAGAGACGTTGAAGGACATCGATAGCAGCAGATTTTATGGAGATTTGTATTCATGTTTAAATTCCTTGTCTCTGTAAATGCCCAAGGTAGTGTTCACGTTGCAATCAATTGAAATAATAATAAAAAAGTATTTTTCCTTTATAGTATCAAAACCATTGTGAACACTTGGCATCGTTACGATGTCAAAGCTTCCTTCTCTTATCTTTCACTCTCTTCTTCCGCCATGACTACTCTATCTCTCAACATTGGCAACTTCATTACACTCAGACTCATCTCAAATAATTATCCCTTATGGCATGAACAAGCTTTACCCCTTGCAGAGAGTCAAGAATTGGTCGGCCATCTCACAAATAAAGATCTTGCTCCCATTAAATACACCACACCAAATTCAAATAGTTTCACAAATGCAGAAAATTTTATTCCACAGTTAACAGATGCTTTCATAGTTTGGCAAAAGTCAGATCGTCTCCTTCATGAGTGGATCAATGAAACACTCTTAGAGGAAACTCTCGGACTTGTTGTTAGCCTCAACACAGCTCATACCGTATGGGAAGCACTCAAGAATGCATATGCCCAAGACTCGCATAAACGCGAATTTACACTACGTACGGCAACAGGTAACTTATCTTCAAAAAGAAGATGACAAAACCATTGCAGACCACATTCGTACCTTCAAAGGCCTATGTGATATTCTAGCAGCTATTGGAAAACCTGATCCAAATTAAGAAAAAGTTTTCTATCTTCTCACCACTCTTGGTCCTTAATATGAAACTTTCACAACAACCATATTGAAGCCCCCACGACCATCATACTCTGAGTTAGTTTCTCAATTCTAAAATTTTGATCAAAGGTGGCATTGGTTTTCTAGTCATACAGATGTACCAGCCTTATCTCTCACTCATCAAATGACATTTTATGGTCAACAGCAGCAACGATCTCAACAAACTTCCTTAGACTATCGTGGAACCCCACAGAAGTTCACATCCAGTGGGCATGGATTCCAGGCACAACAACAACAACAACATAAGGACTCCAATCGGAGCTACACAAACAACCCTCCTTTTGCTAATTCACAACGCCATCCTCCACCACCAGGTGAGCATCGCTTGTCTCCTGCAGAGATGGACAAATACTGTGACCAACAATGTCAATACTATGGGATAATGTGTAATGTTACAAAGATCTGCTGGTGGGGTACCCAAAAAATCTACTCATCATGATGAAATCCTACAAGCACCTGCGGCACTTACCTTGGACAACACCATCACAGATACATAATGGACAACAGACACTTGTGTTTTCAATCATATGATAGGTAAACCAGGTATGTTAACCAATATTCATAAATATTTTGGTACTGACATAGTTCTAATTGGCGATGGATCTTCCTTACCAATTCTTGCAATTGGTGACTCGTGTATAAAACAAAAAAAAAAAAAAAAAAATCTGCTTTACCTCTACATGATGTCTTGCTAGTTCCAGATTTTAAAAATAATTTACTCTCTGTAAGCCAGTTAACTAATCAATTTTCTGTCAATTATGAATTTTCTTACGCTGATTTTTCTGTTAAGGATCGGGAAACAGAACAACCAGTGATAACAGGGAGATGTAGGGGTGATCTTTATGTTCTACCATCTTCGCTAGAACTATATTTTTCTCATCGCTTCAAATCTGGCACTGTAGAAGTTTGACACCAACGCTTAGGCCATCCTCAGTCTTTGGCTTTACAGTATTAAAAAATAAGGGGCTAATTGATCTCTTAAGGGCATCAAAATCTCAACATCTTTGTGATAGTTGTCAATTAGGGAATCTTAATCGTTTACCTTTCTCTTGTTCTAAACATTAAAGTTCTAGTATTTTTAGTATTTTAAAAAAAAATTCATTGCGATTTATGGGGACCCACTCCTGTTTTATCTATTGCAAAATTCAGATATTATGCTTGTTTGGTTGATGACTTCTATAAATATACATGGATTATTCTCTTACATCACAAATATGATTTTTTTAATGCATACTTGGCCTTTGAAAAATACGTTGTCAGGCAGTTCAACAAACAAATTAAAATTTTTCATTCAGATGGAGGTGGTGAGTTCATCAACTCCAAACTTTCAACTCACTTTCTTTCCACAGGTATTATTCATCAAATATCTTCCCCGTATACACCTAAGCAGACTGGTATGGTTGAAAGACGACACAGGACTATAAGAGAGCTAGGTATGACTATGTTATTTCATTATTTCAATGGGTAGAAGCTTTCACTACAGCTGTCTACCTTATGAATCAACTGCCTATATCTGCCCTTAATTTTAAAACCCCATATTTTACATTATATGGAGCTTATCCTATTTACTCTTCACTTTGTACCTTTGGTTCTAAATGTTTTCCTTACACTTGGGACATATGATGTCACAAATTTAATCCAAAAATACTTCTCTGTATTTTTTAAGCTACAGTGATAAACACAATGGATACAAGTGCTTTCTTTTGAGATGTGGAGCCACATCTGGGGGCCGCACGACCGGTTGAGTGGCCCACTTGACCAGTCATGGACTGACTCGACTCAAAGTCCAGCGAGCATCAATTTTTAGATTCTGAGGTGCTCGACCAGTCAAGGGGTCCGCTTGACCGGTCGTGTAGCCTGCTCGACCAGTCGAGGTTACGTAGATTTGTTTCCGGATTTGATACGGACTGTGGATTTTTGAGTCGTCTTTCGCAAGGGTGTGAAAGGGAAGTTGCCTAAACTATATATAGGTGTCCCTAGGGCTTTTCTATGGGAATGGAAAATAATTCTAAGGTGTGGGCAAAAGGTTTTCTCTGTACTTCTATGGGAGAGGTTATTATTTTGCCTTGTAATCTTTATTTTTCCTCATAGTGAAAGTTTGCATCCGTGATTTTTTACTTTAGTTTGGAGTTTTTTCACATATATATTGTCTTGTAGTTTATTTAGATTACTTTGATATGTTTCTAGTTTATATTTCTTCTTGTTTATCGTTTGTGAGTGAGACCGGAGATTGGATCTCGGTTCACTGCGTTGTTGGCGAGCTGCACAATAACCAGTATCAGAGCTATTGGTTTAGTTCTATTGGGAGCGATGACGGAACAAGGGAAAACTAAAATTGAGAAGTTTGATGGTTCAAACTTTATCTTTTGAAAAATGCAGATGGAGGATTATCTGTATTAGAAGGACTTCTATATTCCTCTAGAAGGAAAAAAGAAGAAATCAGAAAATATGACAGATGATGAATGGTTTTTACTGGATAAGAAGGCTTTAGGAATGATCCGACTCTCTTTGTCTAAGAGCGTCACCTTCAATATATCCAAGATGAAAACTACATAAGAATTAATGGAAGCCTTAGCCATCATGTATGAAAAACCCTCAGCATCAAATAAGATTCATCTTATGAAACAGCAATTCAACATGAAGTTGTCAGATGGTGGGAGCGTGGCTGAACATCTAAACAAGTTAAATACGGTCACAAGGCAATTAGAATCCATTGACATTGTTTTTGAAGATGAGGTCAAGGCGTTATTAATCTTGTCCAGTTTTTCAGACAGTTGGGATGGTTTGGTGGTTGCTATGAGCAATTCTTTAAGGTCAACAAAGTTAAAATTTGATGATGTGGCCGGTCTAATTCTCAATAAAGAATCTAGAAGAAAGGCATCAGGAGTTTCAGGGGATTCAGGAAATGCTCTAAACGTTGAAGGAAGATGAAGATCGTTGAACAAAGGAGGCAATAAACACGGTCGTTATAAGTCGAGTAAGAAGTCCAAGGGACTGAAGGACAAAGAGGGTTTTGGCATTGCGGCAAGAAGGGGCACATGAAACGTTATTGTAGGGTACTCAAGAAACAAGAAAGAAGCTTTCAAGGCGGGAATGATTTAGTGAATCTATCTGAGAAGAGTGATATAAAGGCGTTGATCTTGTTTCTTGATGCGTGGAATGAGTCTTGGGTTATAGACTCGGGTGCTTCGTTTCATACCACTTCGTGTAAGAAAGTTCTGCATGATTATGTATCAGGTGACTTTGAGACAGTCTACCGGGTGATGATGAGTCGTGCAGTATTATTGGAAAGGGAGACGTTTATATAAGTCAGAAAGATGGAACGGTTTTGAAATTGAAGGATGTCAGACATATACCGAGTTTGAGAAGGAATCTGATCTCGGGGGGGGGGGGGGGGGGGGGGGGCAATTGGCTGACGGTTATGTGACAACATTCACCAGTGATTCTTGAAAGATCATAAAAGGTGCCTTGGTGATATATCGAGGCAAAAAGGAAGGTACTTTGTACGTGACTTTAAGATCGTATAGTTCACTCGCAGTCGCATCAACTGGAGTGAATGAGCAGTTATAATATCAGAGGTTAATACATATAAGTGAAAAAGGGATGAAAGTGCTATTGTCACGCCCCAAACTCGGAAATCGGATTCACAAGAATCCCGATCGCCGAATCCGGTGCCGACAGCCTCCGTAGTACCCCATTCTCGACTCCTAGCATTCATATGCCAGATTTTCGATCCTGAGATCCTACAAGGAAGATTTTTTTTTTGTACATTTAACTAGTAATAAGTATAACCACAAGTTTACCCAAATCATAAAGGCAACATCATCATCACATATCCACTAATATAATCATTTGAATACAATACTGAAAGGGAAATATATATGTCAAAATCAAAGCTCCAGAAAACAGCTGCACGCTCCAAGCTCAATGCTGTTGCAACCTAACATCACTTGCACGCATCTATCGTGCATAAACTTATAGAAAGCTTAGAGGGTGGTGTAAGTGTGTGCACCAGATAAGTGCCAAGTGTTCAATACAATATCATAATCATACAATACCGGAAAGTAATTAATCCATAACCCATACAATGACTGAATAAGCAGAAACACTGATAAGAGCAGGAATTATCAGCTTAAACAGAAATACTGACAAGATTATAATCATGCGATAACAGAATAAACGGAAGTATGAACAAGTCCATAAGTTAATCAATATCAGAATACGCAATATAGGACAGCTATGCAAATGATGAGTCATAGATAATCAAATATCGAATGACAAGGATATAATGTAATATACAATTCGAAAGAGCTAACAAATATCATCACTCTCATCTAAGTCACAGGAATACAGAAACATAACAACCCATAATGCCACACGCCGAAGATGTAATGGAATATGAAGTATATGATGCTAATGGAATGACCATGCTGGAGTGTGATGTCGGGATGATAGTACGTAGTATCGCTGGCTACGGGGTCCACCACAAGGAACCTCTATCCAAACCAGTCCCATACCTAAATTTTGATAGTCTGACTCAACGTGGTGAACTCTTGATCTTAGGTTAGTCGCGTACCCAACCGAAATCCTTGCCATAACGAAGATACACAAAATTAGTTGCGCACCACCAGCCCGAGTGGATAGTGAATGGATGAATGAATGAGTATGCAACTCCTACTCAGTAGCCTGTCAGCATAGTAGCCTGCCAACCGTTGGTAGCTCGCTCAGGCCTCAGCCCCGCCCACATCACACCCGCCCACATCAGCGTCCGCCCACGTGCGCCCGCCCACATGCACAACGGTTACGGGGTGTCATAATATCATGTCAGTCCTCATATTAGTACGGTTCCTCTCTAGAAAAATCGCCGGGGTCTATTGCACTTCACACCACCTGCCGCCCCAATCAAGCGCACAACTGGGTAAGTGAAAAAGACCTCACTATCCGTCTGTCAGTAGTCTGTCAATACCTATCCGGCTCGCCAATAGCGAACCCATTCCTCGAGCTGGTCAAACTCAGCCTAGCCATGCCTACTCCCTCGAGCGGGTAAGGCCGCACCCACTTCCAACTGACCACGACATAGTGGAGAGTGCAGTCATCTGGTAATCGGCACTCAACGCTCATCTACCCACTCGGTCTAGACATTGAAGCATCCTTTGGAACCAAGAGGGTGTTTAGGAATTTTCACCCAAGGCCATCTATGGCGGCCTGATGCTTGAACAGATTTTCGGTGTCCCATCTGGCCATCCACGATATGCCTTTGGAGGCTACGGCCCTGATGTCACTAAGGCGTACAATAATCACAACACAATGCAAGATGCATGAGTCATACAATCCAATCATGCATCAATCCTGCGCATGTCATGCGCTCATGTGAGATAATCTCCACTTATCAGGGAGTCTCACATCATCCTGCTCAATGACATATGCAATGGTCAATCATATCTCATAACAAATATGCAGATGATGCGAATGAGCATGTATCATGATGTTATGGTGTCATATACTCATAAACGGTATCAATAACCGGCGACGATAATGTGGACTTTTAACTAACATTGCCCCCAAGGAATGACCTACATGGAATCAAATATATAATAGGCACATGGCCTCACACAAGGGCCAAATATACGAAACAGGTGGGCCCTAGTCATGGGCCTAACACATATCACAATGGGCCTTGTCCATAGGCCTCAAACACATCTGGATGGGTCGCACCCATGGGCCTCAGATATATCACAATGGGCCTCAAATATACTTTGCAGGTGAGTCACATACCTGGGTCTAATACACATCAGTATGGGGTACATCACATAGGCCTAATATACATCACTATGGCCACAACTCATGGGCTTTAAATACACAATAGGTTGGCCTTACACATGGGCCTCAAATATATACCACGGGTGAGCCTCAATAGACGGGTCACCAATACAACAGGATGAGCCTAATGACATGGACCCCATAAATATATCGAATAGGCCACACCAATTGGGCCTTACATACATTGTAATGGGCCATGACCCATGGGCCTTGCATACATCACAATGGGCCTTGCAACATGGGCCTCATATATATTTAAGGTGGGCCTCAACAACGGGGCTCATACACATCAAGGTGGGCCTCAACAACGGGCCTCATACACATCAAGGTGGGCCTCAACAACAGGCCTCATACACATCAAGGTGGGCCTCATATATGGCCTTAGCAACAGGCTACAAATATATCAAGATGGGCCTAATCAATCATATGGGCTAAATCAATCAAATGGCCGATACGAGTAGGCCGATCAAATAGACCGATACAAATGGGTTGTGCGTCATGGAGTTATACTAAGCATGTTATAAAGTAATGCCCTATCCTTATAACGCAGCTGGCCTAGACGGCTTGCATACAACAAGTACGGGCCTACTAATGGGCCCTATGGAGAGTCGCAATGTGGACATTTAACCAACATTATATTCGCAATGTGGACGTCAAACCAACATTGCTCCCAAGGTGTAGCCCGTAGTGAATAACATTACGTAAACCAGGTTGGGATCACACATTGCAATGGACCTTAGGTACACCCCATTGGGCCTTAAATACATCAAATGGGCCACATCAATGGGCCGCACCAATGGGCCCTATGTGCATTGCAATGGGTCATAACCCGTGGGCCTTAGATTGCATCAAATGGTTCTCGACCCATGGGCCTTATACATATCAAATGGGCCTAATCCCATGGGCCTTAAAATACATCAAATGGGTCCAATCCCATGGACCTTGGAACACATCAAATGGGTCCACTCTATGGGCCTTAAATTACATCAAATGGGCCTAATCCCATGGGCTTTAAGATACATCAAATGGGTCCAATCCCATGGACCTTAGAACACATCAAATGGGTCCACTTTATGGGCCTTAAATTACATCAAATGTGAATACTGCTACATATCTCATCAATAGAAGTTCCTTAGCACCATTGGATGGTGGGCTATCAGAAGAAGCGTGGATTGAAAAAGAAGTGAACCTTTCACATCTTAGAGTGTTTGGTTGCACTTCATATGTTCACATTAATTTAAAGCACAGAAACAAGTTGGATGTGAAGTTCAGGAGGTGCACGTTTATAGGCCACGGACAGCATGATTTTGGTTACAGGTTTTGGGATGCAGAAAATAGAAAAATCATCAGAAGCAAGGACGTGGTCTTCAATGAAAAAGTGATGCATAAGGACAGTGTGCAAGAAAATAAGGCCAAGAAAAAGGAATTCGTAGAGTTGGAAGAGTTACTGGACATGGGTGTTACAGCTCCATAAGATGATCATGTATAGGAGCATTATGAGGCAGAGCTACAGACACCGGTTGTGAGAAGGTCTACTTGAGAGAGGAGACCCATGGTCCGATACTCACCCTCCTTACATTATCTACTGCTGACAGATAATGGTGAACCAGAGTGTTTTGATGAGGCGTTACAGTCGGATATATGGGTTAAGTGGGAGCAGGCCATGGATGATGAGATGGACTCTCTTGAGTTTAGTCACACATGGGAGCTAGTCACTCTACCCAAGGGTAAGAAAGCTCTTAATAACAAGTGAGTTTATAGACTGAAGGAGGAGCATGATGGTTCGAAATGATACAAGGCTAGACTGGTTGTGAAAGGGTTTGAACAGAAGGCAGGTATCGATTTCATCGAAATATTTTCACCTATGGTGAAAATGTCTACGATTCGCATGATCTTGAGTATAGTAGCTACCAAAGACTTATATCTAGAGCAGCTAGATGTTAAGATGACCTTTCTTCATGGGGATCTTGAAGAAAAGATATATATGCATCAGCCGGCAGGATACGTGACACCAGGAAAGGAGAACAAGGTGTGCAGACTGAAGAAGAGTTCATATGGCCTAAAGCAGGCCCCGAGGCAGTGGTATAAGAAGTTCAACAGTTTCATGTCGGGAAACAGTTTTAGGACATGTCAGACAGACCACTGTTGTTACTTGAAAAAGTTTGATATATCGTACATTATTCTTCTTTTGTACATTGATGATATGCTTGTGGTAGATTCAAGTATGAAGGACATCTCATATCTTAAAAGACAACTGTCTAAAAAATTTACCATGAAGGATTTAAGAGCTGCAAAATAAATCCTAAGCATGAGGATAAAGCATAACAGGAAAAATAAGAAATTGATTTTATCACAGGCAAAGTACATAGCTAAGGTACTTGATCGATTCAATATAGGAGGTACTAAGCCGGTTAACACTTCATTAACCAACCACTTCAAGTTATCTCAGGAGTAAGGTGTAAAGACACAGGAGGAACGAGACTACATAGTTAAAGTCCTATACGCGTCAGCTATTAGGAGTCTAATGTATGCTATGGTGAGCACGAGGCCAGACATTGCTCAAGCAGTGGAAGTTGTTAGCAGGTTCATGAACAATTCCGGGAATGAACATTGAGAAGCTGTGAAGTGGATTCTTAGATACCTGGTAGGTACTAAGGATGTAGGGCCGTGTTATGGTGGATCAGAAATCAAGTTACAAGACTACGTAGATTCAGATTTGGCAAGAGATATCGACAGCAGAAGAAGCACTACAGGTTATGTCTTTAATCTGGGTAGTGTTATAGTCAGTTGGATCTCTCAGTTATAGAAGATAGTATCTATCAGTACGACGGAAGCAGAATATGTTACGGCTACAGAAGCGTGCAAGGAGATGGTGTGGATGCAAGGTTTCATGGAAGAGTTGGGTAAGAAGCAAGCAGATTGCAAGCTGTACAGTGATAGTCAGAGTGCAATATACTTGGCTAAGAATTCAACCTTTCATTCAAGGACCAAGCATATTACCATCAGATATCACTTCATACGTTTGTTACTAGAAGATGGATCGATTACTCTAGAGAATATTCATATAAGTGAGAATCCTGTGGATATGTTGATGAAGGCGGTCACATGGGAGAAGTTGAAGCTCTGTTTAGCTTTGATTGGTCTTCAGGCTTGAAGACAGGGAGGTGGTGCACTTCGAATTTAGAAGATAAAGTTTTATAGCGATGTGTCTCTAAGTGAGAGATTGTTGAGATGTGGAGTTACATCTGGGGGCCGCACGACCGGTCGAGTGCCCTACTCGACCGGTCGAATGGCCCACTCGACCAGTCGTGGACTGACTCGCTTCAAAGTCCAGTGAGCATCAATTTTTAGGTTTTGAGGTGCTCGACCGGTTGTGGCCTGTGCTCGACTAGTCGTGGCATATGCACAACCGGTTGAGGGGTCCGCTTGATCGGTCATGCAGGTTACTTGACCAGTCGTGTTTATGCAGATTCATTTTCAAATTTGATGCAGACTGCGAATTTTTGAGTCAGTTTTTGCAAGGGTGCGAAATGGAAGTTGCCTAAACTATATATAGGTGTCCCCAGGGCTTTTATAGGAGAATGAAAAATAATTCTAAGGTGTAGGCAAAGGGTTTTCTCTATATTTTCAAGAGAGAGGTTAGTATTTTGCCTTATAATCTTTATTTTTCTTTATAGTGGAAGTTTGCATCCGTGATTTTTTTACCCTAGTTTGATATTTTTTCACGTATATATTGTCTTGTAGTTTATTTGGATTGTTTTGATATATTTTTAATTTATATTTCTTCTTATTTATCGTTTGTGGGTGAGACCAGAGATTGAATCTCAGTTCACTGCGTTGTTGGTGTGCTGAGCAACACTTTCATCCTTTAAGCAAACTTTTTTTTATCTCTCGACATGTTGTTTTTGATGAGTTAGTCTTCCTTATAAGACTAATAACACTTCTTGCATCACATCTACTAAGCCACAAGTCATTAGCATCTTTGATTCTTGATTACCACACAGTGACATGCACTTCCCTGTAGGACCTTCTTTGACATCTTCGACACCACCTTCCTTGAGTCCCTTACCGGCAAAAAACATCCATCATCCAACCCCACCATCCCACCATCATAGTTCCACTGACCTACCAGATTTTCCATCCTCCCTTTCAAAGACTTCCGATATGCTTATCCACAATCATAGCTTGACACTACCTGAAACACCTCCATCGCACGAGTCTAAGAATTTAGAAATGTCTCAACCAGCGCCACTTTCACAACTCATGTCTGAACCATCAGAGTTATCTCACCTTACTCCAGTTTCTTCAACACCAACATCCCATTATATGATCACTTGGTCTAAACTAGGTGTGGTAAAACCAATCTAAAGTATGCTTTAATTACAACCACATCTATCAATTTACCTCGTAAGCCACACAATATTAGATCTGCCTTGGCACATCCTGGGTGGAAAGCTGTCATGTATGAGGAACTTGCGGCATTACATCAACACCAGACCTGAAAACTTGTTCCCCGCACATCTAACATGCACATTATTAGACCTAAATGGGCATTCAAATTAAAACTCAAACCCAACGGTTCTCTAAATTGACTCAAGGCTCGTCTTGTTGCAAAAGGCTATCATCAAATTGATGGTGTAGACTACACTGAAACATTTTCTCCAGTTATCAAACTGGGAACCATTTGCATGATCATTACTGTAGCTCTTGTTCAGTGGTGGCCTATTCATCAGCTAGACATAAAAAATGCATTCCTGCATGATCTAATCTCTAAAGATATATAAATGCAACAACCTCCAGGACGGACGGATTCTTAACACCCGACATATGTTTGCAAACTCCAAAGAGCTCTCTATGGTTTAAAACAAGCACCTCGTGCTTGGTTTGATCGCTTCAGTACCTTTCTCCTTAAATACGGGTTCTTTTGCAGTCTAGCAGATCCTTCCTTATTTATTTTTCATTCTGATTATAAAACACTAATTTTGTTTCTTTATGTAGATGATATATTGCTCATAGGATCCACTCTATTACTTGTTACAAATTTCATTCAACTACTGAGTAGTGAATTCGCAATGAAAGACTTAAGACTAATTCATCACTTTCTTGGCATAGAAATCTCCCTAACTTCCAATGGTCTTCATCTGTCTCAGTCACACTATACTTTTATCATACTTGAATGATCCAACATAGTAGATTGCAAGCCCATGAGTACACCTCTCGAAGCTAAGACAAATACCTCATGAAATGAAACTCTTATGGAAGACCGTAGTTATTATCGCAGACTTGTTGGAGCATTACAGTACCTCACACTTACATGTCCTGATCTTTCATTTAGTGTTAACTATGTATCTCAGTTCATGCATGCTCCCACCTTGGCACATTTGAAAATGGTTCGACGTATCCTACCATATGTCTAAGGAATTACTGACATATGACTACATTTTTCTTCAAACACTACACTTAATCTGTTTGCTTTTTCAGATGCAGATTGGGTAGGGTGTATTACAATGAGATGTTCCACTACTGGCTACTATACATACCTTGGAGGAAATCTCATCTCTTGGTATGCAAAGAAGCAACATATAATTTCTCGATCAAGCACAGAAGCAGAGTATCGAGTCATGGCTAACACAACAGTTGAACTCACATGGATGACCTTCATTGTAAAAAATCTCCACATTCCAATGACATCTCCACCCATACTCTATTGCGACAACCTTAGTGCTCTTCATATGACAATTAATCCTTTGTTCCATGCACAAAGTAAATACATTGAGTAGGATTATCATTTTGTGCGTGAACATGTTGCGCTTGGACTACTTATCACTCGACATATCTCCACTGCTAACCAAGTTGCAGACCTCTTCACTAAGCCAATGTCAAAGGCAGCCCTTCATTATTTTCGAACCAAACTTTGCCTCTAACCCTGACACAGTTTGCGGGAGGATATTAGCACATGTCACAGCTCAGCAACAGCTCAGCATCCAGGAAAGGATTGTGATAAAGTTGGATATATGGCCTCAATCAGTGGAGGTGATAAGGTTGGAGATACGACAACAGATGTTATGGAGATTTGTAGGCCTCAATTAGTGGAGAGACGCTAAAGGATATCAGCAGCAGCAAATTTCATGGAGATTTGTATTTGGCGGCAGATTTTATAGAGATTTGTATTCATGTTTAAATTCCTTATCTCTGTAAACGCCTATGGTAGAGTGTTCACGTTGTAATCAATTGAAATAATAAAAAAAAAAAATAGAATTTTTCTTTACATGTATATTAAGTTACATGGAAACTCTAAATTCGCATGGTATGGCCCACTTGAGTTATGGAAAATTTTGATTCTGATTAATTATTTCTTCCCGATGAGGCAAAGCAAATGAATGAATTGGATGTTATATGAACACGATGGTAGGCCCTACACAACTAATAGTTTTATGCCTTCTTGTTGTGTGGCCTAAGTTTTCACATATAAAAAAGAGGTAGTGTACCTGATGGATGGAGTGGATCTCATAAAAATTCTATCCCCCGCTTTATGTTATCAAAAGTAAGATAGTGAGTTACACGGTGCAAGGCACACCAACACAACTGTGGGAACCCTGTGCAATGCCCATAAAGAAACAAAGAGAGCTGTCATCCAACTAGTGGGAACTCTTACGATCATGTGTGTATGGATGTTGACCTAAAAATCTTTATAGTTAAACGTTCATTTTTTATAAATAGTTAACAAATGTAGATGAGGAAGAAAACAAAACACTCCAATCAAATGAATATCCAGTAAAAATTTATTAATAAATAAGTAACTAGCTGGTAAATAAAAAGAAAAAAATATACTGACTTTACTTGCAACCGCAGGATTTAAGACGTGACAGTCATCCGATCGGCCGCTTTGATCTCACACTTGAGCCATCATGTATGCATGGAGGGGATGAGAAAGCTTCACGAATATAGACACAAGGGAAAGTACTATTAAGTTCCCTTGATGTACATTGATACACATCCTCTAATGGTATTAGAGCGGAAAGTGTCATGCTTGAATCCTAAGATAATTAAGCAAAGACTCACACCCAAGATTTGAATTTACTTCATTTTTTGGCTCATTACCTAAAATGATTTTGCAAATTGGTTGGACAGTGTGTATAAAACACACACCGCGTGATGGCGCTCACAAAACTTTGACACCAGCTAGCTGGTCGGTGTTGAGCCACTGCCAAACTGTGTGGGAAAAATTTATTCTATCATTATATTCTCTCATGGATGTGAGGCCTTGAGGTAAAAAAGCAGGGAAGGCTTGTATTCGGGGCCACCAGAAGAGGATACTATTGTTTGTTTCTTTCGTCAAAACCAATCATCAAATGTTACTCACCATAATAAATAGAATGCGCAAAAAACCAGCCCGACACAAAACTCAAGCAGGCCGCACTAGTTTTGGGATTACATTTATGTTGTCCTTGTTGGCGCGGTCCATATTAAGTTTTTAATCAGAAATACATATTGCATGCATGATGCAAATAATATTTCTAGCCTGATGGACTAAGTGGGAATTTCATATACAATATGGTGGACCCCACAAGGCTGGCTTATTTCAGACCCTACTTAAAACGGGCCACAGACAATTCCACCGTGAGAGAAGTGGTTAATAAAAATAAAAAGTATTAAAAGATGAAGAAATTGTGGAAAGGGATTTCCTAGATCCCACATTGTTTGTTTTCAACATCCGAGGCATACGATATATGCAGCTCATCGTGGTAACTACACAATAGACCTACACGTATGTAGGTGTTTTATCTACATCGTCTATTCATTTTGACAGCTCATTTTAGGACAGAAGCCAAAAAAATAGTATAGATCTAAATCTCAGTTAGACTATGTAATGAGAAATAGTGTTGATTGAACACTCATCATTAAAAAATTCTTAGAAGCCCAGTGATATATTTATAACATTCAAGCCATCGAATAACCACTATTTGAGGTGATGCACTTGAGATTTGTATCTGCCTCATTACCGTGTTCATGCCTTAAAATAACCTTTGTAAGTAGGGTCCTTACTCTTGCTCGGTGGTAGACTTAGGAGTTTCAACTCCTGGTCGAGGGTTCGAGTACCTATAGGTGGTGAAATTCCACTAGCGTGAGTGTGTGACATCTGTAAATAGATGAATCGCTGGGTTAAAAAGACAAACATCATGGCGAAGCTCAAAGAGCTTTTTAACGACAAACAGTTCATGTCAATGGGCTGGGCCCGAGTCTCACAAAATCAAAATTTTAAACAAAGCCGGTAGGTGAAGCTTGGTCTGAACAGCTCAACCTACGAGCGTAGCCAACTCAGGCCCGTTGAGTGCCCTAACGTCCTTGATGTATGCTACACTCAGGTGTGTCAATGGGCTGGGCTCGGGCTCAAAAAATTAAAATTTTAAATAAGCCCAGCTAGACGCCCGGCCCAAAACAGCTTAAAATCCGAGTCAAGACCTACCCAGGCCCAGCCCATTGACAGCCCTAGCTACACAAATCTGAGTCCATCTGATCAATGGCTATTAAAGTGACGGTCAAAGACAGAAATAATTAACCGTCCAACGAGTAACAGGGTAATTATAGAAGAAGTAATGGAAAATTTGTTGCCTGGATTTTATTTATACAACGCAAGCCATCCATCCTGGTTCAAGTATATGGATGGTCCTGATCAAAACAACACAGTACCGCGTGTCCTACGGGGAGGGTGGCTCTGGAATATTACGTTTCTTCCGTGCTCCACCGTAAAATCTTCCCTGTGTAACCCTCCAAAACATTTCCACGTACTACGATGTAAGAGATAGGGACTTTAGCCGTTGGATTTTGAAACATTTCATTGGATTTGGATACATTGGGAGCCGCTTTTAATCGTTTGATTATAAGAAGGTTAATCTGGCCGTCCATGTTCAAATGCAAAGAACTAATCTATCGAAGTGTCGAAATTGTCCTATCAGGGGATTTTATTTGTATTTATCGACCAGAAAAGGTGAGACCCATCAAGTCAACGGTTTGGATCATTGGAAGAAAATTCAGATTCAACGGGTGAAGTTTTCTGCGTATCGTATTTCAATACGTCCAAATGTATTCGAGCAAACCTTCCCATCTCTATCTTGAGGACGTCCGGTAGCACCACGCGCAAAGTATCAACGCGCACCTTCACATGACCACACGTGTCAGAATCGCACCCCTCTTCGCCATCCAAGCAGTGCATGAGGTGGATTCCAACCGTGAAACTGATTCTTTGTAAAACTCACGCGGGTCCACTCATCATGTGGGCCATATTCAATTGAAAAAAAAGGAGAGTGTAAAGATGCAAGCCGTTCACATTCAAACTATATGCACACCATTCACAATGTGGGAATCTCTCGTATTTGTGATCATTCTCATTGTGTCATCGAGGACCGTGGTATGAACGGTTCAGATTTCCCAAGAACTTGCCAGACTGGTACGTGTCCCGCGTTTAAAGGAGTGCGTGTGAACGTTGGGCCAACACGCCTTCCCGTCTTTCTCCCGAGAAGCTACTAGAAGCAGCTAGCGGAGGGTCCAAGCGAGTCCCAAATACCTCCATTGCCCATTTTCCGATCGAAATCCAACCTGTCCGTACAACATCCACGGAGAGAGAGACGATGGATGCTGCGAAGGTGAATCAACTGAAGCTGTTCGTAGAGCAGTGCAAAGCCAATCCGTCCATACTAAAAGATCCATCCATCTCCTTCTTCAGAGACTATCTCGAGAGGTTTTTGTGTGTGTGTGTTTTATAAGAACGACAGAATCCTAACCAAACAGAAACGCTCCGTCTCTTTTTCTTTCTTAAATCCGTTTATTTTTTTCTCATTTTCTGATATAACGCATTTCAGCCTCGGTGCCAAGCTTCCTCCTTCCGCTTTCTGTTCTGAAGAGTCGCCTCGATCTCACGATGCTGTAATCTCTCTCTCTCTCTCATTTTTTATTTCGTTGCTTTGAGTCTGAAAATGGAAAGCTGACATCATCGTGATTCTTCTGATCGAAAGAAGTTCACGGATCACCCGCACGTGTCAGGATTGCACACGCGTGCCAGATCGAATCCATTCATCGTGTGGTGCCCTTCCTGTATATGCCCTAGCCTGAAAATCAAGCGGGTTCAGGACACCTGATGAGTTCGGACTGCCCCTGATTTGTGGGCCACCACGATTACTCGATTGGGCCTATCTCATGGACGGTTTGGATCCAGCATGCGTGTGGTTGTGCTGGGATCCATACATGTGTTGGCACAGTGAAGCTCCTGAACAAGGACTGTATTAGGATCTTAATACATTTGCATTGAGCCAAACTGGCAGTCGGTGGGGATGGCAAGTGCTGGCAAGTGCGCTCAATTTGGCTGCCATCCGCATTGAGCTCACTTTTTAATTTGAGGTAGGTTCATGGATGCAAGCTCCTGAATTGGATATCTGCACTTTCCAAACAGATACTTCTAAGGGTGTCTTTGGTTTTCCAATTTCCTGGGTAATGCAAAGTAAATGAGCCATCATTATCATTTCATGGTGTTTGTTTAAACAAGAATTACGGCTCATAAATCGAGAGTCAAATACACTTGTAAAGGAAACACGTAAAGGAAATTGTAATCATCATATTTGTACATTGTAAAACTATCATTTTTACACTGATGTCTGGGTAAAACAAACAATGGTAGCATACTCATCATTGCTGTCAAATGTAAGTGATGTCACCATGCAATTACAGAAGTAAGTAATCATTACCCATTTCCGGCCATTTACCATTGTAATGAGAAAAGCAAACACGCCTTAAAAGTTGAAATGAGTTGGGACTGCTTAAGTATTAGGAAATGCGGGGTTGAGTTCTTTCAAAATGGATCCTTAGTTAGCAAAAGCTAACTCAATTGAGTCATTCCTTTGTTTTAATGCCTTATTTGCCTCAATAGAGATTGCTTGTTTTGACATGATTGGCGATCTATCAATCTCTACACTGAAGTGCTTCATTGTAATGGCATGGGATCATAATCACAAGGGCGAGCCAAAATACATAGATCATTCAACAACAAGTTCAAACCAATCAGACCCATTGCGACCCTTTTGTAATTGGATCTAGTCGAGCCTTTCATAAGTGGTTGTTTGGCAGTGTGGATTTCACGGTGTTAGGATTTAAGAATCTCCAAGATTTTAAATCCTTGAGGTTTTGAATCATTCAGGTGTGTTTGGCAGCTTGGATTTTGAATCATGTGGATCCAAAAATTGTTTTGGGTAGCTTGGATTTTGAAATAGATTTATTTTATCTTATTTTATTTTTCATGATGACAAGGTGTCCCTGTCCCTTTTTAAGGTGGGATTAATTCTCGTGGATGCACGCAATCACCTGCAAACCACATGCATCAGGTAATCCCGGGGAGGGGAATTGAACTCATGTCTGCAAGGAGCAAACCCACAACGCTAGCCATTGGCCCAAACCCTATGCGGGTTTGAAATAGAATTATATCATGTATATTCACATGAAAATGAATTCGATGACGTCAACTGTCTTAAAATTTCAAACATAACCAATATGATCTTGGAACTGTAGATTACCGACAATTGGGGTTCGCACTTTAGGTGGTTTAGATTTTGCTAATCTATGTTGCTTGTAGAATTTTTTAGTGCATGTGTACCAATGACATGTGCATATGGAATATCAAAAGGAGGATTTCAAATCTTTAGTGCCTTTTTTTTCCCACCAATTACATTAATATAGTAGAAGGAAATTTGTAATGATTACAAATTGCTTTACTTGTCTGGTGAGATCAGCTACACTTGATTGCAATGATGACATTGCTTACATTGTTTGTTTTATATAGGTAAACTTGTAAAGATGACAATTTTACAATGTAAAAATGTAATGATTACAAATTTCTTTACCCGTTTTCTATTACATATATATTTGACCCTCGATTTATGTGCTATAAATTTGTTTAAACAAACATTGTGAAATAGTAATAATGACTTATTTACATTACGTTATCACAGAAATCGGCGAAACAAACAAGCCCTTAGATTTTGCAGGACAACAATTCGGTAGCATTCCAAATTGGCCTTTAAAAAAAAAAAAGGATTTTAACTCATCTGAAATCTTTACTACCAAACATCCTTAAAAAGGGGTGAAATGAATTTTGAATCCACTAATCCATTTCCCCCAAAATCCTTGCAAACAAATGACCCCTTATTTTGAATTTCAACAAATTTGTCCTTTTTTTTGTTTTTTTTTTTTTTTTTTTTTGGGGGGGGGGGGGGGGGGGGATAGAAAATTAAAAGCAAAACAAAAACAAAAGAGCAAAAAATACAATCAACCAGTCCCTCACTTGGCTATAAACCAACAAACCAAGTCACGGAGCTCAATCCCTAAACAAGACTAACATCCCCGCCGAGGAAGAGCTCAGGTTCCGGAAGCAACAATTATTCCCTTCGGCCCACACAGCCCATAAGACAGCCAAAAGAGTGACACGCCATTTTCTTTTTCCTAGTGCTCCTCTTGAATCCACATGTCATGTACAAAGGAGATGATCCATTGAGTTGGTCATAAGTCATAACCCATGACACTCCAGCTAGATGAACCACACTCCATATATCTGAGGAAAAAGAGCCATGGATGAAGAGGTGATCTACAATTTCCTCTTCCTTAAGACAAAGAAGACACATTTGGGAGAAGTAATCCTCTTTTTCTCAAGTTGTCAACCATTAGAACTCCATTCCGCCCACTAACCATCTGGATGCCACACCTTTGGGGGAACTCCATACGATCGCATGGAACCCGTGTGGCAGCAAGCAGAGGAACTTACCGGAGTAGACAAAGATTTATATAGAGATCTAGCTGAGAAAATGCTTGAACCCACTAGTGACCAACGAAGAGCATCTTCCGAATTTAAGTCTGGAGCGAAGACATGCAAACAGGAGAGAAGGGAACCCTCTAGTAATATTCACATTGCTATGTATTTTGAAATGGGAACCCTCTAGTAGTGTTTTGAATAGCGTCCATAGCACTATAATGCTACATAGTGTTACCAAATAGCGTAAATCCCCCGTAGTGAATGCTACAGGGGTCGTATCATATGTGTAGCACATGTAGCATATGCTATGCTTTCTTTATAAATGGTAATTGTATTTTGTATTTTGTTCTTAATACTCTCAACCTGTGGGATTTTATTTTCATTTTGTACTTGTGACTTGTGGTTTTAATTAGACATTATTAATTTAAGTGGTTTGCTTGGAAAGTTGTTGATGTGATAATGATTTAATTTGCTTTATATATGTGGATTGGCTTTTGATAAATGATAATTAATAATTTGTTTGAACATGCTTATACTTGAAAATATGAACAATCTTTTAGGCATATATATATATATATATCTTACTATTTATCATATTGTTTCTATTTTTAAATTAAAAAAATAGAATTATTGTTTAGCTTATGCTGTGTTACAGAGGGCTGAATGCTACGCAACATGCTACCAGTATTTAAAACACTGTAAATACATGCACATGTACGAGTAAGAGTTCTGAGTTTTGGATTGATAAGGAAGCATAAGCAGTGCATGTTACTATAGGCGTGGTGCTAAGCTTAACCGTTTATTGGATGCTGTAAGCTGTTGTATTCTGAGCTGTTTATATCAACTGCTATTAAAAAGTAAAATTAGAGAATTGATTTTGAAACTTTGATTAGCCTTGTATCTGCAATTTCATAGGAAGACCATAAATATTGTGTATATCTTCATTGTTGGAGGATCTTACTAATATCAATTTCATGAATGACAACCAGTATTCACCATATTTGAGTTGCCTCTATTTTTTACTTTGTTATGTGGCCTTGTTATGGTGATTCCATTAAGTATAGATTGGCTCGGCCTAAATTTTTTGAATGAATTTATGGCATCAGTTAGCCTGCTTGTACACAATCCGTTCTCAAAGCAACTGGTGTATTCCTGTAGTCATAGAGGCTGTCAATGGGCCAGACTTGTTCTTTTTTTGGGTTGGCCTTGGCACAGCCCATGGAGGCATGGACAGCCATGGTCATAAATTAGAAAGGAAGCAAGCTGCTGTTGCTGGTTTTGCATTTCCAAAATTAGTTCTTAGCCATGATGCCCAGCCATGGGCTCAGACACATACATGGAAAGCAGGATTACGACTACTCAAATCTAGTACATGGTATCCCTCTGATACTTTGATGCCATGGCTAAAGTACTGGTAGATTAGAAAAGGATGAACTAGTGCAGTCAGATAATATTAGTATTGTATCTTACTAAAAATCCATGTAGTATCTGGCATTATCGTATCCATATTGACACAACATGACGGAGATTACTTAAGGGACGCTATCTTGCTGCACTTCTCACATCTAACTGTTTGTTGAAATATCTTTGTGAAATTGCTGCTTATAGGTTACAGCAAGCTTTATGTATACATGCTGAAGTGTTTATCCACTCTTAAAGGGCCTTGCTGTTATTATCAAGACAACTATTTGAACATGTTGTCAGTTTTCTTTCTTTCTACTTGGTGGAACTGACTGCATGCTGAATTCCAGAAGCCAATGGTGGATGAAAGTGATGATGAGATGGGTGATCTTGATGATGAGGATTCTCATGCTCACGAAACCACTAATGCCGCAGAGGAACATGACTCTGATTGTGATATTGTTGAATCTGATATTGAGCTTGAGGGTGACATTGTAGAAGCTGACAATGATCCTCCACAGAAGGTGATTTTAACGGATTATTTGCTTTGAATCTCAAATATTTTCAGAGCACTTTTACGGGCTCATATATTTAACACAGGCTTGAATATCAAGTATTGATTTCTTCATGCTGTTTTTTATTGTTTATTTTTCCCTGAAGATGGGAGATCCTTCTTCTGAGGTAACTGAAGAAAGCCGCGATGCTTCTCAAGCAGCCAAAGGGAAAGCCATGGAAGCTATTTCACAAGGTATGTCACCGAATCACATTCTAACGCTGGATATTGTGGATCTCATGATTCTGTATTATCAGGTAACTTAGATGAGGCTATTGAGCATCTTACAGAAGCAATTTTGCTCAACCCAACATCGGCAATTATGTATGCAACTAGAGGTAAAACTTGATCCATGATTTCTGAGCATTTTGATGGTTTATTAGGGATTTTACATTTCCCCATTGCCTACCATTTCACATTCCATTCAATGTTAATGCAGCCAGTGTATACATCAAAATGAACAAGCCCAATGCTGCAATTCGAGATGCAAATGCAGCTTTAGAGGTAAGTTTGTGTCTCCAAATCATATCAATACCATTTAATGTGTTAATATCTTATGTTTTATTGTTCTAATAGCAACTGACAAACTTGCATGCAATCATATCAATACCATTTTGTGCACATGAATTGCCTTCTATGCAACAATAAAGTAACTTGTTCCCCTCGTGTCTAATTATGATCGACCCTTTTCTGTGTCTTCAGGCACATGACGTATGCATAGATGTGTGTACTGACATCGTGCTGGCATACATTTGTTCATTCATATTGAATCTATGCATGATATCATAGCCTGCCAGTTGACATACCAACACAGATATATACGTGCATATACAGACATTCTGGTCACAGAGATGCATAGTTTTGGCCTGTAGATAAATTCGTTGCAGAGGTGTCGCATCTTTTCGCAAGTCAAAAACTGTTTTTATGTTTTGAAGTTATGGAGATTTATCTTTTGCAAAATGCTTTTGTTTTTCATGAGCATGGAGCTTGCATTTTTAAATTAAAGTTTCTTTCAGATCAACCCTGATTCTGCAAAAGGCTATAAAACCCGTGGCATGGCCCTTGCAATTCTTGGAAAGTGGGAAGAGGCTGCGAAGGATCTGCATCAAGCATCGAAAATTGATTTTGACGAGGAGCTCAATTCTGTACTTAAGAAGGTACATGTGTCCCCTATTATGTGCAAAGCGGCAAGCAACCCACACATGAATTTATTGCCGCATCTTATTACAATGCGGTTCATGCAGGTTGAACCCAATGCACGCAAGATCGAAGATCATCGTCGGAAGTATGAACGTTTGCGGAAAGAGAGAGAAGAAAAGAAAATTGACCGCGAGAGGCAACGCCGCCGAGCTGAAGCTCAGGTGATTTATGTTGTATTAGTGAAGAAACAAATGTTCGATTTGAGCATTTTGCTCTGCCCGTAACTTTATATGTTGTGCCCCGCTTTTGATTGAAATTGCTTGCATGGAAACTTTGGTGGAGCAGCATGAATGCACCAAATGTTCTCTAAATCACCAGGGGTCGGCCCTGCCTGTACTGTTGTTGATTGAAAAGGGGCATCATGCCACACATCTGTCATAATCTGTAACAATGTGATCCTACTTTCACAAACAACTAATGCAGACTGTTTCATGACCTTAATGTAGGCTGCTTATGAAAAGGCCAAAAAGCAAGAGCAGTCATCTTCAAGTAGAGCATCTGGAGGCATGCCTGGTTCATTCCCTGGGGGAATGCCCGGAGGCTTCCCTGGTGGTATGCCTGGTGGAATGCCTGGAGGTTTCCCTGGCGCATCAGGAGGACCAGGAAATATTGATATGAGCAATATTCTAAATGTAAGTCTTTGGTTTTGTGGAATTCATGCTAATTTATATGACTGGAAGTGTTGTTGATAGGAATGTTCTGATGTTGTTCCCTAGCTGGTAACTGTGTTTCTGATTGAATAGTGCCTCTTTTTAATTGAGACAGGACCCTGAATTGATGGCTGCATTCAAAGATCCAGAGGTTATGGCAGCTCTTCAGGATGGTATATTTCTTACTTCTATTTTTCATATTTGTTGAAAATTGTTATTTAGGTTTTGCCTATTGTGTATTTTATGTTAATTTTCAGTTGCTGTAGAGATTCAACAAGAGGAGAAAACATAGTATTTTTTAAAGGATAATGAAAATGTATTAGAAGCAAAGCCAATGAGGAACTCAAAGGCAGAATACAACTGTGAGGGCTAAACCAGAGAAGTAAAAGCATACTTATCGAGGGACTTTTACAGGAAACCCAGCCTAAGCCTAATACATCAAACTTAGCCCTTTTAAAGACCACCACCACTGACCAACTCCTATTTTGGTAGCCCTGATTATTCTTTTCCCTCCACAAATCCCAACTCCTGCTAGAAGAGCTAACCTCTAAATCACCGTCCCCCCTTTCTTTGACTCCACTCCCATGCCATGCTAGAAGGTCTTCAATGGACCCCTGGCATCATCCACAATATTTCAATAGCGTCAAGGAAATTCGCACACACCCCTCTAGCAAAAGACCAGTGGATAAAATAGACTCTGCATCTTTCATACACATTACATGAATATTGGGGATTACCATAGTGAGCGCCTATTTCCTGAAACAAATGTAATGGAATTCAGAAAACAAAATTGTGTGTTAAGGGAAGTAGGGATCTCCATATTTCAGGGGACAAGGTTTATATTCCCTGTCAAATAGGGCTGAATATTTGCACAGAAACTTGCCAATAGGATCAGCAACAGAATTTGCTTATTCTGAATACCTGAAACACACGTCAATTTAACATTTTTAGCAAGTCCATGATTTCCTGAGCTGCAGTCCAGTTCAAACCTTATGGATAATAGAGCCTGTCACATTCTAAGGGTCACTTCCTATCAGATTCTTTGGAAGAAAGGGCTACCATGTCTAGCCACCATCAGAAGAATAAGTCTCAAATGGCTATTCTGATAGCTAAGGCATAACATGTGTTTCAGGTATTCAGAATAAGCAAATTCTGTTGTCGATCCTTTTGGCAAGTTTCTGTGCAAATATTCAGGCCCATTTGATAGGGAATATAATCCTTGTCCCCTGAAATATGTAGATCCCTACCTCCCTCAATACACAATTTTGTTTTCTGAATTCCATTACCATGTTCTCCCCTGAAATAGGTAAGGCATAACATCTAATGGCCCCACCCTCCTACCTCTAATACCTGCACCTTGTACCTCAAATGGCCTACCTTCTCTACTTCACTCCATCTTTAACATATCAAACTTAGGCACAAACTAATTTTTGTGGTGGTCTTAGGTTTTGCCTAGTTGCTTGAGTGCACCAGCAGGTAGCAGTGTTAGACACTTCAATGAAAACGTATCGAATTTGGTGCAAACCATCACTATCATCCCCAATGATGAGGAATGTGATGATGGGCCCACTTTAGATTCACCTAACCCTATAGAATTGACAAGATTAATGTATTTCAAAATTTCCAGTGTAGTTAATCCTATCTTAAGGGTAGGAGTTGTAAACCATTGTAAATTCTCTTTAGAAAGTATATACGGTAGCTCTTCATGTGTGATGTGTATGAGAGGATTTCTTGTTTTCCTTCATTTTTTTATATATATTTTTATATATTTTTTTTATAAAAATTTTGATATCAAGGCACGTGTAGATTGTGTTTCAGATCCCTTTCTGCTATCCCCTTTTATAAAGAAAATATCTAGAGAGTTTTTCTCTGTTTAACTAGGCAACCTTCAATTTGCATGAGCACCACTCTCCAACTTTCAAAAAAAAAAAAAATAGTTGTCCTCTAGCTGGAGGACCTCACATGCCTCCCAAAATTCTCTCCCTCTTCTTTAGCTCCAACTCAAACACTTCACTCCCAGCACCTTTCTCTTCATTTGGTCCTCTCTTATGCATGTTCTTTACCTGAAGTGGCATTCACCCTCATTAATTCGCTACGGACCATCAAAGTTACAATTGTCATTACCATCTCTTTATTCCGCTCGATCCAGCATCTCTACCAGAGTCTGTTCAAATCCTCACCCACTACCCACTGTCTGCTTTGCCACAACCATAAGCATTCCCACTGATTTTCACAGCAGCCCACATATCATCTAAGGGCACAACTTGGGCAAGTTGGGTTGGGTTGAGGCCTGAGGGTCAACCCAAGCCCAACCTAACCTAAAGAGGACCTCTAATTTCTTTATACTTGATCCAACACAAACCAAACAACCTAACTCAACCCAACCCAAAACATGTGATTATTCCCAACTCGATCTAACTCTACTCGAATATGCTCAACTCAAACCTAACCCAAATTCAAATTGGGTCGGCATTTTCCAAGCCGAACCCAAGCAAAGGGCCTTAACAACTCAACACAACCCAATTTGAACTCGGGTTGACCCAAAACCAAGTTACAACCTTAGTTTCATCTCCATTGTCCCTTTGCCAGTCACATCCATCGCATGCCACTCGCTTGTTGACCTCCGCTACTCTATGCAAGTGCACATTGCCCACACCCTCCACCGTCCAATGTTGCGTGCTGTTTGCTGATCACCTGCTGCACACCACTCGTTGCCCGACTGTGAGTGCCCATGAACATTCTCATGGTGCTCGCACAATTGTCCCTCCAAACTGCCTGCCATCATTTGTCATCCTTTGTCGGATTGTTGTGGTCAATTTTTCTCCATCAACTGCTGCTATTTGCTCCATTCCTGGTGCTCCTCTCACACAGAGAGGTGTTGTCTTCTACATTACTCCTCTCTCCTAACGACGGCCTCTTTTGACATCTATCCATCTCAACATCACCAATAGTATTACTCCCACCTTTGTCACTTTGGACATCTAATATAATCTCAGTTTAATTGGGACAACACAACTATCTGTTGTGGCTGATCACAATTTCTTCTTGCCTTGCAGAGGCATCATTTGCTCAGTTTTGTGGATGGTGCTGATTCTTGACTTGAGCAATTCCTCATACAGTAGATCATAAAGTTAGTGATTCTGTTAATCCCTGCCTAACTGAATGATATACAAAAGAATGGGATCAACATTATCAATAGGTTTTACCACAATGGCTAAACTTCTCAAATACTCTTATTTTCTGCAAGTAGTCTGATACAAAGGAACTACCATTCTGTCATAGTTTGCAATAGTGATTTTAGATAAATATATGGGTGTGGTTGAGAAGCAAAATGATGTTGAGGGCAGTCCAAGGCTCTAAGCAGCATGTGAAGAGGACAAGTCAAAAACACGGGTAAGTACATAATTAGAAAGGGTGGCATTTATCCAACTTGGAAGATTTTGATCTTTTGTATACCATTAAGTGAAGCGAGGATTAACAAAATCATTGATTTTACTATCTGGGACACGGAGGAATTGCTAGGGACAAGCATTACTAGCATCCATAAAGCTAGTTGGGCATATGTTGACTATGTAAGATGAGAAATTACGACCGCCACACCTAGGGGTGTACATGAACCGAGTTAGCTCGGTTAGCTGGCTTGACTCGACTCGAAAAAGCTTTATTCAACTCAGTTCGAAGCTGAGTTCGAGCCGAGTCGAGCTGATTTTTTGAGCTCAAAAAAATTTCGAACCGAGTTCGAGCTTGCCCGAGCTCGACTCGACTCAGATCGAACCCCGACTTGAATTGAACTTGGATCGAACTAGTTCGGTGACTCAGTTACTTTGATATTGATGTTAATCACCAAGTGTTTGATGAAATGACTCAACAAAGTGTCGGCTAGTGGCAAGGAAGGTATGTATTTGAAACAATTACCCTTTTTCCTTGATTTTGATTTTGCCTATAAGGTGTTTGATGAAATACTTGTAAACAGCTACTGTTGTTTTACATACAATGAGAAATTGACAGTGCACTGCATGTGCTTGTGAAAATGCTGCAAAGGCTCGAACTCGGCTTGAGCTGCTGACTGAACCAAGCCGAGCTGGCCAGTCAGGCTCGAGGACCGAGCCGAGCCGAGTTCAACCTGGGGTCAGCTAGTGTCCGAGCCGAGTTGAGCTAAGGCCAGCTCAACTCAGTTTGACTTGGTGTACACCCCTAGCCACACCTGATAATTGTGGTCCCAATTTCACTGAAGATTAGATTAGAGACATGGAAATGAGAAAGGTGGGTGTAATTCTAGTGGTGGTGTTGAGACGTGCAGACTGCAGGTGATCAATGAGCAGTGTGCTTGCAGGCAGTGGTGGGTGCAATACTGAGGAACGGTCTAACAATCCTGCAAGGTGTGAGCGATCATGTGTGAATGGCAACTGACTGGCTGGTGGAGGGCAGGTAGTGGTGGTGGATATGAGTAGCGGAGCAGTGGAAATGAAATGTGGACTATGAAAGGTGGTTGGGGTGTGTTTGTGTCAGCAACAGAGCAGGTAAAATGGCAGTTTGTGTACTTGACTGGTGGAAACACGGGTAGAGATGTGAGATCGAACAAAAGATGGAGATGGTGATTATGATCCTAAAACTCTGAAGGTCAACGAGAAGTAGATCGATGAGGGTATGTGCTAGTATAGGTGAAAAATATGTAAGGAAGAGAAATGTGTGGAGCTAGAGAAAAGTGTGGGGAGTGGTGTTTGAATATGGGGATTGGGGAGAGAATTTTGAGAGGTGTGTGGTGTCCACAGACTAGAGGACTACTTTTTTGGAGAGTGGGGTTCACATAGATCAAAGGTAGCATGGTTAATTGGAGAGAAAATGCTCATTTTAAGGGTTTATTTATTTATAAAAGAAGATAGCAGAAATGGATTGGAGATGCAGGTATAAGGGTGCTTTGATGCCAAGAAAATTTTGAAAGAAAGGGAGAATTTCTATCTCATACAACCTAAACATTAGAGCTATTAGATCTACTATTTAAATAGAATTTACAATGGTTTACCATGAGTAAGGATTAGCCACAACATAAATTTTGAAATGCTTTATCTTGTAGATTCTGTAAGATTTTAGGTGAATCTGAAGTGGGCCCATCATTGTCTTCCTTATCACCCTGTCACAGAAAGGAATATAAAATGGGTCTCATTGACTGTTCACTCCCCAAGTGCAGGGTTGTGATGTAGTAATAACTCGGTAAGACCGAGGTCGAATCCCAAGGGACTGAAACTTGTACGTTATCTAAAATTAAATAGAACTAGAACTAGATTAAGATGCACTCTAAATCAAATAGAATTTTAAGAAATAATGATGAAATATTTATCTAAAATTTAGGAGAAATCAGAGAAAAGGAAATTAGGGATTCAGAGGATCCACTTGTAAAGATCAGGGAGAACTTGTGCTTGCATCAAAAATCATGAAAATTACCGAACTGCCGTTGATCTAGTTTTCAAAGAGATGAAAGGAAGATAAATTAGAATGGATTCCATCACCAAACCATGCCCAAAGACTATGGCAAACAACAGAATCAAACTAATTACCACCCAATCACATGTATGTAAGTTAGGAAGGGTACCGACATCCAACCATGCCCAGGAGACTATGGTGAACAACAGGGCTTCCTGACATCATAAACATTAAAGAGAACGGAAATATTCAAAGCCATTGCAGACCCTTTGTAATTTCAGTCACAACAGACCATTAAAAACCTAAAACATTCCCATATTAATTAACTAAAATCAACGTCAATTCATGCATTAAAATTTAAATAAAATCAAATCTCTCATCTCACTACAAGCTTCACCTCTTAGCCCTAGCTAGGAGGATTTAGCCTGCCATGGATGGGCTCAATCCAAATAAATAAAGAGAAAAAGAAAAGGAAAAGAAAAGGGAAAGAAAAAACCAAGCTCCTCTCTCTCTCCTCTGCCCACGTTGAAACCCAAGCTCGAGCCCTCTGTTCTTCCTCCCAAGACCCTGAATGAATGCTTCCCACGTCCAAAAACCTCCTTTTATAGCTGCTGGAAGGCTGGAGTCAGTGACAGAGTTGTAGCAGGACACGGAGTGCAATTTTCGCAGTCAAGTTCGTTGCCTTGAAACACGCCACTTTTCTCGCTCAAATTTCAAAGAAACACCGTCCCTTAGTACTTTATTGGGTCCTCTACATGATAGACGGTTCAGATCTGCCATATGATCAAAGATGGTGGGCCAAAACTGTCCGGAAAAGTCAGTTTTCGCGGATGTGCGAAACCTTTCGCACCATTTCGCTGTTGTGGTCGGTGGGCCCTACAGAAGCATTTTCTGAAAAATTCATCCCGTCCATTGGATTCAGAACGAAATTTCAGTCAAGAATGGGTGGTTTTGAACGTCCATTGGCGTGGCCCAGAGAAGAAATCACAGAAGAATCAGTTTTGAACGTTACCGAGCAACCCTTTTGTGGCCTCTGTATCTCACACGTGTGCACGCAAGGGTGCAAAAGGTCAGCATGGTTTTGTAGTTCTCAAAGCCCTCTACACGGTGGACGGATCAGATCGGCCATACGAGCAATGGGTGGGGCCCACTACCGTCCGCAAAACGGACGCCGGCCGTCCGTTACGCAGAAGTTTTTTTTTTTTTTTTTCTTTTCTTCGGTCAGAGACGGTCAATCGTCTCTCCCGTTTCTCATGCACGTGTAGTGCACTTGTGCACTATGCACACTTTATTCATGTGGGGTCCACTGTGATGATTTTCAGAAATCTTCACCGTCTAAATTGTTTCTCATCTCATTTAAACCGTCAATAATAATTTTGAGGCAGTTCCAGATATCAGGTGGGCCCAGAATCAACAGTTTATGGGCTGATCTGTCAGTTGGGGCACTTCCCGAGATCTTCAATGGCTGAAATTTTATATGTACGGTTAATTTATGGTCCTCAGGCGACGTATGAAGTTTCGAGCCGAACGGATGGTGGTAACCTCGTGATCTTGCATTCTGGACGTCCTTCAGGCCACTTGAGCTTCAATTTCTAACTTTTCTCGGATTTCTGACCGTGTATATTTGTCAATCTTGATCCCCTGGAGTGTGTCCCTTGCCTTTGGCGTCATCAGATCGTTAAATCTCAACTTTTAACGTCCTTTTTCCATCCATGCTCATAAAATTACCTTGCAACACAAGAATGAGAAAACAAGCCATTAGATAGCATTATATTCGTAAATCCAGATAATATCTGGGGTCTAATATGCAATATTTGACCCTCAACACAACCCCCAACCAACATTTTGCTAGTACCGAGCAAAATATGCGAAAAATAAGTTGAGAATTATAGGAGAACTTTCTATGAAATCGAGTGAGATTTTGAACAAAATACGAGAAATTTAATATCCATGAATGTTAGAAATTGATTTCTCCTGAGCTCAAGCGCACCGTAGACTTCATAATCAAGTGTAAAGCATTAATCCATCAATTAGAAAAATTTTAAACATTGAGATCCATGGATGTATAGTGTAATCTCAGCTAATCACATTAAGATTGAATTTGTTATTTTAGGATCTCATTGGTAACCAGCAAGAGAATTCATGATAACCAAACTTGCCTCATAAATTTCATATTTTGATCTTTTCAACTTTTTATTTTTCCATTAATAGTCATGCCAAAAAGAGGAATTAAATCCTTACCAATAGGGAGCAAACCTATGGCAAAAGACCAATTACCTAATAATTTTTTTTTTTTTTTTTTGAATGTTTAACCTTGAGGAATCAAACCTTCACCTGTAGGGAGCAAACCCATGGTGAAGATTAATTGCCCAACCTGTTCAATTTTTATACCCTGATGGCAAGATATTTCAGACTGGTTCCTTTCGTGCTTAGTGATTACCAAATTAATCCTTCGATATGGAACTGAAATCTTAATGTGTGAGCAAGACGTGTCCTGAAATCATGATTCCATTAATGTTTACAACTTCTAATCATGGATTAATAATTCACTTAACTATGAAATCTAACAGATACGGAATCCAAGAGTCATAAATCCACCATTATGTACCTTGAAAATCTAAATTAGGGATATCTGTCAAAATCACTTCGAATTTGTAGAAATTTTCAGAAATTTTTTTTAAAAAAAATTTCACAATTTTTGCTCACGACCAAGAAAATACTGATTAGGAAACCTAATTTCCCACCCCCAACCTAAAATCTTCATTGTCCTCAATGTAAAAGATATGAGCATGCAATGCACATGGGACAACGAAAGTAAATGAGAAGTGATGGGAAGATAGTACCTGAATAACGAATCAAGAGAGTTTCCAATAGATCACGGTATGGAAGCTTGTCAGCATGAGAGAGAAAGCAGAACAAAAATAATAAAAATAAAATTCTACTTATACCACTTTCGCAGGTGCTCTCGATTGCATTTAGCGTATGCAACAAGCCTTTAAACCCCTAGGTTACCCCTAGAGGACGAGTTGTAGTCTCGTGAGGGTTTGCAGTAATGTTACCCACAAACATTGAATCATCTACTAAAGAATGAAAAGGAATAAAAAAGCTGGGTTGCCTCCCAGGAGCGCTAAATTTACCGTCTTCAGCAAGACAAATAAAACAACTATCCTAGACTTATGAAAGTGATAAACCTACCTATACCTCCATCAGACTAGGAGATCAGTCCTGGTAAACAGGAGCAATCAGAGGCATGGACATGTCCTCTGAATCAAATGCCTCAACAAATGGCTTTAATCGATGTCCATTTACTTTAAACTCCTTGCCATTGTTGGGATCTCTTATCTCGACGGCCCCATGAGGATAAGCAGTGACAACAATGTAAGGACCGGTCCAACGAGATCGAAGCTTACCCGGAAAGAGATGTAGTCGAGAGTCATACAAGAGGACTTTCTGACCTGGCGTGAATGATTTCCGTAGAATATGTTGATCATGAAACGCCTTCATCCTGTCCTTGTAAATTCTCGAGTTTTCGTACGCATCGTTTCGGATTTCTTCAAGTTCATTCAACTGAAGTTTGCGTAGCGAGCCAGCGTTGTCCAGATTGAAATTCAGATTTTTGATCGCCCAGTATGCTTTATGTTCCAATTCCACAGGCAAGTGACAGGCTTTCCCATAGACAAGTCTAAAGGGAGATGTTCCAATAGGAGTTTTGAAAGCAGTACGGTACGCCCATAAGGCATCGGTCAATCGGATTGACCAGTCCTTACGATCAGGGTTAACCGTTTTCTCTAGGATATGTTTGATCTCTATTGGAAATCTCAGCTTGTCCACTTGTTTGTGGATGGTATGGGGTGCTCACCTTATGCGAGATACCGTATTTCTTCATTAAACTCTCGAATGGTCTATTGCAGAAGTGTGAGCCCCTGTCACTAATGATGGCTCGAGGTGTTCCAAACCGCGACAGGATATTTTCTTTCAAAAATTTAATGACCGTGCGATAGTCATTTTTGCGGCACAGAATTGCTTCGACCCATTTAGTGACAGTCTACGGCGAGCAAAATATACAGATTTTCAAATGATTGGGGGAATGGTCTCATGAAATCAATGCCCCAACAATCAAATGCTTCTATAATAAGGATGGGATTCAAGGGCATCATATTTCGACGGGACAATGTTCCCAATTTCTGACAACGCTCACAAGCCTTGCAAAACTCATGAGTGTCCCTGAACATAGTGGGCTAGTAGAAGCCACACTGTAAAATCTTGGCCGTGGTCTTTTTAGCAGAAAAGTAACCACCACAGGCCTGTGAGTGACAGAAGGAGATGACACTCTAATGCTCATCGTCTGGTACGCATCTTCTTAAGATTTGGTCTGGGCAATATTTAAACAAATATGGATCGTTCCAGAAAAAGTTACGCACCTTGGTAAAAAATTTCTTCTTATCTTGTGACGTCCAGTGTGTCGGTATGGCACCTGTAGCAAGATAATTAGCAATATCAGTGAACCAAGGTGAATGGGAGACTCTAAACAGTTGTTCATCAGGGAACATGTCATTGATATGGGTCGCCTCAAGGGAATCAGAGGTATTAAGGCGAGAAAGATGATCGGCCACTACGTTCTCTACTCCCTTTTTATCTTTAATTTCCAAATTAAATTCTTGGAGTAGAAGGATCCATCGTATCAGGCGGGGCTTAGAATCTTTCTTAGAAAGAAGATACTTAAGTGTCGCGTGATCTGCATAGATGATGATCTTGGATCCGATCAGGTAGGACCTAAATTTGTCCAAAGCGAACACTACGGCTAAGAGTTCCTTTTCCGTAGTCGAGTAGTTCACTTGGGCAGGATTTAGAGTCCTACTTGCATAGTGAATAACGTAAGGCCGCTTATCTTTTCTCTGGCCTAGAACCGCTCGAAGAGCATAATCAGAGGCGTCGCACATAAGTTCAAAAGGAAGACTCCAGTCAGGTGGCTGCATGATAGGTGCAGTGGTTAACATGCCCTTAAGCTTAGTGAAAGCTTCTTGGCACTGCTCAGTCCACTCGTATGGTGTATCCTTTTGAAGAAGATTATATAAAGGACGAGAGAGGAGACTAAAGTCCTTTATGAATCGTCTATAAAAGCCTGCGTGTCCTAAGAAGGATCGCACGTCCCTGATATTCTTGGGTGGAGGTAGGTTAGAGATGAGATCAATTTTTGCCTTATCTACCTCGATTCCTTTGGACGAGATGATATGCCCAAGGACAATTCCCTTTTGAACCATGAAATGGCACTTCTCCCAATTAAGTACCAAATTTTTTTCTTCACATCTTTTCAGCACACATTTAAGACTTGCTAAGCACTCACTGAAAGATGAACCGAAAACAGAGAAATTGTCCATGAAGACCTCTAGATATTTCCCCACCATGTCAGAAAAGATACTCGTCATGCATCGTTGAAAGGTGGCAGGGGCATTACATAGCCCGAATGGCATCCTTCTGTACGCAAAGGTGCCATAGGGACATGTAAATGTGGTCTTTTCCTGATCCTCAGGGGCGATTTCAATCTGATTATAACCTGAATACCCGTCAAGGAAACAATAATAGGAATGACCAGCTAGCCTTTCTAGGATTTGATCAATGAAGGGCAAAGGAAAGTGGTCTTTCCTTGTGACGGTATTCAGCTTTCTGTAGTCAATGCACATTCTCCAACCAGTGGTAACTCTAGTCGGCACGATTTCATTATTGGCATTGGCTACGATGGTGATCCCGGACTTCTTAGGAACCACCTGAGTTGGACTCACCCATTGACTATCGGATATGGGGTATATGATCCCCACATCCAATAGTTTGAGAACCTCGGCCTTAACCACTTCCTTCATGTTTGGATTTAATCTACGTTGTGATTGCCGAACAGCCTTTGCATTGTCCTCAAGATATATACGGTGAGTACAAATCGATGGGTTAATTCCCTTGAGGTCCGCTATCGTCCATCCAAGAGCTCCCTTATGCTTAATGAGAGTAGATATCAGCATACTCTCCTGTTCTTTGTCCAGGTGGGCAGAGATCACCACCGGATATGTCTCATCTTGACCTAAATAGACATATTTTAAATCAGAGGGCAAAGGTTTTAGGTCAAGCTTCGGTGGCTTGAGGTTAGACGGTAGAGGCACTACATCAGTTTGGGGCAATTCTTCAATTTGTGGCCTCCACCGGTTAACTTCAAGTACCGGTGCAGTATCAAGCATGGCACACGTCTCCCTAATTATATCATCATCAAGATCATGGGAGTGGGCCAGGCACGTCACTAGAGGATCAGAGGATAAGGTGAGAGGTGTTCTATCTTCCACAAAAGAATCAATCATGTTAATATCGTGGAAATCGTCATCATCATCGGAGTTGCTGCCGTTATTGAAAAAGATATTCGATTCTAATGTCAAATTTTCAAAGGACATAGTCATGATACCATTCCTGCAATTGATAATTGCATTTGAAGTAGACAGGAATGGGCGACCAAGAATGACGGGAATCTGAGTGTTCGTGTCATTGATGGGTTCAGTGTCCAAGATGATAAAATCAACAGGGTAGTAGAATCTATCCACCTGGACCAACACATCCTCGATGATCCCTCTTGGTATACGAACAGAACGATCAGCAAGTTGTAGTGTGGTTCGAGTGGGTTTTAATTCACCCAAACCCAACTGTTGGTATACCGAGTAAGGAATCAGATTGACGCTTGCTCCTAAGTCAAGAAGTGCGTGATCAATTCGATAGTTCCCGATCACACATGATATGGTTGGGCAACCGGGATCTTTGAATTTTTGCGGCACATCTTGTTTCAGGATGGCACTCACTTTATCAGTCAAGGAGATCTTCTTTTAAACACTTTTCCGTCGTTTGGTAGTGCATAAATCCTTTAGAAATTTAGCATATGAAGGAATCTGTTTTACAACGTCAAGCAGAGGAATGTTGACTTTCACTTGTTTCAACACCTCTAGGATATCCTGAGAGTTAGATAGACGTTTTGGTTCAACCAACCGTTGGGGAAACGGAGCAACTGGCTTTTCTAGAGGTTCCGGTTCAAATTTTTGTAGGGCGCCACTAGATCCATCTTTGTTGTCCTCTTCTGGTTCTTGAGGCTTTTCGGGCCTAACCGGAAGGGTTTTGTCAATAACCTTCCCACTCCTAAGATTGGTGATGGATTTAGCATGCCCCATTTGATTTGAAGAGCTGGGATCACCTGTCTCGTATTGCAGTTTCGGATTAGGGAGTGATTGTGCAGGGAGCATCCCTTTTTCCATAGCCGTCATACATGAATCTATTTTTTGCATAAAATCTGAAATTCCTTGCATTGTCCGAGCCAGCTCTTGTATGAAAATTTGAACCGATTCTTCTTGAGGTTTCTCCTGATTTGGATTTTGATTGAAGAAACCTTGAGGGATAGCAGTTTGTCCGTTCCTCCAACTAAAATTTGGATGATTTTTTCAGCTAGGATTGTACGTATTAGAGGGTGGTCCATTGAAAGGTCTTTGATAGTTATTTACGGCATTAGATTGTTCATTCAATACTTCTCGAAAGGCAGGTATTGAAGGACAATTTTCAGTAGTATGAATGTTGCAATCACAGATGCCGCAAACACTTTCATTAACCTTTTCCTTCTTTCCTTCTATAGCTTCAAATTTTCTGGTGAGATTGGCCACCTTAGCGTTAAGATCATTATTCTCTTTCAGGAGATATATTCCTCCTTTTTTCCTTGAATGAGTCGGCCTAGACGTGGTGTTCGTTCTTGGGTAATAGTCCCATGATTGTGTTTTTTCCGCGAGACTATCGAGGTAATCCCATACCTCGTCGACATTTTTATTAATAAAATCACCGTTACACATTGTCTCGACCATTTGGCGCATGGAAGATGTTAGCCCATCATAGAAAAAATTCGTAATGCGCCATATTTCAAAGCCATGTTGTGGGCATGCATTAACCAGATCCTTGAACCTTTCCCAACATTGGAAGAATGTTTCATCTTCCTTTTGGGCAAAGTTCATGATTGCTCTCTTGAGGGTAATTGTCTTATGATGTGGGAAAATTTTCTTTATAAATTCCCTCTGCAAATCATTCCATGTGCCAATGGACCTAGGACGCAGTGAATGTAACCACGTATTGGCTTTTTCTTTCAAGGAAAATGGAAAGAGTTTCAGCCTAATAGTATCCTCAGATACATTAGGAAAGTATAAGGTGCCTATGATTTCATCGAACTCTTTCAGATGCAAGTATGGTTCTTCAGACTCAAGCCCATGAAACTTAGGAAGGAGTTGGATAACCCCTGGCTTGATGTCCATATGTCCTGTATTCTCGGAAAAAATCATGCATGAGGGCGTACTCACCCCCGCCGGTTGTAAATAATCTTGTAAAGTACGAGGTGGGGGTGCCTGATGCACCTCATTCTCATCATATACTTCCTCAACCCTTGGTTGGGGTAGTGCTTGAGGTTGATTTTCAGTCAGAACGTCTTCTAACTCAGGAGAATTCAAGTGGTGTCTAGTCCTGCGATGGACAGTCAACCCCTCAACTAATCCTCCTTCAGTCACGAGACATCGAGTGTTGTTGCGTGCCCAATGGGGCATAAAACACACTCAGCCCTCAAATTCTAACTTAAACCTAAAAAAGAAAATAAAAATCTAGAAAAAGGGAGGGTTGGAGAGAAGGTACCAAATCGGAGTTCCTAAGTTACAAACTTGCAAAACAAACCAAAATAAGTTAGTTTCTAAGAGTAGAAAGTCCTAATTAAAAATAAACTAATTTCTAGGGAAAAGAAGAAATTCCAAAGAAAGAAGAATTAGAAAGAGCTTACTAAATTAGAAACTTCCTACAAAACTGAAAAATTGGGTTAGTTCCTAAACAAAAACTTATAGAAAAATTCTAAAACAAGAAACAGGGTTAGAATTCCTAAAAAGATTTAGAATTAGGATCTCACAAAAAAGAAGAAATAAATTTTAATCTAAATATAGAATAGAAAGGAAGAATTTAAGAAAAATTTTACTAATTTAGAAACTATCTTAGAAGCCTATAAAACAAGAAAGACAAGTTAATTTCTAAAAATTAAGAAAATCTAAACCTAATCTTAAATTAATCCTAAAACTAATTAATTTCAGAAAGACGTAGCCGACAGTCCCCGGCAACGGCGCCAAAAACTTGTTCACTCCCCAAGTGCAGGGTTGTGATGTAGTAATAACTCGGTAAGACCGAGGTCGAATCCCAAGGGACTGAAACTTGTACGTTATCTAAAATTAAATAGAACTAGAACTAGACTAAGATGCACTCTAAATCAAATAGAATTTTAAGAAATAATGATGGAATATTTATCTAAATTTTAGGAGAAATCAGAGAAAAGGAAACTAGGGATTCAGAGGATCCACTTGTAAAGATCAGGGAGAACTTATGCTTGCATCAAAAATCATGAAAATTACTGAACTGCCGTTGATCTAGTTTTCAAAGAGATGAAAGGAAGATAAATTAGAATGGATTCCATCACCAAACCATGCCCAAAGACTATGGCAAACAACAGAATCAAACTAATTACCACCCAATCACATGTATGTAAGTTAGGAAGGGTACCGACATCCAACCATGCCCAGGAGATTATGGTGAACAACAGGGCTTCCTGACATCATAAACATTAAAGAGAACGGAAATATTCAAAGCCATTGCAGACCCATTGTAATTTCAGTTACAACAGACCATTAAAAACCTAAAACATTCCCATATTAATTAACTAAAATCAACGTCAATTCATGCATTAAAATTTAAATAAAATCAAATCTCCCATCTCACTACAAGCTTCACCTCTTAGCCCTAGCTAGGAGGATTTAGCCTGCCATGGATGGGCTTAATCCAAATAAATAAAGAGAAAAAGAAAAGGAAAAGAAAAGGGAAAGAAAAAACTAAGCTCCTCTCTCTCTCCTCTGCCCACGTTGAAACCCAAGCTCGAGCCCTTTGTTCTTCCTCCCAAGACCCTGAACGAATGCTTCTCACGTCCAAAAACTTCCTTTTATAGCTGCTGGAAGGCTGGAGTCAGTGACAGAGTTGTAGCAGGACACGGAGTGCAATTTTCGCAGTCAAGTTCATTGCCTCGAAACACGTCACTTTCCTCGCTCAAATATCAAAGAAACACCGTCCCTTAGTACTTTATTGGGTCCTCTACATGATAGACGGTTCAGATCTGCCATATGATCAAAGATGGTGATCCAAAACTGTCCGGAAAAGTCGGTTTTCATGGATGTGCGAAACCTTTTGCACCATTTCGCTGTTGTGGTCGGTGGGCCCTACAGAAGCATTTTCTGAAAAATTCACCCCGTCCATTGGATTCAGAACGAAATTTCAGTCAAGAATGGGTGGTTTTGAATGTCCATTGACGTGGCCCAGAGAAGAAATCACAGAAGAATCAGTTTTGAACGTTACCGAGCAGCCCTTTTGTTGTCTCTGTATCTCACACGTGTGCACGCATGGGTGCAAAAGGTCAGCATAGTTTTGTAGTTCTCAAAGCCCTCTACACGGTGGACGGATCAGATCGGTCATACGAGCAATGGGTGGGGCCCACTACCGTCCGCAAAACGGACGCCGGCCGTCCGTTACGCAGCCGTTTTTTTTTTTTTTTCTTTCTTTCTTTTCTTTGGTCAGAGACGGTCAACCGTCTCTCCCGTTTCTCATGCACGTGTAGTGCACTTGTGCACTATGCACACTTTATTCATGTGGGGTCCACTGTGATGATTTTCAGGAATCTTCACCATCTAAATTATTTCTCATCTCATTTAAACCGTCAATAATAATTTTGAGGCAGTTCCAGATATCAGGTGGGCCCAGAATCAACAGTTTATGGGCTGATCTGTCAGTTGGGGCACTTCCCGAGATCTTCAATGGCTGAAATTTTATATGTACGGTTAATTTATGGTCCTCAGGCGACGTATGAAGTTTCGAGCCGAACGGATGGTGGGAACCTCGTGATCTTGCATTCTGGACATCCTTCAGGCCACTTGAGCTTCAATTTCTAACTTTTCTCGGATTTCTGATCGTGTATATTTGTCAATCTTGGTCCCCTGGAGTGTGTCCCTTGCCTTTGGCGTCATCAGATCGTTAAATCTCAACTTTTAACGTCCTTTTTCCATCCATGCTCATAAAATCACCTTGCAACACAAGAATGAGAAAACAAGCCATTAGATAGCATTATATTCGTAAATCCAGATAATATCTGGGGTCTAATATGCAATATTTGACCCTCAACATTGACCCTCAAAGACCCAAAATGTATATTATGAGATTGACATGCTCATAGTTTTGAAAGATGTGTAAGTATTTATTTTGAGGTTTTGGTGGTTTGGAAGGTCCTAAAGAATAAAAAGTGGTTTGAAAAGGTGAAACCTAACTTTGAAGATTAGATTTTGATTAGATTTAGGGGATGCACTCTAGGTTTAGTTACATTCTACAATATAGAACAAACTTATATCAAGCTGCAAGAGCCATGGTGGAGTGAGTTCTCTAATTTGAATGCTTTAACCTAGACTATAAACCATAATACCTTGTACACGTTTGGTCATATGGGTTTTTGCAGTAGACAAGCTTGATGATAGACATCTGACCATACTAATTGCCAAGTTGATGTAATTTTATTTCTTGTGTGGATTTTAAGGAACGTTCTTTATAGCGGTGAGCATGCTTTTAGTTTTTGAAAATAAGTCTGCTTCGGTTATGGAGGTGGTCAGAAGGGTAAAGCTGGATGTTGTGGGGTGGGCCTCTTGCTTGAAGGCCCTTAACGATTATAATATTTCTTTAATGTTTGGGTTGTAGCTTTTTGCGCTTTGTTGGTGTATTTCTTTAATAAATTTTCATTACCTTTCCAAAAATAGAATAGAATAAAATAAAATACATTGAGTAGGCAAAGCTAGATTTTGTCAGGTGGGCCTCTTGCTTAAAGGCCCTTAACGATTGTAATATTCCTTTCATGTTTGGGTTGTAGCTTTTTGTGCTTTGTTGGTGCTTTTTTTATTATTATAAATTTTTGTTACCTTTCTAAAAATAAAAAATGCATTGATTAGAAACACCTCAATCATCAATCAAAATGTTCCATAACTTGAAGAGTACAAATGTTTAGGTTGGTTAAGCAGACGCTACACGCTCTATGGTCATTGTTGGTAGCCCTCAAGGTGGTGAGGATTTGGCCATGTGATGTGGTGTTGGGGAATGTAGGTTTAGGTGATGTAGGTGCCACATGCTTGAGTTTGGCTAATGAGTAATGATACTTGCTGAGGTTGCGAGAATGTTGCCACATGGCTATGGATTGACGTAGCTGTTCTTTGACTTGAAAAGGATGTTGATTCAGATTGACCGCAGGTGTAGTTTCTTTTAAATTTGGAAATGATGGTGCCATGTGAGAGACTCTTTAGAGTGGCAAGGACATCTCATGGGAGCAGGCGAGGTGACTGCTTGTTGATCTTGAGAAGCTGGCCTGTTTTAAAAGAAGCCCCTGCCAATTTAGAAATATCAAATGAAGCCAAATTAACTTTCAAAAAGAAGTAGACAAGTATAATTTGAATCATAAATTGTAGGATTCAAATTACAGGATTGTAGGATTCATCTAAAAAGGGATTCAAACCGTTTTTCCTAAGATTTGACTTAAATCTTAGGATTTTGATAACGATGGATACCACTTGCACTTTGAACCTGCATAAATCGGTACTTGAGTCGTAAATTGTAGGATTCATCTAAAAAGGGATTCACACATTGTTGTCAAATAGCATCAGTGATTATATGCAACCCAAGGGGCCTGTGTGCACATGCGATCGCATAATCGCATATGCCATCACACCACCTTCCGAAAATAATTCATTTTTTCTTCGCATAAGTGATTGCCTAATCGCATAAATTATCGCGTATGACATGGCATAGTTGCATTTGCCATCGCATAATCGCATATGCCATGGCATAGTGCCTACTGGTCATAAAACTGCATATGCCATTATGGCATATGCGATCTATGCTCCCAAATCGCATATGCGATTGCATATGACAACACTGGATTCACATTGTTTTTCCAAAGATTCAACTTAAATCTTAAATCATAGGATTTTGATAACTATGGGTACCGCTTGCACTTTGAATTGCCCTTTGGACTCCCACTCCCCTTTTAAACTTGAAAACGTTTTGAAACCGACACTAACAATCTTTCCAACTCAAATATCTTACCTCTTCGCTTCATGCCTTGTGCAATCATAGGATGTTGAGTGGCCACATCATGTATGTGGATGGTCTGATTGTGCGTTATGCTTATGATGTTTCCATCAAGGGGGTCGATCACCCATTTGGCTGTAAACCATATTTTGGATGGTTAGATAAGTTTTTTCATATATTAGTACGGATCAGACATCAAGGATGCTGATCATTCATTAGGGTGCACATATTCACATGGAGGAAAGAGGAATGTGGAAGAAAGAGAAACAAAAGGTGGGGTAGGGCCAGCCTTTCAAAAAATAAAATAAAATGGTGGGGTGTGGCCAGGCCGATGGTCCTCCTTTAGATACATTGTTTTTATTCTATATCTGGTGAACCTACCTATTCAACGAAGGTCGCATGTGTTACATTTACTGCAAGCTCCCTATGAGTGGTCAGATAGCTTTATAAACAGCAGGAAAGATTGACAAGACAATATACATGCTTGATTATGGTGCTTATTTATTTATTTTCTTTGGACCAATGATTTGGGTATGTATGTTAGCAAATATGTCTGATCATTTAACTCATTTGTTGTTGGGATATCTGAATACCATATCATGGGCATAAAGAGTACCCTGCTATTCATCAAGAGTAATTATAAAATAAAAATAAAAGTAAAAAAGAAGTAGAAGAAAGAATACCCTTAAAGAATACCCTTATGATTAGCTTATATAGTCTATGAGATTGGGATTCGTTTGGTAGGCTAGGCCTCCATGAATATTCTAGCCAATTCTCTTGCTGAAGGAGTGGACAATGTTTTTCCCTATCACATTGCCATATCGTCGTGATTGAAAGTCTCTGATGCTTACAATTCCCATATTTTATTGATTTTTTTGAATTATTCAGTAAGTGTTATATAGAGCTTGTGTACTTGCTTTGAAAGTTCTACAATGCATAGATTTAAAAGAGAGAATCTTCAATGTGCTCATGGAACTTATTATTCTTCTTGCTTCATGGCGCCGCAGTGATGAAGAACCCTGCCAATTTTGCAAAGCACCAATCAAATCCTAAGGTGGCCCCTATCATTACTAAGATGATGAGCAAATTTGGAGGACCCAGGTAGCAGCATCAAAGATGAAGAGATTATGCTGGTGCCAGTTTATTTATGTTTGAGGTAGGTAGTTTGACATGCGCATTCACATGATTGGAAGTTGGTTTTCATGGCTGCTACCCTTCTTTGTATCATTTGCATGCATGGACGGAACCAAGTATATGGCCACTTTTTCAAGGGTCTGGATTTTATTTAGATGAAGCCTTCTTGAGTTCTAGGCCTGCAGGTTGCTGTCGTTTGGATTTGGAATGATGTGTTATATAAGCCCAGGGTAAAACTCAAAATGTTGTCTGATGCTATGTCAAGAATAACTATTACCACATTGTTGCCCTCATAGTGTGGGACCTGCGGGTGGTGACATTTACTGGCCTTGAGCTTCTGTATGCATGGATTGCAACCTAAATATGGTGTGGGTCACCATCAAATAATGCCTGTGCTCAACATACGCAACCCCCTCCTCTTTTCTTTACTGTACATGTGGCATATTCCGACGATGAAAATCCTTAATAGAGGACCAGGAACGGTTCATAGACAAAGTATTACAACCATTGGAAAACATGGTATGCAAAAAATAATGGAAAAACATGTGATGATTCTGCATGGCCTTGTATTACATGATCAGGAGGTGGTGGTTTACTCAGGGGCAGACGTCAATGGTACGAGTCTGCATATCTCTGGCTCGTTACTTTGGCCAATAGAAGGACATAGGATGAGACCTAAATTTTCTGATTTTGCAGTTAGAACCATGGTTTATCATTCAGGGGCATTGATAAGATCCTTCCATTTAGCAGCACCCCCTAGGATGGCATAGCCTAATGTTAGTGATGAGGTTCATATACAAGAAAGAGACTTATGGTGGATACCTAGTCAAAACAAAGAGAAGGGAGGACTTGGTAATCAACGAAATACTCTGGGGAGTTGTAAAGTAAATCATAAGTTCGGTGATTCCCAATTGGGTCTATCATTTGAACCGCTGCTGATTCCATTACCTGATCCTTGCGATTTTCTAGATAAGACTCCTTTGTGACCTGTCAGGGAGCAGTTGGGAGGATAAAGATTTCATCATATCCTAATTTGGACTTGGTTCTCATGATCATGCAAGTGGGACATGGTTCAGTGCATCCAGGGAGGTGGTCACCTGAGGTGGAATGCATTTTGGTACTTCCTAAACGCTTGACTCACTATTCATGACTGTGAAGACAGTTATCTTAACCTTGTTGGCTGCTGGATATAAATTAATGTTTACCAGATATGCGAGACTGCACTAGTGGAGTTGTGTAAACGAGTTTCAGGATTTGTTTTCACACGCAAATATACTTCCATGCAGGGAATGAATTGCATGCTTTCCTAGATTGATGTGATGATAGAAGATGCGTTCGGGGTTATTTATGTGCATGTTATCAGAATTTTCGTTGATAGATTTTATGGCTATTTTCTGGTTTGATCCGTACTGAATATAATATTTCCATCAATGTCCAGCTAACCTTGGACAGTGATGGAAATATTACTCAAAAGTCAAAACGACAGATCACTCAGGTTGATTGATTTATTTATTTTTATTTAATTTTTTCTATTCTATAGTTTATGCTATGTGATCCATGATAGGATGGTTACTGGACGCGGATCCCCTTAAAGAGGTTGGTAATCGTTGGAGTTTTGGAGACTGGCTTTTCTACTGAACGGTGCAGAGAATTTGAAGACCAGTCGAGCATGGCTGTTTTCTGCTCCTGATTGTTGGGCATGAGGACAGAAGGTCATGGATTTGGCATACGGTGAGGGAACTGCCGGGGATTGTCTTTCCCCATATTTTGTTGTTCTCTCTTTTTCAGTTTCTTGTCCGTCAAAAATAGAAAAGGAAAAAGGAAAAAAATTGATTGTGCCGGAGTGTGATCTGGACGCTGCTTGCCTCCAACCCAAGGTTACAAGAATCCCTTGCAACCCTAAGCGTCTGGGGCCTACCGTGATGTGTATTATATCTACTTCGTCCATCCAACAGAAGGTCATGGATTTAGCATACGGTAATGGGAGTGAGCTGTCCATGTTTTCAATTGGGGTTCGTCTTTTTCGGTCTTTCTTCCTCCCTTGAATGTATTCCCTTCAATATAAGGGAAAAAACAAAAACAAAAAAGATTGTGCAGGATGTGACCTGGACGTGACGTTGCCAGAAACCCAAGTTTACAACAATCCCTGGCAACCCTTAGGGCCTGTTTGGGAGCGTGGATTTGGAATCCTCTGGATTCAGAACCCCTAGGATTAGAAACCCCCTGATTGGCAATCCTCCTGGTGTGTTTGGCACCCTGGAGTGGGAATCAACTTTAATTCAAAAATACCCATGCATGGTATATTTATGGGGGTTTGAATTTAATTACTAAATCAACTTTAATACCCCTAATTAGTGAGATATATAATTTTTTACATTGGTTGTGATAAGCCTGTTGAAATATATGCTTTGCCTGAAAATGATGAAATTCCAAGTCTCGGATGGACTGCAAGCACAAGATCATTTTAGAGTGGCTCACCAACAATTTTTAATCGTTGATTAATATGGACAATGTTTGGACGGTGATGATCATCTTTAGTGGGCTATGTGCCCAATTGAATGATAGTGTATAGTGACACATGTTACGAGTGCAACTAATGAAATGATTTTAGGTGGTAGACTCTTAGGAGTTTCAACACCTGGTCAAGGGTTGAGCGCCTATAAGTGGTGAAATCCCACTAATGTGTGAGTGTGTGGTGGAGTGTGCGTGTGTTAAAAAAAAAAAACTATTGAAATGATTTTAGGTGTAATCCAAGCGCTCACCGTGGATTGCAAACCCCCTCAAAAAGGGGATTAGAAACCCCCTTGATTCCAAACCCCAGTTACTTTGTACTGCCAAACAACCAACAGGTTTTGAAACCCCCTCCAATCCACGGTGCCAAACAAACCCTAAGCTCTGTAGGGCCTACCATGATGTCTGCTTATCCACTCCATCCATCCACTTTTAGAGTATGAACACAAAAATGATAGATCCAAAACTCAAGTAGGCCACACCATAGAAAAAACAGGGACAAATGCCCACCATTGAAACCTTCTTAGGAGCTACATAAATTTTGAATTAGGTTTACCTTTGTAATCAAGCTTCATCCCAGGTGGAATCACTTTACTAACAGTTTGGATGGTATATAAATATCACAGTTTACTTCACGAGGGTTTTAATGATGGGCATTTTCATCCTCGCTGTTTCCACCGATGTGACCCACTAAGAGTTTTGGATCTGCCCTATTTTTGGAATCATAACCTTAAGATGGAACTGATGAAATGGACCGGAAAGTCGCGTCTACGTGACTATAAAAGAAGAGACTTTTTGGTGGTTGGCTTATATTACAATCATAATCATCATCTTAGCTGCTCAGCTACACGAATCATGTTCTGCCATTCCACTCCATTAAAGACAATATCCTCAGCTAAATCATGTCTAACAATAATATTTTTCTCCACCATCCTTTGGACCTTTACCTTTCCTTTTTGGAGCCTTCGTTACAATGACCTTTGAAATTGGCCCAGATGCTAGCCACCCTTCGATCCTAGTGGAGACATGAGATGCTGTTGAAGGCCATCCTTTCATCAATCAATTCACATCGTTTTTCAAAGCTAAGATACCTCTTCACTGACATTGATGTAGCAACTACTTCCGTCTCTCTATGACCTTTCAACACATTTTGATTGAGTGGATTTGAAAATATGCATGCGAGGGAGCTAAGGCATGACCTTGTTCATACGAGGGTTCATGTGCACAATACGAAGAATAATTTACTCAGTACCTTATTTTGTGTTGAGTAAACTCTAAGGGACCCACCTTGATGTACGTGTCTTATCTACACCGTCCCATCCATTTTACAACCTCATTTTATTGCATGAGCCCAAAATTAAAGAACATCCAAAGTTTTGGTGGACCACACCACATGAAACAATGGGGATAACAACGTCCACAGTCAAAACCTTCATAGGCCCCACAGTGATGTTTATTTATCATCTAACCGGTTCATGGTCTGAAGGGAATATGCAAATATTAGCTTGATCTAAAACTTTTGTGGCCGTCAAAAAGTTTTCAATTGTAGATACTTTTGTGGCATTCAAAAAGTTTTCAATGGTATGCAGTCAATTAACAGTTCTTCCTGTGGTGTGGTCCGAGCTTTGTATATGCTTCAATTTTGGGCTGATGCCATAAAATGAGCTAGTAAAACAGATGCAGAACCTGGAGAAGGCACTTATCTGGGCCCACACAGTTTACTCGGTATGCAATCCACGTGTCCAATTTGCTGATCGGGAAATTACCGATCCAAACTGTTGATATGATGGGCCCCACTACAGATGGGGACCACCTAGGGAATCTCCCAAAGTGGAATATCTCTGATGAGGAGTATAAACTAGGATTATTCTGGGGAGCTGTGGAGCTTCTCCCGTCCGAGGTCCAATCAGGTGATATGTTGTGGGACATGAATCTTTTTCTAACGAGTATAATCTTTTCTCATTTGAGTATGACAACACATTCGTAAAACAAGTGCAGCTGAAATGATGACTATGTTTGATGCATGGCTACCTATTGAGTAGGACATGTTCATAGATCGAGTGTGAATAGAAATGAGAACGTTGATATGGATGAATGGCAAAAGAGAAGGAACTAAAGAAACTTTAAAATTATCCTAATAGGTAATGAGGTGAATGGAAATAAATTTGGATGGTTTGGCCACATGAATTCGAGATATCATGAACTATATTAGTTAGAGGAGCAAGTGGGTTTTTAAATTGAAGGCTATAAAATGCTCAAGAGAATGTGCAGTGGTCGTTGGGAGAAAGATCTATTCTCAACCACACACAACAATATCATAATCAAAAGAAAACACAAAATAATAAATTACATTACAAAGATTTATGTGGTCACAAATTCACTCTCTTCAAATGGTAAAAATGAAGAAGCAACTCGCAATACGATGATGCCTCTCTCATGTGATATAATATATTACCTAAAACTAATTAGAGTTTACGTCAAATTTCATTTGAAATTATAAAACCTTAATGAGCCAAGCGCAAAGCTCAATTCGCAAAACTAATGACTTAATGAATAGTACACCACTGATGATCAATCTCCACATATCTTAATAGAGATTGTGAGAAATAGATTTGATGAACTATGATTTAACCAAGAAAATAATCTTTGATAGAATGAAATGATGGAAATAATTAGTGTGGCCCAACACAATCACTCGAGAGATTAGCTTAAATAAAGATAACAGTAATGATAATGATGATGATGCTTTTCTTTCCTCATGGTTTGAAGATGAAGGTTGGGGAACGTGGCAGTCTGTCCATGTGACTGCAAGTTGGGTCACCTAAGCAAGCTATGGGCGCTCGAGATGCAAACAATAGGTTTATACAAGCAAGGAAAAAACATTAGACAAACTCAACTTAGAATGGACAATCCATAAATGGGCCTTGTCAGGATCCTTGCTTGAACTTGGGAAATGACGTAGACCTCACCGCTTGCTGATGGATTGGGTCTGGACCTGAAATTTATATGTTGTCATTAATCGAGTACAACCAAGAACTAACCTAGATTCGACCCAGAAGGATCCATTTCTACCCTAATAACCAACTGGGTTAGCCTGATTACAAAGGCAGGGCCATGCCTACTACTATTGCTAAACGAGCGGCAGGTGGGAAACAACGTGGATGAAATCCACCCCGTCCGTTTCAAAAGTCAGGTAGGCTACGCAGTAGGGAGGAGTTGAGTGGGAGGCCCACCATTAGGTGTGGGGCCCACCGTGTTTTATATGTTCCATCCTATCCATTCACCTGACATGAAACACTGGAATGAAGGGAGGCTGTTCTGAAACTCAGGTGGACTACACAGGGTTTAGGCATGATTTGATATTGGTTCCTATGGCAAGGGCCGATTTAAGTTTTGGATCTTTATGATTTTGGAATGGAGACTAACATGAGGTGACGCAACTGATGGACGGTGTGGATCTCATGGATTTCTTCAGACACATGTTCCAACCTCAGATACATGTGAGATATCCATTACGTGGGCCTTGTGATTCTGATGTCCCAAACAAGGAAGCCGCTTCAGTGGATCCCCGACTGTGGGGTCCATATTGATGTATGTACCTTACATCCACGCTGTCCATCCGATTTGAAAGCTCATTTAATTGCGTGATCGAAGAAATGAAGCTGATCCAAATCTCAGGTGGACCACACCACAGGAAACAGGGGTGATTGATGATGAGCTGTGCGTGCCCGCACGGGCTTGAAGAAGCTCTTGAGGCAAAGGACCGTTTGTTTGTACAGTGTCCATAAGAGCCGTACAAACATCATACTGTGGTCGACGTGAATCTCGACGCATATTCAGAAAATGGATTTTCTCACCGCACGCTATGTGTACTGACGCTATCCGATCAAGGCAACGAGTCAATCCGACCGTCCATTTGCATTTTAAAACCATGAACTACCAAAAGCTAGTGGATCAAGAACTTCAATCTCTGAAAAGTGTGAAGATAAAACATCTGATGGACCATCCAATTCATTGGTGCAGATCATAGGCACTTGTATTTTTGTGTGCGTGTGTATTTATAGATAGGATGCCTTTTAAAAGTAATGGATGTGAAAGTGGGAAAGACATGGGCATTTGCTGACATGACACTCTCAATGCGTCAAGCAAGTGTCCCCACCAAAACAGGTTGACGCTGATGCTCAAACCCATTTGAAACGGCTCCTTGGCTGCTCGTGTAATTGCAGATTTTTAGAGATGTGAATGGTGTCCTGATGGATTCTGTAAAGGTGGGGTCCACTTTCTGGTGATCCAGACCGTTGTTTTGATGCGTGGAAATCTGGATGTGGTATGCTACAAAAGTTTTCCAGATCTGAAGATCGTGAGTCATGTATTAGTGGCCTATAAATAGAAGGTTGTAATAAAAACAACACGGTCTTCTTACGGAGGAAAAGCCAACAGATTGGATGATTTTGGGACCATCGAATCAATGGTGTAGATAACCAGATCATGGGCCCTATTTGTACCTTAAGGCCACTAGGTGAGATTTTCGCACCCTCATGCATCAGGACCGTTTAATACCTCTCTAATCATTTGATTTATTTATGACGTTAGGATTATGCATGTTCTACGTCAGGGCTTTAATGAACTTTTTCCAGCCGATTTTCTATGGATTTCTAGCAAAGGGTTTGGAGTTGGGATCCAATTCCTGACTTTTTCATGCATTCAAAACTGGGTTTACTGGTTTTGGATTTTCAAATTGTAGAATTCAAAAACTACGGTTGGCAACCTGAAATTTGACGTGGGGGTGCTAAAAATAGAGGATCAAATAGTTATTATAACAGTGGGAGAGAAATGAAAATATAAGATCTTGGGGGCGTAAGTGGACCTTTCAAAGATTTTCAATTCAAGTTAGACTTAGAATCCAAAATTTTAGTGGTGCCAGATATGGTTTGGATTTGAAAATCTTAAAATACAATTTTTAACTGCCAAAAACCCATACTGCCAAATTGCTCCCTCTTTAATAAAAGATGTATGGTTGTCATGCGCTCCATCCAACGATCGTATTAGGTTTTAGTTTGTACAAGTACAGTCTTCATTTATTCCTACTCCTGAGGTTTAATTGAACATTCTTTTGACAAAATGGCAGGCTTTTGTTGATTAAATAGTGTTTATATCCGACTTACATGGCCAAAACAAATGAGCGGGATGCTACCCTATATCAGCATACTTATTTAAATGCAATGAGAAAAAGTTGTCGCAGTAGTGAAGATTGTAACAATCCTATATATATATATATATATATATAGAGAGAGAGAGAGAGAGAGAGAGAGAGAGAGAGAGAGAGAGAGAGAGAGAGAGAGAGAGAGAGAGAGAGAGAGAGAGAGAGAGAGAGAGAGAGAGAGAGAGAGAGAGAGAGAGAGAGAGAGAGAGAGATGCTCCCCTGTGCACCTATGCACGTGCGCACCTTTGCACACGTGCCATGGGCTCTAATCTGAACGGTCCATGTGATGCGGAATCCCATAAAACCTCATGTGACAAATTTTCACTCTGATCTAAAATTCTGGTGGGCCATAGCAAAGAGAAATGCAAATCAAGGGAGGAAACTGTTTTCATTTTTCATGGCCCATCAAAGTTTTAGATCAAAGTAAAACTTGGGCCCGGGGGTTTCACGAGGTGCTACTTCACATGAACAGTTCAGATTTTGGATCCCCATCACGCTACTTCACATGAACAGTTCAGATTTTGGATCCCCATCCCGTATGATGGGTTCTCAAAAAAGTTTGTACGTAGTACTTACGAAGCGGTTCACAAGTGAGTGTTTCCGTCCGTGCGTGCGTATGTATATATAAAAGACGTGTGGCCAACTAAGAATGCTACGCAAGATAAACCTCAAAGGCAATTATCCTCTTTTCTGCTTTCTCTTTCTTTTTTTTTGTTAGCTTGTTAGTACGCCCACTGTTTGTTGACACTTCACTGTTAGCCACCCCCATTAGGGAATCGATACCAAGACCCAGTATTGAAACTAGGTATCTTTCACTCGATCTACCACTTGAGCTATTGATCAGGGTAGGCAATTATCCTCTTTCTGACATGTGGTACGCATGAATAACTTACATTTATAAGGGACATCTAGAGAGCACCCGTAGTGTTCTCGAAAACTAGCAAGTAGAGTATATCAGGAGTATAAAGGCATCTAATGATAAAAATATTATCACTAATGGTAGTATAGTGCTTGAAAAATCTTGATTCCTAGTAGAGGCAAATCATGCCAAGGCTCCCAATTGATTAGAAGACTAACCATAGAAGCTAAGGAACTTTATACATGACCACCACCTCTTCATATCTATAAAAGCCGGACTATAAATGAGTAACCTGAGGCCTGATGTCAATCCAATCAACCAACTCTTTTTAGCATAATGTTATCCACCTGTCATATATCATGAACACTTATATAAAATTAACTTAGTTTAAACAACTTCACTTTTATCCACTACTAGGCTGCAATGACTCTAAATAAATAACCTTAGTTTTAGTTTAGTTTTCTGCTTTTGTCGAGCACATCGTATTGATAAGCCAACTTAGTTTAGGTTAAATATTTATGACCTCATTATTGGATCCCCTAATTCCCTAACTCCTAACTTAGTAATTCTCTGGTCACGTCATGTTGACCAACTTAATGGCCATCTGAATTTTTCATGATCCTCTCATGACCATCTAGGTTCGGAGGACCATAAGGATCATGGTCATTTTGCTAGCTTGAACTACCATCGATATTTTATTTTACTTCCTTTATTTTTATTAACCAACTATATTACATTTACATCTGAATTAATAAAATTGGCACGTAGCTTCAATTGCTTGTTTTCCTTTTTACACTGCTTTTGTTAATTAACACAATCAAGCTATCATTGTAGTAAAAGTTTGTCTTTAAGACAAAAGGAAATTATCTAAAGAACTAAGCATTCTCTTTTCAAATCACCTAATCGCCTTGTTAATTAGTGATTGAATAGATGGCTAATCTTCACAAAACATATCTTAATCGATCTATTTCGACGCTTGGGATTACAAGGCATTCGGTTTTATTTGAGTAGAATATGACTTTAGTATACTTGACACATATATACTCACATATGCAAAATTGAAATTAAGTCATTTGCTATATGTGTTGCATTTTAGAATTGAAAGGTAATAAATGGGAGCTTGGTTTTATTGGTATCTTAGTTTGTTTTCTATTATGTGGGCATGCTAGAATCAATACAACGGATCGATTCAAACCGATCAACTTTGACCCTAAGCATTAAAATGAGTAGATACGTTCAATATGATTCTAAGAAGACCGATAGCTTACTCAACCACTTGTATGAGTTTATAACAATCAGACGATAACCGGATAGTGGGGTTCTACCTCCGAAGATGCATTACTGTCTGCATTTCACAAGAAAGGACTTTCAAAATACTAATGTAAATCAAATAAAAGGAAAAACTCACAATCCGTCACTAGGAACAATTGCAAGAATACGTCTTTTGAAAAAACTGATTGATATAGGATAAAGAACAAAACCATTATATGACCCTAGACTTCGATTACAAGTAAAGATTATGAATAAGAATTTTCGCTACTTATAAGATAAAAAATAAATTGATAGATTTGATTGATTGTTGTTAGTTGATTTTTTTTTTTTAAGATGACTTTGAGTTTTATATTCTTCTATTATTTATAAAGTATTGTTGCAACTTGTTCTTCCAGATCATTCCTCCATTACTGCAATGTTTACAATAGTCGAAAAGTCTTCTTATATCCTTCTCTTATCTAGATCATTCTTTTGTGATTGTTCATCTTTTACTCGTCCAAGCTGTCTTTCTCTCGATCGTCACTCACCCTTTGATCACATATTGACTATATTTATTTTTCCAAACATACTTATTTTCTTAATAAGTAAAAACTAAGATAAGTTACTTGTGGAATGAATAGCTTATCTTAAGTAATTTATGATGCAAACCCTCCCTTAGAGTTGGATACCACCAAATAAGTTACTTTTTATACTTGTAATAGCCGATAAGTATATTATTTGAGATGAGAAAATTTAATTTATCATCAATTATAAATAACTTTTTAATTTAAAATAACTTAATCACTTCAATTTTGTTGTGGGAAAAAATGGATCAACTCATGAAAGAAGGTCAATTCGGAACCTTATATGTTCGACCAAACAAGTGACAACAAGAAACCCTGTCAAGATCCCACATCCTTCTCAGAGTCCATGACTAAGGGACATGCCCACAAGAGCACCACCTCCGATGATTCTAAAATCTACAGAGTTCATCAGGAACATCCCATCCTTCTACTTGACTAAGGAGGCAGGTCGGCGTGACCGAGGTCCTCATGACCCAGGTCGGCACAGCCCAAGTCGGTGTGACCCAAGTCAGCGTGACCCAAGTCAACATGGCACAGGTCGGCATAGCTTAAAGCGATACACCACTCCTAGGTTAGGTCAGCCAAGGCCACCTTGACCTCCCATTGCGCATCTCCACTGGTTTTAGATAATCAGACCTCACTTAAGATTCATCCGCCCGAAGGTTTTTCCAAATATCTCGGAGGATATCTGCTACACGCTCAGACCTTGGAGATCTTTGCCAAAGATCTTGGAAGATCTTCCTAATAGTCCAGGATTTGAATCTCTCTACAATACGCACCTATTAAATAGGAAAATCTCCTCTATTCCATTACCTCTCTTATATTATAAATAGAGGTACCGCTAATGGTGAAAGATACGCACAATCTGTAGTCTTAAACCCTCAATACTTGACTAGACTTAGATCTTTTTCTTGACTTAGGCATCGGAGGGTCTCCCACTCTAGACAGGGTTTTCCTTATCTGTTCCTTGTACAGATAAGCATGTCCAGAGAGAGCTAATCGGATTTTTAAAGCAACAAATTTAATAAGTAAAAATCAAAATAAGCTATTTAAGGCATATGTATATAGCTTAAGTAATTTAAGACCGGAACACCCCTTAAAATACTCATTATTTTAGGGTCCGAATCTTGTTAGTGCACCTCTTCAATATATGCTACTGCTTTCAAATATATGATTTTAAGACTCGACTCAGTTGGATTCGACCGAGTTGGAGACCTAAGTCATTAAAAAGATTCACCCCTGGCCCAGTTGAGTCATGACGCAACTCAAGACTCAACGATTCCACCTGAGTCGTGTCAAATCTTTATACCGTGCTTTCAACAGATCTCATCTAAGGACATCTATCCGCACATCCGGACACAAGATTGCAATGGAAATACAAATGTTGTAAGTTGGCTCTCTACGCATTCCGATATCCCCAAAGTCAAGAGGCATCCAAACCATAAAAAAGAAAATAGTCCATCCTCAATTAAGGTAAGATTTTAAAATGTGGAAAAGAACAAAATGTGAAATTGAAATTCCGGAATTGAAGCGATGTGGATCGAATGGTCGTTGAGATGATCATGATCCCACAACCTTATGTTTGAAAACAGGTCATCTAACCGTTCAAACAAAGCCATTATAACTTCAACTGACAAGAAGGTCTAAAATTCGTTGATGATTCACCACCATTTTTCACACTCTGCTCCCAGCATACATGTCAATCTGGACCGTCCAAGTTGTGGGCTCTACAGTGGATGGAAAATATCCCAAAGTTCAAACTTATTGAGAGATCTTAACCATGTGGTTTCGCTTGTTTATTTGGGACGGCTGGCCTGTTCATTTTTAACCGTTCATTTGATAGCATTCAATTAGTGTGAACTTTGGGGTATGATCTGTAATGGGCCCTGTGATTTTTTACGGTGTTCATCGGAGTGAACTTATGCCACGTGTGCAGTACATGAGATGCACATGTTAAAAGATAGTTTGGCAAAACTAGGAAGGCAAAATCTGTCAGAAAAAGGTGTTGCGTTATGCAAGACACGTGGCCCAACTGGAAGAGATCCAGACCACCCATCAGGTGAATCGTACATTGGACGTTGCATTGGTTGAAAATAAGACTAAACTAACGTTCGAATATAAGACATCTGGCAACTGAATCTGGACCGTTATTTACTTTTTATCTTTTACTGCTCATTTATAGGTTACCAATTGGACGATTCGGATCATCTTATCAGCCTGAATTTTTTATTATGGATCCTCAATGGTAGGGCCACCTAATTAAGGGTCCAGATCTCGTACTCTTGCACCACGTGTACGGTTTTTTTAATGTGGACAGAATTTCCCTCCACCACAGAAAAAAGAGGGGCCCAAAATGAAAGACAGTGCTTTAAAAGGAGATACATCCTCTTTCGTAGGGACATGTGGACAGTTGCATCAGTCGATCTGGACAATCTCTCAGAACTAGCGTACATTTCATGGACATATCATACTGACTGCATGATCCTATCCAACCGAAAGTTGGCATTGTCTTTTATGGCCATCTTTAGGATCTATTGATTGAACTGATTCTTCAAACTCATAAGCAATCTCTGATTGGCCACTCCAAATGGATAGATGAAATTCTTCATTACGCTAATTTTAGACACACAATCTTGATAATCCATTTTGTAGGGTATCGATCTAATGTACACAATCGTCCCCTCAGTGCTGACCGGTGGCAATAGAGAGTTGACTGGATGAAATGGACAGTTCAGATTGATTGATCGAATTGTCCAAAATTACCTATGTGACTAGGAGCACTACAACTTATATCTCCCGAGGAGCATCAGATTGTTTTCAAAATTTTCCAGCAATGGCAATGCAGGACGCGGATTACGTCCTCCCCCGGCCCGGACGGTAATCCGTCCGGGCAGGGCTCTGTGGAGCCCACCGTGATGTAAATATTTTATCCACGCGGTTAATCGTTTTTATATAATAATTTTAAGATACCTGCAAAAAATGAAGCAGTTACACAGATCCAGTGGACGACCATATCAAAGGAAGCTGCAGTGGTAAAGACGCCTACAGTTGAAACCTTTCCAAGGGCCACTGTAATTTTTTTTTTTAACCACCCAACCTATTAATAAGGTCATGCGGACTTGGATGAAGTGAAAATACAAATTTCAGCTTGATCCGGCACTTCCCCACCTCCCAAGAAGTTTTTACCGGTGGACGTTCAATCCCCACTTTGTGGCCCTGTAACTACCTCGTTTTTTGGATCATACTTTAAAATGACCATCTCAAAACGATTAACGGTGTGGATAAAATACTTAGATCAAGGTGGGCCCCATAGAGTCCTACCGGAAGGATTACCGTCCGGCGGATTGCGTCCTACCCCGCCCGAGACGGTAATCCGTCGGGGCAGGGGGTCTGTGGGCCATTGTGATGTAAATGTTTTATCCACGGCGCTCATCAATATTTACCGATAATTTTAGGTTATGAACCCAAAAACAAGAAGGAATTAAGTCTTAAGTGGATGGGGATTTAACGTCCACAATTATTAAAAACTTCTTGGGAGCCGTAGAAGTTTGATATCAAGATGATATTTGTGTTTTTACTTCATCCGCTTCCACATGACCTTATGAGTAGGTTGGATGGTCACGGTCGTCCATAGTAATGTTTCAACTGTGAGTGTCATTATCACTGCAGGAGCTGTTGACCTCCTCATTTCTCGGTTCATACCTTTAACGGATCTGAAAAACAGCCATGAATGGCGTGGACAGTACACTTATATCAATGTGGCCCCACAGATACCTGCCCGTAGGGATGGGTAGGACGTAAGGCAAGGGCAGGAACGGTTCTTACACGATGGCGTGGATAGAACGCTTATATCAATGAGAAGACGTGCGCTGACGCTCCTGGAGCTCCCATATCCAAGCTACGGGGCCCCAAATTGAGGTATTTATTATATCCACACCGTTCATCCATTTTTTGAGATCATTTTAGAGAGTGAGCCAAAAATTGAATCATATCTAACACTCAGATGGATCACACCAAATAAAGCAGTGGTGATAATGACTTTCACCGTTAAAACATTTGTAGGGCCGGCTATAATTTTTATTTTCCATTTAATCTGTTCATAAGGTCAAAAATACCTGGATGAAGAGAAAAAATAAATATAATATTGATCCAAAACTTCTTCAACCCCCTAAAAGTGTTTCAATGATATACGTTCAATCCCCCACCTCATTTTGCAGTGTGGCCCACTTGATCTTTATATATATTTTATTTTTCGATATAATCCTTACGATGATATCTCCAAATGGATGGACGGTTTGGATATAACACATAAATCATGATGGGACACACAGAGCTTAGTGACGTCAACACACAAAGAGGAGCGGTCGCCGTTCTGGTGCAATGGAATTGGCACCAATCTTAGGTTCAGTGTGCATCAGGTACCGATTGGTAAATAGAATCATGACCATAGATGGTATGATTGGACAATGTATTAATCAATCGTAACCGTTCAACTGTTAAGCCACTCATTGATGGACTACAAAGTAAAAAAATAAAATTAAAGAGATTGAAATTTTGTAAACAGTCAATCCGTACGGATCTGCAGACATTTTTTCTGAACCGTTACTCAACTTTTTTTTGCTCGTCCAGTAAAAGGGTATTAGATGATAGTCAGGTATTTTTGGTTTATGAGTCATTCAAGGTAGCCAATCGATTCGATGGACCGTATCTACGCCAAAGTGCACCAATCAAGGTCTTGGATGGTTGATACAGTCTATTAGATGGTACTAGACATGCATTGAATCTTAAACAATGTTTTTTTTTTTTTTTTTCTCCAGAGCTTGTTAGTACACCCCGCGTCAGTTCACACTTCACTGTTGGCCACCCCCTCTTGAGAATCTTAAACGGTGCATTGAATCTTAAACGATGTTGGTTACGTCACTAGTTCGTCTTGCATCCGTCGAAACTTAGGATCCAGCATGTCTCGCCATCCACTGGGGCCAACATGATCTGAACTGTACATATTCTGGTTACTAGCATAATTAATTTATTCTCCCATTACCATACTTCATTGATGATCTTAATATCTGATTTTCAGAGTTGAACACAGACCATTGAAAATCTTCTTTTCGTTGTTCTAAATTCATCTACAGATAGTTATGGTAACAGTCATCCATTCTGTTTTCGACAAACACAACAGGGACGGTTCTGATCATTCGATCATTTAGCATGTGGGTGCGGAATTCTAAGTCGTGACGTAGGCAATACGAATTCGATGGTCACAAGGGGGCCCACCATCAAATCATAACCCTCATGTAAGAACCGTACATATAAAAGATCATCTCAATAAAAAAAACTAAACGGGCCCACCAATGAGAACGATTTAAAATTGCATCAAAACCTCTAGTTTCAAGCAATATGACGAATGATAGTTTTGAATCACAGCTGATGAATGGTTTCGATGACAAATATACACCGTAGTGGCCGAACCACAACCCCATGGTTGGCGCCCCATTCCCATTGTCCTCTGTGTTGTGGCCCACCTGGGTAGTGGATTTGGATGATTTTAATTATGATAACTAGAATCAAGGGGGGCACCTGATGAACGGAGTAGATTTTGTATATACAATATGGAGCCCCCAGACAGGTTGGGTGTTTGATGATAGGTGTTACAGAGGATTCCCTTCCTTTTCATCCTAACGCTTCGTGTGGGAACGTGGTGGAGGACATATGTGGACGTGATGGTGCAATATCATGTGCATGTACTCACATGTTCTCTCTGTCTCCCCTCTTGAGTTGGGAATGCGTGGGGCACGTTCTGAAGTTATATCCCATGATGCAGTGAAATGTGGGAAGAGGATCCGACTAGCTGACTGATGTAGGTGGAACTAACATGAAATCCAACCCATCCATCAGGCACGCATGCTGTATCTCGTTTACCTGGGTACTCAAGAGACGGCGATCCAAAACTCAGGTACGCCACAACCTATGAAACAGATGGGATGGAATGCCCATCACTAGTAGTTTTCTACGGCATTTACTGGGTGTCCATGTTTCATCTGGTCCATTCATCACATGTGTCTATTCCAAAACTCAAGTGGGTCGTAACACATGAAGATATGCATTTTGGTATAATTCAGTGGCCAACTTACATGAGGCACGGTGTAGATCTCGTGAACACAAAATCGTTCCCCAAGAGAAGGGGTGGACGTGCAGCCAGGCAAGAGTTTTGCGTGCCCTGGTTAGCTGTGGATGCTGACCTTTTTCAGTAATTACATGTAAACGGAAAAGTATGTGTGCAATACCTGATATTTTGGTGCATGTGTGTGTGTGTACACACACACACGACACGCATGTGCATCCACGTACAAATGCATATACATCTAAGCATATATGCATTCATCCATGCATCCATGGGTATATGATGCATCAATTTATAAGATTTGGCCATTCATATGGATTGATTCATTAGTGTAAATCATTAAATTATAATAATATGATTTTGTTGAAAATAGTATTGATTTTATAAATATATATTTATAATATATATATATATATATATATATATATATATATATATATATATATATATATATATATATATATATAATATTTGAAAAAATATTTGAAAAATACTTTTTTTCATGTTTTTGGGAATAGTCCCACATGGGAAAGGGAAGAGAAGAAAAATGTGTTTATATAAAAATAATGGAGTACCTTAATATTTGCTCTCATATATAGTTCACGGACCATAGGACTTGTGTACGCGCACGGTCTCGGTCACGGGCTCGGTGTGAGGGCGTGGGCATGTGAGGTAGTATGACTGTAGAGACGCTAGTGGCGCACTTGCGACAAAGTAGCTAAGGCAGATGACTGGGTGACGAAGAGACTAGAGGATTAAATGAGAGTCCTTCAGAATATATAGAGAGTTAAAAAAAGAGCTGTTGTAGAAAATCTATAATAGTTGTGAAATAAGTGTAAGGTCCAGTTGAAACTGCTGCATGGCTAGCCCTAACAGCTAGAAAACGGCCAGCTGCTGTCTCACAGCAGTCAGCATACAGCAGTTTAATGACTCATGCACAACAGTCAGAAAATGGTCATAAAACGGCTAGTTTTTTTCAACAGCTAGAAAACGGTCATGGAATTTATTTTCCTAGACCATAATCCTCAGCCACCATAACTTATAAAATGAGGGCTTGGATGAGTTTCTAAAACATCTCACAACTCATTCAGCACTACCATACGAAATTGAGACAACCCACTACTTCTCTCTATACTTCGGTAATTTAAGTAAGATAGTAATGGTTAAACCCTTTGTTAGAAGAATGGACCAACGGTGTGGTCTAGAACGGTTCAACAGAATCAGTGACTGAAGATATGACCAGTGCAGTGGTCTAAAACACACTATTTTTCTTCTCCTCTTTCTTATTTTGGGATTTTTTTTTTTCTTTTTTATGTAATTCTGTCAGATTGTGTAATAGAGTTCCATTAGTGGGTTTCGTGTTTGCTGAATACAGACCCACATCAGGCTCATCATATTTTAGAAGTGGTTTGCCTGTAACCTATTAGCATACTCAATTCACTTGAGTAGGGGCAAATAACACTTTAATGACAGCGTTTCAGACATGCTTCAGCCTATCCTTAGATCAAATAATTTTTTATTTTTCGATTTCCACATTATATAGAAATTACATTAATCCGTATAAGTTCCCAACAGATTTTAGCATGTGTGAGTATATGTGTGCATATGGACACTCTCTTCACTCGTAGGATTACTAATTTATTCATTAACTAGCTCAAATATAATAATGGAGTATACACTAAACTCACGGGTTCACATGTGATTACTAATTTATTCATCTATTTTTGAGATTGTGGTCCAATTTATTAGAATATAGATCTAAGCTGTTTATCTCAACAGTTTATCCCTCTGTTTCAACTAAAAACATATCATGCATCTATCTTGGCCCAAAGGTAACCATAGCTTAACCGTCTGATTATTTTACTCACAACTCATCATCCAAGCACACACCATACTTGTATTTGCCAGCTGGGCCACCCACATACAAAATAAACCGTCCATTTTGTAGCTTATCAAGTATACTTCAAATCTAACGTTAGTTTTTATATGAGATGTATACACTTGTCACGGAATTTCATCTTGGGCCACTGTCAATGATCACAAGTCAACATTAGTCTCATTACATGGAGATAAAGTATGCCCAGCTGAGGTGGGACGTCAAGTTTCATTCCCATCGGACGGCCCATGTTTGTGCATCGTCCATTTAAAAGCTCATATGAGAAAGTGAGGATGAGAGCACCTGACCTCACGGGCCTTAGAGAGAGAGAGAGACGTGGAGAATGATGCATGAGGCCTACAATTTTACCCTCTTGGATATGAATTATCTTAATTTAAAAATGAAAAATGAAAACTAACAAAAACAAACGTTACGCATTAGAAATACCGGAGCCACTTAAATTTGGTAGGAAAATTGCAGCCGATGTCAAGCTTTTGGAGTCCATAGTTCAAGAATCTGAACCACTCAAAACTTTAGTCTCCAACCATTAAAAGCGTTCATCCAAGTCATCCATCATATGGATCATCAAGCCGTCCATCTATTGTCATTTTATGCGTACAAATCGCAATGCATCAAACATGTACTATGGCTTCAAGCAACAACGTGTAATGACATAAATAATAATATTATTTTCTTTTAAGAAAGTATTGAATAGTTAAAGTACAACATTTAACTGTTTTTTTTCCTTTCTTTCTTTCTTCCTTTCTTTCTTCTTTTCAAAAAAAATGGTGAATTTTAAACAATCCATTTCAAAACAATCCTCTTGACCAAGCCACAAATTATTTTAATCCGTGCATTACCTAAACTGTCTAATCATACATTTGATGTACGGTGCATATCCATCTAAACACCAACACCTCACCCATGTGGGCCATGCCAAAAGCACATCACCTTTGTTTCAAAGAAAACCAGTCACATTTTTATTAGTCTATTACTTCCTTATTTTATTTTGATGCTTTCTTAAAGAAAAACGCTGAGTGGAATTACATTATAATTTACCAACTTAAACCGTCAGTTGTCCATTCAAGATATTTTACGGGTTCACCCATCTTTAACTCCATCTGTCCATTATTAAAATCATTCAATATATCTAACTTACCTTCAACTGTCTAAACTATTCGACTACATCAACTAGCGTTAAAAAAACAAAGGTTTCTAACGTACTTGCTGATTCATTTAGAGAGAAATAAGTTGTACTAAAAGAAATTTTAATTTATTATAGTATAATTTTTATTAAATTAATGTTTATAAATATTTAAAATTTTAATCACAACTAAAGATTGGGAGTCAAATCTGACCAACTTGAGCGCTGAAATAAAGAAAGTCACGTGAAAATAAGAAAAGCTGTATATGACCAGGATAGCAAACTTTGGTACGTATCATCAACGTACAGAAAAAATAAAAAATAGGAATCCTTCTGCTTAAAAAATTATACACGTGGTGCACATGGCCAGAGAAACTTTCATCTGTTGGGCGTAACATGGATGGGCCATAGCCCATTGATCACTGTATTCCAACTATTTGGGTGGACTTCTCCTTGTTGTCTTCTTTGTTGATACGCAGTGATGTTATCTATCATGCACGTGGCATGTCCTTCATATCTCAACCGCCCAGTCACTGGGACCCAAAATTTATGTACATTGTATGGCTCTAACCGGTCGATTAGAGGATTCTAATAGACTGTATAATCAAAAGTTGCATATGGTCAAAATCGGACAAACAAATGTCCACTAATCAGAGGGAAGGATTGTATAATCAAGTTTCGTTTTGGGTGGACGACTAATCCATGGTGATTCCCACTATTTGGACGGTTCAGATTTGAGGTGCATGCTACGTGTATGGTAGGGACCCTGGCCTGCTTCCTAGCTAGAGTACAGTAGACGCGCTTTATCCAAATCCCCTTCCGCAAATAGGTCTACCACACGCATCGGCATCTCTCCGCCTTCACACGCAAAACGTGCAATGTAGGGGGCATTTCACCTCGACGAAGAGTGGGGCGCGTCTTCGGTGTATCCGGGGATACACCAAGGTGGATGAGATCCCTGACCGTGAGGCCCACTTTGATGTATTTACCTTATATCCAAGCCGTCCATCCGTTTTGAAAACTTATTTTATGTTAGAAATCTAAAAATGAAGCAGGTCCAATTCTCAGTTGAACTATAATACAGAAAACAGTGGTAATCAACCATTAAAGAAATTTCGTGGGACAAATAGTTTTGAATCAAGCTGTTGTTTATGTGGTCTCTTCATCCAGGTCATTGTGACCTTATCAACAGGTTGGATGGATAGTAAACATCCCGGTGACCCCCATGAAGTTTTTAATAGTGGGGATTCAATAACTAGTGTTTCTTGTGGTATGGTCCACTAAGATGGGATCTGCTTTATTTTATGGTTGTTGCTCTTCAACGAGTATTCAAAATGTATGGACGGTGTGGATGTAAGGTAAATACATCATAGTAGCCCTACAGGTAGGAACTAACCGACCCCGGATCCATCCAAACCGCGCCCAAGAAGAACACACATCAACACGACAGTCCGCTCATAAGTCTGGCCGCACGGAGAAAGTCGATTGCGGACCACGTGGTCTGCGTGTGGGCTTAGTTGCCAGTGCCCCCCTAAACAGGAAGTTCATGTGGTCGGAAGCCGTCTGGAGTCTACAGAGATTTTCGTCACAAATCCACTCCGTCCATCAGTTCATAAACATCACAATAAGACAGAAATACAAAAATTAGGCAGATCCAAAATTCTTGTGGGCCACACAACATGAAAGAGTGATAACGGAAACGTCCACTGTCGAAACCTACCTGGAGCCGCCCATAATGTTTATCTACCATCCAAACCATTCACAGGGTTATGACCACTCATAAAAGCTCTGTTACCCCACAAAGTTTCCGATGGTGGGCATTCAATCCCTTCGGCTTCGTGTGGTATGGTCGGCCTGAGTTTTGGATCTGCCCTTTTTTGGCTTCCTTTCTTATCGTGATGTTTATAAGCCGATGGACGGATTGGATTTGTCACGGTGATTTCTATGGCCCCACACAGCTTCCGACCACAGGAACTTCCTGTGGCCGGAGGCAGAGGCTACTCAGCGTCCTAGAGCTGAGCGATGGTCTCACGTGCCCCAAAAATCTCCTCAATACGACAACAGTGCCGTTTCAATGCAACGTTGAAAAAGGCCCCGAATTGGTGGCTAGGATCATCTAAACTAGGAGAGTCTTAGGACTTGATCCATCGTGGGGCCCAACAAATCAATGGTCTCGATCACTGGATGATGGGCAGCACACGTGCAATGTGAAAACTCGAGTACACAGCAAATCCTTGGTTGGAGCACAGTATTTGCTAAGTTCCACATGCGGTTGGATGTACCACAACGGGACACTTGTATGAGATCTGAGCTCTTAATCAGGTGAAGTACACACTTTTATCATCTTGCATAAAAATCATGTAAGTTGGGCGAGAGCATATAAAAAGAATGAATGGTTAGAGAGAAAAATCTAACCGTCCATTTACTTTGCACGTCGTGGTCCATCGGAACAATGAAAATATCTGATTTTTAAGGTGTAAGATATAAGTATCATTTCCAACCCTGTGAAAAGCTCAGATCCTAGACTTGTGTTTTCTATTTGCACGAGAACCCGCGTGTGGATGTTTACGGGTCTACACGTGTGTGGAAGTAGCCCGTTTCTACTCATGATTGTCGGCGAGTTATTCATGGGTTCGCGAACGGACCTGGCCTGTTTGGCCGGACCGATCCCACGGTATTACGAGGGATGGGATTGCATATCCCGGAATATGCATGACGAGCCAAACAGACCCGGTGTACTTGTCCCCGGATATAAGCAATCCCATGGATCTTAAAACAATCCACTGACATCACCATCGTTACCATAAAATTAATCCCATCCCTTGGTTGAACGGATTGGAAGGTAAAATTTCGAGATATGCTGGCCGTGCCAAACGGACCCAGTGAACTTGTCCTGGGATATCCCAATCCCATGGATCTTAAACCAATCCCACGGACACAACCATCATTACCTTAAAAGCAATCCCATCCCTCCTAATCCCATGCGATTCGCCTGGCCAAACAGGCCCGAGAGAACACGTGAAGAATGGGATGGAAATTGAATTCTAGGGAGATTCGCTGAGAACTCCCCCTGTTATACGGACAGTGTCCTCTGTGGCTGCCGGTGCCATAAATACATACGGTGTCGATCGTGACATTTGCGTGAAATCCACTTTATTCATAACTAGTGATTGACCATCGTAGAAATCAGGCCGATCCAAAACTCATCTGGCCCCACCACATGAAACAGTGGGACATGATACACACCATTGAGATCTTTGTTGCCATGGAAAAAGTAAGATACCTCGTTTCAACGCATGAGGTCTTCGCAGCGATCCCTAGTGGGGGTGGCTAACAGTGAAGTGTTAACGGACAGCGGGGTGTACTAACAAGCTAGCAGAAATGAAAAAGAAAAATTAAAAAAAAAAAAATCTTATGAACGGGTTGGATGTCAATGTAAACCCTTAAAAAAATTTCAACAGTGGATGTCTTTATTCCGACATTTTCCTGTAGTGTGTCTTCCTGAAGTGTTGGATCCTCGATATTTTGGGCGTCTATTTTAAAATAGGTCTGGTGAGGTGATGGATGGATTGAATTTCACATATAAATGGCGAACTGCATAGAGATTTATGTTGCGCAGCGCAGACCATCCTAATCCCCTTTAGAGTCTCCAGATAAAGAGTGCATGGATCTCAAAAATGGAAAATATTTGCACGGTAGATGCTTTCCTTTTATATTCTTTTTAAAATATTTAGACCTCTGAAAACATATGTTATGGAAGTAAATTTTTAGGATATGAAAAGAGTGTTTTGAACAAAAATACTCTTAATTTTAAGACAAAGTAGTTGAAAAAAGTAAAAATATTTTTATTTTGATTAGTTTGTCATTGCAAGCAGAAATTTAATTTGATAAAATAGGTTTTATTTGAGTCAAATATAAAAAAGTGAGTGGTAGGTAACACCTATAGTAAAAAATTATGCTCAAAATTGTTCAATTTTTCCTTTTAAAATATTAAAATGTGTCAAATCCAAAGCAAGCAACTCCTCACGTAAATAAATGAATTGGAAGATCTTGCACAAATCTAAAGATTAATTAAATAAGTGGGCGATTCATAAAATCACCCCAACATTATTATTTCACCGTGACAATTACCGTTCTGCTGACAGAAAGAAATTGCACCTCAAAATACGTGTGATATATTTTTCTGCGGTAAGGGATGGTGGATTTTGGCCGTCTATGAGAAACAATACTGTATAGACAACCCTAGACGACGATTTTGTGCTTAATATCTACGTTCCTCCAACTTTGTAATTTACCATTCATTTGGAGGAAGCAGATTGGGTGTGGCCTTTACCGTGGGGCCCACCTTGATGCATGTATTTTATATCCATAACGTACATACGTTTTGCCAATCATCCCAAGGGATGAGCCAAAAAATGAAGTAGGATTCAGGTGGACCATACCTTAAGTCCTGTATGAAGTTGGTATTTGTGCCCTAGGAAGTTTTTAAGGGTGGTGCTTGCAATCGCCACTGTTTCATATAGTATGGTTCACTTGAGATTTGATTCCGCTTCATTTTTGGCTTGTGCCCGTAAATAATCTCACAGGGTGGATGGGCTTAGCTACTGAACCTGGCGGTAGTGAGTTTCACTATTCACGTGACGTCATCACATTATGTGGGCCCTACTATGATGTTTGTTTTGTATCCCACCATCCATCCATCCATCCTTTTAAGCCATGAGCCAAAGAATGAGGCAGATCTAAAGTTCAAGGGACCCCAACACAGAAAACAGTGGTGAGAATGACGCCCACCCTAGAAACCTTCCTAGGACCCACCATAATGTTCATTTGAGATCCAACCTGTTTATAACTTAACACAGATATGGAATAAGGGAAAATAAAACTATCAGCTTGATCGAAAACCTCTGTGGCCTTAAGAAGTTTCTAAGGGTAAGGGTTCAATCCCCACTGTTTTATGTGATGGGGTCCACTTAAGATTTGGATCTGCCTAATTCTTTGTATCATGGCCTAAAATGATCTCTCTAAATGAATGCACGGTGTGGATATAACATATACATCATGGTACATCATGGTGGGCCCATAAAACCTGGTGACATCACTTCAGTAGGGGTCTGCTACTGGCAGGTTCAGTAGCTAATCCGGGTCCTAGAACACACACATCAAGGTGGGCCCTAATGTAAGGACCGCACAGTCTTGGGTGAGGCCGGGCGGCACAAAATCCGCTCCATCATTTGGACGTGCGTTGATTGGATGATAATATTCCATGATTAGTGTGGTATATTGGTATATTGATGGAGCAGATCCTCTGTCCTTTCAGGCATACCTCGTAGATGTTGAATAGTTTTCTATGAAGATGTCCACTTAAACATTTGCTTTTTATGTAACTACGAGAAAGGGGCACCGTAAAATGTTACCATCCAAAGAGGTATTTTATACTTGGTTGAATTTAATCAAACACAGTATTATATATATGTGATTAAAAGTCTGTATTTAAAATTTATGGTGTGGTTAAGATGTGGGGGCATACCAAAGTCATACTTAACTCGATATTTAATTAAACCTTAGTATAAGTCTGTATTTAAAATTTGTGGTGTGGTTAAGATGTGGGAGCATACTAAAGTCATACTTAACTCAATATTTAATTAAACCTTAGTATATTTAAGTCCTTACTCTTGTGCGGGTGGTAGACTTTCAGGAGTTTCAACTCTCAGTGAAAGGTTTGAGTACACATAAGTGGTGAAATTCCACCACGTGTGTGGGGGTAGGTGTGCGTGTGTAAAAAAATAATAATAATAAAATTAAAAAGAATAAAATTAAAATTAAACCTTAATATTCCTATGTTAAGCCAGACTATTTAAAGACTGGATGCAGAATTTAACTATCTTTTCAATCATCAATTGTGATAAGCAATCATGTGGTTGTATAAAATGGTAAGGTTACTTCTCCATATCATGCATTAGTTGAATACTCATTCTGTATTACCGTATAGGATGATCGTTGGAATCATAAGTAATTGTATTAGAGTGCTTTTAACATGGCTTAAGCATTTAATGCTAAAATAGATATATCATTTAACGAGATTGTGACATTTAACGCTAAGGGATAACTTTTAAAGAGAGTATTTTTAGGAGAACTCTAGCATTTTATTCTCTTATGTATACATCTCTAACATATTCTTGAAGTCATTTATACTACATATGACTTAATTGCCATATAGTACATCCTAGGTCATTTGATCTAATTGTGCTAAGTCAAGTATAAATAATATTTTCGATACAGAAATAAGATTTCACATATTATTTGGCACATACTACCAATACGTGGTGGCATTTCGTTACTCCCTGAAGATATGCTAAAAACGAGTGTGAACGCGTGACATTTGTTGTACATACACACTTAAATATTTTTACAAGTGGCGTGAATAAACTCAAATTAAGCCCATTTAATTATGGAACTCACTCTCTCTATATCACCGCTCTAAAATCAAATCGGTTGAGCAGTCCTAATCTGTGCAAAAAAAATCCTCCAATCCTAGTACCAGGTAATTAAATAAGTGTAATGTTTTGTTCATGATACATCTAAACTGGGACCATGATTTCCGCAATTTAATTTGAATTACTTGCGTTCCACGTGTGCAAGGTCTAAGTAATTTCAAAGTGCCTGTGTATCATCCATCATGCTCTACCAGTATCAATGTTTTTACTCTAACAAAAGAGAAATTTAATTTCAAAGTGCCTGCCTATCATCCATCACGCTCTGCCGGTATCAATGTTTTTACCTTAACAAAAGAGAATAAAATTTCTTTCATGCCAACGCACGGCTTGTGTAGAACACATCCGAGCCGTGAAGAAGTTGGGCCGACCCACATGGTTTGCCTGGAGCGCTAAGATCCGTCCATTCATTAGGTGGACCATCTTGCTTTAGCCCCAAGTGACATTTATGATGTCGACACCAGCACCTTTTGCATGATTCACATGTCGTACGCAGGTAACACGTTTGTAGGAAAATCCTTGTGTTGGATGCGGATTGCGTGGTGTGCCGCACCCCACCAACATACCTGTGTGGTGACGTCACCAAATTCTGTGGGCCACTATGATGCATGTGTTATAATATCCACACTGTTCATCCACTCTGTGATATCATTTTATGGAATGAACCTAAAAATGAGGCAAATCAAAAACTTAAGTGGACCACACCATGGAGTAAAATAACACCGGCAGTTAAGACCTTCCTATGGCCTATCATGAAGTTTATTTGCAATCCAACCTGTTACAGAGACCTGGCTGAAGGGAAAACGCAAATATCAAGTTGATCCAAAACTTCCATTGCCATGGAGAAGTTTTCAATTGTAGGCATTCAATCCCTGCTGCTTTCTATGGTGTGGTCCACTTAAGCTTTGGATTTGCCACCTTTTTTGCCACTAGCTAAAATGATCTCTCAAAATAGATGTACGGTGTGGATATAACCCATATATTACGTATATGGGACCCACAGAACTTGGTGACATCATCACACCACCGAGGTAGGTGGTCTGTGGTTCACCACGCCAATGGTGAAAGTTGAAAAATTCGGATTGTCATCACTTCTCCCGTACAATCTACCTTCGACCGTACACCGGGTACGGCCATAGTAGGACCATCCATCTAGTGACGTTTTTCATGTGGATGGCCCTCTAGTCAAAGATCACCAAAATTGGTTGATACTCTGTCGGATTTCCGTACCTTTTCTTATGAAATTTCACAACTAACAATTTATATTTGGATCGTATATTTGAAGGCGCTGTTTCAATGGCTATGATAACCTGATCCGTGTGGTTATTTAAACACGGGCCATTCATTTTGGAGGCCACTATGTGGACGGTTCTGATTAACTAAGCCCCTGTCGGGGACGGATTAGGTGTTACCCCGGTATCACCTTAGCGGGTGTTACCCGGACCGTGTGGGGTCCACCTTGATGAATGTGTTGTATATCCACGCTGTGCGTATGTTTTTTTCAGCTTATTTCATGAGGACATGATCCCACAGCTTAAACAGATCCAAATCTCAGTTAGACTGCACCACCGGAAATGGTGGTGAATGACGTTAAAAAAATTTATGAGCCACAAAAGTTTTGGACCTTTATACTTCTCTTCATCTAGGTCTTTTTAACCTCATCAACGGGTCCGATGGCAAATAAACATTACCAATACATTAGGGTGGCCCTGGAAAGTTTTTTATTATAGGGGGTTCAATCACCTGTTTCACGTAGTGTGGTTCTCCTTAGAGTTGGATTGTTTAAATGTTACGGGTCACATTTTAAAATGAGCTGCAAAAATGAATGGACGGTATAGATGTACAGTATACTGTCAAGGTGCACCCGACGACAAGGGTAACACCTACTAAAGTGTTCCCGACTTGTAACACCTCGACCGAGAGTATAATACTCTACTTGTAGAGACCCGAGCATTAATATAAATAAGTGTAATGTATTATACGATTAGGCATTCAAAGAATGAGAGAGAAAACTATACATGAAATAACATGAGTGTCAAAGCACGAAAATATGCGTCCATTCAGCTGGGACTTGGTAGAACTCCAAAGCATCAATGCTATAACAAAACTGCTGAAAGGAAAGATACTAATAAACCATTTGTTGAGTTTGTAGAACTCAACCACATCTTGATGGGGATCTTTATCGAAAAGCTCTTCTCCCTCTCTAGTGGAATTTACGTCATGGTTTACTTTGTAAGCTCCACAACCCAATGATATCCCTTCATCATTTGTATGGTTGTATATTTAAAACATAAGTATCCAGCTCAGTGTGAATTTCCTTTATGATTATACACCACCACATTAGTTAAGTATAGTTTAAACAAGAAAGCATACGAAATAATACATGATATAATCTTATTTAAATACATTGATGCTTGAATGCACATCAGTTGGAGATGCTCATCCAGCTAGCTTTTGGGGAAAACTCACGAGTGGAGATGCTCATCTAGCTGAAGACCTCTGTCCGGACCGACCCGACCTGGATACCTGAACCAAAGGGACCTGAAGTGCATAGAACAGACCCGGACCGATAGGCGAGCGGGTAATATAAAGTATATATATATATTATTTTTTTTCACCATAACTTTCCTAAAAATGGATGGACAGTATGGATAAAACACATAGATTGGATAAAATACGTTGATCAGTTCATAAGGAGCCAAATGAAGGGAAAAAATAAATATCAACTTGATAGAAAACTTTTATGACCTACAAAACATTTTTAATGATCAAAATTCATTCAACACAGTTTTCTATAATGTGGTCCACTTGAGATTTCAATATACCTCATTTTTTTGTCTAATAACTTAAAATGATATATAAAAATAGATGGAGGGCATGAATAAAACACATACATCATGGTGGGGCCCACATAGCACAAGACGTCCGGTGGCAAGGGGAGTAACCAGTCAGTCTCCAATATAGTTGTATTGGCCTGGCGTCTGGCCTCCTCGAGCGTCGAGCGCTCCTCAAGCTCCGAGTTGTACGAACGGTTTAAAGGAGATCAAAGTTATATAACCCCACAGTGATGTATTTATTATATCTACGTCGTTCATATATTTTTAGAGATCGTTATAGAGCATTATTCAAGAAATGAATAATATCCAAAGATCATGTGGACCACACTACAAATAGCAGCAGAGAATGATTTTCACTGTTAAACCATTCGTATAGTCCACTTGATAGTTAGATCTATCTTGTTTTTCGTCTCAAGCCTTAATATGAGCTTGCCAAATAGAAGAATGGTTTGGATATAACACACACCCTATGATAAGACCTACAGAACTTGCTAACGTGGATTAAGAATCCTCTGTGCAGCTTGCGTGAAAGGCAAGTAACTTGATTTCGTACACCGCACATTAAAAAGTTTGATAAAAATGCGTATACGGTAGATTGAAAGTTCTTTCATAGTCATGTGGGGCCCACCTTGATGTATATATTTTATCTAAGCCGTTCATCCATTTTGACATATTATTTTTGGCATTGAGCACAAAAAGATAATATATTAAAGGTTGAAGTAGACCACACCACATGAAACAATTTGATTAAATTCATACGATTCAAATCGTACCTAATCCGATTCAACTCAGTTTTCGTGACCGAATCGGACTCGGTTTGGGTTAGGCCGACCATGTATCTGATCTGTCCGAATTAGGTGACCCAGATTCGATCTCGGATTGGATCGGGTTCGGGTCAAGCCTTTGGGATGTCGGATAGGATCGGGTTAGATATAATCCGATCCGATCCGAACCGATTCCCAACTCTATTTGGGAGTGCTACAACATTCAAAATTAGCCACCCATCATCACCCGCATACCATGAATGTATGATTAGCGTGTCCTTTATTATTCCAATTGCAAACAATCATTTGAAGAAATCTCAAAGATCACTATGGGAAGTTCGTCACCCAGCACAGGCCGACAGCTCGGGCATAATGTCTCATACCAACATTTTCAGCTTATGAGACTATAACATTAGGATGTTTAATGGTAACATCTTCACCTAGTTGCCAATCATAATTCAATAAGTGAAACTTGCCATCGCGATGTTATACAAAAATAATCCATCAAATCCACATAATGCAATTATTCCATCAAAGTTACATAGGGCAAATATTTAATCAAAGCCACATAGGGCAGATAGTCATTAAAGAATGTGATAAAAATGGATTATTTCTAAAAGCCACATAGGCACATATGATCCATAAAATGGTACGTTCACAACAAAATTCCATTTAATCCATTAGACAAAAATGGCTACTAGTTTGAGATTCCATTATAATCAATATCAATCAGGTTACATCTTAATTCTGGATATACATAAATAATTGTAGTTTTTCACTAAATGATATGGCAATTCAATCTTCATGAATGATCCACAAGTATGAGAAGACATTCATGTGCAACATATAAGTTTTTATACTAGGTAAATGTTAAGCTTATAACTTTGAGAATCTATTCCAATAACTAAACAAATAATTATAAAATAAACCATCAATTATCAATCAATATATAAAGGAAATTATCACTTAAACTAACATGAAATCCAAAAGCCTAAGGAAAACGGTCATCCGCCTTATGAGTTGAATCACCTACAATGTTATTAGTAAGTGCGTGTGCCCTTAGTATCAAATCATTAAGCTTACATGATTGGTAGATTAGGTGGAACTCGATGTCGACATGATCCTGACCTGATAGGCTCAATTTGGCTCGGTTCACTAAACACTTGAAGAGGTTCGCGATCTAGTGTTGATAAAAAGGAAGATCGAATGATTGGTCCAAGTTCCAACTTGATTCAACTGACAATGTAATGCAGCCTGATCTCAACTCACTTCAACTTGGATGAGGTAATCTACATATAGGAATTTGAAACTTACTCTCCCATAACTCTATAAATCACAATCAAATTAAAATTCTAATCTCAAGGTTCTACTCAAGGAAGGTTTCTCTTATTCAAATATAGGAGATAATTTAAATTCTCATATCTAAGTATGGATTTAAAAGTTAATAAACTTAACCTAATTCAACTTGATCTCCAACCTAACTCAACAACCTACTTATTAAGAAAAAAATTTCTCCTCTCTTTTTCAATATGGGACTATTCCCAAAATACAAAAAATCAAGTTTTAACAAACCTTTATATGTATAATTTATTTAAAATATTTTTTAATCAAAAAATAGAATATATGGCACATGCAATGCATGTGAAAAAAAGAAGAGATAAAGATATCAAGAGGAAAGGGTGAGGGTTACTGTAACGCCCTGGAAAAATCAGTACTTGGGCTCGAGTACTAACTCAACCAGAAATCGCGTAGGATTAATTCCTTTAGAAAATAAGTGTAAGTTAGCTAGCGCAACGCTAGAGTAGCTGGGAAATAGTCCCTGATCACTTTAAATACGTTCTACAAGACCTAAAGCGAGTAGAACCAATGACGCTATAATATTCTAAAACCTCGGATCAAACTCTAAGCCGGTTTGTTCTCAGGACCTCTTTGAAACTTTGTATTGGATTTAGACGGCGCGTTGAAAGTCCGATACCTACAATCTTAGACCGTTATAACTGCCTAGCTGGACTTGACAATCGTTTCGAAAATCAAGTCCAACCGATATTCAGAGGCTATTTCATTGAGCTTGGAGTGAAGAGAGTGAGAATAGGGTTAGATTTGGAATTTGAAATTCAAATCTGGCACACGACTTGACGCGTTATTATTAAGCGTTCTGACCGTCAAAATTCAGTCAAATTACACCCTTGGATCAGGAAAAATTTCTATTTCATATCATGAGACTTGTTGACTTGATCTACGTGCGATGACCGCTGAACTGAAACTAGACGCCACGTGCGATCTACGAACACTACTGGTCTGAAAATGGGATGTGAGCGACATCCGACGTGCATGAACTTAAGTCCGATCGCGTTCGGCCAGGGGACCTCCAAAAATGTCTTTTTGGACCGAAACAGCCCCGATTTGGTCAAGCATCAAGTGAACATTGTTCCCAAGCCTATTTTGGGCATGTTTTAGGTTATAAAAGGGGCTTAAACCCTCACTTCTCTCATCCATCCGAATTTGCTAGAAACCCTAGCTGGTGTGAGAGAAAAGGTGAGAGATTGTGAGAGAGACTGGGAGAGAATTTCCTGCTGATTGCACTATGTGTTGCACGTGCTTAAGCAACGCACCTCAATCACTTTTTCGGCGATTACACCGCATTTCTAAGTAAGAAAAGACCCTAAATACTTGCTGATTTGAGGTTCCGTCATTTTCATAGCGAAGTAGCTTACAGATCTTGTATGTTAGGTTCCCGGTTCGCCGTAGATGAAGCGTATATACTTCGTTCGAATCAATACGCTCCTAGGATAAAAGGTGTGGATTTTAGACGCTTTGATTGACTGTTTTCAACGCTTTCAATGTCGTTTAATAGTAGATTATCGACGGCAACGCCGTTTGACATGTACAACATGGTGTCCGTTTCCTGTTTCGTAAGCAGATGAAAAATATGAGATTTAGGGCATTTTAGTCATTTGTAGGGAATACTGTTTTCGTCCATATTTTGCTGATGTGATTGACATGGGTTCTTGTCGCATTAGGATACTAGGAATGCGTACATAATTAGTTTGGCAAAGAGATTCGCCTAAATGCGCACTTTGAGTCGACATACTATATGTAGACTTAAGTGTGTAGTTAAGTGTTTGTATAAATGCTTGTATTAGTATGTATTGAATTAAATGGTGTTATGAATTAGTTTGAGATTGAATTCTCAAATAATATACTGATGTAAATGACTTCTTACATGTTAGCTATATGCATGATTTCATTATATGTATGAAATGCATGTGTTAGATGATTTACTTAAGTTGTATGTTATAACATGTGTTAATATGCTCACATTGTTGTATTTCATTTTCATTACTCTTACATGATTGCTGATGTGAATTCATAAATGTTTGGGACTATACCTAGTCCAGACAGTCGATAACTGAGTAAATTCGTGGTTGGCTTATCTTTGCCACGAACGACGCATCGATGAACGCGAGCTGTGTTTTGGAGTTGACGGTAGTGGTTAGGTCACACGAGGTATTTTATGCACTTCATGTCGTTCGACTTGAGATGCGCTCGTGCTAGTCGAGCCCGTCAAGTAACCCGACTGGCCATTGTATGTTAACCCTGTATGAGTCATAACTACTTGAACCTAGGATACTGAACTTACCATTGTAAACCCTGTCAACCATGGTACCTTGATCCATAAAGACTCATGAGCCGGGCAGGTGGTATGGGACACCGTGGTCGAGCTGTCGGCCTACGTTGGGGCCACAAACCTCCCCGTAGTGATCAGTGAGCACTTATGACTCGTGAGCAGATTATGGTGGTATGGGACACTATATTCTTGCTGTCGGCCTACACTGATCAGGCGACGAGTCCTTTGTAGTGACCGCGAGTGTATTCTGAGTCTACGGGAGGCGACGACCCTTCCGTAGCAGTGAGAGTACAGTAGGCCTGTATTGATAAAGTGATGGGGGAGCGGTGCAACGAGTGCGAGCAACAGCCCTGGCAGCCCTTGCAGTGACCTACAAAATATACATCGTATGAGATTACTAGGAGTGACGACCCTAGACAGGATCTGTATTGGGATTGATATAAGGGAAGTACCTTAGTTTCTCAATATTGTTGTATGAAAAGGACTAATAATAACTTGGTAATCATATCAACATCACATTGCATGTGCTTGGAAGATGTGGAGCACTGAGCGGTACGCAAGCATGCCGCGGACACAGATGGTGCCGTATGAGGGAGAATGTCGGTGAGGGCATCCATCATGTCATGTCATATTGCATTAACAACAGTATTAGGAATGTTTGATTTACTACTTTACTATTATCGCATGATTGATTTGAGAACATGCTAATCCTTGCTCTATTATTCCACTGAGTTAGCTACTCACTCCCACGTTACGGGATGGTGTTTGCAACACCCACCAGACCCTGTCTTAGATGCAGGTGAGGCGGCGATTCAGGAGGCAGAGCCGGACTATGATGAGGACCAGGACTAGTTCTCATATATACAGTAGCACGACGGCTTTGCTTAGGTAGCCTGGATCGGCGGGACTTCTCAGTGCGACTACTTTTGACATTTTGATTTTGCTTATTTACATGTATATGAGATTCAAAGATGTATTCATACTTTGGAGAGAGTTGAGATCTATTTTGTTTTCCATACAGTGATATGTATATCTTTTAGTCATCCGCTTGCTTTTATCACTGAATCTGGAGTATGAATTGCAGTTTTGGTATACTTTTACTCATGTGGATGCTTTAACTCAGACAACATTGAATCATAACCATTTTTGTTGCATAAGTGACGGTCTGGAACTCGGGAGTTGGGTTTATACACGACCCTCGATTTTCAGGGTGTTACAGTTACCCATGGAAGAGGCATGAGAGGGTTGTGCACAAGGAGAGGAGAGTTTGTCCTAATAAAAACCAAAGTTCCATAAAATCTATCCTGATTTCTCTAGGACATCCCCTTTGTCTATAAATGGCGTGAGATCATGTTAGAATATGACCTTAAAAGTTATGTAGATTTAAAATTTTGAAAATACCACACTACAAGAAAGAGTGAATATAGAAAAATATATGTATGCATTTTCCATACTTCTTGTTAGAATTGGCCTAATAAGCAAGGTAGATAGCATATAAACATTACAATGACCCTAAGATGGTTTGAATTATGGGTGTTGCAAATCCTTTTTTTTTTCTTCTTATATGGTATGCTTGAGTTTCCAATGTACTATTTTTTGGAGTGTCATAATAACATGAGCTGGTGTAATAGTTGGAAGCCTTTTGTGGCACATGCTATGTTATCATTCACCTTGGTATGGCATATAGATAAAATAGAAATATGAGAGCGAGTTACTCCCATGTTACTCGCGTGAAAGGACTGAAAGAATAAAAGTACCTCTAGTTGAAGGGTTAAACAAAACTCCTTGTCTCTTTTAAATTAAGAAGTTTAAGTCCTTCCTAATGTTAATTGTATGGGCAAAATTTTGGACAAACACTACTAGTATATATAGTAGAGATATATATTAATGATAATGATATCTTCATTTAATTATTTAGTTTTACAGGTGTATGGGACCATTATTATGCATATTAGCATCCATTACAAGCTTTATATTATCAAATTAAACTTTATATATAGTGTGAACTAACAGTGGGGTGTACTTACAAGCTAACAAAAAAAAATATTATCAAATTACAAATTTATAATTTATGTAAAATAAAAAAATAAATAAATAATATTAAGGACATGCTAAAGCACGTGTGATCACACCATCTTTTATAAAGTATTATTCACCCATTACTAAAGTAATTGAGACTGCTAACAGGTTCAGGTAAATAGCTTTTAGGATACGACGAGTCTGAATATGATTTTGCATTCAATACGTATGAAGAAACCATTAATGAAACTTTGTGTACATAATTTGCCATTAGATAAAAATTTAAAGAAAAAATCACATATTATATAGAAGATTATAAAGGAAGTAGCTGGCTTACACCACTACACTGGTCTATTTTTTGAGAATTTGCTGGCTAAGGTTTGTATTGAACCTTACTGACTTGATCAGAGATCACTTGAACTTTTCTTGTTGGGTCATATGAGAAAGTGATTCGAGTGCTTGGTGATGGTCCAATAAACCACCCAAGCACTATTTATATAGGCTAGGATTGCTGGACGTTTTGGTCCAGGGCCATAACTCCGCATGACTGTTTCTAGCTGTTGGTGAGAAACTTGCCTTTATTTGGTAGTTTCCGACCATTTGCATGTGGAAAAACCAACTACAAGCTGGTCGATTTTACCCACAACATTCCAGTCACCTAACCCATAGCCACTGTCGCACCACGACCCACACTCGTCTCGCATTAGTTTGTCGTGTGCAGTGCAAAGTGCGTCACTAGCGCATCTACAGCCATATTGCCTCACATGCCCATGCATGCTCGCAACGATCCTAAGACTGTGTGCGCGTGTGTTCCAGTTCACACTCTAACATGCAAGTCTCGGTACTCTATAAATTCATAAAACAAATAATAACGTACTCAACACCTTACTTATAAACACAAGTTTTTCTTCTCTCCTTTGGATACGAGAATATTTCCAAAAATCACAAATTTTAACAAACATTTTATATATATATCAAATATTTTTCACAACAGCATTAGGCCATTCTAGCTGAGAGCTTCGTTATAAAAATTGGACACAAAAAAATCATGATAATCCAATCATCACGTGGGTCACTATAAAAACAATAAACAACCTTAAAACCTTCAAATTCGCTTTGTGTTCCGTCATCAAGTTGCTTTGTTTTTTCTTTTATTTTTTTTTGGTTAGTACACACCCATGTGGGTACACACACACCATGTCATCAAGTTGCTTAATTTTGGGGTGTCTAACTTTTCCTAGTGGACCACGCGGATGGTACACACACCGTGGTAGATCCACGTGTCTACAACTATTTGTACATAAGACTAGGGCAAAAGGGTCAATTGCTAAAAAATGACGATGCTAATTGCTGGTGTTTTCTTGAATTTTGAATTTGAAACTGATCTTAGAATGCCCCAAGGAGTCATATATAATTCTAAAATTCCTTAAGTACCCTCTCCTCTTTTCTTAATTTTACAAAGGGCTACATTCATGGTTTCACATTAGCCTATAAAACACCGTTCCATGGTTCGCGGGAGGTAACACTATATCCTCTATGCTATTATTTTTAGGCATCCATACCAAGGGAAAGGATGGCGTATTAAAATGGGAATTATTTCGTACTCGTCCTGAGGACTGGCACACGCTACTCGAATTTTCGGTTTCTAAAAGTGGGGCTCTTGGCTCAGTGATCGAAACCGCTAATCTGTTGGACCCCACCTAAGATGGAATATAGCTTGTAAACCTCCTAGATCGGACGGTCCAGACTTTTCTAGTTGTGGCTTGCAAATAGACAGCTGAGAAAAACAGATATGGCCCACGTTCAACTAATTGGAATTAGCTAGGGTAAAGATATTTTGTACGTGATTCGAATTCAATGGGGCCCAGCAGACCAATGGTCTGGATTTGAATAGACCCCAGATGAACAAACAATATTCTCGAGTCAAGAATCATATGAATCTACGAACTAAATTATGAGGCATGGCCCGGTACGATGCTCGTACACAAATAGCATATTAATTTCGGCCAACAGGAGCCACTCACCTCCCATCAACCTAAACCGTCGATCGCATGCTCTAGCACTTTGTCCATCAGATTATCCTAAACGTTCAATGAAAGTGAGCCACTACAGCCAACAATCCACATACTCCAGGAGCCAAATCGGACGGTTGGGATCGTCGGATGGGGAAATTTCAGGATTTATATCCGCATCCTCCATAGGCCCACCATAATTGCGTCACCCATTGGTGGGCCCCACAATCTTGCTGGGCCAAAGAAACCCATGCTTATTCATTGAATATCCTCCTTAAAATGAGTGAGGTGACGAAACAGGTGATGGTGATGGAATGGTTGAGTAAGAGCGCAATTACGGAGCGAGGTGTATTAGAAAATGGCAACAATTTGGACGGTCAGATGCAAACATATGGTGGGCCATCCATTATCTACAATTACAAATTTACAATCATATGATGCAAAAGACACGAGAAGAGGTGATTGTAGTTCAACAGCACCTTTCACGAGAGAGAGAGAGAGAGAGAGAGAGAGGCATTATTAAAGGTAGGTGTGGGGCTCATAAGTCTTGGGAGTGGCAAACTTGAAGCAGGTGTATTTGTGATGGGCCGTCAACCTTGCTGCGACAAGCTGGGCGTGAAGAAGGGGCCATGGACAGCCGAGGAAGACAAGAAGCTCATCAACTTCATCCTCACCAATGGCCAATGTTGTTGGCGGGCCGTGCCTAAGCTCGCCGGTCTCCTCCGATGCGGTAAGAGCTGTAGGCTTAGGTGGACTAATTATCTTAGACCCGATCTCAAAAGGGGCCTCTTGACAGAAGACGAGGAGAAGCTTGTCATAGATCTCCATGCCCGCCTTGGAAATAGGTATAATTCAACTCCCACCTTTATCATAATTCATCTATATTCATTTCTTACACTCAACTATCAATTCATCAATCTAAATAACATATAGTCTTTAATTATTGACAGCCAAACACTCAAATTTGAAAGTGAATGAACAAAGCCGCTTTAAAACTTTAAGTTTGATTGTTATGTAGGCTTTTTTAATTTTAAATCGTTATAGTTATAACCTTAAACATTCGATATACATGTCCTTTGGCATAGATGGTCGAAGATTGCTGCAAAATTGCCTGGAAGGACTGATAATGAAATAAAGAACCATTGGAACACCCACATCAAGAAAAAGCTCACTAAGATGGGCATTGACCCTGTGACTCATAAGCCGCTGCATCAACAAGCTAACCATATTGCCCAACCTGCCGTTGGCCCACCGCAATCAACCGTTCATCAGTCACTATCTTCGGCATTAAGGCCACTTGAGAATTGTTTGAGCGATGAGTTGCGGTCTTCCGACAACACCAGCAGCGATGAAGATCCACTAATGAGTTGCTTGTGGGGGGAGGAAGTCCAGCTGATCGACGCGTCGTGGAAGTTTCCGAGCTCCGACGGTTATTTTAATAATACTGTGGCGTCTTTCTGGGAGGAGAATTGTGAATGGTTCTCGGATTGCCATGAATTTAGGATTGCGGACTTGGGTTTGGAGAGCATTGGTAATCCTGACATGACTGGGAAGGGCTAATATGCGCCGTGGGAATGTTTTATGCCAGATGCTATACATGATTGGGGTTATTCCCTTTTTTTTTTTGTGTATATTTTCTTTTATTTAAGTTATTGGTTGTGCCGCCATTACAGATAGTCGTACCATCAGCTGTGTATTGATATTGACATTGTGTCCCGCTGTGTGTGTGGATAGGCCTGATTTTCATATTAAGTGACCATAATGGTCTGACCCACTTTATATACGCATAGCATATTGTACATATGTGACACTATGGCACCATGTGTCTGATAATTTCTCCACTGAAACTTGTCCATTAATCACCGCTGGTTTTGGGCTTTGTGGGCCCGTAGTGATGTTTGGGTTTTATTTATCTATGTTGTCTGTTCATTTTTTTCAAATTATTTTAAAATATGAACCTAAAAATGAGGCAAATCCAAGCCTTAATGGATTATAAAGTGGGGATTGAACTCCCATCGTTAAAAATTTATTTTTGATCAAGTTGATTTTTGTTTCTTCCTTTCATTCATGTCTACATGACCTTATGAGTAAGTTGGATAAAAAAATAAATATCACTAGCCCCTGGGAAGGTTTCAACAGTAGGTGTCAACGTGGTCCAAATGAGCTTAAACCCTAAAATAATCCGGAAAAAATGAATGGACGGCCTAAAGTAAACCCATACATTACTCACGGAGCCCCTGCCTAGACGGATGATTGTCCAGCAGGGAAAGACGCAATCTGCTTCGTGGCATCGGAAGATTTGAAACTCCGAAGGCACCATCTGCAGTCACTCGAAGCCAGACGCGGGTTTCCCGCTGACCCCTTGCTCAGAGATGTTCCCACCGTAGGAAGCTAGGTGGGGTCCACCGTGATGTTTTGAAAAATCCACTCCGTCCACCCATTTTGCCAGCTCATCTTAGCCCAACAATGAGGCAGATCAAAGCTCTAAGTGTGCCACATGACATGAAAAAAGGGGGAGGAAAATGCCTTTGTTGAAACCTTCCCAGGATTCATCCTGACGTTTATATGCCATCCAAACCGTTCATAAGGTCATTTCCATTGAATTGAACTGAAAACACAAAAAATTAGCCAGATGAATGTTTCAACGCTGGGTACTCAATCCCCGCTGTTTTCTGTCACGTGGCCCACTTGAGTTTTGGTTATGTCTCATTTGTAGCTGTCTTAAAATAGACGGGCAAAACCAGTGGACGGGATGGATTTCTCACAAGCATCACTGTGGTCCCACCTATCTTCCGACCGAAGGAAGGCATGCCCACGTCCGTCGGGGGAATGTCCCCACCAACTCAGCTGAAGAGCCGAAGACGTTACGTCACCTAATCAAATCCATGTTTTTCGGTGTTATTGTATAAATAAAAGCAAGCAATCATAAAAAGGAAAGGGCAATAGCCTTGAAGCCTCGGATGCATTGTCACTGCGGTATTATTGTAATTGTATATTATTTATTGAAAATCAATGGGAGATGTTTTATTTATTGGGCCCCACTACTGTGCATCCACCGCAATCTTGTACCGTCCGTCTGCGTTGAATTTAAAGCGGCATCCCCAAAAAGGCCGGGGTCATGCAATTTGAGCAATTTCAATTCGAGTTAGTGCATGCCATGTACAGTCTCCCGGTGCCTGCGTATCAACCATAAGTCTGGCAGAGTATTAAATAACTCCCCCGAGAGAGAGAGAGAGAGAGAGAGAGAGAGAGAGAGAGAGAGAGATTTGCACATTTGTTAATTCAGTTTTACTTATTTAAAAAGCAAATGGCCCTAGCAGAATTAGATCACCGCGCAATACTCAAAACCATTTTTAGGTTGGGATTATTTGATACTCTGGCTGTCATATGACTTGATATGCAGGTGCTTGCAAATGGTGCATTTGGCATATATTAACCTAAGGTAATCTAATTAATTCACTCTAGTTGAGTTACAGTGCAGAAATCAGGTAGGTTGAACAATCCTAACCTCTGATTCACAGATACCTTACAAAAAAAAAAAAAAAAAAAGACCATTAGATTTTTTTTATCTTCACCATTCAATTAATGTCGAAATAAAAGCAGTTTTGAGTTATGATATTCCTAAACACTGATACCCATCATTTGGACAGTTCCACTTGAATTATTTGTATGCAACATTAAGAAACTTCGGAGTAATTTCTCACTGCTTGCAAATCACCATCACACTGCCTCAGTATTATTAGATATTTAAACAGAGTGTGATAGCTGAAACGCATGCACCCAGAAACCCTGTAGGTGTCACATATTAACTCAAATTAGACTGTCTAGATTGCATAGATAGTTCATTATCCAAAAGGTAGATTGGTTGACTGATCCTTTTCTTAGATTAACATAATTTCATAATATTTGCACCATTTTAGATTGATTAATCATGAAATTTAGTGATATTTGGTCCAACCAAATCGACCCTTATAAAAAAGAAATATGATCCCTAAAATGAGTTTAACTCAATTGTAGGCATCAACCAAACAGGCCCCCAAAGAATAAAAATCTATTTGTAGTCGTATTTGCATCGTACGATGAGTGCATTTTCCACGATTACGACAATTCCTGGACTTTGGATTTTACAAATGATAAAGTTTGATGTTTGGCAATGAAACTGTAGACCCATGGAAATTTCTCCAATTCATTTCTCCTGTTTGGCCACAACTTTTCACTGAAGAACTTGTTAGATTTTCAAGAGCCCGATTTGTGGCTACGATTAATGATCTGTGTGTTTAGGGCATGCTCCATTCGCTTTGGACGGCTAGGATGCACTATCAAGGCGAAGTTTGAGCTAGGGGTCCTCCTTGTTAGGGCCCTGAGCATGACCTAACGTGGGTCCTACAGTGGACATGCGCCCTCATTCAAGAATCAAGCTTCCCCACACGTTAAGGTGGGTCACAGTGTCCGTTGAATGTAGGGTGTAGGTCATGTTTTCTGTCCATTCACACTGTCCGTCGAGTACAAGCCTTAGTCTTTATTCTAGATGTCTGTTTTAATCATACAAATGGCCCACCTGATGAGAGAACCGACCTGATTTTTTACAATGGCATCTTGACAGTAGGCCCCACCTGGTGAATGGCAAGGATCTCATATGTGACACGGAGATGCCGAGGGATGAGAGAGAGAGAGAGAGAGTGTTGCCTCATACATGCTTTACACTTGGAAATTAGGAACACGAGCAAGATCGAAGCTGCTCATTAGATGATCCCTACCGTACAAAGACTATGTCTCTAAATCAGGTCCATCTTATCTGTTCTCTCGGCAGCCCATAATCGATATAGAATTCAGGTCAATGATCAATTAACCATAAACTGTGATTTTTTTGGGTGCAATTTCAACCTCTTATCTGATGATCATATCAGCCAAAATTTTGTGTGGGGATCTCCTGATGAGCGGTTCAGATCTCACACACATGTTCTTTATTTCACATGTGTGGAACCTGCACGCCCTAAGAATGAAGGCCCAAAGATAGAATTGCACACACAACTTCACAATTTTTCTTTGCGCTGTAACAAGTGACTCGTTTCTGATGGTTTGATCCTCTATCGCTGACGTAGGTTAAGCTTGACCTACAATACTTATTTAAAAATCTATAAATTGTATTTAAATACAGCTAAGCTTTTAATGTAGAGAAACGATATAGTAGGCTCAGTGCATGGAAACCTTTCCATACACCTAGTTGCATTTTGATTTGTAGGTATTCATCTCCCCAATCTAGACCATCCATCAGATTCAGTCCACTCTTCCTACAATATCAAACTGTAGCAATTGTTCGTGTGAAAATCCTTGCTCAATTTATATTCCTTAGAGGGTGTTTGTCTTGTAGAGGTGTAAGAGAAAAAAACAAACACCCCTTAAATGATACTGTCAATCTACTTTTGCATGGGACTGACTTTAAACTTTGAACCCAATCTAATGAACCGTCATTAAGTCCAGATACTAGATGACTTCTCTTCCATTGAGGACTCGTTTGCATTTTTTTCACGGCATTATTATGAAATTCTCAAATTCAAACCATGACATCATTATACTTTAGTGATGATTTTGATATTAAAGGTCAGTTTGAATTACCAATTACATTAATAATGTAGTATGAAATAACGTATTATAATTTTACTAAAATTGTCAGTAGAATTTAAAAATATAGGTAAAAATATTTATAATCATTACACTTTTATTCATATTATAAGAACATGTTTGGGAGTAGATTTGAAATCCTTTGGTTGTATTTGGCCCTTTGAATTCAAAATCCTCCCCTGTAATCCAAAAGTAGTCATGCCTAGTATATTTATAGGAATTTGAATTTAATTACTAAATCAACTTTAATATAATTTGTGTATGTGCGCAATGTTTAATATAATAGTTGTAATAAGCTTGTTGAAATATATATTTTACTCAAAAATGATGAAATTCCAAGTCTTAGATGGGCCATAAGTATAAGATCACATTGGAGTGACTAACCAATGATTTTTAACCATTGATTTACATGGATAATGTCTGAACAGTGTAGATCATCATATGAAACTAATTAGTGCTGCAATTGTGAATCTAACTGCCTTGTGGGCCATATGCATGATAAATTAATAGTCTAGCGACGCACATGTTATATATGCAACTTTTGAATGAATTTTAAACGTAATCTAAGCTTTCACCTTAAATTTCAAATCTCCTCTTTGCTGGGATTTGGGATTTGAAGCCCATGCCAAACATACCTGAAATCCTCTCAAACCCCCCAAATTCAAGGTCCCAAACGACCCTTAAGAACCCAAAAAATCATATGCTGCCAGTACCATCCACCAACCATATGATTGAGTCATCCAACTTTTAGGATGTCCCATCACGGTGATAGAACAATCCTATACGGATTGGATGCCATGCACAAGTCACAGGAATCCATACCCAACTGTAGGGGCGGTTCCTCTACAGGACTCCACATTTTTTTCCTGTATGTTGAAATAATTGTGGGCTGCCGAATGCCACGTGGCACTGTCTAATATTCTAAAGTGAAAAAAAAATAATTGGACGACGAAAGTTATTGAGTAGAAATTGAGCAGATAAGCCGTCCAATTGTCAAATGCTTATGTTGAAAGAAATGTGCATCATCAAAACGTCGGCACTGAATTATAATTATTAATTGGTAAATGATCCAGTGGTCTCAATGTTGGAAGATTTTCCATGCACTTGATCGCGTTTTTACTGATTAACTTCTATACAACCTCTCTGGAACTTTTGTTGTGTCCACCACATCCTTTTTCCCACACCAATCGAACGGTCTGGATCATTGGCTTCTTATCTAAACCGTCCATTAGGTCCAATCCTCCCTCTGCTATTAGGAAAAATTCACAGCAAATCAATGATCCTAAACACACATGCTTGTTTCATTACATGGGAATGATTTTTACATGGCAGCCTATGGAGAGTGAAGTAGGCCAAATGGGCGGTCTAGATACGTGATGTAGATGCCACTGAGTTTAAGGGCCCGTTTGGGCGGTGGGATCAGAAGGGATTAGGTGGGATGGGATTCAAAAAACATAATTATTACCCATGGCAGGGATTGTCCACCCATTGATTAATGTCATGCTTTGTTAGTAATACGGTGGTACATTGAATGGATATACCCACCATCATTTGAAATTATTGAGAATAATAAACATGTGTTATATCTAAACTGTTTATTTGTTTTGTAACCTCATTTTATAGCATGGGCCAAAAAATGAGGTAGATCCAAAACTTATGTGGCCTCAAAGAAGTTTTCAACGGTAGGTATTCAATCCCCATTGCTTTCTATGGTGGGGTCCACTTGAGCTTTAGATTTACCTCATTTTTTAGCCCATGCTTTAAAATAATCTCGAAAAATGGGTGGACAGTGTGGATATAGCTTACACATCATGGTGAGACCTACACAACTTGCTAACATTGAGTGAAATAGGCATAGACCCAATGCAATTCCATCTAATCTAATTCCAACCTTTTCCATTCTTCCCAAACAGGGAGTGGAAATGGCACAAGACCAAATGAATCCCATCCCACCTAATCCCTTCTAATCCCACCGCCCAAACACGCCTTAGATGTAACTGGGTGAACAGTAAGGCTTTTATACGTTGAGCTTACTGGAACATTTCTCAATGAGGAGTGCAAAAAATTGTTGGGGAATTTTGACCTGCGGAATCAAACAAATCTAGATCTATGCTAGCAATTCAATGGCACCAAGCACACACAAGAGAACTCAGATTTAATGTGAAAAACTCTTGCGAGAAAAAATCACGGCACAAAGAGACAGATCTCCACTATAAAAACAGAAATTACAAAGAGAGAGAACTTACCCAATTCGAATAATCTCGAATCTTACCCTTGCTACACCATTTAATTTCCCTGGAACCCATTTAGAAAGCCTTAGAATTCTTTCCCATACCCTAGGAACACCTATTTATAGTTTAGGCAACTTCCCCTTTCGTTCCTTGGGAAAGGCCGACTCAAAATTCGCAGTCCACATCAGATTCAGAAATGAATTTGTTTAACTACAATTGGTCTAGCAAACTTCTCGACTGGTCAAAGGACCCTTACAACCGGTTGTGCATAGGCCACGACCGGTCGAGCACCTCGGACCAAAAAAATACTGCTCGTTAGATTTTGAGTCGTGCACTGCTCGACTGGTCAAACAGAGTCCTACGACTGGTCGAAGGACCCCACAACCGGTCGAGCAACACCATAATCAGATTTAAGACATTTCCTAACAATTTTCACCATGTCTTCAATCTTTAACCGTGTAGCTCCTTGACCTCTTTTCTTATCTCTGCATCACATCATAGCTTCTCATGCATACTTCGTCCTTCTTTTACGTCATCGCCAAGCCCAGAAAAGTTACACAGAACTTGAACTTCTCTACAGGAACGATCTAGGTGAGCATGTCTGTCGGATGAAAATCCACAAGCTCAACCACCTTTACTCCTGTTTTCTTAAAAGAAAAGACTTAGTCTTCTTACCATCTCATTGCTACCCAATATTGCTTGTCAGAGTACTTGCTCACAATACTAATAGCCTGTGAAATAACCTGTTTAATCTAAACCCTGGCATACATTGCCAACCGCATTCGAATAAGGCTCATGAGATATCCTGTTTTTCCTCATCTGTTTTGGGACAAATCCTGAGAAAAACTTGAGAAGAGATACGTAGGGAACGCTCTCCGGCTTTACCCGGGCCATCACATCCTTGATCAATACCTACATACAAGGTATTTCTCTTGTGATTACCAAAGTCTACTCCTCCTTCAGGCTCAATGCTAAGAACCATATTTGCAGGCCCCAATCCTTCATTCATGAAGGAATCAAACCACTGCCTAGGAAATAGGTCGAACCACGACCTCCTGCAAAGTCTTTTCTCAGCCCCTTTAACTTCGAACCGCTCTATTTTCTTCATGTAGATCTACTCTTCACTTTCTCTTACAGAAGTGCAGACTCCACATCCATCCTTTTAGCTCAAGATCACATTGGCCAACCATTGTCAATCACAAATTTAATAGACACCTACTATACCGTCGGCGCGAATATCTATGAGAAGTTGATCCCTTCTCTCTGAGCATAACCCTTCGCTACCAACCTCGCTCTATATTTATGTTGTATCCTCCTGAAGATCCACCTACATCCACCGCTCTCCGGTCTACTAGAAGCTCTACCCGATCCCATATGTCGGTCTGGTACAACGAATCCATCACATCATCCATAGTCACCTTTCACTTCTCAACATCAGGCTCACCTAGAGCCATCTGAATAGAAGATGAATCCCCTACGATATTGGAGTCGTCCATGTACCTCGCCGATATCATGCGATCATGCTATGTGATTCTTCTTACAGGTGGCTATTTCACCTACCCTGTATCCTTGTCCACACGTCTCAGCCTTCTTGCCCTGCTCGCTCATGTAGTCATGCCCCACATGTCACACACGTGCAGAGGTGGAATCCGCTACATCCACTACAGCTCCACCTTTTGAAGTGCTCCTGATCAACCTGTATAAGTTATCGAGTCGTTACACTTTCATGATTACCCGTGCCCCCTTAGATATTTTAGGAGTACCATAAATACTTGTAAACTTGCATCCTTTTACCTCAAGTATACCAAGAAAAATCAGATTCTACTTCAAATCAAGAACGTGCCTCACATCTGTCAAGATACGCTCCACCCCATCAAACATCTTGATGCGCACAGAACCAACAGCCACAACATTACAGGCAATGTCATTGCCCATAAATACCTATCCACCATCACACTCCCTGTAGCAGATGAACCAACTCCAATGAGGAGTTATGTGAAAAGATTTTCCTGTGTCTAGCATCCACTCGTCTTTACGATCATCGTATGATCGTCTGAGTGAAGACACAAATAAAACATCACCATCACATCCATCTGACGTGACAACGTTGACTTCCTTGCATGAAGCCTCAAAATCTTCCCACTTCGATTTAAGATTTTCACAATCCTTCTTCACATGTCCTTTCTTCCCACAGTTCCAGCATTTTACCTTTTCTTTGCCCTTTCCCTTGGATTTGGATCTAGAACCTAAAGAACTTGTACCTTGTCCAGAATTCCTACTCACTAAAAACAGTGCATCAGAAGATGTCCCCATGTCGCTATTTAGCTGTCTCATAGCCTTCCCTTGAAGGGCTGAGATAACGGTGTCGAGACTCAAGGTTTTATTCATGCTGCACACAGTGTCCTTTAATGACTCATAAGACGCCGGAAGAGAATTCAGCTACATACATGCTTGTTCTTCATCTTCATTACTTCCTCCATATCCAGTGATTTACAAACTAATTTATTAAAGTTGCTGATGTGAGCCTCCAGATCTCCACCCTCTTTCATCTTGAAGTTATACCACTGCCGCTTCAAGTGTAAATGATTTTCAGAGAATTTTTTTACATAAACATCCTCTAACTTCACCCATAACTTAGTCGCAGTTTTCTCCCTCATGACATTGTAGAAAACCTCATCTGTGAGATATAAACAGATCGATGATAAGGCCATCTTATCAAGAGCATTCCACTCAGCATCAGTCATAGTAGACTTTCGCTCCTCAAGAGCACCATCTTCGCCTTGCTTGATTAAGGAACTCATCATCTTGATTTTTCATAACTCAAAATTATTTTTCCCTGAGTACTTCTCAATCTCATACTTAGCGCTCGCCATTATTACTAATCCCTCATATTCAGATTTGTGCCCCAACGATCGCTCTGATACCAGTTGTTGGGAAATTTTGACCTACGGAATCACACAGATCTAGATCTAGGATAGCAATTCAATGACACCAAGCACACATAAGAGAACTCAGATTTAACGTGGAAAACCCTTACGGGAAAAAACCAAGGCACAAAGCGACAGATCTCCACTATGAAAACAGAAATTACAAAGAGAGAAGACTTACCCGATTCGAACAACCTCGAATCTCACCCTTGCTACACCCTTTAATTTCCCTGGAACCCCTTGAAAGCCTTAAAATTCTTTTCAATACCCTAGAAAAACCTTAGGAACACCTATTTATAGTTTAGGTAACTTCTCCTTTCGCACCTTATGAAAGGCCCACTCAAAATCCACAGTCCGCATCAGATTCGGAAACGAATCTGCATAACTACGACTGGTCGAAGAACCCCTACAACCGGTTGTGCATAGGCCACGATAGGTCGAACACCTTAGACCAAAAAAATACTGCTCGCTGGACTTTGAGTCGTGCACTGCTCGACTGGTCGAACAGAGTCCTACGACCGGTCAAAGGACCCCACGACCGGTCGAGCAACACCATAATCAGATTTAAGACATCTCCTAACAAAAATACCATAAGAGCCAAATTGTTAAGCACTTTTTTAGTTTGGGTTTTTGTGGTAGTGTGTGGTGTGCTAGAACCAGCTATGCAGCTAAATTCCAACTAAACAACTTGGCCCTTAAGCATCAATATATACAGATACGATGATTGTGATCGTATGTGACCAAGATCTGATCTGATCAATTACCTATTCAGCCACTCACAAATCGTTTTGGAGAATGATCAAGCGATAGTCGGAGAGCAGAGTTCTTCCTCTAAAGATGGGTTCAGCTTTAACTTCCGTACAAAATGACTTTTTATACTTATCTATCGTCAAACTAGAAGTAAATAATCACAGTCGGTCGAGGAGCAACTGTAAAAAAACCTTTCTGAATGAAGAACTGCTTGTATTGAGAACGGTTAAAGTCCAATGTATAGACATAAACTTAAATTACAGTTAAATAAATTACCGCTGCTCCTAAGATAGAGCTAGGCTGAAAAGGTTATGCTAAGATAAGATAAATTTGATTGGATTTGTTAAGTTGGTATGAGACCACTTGTTCTGTAAATTTTCTCTTTTATTTATAAACTTTTCTACAGTGAAGATACTCGCTATTTGTTTTTCCACTTTACTTCAATTGTTATGGTAGTTGAGTCGTTGCCACGTGGATCCTTATCTTTTTGTATTCTTCTAACCATTCCACTTCTCTCGACTACTTTTTGTCCCATGAGCTTCTCAGCTGCATTCTGTTATAAAATGACGTGTGTAGTCAATTCAGTGCAAGTTGTGCTTTTATAAAAAGTGTTTCAAATATCTTTAAAGATCCTCCTATGTGTTATACTCTCTTCGTGTAATAGTACGTGTTATTCCCTGATTGGTTATTTTAGGAATGACCAGAAATATGGTACAACACCAATGATCCTACATCCATGAGTGGATGATTTGGATTGTCTGATTAGTAAGAATTTTTCAAGACCGCCTATGAAGATGACTAGATCAAATGGACGGTCCAAATAGGTGATTTAGATGCCTAGTCGAAATGCAATTGAGTGTATGGGAAGGCTTGCATACACAACCTATTAGACTATTGCTCTAATGACATCTTATCCTACACAATGCTTTCAGACCTATATTATTGTTAGGTTGTAATGTCTTAAATTATTCCATTGAAGTTATAAGACCCTTGGCTGAGGCTTTGAAGATTATGCTTGAGATTGCAATCTTATGAGCTGAACCAATGATTCGGTAATCTAGACCCTTGGACTAATGGAACCCTAAGGGGACGTTTGGCGCATGGTGTTAGATGGGATTAGGTGAGATGGAATTGCATTTGGTCCCGTGCTAATTCTAATTAATGTTTGGGAAGATTGGAAAAGCTTGGAATTAGATTAGATGGAATTACATTGGATCTCGTGCCAATTCCACTCAATGTTAGCAAGTTGTGTAGGTCTCACCATGATGTGTGGGCTATATCCACGCCGTCCACCCATTTTTTGAGATCACTTTAGAGCATGAGCCAAAAAATCAGGTAGATCTAAAGCTCAAGTGGACCCCACATGGAAAGCAGCACTGATTGAATACCTACCGTTGAAACTTCTTTGCGGCCATATAAGTTTTGGATCTGCGTCATTTTTAGGCCCATGACATAAAATGAGGTTACAAAACAGATGAATGGTTTGGATACAACACATATGTGTTATTCTCAATAGTTTCAAATGATGATAGGTATATTCATTCAATATACCACTTAATTACAAACATAGCTTGGAATGAAGCTAATCCCATGGTAACGGAGGACAATCCCTCTCATGTGTAATAATTATGCTTTTTGAATCCCATCCCACCTAATCCTTCCCAGTACCATGTACCAAACACCCCCTAAATGGATGAGCCCATGCAGAAAAAATCTCCCTAATTGGTGTTGTATTTCTCTTGTTAATTGTTGATTTGTAAGCACAAATTGAAATGTTAGGATTACTTTATTGAGAATAGGGATTCAGATGGTTCAGGTCGAGTGGTCTCAGACCCAAACCATTTAAAAGTTGTGTTGGAATTTTGAATTTGTATCCAATTTAATAAAATTTTGGCCAAGTCTAGGTCATGTTATAGCATAAAAATAAATAAATAAATAAAGTGATATATAAAAGAATGTGTATAATAGCACGAGACATGGTAATCATATACATCCATGTAGTATACATGTGGAAACATTCAAACTTGGATATATTTGACTTTTGTTAATTAAGTATATTGTGGGTATTGCTTGTAGTTTAGATAGCCTATAGAATTTGCCCCGAGGAGATCCTTTTTTTATGATGAAAACTTAGTGGCTACGGCTTACAAATTTATAATTATGAGAAAGTAGTTTTGAAAGTCTCACAATTTCATGGTCCTAAAATGCTTCTTTGACACATAAAGTAAAAACCTTACTGTGACTAGTTCAAGAGAAGAAGAAAGTGCATGTGTCGATCGTCTTTCTTTCTTTATAAAAGTTATATTTTAAGTAAATGTTAATTCTTGCATGCTTAAAAGTAGCTTTGATTTAATTTGTTTTGCTTCTTTCATGCACAAATATTTTTAGAGCCAAATATTGTAAAGTTGGTCTCTAATACTAATGTTTATTTTTTTGGACAAAACACAATATTAGACATTTTAAAAAAATTAAAAAGCATGCCCAAAGCATGTAGTACTACAAACCATCTTGAAATCAATCAAAATAAGATCATCTTCTCCTTTAAGCATGTACTAATACTCCTTTGGCAAATTATTTTGCCTCCAATTGAAACCTCCCTACATGCTTTCTCAATCAAATTAACAACACCTTGATTTTAATATTAACTCCTTTGAATTTGGAGAATGGAACACTGGCACTTCCCCCAAATTTAAATCCATCACTGCCATTGTCCATTATGAAGTTGGGTCTTGAATTTATCTCGTTATTTGATACAATGGAGATAACACTCTCAAAGCTAGAAGTTGGCCCTCAAATTTTCCTAATAATCTTCATATTAGAGGTCTCCTCTAGATCCTCTAAGAAGGCTAACAATTTGTTAAATTCAGTATTATAAAAATCTTACAAAACCTTCCTCAAGCGATCCATGATATGAAAGACTCAAAATCTCCCCTTGGCAATGTTGAATTCAAGTGCTTCATAACTACAAATCGTGTAATAAAATCTAAGGCTCTCAAGATTTTGGTAGATCCTAGCACTCTCAAAATCCCCCTAAGAATTTTGGAGGGAAGCTCAATCCTGGCTTTAGAGTTCTGCTATTTTGACTTAAAGAGTGTTGTATAGTTGTTAATGCTATTCATCTCCTCTTTTACCATCTCTTTGGAGATTATTGGTTAGTTTCCTCTTGTTTCTAGGCTTGTCAAGTCTCCCTTTATTATTTGTGGTTTTTGCATAAGACTTCTATTAAGTCTACATGATTAATGGTTCAGATTGATTAAACCTATTGATCATTGAATTTTTGGACTAAGCATACTGATCGGTGGTGCTCTTGTACTCTGCTATACATCCAGGGTACTTAGGATAGACGTGAACTCTAAAGTATTTCAATGCAGCATGGATTATGCAAAGACATTAACTCTTATAATGTGGACTCTTGGAGGAGTGGACGAGTGGTTATGATGTGTTGACTTACTCTGACCATCTTTTCTAAAAATATGTATCCTAACCTCCTCACCTACACGGTATACAAGAAACCTCCTTTCATCTCAGGTTTTTAGAAATGTGTATGGTACGGAATATCAAGTTTCCTCCTTATTCGCCAAGATCAGACGGTCTTCCCATTTAAGTATAAGATTTAGATTAAGTGTTTTTGCAATTATTTTACTATAATTTTGGCCATGTGCCTCTTGGTTGATTGTAATTAAGCTCTGCGCTTCTCTTGGTTAGTGATAAAATAATTACTTACCTCCCCAGAAGGAAAGAAATAATACTAGTAATAATAATAATAATAATAATAATAATGGCTTACTTAGCCACATGATCAACAAGTAACGTAAAGCCCTTAAAAATGAGTGGGCCTATGCCAAGGCAAATCAAAATCTTGAATAGGATGTACCATACAGGCCAATCCAGACAAGTCATGCATGAACAATCCCCACAAACTTAGGCTTGGCTGGGCCTGTTTCAATGGCTCAGTGGTGGATAAGTTGCGTTTTAACACTAAAATCATGAGTTCGAGTGATCACATTCGGTGGGTGTGTAATAAATTTATTAAAAAAAAAAAAAAAACACCCAGGCCAGCCTATTGACAATAATGCTTGATAATAATGCTTAATGATAGAGAAAGCCATTGGGAAGAAACAATAATTTGGATTGAGTATGATTGGTGAGCACATCGATCAATCCTGATCAACCAATTGTCAAGCCACTTAATGGATGGGCTATTTACAACCATCCGATACGTGGACTTTTTCTGGTGCCTTGCTCTGAACTTCTGTAGACCATACAAGAATAAGGGATGCGTCGGAGAATGATGTGTAGCAGTGGGGCTGGTTGGCCCATTGATGTGTAGCAGGCCTGAGCTGTTGAATGTTTTCAGATATGAAATCTTTGCCGTCCATTCCATCTTAGAGTCCATCTTATCTTTGTATGTAGATCATGTTATGATATAATACTCCTCGCCCATCCTTTTGTCCGAATGACATGAATCACCGTTTTGGTGCATCATATATAAATATGAGAAATGCTCCAGTCCTTTGGGAGCACTATAAGTTATGGTGGTCTTAGTTGCATTGAGAAATTTGGAAAGTTCGACAGGTCAATCTAAACCGTTCATTAAGTATAGAACAAATTTCAATGGCTACCATGTAAATAAAATTGATTGGATGATCCAATCCATCAAGTTTCGGCCTTATTTTTTGTAGCCGTCTTTTTTCCACCTCAAGGATGAGATTGTTAGGATTGCTGAAAGAAGTGACTCTTTATAAATTATAAGCAATCCATGATATGAGTTATCAAACAGATGGATCAAATTGTTGGTTAGACCTATTTTTTTACAAATGATCTTGACCGTCCATATTAGAGGCCATTGACCAAAGGTTGAGATCATCATACTGGTGCGATATTTGCACGGTAGCCCATGAAATTTGCGTTGGACCTAATGGACAGACTCGGACCAATCAGTCGGACTGTCTAAGTGTCCCAATGCAATTAACAGCAATATCAATTATACTGCGGCATCTCCCTATAAAATATTGCAGCTGTACGTTCTTGGCATGCATCATGCTTCAGCACGTGTTTCTTCGCAAATTGGCAAACACGTTAGCTCAATCGCACCGTGATTTGTATCATCCATCTTGTGTACCTCCCCTGCAAATGATCTGTGGCCCAAAATTACATTGATTGAATGGTAGTGACAATGAAGGATGCCCGGATGGTTAGGATTGTTCAATTGGCCATCGATGATGAGGTCCACCAAACGAATGGTTGAGATCACCATGCACTGATGCACAAGACCAAGGGAGTTCCAGTGCTTTGAAGCAAGGTTCTATTGAAAACTTACTCTCAAAGCAGTTATTAACTGGTACTATTATTACCAAATTACTAGAAAAAAGCTCTGGTGCTCTTTAAAGCATTATAACTTATGATGCTCCTAGTTGCATTGGGACACCTAGACAATGCAATCCATTGATCCATGCTGTTCATTAGGTCCGGTACAGGTTTCTTGGGCTACCATGGAAGCATCATTGTTCTGAAAAATGTTAACCATATTATCAATGGCCTTTTAATATGGACGGTTAAGATTGCCTAAAAAAGATCCAATCAATAATTTCATAAATTTATTTGTCAGGGCCATTATAGATTTTATTTTTTATTTTTTTTCTTTTTGTTAGCTTGTTAGTACACACCAACTGTCAGTACATGCACTGTTAGGGCCATTATAGATTGCTTATGATTCTAAAGAATCACTTCTTGGACAATCATAACCATCACATCCATGGCTTGGAAAAGGGATGGCTAAAGAAAATAATGCAAAATCAGGGATGGATTGGATCATCTAATCAGTACGATTTTTGCACGGTCCATGAAATGTGTTCTGCGCTTAATAGACAATTCAGATTGATCGATTGGACTGTCCATGTGAACTGATGCACCTAGCAGCACCATAACTTATATTGGTCTGAAGAACTTTTTCTACTGTTTATATCATCCATACTGCAGCTGGGTCTGACTGAGGCTTTTTAAGACCCAACCCAAGCAGATAGCCGAGGACTTGGTCCCAAGGCTAACCCAGCGTGTTAGCGCAATACAAAGTCCGAAAGTGTCAAAATAAAAGCAGACTGGCATGTCGAACCTCGAGCGTAGACTGGCATGGGCCGGACTCATTACGTGGTGTCAGAACTCATGCTTGTGCCTGCTCGGCACTGGGCTTAGCCCGAACTAGAAGCCACGGTCTGGCCCTTTTAGATTCATCAAAATGAATTGGGTGATGGTATCATTGCCTTTTCAATTGGAAACTAGGTCCCACTGTCTGGCCCAGCACGCCTCATTGGGCTTTCTACATGACTCACCGTGTGTTAGGTACAGGCGTTGATGTTAGGTCCACTGGCCAATTGATGCAGGAAAGGACGGGATGTGGTCAATCACTATTTTCCTCTATCAATAAATGTCTTGAACCAATAAGACATTCTTAAATCTACGAGAGAATTTTCTCAACTCTACGAGGGAGATAACATAAAATTGATAATTTTAATTGACTAAATGAATAAAGAAATAAATTTTTACATTCTTAAATAACTATAAATAATTTTTAAAAATGTAATCAAAGAGTCGTAATCAAATCGTCTAACTTAAAACGTCTACATTTAAAACTAAAAATTCTATGAATTTAGACCTATCAACTTAATTTTTCAACCTAGCGAATAATATTTTGTCGTGTCAACAAATCAATTGGTCTATCTAAACATATAGAAATTAGCCAACAAACAATCTAAATTTTCTAACAGAATTTCAACCCATTGACTAGATGCATTGAATAGTTGAATTGCATTGAATTTTGTCGATTTTTTCCTTGATTTCTTTCAGTCCATGTATGTTAAAATTGTGCTTGATCCTCATCTTACATCATCAACCCTTGGCATGCCGAGGAAAATTGTACGGAGGAGTCGGAAGGCCTATATGTGGCAGGATGATGTATCAATTGGTCCACCCATGGACTGATGTCTTACAATTTAAAAATAAAACCCATCAGACAATCTTATCCATTGCTTAAATGGCAACATATCAGAGATGGTCAAGGTTGTATGATAGTAGTTATTGCTGAAACATAAACCATCCATATTAGGGCCCTGTCTATGGGTGGACATGATTTGTACATTACTCTGCTGGTGGACCCGGTTCCTCCGGCTCAATGGCATCATTTACCATAAAGCCCAGCCTATGGCCGGAAATGGTCATGCCTGGGCCCGATTCTTAGGCCCGTCAGATGGGCCTCTGCTCATCTCGCATGCATCTGACCGTTCATCATATAGGAGAGTGCTCAATTTACCTTCTCCGATGTGCTCCTCTTGGTGAAATGGCTTGGATCCCAATCACTCCAAAGAGTCCAGGCCCAAGCCCAGCCCGTGTGACTGTTAATGTGCACATCGAAGATGTGTGGTGATTAGAAATTTCGATTTGGTGGAGGTGCGATGTCTCAACAAAATGGGATTGGATCGATTGCGTATATCTTATCACTTGTAAAAGGAATGGTTGCTCAGGACAGCAATGGCCCACATTCAATCAGCAAAATCACAAGCCAGTGATAAGAGTTGTCTGATCGCCTGATCTATAGCCTGTAGTAGCATAGCCTGGCAAAGGCCCACCACATCCATGTTCACAATCATTTTGCATGTTTGCCGTCAGTCTGTAAAAACAGAGTAGGGCTGTCAATCTGCTCTTGTTCGACCCAAGAAACAGCTCATCGGCTCATCTTCCCGTGATACCGATCATTTATTCATTCATATGGTGGGCCCATTTTTTATTTGAGAACACCCCTAAATTGCCTTTATCAGATGATCCCAACCGTCCAATTTGGGTCCTGTCAAACTATTGACCATTGCTTGTACCAATTTTCATATGTGGCTACATGAGATGAGAGATAAGGGCAGGAACCATTCCATGAAGTGGCCACTCAGACATTGGATTGGGTTTGAAAATGGGAGTTCCACCTACACCACTGGTTGGGTCAAAAGAGCTTCGCTAAGCCCACACGGACGAGGGAGCCCATCCACACGCGATCTCTTGTGTCAGATCCAAGCCGTCCATAAGATGGGAACCATGATATAGATGCCCTCCACCAAAATTCGGCCCTGTATGCTGATCAATTGAGCTACAGTTTATGAAACGAGTGGATGACTAAAAATGTCAGATTGTGATTTACTTAATGAGTGGACTGGCCTAATTTTGGGATATCCGCATTTACATTGGGACCCACCAGATGGACGGATTGGATCTTACACACGTGTTCCACTTTGGCAGGGAGGGGTATCTAACAGTTAGCAGCGAGATGGTTGATACGCAGGACCCGTGGCATATGTTAACGCAAATTAAACCGTCCAAATTATGGAAACCGTTATGGATAGTTATTAATTTGAAATTAAGATTTTTTTTTTTTTAAAGTCCTTAATGTATTATTCATGGACACTGTTTAGCTGAATTAGGACCATTGTCAAACTGTCCAATAAATGCTATCAATCCAGAACTATGTGTCATCAAATCAGAGATACTTGGTTGGTGGTTCATCAAATTTCGGGGATACAACGTGGATTGTTTTACTTTATTTACATGCCTGCCATGTGTACAAATTTCCAGTACCTGAGTATCAACCTCCGCACTCTTTCAGAGCATCAAAGTTTTCCTCCGAATAAGTACGGCTACTCACGGATCTTTGAGAGGGGTTCGCTAGAATACATTCGGACGTATTGCAATAAGATACGTCCGGACCTTAGCCTCTTACTCTGGGTGATATTCCAACGATCTAAACCGTTTACATAACGTTTCTAATTTTGTACGGCGGACACAAAACAAATAAAAACTAGTGTTTTCAACCTTCGGATAATTTGGCTCTTTTACTTGGAAGATGGACGGTCACGGTAGTCACTGTATAATAAAAGTTTTGAAATATTCAATCTGAGAGTTATTTTATCCATCAACCATCGAAGGAAATCCCTATAATACGAATGGTTTGGATCATTGTAAGAAAAACCCAAATCAAGTTGCTAGATTATCGACCTATCTTATTCCAGTACGTTGGCAAACCTCTCTTTGAGAACGAAGCTCTATGGTTGGCATGTATTCTTTTCGAAAAGCGCATCCATTTAGGCTACACAAAATAATAATTAAACAATTGTGGCTTATCTACTCGGACAGCACCGTTCACCGATACTCCTTTTTGCCGAAACACGACAAGTGGCCCAGCTGTCCGTCATCTGGCTCTGCCACAGGCGATATTCACTCATCGAGCGGACGTAACCGATCCACTGATGACTGATATAAAGAATCCACACGACCGGTGGATTCAAGACCGTTCAATCTGAAGTATTGAACATCCGTACTAGGCCCCACATGATGGATGCAGGATGCTTATCCGAATTGCAGCATACTAAATAAGGATATCAGTGACGTCTCCTCAACTTAGAATTCCTCGGGATTATTAATGTGAAGCAGCGACGGTCCAAAGTATGAGAATCTGTACTCATGCACACATCTACTGTCCACGTGGCACACGTAAACGAAACAAAGACCATCCAAATGGTGGATGCTCACCAAAACTAGGCATGGACCCAAAATATGATTGGAAAGCTTTAACCTCTGCGCAGATCAGCAATTATATGTTGAACTTAGCTAAACCGTCCGGTGTTCAAAGCAGGAATTAGAATACTGAGGATGAAACGTTTATTCAAGTAAACATCTAGTCTTATACACCATCCATCATCAGGCCTACTAAATGGAGGGTTTGGATCGAAGCACGTGCATGCTACATGTATAGTATCTGCGTGCATGTGAAGGGACAGGCAAGTGCAGTGCGCGGTGCATCGGGATTGTTTGTTCGTCCGGTGATTCATTTCCCGAAATAAAATCAGAAAGTAAAGCAAAAGCCGAGCTCGTCAGCAGCAGCGGTAGCGGTGTTTCAAACCACTCTCTTTCCTTTGCCTTCTTTCATCTTCTCATTTCTTGCTTTTCTCAGGTACCTTGATTTCTTTCTTCTCCTACCACCATCATCGTAGATTCTTGCTTGTAGAAACCTTCGTTTTGCACAACATACCAAATGAATGGTTTTCTGGCATTAGCACAGAGTTCCATCGTTTAAATTTGGACTTATGTTTGCTTGAATCAACCGTTCATCACTGTTTATTCAGTATGGCCCACTTTCACTGTGGGAAAGCCACGCCCGTTGTAGGGATCCTGTTCATCTCATCAATGTCCTGAGAAAATGGACGGTCTGAATTGTTTACAACAATGGAAGTATCTGTCGTCAGTCCGAACAGTCTGTTTGGTAGGTTCTGGATTGGGTTGCCTGTGATTCTCAAGTATCACTTTGATCTGATGCTTCTCGACATCCCATCCATGTTTTGGGAAATGTACAGTGATGACAAGAAAAGCAGATGCTTGGAGGGTTAGGATCACCCATCTGTATGATTATTCGAAGGTGGCTCATGAAGAGCGGTCCTGACTGAATAAGCGGTCAAGATTGATTCTTTAGACTGCCCATGTATTGACGTGGGACCAACAAAAGGGAGGATTGGGAAATTTCTTTGATTTCTTTTCTAGTTTGGAAATCCAGTCCAAATTCAATGTTCCAAATACTTTTGATTTGTATGGATTCGACCGTTTGTCAGTAAGTTAATCCTTAATAATGAACGAAAATTATCGCTGTTGAAAAACAGTAATGAAGACTAGTTTTAATTTCCATTCTTAGCAAATTAGTTAACATATGTTCGAGAATTTGCGGACTATAATCCATCAGTATCCTGTTTCAAAAGGATCTTCAATCTTATCAAGGTTGCATGCATTCCGAATAAATAGCTTTGAAATGTCAGCTTTTTTCATTCACATGGTGGACATGACTTACCTCTTTAACAGTGTCTTTTCTATTTAGGTTTGTGAGATATGTTGAATCTAGGGAAGAAAGGGATCCACTACTTGCATAAATTGAATGCTGAAAAGGTCCCAGCAGCCTTGATAGAAAATGGTCAGAATCGTGTTATAGATGCTTCCCTTACTCTTATTCGTGAGAGGGCAAAGCTTAAGGTATGTGCTTTCTTTTATTTCATCTAGAAGACGGTCATTATGTTGATGAATGCCTCTTTCTTTTCAGTGTATGGTGAGTTTGGATTTTCTATACTCTGTTTTCAAGGTTAGAATATTGGTAAAGACACAAGGATCATGGATCGGATGGAGCTTTTTATGTGATTTTTGTTTAGTGTTATTACGTTACATCAATTTGGATTACCAGTTGATGGTGGATTCTGATGTGATTTTGGAGTTGGCTAGTTGCAAATGCAGCTGCATTTTACACTAACCTGTAGTTAGTAAAGAAAACCTTTGATATTCTAGTTTTAATTTGAAATGATTATTGCTTGCCTGCCATTCTTCATGGGACAAAATGTTGGGCAGTCAAGTAACAACATGTTCGTAGGATGAGCGTAGCAGAAATGAGGTTTTTGAGATGGATGAGTGACAAGACAAGGAAGAATAGAGAATCCATTAAAGGGAACTTAGGTGTAGCACCAACAGGAAATAATATGAGGGAAAAAGAACCTGAGGTGATTTGGTCATGTTTAGTGGAGAAAAAGAACTGCACGGGTTAGGAGTGAGTCAGCGTAAGTTGAAGACTGTAAAAGGTAAAGGGAAAGATCTAAAAGGATGTGGATGGAAGTAGTAGGAAAAAACTTGATATAGTCAGTGATATAGTGGAATGGTGTAACAGGATTCATGTACCTAACCCCAATTAGTGGTGATAAGGCTTTGATAATGAAGTGATAAATGATCTGTGATTTTCATACCTGATCATGTGCAGATTAGTCTATTTCAGTTTAGTTATTAATAAAGTTGGGTTTTGATTGTGAGCAAAGCACTTTGAAATCTGGTGTTGAATTTTGTTTCTAGAATTCTAGGTCAATCTTGAGAGGCGAGGAATCGGTGTTAAACATCTCTCATGTGAGGAATTACATAATCCTCCCAGGCCCAACCCTCTGAACAATCATGGCCCATGTTTTTGGTGTGCACATTGTTGATACAATGACCCCATTATGAATGGGCCATGCCCAAAATTCTCTGATGGGAAAATCCTAATGATTCGGTTGCCCGCATATAATCGGTTGAGAAAAGAAGACAGCAGCAGTATATATTTACTGCAAAAAGGCCAAAGATTGGATAGCCGGGATCTTCCAACGATTTTTGGTCATGGTCCATTCACCGTGCAGCACAGCTGATGACCAAAAGCCTACTTGTTTATGGGCTGGGTGCACGAGGATATTCCATTGGAGGATCATATAGTTCCCTAATGAATGCTAATGGACATGAAGTTTCAGTAAAACCTTCTTTTAATTGTTATAGAATCCTGCACACCTCAAAATAGGCTCTGCATGACTCCTGACGCTAGCAGTGTATTGAGAGTCCTGATTACAAATTAATGGAGTGGAATGGTGGAACAGGATTCATGTAGCTGACCCCAATTAGTTGGGAGAAGGCTTAGATGATGATGACGACAACGGCGATGCCCTACTTTGCTTTTGACGTGGACCTGTGTAGTTAGCATATGCCATAAGTTGATTGAATTGTTTGGAGTTTAGGCTATTCCAACTTAAAATTCGTGTACCTTTTGATTTTGCTAACATTCATCTCTTATAAAGGATTTTTTTTCACCGTTCTGTTGTATAATAGACTTTGAATTTGTGATGTTGGTTTTCTTTAGGGAGAGCTTGTGCGGGCTTTAGGAGGTGCAGTTGCATCGACATCACTTCTTGGAGTTCCTCTAGGGCATAATTCATCTTTCCTTCAGGGACCTGCATTTGCTCCTCCCCGCATTAGGGAGGCCATCTGGTGTGGTAGCACAAACTCAAGCACTGAAGAAGGTACAATGAAGTATCTACCAAAGCTAGTTCACTTTCATAAGTGATATTGTTTTTTCCCATTAGCATATTTCCTTTATTGCTTTGAAATCAGTTGGTGCACGTATTCAGATAGTTCCATTATTCTGAAATGTTGAATGATGCTTCTGCAAGATATTGGCTTGTTTTGTTGATATAATCTTTTTACCCAAGAGCTTGATGCTAACATAAACACCATTACGATATTACCACTTTTTGTTAATATAGATTTTTATCCAAGAGCTTGATGCTAATATAAACACTGTTATTCTCATTCTTCTCCTACTTTTTTATTCCCAGAACGTGGGAATATTTAGTAATCAGTGTGGATTAGGGATTTACCCTCCTACCATTTAGGTTTACTGATGAAGATGCCAATGGGCAATAACCAAACTTGCTATTAAGTTCTTAACATCATTGTTCATGCCTCACAATGATTTTTAAGTAAGTAATTGTTACTTGGAAAAAAATAATTAAACACATCTACAGGAAGAGGAGATTATGTGACTTCTTCGCTGAAAGAATAAACGGTTAGGCTTGTGATGTAGCCTAATTTGGAAGTGTTGAATTAAGATAGAGCACTTACCAATTAGAAGATCAAACCTTCAAGATTATCCCACAAAATGGATAATCTCTTCACCTGCAATATACAATAGAGTATATAAAGGAAAAGGATATAAAAGTGGAGTACTGCCACCAAGAAACAACGCTATGGAATCTCACCTCTACATAAATTGCCCATCTCAGGAAAACCAAAGAAACCTCTCTTATTCAATTGAGGATCTCATAATATCCATTCATAATATTGCCATACATGGGCCATGTATATCTAGCCTTCTTCGCAATTCCTCATTAAATGCAAAAATCCTAGTCCTGAAACCCTATTGGCCCAAATAATAACTTTCCTAAATTATCTCAATCCTAATCCTATCAAGACTTGTAACAAAAAGGAAAGCAAATGAGAAACTTAACAAAGAGTTCTAATACTTACAAACTCCAAAATATACTCCACTTGTCCAACCATGTTGACTTTTTGTGTTGTAATTTGCAGAGCATACCCTAAAGAAGCAGCTGCTTGGATTTGTGGGCCCCACAGTCCAACAAATTGTTAATTGGGCCATCTGATTGGATTTGTGGGTCATACAGTCCAATAGGACTGCTGGTACACTACAAAATAACCATTGGAACCTTTGATTTGATGCAGATGGTCAACTAGATCAATCTGGACCCTTAATGTGGTCCCAAACTTCAATGTGGAAGTTGGAATTTGGATGGTCCAGATCTTCAATCTACAGTAGTTTGGACCATTGGGTGGGTCTGGTCTGGACTTGATATGCAACCTGACCTGTAAATGGGCCTGACCACACAATCAGTGATTTCAGGACCTCGATCAGATGATCAAGCAGCCTGGATCCATTAGCTTGTGAAAAGAAGAGCAAGAAGTCATTCTTCTGTGGAGAGATTAAAATTGGGAAGTTGATATCATTAGATGGTGGAGATTTAAGATGACAGAAAAATGGCTTAGTCCTTTCATCATATGATTTCATCTGAGAAGTGTTACTTTCTAGAAAAAGCATGCTAGATTAGTGTTAACATATATTCTATATGTGTGCACTTATTTTTATGAAGCTGACATAGTTCATTCTCTGATACCACAATGTTACATTATTATACGTTGCAGCTTGCACTCTAACACGCTTTCTTTTCTGTAGCTTGGATTAGGCTGTTAACGGGTTGGGTTACTGGTTTGTATTTGTATCCTGACCCGACTAGGGTGGATCTTGTCATGTTTAGTCCGATCAGATTTGGGTCCCCTATTCAGTCTAGTTTTGAGTACAAATTAGAATGAAGAATGTGGTTTTGATTTGGAATCAGGTCGAGACTCATGGTCAGTTCTGGATCCAGATTGGGTCCATACTATTAACATATGCCTTCTGTATGGTTTTAAATAATAAACATAACTATATACAGGATAAAAGATTATATATTCAGGCACCTGACACAACCTGATTTTTAATAAAATCCAAATCCATGGACCCTAACCATCATTAAATCAGGCCTGAAATATGTATCCAGATCCGGTTAAGTGTGGTTGGATACTTCAAGCATCCACAGATCCGGGTACCCATTGACAGCCTTAACCTAGATATTTCCAAACTTACTTGTGTTATGACATTTTGGGAAAATGCAGGGAAAGAACTAAATGATCCACGCATTTTAACTGATGTTGGTGATGTTCCTGTACAAGAGATTCGAGATTGTGGCGTAGATGATGACAGATTGATGAATATTATAAGTGAATCTGTCAAGCTAGTGATGGAACAAGTAAGCCAGTTTTTGTCGCATGTTTCTCATTTTATTACACTTCCATTGGTATTCAGAGTGCATGAGCTGAGATCACATTTATTTACTTGTTCTGCTGGTCTCAACCATGTTGTTCTATATTTCTAGATCTTATTTTTTTTTGTCTGGATGTAATCTCACATGCACATTAGGAAAAGGTGCTCTCACAACTTTGATAGGTGCATAGCTAGCTGCATAGGCAGTCAACTTGAGTTGGAAAGCAGCCACACTCAGAATTATGAGTTCCATTCCCATCGTGAACCCATAACAGTGCATACAGAGACCTTTTTCTTCCACGCATGGAGTATAGTTTTCTGTATTGTGATTTCCCACTCTGCCACTTCCAGGATCCACTGCGTCCATTGGTTTTAGGTGGTGATCACTCGATATCTTTTCCTGTCGTAAGAGCTGTATCTGAGAAGCTTGGGGGACCTGTGGATATTCTTCATTTGGATGCTCATCCAGATATCTATCATGCCTTTGAAGGAAACAAATATTCGCATGCTTCCCCTTTTGCAAGAATAATGGAGGGTGGTTATGCTCGGCGGCTTCTGCAAGTAAAGTTGTTTTCTTGTATTTCTTTGTACTTTGCCTGTTCACCATTTAGCATATAGATTGTGGAGCCACAATATGTTTACTTAGCAGCAACCATGTCTGAACAAATTTATTATTATTATTATCATTATTATTTGTTTCTCTATTACTTTCTCATAATTCAATGCTTCAGTTTCAGCATATCCTGTAACGTCATATGTCTCTTCATCCATATTGACTCTCTCTTCTTTAACAATCCTCTGGTGCATCCACAGGCCACCATAAGAGATAGCACTAGACGGACCATGAACGAAGCAACAGCTGATTTGAGTCCTGCTAGAAAGAAATAAACATCGTGCTCTAATAGCAATGGAATTTTATTTTTTATTTTTGCTAATTTTATTAGGAGTTCATTGCAAGTCCACTTAAATTAGTTGTGGATGTGTCATAAACTTTTGAACTCCACCCTACCTGATCCCATCCCTTGATGATTGAGTGCGATCCAAACTTCGCTTTAAGTTTAATTGTTGAATTGTTATATGTATTAAACACTGGTTTGAGTTAATCAGTGAAGGTTAATGATGTAAAAAACTAGAAGAAATTGAACTAAAGTAGATGGATTTGAGTACTAACCACTTCAGTGATTGATTCCTTCCAAGTCGTTGACACTTACTTAATACTAGGACCTAATTAATGGGCTTCTGGTTGATACCAACAACCTACTTTGCAAAAAAACTAGTTATCAAACACCATAAGCTCTTGCAATTTGGAGGAAGACGTCAAAAAACCTCCATTTAATTCAATTGTGTAGGCATTCATTCATACATATGGTGTGGAGGCCTTTATATAGGTTTTGATACAGTCTAAGAAGCTTCTAGAATGAACTTTCTAGAAAAATGCAACTCTCTATCCCTGTGGGCCCAGATATTGTCCCAATTTAACCAAATCACAACTATTACCCAATACATGTGGTTGTGGGTGATTGCATGTATCCGCAAGGATTAGTCTCACTTCCAAAATGAGGTGGGGACACCCTGTGTCTTCGTATATATATATATATATATATATATATATATATATATATATGGAAATAAATCAAAATAAGAAACTGCTTCTAGAAACCAGAACTTGCTAAAATCTCCATATGCACACAGCCGTATGGATTGTCATTCTGTACAGTTTATGCGAGCACCCCGAAATGGGGCTACAGTTTGTAAGCCACCCATCTAAAGAGGTACATTGGGCTACAAGCCCCACCCTCAGTCCAACTGGTTAGCTATTTAAGCAATTCAATTGGACTTGTGGGCCCCACAAACCAATAGGATGCTGATGGCATGTGCCTCTACCCTTGGACCTGCAGGTATAAACATGCTTGATGCGGACTCGATGCATCATTTTATTTACTTGTTAATTCAGTTGGGCCTGGAATAGTTGTATGTGGAAGCTTAGCTATTAGTCTTAGGACATGTTTAGAAATTTGTGTGAAGGTAACTTTGGCTATGAGTCCCCTTGTTCAAACTTACTTAGTTTGCTTATGTGTGCATGGGACCCATGGCAGCTAGTACATACATGAGAGTCTTTCTGTCACTATATTTTGTTCAATTTTAATTTGCAACCCTCCCTCCCTCTCTCCCCTTCAGTGTCTCAATGTGATCCTTATGCCCTGACACCCCAATGTCCAATGCTAGTGCCATGTTATAAAGTGCTCTTTCCATCACTTCAATGAACTTTTCAATTGGATTCCAAAGGCTGATTTTAAAATTACTACCATATTCTCATTCCAAAGAATAAACGAACTATAACTGTATCCTGTAAATTAAAATGCTTCAAAATTTCACGTTTTCAGTAAAATAAAAATAAAAATGCCAGTTCTAATGTCCTCCAAAGCATAGTTGAACTACTGTAGGTTTATATATGCAGAGTGCAAATGTGCCAAGATTAGACCATGCATAGTCTGTTTTGATGATATATTTTTTTATTTTACTTTCCTCATAAAACAGCCTTGTAATATGGAGTTGTTTGGAAGAATCTTTCCAAAAACTCATTTGATTTTGCAAAGTCATAGTGCATCAGTTCTTGATCAGCTCATTAAATGTTGAAGATTTTGGCTTACTCTTGCTTTGAGAACCCCCTTGTTAGTTTCTGTGCTTTGATTTCAGTACTCTGGAATTGCTTGGAAGTTTCTTTTCTATTCAAGGCAATTTTGAATGTTTTGAATTTCTGAGTTCTAATTATGTATTACTATTTTCTTAGCTTTGAAATGATAATGTTCCTCATCTTCAAAATAGAGGAGGCTGGTGCTGCTTTGTTGTGATTACTAAACTTTATATTGGAATTTAGGTTGGTCTAAGATCAATAACAAGTGAAGGGCGTGAACAAGGGAAGCGATTTGGTGTGGAGCAGTATGAGATGCGCACTTTCTCAAGAGATCGTCAATTTTTGGAGAATCTGGTGCTCACATATCTATCTGTCCGCCTGCCTATGTACACACACACACACACACACACACACAAGCACCATAGTTCTAAAACTCACCGAGTCGAACTGAAACTTGTCCAAGTCAATTTGACTTGGCAACATTTCAAGTCATATTGAAACTCACCCCCTACTACTAACTCAGTCAATTTGATGCAACTCGAAGTGACTCTGGTCAAGTCACTTGCCTGGTGAAAGTGAAGTCAAACTGGGAATTTGTTACCAAATGCAAAAAGGGAAATGATGGGGTTTTCAACCCATGACTTCTACCATGAGGTTCAGATACTCGCCAGCATACCACATAGTTGTGTACTTCTTGGTACTTTATCCATCAAGTAATACCCATTCTAATTTCTTTATGATATTGAATATCGAGTCAAGTAAAGACTCACCCCAAGTCTTTTGAGTCAATCTGACTTGGCTGGACATCGATTGAATCTAAGCTTTTGAGTTTTTGAACTATGATGTGAGCACACACATATTCATATACATGCAAATTATGGTATGGTTGGGGTCATTCACATTGCATATTTGTTCATGTCTGCACTTTGCACATGCGCTGGCATTTTGTTTCGATGGACCTGGGTGTGGCCTTGTAAGTCATTCTGCTCTCGACACTTGTACAGAAATTAGGAGAAGGTGTAAAGGGCGTGTACATTTCATTAGATGTGGACAGTCTCGATCCTGCATTCGCTCCTGGGGTGTCGCATATTGAGCCGGGAGGTCTATCTTTCCGTGATGTCCTCAACATCCTGCACAACCTTCAGGCTGATGTTGTAGCAGCCGATGTGGTCGAGTTCAATCCACAGCGTGACACCGTCGATGGAATGACTGCTATGGTTGCTGCAAAACTGGTAAGAGAGCTCACTGCGAAGATCTCCAAATGAACAGACATTTTTTCCATGAGGCCACCACCACTGACCGTAAGACACTCCCATTGTTGCTGCACCCATTTTCAACCATGCAGCTGAAGCTATTACTATCGAATAATACAGAGATGTATGCATGTGGGTTTCCTATATTAAACAACTCTTTTCATGTATAAGGGATGCTTTCAGATAAATGAATTCCATCTGATACATGTGACACACTGTTTCGTTGCTTGTTCATCTTCTGCATTTCATTTTGCATCTATTGATGGCAGATTTGCTCAGAAGACGGTTGATGTCTTGAACTTTCAAGTGACAACTAGAAGCCAGATTCGATGAGGAAAACTTGATACTCCAGCAGTGTGATGGGTGACGCACAGGCACTTAGGAGTTGCTTGGAAATTGCATACATTGCATAAAAGTAATTCAAATGAAACCGTCCAAGATATGGACACCAGTTTGGATGCATCAGGAGCCAATAGTTACCCTTATTTGATTATCTTATCATCAGCTTGATGGACATTTTATTGGGGGGTTGATAATGAAAACTGTCCAATGGTCTTATTTCAATGAACAAGTGTCCCTGAATCAGATGTCGGGATGGTTCAATCAATCTGACATTTGTAGAGTAACTTGGCGACTATTTAGTCTGTTTAATTTGAGTTAACTAATGCCATGTGTACCATTTCTAAGTTCCTGCGCATCAAGCCACATTCGCAGCGAGTATCTAACGACTCCCTGAAATGCCCATTGGATGTTTGTGGCCGCAGACGCATGGATCAGCGGACACCCACATCAGAGCACACCATGTATGCAACAGGTCCTAAATTACTGGGCATAATCCCAGTAGGGGCAGCATGTGATTCATATTCACACCCAATCTTCATTGGATGTATTTTTTGCTCAGTTCAATCAAGTTAGGCGAAATGTGTGAGTGAGAACTTGGAATGAGTTTTGTGTGCGATCATGAAGCGCAAGCATGTCAAAGTCTGCCTAACTCAAGGAGTGATCGAATTGTTGGTGTCCCTGCACCACCGAGACAGACAAATTGAATATCGGACATGAGATCAAAAATCCTATCGGCCACCTACACTGTGTTCTGCTCAGGTGATTTGTGAAAGGGGAACGAAGTTACTAGGCAATAGACATGGCACTCACAAACAACTTGAAAGATGACAATCTGTTAGTTGCCCAATCAAAATTGAGCTTTGTAGTGAGACGATCATAATGTGTGGGATACATGTCTATTCGTTGCTCGATCGGAACCGGGTGTCATGGTGAGACGACTGATGAAGGGCAATTTTTTGATAGTTTGTTCATTGCTCGATTGGAACCAGACTTCTTGACGAGATGGGCAATGAGGTGACTAACTTGTCTGTGATCTTTGAATTAATATACATCACATAAGGCACCAGTGCTATGTGACATCTTCTTGACTATTTGAATTGGGCACCCTAAATCATACATAAATAATGCTCTCGGTTATCATTTTTCAAGTATTGTCTCTCATTGATCCATGTAAGAGTGTCAAAAACTAATATAAACAGAATGCATGAAAATTGGGAACATAATTTGGCTGCCCATCAGAGGGGCACCACACCGCCTCTGATTTATCGGGTGGAGCATTTTCGCATCCGTTCCATCAAGATTGATAGCTGATGGAGTCTGACACCGACTCCCTAAATTAAAGTATTAGACAGTGATTATAAAATGCTAAACTCACAATTGCATCAATGCATGCAGGCACCTGTCACGTGTGGACCACCGACCTGGGCATCAGGTGTATCCTACAATTTAAATGACCAGCTCAAATATCAAGTCTGTTAACTCTCTGGATAAAATGGATGGCCTAAAAAGAATTTGTCAACAGTTGTCCGCATTGTACGTACGATTTTGGGGCCTGAATTATGACTGGACCATCAACAAACTCTCAGTGTCAATGTTGAGATGATTTGCCTGCCTCAATGTTGGGTGCTGCAGCCGGTCCAGATCATGTATCCTTAACATCTGAGTTTGACTTGTGAATCTGGATCGCCAATCAATTTCCTTGGGCCACCCGTTGGACGGTGATGATAGTCCCATTACTGCAAATTCTGGCTGTCCCCCACAACTTGCATGTTACAGGGTCGATGAATTTCGCACGATGAAGAGAAAAACAATACGTTTTTTCGGTAGAGTGGTCGATTCCGTTCATAGCTCACCTCAATTCTGAAATGTTGTTGGTGATTCTTACTCCTCATATGTGCCACTCGTGCACGGCTAGGCAGACGATCCAAACAGTGGATACATTGTGATGGAGCATATCATCTATGGGATCACAATGATCAAGCAATCTTAACCATCAAACTCATGTTTAAATATTGAGCGGTCCAAAATCCGCGTGGTAAAATCAGATGGCGTCATCTTGTCTGTATAGTTCTTGGGTTGCGCTCTATGAAAAATTCAGCCAATTGAATAGTTCGGATTTCCTTGCACGAACGCATCCGTACCGCTAAAGAGTCACCATCGTTTTTAAACATAGCTTTGATACTCTGCCTGGGTGTGGCCATTATACTCAGCAACTCGTAAATTGCACACTCAAAATAAAAGTAATTCAAATTAGACTTCCCACATTGTTCGTCCCAGCTTAGATGCATCATTAACCAAAAACTATTCCTCGTTGGTTATCTGACCATTGGATTGTGGCTTTAAATAAACAACAGTACACAAGTCAGCGGTTAGGATTGTTCAACCAATCCAACTTGGGACTGCAGCTTAGCTACGGTGGATTCAACAATTTAATCAGTTTGATTTTGATTAAATGCACACCACTCTTACAATTTCTGAGCGCCTATCATTAACATCTCTCGAACGGAGAAAGGCCTGGGCCTGGATTTCTAGGATTTTTGAACATGGTCCATCCAAATCGACTCCCACAAAATCAACGGTCTGGATGAGGAAACGATGCTCCCGCTCGCACCGACGACACTATAAAACCTTACAATCTAAATTCCCCAACCAAAGCTCATCAATTCAACAGCGTGGCGGGAGTTCTCGCCCCTGCACGGTTGCCATCCCTATCTCTCTAACAATGTCTGCCCTAATTCGACGAAAAGCTCCGATCTTCCATTGCAAGCTTTCTCTTCATCGCAAATTCACCACGCGCAGCGTCTTCGATGTGTCCGTCTCCGCAGAAAACGCAGACAACGGACTCTACGGCTTTGAAATCTTGAAGACGGCCAAAGGCTTCCGACGGTTTGTCGACGAGGCGATCGAAAGGTATAAATCAAAATATCTTTTTTAAAACTTTCCTATCGAGTTAAGAGTCCCTAGAAAAAAAATGCCACTTATTATTATTATTTTTTTCCAGATCGGGAGAACTCATTTCACACATCTCTCAGCTGCCTCCGTCCATTGAAATCATCCGTGTGATGGACGAGATTTCTGACACTGTAAGTTCTCACTAAGTCTGTACTGAGCTGTGGCTCTTCTGTCCACTCTCCTTCACAACGAACTAACATGCGGCTTTAATTCGTTAGGTTTGTTCTGTTGTTGATTCTGCCGAGCTCTGCAGAAATACTCATCCTGACAGGTGATTTTATTGACGTCCTTTATGGGTTCATTTGGTTCCAAATGCACCCTAAGTTAAATACAATCATTCATTTTATTTAATTTTTGAAGGTGGCAATTTCATTTATATATTTTAAAGGTGAATGTGACAAAATTATCATTTGATGAATTTTATATGTTGCAGGGAATTCGTGGAGGAAGCAAATAAGGCATCCTTGAAGATATATGAATATCTACATGTGAGGTGATCGGGCATTTTAGTTGTAATTTCCCTTTTTATTTTCAGTGACTTTTCTTCTATCCACTTGCATTAGGTTAGGTCAATATAATTATATAACTGCTGCATTTTGATTGATGTGTCATGCATGCATCCATGTGTATGTGAGCAAGCGGATGCACTGCTTGTTATGGGGAGTGGTTATTGCTTGGTGATCTCTCAACTAATGGTCTCTGAGAACAAGAACCGATGGAAAGAAATCAAGCAAGTTAACTGCTTAGTGCAGGACAAAATCTTGCTTGAACACGAACTTGCATTTTTACCTGTAATTTTTTACGGGCTATTCTTGATGGTTGCATGGACTATCTGTACTCTAAAGGGCTGTACTTAGGGTCGTCTGGGTGCCTATAAGTTGTGCAAGTGGGTAGTGACTTGCAGGTAAATCACCTACAGGTGGTGTTTGGGAGAGGAGAGGAAATTCACCTGTAGGTCACTTATAGGAAAAACTGCTATGAAACCCCTTGGGGATGGGGGTGAGAATTTACTTGTAAGTAACTTAGAGGCCAATGTTTGATTTTTGGAAAGAGGGGAAGAGGGGGGAGACACACCTCACTGAAGAAAAACTCACCATTACAGCACCAATCAGCTGCACTCTCTCTCTCTCTCTCTCTCTCTCTCTCTCTCTCTCTCTCCAATCGGCGCTGGGCGGTAGGGTTATGAGTTTTTTTTTTTCTTGCATTTGATTAGGCTGCAATCGTGGCGCACTAGGATTCACTGAGGTCGTGATAGTGGGGCCCACCTTAATTTTTTCTGTATATCCACACCGTCCATGAATTTTTCCAACTCATTTAGCACAAATCTCAGGTGGGCCACACCACAGGAAACAATGGTGATTGAACGCCCACCATTAAAAACTTCCTAGGGCCCACCATAATGTTTATTTGCCATCCAACCTATTGATAAGGTCACATAGACCTGGATGAAGGAAAAACACAAACATCTGCTTGATCCAAATCTTTTGTGGCCCATAAGAAGTTTTTATTGGCGGGTGTTTAGTCACCACTGTTTCCTGTGGTGTGGCCCACCTGAGATTTGTATCTTTTTCATTTTTGGGCCCATGCCCTAAAATGAGCTGGCAAAACTGATGGATGGCGTGGATATACAAAACATACTTCAAGGTGGGCCCCATTGTCATGGCCTCACCGAATCCCGAATGATGATCTGAATCGTTTATGATCTCTCTTTCTCAGTCCATTTGCATCGTGTGATATGATTAGTGTGATTTGTTATTTTCCTTCAACTATTCAGCACAACATTTCAGTCCTTTTGAGTTACTCTAGAATGCTCACATACATATCCACCTTACATGTTGCACGTATTTATATCTATCAAATTGTTGAAAATGTGGGCCCTACTGTGGATGAGCTGCAGGCCTATAGCCCAAAAATTCATGCTGATCAGATGATCCTTACTATCTGATTAGTTGAATTCGAATGGCTGGTTAGAAGAGAAAATGGTCGAGGGTCCAAATTTTGTGGGTAGTCTAACAGCCAAGATCATTTGGTTTAGTATGACTTTTGGGTTATTTAATGAAAGAAGAAGGAAAACTCTCCAATTAAGTTCCTGCTCCACATTATGGGTATTTTTAATTCGTGGGCCTACTTTTATGGCCCACCTGATGATTGGTTGAGCTTAAGAATAATCTTAAATATTTATCTAGATGGGCTCAATAAAATGACATATTTTGGGCCAATCTTTTTTTATTTTTTTATTTTATTTTAAATTTTTTTAAATGTGATTATAACATCTTGGAATGATTCCCTAGTCAAGTTTTGCTTAGTGTGAATACATGGGTACTTACCTATAACTAACTTACATTTTATCCAAATGTTAAAAAAATGACTTACTTGTGACTTACAATTTACATCCAAACATGCAACATGCAAGTGACTTTCACTTGAAAATCACATTTAGGTGGAAATCACAACTTAAAAACTTACATGCATCCAAACGACCTCTTAATAATCACTTTGAGGTTCAAAATAAAAATGTCAGCACGGTATAAAATCTATTCATACTAAGCAACATGCGGTGATGTTAAATTTTGATGTATGAAGGACTAGTACGCAAATCCCTTTTTCATAGTGTATTATGCACATGGCTACTCTGGTCAAGCAAACCAGGTCATTCACTTGATGAATGGGGTTAGGAAAGTCGGGCATCTTGGTTTCAGTATGATTTGGCCTGGTTTTCCTGGTTTTAATGCAACTATGCTTGGCTTCCTTGGTCGACTTAGGACTCAGCTTGATTTTCTAGAGACAAGGAGGAGAATCCTTTTACACAACGTTGTTAGATTGGTTGGGTAGGGAATACCAATGGCTCACATTTGGCATGACAAGGCCCCAGAGGGAGATTGCATTTGGGTGCTTAATGGGAAGGGATAAAAGTCATCATCTATCATTTGACTAGAAATATGGCCACTCCTAATGTTTATAAATTGGGATTTTTATAAAACACCAACTTAGTCTTATAGAATTTACATTTTGGTCCCTTTTCTAAAAGCTTTTCAATAAGCTACCTTAGTATTATAGATAATTATCATTCCCAAACCTTCAATTAACTTTCTCCAACGGCAATTAGATTAAGTGATTGTTTGTAAATGATTAAAATGCTCTTTGAACGAGAATGTGAACCAAGTCTTTACAAATCAGATGGATCTTGCTTTTCAAATCAACTCACAACTTCAATCAAGCATCTTGGGGCACATGAGATCTAGGATACTCATCAGGATGGCCCAACAACAAATGTGTCTTGGCCCAAATATTAGGCCATCATCTTGGGGCACACAAGATTTGAGACACTTATGTGGATGGCCTAAAAGTGAACAAGCCCTGACCTAATTAGCCTACAAAGATCATTGTTTTTCAAATGTAATTTTTAGAATATGAACCATCTTTGAGTGGGCCAACAATTTGGATGGTTTTGATTTTTACGAGCTATGGCATGTGTATGGTTGAAAAATCCCACTCAATTTGGACGTGAAAAAGACTTCTTTCTGGAAGAACCAAGCTTCGAGTAGGCCACATTTGCTAACTAAGAACCACGTGGGTGGAACTTTCATGAGATCCACCCTTGTCTATTAGGTAAACTGCCTCACTTTCACCCTAATACCCAAAAATCATGATGATCCAAAGCTCAGGTAGGCCACATGTAAACGTTGCCCGCGTGCGAATATACATGGTGGGATGTGCCCTTATGTTCTCGGCTTTCTCCGTTGGTCTGTTTTTGCTTTGCTTTGATTTGATTTAAATGCAGTGTTGACTTAGATATAAAAGTACGTTCGACTTGGAGTCGCTACTAACCAAATGAAGCTTCAGAATCTATGACCAGCTAAAAGTCGTAGAATCGCTCAAGGGTTAGGGGAATCTTACAGAATTGCAAGATTTCCCAACTTGAGTGACTCCCGTAGTGGTTTGTGATTATAGATTCTGGATAAGGGCTTTGATTACTGAAAAGGAAGGGGTTAGGCACCATTTTTTCGCTGTATAGTTTTTTTTTTTTTTTTTTCTTTTTAAAGATTTAGAGGAATTCCAGCGTCACTGTATCTAGCTGTGCTTCTCAAAGTTTAAGACTTCGGGCATACTAAAAAAGAAAATAAATAGCACTTAGCCTTACTGCTCATGGTGTACAACCCTGAGTAGGCAAATGAAATAGAAAAAAGAAAGTAGATAGGAGAGAAGATTGCATGAGTAAAATTTTTTAAAAAAGGTGTGTGTGTGCTGGTGATGTGTGGATTGAAATGCAAGTTGATTGAGATGCGAGAAGGAAAAGGGGAGACCCGACACCCTTTTCTGCAAATGGGTGGTCGGATATTCCCGATCCCAATCCTACTCTTTTGACTTTAATGTTTTCGGTGTTTTGACTTTTGAATTGACAGTGTTGGATATAAAATATTTTTCGAGGCGGTAGAGGGCCGAAGCGTGTTCGCTTACTTGTAGCTTTGGAGGAAGAGGAACATGTTGCTGCCGAATCGACTTCAAGAAACTATTTGGACAGAACTTCTGCAGCTTTTCCGTTGCCTCAGAACTCTTTGCCCTCTGGACACTCTCTTTGGACTCCAGTCCCTCCCCCCCAATGTTTCTTTTTTGCCCCCTTGTGTTCGCTAGAGAGCTGTTTAAATAGATGAGGATGCTCCGAACACTGCTATCAAATGATCTTACTGGCGCATCGTATACGACAATGCTGGCCTCAGATTGGTAAGCATTACAGTCGAGATAGAGTAGTGGTAGCTCCTGAGTGACTAAACCCAAAAATGGTCTTCCCTGGACCTTTTTGCACAAAGATGGTTTTTGGCCCACCGTTTTTCTAGAAATGGTTTACACATTTGTTTCTAGACCTGGCATCTTTTTGCAATTCAGGGGCGCGCTCCGCTGGTCATCTCAGGTCTGTGCAGCCCGATATGCCCTTCGTCGTACTGCATTTAGATTGTAGGCAAAGCGATCTATGAATGCTTGGGACAGGTCTTTTCAAGTCCAGATCTCGTGGTAATCAAGTGATGTTTACCAAGTACATCACCTCTCAAAGACTTGTGAAATAGTTGGATCAAGGCTCCATCATTCCCTGCCATGGCATCGAGCTTGCTGCAGAAAGCTTTCAAGTGGATGGCGGGACATCCCGTGCCATTGTACCTTTGAAACTTGGGTTCTTTGAAATTTGTTGGTACCTTGGCGTCTAGGAAGGGACAAAGGTTCTTCAATTTCATGGAAGGGAGTTTCACCCCATGTTGCTTATAAAGCTCATTTTTCTTATCCCTGAGTTGGTCCTTGAAATGCTCTCGGAGTCGATCGATTTCAGACGGTTGCCGAGGAAGTGGTCATGCCCCTTGTGGAACTTAGCTGGCCTTTTCCTCATAGTGATTGATTTCCTCAACATTCCTATGATCCCTGCTGATAAGATTTTGCTGAAAGGGAACCGTCAGATGAGGGGGTTGGAGATGAATCCCCACTGTGGAGCGAGATTGGCTGTCAAGATGTACATGGGTAGAAAGTAAAGGCTGCTCTTGACTAGAATGTAAATGTTGTGGTCGACTGAAATGTGGTTGTTCTGACTGGAATTAAAAGGCACTCCCATTAGGGTAGGTTGTTGCAATTAACTGGATTGAGATTGGCTGGAGCATGCCTGTTGAAGCATTGGTTGGCTCTCATTAGGGGGAGGAAAATGGACAGGTAACTAGCTCCTTGCTAGGCCTTGTTGTTGGTCCCCGTTAGGGGGATGATGTGCTAGAATTTGAGATACCATGATTGGAAGGTATTGTAAGTGAACCCGATTCTCGTCAGGGAGAATGAGTTGGAATTGATTGATGGTGGGGTCGAAAGACCCATGTAGGTGTTGGGCTATTTTATTTTTTTCCTTTTAGCTGTACATGTGCTTGGTACCCCTCACCTTAAATGAGATGGGATCTCATTTGTTGACTTTAATGGGGCCCCAAGCAAAGCACATGTACGACTAAAACTATGCACTGGAAGCAGCCATTGGGCCGTATCGGCCAAAACCAGGGCACCCAAGTGACAGAATAGATGAGGGAGTACTAACTCAAAGTCACCAATGGAGCACATCCGAATTGCCAAAAGATGTCATGTTTGGATACAGTTAGGTGTAAATCGTTTTTAGAAAAGCGGTGGGCTGAAAACTGTATTTCCACAAAAACGATCTCGGAAAAATCGTTTTTGAGCCTAGCCCACTCACAAGATGCCATGACTCAACTTCAACCGTGATGCTGCCTAATTAGAATTGCCACTGTCGCTACGCAATGTTTTGGTGAGATTATTTGATGGTAGCGTACGAAATACCTTCATCTATTTAAGCAATTCTCCAGAGACAGAGGCGAGGGTCCAGGAGAGAAGATAGTCTAGAGAGGCAGAACGTTCGGAGGAACGAAAAAGCTATGGGAACTCCGCCCAACCAAATTCTTGAAGCCAACTTAGTTGCAGCATTTTTCTTTTATTCCAAAGCTACAAATAGTCGAATTCACTTTGCCATCTCGAGAAATACTATCTTATAATCTGTCAATTCAAAAGTCAAAATGCTGAAGAATTTTAAAGTTAACGAGTAAAGTTGGAACTCGAGTTGTCTAACTATCCCTTTTTTCCAAAAAGGGTATCTGATTTCTCCTTTTCCCTCTCACATCTCAAAATCAAACTGTATTCCACTCTTCACATACTCTGCACACCAACAACATCTACACCCACTCACATCTTGTTTGGTTTCATTCTCCTTAATATTTTTCCTACTTAGGTCCAAAAAACCTATGTAGTACGGCTTAATATTGTACACCCTCTTTACTTTATTACTACCTCTTTATTTTCTTCATTTCTCCTACCTGGGTCCTAAAAAACCTGCATAATATGACTTAATATTGTATATATGTTGCTATTGCTTAAAAAAAAAAAAAAAAAAAAAAAAAAAAAACTTGCCTACCCTGGCCCTAGGGTTTAGCGTAGTATGGCTCAACTCTATGATATTGGAAGTTACTCTGAATTTTCCTAAAAAATTGTACAGTTCCATAAGGAAGAGACCGTGCATTGCACGGGTGGAAAATGGTGCCTAACCCCTTCCTTTTCTGTAACCGAGGCCCTCACCCAAAATCTATGCTGTAGACTGATGTGGGAGTAACTCAAGTTGAGAATTCTTTGAATTTTCTGCTCTCTAAGCGATTCCATGGATTATAGCCAACCGTAGATTATGAAGCCTTGTTTTGGCTAGTGGTGAAGTCGAATGCATTTTTACTTCTGAGTCAACCCCACATTCAATCAAATCAAAACAGAATTGAAAGATGGAAAGAGCCAAGAAAGTGAAGGCTTCATTCCAAGTCATCTTCGCTCCTGGGAGGGCGTGCACACCACGCCATAGGAAACGATTGGAATTGGCACCCCCGCCATTAGTTTTGTGTAGGGTTTGTTGTGGTGTTTATATGCCATCCAATCCATTTATCTAATCTGCCTCATTAGGATATAATAGTTAGCCAAAAGTCATATTGTTCCAAAACTTAAGTGGGCTATATCTGTGAGTTTCGTAGTTTTATGTATACTTTTATATTGGTCACCCACCTAAGAGCTGGATCAGCCTAGTTTTGGGATCAAGGCCAAACAAAGGATGGTCTACTTGATGGATGGAGTGGATTTCTTGCACGTTGTATGTTTCCCCCACAGTCAAGGTATTAAGAACCAGTTATGTAATGGAATGGTGGGAATCGTTACATGTTTTGGGGGATGGCCCGTGATGGCCATTACAGCCACGTTAGAGAAAGTGACCCTGTTAGGCACCTAGATGAGGTGGGAATTAGGCAAGTGTTTTCCTTTCTACGACTGCTTTGAAGTATAGAAATATTTGATACTCTAGAGGAACATGATTCATGGTGCACTTCACTCAAGAATTGGACTCAATGCATGCACTGAATTCAAATTGAACTGTCCAGATTATGGGTTTCAGTTAATACATACCATCATTCAAAAATCATACTGATTTGGATAGCCAACTATCATATTTGTGAACATCTATTGGATGGCCAAAAATAAAAATAAAAATGCCAATGGTCTTATTTTAGCAAACAAGTATCCACAAATTTGATGCTAGGATTATCCGACCAAGCTGATTTTTAGAGTGTGACCTATCAACTGTTTGTCCCACCATTTAGTTGGTTAAACCTTGAGTTAATCCATGCCATTTGTACAATTTCAAAGATGGTTGTGTATCAAGCCTCATTCGTAGCCGGTGTATCATATAGCCCTTGGACTCCTCACGACCAATGTCCTCTGCCGTTCCATCTCCTCCATGTCTCTCCTCTCTCCTTTGAACCGGAGTCATACGTGCCTCAAAGTGCTAGCCTAATTAGGCCAAGGCATGTTGGTTGTTGGGGTAGCTGTATGAGCGCCTTAGGTCTCTTGGACGTGCCCCAAGATGATGGCCTGATACTTGGGCCAGAGTGTGTTTCATTGTCGGGCCATCTTGATGAGCGTCTCAGATCTCACAAGTGTCCCCCGATGCTTGATAATAGTTTTTGGGTGAAATGATAAACGATCCTTGCTCATTTGTAAATGTTTGTACGCTAAAAAGAATATTGTTTGTAAGTTGGAAGGGTATTCTTGTCTAGAGGGCATTTTAGTCATTTACAGAAAAAACACTAGTCGTTTTAGCTGCTGCTAGAGAAATGTAACAGAAGGTATGGAAATGGTAATTACCTAAACTAATGAGGTAGCTTAATAAAAAGCTTTTTACGAAAGGTACTGGAATGCAAATTACATAATAATGATGTAGTATTGTATAAAAATCCCTTATAATTTTCACCTTTGTAATGAGGAATCGGTTGAACATTTACACATTGCACTGTGAATTCACTATGGAAATATGGTGGAATATCTGTAGCTTATTTGGAATTTTAGATTGGGAATGGCACAACACAGGGTTAGGTGGGGAAAAAAAAAGAAAGAATGCTTTGGTATGTCACTATGCTGGTTGGCCTATGGTCGATTTTTAAGGAACACAATAGCATAGCTTTTTGTAAGAGATCAAAATCGGAGGTCTCCTTCGAAAGGGTAGGGGAAAAGTCATAAGTTGGCCATGGGGCATAATATCTTTTGTAGTTTTAAGTAGGGAGGAAATTGATAAATTTTCATTTGATGACTTCTTGTCATCTTTGTCAATAGTCCTGGCCCTCCTTGGCCATGGGCTTTTTGTTTTTATAAAAAAAAACTACAATTGCCTTTCAAAAAAAAAAGAGAGCATGAGAGGAAGAAAGAGAATGAGGTGGAGGTTGAGGAAGAAGGAGAGGAAGGAGGGAGAAGGAGAAGGTATATTTTATTTTTCTTGGTTTTGTGACTTGGCTTTGTTTCCCAAGTCGACTTGGGACTTGGCCTAGTTTTGCTAATACAAGAGGGAGCAGGGAGGATGAGAAGGAGAAGCAAGTGTTGACAAATTTTTTTGTGTGGCATAGAGCATCTTGGCTAGCCGAACCAATTTATTAGGAACATTGTTGTCATTTGCTACCACATATGCGCATACAGTGTTTGAAATATCGGTATCGCGCAATGTATCGCACCCTTGGGATACAAATACGTATCGGTTATCGCACGGGATATATCGTTTGTATTGCATAGTTTATCGCACTTTTTGGGAAACATGGGGAAACATTGGGAAAATGATTGAATTTTTTAATGAAACTTTGGGGATTTTTAAAAAAGACCTCCATACACACTTTTAAATCATAAAATCATAAAAAAGAATGACACATAATAGGTTTCCTTTGTAGAGGGTCCAAAGCTTTGCATTGTTCGATTGAACTAAGACAACTATATCCAGTATCCACCCTGTCTATCTGTTTTTCTATTTCATTTTAGGACATTATGCAAAAAATTAAGCAGATCCAATAATCAGGTAGACCATATCATAGGAAACAATGGTGATTGACCATTAGTGGGCCACTTGAACTTTGGATATGCTTCACTTTTTGGGCTAAAATCATAAAATTATATGGTAAAATGGATGGATGGAGCGGATAAAATAAATGAATTATAGTGGCCCCACAGAGTTTACTCACTATGTCGTTCCCACCCCAGACGCACGCGGATTTCCTGCGAAAGCCTTTCGTAGGGAGTTCCTGTGCTGGGAACCTAGATGGGGCCCACTATGATGTTTGTGAGAAGTCCTCCCATTCCATCAGTTTTGTGAGTTCATTTCAGGAAACCGTATATAAACCTCGAGTGGGCCGTGCTAAAGGAAAATGTGGTTAGGGAAGTTCCTACCGTTGAAACCTACCTGAGTTTGACAGTGATGTTTACGTGCCATCCATACCATTAATAACTTCATTCCTACAAGGTTGAAATGAAATCACAAATATTAGCATGATTCAAAACTTTCATGGCCCATGAATATTTCAACTGTGGACATTCAATTATCATGTTTTCGGCTCACTTGAGCTTTGGAAACGGTTCATTTTTGGCATCATGTCCTAAAATAAACTCACAAAACGGATGACCGGATAAGATTTCTCACAAACATAACAATGGGCCCCACCTGAGTTCCCAGCGTAGGAACTTAATGCGAAAGTCTTTCGCAGGAAATCTGCGTCCGTCGCAGCGCTCCTCCCACTCAGGTTGTCTGAACGGTTCAAAGTGAAATGGGCCCCACAGTAATGTATTTATTATATCTATACTGTTCATGCATTTGGAGAGATCATTTTAGATCAAATGAGTAATATCCAAAGCTCAAGTGGGCCACACCACAAATAGTTGTGGGGACTGATTCTCATCGTTAAAACATTTGTAGGGCCCACCATAACGTTTAATTTTCATCCAATCCATTCATTAGGTCACACAAATCTAGATGAGGAGGAAAAACAAATATCATATCGATCCAAAAATTTTGTGACCCCAAAAGGGTTTCAATGGTAGACCTTTAATCTTCCACTGCTTTTTTCAGTGTGGTCCGCTTAATCTTTGGATCTGTCTTATTTTTTGCCTCAAGTCTTACGACGAGCTCGCCAAATGGACGAACGGTTTGGATATAACACATACCTCATGATGGGACCCACAAAACTGGGTGACGACATCAACACACCAGTCGGTAGTGTGCGGTACGGAAGTGGATTGCGTACTGAGTAAACTCTGTGGGGCCCACCATCATTCATGCATTGTATCAATTCCGTACATCCTCTTTATTATATAATTTTAGGGCTTTAAACCAAAATTTAATCATATCCAAAGCTTAAGTGGACCACACCACTTGAAATGGTGTGAATTGAAGTCTACCGTTGAAAAGTTCTTAGGGGCCCACAAAAGTTTTAGATCAAGATGATTTTTGTGTTTTCCATTCATCCATGTCTCTGTCATCTTATGAACAGTTTGGATGACAAATAAACATCACTAGGGGCCTTAGAAATGCTTCAACGGTGGAAATCAATACTTCCACTGTTTCCTTTGGTATGTTCTACTTGAGCTTTTAATATACTTCGGTTTTGGGCTCAACCCCTAAAATGATCCGGAAAAACGTATGGACGGCGTGGATAGACCACATACATTCAAGGTGGGCCCAACTGAGTTTACTCAGTACGATAAGAGTGTACTGAGTACTCAGAACACAGTCCGATTTCGTGCGGTACGCCACCCTATTCAAAAAACAGAGCCGGACGCCCTTTTTTTTCTAAGCAGAGAGGGTTCCGGCCCCAAAATCTCCCAAATCTTCGGATTCCGACGAAGATTCTCAAGATTTCGACGAGGATTTCCCCTGATGTCGCCCAAATATCCGGAATTCTTTAGATTTTGACGGATTTCTCTCCCAAATCGAAGATTTTGCTTGCACTAACCTACGAAAGAAGCTTCGATTGGAATGACCCACCAAATGGAAACTTTCGATGATGACGATCTCTTGTACAGGTACCGAAATCCAGTTTCTTGTTTTTCTTTTTTTTTTTTATTTTTTTGGATAATTATAGTTTCGATTTTATTTTTTTTTTCGATTTTTTTGAGGAAATCGCGCGATATCGTCGAAATATCGTGCGATATTGACGATATATCGGCCGACATCTGAATTTGGGATTTTTTGGTATCTTCCGGGGGTTATCGAGGGTGTATCATCTCGCATGGGTGCGATAATGATAATATCGGCCGATATATCGGCCGACAGTATTGATATTTCGAACACTGTGCGCATATGCGATTGTATACATGCATATCCATATGCAGATCGCATATGTGATCTGGCACATATGTGATTGTATATGCGCATATCCATATGCAAATCGCATATGTGATCTTGCACATATACGATCGCGTATGTGGCATATGTGTATTCGATCACATATTGGCTAACGGTTGGCACATTATTTTTTGTTTTTGTTTTTTTTTTGTTTTTTGTAAAAAAACAACTTTTTGTTTATAAAAAGGCTTCCAAACCTTCCCCATTTGCAATGTTTTCACTCCAAAACTCTCTTACTCTCTTCCTCTTACATTGCTTAATTCCACATGGTCTCTCTCTCTCTCTCTCTCTCTCTCTCTCTCTCTCTCTCTCTGGGAAGTTGGAAGATCAAGCACTTGATGTTTAATTCATTGTTTAATTAATTTTATTTCTCTCAAATGTATTTTAAATATGTAAAATTAGTTATCTATTAACTTAGGAAAGTTACCCTTAATTTCTTTTGGATATATATTTGAATTTTTCCATTTTTTTTTTATTTTTTTAAAAAATTCTGTTCAAAAAAAAAAATAAAATGCGGTTGCATATGCGATTTGACAACATTGATTAGCAAGTTTTAATTTTGCTAACTTCACAAATTATTATACTAATGAAGCTAATTATTTCTAGAAATTTGTAAACCAAGAAGTGGGAAGAAACATGCATATTGATTTGGAAGGGAGCTGTTTCCACCTTGGGCATTTAGGAATCTGAATGCTGGGGCATTTTAATGAGTACCTCAAAAGGCTATATAAAGGGATCACAGGGATCTTCAAATTCATACGGAAACTGAAAAAAAAAACCCCAAGTTGAAGAAGATCTATAGCCTATTGCAATAAACAATCTCATACCCTTCTTTTCCAAATCTGTGAGCCTTGTGATCTTGCCTTGCAGTTTTCAGAAGCTATATTTTATGATAAATTTTAGGGTTGACCAGACCCAGTAACTGATAGTCCTCGCTTGCAAGTAATGATTTGGATATGTTTTATTCAAAGCTTTTTATCTGTCTATCGCTTCCATGCTAAGTCCAACTTGGACTTAATTTATGACATGTTTATGGTTCATCTGCAAGAATCAACCTTTTCTGGTAGGGGCTGACTATGGTCTGTTTGCCACCAAAACATTGCAACACGTTCCACCTTTCAGTTGGCATGTGTGTATGCTATCTACGCCATCCACTGTGCAGGCCCAACATTGAATGATGCATTATCCCACTGATCGGATGATCTTAACTGTCTAGTTGGCCACAATCATATGGGCAGTGAAAATTGGTCAGTGACTGAAATTCATTGTGCTAAATGAGGCCATCAAGATCATCTGATCAGTGTAATTTAGATCTGTACCACATACTTCGGGCTATGTTTTGTCGGGTCAGGATTATGGACATTGAATGGGCATTGAATGATGCATTATCTCACTGATCGGATGATCTTTACTGTCCAGTTGGCCACAATCATATGGGCAGTGAAAATTGGTCAGCGACTGAAATTCATTGTGCCAAATGAGGCCATCAAGATCATCTGATCGGTGTAATTTAGAGCTGTACCACATATTTCGGGCTATGTTTTGTCGGGTCAGGATTATGGACATTGAATGATGCATTATCCCACTGATCGGATGATCTTTACTGTCCAGTTGGCCACAATCATATGGGCAGTGAAAATTGGTCAGCGACTGAAATTCATTGTGCTAAACGAGGCCATCAAGATCATCTGATCGGTGTAATTTAGAGCTGTACCACATCTTTTTGTCTATGTTTTGTCAGATCTACAGTGGCTAGGTGGCGACACATGCCTCAAATTGCCCTTCACTGAAAGAAGTTTCTATATGTGATCATGGAATCAACCAATAATTCTCTCTGAACTTCTCGAAGCAATTGGTTGTAGTTGTACTATGGACAAGTTGAAACAATTTATGCTTGTTGAGTGAAGATTCTTCTGATGTGCGAGCTGTTACCAATAATAATTTGATTTTACTGCTGACATTGCTTGCAGTTTCTGAATACAAATCATGATCTATACAATGCGGTGATAAAAGCTGAGCAAGAAGGTCTTTTGCAAACAAAAGAAGCTCAAAGGGCAGCGCGTACTCTACGTGTGGACTTTGAGAAGGGAGGCATCCATCTCTGTGCAGGTCATATCCCATCATGAACATAACTTGTAGCACTGGATCTACTAATGTGATGTATGCATTCTCTTTTTTGGTCCCTAAAATCTCATTTTCACAGGTAAATTGGAACGTGTTAATCAGCTGAACATTGAGATTGCTCAACTTGGCCGAGAGTACGTGCATCTCATTTCAGAACCAACCAATGGACATTCAAAATCAGTTACATCAGTTTCCTAATGGTGCTTAATGACTGTTTTTTTAGCTGTAGTTATTTTTGCACATGCTGTGTCATTCATTGTGGAGTTCATAATTATACATATCTTCTAGTGTGTTTTCGTAAGCAACATTTCCAAAAAAAAAAACTATTTAACTAGTAAACCAATACAAAATTGTGAGTCCATTTTGATTTAGAGTTTGGTTGTGGATTTATTTGGTATTGTGCAAGCATCCACTTCTGAAATCTTCTTTAGTTAAAGAATTGACTTTTTTCCCGAAATCTTCTTTTTTTAAAAAATAAAATTATTATTGTCTTAAATTTCTATTTATTTATTGACTTGAATCTGCCTGAATTAAAAGAATTTATGGAAATACCCTCTGATATGACAATGGCACCTTGAGCTTGTTAACGGCAAAGTGTATGGATCTCCTCAAATAAGAGGCACTTTGATTATTTATTGCATCTCTTCCTATTTCTACTGGACTGGTGGTTTCTTTGTTTCATGAATCAGGTAGGGTGGCTTCTATAAACATGCTTTTCCTACAGTCTAGTACATGCAGTACTAAGGGTGATGATTTCGTTATTGGCTTTGCCTGTCACATTGTTAGGATTATTTAATTATTTTATCCTGTTCCTTGGTTCTTTTCCTCCTTTCGTTGGGGCATAACCTGCATAACTACCTACAAAACTTAAACAATAGGTTCTTCTCAACTTACATTTGCAAACAATTATGATATATCTTATCAACTTAATAAAGAATCTGGATAATGGATCAATTTCTGTTGTTTCTAGTTAGCCATCATTATTTAGGTAGATGTAGAAAGAAGTCTGATGTGTCCTAGTGCTCATAAGTTCCTTGGGAACTAAAGAGAGAATATTGGTTGTTGTATGAAAAGTGGACATGGAGAAAGTCTTTGGTAATGTGGAATGGAATCATTTGCATTATATAATTGATACGATAATATCTGGCTTTTTTTTTTTTTTTTGGTCGGTGTTGGCTGTAGGCATACTTGTCTTTGGCCTACCCCTCCACCTTGGTTATTGCAACTTCCATACAGCTACTTTGATAGCTTTTAGCATTATGCTAGGGGGACACTTGATTCCCTTTTCTCTTACCATCCTGTTGGAGGCATTTAGGCTCATAGAGAGGGCAAGGTAGGTGGTTCCTTTGGAGATGTTTAGAGAGAGGGTTGCTGAGTCTGTTTTATTCACCCATTTACTGATTACAACATCTTAAAATCTTGTTGAGTAGACTCAAAATTAGATTGAGGTGATTCACCAAGAGACAATGTAACCCCACTTGGTTGAGACTCAACCAACTCATTGGGCTTAATGAAAGTGCTTGATTGGACTAAATCAAGTCTTTTGGTTTAACTTGTAAAATGCATGTGTGTTGCATGTGAGGGCACATATAGTTCGTAATCACTGTATGTGTTTGAGCAGTGTGGGGCCCACCTATGATGTGTATGTGGATTCCAAACCCAAAACTAAGGTGGGATACTAGAGGGAGCAATGTACAATCATGCTTAAGACATTTATATTCATGATATTTGGCTGACCTGAGTTTTGAAATAGTTTGAGTTTTGGTTTGTCCCTTCATCCTTGTGGAGCACATCCAATGAGTTGGTTGGATGGCATATAGACATGGTGGACCCGCATTTCATCTGAAAGTTTTTATGGTGGGTGTCACCCCCATGTCCCCTGTTGTTATCTTTGGTGTGGCCTAACTGAGTTATGGTTCATGCTGAATTTTGGGACATAGGCCATGGTGCGGTGCATCAAAATGCATGGGTCCGATGCCAATTAAAAAATCACGGTAGGCCCACACATCTCAAAGGGAGAATCTTTAGCTGCGAATGTGCATTTCAGTGATGGCGTCATCATCCTATGTGGTCGCAAAGAATCACATCTATCAGAATTTCCTAACCTTCCCATCATAAAAAATGCCAAAGATGCATCAATCATACATTGGCAAAGTATTAGGGTTATACTCGTGTACACACCACACCATACATGCACACTTGAGCTTCAATCTATATCCAAAATGGTGGCCCACTTCTAAATGAGGCAATGAAAGGTCAAATGATTGGGATCATTTGACCAATTTCATATCACATTCATGATGGGACCGTGATATGGACAAATGAATCCCAATATTGTTCAAAAAGCACAGTTCACAGATCTGAAAAAGTCCCAATATTAGTGACTAAGGTCCTCTAATCATGATATTTTTGTGACATAATCCATCATCTCTTGTTCCCAATAGACCAATGCTTTGGATTACCCAAGCATGAGCCTACCAATCACAACTTAAAACTTGAGTATGTGCTGTAAAGTGTCGTGTCGAAAAGTCACTGTTCTTTGTTGCAAGCAATTAACCGATGGTTGTTATGGTATGTCTCCATGTGTGTAAATCTGACTAATTCTAGAACATACTGTGGCTAATTCATAGTCTCACAATCAGATTTGTTGAATAATCTTAGCCTCTCTGATTTGTGGATACTTGTTTCTTGAAATCTGATCCTTGGTTATTTTTCATTTTGACCATCCAATAAATGTCCAGCAATCGGATGGTCACATAATCAAATAACCAGAAGTGTTGGTTCATGGTATATTCTAAATTGGGGCTCACAATTTGAACGGATCGATATGAATTACTTTTATGCCTTTGTACACAATTTCTAAGTGACTTCTAATTGCCTGCATATCATCCATTACACTCTCGCAAAGTGTCAAAGTTTCTTATCTATAAAAAATTGTTCTATGCAGTGTGTAAAAACTAAAACATACAAGCTTTGTGGGGCACACCATGTTGTATACATGAAATCCACTTGATTTTTTTTTTTTTAAACATCAAGTGATGACACTTATGTTCACCATACGTACGAAACAAACTCAAATGGGCCACACCAATGGGAACAATGTAAAATTGTGCCTAAAAAACCTCTGAGATCATGAGGTGTGGCCCACCTGAGCTATTGTGCCTAAAACCTCTTAAGTTCGTGTGGTGTGGCCGAACTGAGTTTCGGATCATGCTGATTTTTGTATCTTCCCTTCACCCAATGAGTGACACCTGATGAACGGGTTTGACAAAAGATACTAAGCATGGTGAATCCACACGCAAACCTCTGTCTGGTGTCCCATCTCCTTTGTTTCCTGTGGTGTGGCCCATCATCGAGCCTAGGGTACAATTTAAACTAATCCAATGGATCCAATTCATCTCTTAAATTTGAATAATTAACCGATCATACTCTTTTAACTATTAACTAAAAATTTGACAACTAATTCCAATAATTGACATAATGATCGATTGCAATAATTATGCGAGTCCAGTGGTAGAAGTGTTGGGCATGGCACCTATAAGGGTGAAAATATGGGATCCAACCTGTGAATTACATGAGGCCCACCATGAAAGTCGGACAGCCCCCAAAATTAGGCCAATCCAACCATCACATGAGCCACAACGTGAATTTGGTGGTTTTTGGATGGTTGCCCATTGTTTCCTTGGGTAGGGTTCACCATCTTGTTTATATACCATCCAACCCGTGAATTTCTTGAGCTCCTCCACAAAGATGGTATTTCAAAAAATCAGGCCTATACAATCATTAGGTGGGCCACACCATAGAAAATAATGGACATCCATCGAAAAATCTCCAATTCACGTGATGGCTCCCATGATGGTTAGATCGGCCTGTTTTTTGGGGCACCCAACTGTCAGGAATTGAGGATGGGCTGATCATGCAGGACAGGTTGGATGTTATACACGACACCCTGATGGGCCCATGCATAGTCCTTCTAGAATGACCTACAAGGATGTGTACATGGACTTTGTAGTCGGAGATGAACCTGCTTCTCCATAAAAAAGGTAATTTCATTGTAGTGGTTATTTGATGGTCTAGCAGCTTATAATATGCTTCATACACTGGCACCCAGAAATTGCACACTTTGCATAGATAAATGGTGCTGCGCACTCTAGTCTCTATGTAAGTTGTAGTTCCAAAATCAGATCGGTTTAACTGTCCTACCCTCTGATTCAGGATTACATGCTTGTTGAAATATGATCGTTAAATGCTTTTCATGTTTAAACGTCTAATAAAAGCCAACCAATCCAATATTTAGATCATCAAATAAGTGTGATTTTTGGTTCATGATACATTTAAACTGGATATCATAATTTGAACTGGTTATTTTCAAAATTTTAAGTCATGTGTGCAATTTATAAAAAATTTGGAAGTGCTTGTGTATCATCCACCACTCTACCTGACCATAAAATTTTTCTTTACCTCGCGAGCTTTGTTGCACCGCTGTGACCGGAATCCTCTACAACACTGACGCACGCACTGGGTAAAACATGAAAGCTTGTGGGGCCCACTATATTGTACATATGAAATCTACTACGTCCATTAGGTGGGAACCCTTATGGTGACCATGCATACAAAATGGTAAGTCATGTGGTGTGGCCCACCTGAATTTGGACCAGGATGATTTTTGTATCTACCTTCATCCTAGTAGGTTACACCTAATGAAAGATGCATACCATGGTGGCCCCACAAACAGACATGGTTGGGTCCCATTCCCATTATTCCTTGTTGTGTGGCCCACCTGAGTTGTGGATCTGGATATTTTTTTTGGCCCCAGAACCTAGGATTAAGAACTTTACCTGATGAATGGAGTAGCAATATGGCATTATGCGGGCCACGTGTGAATTTGGAGGTTTTTGGATGGTTGTCCATTGTTTTCTATAGTGCAGCCCACCTAATGATTTATAGTCATGATGTTTAGAGAATCCCATAATCATTGGGTCTCATGTAATGAATGGCTTGGATGGCATATACACAACATGGTAGGATCCACAAAGAAAACAATGGACAACCATCCAAAAACCCTGAAATTCACTTGGTGGCTTCCATTATGGTTGGATTGGCTTGGTTTTTGGGGTGTCCAACTTTCATGGTCAGTTCACCCTGATGGACAGGTTGGATGCCACACACACACCCAGGTGGGCCCCATGCATGGAGAAACCTGTGTAGCTTCCTACACATTTAGTCTTGTGAGATATGGGTTGTTTTTTTTCCCCAATTAAATAGGGGTATTTTAATCATTTAAAAGTTCTAAAACACTAAATTATATTTTCTTTTATATAGTAATAAAGAAATGAAAACAGAATTGTAACTTTGAGATTTTTAAAGTGCATGACAGTGATGCATTCTCCGGTATCTGTGATATTATTGATGATATCAATACACGTTTCCATCTCCCAGGACTCCAATACATGTAAAGATAACAATATTTTGAACACTGGTGGGAATTGAGGACCTGATCTTTTTGGAGGTGTGGGAAAAGATTTGTGATCTTCCCCGAATTTTGATTTCCTTCCAAAATGTATCTGGAAGCTAATTACACAGCAGGCCATTAGCCAAGGATGGAGCTTTTTATGAGATAATTGCTGATAATTGGGTCTCTATCTTGCTCTTGAAAATTTCTGCTTTTCTCTGATTTGCACTGTGCATGCTGTTTCTTTTTCCTGATCAGTAAATTATGTTCATTTAAACTATATAAAATATTTTTATTTAATATAAAAAAAAGTTGAAAAATCTACAAATACTTTTTGTTGCTTATTTGATTCTTGTCCGTCGACGGCTTTATCTGGTATTTGCACATGGTGTTCATCTCTCCGTTGTATTGCTATCATGATTTTTTCCTTGCATGGGCAAGCTTTTTTTTTTTCCCCTGATGTTTCTGTGGAACTACTCTTATGTATGTTTTCTTCTCTTTGGATAATCTGGCCATTGGTTCATATCTATTGTTAATCTAAGGGTCCTTTTAAAAATAAAATAAAATAAAAAAAAATCTGTCTTTGTCATATTAACCTCCTTGTATATGCTATTGTGGTAACTCGTGCCATTTTTGGAGTTTTTTTTTTTTTAAAGCTAATTGCTAATGTATTTTTTATATTGTTCATGACTGGTCAGTTCTGGCGTCCCCATAACCGGACCATGTTCTTAAAGGGATTCATATAATTACATTTCAATTCCGTGCATAAATTTGTCATTGCTTGCACCATGTGCTCCTCTCTTTTGCATTCTATTTTGTCAGCATGCCCATGTGACCAGTGTATTGATCTTGAGCTTATTTCTTAGTCATTTGGTTTCAGGTTCAGTGAAAACATTATCACCGATCCTGGTTTTGTGGATATATTTCCAGCCTCACGAATTCCGAAACATATGCAACATCTTCTTAAGCCCATTCATCGCACCATGTCTGGTGCATCAAAGGAACCACTAGGATCAAGAGATATGGTAAAAGAAAAGGGATTCCGTGTGACAACAGATCCGGGTACTCTATCCTCCATACTGAAATGGGCATCAGATGCTGAGGTACCTCTTGTTATATTTGTCTTGAGTTGATGTCTTCCTCTATCTCTTAGTAGTAATCTTAAAAAAAATTTAAATAGCAATATGATGCAGGACCATTCGATCATCCAATGGGAGATCACAAGTAGTCCCATTGCTGGTCGATTGAAGTTCATGGCCATCCACAACTGTCCAATCGAAAATCTGGGCCACTTCAGAAGCCCAAATCAAGCTAATGAAAGATAAGGACCCTATCAACAGTCCTGTCGAATGATCTGGACAAAGATCAATGGTCCAATTGATATGTGGGCCCCACAAGGTTAATCTGATGGCTTAAAAATAACCATTGTTTGGACTGGGATCTACAAGTCCAACTGGGTACTGTAAACACCTTTATATACAAACCATATAGATTTTTGTGAGTTCCTACAACTATATGGGCCATATACACCATATGGCTAGGTATATATCCAATAGACTCGTACAGAGATCTGGTGAGTAGAACCCTTCATTTAGTTTCATTTAGCATCTCTTTTTAGTTCAAGTTTGAGACAATTTAGGAATATTTCTTTTGTGTGGGCCAATAGGATTGAAGTATTGGCTTCTTTTATTTTTAGGAGTTGTATAAAGCTATATATACATAGCCATTGTACGGATCTAGATTGATTATATGATTAAATGAAAGCTTTTTGCTTCTTTCTGTTCATATCCAGTTTCAAATTTTTAACCTTGGCTATATTGTTCATTTTGTTTTTTTCTCCTTTTTTCGTGTTAATTCAAGTTCTTGGAATATTTTGGGATTTCTTTACAGGTCAGGAAACAATCATACATATCAGGAAATTCAGTTCCACGTGCGAACCTTGGTGTCCTTGATAAGCTTATTGCAGCTCGTCATGAGCTTGCAGAGGTTACATTTCCTTCACTTCAACACGTCATTCAATATCTTTAGTTTTGAAAATTTGGCGATTTTCCACAATTTCTGTGCTAAATCAAAATTGAAAATCTGTTCTCTAAGCTGATTCTTTTATGTTATAAACCAGTAATTTTTTATTTTATTTTATTTTGTTGTTGTCTTTGGTTTGCAGATAATGGGGTATAAATCTTACTCTCAATTTGCAGTTCATCCGAATATTGCATCATCACCAGAGGTTGTGATGCCCTTTTTGCTTGATTTAAGCAAGATTGTTAGGCATAAGGCTGATGAGGTAAATTTGCGTCCTTTCTTGGGTGTAGTTTTGATCTTTTTCCCAATTTTTTCAGTTGTAGTAGGGTGTGAAGTTTTTCTGGTACTTTCTGGATATCTTTTTTCCCCTTGTAGGAGTTTAAAGCAATTAGGGATTTCAAGAGGAAAATATGCAATGAAGATTGTGCAGACTTGGAGCCATGGGATGAAGCTTATTTCACGGGAATGATGAAGTCTTCTACCTTCAACTTAGACTCCTCTGTAAGTTGAACCATTGTTGTTTCATGAACTTTACCTGCTTTCTTGTGGCACAACTCCTTGTGTGACTTGAGCCTTAGCTGTCTTTTTCTCAAATGCATTTCATTTCCTGATCTTGAAGTTGTAACTTGGTTTTGAATTGTTGAAACATTCAATTCATTCCCCCCCTGCAACTATTGTTTTCATTACTTCTTTGAGCAGGTTGTAGCATCATATTTTCCCTTATCACAATGCATTGAGGGTTTGAAAGTGCTGGTCAAATCATTGTTTGGTGCAACATTCCGTAATATCCCTCTTGGACAGGGTGAATCTTGGCATCCAGATGTGCTTAAAATGTCACTTCATCATCCTGAAGAGGTACATAAATTTCTTGATTAAAAAACTCCAAAGATGTGACTTTCGATGAAATGACTTGATTAAGAATCTCTAATAGGTACACGAGAGACTATAAATTAATGCCAAGAGAACGTGGGAGAGTTGACACATCCTTATCCACTTTCATTGCCATTTTGATGTTCTTATCTTAGTTGAAGAGAAGTTTACACACGCACACACACAAAAATGCTCACCTGTGCGCATCTTTTACACACGTGTCATGGGCACCAAATCCGAATGGTCCACGTGATGTGACATCCCATGAAATCCTCAAGGCCCAAATTTTATCCTGATCCAAAACTCTGGTGGGCCGTAGCAAAAGGAAATGGTTTCCTCCCTTGATTTGCCTCTCGCTTTGCTATCGCCCACCACAGTTTTGGATCAGGCTATGATTTGGCCCCCAGAGGTTTCGTGGGATGCCACATCACATGGACCGTTTGGATTTGGTGCCCATGACATGGGTGCAGAGGTGCGCAGATGAGCATCTCTCTCTCTCTCTCTCTCTCTCTCTCTCTCTCTCTCTCTCTATATATATATATATATATATATATATATATATATATATATATATATATATATATATATGGAAATGGCACTATTAGGTCGAGCTTTGTGGGCCCCATCTTGATGTGTGATGGGCATCCACGCCGTATCCGAAACTCGGTGGGCCATACCATCTAAAACCATGGGGAATTATGCTTAAAACATCTAAAAGCACTTGGTGGGGCCCACCTAACTTTGGAATGGCCTAAACTTAGGTGTGACCCCTCGTCGAAGTGGGACACACACGATGGAAATGTGCATACATGGCTGACACGATTCGTCCAAAATACTAGTGAAATATTTTAGAGGACAGCACCACTAGTGCAAATGAGAAACATATTCATATGTAGTGATATGATTTGTAAGTTGTAACCATAGATGCTGGAAGACTCAACAGCTATTATTTATTTTATTTTATTTTAGTCTATGTACTCCACTGGGTGCTGTTTGCTGTTATCTGTAGTAGGTTAGGTGAAAAAGTAACAATTGATGGAAGCAGAGATGTCAAAGGTAGCTCATGGATTATTATGAACAGCAGTCATCCATGTTTGTTGCTTTTGTTCCTTATAAGATGGGTCACACTCTTTAAAAGAAGAAATGTATACCATCTCCTGCTTCATTGTGGTTTTGGGCCTGGGAACAGGCTCTACATCTTCCTGATCTCCAAGAGTGACGGGGTTGATTTTTAAATTATGGCAGGTAGGTGTTGTCTCTAATGGGACAACTTTTTTTAATTATTATTAACAGCATGCAAAAACAAGTGTGACCCCTTACATATCTGGGAGTGTTTCAAAGAAAAACCCTGCTTCAGCATTTAAATTTTATTTTATTTTTTTTATGTTTTACTAGGGAGTTGAGACTATTTTCCCTGGGCAGAAACTAAAGCAAATGACATACTGGAAAGCAAATGACATACTGGCATCATCCAATCATGCCCTTGCAATATCGGTGGCTATTAACTAGATAGGCTACTTTGCAGAGATTGTATTATCATTCTAATTTCTGTGATCTTCAGTCCTTAACGAGGATTTATTTGTCTAGTATATATACTTTTGTTTTGTTATATTCATGCTTGACTTGAGGCTTTGTATGTGTACTGTCAGGGCGATTTGGGATATCTATACCTTGATTTGTACTCTAGGAAGGGAAAGTATCCGGGCTGTGCTCATTTTGCCATTAAAGGTGGGCGCCGACTATCTGAGACAGAATATCAGCTTCCTGTATGTTCATATCTTTTTCAAACTCAATTAAGTTTTTCTATTTGGTACTTGTTTTAACTCTTTTCCATAATTCATGACCGCTATATGTTGATAGTATTACACACAGTAAGGTGTTAGGGTGGGGAGGGACGAAGGTATTTAAAAACGGTTACGTGATGGTAACGGTGGTAACTATCCATAACGCGATACAGGGCCGTAACGGCTGTTAAGGAAAGAATGGCCTGTAATGGCTGAGACAGGTTTGAAAAAGAAAGGGGCCATTATGGCTGTATAGTAATGGTAGTGGCAATGGCCATTAAGGCCATTGTTACTGTTATGGAATACCTTGGGAGGGGGGAGGTTTGTTTGAAAAAATTATCTAGACAACCCTTTTTTTCTCCAAAGTTTTTTGTTTTCCCCTTATTCTTTCTTTCACACACGTGTGATTGATTACATCCTCAGAAGTATAGTTTCACAGCCATCCTAACTGGATTATTGGCAATTTAGGAGTTATCTATTGGCTGCGGAGTTCATGCTCAGAATTCACACTGGAATAGGTTCATTTAGACTGGATGTTATGTTAAACCACCTTGCATGACTTTGTTTTTCTGAGGTGACCTGTTGTAAGCTTACATTGTCTAACAGTATATATTGAAAGACTGCCCAATGTGAGTAGATTGCGTGTCAATGTAAAGACTCCCCAGTGTGAGTAGATTGCAAGTTGATGTGACATTTACTGTATTTGTCAGTCGGACAGTACCTGGTCATCTTTATGAATTTACTTTTACGAGAGTATCTTTATGTTCACTCCCCAAGTGCAGGATTGTGATGTAGTAATAACTCGGTAAGACCGAGGTCGAATCCCAAGGGACTGAAACTTGTACATTATCTAAAATTAACTGGAAATAGAACTAGAATGAGATGAAATCTGAATTGAATTATAAATTGAGGAATAATTGTAAACTATTAATCTAAAACTTATAGGAGAAATCAGAGGTAAGGAAACTAGGGATTCAGAGGATCCACTTGTAGAGATCAGGGAGATCCTATGCTTGTTTCATGAATCATGGAATTTACTGAACTGCCATTGATCTAGTTTTCAAAGAGATGAAAGGAAGATGAATTAGAATGGATTCCATCACCAAACCATGCCCAAAGACTATGGCAAACAACAGAATTAAACTAATTACCACCCAATCACATGTATGCAAGTTAGGAAGGGTACCGTCATCCAACCATGCCCAGGAGACTATGGTGAACAACAGGGCTTCCTGACGTCATAAACATAAAGGGGAAAAGGACATGCTCCAAGCCATTGCAGACCCATTGTAATTTTAGTCACAACAGACCATTAAAGACTAAACAAAACATGCCATTAATAATCAACTAAAATTAACGTTAATTCAAGAATTAAAATTAAATTAAAGACATAAAATAAAATCTCCCATCTCACCACAAGCTTCACCTCTTAGCCCTAGCTAAGAGGTTCAGCCCATCACAGACATGATGAAGCTGGACATGTTAAAAGAAAATATGAAGAAGGAAAAAAATAAAAATAACAAAATTACTCTACTCCCTCTGCCCTCGTTTCCAGCCCAAGCCTCAAGCTCTCCACCTCCTGATCTCCTTTCAAGACCTGAATGCATGCTCTCCACGTCCTAAACTTCCTTTTATAGCTGCTGGAAGGCTGGAGTCAGTGACAGAGTTGTAGCAGGACACGAAGTGCAAATTTTGCAGGCAAGTTCGGTGCCTCGAAACACGCCACTTTCCTCGCTCAAATTCTAAAGAAACACCGTCCCTTAGTACTTTCTTGGGTTCTCTACATGATAGACGGTTTAGATCTGCCATATGATCAAAGATGGTGGGCCAAAATCGTCTGGAGAAGTCGGTTTTCGCGGATGTGCGAAACCTTTCGCACCATTTCGCTGTTGTGATCGGTGGGCCCCACAGAAGCATTTTAAGAAAAATCCACCCCGTCCATTGGATTCAGAACGAAATTTCAGTAAAGAATGGGTGGTTTTGAACGTCCATTGACGTGGCCCAGAGAAGAAATCACAAAAGGATCAGTTTTGAACGTTGCAGGGTAGCCCTTTTTTGGCCCCTGTATCGTACACGTGTGCTTGCATGGGTAAAAACTAGCAGCTATATTTTGCATTATTCACAGCTGTATACACGGTGGACGGTTCAGATCTTCCATACGGATCATGTTTGGGGCCCACTACCGTCCGTAAAAACCAGCGTTGGTCGGTTAGGCGACCGTGAAAAATGGAAATTTTCATTTTTTAAAGATGATGCGGGTCAGCGCTTGCGCTGACCGATCGGTTGGTCCGGTGCACATCGTATGCACGTACATGTGAAATGTACACACCATGTATACGGGCCCCATTGCAATGTGTTTCAGAAATTCAATCCGCCCATTCTGTTCCTCACATTATTTTACCCGTTGAGAACAATTATCAAGCATATCCAGCTGGCGGGTGGGCCCCAAATTGAAGATTGATGGGCTGATCTGCCCGTTAGGCCACTTCCGCAATGATCCAATGGATGATTTTTGACGTGTACGGTTAATTTATGGTCCTCAGGCCACGTATGAAGTTTCGAGCCGAACCGATATTGGAAACCCCGTGATCTTGCGTTCTGGATGCGTTTCAAGCCACTTGAGCTTCAATTTCTTAGTTTTCTCGAATTTTCGACCATGTATATCTGTCAATCTCGGTCCCCTGGAGTGTGTCCCTTGCCTTTGGTGTCATCAGATCGTTAAATCTCAACTTTTAACATCCTTTTTCCATCCATGCTCATAAAATCACCTTGCAACACAAGAATGAGAAAACGAGCCATTAGACAGCATTATATTCGTAAATCCAGACAATATTTGGGGTCTAATATGCAATATTTGACCCTCAACACAACCCTCAACTAGCATTTTGCTAGTCCCGAGCAAGGTATGCGAAAAATAAGTTGAGAATTATAGGAGAACTTTCTATGAAATCGAGTGAGATTTTGAACAAAATACGAGAAATTTAATATTCATGAATGTTAGAAATTATTTTCTCCTGAGCTCAAGCGCACGGTAGACTTCATAATCAAGTGTAAAGCATTAATCCATCAAATAGAAAAATTTTAAACATTGAGATCCATAGATGTATAGTCTAATCTCGGCTTATCATCATTAAGAGATCCAATCGTCAATTTCATGATATCATTGGTAACCAACAAGAAAATTCATGACAACCAAAACCTAATCCAAAACTTGCCTCATAGATTAGCCTATTAACTTGTGATTTTTCTATTCAAAGTAATGCCAAGGAAGGGGAATCAAATCCTCACCTATAGGGAGCAAACCTATGGTGAAGATCGTACACCTGACTCTTTTTCACATATCATTCATGGGGAATTAACTCTACAACTATAGGGAGCAAACCTATGGTGAAGATTAATTATCCAACCTTTCCAATTTTTATACCATGATGGCAAGATATTTCAGGCTGGTTCCTTTCGTGCTTAGTGATTACCAAGTTAATCCTTCGATATGGAACTGAAATCTTAATGTGTAAGAAAGACGTGTCCTGAAATCATGATTCAATCAATGTTTAAAATCTCTAATCATGGATTGATAATTCAAACTCAACTGTGAAATCTATCAAGTAGCTAAATCCAAGAGTCATAAATTACCAACATCACGTATCTCGTAATTCTAAATCAAAGATAGATGTCAAAATCACATTGAATTTACAAGAAATGTTAGAAAAATTTTAAAATTTTTTCACAATTTTCACAATTTTTGCTCAAGACCAAGAAAATACTGATTAGAAAGCCTAATCTCCCACCCCCAACCTAAAATCTACATTGTCCTCAATGTAAAAGATCTAAACATGGAACAACAAAAGTAAATGAGAAGTGATGGGAGGATAGTACCTGGAACAGAGAATCAGAAGGCTTTTTCCAAAAATATTAACGTACAATCGAGTCAGCACACGAGAGAAATCAACAAAACAAAATAACAAAAATAAAATCATAAAAAGAAAATCCTACCTATACCACTTTCGCATGTGCTCTCGATTGCATTTAGCGTATGCAACAAGCCTTTAAACCCCTAGGTTACCCCTAGTGGACGAGTTGTAGTCTCGTGAGGGTTTGCAGTGATGTTACCCACAAACATTGAACTAACTAAAAAAATGAAATGAAAAGCTGGGTTGCCTCCTAGGAGCGCTAAATTTACCGTCTTCAGCCAGACAAATAAAGCAACAATCCTAGTCCTTTGAAAGCGATAAACCTACCTATACCTCCATCAGACTAGGAGATCAGTCATGGTAAACAGGAGCAATCAGAGGCATGGACATGTCCTTTGAATCAAATATCTCGACAAATGGCTTTAATCGATGTCCATTGACTTTAAACTCCTTGCCATTTTCAGGATCTCTTATCTCGACGGCCCCATGAGGATAAGCAGTGACAACAATGTAAGGGCCGGTCCAACGAGATCGAAGCTTACCCGGAAAGAGGTGGAGTCGAGAATCGTACAAAAGGACTTTCTAACCTGGCGTGAATGATTTTCGTATAATATGTTGATCATGAAACGCCTTCATCTTGTCCTTGTAAATTCTCGAGTTTTCATATGCATCGTTCCGGATTTCTTCAAGTTCATTCAACTGAAGTTTGCATAGCGAGCCAGCGTTGTCCAGATTTAAATTCAGATTTTTGATCGCCCAGTATACTTTATGTTCCAATTCCATCGGCAAGTGACATGCCTTTCCATAGACAAGTCTAAAGGGAGATGTTCCAATAGGAGTTTTAAAAGCAGTACGGTACGCCCATAAGGCATCGGTCAATCGGATTGACCAGTCCTTACGATCAGGGTTAACCGTTTTCTCTAGGATATGTTTGATCTCCCTATTGGAAATTTCAGCTTGTCCACTTGTCTGTGGATGGTATGGGGTGCTCACCTTATGAGAGATACCGTATTTCTTCATTAAGCTCTCAAATGGTCTATTGCAAAAGTGTGAGCCCTCGTTACTAATGATGGCTCGAGGCGTTCCGAATCGTGACGGGATATTTTCTTTCAAAAATTTAATGACCGTGCGATGGTCATTTTTGCGGCACGGAATTGCTTCGACCCATTTAGTAACATAGTCTACGGCGAGAAAAATATACAGATTTCCAAATGATTGGGGGAATGGTCCCATGAAATCGATGCCCCAACAATCAAATGCTTCTATAATAAGGATGGGATTCAAGGGCATCATATTTCGACGGGACAATGCTCCCAATTTCTGACAACGCTCACAAGCCTTGCAAAACTCATGAGTGTCCCTGAACATAGTGGGCCAGTAGAAGCCACACTATAAAATCTTGGCCGTGGTCTTTTTAGCAGAAAAGTGACCACCACAGGCCTATGAGTGACAGAAGGAGATGACACTCTGATACTCATCGTCTGGCACACATCTCCTTAAGATTTGGTCTGGGCAATATTTAAACAAATATGGATCATCCCAGAAAAAGTTACGCACCTTGGTAAAGAATTTCTTCTTATCTTGTGACGTCCAGTGTGTCGGTATGGCACCTGTAGCAAGATAATTAGCAATATCAGCGAACCAAGGTGAATGGGAGACTCTAAATAGTTGTTCATCAGGGAACATGTCATTGATATGGGTCGCCTCAAGGGAATCAGAGGTATTAAGGCGAGAAAGGTGATCAGCTACTACGTTCTCTACTCCCTTTTTGTCTTTAATTTCTAAATCAAATTTTTGGAGTAGAAGGATCCATCGTATTAGGCAGGGCTTAGAATCATTCTTGGAAAGAAGATACTTAAGTGCCGCATGATCTGTATAAATAATGATCTTAGATCCGATCAGGTAAGACTGAAATTTGTCCAAAGCGAACACTACGGCTAAGAGTTCCTTTTCCGTAGTCGAGTAGTTCACTTGGGCAGGATTTAGAGTCCTACTTGCGTAGTGAATAACGTAAGGCTGCTTATCTTTTCTCTGGCCTAGAACCGCCCTAAAAGCATAATCAGAGGCGTCGCACATAAGTTCAAAAGGAAGACTCCAGTCGGGTGGCTGCATGATAGGTGCAGTGGTTAACATACCCTTAAGCTTAGTGAAAGCTTCTTGGCACTGCTCAGTCCACTCGTATGGTGTATCCTTTTGAAGAAGATTACATAAAGGACGAGAGAGGAGACTAAAGTCCTTTATGAATCGTCTGTAAAAGCCTGCGTGTCCTAAGAAGGATCGCACGTCTCTGATATTCTTGGGTAGAGGTAGGTTAGAGATAAGATCAATTTTTTCCTTATCTACCTCGATTCCTTTGGACGAGATGATATGCCCAAGGACAATTCCCTTTTGAACCATAAAATGACACTTCTCCCAGTTAAATACCAAATTTTTTTTCTTCACATCTTTTCAACACACATTTAAGACTTGCTAAGCATTCGCTGAAAGATGAACCAAAAACAGAGAAATCGTCCATGAAGACCTCTAGATATTTTCCCACTATGTCAGAAAAAATACTCGTCATGCATCGCTGAAAGGTGGCAGAGGCATTACATAACCCGAATGGCATCCTTCTGTAAGCAAAGGTGTCATAGGGACATGTAAATGTGGTCTTTTCCTGATCCTCAGGGGCGATTTCAATCTGATTATAACTTGAATACCCGTCAAGGAAACAATAATAGGAATGACCAGCTAGCCTTTCCAGGATTTGGCCAATGAAGGGCAAAGGAAAGTGGTCTTTCCTTGTGACGGTATGCAGCTTTCTGTAGTCAATGCACATTCTCCAACCAGTGGTAACTCTGGTCGGCACGAGTTCATTATTGGCATTGGCTACGATGGTGATCCCGGACTTCTTAGGAACCACCTGAGTTGGACTCACCCATTGACTATCGGATATGGGGTATATGATCCCCACATCCAATAATTTGAGAACCTCGGCCTTAACCACTTCCTTCATGTTTGGATTTAATCTACGTTGTGATTGCCGAACAGCCTTTGCATTGTCCTCAAGATATATACGATGAGTACAAATCGATGGGTTAATCCCCTTGAGGTCCGCTATCGTCCATCCAAGAGCTCCCTTATGCTCAATGAGAGTATATATCAGCATACTCTCCTGTTCTTTCTCCAGGTGGGCAGAGATCACCACCGGGTATGTCTCATCTTGACCTAAATAGACATATTTTAAATCAGAGGGTAAAGGTTTTAGGTCAAGCTTTGGTGGCTTGAGGTTAGACGGTAGAGGCACTACATCAGTTTGGGGCAATTCTTCAATTCGTGGCCTCCACCGGTTAACTTCAAGTACCGGTGCAGTATCAAGCATGGCACACGTCTCCCTAATTATATCATCATCAAGATCATGGGAGTGGGTCAGGCACGTCTCTAGAAGATCAGAGGATAAGGTGAGAGGCGTTCTATCTTTTACAAAAGAATCAATCATGTTAACATCGTGGAAATCGTCATCAACTTCTGAGTTGCTGCCGTTATTGAAAAAGATATTCGATTCCAATGTCAAATTTTCAAAGGACATAGTCATGACACCATTCCTGCAATTGATAATTGCATTTGAAGTGGACAGGAATGGGTGACCAAGAATGACGGGAATCTGAGTGCTCGTGTCATTGATGGGTTCGGTGTCCAAGATGATAAAATCAACAGGGTAGTAGAATCTATCCACCTGGACCAACACATCCTCGATGATCCCTCTTGGTATACGAACAGAACGATTAGCAAGTTGTAGTATGGTTCGAGTGGGTTTTAATTCACCCAAACCTAACTGTTGGTATACCGAATAGGGAATCAGATTGACGCTCGCTCCTAAGTCAAGAAGTGCGTGATCAATTCGATAGTTCCCGATTACGCATGATATGGTTGGGCAACCGGGATCTTTGAATTTTTGCGGCACATCTTATTTTAGGATGACACTCACTTTCTCAGTTAAGGAGATCTTCTTTTGAACACTTTTCCTCATTTGGTAGTGCATAAGTCCTTTAGAAATTTAGCATATAAAGGAATCTGTTTTACAACGTCAAGCAGAGGAATGTTGACTTTCACTTGTTTCAACACCTCTAGGATATCCTGAGAGTTAGATAGACGTTTTGGTTCAACCAACTGTTGGGGAAACGGAACAACTGACTTTTCTAGAGGTTCCGGTTCAAATTTTTGTGGGGCGCCACTAGATCCATCATTGTTGTCCTCTTCTGGTTCTTGAGGCTTTTCGGGCCTAACCGGAAGGTTTTTATCAATAACCTTCCTACTCCTAAGAGTGGTGATGGATTTAGCATGCCCCATTTGATTTGAAGAGCTGGGATCACCTGTCTCGTATTGCGGTTTCGGATTAGGGAGTGATTGTGCAGGGAGCATCCCTTTTTCCATAGCCGTCATACGTGAATCTATTTTTTGCATAAAATCTGAAATTCCTTGCATTGTCCGAGCCAGCTCTTGTATGAAAATTTGAACCGATTCTTCTTGAGGTTTCCCCTGATTTGGATTTTGATTGAAGAACCCTTGAGGGGTAGCAGTTTGTCCGTTCCTCCAACTAAAATTAGGATGATTTTTTCAGCTAGGATTGTACGTATTAGAGGGTGGTCCATTGAAAGGTCTTTGATAGTTATTTACAGCATTAGATTGTTCATTCAATACTTCTCGAAAGGCAGGTATTGAAGGACAATTTTCAGTAGTATGAATGTTGCAATCACAGATGCCGCAAACACTTTCATTAACCTTTTCCTTCTTTCCTTCCATGGCCTCAAATTTTCTGGTGAGATTAGCCACCTTAGCGTTAAGATCATCGTCCTCTTTCAGGAGATATATTCCTCCTTTTTCCCTTGAATGAGTTGGCCTAGACGTAGCGTTCGTCTTTGGGTAATAGTCCCATGATTGTGTTTTTTCAGCGAGACTATCGAGGTAATCCCATACCTCGTCGACATTTTTATTAATAAAATCTCCATTACACATTGTCTCGACCATTTGGCGCATGGAAGAGGTCAGCCCATCATAGAAAAAATTCGTAATGCGCCGTATTTCAAAGTCATGTTGTGGGCATGCATTAACCAGATCCTTGAACCTTTCCCAACATTGGAAGAATGTTTCATCTTCCTTTTGGTCAAAGTTCATGATTGCTCTCCTGAGGGTAATTGTTTTATGATGTGGGAAAATTTTCTTTATAAATTCTCTCTGTATATCATTCCATGTGCCAATGGATCTAGGAGCGCAGTGAATGTAACCACGTCTTGGCTTTTTCTTTCAAGGAAAATGGAAAGAGTTTCAGTCTAATAGTATTCTCAGATACATTAGGAAAGTATAAGGTGCCTATGATTTCATCGAACTCTTTCAAATGCAAGTATGGTTCTTCAGACTCAAGCCCATGGAACTTGGGAAGGAGTTGGATAACCCCTGGCTTGATGTCCATATGTCCTGTATTCGCAGGAAAAATCATGCATGAGGGCGTACTCACCCCCGCCGGTTGTAAATAATCTCGTAAAGTACGAGGCGAGAGTGCCTGATGCACCTCATTCTCATCATGTACTTCCTCAACCCTTGGTTGGGGTAGTGCTTGAGGTTGATTTTCAGCCATAACGTCCTCTAACTCAGGAGAATTCAAGTGGTGTCTAGTCCTGTGATGGACAGTCAACCCCTCAACTAATCCTCCTTCAGTCACGAGATGTCGAGTGTTGTCGCGTGCCCACTGGGGCATAAAACACACTCAGCCCTCAAATTCTAACTTAAACCTAAGAGAAAGGAAGAAGAAATCTAGAAAATAAAAGGGAAAGATGGAAAGAAGTTACCAAATTTGGAGTCCTAGGTTAAGAATCTGCAAAACAAAACAAAATAAGTTAGTTTCTAAGAATAGAAAGTCCTAATTAAAAGTAAATTAATTTCTAGGGAAAAGAAGAAATTCCAAAGAAAGAAGAATTAGAAAGAGCTTACTAAATTAGAAGCTTCCTACAAAACAGAAAAATTGAGTTAGTTCTAAAAATCAGATAGAAGGAAGAATAGAAAGTTTCTAAAGTTAGGAAAAATTTCTAACAAGGAAAATAACTAAGCTTCTAAACCTAGAATTAAAAATTTCTAAAAAGAAAATCTAATCCTAAACTAATCCTAAAACTAATTAATTTCAGAAAAACGTAGCCGACATTCCCCGGCAACGGCACCAAAAACTTGTTCACTCCCCAAGTGCAGGGTTGTGATGTAGTAATAACTCGGTAAGACCGAGGTCGAATCCCAAGGGACTGAAACTTGTACGTTATCTAAAATTAACTGGAAATAGAACTAGAATGAGATGAAATCTGAATTGAATTATAAATTGAGGAATAATTGTAAACTATTAATCTAAATCTTATATGAGAAATCAGAGTTAAGGAAACTAGGGATTCAGATGATCCACTTGTAGAGATCAGGGAGATCTTATGCCTGTTTCATGATTCATGGAATTTACTGAACTGCCATTGATCTAGTTTTCAAAGAGATGAAAGGAAGATGAATTAGAATGGATTCCATCACCAAACCATGCCCAAAGACTATGGCAAACAACAGAATTAAACTAATTACCACCCAATCATATGTATGCAAGTTAGGAAGGGTACCGTCATCCAACCATTCCCAGGAGACTATGGTGAACAATAGGGCTTCCTGACGTCATAAACATAAAGGGGAAAAGGACATGCTCCAAGCCATTGCAGACCCATTGTAATTTTAGTCACAACAGACCATTAAAGACTAAACAAAACATGCCATTAATAATCAACTAAAATCAACGTTAATTCAAGAATTAAAATTAAATTAAAGACATAAAATAAAATCTCCCATCTCACCACAAGCTTCACCTCTTAGCCCTAGCTAAGAGGTTCAGCCCATCACAGACATGATGAAGCTGGACATGTTAAAAGAAAATATGAAGAAGGAAAAAAATAAAAATAACAAAATTACTCTACTCCCTCTGCCCTTGTTTCCAGCCCAAGCCTCAAGCTCTCCACCTCCTGATCTCCTTCCAAGACCTGAATACATGCTCCCCACGTCCTAAACCTCTTTTTATAGCTGCTGGAAGGCTGGAGTCAGTGACAGAGTTGTAGCAGGACACGGAGTGCAATTTTCGCAGCCAAGTTCGGTGCCTCGAAACACGCTACTTTCCTCGCTCAAATTCCAAAGAAACACCGTCTCTTAGTACTTTCTTGGGTTCTCTACATGATAGACGGTTCAGATCTGCCATATGATCAAAGATGGTGGGCCAAAACCGCCTAGAAAAGTCGGTTTTTGCGGATGTGCGAAACCTTTCGCACCATTTCGCTGTTGTGATCGGTGGGCCCCACAGAAGCATTTTAAGAAAAATTCACCCCGTCCATTGGATTCAGAACGAAATTAGAGTAAAGAATGAGTGGTTTTGAACGTCCATTGACGTGGCCCAGAGAAGAAATCACAAAAGGATCAGTTTTGAACGTTGCAGGGCAGCCCTTTTGTGGCCCCTGTATCGTACACGTGTGCTTGCATGGGTAAAAATTAGCAGCTATATTTTGCATTATTCACAGCTGTATACACGGTGGATGGTTCAGATCTTTCATACGAATCATGTTTGGGGCCCACTACCGTCCGTAAAAACCAGCGTCGGTCGGTTATGCGACCGTGAAAAACGGAAATTTTCGTTTTTTAAAGATGATGTGGGTCAGCGCTTGCGCTGACCGATCGATTGGTCTGGTGCACATCGTATGCACGTACATGTGTAATGTACACACCATGTATACAGGCCCCATTGCAATGTGTTTCAGAAATCCAATCCGCCCATTCTATTCCTCACATTATTTTATCCGTTGAGAACAATTATCAAGCATATCCAGCTGGCGGGTGGGCCCCAAATTGAAGATTGATGGGCTGATCTGCCCGTTAGGCCACTTCCGCAATGATCCAATGGATGATTTTTGACGTGTACGGTTAATTTATGGTCTTCAGGCCACGTATGAAGTTTCGAGCCGAACCGATATTGGAAACCCCGTGATCTTGCGTTCTGGATGCGTTTCAAGCCACTTGAGCTTCAATTTCTTAGTTTTCTCGGATTTCTGACTATGTATATCTGTCAATCTTGGTCCCCTGGAGTGTATCCCTTGCCTTTGGTGTCATCAGATCGTTAAATCTCAACTTTTAACATCTTTTTTCCATCCATGCTCATAAAATCACCTTGCAACACAAGAATTAGAAAACGAGCCATTAGACAGCATTATATTCGTAAATCCAGATAATATCTGGGGTCTAATATGCAATATTTGACCCTCAACACTTTAATTGCTAACTATTTTAATTTGTTGTTGGTATTTCATGAACCTACAGATTCATGTCCAATTTTCTTCTATTGATTGATGAGCGCATATTTAGATTAGCCATCAAATTTCATTGGGTTATGTGGCTAGGTTGTAGCCCTGGTCTGCAACTTCTCTGCTTCACCTGGGTCATCAACTGCAAGGCTTAATCACTGGGAAGTGGAGACTCTTTTTCATGAGTTTGGACATGCTCTTCATTCGCTGCTTTCAAGAACGGTATTCTATGCCTACTTTATTGAGCATTCAAACTAAAAGGAATTTCTTTTTTGTCATTAGGGAAAATTGATGTCATATGTCACTTCACTGATCTCTCTCGTGTTGAACTCTCTAGGATTATCAGCATTTCTCAGGTACCAGAATGGTTCTTGATCTAGCCGAAACACCTGCAAACCTTTTTGAGTGAGTACAGCTTGTTGGTAATTGAGGTGCATGTTGTCCAATAATGCAGATTATTGCCTTTGGGGAGGATCCATGATGAAACATGAAAGTCAATGGTTCTTGTGTACTCTCAGGTACTATGCATGGGATTATCGAGTTCTGAGGACATTTGCTAGACATTATTCGTCTGGTGAAGTGATACCTGAGAAACTGGTAGAGTCAATGAACGGTGCCAGAAGGATGTTTGCAGTGACAGAGTTGCAGCGTCAGGTATAATATATTGTGTGGCTTGTCACCTACTTTCCAAACAATTTGGTAGCTATGCTCCAAACATGCATGCTCATTGTTTTCATGTAAATTAACTTTCTCTGTTTTGAGTAAATTCAATTCAAAATGGAAAGGGAATTGTGTGTGTTTTTGCTGATGAGTAATTTCCTAGTCTCCATTGAAGCATTCCGTGCTTAATGTTTGCTTGTCTTCCCCTCAGATATTCTTCTCATTGATTGACCAGACACTTTTTGGGGAACAATCAACTCCTCAAAGGGATACAGTTTCAATTGTTGCAGACTTAAAACAGCAGTACACTAGTTGGAACCATGTAGAGGGTACACATTGGCATACTCGGTTCAATCACCTTATAAATTACGGTGCAGGTACTTTCCTTCTTCCCTGTACTTCTTCAGGCACATGCTAGCTTCTTCATATTTAGGTAATTTGAATCTGCAGGCTTCTCTTTTCTGTGAATTTCGAGTGGCTCATTTATCTTTCTGTAGGTGCTATTCACAATCCAACTATCCTTTCTATCAACCATCTTCACATTAACAATAATTTGGGATTGGTGGGTGTAGGTTACTATAGCTATCTGTATGCAAAGTGTTTTGCTGCAACCATATGGCAGGAGGTATGCCTTGAGGACCCATTGTCCTTGAACACAGGATCTGTCCTGAGAACAGAATTCCTGCAGCATGGAGGTGCAAAAGACCCGTCTGATCTGTTGAAGGATTTCATGGGCGACCGTGTTTTAAGATGTTGTAATGGGGGAATAGTCCCTGATGCTAGCAGCCTGTTTAAAGAGATGAACTTGTGACAGATTGGTAGTTCCTCTTGCAGTGTAGCAGCAAGCAATTCATCTTTTCAAGCTGAGAGGCGGGGACAGATCGGAGAGTCAGTCGCTGGAATGATGGTTCCCCATATTGTAGCGAGCAGCAATGGAGGAGCATGCCCAAAGGTGTTGAGGGAGTGATACTGAACCACTTTTAGGTGTATGGTGGGCAGTTCTGGCTCCAGATGAAGATGCCTTAGTGAATTGTTAACAATATGCTTGTCTGGGTGGCTGTGATCACCATTAATTCTGAGATTGTCTAGTTTCAAGATAATGCAATGCTTGGCTAGAAAACTGCATTTGCATTCAGATTGGCATTAGCAAGTATATGTAGGGCCTACCATTATGTGATCGTGGCCATCCATCTAGTTGGGCCCATCACGGATGGGTTATACTCTAAAAGAAATTCCATCTTGGATGGTGTCCGTTAGCTGACGGCAGGTGCTGAAATTGGTGATTGAAGAGACTATAGTGGCTCATATGTAGGGCAGGCAATGGGCCAAGCCTGGGCAAGGCGAAGTCAATTTTGAATGGGCTCATCCGGCTAGTTCAAAGAGTCAAAATCCATGCAGGAGCAAACCCCAGCCCACATGTTGGAGCTCTATTCAGACGCAGTGGGAGAAGTCCGTTTCGATGGATGGGAATGTTGGAGATCTTTGGTCCATTAACACCGCGTCCCACAAGATGAAAGTGCTCGTAATTCCGTCCAGACGTTATATATACCTCTTTGTTTTTTCAGGTCACTGGTTAGATTCTAAGGTGATGTAATAATTTTGATTTTGCAGCGTTGGATCAATTAAATGGATGGCCCGGATTATTTGTTGTGACTTATCCATGGGGGCCGTACTTGCTGGGAAAGTATGATACGCTGCAAGATACAGCTAGTTTGCCACGCACTGTGATGACTCCTCCATTCATCTCATGTTAGATAAATCCATGCCTCTACAGGTCACTGCACGAGCCAACCTAGCATGTTTCGGTGTTTCCCGCAGTGCATCAGGTGACCCCCAAGAGAAGATGCCTACATGCTAGATTGACGTGTGTAGAGATGCGGGAGGGCTTAGCCCAACGGCAGATAGAACGGAAACGGCCGGATTAAGGAATTTGTTACATTTCAGGAGTGGTGGTTACCCACGTCTGTGCACACGTGCATGTACACGATCTGGACAGTTAAAATCGTTGGCCCCTTCTGGATGTAGCGAAGCCCAAATCAAACTGATCTGGTCCGTACTCTTGGTCCGGTGGTAGACTCTTATGAGTTTCAACACTTGGTCAAGGGTAGGTGGTGAAATTCCACTACGGCGTGAGTGTGTGGGGGTATGTGTGCGTTTGTAAAAATTAAAAGAAAAATTAAAATTTTAGGAGTGTGAACATCATTTCAACCGCCAAGCGGATTGTCAGGTTCATCTTGTGTGGTTTCTCTGGACATGCTCCATGCAAACTGGGGCCCATGATTTGGATCGTATTGGCTGCCCTACAGGCATGGCGTGGCGTCTGTGCCGACATGAGTATGGAGGAAGCGGACGTCCTACTGCCAGGACGGACTGGGTCCGGTAGGGGCTCTGTGGGGTCTACCGCCATGTAGGTGTTTTATCCACGCTGTCCATCCATTTTAACAGATCATTTTAAGGCATGAGTCCAAAAAGGAGGCAGATCCAATGCTCAAGTGGGCCACACCACAGGAAGTAGTGGTGATAGAGACGCCACCGTTGAAACCTTCAATGGGTCCACCGTGATATTTATTTGCCATCCAACCTGTTCATATGGTCACATAGACCTGGATGAAGGGAAAAAACAAATATCAGCTTGATAATGAACTTCTGTGGCCCATGAGGTTTTCAACCGTAGGCGTTAAATCGCTATTGTTTCTTCTGGTGTGGTCCATTTGATCTTTGGATCTGCCTCCTTTTGGGCTCATCCCCTAAAATGATCTAGAAAAGTGGATGGACAGCGTGGATAAAACATATACGCTACGCACTTCCCTCGCTGACTGGTGGATTACCCAATTATGGTACACGGCTGTATCATTTCCCCAAAAGAGAACTCAGAAAAACAAAAAGGAGAAGAATGCGGTGAAAGTTCCCCATCACCGTTTCGTTCATTAGCGGTGGTGGGTCATCCACTTCGTGCACTTCAAATCCAGACCGTCCAAATTGAGGGGCGAATTCTGGATGGAACACGCCCCGAAAGTGACACTGATCAAACAATCCTAATCAGCACGTTGGGGTTATCAAATGGACGGTGCACAATAGGATAGGCAGTTCAATGTGTAAAATCTGATGGTAAGCTTGCCATACACAAAGGGGCCCACAATTTCGATGGAGCAGATATACAGTGGATGAGACGAATTCTAAGTGTAATCTCGCGCATATTACATGACAATGACCATGGGGCATCGTATCACAGTTGCCAACTTAACATTCCTGTACGCGATCCAGGTCTTTCATTTGGCAGGCCACACTGATTGTGCTCTTCATCAGGAATCAGGCTAGTTCACTCCTCAGGGAAGTGGATTACGTCCATCAGCCCGCAGTCAAGCACCAATCAGGGAGTAACACGTGGAGGTGGGCCCCACTAGAACTTAAAGGACCGTGGGACGCTTCCGTGGATCCCTCGCTGTAGGGCCCACCATGATGTATGTGTCGTATATCCATGCCGTCCATCTGATCATTTTAGGGTATGAGCCCAAAAATGCAGCAGATCCATATCTCAAGTGGACGAAACCACAGTAAACAGCTGTGATTGAGCGCCTAACATTAACACTTATTGGGGGCCACCGGAATGTTTGTTGTCCATCCAGCCTGTTGATAAGGTCATCAAGACCTGGATGAAAGGACCACACGAAAGCTGGATCCAAAACTTTTGTGGCCCCCAGAAGCTTTTAACGGTGTTTCCTTTAGTGTGGTTCCCATGAGATTTGGATCTGCTGATATTTTTTTTTTGGCTCATTCCCTGAAATGATCTGGCAAAACGCATGAACGGTGTGGATATAAGACACGTAAATCATGGTGGGCACCACTGTTACGGCAGATGTACTTGGGTTTAAAATAAATAAAATGGGATTTTTTGTAACGACCCAAGATTTTGATGCTGCATTTATTTAATTATACATGCATAAATCTGTCCATTCATTCATGCATTTATATATATATATGCACTTTTTAAATTTTTTATAAGGTAACCATTCGTATGTGTGGTATATTTGCTTACTTTTAGCCATTGAGTTTTATAATTAATGAATATATGACTATGTGTATGTATAAATAAATATATTTATGTATATGTACACTTTTGCCTATAATACATGCAAAATTGATTGTTCTATAATAAAACCATCTAATTCTAATAATTAGGCATACCTTAAACTCACTCAATCATCCACCTTCATGTGATCAACATATGTGACTAACTGCTTGTCTATCCATTCTTATAATCATATGTTTAGTCACTTAATTAATAATCTAAACCGTTCATTCAATGAGTTATCAGACGAATTCATTCAACCCACTTCATATTTATTCATTCGTAAAAATAATTGTTCATTAACTCATTAATATAATTAGGTTTCTAATTGTCTAACTATTTTACATGCATCCAATCATCTAACTGTACATAGCATTTATATCCTCCAACTAGATCATCTAAATATCGAAGCAAGCCATTAATGTCATTGCTCATGAGGTGAAATTTTAATCCAACGGTTAGCTTTAATATAAGATGCCTATGCACGTCGCATGGGACCATAGAGAAGAGGAAAATATTAAAATTTATTTCTAACTACCATTGAAAATCATAGATCAAGATTGTGCTCATTGGATAGAGCATGACAAGTTGAGATGGGGTGTCAAGTTTTATCCCAATTAGACAGTCCAGTCTTGAACTACACATGATTCAAATTTATATACTAGAGGAATTGAGAATGAAACCCAAGCTCCCTAGATTGTGTTAATTGACATTATCGTCCTAACAAACTTAAAATATAAAATAAATAAATAAATAAAAAGTTATGTGCAAGGGGATGTGGGGCCACAACTCTAGCTCATGATATAAACCATCCAAATTCTAACAACCTATCCTCGAGTAAAATCTAACCACTCAAATTATATAAATCTCAATCAAAATTTTGAGATCAGACACACTCAAAATCAAATGGCCCAAGCTTTGACCATCCGATAATCAAAACCCAAAACCCAAAATCCAAATCCCCTAGTTAGTAACCCAATGAAACCCTCGTGCATTAGGGCTGAAAGTTGGGCGGGTTGGGTTGGGTTGGGTCGGGTTGGTGCTCAACCCTAACCCAACCCAAGGTAGGACTATACCCCAACCCAACCTCGGGTTGGGAATTCTCGACCCAAGCCCAACCCAAGCGAGTTCGGCCGGGTTGATTGGGTTGGTCGGGTATACGTGCTAATGTTTTCGTTATTACATTAGTTTATTATATTTCAATATATGACTTGTTTTTTGTATCTATGATTTTATTAATTATATATGTGATTATTTGTCATCAGGAACTTCATTTTTTTTCCTTTAAAAAAATAAATTAAAATATAGGACAACTACTCTTTTAAAAGTCATGTAGCATAGCACATAATCTATTTAGGAGAGAGAAATCCGGCATATCTTGTTAGCTTGAGTCCTTGGAAATGACGTGGACAAATGAGACGCAAATGAGACCTAACATCACTAGTGTGCCATCGACACAAATGATCCACACTCAATTATAATTTGTAAGTAACTTATATATTGATCGGGTTCGGGTTCGGGTTCGGGTTTGGGTTGGGTCGGGCAACCCGAGACCTCAACTCAAGCCCAACCCAAGTTTTATCGGGTTGGTGTTTGTATAGCCTAAGCTTGAGATTAGACCGGATATATCTTGCCTGAGCCTAACCCAATGTCGTTTCGGGTCGGTCAGGTTGAACCCGCCCAACTTTCAGCCCTATCGCGCATGTCACGTGAGATCCGAAGAGAGGGAGCCATTTAAATTCTATTTTCGGTTCGTCATCAAGGATTATAGGTCGATATTAGACTCATTATATAGAGCTTGTCAAGTAGTGGGCCATAGTCAAGTTCTACCCCAATTTAATGGTCCGAGTATAAAAATACATCAGATTAAACATTGAAAGATTTTATTTTTTTTTCAAAAAAAAAGAAAAAAAGAGGCATGAAGCAACCGGACCTTGTAAAGTAAGTTGGTGTAAAAGTAATAAACAAAATGAAATACAGAAGTATATGTGAGTGTTGTTCATGTACTTATTTCATTCATATCTAGCTATCCATCCTTCGATCCCATCAACTATTCCAATCATTTATCATCAAAGGCAATTCAACTTAACTTATTTCCCCAACCACCCTTCAATCAAATCCACTTATTCATCCTCCTATCTAAACTATTCATATGTCCCAATCAACTATGCAAACCAAGTCTTCATTCTAAACCACTGTTTCACCTCATTCGTTCATGCATGCTTATGTGCATTATACCTTATATGAATTTGTTATACACATGTTCATCAGTTAACCAGTTAATCACCACATAAGTACTTGTATCTATGTATAACATTCTCATGTGCGTACTTATCAAACCAAGAGAATGAATGTGGGAGTCCATATCCCTAATTTTCCTCCAGCTTAAAACGGTTTCTCTTATTATTTTTATTTTTAATTTTTTTTTTTTAAAGAAGAAGAAAAGAATGTAGAAATGAATGATGACCCTGCCCAATTACTCCCAGCGTGTGGCCCACTTAAGTCTTAAATTTTTCTCAATTTTAGACTTATGCCCTATCTTAATATGATAAATCAAAGGGACAGGCTGAATTTTTTTTAAAATAAACATCATAGTAGGCCATTGATTTTAATTGTTAAAAAATAATAATAGATAAAATATTAATAGTAAATATCGCACGTTACCGCATGATGAGGAGAGTCTCGCCTGAATTTCTCTATCACTTTCATCTTCTTCTCACCATAATCTATTCGTGGGAATCACAACATCTCCATCCTATTATGGTAGGGCTCAAACAATCGATCTGGACCATCCATTAGATTGCTCTTCCAAATCAACCACCCCTTATATATATATATATATATATATATATATATATATATATATATATATATATATATATATATATAAGGAAAAGGTACTATACGCTCGACCTCACGAGTCCGTCCCATGAGGTCGAGCTATGTGGGCCCCACCGTGATGCTTTTCGAGCATCTACCCCATCAGTTAGATGCACCATTCCATCGTGGGCCTAGGTCTCAAAAATCAAGTCAATCCATGACTTGTGTGGGCCACACCACATATAAAAGTGGAGAGAGGGGCTGTGCATCATTAAAACATTCATAATCATTTCAATGGCCCACCGAGATGTGGTTTGCAAATCCAGCCCATCCATTATGTGTTTCCCACTAGGATGAGGGGTCATACCAAGTTTCAGCAGCATTCAAAATTCAGGTGGGCCCCACCAAGTGCTTTTATATGTTTTAACGGTGTCTTCACATGATTTTAGATGGTATGGCCCACCTGAGTTCCGTATACGGCTGATTTTTGGGATATCCCATAATTTAAAGGGGACCCATTAAATGCATGGTGTTGATGGTCGACACACATCACGGTGGGGCCCACACAGCTCGACCTCACGGGAGCTTATCGTGAGGTCGAGCGCATAGTACCTTTTCCCATATATATATATATATATATATATATACTCTCCTTCCACTATCCTTCCTCACATCTTTATGACAGTAATGGCAGAGTAAATATGACAACTTAAAAAAAAAATAGCATCCATAAACTATCGGAGAAAACAAGAGAGAGAGAGAGAGAGAGAGAGAGAGAGAGAGAGAGAGAGAGAGAGAAATGGTGCCATGAGACCATTGATAAGGCTATTTTCAAGATCGAATCCGAGTCAATTATAAGACATGTTCAGATAAATCCAACGAACTAGGTGGGTGATCCAATTCCAAATATAAACTTTTTAAATACTTGTTTATTTATATATATATTTTTTAAAATCTTTTTATTTTTCCTATGAAATTTTTAAGAAATTCATATTTATTTGATAAATATATTTTATTGATGGGCATATGAAAATATAATGATTATGTTAATCTATTTGGAATAAACGAAAATTTTGAATTATATATTTTAATATATAAGTTTGTGAATGAATGAATTTATTTAAATTAGTAATTTTGAATTAATTTCAAAATATCTTTAATTAATGATTATGTTAATTATTAAATTTTATTGTGTAATTAATCCGAATTATTAAAAAAAATTCAAGTTAAAAAGTAAAATAAAATTTAAATTCTGATAATTTATAATACTTAGAATAAATTATAAAAATAAAAATAAAATTTGAATGTGTAAAAATAATAGTACCTAAAGTCTAAATTAATAACTTCTTTTAACTTTATATATATATATATATATATATATATATATATATATATATATATATATATATATATATATATATATATAAACTGAATAAAATTTTGAATTTTGAATATTTTATCTAAAATAATTAGATTAAATTTTTTAATTTAATTTAAGATAGATTAACTTAAATTATTAAATAATAATTTAATTACATTATTAATGTTATAAATTTTGGAATGGGTGTAATATTTTGTTCCTGTAAATATTAAAATATGAATTTAAATTTTAAACTTTTAAAGAGTTAATTACTTTAAATTTTAAATGAACTCAAGTTTAAAAAAATTTTCAAAATTTTGGAATTGAAGCTAAATTGATTAGATTTTTATATTTTAGAATTTAGTAATTAATATATATTTAAACTTTATTAGATTGAAATTTTAATAAAGTATAATATTAAATTTAAAACTTATAAATCTTCTCCTTATAGTTCACAATTTTTGTTTAAATTAAAATTTAAATAAATTCATCGATTAAACCTAAATATACATTCTCAATGAATTATCAAAGAGAAATTAAAATTAGTTATAAAATAATCAAATTATTTCAATATATATAATTAAATTAACTCAAAAATCAGAATTTCATGACTTAATTATAATTTTCAGCAAATTAAGGAACTGAATTTTAACCACACTGAATTTCTGCAAAATTTGTATAGACTTGCATTATTATACGGAGATATAATTTACTGAATCACTTCATTAATGATTTTGGGTTCATTTATAGCATACATGCATTTCTATTTATTATGAAATTGTGGAAAAAAAAGAAGAAAAAGAAAAAGAAAAAAAAGAGAATGTTAAAAACAAGTAGGGTGATCGTGTCTCTTGGGTGAAAGACCCTACAACCCGTTGGATCCTTCGGAGTCTCCTTTGTGTACGGCGTATGAGTACAATTGTGTACATGGACATACGTCAGAGGTACAACTAGAGTAGTAGTCTGACTAACTAATGTATAAATGAGTCTCTCACCATGAGGTACCAGTGCGTGGACGTTAATGCAACGTGGTCATCCACTTAGGTACGGTATTATAAGAGATGATGGTTACTTGATTTCATTATTTATGGAATTCATGGAAAGTATGGTATTTAAAGTAATCTTTATGATTCTAACATTGCATACATGGTATTCTTAAAATTCGTATTTGATTTGTGCTTTGATATGAACTTTAAGCAAAGTATTTTATTGTCTATACATATGATTTAATTCTAGAAATTTCATATTTGAGTTGGATAAGATCTCACGAGCTGTTATGCTCATACTAAAAATAACAGTGTTTCAGAACTCAAAGTTTAATCAGGACAAAACAGAGAAAAGATCTAGCAATTGACTTAGTTGTAGTTACCTCTTTATTTGTATTTGAAAAAAAAATGCATAGCAGAAATTCAGAAGTGAGTCTAGATTGATAGTGTTATACATTGTATTGGATGAACGTTTGTGTATTGTAATGATTTATTATTATTATTATTATTCAAATGCGGTTGTGAATGTTTAATATTAAATCATGACGTGGGATTTACAGTTGGGTCTGGCCAACTCGGGCATCAAAATTCAGAATGTGACATTTTTACCGCGACATTCCTTGAGATTCTATTTTTACCGGAAATGTATGGGAAAGGAAGCAGATTGGCTGGTGTATCACCAACCTAGCTGGTGCCGGTACGTGTTGTGCAAAGATGATCGCTGACGCTGCTCGAGTTTCTAGTTGTACGAATGGTTTAAAGAAGATCAAAGTTACGTGCCCCCAAAATGGTGTATTTATTATATCCACACCGTTCATCCGGTTGGCGAGATCATTTTAAATCTTGATTCCAAAAATGAGTCATATCAAGAGCTAATGTGGACCACACCACAAATAACAGTGGAGACAATGATTCTCACCGTTAAAACATTAATAGGGCGCACATTCCTAGGGCCCTGGATGAAGAGGATAACAAATATCGTCTTGATCCAAAACTACTGTGACCCCAAAAGGGTTTCAATGGTAGACGCTCAATCTCTGAAGTGTGGTACATTTGATCTTTGGATTTATCTTATTTTAGGATCAAGCCTTGCGATGAGCTCTCCAAATGGACGGACAGTTTGGAGACGAACACATACCTTATGATGGGACTCTCCAAATGGACGGACAGTTTGGATACAACACATACCTTATGATGGGACCCGCAGAACTTGCTCACCTCAACACAAGCCAGGTTGGTGGTGTGTGGTACACCAGCCAATCGGCTTCCGGGATGAAATGCGGATGGGCGGCGATTGCCTTCCGATGCACCGGGGCTGCTCATCTATTTTTTCAGATCAGCTTAGAGCATGAGATAAAAAATGAGACAGATTCAAGCTTAAAGAGGACCACACCAAAAGAAAACAATGGTAATTGAACTTCCACACTTAAAAATTCTTAGGGCCCAATGTATTGTTTATCTTCTATCCATCCTGTTGAGTATGAATATCAGCTTCATCCAAAACTTGTATGGCCCAAGAAGTTTTTATGGGTGAGCGTTCAATCACCATTGCTTCTTGTAGAGTGGACCACATGATATTTGGATCTCCTGTAATTTTGGCTTCATTCTCTAAAATGACATGTGAAAATGGATGGATAGGGTGGATAAAACACATGCATAATGGTGGCCCAGGTAGCACCATCCAATATCTACTAACAGATTGCATGGTGTGTGGCACACCACTGACTTCCATGACGTAACAAAGTTGTGGACCCACCTGGATGCATGTGTTATATACAAACTGTCCTTTAAATTTTTTAGATCATTTCACCGCTTGATCCAAAAATAAAGAAGATCTGAATCCTAAGTGGGGATTGAACCTCTACTGTTGAAAACTTTTGGGGGCACGGAAGTTTTGAATCAATCTTGTTGGGAAAAAAATATGACAAGTCCGGAGACTCGATTATGAAATGGACCAACTCTACTGATACTGCCCGAGGGAGCAGGTTAGACCGAGACAATTTAAAGCTTAGAGAGACTTAGCTTGAATTTGTAGGAAATGAATCCCGACCGGGACCTGAAGAGTCAAAAGCCATAGGCAAAAATGGTAAAACGCATAGAGTTGACTCGGCTAACGAGGCAGCAGCGTCTAAAGGAACTGATTAAGACTCAAAAGCTAAAAGCAACCTGACCGACCATAAAACCGACTCATTCAAGGTTGGTTATGACGTCGGCTATCGGATTAAGGAAGGACGTCGGTCTTAAACCGATTCTATTTTGTCAGACAATAGATAGAAAGCTCCATCCTTGTAGCCAACCGAGATTGATTGGATACCAGAATCTGTTGAGGCCAATCTAAGTAGGGGAAAGATGGTGTAATCCCAAATACTGTATCGAAGATCTCGTAAAAGGATCTCCGATCTCGATAATCTTGGGATCCGAAAGTATCCATGAACAGAAGGCAACTAAATCAAATCTCCAAAAAACAGGAAGAGAATACCCGTACGCTGGGATCTCTCATTCTTATAAAAGCAGAACTCTACATGACTAAATGTACACAGAAAAACACTCCTTAAAAATACTTTCTTCCTGATCCCACTACTGACTTAAGTATCGGAGGTTCCTCGGCTCTAGTCAGGGTTTCCTTTATTTCTCATTACTGTGCAGGTGGAAAGTACACAGGAAGAGACACGTCAAGTTTTTCGTATCAACAAATCTCATATTTGTTTTTCCCCTTCCAATCCTTCAAACCAAACACGTCCCAGGTAAATTTGAACGGATTAGGGTGGATTAGATGGGATTTAAAGGTAACGATGGTGTTGTCAGTGAATTGTCTTAAGATCCATGGGATTGCTATATCTGAGATCATGTTTGGCATGCCCGGCCAATCTCGGGATTTAACTTCCAATCCCTTCTAATACCATCCAATCCCTTCCAATCCGCCCGACCAAACAGGCCCTTAGTCGGTTTGTATGACCTGAGTTTGGATGACAGTTAAATACCATGGTGAGGCTCAAAAAGGTTTCAACGGTGAGAATCATTGTCCACGCAACTTTTTGTGGTGTGGTCTACTTTGAGCTTTGGATCCGACTCTTTTTTGGACTCATTGCCTGAAATGATCTCGTTGGCTACTCCCTTGACACCAGCTAATGGCTGATGGTCGGTGCTTTGTGGGCCCCACCATGATGTATGTGTTTCATCTATGCTGTCCATATATTTTTACAGATCATTTTAAGTTATGAGACCAAAAATGAGAATATTTTAATCTCAAGTGGACCACATTACAGAAAACAGTGTTGAATGAGCGTCGACCATTAAAAACATTTTGCAGGCTATAAAAGTTTTGGATCAAGCTGATTTTTGGTTTTTCTCTTCATCTGGGCCTGTATGACCTAATCAACATATTGGATGTAAAATAAACAGTACATTGGGCCTTAGGAGAACTTTAATGGTAGATATCCAATCACTACTGTTTTTATGTGGTGTGGTCCACCTGAGATTTATATTACTCGCATTTTTTGTACAAAGGCATAAAATGATCTGTAAAAATGGATGAACGGAATGGATGAAACGCATACATCATGGTGGGGCCCACAGAGCACCGACCATCAGCCACGGGGCTGGTGTGAGGGGGAGTAGCCAATCCGTTTCCATTGAAATAGTTTACTATGGCCCACATGGTTTGCGCGTGACATCCAAACCGTTCAACAAGTACACCTGGATATGATGATCAAACACCTAAAAATCATGTGGATCCAACATCAGGTGGGCCGCACTTGAATTTATAGTTTTGTGGATGGTGTAATTGTTTTGTTATGCGTGTAGCCCACCAATGACTGAATCACCTTCTTTTTCTATTCATCTGATCTGATCATCATGATGGGGGTATGGAAGGGTTGGATGTGATACAAATAACACAAATAACACGTGGACTAACAAAACAATCCTTTACTCCACTGTCACGACAAGTGGATGAGGACTTTTTGGTCATTTCGACCTCTAGCATTTTGACGTCCAGCATTTTTTGGTAAAACCATTTATTCCACAGGAATTCCGCGGTAACAGGTTTCTCATTCCCTCTCTCTCCCCCTTCTCCGGCCTCTCTCTCCTTCCACTGTTGCCGGCGGCGACGCAGGCGCTCGCCGTCTTCTCTCTCAGGTCTCTCTCTCCCTTCGATCTCGCGTGCTCTCTCTCCTGAGATCGAGCATTTTCAAATTTGAATGTCGAAACCCTATTTAGGGTTTTGCAGTGGTGAATCCTTAATTAGGGATTTTCAATTTTCAATTTCTAAGTAGGGGTTTTCAATTTTCAATCCTTAATTAGGTTTTTGTAATGTTGAATCCCTAATCAGCGATTTGGAATTTTCAATCTCCCACAGTAGTAGGACGCGGATTAAGGATTCATAACTGAAATCCAATCCCCTGGTTAGAGATTCAAAATTGAAAATATTTAATTAAGCATTTTTAATGTTAATCGTGGTTAATCATCATTCCTAATTAGTGTAAATGGAATTTTCTCTATTTGACACTAAAATTGAAATAGAAGCAATTGCTAGAGTCCCCACATTTAAAAAGAGAGAGAGAGAGACATTGTAGCAAACCTCTTTCTAAATTGCTAGGCAATTTGATACAATACACATTGGTCCGCCTCACTGGGAAGATGACATTAACTATATGATTATTCCCTTCAAATTTGGACCATTCACTATTTCTCTTTTTAACCATCAAGTTAATAGCCATTTATTGGATGGTTAGAGTTACTAATCAACATTATTTAGAGACAAGCTCCATCGATGATGGGAATCAAAATTTGAATGGCCTGGATTTTGGTACATCGTGTTAGTTTGAGAAGGATGAGTCATCACCATTTTTAAATGGTGGAAAGTAGATATATAAGTTTAGCCCCTGGATAATACCAAGATCGACCCACAAGTGCCAACATTAAACATGTATCATGATTCTAGTATGTAAATGCATTTGCCTGGGACATCACCTTTTCCTCCACTGTTCCTTTGCATGGGACATTTCGTCAAGATTGCTGGATCGTGCGGGTGTCTCCTGGGTGATGCCCTCATCCATAGAGGGTCTCTTTGGCTCTTGGCATGCGGAAGACAGTGATTTGTTTGGTAGGAAGAGGTGGAAACTTTGCCTCCTAGCAGTCCTTTGGGCTATTTGGTTTGTGAGGAACAATCACTGCTTTTGGAATTCTGGCCTCACCTCGCCTCACCTCAGCTGGTTTTTTTTAGGGTGTTGAGTTTATTCAGAGATTGGGCTCCTTAGTTTGGGTCTGGGTGGTTCTAGTCATGGGACTGGCTTGTTGTACTTTAGTTTTGTTTCTACTTTTCTGAGTTTCTTTATTTCTGTCTTTTGTCTTTTGGTTTTGAACTTTTGTTTTGTTGGCTGTGCCTAGTAATTGAATTCATCTTTCAAAAAAAAGAAAAAGAAGGATTTTTTTAGCCTTTGTTGTGATTCAGATCCGGGGTGTCACCGTCTAATTGGGCCCACATGCTGAGTGGTTTAATAATCTGAACTATCCATGTTGCGGACTCTATGCTATGCGCCACCATAAGAAAATTGCCATGAACAGATGATTGTGACTGTCAGTATCTGTAGATGGATTCAGATCATTGAAAGAAAACTTTCAATGGCTCCATATATCAGGAATTCATGATCATCGAATGGTATTAAGGAAAATATGGACGGTCAGGTCATTGGGCCATCTTAGCATGGGGCCCTAACAGACCGACACTCTGGATCTTGAGTCACAAAAAAAATAAAAAATAAAAAATAAATAACAATTGGAGATTTTTGGGTGGTTCTGGTTTCTATCATCTGGGCCACCTGATGATTTGATAGACCTGATTTTTGGGGCATCCCACATAATGGTTGGGCTCACTTGATGTGTTGGTTGGATGGCATACATACAACATGGTTGGCCTCACACAAGCAGTTGCTTAACTTTTATGCATTTAAGTTACCAAAGAATTTTTTTTTTTTTTTTTTAAAAGGGGGACCCAGCTAACCTTTGGCCCAAGATATGACTACCAGGGGCCGAGGACTACATTTAGGTCAGGCATACGAAAATTTGACCTAATCAGCCTCAATCTCCCATTAAGGGCCAAAGTTGAAGCCTGAACAGACCTCGCTGTGCAACCACAGATCCTAAGAAGGCTGCTGTCAAAGCTGAGCTCCCCCTTCCCGAACAGACCTCGCTGTGCAACCACAGGTCCTAAGAAGGCTGCTGTTACTCTCCCTCACGCACGCGTGCGTGCACACACACCATCTTTACTGGCTCTTCTACTTTTTCTGTAACAGTAGCTCTCTTTCACTATCATTTGAAACACACGATCTTTACTGGTTCTTCTATTTTTCCTGTAACTGTAGCTCTGTCTCACTATCATTTGAAACCAAGCCTTCAAATCTGCTGTTTAATATGGCTTTGTCATCTTCACTGCTTGTGTTCCTACATTTTCCATTTACATGCTGTGAGGAACTCTACAATCAGTCTGGGGCCCTCCTGTTTTCACTATTTTTCTTTATTTAGTTTTGGTACGAGATCTATCCTTCAGTTTTAAGTGACATGGGGAAGAAGACTTGCAGAAAAATACAAAGAGTCCCCGTTTGCATGAACAACTTTATCTTCGCATGCTGGGTAACATGTATTGTCTTTGACAAAGTAGCTAAGGAAAATATTCTGCTGCTGCATTTCTCAGCATCATTATTCCATCCTTTAAGCCAATCTTCTGAAGACCTTATCATTGGAACTTGGAACTTGAGCAAGGTGCGCACTTCATAGCACATACTTCATGTCATTTATGTTTCATGAAGTGTGGGCTCCACCATAAATGTTGCAAACATGTAGGCATCTACGTGATGGCTGCTAGATCAGTGGTGCTGATTGTCTTTTTGGGTCCTCTGATTGTTTAAGGAGATTGTTGGAGTGGCATCACTTGGGTCTCTGGAAAATATCTGGAGCTGTGGAAGTAGGAATTTCTGATGATGTCTGGTTTGTCCACCCTGTCATGCACTGCAGGACACCAATTCCTTTGCTGATTCCCTCGCAAAGGAAGGCACCCCAAGAATTGTTGTGATTGTTGGGGACTGCTGTCCATGGTGTTGATTGGTTTTTGTATTATACAAAAAGGGTTAATGTTGCTTGATTACTGTACCCCAAGAAGTGTTGTGATTGTTGGGGACTGCTGTCCATGGTGTTGATTGGTTTTTGTATTATACAAAAAGGGTTAATGTTGCTTGATTACTGTGCGCATGTGCCTCATGTACAATGGAGATGTTTTCAATGGAACTTCTTGAAGTGCTTGTATCATAGTAGCATTTGCTTGTGGTTGCCTCTTCTTGCTTTCTTACTTTGGTACTGAGAGTGACACTGCCACTGAGGTTTGCATTTCATCTTTGACTCACCATGGATGTCTTTTCAGGTCCTTAACCAGCGCTATCATGGGTGAATCATTTACAATCCAGTTAAGCTCCAACTTAGTCAACCGGCTTGTAGATGATGGAGACAAGCTAAAGAGAAAAACAAAGAAACCCAGACCAAAGATTCCACCTGTGTCTCAACAAAATCAGACCATCGTGCGACAGAAGCAGACCCCTGTCAGTCCTGACATGCACAAGAGTGCTGCTAGCGGGGGATGGCCGCTGCAATCTCCATTGTTCTTGCCTGTATCCCCACCTCCGCCCACAGTTGCAAATGCAGAGCTGGATGCAATACGTTCTGTCCTCCAAGAGAGTGAAAGTGTTTTAGAGAGGTTAAAAAAGCAAGAGGCTAACATGGCACAGGAAGTAACACAGAAGGCTAAGGAGCTCCATGATAAGGAGTTCAAGCTACCGTACCAGAAGCCAATGCTCTGTTTAGCTGAGAAAGATGCTTGCTTGGAGTGTTACAAGGAACATGCCAAGGACCCACTGAAATGTGCCCATGTGGTGAAAACATTTGCAGATTGTGCTCGTGTTGCTAGGCAGCAGGTGAGTGTCACACCTGATAAATAGGCCGTTCAAAACATTAGCATGACTGCAAGCGATCGACATTTTTCTTCCATGAGTGTAATCTGATGACCGGCCTAACTAGTATTTCGGTTTTGGTCATGCTAATAAGCGTCTGAAACTGTTGCTGGAACTTTGTCACAGCTCACAAGTGTTCTTTTCTGATTCAGTTTGCTGCCATGGATGTGTGCTTCTCTTTCAGTCTTTTTTCTTGTATGGTTTGTTTTCAAGAAGCAATGTTAAGGGCCTGTTTGGTAGGACTCCTGAAAAGGGTCCATCTCTCATCTATGCCTATCCTGTATATAAAGCAAGCAGCAAGCAGCAAGCAGCGTGTGGATAAGCTGGGGTATTCCTAACGAGTCCGGATCCTCTGTTATCTCGTCAACAGAGATTTCCTGATACCCTAATCCTCATTGGTCCACGTCACCACTCACTAAAAAAATAAAAAAAAAAAGCTTCAGACGCCAAACCATTAGGGTAACAGGAAATCCCTGTTGACCAAATAACAGAGGATCCGGACTCATTCCTAACATGTAGCTGGTGTCGCATGGACGGTTCAGATTTCACCCGTAAAAAACCTTTAAATGGCATAGATTATAGTCGCAAAAATTGAGTAGTAAATTACAATTTTACCCTAGCAATTAGTCTATGAGGTGTTAAAACTATAGGATATGGGAAAGATGTTTACCAAAAGCAAGGGTATCTGTCGTTGACATAAAACCATTGCAAGTAGCCTGCTGCTCTTAAGGCATGCCTCAAGTCTTCCAACTAAGGTTTATGTGTGACCTGCCATGATGCATGTGTGACATCTAATCTATACATATGTTGCTGTAGATCATGTTACATGATGCATGTGTGACATCTAATCTTTAGATACGTTGCTGTAGATCATGTTACATGATGCATGTGTTACATCTAATCTTTAGATACGTTGCTGTAGATCATGTTACATGATGCATGTGTGACATCTAATCTTTAGATACGTTGCTGTAGATCATTTTACTTGATATTTATGATGGGTCTCATTACTGAACCTTTTCTCACTCTTTGAACGTGGCATGCGCATGTAGCCTGACCCTTATCTTTAATAACTACAATAAGATAACTCATCAAAATGATTTTGGCATTCAATCAGGCATGAATGGTCTTGAAAGAAAGAAAGAAAGAAAGAATGATTTTGGCGTTCAATTACTACCATAAGATAATTCATCAAGATGATTTTGGCATTCAATCAGCATTCAATAAGTACCATAAGATAATTCATCAATCAAGCAATGAATGGTCTTAAAAAAATAAAAAAAAAATAATAAAAAAAAAAACACCAAAGAATTGGTCTTGGAAAAAGAAAAAAGAAAACCAAGAATTGGTCTTTGAAAAAAATAATAATAATGATAAGTATTCCGCTAGAAGAAGGGCTTGAACCTTCGACCTTGTGGTTAACAGCCACACGCTCTAACCAACTGAGCTATTCCAGCTTTAATTTATATTTTTTAAAATGTCATAATATATAAAATAAAATCTATGCCTTAAATCAAGCTAACCTCTCTACTTTAGAAAGCTTTTGCTATAATATTTTTTTTTTGAACATGGTGGATAATCAACCTCGTATTCTCCGTCCTAAGCGGACGCAGATTGCATACTGAGTAAACTGTGGGGCCCACCTTGATGTATGCCTGTTATCGACACTATCCATCCAAATTTTCAGTTCATTTTAGCTCATGAGCCCAAATTAAAGAGTATCAAAAGCTCGAGTGGGCCATACCAAAGGGTTGAAAACTTTTTGAGGGCATCGTAGTTTTGGATCAAGCTAATATTTTGTGTTTTCCTTTCAGCCCTGCCAATCTGAACTGATGAACAGGTTGGATGACAAATAAACATCACCGTGGGCCCTAGGAAAGTTTCAACAGTGGACATCATTATTCCCACTTTTTCCTGTGGTGTTTTGCATTGGAGCTTTGGATATGCTTCAATTTTGGACTCGTGTGCTAAAATGAGCTAGTAAATTTGACAGCACTGATAAAACATGTACATCGTGGCGCCATAAAAACATATTGCGGACACTGGATTCTGGGGCAGATCATGCTTTTCTATAGGTTGCCTTTCTCAAGGGTTTTGAATTATTTGTAAATGAGGGCTATATTTGACTGGAGTCACAACTAGTTAGTTATCTTGATTCTATGGTCAGAGAATCTAATGATCCTTAGTCCTAAGATGACTCTTTGATCTGCAACTAAAGATTCAAGGTAAGGATCATGGTTATAGAGATGAAAGATGTTAGGCACGCCCTTGTCTGCACAAATGTACAAATTCTACTTCAAAGGATCAAACAAGCTTACGGAGATTAGGTTATAAAGATAAAAAGTGTTAGGCATACCCTTCGTCTGTACGAATGTACAATTTCTACTTCACGGGATCAAACAAGCTTCCGAAGATTAGTTTTGATTCTTACACATTGATGATGCAATTGAATTAAAACTCTTAATTAGAGTTTTACTTTCCTTTATAAATGATATAATCAAAAATCTGAGCATTATTATTGATTAATTAAAAAAAATTGAATTTCTAGACTTGCTGAATTCAAGGTTTTGCACACTTAAGTGTAGACGGTGAGCTACCTCATCACACCCTTCAAATTTAAAATAACTCTCTTAGGCTTCACGAGAGAGAGAGAGATTCAAACTTCAGGGCCGCATGGAAGTTGTTTGCGCAGCATGGAAGATGACGGTGCAGAAAAATAGTGATCATGACGTTCATCCAGTGGGCCCACAATACACATGCCATAGCCCAGAAGTCACATCTTAAGGACAATCCTAACCACTCAATTGGAAGACTGGCCAAGCGTTTTTTTATTTTTTATTTTTTAGTCTACTGGTGCACCTTTAGAGGCACGACCATCAATGGTGGGGCGTCCCAAGTAACAGCCCACCCTATTATTCATTGTATCCACGTGTTACCAGTTTAGAAGTGCAAGTATCACATGGCGTCACATTCGTAATCCATTATCAATCAAAAGGCTTAGAACAACAACATGGCAGAATAAGGCAAACACATCAAACCATTGTCACTAAAACCTTGAAAATCATTATCCAAGGTAATATTCCTTCACTAAGGCCCTGTTTGGTAGACACCTAAAATTGAATTCATCTTATTTTAGATAACAGTTATTGTTTATTAGAGATCTTGATTCTCTATCCTCTAATACATAATCACTATTAACATGAATTCATTATGTATTAGAGATCAAGATCTCTAATACGCAATTACTGTCTTGTAGAGATGAACTCATTTTTATGCATTTAGCTGAGCCTAAGGCCTGTGGGCTGATGTGGGCCCAGATTTCAGGCAGGCCAATTTGAACATACGGATCCTACGATTGCCTAAGGTCCAAGGTCCAATATAAAGACCCACCCAACATATAAGTTCACCAAGAGGACCCACCCCAATATATTTATACATGTTCATAGCAACTGGCCAGCAGGGTCCAGCCTGGACAACGGTCGACTCAGACAGGCCATTTGCTCTAGTTCTCAATACACACACACACACACACACACACACATAAAAAGAGGCTCCGAACAAAAGTCCCATTTACTCTATCAGCCCTCAAAATATTTCACGAGGACAGAAACCTTGCCACTAGTGTCATTAATCTGATAATTTCGGTACATGCAGCCTGCTGCTATCGTCATCTTTTCTCCGTCTTCCCCATATCCCCCCCCCCCCCCCCCCCCCCCGTGCGCAAAATAAAAAAAGAATACAAAAATGCAATCAAACAATCTGAACTGGCCAAAGGCAACTTTCGACAGTCACAGTCCATTCCTGTATAACAGAATTCACTTCCTGTGGCTGCTCATCATGCGGGCAATGCCCTGGTACAATAAAACATCATAATATGAGAGAGAGAGAGAGAGAGAGAGAGAGAGAGAGAGAGCGGTTATATATGAGTGCCAGCTTAAGAATGACGGACCACTCATACCTGCATCCAGTTCTCTGATTACGGTACGGCTGCAATGCTCCCTAAGCAAGGACAGCCTTGACTCGGATTTGGAGAGCGGGTCCTTTATCCCCTAGGTATTAAGGAATAATAAAAGCATCAGAATCCATCAAAAAATGATTGTGGGGAAGCAAAATAACATGTAAAACTATAAGAGACTGCCAGTTGCTTTTCCTTACCTGTATAATCAAGACCTTTCCTCCAAATGAGTCTACGAGATAATTAAGTGGAATTGGCAAGTTGAAGTTGAATACACTTTCCAGGACTACCAGTACACCAGGATCATATGACTGTAATGCATGTCAAGGAGTAGCATACACAGAATGCGTGCATGTATATCTTTGATTTCCAACAAAAAAAACACCATATCACATAGAACAGGGTACTACAAAGATTGTAATCCACCCTCCCAAGACACCTACTTAGTTTCTTGTCTTTCACATGGTACTGGCATTGTTTTAAGGCCACAAGGGGCACGAATTCAAAGCAACTACAATTATCTGCAAAACATTAGGGAACTTCAATGGTCACACTACAGTTCCAAGTGACATAGCTTTGCGACGAACCCACTGCCTAGCAATTGCTAGCAATAAATCAGTGGAAAGCAAGGAAATGCAAGAGCTGTAATTTATGAGAGAGCACCTTCACCCCATTTTACTGGATTGAACAGAACCATGAAGTGCCATTAGTCACCATCATCACCTAAGCCTAATCCCAGCTAATTGGGGTTAGCTACACATCCTGTTCCACCATTCCACTCTATTGATACTTAGTAAACTATAGGTCCTCTTCTCTTACTATCTCCACCGACATCCTTTTGGGCCTTTCCCTTGCCCTTTTAGAGCCTTCAACTTGAACCAACTCACTCATGACTAGTGCAGTTCTTGGTCTCCATTGCACATAGTCAAACTATGTAATTCTACGTGCCCTCATCTTATTACCTACTGATGCTACTCCTAAATTCCCTCGGATGCATCATATAAGAAAGATATGTATATGGAAAATTATTTCTAAGATTAAACCCAGGTAACAAAAAAATAGGTGGCAGTGGCAGGGGAGGCGGTGGTGGTGAAGCTGATGGCAGGACTGTCAACAGGCTGGACTTATGCAGGGCTGAGGTCATCTTGAACCTTGCCTGTTTATTTTCAGGGCTAAATTTAAGCCCAGGTCAAGTGTGAGGGCCTGAAATTTATCCCAGAGCCTTCAAATGACATCCATATTAACTCTTAAGACTCAGGTGGCCTGTTTATTTGGTCTGAAAATAGGCACACGTCCAGCTTGATAATAAAGCTTGGTCCATGGCATGTTCTGCCCTAGAGTACACTAGGCCAGGCCTGCCCATTGACACCCCTAGCTGACAGTTTGGAGTGCACGGGGAGAATGTTGTCTTATAAGTTTTAACTGACCATGCCGCCGACAGCATTTCAGAGCACCATACTAGTTTTCTCAAACATGCAGATCAGACATGGAACTTTTTGCCCATATATATTGCAAATGCGAATGAGGATACAGCTCTTAGAATTTCATTGATAAGAAAATCATCAGCTCGCTCTGTATTCTGCAAGAGAAATCACAACATATCAATTCCAGTTCTAAACCCATCAAAACAGTATCTATACAAAAAATTCAAAAACAATAAATCAAGCAGCAGTTCTGGAGTCCCACTTACGATAGGGTAGCAGTTCTTCAGTATATTCCCAGCTCTTAACCTCAAGTACAGCAACAGGAGTCGAGTACCCAGCCATGCAGCTCCTGAAGTTTGTCTTGCCTGAAACAATTTCAGACAGACGTCTTTAAAGCCCAAACATAATTGAACTTCAGAGCTTAGCAATTTCAAGAAATCAGAATAAGCTGAATTTGTATGTTCAAAAATAAAATAGATTTCTTTCCATGTCTCTTTTAATTGGGAACAGATGTATGAGGAACCAATAAAGTGCCAGTACAATGGATTGGCACCATATACTCGGGTTTTCAGTTGGCTCAAGTGGATCCCCTGTTTCAGTGATCCAGACCATTGGCCTACAGAACCCACCATGAATGGACTGTGCCCCAAAAATCACCCAGAATGGAAGACTACCCACCTATCTTGGACCTTTTTTCTCAATTGAATGTGGGCTGTTGCCGTTACAATTTTCCGATCTAGGAAATCTTTGGGAGAATGCTCCATCCACAGTGGGGCCCAGAAGGGCAATGGTCTGAATCACTGAACCATTGGTCCACCAGTTCAACTGAATACCAGAACACACGGTCATATCCTTTGTCAAGGATCATTAACACAGCCAGAAAATACTGAATACAGGTAATGCTCAGCCATAAAAAAACTGAATATGAAAAGGAAGAAGCAGACATTTCTATCCAAATCTAGTTAAAAAAAGGTGAAACACAGAAAATTCATCATCATTATCAATATCATAGCCTTGTTCCAGCTATTTCCAGCGCATTTCATGATACATTAGGAATAGGTGGTTAGGCTAAACAATGAATTTATCCTTAAAAAGGAATATGAAAGGGCAGTGTGTTAGTGCATCTGTAGAGTTCACATAGAATTAAAGTTTACTTACTTCAGTCCATCGAACAGAAGAGAACCCTGGAATGACCGAACCAGCTGGATTGATGAGAATAACTGACTTGGCCAGAACAGGCCAAAGACCAGCAACAAGAGCAACAAAATAGCCTGGGAACGAAGAATAGATAGAATTAGATAAAGAAAGTAAAGTACCCAAAATCTCAATCTACTTTTAAATCATCGATAATTTTTAAAAGGATTTTGGTAATCAAGCAATGGATGATCCATGCAGGGTAGGATATGTAGGACATACCACCAATGGAGTTGCCAATGAGATGGACAGGTTCGCCAACAACGTCAACAATAAAATCTCTCAACAGTTCTGCCCACACAAGTTCTGTATATACAATGTTTGGCTTCTCTGATTTTCCAAATCCTAAGAGTGTAATTGCCCAAACCCGTTTTCCGCCATCAGCTATGTTAGATATATTGTCACGATAATGCTCCAAAAAAGCACCAAAACCATGGACAAGAAGAACGGCAGGACCTTCATGGCCAGCAACTGTATACTGAAAGTTGAGCAATTCTTAGCAAATTGGAAGTATGACAATCTTACTGTCAACCCAGACATAAGCCGTTGCTTTGGCAAGCCTGGGTGAGTCAGTAGTAAGACTAGCTCCAGAGCTGACTTGAAGGACAGTTATGTAAAACCAATTGAGGGCAGTCAATCAATCATCATTAGACTTCCCCAGGAAGGATAAAATGCTCCTGATGTTAGAAGGTGCATAAGCATCAAAATGGACATGAATCATCAATTTCATGGAACAATTTCACACAAAGTACCTGAATTAGATAACTATTCCATCTCCATATCCTAATGGGATGTCTTCCTTCATTGCTCTTTTGGCTTTTCAAGGACATCAGCCAATACCACTGCCACAGATGATCAGTTAGTGCTGCCATGGTTAAAGAGACAGCTACAAAGGGATCGCATCGATCAAGTATAATAATAAATCTAAGCATCAGAACCAATAAGAGTCTTGTCTGCAAAATAAAAATAAAAATGCTCATTGGCACATACCTCCATTGAGCTGACACCATCAACTGCTGCTGCAACAGTGGCCGCTGAGTATCCAAATGGAGACAGGAATCCAGCATTACGTTCTTTCTCATACTTGATAGCTTCGTAATGTACTCTCCTCCTGGATATGATACCCAGATAAAGCGCAGACCCAAAAAGAGCACGAAAAGAAGCTCCATCCCTACTTTCAGCACTACGCAATTTCTCATGCACCCTGTCATTGTACCAAGCAAAAGGGACTGATGTTGGATTTTGAGAATACAGATGAAATTTTGCATGAATCTAATTACCTTCTTAGTCATACTTCTAATTCTATTAATTACATTCCTTCAGGGTCCTTATACAAATTCATATGGCCCAAAGACATGGAAAGCCTTTCAAGAAAATAACTGAAAAGGAAAATGATTATTATGATTATAAAATTCTGAATATTACTTCTTTAGAAGGCATGGTTTCTAAAGAATGAACAAGACAAAAAAAAAAAAAAAAGAAAAAGGAAAAAAGAAAAAAAGAAAGAAAAAGAAACAAAACCCTAACCTAGAGACTACAAACCCACCCAAAACTCAGAGGGGCCACTCATACAACAAAGAGAGAACCCAATTAAAGACTCCATCAGCAGCAAAACTCTTATTATAGAAGACTTGATTATTCCTTTCCATCCAGATCGACCATAAGAAAGCCAACAAGGCGAGCCTCCATTTGTGAAGGCCAAAGCAACCATCCAACCCACCATGCCAAGCCCGAAATAGACCACCAATCAAATCAGGCATCACCCAACTCTCACTTGAAACTTGGAAGAGACCAAACCACACCACCCTAGAGAAAGAACAATGGATAAAAAGCTGGTCAACAAACTCCTCCACACTCAGGCACAGCAAGCAAGCGAGGCAAATGGTGTGAGATTTTTATTTATTTATTTTGCCGGGGGGGGGGGGGGGGGGGGGGGGGGGCGCATATAATCAGATTTTAACAGTACAATGACAATCATCCCCTTCAGCATAGCGCCACATAAGAGAGTCCTTTACTCCCAGCAACAGTGAGATTCCTTACAACTGAGACAAAAGAAGAAGCAAGTCATCGAATTTGGAGTCAGTAAGATCCTCTTAACAAGGGAAGAGAAGCAACCAGCAATAGGAATGTTGGCCACCGGACAGAGAATAGCCAAATCCGGCAAGGGCATTCGAAGCGAGGAGTCCTCGCACCAAATGTCTTCCCAAAACCTGACTCTGGATCCATCCCCCACAGCGAAATTGACTTCAAAAACAGAAGGGGCCACACGGATGACAGCTTTCCAGAGAAACGAGGCATGATATAAAGAGAATTCTTTGATCCACAATCCCAAAGGGGAGGTACCATACTTGGTAGCAATAATTCTCCTCCACAAATTGGAAACTTAAACACCAAACTTCCAAACACCAGTTACCCAAATGGGCCGAATTATCCAAATCCAACCTTCTGATCCTAGCTCCCCCTTCAGCAAATAAGATGGGCAGAATAGTCCGTGTTACAGAACACCACCCCAATATACAAAAAGGAGCTTTGCTAGTACAAGTTAGCTAATGCACACGCCACGACATATGCCATCTTGGTGAACAGGTGCCAATGTTAAAGCCATCCATCAGAAGGGTACCACTATGTAGATCCCTATCTCAAGAATCAGGTCAGTTTGATAGCCAAGTGGGCCACAAGTAACTGAACAAATGTACGGTTGTGAAAAAATCAATCAACATTTTCTAACCCATCGGCTTATTTCGAATATCATTGCATGCTACTGAATGGACCACCATTATCTTTAGAAAGCAACATCTACACGGAGAGGTCAAGCATATGGATGGCTTGCATATAACACCTGTCCGCCAAGCTGGCATATGTGGCAACATGTGCATTGGCCGACTTGTACACGTGTGTGGGCTTACAAAGCTCTACAAAACAAATAATCGGCATGACTAAAATGTTCCATCAGACATCCAATATCTCTGACATTACTTATGCCCATACAATCCCAACATGCATAGAAAATTGTATGAAAAGCAGTCATGCTCGAAATGATTTTAATCTTCTATTCTCGAGTGTATTGGTAATTATAATACATTAGAGGTAATTTTCATCTAACATGAGCCACCTCAGGAGGGGTACACATCAAACCTGCCTGAAGTTTTTCTGCGAGGAGATCACAATCCAAGGTATCCATCACCAAAGAAAGAACAAGGGAAGAAAAGGGTGATGACCTGATACACCAATTCAAATACTGATATGGTTAATGTATGACATGGTTTTCTTCCTATAGGTGGAGGTGTAACTTGGGATTTACAGCTGAATTGGAGCTCAAAGTTTGAGGAGAAAGAGAGCACCTTCTAGTAACATCTCTCCTATTTCATTTTGAAGATAGATAAAGTTGGATTGGACCAATGTTCTTCTGATGTCAAGGTTGCATCTGGATTCTGAAACAAATTAAGGACCAGGAATACATGTCCAGAGACCATAATAAGGAGATGAGTCCAGAAAGTTGAGTAACAGTACAAGCTCTGAGCTCTCTTTCAGACAAGAACTGATGAAAAAACATCTAAAGATTCACAATCAGAATGAGGTTGATGGTTACTTTTTCCGGTTAGGAAGTTTCATAGGCAGATTCATTTCAACCAATCCATTCCCTTATTTGTAAGCTGTGGCTATTTAATTAATTGCCAAAGAAAACTATCATTTATGAATATTTCTTCTGATCGGGAATACACTCATGAATAAATCTAGCTACCTTGCCAATATCAGGTGTAACTGGTTGAAATTAAAATTGTACATAACATACAAAAGTTATCCTTCACGATGAAGTTTCCAATAGAATCTGCTCAATAAAATCTTTTATCATCCGAAGCTGAAGAAATGTGGTTTAAATGAAGCATCCAGTTGAGAATAAAAAATATTAACTAAAAACAGGCAATATCAAAGGACGAATAAGACATCACATACTCCTGCCAGTCGTCTCTAGCTGTCCCCTCGAGATATCTCAAATAAGCAGCTAATGCATTCAAGACTAAATCTGTTCCACCTCCCACTACATTTCCTTTTCTTGATACAAAAACAGAGCTTTCGAGTCTTTTCCTTTGGGTGCTTTTTGAAGTCAACGAAGCTCCATTACTTCTGCTTGAGTTTGACTCTTCAAAGCTTTCAATTGGATTGCTTGGCATTTTTACTTGATTGGCGTGCTCCTTCCTTAAAATGGCTTTAGCTGAAAATGACTTGATTGAAGTCCAATTCTCGTCCAATTTACATGGGTTTTCATTCAGGTATGTCTTTACATCATCACATGTAGGTAGGATACCTGTAGCACAAAGCAACCCTTACAAATAACTACGACTTCTTTTTCTCTAGTACTGCAAAGAAATTTCAATACAAGATTTCATTTTAAAAGGTGTGCAGAAAGCGATTGCACAAGAAATTTAGAGAATTTGGAAGCATGCCTCTATCTAATTCCGTATCCAGCCCAGGTAAGACAGGGGATGCAAGCGGTTTCGTCAAAGGGAATTTCAGCTTGTGAAAGTCACGGTGAGATGCAGGTAGCTCCTCCAAGTTCTAAATAAACATGCATATTTGGAAAGCTGTTACACATCCATTGACATGCTTGCAAAAGTGCAGTATACTGAACAACTGAAATGAACAAAACAACCTACCTTAATATCATAAAATGGAGTGTTCCAAGATACAAACTCTGGGCTTCCCCATGAAAATGGTATACTTGATAAAGATTCTTCAACAATATTGACCATCCTACGGAGATCATACTCGACCTCCTCTTCTGTGAATATATGTGTAGCCTTCACCTGTTTCAATCCTAGGCGATGAGTTCAACCAGGTGACTAGAAGGGTTTGATATTCTGCTCATGCATAGACAACAGAACAACTCGCTTGCATGCATTTACAGTTTCAGGTTTAAAGATCATAAGAACCCAATGTGTAGTGACCTCTTTTACGAGTTTTAGTATGACATCTTCTGCACTCCCAAACCCAATCAGCAAATCAGATCCTTGATCCTTCAGCGACTTTCTTAAATCTTCCAAGGCAAAGAGAACCAGCTCCAGTATTTCATCAGGAAAACCTGCAAAAAATAAATAAATAAAATAAATAAAAATCAATTGAAATGCTCATCAGCTGACAGATAACTAAGTTAGCATGTAAATGACACAAAATATGGTATAAATGAATATCCTACATCAAAGAAGGTACAGTATGGTGGGCCAAATTTGGCAAAGCTGCACAAGATAAGTTTTCTTTGAAAAAAATTGTAACCATCCTCAATTAGTTTGATGAGTCAAAAGAACAAAGCCTACAAATAGGTTCTTTTGAGGCAACGAGGGTAAATTTATGCGCTAACCAGGAAATATATATGCAGGATAAGAAAAGGGTACATCTCTAGTAAAGTAGTAAGCTTATTTGATACTTGTGTATCCTAGCTACCTACTGCAACATCTCATTCATGTGTTCCTCAGGCACATTTGACGCCAGCTAGTCAATAAGATTTATTAACTGGCACTTGGTTTTGTCCATGATCCAAAAGGAAGCCGGGATCTGATTCAAGCAAGACTAGAATAGAAGCCAAAACAAACTAATCGATCTCTGATTTCTAACCCCCCTCTACGAGAAAGAAAGAAAAAAGATCAGGTGGTTTTCTCATCACATCAAGTCATCTTCTTCCCAGTATAAAGGATGAAACGCTAAGAGAAAGCATGGGTCCATACATTTGTAATTAACCAAAATAATACGGCATAAAATATCACTGGGTCCTAATGAATTTGTATCGCCTTGAGAAGGTGTTAGATGTTTCACTATTACCATTTCCTTTCAACCAAAATACCACGCGGTTAAGTATCATTGGGTCCTGATGAACCTCTATCGCCCCCATTAGAGCAGGTGTTAGATGTTTCACTATTATCATTCTTTTCAACCATGTCATGGTTACCACACACACACACACACCAACAATTACACCAAAAAATCCTCCATTTTTTATGCCCCATTTCAGGACTTAGATAATTTTTTTATTTTGGAATCTATACTCTAGTTGAATTTCCAAAAATCACAAAATGAGGCTCTTTTGTGTTGTATTGGAGAGAAAGAGCCCTTTCATGTCCACATATCTTTTCATGATTATTCAAAATTCTACTAAGAATAGAAATCCTAAAAATCACATTTTTTTTCATTGCCTGAGCCAAATGCAACCTAAGCTATATCTCTCTTAATAATTTCACTGAAAATGCAGAGTATACTTACGAACTAGGTAGCCTATATCCATGCATGCAAGAACCTTCTCTTTGCATTGTCATCATGAAACCATTCATTATTTAGAGTCTTAAACCTATGTTTTTTTGGCTTTTCCTTTTGTTTATAAGCTCTTTTAGGATGCATTTCTACACATGCATGAATTGAATTGCAACCATTCAGCTAAACAAGAGAACAAAAAGAACAAATTGCACATGATGCTTCCTAGCATAAACAATGACAAGAGCACATGTTGAAGTCACTCCTATCAATTCCAACTTGAAAGTAACAAAATCACAATTAATAGCCTGATCCATCAATATTAATTCTAAGTAAGGTGATTCCAATTTGGTTATTCCACTCCATTAGACTAATTATTGTAATTCAATTCAAAAGTACATTGAAACACACCATTAGTATTCTTACTGCAGTCTCCAGGCTAAGCCAAAAACCTCATTTTACAACATTTGTTGGATTAGGTCCCGGTAAAGTAAATTCACGTATTTGTGAGGGGAAATCAATTCCACTGTAACTACGGTGGTTGTTGTCATTGTTATAAGCTGTATCAATTATCATATGCAATTACCTTTACATTTTCTTTCTTATGAATGGTACAAATTTCTATTAAAGCATTAAGCAGAGTGAGTATTTCCACTATTATAGATTGGGGATTACGCTGAGACAACAGTCCACGGCCATTTTTTAAGTCGTCGTCTTTCCATCACCATGCGTGTGGTGTGGATGCACAGCAATCCCGACTGTCAAAAGAGTGGGCCCATCGTGGAAAGGATGTAGACCGGATTACGTTGATCAAATGATCTTAACCATCGATGATCATTTTAGTCTTAATTGTATGTTTCACAGCCACAGATCGGACGGTTAGGATCGTTTACTTGGTGTAATTTTGATGCAATGCTCCATCCACAATGGGTTTAAAGATTAGGACGGACTGGATCAACATGCATGTACACAAAAAGGAAAACGCAGCTCACAGCAAGTTTGAAGATGCTTACGGGAGAGGATGCGGCGATCGAAGACGTAAAGCGGCACGACCGTCCGATGCTGGGATACAGCAGCAATGAGGCCAGGGTGATCGTCTGTCCGGAGATCGTGTTTGAACCACACAATGGCGGCATTGTTCTCCGGCACGCCCTTTGCTGATGCTCGAGCAGCTTTGAATAGACAGCGCTTTCTGGGGAATGGAGGAAAGGAGGGGAGGAGGTGAATGCGCGGGAACACCGAAAGCGTCATGACGGAGCACCGAAAGGGTGGAGTCGATATCCATGAACTGCTGCTGCTGCGGGTTTCTTTTATGCGGACTAGGGTTTTACATTGTCGCTAGGGGCATAAATTTGTGGAAGAGAAAAAAGAGCGAGAGAAAGACCTTTTTTTTTTGGATGGTATCTTTTGTTTTGGTGAGGAGAGGAATGCACCACGACAGCTCCCGAGTCTGAGGATGCTCGGGGCCAGCCCTCTCTTCTTCCTTTTTTTTTTTTTTTTTCTTTTTTCTGAAGGGGAGAGCGTTAACTTGCGCGTGGCGCGTAGTTGAGGGAGCCAGGGACCTCTAACTTGCGAAGGGCTCATGCCAGGCGGATAGCTTCGCGGCACACGTGCCGAAGAAGCGGGTCCATCCAAGTCTCATCCGTTTGGGCGACACGTGGATCATTCTTTTTTTAACCGTCAATTTCTTTTGTGCAGTGCACCCCAGCTTAACGAACAGACCACTTCTCAGAGCAAATGAATCTAAACAGTGGGACCCACCTGACTTGTGAATCTAAACGCTCACGGGTGCCATGTTGGCAGGTCAAGATGCATGTGCCAAACAATGCATGGTCCCTCGAGCTCAGTTGGCTTTTTTCCATGTTTAAAAGTAGGGGTGTCAGTGGGCGGAGCGCAGGCCTGAAAGTCAAATAGTTCAAAATTGGGTCCAAGAGCTCCCCAGGCCCGGCCTATTCACAGGCCTACTTAAAGGGGAGTGGATCAGGTGTTACCCGGGTAAAACCGTGGTGGGTGTTTCGCTGACCGTAGGCCCACCTTGATATATGTATTGTATATCCACTCCGTCCATCATTTTTTACAGCTCATTTCAGGGCACTAAAGTAAAAAATTAAGCTGATAGAAATCTCAAGTGGACCGCACCACAGGAAACAGTGGTCACTGAATACCCATCATTAAAAACATCCTGTGACCCACCATAAATTTTATTTTCCATCCAAACTGTTGATAAGATCACCGACCTCGACGAAGGGAAAACAAAAATATCGGCTTCATCCAAACCTTTTATTGCCCACATGAAGTTTTTAATAGTCACTCACCACTCTTCTTACTGTGTGGCCTACTTGAGATTTGTATCTGCTTCATTTTTTGGGATCATGCCTGAGCTGAAAAAATTGATGGACGGCGTGGATATATAACACATACATAAAGGTGGGCCCCACAATCAGGGAAACACCCACTTCGATAGTGTTAATCGGGTAACACCCGATCCGCTCCCGTTTAAAAGAGGCGCGGAGTACGAATGCCGAGGAGTTCATTTGAATTGAACATTGGATCGCTGTGATGGCCGCTCGACGCTGTAATAATCCGGGGGATGCATCGCACGGGCCACGGGGCAGAAAGTCGCCGCCAAACGCGTAAGATCGTAAACTTCAGTGGGGACCACGGTTTGGTGCTCCAGACCGCTTATGCAATAATGGGCCACGTAGCGAAAATTTCAAAGCTTTGCAATTTCCCTACCATCCAACCTTTTGGTCTTTCTATCACTTGATTTTGGACCATCGAAGATCTCTTTCCTAACCACCTGTTTCTAGGTCATCAATGAATGGGTTAGGATTCTCCCATCAGTCCGCAGATTTTGACTGCATGATCCATCCACGTCAGGCCATTATAAGAATTGTAAAAGAAGCAGATTCTAAGGTCGTCGGTTTGCATTCTTGGGGCCATGTTTTGATGACCCAACCCGTTGATTTGGAACACCCGAACCCGAGCGATTAGGATTACAAATCGTTACATATTGCCGGTCTTCTCCAGTACCCTTTCCACTCCCAGGCATGCAAGAGCATCCTTCTGCTTAAAATCACTGGGCCCATCCAAGTAAGCCCGAATTCTTCAGCTCAGGACAAAAAAACGCTTGAAACATTTCAGGACACCATCTAACAGATTAATTTTCCCAATGAGCCAGGATCCAATACAAACTATGTGAGTATACAATTCAAGTCTAGGTGCGGTCTGTTTGGGGTACCGGGGAAGCACACAGAGATAATCAAAAAAAAGTATTTCAATAGTCTAATCAAGATCAATCACAAAGACTCCAAATTTAACGTAAAAAATTATTTTGAAAACAAAAAAATTACTGCACAAACAACAAATATACACTATAAAGTAGAAAATTACAAGAGTTAAAGATTACCTAACTTGAACAAGCCTCGAATCACTTAAGCTACACTCTTGAAACCCTAAGAACGAATTAAGAAGTTCTTCTATACCTCATATTCCCGATTACATCCATATATATAGCCTCTAGGGGAATTATAGTCGAAATAGGAAACAAATCCTGCACTTATGCAACTCTATGTAATTTTTGAGTGATTGTTCGATAACACCTTCAATGTCACTTCGATAGCATCGATAAATTATCAATGGCATCGAACCCCTTCAATGCTATCGAACAAAACATCAAAATTAAACGTTCCAGTGACTAAACCCGTATTTTCAGATTTTCTCGAAAGTACTTGAACGTGACTTTGATGTCATCGATAGCTCGTTGTTAGTATTGAACTCATTTCGATGGCATCGAGCGGAACACTTAGAGTATACAACAACCAATTGTGAAAATTTTAAAATTTTTCGATGGCATTGAGCTGTCATCAACAAATCTATTGATTTACAAATTTAAAAAATCAATCAACACGGTTTACATGCATCCAAGTGCACGTACATGAGCTGTTTAAGCTCAAGTGCAACCTATTTGCATTCAAGTTCATGCATGCATGTATGCACCTAGAGAGACTATTTGCCAAGTAATCACCACTTCACCCAAAGATCATCTTGAAACGCACAGGGCCTGTTTAATTTTTTTATGTATTAGGAAAATACCCGATAAAAAACTCATTATTACCTTTTAACTTTGTTTGAAATTTCAAGCACATTTTTGTCTCCAAAATTGGTCCAAAAAAATTGACTTAAAATTATGGATTCCACTGTGATGTGCATCACATATCCACACCCTCCATCTATTTTATCAGAAGATTTTAGGGCCTAAGTCCAAAATTAAGACAGATGCAACACTCAAGTGGCCCATACCACAGGAAATGATGGCCTTAAACGTCCGCCATTGAAAGTTATTTTGTTCATTGAGCCTACATTGATGTTTATTTGTTATCTAACCTGTTCATGAAGTCATAAAAATATTGATAGGAGGTAAACACAAATATTAACTTCATCCAAAACTTCTAAGGACCACACAAATTTTTATACGATAAGCATCTAATTTTCACTATTTCTTGTGGTGTGGTCCACTGGAGCTTTGGATCTGTCTCATTTTTGGGTTCATATTCTAAATGAGGCTGACATATAGAATGAATGGTGTAGATAAGCCATGTACATCACAGTGGGCCCTACATTCATTTGGCAGTCATCCTGCTGACATATAGAATGAATGGTGTAGATAAGCCATGTACATCACAGTGGGCCCTACATTCATTTGGCAGTCATCCTTAGCTATAGCACTTAAAAGTTAAGCCCTCGACATGTGCATTGGAAACGATGCCGTAATTACATGGGTAAGTAATTATTACCCATTTCCGTATAATTACCTCATACATGAAAAATCAAACAGGCCCTCAGTATGGATGCAATCAACAGCCACTTAGGCATCACATCAGCGCATCAGTGTGACATTGCATTCATGTGAACTGCTCCAAAAAGGAGCAGAGGCATCCAAGCAGCCCTACAACCCATGTCATGCACGGGTGTGCAGATGCTGCTCCACACGATTCTTGTGGAGTTTAAAGCCTTCGTCTTGAGGGGGCAAAACGCTGTCATCAAGCCAACTTTGTATATTAAAATCATTTTCGAAGATTAAAAAGACAACTTTTGAAATAAAAGTTATAAATCAAAAGTTTTGAAGGAAGTTTTGGTTTTTGAAAATCAAAAGCTGGTTCAAGTTTTTCCTAGATTTTCACATTTTTATTAATTTATGCGTTCTATGTTTTTATATTAAAACATTACTAACCATTGAGCTCTTACTTTTGAGTTCATTTTCAGTTTTTGATGAGTCTGTGTCAACTCAGAACTGTATGGATTCTGGTTAAGAAGCCTCGGGCACCACAAACAAATGAAATTGAGTCTCTCTCTAGAAGTTAGTCTTCTGATCTTTATTACATTTCCGCCAACTATTTCTAAGGGTGATTTTCTTCCACCAGTTACCTGTCAATTTCGATGCCAAAAGTTTGCCGAATCTTTCACTAGACATGTTTTAATCTTTATTGCAGTAAGAAAAAGTCATTTTGATTGAAAGGTAAAAAAAATTTCATTAGAAACACAAACCACTCCATTCAAAAATATCTAATTTCATTTATAGGTGGCTGAATAGACTATCAAATTTCTTTAATTCTCGATCATAGGCGAATGCTCATAAGTTCTCTATCTATTTTGGCACTCACGGTCATATATAGGTGTTCTGTTCGGATCAAGCTGTAATAGAATATGGCACGCCAGTCACCATATATGTGCCATCGATTGAATTTCAAGCCAAGCAAATATATATTCAATTCTTTTGAACCAGAATACTTGTTTCTCATTTGTGCTTGTATGTGTGTTTTATTTTCTAATCTAATTATCATTTCAAGAATGAGAAGAAGAGGTAAGAACAACACATGTCAAACATATTGCTTTGATGAGTTTTCAATTGCCATAGATGGCTATTCAAATACCTTAACTTTCTTTTTAGGGTAGTTATTTAATACTTTGCTAGCATGTGACACTTGATACACATGCACCCATAAATTTTACGCTTGGCACCCATAAATTCAAATTAAATTGACTAGATTGTGGAACCAACTGCCATAAAGTCAGTCCCTAAAATCAGATTTATTGAACAATCCTTACCTCTGATTTGCAAATGATTTTTGTTGAAATATGACCATTGATATTTTTCATTTCAACTGCCTAATCAATGTCCACCGTTCCAATAGTTAGGTAGGCAAACAGCCTTAGGGGTCATTTGGATGCCTGAAAAGATTTAAGTTGCAAACACCTTGCACTCAAAAAAGTTCTTCGGTTTGGCTTTCAAGTAGTAATCTATTTACATAAAAATATATTAGGGAACATATTAAGTGCAGGCCAAGCCTTACCCAACACATGCAGTCCTAACCATTAGGGCCCACCTTGATGTATATATTGTATATCCACGCTATCCATTTGTTTTGCTAGCTCATGTTAGGGGATAGGCCAAATGATTAATCAGATCCAAATCTCAAGTGGACTACATCATAGGAAATTGTTGATGCGAAAAACTGGATCAGCCTCTCCCTGCACTTTCACCTGCAACACAATGAGAGAGAAAGAGAACCCTAGCTAGAGCGGGGGAACTTTCGATACTTAAGTCAGTAAAGATCCAGGGAGAGGAGTTTTTTAGGGTTTTTCTTCCGTACCTTGGTTCCTGGAGAGCCCTCTTTTTATAGGAGTGAGAGCTCCCGGCGTAAGAAAATTCTCTCTTGATTTTTTGAGAGATTTGATTTAATTTCGGGGTCGAAAATCCTTTTACAAAATTTTCGGGATGGTGTTTGAAATTACACCGTCTTTCCTTTGCTTTGCTCGGCCTCAATAACTCTGTAGTCTCGACTGGCTTACAAGGAATGAGCTTTTTGCCTACTGTCGGACGAAACAGAATCAGTTTGCAACCGATGCCCTTTCTTAATCCGATAGCTGACACTACAACCAACCTTGTATGAGTCGGTTTTATAGTCGGTCAGGTGACTTTTAGCTTTAGGGCCTTTGATTGGCTCCTTTAGACATCGCTGCCTCTTTGGTCGAGTCAACTTTACGCATTTTGTATATTTTGCATGTGGTTCCTGACTTTTTCAGCTTCGGTTGGGATTCATATCTTACAGATCCGAGCTAAGTCTTTCCTTTAGGCTTTATCTTCACTCAGTTTTATCCGTTGCCTCGGGTTACGTCAGCAGGGTTGGTTCATCCCATAACCGAGTTCCTAGACTTGTTGCATTTTTTCCCAACAGTAAGCCTCCTACTCCTTGTGTTAGCTATGTTGACACAAATGAGTAATGAATTGTTAGGTCAGTTTATACCAGGAACCGATGTTATGAAGGAGCATTTAATGCTTCTTGTATAATCCTTAATGTACGACGGTTCATTACTCGAGGTCACATGAGCGGATGGTCGTCAGGTCGTTTTGTCCTCTTATGAGCGTCGGACAAGTGGCGAGGATGTTACCTGCATTAGTAGGCGTGCGCCATGCGTCGAGCGAGGGAGTAAAAGTAGGTGTCGATTTGACTCCTCCTTAAAATGTTGTTGTTGCGTGGCTTGGCTATAAAAGGGGGAGCGGGGGTGATTTTCGCACTTTTGTTCTCTCGCTCGATCTCCCTCTTTCCATTTTTTCTTCTTCACTGTGCTTGCGACCTATCATTCTTCTTCGTCCTTGCTTTCCTCCTTCCCCCTCAACTATGTGCTTTTCGCCTCTCCAGTGATTTTTCCCTCCCTCCCTTTTCTTTTCGATCCTTAATGATAATGCATTCTTCAAGTCCCCGGGAGGAGATTTCCGGTGATGAGGGAGAAATGAGGCATCTCTGGAATGTCTCGAAATCGCTCTCTTTACTGGTGGAGATAGCAATGAGTGCCAATGAAGCCTTCCAACTTACTACTAGGCTATCCAATAGGGCTTCTGCGGAATGCCCCACTTCAACGAGTTCCTCTGTCTTGAGACATGCCCCTGACAAGCCTACTCCTCACTTTTCTAGAGATGACTTGGAAGAAGAGGAAGAATTGGAAGAAATTGTTGAGCCGGCTCTTCCTAGGAGACCAGTGATGACTGAGCTTGGGGGAACCACTGAGTCGGTTCCCCCACGGAGATCGGCTCGGTTTGTTGAATCGACAACTGAAGAAGGAGAGGCTGCTGAGAGTGAGGAGGTCAGAGACGAACAAAAGGGGCCGATCCCCTTAGTTTTGACTGAGGCGGATTTAGATAGGATCCGAGTTGGGTATCATGTTTCCGACTCAGTAATTCTCCGACTCCCGCTCCTGAGTGAACTGCCCAATCATCCCCCTCCTGGGATGGTCGCAATTTTTTAAGTTGCTATGCAATGTGGCTTGTGTCTGCCCTTACAATCTATTGCTCAGAATTTTCTCTCTCGACTCAGAATTGCTCCTAAGCAGATAGTTCCGAATGGATGGAGGACCTTGTTTGGATGTACAGTGTTGTGAGTTGAGGCAGAACAACCCTCACTGACCATGGACGAGTTCCTCTATCTATATCAAGTTCGGCCGAACACTTCGCAGCCCGACTGGTATATCTTAAGCACTTAGCGGAACAAGGGCGACTCTTTGATAATCAACCCTTCGACCTCTAACAAGCACTAGAGAGAGAGGTAGTTCTGGGCATGCGGTCGCTGGAGACTGCCGAGCCTAGGCTGTTCAAACCTCGCGTTCCTGGGCATTCTCTGAAATAGGTGACTCGGCATGCCCTTTCCTTATCTTTTTTTTTTCTATTATAATTCTTCTAAGTTTGACTGAACGTGCTCTGCAAAGATTTTCAAGAAGAAATCGAAACTAGAAGCCAACGCTTTTGCTCGGATCAAAGATCTGTGGATGATAAGTCCGGAGGATCGGTCTTGGAAGTCCCTTCTACAACCAGAGCGTCTTCTTTTTTCGGGCTTAGATTCATTTGTGACAGGTATCTTTAGGTTACTCAGGCACATCCTTCTTGAATTTTTCTAACTCTGTATTTTGTCCAACACAGAAATGGCTGAAGTTGGACCCCTTTTGAAGCCAACATCCAAGTTGAAGGCTCCTCCTAGGTCAGTACTTATGTCGGAGCCTCGGCCTCCAAAGAAGGTGAAAACTGCTCCCTCGGTCATGGAGTCACTTGCCCCAATTGCCCCTGCTCCAGTCGTCTCACCCGTTGTCATTCTCTCTGACCCCGAAGAGAGGGCAGAGGATGTGAGTATTCTTCCTACCGAGTCTCGGGCGACTTCTGAGCCAGGACTTGTTGCAGAATGGGCCTCGGGACGAAGAGATGTGCAGAGAGGGAAAACTTTAAGGGGGGAGTCAGCTCCACAAGAGCAATCATCGTTTTGTCGGGGCATGGCAGACATGGTCCCTTGGGTTATTTCTGTCGGGAGCGAGGAGTTCGCTTCCATCTTCGAAGCCCTTGGGAGTCGGATACTCTCCCATGCTGCGAAGATCTTACTTCAAGTAGGATTCAAACTTATCTTTTTAGCTTGTCATCTCGTTCGGCTTTGATCTAACTTCGTTCCTTTCTTATGCAGCTAACTCCTTACTTGTTGAGAGTCAGCGGGGATCTGTCTGAGGCCGAGCAGGCCTAGAAAGATGTGGTGGACGTCAAAGTGGCTCGGAAACGGGCAACAGAGGCAGAAGCTCAACTTGAAATTACCTCGGCTCGGGTCGGCCATTTGACTGGCGAGTTAATCCTTGCTCGAAAGGCAACTGAAGATACTAGAGTTGAATGTGCTCGGATGGCTCAACTGCTGAAGGAAGCCCATAATGAGGGTCGGCAACTCTGCCTGGCTCGTGACGCTTCTGAGGAGAAGTTGGCTCGGCTGAAGGCCGATACAAAAACAGCACTCGAGATGGCTAAGAAAGAGGCCGGGGAGAAGGTTATAAAAGACTTTCTTGAATCTTCGGAGTTTAAAGATGAGAGAGATCGCTTATATGAGAGTGGGTACACAACTTGCATTAGAGTGATGAAGCAGTTTTTTTTCAACCTTGATCTCTCGAGATTTTAGGAAGGCCCTCCCGAGGATCCGGCGGCTGAAGTGGCTGAGTCTGCTGATGCTGCGGCTGGCACCAAGGTCGAGTCTGAAGCGGCTCCGGCTCCAGAGGTCGCTCCGAGTGACCCTTGATAGCCTCGGAGCTCGACTTTTGGTACCATCATCAGCTCCATTTTTTTACCATCATTAGCTTTAAGCAAGTCTGTGGGTAGTTTTAGCTGAGGGAGAAGTTCATACGTTTTGGCCGATCTTTCGTTTGCCTTTAACCCTTTTAGTCTGACAATGTAATGCTGAAGCAAGATGTAACTCGATATAACAAATATACTGATAAATGAATATATTCAATTCCATTTTATTCATTTTGACTCACTTTACATGTTTGTCAATTTTGAGCCTCTTTCATTGCTTTGCTATGCCGACTTTAGGGGTAGTAAATTTTTAGATGCTCGGCATTCCATGGATGAGGCAACAATCGCCCGGTCAGGTCTTCCAATCGGTACGTTTCCGATCGGATGGTGCTTGCGACGACATAGGGTCCTTCCCAATTGGGTCCCAATGTGCCTGGGCCAACTTCCTTAGCATTAAGGAACGTTTTTCGGAGGACCATGTCTCCGACTCGAAAACGTCTGACCTTGACTTGGACATTATAGAATCGACATGTATATCCGAGTTTTTTCTCTTTATTCATCCATAAGGTCGAGTCTGAGAGCTAGGAGTTCTTCATTTTCTCCCTCATTAAATGAGGTGATTCGGGCCGAAGGCAACCCGATCTTGACTGGAGTAACGGCTTCCGAGCCATAAGCAAGAGAGAAAGGAGTTTCCCCTGTAGCTGTTAGGCTGTGGTTCGGTATGCCCATAGTATCTTCGGGAGTTCCTCGGCCCATGCTCCTTTGGCTCGGTCGAGCTTGGTTCGAAGATGCTACTTGATAATCTTGTTGACTGCTTCAACTTGCCCATTCGTCTGATGATGATGGGGCAACGAGTACACATTCCTGATTCCAAGATTATCACACATCTCGCTATAACTTTTGTTGTCGAACTGCTTCCCATTGTCAGTTATTATAGTCTGAGGTATGCCGAACCGACAGACGATATTCTTCTATACAAAGTATGTGATCTTCTGTTCGGTTATCTTTACCAATGGTTTTGCCTCGGCTCACTTCGTGAATAATCTACTGCCACGACTACGAACTTAGTTTGTCCTTTTCCCATAGGGAGAGGTCCAATAATGTCGATTCCCCACTGCGCAAAGGGTCAAGGACCGGTCATAATACTTAATTCTTCAGGAGGTTGTCTCGTGATAGCTGTGTATTGCTGACACTTATCGCATCTCTGGACGAGCTTACGAGCGTCGTGCTGGATAGTCGGCCAGTAGTATCCTTGGCATAAGACTTTATGTGTGAGGGATTATCCACCTAAGTGATTTTCACAGATCCCTTCATGGATTTCCTACAACACATAGTCAGCTTCATTAGCAGAGGCAAGTGTTGCTAGTAGGTCGGCTTTAGCATTTTTCGTTCGAGGGATCCAAGTGACGATACAACGCTGAAAGTCGCCGATCAGTTCTTTAGCTTTTTTCATATAAACTTTCAGTTGTTCTTTCCATGCTTGGTACACACTAGTAGCTTAATTGACGACCAACTGAGAATCGCTGAAAACCTTAAGATGCGTAATACCTAAGCTGGCCGCGAGTCGGATGGCTAGTAATAATGCTTCATATTCTATTGTATTGTTCGAGGCTTGAAATCCAAGTCTTAAGGCATACCGTATGTAGGTTTGATCGGGAGTTTCTAGTACTACTCCTGTCCTGCTTGCCTTAGAGTTGGAGAAGTCATCGACATACAACTTTTAAGGGATTAGGCCGGGCGATGACTTGAGAGAAGTGGTTGTCAGTTCTTCAACTGGCTCAGTAGCACTTGTGTCGGCTTGTGGTGTGACTTCGGCAATGAAGTCGGTCATAGCTTATCCCTTGATTGCCACTCTCGGCTTATATCGAATATCGAATTCACTGAGTTCAATCGCCCATTTCGTAAGACGGCCAAACGCTTCCAGTTTCTGCAGAATTTGACGCAGCGGGAGGTCGGTCATGATAATAATGGTATGGACTTGGAAATATGACCGAAGTCGACGCAAGGGGACGACTAGAACTAAGGCTACTTTTTCTAAAAGTGGGTATCTCGTCTCTGCCGGTAAGAGTGCTTTGCTGACATAGTAAACCAACAGTTTCTTTCCTTCGTGTTCTCGTATCAAGGTCGAACTAATTGCTGCCTTGGACACCACGAGATACAACAAAAGGGCTTCTCCAGGCTCGGGCTTCGATAAGGGAAGTGGAGATCCGAGATAAGACTTTAATTGCTGGAATGCAGCTTCGCACTCTTCCGTCCAGTCCACTGCTTGCCATCCCTTCAATTGTTTAAAGAACGAGAGACATTTGTCGGTGGCTCGGGAGAGGAAACGGTTGAGTGCCGCTACTTGTCCAGTTAATCTTTGTATGTCTTTGATTATTTTCGGAGACTCCATGTCAAGAAATATTTTTATCTTCTCCGGATTTACCTCGAACCCTCGCTGACTAACCAGGAATTCAAGAAACTTTTTCGAGCTTACGTCAAAGGCAAAATTGCTTGGGTTTTACTTCATTTGGTACTTGCATAACATCAGGAACATTTCTTTTAGGTCGACCGCGTGTACACTTTTAATGAGCATGTCGTCAATATATTCTTCCATGGTTCGGCCGATCAGCCGAGTAAAGATTTTGTTCACTAATCTTTGATAAGTTGCTCCAACATTTTTCAAACCAAATGGCATCACACGGTAACAATAAAGGCCTTTGTCGGTGATAAAGGTAGTTTTAGATTTATTAGATTGATGCATTACAATTTGATTATACTTTGAATATGCATCCATAAAACTAAGAAGTTCATGCCCCGCTGTACTATCTACCAACTGATCTATCCTCGGAAGGAGAAAGCTATCCTTTGGGCAGACTTTGTTTAAGTCGGTATAGTCAATACAGACTCGCCACTTCCCATTAGCTTTTTTACAAGTACGACATTAGCTACCCATTCCGGGTAGTATATCTCTTCTATAAATTTTACCTTGAGGAGCTTACTGACCTCTTCTTCAATGATAGCGTACCTTTTAGGGCCGAGTGCTTGTCGCTTTTGTCGGATTAGCCGGAAGGTCAGATCGATGTTGAGTAGGTGAGTAATTACAGATGGGTCGATTCCCGGTATGTCTTCATGACTCCAAGCGAATACGTCAGCGTATCGTCGGAACAGGGCTATCAGATTGTCTTTTAGGGGCGATCGCAAAGACGAGTCAATTTGTAATGTTTTAGAACCATCTGTCTCAACCAAGGATATCGGGATAAAGTCTTCAACTGGTTGCCCTCGTTCATGAGTCTCGACCCGGGGGTCCAGCGACTCAATCATTAATACCCCGGTTGGAGCTTTCTCGGCAGGGATCTTGACAGCTGTTGCGTAATAGCATCTCGCGTCTTGCTGATCTCCTTTGACAACTCCTACTCCTGACTCGGTCGAAAATTTCATGGAGAGGTGGTATGTGGATACCACTGCTTGGAGGAGACTCAGAGAGGGTCGACCGAGTATAGCGTTGTAAATGAACGACTGATCAATTATTATAAAGTCGACCATTACTGTTGCCTGATGTGGAGAGTTCCCGACCATGAGTGGCAGTGAGATGATTCCTTCGGGGAGTATCTTTCCTCCTAAAAATCCGATTAATGGGGTACAAACCGGTCACAACGCCGATCGTTTAACTCTCATTTTATCGAATGCCTGAGTGAATAGCACGTCTGCCGACGATCCTGTGTCGACTAATATATGGAATACCTTTCGATTTGTGATGGTGAGAGTGACAACTAGTGCATCATCATGGGGATGATAGATGCGTCGAGCATCCTCATCAGTAAATAAGATACAATACTTCTATCTTTTCTTTTCCTTTGAAGGCCGAGATATGACTAGGAGCTCGGACTTGGGTCAGCTGAGGCTTTTGACATGATTTTTTTGAGCGTTGTTAGAGTCGCCTTCTCCTTTGGGACCACCGACAATAGTTCGAATTTCCTTCATGGGTCGGTTGTCACCTGGGTGTTCTCTAACTGTCCCGGTCCTTTCAACGTGTTCTGTGAGTTGGCCTTCCTTGATGAGCCTTTCGATCTCTTCCTTCAGGTGGATACGGTCACTCGTATTATGCCCGTGATCACGGTGATAGTGGCAATACTTGTTTTTATTCCGCCGATTAGGATTGCTTCGAAGCCTATCCAGCCAGTTGACAAATGCTTCACTCTTGATTTCTATCAACACTTACTCTTGCAGTTTGTTGAGTGGAGTGTACGTGGAGAACTTTCGGTCAGGTCGTTTACTCGACTTACGCTCGTCACGCGTTCGGTCGTCCTTACGCTTCTTCCCTCAATCGAGTCAACTTCCTTTTTGGCTGACTCTTTGGCAGAGGCTCTTGCGTTCTGGACAGCTTCATGCAGGATTCGTGTTTCCTCGACATCCGCGTATTTGTCTGATCAAGTCATGAACTTGGCCAGGGTCATTGGTGGATTCTTGTCTAATGACGCTAGAAACGACTTGTCCTAACACCTTGCATGAGGGAGTTGAGCGCTGTCTCTTCCGAGTATTTTCGAACTTTTAGCGATTCGAAGTTGAAACGCTTAATGTAGTCTTTCAGTAGCTCTCCCTCATTCTAAACTATGTTGTTCAAATGTGCAAGGAGCTTCAATTTCTTCTTTCCGCCAATGAAATTAGTAAGGAAGGCGTCGCTAAGCTCCGCGAACGAACTGATTGACTTCGGTTTCAACTGCTTGAACCAGAGTCGAGCTACGTCAGCTAAGGTGAGAGAAAAAGCTCGGCACATTACGACATTTGAAGCATCATGCAATTCCATGTACGTCCGAAAACATTCAAGGTGTTCAGTTGGGTCCGTCTTTCCAGTGAATGGTGTAATCTGTGGCAGACGAAACCTTTCCGGTAGCTGAGCTCGCATTACTTCATTAATGAAAGAGGATGCTTTAGTCTCGAACCTGGTTTGACGTGCATCCTGACCCTGTTTCATGTCTGTCATCACTTCTTTCTTGAAGTCCTGGAGGTCAGCTTTCTAGGGCTCGTCACTTTCTACCACACCCTCATCCGGAAGCTGGCTGCGCCTCTTCCGATCTATCTCATGCCGTAGATTTGTGGGAGGCAGCACGGCGGTTGACGAATGAGCGGGTGCTGGCTCGGTCGGGCCATGGGGCTGACTCGGTTGTGGAAAGGATCGTGAAACAGTGGGCTGAGGGTCGGCAACTTGTTGCGGAGCGTTCATCGCTTGACCCTGCTGAAGCTGTTGCATTTGTTGTTGGTGTATCTGTTCCAACATTTGTCGCATAATGTTTACGTCGGCTCTGAACTTCTTGACCTCCCGATCTAACTGTTTATTATTTCAGTTCCACTAGGCGTTAGTTGCAGCAGAAGCGACGGGACGAGGTGTGGAACCTTGGCGGTTATCAGGTTGATTTTGAGCCCCTTGGGCTGCACTTGTACCCGGTTGTCCAGCAACAGTAGCATCATCCGGTCATTCTGGGCTCATTCTTCGAGTTCTTGCCATTAAAACAAATTTACAACTCCTTGGGTAGAATGCAGAAAATGACTTTTTATATCATTTTCCACGGATGACGTTAAACTGTTGATGCAAAAAACTGGATCAACCTCTCTTACACTTCCACCTGCAACACAATGAGAGAGAAAGAGAACCCTAGTTAGAGCCGGGGAACCTCTGATGCTTAAGTCAGTAAAAATTCAGGGAGAGGAGTTTTTTAGGATTTTTCTTCCGTACCTTAATTTTTGGAGAGCCCTCTTTTTATAGGAGTGAGAGCTCCCGGTATAAGGAGATTCTCTCCTGATTTTTTGAGAGATTTGATTTAATTGCTATTTTATTTACGGATACTTCCCGATCCCAAGATTTTCGGAGTCGGGAATCCTTTTATAAAATTCTCGGGATGGTGTTTGAGATTACACCGTCTCTCCTTTGCTTGGCTCGACTTTAATAGACTCTGCAGTCTCAGCTGGCTTACAAGGATGAAGCTTTTTGCCTACTGTCGGACGAAACAGAATCAGTTTGGAACCGATACTCTTTCTTAATCTGATAGCCGACACTACAACCAACCTCGTATGAGTCGGTTTTATAGTCGGTTAGGTGGCTTGTAGCTTTAAGGCCTTTGATCGGCTCCTTTAGACATCGCTGCCTCTTTGGTCGAGTCAACTTTATGTATCTTATATATTTTGCCTGTGGCTCCTGATTCTTTTAGATTCGGTCAGGATTCATATCTCACAGATCCGAGCTAAGTCTCTCCTTTGGGCTTTATCTTCAATCGGTTTTACCCGTTGCCTCGAGTTATGTCAGCAAGGTTGGTTCATCCCATAATCGAGTTCCCAGACTTATTACATTTTTCCCCAACAGAAACAATGTTGATTGAATGTCCACCACTGAAAACTTCACAGGGCCCACCGTAATGCCTACTTTAATGTTTATTTTCCATCCAACCAGTTGATAAGGTCGCGCAGACAGGATGAAGGGAAAAACAAATATCAACTTGATCTAAATTTTTTGTGGTCCATAAGAAGTTTTTAATGGTCAATCACCACTATTTCCTATTGTGTGGTCTACCCGAGATTTGGATTTGCTTCATTTTTGGGCATGTGTTTGAAAATGAGCGGGCAAAATAGATGGATGACATGGACACACAATACAGACATTAAAGTGGGCTCCACAGTCGAAGTCTTATCTAATATGCTCTCAATAAATTATGTTTGGGCTAATGTGAAATGTTTTTACAATGTATAAAGTAGTTATGTAGAGCTTAGGGTTATAAATCCTGCCAAAATCTGCAAATCATATAAAAATGACTCAAGTAATTTTTGAGCCCTAAGAAAGTATCAAAACACACACACGCTGGATGGACTGGATGTTTTGCACCCACCTCTATGGGCCCATATGCAATTTAGAAGGTTTTTAGTGGTGAATATCCCATCCCAGATGTTCCCTCCCGTGTGGTCCATCTGATGATCAATCGGGCTGCTTTTGATTATTATTATTTTTTTAGGGTCATAGGAAAGCATCAAGGCACACACATGATGGGCAGATTGGATGCACGATACATATCATGGTGGACCCACATACCATATGTGTATCGGCCATTGCTTTCTATCATGTATAATGTCTTTTTGAAGGGTTTACAGAACTTTAAAAGCAAAATTTTTCATTTAAACACATGCTTGTAAAGTGTTTACCTGTAATAAATTTAAATCACTCGTACGCCCATATGCAAATTCTAAGTAATTTCCAAGGATGTGTATCACCCATCACACTGCCAGTGTATCAAAGTTTCTGTCCTCATATAGACAGGCATACAAACGCTTCCATCGCTTCATCCCTCGGACAGAAATAAAATAAAATAAAAGTTTAAAAGGAAAAAACAGGGGAGTTAACCCATAAAATTGATTAAACAAAAAAATCCCCTTTCTGATGAAACGTTTTATGTAAATAGAAGGAAAGAATCAGAACTTAACAGAATAACAGAAACTAACTAAGAATTGGAGAATACCAAATCGAGGGTATTGATAACGGAAACGAGCTGGTCTGAAATTGCTTGAATCGAGTTATTCATCAACCACTCTATTTCCGCGGCACGCATGTACCAGATCTGTACTGTTTATCTGCCGGGACCAAAACTGGGAAATGTTTGCACTCCAAATATCACCCCAGTTGGATTTGATTTTTTTTTATTTTTTATTTTTAAAAAAAAACCAGAAAACCCTAAAGAGATTAGATGGGAAGATACAGAAAAGGATGTGGAAAGAGAAGGACCTTGTCGCTTTCTTTGGTTTCTCGGTCTATTTTTGGCTTCTTTCTATCTTCCGGCCTTCCGCTCGTCGCGAGTCTCGACTCTGCTACTCCTGGCAGAATTATTATGTGATGCGTGACCAGCGCATCCGGACCGTATGCACCGTTGAGGGTGGCAGCCCACCGTTGTTTATTTTGCAATCCAATCCGCTCATGTCAAGCGAAGGGAATTTCCAAAACTCACAAAGTCATGGAACTTAGGTAGGCTACATTTTCCAAAACGCAGGTGTTGTAGACACCAAAATATTGTGCTGACTTTATCACTCCAATTCTAAATTTTTTCTCTTGTTCCCTATCTCACTTTATTTGCTTCCGTTTCTAGCACCAATTTCAAATCCTTTTTCAACTGCCACCCAGCCTTTCCACCTGCCCAGGGACATTGATATCATTTGAAAGGCAAATCTCACCTTCGCTTGGGAAAATGAAGTTAGAGCATGAGCTACGAATATCTCATCATCTCACGTTCCAGCATCATTCATAGGTAGGGGTGGCAATGGACCAGGCAGCTCGCCTCGTCTAGCTTTAGGCCAGGCTTGGAGTTGTTAGTTGGGCCCATGGGCTGGGCTTGGCTTTGGCATGTAAGTTTTGATAATTTCTCAGTTGGGCTGGGCTGGACTTAGGCTTAAATTATTTTGGCCCAGCCTAGACCTAAACATGATGCAAGTAGCAATTTTTCCATGCGCAAATTTCAGCTATGTGAAGGGATTTGAACCAAATTAAGGGCATGTAGGCAATGCATGTGGCAATAATCTAGGAATTATTATTATTATTATTATTATTTTTTTTTTAAAATTTTTTTTTGTAATTTTAAAATTTTGATGCATGTAGCCCATGTTTTTTGTGTGGAGTTATTTGATACTCTTCCAATATGTCACACTTGATACGCATGTATGTAAAGTTGTACACATGCCACACATGAACTCAAATTAAATGAACTACAAAATGTGGAGCTCACTGTGGCTAAGTTCCCAAAATTAGATTGGTTGAACAATCCTAACTTTAATTCATGGATACTTGTTGGTTGAAACAATACCATTTATAATTATTATGTATATGTCAGATGGATGTCCACTAATTGTATAGTCAAATAATCTAATGAGCATAATTTTTGGTGAATGATACATGTAAATTAGGACGCGTGATTTGGACAATTTCATTTGAAATAATTATCTACTAAGTATACAATTTATAAATAATCTCTAAGTTCATGCGTATCATTCATCACCCTCTGCCAGTACCAAAAGTTTCCAGGCATGTTGGTTAACTGGGCTTGCACCTGATATAATAGGCTCGTGTCGGGCTCGAGCTCTGGGCCTTTTTGTGTCAGGCTAGGCCAAACATAGCTGTTGCCACCCCTATTTGTGGCAAGATTATACCCATGAAAGAGCATTACACTTTAAATTCTATGCCATCATCCAACTCCTTCCTAGAATCCTCCATTCTCAATCAACCCAAAACATCCCCATTCTTCCTTGCTACGTAACAACATCCTAGATTAAATAAGGATAACTCAGCTTTCGTCTGGCTCTTTTGAAATAAAAGGAGGGTTATAATGACAGTATTACCATGGGTCTCAACCTAGCTCTTCAACTCCAGAGCTCTCATGGAATTCATGGTTGCGACAAGTTGAGTACGTACGTGGTTCAGTAATCCAAATTCCAAACCAGCAATCTATTGCTTCCAAGGGTGGTAATGAGCTGGGCAGCCTGGTCCAATAGGGCTAGGGCTGGCTTCAGTCCCTAAACTTGGCTCATATGACATGTCTTGAAAGTCACACACCATACACCTCTCTGGGACTAGGCCCACAATCAGGCCGGAAATTGGTTGCTTTCGTAAAGCCGCTATATCTATATCGCATCTTATTATGCTCTCATGTCGGAAAGCAAGTTTGAAAGTCCGGAGTTAGAAGTCTTACGTTCCATCATTTACTGAAGGCTAGACTATAGGCATTGAAATCTTATCCGATATCCAGGCCAAGATGGGTCTAGCCCAATGAAGAATGGCTTGATCTGGTCCATTTCCCCAATCCAATCATCAAGTGGACCACCATTGTCCATTGAATAATAATAGTCCATTGTTTAAAGATATTTGTGAGCAATTCCCATTTACTTTACCTTGCAACACTTGTTGAATTTAGTTATATATATTTGAGCACTCTCAACTGTTTATATGATGCAACTTGTCGTATATGAAGAATGCACAGGAAAAAAATAAAAAATCCTGGGCTAGAACCATGTCGAACCATTAAATCCTTTTAATCTTTTTCCTTACAAGACTGAACCTGGCCAGCTTGGCCAAGACCTTTTTAACTTGATTAGGGCCAAGGTCGGATCATATGACCAGTGCTTAAGGGGCTAGGGCTATGCGAGGGCCAAACCTGGCCTGGCCCTGACCTGGCCCATTTGCAACCCTAATGGCTATATTCCAGATTATCATATTTTTAATGCGCTATGCTCGTTGATACTAAGAAGAAAATAAAACCGACGTCCGCATTCATTTGGAAAAATATCTCATGATTGGTGGCTAGAAACTACCAATACTAGTAGATTCTGAAGAATGGTCCATCCATGATGGGACACAACTTGCAAGTTGTCCATATTACAAGATTACATAATTCAAAACCTACTTATAATAGGTTGACTCTTACCATCCAATCAATGGTTAAGAAAATGGACCGTTTACTTTGATCATGCTAAAAAAGGTTTGTGGTTGAAATGCTTTCACGTGCATTTTACTACCGATGGAAAAAGAATATTTCTCAGCAGGCAGGTTAACCTGGGTTCACTGATCTCGACATGACCATACCATTGACCTAGGCCAGTGAGTTGATAAAACCAGGCAATCCCTGGTCTGCACATGACACAGCCATGATTTGTAAGGTCGACTTCAGACTCGGTTGACTCGAGTAAAGTTGGGTTCGTAGAGTTGTGTCCTCTGATTGACTCGGATGTTGAGTCAAGGTGTTAACTCACTGAGTCTGGAATCAGTCCAGTGGAATACAGGCCATTTAAATTCTTCCAAAATTCTATCTATTTTTATCAAATAAGTTTCTTAGTTTATGTGTGTTGTACTATATTTTTTATCATACTGAGAAAGTTAGTAGGAGGGCAACATGTGGCTTCACATAAGAAATAGAAAGTGGATGAAAAGATTTTCTCGCTAATTGAAGCAAATTTTGTGCTGATATAACTAGTGTAAACATAGATTTACATGTCAAGGGATGGTTGATGAAGTGTTCAATCAAGTTATGAGTGAAGAGAGAGATGGTCTAGTTTTTAAGATGTAAATGATGACAAGAGAAACCATTGTAACAAAAGAATAATATAAATAAGAGAAGGATCTAAAAAGATTTTTCAACTATTGTATTTGTTATAGTAATGGAAAAATGATATAGAAGAACATGTTACAATATAACTCTATAAATAGCAGATAAATTCAATAAATAAAAAAACAACTAATTCAACACAATAACCAATCAAACTAAATATATTAATTTATTTTTGTATCTTAATTTATCTTATGAATAACGATAATCTAATAGCGATAATTCTTATCTATAACTTTAATTATAATCCAAATATGAACTTATAAGTTAGATTTATTTTTTTAACCTATATCACATAATTTATTTAAGAGAAGTAATTTTTGCAACCCTTAGAGCCTGTTTGTGAGCGTGGATTTGAAACCCCTGAATTCGGAACCCCCAAGATTTGAAACTTTTTGGATTTGAAATCTTCACAGTGTGTTTGGCACCCTAGAGTGTGAATCAACTTCAATTCAAAAATACCTATGCATGGTATATTTACGGAGGTTTCAATTTAATTACTAAATAACTTTAATATCTCTAATTAGTGAAATATAATTTTTGACACTATGTTTGTGATAAGCCCACTGAAATATATGCTTTGCCTGAAAATGATGAAATTTCAAGTCTCGAATGGACCGCAAGCACAAGATCATGTTTGAGTGACTAACCAACGATTTTTAATCGTTGATTAATATGGACAATGTTTGGACGGTGCTAATCATTATTAGTAGGCCATGTATCCAATAGAATGATAGTGTGCAATGACACACATGTTACACCTGCAACTATTGAAATAATTTTAGGCATAATCCAAGCTCTCATTGTGAATTGCAAACCCCCCTTGAATTGCAAATCCCCTTTGAGGGGATTAGAACCCCCGTGAATTTGCAACCCAAGTTACCTTATGAGCCAAACAACCAAGGGTATTTGAAGCCCCCTCCAATCCCATTCCATCAGCGGTGCCAAAAGACCCCTTAGATTATTTATTTATTTATTATTATTTTTTTTTCTAGTATTTTGAAAGTATCTTCTTGCAAAAGTCACAAAATAACCCATGTTTAGAGGAATATTGTCAGTTCATTATCAAATTTCGTGAATAGCCAAGTAAGCGGTCGATTGTCTACGAATATGTTCATATACATTTATACCGTAATAATTTTGTGAGTGCTTGGAGTTGATTGGTTTGGATCCAAGTGCTGTATACATTAAACCGAAGTGTCATGTGGACCGTAATAACTTTGTTTGAGGCCATATTTACTTTCGCCTCCATTCCATGAATGGTCCAGATCTCACACACTATACGGCGTTGGCAGGTGCCGCGAATTGGGTCTCTACTAATCTTCCCAACCGCGCGAATCGTCCTGAGAATTCTTACGAGCTATGATTCCAGCGATGAATTCAACTAACGCCTATCACGAGCATTGCGACGCGGACTGGCACCTCTTCGCTCACACACACCTACGAGTAGTCACGCATGACAGCTTTAACCACACGTGCCGTAGCTATCCTCGGATCAAGTGGCCCCACCAGCTGGTCCTAAAAATCAGGCTGTTCAACTCAGCAGGTGGGTCAAAATGTAAAATAACAACCGATCTAACGGATCCGACTCATGCGTACACGTGTACCTCACCTGATGAGCGGAGATGTCTCAAATTTTTGAGATGCAATCTCCGCCGTCGGCCCACCTTATACACCAATGGGATGTCAAATCGTAGCACGTGTCTTCGAGTGAAAGGGTGCGTGTGGGCTTAGCGAAGCCCCAAGGGACTGCACATTAACGGCAACACACACGTTGCACGTGACCGGGAGACGCTTTCCACGCCTGCTGCTCTCCTCGCTACCCGAACCTCGCGAGGGGTACTGATTTATCGCCGTTGTGTTTCATTTCCTCGGCTTCCTCTCCTTCCCTCCTCCCCGATTCGCCCGATTTACTCGCCGGCCCTTTTCCCTCTCACTCTCTGCGAGCGCCTCGAACCAGGTACTTTGCTTCCCTTTCAATCAATTCCATGAATTTTTATTTTTATTTTTTACTTTGTAGTTTATACATTTCACTACGTTCGAATCTTTGTTAGGGCTTTGAATGAAATTCGAAAATAATATCCAAATTTCCCAATTTTATATAGCTTTGCTAAGCTTTAGTTTTATAATTGTTGGGCGAAATGCTTCCTTTGCCGCTGGTGAATTTTTCCATACTAAAATCTTTATCTGGTGGGTCCCACCATGGGGTGGGCCATGCCCCAGTATTCCCCCCATCGGACGGTCCTGCTGTCCGGTTGGTTGCTTACAAATTGACAATTATAGCTAGCGGTCTGTGTTTATGTGGCGGAGCCATCAAACTGTCCTGATGATCTAATGGTAGAGAACGTTTGGGATATCTCTGATCCACTAAGCGGCCTAGCATACCAACGGTTTGGATTGCAAAATTCTGGGCCCCACACGTAGGTTAAAGAAATGGAAGAATTCTCAATGGGCTGGTGATGGGAATTAATGGGGGTGTAGAGTGAGGGAGGGAGAGACAATCTCTGATGTTTTACTGGGCAACGAGTCGTGCTCGGGTCGGTATCAATTACATATCAGTTTCCTAAAGCACTCCCATTAAATTAGATGAATGTGTGGCCTCCGGGTCCACTTCATCATCCCTACATTTGGCATTTTAATGCTGGAATCATTTGGTAGAATAGAGGCAATCTAGATTCTGCTGATGCCTTGATAGCTGAAGCCAGAATGTCAAAACCCGTCTGTGGATTGGAGAGGTTTCCTTGAAATAGTCGAATGCCATATGCGTTGCCTTTGAATTTATGTCCTTATGCATAAAGGAAATCCATACAATGTTCGAGTCAGGCAAATCGTAAATAATCCATCAAAAATGTATGAGAATTTGAACTCCTGGACTGTCGATTTGGCCAACCAGTTTTGACCAACTGATTGTGCTAACTCTTGAAGAATCATAACTGCAACTATGAACTAGGACTGTCATCTGAGTACTCAGCACTACATTGTCTGTCGTCCCAAACAACTGATTATGTCATGTTACAATGCCCACACAAGGCCAATGTAATATCATCCTGATTCCTGAGTAATCGGGGCTATCTAACATCTCATAAGCAGTTCTTTTTCATGCAATCTTGCTAGTCTCCTCGTTCGTAAGAAGTTTTGGAACCGTTAGTTGCACTTCCGTGTGTTTCCCACGCATCATTAGACTATTGATTTCTCTAGTACTTCCATAACTTGATCTTCCAATGCCATTTCCTTTGGGGGTGGTTAAGTAGAAGTACGTAGACATATGGTGAAGCTAGTTTTAGCTTATAACTGGTAGCCTTTTGTGATGTTTTGGTGGTTAGTGTTTATTTTATTTAGTTAAAAGGATTATATCTTAGTATTAGAGACTGTTTCAGTATTGTGGTTCTTAAGTTGATTAATAAAATCCCTTGTAGTCTTAATATTCTGGCATCTTTTTTCCCACTTGAGATTTTTTTCACTGTCTATTTGATTGGAGATGATGTTGTATTACATTTTATTGCAGGAAGATGGTGAGAGGAAGAGATGCCTGTTGGGAGCACTGTGTCTTGGTTGATGCAACAAGACAAAAGGTTCGGTGTAACTATTGCCAGCGGGAGTTTAGCGGAGGAGTTTATAGGATGAAGTTTCATCTAGCTCAAATCAAGAACAAAGACATAGTCCCATGCACGGAGGTCCCGAATGATGTTAGGGATCTGATACAAAGTATATTGAGCACTCCTAAGAAACAGAAGACTCCCAAGAAGCCGAAGGTAGATCGGGCACTTAATGGTCCACAAAATAGCTCTTCTGCTAGTGGTGGTTTTCATCCTAATGCTGGATCTAGCGGGCAACGTGGGAGCACTTGTCCATCTTTGTTATTTCCACGTCCTTCACCAAGTGCACAGCCAGCTTTGGATGATGCTCAAAAGCAAAAGCAGGATGATGCTGATAAAAAAATTGCCTTGTTTTTCTTCCATAATTCTATTCCATTCAGTGCCACCAAATCCATCTATTATCAGCCAATGGTGGATGCCATAGCGGAGTGTGGGGCGGGCTATAAAGCTCCAAGTTATGAAAGGTTGAGATCCACTCTCTTGGAAAAAGTGAAAGGTGAAGTAAATGACAACTATAAAAAGTTTAGAGATGATTGGAAAGAAATGGGTTGCACGGTTTTGTCTGATTGTTGGTCAGATGGTAGATCCAAGTCACTTATAGTTTTCTCAGTTACATGTCCTAAAGGGACTCTATTTCTTAAATCGGTAGATGTATCTGTTCATGCAGATGATGCCCATTACTTGTTCGAACTGCTTGAATCGGTTGTTATGGAGGTTGGTGTGGAAAATGTTGTTCAGGTCATCACGGATAGTGCAGCCAGCTATGTTTATGCGGGAAGGCTTCTCACATCCAAGTACCCTTCGTTGTTTTGGTCCCCATGTGCTTCTTATTGCATCGATAAAATGTTGGAGGATATCAGTAAGCAGGAATTTGTGGGTACAGTCATGGAGGAGGCGAGGAGCATCACACGATACATATACAGTCATGCATGGATTCTAAATATGATGAGAAAATTCACCAGTGGAAGGGAATTGATTCGACCGAGAATTACTCGATTTGTAACGAATTTTCTGTCCTTAAGGTCCATTGTAATTCAAGAGGATAATTTGAAACATATGTTTTCCCATCCGGATTGGTTATCATCTATATATAATAGAAGACCCGATGCCCAAGCCATTAAATCATTGCTATACATGGAGAGATTTTGGAAGTCAGCACGTGAAGCTGTAAGCCTGTCGGAGCCGCTTGTAAAAGTATTGAGGACTGTTGATGGGGACATGCCTGCCATGGGTTATATATACGAGGGCATAGAAAGGGCTAAAGTTGAAATCAAGGCATTCTACAAAGGGATTGAAGATAAATACATGCCGATTTGGGAAATAATTGATAGGAGATGGAATTTGCAGCTGCATTCCCCATTACACGCGGCTGCAGCTTTTCTTAATCCTTCTATTTTCTACAATCCAAACTTTAAGATTGATTTGAAGATGAGAAATGGCTTTCAAGAAGCGATGATGAGAATGGTTACTGAAGACAAAGATAAGATTGAATTCACTAAGGAACATCCCATGTATATAAATGCACAAAGTGCTGCTCTAGGGAGTGAGTTTGCTGTCATGGGAAGGACATTGAACTCCCCAGGTATTTACCATTTCCTTGATTGGTTGGATATAACGTGCATTTCTACTTTCTCTTAGATGGGGGTGACTCATCCACCATCAGCATGGAGTAACTGTGAACCAATCCAGACCATCCAAATCATGGGCCCTGATGATCAGATGATACTATCCATCCAATTGTTGTCCATCGAATGGATGTTTAAAAAGAAATTGGTCAGTGGTCTGAATTCAACAGATGATATCAGATGGTTAAGATTGCTCAATAAATGTGATTTTCATCTACTCTCCAACAACGGGGCCCATATTTTTCCATCTAGATCATGGTTGTGAAAAATGTTATGTAATGGTAGTGGTGGGTATGTTTACACATTATGGAGCGGTAATGGCTGTTGCATTTTTTTTAATTGGCTATGTAATGGTAATGATGGTGACCGTTACGACCACTGTTACCATTATTGAATGCCTTGGTCTTGAATAACATACGTGTACGCCACACAAAGCTGCCATCATTTTTAAAAAAAATGTGGAAATGCACCCAGTACTCAGTAGAATAGCCTTTCTTGGATTGCGGGGATTGATGTTCTCGTCAGGTTTCAAACTATAGCTAACATTGCCTTTTTTATTAGATTATTGGGGCAGTACATATCTCATCTAACTTATCTTTTTTATATCTACAATTAGGTGATTGGTGGGCTGCCTATGGTTATGAAGTCCCCACATTGCAGAGAGCAGCGTTACGGATACTGAGTCAGCCTTGTAGTTCTTACTGGTGCAAGTGGAATTGGAGCACCTTTGAGAACATACATACCAAGAAACGCAACAGGATGGAGCAGGAAAAGTTCAATGATTTGGTTTTTGTGCATTGCAATCTCCGATTACAGGCCATCACTCAAAATAGGGATGGAAAATGTAAACCTATTATTTTTGATGAAATAGATGTTAGTTCTGAATGGCCCACAGAGTCCGAATCTTCAACTCTTCTCTTGGATGATTCCTGGTTAGACAATCTACCCTTTGAATGCCGAGGTAGCCCTTCAACTTATGAATAAATCGAAAAATATGAAATATCTAGCATGAAGGAATTGCATGCTACGTGTATGATATTTGAACTTTTTTGGGTTGATAGATGTTTTCAATACCATGGAAGTTCTGTAACTGCTATTGCTTTCAATGCATTTTACATTTTATTCGATGTTGAGAATATCAGCACAACATGTCTTGTCAAGTTGTGTTGTTGACTTCTTAACCTTCTAGTCTGTGTTTGGATGATCAGTTGAATTGAATTACATTAAATTAACTTGTACAAGAGCCTTGCTAATGCACAAGGCAGCTCATGTGCACATCACCACATGTGCTATCGTGGCAGATAGATGCAAAATCGAAGCCATCCGTTAAGTGGGTCGAACTATGTAGATGCTTTTGCCCAAAAATATATCTGGTCTAGAAAACTTCAGCCAAGTTTTTTGCAGCCGTAGTTTGTTAATTGTAGCCCACCTGACAAGTGGACTGACCTGAATCTTGGGCCAGTGCATCTACATATTAGTGCCCCTCGGATAGATGGATTGTATCTTGCACCTATGTCCCATGCTGGCAAACATGTGGTGTTGGGCTTAGCGTATTCATTCTACCAGAAGCTAATGACTTGCAATTCCATTCCAGTTGTTTGAAGCTTGATTTCAAGGAGCTGTAATGGTAATTTGGGGGCTAGTTCCTCATTACGATGGAGTGGGGTGCTTGTCCTGCATTCTTGCATTCCCTTTTCTGGTAGTGAGTCATTTTAGGATTCATTTCAATTGGGAATCCAAACGCAACTAGCATTTCTTGGATATCAGTTGTGTTTCATTTTCATTTCGCGTGGTCAGGTAAAAATTTTGTTTCAGGGTCTCAATTCACTGCAAATAGGTTGCTTTTCTTTCTCCTCTCATTTTCCCTCTTTTCTTTTAATGGTAAGATTTCCTGGATGATGTTTGGTTTTCATTTTACATGGTCAAGTAAAAATTTCATTTCAGGGTCTTAATTCACTGCAAATAGGTGCCTTTTCTTCTCTCAGTTTTCCTTCTTTTCTTTTAGTGGCAAGATTTCCTGGATGATTCATCACAATTTGCATGATTATAAATTTGCAGTCAGTTGTTGTCCATCCTCAAATGCATTTTACATGTGAAACTTATGGCCACAGATATCGGTGGCTATGATCATCATCTAATATGAGGATATTTTTGGGGACAAACTCACTAATGGTCTGGATTACTTAACCATGAAACCTGAGTTTGCTGTGGGAAGCTAGATGGCAAGAATCTTAGAATTCCTTTACTCTTAACATCACGCATGGAAGAATGATATATCAATCTTAGCTTTCTTCCTATACCAGCATCGATTAGCCTATTTTCAAAAATCACACATTTAGACAATCCTATCCATGCTTTTCTGTCTGTATCAACCAATTGAACAATCCCAATTATCTGATCAGGTTAGAAGGTTAGTAGTCCTTGGAGTATGTAGATTGGATGTTGTCATTGCATAGTGGAATTTGATTGGGCAGCAAGCCACTATTAGAGATAGGGTATTCGATCGAATAATTTTCAAACATGTTTTGTGTGAGTTTAATCTTTGATAGTGGCATACCGCCCAATTGAATTTTACTATGTTAAGTCAAATGGGAGGTCGGTGTGAACATGAATTATACTCGATCGTTATCCGTCCTGGGACTACTGAAGTGAAATCCTAGTCAATCAGCCCCATTACATGTATTTGTTTGAGTCCCACTCGTAAACGCGTGCAATGAAATGGTCATCAAACAGCTCTTTCTTTCTGCAAAGACACCCCGAATCCGAAAATTAATATGAATGTAAACAAAACCATTCCATGACTTTTCTACCTAAACCCAATGGCTAGGGCTGTTGGTGACAACTCAATACTTTCCTCATTGCCTATTGATGGGGTGGCCTACTTGTTGTAGGGTTTTATCAAACATATGCATGTCTGAATGGTTTTATCAACCATATGCATGTGTAACTGGCAGGTTGTGAATGGTTTGATCGCCTGAATCTGCTATCCTCTTTTGCTTACATGTGTTGATCCATACCATTCATCCAGAAGATACTTTCTTAGATGGTTCCTATGGAAAAAATCTTACTGATTGAAGCTCAGCAGAGAACTCATCATCCATGCCAAGTGACCCGGACATGATGCTCCAACAAAGTAGTTCTCACCTTGGCACCTAAGGGTAAGAAGATTTTCAGTGTTGACCACATATTGTGGGAGCTTCTCAATGAACGGTCTTGATCATCATGTTTGTGGGGGCAGAAGTGGGAGCAGATTATATTTATGGGGAAGAGCCACGCTATCCTGTTTTTACTTGGGTGTGGCTGGCCCACTAGATGGATAATTTGGTTTCACCAACCGTAGATCCATGCAAAGGTGGGGATCTTCTACGGGCCATAGACGTCCATGGCCCACTAATGAGCCAAGAAGATTGGACGCGGATTGCATGTGATTGTGACCTGGACCCCACTATGATATTTGTGAGAAATCCACCCGTGCATCCATTTTTTCCAGCACATGTTAGGACATAAGCCAAAAAATAAGACAGATCCAAAACTCAAGTGGGCCACACGACAGGAAAAAAGTGGAGATTGAATGTCTACCATTGAAATATTCATAGGGCCACGAAGAATTTCGATCATCTTAATATTTTTTGGTTTTCAGTTCGTCACAGCCGGAATGACCTTATGAACGGTTTGGATGGCATATAAATATCATTGGGTGTTCAGTTCCCATTTTTACTGTCGTGTGGCCCATTTGAGTTTTGGTTCTACCTCATTATTGGATTCATGTTTTAACATGAGCTTGGCAAAACGGACGGACGGGGTGGATTTCTACAAACATAAGATGGGCCCCACATATGGTCGCAGGCGATCGGCCTCAAAGAAGATTGACCCAGTGATGTGGATTTGGTACCTAGCCGCTGATAAGGGCACCGGGCTCAAGTCCGAACCTCTGGCAGATGGTGATGGTTTATGCTCATGCTCTAACTAATTGCCCCCTTGGAAAACCAGAAACTGAAATTAAACCGTCCAAATTGTAGGACCCAGCAACCGTAGTTTGTGAACCGTTAATTAAACTGAACTTATGTGCTAAATGGCCGTTGATCGACATCTAATGGTGTTAAAGTGAAAAATAACCAACTGCTTGAATCCAATAGATAATGCCTAATAATTAGACATTAAGATGGTTCAATCGATAGGATTTCTGCGTCGCGATGTATCTATGATTGGTCACATGATTTGGACGGTTTTGTTTGAGTGACAGGATTTACACGTGCACTATTGCCACTCTTCCAAGGAATCAGACAAATTTTCTCCACAAACGAGAATAGAAACAGCATCCCGTGCATTTGCACGAATATCGTGCAATAATCGGTGTGGCCCACGGTACTTCGGGATTGAAATAGGATTGCATACTGAGTTACTCAGTACGCTCTTATCGTACTGAGTAGACTCAGCTGGGCCCACCGTGAATGTATGTAGTCTATCCACGCCGTCCATCCGTTTTTCCAACTAATGTTAAACCCAAAATCGAAGCATATACAAAGATCAAGCGGATCATACCACAGGAAACACTGGGAATAGTAATTTCCACCGTTGAAACCTTGCTAGGTCCCACGGTGATGTTTATTTGTCATCCAACCTGTTCATAAGATCATAGAGGCATGGATGAATGAAAACATAAAAACAAGCTTGATCCAAAACTTATGTGGCCCCCACGAATTTTTCAACGGTGGATGTTTAATTCACACTGTTTTCCGTTGTGTGGTCCATTTAGTGTTGGATATGCTTAATTTTTAGAATAAGGCCCTAAAATTATCCGATAAAAGAGATGGACGGAGTGGATCAAATACATACATAATGGTGAACCTCAAGAGTTTACTCGGTACGCATTCCGCTCCCGGGATTGAGCTGACTTTTATTGTATACGGTGGAAATAAGGCCACGCAAAGGATGGGTGGATGGATTGGATGTCGCACAAGGTGTGGCTGCATTGCGGTGTTGCACGCGCTTACGACAACAGGTGGCTGCGAGGATTTCCTTCCCCGAAAGGGGCATCTTGCCGGCCAAGGGTCTTTTGGACCTTTTTGGTTTGGATTTGACTTTCCACCTGTACTTCCCTGGGCCAACCATTGAAACCTTTCTGAGGTCTACATTGATGTTTATATGCCATCCAACCGTCCATTTCCCATTAGGGTGAAGCGAAGCATACCCATGGTGGTTGTTGTGCCCCTCTTTCTTGCCATTCTCAAGAAATCCCATATTAAGGCAACATGTGAAATAAATTCCAGTGCTTTTAGTGCCTTTTATGAAAGGATATTCAAGATAATTCCAGTGCTTTTAGTGCTTTTTATTTTACGAAAGGATCTTCAAGATAATTCCAGTGCTTTTTATGATATCACAGTTGACATACATTTAGTAGTACATGTTATTAGAGGGTGGTACATGTTAGTGGATTGTAGATGAAATAATATGGTCATAAAATTTAACGAGTGAAGAGAAAAATATAATTAAATAAATCAAAATGCGACCGAAAAATATAAAATCTATTCAACAGAAGAGAAACAATTACAAAAGATAAACATAATAAGAAAAGAATCTAAAAAGAGGTCATTCGACTGCTATAACTATTGAAATGATAAAAAGAAAGTATATGAAAGAATAAGCTGCATAGTAAAAATTTATAAGTAGAAAAAATTTATAGAGCGATCTAATAATCAAATCAAATTTATTTATCTTTTATCTCAGTTATCTCAAAAGTAGTGGTAATTATTAGATATAGTTTTTAGTTGTATTCCAAATCTACATTCATACGCTGAATTTGTTCTTTATCTAATATCACGTAGTTCTTTTAGAAAACGCATTTTTACAGTTGCTCCTAATGGTTGATCGTGAGTTTTTTCTTTTGTTTGATTTGCACTGGTATACTAGAAGTTCATTCTTATGAAAGTCAAAGCGCAACCTATATTTAGAGGAAGAACCTCACCCTCCGATTATCGTCTGATCATCATAAAATTTTTCAAGTCGTTGAGTTTCTCAGAATCTGGTCATATACGTTCGCATTGGACATATCTGTTTATTTCGGTGCTTGGGGTCAAAGTTGATCGGTTTGGATGAAGTTGCTTTATTGATTTTAACACGCCTGCACACATTACACGTGATAGAAAATAAACCGAGACTAACAATTTTGGCATGCCTGGTGGGACTCAATTACGAAGTATACTTACTGGTGATGTAATTTCTCGGAATAACGAACTAAATGGGTGATCGTAATGCTTTAGACGTTTCCACTAATGTTGTTGTAGCCAATGAGTTTCCTGCACAGGAGGAAGAGTTGCAAGTTCAATATGTGCCTGAGCAAGTAAATTAACCACCTAGCATGGTGCCTATTCCACTAAACTCGGATAAACCATCGACATCCAATGTTAAAACTTTCGAGATTATGTCAGCTGGGATAGTTGATGTAAAAAGAAAAATTCAGCACATCGTAAAATTATCGCTACTTTAGGCTAAACATTCATGAGTTTAGACAAAATTCTTTAATAGGTTGATGGTTGCCTATACCGAGAGTATGAATTGATTGGTGGTCTTGATTGCCGAAAGAGCACCTATTGCTCCTCAACGACTGGTCAATGAGTTGGAGATTGATTGCAAGTCCAATGAATAAATTATGGAAAATGGATACCTTGGGCCATACCAAATTGACGAGCAAAAAGGTTATGGCAGTATTGTTCAATTCCAGCCTTGGAATTGACACTTGTATCTATTATGTTGTCATATAGTAGGTCTTTGTAAATCAAATAATTTTTTCAACCCGCATCTTTGAGGCTTGTTATCTCGGTATCGATCAGCCCATAGTCTTCGATGAACCAAGTGAGGCCGGATTCTTTATCTTTAAAGGGATAAAAGGAATTGTTGGACTTATCAAGAGTAAAAAAGGAAAAAATTCAAATACTCGGTAAATGGATGATTAACTTTGGGACAGATGAAATTATGGTGGCCAAAAGAAGTGAATTCTACATTTGTTAGAACATATTTAACGAATTTTGCTCCAAAATATTCAGGGAACCACATCTGGATAAGTCAAATAAGTATACTAGAATGGTAAAAACCTTTCGTAGTTGCTTCAAACATACTGCGACACAGATGATCGAATAAAAGGAGGTGAGAGTAAGCTGGTGTCCTCGAGAGAGTACCTTGGCCAGATAAATGTATTCCTTAATAATATGAAGAATACTCACACATAATAGAAATCGGAAAATCCAAATCAGAAAAAAAGACGTGTGCTCTTGTTCACCAACTTTATCTTGAGATTTATGTTGAAGAGCTATGAATGTGAAATACGCCTTGCCGGTCTTGTCTGAAAGAGTGAATGATTGTTGATTCTTTGTGGCAAAGTCTGGATAAATAGGCTCACCAAAGGACAAAAGGTAGGTGAAGGTAGATACATCTATGATTGTCGGACTCATGGGGCTACATCCAAAATGGAATGTATTAGTCAATGACTCTAAAAAGTTAAAACTGTTGGTAGGAGGAAAATATTGATTGGATATTCATGCGAGGAAAGTTTGATACATTATGTAACGCCCTGAAAATCGGGGGTCGAGCATAACTCAACTCTCGAGTTCCAGAACATCACCTATGCAACATTTTTAATGATGGATGAATGTTGTTTGTAATAGTTCCTAAAACATGAATTAGATTAAGCCAAATCAACAAACATAATATAGGGACATTTGTAATACGCAAGCGGAAGACTGAATATATATATATATATATATATATATATATATATATATATATATATATATATATATATATATATATATATATACACACACACATACTAGTGTATATCCTCAAAATATGTATGCAGTGTCAGGTCAATATTTACAAGTGTTATGTCAAAATACAAAATGTCAAAAGAATGTGATAACTCCCAACAAAATAACCCTGAATCCCCGTCAATCAGGATACGACTCACATGAACTCGCTTGAATACTGCATGTAGGAGAATGCCTCATCATCCTCGAACTCTGGCTCTGCATCATGGGTCGCATCATCATCTACAACTAAGACAGAGTCTGGTTGGTGTTTAAACACCGTCCCACAGTGTAGGAGTGAGTGATTAACTCAGTAGAGCTATACAACAAAGGTTAACATGTTATCAATTCAATCAAGCAGTAATGATAAAGCAGTACAACAAGCAAGTCTTAAGTACTCTGATTAATGCAAGGATGAGATGTAGTCATGATGCATGCCCTTGCCTGCACTCCCTCTGCGATCTTCATCTCATGGTCGCGCATGTCAGTCACTTTCTCAGTGCACTGCCCAATGTCAAATGACACATGCAATGCGGTGCATGAACGTGATTATCAAATTCTTATTAGTCCTTTTCATATAGCAGGATTGGGAAGCTAAGGTACATACGATAGGCAAGTTCAGGTCACTACCACCAATGCCCTACCAACTAGCAGTCTATTTTCGAAGGATCATCACCAACCCGACTAGGGACCACAGCCATGCTGCGCCGAGGTAGATCTATTCATACTCGAGGTCACTCCACTAACGCCCTATCAACTAGTAGTCTATTTTCGAAGGCTCATCACTAACCAGAATGGGGACCACAGCTAGGTTGTGCCAGTGTAGGCCGACAGCTCGAATACAGTGTCCCATACCACCATATTTAGCTCATGAGTCTAGGTTACTCACTGGTCACTACGGGGAGGCTCATCGCCCCAGCGTAGGCCGATAACTCAACCACGATGTCCTATACCACCATGCCCGGCTGCTGAGTGTTAGTGGATCGTGGTACCAAGGTTAAACGGGCATTTCACTGGTAAGTTTGGTATCTTAAATTCAAGCAGTAGCGTCCATACATGGTGAACATATATTGTAACATCCCAAAAATCGGGGGTCGTGTATAAACTTAACTCCCGAGTTTCAGACCGTCACTTATGCAACAAAAATTATTATGATTCAATGTTGTCTGAGTTAAAGCATTCACATGAGTAAAAGTATACCAAAACTGCAATTCATACTTCAGATCCAGTGATAAAAGCAAGCGGAAGACTAAAGAATATATATATCACCGTATGGAAAAACAAAGTAGATCTCAACTTTCACTAAAGTATGAATACATCTCTGAGTCTCATATACATGTAAATAACAGAAATAAATGTCCAAAATAGTCCCACTGAGGAGTCCCGTCAACCCAGGCCACCTAGGCAAAGCCGTCGTGGTACTGCATGTATGAGAACTCGTCCTGGTCCTCATCCAAGTCCGGCTCTACATCCTGTATCTCAGCATCACCTGTATCTACAACAGGGTCTGGTGGGTGTTGCAAACACCATCCCGAAACGTGGGAATGAGTAGCTAACTTAGTGGAATAATAGAGCAAGGATTAACATGTTCTCAAATCAATCATGCGATAATAGTAAAGCAGTAAATCAAACAATCCTAATATTGTTGTTAATGCAATATGATATGACGTGATGTATGCCCTCACCGACGATCTCCCTTATACAGCACCATCTTACGACCGCGGCGTGCAATCGTCCCTCAAGTGCTCCACATCTTCCAGGCACATGCAATGTTATGGTGATATGATTTTTGAGTTGTTATTAGTCCATTCAAACAGCAGGATTGGAAAACTAAGGTACTTCCCTTATTTCAATCCCAACACAGATCCTGTCTAGGGTCGTCACTCCTAGTAATCTCATAAGATGTATATTTTGTAGGTCGCTGCAAGGGCTGTCAGGGTTGTTACACGCACTCGTTACTCCGCTCTCCCATCACCTTATCAATACAGGCCTACTGTACTCTACTGCTACTGAAGGGTCGTCGCCTCCCGTAGACTCAGAATACGCTCGCGATCACTACAAAGGACTCGTCGCCTGATCAGTGTAGGCCGATAGCAAGAATATAGTGTCCCATACCATCATAATCTGCTCATGAGACTAGATGCTCACTGGTCACTACGGGGAGGTTTGTGGCCCCAGCGTAGGCCGACAACTCGACCACGGTGTCCCATACCACCATGCCCGGCTATGAGTCTTCGTGGATCAAGGTACCATGGTTAACATGGTTTACAATGGTAAGTTCAGTACCCTAGGTTCAAGAAGTTATGACTCATACAGGGTGAACATACAACGGCCAGTCGGGTTACTTGACGGGCTCGACTAGCACGATCGCATCTCAAGTCGAACGACATGAAGTACGTAAAACACTTCGTGTGGCCTAACCACTGCCGCAACTCCAGAACACGGCTCGTGTTCATCGACGCGTCGTTCGTGGCCAAGATCAGCCAACCACGAATTCACTCGGTTACCGACTGCCTGGACTAAGCATAGTCCCAAACAATTATGGAATCACATCAGCAAATCATATGAGAGTATTGGAAATGAAATACAACCATGTGAGCATGTTAACAAATGTTATAACATACAACTTTAAGCAAATCTTCAAGCACATGCATTTCATACATACAATGAAATCATGCATTTAGCTAACATGTAGGAAATCATTTACATCAGCATATTAATTGAGAAATCAATCTCAAACTAATTCATAACACCATTTAATTCAATACATACTAATACAAGCATTTATACAAACACTTACACTACACACTTAAGTCTACATATAGTATGTCGACCCGAAGTGCGCATTTAGGCGAATCTCTTCGTCAAACTAATTATGCACGCATTCCTAACATTCTAATACAACAAGAAGCCATGTCAATCACATCAACAAAATATGAATGAAATCAGTACTTCCTACAAATGACTAAAATGCCCTAAATCTCATATTCTTCGCCGGTTTACGAAACAGGAAACGGACAGCATGTTGTACATGTCAAACGGCGTTGCCGTCGATAATCTACTATTAAATGACATTGAAAGCTTTGGAAACAGTCAATCAAAGCGTCTAAAATCCGTACCTTTTCTCTTATAGATGTGTGAATTCGAACGGAGCATATACGCTTCGTCTACAGCGAATAGAGAACCTAATTTACGAGTTCTATCAGTTTGCATGCTATGGAATGGAAAGAATCCCAAATCAGCAACTTATTAGGGTTATTTCTTACCTGGAAACGCGGAGGAATTACCGGCCAGGTGATTGAAGTATGTTGCTAAAGCACGTGCAACAAGTTGCACAACGGTAGGAAAATCCTCTCCTACTCTCTCTCACAAACTCTCACCTTTTCTCTCTCTCAATCTAGGACTTTTTACAATTTCGGATGGGAGAGAGGAATGAGGGTTTCAACCCCTTTTATAAGCCCAATCATGCCCGAAATAGGCTCGGGAACAATGTTTACTTGAGATATATCCAAATCGGGACTGTTTCGATCCAAAAGTACATTTCTGGTGGTCCCCTGGCCGAACGCGATCGGACTTAAGTTCACATATGTCGGATGTTACTTTCATTCCGTTTTCAGTCCAGCAAGGTTCGTAGATCGCAAGTAGCGGTCCAGTTTCAGTTCAGCGATCACCGTACGTAAATCAAGGCTGCAAGTCTCATGACATGAAATAGAAATTTTTCCTGATCCGAGGGTGTAATTTAGCTAAATTCTGATGGTCAGAACGCTTAATACTGACACGTCAAGTCGTGTGCCAGATTTGAATTTCAAATTCCAAATCTGTCCCTATTCTTACTCTCTTCAGTCCAGGCTCAATGAAATGGCCCGTGAATGTCGGTTGGACTTGATTTTCGAAATGATTGTCAAGTCCAGCTAGGCGGTTCTAACGGTCTAAGATAGTAGGTATCAAACTTTCGACGGGCGGTCTAGATCCAATACAAAGTTTCAAAGTGGTCCAGAGAACAAACCTGCTTAGAGTTTGATCCGAGGTTTTAGAGTATTATAGAGTCATTGGTTCTACTCGATTTGGGTCTTGTAGAACGTATTTAAAGTGATCAGGGACTATTTCCCAGTTACTCTAGTGTTGCGCTAGCTAACTTACGCTTATTTTCCATAGGAATTAATCCTACGCGATTTCTGGTCGAGTTGGTACTCGAGTCCAAGTACAGATTTTTCCCGAGCATTACATATATTGAGTCAATTGGGTTACTTGACGAGCTCGACTGGTATGAGCGCACATCGAGATGATCGACATGAAGTGCGTAAGCAATCCGTATGGCCTAATCACTGCCGACATCCCAAGTATGGCTCGGATTCATCAAACACATCCTGCGTGGTGAAACAACTACAGCCACCAAAATAAGGCTTGTTACCGATTGCCTGGACTACGTTATAGTCTCAACCACGTGCAATCACAACAAATAAGTATATGAGGTAAGTAAGCAGTAAGGAATACTTAAGTCAAATCCCACAATCATGTGAGCATGTTATGGAATATAACTTAAACATGATTATACAATACATGGAGAAAAATCATACACACAGTTAAACACGAACGAACAGACTCTATCATATGGAAGTCATGGAGGAAATCATACACACTATTAAGGTAGTTGAGATTCATATCTCAACTCCCTTATAAATCACACTTTACTAACTACTAACTCATTCAGACGTTTTTACTAATACTTAGACTACACCTTCCAACGTATATAACATACGTTGGTTATAATACGTATTAGGGCAAATCCTTTCGTCAAGGAATTTTCGTTTATACAACTATCATATACCCACAATACTTAATTATGACGAGCATGAATACACATTCTATACTCATTCAAACATTTTCACAAACACCTAGGCTTCACAATATAATATACACAACGTATGTTGGCATAACATGTATTAGGGAGAATCTTTTTGTCCAAAAATTGTTACACATACAACTAGCATATATACATGACAATTAATCATGGTAAACATAATTCCAAATTTCATACGTATACGATCATTTCTATAAATACATGAAATACACTAAACACAACATAGTTCATATATAACTGAAACGCGAAATAAACATCGCATTTAGCATGTGAAATAACATCCACATTAGTAATAAATCATTAACTGACATTGAAAGCCTTGAAAACTATAACATATACCTATATAGTCCGTACCTTACGCCGGTAAACGCGCATCGAACTCAGTTTGTATGACAAGTCACTACCTACGACACGAGGGCCACCTATAGCACGTAATAGGTTAGTTATTTCAGTATTTAAACTATTTAAAATCCTAAAACGGATTAGGGTTAGGTTTACTTACCCAAGTACGACATTGGAGCTACCAAAAGAACTATACGAGATTAGCGTTTCAGTAGGTGGATTAGCAAGGAAGAATTCCAGGAATCCATACAAACTTCTCTCCCACTTTCTCTCTTTACTCTCTTTTCTCTCCTAGGATTTTTTCAAATTCATATGAAATATGTGAGAGGGGTTTTAAAGCCCTTATATAGGTTTAAAACTGATGGGAATGGCCCCAGGGCCAAGGTATACTTAGGTTATGTCCAAATCAGGTCTGTTCCGATCTAACGGAGCATTTTTGGAGGTCCCTTTACTGAATGCGGTCAGAATTAAGCTCCTTTATATTGGATCTTGATCAAGCTAAGTTTTCAGTTCGATCAGGTTTACAGATCGCCCGTGGCGGATCAGTTTCAGTTCAATGGTTACCGATACTCGATCATGGTCATAAGTACATTGGCATGTGTGGGACATCTTCCCTGATCCGAGGGTATATTTGGGTCAAATTCTGACAGTCTGAATGCTTATAATCGGTTCGCAAGCGACACGACTCAGATTACTTAAATTCATATTTAATTTCATAAAACCTTCACGTTCTCACACGTTTCACTCCGGACTCAAGAAAATAGTCTCAGGACATCATCTGGACTTAATTTTCGAGGTGATTGTCAAGTCCAACTAGGCGGTCATATTTGTCTAAGTTCATCGCTATCGGACTTTCGATGTGCGGTGTAGGTCCGATACAGAGTTTTTAGACGCTCCCGAGAGCAACTGGGTTTATTGATTGATCCTAGGTTTCAGGGTATTGTAGCATTAATAATTCTATAAGTTTTGAGTCTTATAGATCATATTTAAAGTGATTGGTGCTAATTTCACAGGTAATCTAGTTTAGCGCTAGTTAATTCTCTTTTAATTTCTAAAGGATTTGGTCCTAAGTGATTTCTGCTTGAGGTGGTACTCGGGTCTTCGTAGGGATTTTTTCGGGACATTACACATTAATAGATTTCATGTTGCTTTCATGTGTTACCGTGTTGTGCTTCAACACAAGTATACCATTTTGTCCAACTATTCATCAATTTCAGCTATGATCTTGGAGATTTAAAAACATTAGAAAGGTCTGGGAAATGATCAGATTGAATAAGTAGAACTTCATCAGGGCATTTTGGAAAACATGTTTCGATTTCGCAAAAGCTACTCATGAGTAACCATGTAACACCCTGAAAATCGGGGGTCGGGTATAAACTCAACTCCCGAGTTCCAGACCGTCACTTATGCAACAAAAATAGTCATGATTCAATGTTGTCTGATTTAAAGCATTCACATGAGTAAAAGTATACCAAAACTGCAATTCATACTTCAGATCCAGTGATAAAAGCAAGCGGAAGACTAAACAATATATATATATCACTGTATGGAAAAAAAACAAAGTAATCTCATCTGTCTCCAAAGTATGACCACATCTCTGAGTCTCATATACATGTAAATAAACAAAAGAATAATGTTCAAAAAGAAAAGTCCCACTGATGTCCCCTCGATCCAAGTCGCCTACGGGAAGCCGTCATGATACTGCATATACGAGAACTCATCCTGGTCCTCGTCGATCTCCGGCTCCACCTCCTGGATCTTGTCCTCACCTGCAACTACAACAGGGTATGGTGGGTGTTGCAAACACCATCCCGTAACGTGGGAATGAGTGATCAACTCAGTGGAATCATAGAGCAAAGATTAGCATGTTCACAATTCAATCACGCGATAATAGTAAAGCAGTAAATCAGACAAATCCTAATACTGTTGTTAATGCAAGATGGTATGACGTGATGTATGCCCTCACCGACGATCACCCTCATGCGGCAACATCTTACGACCGCAGCATGCCACACTCCCTAGAGTGCTCCACATCTTCCAGGCACATGCAATGCTATGGTGATATGATTACCAAGTTGTTATTAGTCCATTCAAACAGCAGGATTGGGAAACTAAGGTACTTCCCTTGTATCAATCCCAACACGGATCCTGTCTAGGGTCGTCACTCCTAGTAATCTCATACGATTTATATTTCGTAGGTCACTACAAGGGCTGCCAGGGCTGTTGCTCGCACTCGTTGCACCGCTCCCCCATCACCTTATCAATACAGGCCTACTGTACTCTACTGCACGGAAGGGTCGTCGCCTCCCGTGGACTCAGAATACGCTCGCGGTCACTACAAAGGGCTCGTCGCCTGATCAGTGTAGGCCGACAGCTAGAATATAGTGTCCCATACCACCATAATCTGCTCACGAGTCAAGGTGCTCATTGGTCACTACGGGGAGGTTTGTGGCCCCAGCGTAGGCCGACAGCTCGACCACGGTGTCCCATACCACCATGCCCGGCTCATGAGTCTTCATGGATCAAGGTACCACGGTTAATAGGGTTTACAATGGTAAGTTCAGCACCCTAGGTTCAAGCAGTTATGATACATACAAGGTGAACAAACATCGGCCAGTCGGGTTACTTGACGGGCTCGACTAGCGCGATCGCATCTCAAGTTGAACGACATGAAGTGCGTAAAACACTTCGCGTGGCCTAACCACTGCCGCCAACTCTCAATCCGAATCACGTTCATCGACGCGTCGTTCGTGGCTATGACCAGTCAGCCACGAATTCGCTCGGTTACCGACTGCCTGGACTTAGTCAAGTCCCACACATCTATGGAATTACGTTAACACTATATACCAGGGTATTGGAATTGAAATACATCATGTGAGCATGTTAACACATGTTATAACATTCAACTTAAACAAATCTTCAAGGCATACCTTCCATGCATATTCAACTTAAACAAATCTTCAAGGCATACTTCCTATGCATGTAATGCAATCATGCATAAGGTCAATATGTAGGAAATCATTTAGGTCAGCATTTTAATCATGAAATCAATCTCAAACTACTACATATCAACATTCAGTACAATACATACTAGTACAAGCATTTATACAAACACATACACTACACACTTAAGTCCACATATAGTATGTCGACCCAAAGTGCGCAACTAGGCGAATCTCTTCGCCAAACTAATTATGCACGCATTCCTAACTTCCTAATGCGACAACAAACCATGTCAACCACATCAGCAAAATATGAATGTAAACAGTACTTCCTACAAATGACTAAAATGCCCTAAATCTCATATTCTTCGTTAGTTTACGAAACGGGAAACGGAGAGCATTTTGTACATGTCAAACGGCGATGCCGTCAAGAATCTACTATTAAACGACATTGAAAGCATTGGGAACCGTCAATCAAAGCGTCTAAAATCCTCACCTAGTGTCTTGTAGACTCAGAAATTGAAACGGAGCGTATACGCTTCGTCTACGGCGAATGAGGAGCCTAATACACAAGATCCATAAGCTACATCGCTATGGAAACAAGGAAAACTCAAATCAACAACTATTTAGGGTTTTTACTTACCTAGAATCGCGGTGGAATCGCCGGAAAAGCGGTAGAGGTGTGTTGCTTAAGCACGTGCAACGCGTAGTACAAGTGGCAGGAAGAACTCTCCCACACTCTCACAATCTCCCACCTTTTTCTCTCTCTCAAGCTAGGGCTTCTCTCAAATTCGGATGGGAGAGAGGAGTGAGGGTTTCAACCCCTTTTATAGCCTACAACATGCCCAAAATAGGCTTGGGAACAATGTTTACTTGGTGCCTAACCAAATCGGGGTCGTTTCGGTCCAAAAGGGCATTTCTGAAGGTCCCCTGGCCAAATGCGGTCAGACTTAAGCTCATGCATACTGGATCTAGCACACATCCAGTTTTCAGACCGGTAGGGTTCCCAGATCGCACGTGGCGGTCCAGTTTCAGTTTAACGGTCATCGCACCAAGATCAGGCCTATAAGTCTCGTGATATATAATAGATATTTTTCCTGATCCAAGGGTGTAATTTGGCTGTATTCTGACGGTCAGAACGCTTAATACTGATGCGTCAAATTGTGTGACAGATTTGAATTTCAAATTCCAATTCTAACCCTATTCTCACTCTCTTCGGTCCGGGCTCAATGAAATAGTCTGTGATTATCGGTTTGACTTGATTTTTGGAATGAGTGTCAAGTCCAGCTAGACGGTTCTAACGGTCTAAGATAGGAGGTATCGGACTTTCGACGTGCGGTCTAGATCCAATACAAAGATTCAAAGTGGTCCAGAGAACAAACCTGCTTAGAGTTTGGTCCGAGGTTTTAGAGCATTATAGCACCATTGGTTCCACTCGCTTTGGGCCTTGTAGAACGTATTTAAAGTGATCAGGGACCATTTCCTAGCTATTCTAACGTTGCACTAGCTAACCTAGTCATATTTTCTAAAGGAATGAATTCTACGCAATTTCGGGTCGAGTTGGTACTCGAGCCCAAGTATGAATTTTTCACGGGCGTTACAAACCACATGATGAAAGGTTGGACCAACTGTCAACAATGTCTTATTCGATTCAATAAGAGTATTGAAGAGAAGGTCATTACCCACTTCTAAAGAAAGAACCTCTAAATATTTGATAAATGATTTTAAGTGAAAGACTGAAATGAAAGAGGAGGAAGATGCGGCCATGATAATCGAGATAAAGAATACTAAAAAGAGAGTTTCGACATGAGCGATGGGAATCAAAGGGCGTAGAAAGGTAAACACCAACTTATAGTTGTGTTTATATATCGGCTGTGATACGTGCACAATAATAAAAGGGTAATCATGAATCTTTTTACGATATGATTTTAGGTAATGTGCCAAATGAACAAGCTAGAAGAAAGTAGTAAAGAATATCTTTTAGTTAGGTCTTGATAGAGTAAAATCAATGAGGATATGACACATGGACTAACGGTCGATTACATTAATTACATTTAACAATAAAACAACATCGCCATCACCTTTTTCCTAAAGGTGAAGTGACGTAGGGGGTAATATTGTACTCTATTTTTGACCATTTTGAAAAAAGCTAATAGAAAGGTGATATGCGACATTGCACAAGAGATAGGAAATGGATGAAAAGATCTTTAAGATACTTGGAGTGCTTTTTTATAGAATTATTGTCCATACAAATCCAGTGCTACACGTCATTAGTGATATAAAATTTAATGAGTGAAGAGAAAAGCACTGTCGAGCAGTTCAAGTATGGTGGGCGACCGAGAAACACAAAACCTAACTAACAGAAGAGGAACATTCACAAAAGGAAAACGTAATAAGAGAAGAATATAGTGAGAGGCCCTTCGACTACTGTAACCATTGAAGTAATAAAAGAAGCATATGGAACAATAAGATGCATAGCAGAAAATTATAAATAGCACGAGAAATCTACAAAGCAAGCATCTCCAATATAATGGAAGAGTCAAATCAAATCAATCTATCTTTTATCTGAGTTATCTTAGGAGTAGTGATAATTATGTGGTGGTAATTCTTAGCTATAGTTTTTAGTTGTAATCCAAATCTACACTTATACATTGGATTTATCCTTTATTTAATATCACAAAGTTCTTTCAAGAGACACATTCTTGCAATCGCTCCTAATGGTTAATTGTGAAATATTTTTCCTATTATTTGATTTCTATAGGTAAATTGAAAGTCCTTTATTGCGAAAGACAAAACATCCTTTGATTATGACCTGATGGTTCTAAAATTTTGTAAGCGGCTCAGCAAGTGACCAATCTTCTTATACTCTGGTCATATATGTTCACATCGGACACACCTGCTTATTTTAGCGCTTGGGGTCAAAGTTGATCGATTTAGATTGAGCTGCTTTATCGATTCTGGTATGCCTGCACACACCACATGTGATAAAAACAAACTGAGTGCCAACAGTGGTAAGCTAGTAGGTCTAATTGTGGGTTGGATGATAAAAAAATCTGTTGCATTGAAAGATTCTAACCATCTATAGCTGGTTCCGGGTTGTAGCCAAGTCATTCTCTATGTATGTAGGTACACAAGGAAGAGTCCTTAGGAGAGATGTAAATATCTCCAATTGTGAGACTTGTAAGTGTTGTACATGTCAACACTCAAAATTACACCCCGTTTATCACCTTGGATTTGGTGGTAAATGGGTGTATTTCAAATTCAAATAGCCACTTTGTGCGTTTAACATCTTTGGATTTGGAGGTAAAGAGAATATGAGGTATTTCAAATTTTACATTTTTGGTACCTCGAAAGGGATTTTGATCATATCAGCACTAAGGTATGGTAAAAATCTTTAAATGGATTGGAAGTTTCAAATATTTCGAATGTACTCATTTGACAGGTTTTTGAATTTTTTTTTGGAATAAATTGCCCCTGTCCTTGGAACTTGGTGTCTGTATGGAACTTTTTTTTTTTTTTTTTTTTTTTCATTTTTCCTTGGGCTTTTTCTTCATTTTTCAAAAATATTTTTCAGTGATCCACCACTACTCCTTTCAAGTGCATTTTTCAGCATACGTCCATCGTTAACAATTTTTCCATCATATGGGCAAGCTACTAATACGTGGAATACATTTTAAATAAGTTTTTTATTTTATTTTTTTAGAATAATATTTTCTTACAGATAGAAGCCACTTTTGGTTGTAAATAGAAATAGATGGTGGTAGTTGTTGTTATCATGAGGAGAAGTGATTGTCAGAAGGGATCGATACGAGTTAGATAAGGATGGTTGTGGTTATCATGTGGAAGACAATGAATGGTATAAAATTTAAATTTTTTGAGGGTTGAAGTTGTGTGTTAAGAGTTTGATTCATGGTTCTCATGTATTAAAGGTTGAGGTTGTCATGTTATAAGGGTTGGGGTCATGGTTGTAATGTGGTAAGAGTTGAGGTTGTCATGTGAAGGGTAAATATTATTATGTGCTAAGGGTCGAAGTCGTCATATTATGAGGGTGGAGGTTGTTGTTTTAATGTGAAAGGTAGATATTGTTATGTAGTAAGTGTTAAAATTTTCATGTTATAAGAGTCGTGGCTATAATGTGGTAAGAGTCGAGGTTGTGGTTATAATGTGTTAAGGGTCGGGGTTGTCCTGTTATAAGGGTCGGGGTCTAACATGGTAAGAGTCGAGGTTGTAAAATGGTAAGGGTGGAGGTTGCCATGTGAAGGGTTGTGGTCGCAATGCGGTAAGGGGCGGTATTTTCAAGTTATAAGGGTCAGGTTCATGGTTGTAATGTAGTAAGGATCGAAGTTGTCATGTTATAAGGGGTCATGGTCGTAATGTGGTAAGGGTCGATGTTATCATGTAAAAGGTATCTATTATCATGTGGTAAGAGTTAAGGTTGTCATGTATTAAGGGTCGATGTTGTCATGTGGTAAGAGTCGAGGTTGTCATGTTATAAGGGTCGGGGTCTACCATGGTAAGGGTCGAGATTGTAACGTGGTGAGCGTCGAGGTTGTCATGTGAAGGGTCATAGTTGTAATGTAGTAAGAGTCAAGGTTGTCATGTTATAAGGGTCGGGGTCATAGTTGTAACATGGTAAGGGTCGATGTTGTCATGTTATAATAAAGGTTCATGGTTGTAACGTAGTAATGGTTGAGTTTGTAGCATAGTAAGGGTCGAGGTTGTTATGTGAAATGTAGATATTGTTATATAATAAGGGTCAAAGTTTTCATGTTATAAGGGTCGTGGTTGTAATGTGGTAAGGGTTAAGATCGTGGTTGTAATGTGTTAAGGGTCAAAGTTGTCATGTTATAGAGTTAAGGTCGTAATTGTAACATGGTAAAGGTTAAGGTTTTAACGTGATAAGGGTTGAGGTTGTCATATGAAGGGTTGTGGTTGCAACGTGGCAAGGGTTGAGGTTGTTATATGTTATAAGGGTCGGAGTTGTGGTTGTAAAATGGTAAGAGTTGAGGTTGTAATGTGATAAGGGTCGAGGTTATGATGTGTTAAGGGTTGTGGGTTCTATCGTAGATTATGTGTCGAATCCTCTCTGTCCATTGGATTTAGAATTTAAGTCAACATCATAGGCCAAAAAATGATTTACATTGAAAATTTTTATGACCCCTAAAAACCACATGAGCCTTTGATATCCCTCATTTTTAGGCCCTTATCCTAAAATAAAATTTCAAAATGGATGGATGGTGTGGATGAAATATATACATCAAAGTGGGCCTCACAGAACCACCCATCTCTAGATAGGTTTGATTACATGATTCGCGCCACATTACATTTCATTGGCGTAGATTTCGAGAGAAGTTTTTTAAAGGTAGTTTCTACTACCTTAAGATATGTTGGGCCCACCATGATGTTGTAAGAAATTCACTCTATCTATTCATTTTGGAAGATCATGTTAAGACATGAGACAAAAAATTACACAAGTTTAAAACTTGGGTGGACCACAATTGAAAATAGTGAAAATGAATTGCTTATCATTCAAACTTTTCTAGGCTCCACTGTGATGTTTATATGCAATTTAAACTGTTCATAAAGTAGCCTAAATGGTTATAAACTCCTTACCATAGAGATGGACTGAAAGAATAAAAATATTAGCATGATCTAAAGCTTCTACAACCCCATGAATGTGTCAATCGTAGGCGTATGATCTCTACTGTTTTCGATTGTGTGACTCACTTAAGCTTTAGATTTACCTCATTTTAAGCTTAAGTCAAAAAATGATTAGAAAAAACATGTGATGGGTGTGGATTTTGCACAAACACCATAGTGAGCTCCATAGTGTTTACCCCATCCGAAGCCCTCCCACCTCTGTCATAAGCGAGCACCACACAAAAGGCTACGGGGTAATTTCAACTGGACATATCTTTTTTAAAAAAAATATGTGATGACTAGATAGGATATTTGTTTAATGCTTCAGTATTTAAGGTATTTGGAAATATGGCCGTACATATATATATATATATATATATATATTTTTGCCAAAATCTCACCTAAAATATGATGTAACCCATTTTTTTTATTTTTTATTTTTTAAATTTAAAATCATTTTTTCCTTACTTGGAAGGGCACCGGAGTCACGCATATAATAAATGTTTCTCTATGCTACTACTCGTTGGACAAGGATTAGTTACTGACAGGTTGAGTAGCCAGTCCATTACTGAAGTGACATCACCTATGGGTCCCATTATGATGTATGTGTTGTATCCACATCGTCCATCCATTTTGAGATATCATTTTAGGGCATGAGCCAAAGAATGAGGTAGATAAAAATTAGTAATGAACGCCACCACAGCAAACAGTGGGGACGGTGTTTGGCACATGGGTTTAAAGGGGATTAGGTGGGAGTGGGTTTTAAGATCCCATGGATCGTTGCAATGTCCCGTTTGAGACTCACATAATGTATGGGTTATGAAGCCCCTTCTTGGAATTAGCGTTAGAGCAAGGGTTTTTGCGATCTTACTTTGGGTTTCGTGTGGCTAGCGGTCGGTGTCATGTGGACCCACTATGATGTATGTGTTTTATTCATGCCGTCCATCCATTTTGAAATACAATTTTAGGGCTTGATCCCAAAAATGAGGTAGATATAAATCTCCGGTGGACCACACCATAGGAAAACAATAGTGATTGAATTATACCTTTAAAAACCTCCTAGGACCAACTGTGCGGTCCACTTGTGATTTGGATCAAACTCATTTTTGGGCTCATATCATAAAATGACATGGAAGAATAGGTAAATGACATGGATGAAACACATACATCATGGTGGGGCCCATAGAGCACCAATAGGTAGTGGCAAGATGACTAGCCAATTCATTCGCCAAACATGAAGTGGGATGGCCTCCAAGCCATGAGATTGGAGAGCCATACCTAATACAATGTAATTACATTTTGGTAATTCTATTCCACTTAAACCTATAATCCTATGCTCCTCCAAACACCCCCTAGGGCCTGTTTTGGACGGTGGGATTAGAAGGGATTAGGTGGGATGGGATACATCTGGTTCCATGCCAATTCCACTCCATGTTGGGGAAGAATGTAAAAGCTTGAAATTACATTAAATGAAATTGCATTGAGTCCTATGCCAATTTCACTCAATGTTAGAAAGTTGTGTAGGTCCCACCATAATGTGTGGGCTATATCCACACCGTCCACTCATTTATCGAGTTTATTTTAGACATGGGCCAAAAAATTAGGTAAATCTAAAGCTTGAGTGGACCCCATCATAGAAATCAACGGGGATTGAATACTTACCGTTGAAAACTTCTTTGGGGCCACATAAGTTTTGGATCTACCTCATTTTTAGGCCCATGCCATAAAATGGGGTTACAAAATAAATGAACGGTCTAGATATAACATATGTATGTTATTCTTAGTAATTTCAAATGATGGTGAATGGGGTTACAAAATAAATGAACGGTTTATATATAATATGTGTTATTCTTAGTAATTTCAAATGATGGTAGGTATCCATTCAATGTACCACCGCATTATCAACAAAGCATGTCATTAATCTTATCTCATGAAAACAGGAGACAATCCCTGTCATAGATAATAATTATGTTTTTTGAATCTCATCCCACTAAAGCCCTTTTAATCTCTCTGCCCAAACAGGCCTGCAACGTTGATTTGAAATCCACTCTCTTCGTAAGTTTCAAAAGATATGGGAGAAGTGAAAATATAAATATCAACTTGATCTGAAACTTTTGTAACCTTTAAAAGTTTTCAGCGGTGGACGTCCCCACTGTTTTCTATGCTTGGGTCCACTGGAGTTTTGGATTTAATTCGTTCTCGGATATTTTTCTAAAATGGTGTCTCAGTGGTAGCTACGGAACCTGGTGACGGTACTTCAGTAGTCAGCCGGCTACCCAACATGTCAGTATCTAATCCGTGCCCCTGCTCGTTTGGACACCTGGCATCCTAAATTCCAAGCGTTCTGTATCAAGCTCGGACGACGGGTTAGCTATCGAAAGGATGAGCGGCGAAACTGGCTGAAGTGACGTCACTAAGTTCTGTAAGGACCCACTATGAAATATTTGTTATATCCACACCGAGAGATCATTTTATAGCATGAGACAAGTAATGAATCAGATCCAAATATCGGGTCAGTCTCACTACAAGAAAAAGTATGGAGAGTGACTAGCAGTTGAAACCTTCCCAAGGCCATAGAAATATTCAATCAATCTGGTATTTGTTTTTTTCTTCTTATTTTATTTGTGTTAACTTATGAACAGACTGTATCTCAAGTAAACATCATGGGGACCTAGGAAGGTTTCAACAGTGGGAGTCAGTCTCCCCACTTTGTTTTGTGGTTAGGTCCATTAGAGCTTTGGATCTGCATCGTTCTTTTGAACCATACCCTAAAATGTTCTCTCTAAATTGATGGACGGTGTTGATACAACACATACATCATAGTGGGGCCTGCATAACTTAGTGACGTCACTTCGTTAGGAGTCTCGATACTCAACCTGTCAGTAGCTAATCCGCGTCCTCCAAACGTGCCCTTCTTTTGCCTATGTATGGCAGGCCCACCTGATCAGTCAACCGCTCCGATTCCCGTGCCAGGCTACCTCGACAGTGGGGCACACCTGATGATCGACTCGGATGTTTCATCGCACCTGCCTGGCTAAACTCCTAGCCACGCGTGCGAGGTGGATTTGGGCTTAGAAAGATCAGCAAGACACCTTGAAAAATCACATTCACCACGTTGCAAGCGATAAGAATATTCTTCCAGCAAACGTTTCGGTTCTGATCCTTGCAAATACGTACAAAGGCTCTCTCATCCAAATGGTCTACCCATCAAAGTTCCATCCATCTTCTTTGCGTAATTGCTATAAACTCCCGCCAAAAAGGTTCTTATCATCCATAAAATGGCAACTTCCAAAACAATCTCTGGGATCTGGTCATGGTGGTGGGAAGGCACCAATCAGCAGGACGAATTCGCAAGATCTACGCTCACCATCTCCCTCGCCGTACTCGCAATCGCATGGTACGCATGGCTGATTGTCAAAAGCAAGAGCAGTGCGTCTGGATTACCGCCAGGGCCGCGCGGCCTTCCCTTAGTAGGGAGCCTCCCGTTCCTGGACCCGGAACTCCACGTCTACTTCGCAAAGCTGGCTCGGGTCCACGGTCCGATCTTCAAGCTGTGGCTCGGCAACAAACTCGGTATCGTGATCAGCTCCCCTGCGCTAGCCAAGGAAGTTCTCAAAGACCACGACACGACCTTCGCCAATCGCGACGTGCCGGCCGCGGCTCGTGTAATCGCCTACGGCGGATCCGACATCGTGTGGACGCCGTACGGACCCGAGTGGCGCATGCTTCGGAAGGTGTGCGTGCGCGAGATGCTGAGCGGCGCCAGCCTCGACGCCGTCTACGCGCTGCGCCGGCGCGAGGTGCGAGCGACGGTGAGCCACATGTACAAAAACTCGGGTGTGCCGATCAACGTCGGGGAGCAGATGTTCTTGACGGTGATGAATGTGATCACTAGCATGCTGTGGGGCGGGACGCTCAAAGGCGAGGAAAGGACGAGTCTGGGAGCCGAGCTTCGGCAGATCGTGAACGAAATCACCGAGTTGCTGGGGAAACCCAACGTTTCGGATTTCTTCTCGGGTCTGGCCCGGTTCGACCTGCAAGGGATAGAGCGGCAGATGAAGGGGCCGCTGGCCCGGTTCGATCGGATCTTTGAGTTGATGATTGATCAACGGTTGAAGATTGATAGAGAAGAGGCGGAGGGGAAGAGCAGTGAGAAAGGGGGCAGGGATTTCTTGCAGTTCTTGTTGAAGATGAAGGATGAAGGGGATTCCAAGACGCCGTTGACCATGACTCATCTCAAGGCCTTGCTAATGGTAATTTACCTTTACTAATTACATGATTTTTTATTAAGGGGGCGTTTGGATAGTAAGTTATTTCGGATTAGCTATAAGCTATTTATGTCCTAAATAGCTTATCTTGGTTTTTACTCATTCAGTCGATAAGCATGTTTGGTCCGCTCACATCGGATGTGGATTAGATAATGATAAGTTGAGTAGCGAGACTCGCTATTGTGACGTCACCGAGTTCTGTGGACCCACCATGATGTATGTGACCCCACTATGATGTATGTGTTGTATCCACAACGTCCATACATTTGGATTAGGGGTGCATATGGTTCAGTTTGGTCCGGTTCTGGGGTGAAATTGGAACCGAACCGTTCCTTACGGTTCCAAGATTTTTGGAACTGGAACCGGACCATTAGCACCCTTGAACTGAACCAGAATCGGACCGTGAAAACTGGTTCGATTCTGGATCAATTCCACAGTTCTGGGCTTTTTATAATCTAGCCCAATTGCGTGTTCTATTTTATAATTTACTCCATGTCCATTCATGTTGTGATACACTTGATGAATGGTTTAGATATTGTATATGGTGTGAAAAAATACATTTATGAAAACAAGCAAAGGGTGCATTGTAAACCATAAATCATAAGTCAAATATATAACTAAAATATATTGTAAATTCACGGTTTCAGGTTCGGTTCCACGGATCAGATCCATGGTTTGGATTACGGTTCTACATACCCCCAAACTGGAACTAAATTGAACTAAATGGTTCTTTAATTTTTGAAACTGGAATCGGAACCGGTGCACTCTAGAACCAGGCTAAACCAGACCGTTTGGTTGGTTACGATCCGGTTCCACGGTTCTATCGGTTCGATGTGCACCCCTAATTTGGATATATTATTTTAAGTCATGAGCCAGAGAATGAGTCAAATCCAAAGCTTTAGTGGACCCACCACAGAAAACAACGGGAAAATTAATGCCCACCGTTGAAACCTTCCTAAGGCCTACCATGATGTTTTTTTGAAATCCATTTAAAAGTTAACAAAGACATTAAAGAAGGGAATACAAATATCAGCTTGATCGAAAACTTTTGTGGCCTGTAGAAGTTTTTAACGGTGGCATCATTCTCCCCACTGTTTTTTGTGGTGGGGTCCACTGGAGCTTTGGATGTGACTCATTCTTTGGTTCTTATCCTAAAATGATATCTCCAGATGGATGGATGGCATGGATACAAAACATACATCATGGTGGGGCCCACCGAACTTGGTGACGTCACTTCAGTAGCAGTCTCGCCACTCAACCAGTCAGTAGCCAATCGGTGCACACTCACATCCACCATCCATCATGATGGACCAATCTTTGATGTGGACCATTTATTGTGTGGCCCTACCTTTTTTTTGTTAGCTTGTTAGTACACCTCACTGTCAGTTGACACTTCATTGTTAGCCACCCCCACTAAGGATTGGTACCAAGACCTGTGTGGCCCCACCTTTAATATGGGTTGTCCATCGTATGGGGCCCACCTTAAATGTGGGTTGTTGATGTAAAAATCTGGTCGGCCCTCTCTCCACGTCATCCTCTACGTATTGTCCCTGAAACCTGCACCAAGAAAACGGGCAAAGGTAACCCTGGCTAAGTCGGGGGACCCTCCGATGCCTAAGTCAGGACAGAGGAATCAGGGTCTAGTCGAGTGTGGAGGAGAGAGTACTTGATCTCGCGTACCTGTAGATATGGTGTGATATGCTATTTATACTTGCCTGTGAGGCGGTCTGGATCCGATAATATCGGCACGATCAGAGGGATTCTAGGATCATGGAGATACTGCCCGCAATCTACTGATTGCGCAGCGTATCTGGTGGATCGTGCGCATCTGCGAGCGAAGTTACCGGCCACGTTTGGTTGTGGCAGTTTCCATGTTTGGCGAACGAAGTATGCGCCTCTAAATAATGACTCGGCTTGGACCATCCGACCTCAGAGTGAAGACCAGTATCTAGTACTGCCTGATCCGTCCTGTTAAGCTGGTCCCATCGTAGTCGGCCTGGCTAGTCATGTCGAGCGGAGGGCAAGTCATCCGGTCGGAATATGAGGACTGTCCCGAGTTGCATCTCGGCCGTGTCGGCTGCTCAGACGGGTTGCATTTCGAAACAGGTCGGAGGAGTCACGCCTCAGCTCTGACTGGCGATCGGACCAGCGTTGTATCATGAGCTCAGATTTTTCATAACAGAAGCCCTCTACTCTTAGAGTTTACTCGCAGGCTCAGAGAGTAATTACGTAGGAAATCTCTCGCCCTTATTGCCATGATGACGAGTCTTGGATTGCGAGCGCACTGATCGCCTTGGCTGACGCGTGGCGACGGTTACGATCCCGAATCTCTCCAGCCTATGAAAGGCTGCCGCGCAGGCCAGAGGAGACGTGTACCTGACGGCTCCGAGTGCCTAGGCGTCACTTTGCGTATCGAGGTGCGCTGCCTTATTTCAGAGCCGTGCGATCGGTTCGGTATCCCTCCAATGCAATGCTGCCATGTGTCCTCGGAGATCAGCTCATGCTGATTCGGCTGCTCCCGTTAAGGTTCACCATTAATGCAGAATCCCTTCGCTGCCTATATAAGGTGCTCCGAATTTTCATTTTCTACTTTACATCCTGAATTAGAAGAGCGCACCGGAGAAGGTGATTTTCGACGAGGCGATTTTGGCCGAATTTGAAGTTCATGGTAGAAGGCAATTTTCGGCGGTCACTCGGTGAGTCTCGCTGATCTTCACCCTTCTTTCTCCTATGTCTTCCAACCTCGAGATGGTCCGTGAATATGCCGATGACTCCGAGCCGGGGAGTACTGAAAGTGGGAGTGGGTCCTCCGAAGGCCCTTTGGAGACCACTACCATATACCCCCCGCCTTGGAGGTAAAAAATGTTGGGTTCTAAGACTAAGCATCTCAGTAAGAAGACAACCACCCAAGCCCACCGAGTTGAGACCACTACCACTACCGAAATGCCTGTGAATTTGTGCACCGCAAAGGTAGTCCCAAGAGGTTCTGTCATGTCAGAATCTCAGATGGAGTGGATTCGTTCGGAGTTTCAAATCCCTGACTCCGTTCAGATAAGGGCTCCTGGTCCTTTGGACGTTGCTGGCGCTCCTGCCAAGGGAGAGGTAGCCATCTTCCTTTGCGCGCTGCAGTGCATGGTTCGGTTCCCACTACACCCATTCATCAGGAAGGTTGCGACCTACCTTGGATTGGCTCCTAGGCAATTCGTTCCGAATGTATGAAAAATGATGATTTCTGCCTACATCATCTGGAGACAAGTTGGAAACTCCGAACTGACCCAAAGGAATTGATGAGTCTGTACATGGTCAAGCATGACAGCAACAATCTATGGTACTATTTTGTGACTCGGGAGAGCAAGGGGTCAGGGTTGGTGATGCACCTGCCGTCCTCTAATAAGGACTGGAAAAACAAGTGGTTCTGGACAGCAGGTGAATGGGAGGCACCAGCGGTGGAGCTTAGAACCTCAACGGCTCGGGTTCCGACCCATTTTAAAAAATCAGGTCGGACTTCATTTTACATCCGGGTTGCTGCTTTAGTTTTCTCCTGTTTCAGTCGAAGTAAAATTTCTTTCCTTTTGCAGCTTTCCAAAAGGGGTTGTCACTCCTCGACTCGGAGCAGAAAAATCGTATAGCGAAGGTCAGAGCGCGATCGGAGATGCTCCGTTCCTGGGCTGATCTGATCACCACGGCCAACCTCCACTGGTCCGGGCTTTGCAAGTCCCAGCCTTTGCTCACATCACTTAGTAAGCTGTCCTGATCTCTCCAATGGACTTTCTTTTGATTATTTAGTAGCTGACAACCTTTTCTTTCTCAGGCATGGCCGAGGCATCCGGGGTTCGGAAGAGGAAAGCAGCTCCGACCGCGGCGGAGTTGCTGAAAGAAGCCCCCCGAGTGAAGATCACTTGGAAGAAGCCGGCTCCCTCTCGCATGGGGGAATCTTTCACTGCACCGACCCCAGCAGTCCCAGCGCAGGGACCGGTCGGCTCTTCCTCCGTACAGCCGACTCCAGCGTAACCTAGTACTGCCGTGACTCCCTCGACAGTCTTGCGCCCGATGGTACGTCCTCTTCCAGAGCTCGTTCGAACGACTGTGGCCGGCACCGTAGTCGTTCCTAGCTCTGTTGTTCCTCGTGTCCCCGCCGTCACCGTTCCCCCCACCCCGGAGGCTCCTGCCGCAGCTCCCGAGCCCCCCATCGCTGTCCCATCTTCCTCCGAGCGGGAGGAGGCCATGAGAATGGCCGATAATATGACCTACCCACAGAGGTAGGGAGAGATACCCGCACCGAGGGTCAAAACTCGGCCGGCAGCAGGGTGGGGAACGAGGGAGTTGAGGCCTCACCCCAGGCGGGCACGAGCGGAGGGAGGTTCGAGCAGGGTTATCATATGGCGTGCTTGGCTCTGTGAACCGCTAAGCATGCTAAGGAGGAGGATATCGCTCAGACCCTTGAGCGGTCAGAAAGTGACTTTCTGAATGACTTCGCCTCCGTGTGCTACATGGTATACTTCTGAGATGACTCCCTTTCTTTCATATCGTTATGTATATATTTTCTAGATTCTGATCTTTGCTTCCTGTTCAGGTCGTCCCGGTGCTGCTCTCGATTTGGGAGAGAGTGCGGGAGCATAGGAGGAGGGAGGTAGAGTTGGAGGCTCTCCAGGCCAAGGCAGCGGCCTTGGGGTCTGAGCAGACCAATCTATACTAACAACTTTCGGGCGAGAGGGCAAGGGCGAGGCGATTACAAGGATTCGTCATCGACTTGGAAGCCAGGGAGCTGCATCTGCAGGATAAGGCGGATAACTTTAAAGTAAGTGGTGATGCAGCGACCGCCGAGCTGACCCACGTCAGGGCCCACGCGGACTCTTTGGCCATGGAAACCACTTGGCTTGGTGAAGCCCTGAAACGTGCCAAGGCTGAGGCAGTTGAAGAGCAAACTCGAGCCATGAATCAGGCTGTGGAGGCTCAGCGGTCCAAGGATGAGGCCTCCCTAGCCGCAGCGGTTGCTGCCGCGGTAGATGACCTCAAGACCTCCAAAGAGAGGGACACTGAAGCTACGACATTCTACAACCGCGGCTTCGATGCTTGTCTCGAGGCAGTATTGAGTTTATACCCAGATCTCAATCTTGACTCTCTCCTGCCAGAGGACCCCGAGGACGCCCCTGCTGAAGTCGTCCGCTCATACCAAGCCCCCGACGCCCAAGCTCCTCTAGCATGAAGACATTCTATCATTTTTATTTTTATCTTCGAACTGTCAACATTAATTTGTGTTGATGTACTTTTTACCCGTCTAAGGGGATTTAATGAGAAACATTCTTTTAGACTTGTTTATTTTTTACTTGTAATGTTGTTTTGTGACTGAGCTGACTTCTTTGTGGGTCTAGCCCTTTGTTTGTTGCTTAATCTGTTTTCGGCCCAAGTCTTAGTTGGGTCCGATCTTTTGGAGTGTTCGGTTCGTCGCTGATCAGGCGAGAGCTTTTCAGTGTCGTATGTTGAGCCGAATACTCCACTAGAGAGTCGGGTTATGATTAAGCTTTTTTTCTCAAAAGGGATGCCTTGTCAATCTTTGTAAAATTAGGCTCCGACCCCTTGGGGGTCGGACCATTAGGTCATAGTCGTAGTAACCAAGACAGTTGAGTAAACATCCGAAGCCAAATTGAAATTTTTATTAAGAGCCTTAAAGGCTAGTCGCTCGGAGGCATACACTTTATTATGAGCCTTGAAGGTTAGTTCCTCACGGGTAGTAGATCTTCAGGTGTTCAGCGTTCCAAGGATGAGGGAGCTGGTGGCCTTCGAGGTATTCCAGGTGGTACGAGCCCAGTTTAACAGATCTGACCACACGATATGGTCATTCCCAGTTGGGTCCGAGTGCTCCTGCTCCTGGCTCAGCCGTATTCTGGAAGACCCATCGGAGGACCAAGTCCCCTGGGCGGAAGCGCCTGAATTTGACCTTAGAATTGTAGAAACGTGCCACCTGCTGATGCCGAGCCACCGTTCGGATCTTGAAAACATCTCTGAGTTCTTCGAGTAAATTCAGATTAGCAGCGATCTGCTTGGAGTTCTGATTTTCTTCGAAGCTCCTAACCCGCGCCGTAGGGAGTCCAATTTCTACTGGCACCATTTCTTCCGAGCTATAGGATAACGAAAACGGAGTCTCACCCGTTGAAGTTTGTGTTGTGATCCTGTAGGACCATAGGACGAGGGATAGATCCTCGGCCCAGCTCCCCTTAGCTTTTTCGAGCTTTGTCTTGAGGTGATGCTTGATGATTTTGTTGACTGCTTCAACCTGTCCATTTAACTGTGGGTGCCAAGGCGATGAATAGGCGTTTACGATGCCAAGTTTCCTGCACATACCGCGAAACTTGTCGTTATCGAACTGGCGGCCGTTGTCAGAGATGATGGTACGTGGGATTCCGAACCAGCAGACGATATTTTTCCACACAAAGTAGATCACTTTCTGCTCAGTGATCTTGGCGACTGGCTCGGCCTCAGCCCATTTAGTGAAGTAGTCGACGGTGACTATAGCGAACTTGACTTGTCCCTTCCCAGTGGGCAAGGGACCGATGATGTCGATTCCCCATTGGGCGAACGACCACGGCCCACTCATGGGGGTTATTTCTTCTGTCGGTTGCCTCGGCACGACGGCAAAACGCTGACACTTGTCACGCTTCCGAATAAAATTCTTGGAGTCTTGCCTAAGAGTCGGCCAGAAATACCCTTGACGAAGTATTTTCATGGCAAAGGCACGACTGCCCGAATGGTTCCCACGGATTCCCTCGTGAATCTCTCGGATTACGTAGTCGGCCTCGTCCGGTCGGAGGCATTTAAGGTAAGGCTGAGAATGCCCCTTCTTGTACAGCACTCCATCCAATATGACGTACTGAGCTGCCCTAACTCTGAGTCGCCTTACCTCTAACTTGTTTGAGGGGATTTCGCCAAATGACAGATAATTGAAAATTGGGTCCATTCAACTAGGAATGGACTGGACGGGATTGATTTTCTCCAACTGGTTGATACTTGGGTGTTCAACGAACTCGACCGGGACGAAACGCGGGATCTTTCCCTCGGAGGCCGAGGCAAGTCTTGCTAGGGCATCAGCCCAGGAGTTCTTGACTCTGGGGATCTGCCGGATAGTACAGCTCTAAAACTTCTCGATTAATTTCCTCGCTTCTTCGAGGTAAGCGATCATTCTGACCTCTTTAGCTTCGTACTCCGAGGAGATGTGGTTTACCACCAGCTACGAGTCGCAGTGGACTTATAGGGTCTGAATACCTAGGCTCGCTACCAACCTGATCCCAGTTAACAACGCTTCATACTCGGCCTCATTGTTTGAAGCTTTGAATCCGAGTCTGATTGTGTATTGGATTGTCGTTGAATCAGGGGCGACCAGGACAACTCCGGCTCCTGCCCCTTTAATGTTGGAAGACCCATCAACATAAAGGACCCATCCCGGATCCGACACTGCCTCTTGGTCGCTCAACGGGACGGATGACATCATCTCAACTTCCTTACTGATCTGTTCCTCACTCGGAGCAGTGAACTCGGCGATGAAATCGGCTACCGCTTGACCCTTGATTGCCACCCTAGGGCGGAACTGAATGTCGAACTCTCCGAGCTCCACGGCCCACTTGGTGATCCGACCTGAAACTTCAGGCCTCTGGAGGACCTACCTCAGAGGAGAGTCCATTACCACAATTATGGAGTGGGCTTGAAAATATGGTCGCAGTCTTCTGGCCGCTACGACGAGGCAGAGCGCTAGTTTTTCCAAGGACTGGTACCTTGTTTCAGATGGTACCATGGCTTTTCTTACGTAGTACACGGGGTACTGCTTGCTTTCGACCTCTCTGATTAGAGCCGAACTGACAGCTGAAGTCAACACTGCGAGGTAGAGGAATAAGGGCTCCCCTTCTTTAGGCTTGGACAATAGAGGCGATGAACCCAAGTACTGTTTCAACTGCTGAAAGGCTTGCTCGCACTTTGGCGTTCACTCCGCCTCCTTATGGCTCTTCAGCTGCTGGAAGAAGGGAAAGCATTTATCTGTAGCCCTCGATATAAAGCGTCCAAGGGCGGCAACTCTTCCCGTGAGACACTGTATCTCCTTAAGAGTCCGAGGCGAGTTCATGTCCAGGAGGGCCTTGATTTTATCCGGGTTAGCCTCGATCCCTCGCTGGCTGACTTGAAAGCCAAAGAACTTCCCTGACTCAACTCCAAATGCACACTTAGCAGGGTTACGTTGAACGTTTCTTCAAGATCAGCAAGGTGGTCGGAGGCTGTGATACTTTTTACTAGCATGTCGTCCACGTACACTTCCATGGTGCGCCCGATCTGTTTGGCTAACATCTGATTCACCAACCTTTGGTATGTTACCCCAGCATTTTTCAGGCCGAATGGCATGACCCGGTAACAGTAGAGTCCTCTGTCCGTGACAAAGGTCGTCTTCTGCCTGTCTGGGGGATACATAACAATCTAATTATACCCGAAATAAGCGTCCAGGAACGAGAGCAGCTCATGCCCGACTGTGCTGTCCACCAGTTGGTCGATCCGAGGCAACGGGAAGCTATCTTTAGGGCATACTTTATTAAGATCGGAGTAGTCTACACAGATTATCCACTTTCCATTGGACTTCTTGACGAGAACCACATTCGCTATCTAGTCAGGGTAGTATACTTCTTCTATGAAGCCCGCATCGAGTAGGACGGAGACCTCCTCGGCAATAGCTTCATATCATTCGGCGTCAAACGGCCTTCTCTTTTATTTAACCAGCTTATGCTCTGGGTCCACGTTCAACCTATGAACCAACACGTCAGGAGAGATCCTTGACATATTTCTCATGTGACCATGCGAAGACATCTCGATGCTGCCTCAAGAAGGCTAATAGTTCATTCCTCCGCTCGAAACTCAATGATGACCCGAGCTGAACAGTCTTGCCCGGGTCTGATTCATCGAGGGGGACTTTTTTCAGATCCTCGACTGATGAACTTTCTGCTGGTCCTCGGGGGTCCAAGGCGTCCACGACGAGAGCCTGTTTGGCGGCTCCTTTCTTAACCGCTATAGCATAACATCTTCGGGCCTCGCGTTGATCACCTCGGAGATAGCCGATCCCTCCTTCGGCTGGGAACTTCATCATCAGATGGTAAGTTGAGACGACCGCTCTCATTGCATTGAGGGAGGGTCGGCCCAAGATTACATTGTGAACAGATGGAACATTGACAACTAAAAAGTTCACCAAAAGCGTGACTTGATGTTGCCCTTCTCCCGCTGTTACTGGGAGGGAGATAGCTCCTTCGGAGATTACTCTCTCTCCGGCAAAGCCGTGTAAGGGAGTCTTCACGGGTCAGAGCCGAGACCGTGGAATTTCTATCTTTTCGAACGCCTCGGAATACATAACATCATCCGAACTCCCGGTGTCGACCAGGATGCGGAACACCTTATGATTCGCTATGGTCATGGTAACCACTAGCGCGTCATTGTGTGGATGCTGAATCCCGTGCGCATCGTCTTCCGTGAAGGTCAGGCTGTACGGAGCGACTCGTAGTTTCTTACTGGGACGTTCCATCAGGTGAACGTAATGTTCCGGCTCGGATCTCCGGGAATGGACTTTTCGAGCCCTGTTTGAATCCCCTCCCCCAGCTGAACCCCTTAAGATGGTACAAATTTTGGCTGGTTCTTCTAGGGGGTTGTTTGGCTTATCTCGCGGTTGTTCCTCTCTCCGGGCGGACCTTTCTCTTTTGGTGTAACGTCGCAGGTGTCCCTTACGGATGAGGGACTTGATCTCGTCTTTCAGGTCCACGCGGTCGTCCGTGTTATGCCCATGATCTCGGTGGAAGCGACAGAATTTTCACTTGTCCCGTTGCTTGGGATCAGCCCTCATGCAGACTGGCCAATTAAGTAGCTTGTCTCCTCGAATATCTAGCAAAATCTGCTCGGCAGATGTGTGAAGAGTAGTATAGGAAAGAAATTTTCCTTCTAGCCTATGGCTCGGTCGACGATCTTGGGGAGCGCGGTCATCGGTCCCTTTCTCGTTTGGCTGGGAGTCTTCGTTCCTTGACTTCTTCCCTTTGTTCGCCGAGTCAGCGACTTGTAGTCCTTTACGGGCGTTAGTGAACTCCTCGGCATTGGTGTACTTTTGAGCCTTCGCCATGAAGTCTACTAGCATTTTTGGAGAATATTTGCCAATGGAGAAGGCGAACTTTCCTTCCTTCAGTTCGCTCAGGATGACAGCAAGAGCCATCTTGTCATCATAGTCTTCGACATGCAACGCCTCTTCATTGAAACGGGCGATGTAGTCTTTCAACGATTCCTTCGGAGCTTGCTTGATGGTAAGCAGGTGGGTGTTAGGTTTCCGACTTCTCTTACCGCTTATAAATTGTGTAAGGAATAGTCGGCTTAGTTCTGCGAAAGAGCCCACGGAGTTTGGCTTGAGTTGGCGATACCAAATCCGAGAGGATCCTGTGAAGGTGATGAAAAACTCCCTACACATCATTGCATCTGTTGCAGTCTGGATCTGCATCCACGATCGATAGGCCTCCAGGTGTTCGGATGGATCCTCGGATCCTGAGTACTAGATGACGAGAGGCATCCGAAACCTCTGCGACATCACTTCAGCCATGATGGTTGAGGTGAAGGGAGGCTCGGTCTCTTCCATCATCGCTTGGATCGTGGCTGGAACTGTCGATTGTTTTTGCTTCTTCTCCAATGTCAGGAACTTGTCCTTCAACTCTATAAATCGTGCCTCCCATGGGTCCCTATTTTTCGCGACGACATCTGGGGTATCCTCGCCCTCCGGCGTTCTCCCTTCTCTCCTTCATTCTAAATGATGACGGAGGTCCGTGGGCGGCAGAGCAGATGTAGCGGAATGAACGGTTGTGAAAACCCGGGTAGCGGCATTTCGCACGGATCCCTCGCCATGCATCACAGGAGGGTTCTGTCCTGAACGCGGCACCCTTGAATGCTGGGGGGCTTCAGGTCTTACACTCTTTGGCACAGAGCGAGTTTCCACGAACAGTCCCACCGGTTCGAGAACAGGCTGTTCCTAAACCGGACGTGACTTTGGTTCCCTCCGCTGCTTCATCTTGTTGATCTCGTCGCGCAGGGCCTGGATCTCGTTTTGCATGGCGCAGTATTTACTCGATCGATTACGAGAACGTTGGAAGGTCCTGGTGCGGACTCGGCATGAAGTGTTGATGATGACTGAGCCTGCTCGCTTGGTACCGGTTCCACCACTACAACTTTCTTCTTCCTCGCCATTGCTTAGGTGAATGAGAACCTGACTTCTAGTTTCAGTTTCCCACAGACGGTGCCAAAAAATGTTGATGTAAAAATCTGGTCGGCCCTCTCTCCACGTCGTCCTCTACGTATTGTCCCTGAAGCCTGCACCAAGAAAACGGAAAAAGGTGACCCTAGCTAAGCCGGGAGACCCTCCGATGCCTAAGTCAGGACAGGGGAATTAGGGTCTAGTCGAGTGTGGAGGAGAGAGCACTTGATCTCGCGTACCTGTAGATATGTTGTGATATGCTATTTACACTTGCCTGTGAGGCGGTCTGGATCCGATAATATCGGCACGATCAGAGGGATTCTAGGATCATGGAGATGCTGCCTGCAATCTACTGATTGCGTAGCGTATCTGGTGGATCATGCGCATCTGCGAGCGAAGTTACCGGCCACGTTCGGTTGTGGCAGTTTCCATGTTTGGCGAACGAAGTATGCGCCTCTGAATACCGACTCGGCTCGGACCATCCGACCTCAGAGTGAAGACCAGTATCTAGTACTGCCTGATCCGTCCTGTTAAGCTGGTCCCATCGTAGTCGGCCTGGCTGGTCGTGTCGAGCGGAGGGCAAGTCATCCGGTTGGAATATGAGGACTGTCCCGAGCTGCATCTCGGCCGTGTCGGCTGCTCGGACGGGTTGCATTTCGAAACAGGTCGAAGGAGTCACGCCTCAGCTCTGACTGGCGATCGGACCAGCGTTGTCGGACCAGCGTTGTATCATGAGCTCGGATTTCCCATAACATGGGTCATTCATCATCATGGCTCGACTTTAATGTCCATCATTCATTATGTAGGGCCTAACTTTGATTTTGGCCATTCATTAATTAAGTGGGGCCCACCTTCAATGTTATTGTCCATCATGTGGGGCCCACCTTCAATATTCACAACCCATCATGTGGAGCCCACCAGTAATGTGGACCGTCCATCATATGTCCCCACTTCTGATTTGGGCCATCTAGGGCTGCCTTAGATATAGACCACTCATCATTAGGGCCTAACTTTAACATAGACCATTCATCATTTGGGTCTATCTTGATGTGGACCGTCCATCATGTGGGGCCCGCCATTATTAATTGCCCATCATGTGGAGCCCACTTTTGATGTACATTGTCCATCATGTGAGGCCCACCTTCAATGTAGGTTGCCCATCATGCAAGATGTAAATTGCAGAAATTTGGTTAGTCTTCCCTGAACTTTCGTGTACTTGCACAATGAAAGGACAAAGGAGACCCTGACTAACATAAGAGATCCTCCGATGCCCAAGTCAGACAGAGAATTTGGATCTAATCGAGTAAGGAGTTTTAGGCTAGGGATTGTGCGTACCTTTTACCATTAGAGGTGCTCCTATTTATAGTTGAGGAGAGGTGGTAGGGTAGGAGGGGTTTCCTTATTTAGTAGGATATCTCGCAGTAGGATTCCAATCTTACAATAAGTTGTAAAGATCTCCCTAGATTCTAGGTTGAGATCTCGGGGGGATCTATATCGCGATAGGCTTCCTGGATCTCTGACTAAGATCTTGGGCGGACGTGGCTGAGATCAGGTTAGGTCTTAATAGGAGGTGGGCTACACTAACTTGAAGTATGCTAACTTGGGGTGTACTGAACTGGGACATGCTGACTCTGAGCATGTTGACTTGGGGTATGCCAACCTGGAACATGCCAACCCGTCTCCTTAGTCGAGCAGTCGGGTTCCTGTTGTTGAGGTATGTATGTGGTTCTTCCGGCCTGCTGACGGGGCGCTGAGCTTGACCTCGCCCCCTACTCAACTTTGGAGCTGGGGGTTGGGTCTATAGTTCTTATTATTGTCTGGCTTGGTTAAGCGCAAAATGTTCCAACCTGATCTCTTCATTGGTCTGTCTGTTTTTCCCATAACACAAGACTTATTGTAGATGTGGAGTCATTTATCAGTAGGGGCTGACCTTTGATGCGAATTATCCATATGTGGGCCCACATTAATATGGGATCATCCATTATGTAGGGCCACCTTTTATATGGACCGTCGACCATGTGAGGCCCACCTTTAATGTGCATAGTCCATTTGGGGCTTCCTTTGATATGTACACAGGAGAGATAGTCTCCTTTTACATGGAAGTGAGATAGAAGTAGAAAAGTCATTAGTTATATATATATATATATATATATATATATATATATATATATATATATATATATATATATATCAATCAGTAAATAACTTTTGGGGCATAAGTTACTTTCACAATTATGCTTGCTAAATTAATTTAAGTAAAAAGAAATAACTTAATTACTTAATATAAGTTAAATAGTAACTTATCAGCCCTAAATGTCAATCATTTTTTAAACCTAATTAGATGGAACCCTCTATACAAGTTTTCTTTACGTGTCAGCGCCCATTCAGAGGACCTGTTTCTTCTAATTTGAAAATGATGAAAACACTCCGGCCAAAATGGTCGTATCTTTGTATACATTGAGGGTAAAATCCGTCTAGATCATTGTCTACCATTTTGGAATGGTCTAAATCGCCGTCTACCCTCTTGAATGATCAAGATCACTGTCCACTGCCTTGGAACGGTTTAGATTGTTGTCCACAGTTTTGAACAGTATAGATTGCAGTCCATCTACTTTTGATCGGACTAAATGACCAACCACTTAGTGTTGAATGGTCTAGATTGCTTTCCACCATCTCATAATTGTCCATTTCATTATTCACATGCTTTTGAACGGTTCAGATCATCAATTTAATAGAAAGTGATAAAATAAAAAGACACAAAATGTAGGCAATATATAATATCAGGAGAAAATATTTTTTAGGTGGTTTTATTTAATTAAGCCAAAAAAGGAGTGACATTTTATAACAATCCCCCGGTCATGTGAATTTCCTCATGAAAAGCTATTATCTCAAATCCAACCGGCTGGACTATAAGATATGGTCCACCTAGTGAATAGCTGCTAACCTTACATGTTTGTGCGGCATCCAACCCGTCCAACATGTTGGCCTTATCATGAGGACTAATACGCAAAAGCTGAGCTATATATACTTGTCAAGTGTGCCACACTTGTATATTCCTAATCACTGGTGTGGCCCAATGGATAAGTAAGTAAGGTTAATTTTTGCACCAGGCGATCATCATGGTGGGTCCAACCTATGCAAAGTGTTAGATTCAACCAGTTGGACTTGAGACCTCTTTACTTAGAACCTAATCATACGGTTGGGTGGTAGACTCTTCAGGAGTTTCTACTCCCGGTCAAGGGTTCGAGCACCCATAGGTGGTGAAATTCCACTAGCGTGAGTGTGTGGGGTGCGTGTGCGTGTGTAATAATAATAAAAATAAATAAAAATCATACCGTAGGAGATGGCAAAGGTCCATGAGTGGGCAAATGGGCAATCTTGATGGTTTATATCCTCCGCTCAATACTTTTCGTTTGAATGGCCAGCCAAAATTGTGGTACAGCGGTCCATGAAAGATGACTGAGAACGTGCACCAACCGGATGATAGAAATATTTTATTTTTTATAATTTTTTATATTGATCACCCACAAATTCATAGTTATGGCCGTCTATTAATTTTTAATTGCTTTCCTGCTGAGAGACGCTAGAGTCGGGGGAATGCGGGAATTTGGTATAGCCATCTCTCAGCAGTATGTATGTTAGGGTGATTTATCAATCGGGTCCATCCATGTACTGGGCCTTATTATGGATGGCTTATGTTTCAAATTTTACACTAAGTAGACGTTTATATCCATCACTTTCCTACTACTTTCCCCACTTTACCGTTTATCTTACCTACTGTCACTTCGAGATCGTATCATCTCTGGACGCCTATTAGGTCCTACCCTGCCTATGCCGAGCTCGGAACAGGCTGGGCTCTGAGGCGCCACCATGGTGTATGGGTTTATCATCACTGGCCATCCATTTTTTTCCTTATCATCTGAGGATATAATCTTATTTATTTATTTATTTTATTTTTGTAATTTTTGGGTTAGTTTGTTAGAACACACCATGTCAGTACACACACTCCATGTTAGCCACCCTCCATTAGGGATCGATACCAAGACCTCAATTGTTGAAACGGGGTATCTCCACTCAGTCTAACGGTTGAGATATGTATCAGAGTGTTTTTGAGGATATAATCTAAAAAATAAGTCAGATCTAAGTTTTAAGTAGGCCACACGGTGGGTATCAAATGTCAACTATTAAAAACTAGTTGAGAGATGCCGAAGTTTTGGATCAACCCTATATATATTTGTGTTTTACCTTCATCCAAGTTTGGATGGCAAATAAACATCACGGTGGGCCCTCGGAAGGTTTCATGGTGGGTGTCATTATCACTGCTGCTTTGTGTGGTGTGGTCCACTTGAATCTTGGATCTAACTCATTTTTCAAGGTTGTATACTAAAGTGATATGGTAAAATGGATGGAAAGTATTGATAAACCCATGCAAAACGGTAGGTCACTCAGAGCCCCAACCTCTTCCAAGCTCGAGACAGGCGGGGTAGTACCTAATCCGCGTCCATCCACACCGTCCATCCAACAACTATCTCAAGATATCTCTGAAAGAGATCAAATAGACGGTGAAAATGATACACATTGCATTGAATTATAATTGTTAATAACCCACTCCTAATTGTCCCCTAATTTTGTAACACTAATAAACAAATTTTCCTTGTTAATCTGCATTATTAATTACAAAACATAGTTAGATAATTACTAAGCTTTGTTGATAGGACATGGTGGTGGGTGGGACCGACACCACATCGAACACCCTGGAGTGGGCCATTGCTGAGATGATGCAGAAGCCAGAGACAATGAGGAAAGCCCAAGTTGAATTAGAGGCCGTGGTGGGGCGGGACAACACAGTGGAAGAGTCCCACATACCCAAATTGCATTACTTAGAAGCAGTTGTGAAAGAAGTGCTAAGGTTGCACCCGGCACTGCCTCTCATGGTCCCACACTGCCCTAGCCAAACGTGCACCGTGGGTGGATACACGGTCCCTAAGGGGTCCCGCGTGTTCGTGAACGTGTGGGCAGTCCATCGGGACCCTTCGATCTGGTCCAATCCCTCTGAGTTCGATCCTGGGAGGTTCTTGAGGAACGACTACAAGTGGGATTTCAGCGGCAACGATTTTCATTACTTCCCATTCGGGTCTGGTAGGCGGATATGTGCCGGGATTACTATGGCCGAGAGGATGGTGATGTACTCGCTCGGCTCGTTGGTGCATTCGTTCGAGTGGCGTTTGCCAGAGGGTTCAAGGGGCGATCTCACCGAGAAATTTGGGATTGTTATGAAGAAAGCTACGCCGTTGATGGCCATCCCTACGCCAAGGTTGTCCAATCCAGAACTCTATGCGTAGATGTTGCTGATGGTTTTTCCATGTTTAGCTCTCTCTATATGATTATATGTATGATTTGAAGCATGCATTTCTACGTTTTAGAACAAAGATACAGGTAAGCCACATGAGTGTCAGCCACGACAGTGTTATGTTTTCAGTTTCACTGCTTTTGTTGGATGAGAAATCCATGGTGGGCCCGATCCATGAACTGTCCGGATTATTGTCCGCTAAGTGAATGCTTGTTGAGGGTCAAATATTGCATATTAGACCTCAGATATTGTCTGGATTTACGAATATAATGCTGTCTAATGTCTCGTTTTCTCATTCTTATGTGGCAAAGTGATTTTATGAGCATGGATGGAAAAAGGACGTTAAAAGTTGAGAATTAACGATCTGATGACGCCAAAGGCAAGGGACACACTCCAGGGGACCAAGATTGACAAATATACACGATCAGAAATCCGAGAAAAGTTAGAAATTGAAGCTCAAGTGGCCTGAAGGACGTCCAGAATGCAAGATCACGAGGTTCCCACCATCCGTTCGCCTCGAAACTTCATATGTCGCCTGAGGACCATAAATTAACCGTACATATAAAATTTCAGCCATTGAAGATCTCGAAAAATGCCCCGACTGACAGATCAGCCCATAAACCGTTGATTCTGGGCCCACCTGATATCTGGAACTGTCTCAAAATTATTATTGACGCCTTAAATGAGGAGTCAAAACAGATAGACGGTGCAGATTTCTCCAAAACAGTGCAATGGACCCCATATGAGATGAGTGTGTATAATACACATGTGCACTCGCCGTGCCTGGCAAGTGTCAGTCTCTGACTGAAAGAAAGAAAAAAAAAAAAAAAGTTTACGTTGGCAGCGGACGCACGGCCGTTGGCCATTTTCACGGACATTATTGGGCCCCACACAAGCTCTGTACGTCTGATCCAAGCCGTCCATCTTGTAGAGGGCTTCAAGAGCTATAAAACCATGTTGTCACTTTTCACCCATGCATGCACACGTGTGAGATACAAAGGCCACAAAAGGGCTGCCCGATAGCATTCAAATCTGATCTTTTTGTGATTTCTTCTCTGGGCCACGTCAATAGACGTTCAAAACCACTCATTCTTAACTGAAATTTCGTTCTGAATCCAATGGACGGGGTGGATTTTCCAGAAAATGCTTCTGTGGGGCCCACCGACCACAACAGCGAAATGGTGCGAAAGGTTTCGCACATCCGCGAAAACTGACTTTTTCGGACAGTTTTGGCCCACCATCTTTGATCATATGGCAGATCTGAACCGTCTATCATGTAGAGGACCCAAGAGAGTACTAATGGACGGTGTTTCTTTAGAATTTGAGCGAGAAAAGTGGCGTGTTTCATGGTACCGAACTTGGCTGCGAAAATTGCACTCCGTGTCCTGCTACAACTCTGTCACTGACTCCAGCCTTCCAGCAGCTATAAAAGGAGGTTTTTGGACGTGGGGAGCATTCATTCAGGGTCTGGGGAGGAAGAACAGAGGACTCAAGCTTGGGTTTCAACGTGGGCAGAGGAGAGAGAGAGGAGCTTGGTTTTTTCTTTCCCTTTTCTTTTCCTTTTCTTTTTCTCTTTATTTATTTGGATTGAGCCCATCCATGGCAGGCTAAATCCTCCTAGCTAGGGCTAAGAGGTGAAGCTTGTAGTGAGATGGGAGATTTGATTTTATTTTAATTTTAATTCATGAATTGACGTTGATTTTAGTTAATTATTATGGGAATGTTTTAGGTTTTTAATGGTCTATTGTGACTGAAATTACATTGGGTCTGCAATGGCTTTGAATATTCCCGTTCTCTTTAATGTTTATGATGTCAGGAAGCCCTGTTGTTCACAATAGTCTCCTGGGCATGGTTGGATGTCGGTACCCTTCCTAACTTGCATACATGTGATTGGGTGGTAATTAGTTTAATTCTGTTGTTTGCCATAGTCTTTGGGCATGGTTTGGTGATGGAATCCATTCTAATTCATACACCTTTCATCTCTTTGAAAACTAGATCAACGGCAGTTCAGTAATTTCCATGATTTTTGATGCAAGCATAAGTTCTCCCTGATCTCTACAAGTAGATCCTCTGAATCCCTAGTTCCCATCTCCTGATTTTTCTTAAGTTTATATAATTATTTTACAATTATTTCTCAAATTACATTCAGTTTAGAATTCATCTTAGCCTAACGTACAAGTTTCAGTCCCTTGGAATTCGACCTCGGTCTTACCGAGTTATTACTACATCACAACCCTGCACTTGGGGAGTGAACAAGTTTTTGGCGCCGTTGCTGGGGACTGTCGGATACATTTTTCTGAAATTAATTAGTTTTAGGATTAGATTTTCTTTTTAGAAATTTTTAATTCTAGGTTTAGAATCTTAGTTATTTTCCTTATTAGAAAATTTTCATAACTTTAGAAACTTTCTATTCTTCCTTCTATCTGATTTTTAGAACTAACTCAATTTTTCTATTTTGTAGGAAGCTTCTAATTTAGTAAGCTCTTTCTAATTCTTCTTTCTTTGGAATTTCTTCTTTTCCCTAGAAATTAGTTTATTTTTAATTAGGACTTTCTACTCTTAAAAACTAACTTATTTTGGTTTGTTTTGCAGGTTTTTTAACTTAGGAACTCCGATTTGGTAACTTCTTTCCAACCTTCCCTTTTTCTAGATTTTTATTTTCTTTTTTAGGTTTAAGTTAGAATTTGAGGGCTGAGTGTGTTTTATGTCCCATTGGGCACGCGACAACACTCGACGTCTCGTGACTGAAGGAGGATTAGTTGAGGGGTTGACTGTCCATCGCAGGACTAGACACCACTTGAATTCTCCTGAGTTAGAAGACGTTATGGCTGAAAATCAACCTCAAGCACTACCCCAACCAAGGGTTGAGGAAGTACATGATGAGAATGAGGTGCATCAGGCACCCCCGCCTCGTACTTTACGAGATTATTTACAACCGGCGGGGGTAAGTACGCCCTCATGCATGATTTTTTCTGAGAATACAGGACATATGGACATCAAGCTAGGGGTTATCCAACTCCTTCCTAAGTTCCATGGGCTTGAGTCTGAAGAACCATACTTGCATCTGAAAGAGTTCGATGAAATCATAGGCACCTTATACTTTCCTAATGTATCTGAGGATACTATTAGGCTGAAACTCTTTCCATTTTCCTTGAAAGAAAAAGCCAAGACGTGGTTACATTCACTGCGTCCTAGATCCATTGACACATGGAATGATATGCAGAGGGAATTTATCAAGAAATTTTTTCCACATCATAAGACAATTACCCTCAGGAGAGCAATCATGAACTTTGCCCAAAAGGAAGATAAAACATTCTTCCAATGTTGGGAAAGGTTCAAGGATCTGGTTAATGCATGCCCACAACATGGCTTTGAAATATGGCGCATTACAAATTTTTTCTTTGATGGGCTAACATCTTCCATGCGCCAAATGGTCGAGACAATGTGTAACGGAGAATTCATAAATAAAAATGTCGACGAGGTATGGGATTACCTCGATAGTCTCGCTGAAAAAACACAATCATGGGACTATTACCCAAGGACGAACACTACGTCTAGGCCGACTCATTCAAGGGAAAAAGGAGGAATATATCTCCTGAAAGAGGATAATGATCTTAACGCTAAGGTGGCCAATCTCACCAGAAAATTTGAGGCCATGGAAGGAAGGAAGGAAAAGGTTAATGAAAGTGTTTGCGGCATCTGTGATTGCAACATTCATACTACTGAAAATTGTCCTTCAATACCTGCCTTTCGAGATGTATTGAATGAACAATCTAATACCGTAAATAACTATCAAAGACCTTTCAATGGACCACCCTCTAATACTTACAATCCTGGCTGAAAAAATCACCCGAATTTTAGTTGGAGGAACGGACAAACTGCTACCCCTCAAGGTTTCTTCAATCAAAATCCAAATCAGGGGAAACCTCAAGAAGAATCGGTTCAAATTTCCATACAAGAGCTGGCGCGGACAATGCAAGGAATTTCAGATTTTATGTAAAAAATAGATTCACGTATGACGGCTATGGAAAAAGGGATGCTCCCTACACAATCACTCCCTAATCTGAAACCGCAATACGAGACAGGTGATCCCAGCTCTTCAAATCAAATGGGGCACGCTAAATCCATCACCACTCTTAGGAGTGGGAAGGTTATTGATAAAACCCTTCCGGTTAGGCCTGAAAAGCCTCAAGAACCAGAAGAGGACAACAATGATGGATCTAGTGGCGCCCCATAAAAATTTGAACCGGAACCTCTAGAAAAGCCAGTTGCTCCGTTTCCCCAACGGTTGGTTGAACCAAAACGTCTATCTAACTCTCAGGATATCCTAGAGGTGTTGAAACAAGTAAAAGTCAACATTCCTCTGCTTGACGTTGTAAAACAGATTCCTTCATATGCTAAATTTTTAAAGGATTTATGCACTACCAAACGACGGAAAAATGTTCAAAAGAAGATCTCCTTGACTGAGAAAGTGAGTGCCATCCTGAAACAAGATGTGCCGTAAAAATTTAAAGATCCCGGTTGTCCAACCATATCATGTGTAATCGGAAACTATCGAATTGATCACGCACTTCTTGACTTAGGAGCGAGCGTCAATCTGATTCCCTATTCGGTATACCAACAGTTAGGTTTGGGTGAATTAAAACCCACTCGAACCACACTACAACTTGCTGATCGTTCTGTTCGTATACCAAGAGGGATCATTGAGGATGTGTTGGTACAGATGGATAGATTCTACTACCCTGTTGATTTTATCATCTTGGACACCGAACCCATCAATGACACGAGCACTCAGATTCCCGTCATTCTTAGTCGTCCATTCCTGTCCACTTCAAATGCAATTATCAATTACAGGAATGGTGTCATGACTATGTCCTTTGGAAATTTGACATTGGAATCGAATATCTTTTTCAATAACGGCAGCAACTCAGAGGATGATGACGATTTCCACGATGTTAACATGATTGATTCTTTTGTGGAAGATAGAACGCCTCTCACCTTATCCTCTGATCTTCTAGAGATGTGCCTGGCCCACTCCCATGATCTTGATGATGATATAATTAGGGAGACGTGTGCCATGCTTGATACTGCACCGGTACTTGAAGTTAACCGGTGGAGGCCACACATTGAGGAATTGCCCCAAACTTATGTAGTGCCTCTACCGTTTAACCTCAAGCCACCGAAGCTTGACCTAAAACCTTTGCCCTCTGATTTAAAATATGTCTATTTAGGTCAAGATGAGACATACCCGGTGGTGATTTCTGCCCACCTGAAGAAAGAACAGGAGAGTATGCTGATATCTACTCTCATTGAGCATAAGGGAGCTCTTGGATGGACGATAGCGGACCTCAAGGGAATTAACCCATCGATTTGTACTCACCGTATATATCTCGAGGACAATGTAAAGGCTGTTCGGCAATCACAACGTAGACTAAATCCAAACATGAAGGAAGTGGTTAAGCCGAGGTTCTCAAACTATTGGAAGTGGGGATCATTTACTCCATATTCGATAGTCAATAGGTGAGTCCAACTCAGGTAGTTCCTAAGAAGTCCGGGATCACCATCGTAGCCAATGCCAATGATGAACTCGTGCCGACCAGAGTTACTACTGGTTGGAGAATGTGCATTGATTACAGAAAGCTGAATACCGTCACAAGGAAAGACCACTTTCCTTTGACCTTCATTGATCAAATCCTGAAAAAGCTAGCTGGTCATTCCTATTATTGTTTCCTTGACGGGTATTCAGGTTATAATCAGATTGAAATCGCCCCTGAGGATCAGGAAAATACCACATTTACATGTCCCTATGGCACCTTTGCTTACAGAAGGATGCCATTCGGGCTATGTAATGCCCCTGCCACCTTTCAGCGATGCATGACGAGTATCTTTTCTGACATGGTGGGAAAATATCTAGAGGTCTTCATGGGCGATTTCTCTGTTTTTGGTTCATCTTTTAGCGAATGCTTAGCAAGTCTTAAATGTGTGCTGAAAAGATGTGAAGAAAAGAATTTGGTACTTAATTGGGAGAAGTGTCATTTTATGGTTCAAAAGGGAATTGTCCTTGGGCATATCATCTCGTCCAAAGGAATCGAGGTAGATAAGGCAAAAATTGATCTTATCTCTAACCTACCTCCACCCAAGAACATCAGAGATGTACGATCCTTCTTAGGACACGCAGGCTTTTACAGACGATTCATAAAGGACTTTAGTCTCCTCTCTTGTCCTTTATGTAATCTTCTTCAAAAGGATACACCATACGAGTGGACTGAGCAGTGCCAAGAAGCTTTCACTAAGCTTAAGGGCATGTTAACCACTGCACCTATCATGCAGCCACCCGACTGGAGTCTTTCTTTTGAACTTATGTGCGACGCCTCTGATTATGCTCTTGGAGCGGTTCTAGGCCAGAGAAAAGATAAGCGGCCTTACATTATTCACTACGCAAGTAGGACTCTAAATCCTGCCCAAGTGAACTACTCGACTACGGAAAAGGAACTCTTAGCCGTAGTGTTCGCTTTGGACAAATTTAGGTCCTACCTGATCGGATCCAAGATCATCATCTACACAGATCACGTGGCACTTAAGTATCTTCTTTCTAAGAATGATTCTAAGCCCCGCCTGATACGATGGATCCTTCTACTCCAAGAATTTGATTTGGAAATTAAAGATAAAAAGGGAGTAGAGAACGTAGTGACCGATCATCTTTCTCGCCTTAATACCTCTGATTCCCTTGAGGCAACCCATATCAATGACATGTTCCCTGATGAACAACTGTTTAGAGTCTACCATTCACCTTGGTTCGCTGATATTGCTAATTATCTTGCTACAGGTGCCATACCGACACACTGGACGTCACAAGATAAGAAGAAATTCTTTACCAAGGTGCGTAACTTTTTCTGGGATGATCCATATTTGTTTAAATATTGTCCAGACCAAATCTTAAGGAGATGCGTACCAGACGATGAGCATCAGAGTGTCATCTCCTTCTGTCACTCACAGGCCTGTGGTGCTCACTTTTTTGCTAAAAAGACCACGGCCAAGATTTTACAGTGTGGCTTCTACTGGCCCACTATGTTCAGGGACACTCATGAGTTTTACAAGGCTTGTGAGCGTTGTCAGAAATTGGGAGCATTATCCCGTCGAAATATGATGCCCTTGAATCTCATCCTTATTATAAAAGCATTTGATTGTTGGGGCATTGATTTCATGGGACCATTCCCCCAATCATTTGGAAATCTGTATATTTTGCTCGCCGTAGACTATGTCACTAAATGGGTCGAAGCAATTCCGTGCCGCAAAAATGACCATCGCACGGTCATTAAATTTTTGAAAGAAAATATCCTGTCGCGGTTCGGAACACATCGAGCCATCATTAGTGACGGGGGCTCACACTTCTGCAATAGACCATTTGAGAGCTTAATGAAGAAATACGGTATCTCTCATAAGGTGAGCACCCCATACCATCCACAGACAAGTGGACAAGCTGAGATTTCCAATGGGGAGATCAAACATATCCTAGAGAAAACGGTTAACCCTGATCGTAAGGACTGGTCAATCCGATTAACCGATGCCTTATGGGCGTATCGTACTGCTTTCAAAACTCCTATTGAAACATCTCCCTTTAGACTTGTCTATGGGAAAGCCTGTCACTTGCCTGTGGAATTGGAACATAAAGCATACTGGGCGATCAAAAATCTGAATTTCAATCTAGACAACGCTGGCTCGCTACGCAAACTTCAGTTAAATGAACTTAAAGAAATCTGGAACGATGCGTACGAAAACTCGAGAATTTACAAGGACAGGATGAAGGCGTTTCATGATCAATATATTCTACGGAAATCATTCACGCCAGGTCAGAAAGTCCTCTTGTATGACTCTCGACTACATCTCTTTCCGGGTAAGCTTCGATCTCGTTGGACCGGCCCTTACATTGTTGTTACTGCTTATCCTCATGGGGCCGTCGAGATAAGAGATCCCGACAATGGCAATGAGTTTAAAGTTAATGGACATCGATTAAAGCCATTTGTTGAGACATTTGATTCAGAGGACATGTCCATGCCTCTGATTGCTCCTGTTTACCAGGACTGATCTCCTAATCTGATGGAGGTATAGGTAGGTTTATCGCTTTCATAGGTTAGTTTAATGTTTGTGGGTAACATTACTGCAAACTCTCACGAGACTACAACTCGTCCACTAGGGGTAACCTAGGGGTTTAAAGGCTTGTTGCATACGCTAAATGCAATCGAGAGCACCTGTGAAAGTGGTATAGGTAGGATTTTATTTTTGTTATTTTTGTTCTGCTTTCTCTCTCATGCTGACAAGCTTCCATGCCGTGATCTATTGGAAACTCTCTTTATTCGTTATTCAGGTACTATCTTCCCATCACTTCTCATTTACTTTCGTTGTCCCATGTGCATTGCATGATTATATCTTTTACATTGAGGACAATGTAGACTTTAGGTTGGGGGTGGGGGATTAGGTAACCTAATCAGTATTTTCTTGGTCTTGAGCAACAATTGTGAAAAAATTTTGAATTTTTCTGAAAATTTTTATGAATTTGAAGTGATTTTGACGAATATCCTTGATTTAGAATTGTGAGATATATGATGTTGATAATTTATGACTCTTGGATTCCGTATCGGTGGCATTCTGCAGTTACGATCGAGTTGCTAAGCCATGATTAGAAGTTTTAAACATTGATCGCATCAGGATTTCATATGTCACATCTCGCTTTCACGTTAAGACTTCAGTCTGATATTGAAGGGTTAATTTGGTAATCACTAAGCACGAAAGGAACCGGCCTGAAATATCTTGCCATCATGGTATAAAAATTGGAAAGGTGGATAATTAATCTTCACCATAGGTTTGCTCCCTATAGGTGTGGAGTTAATTCCCCATGAATGATATTTAAAAAGAGTCAGGTGTACGATCTTCACCATAGGTTTGCTCCCTATAGGTGAGGATTTGATTCCCCTTCCTTGGCATTACTTTGAATAGAAAAATCACAAGTTAATAGGCTAATCTATGAGGCAAGTTTTGGATTAAGTTTGGTTATCATGAATTCTCTTGCTGGTTACCAATGAGATCCTGAAATAACATATTCTACGGTGCGCTTGAGCTCAGGAGAATACAATTTCTAACATTCATGAATATTAAATTTCTCGTATTTTGTTCAAAATCTCACTCGATTTCATAAAAAGTTCTCCTATAATTCTCAACTTATTTTTCGCATACTTTGCTCGGGACTAGCAAAATGCTGGTTGGGGGTTGTGTTGAGGGTCAAATATTGCATATTAGACCCCAGATATTGTCTGGATTTACGAATATAATGCTGTCTAATGGCTCGTTTTCTCATTCTTATGTGGCAAAGTGATTTTATGAGCATGGATGGAAAAAGGACGTTAAAAGTTGAGATTTAACGATCTGATGACGCCAAAGGCAAGGGATACACTCCAGGGGACCAAGATTGACAAATATACACGGTCAGAAATCCGAGAAAAGTTAGAAATTGAAGCTCAAGTGGCCTGAAGGACGTCCAGAATGCAAGATCACGAGGTTCCCACCATCCGTTCGCCTCGAAACTTCATACGTCGCTTGAGGACCATAAATTAACCGTACATATAAAATTTCAGCCATTGAAGATCTCGGAAAATGCCCCAATTGACAGATCAGCCCATAAACCGTTGATTCTGGGCCCACCTGATATCTGGAACTGTCTCAAAATTATTATTGACGCCTTAAATGAGGAGTCAAAACAGATGGACGGTGCAGATTTCTCCAAAACAGTGCAATGGACCCCATATGAGATGAGTGTGTACAGTACACATGTGCACTCGCCGTGCATGGCAAGTGTCAGAGACGGCTTGACCGTCTCTGACTGAAAGAAAGAAAAAAAAAAAAAAAAAGTTTACGTTGGCAGCGGACGCACGGCGCTGGCCGTTTTCACGGACATTATTGGGCCCCACACAAGCTCTGTACGTCTGATCCAAGCCGTCCATCTTGTAGAGGGCTTCGAGAGCTATAAAACCATGTTGTCACTTTTCACCCATGCGTGCACACTTGTGAGATACAAAGGCCACAAAAGGGCTGCCCGGTAGCGTTCAAATCTGATCTTTTTGTGATTTCTTCTCTGGGCCACGTCAATGGATGTTCAAAACCACTCATTCTTGACTGAAATTTCGTTCTGAATTCAATGGACGGGGTGGATTTTCCAGAAAATGCTTCTGTGGGGCCCACCGACCACAACAGCGAAATGGTGTGAAAGGTTTCGCACATCCGCGAAAATTGACTTTTTCGGACAGTTTTGGCCCACCATCTTTGATCATATGGCAGATCTGAACCGTCTATCATGTAGAGGACCCAAGAAAGTACTAAGGGACGGTGTTTCTTTAGAATTTGAGCGAGGAAAGTGGCGTGTTTCATGGTACCGAACTTGGCTGCGAAAATTGCACTCTGTGTCCTGCTACAACTCTGTCACTGACTCCAGCCTTCCAACAGCTATAAAAGGAGGTTTTTGGACGTGGGGAGCATTCATTCAGGGTCTGGGGAGGAAGAACAGAGGACTCAAGCTTGGGTTTCAACGTGGGCAGAGGAGAGAGAGAGGAGCTTGGTTTTTTCTTTCCCTTTTCTTTTCCTTTTCTTTTTCTCTTTATTTATTTGGATTGAGCCCATCCATGGCAGGCTAAATCCTCCTAACTAGGGCTAAAAGGTGAAGCTTGCAATGAGATGAGAGATTTGATTTTATTTTAATTTTAATTCATAAATTGACGTTGATTTTAGTTAATTATTATGAGAATGTTTTAGGTTTTTAATGGTCTATTGTGACTGAAATTACAATGGGTCTGCAATGGCTTTGAATATTCCCATTCTCTTTAATGTTTATGATGTCAGGAAGCCCTGTTGTTCACCATAGTCTCCTGGGCATGGTTGGATGTCGGTACCCTTCCTAACTTGCATACATGTGATTGGGTGGTAATTAGTTTAATTCTGTTGTTTGCCATAGTCTTTGGGTATGGTTTGGTGATGGAATCCATTCTAATTCATACACCTTTCATCTCTTTGAAAACTAGATCAACGGCAGTTCAGTAATTTTCATGATTTTTGATGCAAGCATAAGTTCTCCCTGATCTCTACAAGTGGATCCTCTGAATCCCTAATTCCCTTCTCCTGATTTCTCTTAATTTTATATAATTATTTTACAATTATTTCTCAAATTACATTCAGTTTAGAATTCATCTTAGCCTAATTCTAGTTCTATTTAATTTTAGATAACGTACAAGTTCCAGTCCCTTGAGATTCGACCTCGGTCTTACCGAGTTATTACTACATCACAACCCTGCACTTGGGAGTGAACAATGCTTGCCGTACCTATTTTGATCACAGCTGCAATTTTGCGACGTGGCCCATCAGGTTTTGGTAACTTCCTGTTTATGCTTTCCACGCAGCACACGTACGTGTACTGCAAATGTGGGAGATCTGACTAAGTTCATCAAGTGGGGTTGACTGCGAATTGCCCATATTCGCATGTGCCAAATGGAAAACGTGCGTGGACGGCCAGAAATAACATAACATTGTGGCACACTATATTGCAGTTTGAATCACGGTCCACGTGTCCGGATTGAGACGAAGAAGTTTGGCCCACATATCATCACGAATCGCCAACTTGAAATTTGGTCATCCGTATTGGGGTTCATTGGCTGAGTCACTGTCTACGTTCGCAAATTGATCCTTGCCGTACATCATAATAATTGGTGCAGTTGTTGTTACATGGGCCATCCATGGTGGGGCCCACCTCATAGACGGCAGACAGTTGGGCGTGCACCGCTTATAACCCTCGATCTTTTCAATGGTGTGCCGTTGTTGCCGTAATGGTTCAACAACATTGAGACCCACAATGCAGATGGTTGAGTTGCCATAATGACCAGGAGGCGGATTAACTACTGACTGGTCGAGTAGCCAGGCTCGCTGCTGAAGTGACGTCACCATGTTCTATGGGACCCACCATGATGTATGTGTTGTATCCACACCTTTCATCCATTTGGAGAGATCATTTTAAGTAATGAGGCAAAGAACGTGTCAGATCCAAAACTCGAGTGGACTCCACCACAGAAAACAGTGGAGAGAATGATGTCCACCATTAAAATTTTCTAATGGCCACAAAAGTTTTTATTTTTGATCAAGCTGAAATTTGTTTTTTCCCTTCTTTCATGTCTGTCTTAACTCATAAAAAGGTTGGATCTCAGGTAAACATCATAGTGGACGTTAGGAAGGTTTCAACGGTGGGTGTCACTCTCCCCACTGTTTTCTGTGGTGGAGTCCACTCCAGATTCGTATCCGACACATTCTTTTTCTCATCCCTTAAAATGATCTCTAAAAATGGATGGACGGTATAGATACAACACATACAACATGGCAGACCCATAGAACTTGGTAACGTCACTTCAGTAGCCAGTTGGCTGCTCAACCTGGGAGGGGCGTGTTGCACGTTCAACCCTAATAGGTAACGAGTGTGAGATGAAAGAGTCACATGCAACACGCAGCACAAATTCAAGAGGATAATCTGACCCATTAAACGCTTGGGTCAGGTTTGAGTTAAAGGAACGGTTTGGCCAGAACTCTTGGCCCGTCTAGTAAACAGCTTGGGCTTGGGCTGATATATACCCAACCAGATTTGGGCTGGTGTACAGGTACATTGGCCAGGCCTGAGCCTAAATAAAAAGCTACCCCCAGATATTTTGTAGTGCTTTGTAGTGCCCACCTAAATGCCTTATAGTTAGTTTTTTCTTATAAAAAAATTATAGGTGATGTGCTCCTAACTTTCGGTAGAAAGAAAGGCCTAAGTCTTAAATTCAGGCCCTTTTAAGAACCGGCCCAGGCTCAATTCATATATACAAGCCTATTCATATTTTTCAATGGTATTTTAGTAAACATCCTATTAATTAATTAATGTATACGTACATGTATACCATCCTTCCCTATCACATTCCAGAATGTAGCCAAAATCATTAATTGCAAACCTATGTTTTTGGCTATTTTATTAAAGTCAATTTATACTCTCTTGTTACTTATTAAAGGATATGTTTGGTTGCACCAATTATCATGAAATTTCATGTTAGTTTGACCGATTAATCAGGAATTGGGAAACGTTCTGGCACAAGATGAGTACCGTTGTCATCAGCCTTTCTGGTCAGATCTTTGTTGGGGAACAGAGTTTGGGGAGCTCCTGGCTGAGGTTAGAAACCCAGCGAAAAACTCCTCAATTTCAAGGGAGATTCCCTCTTCTTATACTATAACCTACCCTTCATCTCGTTGCAGTTCCCGAATCGTAATATCATGAAATTTTATTATATTAAAAACTTCTGGTTTCCAAAGCTTTCTCTATAACAAGTGGATTAAATTATATTAGAACTTCTGATTTCCAAAGGGAAAACATTTGCCTACTACGCAGTGGGCAATTAGTGGATGACTGAATCAGAAGACAAAATCCTTACTGGAATTTATAATTATTTGTTGGAAAATATGTTGGAAATATTGAAAATAAAAATAAAATAAAATAAATTATTTTTTGTTTAATAAGATTGAATCATTTAAAATTTACGCTGTTTTAACCCCCTTTTCAATTGTTGATGGGTCACAAGTAAATTGCTTTCATGATGAGACAAGCTTATCTGAATCCTGAGTACAACAATCACGAACGGTCTAGTTTATATAAACACCAGGGAGTGGACCATTGCTAGGTCGACATCAATGGTTCAGAATGTTTAAAAAATGTTTTTAACCATTGATCATTAATTTGAGTTGTTTCTGGCTGTTGGATCGAAAGATTTGACCGTTGGATTATCATAACCCGTTCGTTTTTAGACTATTGTGGCTTTCAAGGCTATTAGCCATTTAAAAAAGTGGCTGACCATTTTAGATTAATAATTCGACTATTCTCAGTAAGCGACCACTTTGTAACACGTACGAAGTGCAAAGTGCGCCATCTAGTACTGCTACAACAACATTGTCCATGCCCGAGCCTGAGTGCGCCCATGCATACGTGCTAGAATATGCAACCCGAGCCCCTCAATCTCCAAAACTCTAAGTAAGAATACTACACACTATATATAAACCACAAGTTTTCTCTTCTCATTTCTGATATGTGACAAAAACATACACCGTACTTTTCATTTGAAATTTTTCAAAAAGTATTTTGACGGCAAAACGAAAATTCTAAAAATTTTCAAAAACCAACTTTCAACAATATTCAGACAATCCAACATTGGCATGATGAATATCTATTGTCGCTCCAACAATTGGATAATTTAATTAAGGGAAGTCACTTTTACAATTTTTAGTGTCCTAAGTATCAGGCATAATGCTGGACGAGAGTCTAAAAGAAACACCAATGGTAGACTACACCATCAATGACTCTAAGTGAGCCATACCATAGGAAAAAATGTAAAATCACTCCTAAAAACCTTAACCACATGGGTTTGGCCTACTCCGTTTTGGGTCAGGCTCACTTTTATAGTCTGCTTCCATCATAGTCTGATTTTCGAGTATGCCTCTGACGCAGGGATGAACGTGATGAGGTCGATCACCGTCTTCCTCAAGGATAACTACTCCGAATCCACGGAGCTTCTCTGGACTCCTCACAGAGACTTCTCGAATCCACGAGGAAAGAAAGCAGGAAAATAGGAATAAATTCTAATAAAATTCAAAATTAATTGATGAATCTCTAAAAACGAGTTTATACCCCTTTAAATAAGGGAACCAAGCAATAGAAAAGAAATCAGACTCAAACTACAACTAAAACTCCTAGAATCCGCAACTTACTATAAATAGTAAACTAACTATTTATAGACGGTCGTGATGTCTACTAGTGCGCAAGGTTTTCAACCAAAAATAGTAAGTGTCCTATTTGGCTTCACCAAACCGTTCCCCTAATTATCCTAAGCACTTTTCATGTTGTACACAACTCCTAAAGCCCAACGGATGAAGAGCTATAAGCAAACTAAAACTTACTATAAATAGTAAAAACGAAATTAAAACGGAAAAATGACTATCGATCAGAGGGTTTCTCCCAAATTCGGGCTGCGCAACCCGGCATAGCAGGGTTGGTTGGCTAAAGTATCTCGTTCTACCCCAATATCATATATTCTGCGTCGGATAACTCATTCCGGATTGCGAGATACGCCCGATCTAAGGTCTGATGGTCCGGATCACTTCTGTCGCCGACCGTGCCTTTTCTGATCCATCTTGGCCATGAAATTGTCCGCGACATGCTCTACATCAGCCTCCATCATGGTGATGGGCACTCAATGGGGGTGGATGGAATGTACACTTCAGGTTGGGCTCCCCCCCACACAATCCTACGGTTGGCATCCACCATCGAGTTGTGGATCGAGATGATTTTTCAAGCCAGTATGTAGCAACGAGATGTGCACTTGATGGACACAGTAGTCACACACGTAGTGGCTGCATAGACAGCAACGGTTGCATCCACCACACAACGAGTGCCATCAACATGGTTAAGAGACTCGACTGCTTGGAGTGAGTCAATTGGTTCTGAGTGAACTTGCGACTCACCCAAGCTAGGGTTGTATCAGTACAAATTTCTCAAGACATGGGTGACTTGTGGTGTTAAACCAGTGAGCTCCAACTGAGTCCAAGTCTACTCGAACCTTAAAACTATCGTTATGATAGGGTCTAAGACTTGTTAAGCCCATGTGAAAGAGGGGAAGGGCATTCTCTTATAAACATGATTAAATGCAAAAATCATATGGGTCTCATTATCTCCCAATCTCACTGTTGTCTGTTTTTTCTTATGAGCATCTCAAGGCTATCTAGGTTTTACAGACTGTCACTGTCATCTTCATCGGTAATCTCTCTACTCTTTTTTCTTTTCCTTTCTTTTTTATATTTTTAAATTTTTTTTTTTCCAATTGTTCTTCATTTATATTCATATTAATAAAATTATCATCAAGCCATTTTTTAAAATTGTTTTATCTTTATTACTTCGTGATGATCACAACCAAACTATTACCGTTGTAATTAGAAAAGTCATTATTTTTAAGATAAAAAGAATCTATTCGAAGAACTAACAATCCCTTTCATAAATCATTTGATCATCTTACTAATCAGTTGCTAAATAGATGGGCAATCTTCACTGATCTAGTCTTAATCGTTCTACCTTGACGCTTGAGATCACAAAACGTTTAGTTTTTTTGAATCGAATATGAATATGGTATTTCCGACACTTATACACTTACATACGTTTAACTAAAATTGGGTCATTCGTTACACCTATGGCCATGCGTTAGAATTGAATAGCAGCACCTATTTTCTGGCACGTCAAATGGTTAAAGCTACTAGGTTGCCATAAACATTTATTTTTCATCGGTTGGCCAATACTATTTTCTAGCATGCCAGTGGGATTCAATGTGATTTAATAGGAGAGTATAATTGTGGGATTGTCCAATTGATGTGACTCTCGACCATTTATGTCATGTCCTGTAATTCAGAGACAAAGTGTGCATCATTAGACCCGAGTTATAATCCACGATTCGTACACCAAGTGTACATAATTGTACTCATCATTCATTTATTTGGAAGCACAATTTAATGTATTCTAAGTTTCCACCGAATTAACATCCATAAACTCACACAATCATATGATTTTTCTTTTCAAATTCATCACATTCACAATGATATAAATTAAATTCCAAAATCCAATTATGTCCACCCATTTGGAACTTTATTCAACTAGACTATCAATACCGTTAAACAAAATCATAATTGTAATAATTTCAAATGAAATATAAACATCATTAATTATAAAGAATGGAAACAAATTCTCTTGTCAATTAATTGCACGAACAAATCATCCATCCAATGCAACAATTAATCTTCTGTCACATACAACCATTGGTCATGTGTTTCATCCACTAATCAGGCCTCATTATTTGACATTGTTCACTTTTGTACAATTCTTAATTCATAACATTAGTTGGTTACTCTAGTGAGTGAACCTATCATGATCTATACACAACATAATATAATATGGCATAAGCGACGACTAATAATATATATGCAAGTATGAGTAATATGTATGGAAAGATGTCATAGAATGCATGCTAAGTGTGATGATCGGCCACTTTCTTGGGTTGGATATCCGTCAACTCGCATTTGCACTTGGCAGATTTCTCCCATAGGTAGGCATGGGCAAGGCCTGTATTTATTCCATGAGTAGGCTTCCACTAACATGAGCATATAGCAACGAATCTACCAAGAGATCATCCAGGGAGATCCCTCAAGAACCCAGGTACGAGGAGTCATCTAGAACGTACCTCTAAGAATCAGTTTAGGAACGCTATAGATGCATATGTACGTTATGCATGTTCAATGTCTATGTCCTGTCATATGTAATAAATATATATCTCCTTATATGAGATGGAACAATGAATTCATGATTGTAATGTTTTGCTTGTCCACATATTCAATTTAAGTTCATAATTATTTAGAACATGAATCACATAATAAAAATCATCTTAACAAATTATCACAGCAACATAATTATTATATCAAGCATGACAATTATAATAATCATAATAGTTCTAACAATCATATCATCTATATTAACCATATAAGAATGAGATATGTTGAGATTCACTCACCTATTCTTGGTAGATTTATACCCACAAAATAATACTTGTATGCTTTGGAATCTAGAATTCAAATCCCTACAAAAGAGTTTAATGAGCCACAAATTTAATTAACTATTCCATCTAGTGGGGTCCACCTTTGATCAACTCAAGATGACCCACTAGTCTTATTAATCAATTAACTCAATTTGAAATTCAATAGAAGACTATTGATTAAAGCAATCGATCGATCAAGCCAACTCGAAGGCCCTCGATTGATCCTTCGATTAATCAACCATGAACTGATATAATTTGAATTTCAACATGTTAAGTTTTTGGATACTTTTGGTCATATTCGATCGATTGAGCCTACCCATCGATTGATCAAAATATGTTAGATTTAATTTCTTTTGGTCGCTAGATAAAATTTTCTACCCTCGATCGTTCAAGATCACTCGATGGAACCCTTAATCGATCGAAAATGAACTTCGATCAATTGGTTTATAATATGAATTTTCGACTTGCATTGCTCGACAAAAATCAACCCGTTTGATCAATTGATCATCGACCAAAGTCAAATTCAAATTATCGTGGTCTACAATTATTGGTTGAAACTGTTTTACAATATAGTCTATCATCATCTATACTATTCATAGATCGTTGTGGGGAATTCACTGGTCAGATTATTACTAGGATTTGAGACCCTAGCATGATTTGGCATTTAGAAATATTTTATTCGAATTTATCTAGCCTAACATGGTTGGATTGTTAAAAGCCGATCTCTACGATACTAGTTCTGCACAAAGCTTTCTCCCTTTTCTTTTAGACCTCTTCACATGTCAAAACGATAGACATAAGGTTGATCCACTTCGTTCATTATTTAGATTTAGGTTAAAATATTGCAATGTCAAGAGTCAAACTTCTAACCTTTCCTTCCATGAGACTTTTTCTACAAATTGAGCAAAGTGTTTGGCGTTTTATTATTAATCACACATTACATTAAACTGATAATTCTAATTAGTCTAAGTCTTATATGGTTCAAAAATTTAAGGTCATTACAACTTGCCTCTAACTTGAATAGCAACATGTATTTTGGCATGTCGGGTGGAACTTAGACTTATTAGATTGCCATAAACATTTACTTTTCACCGGTCGGCCAACATTATTTTCTAGCATACCAGTGGAATTCAGTGTGTTAAATCAGTGTGATTTAATAGGAGAGATATTATCCGTAGGATTGTCCAGTCGGTGTGAAACTCAACCATTTTGCCATGCATGAAGCAGGTTTATCCGATGATCATCCTCACCGCTTGCCGTTTGTTGATATTGAGTTAGGATTTCCTGTTGAGTGTGAACTTCCATGATTGGCCATCTATGACTGGACCCAATAGATGGATTATCTATATCCACCTCTATGGTGTAAGGCGATAAATGCCACATCTTGATCCATTGCAATGTATCTGACTAGCCTCTTAAAGGTTACGTTTACATGTTGCATTTATGTACTGCCTCGGTTGCCCGTGCACTCTACGTACTGAAAGACGATCCTCCTAATTTCCAAACTCTCTCTCAACCTTAGGGGTGACAATGGGCCTAAGGCTGTCAACCGGCTGGGCCAATCTCTGTTCAAGCTCAAATCACAAAGTTAAACCTGGGCCAAGACAGAGGACCGAGGCCAGGCCGTGATGATTATGCATGGCCCGAGCACCGGTCTAGCACGAGCTCCAACCTGCCCACTCTATTGTATACAAGATTTATTTTGTTTTGTTTTGTTTGGGATCCCTAATCATGTATGAAATTAAAATTTAAAAAAAAAAAAAAGAAAAAAAAGAAGAAGAAGAAGCCATTGGAACCTTTGATGGGCAAGGCCGGGCCAGGTTTGGGCTGGGCTGACGGGCTCTTAGATGCAGCTTACATTTTAGAACTGGCTACAGGTCTCGGCCCTGGTGTTTCAGCCTAATTCCTGCCTGAAGTGGACCAAGCCTAAAAGCCTGTCGGGCCAGACCAGCCAATTGACAAGCCTAGTCTAGGTTTGTAGTCATGCTAGCCGATAACGAAAAAAGGGAAATTATTAAGGGTTTAAAGGAGATTAGGATGACTTCCATCGGATGAATGTCTCTGGTCATGGATTCCTAACTCTTGAGAGTGCCTTAAACTGAACATGAATTGCTCACAAGCATCTTAAAATTATCTATTCCTTTTGATAATGGTGGTTTACTTGAAGATTGGGGTGGGTTAACAGGCCGGTTGGAGCCACACATCATTAGCCTGGTCCCAGCCCAGCCCCAACATTAAGCCTCACCCCAGACCAAGTATAGAGCCCAAGCCCTGGCCCAACAGGGTCCACCATTGCCGCCCCTATTGACCCTAAGCAGTGCCCCACGCATGTGTGGCGGAAATTGCAGTCCTCTCGCTGCAAGTAACTCCTAACAGTAATCCACTAGGGCTGTCAATGGGTCCGGCCTGGGGTTGCCTTTGGCCCAGATTTTCAACTGTTTGGGCTGGGCCCAATGGACCTGGCCTATTCAAATTTTGATTTTGCATCGCCCAAGCTTAGCCCATTACGACAATCCTATAATCTACTGTCCAAAGAAGAAGACTACAATAATGTATACACTGTAATAGGATAATATTAACTTTCAATTCATTGCCTACAAATAGACTTCTAAGAAGAGATCCACATTCAACTAAGAAGTCATGAGGTTGGGGGCGAGGATCTTTCAACTTGCATGATTTTAGGGACACGGTGTAACCAGGTGGGATGAAACAGATTACATGTAGACCACCGATACATGGGCTTCACTTATCAGAATTCAACACTCAAATCGTATAATTGGGGGAAGAAGATTGCCTTGGTGACTGAATCACCAAGATATCCTTGGTCCCAAGGTGGCGGGATATGTTTGGGCCATGTGACACCATGAGAGATGAGGCCTTTCAAACATGCTTTCCGTGGGTCATATCTCTGACAGCAGCATATGGCACAATTAAATTTTACCATGTCTTGTTGCCAAGTATACTCAATCACATGCAATTTGATTCCCCCCTTGGTCTTACCCATATGAATTTGTAATATAATATTAGGCTTGGACGAAATACTATGGTATGCTTAAAAGAAGCTAGAATAAGTGCCCCCATAAAGTAGGCCACTATTGAAATTAGCTATGGAGCATGGTGAAATGTTACAATTCCAAGGGTTTCATAAGCAAACTTTATGCATCCTATCAATCCTCGGACTATTGATGTAATTGATTAGGTTCTTAACCATTGGTATAAGAGCCTATACCAATTGTAAAGGGTGATGTGTGGAAATGGCAACATTAATTATAATGAAAGCCAAATATGAAAAAGATTACTTGGATAACTAAAGTAGACCATCGTGAAATGTTACAATCTCAAGGGTTTAATATTCTAAATGTAGAATATTTAGCCTTTTAGTGTTGAATGAAAATTGTTGTTACATTTTCTTAGGGGTGTTTTGATATATGACACCTTCCCTTTTATTTCTCTTGTTACCATTGTCAGATTTATATGATTGGTGAGAAACAACCTACAGTAGTGATGGTTAATATAGTAGTGGGATACTCTATAAGCAGTTCAAATCTTGCATGCATGTGCCGACTTAGTTCCTATGAGAAGTGAAATACCATCTAACAATCCAAATCATCTAAGACTACTGCCATCATTGCCTTCATATCTGGATATTACTTCCATATCACGTGTTCGACAAGGCCCTGGTCCACCACGTTATGTATTCAACAAGCTCAAATCTCGACAATAATAGACCCATTTAAGGAAAAAAAAATGTCGTTTCAACTTTACAAGTCACTTTTTGTGGTCATTGGTTGATTATGACTGGCTTACGTTTATTATGACAGGCATGGAGCAGAAGTTTTTTTTTTTTAAAAAGTTTTATATACAATAAGAAAGATAAGAGATATGGCTGTAGGGTTTTTTAACTTTTGCGTAAATAATAAAAAATAAATAATTATTATTCACATTTGCAATTACATTAGCTTTCGCCATGTGAGGTTGATAACACCTCTTTTAATCTAACTCCATCACCATCTTCCTCAAGGACAACTACTCTGAGTCCATGGAGCTTCTTGGACCCCTCACAGGGACTTCTCGAATCCACGAGAAAAGAAAACAAAAAAATAAAAATAAATTCAAATTTTAATTGATTAATGAAATAAACGACTTTACAACCCTTTAAATAAAGATATCAATCAATGAGAGAAAAATCAGAAGCAAACTATAACTAAAACTCCTTAAAATTCATAACTTATTATAAATAGTAAATTTATTTTTATATGAAATGTCTCTTATAGCTTAACCACGTTATTCTCCTAATTATTCTAAGCACTTTTCATGTTGAACACAACTCCTAAAGCCCAATGGATGAAGAGTTATAATCAAACTAAAAATTACTATCTATAATAAAAACGGAATTCGACCGTCGATATGATAGAATCTCACAAATTTGGCATGGGTAAGCTGGAATAACCAGGTTGGTTGGATAAAGTAGCTCATCCTACTCCAAAATCATATATGATACGTCGAACAACTCATTCCAGTTTGCGAGATATGTCTATTTTAAGGTTCTGATGGTCTTGCCGACTCGATCAGGCCTTCTCTGTTCCATCTTGAGCATGAAAGTGTTCGGGACTTGCTCTACATCAAGCCCACATGATGCATGTGACTTATTCATGCCGTTCATCCCTTCTGCTAGCTTATTTTAGTGCATGATCCAAAATATGAGATATATCTAAAGATTAAGCGGACCGCACCATGAAATAATGAGAATTAAACACTTATTATTGAAAACTTTTTGGGGCTCCCATAAATTTTGGATTAAGATAATATCTGTGTTTCCCTTTTTATCCATGTCTCTATGACCTCATGAATAAACTAGATGACAAACAAATATTAATGTGAGCCCCAAGAAAGTTAGCCTTCAACTGTGTAAGTCTTTAGAACCATTATTTCATATAATCTATTCCACTTGATATTTGAATCTGCCATATTTTTTGGTTCATGCCTTAAAATATTTGTGTAAAAATAATAAATGTCATGGATAAGTCACATACATATACATCGGGATGGGGCTGACAAATTTTAGGAAGCCCTTTTTCGACTGATTTTGGATGGGGAAGCAAAGCTATAAGTAATAATATCTTATTTGTTATGCACCAAGGAATCTAAAATCCAACACTCCTTGTCTCAAGATGAAAGTGTTAATACGGGGTGAAATGTTGTTTCATCTGCATGCAGAAGTTATCCAAGTGGGCGTAACAGCTTTCACATGCCGAATATGTACACAAATCATCTCTGACAGGTGTGATGCATGCCAATGATATGCGGCCACGTCAGAGGTAACTTGGACAACATCTAATCCACTCCTTTTTTTCAACTGTCGTTTTATTATCTGTTTTACAAGTGGATTAGGTAACACTAAGGTCAGGGTGTAACCCTAATAACCCTGACATGGTGTTATTTCACTTGCATACAAAAGCAGTTAAGAGTAGTCCATTAACTTTCATAGGTCAAGAAGGATTCACATTAGAGGTAACAAATTACACCTTAGTCAGTCAGTGTTACCCAGATAACATTATTTTATTATCTGTTTTGTGGAAGTGGATTAGATAACACTAAGTTCCGGGTGCTACCTCAATAACCCTGATGTGGCATTATTTCACTGGCATACAAAAGCAGTCAAAAGTGTTCCATCGACTTTCACAGGTCAAGGATCGGCCACGTTGGAGGTAACAACTTACAACTTAGTTGGTATCACCCGGATAAAACCAAACCCACTCTCAGATATTTGAAGGTGCATGGACAAGTGGGCTCCCGACACAAACTGACTTATGTCTTGTATCGCCTGGCCCACTAATTTAATGGCTCCATGGACTTTGCGTACAAGACACCGCTTTCGGTTTCAATAATCAGCCACCTAAAGTCCTCTTCAATTATTGCAATTGTTACTATCCATTTGGACGCCGATAGGGGAGATATCACCACTAGCGGTCGTGGTCGTGTGTCGATGTGTCAGGCGCTATGGGCCCAACGTGATGTGTATGCCATGCCGTCCATCCATTTACCCAACTAAATGAGTATGAATCCAAAATTGAAGCGCGTGGATTAGGTAGCCTTTTTGAAGCTCGGGACAGGCGAAAGCTCCGGGGGCAACTGAGCGGCCACCGTGATGTATGAATTTTATCCACACCGTCCATACAATTTTTCATATAATTCTAGAGTTTTATTCCAAAATAATGACGATCCAAGTCTCAAATGGGCCATACGGTGGGTGTTAAATTCCGACCGTTGCAAATTTCTTTGGGACCACAGAAGTTTTGGATCAAGAAGGTATTTGTTCTTTCACTTCATCCAGTCACATATGACCATCAACAGGTTGGATGGAAATTAAAGGACACGGTGGACCTTAAGAAGGTTTCAATGGTGGCTTTCCTTGGCACAGCTGCTTTTTGAGGTGTGGTCCACTCGAGACTTGGATCTTTCTTAAATTTTTTTCAGTACTTTAAAATAATATAAAAAAATGGATGAACGGTGTGGATAAAGTCATAAATTACAGTGACCTTTCGGTGGACCTCGGAGCCTCCACCTGTCCAGAGATCCCAACAGGCGGGGCGGTGCCTAATCCGCGGCCAAAAATAAATGAGATGTGATGCTTGCGTAGACAACACCACCGGAAACAATGGTAATTTAATGCCATTCCGTCCATTCATTTCCCCACTAATGAATGGGATGTGAAGCTTGAGTTGACAACACTAATGCCCACCATAAAAAACTTGCTGCGGCTACAAAAGCTGTGGATAACACTGTTATTTGTGTTTTAATTCATCCAAGCTTAGGTGGCCCCATGGACAGGCTGGGTGACAAATAAACATTAGAATTGTTACGGTATTTTTATGGATAGCTTTTCTAAGGTGGATCTTCCTCCACCTGCACAATCAACAATGTGAAGGTGACCTTGGCTAGAGCCGGGGAACCTCCGATGCTTAATTTAGTCGTCTGATCAGTAGCAAAGGGCTTATCTCAGTTCAGTACAGCGTTCCTTCTTCCGTCCCAAGCTTGGAGATTTATACAGTTTGTCAATCCTTATCTTCAGAGGATTCTCCTCCTAATTATTCGGAGACTTACTCCTTTCCACAGATTGCTCTCAATCCCGAGAATCTCGGGATTCACTATCTGTATTCCTGAATTTCCGTAGAGTAGTATCTGTTCTCGTTCGACCACTCGCTGTCTCGTCCAGGTCGTTACCGACTCTGGGAGAGTCTCGGTCAGGTCGTTACCGACTTGGGGAGAGTCTCGACCGACGCAGGAGGGTGGGTTCTTGGCATTTTCACGGAAGGAACAATCTCGATGTTTATCTGTCATTCCTTGTTCCGTGATCGATAGAACCAACTCGTTGAGTTGATCTTGTTCTATCGGCTAAGTAGCTTGAACATGCTCGGCCTTTAGTGGGCTTTTGCAGACGAGGTCATCACTCTGACAGAGTGACTTTAATCGTCCCTTGCTTATGCCTCCTGACCTATCTTCTGTTCCGTCGGTGTTGTCTCGGACTCTTCAGGCAGTGTCAGCAGAGCCGACCTACTTAAATCCGAGTCTCCGAACTCAACACATTTTTTCCCAACAGTGAGCCCCCCTTACTCCTTGTGTCGTCCGCGGCATCAAGGAGTACGATTTTCTCGGTCGGTTCGTATTAGCATCCGAGATAATGATGATGCGTTTAATGCTCTTTGAGTCGTCTCTAGCGTATGATGTTGTGCCTCCCAAGGCCGCACGTGCGACCAGCCGTCGATTCGTTTTGTCCGCGTATGAAATGCGGACGCGTGGCCACGAAGTTACCGCAGTTAGCCAGCGTTCGCCACGCGTCGAATGGGGGGAGCCGAGGCGAACGACGATTCGCTTTTACCATAAATGCCTTGCCACGTGGCACAGCCATAAAAGGGCTGGGCGGGAGGACTGTGCGAATTTTATTTTCGCTATTCTTCCTCCCGCCTGTGTCCGCTTTCGAGTTCCTTTTTGCTTCTTCTCCTCTTCCTCCTCCGCTGTCGCTTCTTTCTCCGTCAATCTTCCCTTGCACTCGCCGTCGGTTTCTTAGTGAGTCCTTTCCTCCTTCTTTTATAAGCTTTAATGGCCGCGCGCTGCTCTCAAAGCCCCCGGGAGGAGATGTCCGGAGATGAGGGTGCGTCCCAACACCTTTGGGACGTTACGGAACCACCCTCACTGTTGACGGAGTTTGCCGTCAGTGCTGACGCTGCATTCCGGCTTGTCAGAGAAACCGGCAACTCATCGGCTGGGCGTCCTACCTAGGCCGGTCCATCCAGCGGTGGGATGTCTCTGGTGACTCGTCCAGGGAGACCTAACCCTTGGGTGGATCAGCTGGAGGATGAGGATGGAGAGGACGAATTAGTTACGGGCGAAGGGGCGGCCATTTTAGGCCCTGTAAACCAAACTACGGAAGCCTCTGAGTCGTCTTCAAAGGGGGAAGAAGACGAACCTAGCGGTCTCGTCGCCTCCATTCTAACTGAATCCGACTTAAACCGGATCAGGGCTGGATATCATGTCCCTGACTCGGTCGTCCTCCGTCTCCCTCGTTCGGATGATTTGCCCGACCATCCCCCTATAGGGATGGTCGCAATTTTCCAAGTCACGATGCAGTGCGGCCTGCATTTGCCACTCCAACCCATTGCTCGTGACTTCCTGTCCCGAGTCAAAATAGCTCCCGGTCAAATTGTTCCGAATGCGTGGAGGAATTTGTTCGAGTGTGCCGTACTCTGGTCTGAGTTAGAGCAACCCTCCCTCACAGTCGACGAGTTCCTCTACCTTTATCAAGTCAAACCAAATCCAAACTTCCCTGACCTCTACTTTCTAAAAGGGGGGTCTTTAATAACTGACCCACCCACTTCGAATAAGTTCTGAAAGGAAAGGTGGTTCTGGGCGTGCGGTCGGTGGGAGTCGGCCGACACGTGGCCGTACGAGCCTCAAGTATCTCGCACGTTCCGTAGAGCAGGTGACTCGGTGACTCGGCCCGATGGTCTTTCCTTTCTCTCCCTCTTTGTTTTTATACCATCTTCCGCTAATCTTGACTCCACAATGTCTTGCAGATATTTTGAAGAAGAGGGGAAAACTCGAGTCCGGGGCTCTGACTCGGATAAGGGAGCTGAGGAAGCTGAGCGCAAGGGAACGGTCTTGGAAGTTGCTACTGCAACCCGAGCGCCTCCATCTTGCAGGTCTAGATTCGTTCGTCTCAGGTAACTCGTCCTCCTTTGCTTCGTTCTTTCGGTTCCCTGTTCGCCTCCTCATTCTTTTTTATTCATCCTTGCAGACCTTCCCGAGGCTCGCCCCTTTCTGAGGCCTGCACCTGACAGCATGGCCGAGTCCCGTCCTGCCTTGAAGCCGCTTTCCAAAGTGAAGGCCCCCCAAGATCGGCTCTGTTGTCCGGGTCTCGGCCCTCGAAGCAGCAGAAGACTTCGGCCAAGGTTAAGGAAACGGTCGTTCCATCCGCTCCTGTACCTGCTGCCCCCCAAGTAGTCGTTCTCTTCGACCCTGACAAGAGGGCCGAGGAAGCGGAGCCAACTCCTCCGAGGACTCAGGCGGCTCTTGAGTCAGGACCTGTTGCAAAGGAGGTCCCGAGGCCGAGGGAGGTCCCGCGCGAGGAATCCCTGAGAAGGGAGATGACTCAACAGGAGTCCTCCCTCGCCAAGATCATCACAGGGATGATCCCTTGGGCGCTCGCCCACGGGGGCGAAAGAGACTTCGCCAATTATTATAATGCTCCGACTGCCCAGACCCTCGGACATACGACGAAGTTGTTTTTTGAGGTAAACTTCTCTTCAATCCTGTGTCGTCCCTGACTAAGTTTTACCGCATAGCTCACTGTTTCTTTATCGCAGCTGGCACCTTGCCTCGTAAAAGCAAGCTCGGAGCTGACTGCCGCCCAGAAACTCGCATCCGAGACGGAGATTGCGAGGAGGGTCGCTGCCGAGGCTGAGGGTCGCAGAGAGATCGCTGAGAGCCGGATTGGCATCATGACCGGTGATCTATCGATCGCTCGGAAGGCAGCCGAGGATGCCCGTGCAGCTCTTGAAGGAGTTAAAGCCGATAATGCTCGCCTGACTTTGCTTCTTCAGGAGGCTGAGGAGAGGCAGCGGCACCTTCTTCGAGTTCACAGCGGGTACGAGAGTACTCTTGCTCACGCGAAGGCCGAGGCCGTCGGCCTCATTCAGGAAGCCCAAGAAGAAGTGCGCCGAGTCAAAGAGGAACGAGAGCGAGCCATATACGCCTTCCTCGAATCTTCCGAGTTTGAAGAGGAGAGGGACCGCCTTTATCAAGGCGGTTACAAGGCCTGCGTCTTGGAGATGAGGGCGGCCTTCCCCGATCTCGACCTCTCCGCCTTCGAAGTTGACAGTCCGTCTATCGAGGCTGCTGAGGGCGAAGCCACCGAAGGAGATGCTGCTGCTGGCGAAGCTGGTCCTTCGGGTGCCATATAGGGGATGAATTCCGACCGAATGGGGCAGTCGGATATTGTACTTTCTTTTGTTGTTTTATTTTTTTTTGTTAGTAACCCGACATTGGGTTTTTTTTTTTGGTAACCCGACATTGGGTACTTGGACGAAATAGAACTTTTCATTGAGTCGACTTCAATTACAGTACTTTCTATTCTATCTTACGGGTAATAAATCTTGAGATGCTCGGTGTTCCAAGGGTGAGGCAACAGTTATCCATTTAGGTCTTCCAGCCGATAGGTTCCCGGGCGGATGGTGCCTGAGACGACGTAGGGACCTTCCCAATTGGGTCATAGTGTACCCGACCCAATTTCCTTGGTATTTGGGAAGGTCTTTCGGAGGACCATATCCCCGGCTCGGAATCGTCTGACTTTAACTCAGCGATTGTAAAATCGAGACACCTGTCTTTGTCGGGCCATCATTCTCAATCGAGCCCTTTCTCTTTTCTCTTCCAACGAATCAAGCTCGAATGAAAGGAGTTCGCCATTCTCTTGTCTATTGTACAAGTTGACTCGGGCCGAGCCAACGCCGATCTCAACTGGTGGGACTGCTTCCGCGCCGTAACATAGGGAAAAGGGAGTTTCTCCCATGGCAGTCCGTGCTGTGGTCCGATAGGCCCACAGTATATTCAGAAGTTATTCGGCCTATGCTCCCTTTGCTTCATCGAGCCTCGTTCGGAGGTGCCGCTTTATAATTTTGTTGACCGCCTCGACCTGTCCATTCGTCTGAGGATGGTGAGGCGAGGCGTATACGTTTCGAATCCCGAGATTGCTGCACATCTCTCGGAATTCTTTGTTATCGAACTGCCTTCCGTTGTCGGTAATGATAGTCCGAGGTATCCCGAACCGACAGAGGATATTCTTCCAAACGAAGCTTGTGATCCTTTACTCGGTGATTTTCGCCAATGGCTCTGCTTCAGCCCACTTCGTGAAGTAGTCCACTGCAACCACAGCGAATTTAGTCTGACCCTTCCCCAGTGAAAAGGGCCCGATGATGTCGATCCCCCACTATGCAAAGGGCCATGGTCCTGACATTGGAGTCAATTCCTCAGGGGGTTGTCTCGGGATTACTGCGAACCGCTGACACTTATCGCATTTTTGAACGAATCGTTTAGAATCGTGCTGTATAGTCGGCCAGTAATACCCCTGCCGCAACACTTTGTTGGCGAGCGAGCGTCCTCCTGAATGGTTTCCATATATCCCTTCGTGTATCTCCCGTAAGATATAATCGGCTTCTTGGGAGTCGACGCACCTTAGTAGAGGAGCATGAAAGCCTTTTTTGTATATAATCTCATTCAAGATGGTGTAGCGCAAGGCTCGAACCTTCAACCGCCGCGCCTCAGCGCGATCTTCTGGCAGTTTTCCATCGTTGAGATAGCGGACGAGTGGGTCAAACCAAGCAGTCGTTGAGTTGATAGGAAATAGGGCCAAGACTATCGGCTCATCTACACTCGGTTTAGGGACGTATTCAATCAGAACCGACTGAGGTATGTCTTCCTCGTCAGCTGAGGCGAGCTTTGCTAACAAGTCGGCTTTGGCGTTGTCGGTCATGGGTATTCGAATTACTTCACACTTCTGGAATCCACCGATCAATTCTTTAGCCTTTTCTATGTACGCCTTCAATTGTTCTTTTCGAGTTTGATAAACACCGGAAACCTGATTAACGACTAATTGCGAGTCACTAAAAACATTCAAATGAGTCGCACCTAGACTCGCGGTGAGTCTAAGGCCTAGTAATAAGGCTTCGTACTCTGCTGTATTGTTGGACGCCTGAAAGCCAAGTCTCAAGGCATACTGCATACAGGTTTGATCAGGAGTTTATAATACTACTCCTGCCCCGCTTGCCTTAGAATTGGATGAACCGTCGACAAATAGTTTCCAGGGTACAGACCAGAGAGAGGAAGAAGCTCCAGGTACAATAATTCCCTCCGAATCAGGTATATTGTATGATTAGGAGTCACTTCAACAAGGAAATTGACGATGGCCTGCCCTTTTATGGCTATCCTTGGCCTGTAATGTATGTCAAATTCGCTCAACTCGACTGCCCACTTTGTAAGTCGGCCGGAAGCCTCCGGCTTTTGGAGAATCTGGCGAAGTGGTAAGTCGGTCACAACGACAATGGTATGGGCCTGAAAGTATGGCCAGAGGCGTCGTGATGATACCACAAGAGTTAAGGCTACTTTCTCAAGCTGAGGATACCTCGTCTTAGCTGGTAGCAAGGCTTTACTAACGTAGTACAATGGCAGCTGCTTCCCTTGACTCTCTCGTATTAAGGCCGAACTGACTGTGGCATCAAATACGACCAGATATAATAGCAACGCCTCACATGGCTCGAGCTTAGACAGCAGCGTTGGGGATCCGAGGTAAGCTTTCAGATCTTGAAATGCCTTCTCACATTCATCCGTCCACTCCATTGTCTGTCGTCCCTTCAATTGGTTGAAGAACGGGAGACATTTGTCTGTGGCTCGGGACAGGAAACGATTAAGCGCGGCCAATCTTCCTGTCAACCTTTGAATGTCATTGATTATTTTAAGAGACTCCATTTCGAGTAAAGCTTTGATTTTCTCGGGATTCGCTTTGATTCCTCGCTGACTAACGAGGAAACCGAGGAATTTTCCCGAGCTTACGCCAAACGCGCACTTGCTAGGATTCAACTTCATTTTATATTTACGTAAAGTCAAGAACATAGGTCCGCCTCATGGTCGGCCGCTCGTTTACTTTTGACGAGCATATCGTCAATATAAACTTCCATCGTTCGGCCGATCTGCCGAGCGAACATTTTGTTCATTAACCTCTGATACGTTGCTCCAGCGTTCTTTAATCCAAATGGCATCACTCGGTAACAGTAAAGGCTTTTGTCAGTGACAAAGGCAGTTTTTGATTTATCATTCTCGTGCATTACAATTTGATTATAGCCTGAATAGGCATCCATAAAACTTAGCAATTCATGACCCGCAGTACTGTCTACAAGTTGATCAATGCGAGGAAGAGAAAAACTATCCTTGGGACAGGCTTTGTTTAAATCTGTATAGTCTATACAGACTCACCACTTCCCATTGGCTTTCTTTACGAGTACGACATTGGCTATCCATTCTGTATAGTATATCTCTTCGATGAATTTAGCTTTAAGGAGCTTGCCGACTTCCTCTTCAATGATAACGTACCTTTCCGGGCCGAGAGGACGACGCTTCTATCGGATCGGTTTATAAGTCGGGTCGATGTTGAGTCGGTGTGTTATAATCGAGGGATCGATCCCAGGCATGTCGTCGTGGCTCCAAGCGAAGATATCGGCATACCGTCGAAGCAAGGTGATCATTCGTTTCTTAAGAGGTGGACTCAGGAACGAGCCGATTTGGACTACCTTCGATACATCTGTCTCGGTTAACTGCTCCGAGACGAGTTCTTCCATCGGCTGCCCTCGTTCATGAGATCCGATACGGGGGTCCAGCGATTCAATCGTCGACACCTCAGTCGGAGCCTTGACTGTGGTGGCATAGTATTTTCGAGAATCTTGTTGATCTCCTTTCACAACTCCTACTTTCGACTCGGTCAGAAATTTCATAGAAAGGTGGTAGGTAGATACCACGGCTTGAAGGAGGCTTAGAGACGATCGGTCGAGTATGGCGTTATACACCGACGGTTGGTCTACGACCAGGAAGTCGACCATCGCAGTCATTTGATGGGGCGCGGTTCCAGCCATAAGTAGCAGTGAAACGATTCCCTCAGGAAGTACCTGTCCACCCGAGAACCCGATGAGTAGGGTTCGGACAGGTCGTAGTACCGACCGACATATGCTCATTTTGTCGAACGCTTGGGTGAACAAGACGTCCGCTGATGATCCTGTATCCACTAGTATCCGGAATACTTTCCTATTGGCGATGGTAAGGGTGACCACGAGTGTATCATCATGAGGATGATGAACGCCTCGAGCATCTTCCTCAGTGAACGAGATACAATATTTTTCTCGTTCTTCTCCTTGAGAAGCCGAGACAATAGAAGAACCTCGGACTCAGGGTGATTGAGGCTTCTAGCGTGGTTTCTTCGGGCGTTATTTGAGTCCCCACCGCCTTGGTGACCTCCAACAATCATTCGAATTTCTTCTTGGGGTCGCTCTTCACTCGGTCCTGCTGAAACGCTGGACCCTTCTATATGTTCTCTTAGTCGGCCTTCTTTTATTAGTCGCTCGATCTCGTCTTTCAAGTGATAGCAATCGCTTGTGTTGTAACCATGGTCACGATGATAGTGACAGTACTTGTTCTTATTCCGACGATCAGAATTCCCTCGGAGTTTTCGGGGCCAGTTGACGAAGCCTTCGCTCTTGATCTCCATTAATACTTGTTCATGAGATTTGTTTAGGGGGGTGTATGTAGAGAATCTTCTGTCTGGTCGCTTTCCTGGCCTACTGTCGTCTCGCGCTCGGTCTTCTTTTTACTTTTTTCCTCCGGCTGAGTCGGCTTCTTTCTTGGCCGACTCTTTATCCGATGGTTTTGTGTTCTGGATCTTCTCCCGTAGGAGTCGCGTCTCTTCCGCATCAACGTATTTGTCCGACCAAACCATAAACTCGCCCAGAGTATCGGGCAGATTCTTGTCCAGTGACGCCAAAAAAGGTTTATCTCTCACCCCTTGCATGAGAGCGTTGAGAGCTGTCTCCTCAGAATGCTTTCGAACCTGCAAAGACTTGAAGTTGAAGCGTTTAATGTAGTCTTTCAATAGCTCTCCTTCCCTCTGAACTATGTTGTTCAGATGTGCGGGCGGCTTTAATTTCTTCTTTCCGCCGATAAAATTACTGAGAAAGGCGTCACTGAGTTCGGCGAACGATTTAATCGACTTAGGTTTTAATTGCTTAAACCAAAGTCGAGCTACATCGGTCAGGGTTAGAGAGAAGGCTCGGCACATAACAGCATCTGAGGCGTCGTGCAACTCCATATAGGTTTTGAAGCATTCAAGATGCTCTGTCGGATCAGTTTTTCCGGAGAAAGGAGTTATCTGAGGTAAGCGGAACCTATCCGGCAACCGAGCCTGCATCACTTCATCCACAAATGGAGAAGCTTTTTCTTCAGATTTGGTCGGATTTGAGTTCCGACCGTGCTTTATATCTGCCATCTCCTTTTCCATCTTCTCCCTGACTTCATTCTTAAAGTCTTGTATATCAGCCATCCAGGGTTCAGCGCTCTCCGCCGTTTCTTCTGCTTCTAAAGGGAGCCGACTTCGTCTCCTCTGATCTATTCTATGTCTCATATCAGAGGGAGAAAAAATGGCCATTGCTGAACGGGCCGGCACTGGGTGACTCGATCCTCGGGGTTGACTCGGTTGTCAGGGCGACTGTGGCACAGCAGGCTGCGCTATAGAAGCTGGTGGGAGAACTTGTGCCGACTCATGACGCTGCGCCTGCTGGTTACACAGTTGTTCCACCATGTGTTTCATGGCCTCCATCTCGAAACGCATTTCTTGGACCTCGCGATCCAAGTGCGCGTTCGCTTGATTAGGCTGACTGGTAGTCGCAGGCGGTGCTGTCTGGGGAGCTCCCTGAGCTGTGCTAGCAGCGGCCTCCCCCGCTTCATCTGGATCCGTCCTTCTGGTTCTTGCCATTCAGAAAATTGGAGAAAACGGCTTTTTGTCCGGTTCCCACAGACGGCGCCAAACTGTTGCAGTATTTTTATGGGACGGCTTCCCTAAGGCGGACCTTCCTCCACCTGCACAATCAACAACGTCAAGGTGACCCTGGCTAGAGCCGGGGAACCTCCGATGCTTAAGTCAGTCGTCTGATCAGTAGCAAAGGGCTTATCTCAGTTCAGTACAGCGTTCCTTCTTCCGTCCTAAGCTTGGAGATTTATACAGTTTATCAATCCTCATCCTCAGAGGATTCTCCTCCTGATTATTCGGAGACTTACTCCTTTCCATAGATTGCTCTCAATCCCGAGAATCTCAGGATTCGCTACCTGTATTCCTGTATTTCCCAAGAGTAGTATCTGTTCTCGTTCCGCCACTCGCTGTCTCGTCTAGGTCGTTACCGACTCTCGGAGAGTCTCGGCCAGGTCGTGACTGACTCTGGGAGAGTCTCGGCCAGGTTGTTGCCGATTTGGGGAGAGTCTCGACCGACGTAGGAGGGTGGGTTCTTGGCCTTTCCACGGAAGGAACAATCTCAATGTTTATCTGTCATTCCTTGTTCCGTGACCGATAGAACCAACTCGTTGAGTCGATCTTGTTCTATCGGCTAAGTGGCTTGAACACGCTCGGCCTTTAGTGGGCTTTTGCAGACGAGGTCATCACTCTGACAGAGTGACTTTAATCGTCCCTTGCTTATGCCTCCTGGCCTATCCTCTGTTCCGTCGGTGTTGTCTCGAACTCTTCAGGCAGTGTCAGCAGAGCCGACCTACTTAAATCCGAGTCTCCGAACTCAACACATTTTTCCCCAACAAGAATTATCCCCACCTTTTTCGACGTTGACCTCCGAACTTAGAGAGTAAATATGTTTGGAAAATTAGTAGTCTCCGACGTTGACCTCCTAACGCGTACAGCCACAATCATGACTCCCATATCCTAGAGTATTCATACTCGGGATTTCCTGTTCGCAATTTCACCTTAAGCAAACATGTGGCGACGGTTAGGATTTCAAATTGTCAAGGTAATCATGAAGGGTCGCCACGTAAGCCCAGAAGGACAGCTAAGTGACGCTTCCACTGTTTGGAGCACACCACCCGATGTCAGAGCACGCGACTCGGCAGTGCTCAGTATGCTAAAACAGTGAAAAAAGGACGGTTGAAAATCATCTCAAATCACAATAAAGGACAGTTTTGAACCATCTCATGGGTTGTTCTATTTTGCTGCGTTGTATTACTTAAAGGACGGTCATGAACCGTCATTGCTAATGGACATTTAAATGACGGTTATGGACTGTCTGTAAAGAAGGACGGTCATGGACCGTCAATAAAGATAGATGTTAAAACGACGGTTATGGACCATCTATTACAAAGGACCGTTATGGACCGTCCTTAAAGATGGACAATAAAAGGACTGTTATGAGCAGTCTCTGATGTTACACGGTTGCACTTTAAAAAATGACGGTTACGGAATGTCTCTAAAGAAGGACGGTCATGGACCGTCATGAAAGATTAGACCTTAAAAGGACAGTTATGGACCGTCTCAGATTTGAATATTTTAGAAAAATATGGATGGCCTAAAGCCGTCAAAAAATTTCTTGCATTAAAAAAAATAGAAAAAAAAATTAGTAAAAATTTTCTTTTTGTGTCTTTCATCTAATAAAAAATATTCAACCAACAAAACATTATAATTCAGAATTATGAAGAATTGCAATAACTTCATTTGTTTTTTTTTTCCCAAAAAAGTGGGTACACTTTTTAAAAATAAAACTGATCATTAAAATAAAACTAATGTAAGCAAATAATGCAAAAAAGTGTTTCAATTCAAGTTAATAGAAAGAACAACAAAAATTAAAGCTTTGTAAAAAGGGGCATGTGTTAAAGGGATACATCCTTGATTCTCATGCATAAGAGTCTAATGATGATGAGAATAAGAATCGTAGCACAAGGGTCCATAAATATGGCAATGTTATCCTGCAAAGGAATAGGATAATATTAGATGTTAATGCACTTGATCAGATTGCACAAAGTTCTGATTAGAGTTACAGTTTAGTAAAGGTTTGTAGTTCCATGCATGAATGATAAGGAAGCTTAAAAGAACTAAAAAACTAAGCCATTTTCTTTTCCTTTGCAACAGATTATGTACAATCTTATTGAAACTAAGCAATGAATTAAAAGAGAGTTTAAAAAAATATAAAAACAACAATAGGTTAAGGTTAGGTTTAGGTTTAGGTTTTAAGTTTAGGTTAAGGTTAGGTTATAGGTTATAGGTTATAGGTTTAGGTTAGGTTATAGGTTATAAGTTTAGGTTATAGGTTTTGGTTTAGGTTAAGGTTATAGGTTTAGGTTAAGGTTTAGGTTTAGGTTATAGGTTATAGTATATAGGTTATAGTTTTAGGGAATTGAGAATAGGTTAAGGTTTAGGTTTAGGAAATCGGGTTTAGGTTCGATATCGGGTTTAGGTTTGGGTTTTCAAGTTTAGGTTTAAGTTTAAGTTAGGGAGTTGTGATTAGGTTTAGGTTTAGGGATTTGAGAATACAATTAGGTTTTAGGTTTAGTTTAGGAAATAGGTTTAGGTTTAGGTTATAAGTATAGGTTTAGGTTAAGGTTTAGGAAATTGAGTTTAGGTTATAGGTTATACGTTGTAGGTTTAGGTTTAGGTTATAGGTTTTGGGATTTGAGAATAGGTTTAGGTTATAAGTATAGGTTTAGGTTAATGTTGTAGATTATAAGTTTATGTTAATGGTGTAGGTTATAGGTTTAGGTTTAGGGATTTGAGAATACATTTAGGTTTTAGGTTTAGGTTTAGGTTGTAGGTTATAGGTTTAGGTTTAGGTTATAAGTGTAGGTTATAGGTTTAGGTTTAGGTTAGGTTATAGGTTAAGATTTAAGGAATTGAGTTTAAGTTATAGGTTATAGATTTATGTTATAGGTTATATATTATAGGTTAATGTTTAGGTTTAGGTTATAGGTTTAGGTTTAGGTTAAGGTTTAGGTTTAGGTTATAGGTTATAGGTTTTGGGATTTGAGAATAGGTTTAGGTTAATGTTGTAGGTTATAGGTTTAGGTTATAAGTTTATGTTATTGTTGTAGGTTATAGGTTTAGGTTTAAGTTTAGGGATTTGAGAATACATTTAGGTTTTAGGTTTAGGTTTTACATTTAGGTTAAGGTTATAGGTTTAGGTTATAAGTTAGGTTATAGATTTAGGTTTAGGGAATTGAGAATAGGTTAAGGTTTAGGTTTAGGTTTAGATTTTTAAGTTTAGGTTTAGGTTAAGGAGTTGTAATTAGGATTAGGTGTAGGTTTAGGTTTAGGAATTTGATAATACATTTAAGTTTTAGGTTTAGGTTAAGGTTATAGGTTTAGGTTTAGGTTTAGGTTTAGGTTTAGGTTATAGATTGTAGCTTTAGGGAATCGAGAATAGGTTAAGGTTTAGGTTTAGGAAATCAGGTTCGGGTTCGGGATCGGGTTTAGGTTTTAGGTTATAGGTTATAGGTTAAGGTTTAGGTTTAAGTTTAGGTTATAGGTTTAAGTTTGGGTTTAGGTTATAGGTTAAAGGTTTAGGTTTAGGTTATAAGTTTAGGGATTTGAGAATAGGTTTAGGTTATAGGTTTAGGTTTAGGTTAAGGTTATAGGTTATAGGTTTAGGTTAAGGTTAAGGTTATAAGTTTATGTTTAGGTTAGGTTATAGGTTTAGGTTTAGAAATTCAGGTATAGGTTCGGGTTCGGGTTATATGTTTAGGTTAAGGTGTAGGTTTAAGTTAAGCGAATTAAGTTTAGGTTATAGGTATAGGTTTAGGCTAAGGGTTTAGGGATTCAGATTTGAGTTCGGGATCAGGTTTAGGTTTGGGTTTTCAAGTTTAGGTTTAGATTAGGGAGTTAAGTGTTCACTTCCCAAGTGCAGGGTTGTGATGTAGTAATAACTTGGTAAGACCGAGGTCGAATCCCAAGGGACTGAAACTTGTACGTTATCTAAAATTAACTAGAACTAGAACTAGGCTAAGATGAAATCTAATCTGATTGAATTTGAAGGATAATGATGAAAATATTAATCTCAAATTTATAGAAATTAGAGAAAAGGAAACTAGGGATTCAGAGGATCCACTTGTAGAGATCAGGGAGAACTTATGCTTGCATCAAAAATCATGAAAATTACTGAACTGCCGTTGATCTAGTTTTCAAAGAGATGAAAGGTGTATTAATTAGAATGGATTCCATCACCAAACCATGCCCAAAAGACTATGGAAAACAACAGAATTAAACTAATTACCAACCCATCTCATGTATGAAGGTTAGGAAGGGTACCGACATCCAACCATGCCCAGGAGACTATGGTGAACAACAGGGCTTCCTAACATCATAAACATTAAGGAGAACGAAAATATTCAAAGCCATTGCAGACCCATTGTAATTTCAGTCACAACAAACCATTAAAAACCTAAAACATTCCCATAATAATCGACTAAAATCAACGTCAATTCATGAATTAAAATTAAAATAAAATAAAATCTCCCATCTCACTACAAGCTTCACCTCTTAGCCCTAGCTAAGAGGTTCAGCCTGACATGATTAGGCTAAATCTCATAAATTAATAAGGAAGAAAGAAAAAACTAAAAATTCTCCCTGTCTCTCTCTCTAAGCCGTCCCACGTCCAAGCCCAAGCCTCCACGGGTCTGAATCTTCCTCCCAAGGTCTGAATGAATGCTCCCCACGTCCAAAACCTCCTTATATAGCTGCTGGAGTGGTGAAAATCGGATTTGAATCAGATTTGGAAAGCTATGCATGCCCATTGAAAGCTTTTTCGCAGTTAAGTTCGGTGCCTCGAAACACGCCACTTTTCTCCCTCAAATTCCAAAGAAACACCGTCCTTTAGGATTTTATTGGGTCCTCTACATGATAGACGGTTCAGATCTGCCATATGATCAAAGATAGTGGGCCAAAACTGCCTGAAAAAGTCAGTTTTCGCGGATGTGCGAAACCTTTCGTACCATTTTGCTGTTGTGATCGGTGGGCCCCACAAAACTATTTTAAGGAAAATCCACCCCGTCTATTGGATTCAGAACGAAATTTTAGTCAAGAATGGGTGGTTTTGAACGTCCATTGACGTGGCTCAGAGAAGAAATCACAAAAAGATCAGATTTGAACGCTACAGGGCAGCCCTTTTGTGGCCCCTGTATCGCACACGTGTGTACGCATGGATGCAAAAGGTCAGCATGATTTTACAGTATTCGAACCCCTCTACAAGATGAACGGCTTGGATCAGACGTACAGCCAATGAGTAGGGCCCACAACCGTCTGCAAAAATGAGCGTCGGTCGGTTACGCGACCGTGAAAAACGGAGATTTTCATTTTTTTAAAGAGGATGCGAGTCAGCGCTTGCGCTGACCTATCGGTTGGTCCTGTGCACATTGTATGCACGTACATGTGTAATGTACACAACATGTATACGGGCCTCATTGCAATGTGTTTCAGAAATCCAATCCGCCCATTCTATTCCTCACATTATTTTACCCGTTGAGAACAATTATGAAGCATATCTAGCTGGCGGGTGGGCCCCAAATTGAAGATTGATGGGCTGATCTGCTCGTTAGGCCACTTCCGCAATGATCCAATGGATGATTTTTGACGTGTACGGTTAATTTATGGTCCTCAGGCCACGTATGAAGTTTCGAGCCGAACCGATATTGAAAACCCCGTGATCTTGCGTTCTGGATGCGTTTCAAGCCACTTGAGCTTCAATTTCCTAGTTTTCTCGGATTTCTGACCGTGTATATCTGTCAATCTTGGTCCCCTGGAGTGTGTCCCTTGCCTTTGGTGTCATCAAATCGTTAAATCTCAACTTTTAACATCATTTTTCCATCCATGCTCATAAAATCACCTTGCAACACAAGAATGAGAAAACGACCCATTAGACAGCATTATATTCGTAAATCCAGACAATATCTGGGGTCTAATATGCAATATTTGACCCTCAACATTAAGATTAGGATTAGGTGTAGGTGTAGGTTTAAGGATTTGAGATTAGAATTAGGTGTAGGTTTAGGTTTAGGGATTTGAGAATACGTTTAGGTTTTATTTTTAGGTTTAAGTTTAGGTTATAGGTTATAGGTTTAGGTTTAGGTTTGGGTTTGGGTTATAGGTTATAGGTTTAGGTTTAGGTTATAGGTTAAAGGTTAAAGGTTTAGGTTTAGGTTTAGGTTATAGGTTAAGGGATTTGAGAATAGGTTTAGGTTTAGGTTTAGGTTTATGTTTAATTAAGTTATAGGTTTAAGGATTTGAGAATAGGTTTAGGTTATAGGTTTAGGTTTAGGTTTAAGTTTAGGTTTAGGTCAGGTTATAGGTTATAGGTTAAGGTTTGGGTTTGAGTTATAGGTTATAGGTTAAAGGTTATAGGTTTAGGGATTTGAGAATAGGTTTAGGTTATAGGTTTAGGTTTAGGTTTAGGTCTAGGTTATTGGTTTAGGTTAAGGTTATAGGTTTAGGTTTAGGAATTCGGGTTTGGGTTCGGGTTATATGTTTGGGTTTAGGTGTAGGTTTAAGTTAGGTGAATTAAGTTTAGGTTATAGGTTTAGGTTTAGGAATTCGGGTTCGGGTTCGGGTTCGGGTTATATGTTTGGGTTTAGGTGTAGGTTTAAGTTAAGTGAATTAAGTTTAGGTTATAGGTTTAGGTTTAGGTTTAGGTTATAGGTTATAGGCTATGGTTAAGCTCATTTCAAATTACATAAAATTAACTCGAGCATAAATGAAGATTTTCATAAACACGGGCCTGCTCCTATAAATTCGAGCTAATATATAAACACGGTCTGTCCTAATAGTCAGGCCACTCTAATGTTATCCATAGAAAATGGAAAGCTTTATCATGGTCATAACAGCGGTTCCCACCTTCCATGGACCCCCGCTCAACATCCGGATAGCTCCGACGTACATCCGGGTCTACTCCATCAATGTTTAATACATAAACACGGGCTTATCCAAATGGCCAGGTCACCTATATTGCTATCCATAGGAAATGGACAGCTTCGTCATGGTCATAACAACGGTTCCCACCTTCCAGAGACCATTGCTCAATTAAATCATAAATTAGCTACCTATCCAAGGTTGGATAGATTGTAATACTAAATACCAACCTTCCATACTTAGTTCAAAAAAGGAAGAGAAAAGAAAAAGAAAAAGAAAAAGAAAGAAATTGCATGTAAAATTAATTCAAGAAGGGCCAGAGTAACTTGCCCCCAAACATTGAGAGTGTGTTAGTGCGGTAGATCTTGTAATTTATTTATAAGGGTTTTCATCCCAAAACCCTTATGGGCAGATCTGGTTGTGATCACCAATCACAAAATAAAAAATAAAAAAAATCTATATATATCTGTAAATATATGCACACGATCATCCATACCACATGAATTAATTAATTACAATTTCCCAAGAAGAGTGCAAATCATTGAATTTAATCTAGTTATCAATTATTTATAAAGAATTACTCAATTAGAACTAACGTTTACCATCATTTCCATATTGAATTTAGAAAACAATAAGATAAATGAATGAATATAATTAAACAATGCCTACTATCATAATGTAAAAAGGCTTGAAGGGTGATCCTCACCTTCCAAGAGTCGGTTCAGTCTCCCAATAATGATAGAGTTGGTTGTATACACTTTAGGATCAAGGATCTTGTTGAAAAACTCGGCCCGACTCAACCTAAAAGGGGATTTTATGTTAGCCCAAAAGCCAAGTTACTATTTATTATTCGCATCTATGGTACTAATGCCATGCTCCCAAAGACAAGAAAAATTCTTGGAAGGAGGATGCACTAGGCCTTCCGTGCGAAATTTTCCTCCATTTCAGGTTCTTTTACTGGTAGTGGTAATATTCCCATCAAGGATGTCTTGGTAGCATTATATCCATGTTAAGGTGGTCCTAATTTACATCAGTGCTAACTAATTACCCCAATCAACCTATATAAGTAAAGAATATAGATCCTCAAACCTTAAGGACAAAACACCAACTAAGAAACCTCCAATGATATCTGAAAACAAGGCCCATGCAATCTCAAGGACATTGCACTAAGCTAACGATAAAAAAGATCCAGAATCCAAGAAGAGACTACTGTCTTGAGGCTTCAGCCCATAGAAGCTTAGCAAGACTTCTTGAAATTTGCAAAATAGGCTAACGATAACAATATCATCATTTGTAGGAAGTAATTGTATCAAGTCAAATCAAATAACCTGCCTATCATCTAGAGGTTTGGACAATGAGGCGAGCAATGGAGATGAATCACTACTTCTAGCCATAGGTTTTCAATTCAGATTAAGGGTCCCAATCTCATAGACTTCATATATACACTACGGTGGACCCTCCATGCAAATAAAGGGTGGACGTCCCTCTCGACATGTTCTTTATGGTGTGACCCACTTGATTCAATGATTTGCCTGATTTTAAGATAGTGATGGTAACACGTGCTGAAGCATTTGACGGACGGGTTAGATCTTATGCATGCATCATGTGGGCCCCACATCAATAGAATGATCAGCTATTTCCACACACATCCATTCTCATATGGTTAGGTAAATCATCCTACTTCTATGATGTGTAACACCCACTTCTCAAATGATTAATCCAAACCATGGACGTGGCTCATCCAGGGTTTCGACTTATGGCCCATTTCGACAATTGGGTCCTGAAAATGGCCCATCTAGACTGGGCTTTCCCAGCACTTGTCCAAGTTGCATCTAGACAAATGGAAGATCACCATCCACTACGCATTACGCAATTCAACGGCCTACAAGGAAAATTCACCAAAAAAAGGAACTTTTCCATCTATTCAAATGCCGAATACAAATGCCTTGATCAACCGTTGATCCCAGATGGCCCACCTCAAAGGCCCATATTCATCAAGGTATTCATCAGGGTAAGGAAAAGGCACTCACTTGGAGATAGTTTGGTTGAGTTGGATCTACCTCTTGATGGCTTGGATCTTGTGGTGAAGGGTCCACCTCTCTCTCTCTCTCAAACTTGTTATGCTCTTGATCTCTCTCTCACACATAAACTGGTTTTAACCAGAGATGGAGAGGGAAAAAGGAAATTGAGAGGGAACGTGCATGAGTTTTCATTTTTGAGCGGCGGAAAACTTTGGCACCCACGCCAGTCTCGGGCCACGAATGTGCATGAGTTTTGAGTGGCCATCGTGATGTATGTGTCATATCTACATTGTCAATCCATTTTTTTGTATCGTTTTAGGGTATTAGCCTAAAAATGATGCGGATCCAAGGCTCAAGTCAACTACACAACTAGGATTAAGGATCAAGTGGACTACACAATCTGGATTAAATTCTAACCGTTGAAAACTTCCTGGGGTCCACGGAAGATTTAGATGGAGCTAGAGCTGGGCAGAAAGGGACCGATCTAGCGGATCAGACCCGATCAAACCCGATCCTACCCAAACAGATCCAAACCGAAGGCCAGGATCGGGTCAGATCAAGTTAGCCCAGCAAGATCCGACCGTTAATCGGATCGATGGTCAACCTGGACTGACCCGATCCGGAATCCGATCTAATTGGATCTGATTCGATTCGATCTGTACAATGTTTATTCACCATTGTTTCTTGTAATGTTGTCCACTTGAGATTGGGATATACCTCTTTTTTTTTAATACCATAAAATGATCTAGAAAATAGATGGACGACATGAATGAAGTAAATACATCATGGTGGGGCCCACAGAGCACCGACTTACCATCTTTGACTGGTGGGATGGGGAGTAGCCAATACATCTTCTCCAGTCACACGGCTTAAGGTGAGCAGAGCTCCCTGACGATAGCGAGCCTTTCACGTTTGCTTGGGATGTTAGGTGGGTCCCACCGTGATGTTTGTGATAAATCCAACCCGTCCATCCATTTTTTGAGTTCATTTTAGTATACTAAAAATTAGGAGGATCCAAAACTCTATTGGGCCACACAAGATGAAATAGTGGGAAAAGGAATGCCTACTGTTGAAACCTTCTTAGGATCTGTCTTGATGTTTTTATGTCATCCAAACTGCTTATAAGGTCTTTTTTACTGGTATGAAGTGAAAACAATGAAAACCAAAAACTTAGACCGATATAAAACTTTGATGGCCATATAAATATTTCAATGGTTAAAAATAAATCCCCACTTTTTCATCTCTTGTGGGCCATTTGAGTCTTGGATCTACCTTATTTTTTCTCACATGTCCTAAAATGAGATCGAAAAACAGATGGACGGGTTTGATTTCTCACAAACATCACAGTGGGCCCCACCTAGAATACTTGCACAGGAGCTTCCTGCGAAAGCCTTTCGCAGGAAATCTGCATCCTAGATGTGAAGACGTCACGTCTGACGCTCCTCGAGCTCCAGGTTGTATGAACGGTTCAAAGGAGATCGAAGTTATATGGGACCCACAGTGATGTATTTATTATATCTACACTGTTTATATATTTTAAGATATCATTATGGAGCATTATCCAAAAAATGAATAATATCCAAAGATCATCTGGACCACAGCACAAATAGCGGCAGAGATAATGATTTTCACCTTAAACAATTTGCGTGGTTCACTTGATAGTTAGATTTGTCTTATTTTTCGTCTCAAGCCTTAAGACGAGCTCGCCAAATGCATGAACGGTTTGGATATAAAACATATCCCATGATCAAATCCACAGAACTTGCTAATGTGAATACAGTGCAATGCATTGCGCATGTGCTTTCTTGCTAACCAAGCCACCACTGGAAGCGGCTTGCATGCTGAGTAACTCCGTACCCGAAGCGTGTTGAGTAACTCTGTACCCAAAGTGTGCTGAGTATACTCTATGGGGTCCACCGTGATTTACATGTTTTATCTACTCGGTCCATCCATTTTAAAAGATTATTTGAAGACTTGAGTGTAAAAATCAGGTATATCAAAATCTCAAGTGGACCTCACCAAGGGAAACTGATTGGTAACTGTGTAGGTAACTCAGTACACACGTACTGAGTAAACTCTGTGGGGTCCACATGATTTATATATTTTATCTACTCCCTTCTTCCATTTTACCAGATAAATTAAGGGTCTAAGCCCAAAAATAAAGCATATCTAAAGCTCAAATGGACCACACCATAGGAAATAGTGTGAATTAAAAATCTTCCATTGAAAAACTCTTGAGGGCCGCAGAAGTTTTGGATCAATATTATATTTGTGTTTTCCCTTTCATCCATATTTTTTTAATCTTATGAACAGGTTGGATGACAAATAAACATCACTGTGGGGCCAGCAAGGTTTCGACGGTGGAAATCGTTATTCTCATCGTTTCCTGTGGTATGGGCTACTTCAACTTTGGACATGGTTCAATTTTGGTTTGAACACCTTAAATGAGATGGGAAAACTGATGGACGACATGGATAAAATACATATATCATGGTGGGGTCCACATAAAACTGGCCACTGGCCACCGTAACTAGCCAAACCGCGTTCGGACTAGGTGTCCGGTTTAGGTGGTGTACCACACTAAGAAACCAAATGAAATCGAATTGCGTACTACGTTACTCAGCATGTTCTTATTGTTTTGAGTAAACTTAGTCAGGCCCACTGTGAATGTATGTAGTTTATCTAGGACATCCATCCGTTTTTCCAGCTCATTTAAGGCGTTAAGCCAAAATTGAAGCATATACAAAGCTCACGTGGATCATACCAAAGGAAAAAGTGTAATAAATATCAAGGTGGGCCCTAAGAAGATTTCAAGGGTGGGTGTCATTATTCCACTGTTTCTAGTGGTGGTCCTGGTCACAGAGATAGTGTCAGTAAAGCATGTTGGTAAGGGGTGCGGATTGGGTGCGGCCCCCGGCCTTACCCAACAGGTGTGGCCCAGACTGTGGTGTGTAGTATATCCATGCGGGTTAAATGCAGCCCAGCCTCACTTATCATGATCTGGCCCTAACCATGGGGTCCACCTTGATGTATGTGTACTATATACACACCCTCCATCGGTGTTGCCCGTTGAGAATGGGACATGAACCGAAAACTAAAGTACATACAAGTCTTACATGAAAAAGTGGAATAATGACTTCCATCGTTGAAACCTTTCTAGGCCCCGTAGTGACGTTTATTTGTCATCCAACCTGTTCATAAGGTCATACAAACATGGATGAAGGGAAAACTGTCACACCCCAAACCCGAAAATCGGATTCACAGGAATCCCAATCACCGAATCCGGTGCCGACAGCCTCCGTAGTATCCCATTCTCGGCTCCTAGCATTCATATGCCAGATTTTCGATCCTGGGATCCTACAAGGAGGATTTTTTTTTTTTTTTACATTTAACTAGTAATAAGCATAACCACAAGTTTACCCAAATCATAAAGGCAACATCATCATCACATATCCACTAATATAATCATTTGAATACAATGTTGAAAGAGAAAATATATGTCAAAATCAAAGCTCCAGAAAACAGCTGCACGCTCCAAGCTCAATGCTGTTGCAACCTAACATCACCTGCACGCATCTATCGTGCATAAGCTTATAGAAAGCTTAGATGGTGGTGTAAGTGTGTGCACGAGATAAGTGTAAAATATTCAATACAATATCATAATCATACAATACCGGAAAGCTATTAATCCATAAACCATTCAATGACTGAATAAGCAGAAACACTGATAAGAGCAGAAATTATCAGCGTAAACAGAAATACTGACAAGATTATAATCATGCGATAACAGAATAAGCGGAAGTATGAACAAGTCTATAAGTTAATCAATATCAGAATACGCAATATAAGATACCTATGCAAATGATGAGTCATAGATAATCAAATGTCGAATGACAAGGATATAATGTAATACACAATTCGAAAGAGCTAACAAATATCATCACTCTCATCTAAGTTACAGGAATACAGAAACATAACCACCCACAATGCCACATGCCGAAGATGTAATGGAATATGCAGTATATGATGCTAATGGACTGACCATGCTGGAGTGTGATGTCGGGATGATGGTACGTAGTATCGCAGGCTACGGAGTCCGCCACAATGGACTTCTATCCAAACCAGTCCCATATCTAAATTTGGATAGTCAGACTCAACGTGGTAAACCCCTGATCTCAGGTTAGTCGCGCGCCTAACTGAAATCTTTGCCATAACGAAGGTACACAACAATTAGTTGCACACCACCAGCCCGAGTGGATAGTGAATGAATGAATGAATGAACATGCACTCCTACTCAATAAGTTCACATATCAGTACAGTTCCTCTCTGGAAAATCACCGGGGTCTATTACACTCCATACCAGATTGCCGCCCCATCGTGCGCAACAAGGTGAGTGAAAGAGACCTCACTATCCGCCTACCAATATCGGGCCCGGCTCGTCAATAGCGGACCCATTCCTTGAGCTGGTCAGACTCAGCCTAGCATTGTCCCCTCCTCTTGAGCAAGTAAGGCCGCACCCCCTTCCAACCGACCACGACATAGTGAAGAGCGCAGCCATCTGGTAATCGGCACTCGACGCTCATCTACCCACTCGGTCTAGACATTGGAGCAACCTCTGAAACCAAGAGGGTTTAGGGACTTTCACCCAGGGATATCTATAGCACCCCATGTAGAACAGATTTTCGGTGTCCCATCTGGCCATCCACGATATGCCTGTGGAGGCTACGACCCTGGTGTCGCTAGGGCATACAGTAATCACAGCACACAATGCAAGATGCATGAGTCATACAATCCATTCATGCATCAATCCTGCGCAAACTGTGCGCTCATGTAAGACAATCTCCGCCTATCAGGGAGTCTCATAACAACCAGCACTATGACATATGCAATGGTCAATCATATCTCCTAACAGACATGCAGATGATGCGAATGGGCATGTATCATGATGTTATGATGTCACATACTCATAAACGGTATCAATAACCAGCGTCGACAATGTGGACTTTTAACCAACATTACCCCCAAGGAATGGCCCATATAGAATCAAATATATAATGGGCACATGGCCTCACACAAGGGCCAAATATACGAAACAGGTGGGCCCTGGTCATGGGCCTAACACATATCACAATGGGCCTTGCCCATGGCCTCAAATACATCTGGATGGGTCGCACCCATGAGCCTCAGATATATCACAATGGGCCTCAAATATACTTCGCAGGTGAGTCACATACCTGGGTCTAATACACATTAGTATGAGCTACATCACATAGGCCTAATATACATCACTATGGCCACAACCCATAGGCTTTAAATACACAATAGGTGGGCCCTACACATGGGCCTCAAATATATACCACGGGTGAGCCTCAATGGACGGGTCACCAATATAACAGGATGGGCCTAATGACATGGACTCCATAAATATATCGAATAGGCCGCACCAATTGGGCCTTACATACATTGCAATGGGCCATGACCCATGGGCCTTGCAAACATCACAATGGGCCTTGCAACATGGGCCTCATACATATTTAAGGTGGGCCTCAACAATGGGCCTCAAACACATCAAGGTGGGCTTCAACAACGGGCCTTATACACATTAAGGTGGGCCTCAACAACGGGCCTCATATACATCAAGGTGGGCCTCAACAACGGGCCCCATACACATCAAGGTGGGCCTCAACAACAGGCCTCATATACATCAAGGTGGGCCTCAACAACGGGCCTCATACACATCAAGGTGGGCCTCAACAACAGGCCCCATATACATCAAGGTGGGCCTCAACAACGGGCCCCATACACATCAAGGTGGGCCTCAACAACAGGCCTCATACACATCAAGGTGGGCCTCAACAACGGGCCTCATACACATCAAGGTGGGCGCCTCAACAACGGGCCTCATACACATCAAGGTGGGCCTCAACAATGGGCCTCATACACATCAAGGTGGGCCTCAATAACGGGCCTCATACACATCAAGGTGGGCCTCAACAACGGGCCTCATACACATCAAGGTGCGCCTCAATAACGGGCCTCATATATGGCCTTAGCAACAGGCCACAAATATATCAAGATGGGCCTAATCTATCATATGGGCTAAATCAATCAAATGGCCGATACGAGCAGGCCGATCAAATGGACCGATACAAATGGGCTGTGCGTCATGGAGTTATACTAAGCATGTTATAAAGTAATGCCCTATCCTTACAACGCAGCTGGCCTAGACGGCTTGTATACAACAAGTACGGGCTTACCAATGGGCCCTAGGGAGAGTCGCAATGCGGACATTTAACCAACATTATACTCGCAATGTGGACGTCAAACCAACATTACTCCCAAGGTGTAGCCCGTGGTGAATAACATTACGTAAACCAGGTTGGGATCACACATTGCAATGGACCTTAGGTACACCCCATTGGGCCTTAAATACATCAAATGAGCCATGTCATATGGGCCTTTTACTCATCAAATGGGCCACATCAATGGGCCACACCAATGGGCCTTATGTGCATTGCAATGGGTCATAACCCGTGGGCCTTAGATTGCATCAAATGGTTCTCGACCCATGGGCCTTATACATATCAAATGGGCCTAATCCCATGGGCTTTAAAATACATCAAATGGGTCTAATCCCATGGACCTTGGAACAAATCAAATGGGTCCACTCTATGGGCCTTAAATATATCAAATGGGCCTAATCCCATGGGCCTTGGAACACATCAAATGGGTCCACTTTATGGGCCTTAAATAGTTCAACAACTAGCTAAATTCATGGACCCAATTAAATTCAACTGTAGTGGGCCTCAAAAGTGCATTCATTAAGCCCAATATTTAAGGAACTAAAGGTATAAATCATTTCCTCTAAGATCTTTATAATATGGTGGGCCCCACTCCTCAAAATTTCAGCCCAAGGCCAGCATAATTATAACATGTTGCTGTCCTAAATTTGGGCACTCCATTGGAGTGGGTCCAAGGCCTCTAAAACTCTGAAAATTGAGGGCCAAGGTCCCTCATCATGCATATAATGAGAGGAAACCCAAAAAGGTGGCCCACCATCAGAAGAAATATTTTTGAATTATGGTTTTTTTTTTTTTTATCAAGGCATAACAGCAGAAAAAAATCTGGGAGTCCAACCATCTTAGCCCATTCTTTTGGATACCCAAACGGGGTCACTTAAGGCTGAAATTTCATAGAGTGAGACTTCCATAGGTGGGACACACCTCCACAAAATTTTATAATTTTTAGATATCTCTAAGTATTTTAATTAATTTAAACAAAACAGACTGTTCAGAAAAAATCGGACAGACCTGGACGTCCCAACGTAGTGAGCCAGTCTGGCCCTCACCACAGTGTGTACAGGGGTCCATTGGCCCTAAAATTTGGTAGGTGGGTTCTAACATAAGTGGACCATTCTCCTAAAAAATTTCATAATTTTTAGACATCTGTAAATATTTTAATTCATTTACATAAATCAATCTATCCTGAAAATCGGACTGATCTGGACACCATATTATAATGGGCCGGTCCCGCTATCACCAAGGTGTGTACAGGCGTCCATTGGCCCCAAAATTTTGTAGGTGGGTCCTACCATAAGTAGGCCACCCCCCTGAAATTTTTTTATAATTTTTAAACACCCATACATATTTTAATAAATTTCAAAAATCCAACTGTCCATGGTGAAATGTTGCTGGAATAGTGCATAAAATCCAGACTATCCACCTCACTTGGACCACACCTTTGGGACCCCAATGAAGGTTAGTTGGGGCTGAAATTTGGGAGACATCAAGATGAGATCTTCACCTTTCAGAAAAGTATATTTAATAGGTATGAATAGTCCCCCAAACAGTCCTAAAATCTAGTCCAAAAACAACCAGAAACTATTCAGAAATTTCTGGACAACAACATGTACTTAGATAAAATTTATCATATAAGTTAAATAAAAAGGGAAATACATTAATGGGTCACACACATCAGGAAATAAAATGAGAGAAAAGAGAGATAGAAGGACAATCCAGCCATAGGGAAAGGGGCTCCACCACTATTAAGCCCTCCCAAGATCAATCACACCGGCACATCATACCTATATTTACATTTACAATATGGATCTTGCACATGCATGGCATATAATTAAAATGCATGGTAAGGATGTCATCCCCACCATGGTTATAAGGTCTAGATGACCCAAACATAATATGATATGAAATAAAACTACCATGATGGGGCCCATAGAGAAAGGCCCCATGCATGGATCATGCATGCATAAGGTAGGCCATTAGGCCACAACCATGGGATTGTGTGGAGAAATCAGATTTTTTTACATTTAGAGGAGCACCCACCGTTCGATCTTCTTGCTCCTATGAGTTCCTTAGCACCTTAGCTTGGATTTCAATGGAGGAGATGAGAAATGGAGGGTTGAGATGGGAGATGGTGGGGTAGGAAAGTGGGCCACCTTGGAGTTTTTTTGAAAGGGAGGGAGAGCTCATACGTATGGAATTTTGCTTGGAGAATGATATGAGAAAATGAGAAAGAGAGTGTTGTAGAGAGAGATGGGTGATGGATGGATGTGGTGAATGATGGGTGTGTAAGAAAATCTTGACTTTTGTGACCATTTGTGTAAGAAAGGCATGGGAGGTGTAAAAGATTCTTGACTTTTGAGGCTTTTTGTGTAAGAGAGGTATAGGCTTGTAAGAAAATATTAACTTTTGTGATTGCTTGGGAATGAGTGAAAGGTGATGTTTACTTGACATGTACTTGACATGTGATGGATTGATGGATTGATGGGATTGATGTGACACCTGCGTTTTCTTCGCACCGAACGTTGGCCCACATCTCTTGACAAGGGTATCGCCTCTGCGCGCAAGTCGCGGCATCGGAACCGCAGCGATGGCACGGTCGCTATGGTAATAGTCTTGGGTTGAGTCAATACGGGTTGACAGCATATGAATCAGGGTCGCGCGTAAATATCGGCTAAGGGTCGAAGGTTGCCGGAATTCAACCGATAAGACCGCGGAAGTCTATGGAACGGTACGGTCTAGGATACGGGGCTTACAAAAACACAAATATAAGCTTGATCCAAAACTTCTGTGGCCCCCAAGAATTTTGCAACGGTAGAAGTTCAATTCACTCTGTTTCCTGTAGTGTGGTCCATTTTATCTCTGGATATGCTTAAGTTTTGGGTTCAAGCCATAAAATTATCCAATAAAATGGATGGACAGTGGATTAAATACGTAAGTCATGGTGAACTCCACAAAGTTTACTCAGTACACTAAGCGTACTGAGTTACCTGTACGCAATTGGCTTCTTAGGGAAATAGATTGGCTACTCCCCTACCACGAGCCATGTGGGCCCCATAATGAAGTATATCTTTTATCCATGTTGTTCATCCATTTTTACAGATCATTTTAGAGATCGATACCGAGAAAATGAGATGGATATAAATCTCAGGTGGACCACACAACAAGAAAACACTAAGATTAGCTTGATCTAAAACTCCTAAGGCCCACTATAGTGTTTATTTGACATCTAATCTGTTGATTAGTTCATACAAACCTAGATGAAGGGAAAAAACTAAGATCAGCTTAATCTAAAACTAAGACCTTGCCACTAACACTGTTAGTACACAATTTGTGTCCTTGTGAAGGCTTCACCTTGTGTGAGGGTGGGGTGGTAGTGGAAGGATTAGACGGCTAAGGATGGTCTTTGAAGGTCTCAAATGACTACCTATAAGACTGCTCCCAACTGTCTCTAATGTAGACGGTTTCTAACCATTTCGAATGATGTCTTTTATTCCAGATGGTCAGTAGCTGTCTTTTATCCATCATTATTGACAGCTTCTGACCGTCTTAAATGATCTGTGGACGTTCACCATAAGACTATTTATGACCGTATCTAATAACCACCATAAGACTGCTAAGGACGGTCTCAGAAGACTGCTATGGGATCGCTAATGACCATCTCAAATGTAGACGGTCTTTGACTGTCTCAGATAATTGCATATAAGACAGCTAAGGACCGTCTCTAATATAAACAGTCCTTGACGATCTTAGATGACTACTATAGGACCACTAATGACCGTCACAAATGCAGACAGTCTTTGACTGTCTCAGATAACTGCATATAAGATAGTTAAGAACTGTCTTTAATTCTAGACGGTCAATAGCCATCTTTTCTCCGAAGCTACAGATGGATTTTGACCTTCTTAAATGATTTGTGGACGTTCAACATTAATATGACTATTTTGCTTCATATTAAAGATGGTTAAGAGCTGTCTTTAAGAGCTGTCTTTAAACCAAGGAATTTTGTAGACAGCTAACGGTTAAGAGCTGTCTTTAAACCAAGGAATTTTGCAGACAGCTAAGTACCCCTTTACGCTCCACCCAGGAGGGCTAGAGAGGCAGGGACTCAGATGCATCGCAAGGGCGAAAAAAATGCCCCCTGAGAGCCAACGGGAGGGGTTACAGAGATGCCCATAAGTGGGCGAACCGCAGAGATCGTCCTAGGAGGCTCCGTATTGGTCGAATCACATATGGACTGGGTCTGATCAGAATTTCAGATCCCAGATTCCATCAAGATATAAGCTCCCAAGCCCTTTGGCACCCCTGGAGATCCTGCTTAAGGGGAAGTCCTAATTTTCCTATGCTCCTTACAATGTGAGCTCTGCCTTCCGATGCATCCCTTCGTCTGCGCCTTAATAGCTTACTTGGGACTAGCCCCAGGCCAGTTTACTCCCAATGCTTGGAGGGCTTTAATATCTTCATACATCATCTGGCGTCAAGTCAGGAACTCAGAGCTGACACGGAAAGAGCTGATGAGTCTATACTTAATCAAGCACGATAGTCAGGAGTCGTGGTACTACTTCGCGACCTGCGACAATAAGGGCTCGGGACTAGTTGGGCAACTTCTATCCTCAAATAAGGATTGAAAGAATAAGTGGTTCTAAACATCGGGCGAGTGGAAAGCATTGGCGGTGGAGCTCAGGAATTTAATGCCATTTTTTTTTTACACACACACTCACGCTCGTGGAATTTCACCACATTCCATCCATTCATTTCCCCACTATTGAATGAGATGTGAAGCTTGAGTTGACAACACTAATGCCCACCATTAAAAACTCGGTCGAGCTACAAAAGCTGTGGATCACACTGATATTTGTGTTTTCCTTCGTCCAAGCTTGGGTGGCCTTATCAACAGGTTGGATGACAAATAACCATTAGGTGGACCCTAAGAAGGTTTCAACAGTGGTGTCATTGTCCCCACCTTTTCCTGTGGTGTGGTTTAAGCCTTTGACCCTAAAATAAGTTGGAAAATAGATGGACGGCGTGGATATAAAACACATAAATCACATTGCACCCAACAGCACATCAACGCACCACCTCCACCTAATCCGTTTTCCGCCCGCTTGTGTGTCGTTCGCACTTATTAGTTGTTGTCACGGGTATGAACGCGCCGCCTCCGGCCACGAGGAAACAGATTGGCTACTCCCCCTGCCTCCACCCAATGGCTGATGGTCGGTGCACTGTAGGCCCCACTATGATGCATGTGTTTCATCCGTGCCCTCTATTTAATTTTCTAGATCATTTTATTGCATGAGAAAGAAAATGAGATATCCGATTTCAAGGGGACCACATTGCAGGAAACAGTGTTGAATGAATTTCGATCGTTAAAAACTTTTTGGGGGGCATAAAAGTTTTGGATCAAGCTGATATTTGTTTTTTCCCTTCATCTGGGTCTGTATGACTTAATCAACATATTGGATGTCAAATAAACAGTACAGTGGGCCTTAGGAGGATTTTAATGGTGGATATCCAATCACTATTGTTTTCATATATTGTGGTCCACCTGAGATTAATATTCTTGTAATTTTTTGTATTGAATGATAAAATGATATGTAAAAATGAATGAACGGAATGGATGATGCACATACCTCATGATGGGGCCCACAGAGCACCGATCACCAGCCTCGGGGCTGGTGGCAGGGGAGTAGCCAATCCGTTCCCGGCCACGAACGGACAGTTATGTGGGTGGGCCCACCGTGATGTATATGTTTATCGATGCTGTCAATCCACTCTATCAACTATTTTAAGGTATGTGCACAAAACAACCAAATCCAACGATAAAGTGGACCACACCAAAGGGACGCGGATTGCGTCCTACCCCGACTGCCTCCAGCTGAGAACGAGCGGGAGCTATGAGTGTCCACCGTTGTGTATGGGTCTTATCCACACCGTTCATCTTTTATTTATTTATTTATTTATTTATTTAATTTATATCATTAAAGGGTGTAAGCCCAAAAATGCGGTAGATCCAATCTTCAAGTGGACCACACCACAGGAAGCAGTGGTGATAATGATTCTCACTGTTGAAATTTTTTTAGGGTCACTATGATGTTTATTTTCCATCCAACCTATTCATAAAGTAACATAGACCACAAATATCAGCTGCATCCAAAACTTTTGTCCCCCAAAAGTTTTCAACAAAAAGCGTTTAATATCCATGTTTGGCCCATTTGAGCTTTGGAATGGCCTCACTTTTGGGCATGTATGCTAAAATGATGGTAAAAAATAGTTGGACAGTATGGATAAGATCCATATATCACCACTCAGAGCTACTGCCCGTTCTCAGTTAGAGACGGGTGGGGTAGGATGCAACCGCGCATTAAATGTAACAAAGTTTTAGTTGGTCCACTCGAGTTTTGTATTGACTCATCTTTATGCACATACCTTTAAATGATTGAGAAAAGGAATTGGCTGTGTGAAAAACATATACGTTACCGTAGGCCACCCACAGATCTGCCCATTCGTGGCTAGAGCCGGGTAGAGTAGGACGCAGTATGTGTCCATCCAAACCCAACATGGTGCAGCGCTGACTGTGAGGCTCACCATGATGTAAGTGTAGTATATCCGTGTCATCCATTCATTTCCTTATATCATTGTTATTCTAGGGCATGAGACATAAAATCAAGCAGATCCAAATCTCAGGTGGACCATACTATAAGGAAACAGTAGTGATTAACAATTAAAAATTTATTGTGGGCCACAAAAGTTTTGGACCAATCTGATATTCGATTTTCCCCTTCATCCAGATCAGTGTGACCTTATCAACGGGTTAGATGGCAAATAAACTTTACGGTGAGCCCTAGGAAATTTTTAATGTTGAGAGTTCATTCATCACTGATTCCTGTATTGTGGTCCATGTGAGATTGGATCTGCTTCGTTTTTGTTCTCATGCCTAAAATGATATGGGAAAACGGGTGGACGGCATAGATAGAATATATATACATCAAGGTGAGCCCCCCGGTGAGAGCTGTGCCATGTTAGGTGAGGCCAGATGGCACCAAATCCACTTCCCACAACGTGCCAGTCAGAATGACCATCATGTGTGCGGTCCAGATGTTGAGATGGTCCCGAAGAAGGTTGTGCAGAAGGGATGATTCTGACCATCCATATTTATAGCTGAATCATGAATGCGTACCATTGAAATGATTCTATTCAACTGTTCATCTTCAACACTAGGAATGAATGGTTAGGATCAAATTCAATGTAATTATTGGACCATAATCTTCGAAACAGTCACTGGAGGATAAGTGGTTCCGATCATTGTACCATCTTTGCATTCGGATCCCACTTGCAAGGCTTGAGCATTGTACAGCGACGAAAACTTAGAGACGCAGAATTCCATGGTCCATGAACATGCAGACAAACCTCTCTACATATATCACTTCCCACGGATAAAATCACTCATAACCCAAAAATCAGACCGAAGGAATGAATCTAAGTTTCTAACATTCTATTGGTGGACACCTGTTGGACGTTTAAAATGTTCACTAATTCTGATTATAACCGGGAACAGATCTGATCAATCCCATTTTGGGGCTACACCTTTTCTACGGTGGATCCAACAACACAACTGTATGGGCGTTTGGATTTAGGTGCAGGTATGACACACGTACAGTGGTTGAGTGTACACATACAGGTCTCACAGTACAGCTACAGACTCATCGGAGAGGTAGGCGTGACATACAAGCCGTCCAATCGAGAATGTCCAAAAAGTGGTCCACCGGTGGACGGATCATGGTATCAATGGAGCGAACCAATGTCTCTCCAAGCGCGGCCTGCATTGTGAATCATAGTCTCAAGCTTCGCTGGGCCAAACAAAACAGGCCCGAGCTTCATGATTTTGCACGGCTGGAGTCCCGAGTCAAGCCCAAGTCGAAGCCTGTTTGCTCAGGATCTTGGCTGCTTATTAGTTGTGCCCCATCATGCCCCTGAACTAGGCTGATTAAGGAGCAATTTCCAACTGTGCGACCCATATATGGCCTACCAACCTTTTGAAGCCCACTTGCTTTTTACCTACCAAGAATAAGCCCCAGCTGTACGGCCCCACTTCTCAGGTCGAAAATTGCCCTGCTTTCCTTCCAGAGCCGGATCGCCCGGTGGCTGGTGCTCGAAGACGAGCGCTTACGCTCCTCGAACTCCGAGTTTAACGAACGGATCAAAAGATATCAAAGTTACATGGCCCCACAGTTATGTATTTATTATATCCACAACGTTTATCCATCTTTCGAGATCATTTCGGAGCATTATCAAAAAAAATTCATACCCAAAGATCAACTAGACCACACCACAAAGAGCAGCGGGAAAATTGATTTTCACCCTTAAAAATTTTGTAGGGCCTACTATAACATTTATTTTCCATCCAATTATAAGGTCACAAAGACCTTGATGAAGAGGAAAAACAAATTTCATAATGACCCAAAACTTCTGTAACCCCTAAAAGGGTTTCAATGGTATACATTCAATTCCTCACTTCCTTTTACATTGTGATCCACTTGATAGTTAGATCTGTCTTATTTTTTGTCTCAAGACTTAATATGAGCTTGCCAAATAGATAGACGGTTTGGATATAACACAGACCTTATGATGGGACCACAAAAGCAACAATAATTTAATATACAAAAAGAAGAGACCAGATTGCCGCGGTGGGGCGCCAGTCTGGACTTTTTTATTTTTATTTTTTACAAGGAGAACTTTTTCTCCCTTACATTTTTCTCTGATACATAATTATGTAAATATGCAGGTATAAGTATATAAAAATATTTTTCTATCTTTTAATTCATTTTTTTGACAATTTATTGAACAAGCATATTTCCTAAACTAGAATGAGTTACTTAACATACCACATATGATTTTGGAATAGAAGTTAATTTAGCCAACCACCATAGTTAGTTTTCAAGATTCCATCGGGTCAATGGTAAAAAATCCATTTCATTCACCTTGCGGCCAATTTCATTCATTTTATTCACTTCGCGGTCAATTCGCTTCACTTCACGGTCATTTCCATGCATTTCACAGTTATTTACGGTGATTCCGTTTAGATTCATGGTCATTTCCATGTACTTCATGGTCAATTCCCTTCACTTCACAGTCATTTCCATGCATTTCACGGTCATTTAGCTTCACTTCACAGTCATTTCCATGCATTTCATGATCAATTTCAGCAATTCTGTTTAAATTCACGGTCATTTCCATTCACTTCACAATCAATTCCCTTCACTTCATGGTCATTACTATGCATTTCACTGTCAATTCGATTCACTTCATGGTCATTTCAATGCATTTCACAGTCATTTCTGCTGATTCCATTTAGATTCACGGTCATTTCCATGCACTTCATGGTCAATTCCCTTTACTTCACAGTCATTTCCACGCATTTCCCGATCAATTCGCTTCACTTCACGGTCATTTCCATTCATTTCACGGTCATTTTGGGCGATTCCATTCAAATTCACAGTCATTTCCATGCACTTCACGGTCAATTCCCTTCACTTCATGGTCATTTCCATGCATTTCACGGTCAATTCGCTTCACTTCAGGGTCATTTTCATTCATTTCACGGTCATTTCTAGCGATTCTATTTAGATTCACGGTCATTTCCATGCACTTCACAGTAAATTTCCTTCACTTCACGGTCATTTCCATGCATTTTACGGTCAATTGGCTTCACTTCATAGTCATTTCCATTCATTTCACGGTCATTTTCGGCGATTCCATTTAGATTCACGGTCATTTCCATGCACTTCACGGTCAATTCCCTTCACTTCACGGTCATTTCCACGCATTTCATGGTCAATTCGCTTCACTTCATGGTCATTTCCATGCATTTCATGGTCATTTTCGATGATTCCATTTAGATTCATGGTTATTTCCATGCAATTCACAGTCAATTCCCTTAACTTCATGGTCATTTCCAAGCATTTCATGGTCAATTCGCTTCACTTTACGGTCATTTCCATTCATTTCACAGCAATTTCTGGTGATTTCATTTAGATTCACAGTCATTTCCATGCACTTTACGGTCAATTCCCTTCACTTCATGGTCATTTTCACGCATTTCACGGTCAATTCGCTTTACTTCACGGTCATTTCCGTTCATTTCACAGTCATTTCACTTCACTTTAGGGTCATTTCCATGCATTTAACGGTCATTTCCAGCGATTCCATTTAGATTCACGGTCATTTCCATGCACTTCATTGTAAATTCCCTTCACTTCATGGTCATTTCCACGCATTTCACGGTCACTTCGCTTCACTTCACGGTCATTTCCATTCATTTCACGGTCATTTTCGACGATTCCATTTAGATTCACAGTCATTTCCATGCACTTCACGGTCAATTCCCTTCACTTCACGGTCATTTCCACGCATTTCACGGTCAATTGGCTTCACTTCAGGGTCATTTCCATTCATTTCACAATCATTTCGGGCGATTCCATTTAGATTCATGGTCAATTCCCTTCACTTCACGGTCATTTCCACACATTTCACGGTTAATTCACTTCATTTCAGGGTCTTTTCCATGCATTTCATGGTCATTTTCGGCAATTCAGTTTAGTTTCATGGTCATTTTGATGCACTTCACAGTCAATTCCCTTCACTTCACGGTCATTTCCATGCATTTCACAGTCAATTCGCTTCACTTCACGGTCATTTCCATTTCATGGTCATTTTTGGCAATTCTATTTAGATTCACGGTCATTTCCATGCACTTCACGGTTAATTCCCTTCACTTCACGGTCATTTCCATTCATTTCATGGTCATTTTTGGCAATTCTATTTAGATTCACGGTCATTTCCATGCACTTCACGGTTAATTCCCTTCACTTCACGGTCATTTCCACTTATTTCATTGTCAATTCGCTTCACTTCACAGTCATTTCCATTCATTTTAAAATCAATTCGCTTCACTTCAGGATCATTTCCATTCATTTCACAGTCATTTCTGGTGATTCCGTTTAGATTTACGGTCATTTTTGTCACGCCCCAAACTCAGAAATCGGGCTCACAAAATTTTTGATCGCCGAATCTGGAGCTGATAGCCTCCGTAGAACCCCATTCTCGGCTCCCAACTCCCATTCACCAGGTTCCGATCTTGGGATGCTATGAGGAGGATTTTCAAGATCAGTTTGAATCGCGATAAGCATAATCAAAGGCATAACCCACAAACAACAGTTAAAAACTCCATTACATTTTCACTATGATAAAAAACTTTACAAGTATAATGAGCATAAAGGAAAATACAATGATGATGAACAAAATCTCCAAAGTGATCTGCAAAACGCTTCTTTCTCAGCGCTGTTGCGCCCCAACGTCACCTGCACGCAACGGTCGTGCATAAGTTTATAGAAAGCTTAGAGGGTTGTGAAAGTGTGTGCACAAGGTAGTAATATGATCATGCAATATCAGAGTAATGCAGAATATGCTGATGGATCCATAAATACTGTTGGTCGTACCAAGGTCATGCGGTGCAAAGCATGAATGATGTCGGTCATACCAAGGCCATGTGATGCGAAATGCAACTCAAGGATACAGTTCTCGTCTAAGTCCACATATCAATACAGCTCACAACTGGGATATCACCGGGGTCTAGTACACTCTAAACTAGATTGTCATCCCATCGCGCGCAATAAGGTAAGTGAAAGAGACATCACTATTCGTCTGCTAATATTGGGCTCGACTCGTCGATAACGGACTCATTCCTCGAGCTGGTCAAACTCAGCCTAGCATTGCCCCCTACTCTCGAGCGGGTAAGGCTGCACCCCCTTCCAACCGACCATGACACAGTGGAGAGTACATCCATCTGCTAATCGGCACTCAACGCTCATCTACCCACTCGGTCTAGACGTTGAAGCAACCTCTTGGTACCATAAGGGTTTAGGGACTTTCACCGAGGGATATCTATTGCACCCCATATAAAATGAGATTTTCGGTATCCAATCTTGTCAATCACGATACGCCTGTGAAGGATACAGCCCCGATGTCGCTAGGGCGTACAATAACCATATCACACAATGCGAAATGCATGAATCATACTATCCAATCATGCAGCATATCCTGCGCGTATCGTGCGCTCATGTAGGGCAACACCGCCTAATCGGGGTCCCATAAATAATCTGCCCGAAGGCATATGCTATGATCAATCACTTCTCATATCAAGCATACATATGATGCGTATGATCATGAGTCATGAAACTATACTACACATGTTATAAAGTAATGCATTATCCTTACAACGCAGCTGGCCTGGACGACTTGCATACAACAAGTATGGGCCTATCAATGAGCCCTAGGGAGAGTCGTAATGCGGACATTTAACCAACATTATACTCGCAATGTGGACGTCAAACCAACATTGCTCCCAAGGTGTAGCCCGTAGTGAATAACATTACGTAAACCAGGTTGCGATCATACATTGCAATGGACCTTAAGTACACCCCTTTGGGCCTTACATACATCAAATGGGCCATGTCATATGGGCCTTTTACTCATCAAGTGGGCCACATCAATGGGCCGCACCAATGGGTTTTATGTGCATTGCAATGGGTCATAACTCGTGGGCCTTAGATTGCATCAAGTGGTTCTCGACCCATGGGCCTTATACATATCAAATGGGCCTACTCCCATGGGCTTTAAAATACATCAAATGGGTCCAATCCCATGGACCTTGGAACACATCAAATGGGTCCACTCCCATGGGCCTTAAATTACATCAAATGGGCCTAATCCCATGGGCCTTGAAACACATCAAATGGGTCCACTCTCATGGGCCTTAAATTACATCAAATGGGCCTAATCCCATGGGCCTTGGAACACATCAAATGGGTCCACTCCCATGGGCCTTAAATTACATCAAATGGGCCTAATCCCATGGGCCTTGGAACACATTAAATGGGTCCACTCCCATGGGCCTAGAGGCCCACTGAAATGTTTATTTGCCATTCAAACTAGTAAGGGGCCCACTGTAATGTTTATTTGCCATTCAAATTGGTAAGGGGCCCACTGAAATGTTTATTTGCCATCCAGCGTGTGGGCCAGGGGGGCCCATTACAATATTTATTTGTCATTTAGCCAAGGGGGGGGGGGGTGGCGTGAATAAAACACATGCATTAGGTGGGCTCCACCGTCCAGCGGACGGTGGAAGCAAAACATATACATCACTGTGGGCTCCACGTGGGGCCCACCTCAATGTTTATTTGAAATTCAACCCGTTGATAAGGTCACACAACCCTGGATAAAAGGGGAAAACAAATTTCATCTTGATCCAAAACTCCTGTGGACCCAAAATGGGTTTCAATGGTAGACACTCAATTCACACTGTTTCCTATGATGCGGGCCACCTAAGCGTTGGATGTGATTGAAACTCGGAGGGGGGCCCACCTCAAGTAGTGGCCCACCTCATGAGCCGGTTGGATGACAAATGAACATCATGGTGGGGCCCACGGCTGGAGCCGTGGTCCCTGGCCCGTCCGCCCATGACGCTGGCAGCAGCGCCTGCACTGACGCTGCTGCAGCACCTCCTTTCCTTTCTTTTTTTTTTTTGAAAAAAACTAATTTTTGTGGTTTTTCAAAGGTAGGGCCCACATGTAAAAAATCCATCCCAGCCACGGGATTCTATGGCTTATAACAGACTAAATGAGTCTAAAGTTTGAGATTTTTGGGTGCATAAGAACTTCAGGCTATGTTTCAACGGTAACCACCGCAGGTTCCTATGCTATGGCCCACCAGATGCTCGAATCAGCCTCATTCTTCTACTCAACGGCTAAAATGGTCCAGGAAATAAGGTGGACGGCGTGGATTGAACACATACAACAAGGTGGGGCTTACACCCATGGCCCACCCCAAGGCTTGAAACAAGCTCAAATTTGTGCTTTCCATTCATTCGTCCAGCGTCTAGGAACGCTGGACAGTTGCCCATTTCAAGTGGGTTGCACACGTGGACCACCAAATGATGGGTGGTGTGGATACAATACATATAAGGTGGGCCCCACTTGGAGATAGCTTGGATAAAATACATGCTTCAGGGTGGGGTCCATCCAAGTGGGCCACACAATCATATCAATATCATCATCTCATAAAAAAATGAAATAAAATGAAAAAGAGAGGGAGAGAGAGAGAGGAAGAGAGTGGGACACGCGTGATGGAGGGCTCCGCCACTATGAGCCCTCCCTTAAAGAAATCATACAATCAAATGGGTCCCTTTACACATGGGACCACCTAAATCGAAAATCAACAGTGGGGATCCTTTCCCCACCAATATGGATGGTCTAGATGACCTTCCTAATGCAATGAAATGAACATCATGATGGGGTCCATGGAGAATGGCCCCATCATGGAATGATCATGATCATCCTAGTGGACCATCGGCCACATCTTAGGGTCCCAAGTGAGATCCAAACCATTAATCGGTTGGCTTCACTTGGCCCATCTTAAAAATATGAAAAATACTATTATCAAGCACCCACCGTTCGATCTTCTTGCTCTTAAGGGTTCCTTAGCACCTTAGCTTTGATTCCAATGGATGAGATAAGGTTTGGATGGTTGAGATGGGAGATGAAAGGGTAGGAAAGTGGGCCACCTTTGTTGCTTGGGAAGGCTTGGAGAGATCATACGTATGAAGGTGTTTCTTGCTTGAAATGAAGCTTTGAGAAATGAGAAAGAGAGAGACTTGTAAAGGGAGAGAGAGATGGGTGATGGAGTGATGGATGTGTAAAAAATTCTTGACTTTTGTAGTCATTTGTGTAAGAAAAGCATGGGTGGTGTAAGAACTTTTTGACTTTGAGGGTTTTTGGTGTAAGAAAGGTACGGGCTTTGTAAGAGATTTTTGACTTTTGTGGTTGCTTGGGAATGAGTGAAAGGTGATGTGTACTTGACATGTGATGTGATAAGATTTGATTGATTGATGAGATTGATGTGACACCTCGTAGAGATTCTCTTGGGTTTCGCAACGCGCGGCGTTTTCCTCGTACCAAACGCTGACCCACATCTCCTGACTAGGGTATCGCCTTGGTGCGCGAGTCATGACATCGGAACCGCAGCGACGGCGCGGTCGTTATGGTAAAGATCTTGGGTTGAGTCAACTTGGGTTGACAGCGTACGAATCAGGGTCGTGCGTAAATATCGATTAAGGGTCGAAGTTTGCCGAAATTCGACCAGTAAGACCGCGAAAGTCTACGAAACGGTACGGTCTTGGAAACGAGTCTTACAATTTTCATGTACTTCACGGTAAATTCCATTCACTTCATGGTCATTTCACTTTATTTTGTAGTCAATTCCATTCTTTTCCCGGTCATTTCTGGCGATTTCCATTCATTTACCGTGAAATGCATGGAAATGACCGTGAAGTAAAGGGAATTGACCATGATGTGCATGGAAATGACTGTGAATCTAAACGGAATCGCCGGAAATGACCTTGAAATGAATGGAAATGACCCTGAAGTGAAGCGAATTGACAGTGAAATGCGTGGAAATGACTGTAAACTGAAGGGAATTTACCGTGAAGTGCATGGAAATGACCGTGAAATGAATGAAAATGACCATGAAGTGAAGCAAATTGACCGTGAAATGCGTGAAAATAACCGTGAAGTGAAAGGAAATTACCGTGAAGTGCATGGAAATGACCGTGAATCTAAACGTAATTGCCGAAAATGACCATGAAATGCATGGAAATAACCTTGAAGTGAAGCGAATTAACCGTGAAATGAATGGAAATGACCGTGAAGTGAAGCGAATTGGCCGTGAAATGCGTGGAAATGACCGTGAAGTGCATCGAAATGACCGTGAATTTAAACGAAATTGCCATAAATGACTATGAAATGCATGAAAATGACCATGAAGTGAAGCGAATTGATCATGAAATGTGTGGAAATGACCGTGAAGTGAAGGGAATTGACCGTGAAGTGCATGGAATTGACCGTGAATTTAAACGGAATCGCCGAAAATGACCGTGAAATGAATGAAAATGACCTTGAAGTGAAGCGAATTGACGGTGAAATGCGTGGAAATGACCGTGAAGTGAAGGGAATTGACCGTGAAGTGCATGGAAATGACCGTGAATAAAAAAAAAAAAGTTGGAAATGACCGTGAAATGAATGGAAATGACCGTGAAGCATAGTGACCGTGAAATGCGTGGAAATGACCGTGAAGTGAAGGGAATTTACCGTGAAGTGCATGGAAATGACCATGAATCTAAATGGAATCGCTGGAAATGACCGTAAAATGCATGGAAATAACCCTGAAATGAAGTGAAATGACTGTGAAATGAATGGAAATGACTGTAAAGTGAAGCAAATTGATCATGAAAATGCATGGAAATGACCATGAAGTGAAGGAAATTGACCATGAAGTGCATGGAAATGACCGTGAATCTAAATGAAATTGTCGGAAATTACTGTGAAATGAATGGAAATGACCGTAAAGTGAAGCGAATTGACCGTGAAATGCGTGAAAATGACCATGAAGTGAAGGGAATTGACCGTGAATTGCATGAAAATGACCATGAATCTAAACGGAATCACCGAAAATGACCATGAAATGCATGAAAATGACCATGAAGTGAAGCGAATTGACTGTGAAATGCATGGAAATGACTATGAATCCAAATGGAATCGTCAAAAATGACTGTGAAATGAATAGAAATGACCATGAAGTGAAGCGAATTGACCGTAAAATGCGTAGAAATGACCGTGAAGTGAAGGAAATTTACCGTGAAGTGCATGGAAATGACCGTGAATCTAAATGGAATCGCCGGAAATGACCATGAAATAACCCTGAAGTGAAGTGAATTGACCGTGAAATGCGTGGAAATGACCATGAAGTGAAGGGAATTGACCGTGAAGTGCATGGAAATGACCGTGAATCTAAATGGAATCGTCGAAAATGACCGTGACATGAATGGAAATGACCGTGAAGTGAAGCGAATTGACCGTGAAATGCGTGGAAATGACTGTGAAGTAAAGGGAATTGACCATGAAGTGCATGGAAATGATCGTGAATCTAAATGGAATCACCGAAAATGACCGTGAAATGCATGGAAATGACCCTGAAGTGAAGTGAATTGACAATGAAATGCATGGAAATGACTGTGAAGTTTAGAGTATTGACCGTGAAGTGCATGGAAATGACCGTGAGTTTAAACGGAATCACAGTAATTGATAATGAAATGCATGGAAATGACCATGAAGTGAAGCTAAATGACTGTGAAATGCATGGAAATGACTGTGCAGTGAAGGGAATTGACCATGAAGTATATGAAAATGACCGTGAATCTAAACGGAATCGCCGTAAATAACCGTGAAATGCATGAAAATGACAGTGAAGTGAAGCGAATTGACCGCGAAGTGAATAAAATGAATGAAATTGACCACGAGGTGAATGGAATAGATTTTTGACCATCGACCCGATAGAATCTTGGAAAATAACTACGTTGGTTGGCTAAATTAATTTCTCCTACCCCAAAATCATATGTGGTATATGTGGTATGTTAAGTAAATCATTCTAGTTTAAGAGATATGCTTGTTAAATAAATAGACAAAGAAATGAATTAAAAGATAGAAAAATATTTTTATATACTTATATATACATATTTACATAATCATGTATCAGAGAAAAATGTAAGGGAGAAAAAGTTCTCTTTGTAAAAAAAGAAAAACTAGCGCGACACTACCACCGTACCACATTTGCCGTGGAATTTTCGTTGCTTTTGTGGGTCTCATCATAAGGTCAGTGTTATATCCAAACCGTCCATCTATTTGGCGAGATCATATTAAGGCTTGAGATGAAAAATAAGACAGATCTAACTATCAAGTGGACCACACTGTAAAAGGCAGTGGAGAATTGAAGGTATACCATTGAAACCGTTTTAGTGGTTACGTAAGTATCATTATGAAATTTGTTTTCCCCCTTCATCTAGTTATTTGTCACCTTATGAATAGATTGGATGAAAAGTAAATGTTATGGTGGGCCCTACCAAATTTTTAACAGTGAAAATCAATTTTCAATTTTCAGTTGCTCTTTGTGGTGTGGTTCAATTAATCTTTGGGTATGATTTTTTTTTTTTTTTTGATAATGCTCGAAAATGAATCCGAAATATGGATGAACATTGTGAATATAATAAATACATAACTGCGGGCCCATATAACTTTGATATCTTTTGATCCGTTCGTTAAACTCGGAGTTCGAGGAGCGTAAGCGCTCGTCTTCGAGCACAGGCGATCCGCCTCAGGAAGATAAGCAGGGGCATTTTCGACCTGAGAATTGGAGCCATATAGCTGGGGCTTACTCTTGAGAGGAAAAAAGCTAGTGAGCATTAAAAGGTTGGTGAGCCATATATGAGTCGTACAGTTGGAAATTTCTCCAAATAAAGAATCCGCTACGCGGATTGCGTACTGACAGCCTCAGGAGCAAGGTGGCCACCGTACTGACAGTTCTTTATGGGTCCGAAAATGATGTGTGTTTACGCCTTCTATCCATTTTTTTTAAGTTTATTATACGTTATCTAGTCAAAAATGAAACATATCCAAATCTCACATGGACCACTCCCTAAGAAAGAGCGGTGATTGAACACTCACCAGTTAAAATTTTTTAGTGCACAATAGTTTTGGTTTAAGCTGATATTTGTTTTTTCTCTTCGTACAGGTGTGCGTAACCAGCTGTATGACAAATAGACATTACAATGAGCACTAATTTTTTTTTTAAACCATGGGCATTCAATCTCTACTGTTTTTTGTGGCGTCTTCTGCTCAAGATTTGGATATCCCTCCTTTCTAAAATCATGCCCTATAATGATCATCTGTTACAGAAACATATGGACGGCTTGAATGAAACACATGTATATAATTCGGGGCCACAGAACATTGTCAGTAGCCACTTGGCTACCGACTCAGTAAGTATGCAAGCAATCCGCGTCCCCTCAGACCTAGTGTATCAGAAAAGCCTGGGTGATGCTAGAAATCTCGATCGGCCCGCTTTAACCATGTATGAAAATTTTTAAAGACATTGGGTAGCAGAAAATTTTGAAGGACATGCGGTATGACAGCGTCAGCAGCGAGGTGCGCTACCAACGGTACTATGTGGACCATACCATGATATATGTGTCCTGTCCATGCCAACCATCCATTTCAAGATCATTATAGAGCATGAGCCCAAAAAGGAGGGTGTTCTAAATCTCAAGTGGACCACACCGGGAGAAAATAATGATGATTGGATGCCCACAATTAAAAACATCCTGAAGCTCATTATAATGCTTATTTGTCATCCCCACCTGTTGATTTGGTTACCTGTACCTAAATGAGGAGGAAACACAAATAATAAGTTTTCAATAGTGAGTCTTGAACATGAAACCTCTCTTGTAGGCCCTATGAGACCTTCCGCTCTGATAATAATTTGATGCAATATAATTAATTACTTGATTTAAAAGCATGAATTGTTAGAGTATAACGAATTAATCTCTTTATCTTATAGTCCAAGCTCCACATATCATGGGTTAGAATATCGGCTGAACCTCTGTCGTGGGCCCCAAATCACATGGACTGCCCACCCTGAGTGTGTCCTCGCATCCTATGAGCTACCTCATTCGAGCCTGGTGTGAAAATGCCACCTGCATTAGATTTGAATTACATGTAAGCTTTTTCATTATTTTTCCTCTACAATACAAGTTTTATTTGGGGCTAATAACTTGACCTATTACTTTTTAGATTAGTTGCTGTTCATCTTCTCTAGTGACCTTAACACTCACTGTTAATGGCCAACAATGTATGTCGTGCATTTACTTTTTATCTTTCACTTTAGTTCAAATGCAAGCGGTTTTAAATTTCTAGAAATACACTTACAGGACCTGCACCACTTTTTCACTCATGTCTAACATGAGTTAGCAAAATTGGAGTGGATTTCTCGTGGACACGGATTGCTTAGAAAACCCTTTCACAAGTGGGCTTAGCGATGTTTGTGAGAAAATCTACCTCATTCATCTATTTTTCCGCATCCCGTTGGACATTGGCTTAAATTTAGGCAATTCCAAAACTAAGTACGAAAAAGTAGGCAGGGAATTGCCTAAGTTGAAACCTCCATTCAACCATTGTGATGTTTATATACCATCAATACAGTTCTTGCATTCATTCCTACAAAACACAAGAATATTAGCCCGATCTAAAACACAGCTGCACTAGAAATGTTTCAATGGTGAAGGTACACCTTGGCGGTGAAGGTTCAATTCTCATTGTTCCCGTCGTGTGGTCCACATGAGTCTTGTGTCTGCCTCATGTCTTCACATGATTCCAAAAAACGGATAGACCGGTGGATTTCTCACAAACATCTGGGTGGGCCGCATCTAGCTTCATATCTCTGCCGAAGCCTTTTCTTAAGCAATCCGCGTCCATTGCTCGCCCACATCACCTGTGGGCCCCACCTAGCTTCCTGTCTCTGCCCGAAGGCTTTCGTAGGCAATCCGCATCCATTTCTCGCCGACATCACCGGTGGGCCCCACTTAACGTTTTTCTCGCTGTCTTATCAGGAAAATCTCTCTCAAAATAAAATACTTACAAATATTTATTAAATATCTATAAATTTTTAAAATGTTAAAATATGGCTAAAAATGAAGTACTTTGAACTTCCAGCCGTTTATTTTGTATAAATGGCAATATTTTCAAGGCAGAATAGTGAAAAAAAAATATATTTGTATTTTCCCTTCATTCAAGTGGGCTCATATAAATATTTCAATGGTGGGTATTGTTATGGGAAATCCGAGCTCATGATACAACGCTGGTTCATTAACGCTGGTCCGATCGTCAGTCAGAGCTGAGGCGTGACTCCTCCGACCTGTTTCGAAATGCAACCCGTCTAAGTAGTCGACACGGCCGAGATGCAGCTTGGGACAGTCTTCATATTCTGACCGGATGACCTGCCCTCCGCTCGACATGACCAGCCAGGCCGACTACGATGGGACCAGCTTAATAGGACGGATCAGGCAGTACTAGATACTGGTCTTCACTCTGAGGTCGGATGGTCCGAGCTGAGTCGGTATTCAGAGGCGCATACTTCGTTCGCCAAACATGGAAACTGTCACAATCGAACGTAGCCGGTAACTTCGCTCGCAGATGCGCACGATCCACCAGATACGCTGCGCAATCAATAGATTGCGGGCAGCATCTCCATGATCCTATAATCCCTCTGATCGTGCAGATATTATCGGATCCAGACCACCTCACAGGCAAGTATAAATAGCATATCACACCATATCTATAGGTACGCGAGATCAAGTGCTTTCTCTCCACACTCGACTAGACCCTGATTCCCCTGTCCTGACTTAGGCATCAGAGGGTCCCCCGGCTTAGCCAGGGTCACCTTTGCCCGTTTTTTTGGTGCAGGTTTCAGGGACGATACGTAGAGGACGACATGGAGAGAGGGCCGACCAGATTTTTACATCAACATTTTTTGGCGCCGTCTATGGGATACTGAAACTAGAAGTCAGGTTCTCATTCACATAAGCAATAACGAGGAAGAAGAAAGCTGTAGTGGTGGAATTGGTACCAAGCGAGTAGGCTCGGTCATCATCAACACTTCATGCCGAGTCCGCACCAGGACCTTCTCAACGTTCTCGTAACCGGTCGGGTAAATACCGAGCCATGTAGAACGAGATCCAGGCCCTGTGCGACGAGATCAACAAGATGAAGCAGCAGAGGGAACCAGAGTCATGTCCGGTTCAGGAACAGCCTGTTCTCGAACCGGTGGGACTGTTTGTGAAAACCCGCTCTGCGCCAAGGAGTGTAAGACTTGAAGCCCTCCAGCATTCAGGGGTGCCGCGTTCAGGACAGAACCCTCCTGTGGTACATGGCGAGGGATCGGCGTGGAATGCCGCTACCCGGGTTCCCACAACCGTTCATTCCGCTACATCTGCTCTGCCGCCCACGGACCTCCGTCATCAGTTAGAACAGAGGAGAGAAGGGAGAACGTCGGAGGACGAGGATACCCCAGAGGTCGTTGCGAAAAATAGGGACCCATGGGAGGCACAATTTATAGAGTTGAAGGACAAGTTCCTGACATTGGAGAAGAAGCAACAACAATCGACGGTTCCACCCACGATCCAGGCGATGATGGAAGAGACCGAGCCTCCCTTCACCTCAGCCTTCATGGGTGAAGTGATGCCGCAGAGGTTTCGGATGCCTCCCATCATCCAGTACTCAGGATCCGGGGATCCATCCGAACACTTGGAGGCCTATCGATCGTGGATGCAGATCCAGACTGCAACGGATGCAATGATGTGTAGGGGATTTTCCATCACCCTCACGGGATCCGCTCGGATTTGGTATCGCCAGCTCAAGTCAAACTCCGTGGGCTCTTTCGCAGAACTAAGCCGACTATTCCTTACACAATTTATAAGCGGTAAGAGAAGTTAGAAACCTAACACCCACCTGCTTATCATCAAGCAGGCTCCGAAGGAGTCGTTGAAAGACTACATCGCCCGTTTCAATGAAGAGGCATTGCATGTCGAAGACTATGATGACAAGATGACTCTTGCTGCCATCCTGAGCGGACTGAAGGAAGAAAAGTTCACCTTCTCCATGGGTAAAAATCTCCTGAAAATGCTAACAGACTTCATGGCGAAGGCTCAAAAGTACACCAACGTCGAGGAGTTCACTAACGCCCGTAAAGGACTACAAGTCGCTGACTTGGCGAACAAAGGGAAGAGGCCAAGGAACGAAGACTCCCAGCCAAACGGCAAAGGGACTGATAACCGCGCTCCCCACGATCGTCGACCGAGCCGTAGGCCAGAAGGAAAATTCCGTTCCTATACTCCTCTCACCACATCTGCCGATCAGATTCTGCTAGATATCCGAGAAGACAGGCTACTTAATTGGCCAGTCTGCATGAGGCCTGACCCCGAGCAACGGGACAAGCGAAAATTCTGCCGCTTCCACCGAGATCATGGGCATAACACGGACGACCGCGTGGACTTGAAAGACGAGATCGAGTCCCTCATCCGTAAGCGATACCTGCGACGTTACACCAAAAGAGAAAGGTCCACCCGGAGAGAGGAACAACCGCGAGATAAGTCAAACAATCCTTCAGAAGAACCAACCGAAATCCATACCATCTTCGGGAGTTTAGCTAGGGGAGGGAATTCAAACAGGGTTCGAAAAGTCCATTGCTGGAGATCCGAGCTGGAACATCATGTTCACCTGACGGAATGTCCCAATAAGGAACTACGAGTCGCTACGTGCAGCCTGACCTTCACGGAAGACAATGCACGTGGGATCCAGCATCCACACGATGACGCGCTAGTGGTTACCATGACCATAACGAATCAGAAGGTGTTCCGCATCCTGGTCGACACCGGGAGTTCGACTGATGTTATGTATTCCGAGGCGTTCGAAAAGATGAAAATTCCACGGTCTCGGCTTCGACCCGTGAAGAATCCCTTGCACGGATTTGCCGGAGAGAGAGTAATCTCCGAAGGATCTATCTCCCTCCCAGTAACAACGGGAGAAGGGCAACATCAAGTCACGCTTCTAGTGGACTTTTTAGTTGTCAATGTTCCATCTATTCACAATGTAATCTTGGGCCGACCCTCCCTCAATGCAATGAGAGCGGTCGTCTCAACTTACCATCTGATGATGAAGTTCCTAGCCGAAGGAGAGATCGGCTATCTCCGAGGCGATCAACGCGAGGCCCGAAGATGTTATACTATAGCGGTTAGGAAATGAGCCACCAAACAGGCTCTCGTCGTGGACGGCTTGGACCCCCAAGGACCAGCAGAAAGTTCATCAGTCGAGGATCTGGAAAAAGTCCCCCTCGATGAATCAGACCCAGGCAAGACTGTCCAGCTCGGGTAATCATTGAATTCCGAGTGGAGAAACAAACTAATAGCCTTCTTGAGGCAGCATCGAGATGTCTTCGCATGGTCACATGCGGATATGCCAGGGATCTCTCCTGACGTGTTGGTTCACAGTTTGAACATGGACCCAGAGCATAAGCCGGTTAAACAAAAGAGAAGCCCGTTTGACGCCGAATGATATGAAGCCATTACCGAGGAGGTCTCCGTCCTGCTCGATGTGGGCTTCATAGAAGAAGTATACTACCCTGACTGGATAACGAATGTGGTTCTCGTTAGGAAGTCCAATTGGAAGTGGCGGGTCTTTGTAGACTACTCCGATCTGAATAAAGCGTGCCCTAAAGATAGCTTCCCGTTATCTCGGATCGACCAACTGGTGGACAGCATAGCCGGGCATGAGTTGCTCTCGTTCCTGGACGCTTATTCCGGGTATAACCGGATTGCTATTTATCCCCCAGACAGGAAGAAGATGACCTTTGTCACGGGCAGATGACTCTACTATTACCAGGTCATGCCATTCGGCCTGAAAAATGTTGGGACAACATACCAAAGGCTGGTGAATCAGATGTTCACCAAAAAGATCGGGCGCACCATGGAGGTGTACGTGGACGACATGCTAGTAAAAAGTATCAAAGCCTCCGACCACCTTTCTGATCTTGAAGAAATGTTCAAATATGTGCAGCTCAGATGGTGGCCTCAACTGAGTAGTTTCAAATTCCAGAGTCGTAACGGGCAACTCCTCCTTCTCCCGAATCATATCATCATTCAATTAAGGGGAGTGGTCCAAACATGTTTCACAAGAGTTAGAAGGGTCGGTCATGAGGGGCTCATCCTCCACCTTTAGATCAGACACGTCAAGTGATGGGAGTGGCTTATTATGACCGACCACTTCATGTACGTCTTGATCATTGATCTGGACCAAACTTGAGAGGGATTCCAGGGGGACTGTGGCTACACATTCAGGATCGCAATCATGTTCTAGTCTAGTGCAGTGTACAGTTGGGATGGGATCGCCTTCCTCACATTCTATTTCTATATTCGGTTGAGGTTCGAATAAACTAACCTCCTCATCATTAAAATCTTGCGTGTCATGTAAGGAAGATGTGTCTCATCAATGTATTTAAAAGACACCAATGTATCTTCACCATTCTTTTGAATAGTCATCGAGATCGACTCCTCAGGAAATTGAACCACATGCTCATTAAGGGAATCCCACTCCTCATTTCAAATTCCAGATTCTTTTAAAAGTGAATGCGGATCACTTTTCTTGCATTGTGTTTCTGGATTGGGTTGGGGCTGAGACGACCTAGCTTCCATTAGCCTGTCAAGGCGTGATTCAAGTGCTTCTACTAATTTTCTCATGCCAGTAATATAGTCTGTATAGCTCGGAGATAACTCATCCTGGATCATTTCAGGTGAATATTCATAAGTGGTTGATCCATGAGAGTTATTACCGTGATGTTTTACTAGCTCATCTTCGAAATATTTCTGTTTCCATTGATTAGAATCATACGGGTCATCTGTCGGGAGTTGATAAGCGTCATCATTCCAATAATCACGTAATGTTCTCTTAACTCGTGGAATGCAATTATTCTCCCGCAAATAATCACCGAAAGTCTTCTTAATCGGTGGAGCATCATATTCCGATTGGTTCTTGAAGATATTTTCAGAAAAATTTTGAGGCATAGGTTGTTTTCCATAAGCTATCTCAATATACGGACGTGCCCACTCATTCATATACATGATGAAACCCTTTATTCTGAATCTAATCCTAAAGAATAGAAGAAAAGATCCTACAATAATATGGAAAGTAGGTAGAGGAGAAGTTTGAGAGAAGTTACCAGATTGGAGTATTATGTTAAGAACTTGAAAAACAAAACAAAATAAGTTAGTTTCTAAAAATAGAAAGTCTAAGAATAGAAAATTTCTAAGAATAAAACCGTAATTCTAAAAATAGAAAAAAGAACGAAATTAGAAAGATATCACCAATTAGAAGTTCCTATCTCAGAATCCTACAAACAGAAAAGATAGGTTAGTTTCTAAAAATAAAAAAAAAAATAAAATCTAAACCTATAATTAAAATCTAATCTTAAACTAATTCTAAAACTAATTAATTTTAGAAAAATGTAGTCGACAGTCCCCGGCAACGGCGCCAAAAACTTGTTCACTCCCCAAGTGCAGGGTTGTGATGTAGTAATAACTCGGTAAGACCGAGGTCGAATCCCAAGGGACTGAAACTTGTACGCTATATAAAACTAACTAGAACTAGAACTAGGCTAAGATGAAATCTAAACTGAATGTAATTTGAGAAATAATGGTGAAAATATTAATCTAAAATTTATAGAAATCAGAGGAAGGGAACTAGGGATTCAGAGGATCCACTTGTAGGGATCAGGGAGACCTTATACTTGCATCAAAAATCATGAAAATTACTGAACTGCCATTGATCTAGTTTTCAAAGAGATGAAAGGTATATGATTTAGAATGGATTCCATCACCAAACTATGCCCAAGAGACTATGGCAAACAACAGAATTAAACTAATTACCAACCAATCACATGTATGAAGGTTAGGAAGGGTACCGTCATCCGACAATGCCCAGGAGACTATGGTGAACAACAGGGCTTCCTGACGTCATAAACATAAAAAGGAAAAGAAATACTCAAGCCATCGCAGATCTACTGTAATTTCAGTCACAACAGACCATTAAAAACTAAAAATATTTCCATAGTAAAATTAAATCAAAATCAGTTCAATATTAAACAAAAGGCATAATCAAACGTCTCCCATCATGCTATGAGCTTCACCTCTTAGCCCTAGCTAAGAGGATTTAGCCAGACATGAATGGGCTAATCATCTTAAACAAAATAAAATAAATTAAATTAACAAAAGGAAGGAGAGCCCACTCTACTCTCTCTCTCTCTCTCTCTCCACTGTGCTTCACGTCCAGCCACTCCTTTTCCTTTTTTTCCTTACCTTACTTCTTTCTTTTATAGATACAAGGTGGAGGCCGGAAGTGCATAGAGAAAGTCGGCTGGCTATTTGCGTAAGAGCCTACGCAGCAACATCCCCGTAAGTAATGAGTTTACACAGCAAAACCTGCGTTTGAATGGACTTTAGGACTGCTGGAGGTCCTCATCATCTCTTTAACTTCATAGCCATGGTCGTCCCCACCTTCTCCAGCCTATGAACGGTCCAGATCGACCATCCAATCGTCGATAGTGGGCCACAAGATCTACGGTTGCCGGATCTCTCGGACGTGCGTAACACATGCAATTTTCGTTTTCTGTTGAGATCAGTGAGGTCCACTTCGGTTGTCCTTTCCGAAATCCACACTGTCCACCATATTCTTCTCAAAAAATCAGTTGGGTATGTCTGTTTTAGCTCAGCTTTGGTGTGACCCACAGGCGTTTTGATTCAACCGTCCGTCCCGCGTTTAAACGGTCGACAACCGATCTCCTCTATCTTCTTTAATTCTATCACTTAGGCGTGGGTGAGAGGAGGCGTAGGTTTCTGATGGACGATCCAGATCAAGCTGAGGACGCTTGATGGTGGCCCACAACCTTCCTCCGCAAGCTCTGTTGCGTAACAGAGCTTTCGGTTGTTGCTGTGATGATCGGCGGGCCCCAGATTGAAGCCAGGTGGAAAATCTATTTTGTCCATTGGTTCTAGGATGAAAACCGTCCGGTAAGGGGTGTTTTTAGAGCATTTTCGGTGTGGCCCACCAACTTATCTACTTCGCCATCCATTTTTCTTTTAACGACTAAGATTTTACAATGGCTTGCATGGTCTCAAAAGGCCACCTTGGTGAGGTTAACACCCCTCCTTTACACGCAATGGACAGCTCTGATCTTTCAAATTATCGACGAGTGGGACCCACAATCGATCCCCGGCGTCGGAAGAGAAGACGCTGTTGCGTCTTCTGATTTTGAGAGAAATCGTCGGTCAGCGCAATGCTGACCGACTTTGCTTGCTCCGGTGCACGGCCGGTGTAGTTAAGCTGTGCACACACACTATGTAAAGCGGGTCCCATCTTGATGTATATGAAGGATCTACTCCATCCATTCCTTTCCTCATCCTATTTAAAGCATTGAGACCAATACTGGAGCATATCCAGATCTCAGGTGGGCCCCAATTCATTGATCTATGGGCTGACCTGTCTATTGGCCCACTTCTGTAGGGATCCAGGAGTTAAAATTTGATGTGTACGGCTCATTTGTGGTCCTCAGGCGATGTATGAAATTCAGAGCCGATCAGATGGTGAGAACTCTGCAATCTTACGTTCTGGACCAATTTTGGGCCACTTACGCTTCAGTTTCTTGATTTTCGCAGATCTCTGGCGTGTGCATTTGTCGATCGTGGTCCCTTTGGGTCCGTCCTTTGCCTTAGTGATCATCAGAGCGTTAAATCCAAGCTTTTAGCACCCTTTTTAGTTCATGTCTGTAAATCCACCTTGCAACACAAACACGATTAAAATAGGCAATTTAAACATTATCTTATGTGTAAATTCAAAAAATATTCGGGGTCTGATATGCAATATTTGACCCTCAATACTCCTCGACATGAACTCGCCTTGGACTCTTAAGGAGATACAGTGTCTCACGGGAAGAATTACCACCCTCGGACGCTTCATATCCAGGGCTACAGATAAATGCCTTCCTTTCTTCCAGCAGCTGAAGGGCCATAAGAAGACGGAGTGGACGCCAGAGTGCGAGCAAACCTTTCAGCAATTGAAATAGTACTTGGGTTCATCGCCTCTATTGTCCAAGCCTGAAGAAGGGGAGCCCCTGTTCCTCTACCTCGCAGTCTCAACTTCAGCTGTCAGTTCGGCTCTGATCAGAGAGGTCGGAAGCAAGCAGTACCCCGTGTACTACGTAAGCAAAGCCATGGTACCAGCTAAAATAAGGTACCAGTCCTTAGAAAAACTGGCGCTCTGTCTCGTCGTACCGGCCAGAAGACTGCGGCCATATTTCCAAGCCCACTCCATAGTTGTGTTAACAGAATCTCCTCTGAGGCAGGTCCTCCAGAGGCCTGAAGTGTCAGGTCGGATCACCAAGTGGGTGGTGGAGCTCGGAGAGTTCGACATTCAGTTCTGCCCTAGGGTGACAATCAAGGGTCAAGTGGTAGCCGATTTTATCGCCGAGTTCACTGCTCTGAGTGAGGAACAGATCAGTAAAGAAGTTGAGATGACGTCACCCGTCCCGTTGAGCGACCAAGAGGCAGTGTCGGATCCGGGATGGGTCCTTTATGTTGATGGGTCTTCCAACATTAAAGGGGCAGGAGCCGGGGTTGTCCTGGTCGCCCCTGATTCAACGACAATCCAATACGCAATCAGACTCGGATTCAAAGCTTCAAACAATGAGGCCGAGTATGAAGCGTTATTAGCTGGGCTCAGGCTAGCAGCGAGCCTAGGTATTTAGACCCTGCAAGTCCGCTGCGACTCGCAGCTGGTGGTAAACCACATCTCCTCGGAGTACGAAGCTAAAGAGGTCAGAATGATCGCTTACCTTGAAGAAGCGAGAAAATTAATCGAGAAGTTTTGGAGCTGTACTATCTGGCAGATCCCCAGGGCCGAGAACTCCTGGGCTGATGCCCTAGCAAGACTCTGCGTATCATTCCGGTCGAGTTCGTTGAACACCCAAGTATCAACCAGTTAGAGAAAATCAATCCCGTCCTGTCCATTCCTAATTGGATGGACCCGATCTTCAATTATCTGTCATTTGACGAAATCCCCTCGGACAAGTTAGAGGCAAGGCGACTCAGAGTCAGGGCAGCTCGGTACGTCATATTGGACGGAGTGCTGTACAAGAAGGGGCATTCTCAGCCTTACTTTAGATGCCTGGACGAGGCCGACTACGTAATCCGAGAGATTCACGAGAGAATCTGGGGAACCATTCGGGCAGTCGAGCCTTGGCCATGAAGATACTTCGTCAAGGGTATTTCTGACCGACTCTTAGGCAAGAATCTAAGGATTTTGTTCGGAAGTGTGACAAGTATCAGTATTTTGCCGCCGTGCCGAGGCAACCGGCAGAAGAAATGACCCCCATGAGTGGGTCGTGGCCGTTCGCCCAATGGAGAATCGACATCATCGGTCCCTTGCCCACTGGGAAGGGACAAGTCAAGTTCGCTATAGTCGCCGTCGACTACTTCACTAAGTGGGCTGAGGCCGCCAAGATCACCGAGCAGAAAGTGATCGACTTTGTGTGAAAAAATATCGTCTGCCGGTTCGGAATCCCACGTACCATCGTTTCTGACAACGACTGCCAGTTCGATAACGACAAGTTTCGCGGTATGTGCAGGAAACTTGGTATCGTGAACGCCTATTCATCACCTCGGCACCCGCAATCAAACGGACAGGTTGAAGCAGTCAACAAAATCATCAAGCATCACCTCAAGACAAAGCTCGAAAAAGCTAAGGGGAGCTGGCCCGAGGAGCTCCCCCTCGTCCTATAGGCCTACAGGACCACAGCACAAACTTCAATGGGTGAGACTCCGTTTTCGTTATCCTATGGCTCGGAAGCAATGGTGCCAGTAGAAATTGGACTCCCTACGACGCGGGTTAGGAGCTTCGAAGAAAATCAGAACTCCGGGCAGATCGCTGCCAATCTGGATTTGCTTGAAGAACTCAGAGATGTTTCCAAGATCCGAACGACGGCTCGGCATCAGTAAGTGGCACGTTTCTATAATTCTAAGGTCAAAGTCAGGCGCTTCCGCCGAGGGAACTTGGTCCTCCGACGGGTCTTCCAGAATATGGCTGAGCCAGGAGCAGGAGCACTCGGACCTAACTGGGAAGGACCATATCGTGTGGTCAGATCTGCCAAACCGGGCTCGTACCACCTGGAAGACCTCGAAGGCTGCCAGCTCCCTCATACCTGGAACGCTAAACACCTGAAGATCTACTACCCGTGAGGAACTAGCCTTCAAGGCTCAAAATAAAGTGTATGCCTCCGAGCAACTAGCCTTTAAGGCTCTTAATAAAAATTTTAATTCGGCCTCGGATGTTTACTCAACTGTCTTGGTTACTACGACTATGACCTAATGGTTCAACCCTTTGAAAGCAAGGATGTTTACTCAACTGTCTTGGTTACTCAACTAGCCTTCAAGAGCAAGGATTTCTTGCAGTTGCTTTTGAAGCTCAAGGATGCAGAAGACCCAAAAACGCCACTAACCCTTGATCACGTAAAGGCCATACTCTTGGTATGCATCTTTACTTTAGTTTCGCTTATCTCTAAAGAGAAGCTTTGATACTCTGGTAAAGTGTGATGGATGATATGTAGGCATTTAGAAATCAATTAAAATTTGCATAAGATCGGATTAAAAGTTAATCAAATCAAACCATCCAAATTGTGGGTTTTTAGTTCAGATATGGGAGATTTATATGATACTCGGGTGAAATAAAGCCACTTCCCAAAATCAGAAAATCAGATCATTTAAAAACCCTAACTAGTTTATTAAGATTTTTTTATTTTCAAAAGATTATCCATTCAACAGGCAAAGAATATACAAAGAGATATTTCGGGCAGGGCTACCCAACAAAAGACGATAGGTGAGAAAAGAAAAGAAAAGGAGAGAAAAGGAAAATAGGCGGTTGAAAGAGAGGATCATCTCTCTCCAAAAATTCCCAACCCAACCCGACCTAAAAATAAGAGGCCTCTGTAATGTCGAGGAGATCGACTTGCAAAGTGAAAAAAGCCCATGATTGACTACTGCTGCCCTTCCGAGCAACTAGTTTATTAAGATAGGACCATTGAATATTTTCATTTTTAACAGTACAATAACTATCAACTACTTTGATAGTCAAATAATAAAATAAAGATAGCTTTTAGTTCATAAAACACCTAAAGGGGGAACTTGGATAGACTGGAATGAAATTCATGTAACCTATCCAATAAATTAGGATAAATTTTTGATAATTAGGAACCCTAATTTGAAGAGTTTAATTTGATTTGTATGTCAAACAAGCAAGCAATGTTTAAGTTCCTATCTACATGTTGTATTAAATGTCTTAAATCTTTTCTGATATAGAGTCTATCAATGTCATCGACTGACTGTTCGATGCCACCTTCGATGACATCGAACAGAGCTCGATGACATCGAATTTATTCCAAATTTCTTCAGTTGGTCTTTGGACTTATTGGTCTCATTTTTCGATGACATCAAGGGGCGTTCAATGACATTACAGACATGTTTGATGCCATCGAAGTTGAGACGATGAGTCGAGATTTTCAGCAAAATCCATGTCTAGTCGCTAGACTCTTTTAATGTCTCTTCGATGACGTCAAAGGTTTACGCAGATTCGTTTGCGGAAGCGCAGATTCTACGATTTTTATTTCCAATTCCATTTCTACTTGTTTCTAAAGCTATAAATAGGGGTGGATACAGGTCTAGGAGGTATCTAAGAGGTTCTAAGGTTTCTAAAAGGGTGCTAGGATTTCTAAAAGGGCTCTAGGGTTTCAAGGAGTAAAGAAAATGTGAGGTTTGAGGATTGCTCAAGCCGAATAAGTCCCTTATCTTTGTAATATGTGCTTTCATAGTAGAATTGTCTGTCATTTTATGTTGTGGTTTTATCCCGTAAAGATTTTCCGCGTTAAATCTTTGTTCTTCTTCGGTTTGCTTGGTGCTCTTGGATTACTATCCTAGATCCATATATGTGCGATTCTATAGGCCGAACCCCAATAGTACCATCCATCACAATTTGTTAGTTGTAATATGAACAGTGTTTATGATTTTCACTTAGATGTATTATGAATAAATGCTTAATTGACTATTGAATTGGTGGACATCTAATGGATGGCTGAAAATAAAAATATCCAACGGTCCTATTCCAACCAAGTGCACATGAATCAACAGTTAGTTTTGTTTAATCATTCTAATTTTGGACTCCCACAAATATGGTTAGTTTAGTTTTTATCAAACCTCTATATGGTAACAAGCGCTATTATCTAAGATGCTAGAGATTTCTAAAGCTTGGTTCCATACACATATGGCATTTATGTCCGAAATCCACACAATTCAATTGTTGGGCCCCATCTTGGATGGGATCTAGCCATAAGCCACATAATTCTAACTGGATGAATAAGCGATAACATTAATTCAGTGGGAGATAATGGACAGTTAGGAACATATCACACACGATATGTGATGGACGATCATATATATATATATATATATATATATATATATATATATATATGATCGTCCATCACATATCGTGTGTGATATGTTCCTAAATTTTAAGTGACCGAAATGTTATTTTAGAGTTACCATTTGTCATATGCATTGGATAGTGATAAGATGCAGGTCCACTACAAAGCCAGGTGGGAGAACCCTACCATATCCGTCCAACAGATGCGTTACTGACTGCTGCACAGAACTTTTGGCGATGAGCACTGACCATTAGCCACTGGCTAGTGGCAGGGGGAGTACTAATCCGTTTCATGCTTAGAGAGCGTATGACGCATGCATAAACATCATATTCCATGGACGGGGAGATCTTAGTGGCAACCGCTCTTGGCCACCACGATGTATGATTTTTTAAAACACGCCGTCCATCAGTTTTGCCATTTGATTTGGGACATGATTCTAAAGATGAAGTAGATTCATAGCTCAAGTAGAAACAAGGGATAATGATGTCCTTTAATTGTTGAAATGATGTAGAGTGGGTCGCAGACACTTTCTTGGTAAAGATAGACAAAAAAGGCTTGATCGGAGATGGAAATGATCTCATCTATCAAAACCTTGAAAACAGTATCTCACAATTTGGGATGAGTTTTTTTGACATATAACGTATGATTTTAGGATAGGAGAAGCTATTTTATCCAACCAACCTGCTGCACCTAGTTGCCCAAGTAGGATTTGCAAGATTCTCTCCAAAGTTCAATTGTCAAAAGTTCATTTTATTTTCGTTTTTACTATAAATAGTAAGTTTTAATTTCAGTATAACTTTTGATCCTTTAAGTTGTAGGAGTTGTGCCCAATATAAAAAGGGCTTAGAAAATTAGGAGAATAACGTGTTTAGGCTAGGTTAAATTAGACACTTATTATCTTTGGTCAAAAACCATAAAGTCTAGTGGGAATGAAGACCGTCTATAAATAGTAAGTGTATTATTTATAGTAAGTCATGTTTTTTGGGTGTTTTAGTCTAAAACATTGTCCTAGGTTTGAGCTCATTATTTAAAGGCTTGTAATTTTATTATTTTTTAAATTTATCATGAATCAATTTATTAGAAATTATTTCGAGTCCAGAGAGCTAGGTGGATTCAAAGTAGATATCTCTTGAGGAAGACGGTGATCGAACTCATCACGTCCCTCTTTGTGTCAATGGTATAAGAGTGAGGACTCCCCTCAGGCCAATGATAAATAACGATGGAATGGACCAAAATCCTGTGGACAGTAATCCAAGTATTCATTATGTATTAAAAAGAATAGAAGCTTTCCATCAGGAGAGTCAGTTGACTATGCAAGGGCTACAGCTGACCCTCAACCATATTGTAGATGCGTTAATTTTATCCCGAGCCTAAGGCGATGTTTAACCGCTTATGATCGTTGTATGACACAACCTCAATTTTCGTAGAGCACTTCCAGAGGTGAATCGTATGGCTACCCCAGATGAGTCGAGTTTTAGTGACAAGGACATCTGTGGCATCGTTGCTTAACAACAGGTTCATGGAAACAATCGATTAAATTGTGTTGAAAGAGACTATTGAAGTAAGACCAAACTTTTCAATTTTAATGGCTTATTGCATATAGAAGTTTTCATTGATTGGTTAGTCAAAGTAGAGCGGTATTTTGATTACATGGACCTACTAGAAAATAAGAAAGTGAAATTAATTAGTTACGTTCAAATTGAGATCCGATGCTTTTACATGGTTGGAGCAATTACAACTCTCACGTGCTTGACAGAACAAGGCACCCATCCGATCATGGCCGCATATGAGATGCTTTCTTCGATCATGATTCATTTCTAATGATTACAAGCAGGTATTGTTCCAACAATACCAAAATTTCTGGCAGAAAAATCGAACTGTCACAGATTACATTGAAGAATTCCAATGACTGACAATATAGACTGATTTTTCAGAGACCGAATTGCAGAAGGTAGCATGGTTCATAGGCGATTTACGATCGACAATTCAGGACCAAGTTTAAATGACCTGATCAGAATCATGCAGGTAGGGCAGAAACGCACTTACAAGAGTCTTTACTTGGCCTTATCTTTCGACTTTGCTCCCCATAACGGGTCTCATGCAAGATTTAACACTAGTAAAAGGAAAGTAATCAGTGGGAGGGTGTCCCTAATCTCCTATAATTGTAAATCGTGACATGGGGAATGATCCATCTATGCCTCAATGTGCAGCACCCACAACAATGGGTCCAAGCTAGTAGGAATCCAAATTCTTATGGTCGACTAAGGTCGAACAATTGTTACCGTCGTGGTCAACTGAGCCACTTATCAAACACCTATCCTGAAAGCTCCGTAACCCACTTGGCCATTAAAGAAGGGGGCACTGAAGGTGAGGCAGTGAAAGAAAGCCTTGAATTTAATGAGGATGAGCAAACGACTGAAAGAGTTTTTAACAAAGAGTGGTTGTCCGAAGATCATGGCGAATCCTCTGTCGTGATGCGATTATTCTACACTTCAAGGAAGGAGGTGCATCTGCAGCGCCACAATATATTCCGTATGTAGTGTACTATAAGTGATAAAGTCTGTGATATAATCATACACATTGGCGGTGTGAGAACATCATCTCAAAGGTTATGGTGGACAAGTTACAGCTATCTACGATAAAACATCATTTTCCTTACTCGATTAACTAGATAAAAAAAGTGAATAAGACTAAGGTAACTGAACAATGTAATATCGCATTTTCAATTGATAAGAATTATAAAGATCAAGTACTTTGTAATGTGATCGACATGAAAGCATGACATATGTTACTCAGTCGACCATGACAATCAGACCATGATACGACCCATCGAAGATGAGACAATGTTTATGTCTTCGTTAAGGATGGTTGAAAGATAATCATTGCCCCTATAACAGTACTAAAGAACCACCCCGAAGCTTCTAAAGTGGAAGAGAGGTCTCTCTTAAATATTCAAAATTTCGTGAAGGAATTTAAGAAAATCAGTAAGGTGTACGCTGTGCCGGTAAATGAAGAGGAATTATAGCCCTTAGATATTCCTCCATGTTTAAGGATGTTGCTGAACGAATTCAAAGAAATTTAGCCCGAAGAGTTACCTTATGGATTGGCCCCTATGTGGGACATCCAACATCACATATACCTCGTCCCTAGGGCGTGCTTGCCCAACTGCCCTCACTATCGGATGAGTTTGAAAGAGTATGAGATACTTCAGGGGAAGGTGGAAGAATTAATCCGTAATGGTCTTTTGAGAGAGCATGAGCCCCTGCTTTATTAACGCTAAAGAAAGACAGGATCTAACGCATGTGTGTTGATAGCCAAACAAGTAATAAGATTACCATTAAATATCAATTCTAGATGCCGCGGTTGGATGACATGCTTGATATATTAGAATGTGTCAAGGTGTTATTCAAATTATATCTAAGGAGCGGGTACCATCATATTTATATCAAGTCCGGTGATGAGTAAAAAACAACATTCAAGACCAAGAAAGAGTTGTACGAGTAGTTGGTCATACCTTTTAGTCTATCGAATGTACCAAGTACTTTTATGCATCTGATGAATTAAGTGCTAAAGTTGTTCATTAGTCAGGATGAGACATGAGAGAAATTACTGAATTGAATGAATCAAATTTAGAAGCCATGGGAAAATTATTGAATTGAATGAACCAAATTTTTCGCACCGTGCACCTTTATAAGCTATGGGACAGGAGAATTGCTAAGGGTCAAATATTGCATATTGGACCCCAACTATTGCTTGGTTTTATGAATATGATAATGCTCAACATCCTATTTTAATCATGTTTTTGTTGCAAGGTAAATTTAAGGGCCATGGATTGAAAAAGGGTACTAAAGGCATGAATTTGATGCTCACAAATTACCAAGGCAAGGGACAGATCTTAAGTGACCGAGATCAAAGAATTCACATACAAAAGATCTGAGAAAATTAAATAATTGAAGATGAAAAAGCTTAAAAATCGTCCTGAATGCAAGATCACAGGGTTCCTACCATCCGTTTGGCTTGAAACTTTATATCTAGCCTGAGGATCATAAAGTAATCGTACACGTAAAATTTCAGCCATTGGATCTTTGTGGAAGTGGTCCAACGAACAAGATCAGCTATAAATCATTGATCCGGTGCCCACATGATCTTTAGATATGCTTCAATTTTGGTCTCAACCTCTAAATTAGATGAGGAAGCAGGTGGTCAGAGTAGATTTCTCATGAACATCACGATGGACCCCAACTTGGGGTGCGTGCGCACACAGCGCACATAATCCCATAGCGCACTGGACCGAAAAGTTTGGTCAAAGCACGCTGAACCGATCTCCTTGCGTAATCCCACAACGCACCGGACAGGAAAGTCTGGTCAAAGCACGTTGACCTGATCTCCTTTCGATAATGGAAGTTTCCGTTTTTCTCCTGCCAGCGTCCGCACGGATGATTTCATTGGGACTCTATCATCATCAGGTTCAATGATTCGGACCGTCCATTCGATCCAGAGCGTGGGACCAACCATAACCATGATATCCTTTTACGATCATGTACGTGCACATGTGAATATCTTATCCAAATGCAGGATGAATGACAGCGTGATTTAATACAGTGGGTTACACCAAACTTGAGCAAAACCATCCATTCATAACTGAAATTTCGCCACGAATCTAATGGATAGGGTGGATTTCTCCGAAAATATTATTGTGGAGCCCACCGAACACCTCAACACAGGTATATGTGTAAGAAGATGTCCTATGCTGCCCGATTTTCACGGCCGTTGTGCAACCATGGCATTGATTTGATGGCTGATCCGGATTGTCCATCTTATAGGCCATCCAAAACCATCCAAAGAGATGTTGTTTTTAAAGGAAAGAAGGACATTAGGAGAACTAGCGGGATCTGTGTTCTCGGGCTTTCACACAAAGCTGCGCAACCTGCTGCATAAACAAACTTACGCATGCTACCTTCTCCACCGCCTGTAAGCTCCACTCGACCAACTTCCAGTGCCTATAAAAGGAGAAGAGAATAGAGAGAGAGAGATATCATCATTTGGATGTGGGAAGCAAAGGCGTGCGCGCGCGCGCGAGAGAGAGAGAGAGAGAGAGAGAGAGAGAGAGAGAGAGAGAGACATGGAGACGGTCATTGAGTTTTCCTTCTCCTTTTCTTCTTTAGTTTTTTTTTTTTGTTCTTTCCTTTAATGTTTTTCTGAGGTTTAGATAATCATGTTTATGATGAACTAAACCTCTTAACCAGGGCTAAGAGGTGAAGCTTGTAGCATGATGAGATGTTTACTATGACTTTGATTCATGTTATGTTGAACTAATTTTGATTCTAATTTTATTATAGGGAATACTTCTAATTTTTTATAGTTTATTGTGACTTACATTACAATAGATTTGCGATAGCTTGGAGTATGTTCTTTTCATCTTAGAGATTGTGAACTTGGGACCCTGTTGTTTGCCATCGTCTCATGAACATGGTTGGATGATGAAATTCTTCCTAACATTTATGCATACTTCTCCCAGATTGGTTGTGGATTGGTACATTTTGTTGTTTAATTTGTCTCATGAGCATGGTTTAGTGATGGAGTCACTTCTAGTTTTCATACCTATCATTCATTGAAAAGTAGATCAAAGGAAATTCATAGTTGATTTTTAATGACATATCTTCCAATTGGATAAAGACGGAACTCTAATTCCAGTTGTGTTCGTGAATCAAGCATAGATCATCCTGATCTCTACAAATGGATCCTTGGAAACCCTAATTTTCCACCTTTGATTTTTACAAGTTTCAGTTAAGTAGTTAACAATTATTCTCTTAAATTCTCCTAATTTAGATTGCATCTTCTTTTACTTTTAATTCTAGTTACTTTCAGAATACATACAAGGTTCAGTCCCTGTGGATTCAACATTGATTTTATTGAAATTATAACTACGTTGTGACCCTACACTTGGGATTGTGAAAAAGAACCTACTTGCCAAAGTCGTGTGTAGGTTTGGTACCCAACCAATATTTAGTTAATAGATTTAGAATGGAGGTGTTTTCTAATCCATCTAAATTCCTCATGTTTTTTTTTATATGATCACGGTTGGTATGCTCGATTAGATTATTCATCATTTAGGTATACGTGAACCATTAATCAGGTATCCCTATCTTATTGTAGTCTTTAAGGAGAAAGACAAAAAAAAAAATGAAGCAGCTGTAACAGTTGGTTTTGAAATTTTCGATTGCGTCCAATGATCCCGCTGATTGGCGCATCCTGCATGGTAGAGATGCTTACAAAGATCATCCAGACATTCTACAGCTCACACGACTGCGTCCAATTATCCAGTGCCACGTTCTCCTCTCCCTTCTGATACCATTTGAATGGAATTACACTGTGCGGGAGTGTCACATAAATCCTCTTCCAAATTTAGCTGATTTCTTAGGAAAATTGCAAGAGTACTCTCTTTCTTAATCTCTTACTTCTCATATTATTTTACCCCTGCATAACAAAATCTGACCGTTTAAATCACTGGCCATACTTTGGGTGGCCAATAATTTTGTTTTGTTTTGTTTTGTTTTGTTTTTTTTTTTTTGTTTTTTTTTTCTTGTTTTTTTAAGGAGTGAATACGAACACTTGCTTATTGATTGTGGACGGATAAGCCCCCCGCCCCTCTTTTTTTTTTTTACCATTCATATCACATCTACAAATTGTAATAGTTTTTTTTTTTTTTTTCCTTCACTCATTGTTGGTAAATATTACAAATTGTAATAGTTTGGAATAGATGCATAAATACTTTTAAGATGGCATATGGCATGCATCGATCAGTGCGATTACTATGGCTAAACATTGCAACGGTACCATTACTCAGGTTGATGCATGAATATCAATCCGAGGAAATTGATGAGGTGATCGCATTGTGCCACAGCTATAGTGCCTGGAAGTGACCATTTAATCTTTTTAACGGTCCATTTGATAGCTACATTACTTACATTGTGAATTGCATCAACAGGACCTTGTGGCAGGGGCGGCAGACACAACATCAGCGACGGTAGGGTGGGCCATTACCAAGTTGATAGAAAATCCAGAAATAATGAGGAAAGTTGAAGTGGAATTAGATGAAGTGGTGGGGATGAATGACACAGTCAAAGAATCCCATATGCCGAAACTGTGTTACATGCGTGCAGTCATTAAAGAGACGCTACGTTTGTACCCACCAATCCCATTCTTGGTTCCCCGAACCCCAAGCCAACCATGCATCGTGGGTGGTTTTATGGTCCCCAAGGGAGCCCGAGTTATGGTGAATGCATGGGCCATACATAGGGACCCTGAGGTTTGGGACAACCCTTTGGAGTTTCGGCCTGAGAGGTTCTTGTCCACTTCGAGCAAGTTCGATTTTAATGGAAATGATTTTCGTTACATCCCATTTGGGTCGGGGAGGAGGGTCTGTGTAGGGATTCTCATGGCAGAGAGGATGTTAATGTTTATTCTAGCAGAGATGTTGCATTCATTCGATTGGCAATTGCCAGAGGGGACAAAGCTTGATTTAACGGAGAAGTTTGGAATAGTTTTGAAAAAGGCCATACCGCTCGTCGTCATTCCCACGCCCAGATTATCGAACCCAAACCTCTACACTTGAGAGATAATTGTGAACTGCTTCCCCTATTAGCTAAGGCATCAGCAACTCTATTGTCTTCTCTAAGTAAATGAACAAATAAGGAAATTGATTTCCAAGCATATTTCAGAAGCTCTCTTCACCTATGCCATAAGGGTCATGTCAAAAGACTATTTAATTAGTCTACCAAGAAATGGTATTTTAGGATTTTAAGATGGAATATGTTTGTGTTTATTATCCAAGTATGCATGGAATGTTTTACTAAGCTCCATGTAATGTGTAGTGTTAATGTTAGTTTATGTTATTGCCTTGTCTCTTTAGTTATATATTGTTTTATGCATGAATAGTGGCATGAGATACCTGTTCCTGTGAATGGGATTTTGAGTCTTTGGATATGACATCTTAGCCATTAGGTGGGATTTGTGGCTGATTGCATATCAGGTGGGGATATGACACCTTATCCACTGATATTTGATTCCGCAAGTACTCATCCAAGATAGCACATTTTGTGCCTGTAAGGTGCATGAGGATTATGCAGCATACGCGGGCCTTTTATAAATACGTGCGCCTTTTTTTAAAAGGACGCTATGATGGGCTTCTCAAAATTATTCAAAGTCCCAGTGGGAAAGTCCGGGCCAAGTCCCAAACTGCAGGGCCCAACACAGATCCAATATGTAGATTAGTTGCATCCCTTCAAGTTCACTGTACATATAAAAACAATGCCCGATTGATGACTCTAGCCAGCCACAACACGAGGAAAAATGTATAATCACTCCTAAAACCCTTTAAGCAGACGCGTCTGGCCCACCCCTGCGCACCCGATGAATGGGATGGATTGAATGTACACTTCATGTTGGGCCTCACACACACAATCCTATGGCTGGCATCCCTCCCCATTGTTCAGCGTGGTTTGGCCTACCAAGTTGGTATTGTTTGGGCTGATTTTTCGAGCCGAGGTCTAGCATCCAGATGTCGACATGATGAACATAGTAGTCACACACACGGTGGCTCCACAGACATTAGTTGTTGTATTATCCACTGCACAACGAGTGCCAAAGACTTGGCTACTTAGACTCACTCAGTCGGTCCTGAGTGAAGTTGGGACTCGCCCAAGTCAGGGCTGTATCAGCCCCAAATCACCGGAGACGTGGGTGACTCTCGTGGTATTGAACTGGTGGGCTCCAAGCATACATATATAAGAGGTTACGAGGTAATTCGCGGCACACGTGCCAACATGAAACTCTATGACCCTCCTGATGATAATCAAGTGGACCATTATACAAAATAAATCAATGATCAAAGGAAATTGAGAAGCACCCAAATTCAGTAAGCACACCCGGTGACTATATCCGTGGATCCAGCTTGTTCCTAGATTTTTGGGTGATTGCGGTTTGGGGCCAGCGTACCAGAGGTTTAAATTATTAATATTTTATTACTATTATTTGTAGAGATGCTCCAGTCTCTAAGAGCACCATAAGGTCTAATGCTCCTAGTTGCATGGACACTAAGTCCATCCATTGATCTAGACTGTACATTAAGTTCAGCTCACATGTCACCTGCTAGCATGCAAATATAACATGGACAGGACAAATAATATGAGCCATTTGATCAGTGGTCTTTAATATGAGTGACCAAGATCATTTACACAAAAAAGCCGTTGGAATGTGTTCTAAACTTAATAGGCCGTTGGAATCAACCGACTGGACTATCCAAGGGAGCTGCTTCAACTAAGAGCACCATCACTTTCTCTAACGCGACTGAACGTCCATGAAATAAATCCTCGCCATCACATGCATCACCTCTTATTTACCCAACACTCAAGGGCCACCCCATGAAATTATACATAAAAACTTCTAAATTCACGTCGAATGGCCCACATGAGTTTTGGAATACCGGTACTTGTGGGTAATTCTTTCATCCTGATGAATTGATTAGATGGCGTATAATACCTTGGTGAGCACTACATGAGAATAATGATGGGCGTCTCATCCCATTTTATTTATTTTTCCTAGGATGTAGCCTACCCAAGTTCTGAGTTGTCATGATTTTTGGGTTTCAAGGTGAACATGAAGTAGCGTACTTAGCCGATGGAAAGGGTGGATCTCATGAAAGTTGAACCCATAGGGCTCTTGATGGGTGTGTGTGGGCTGGGTCGAGGCCCACGCCGAGCTCACTTAGCTTATTGGGAACTGGATGTGTTGAGATGGGCTTAGGCCATCTTTAATGAAATCTCTTGACCTTATATTCTCTCCCTCCCCTAATAAGGGGAACGCAAGTAGAAAACGACGCTTCAACTAAATACTTCATTTGAATCTTCAGGAAATAGAGCATTGAACGGTATCTTTAAGGGCTTTTTAAAATCTGAAAACGCTTAGTCAGAAAGAGTCCAAAAGGATGCTATCGTGGGCATTCCAGGACTTTCTTTAAAGTACTAGTGGGACCAGGAAGTGGATTGCGTACTGACCCTGCTACTACCGACGTCGCTACTGGTTGGTGCCGTGTGGACTCCCATGATGTATGCAATCCGCATCCAGTGGGAACCCAAGCATGTATTTTTCATTTCAGAATTGCACAGTGGCATAGACAATTGCTCTAAAAGATAAAATCAGTAATGGCCCAAACGTATTAAATGGCCAGGACAGATGAAGTCCTTTCTTAGACGCCAACCGATGAATATTTTTCTTAAATAAAATTCATACTTGGAAGACGATCCGAAGACAATGGGCTTGGAGTCTTTCCGTGTCTTCCTACGAACTCTCTCCTTCCTCCTCCAATCATGATGACAATTAGTGCATTTTAAAGATGTGGTAAGTAAATCAAAATAAGAAATAAAAAGAATAATCTCAACACTTTCTTTATTTAAGTGTTGCGGAGAAAATCTAAGTTAATAAGTCGACTTATGGAATAGACCAACTCTATTGACATGGCCTAGACCTTCTACGCGCCGAGCCTAGCCGAGGCCTATATGTCCCGAGCTAAAGGGTGAGACCTCTAAAGAGGTCGATGCACCCTTAAGGACACTCAAAAGGCCCCTCAGATGCCTTACAATACTGACTCTATCTCTATATGGGTCATAGGTCGGATACAGACCAACCCGACCTTGACCCGACCCGGGCTCGACCTAGCCTATAGGTCGGCCATAAGTCAGCCACTGGTCGGCGATAGGATGATTACAGATCAATCGTACCTCAGCCGATAATCGATTAAGGGTCGGCCATCACTGATCGACCATGATGTAATCAAGGTACGAATTGGCCAATAGGAGCCACCCGAATGAGCCAACGATGCAAGGTCGGTTGATGATTGGGAAGTGGATTCCAACCCTTCCAAACCAAGCTCCATCGAATACACCTTTCTGGACGCTTGCCGTCTCATCTGAGCCAGAACCGAGCCAGAGACTTGGCTCGATATTAAAGATCCACCTTCCAAGATCCTCGGAAGATAACCTCCAATCCCAGAAATCTAGGAGATCAAAGATCTGAGGATCTTCTCGGATGATGATCAATCCCCTCCAAAGAAGGATCCTGCAACCGCGGGATCACATCTCCTCTATAAATAGGAAACGCCTAACGGTGAAAGGTACACACACATCCTCACCCTTAAACCTCTACCAAATTATTAGACCCAGATTTCAGACCTGACTTTGGCATTGGAGGGTCCCCTGCATTAGCCAGGGTCTCATTGGTCCTCTTCCTGTGCAGGTGTTCGTGTAACTAAGGGGGTGAGCCGAAAATTGCATCAACAAAGAGTATAAATACATATAATTGTTGGATTTTATAAGAACAGGAAATAACTGTACTTAACAATTAGGTTTAAAAACTGTTAATATGTAACAATTAGGTTTGAAATCTGTTATCACATAACAAGCAGTGTTGAGGTCAAAATCTGGTCCACCCTCCATTGAACGCTAAGAACTCGGAATAGACCTTGGACCTGCATAGAAAGGTGAGCAAAGGAGACCCTGGCTTAAACAGGAGACCCTCTGATGCCTAAGTCAGACTAGGGAATCTGGGTCTAAGTAGTGTAGAGTAGATGGGAGGTGCAAGATATTGCGTACCTATTATCATGGGTTTCTCTAGTATTTATACCTATGAGATGAAGGGATCATGGCCATCAATCTCGGCGTGATTTACTCAATCAAGCAGATGTCGCGCATGCGGAGATATCGGCCATTATCTTTGGATCGTGCATCGGATCATTTTCCCATATGCCTTAATGGGGCGTATCCACGGGCATGATCTTTGTCTACGTCCATGTTTGGGTTAGTCCCACAGCTCGGTCCACCGAGCTTATATGTTGGATCTTATAGTCGAAGTCCGCAGTTGGATTATGTCTCCAGCCTCCGAGCCATAGGTAAGGCTCGGCTCGGCCAATCTAGGTCATAGGTCTTCGGATGAGAGCTCAGTTCGGACGATCCAGGGTTGTAGTTCTTCAGATGAGAGCTCAGCTTGGCCGATTCAGGGCCGTAGTTCTTCGGATGAGAGTTCCGAGCATGAATTCGGCTCAGATTGCCTAGTCTATCTTTCTCCTGTAGCCCTAGTTTTGGAATCGCAGTTCGGGAGCATAATCGGGACTCTCCTTCCGAGGTCCTGTTACTCAGCTTGGTTTGTTCGGGTTGGGTTTTATTGGTTTCGCTCGAATTTTCCCATAACAGAAGCCCCTTACTCTCTTGGTCCAAGCTCAGACTTAGATAGTAAATACTTAGGAAAATGAAGCGCCGTTTCTGCTCATGATAACGGGTCAGGGTAATTGAAGCATAATTGTCGCGATGATTACGCTTCAAGATACGTGCACAGCATTACGGCTATAACCTTTTGACTTCTGACCTTTGGGTGAGGGACGCGTGGTGGCAGTTACAGATTGCAATTAATGGAGTAGGTGAAACGATGTCATGTGTCATGGGAGGGGGCGAGAAGTCGCCTACGCTTCAAATGACCTTTAATGCTGATGGTACTTGGACCTGGGCACATGGGCCCAAGCGTATAACTCTCTTCCACGTGTCCCGTTAGGCTTGAGGCCGAGCCGCTCCAGCTTCGAAGACAGTTGTCTGTAATGATGGCGTTCTGCTGGCGGAGGCTATATAAACCCTTCCACGCCCTCACTTAAACTCTCCTGCATTTGAACTTTCACTCCCTAGCTTTGTATTCTCTTAGCCCTTCTCAAATCACCTTCTGCCGAAAAAGGAGTTCTAGTTGACGAGAAATGGTTTTTTGTTGCCCGATAAAGGGATTCCGTCAATCAAAGAAGGGAGAATTCTTGCCGGAGTAAATCGCCCATATCGTTATGAGTCCTCCACTGTTTTAACCTTTTCTTTTACTATGTCGAGTAATTTGGATGAAGTTCAAGAAATTCGAGGAGCAAGAGTATACTTTAAGCCAAAGACTACCGATTCAGAGCTCGGGGACTCCGAAGGCCCCTTGGAGGCCATACCGCTACACCCACTGGCCAAGAAGACTGCGGATCAGAGGACTAAGAGCCGAGGCGTGAAACTAAAGAGAGCGCCTTGGGACTCGGCGGGAAGGCCCAAGGCCGATCCTTTAGGGGGCAGGTCTTAAGCAGCAGTTCTTGGGGGTTCGGTTCTAGTCGAGTCTCAAATGGCTCAAATCCATGCCGACTATCATATTTCAGACTCGATGCATATTAGAGGTCCCTCTCCTACGGATCAACCGAGTGCTCCCTCCGACGGGGAGATTGCCATATTCGCCAGTACCCTTTAGTGCGGACTTCAATTTTCCATTCATTCGTTCATGCGTTTGGTAACCGCACAACTGAAGGTGGCCCCGGGTCAGCTAGCCCCAAACACCTGGCGAATCTTAATCTCCACCTTCATCATCTAGCATCGGGTGAAGAATCGACATTTGATGCCAAACAAGTTCCTGTATTTGTATATGGCCAAGTATGACAGGTCCGACCCGGCCTAGTATTACTTCTCGACTAAACTCCAATGTACCCCGGGACTGATAACCTGACTCCCCACCTCTAATAAAGATTGGAAGGGTAAGTGGTTTTGGGCCTCAGGGGAATGAGAAGTAGCTGCTTTTAAGCTTGGCAACTTGCGGGTCCGAGTCCCTACCAAATTCTCTAACCCATGTTGAGCACCTTTTACTCTGTGTCGCATTCTTTATATCTGACTTGTCTTTCCATGTTCTAACTTGTCTTTTGCATCTGCTTGTAGTCCAATCGAAAGGTCTTTCTAAGCTTACTCATTTCCACCAGGCCCAAGTGGCTAGAGCTCGGGTGCTCGGTGAAGAACAGTGTGTTTGACATGACCTCATCAGGGGGGATAACCTTGTGTCATCAGGCTTCTACAAATTTTTTCCTCATCCTTTTACTCTGGGTAGGCAGGGTGGGTGTCATGATTGCATGAAGATTCCTCTATAGACTTTGCTTGGACTAACTCTCCCCCCCCCCCCCCCCCCCCCTCCCCTTTTTGTGTAGGAATGGCTGAAGCATCTGACTTTATGAGGAAGAGGTGTACCGTAGTGTGCCCTTCCATGAGCGTGATCCTAGCTGTTGGGCCGAGTATCAAGGTGACGACCAAGAAGAGGAAGACTCATGCTGCAGAGCCTACCCTAGTCGGAGCGGAGCCTGCATCAGCTCCGACCCCAGCCTCGGAGGCACAAGCCCCTAAAGCCCTAGCTAGTGTCGAGCCTATAACCATTTCGACTACCATTTTCGAGAGGCAACCCTCCGAGGCTCCCCCTGCAATTCCTACTTGCCCTCTTGGGATCGAGAGAGAAGTCGTTGCAGAGACTCCCGACGTTGAGTTCTCCCACCCTGGGAAAAATTCTGAGGCCCCTACTCGCTCTGCCGCCCGTCTAATCGTCGTCGAGGTTGATTTCCTAGTTGGTAGGGCTGATGCCTTGGTCGGGTATACCGCCATGCCTGAGGTTGAGGTTCAAGCCTCCAAGGCCAACAGGGTAGGGAGGACGGTTGAGCTTACCCCTCCTGAGACTTTTCCTCCCGGCTATTACATGTTGTTGCTGAACCGGTGGGTGGCCAAACACGTGCCCAAGTCATCTATTGCCAACACCCTCTCCTGCGTTTATGACTCGTTCATGAACGATTACGCCTCGGTCTGCTATTAGTCGTTGTCGATGTTTGTGGCAGTCAAAGATAGGCCGAGGGAGATAGATCAGCTCAAAGCGGACAAGGCCGAACTCAAGTAGCTCTTTGAAGCTTCAGCCATCGAGTGGGAGGAGCTGAAGAGGCTCGTGGAGGAAGGTTGGGCGAGGGAGCTAACGCTCCAAGGCGAGGTCAACCAACTTCAAGCTCGCTTGGATGTAGCTTAGCCCAAGCTCGTGCGCCTACAAGGTGTTGTTGAGCGCACGGAGGCTTTCGTTGGGTGTGTAGAGGTGGACAATGCGTAGCTCTTGGATGACCTCAGGAGGGCGAAGCGTGAAGCTGCCAAGGGGTCGACCCAACAAAGGGCTGTTGTAACACCCTGTACTCTCCAGTACTCAAGTGTTACCATTTGGTATGGATATAAACCTAACCTACTTAAATATTCACATTCGTTATGGTTTAAATCTGATCGTTTCAAAACCGTCTCCATCCATATGTTGACCCATTCCATCCGTTGACGTTCGAGACGAATTATCACATTATCAGCACAACCTGTTGGGACTTTGGTCACCTTGATAGATGAATCAAACCATCCAGTAATATTTCGTAAGTATATTATATTTTGTTATTTAAATTTTACACAAACATAGATCAAAAGAAATTATAGATGTATTTTGATAAATTATTTATCATATAGAAATGTATGAAAATGTATTGTAATAGAGTGATACGTATATATTTAACGTATATAAAATATTATGAAGATAATATTATATTAACTAAACATAATGAATAATAATTTTACAATATATAATTGAATTATAAATATTAATATAAGTATTAAATATATTTTATAAATATGTATAAAAAAATTATTAGATATTTTAATAAATTAATATTATTTAACAATGTGATTTTAAGTATGATATTGTACAATTTTCAATTCATATATATATGTTTAATATGATATTGTATATTATGAATTAGATATTAATAAATATGTGATCAATAGCATATATATAGTAGTATGTTAATATTAAAATTATATTTATATATGTGTATGAGATTTTAACCGTTGTAATTATAAGTAATATACAATAGTAATAAAATTTCCATTATTATTAGTAATGGTCAGTAAGATATGATGAAAGCCTTACAAATGGCCCATTAAGACCCTTTTAACTGTTGGTATTCAGATTCAGAGTTATCCGACCATCAGAGCGTGAAATTTGAGAGTATGACCCACCTGGACCTTTGATCTTCCCATCTTTGCTTAAAGGGTATAATAGGGCCCACCAAGTGGAATGGGTGGAGTGGATTTATCACAAACATCATGGTGGACCCCATGTGGTGGGGTGCGTGTGCACAACTGGTGTACACCTGTCGTGCCCCGGGGGCGTCAACGCGATCAAAGCGGGCTAACCCGCGTTCTCTCAAAATAAGAGAGATTTCTCTCTCCCTCTCTCTCTCTCTCTCTCTCACTCACTCTCTCTCTCTCTCTCTCTCTCTCTCTCTCTCTCTCTCTCTGCCTTCGACAGTGGCCAGATAGACGCCCTTTTTTTTTATCCGTGGCCCACCCACACTACCCAGAGTCATGATCTGAACCTTCCATCTAATGTGAACGATCTTACTAACCAAAACCCACCTGGTCTCACGCCTGGAATCACGTGTGCGTGCACAAGGTTCTTGACGCAAGGAGAGCCTAAAAACACAAGTTTTCAAAAATGAAAACTTTTCTCACTGCTAGCTTGGCTATCCACGTCCGTGGAAGTCCCTCAATCTCGGCCGTTCAATCCCAAACAATCCCAGCCGTTTGTACCTGGTCATTAGGGCTTTACAAAGGAAGGAGTCAAAACCTAGCCATTTTCTTCTTTCCTTCAACCCACCAGCCACTACTCCTCTAAACTTCAAAACCACGCGTTTGGAAGCTTCCTAGGGTCCATACAGACCATCCGTAAGAGGCAGATTGAAGGAGGAAGCCTCCATTTGAGATCCATCATTAATGACAGCCATCTTCTTCTCGCCGTTCTATCGCACCAGGTTAATATAGTTCGACCCTGGTTATGCACGGGCTCGCCTCTGGACATCCCTAACAAGGAAAAAGGAAGAAAGGAGTGAGGAAGATGGAGAGGGAATGGGCATGCGTGGGTGCAACTGTTGCACTCGGGCTGAGCCTGAGTCAGGCCGGGTTGACAGCCTGTACTGGGTGTTTCCAGTAGTAGAGAGGGAGAAGAAAGAAGAAGAGAAGCATGAAGGAAAGAGAAGAAAAAGAAGGAGAAAAGAGAGAAGATAGAAGGAATGATAACGCCATTGCCACACTACGTGTTGCATGAGGTGACTCGGGCCAACTTCGGACTGAGTTGGGTCTGATCTAGGCCAACAATGGGTTCGGTTTGGGCCTGGTTCGGGTGCTGTTGGAGTTCCAACAGATGGAGAGAGAGAGAGAGAGAGAGAGAGAGAGAGAGAGAAGAAGAAGAAGAAGAAGAAGGAAAAGAGAAAGGGAGAGAGAGCTGTGTCAGGTCGCGCTGACTCGACCCGTCTGAGTTGCTGCTGAAAATGGGCCTTGCTAACGTGACTCAGTCATCGTCCCTGGCCGTCCGACGGTGTGGCTGGACCTGCAACAGATGGAAAGAAGAAAAGAGAGAGAAAGTTCGCCATGCATGACTGAGTTGACTCAACCAAGTCAACTCAGTTTAGAACTGAGTTAGATGGGCAGAGTCGAGCATGGGTCCTCAGTTTCATACTCAAGGAAATGGAGGAAGCAACATGCTCATTTAGTGAGAGGAACTTGCTCGCGAAAGGAGGAGAATCAACTCACTCGACTCTAACTGAGTTGACTCGCCGTCGAGTCGACTTACGTGGGTCAGTTTTCTCTCTCAACATAAATTATTTGATTCACTATTATCATTGGTGTTATTATAACTATTGTGGTTATTAAATGTGTTTAGCTAGCTAGAAGGTTATTTGTGCTAGTACTAGTTACTATAAAATTATAACTGTTGGATGTTAGATATTAGTATTTATTCCTAAATATTACCATTGATAATAGATCACACTATGTATTACCATTTTTACCACTATTTTATGAGGATTGATAATAATAAATATGGTTAGCCATTGGTAAATTATTTGTGCTCAACCTAGTTATTATAAACAAATTTTAATTATTACATAATAGAATTTCATTTAACTCTCTTAAACATTATTCTCAATGGTAGATCATAGTATTTATTATTGTGACTAAATCCATTATGGATAACTATTATTATTATTATCATCATTAGAAAATATTTATCATTTTTCTTATGAAATTAATATAATTCTTGTTAATATGATTATTAGTATTAATCCTTATTATATTATTGTTAGTAAAAATTTTATTACTATTACTTTCATTATTTAAGAGATTATTAGTCATTAAAAGAATAATAGATAATATCGGCATATTTAAATATGAACTTGTGATTATTGATATGATAGCTAATATAAATTATAACACTAACGCTAATGGTTATCTTGTAATTATTAAGATTAAATTATAACTAATACACCGACTAGAGTTCAAATCCTAGAATAAGTTTAGGGATAGACTCAAGGATGAAACCCTAATTATACATTAAACCCTAAGAATAATTGTAAAACCCGTATCCTAATTCGTACTGTTCCTTAGACTTTTGCGGTCATTCCGATCGATTTTCGGCGACTCGCGATCTGTAACCGGCGTTGCGCGAAATCCTGAAATAGATTCTGTCGGTCTGAGTCAGTTCGACATGAGACTTGTACCAGTGCGACCGCGCTGTCGCCGCGGTTCCGATGCCGCGTCTCACGCGCCGAGGCGATACCCAGGCCAGGAGATGTGGGCTCGCGTTCAGATCGAGAAAACACCGCGTGTTGCGGATTACGAGGGAATCTCTACGAGATGTCCCATCAATCAATCAATCACTCATGTCAAGTACAAGTCAAGTCACTCCATACCCAAGTACAACTAACCCATGTCATGCCCATACCTTTCTCTTACACAAGCAACCCAAAGTCCACTCTCACATCACTTCATCCATCACCAAACCCATCACACATCACTCCATCACCCTTTTTCACCCATCACTCCCCTCTCTCTCTCTCATTCATTCTCAAGAAAATCTCTCCAAGCAAAAATTTCACACGTCCAAGCATTCCCAAGCTTTTCCAAAAGCCAAGTGTGTCCCACCCTCTCATCTCTCATCCACACCATCAAAGGTCCATCATCCACCGTCCAAGGCGAAGGCAAGGAGCATTGGAGGCCAAGGGAACAAGGAGGAGGCTTAGAGGTGGGTGATCCACCGTTAAATTTCTTTTTAGGGACCACTTGTTTGTGGGACCCATTTTTTTTGTGTGTAATTTGTATCATGTGGGGCCCATAGTAGCGAGGCCCCACCATCACCGTCTCTTATTCTCTCTTTCTCTCTCCTTATCCTTCTCCTAAAATGAAGTGGGCCCCACCGATTCATGATAAATCTACTCCAACCATCAAATGGTGTGGCCCACTACATATTAGATAAATGATATTTATTATATATATATATATATATATATATATGTATGTATGTACATGCAAGGTGGGCCACGATCATGTGGGACCCACCTTGGTGAACGTGGACCATGTCCCTGTGGGACCCACCGTGTTGTATCTGTTTAAAGCACGCCGTCCAGCGTCTCTGGACGCTAGACTCGCAGCGTTAACACATTGCACTTTAAAAAAAAAAAAAAGAAAGGGAAAAAGTATACTTTTACAGTGGGCCACTGATGCAGGCCCCACCTTGAGGTATTTGCTTGATCCAAGCCGTCCACCACCTTTCTCAGACTATTTTAAGCGTTGAGCCAAAGTTTGGGACCAATCTGATTCTCAGGTGGGCCATACCATCTAAAATCATGTGGAGACATGCTTGAAACATACAAAATCATTTGGTGGGGCCTATCTAAAATTTGGACGTAGTTGAAACTTGGTTTGGACCCTTAATTTTGTGAGACACATGCAATGGACGGGGTAGATCTGTTTAATGTGGGTCCCACCTAGGATAAAAAAAATAATTTTCTTTTTTGATATGACTTTGTGCCATGACGTCCAGAGACGTCCACGTTAAAAAGCGTGGCCGCATTGGCCCACTTGTAGACTCCACCATGATATATGTTTTACATCTATACCGTTCATTTAATAGGTCCCCTGAATGGTGCGTTGGCTCCAAAAATCATCCACAAACTGAACTCAGGTGGGCCATACCATCCAAATCATGTGAAGACATGCCTAAATCATATAAAACACTTGGTGGGGCCTACCTGAATTTTTAATGTGGCTGAAACTTGGTGTGAACCCTCAAACAGGTGGGACATATGTAATGGACGGGTTGGATTGCAAATAAACACTTTGGTGGGCCCTACATGGGATCCACTGTGGTATGTGTGGCTTACCACACCGTCAAAACAGTGGGTGGTGACACCCACTGTGATGCAAGTGTTTCACTCACGCCGTCCGTCCATGGCAGTGGACGGTGGCCCCCACTCAGATGTATGTGTTATGTCCACGCCGTCCATCACGTGGGCCCCTGGCCACGTGACGTTATGAACGGGTTTGGATGGCAATAAACATTACAGTGGGCCCTAGGCCATGTGATTCAATGAGCAGTTTGGATGCAAATAAATAGCACAGTGGGCCCAGGTTGGGTAAAAAAAAAAATATACATTACGGTGGGCCCTGGGTCTATATGACCTCATCAGCAGGTTTGAATGGAAAATAAACATTTTGGTGGGCCCCTTGCTACATGGCCTTATCAACAGGTGGGATGTAAAATAAACATTTTTGGTGGATCCCTTGCCACACGGCCCTAACAACAGGTTGGGTGGCAAATAAGCATTTCAGTGGGCCCAGGATTGGATGGAAAATAAATGTTATAGTGGGCCCACATGGGAGTCTACCATGATGCATGAGTTTCATCCAAACCGCCCATTTATTTGTTGTTGTAAAATTATTTCATGGCTTGTGCCAAAATGAACCAGATCTATGGTTCAAATGGGCCACCATGGTATGTGTATAGGGCCATGTTGACCCATTTATGGCCATTCATTTAGGCCCACCTTGGTGCACATCTAAGACCATGGGATTAATCCCATTTGGCATGTGTAATGTCCATGGGATTAAGCCCATTTGGCATATCTAAAGCCCATGGGTTTCGGCCCATTTGATATATACAATGCCCATGTGATCCGGCCCACTTATTCTATATAAGGCCCACGGGATCTAAGCCCATTTGGTACATATAAAGCCCATGGGATCAGGCCCATTTGATGTGCAAGGGGCGCAAATGGAATGGCCCATTTGACATATTTAAAACTCAAATGTGTAGTCCCACTTTGATGTATTTCATGGCCCATGAGTCATGGACCATTGCAATGTACATAAGGCTCCTTGGCGAGGCCCATTAACGTAGCCATTCGAAGAATGTAAGGCCCACGCAATTCGGCTCATTTGATATATCCAAGGCCTAGGGATCGAGGCCCAATGGATGTCCTTAGGGTCCATTGCAATGTACGTCTATCATGGTTCGTGAAATGATATTTACGGCAAGCCGTGCCTAGAAAATAATGTTGGTTAAATGTCCGCATTATAGCTCTCTTTAGGGCCCATTGATAGGTCCATACCCATTGCTATTCATTGCCTTATAACATGCTTAGTATAATCTCATGACTCATGCCCATATGCATCATATGTAAGCTTGATATGAGTAATGACTGATCATAACATACGCCATTGGGCAGACCATTTACGGGACTCATTATGTGACTGAGTGCCCCACATGATCGCGCAATACGCGCTGGATTGCTGCATGTTTTGACAGAGTGATTCATGCATCTCGCATACGTGTGACTTGATCACTGCACGCCTTAGCGACATCAGGGCCGTGGCTCCACAGGTACATCGTGGATGACCGTATTGGGTACCGAAAATACTTATTCTAGCACTGTGGGCACTTAGGATGTCCTTGGGTGAAAGTCTCAGAACCTTTTTGGTACCAGGAGATGCTCCAGCGTCTAGACCGAGTGGATACATGAGCGCCCGAGTGCCGAATACCAGTAGGCTGCGTCTCCCACTGTGTCGTGGTCGGTTGGAAGGGGGTGTGGCCTTATCCGCCTGAGTGAGGGGGCTATAAGCTAGGCTGAGTTTGACTACCTCGCAAATGAGTCCGCTATCGACGAGTCGGGTAGGTATTGGCATACTACTGGTCAGGCGGATAGTGAGATCTTATCTGCTTGCTTGACTGTGCAGCTAGGGAGGTGGCAGTCTCTGCATGTGTATTGGACCCCGGTGATATCCAGAGAGGAACTATACTGATATACGTATATGAGGAGTACCGACTTGCTTGGATTGCATTTCGCATATGACATTTGGCTATGTAGGCCTTGCATTGCATCGGTGTGGCCGATGGCATCCATATCTCGCATCATGCCTTGCATTACATAGCCTTGGTATTTTTATAGACTTACCACATACTTCCGCATTGTCCTGATACTGTACACTTGGCGTTTGCCTTATGCACACACTTACACCACCCTCTAAGCTTTCTATAAGCTTATGCACGATAGATGCGTGCAGGTGATGTTAGGTTGCAGCAGTGTTGAGCTTGGAGCGTGCAGTGGTCTTCTGGAGCTTGATTTTTCTTTATTTATGTATTCCCTTTCAGCATTGTACTCAAATGATTATATTAGTGGATATGTGATGATGATGTTTTCTTTATAATTTGGGTAAACTTGTGGTTATGCTTATTACAAGACAAGTGTACGTTCAAAAAAAAAAAATCCTCCTTGTAGGATCCTAGGATCGGAATCTGGCGTATGTTGCGCTGGGAGCCGAGAATGGGGTACTACGGAGGCTGTCGGCACCGAATTCAGCGATCGAGATTCTTGTGAATCTGATTTCTGGGTTTGGGGCGTGACAATAATTAATTCAAACCCTAGGTCACGATCTAAAACCCTAGGTAGTGTGTAGAACTTGGATCTAATTGTATAAGTTCATGATTTGTGGTAGGATTCAATTCTAAGGGTGCAAACACTTAGCGACACTAGAAGGTGATTCGGTTCATCAGGTGATGATTTCTTCCCCTTGACCTTTCCAACTTCCTATTAGCTTAAGTGATAGTTTTTATTTTAATTATGATTGATAATTGATATATTTATTTAATAATCACATGTGTCAATTGTTGAAAATGAATTGCTAGATTACATGTCTATTATTTATCCTGCATATCTTCTTATACTAGTGAATTGCATATGAAACTTAACTGGTACATTAGTGGAAAACTTCCACTTATAAATGTACACCCATACTTGGGATGTAACTCGATTGATGGTGATTGTAATGGACCTTCGACTTAGTGGTTATTGAATGGTGATTTAAATTGAATATTGATGTGGGCTTGTCATCCAAGGGTTGCAGTGTCTACATAGTTTTTATGAATAGTCTTTTATCGTATAGTTTTTAATATTTGTCCTATGTGGCTTAATTTTAATATTCACTCTATCGGGCTTTATTTTGGTACTTTTCCTATATGGGTTCAATATTTTATTTTGTCCAACCATGCGATGGCAATCCCCATCTACTAAATATGATTGATCACTAGTCGATGGGTTCCACTAAACATCCTAAGGTGGTATTCTCATGAGCCGGGGATGGTGGTATGGGACCTATGCCCAAGCTGTCGGCTTACATTGGGTGATGAGCCCCCATAGTGACCTTTGGGCTTTCTTAAATTGGCTGGTTGTAAATGGAATAATAATAGTTAGGCTAATCATGCATTCGTAGCATACAGGATATGACGGGTGACTAATTCTGGATGGTATAACACATACTTAATAAGATTGAGTTGGGGTATCGTTTCGTTCGCTACCAGACCACCGACTATCAGCCCTCTTTTGGTAAGTTTGACACTACGCATGTACTATGTACTCTCATTGGTGACCAGCTACATTGCATGAGTTTTACCCAAAAGCCGGCTGGATGAGCATCCCCAGGTCGATGTGCATTCACACATCCATACATTTAAGAAGATCGCTTCATATATTATTTTTAACTATGCTTAGCTAAAGCGGCGGTGTGTAACCTTGAAGGGAATTCACATTGAGTTGACCACTCATCCATCAAATATTTAACTATACAGGTAAAGCATTTGGCCTAGATGATATTCATGTTCATGTTGATGAGGAGTATGACACCATTGTCGAAGATGCTTGATTGTGTTGTCAAGAGTTGCTATGTGCTTTTACGGTTCAAAGATTTGTCATGATTTACTTTGTTTAATATACGAGGTTATTTCATTTTGTAATTGTAAGCATTGGGACATTGGTTTGTATAAGTCATTATGGGCAACCTTTTGTATATTCTAAATGTAAATGTGATTTTTTTCTTTATGTTTACTTATCCATTCTAAGTTAATCTGCTAACTCTGAAAGTCAATATATATATATATATATGGAAATTGGTTCTCTATAGATTAACAATCGAGTTTTTGGGAAACGATTCATATACTCGGGTCCTAAAAATACGGGGCGTTACATCTATCCTTGAGGCCTGGGTTGCTGTGGAGTTGGACAAGTAGCAAGGGGAGCTTGAGGCTTTGGCGGTCTCGCGGGCTACTGCAGCGGTGGAAGAGTACAAGAAATCTTCAGAGAGATCCAAAGAGTTGGATAAATTGTATTTCTACACCCACAAAGCCTAGCTCGCCAACATTCGAGAGCTCCACCCCGACATCAACCTCAATCCGCTGGAGGTAGATGAAGCTGAAGAGGTTGAAGTGGCCCTGACCAACACGCAAGAGGCTGGGAACGCCTAGGCTACTGTCGACAGGGCCCCCGACGCTCAGCCCCTTAGCTCAGCGGCTAGTCCCTCTTCTCAGAGGGACTAAAATGTATATTCTTTTTTCCCTTTTTTTGATAAGGAATATTTGGATGCTCTTCAACATTTAATTTGTGAATGATGATTTTTGTTAAGTGTTTATGGTTGATTTATTGTTGTGAATTTCGTAGAATGATGGGTTGACCTCTTCTTTAAGGGGTTGGCTCATTGAAGGATATCATTTCTGCACATGAGAAATGGTTCCTTATAGCATACTCGGATATTGTTGCGATTGTTGAGTAGATAAAATGAAGTGAAAAGTAGATGATCCTTTATTAACGTCGAAAGTAGATAATCTAAAGTCGACACAACAATCTGTTTCGACCCATACATTGTTTTTACTTAGGGGTAGGAGATTTTTAGGTGTTCTGCATTCCAGGGGTGGGGTAGTGATCGTCCCTCCAAATACTCTAGGCGATAAGATCCTGGCTTTGCCGAGCCAACTACCCAGTAGGGTCTCTCCCAGTTCGAGCCCAGGGACTCTACTTCGGGTTCCGTAATGTTTTGGAATACACGACGAAGGACTAAGTCCCCTTGTTGGAACCACCTTGTTCGGACTTTAGAGTTATAAAAACGGGCGACTTACTGATGTCGGGCTGCGACTTTGAGTTTGGCGACGTCCCATGCTTCTTCGATCAAGTCGAGGCTTGCAGTGACTTGCTCGGCATTCTGGTCTTTCTGATAGTTCCTTATTTGCGTAGTGAGGAGTCTTATCTCGATAGGGACAACCGCCTCCGAGCCATAAGACAGAGAGAAGGGGGCTTCTCCTGTGGATGACTAGGGTGTGGTCCTATATGCCTAGAGGTTGAACGGGAGCTCGTTGACCCAATTACCTTTGACCTTCTCGAGTTTCGTCTTGAGATGATGTTTGATGACTTTATTCACTGCTTCCACCTATCCATTGGACTGAAGATGATGGGGTGAAGAATAAACATTTGTGATGCCGAGCCCCCAGCACATGCCTTGGAACTTATCGTTGTCAAACTGCCTCCCATTGTTAGACACGATGGTGCGAGGGATCCCGAACCGGCAGATGATATTTTTTCACACGAAATCCATTACCTTTTATTCTGTAATTTTTGCTACTGGCTTGGCCTCGGCTCACTTAGTGAAGTGATCGACTACCATGATTGCAAATTTGTTCTGCCCCTTCCCAGGAGGTAGTGGTCCAATGATGTCGATCCCCCACTGAGCGAATGGCCAAGACCCACTCATAGGGGTATCTCTTCAACAGGTTGCCTCAGCACGGTGGCAAACCTTTGACATTTATCACACCTTTGCACGAAGTTCCTTGAATCTTTTCAGATCGTAGGCCAAAGTACCCCTGACGTTGTATCTTTTAAGCTAAGGCCCAACTTCCGGAGTGGTTTCCACAGATCCCTTTTTGGACTTCTCGAATCACATAATCAGCCTCATCGATTCGGAGACACCTGAGGTACAGCTGAGAGTACCCTTTCTTGTACAATATGTCACCCATCATCACGTATCGTGCCACTATGACTTTCAAACGCTGACCCTCTAACCTATCCTAATGGACCTCGCCAGTAGTGAGGTACTTTGCAATCGGATCCATCCAGCTTGGGGTTGTCTGTACTGGATCGATCATCTCTTGGTCAGCCTGGTCAGCTCGGTCGATGCTCAGGTTATTTAGAAATTCCACAGAGACGCTCCTCAGGATCTTCCCTTCAGTAGCTGAGGCCATCTTTGCACTGCATCAACCCAAGAGTTCTCGACCCTTGGGATCTAGCTGATGGCATAGTCCTGGAATTTCCCTGTCAACCTCTGAGCTTTGGCCAAGTATGCTTCCATCCTCACCTTCTTAGCCTCATACTTTACCGATAAGTGGTTAACGACGAGCTGGGAGTCGCACCACACATCAAGGAGCTGGACCCCAGACCAATGGCTAATCTGAGTTCGGCCAGTAAAGCTTCGTACTCCGCCTCACTGTTGGAGGCCTTGAAGCTGAGTCTGATAGCGTACTGGATGGTGGTTGAGTCAGGTGCAAATAGGACGACCCCTGCCCGAGTTCGCTTTTAGTTAGACGACCCATCCACAAACAAGGTCCATCTATCACTTTCTGCTTTTGATTTAGATTCCTCGGGAGGTGGTAGCGCTTGGGGGGGGGAGGGGGCAGCCGTCATCGTTTCTAGATTATTCGATGTCTCCAAATTTGTATCTCTGATCTCTCTACTTGAAACGGTAAACTCGGCTATGAAGTTGGCCACAACTTGGCCTTTGATCAGAGTCCTAGATCGGTACTAAATGTCAAATTCTTCGAGTTCTATCGCCCACTTAGTTAGTCGCCCGAATACCTCGGACTTCTGGAGGACTTGTCGCGGAGGAGAATATATGAGGACAATGATAGAATGCGCCTAAAAATACGGACGCAACCTCCGAGCAGAGACGACTAGGCTTAGGGCTAACTTCTCTATACTCGGATATCTGGTCTCGCCCAGGACCATTGCTTTGCTCGTGTAGTAGACTGGATGTTTTTTACCTTCCACTTCTCGGATGAGCGGTGAGCTGACAGCCGAGGCTAACACCTCCAAGTAGAAAAACAGAGGCTCACCCTCCTTCGGCTTGGATAATAGAGGGGGCAACCCCAAGTAATGTTTCAGCTGTTAAATTACTTGCTCATAATCCGGGGTCCATTCCGCTTTCTTGTGACCCTTTAGCTGTTGGAAGAATGACAAACACTTGTCTGTGGCTCTGGATATGAATCATCTAAGCGTTGCGACTCGTCCGGTGAGGCATTGAATATCCTTCATTGTACGTGGCGGGCTCATGTCGAGCAAAGCCTTAATTTTTTTGAGGTTTGGCTCGATGCCCCTCTGGCTGACTTGGAACTCAAGGAACTTACCTGAACCAACACCAAAGGCACACTTGGCGGGATTCAGCTTCATCCGATATTTTTGGAGGATCGAGAAGGTCTCTTCGAGGTCTGCAACATGGTCGAACATTTTGATGCTTTTGATGAGCATGTGTCGACGTAGACCTCCATTGTCTGGCCAATTAACCATGCAAACATCTGATTTACTAGCCTCTGGTACGTTGTCCCAGCATTCTTCAGGCCAAAGTGCATGACTTGGAAACAGTAGAGTCCCTTGTCCATAACAAAGGTGGTCTTCTGCCTATCTGGGGGGTGCATGGCTATTTAGTTGTACCAAGAGTACGCATTAAGGAAAGTGAGAAGCTCGTGCCTGGCCGTGCTGTTAACTAGTTGGCCGATCCGAGGTAGGGAAAAGCTGTCCTTGGGGCATGCTTTGTTCAGGTTCGAGTAGTGCACGCAGACCCGCCACTTCCCATCGGCCTTCTTCACAAGGACCACATTTGTGATCCAGTCCAAGTAGTGAACTTCTTCAATGAAGCTCGCGCTGAGGAGCTTCGACACCTCTTCAGCAATGGTTGCGTACCTCTCGGGCTCAAATGCCCTCCTCTTCTACTTTACCGGTTTGTGTTTAGGGTCCATATTCAACCTGTGAACCATGATCTCAGGAGGGATTCCCAACATGTCTTTGTGTGACTATGCGAAGACGTCCTTGTGTTCTCTAAGAAATTTCAGCATCTGTGCACGTTGCTCGGAATTCAGTAACGATCCAAGCTGAACTATTCTGCTCGGATCAGCTTCCTCAAGCGAGATGGTTACCAAGTCTTCTGTGAGTGAATCCTTCGCAGGATCCCTAGGGTTGAGCACGTTAATTACTAGGGCTTGCTTTGTTGAACCCTTCCTTACTACCACCAAGTAGCATTTTCCCATCTCGCGCTGATCTCATCGGACATACCCGACCCCTCCTTTGGTAGAAAATTTCATCATTAGGTAGTAGGTGGATATGGCTGCCCTCATTACGTTAAGGGATAGTCGTCTTAGGATGACGTTGTGCACCGACAACACATTTACTATCAAAAAGTCTACTAGCAGAGTCTAACTCTGCCCTTCTCCCACTGTAATTGGAAAGGAGATGACGCCCTTGGAGATCACCCTCGGAGACGCGACCTGTCTATGCCCATCTTGTTGAACGCCTCGGAGTAAAGTATGTTGGCTGAGCTTCCGGTGTCGACTAAGATATGAAAGATTTTGTGATTAGATGCCTCGCGCGTTGTCCTTAGTGAACGTGAGGCTACATGAACTTACTTTGGGCTCCATCCTCGGTCACTCTGTCTAGTCGATGTAGTGCTCGGGATCAATGCTTATTGAATGGGCCTTGTGGGCCCTGTTCGAGTCTCCTCCACCAGACGGACCACTAAAGATTATTCAGATCTCTGGGACCTTATCCTCGACCTTCCACGGTTGTTCATCCTTTCGAGTCCGCTTCTCTTCCTTGACATACTGGCGCAGATGGCCCTTGCAGATGAGCATTTCGATCTCATCTATCAGGTCGATGCAGTCGCTGGTATTGTGGTCGTGGTCATGGTGAAAGTAGTAATACTTGTGTTAATCCCACTGGCCAACGTCAGTCTTCATGCAACTCGGCCAATATAACAATTTCTGGTCTTGAATGTCGAGCAAGATTTACTCGGGGGACATGTTGAGAGGAGTATACAAGTGGAACTTTCTTTCTGGCTTCCTGCTCGGCCTCCGATCTTAGGAAGCGTTGTCATTCGACCTTCACTTGTCTGAGTGTGGCGCCTCGTCCCTCTGCCTCTTCCCCTTAGATGATTGTTCAGCAGCTTGATTGTTCTTGCGAGAACTGAAGAAATCTTCAACATTCATGTACTTCTGGGCTCGGTTAATGAGTTCACCCAAGGTACTCGGAGGATTCTTCCTTATGGAAAGAGGAATTTTCCTTCCTTGAGCCCACTGATCATGGCAGAGTCATCTTATCGTTGTAGTCGTCCACTTGCAGGGCTTCCTGTAAGTGCTATGATTTCATATCCCTTTGGTTGTCAAATTTTGTGGTGCCAAAACCTATATCTATGTCTTGTATATCTTATTTCATGTTTGAGACTATTCATTACTTCAAGACATCGGACTTCAAGACAAGAACTTAATTGAAGAAAGTTTCAAGTCATGGATGAAGAATTCAGGAATAGAAGTCTTCAAGTATGCATGTTCAAGATATAATCAAGCTCAAGAAGACTTTGTTCAAGTCAAGATCAAGCTCAAGAAGGCCTACTACAAGATTCGTATATTCTCAAGCTTCTCTTTAAGGTCATCTGAGTATATAGACTTTCAATGTCCATCTAACTGTTAAGGTTTGTTTGACCTTAGATTGACCTTAGAATAGGCTTTACAATAGGTCATTCTGGATACATAATTTAGACATTGACCTTAGGATTGACCTTAAGATTCATATATTTTAATATGCTTGTTTGGACTGTTCTAAGACCAGTCATAGGGACTTCAAGACCAATTCTAGCTCTGCTACGACCAGTCTTATGTTTTTCAGGACCAGTCCTATGTTGTTGAAGATTTACGGATCTTTCTGGCTATCCTACGACCAGTCCTGGACATCCTACGACCAGTCCTATGAGTTTTACGACTCATCCTTCGACCGATTGTAACCCCACGACTCAAACTCCAGCAACCAAATTAAGGATCATACGACCGGTCGTAGGTGACTCACGACCAGTCGTAGGTGGCCCACGACCGGTCGTAGACCACCCAGGACGGGTCGTGGAACCGTAAAATCTTATCCCGCAAAAATCTTTGAAAATCTTTGAAGCTACGACCAGTTCTAGGATCCTAAGACCAGTCGTAGACGGAATTTTTCAGGCTATAAATAGTGCACGAACTTTAGAGTTTTAGTAATTCAATTCTATTCTATTCAAGCAATCTTTAGGCTATTCTCTGAGATAAGTTTGTGTTTGTTTTAAGATACTTTGTGCTTATTTAATATTCTTTTTGCTAGCTTATTTTTTATTTGATTTTGATCTACATTCCAATCTTATTAGAAAAGGGAAATTTTTGATATTCCTTCTTCTTGGATTCAAAATCAAATAGAACTAGCCCTTTTGATTTAAAATCAATTAGACTTAGAACCATTCTTAAAGTGAGTATTGGACTTTGAACGTTGAATCGAACTTCTACTCCAATTGGTTCTACCGGGCTACTTAAGAAGGTGATTCAGGTATTTTACATCTTTGTAATTTACTTTCTTTGGTTTTTGTTTAAGATTTGCCAGAAAAATCTCATTGTATCGGTTATCTGAGGAGAGCCAGAAAACTCAGATTGTGGGGGTTTTTGGATTGTGTAAGCCCGAGATCAAAGACACAATTGTGAAGGTTTTAGGTGAACCTGTGAAACCTATTTTGATAGTGCATGCTAATATCCCCTGTGTGAGGATATTAGGAGTGGAGTAGCATTCTGTGTGGCTGTTGGATAACAGTTGGTGTACACACAGGCGAACCACTATATATCGTTGTGTTGTGGATTTGCATTATTCTTTCATTCTTTTATTCATTTAGTTCTGTGGTTTGTATTCGTGGATGAATGTTGTAATCTTTTTATTCCAAGAAAGTGTGGAGAATGTTGTAATAACTTAGGATTTATTTCTGCAAGTTATTTTAATTTCCTTGCTTTTTATTCCTCATTGGTTTGTGATTCAAAGGACGTTCTAGAAATAAGGTTGTCTTACCTTAAACCTTTGGTTTTTGGTGTAAGGTTGTCCTTAGAACTGATAAAGTATCATTCTCTTTATTTTAGGCTATTGAGATTACTTTAAATTAAGCATTGTGCTTTATTTCTTTTATTATTCCGCTGTTATAAGTTTTATTTGGCATTACCCTATTCACCCCCCCTCTAGGGCATATAGCTAGGCCCTTTCACTTCCTCATTGAACCAGAAGATGTAGTCTCTCAATGACTCCCCACTCTTTTGTTTGAGGGTAAGGAGGTGGGTCAACGGCTTTCGGCTCTTCTTACCAACGATGAATTTGGTCAGGAATGACCTGCTGAGTTTGACGAAGTGTTGATCGATTTTGGTTTGAGTTATCGATACTAATTCCGAGCAGACCCACTGAGAATTATCAAGAAGGCTTTGCATATCATCACGTCGGTGGCTGACTGGATCTGCATCCAGGAGCGGTAAGACTCTACATACTCAATTGGATCCCCAGATCCCGAGTATTGGATGACAGGAGGCAACCCGAACCTTGGAGGCATCACCTTGCTTATGATGTCAAAGGTGAATGGAGGTTTGATCTCTTCCATCATCATTTGTACTGCAGTCGGGATGGGGGCCGATTGATTCTGTTGTAGGGTCTGGATCTGGTTGCAGAGTTCTGCAATTTGGGCTTGTCACGCCCCAAACACGGAAATCGGATTCATAGGAATCCCGATCGTCAAATCCGATGCCGACAGCCTCTGTAGTATCCCATTCTCGGCTCCTAGCATTCATGTGTCAGATTTCGATCTTGGGATCATATAAGGAGAATTTTTTTATTTTTTTATTTTTTTAAAATGTACATTTAACTAGTAATAAGCATAACCATAAGATTACCTAATTCACAACGGCAACATCATCATCACATATCTACTAATATAATCTTTTGAATACAATACTGAAAGGGAAATACATAAATAGAGAATCAAGCTCCAAAAGACCACCGCACGCTCCAAGCTCAACACTGCTATAGCCTAACATCACCTGCACGCATCGATCGTGCATAAGCTTATAGAAAGCTTAGAGGGTGGTGTAAGTGTGTGCACAAGGAAAGTGTCAAGTATTCAATACATTGTCATAATCATACAATACCGAAATACTGGTAATTCATAATTCATACATTATCGGAATAAACAGAAATACTGACAAGTCCATAAATCAATAAATATCAGGATACGCAATATAGAACAGTTATGCAATAAAGAATCATAAACAAACTAAATATCAGATGCCGAGGATGCAATGCAATATACAAATCCTGCTAAGTCTATCTAGGCCATATAAGTGTAGAAATATAGCAACCCAAAAATGTCATATGCCTGCGGATGTAATGCAATATGCGATACGAATGAAATAATCATGCTTGGAGTGTGAAGTCGGGATGATAGTACGTAATATCGCAGGCTACGAGGTCCGCCACAATGGACTTCTATCCAAACTAGTCCCATACCTAAATTTGAATAGTCAGACTCAATGTGGTAAACTCCTGATCTCAGGTTGGTCGCGCGCCCAACTGAAATCCTTGTCATAACGAAGGTACATAATAATTAGTTACACACCACCAGCCCGAGTGGATAGTGAATGAATGAATGAATGAGCATGCAACTCTTACTCGATAAGTCCACATATCAGTACGGTTTCTCTCTGGAAAATCACCGGGGTCTATTACACTCCATACCAGATTGTCGTCCCATCACGCGCAACAAGGTGAGTGAAAGAGACCTCACTATCCGCCTGTCAATATCGGGCCCGACTCGTCAATAGCAGATCTATTCCTCGAGCTGGTCAGACTCAGCATAGCATTGCCCCCTCCTCTTGGGCAGGTAAGGCCTCATCTCCTTCCAACCGACCATGACACAGTGGAGAGCGCAGCCATCTGGTAATCGGCACTCGGAGCTCATCTACCCACTCGGTCTAGACGTTCGAGCAACCTCTGGAACCAAGAGGGTTCTGGAACTTTCACCTAAGGATATCTATAGCACCCTATGTAGAACAGATTTTTGGTATCCCATCTGGCCATCCACGATATGCCGATGGAGGCTACGGCCCTGATGTCGCTAGAGCATATAGTAATCACAACACACAATGCAATATGCATGAGTCAAACAATCTAATCATGCATCAATCCTACGTATACCGTGTACTCATGTGAGACAATCACCGCCTATTAGGGAGTCTCATAACAACCAGCACTATGACATATGCAATGGTCAATCATATCTCATAACAGACATGCAGATGATGCGTATGGCCATGTATCATGATGCTATGCAGTCACATACTCATAATCGGTATCAATAACCGACATTGACAATCGATATCGACCATGTGGACATTTAACCAACATTGTCCTCCAAGGAATGACTCACATAAAGCCTAACATACAGTGGACTCATGGCCTCACACCAGGGCCAAATATACAACACCGTGGGCCTTACTCGAGAGCTTAATACACATCGCGATGGGCCTCACTCATGGGCCACATATACATCAAGTCGGGCCTCATCATATGGGCCAGAATAATATCACAATGGGCCACGTCCCATGGGCCTCGTATACATCATAATGGGCCTCGACAATCGGAATCGGCCTCAATAGTTAGAATCGGCCTCAATACCTGGCCTCGACAATCAAAATAGGTAAATCGATCATGACAATCGGAATCCACAATCGGTCATGATAAACGGCCTCGATCACTAATCGACAATCGGTCAAGTCAATCGGAATCGACAATCGGTAAAGATAATTGACCTCGATCGATAATCGGCTTCTATAATCAGAATCGGTCAATCGGCTATGACAAGTAGAATCGGCAATCGGACACGTCAATCGACAATCAGCCACGATCGGTAATCGGTCACGATAATCGGCCTCAATAATCGTTAATCGGTCAATCGGCCACGACAAGCAGAGTCGACAATCGGCCACGTCAATCGACAATCGGCCACGATCGGTAATCAGTCACGATAATCAGCCTCAACAATCGGTAATCAGTCAATCGGCCACGACAAGCAGAGTCGACAATCGGCCACTTCAATCGACAATCGGCCACGATAGGTTATCGGTCACAATAATCAGCCTCGACAATCGGTAATCGGTTAATCGGTCACGACAAGCAGAGTCGGTAATCGGTCACGGTTATATCAAATCCGATAATACGGAGCCATCCGTCTATGACGAATGGGGCCCACTTATTTGGATTAACCCACAAGATAATTATGAGAATAAGCCTAACAAGGCCTAAGGAGAGGTCACAATGTGGACATTCAACCATCATTGCCCATCAATGTGGACATTCAACCAACATTGCTCCCAAGGAGTGACCCACATAGATCCATACAAATAGTGGCCCATGGCCTCACACAAGGACTTAATATAAGGGCCTCACTCATAGACCTCATGTACATCACAATGAGCCGCAATACATGGGCCCCATTCGTATCAAATGGGCCACAATATGTGAGCCAAAAAATATATTTCATCGGGCCTTACTAAATGGGTTGGAAATACATCACAATGGGCCTCGTATACATCAAATGGGCCGCATCAACGGGTCACACCAATGGGCCTCATAAACATCGAGTGGACCACATTAATGGGTCACGCTAATGGGCCTCATAAACATCGAGTGGACCACATTAATGGGTCACGCTAATGGGCCACAAGTATATTAAAGTGGGCCTGACGGATGGACCACAAACACATCAAAGGTGGGCCTCATGGATGAGCCATAAACACATCAAAGGTAGGCCTCATGGATGAGCCATAAAGACATCAAAGGTAGGCCTCATGGATGGGCCATAAACACATCAAAGGTGGGCCTCGCACATGCATCAAGTGGGCCCTGAAAACTGATGGATGACAAGGATAAACATACATCTCATGGTGGGCCTCATGGACAGTCCAAGGCCCTAAATGGATGAACAATATGTATATAACACATACTTCATTGTTGGTGTTGATCTGCATCATTGCAGATGCATGGCGGGAAGACCGCATATCATGGCCCCACGTGCTAGATGTAGCACATGCGAAAGGTGGACGAAGAACCACTATGCGTCCCATGGATGGTGCAGATGTGCAATTCATCGCTAAGGTAGGGCCCACCCCACACGTGCAACACATGTGGGTGGGTCCCACATCCCCAAATAATGGATGACATGGATATCAACCACATATATCATGATGGGTTCCCACAACACCGTCCAGACATCTCTGGACGGTGGGGATACAAAATACAGATGTCAAGGTGGGTCCCACAAGCATGGCCCACTGAAGATTGAATCCACTTCAATTTTGGGTGGTGTGGAACACACCATACGTGTGGCCTGGCTCTATGGTCCAGAAATGCTGGACGATGTGGATATAGATACAACAAGGTGGCTGCCACCATCTACTGGCTGGACGACGCATAGACCCATACATCATGTTGGTGTCCACCGTCTAGATCACTAGACAGTGGAGATAAGACACGTATCACAGGGGGGGTGGATGGAGGCATACATCACAGTGGGTCCCACGTGGGACCCACATAATATAATATTATATTATAAGGTTATATATATATATATATATATATATATATATATATATATATATATATATATATATATATATATATATATATATATATATATTACAATGTATTACGTCCAGGCCATCAGATGTTGCTTGGCCAGGACGGATGAAAGACGTACATCATGGTGGCCAGCACACCGCACCATCCATATGGACGGTGCAAATTACATACATCAAGGTGGCCACCCACCGTCTAGAGAGAGATGGACGGGGTGGATAAATACATCACGGCAGATTCCCACCTGTCCAAAATGGACTGTGGAAAACATATGCCTCACGTGCTGGACCACACGGATGAACGGACAGTGTGTATATACAAAACATATGCTAAGGTGGGTCCCATGGTTCCGTCTAGATGGACGGACGGCTTGTATATACAATGCATCATGGAGGGGCCCACACGAGTGGACAGTATAGATGAAGCACATACGTCGGTGGGGTTCGTATGTCCTGTGTGAATGGACGACTGGGATTCATTCACAAAGGTGGGCCCACGCGGGGCCACCACAATATTAGATAATACATTATAATAATTATTATTATTTAATATAATATCAGATCCAACAGCTGTTGGACGTCAGTCCGGTAGCAGGTTGATCAGCTAGACTTGGACCGTTGGATCTGCCCATCTGGGCTCTGATGAGGAGGGCGTGGATGTACTACACACGTGCATGCATATTAGGGTGGGCTCCACGCATGTGGCCCACTAAAATTTCAAATCTACTGCAGTTGGGTTGATGGTGTGGATCAAACACCCATAGCACAGCGGCTATGCTGCTCGTGAGATGCAGAGATGGATGGTCTGGATCTTGACGTGCATGTGGGACCCACATGACTTGCTGACGTCATCCCAGCAGCCGTATGCTACTGGATCCCCATGCCAGATGGATGGTGCTGGCAAGAGGTGGGCCTCACGTCCTAGTTGGATAGATTGATGGTGTGGATGCAAAACATGCATCAATCAAGGCCATACGTGTACGTTAGGTGGGTCCACACGTGTGAGACCCACACGCTTTGAAATAAAGCTGATATTTGTGTTATCACCTGCGTGTAGTCTTAGCAGGACGTCCAATGGCCGGACAGTGTGAAAGCCACACCTGCATCAATACGGGGTCGATGTACATGTGGTCCACTAGGTACACACATCGAGGTGGCCCACGTCCAAGTGCTGGATAGTGTGGATGCACACGTACAGTACATGGGGTCCACAAATCAGGCCGTTATTTGTGTTTTTCCCTCTAGCAAGGCCTACCCAAAAACGGGCAGCAATGTGGCCGCTATGTGGGCCCCGGTTGGGTCCACTTGGTTGGACGGCATAGATCAAACTCATCATGGTGGGCCACACAAACACACATCACACCAAAAGGCAAAAGAGAGAGAGAGAGAGAGAGAGAGAGAGAGAGAAGGAGAGAGAGAAAATGGTGGAGATGGGAGGGACCCCGCCACTATGGGACCCTCTCTAATACAAATCATACATCAAGATGGGTCCCACCAAATGTGGGCCCTCAAATCATTAAGATCATGCAAAATAAAATAATGAAATACACCCACCTTATGATCTTCGTCTTCCTTCTTCCACCAACGCGTTCAAGAGCTTCAAGGGGTGCGATTTAACGGTTGAGATCGATTTTGGAGGGTAGGATTGGGTGATAGGGAGTGTGCCACACTTAGTTTCTCTCATGGAAGCCATGGACGTCCAAGCTCTCATGGTGCTTGGGAGAAATGAGAGGGAATGAGAGAGAGAGAGGTGATGGGAGAGAGGTATGGGTGTGATGGGTGAAAAGTGAGTAGTAGGGGGTACTTTATGTAAGGGAGTGTTGACTTTAAGGGTTGCTTGGGGATGGAGTGATGTGTACTTGACATATAACATTATTGATGAGATTGATTTGAAAGGTTGTAGAGATTCTCTTGAGATTTTACAAATGTGCGACGTTTTCTCGAACTGAACGCAAACCCACATCTTCTGGTCTAGGTATCGCCTCGGCGCGCGAGACGCGTCATCGGAACCGCGGCGAATGTATGGTCGTCAAGGTACGAGTCTCGAGTTGAGCTGACTTTGAAATACGGGATATGACTCGGGATCGAGCGTAAATGTCAGATAAAGGTCGAAGGTTGCCGAAATTTGACCGGGAGGACCGCGGAGGCATATGGAACAGTACGGGCTAAGATACGGGTCCTACAGGGCTTCCCAGGGATCTCGGTTTTCGGTCACTGCCTCCCAAGGAGCCTCGACTTCTGGTGTCCTACACCTTCTCCTCCTCTCCAGTTGATGGTGAAGATCTGTCAGAGCTAGCGCCGAGGTGACAGATGCATAAGTTGGGGCTCAGGCCACCGTATTCCACGTCAAGTTAACTCTAGCAGACTGATTTAGATTCGCTCTAATCTGTGAGCCAACACACGCCAGCTCTCTGGAAGCCGCTGGGACAATCTATTTCGGGCTCAAGGGCGGATGCGAATGTTGTCTCTGTTGTTGCCTTAGGGTATTAATTTCATCCCTCAATGCTTGGATCTCATTTTGCATAGCCTTGTACTTGCCTCCTCGGCTTCAGGACCTTTGAGATGGTCCTGTTGGAGCTAACTCGGCATGGAGCAGTGAGGACAATCGTTGTTGCCCATTCGGTTTGGGTTTCGCAATCGTCACAGGGAGTGCCTTCTTCTTTCCCTTCGCCATTCCTAATAAAGGTTTCTAACCTTTTCGTATCATATTCCCACAGACGGTGCCAAAAATGTTGAGGTCAAAATTCGATCCACCCTCCATTGAATGTTAAGAACTCGGAATAGACTCTGGACCTGCACAGAAAGGTGAGCAAAGGAGGCCCTGACTTAAATAGGGGACCCTCCGATGCCTAAGTCAAACTAGGGAATCTGGGTCTAAGTAGTGTAGAGTAGATGGGAGGTGCGAGATATTGCGTACCTGTTGCAATGGGTTTCTCTAGTATTTATATCTGTGAGACGAAGGGATCATGGCCATCAATCTCTGCATGATTTACTCAATCAAGTGGATGTCGCGTGTACGGAAATATAGGTCGTTATCTTTGGATCGTGCGTCGGATCATTCTCCAGTATGCCTTAATGGGGCGTATCCACGGGCGTGGTCTTCGGCCATGTCCATGTTTGGGTTAGTCCCACAGCTCAGTCCACCGAGCCTATGGTCGGATCTTATAGTCGGAGTCTGTGGTCGGAGTACATCTCCAACCTCTGAGCCATATGTAGTGCTCGACTCGGCCAATCTAGGGCCATAGGTCTTCGGATGAGAGCCCCGGACGAGAGTTCGGCTCGACCAATCCAGGGCCGTATTTCTTCAGATGAGAGCTCTAGACAAGAGCTCGGGTCGGCCGATCCAGGGTCATAGTTCTTCGGATGAGAGTTTCAGACGTAAACTTGGCTTGGATTGCCCAATCTATCTTTCTCCTATTGCCTTAGTTTTGGAATTGTAGTTCGAGAGCATAATCGGGACTCTCCTTCCGACGTCCTATTACTCGGCTTGGTTTGCTTGGGTCGGGTTTTATTCGTTCTGCTCAGATTTCCCTATAACAAGTAGTTTTAAAATATGTAGATCACACCATTCCTTCATAGAAAAATATAAAATAGAGGAGTCAAATTCAAAATTGCAATCATTATCTTGAATAAATTTTTGAATGAAAAGTAAGTTAGAGTTGATTTAGGGAAGTGCATTGATCAAAGAATAAGAGGACATGGCCGAGCCAGAAAAGGATTTAAGAGATATACGACTCTACTTGATAGATGAAGAAATTTTTATCCTACATTAATCATGATTATCATTTTAATTTCATTTGTTCTTTTAAGTTTGTTGGACAATATTTATTTTATTGTATAAGAGTATTCCAAATGGGCTGTTTGATTTTTAATTTCCATGATAAATACATGAAAATAAGTAATTATTACTGTTAAGGTCAAAATCTGGTTGGCCCTCTCTCCACGTCGCCCTCTACGTGTCGTCCCTGAAGCCTGCACCAAGAAAACGAGCAAAGGTGACCCTGACTAAGCCGGGGGACCCTCCGATGCCTAATTCAGGACAAGGGAATCGGGGTCTAGGTAGTTGTAACATCCCGAAAATCGGGGGGTCGAGCAAAAACCCAACTCCCGAGTTCTAAAATGTTATTTATGCAACATACATATGTATGATTGAATGTTGTCTGTGTTAATGTATTAAACATGAGTGAGATTAATCCAGAACAGCATATCATACTCCAAAGACAGTTAAATTTACAAGCGGAAGACTGTGATAGTATGTATAACATATATAAACTGTTGTATGTCTCCAGAGTGTGAACATGTTACCAGGTTATATACATACATGTATACTTCAAAAGTAAACAAAGGAATATACATGAGTGCTCTAAAAATATAAAATGACAAGTGTCAAGGTATCCAATCAACCTCCCTGTAATCCCGTCGATCAGAACACGCATAAAGGAGGGATCCTCATCATCATCATCAAGTCCAACACCGCCTCGCAGGCCGCGCCATCATCTGCAATCACAAAAGGATTTGGTGGGTGTCCGAAAACACCATCCCATAACGTGGGAGTGAGTAGCTAACTCAGTGGAATAATAGAGCAAGGATTAACATGTTCTCAAATCAATCATGCGATAATAATAAAGCAGTAAATCAAACAATCCTAATACTGTTGTTAATGTAATATGACATGACATGATGGATGCCCTCACCGACGATCTTCCTCATACGACACCATCTTACGACCGCGGCATGCCGCACTCCCTCAAGTGCTCCACATCTTCCAGGCACATGCAATGTAATGGTGATATGATTTTCGAGTTGTTATTAGTCCATTCAAACAGCAGGATTGGAAAACTAAGGTACTTCCCTTGTATCAATCCCAACACAGATCCTGTCTAGGGTCGTCACTCCTAGTAATCTCATATGATGTATATTTTGTAGGTTGCTGCAAGAGCTGCCAGGGCTATTGCACGCACTCGTTGCTCTGCTCCCCCATCACCTTATCAATACAGGCCTACTGTACTCTACTGCTGCTGAAGGGTCGTCGCCTCCCGTAGACTCAGAATACGCTCGCGGTCACTACAAAGGACTCGTCGCCTGATCAGTGTAGGCCGACAGCAAGAATATAGTGTCCCATACCACCATAATCTGCTCACGAGACTACGTGCTCACTGGTCACTACGGAAAGGTTTGTGGCCCCAGCGTAGGCCGACAGCTCGACCACGGTGTCCCATACCACCATGCCCGGCTCATGAGTCTTCGTGAATCAAGGTACCATGGTTAACAGGGTTTACAATGGTAAGTTCAGTACCCTAGGTTCAAGCTGTTATGACTCATACAGGGTGAACATACAACGGCCAGTCGGGTTACTTGACGGGCTCGACTAGCGCGATCGCATCTCAAGTCGAACGACATGGAGTGTGTAAAACACTTCGTGTGGCCTAACCACTGCCGCCAACTCCAGAACACAGCTCGCGTTCATCGACGCGTCGTTCATGGTTAAGAAAAGCTAACCACGAATTCGCTCCGTTACCGACTGCCTGGACTAAGCATAGTCCCAAACAATTATGAAATCACATCAGCAAATCATATGAGAGTATTGGAATTAAAATACAACTATGTGAGCATGTTAACACATGTTATAACATACAAATTAAGTAAATCATCAAGCACATACATTTCATGCATATAATGAAATCATGCATATAGTCAACATGTAGGAAATCATTTACGTCAGCATATTAATTGAAAAATCCATCTCAAACTAATTCATAACATCATTTAATTCAATACATACTAATACAAACACTTACACTACACACTTAAGTCTACATATAGTATGTCGACCCGAAGTGGGCATTTAGGCGAATCTCTTCGTCAAACTAATTATGCACGCATTCCTAACATTCTAATGCGACAACAAATCATGTCAATCATATCAGCAAAATATGAATGAAATCTGTACTTCCTACAAATGACTAAAATGCGCTAAATCTCATATTCTTCGCTAGTTTACGAAACAAGAAACGGACAGCATGTTGTACATGTCAAATGGCGTTGCCGTCAATAATCTACTATTAAACGACATCGAAAGCTTTGAAAACAGTCAATCAAAGCGTCTAAAATCCGCACCTTATCTCTTATGGATGCGTAAATTCGAACGGAGCGTATACGCTTTGTCTACGGCGAATAGAGGACCTAATACACAAGTTCTATTAGCTACTTCGCTAGGAAATGAAAGGAACCTCAAATCAGCAACTTCTAGGGTATTTTCTTACCTGAAAACGCGGAGGAATTGCCGGGAAAGCGATCGGAGTGCGTTGCCTAAGCACGTACAGCACGTGGCACAAGCAGCAGAGAATTCTCTCCCACCTTCTCTCACAAACTCTCACCTTTTCTCTCTCCCAATATAGGGCTTTTTGTAAATTCGGATGGGAGAGAGGAGTGAGGGTTTCAACCCCTTTTATAAACTAAATCTTGCCCGAAATAGGCTCGGGAACAAGGTTCACTTGAGGGGTAACCAAATCGGGGCTGTTTCGGTCCAAAAGACCAATTCTGGTGGTCCCCTGGACGAACGCGATCAGACTTAAGCTCATGCATACTGGATCTATCATACATCAAGTTTTCAGTCCGGCAGGGTTCGCAGATCGCACGTGGCAGTCCAGTTTCAGTTCAGTGGTCACCGCACGTAGATCAGGTCTGCAAGTCTCATGATATGAAATAGAAATTTTTCCTGATCCGAGGGTGTAATTTAGCTGAATTCTGACGGTCAGAACGCTTAATACTGACACGTCAAGACGTGTACCAGATTTGAATTTCAAATTCCAAATCTGTCCCTATTCGCACTCTCTTCAGTCCGGGCTCAATGAAATAGCCTGTGATTATCGGTTGGACTTGATTTTCGAAATGATTGTCAAGTCCAACAAGGCGGTTCTAACGGTCTAAGATAGTAGGCATCGGACTTTCGACGCACGGTCTAGATCCAATACAAAATTTCAAAGTGGTCCAGAGAACAAACCTGCTTAGAGTTTGATCCAAGGTTATAGAGTATTATAGAGTCATTGGTTCTACTCGATTTGGGTCTTGTAGAACGTATTTAAAGTGATCAGGGACTGTTTCCCAGCTACTCTAGCGTTACGCTAGCTAACTTATGCTTAGTTTCTAAAGGAATTAATCCTAAGTGATTTCTTTGGCTATGAAATTGGGTTCTGAGCGATTTTTCAGGTGTTTTAGTTGACCCACTGCCTAAGGACGTTAAATCCCAGATTGGCCAAAATTCGGGGTGTTACAGTAGCGAGTTAAGGAGAAGAGAGCTCGATATCGCGTACCTGTAGATATGGCGTTGTGTGCTATTTATACTTGCCTGTGGGGCGGTCTGGTCTCGATAATCTCGGCACGATAAGAGGGATTTCCGGATCGTGGAGATACCGTCCACAATATATTGATCGTGTAGCGTATCCGACGAATAATGCGTATCTGCGAGCGACGTTATCGGCCACGTTTGGTTATGGCAGTTTCCATGTTTAGCGAATGAGATATGCGCATCTGAATGTCTGTTCGGCTCGGCTCATCAGGCCATAATAAAGAACATTCTCCAGGTCAGACGACGTCCGACCCGACCCGTCATCCCAAATCTGATGCGGTCGACTTGAGCATATCGTGGTTGAGGAATAATAGGTTATCCGATCGAATTGATGTTCTATCATGGGTTCGGATTTCCCCATAACAATTACTTACTCCACCTATTTGAAATTTGTGGGGGAATTACATTTCGAAAAGCGGTCCATAATATACTTGTTATTACTGATTTAAATATGTGGGCCCCACTATGATATATGTGAGTTATCCGCACCTTCCATCCTTTTAAAAAATGCATTTTAAGGCATGAGCCCAAAAGTGAGGAAAATCAAAAGCTCAAGTGGACCACACTTTATGAAATAATGATCATTAAGATGTAAATGGTTAAAAGTTGCTTTCTCCCTAAGGCCAACATTGATGTTTATTTGTCATCCAACCTGTTCATAAGGTCACACAGTCATGGATAAAGGGTAAACAAAAATATCAGTTTGATCCAAAACTTTTGGGGTCCTCAAGAAGCTTTCAATGATAGGAGTTCAATTCCTATTATTTCCTGTGTTGTGGTCCACTTGATCTTAGGATCTGCCTCATTTTTCGACTAATGCCATAAAATAAGTTGGCTAAAGGGATGGACGGCATGGATAAGACACACACATCATGGTGGGGCCCACGATTTAACATTTTTCTCCTTGGGTAGTGTGAGGAGTGCTTATAAATGAAAGGAGGCAGTAAACATCACTTTGGAAGTCCCACTAGAAATATATAGGTAAGTAATTATTACTTATTTACTTTAAATTGCCTCTGTACTTTGATAATCAAACGGGCAGGAACCTATATTTTATAATAGTACTATTAGCCGAACAAATTTTGTAAAAGCATGTCAAACATTTAAGTACACTTTATCATAATTCATGACGCGGATCTGGGATTTGAAATACCCGCCAAGTACATGAAATCTACACCGTGACAAATTCATTGAGAGAAAGGATTTTGTCTGATCAATCCACTGATTTGAGGGTGCGTACTAAAGTCGCTATAGGTTCCCAATGTAAGTCTGTTTAAACGCAATTCATGGATCAAACTAATATTTATGTTTTCTCCTGGTATAAGTATACTTGACATTAGGAACCGGTTGAATGGCAAATAAACATAAGGATGGGCCTAGCATGTTTTCAACTGTGGGAATTCAATCTCATTGCTTCCCGTGGTGTGGCCCACTTAGCTTTGAATTTGCCTCCTTTTTTGGCCCATTCTCTAAAATGAACTGTTAAAATGGATAAATGACCTAGATAAAACATATATGTCACCGTGGGTCCTACACATTCCCTGACACCAACTCCGTCTATAGCTATATCTAGGTGTTTGTGGGTCCATCATATCCCTTGACATGAACACCGGCCATTCATTTTTTTCATATCATTTTAAATTATAATCCAAGGAAAATCAAAATATCAAGTGGATCATACAGTGGAGATTAAATTCCTACTTTTGAAAATTTCTTGAGACCATAGAAGTTTTGGATCAAGATTGTTATGGAGAGATCCGAGCCCGTGGCGAAACGTTAATCGGACTTGAAGTCCGAGCTGAGGCGCCCAAGGCATGATCCATATGATCAAGACTACAACATCGCAACAACAACACGCGAACGTCTTCGAGACAAAGCCAACTCGGAGTTGGTCCTAATTGTCAGATCAAATAACCCGCTACCCCCAACTCCGAGGCGCTTAGGTCAGTCGGATCGGATTTGGTATGACTGGTCGGATGGCGTCCTACTCGGAGCGTTCTTCGATATGGCCTGGCAAGCCGAGCTGAGCAGACCTTCTGACGTGCGTGTCCCACTTGCTTTACATGGAAACTACCATAACCAAACGTGACTGATAACTTTGCTCGCAAATGTGCACGATCCGTCAGATACGCAGTGAAATCAATAGATTACCGGCAGTATCTCCATGATCCCAGAATCCCTCTGATCGTGCCGAGATCATCGAATCCGGACCACCCCACAGGCAAGTATAAATAGCCCACAGTGCTATGACTACAGGTACGCGAAATCGAGTTCTCTTCTACTCTACCTAGACCCTGATTTCCTTATCCTGACTTAGGCATCGGAGGGTCCCCCGGCTTAGCCAGGGTCACCTTTGCCTTTTCTCTTGGTGCAGGTTTTAGGGACGATGCGCAAAGGGTGAAGTGGAGAGAGGGCCGACCAGATTTTGTCATCAACATTTTTTGGCACCGTCTGTGGGAACCTGAAACTAGAAGTTAGGTTCTCATTCACCTAAGCAATGGCGAGGAAGAAGAAAGCTGTAGTAGCTGTAAGACCCGTATCTTGGTCCGTACCTTTCCGTACACTTCCGCGGTCGTACCGGTCGAATTCCGGCAACTTTCGACCCTTAAACAATATCGACGCGCGACCTGGATTCATGTACCGACAACCCAAGTCGACTCAACCCGAGACCAATACCATAGCGACCGCGCTGTCGTTGCGGTTCCGATACCGCGACTCGCGTGCCAAGGCGATACCCTGATCAAGAGATATGAGCCAACGTTCGGTGCGAGAAAACGCCGCGCGTTGCGAAAACCAAGGGAATCTCAACGATGTGTCACATCAATCACATCAATCCCATCAATCAATCACCCATCAACCCATCAAAGGTCAAGTACACATCACTTCCATCCCTTTTCCCAAGCAACCACCAAAGTCTTCTCAACCCATACCTTTCTTACACAAAAAGCCACAAAAGTCTTCCTAACCCATACCTTTCTTACACAACCATCACTCACCCATCCATCCATCACTCTCTCTCTCTCCCTTTACATCACTCTCTCTCTTTCTCTCTTTCTCATTTCAAAGAAAAAGCTCCAAGCAAAACACCCCACGTATGGAATTTTGCAAAAAATCCCTAAGCTTCAAGTGGCCCACCTTCCTACCCCAAAATCTCCCATCTCAACCCTCCATTCTTCATCCTAACCGTTGAAGTTGAAGCCAAGGTGCCAAGGAACCCCTAGGAGCGAGAAGATTGGACGGTGGGTGCTTCTATAGGGTAGATTTTCTTGATTTTTTTTGGTGGACCAAGTGAGGCCCACCGATCCATGGTGTGGATCTCACTTGGAGCCTTTAAATGTGGCCGATGGACCACTTGGATCATCATGATCGTTCCATGTTGGGGGCCATTCTCCATGGACCCCATCATGATGGTTATTTCATTGCAAAAAGGTCATCTAGACCGTCCATAACGGTGGAGAATGGATCTCCACCGTTGATTTATAATTTTGATGGTCCCATGATCAAAGGGATCCATTTGTTGTATGCTTCATTGCAAGGGAGGGCCCATAATGTCGGGGTCCCTCCATCACAAGCCGTGTCCCACTCTCCATGTCTCTCTCTCTCTCTTTTATTTTATTTTATTTTATTTTATTTTATTTTTAATTTATTGTAATAGGATGGTGTGGCCCACTTGAATGGATCACATCTTGATGTATTTTTTTTATTCAAGCGGGGCCCACCTTAGATATTATCCCCATGCCGCCCATCATGTGGTGGCCCACTCCATCAGGGCCCTCCAATTTTAAAAAAAAAAAAAATAATAGATTTAAAAAAAAATAACCGTCCAGACGCTGGACGTCTTTAAGCAAGGAAGGAAAAGAAAGGAAAAAAAAGAAAAGAAAGTAGAGGTTTTTGGGTGTCCCCTTGCATAGGCCCCACCATGATGTATTTGAGCAATCCAAGCCGTCCATCCTCTTACCTACGGTGTTTTAGCCGTTGGGTAAAAGTTTGGGGCTGATTGGAAGACCTGGTGGGCCATAATATCAACGAATGCATCACTACCATTCAAGATTTTTATTTGGTTTTATTTTACTTTCTAAGCATCCAAAAATTTCAAACTCTGGACTTATTTGGACGGCCTCGAGCCACTGATCGTAATGGCTGGGTTGGATTTCGGCGCAGCGGGCCCCATGTGCAAAAATCTCCAAGAAAACGTTCCTCCAAAAATTTGCAAGAGGCAAGGCCTCTTGCTTCTGACAAACTGCACGCCAGCAGCGTGCTGGCGTGCGTGCAGCGGGCGGTGGCGTCCAGAGAGGGACCCACGGCCCCAGCCGTGGGCCCCACCTTGATGTATGTCTTCTATCCAAGCCATCCATTGGGTGGGTCCCCATCTCAGGTGGGCCCCCTTCAAATTTCAGTTTGGTCCAAAACTCAGGTGGCCCACACCGTAAGAAACAGTGTGAAGTAGGTTCTACCGTTGCAAGGATTTTGGGGCCCACAGAAGTTTTTGATCAAGCTGAAATTTGTTTTTCCCTTTCTCCCAGTACCGTGCGACCTTATGAACGGTCTGGATGGCATAATAATAGCTTCAAGTGGGCCCCACATGGGACCCACAGTGAGGTATGGGTTTTATACCCACCGTTAGCGTGACGGTGGGGCCCAATCGCCGTGTGTGTGCAGCGTGCGTGTATGTGTAGCATGTGTGCAGTGTGTGCGTGTGTTGCATGTGAGTATAGTGTGTGTGCAGCGTGCGTGCAGGTGTAGCATGTGTGCAGCGTGTGCGTGTGCAACATGTGTGTATATATATTTATATATATATATATATATATATATATATATATATATATATATATATATATATATATACATTATGTAGTTATGTATATTATATAGCGTATCATATACGCTATGACAGGCCCTCATGTGGGCCTCACCCTTGACGCATGTGAAGCATCCAGGCCATCCATCCCTTTTATTTAGCAAAGGCCTATAGGCTAAGTCCATTTAGTTCATGGAAGGCCTATGGGCTGGGCCCATTTGGTTCGTGGAATGCTTATGGGCTAGGCCCATTGGATTCATTCAAGGCCTAAGAATAGGCCATTTTGAGGTGATCCAAGGCCCATAAAATTGGACCCAATGGTGCATTCTTAAAGCCCATGGAAGTGGATCCAATTGATATATTGTAAGGCCCATGGGATTAGGCCCATTGGACTTGTTTGAGACCCATGGGATTAGGCCCATTGGACTTGTTTGAGACTCATGGGCTAGGCCTATTTGATATATGTAAGGCCTAGGGGTTTAGGCCCATTTGTTCATGTTAGGCCTATGGGTTGAGGCCCACTTGACCCCCATGTGGGACTCAATTGGTGTGGCCCATTGGTCATACATTAAACTCATGAGACTAAGCTCATTTGATGTCATCCAAGGCCCACGGGTTTTGACCCATTGCAATGCACATAAGACCCATTGGTGTGGCCCATTTATGTGGCCCATCTGACGAATAAAAGGCCCACAAGCTATGGCTCATTTGATATATATGTAAGGCCCAATGGGAGGAACATAAGGTCCATTGCAATGTGTAAACCCAATACCGATTATGTAACGGTGTTTTAAGAAGATCGTACCTGGGAAACAATGTTGGTTTGACGTCCACATTGCGAGTAAAATGTTGGTTGGATGTCCACATTACGACTCTCCTTAGGATCCATTACTGGGCCGTACTTATCGTATTTAGGCCGTCCAGGTCCATCTGGATTGTAAATAGTTCATTTTGTTATAACATGTTTAGTACAGTTCATGACTCATGATCATACGCATCATATGTATGCTTGACGTGAGAATTGTCTGATCATAGCATTTACCTTCGGGCTGGTTGTTTATGGGCTCCCGGTTAGGCGGTGTTGCCCTACATGAGTGCACGGTATGCGCAGGATTGGTTGCATGACTGGATAGCGTGATTCATGCATTCTGCATTTGTGTGACATGGTTATTATACGCCCTAGTGACCTCAGGGCCGTAGCCTCCACAGACGCATCGTGGTTGGCAGGATTGAATACCGGAAATCTTGTTCTACATGGGGTACTATAGATATCCCTGGGTGAAAGTCCCTAAACCCTTATGGTACCAAGAGGTTGCTCCAACGTCTAGACCGAGTGGGTAGATGAGCGTTGAGTGCCGATTACCAGACGGTTACGCTCTCCACTGTGTCGTGGTCGGTTGGAAGGGGGTACGGCCTTACCCGCCCGAGTGTAGGGGGCAATGCTAGGCTGAGTTTGACCAGCTCGAGGAATGGGTCCGCTATCGACGAGTCGCGCCCGATATTGGCAGACGGATAGTGAGGTCTCTTCCACTTACCTTATTGCGCGCGATGTGGCGGCAATCTGGTTTAGAGTGTACTAGACCCCGGTGATATTCCATACTCTGAGCTGTACTGATATGTGGACATTGATGAGTATCTGTATGCTTGAGTTGCATTGTACATTGCATGGCCTTGGGATGGCCAATACCATTCATGTCTTGCATTGCATAGCCTTGGTACGGCTCATGACGTTTTGGTTCCATCTGCATATTCCGCATTACTCTGACATTGCATTCATATTACTACCTTGCGCACACACTTTCACCACCCTCTAAGCTTTCTGTAAGCTTATGCACGACCGTTGCGTGCAGGTGACGTTGGACTACAGCAGCGTTGAGGCAGGAGCGCGTCGCTGATCATTTTGGAGTTTTCTGTTATTTACCATTGTATTTCCCTTTATGCTCATTGTACTTGTAAAAATTTTTGATCATAGTGGAAATGTAATGGATTTCTTGGTTGTTGTTTGTGGGTTATGCCTTTGGTTATGCTTATTACGTATCAGACTGATGTTAAAAATCCTCCTCGTAGCATCCCAGGATCGGAACCTGGCGAATGGGAGCTAGGAGCCGAGAATGGGGTTCTACGGAGGCTGTCGGTGCCGGATTCGGTGATCGGGAATTTTGTGAGCCCGATTTCCGAGTTTGGGGCGTGACAGAAGTTGGTATCAGAGCATAACTTGGAAATAACCGAGAACAACATTACATGTTTGCTATGAGTGAAGAATGGCTAAGTTCTGAAGTTCGGATAACTTCACGACCTTCCGAATCAGACCATTAACATGCGCACATTCGAGAGTTCTGGAAGATGATAGGCGCTTTCGCTCTTTCCTGTAGGGTATGGCGCCTGTTACTCGATCGACTCCCGCACCACCACCTGAGGATTCTACCTCACCATCGGAGACTCCAGCTCTACCACCTGCGTCTCCCATTCCACCCTCAGAGATTCCTGCTTCTTCCCATGAGGATGACATTCCTCCACCTGAGACTGATGAGGAGCCGACTGTGACTGTGAGTGCCTCTCAGTTACAGCAGATGTTGCAGGCTGTGACAGCTGCACTACAGGGACAGGGTAGACGCCCAGCTGTTTCACCAGCTCAGGCGGAGCAGGAGCGCGCGAGCGCTGTACTTCGTGAGTTCCGACGGCATGATCCCCCTCGTTTCCAGGGCGAGCCAGATCCGACCGCTGCTGAGAGATGGCGCTCCGATGTGGAGAAGATATTCGATACCATGTTATGCACGACCGAGCAGCGCGTCCGGTTAGCAGTATTTCTCTTCCACGGTGAGGCCGAGCATTGGTGGACCTCTGTCGCCCGTGTCGCTGGACCTGACTATGTCTGGACATGGGAGGACTTTGTGGACCGATTCGAGGAGCAGTACTTCCCTGACCACATCTGTCGTCAGCGAGCCTTAGAGTTCGAGACTCTGGTGCAGGGAGACATGACCGTGGCACAGTACGCGGCCCGTTTCATGGCACTGTCGAGATTCGCACCATATATGGTTGATGATGAGGGGCGGAAGGCCCGCCGTTTCGAGCACGGCTTACGTTACGGCCTTCGAGGTCACGTTATTGGGCATGAGCTTCCTACCTTCCAGGCAGTGGTGCGGAAGGCTCAGATATATGAGACTGAGTGGGCCGGTTCTCAGTCTGATCGTGGTCAGAGGGGAGACCGGAAGAGGCAGGCTCCTTCCAGTCATTCCCAGCAGGGTCGACCACAGCAGCAGAGGCGTACTGGTCGCCCAGCTTTCCGTGCACCATCAGCACCAGCAGCACCTCCACCACCACCTCAGAGACAGTTCACCGGCACTTGCTTCAGGTGCGGTGCGACGGGACACCGTTCATGGGAGTGTCCCAGTCCCCAGCAGCAGCAGAGAGGTCCACAGCAGCAGAGACCTCCACCACAGCAGCAGAGACCCCCACAGCAGCAGCGACAGCAGCAGCGACAGCAGCCTCTACCACCGAGGCCACCTCAGCAGCAGCATCAGCATCAGCATCAGCCTCAGAGGCCGCAGCAGCAGAGGCAGCAGTTCCGACCACCTCAGCGACCCCAGCAGCAGCAGCAGCACGTTCAGAGAGGACAGGCACCTCCCCAGCCAGCTCAGGCTAGGTTTTATGCGGCTCAGCAGGATCCACAGTCATCCGGAGGAGTCGTTGAGGGTATATTACCAGTTTCTGCATGCATTGCACGTGTATTGTTTGATTCCGGTGCATCGCATTCTTTTGTGGCCGAGAGCTTCTGTCGATCGGCTGGCTTACCGTTAGAGGCTGCTGGTGAGAGTCTATCAGTATCGACTCCCTTGGGGAGGACTACAGCGTTGGGACGATTCTGTTCTTCTTGTCCCGTTCTAGTTGGGGATACCTTCCTGCCTGCTGATTTGTTTGTTTTGCCGATGTCCGAGTTCGACGTTATCTTGGGCATGGATTGGCTCGCTGAGTATTATGCCATTTTGGACTGCGCCGCGAGGACCGTCACGTTCTGTATACCCGGCGTGCCACAGTTCCAGTTCGTTGCAGAGGCCAGAGGAGAGCAGTTGTCTTGTATGATGTCGTGCGCCATAGAGGAGCATGTCGCCGTTGGCATCGACCATTTGCCGATAGTTTGCGATTTTCTCGATGTGTTCCAGGAGATTCCGGAATTACCGCCTCGTCGACTCACCGAGTTTCAGATCGATCTCGTGCCCGGTACCGCGCCTATTTCGAAGGCCCCGTATCGTATGGCACCGTTGGAGTTACGGGAACTGCAGAAGCAGTTGGACGAGTTGCGTGAGCTGGGCTTTATCCGTCCGAGCAGTTCTCCGTGGGGAGCACCGGTACTCTTCGTGAAGAAGAAGGATGGTTCGTTGAGGCTCTGCGTTGACTATCGCGAGCTCAACAAAGTCACGATCAAGAACAAGTACCCGCTCCCTAGGATTGATGATTTATTCGACCAGCTGCAGGGTGCGCAGTTCTTTTCGAAGATTGACCTGCGTTCCGGTTATCATCAGATTCGGGTCCGAGATGAGGACATTCCGAAGACAGCATTCAGGACGCGTTACGGTCATTTTAAGTTTCAGGTCATGTCCTTCGAACTGACCAATGCACCCGCGGTCTTCATGCAGCTGATGAACGAGGTTTTTCGCCCGTATCTAGATCAGTTTGTTGTAGTCTTCATCGACGACATTCTGATCTACTCGAGGACTCGTGAGGAGCATGAGCAGCACTTGGAGACTACCTTGCAGACCCTCCGCGCACACCAGCTGTATGCAAAGCTGGAGAAGTGCGAGTTCTGGCAGGAGGAGGTGAAGTTCCTCGGTCACGTGGTGACGAGGGAGGGCGTCGCAGTGGACCCCTCGAAGGTCGAGGCAGTGCGTCAGTGGGGCCAGCCCACTACTGCGACAGAGATCCGTAGTTTCCTTGGTTTGGCGGGCTACTACCGGCGTTTCATTGAGGGTTTCTCTCATATTGCAGCCCCGCTGACCAGGTTGACTCGGAAGGGCGCAGAGTTTATTTGGAGCGACGCCTGCGAGCGAGCATTTACGGAGTTGAAGGACCGTCTGACGTCCGCTCCTGTCCTCACTCTTCCATCTGGGAGTGACGGCTTCATTGTATTCACTGATGCCTCGCACATCGGTTTAGGTGCTGTCCTGATGCAGCACGGGAGACCAGTGGCCTTTGCGTCTCGTCAGCTCAAGGTCCATGAGCTGAACTACCCTACACATGATCTGGAGCTGGCTGCCGTTGTCTTCGCACTGAAGGTGTGGAGGCACTACCTTTACGGGATTAGGTTCGAGCTCTTCTCTGATCACAAGAGCTTGAAGTACCTCTTCTCACAGTCTGAGTTGAATATGAGACAGAGACGCTGGATGGAGCTCCTGAAGGACTATGATTTCGACCTTCAGTACCACCCGGGTAAGGCGAACGTGGTGGCCGATGCCCTCAGCTGTCAGCCACGAGGCCTAGTGGCTCACATGATGATTCAGGAGTGGCGGATGCTTGAGGATATTGCTGCGTATGACTTTGAGTTCGGCTTGTAGTCTTCCATTGTACAGTTATCGAGCTTGTCGATTCAACCCTCTCTTGTCGCTAGGGTGATCGAGGCTCAGCAGGCTGATGAGTCGTTGCAGGGTTATATGGCTGAGGCAGCATCTGAGGGTCAGGCCGATTGGCAGATCGGTACAGACGGTGGACTTCGCTTCAGAGGCCGATTATGTGTCCCGGATATCCCAGAGTTACGCAGAGATCTTATGACCGAGGCACATCGATCGCGGTTTTCTATCCACCCGGGCTCGACGAAGATGTACCGTGACATGAGGCGACAGTATTTTTGGGCGGGGATGAAGCGTCAGATCGCGAGTTTTGTGGCCGAGTGTGACACGTGTCAGCGTGTCAAGGCCGATCATCAGAGACCTCCTGGTCTATTGCAGTCGTTGAGTGTCCCGATGTGGAAGTGGGAGCACGTGTCGACCGATTTCATTATGGGTTTGCCGAGGACTCAGCACGGTCATGACTCCATTTGGGTTGTTGTGGATCGTCTGACGAAGTCGGCACATTTCCTTGCGATGCGTGCGACTTGGTCTATGGACCGGCTTGCGAGACTGTTTATTGAGGAGATTGTGAGACTGCATGGCGTTCCAGTCTCGATCGTTTCTGACCGAGACTCGAGGTTCACGTCTCAGTTTTGGGGGAGCTTCCAGCGTGCGATGGGGACTGATTTGCAGCTCAGCACCGCGTACCATCCGCAGACCGATGGCCAGACCGAGAGGGTCAATCAGATACTTGAGGATATGCTTCGGGCCTGCGCGATTGACTTCGGGGGTAGCTGGGATGAGCATCTGCGATTGGCTGAGTTTGCGTACAATAACAGCTATCAGGCGACCATCGGCATGGCTCCTTTTGAGGCACTATATGGCAGACCATGCAGATCACCGAGTTGTTGGACCGAGGTTGGAGAGCGCCGTCTCCTAGGTCCCGAGCTTGTGCAGGAGACTTCAGAGGCTATTGACATCATCAGGCAGAGGATGCGCACAGCTCAGAGCCGACAGAAGAGTTCTGCTGATCGTCGGCGTCGTCCCTTGGAGTTTGATGTAGGGGACCATGTGTATCTCAAGGTCTCGCCTATGAAGGGCGTAGTTCGATTTGGAGCGAAGGGCAAGCTTGCCCCGAGATTTATAGGACCTTTCGAGGTCACTGGGCGCGTTGGCGCCGTGGCCTATCGGCTTGCCTTACCATCACAGTTGTCTAGCGTCCACAACGTGTTTCACGTCTCCATGTTGAGGAAGTGTGGGTCAGACATAGTTTCCGTTATTGATTGGCAGCCGTTGGAGGTTCGTGAGGACGCTTCTTACATTGAGCAGCCAGTCCGTATCCTTGATCGGAAGGAGCAGGTCCTCAGAACCAAGGTCATTCCGTTGGTGAAGGTGCAGTGGGGTCACCATTCTGTAGAGGAGGCTTCTTGGGAGCGTGAGGCTGAGATTCGAGAGCGATATCCTCATCTCTTTGATGGTTGATGATCGTGTATTGTATTTTGTACGTTTTCCCTGATTCTATATGATGACGTTATATTTATTATTTTTCGCGAGTTACGCTTAGTTGCGATGCTTGTGTAAATTTCGAGGACAAAATTTTTATAAGGAGGGAAGAGCTGTAAGACCCGTATCTTGGTCCGTACCTTTCCGTACACTTCCGCGGTCGTACCGGTCGAATTCCGGCAACTTTCGACCCTTAAACAATATCGACGCGCGACCTGGATTCATGTACCGACAACCCAAGTCGACTCAACCCGAGACCAATACCATAGCGACCGCGCTGTCGTTGCGGTTCCGATACCGCGACTCGCGTGCCAAGGCGATACCCTGATCAAGAGATATGAGCCAACGTTCGGTGCGAGAAAACGCCGCGCGTTGCGAAAACCAAGGGAATCTCAACGATGTGTCACATCAATCACATCAATCCCATCAATCAATCACCCATCAACCCATCAAAGGTCAAGTACACATCACTTCCATCCCTTTTCCCAAGCAACCACCAAAGTCTTCTCAACCCATACCTTTCTTACACAAAAAGCCACAAAAGTCTTCCTAACCCATACCTTTCTTACACAACCATCACTCACCCATCCATCCATCACTCTCTCTCTCTCCCTTTACATCACTCTCTCTCTTTCTCTCTTTCTCATTTCAAAGAAAAAGCTCCAAGCAAAACACCCCACGTATGGAATTTTGCAAAAAATCCCTAAGCTTCAAGTGGCCCACCTTCCTACCCCAAAATCTCCCATCTCAACCCTCCATTCTTCATCCTAACCGTTGAAGTTGAAGCCAAGGTGCCAAGGAACCCCTAGGAGCGAGAAGATTGGACGGTGGGTGCTTCTATAGGGTAGATTTTCTTGATTTTTTTTGGTGGACCAAGTGAGGCCCACCGATCCATGGTGTGGATCTCACTTGGAGCCTTTAAATGTGGCCGATGGACCACTTGGATCATCATGATCGTTCCATGTTGGGGGCCATTCTCCATGGACCCCATCATGATGGTTATTTCATTGCAAAAAGGTCATCTAGACCGTCCATAACGGTGGAGAATGGATCTCCACCGTTGATTTATAATTTTGATGGTCCCATGATCAAAGGGATCCATTTGTTGTATGCTTCATTGCAAGGGAGGGCCCATAATGTCGGGGTCCCTCCATCACAAGCCGTGTCCCACTCTCCATGTCTCTCTCTCTCTCTTTTATTTTATTTTATTTTTAATTTATTGTAATAGGATGGTGTGGCCCACTTGAATGGATCACATCTTGATGTATTTTTTTTTATTCAAGCGGGGCCCACCTTAGATATTATCCCCATGCCGCCCATCATGTGGTGGCCCACTCCATCAGGGCCCTCCAATTTTTTTAAAAAAAAAATAATAGATTTAAAAAAAAATAACCGTCCAGACGCTGGACGTCTTTAAGCAAGGAAGGAAAAGAAAGGAAAAAAAAAAAAGAAAGTAGAGGTTTTTGGGTGTCCCCTTGCATAGGCCCCACCATGATGTATTTGAGCAATCCAAGCCGTCCATCCTCTTACCTACGGTGTTTTAGCCGTTGGGTAAAAGTTTGGGGCTGATTGGAAGACCTGGTGGGCCATAATATCAACGAATGCATCACTACCATTCAAGATTTTTATTTGGTTTTATTTTACTTTCTAAGCATCCAAAAATTTCAAACTCTGGACTTATTTGGACGGCCTCGAGCCACTGATCGTAATGGCTGGGTTGGATTTCGGCGCAGCGGGCCCCATGTGCAAAAATCTCCAAGAAAACGTTCCTCCAAAAATTTGCAAGAGGCAAGGCCTCTTGCTTCTGACAAACTGCACGCCAGCAGCGTGCTGGCGTGCGTGCAGCGGGCGGTGGCGTCCAGAGAGGGACCCACGGCCCCAGCCGTGGGCCCCACCTTGATGTATGTCTTCTATCCAAGCCATCCATTGGGTGGGTCCCCATCTCAGGTGGGCCCCCTTCAAATTTCAGTTTGGTCCAAAACTCAGGTGGCCCACACCGTAAGAAACAGTGTGAAGTAGGTTCTACCGTTGCAAGGATTTTGGGGCCCACAGAAGTTTTTGATCAAGCTGAAATTTGTTTTTCCCTTTCTCCCAGTACCGTGCGACCTTATGAACGGTCTGGATGGCATAATAATAGCTTCAAGTGGGCCCCACATGGGACCCACAGTGAGGTATGGGTTTTATACCCACCGTTAGCGTGACGGTGGGGCCCAATCGCCGTGTGTGTGCAGCGTGCGTGTATGTGTAGCATGTGTGCAGTGTGTGCGTGTGTTGCATGTGAGTATAGTGTGTGTGCAGCGTGCGTGCAGGTGTAGCATGTGTGCAGCGTGTGCGTGTGCAACATGTGTGTATATATATTTATATATATATATATATATATATATATATATATATATATATATATATATATATATATATATACATTATGTAGTTATGTATATTATATAGCGTATCATATACGCTATGACAGGCCCTCATGTGGGCCTCACCCTTGACGCATGTGAAGCATCCAGGCCATCCATCCCTTTTATTTAGCAAAGGCCTATAGGCTAAGTCCATTTAGTTCATGGAAGGCCTATGGGCTGGGCCCATTTGGTTCGTGGAATGCTTATGGGCTAGGCCCATTGGATTCATTCAAGGCCTAAGAATAGGCCATTTTGAGGTGATCCAAGGCCCATAAAATTGGACCCAATGGTGCATTCTTAAAGCCCATGGAAGTGGATCCAATTGATATATTGTAAGGCCCATGGGATTAGGCCCATTGGACTTGTTTGAGACCCATGGGATTAGGCCCATTGGACTTGTTTGAGACTCATGGGCTAGGCCTATTTGATATATGTAAGGCCTAGGGGTTTAGGCCCATTTGTTCATGTTAGGCCTATGGGTTGAGGCCCACTTGACCCCCATGTGGGACTCAATTGGTGTGGCCCATTGGTCATACATTAAACTCATGAGACTAAGCTCATTTGATGTCATCCAAGGCCCACGGGTTTTGACCCATTGCAATGCACATAAGACCCATTGGTGTGGCCCATTTATGTGGCCCATCTGACGAATAAAAGGCCCACAAGCTATGGCTCATTTGATATATATGTAAGGCCCAATGGGAGGAACATAAGGTCCATTGCAATGTGTAAACCCAATACCGATTATGTAACGGTGTTTTAAGAAGATCGTACCTGGGAAACAATGTTGGTTTGACGTCCACATTGCGAGTAAAATGTTGGTTGGATGTCCACATTACGACTCTCCTTAGGATCCATTACTGGGCCGTACTTATCGTATTTAGGCCGTCCAGGTCCATCTGGATTGTAAATAGTTCATTTTGTTATAACATGTTTAGTACAGTTCATGACTCATGATCATACGCATCATATGTATGCTTGACGTGAGAATTGTCTGATCATAGCATTTACCTTCGGGCTGGTTGTTTATGGGCTCCCGGTTAGGCGGTGTTGCCCTACATGAGTGCACGGTATGCGCAGGATTGGTTGCATGACTGGATAGCGTGATTCATGCATTCTGCATTTGTGTGACATGGTTATTATACGCCCTAGTGACCTCAGGGCCGTAGCCTCCACAGACGCATCGTGGTTGGCAGGATTGAATACCGGAAATCTTGTTCTACATGGGGTACTATAGATATCCCTGGGTGAAAGTCCCTAAACCCTTATGGTACCAAGAGGTTGCTCCAACGTCTAGACCGAGTGGGTAGATGAGCGTTGAGTGCCGATTACCAGACGGTTACGCTCTCCACTGTGTCGTGGTCGGTTGGAAGGGGGTACGGCCTTACCCGCCCGAGTGTAGGGGGCAATGCTAGGCTGAGTTTGACCAGCTCGAGGAATGGGTCCGCTATCGACGAGTCGCGCCCGATATTGGCAGACGGATAGTGAGGTCTCTTCCACTTACCTTATTGCGCGCGATGTGGCGGCAATCTGGTTTAGAGTGTACTAGACCCCGGTGATATTCCATACTCTGAGCTGTACTGATATGTGGACATTGATGAGTATCTGTATGCTTGAGTTGCATTGTACATTGCATGGCCTTGGGATGGCCAATACCATTCATGTCTTGCATTGCATAGCCTTGGTACGGCTCATGACGTTTTGGTTCCATCTGCATATTCCGCATTACTCTGACATTGCATTCATATTACTACCTTGCGCACACACTTTCACCACCCTCTAAGCTTTCTGTAAGCTTATGCACGACCGTTGCGTGCAGGTGACGTTGGACTACAGCAGCGTTGAGGCAGGAGCGCGTCGCTGATCATTTTGGAGTTTTCTGTTATTTACCATTGTATTTCCCTTTATGCTCATTGTACTTGTAAAAATTTTTGATCATAGTGGAAATGTAATGGATTTCTTGGTTGTTGTTTGTGGGTTATGCCTTTGGTTATGCTTATTACGTATCAGACTGATGTTAAAAATCCTCCTCGTAGCATCCCAGGATCGGAACCTGGCGAATGGGAGCTAGGAGCCGAGAATGGGGTTCTACGGAGGCTGTCGGTGCCGGATTCGGTGATCGGGAATTTTGTGAGCCCGGTTTCCGAGTTTGGGGCGTGACATAGTAGAACCGGTACCCAGCTAGCAGGCTCGGTCATCATCAACGCTTCATGCCGAGTCCACACCAGGACCTTCTCAACGTTCTCGTAATCGGCCGGGTAAATATCGCGCCATGCAGAAGGAGATCCAGGCCCTGCGTGATGAGATCAACAAGATGAAGTAACAGAGGGAACCAGAGTCATGTCCGGTTCAGGAACAGCCTGTTCTCGAACCGGTGGGACTGTTCGTGGAGACACACTCTGTGACGAGGAGTGTAAGACCTGAGGCCCCCCAGCATTCAGGGGTGCCGCGTTCAGAACAAAACCCTCCTGCAGTGTATGGCGAGGGATCCGCGCTGAATGCCACTACCCGGGTTCCCACAACCGTTCATTCCACTACATCCGCTCTGCCGCCCACGGACCTCCGACATCAGTTAGTACGGAGGACAGAAGGGAGAATGCCGGAGGGCTAGGATACCCCAGAGGTCGTCAAGGAAAATAGGGACCCATGGGAGGCACGATTTGCAGAGTTGAAGGACAAGTTCCTGACGTTGGAGAAGAAGCAACAACAATCTAGAGTCCGAGCCACAATTCAGGCGATGATGGACCGAGCCTCCCTTCACCCCAGCCATCATGGCTGAAGTGATGCCGCAGAGGTTTCGGATGCCTCCCGTCATCCAGTATTAAGGGTCTGGGGATCCATCCGAACACCTGAAGTCTTGCCGATCGTGGATATAGATTCAGACTACAACGGACGTAATGATGTTCAGGGGATTTTTCATCACCCTCACAGGATCCCCTCGGATTTAGTACCACCAGCTCAAGCCAAACTCCGTGGGATCCTTCGCAGAGCTAAGCTGACTATTTCTTACGCAATTTATAAGTGGTAAGAGAAGTCGAAAACCTAACACCTACCTGCTTACCATCAAGCAGGCTCCGAAGGAGTCGTTGAAAGACTATATCGCCCGTTTCAATGAAGAGGTGTTGCATGTCAAAGACTATGATGACAAGATGGCTCTCGCTGCCATCCTAAGCGGACTGAAGGAAGGAAAGTTCGCCTTCTCTATCGGCAAAAATCTCTCGAAGATGCTAGCGGACTTCATGGCGAAGGCTCAAAAGTACACCAAACCCCGAGGAGTTCACTAACGCCCGTAAAGGACTAAAAGTCACCGACTCGGCAAATAAAGGGAAGAGGCCAAGGAACGAAGACTCCCAGCCTAACGGCAAAGGGACCGATGACCGCGCTCCCCGCGATCATCGACCGAGCCGTAGGCCGGAGGGAAAATTCCGTTCCTATACTCCTCTCAACACATCTGCCGAGCAGATTCTGCTAGATATCCGAGGAGACAGGCTACTTAATTGGCCGGTCTGCATTAGGGCTGACCCCCGAGCAACGGGACAAGTGAAAATTCTGCCGCTTCCATCGAAATCATGAACATAACACGGATGACTGCGTAGACCTGAAAGACGAGATCGAGTTCCTCATCCACAAGGGACATCTGCGTCGTTACACCAAAAGAGAAAGATCCGCTCAGAGGGAGGAACAGCCACAGGAAAAGCCAAACAACCCCTCAAACGAACCCGCCAAAATTCGTACCATCTTTGGGGGATCAGCTAGGGAAGGGGATTCAAACAGGGCTTGAAAAGCCCATTCCCGGAGATCCGAGTCGGAGCATCACGTTCACCTGATGGAACATCCCAGCAAGGAAAGTCGCTCCGTGCAGCCTGACCTTCACGAAAGACGATGCGGGCGGGATCCAGCACCCACACGATGACGCGCTAGTGGTTACCATAACCATAGCGAATCACAAGGTGTTCCGTATCCTGGTCGACACCAGGAGTTTTGCTGATGTCATGTATTCAGAGGCGTTCGAAAGAATGAAAATTCCACGGTCTCGGCTCCGACCAGTGAAGACTCCCTTGCACTGCTTTGCCAGAGAAAAAGTAATCTCCGAAGGAGCCATCTCCCTCCCAGTAACAGCGGGAGAAGGGCAACATCAAGTCACACTTCTGGTGAACTTTTTGGTTGTCAATGTTCCATCTGTCCACTATATAATCACTTTTTGGTTGTCAATGTTCCATCTGTCCACTATGTAATCCTGGGCCGACCCTCCCTTAATGCAATGAGAGCGGTCTTCTCAACTTACCATCTGATGATGAAGTTCCCAGCCGAAGGAGGGATCGGCTATCTCCGAGGTAATCAACGCGAGGCTCGAAGATGTTATGCTATAGCCTTGAGAAAAGGAGCTGTCAAACAAACGCTCGTGGTGGAAGCCTTGGTCCTCGAGGACCGATGGAAAGCTCCTCCGTCGAAAATCTGATGAAAGTACCGCTAGATGAATCAGACCAGAGCAAAATTGTTCAGCTCGGATCATCACTGAATACCGAGCGGAGGAACGAATTACTAGCCTTCTTAAGGCAGCATCGAGATGTTTTTGCATGGTTGCATGCGGATATGCTGGGAATCTCTCCTGATGTACTAGTTCACAGGTTGAACGTGGACCCAGATTATAAGCCGCTCAAGCAAAAGAGAAGGTCGTTCGACGCCGAACGATATAAAGCCATTGCCGAGGAGGTCTTCGTCCTACTCGATGCGGGCTTCATAGAAGAGGTATATTACCCTGACTGGATAGCAAATGTTGTACTCGTCAGGAAGTCCAACGGAAGTGGCGGGTCTGTGTAGACTATTCCGATCTGAATAAGGCGTGTCCCAAAGACAGCTTCCCGTTACCTCGGATCGACAAACTAGTGGACAGCACGGCCGGACACGAGTTGCTCTTGTTTCTGGACGCTTATTCCGGATACAACCTAATCGCTATGCATCCCCCAGATAGGCAGAAGACTACCTTTGTCACTGACAGAGGGCTCTACTGTTACCAGGTCATGCCTTTTGGCCTGAAAAATGTTGGGGCAACATATCAGAGGCTGGTGAATCAGATGTTCGCCAAACAGATCGGGTGCACCATGGAGATGTACGTGGACGACATGCTAGTGAAGAGTACCCAAGCCTCCAACCACCTTGCTGACCTCGGAGAAACATTCAGCGTCCTCCGAGAATATCAGATGAAGCTTAACCCTGCTAAGTATGCATTCAGAGTTGAGTCAGGGAAGTTCCTTAGCTTTCAAGTCAGCCAGCGAGGGATCGAGGCCAACCTGGATAAAATCAAGGCCCTCTTTGACATGAACTCGCCTCGGACTCTAAAGGAAATACAGCGTCTCACGGGAAGAGTTGCTGCCCTCGGACGCTTCATATCCAGGGCTACAGATAAATGTCTTCCCTTCTTCCAGCAGTTGAAGGGCCATAAGAAGGCGGAGTGGACGCCAGAGTGCGAGCAGGCCTTTCAGCAATTGAAACAGTACTTGGGTTCTCCACCCCTATTGTCCAAGCCCGAAGAATAGGAGCCTCTGCTCCTCTACCTCGCTGTCTCGGCTTCAGCTGTCAGTTTGACTTTGATCAGAGAAGTCGGAGGCAAGCAGTACCCCGTGTACTATGTAAACAAAGCCATGGTATGAGCTGAAATAAGATACCAGTCATTAGAGAAACTGGCACTCTGCCTCGTCGTAGCGGCCAGAAGACTGCGGTCATATTTCCAAGCCCACTCCATAGTTGTGCTAACGGATTCTCCTCTAAGGCAGGTCCTCCAGAGACCTGAAGTGTCAGGTCAGATTATCAAGTGGGTCGTGGAGCTCGGAGAGTTCGACATTCAGTTCCGGCCTAGGGTGGCGATCAAGGATCAAGCGGTAGCCGATTTCATCACCGAATTCACCGCTCCGAGTGAGGAACAAATGAACAAGGAAGTTGAGATGACGCCACCCGTCCCGTTGAGCGACCAAGAGGCAGCGTTGGGTCCGGGATGAGTCCTTCATGTTGATGGGTCTTGCAGCATCAAAGGGGTAGGAGCCGGGATTGTCCTAGTCGACCCTGATTCAACGGCGATCCAATACGTAGTCAGACTCGGATTCAAAGCTTCAAACAATGAATCCGAGTATGAAGCGTTGTTAGCTGGGCTCAGGTTGGCAGCAAGTCTGGGTGTCCAGACCCTGTAAGTCCGTTGCGACTCACAGCTGGTGGTGAACCACATCTCCTCAGAGTACGAAGCCAAGGAAGTCAGAATGATCGCTTACCTCGAGGAAGCGAGGAAACTGATCGAGAAATTTTGGAGTTGCACCATCCAGCAGATCCCAAGAGCCGAGAACTCATGGGCCGATGCGTTAGCAAAACTCGTCTCGTCCTCCGAGGGAAGGATCCGGCGTTTCGTCCCGGTCGAGTTCGTTGAACACCCAAGCATCAGCCAGTCAGAGAAAGTCAATCCCGTCCAGTCCATTCCTAGTTGGATGGACCCAATCTTCAATTATCTGTCATCCAGTGAAACCCCCTCAGACAAACTAGAGGCGAGGCGACTTAGGGTCAGAGCGGCCCGATACACTATATTGGACAGAGTGATGTACAAGAAAGGGCATTTTCAGCCTTACCTTAGTTGCCTCCGACCGAATGAAGCCGACTACGTGATTCAGGAAATTTACGAGGGATCTATGGAAACCATTCAGGCAGTCGCGCCTTGGCCAAGAAGATACTTCGTCAAGGGTATTTCTGGCCGACTCTTAAGCAAGACTCCAAAGATTTCGTTTGGAAGTGTGACAAGTGTCAGCATTTTGCTGCAGTGTCGAGGCAACCTGTCACACCTCAAACTCGGAAACCGGGCTCACAAAATTCCCGATCGCCGAATCCGGCGCCGACAGCCTCCGTAGAACCCCATTCTCGGCTCCTAGCTCCCATTCGTCAGGTTCCGATCCTGGGATGCTACGAGGAGGATTTTAAATACCAGTTTGATTCGTAATAAGCATAACCAAAGGCATAACCCACAAACAATAACCAAGAACTCCATTACCTTTCCACTATGATCAAAAACTTTACAAGTACAATGAGCATAAAGGGAAATACAATGGTAAAGAACCAAAAACTCCAAACGCTCTGCAACGTGCTCCTGCCTCAGCGTTGCTGCGATCCAACGTCACCTGCACGCAACGGTCGTGCATAAGCTTACAGAAAGCTTAGAGGGTGGTGAAAGTGTTGCGCAAGGTAGTAATATGAACATGCAATGGCAGAGTAAAGCAGAATATGCAGATGGATCTATAATACCATGAGCCGTACCAAGGCTATGCGATGCAAGACATGAATGGTATCGGCCATCCAAAGGCCATGCTATGTGCAATGCACCTCAAGCATACAGATCCTCATCTATGTCCACATATCAATACAGCTCAAATATAAAATATCACCGGGGTCTAGTACACTCTAAACCAGATTGTCGCCACATCGCGCAATAAGGTAAGTGGAAGAGACCTCACTATCCATCTGCCAATATCGGGCGCGACTCGTCGATAGCGGACCCATTCCTCGAGCTGGTCAAACTCAGCCTAGCATTGCCCCGTACACTCGGGTGGGTAAGGCCGCACCCCCTTCCAACCGACCACGACACAGTGGAGAGCGTAACCGTCTGGTAGTCGGCACTCAACGCTCATCTACCCACTCGGTCTAGACGTTGGAGCAACCTCTTAATACCATAAGAGTTTAGGGACTTTCACCCAGGGATATCTATAGTACCCCATGTAAAACAAGATTTTCGGTATCTAATCCTGCCAACCACGATCTGTCTGTGGAGGCTACGACCCCGATGTCGCTAGGGCGTACAATAACTAAGTCACACAAATGCAGAATGCATGAATCACGCTATCCAGTCATGCAACCAATCCTGCGCATACCGTGCGCTCATGTAGGGCAACACCGCCTAACCGGGAGCCCATAAACAACCTGCCCTAAGGCAAATGCTATGATCAGACAATTCTCACGTCAAGCATACATATGATGCGTATGATCATGAGTCATGAAACTGTACTAAACATGATGTAATAAAATGAACTATCTCACAATGCAGATGGACCTGGACGGTCTATACACGGCAAGTACGGCCTGGTAATGGACCCTAAGGAGAGTCGTAATGTGCACATCCAACCAGCATTACGCTCGCAATGTGGACGTCAAACCAACATTGCATCCCAAGTACGATCTTCTTAAACACCGCTACATAATCGGTATTGGGTTTACACATTACAATGGACCTTAGGTTCCTCCCATTGGGCCTTACATATATATCAAATGGGCCATAGCTTATGGGCCTTTTATTCATCAGCTGGGCCACATAAATGTGCCACACCAATGGGTCTTATGTGCATTGCAATGGGTCAAACCCGTGGGCCTTGGATTGCATCAATTGGACCTAGTCACATGAGTCTAATATGTATCAAATGGGCCACACCAATTGGGCCCCCAAATGTATATCAAATGGGCCTCAACGCAGAGGCCTTCAATAAATTAAATGGGTCTAACCCATAGGCCTCGTATGCATATCAAAGTGGGCCTAAACCCTTAGGCCTTACATATATCAAATGGACCCAATCCCATGGACTTGCAACACATCAAATGGGCCAAAGTTCTTAGGCCTAAAATGCACCCAATGGGCCTAGCCCATAAGCATTTCATAAACCAAATGGGCCTAGCCCATAGCCCTTTTGAAATTCGAATGGGCCTAGCCCGTTGGCCTTCTATGAGTCAAATGGGCCTAAATCCCTAGGCCTTACATATATATCAAATGGGCCCAATTCCATGGGCCTTGAAATACATCAAATGGGCCTAGTCCCATGGACTTGAAACATATCAAGTGGACTCAAGCCCATAGCCTTTACATAAATTAAATGGGCCAAACCCATAGGCCTTTGCTCACATGCAACAAGGTGGGTCCCACTGTCGCTGGACAGTGGGGATAACACGTGCATCAAGGAGGACTCCACCGTCCGCTGGACGGTGGAGATGTCACAGTGCAAAGGTGGGCGCCACCGTCCACTTACAATACACACATCATTGTGGGTCCCATGTGGGGCCCACTGTAATATTTTTTGGCAATCCAACCCATTCACAAGGTCACTCGGACCTGGATGAAGGGAAACACATAAATTTCAGCTTGATCCAATACTTCTATGGGCCCCAGAAACTTTTCAACGATATAATTTAATTCACACTGTTTCGCGTGGTGTGGGCCACCTGAGTTTTAGATCTGACTCATTTTTGGAGGGGGTCCACCCGAGGATGGGACCCACCTCATGAACGGGTTGAATGGCAAACCAACATTACAGTGGGGCCCACGGCTGGAGCCGTGGGTCCCAAGCCGGTCATCCGCCGTCCCACGGTTGCACGCTGCTGACAGTTAGAGGCAGAGGCTTGCCTCTGCCATTTGGTTTTAAGAAAAAAGGGAAAAAACTGTTTCCCGGGGTTTTTCGCACGTGGGGCCCGCCAAAGTGAAATCCGCCCCGGCCATTACGATCAGTGGCCCGAGGCCGTCCAAATAAGTTCAGAGTTTGAATTTTTTTGATGCTTGGAAGTGAAATAAATTAAGAAAAGGATGTTTGAATGGTGAGGGTGCGATCTTTGACGCAATGGCCCACCAAGTGCTCCGTTCAATCTCATCTTCTGGTTCAACGCCTAAAATGGGATGGTGAAAGGAATGGACGGCTTGGATTAGAGCAATACATCAAGGTGGAGCCTATGCAAGTGGGCCATCAAAAAGCCCCTACTTTTCTTCCTTTTCTTTTTTTTTTTTGCCTTTGAAACGTCCAGCGTCCCAGACGCTGGACGATTTTAATATTTTATATATTCTTTTTTTTTTATGATGGTGGGCCCTGATGAAGTAGGCCACCACTGATGGGTGACATGGGAGTAACGGCCAAGGTGGGCCCCACTTGAATAAAATAAAATATCTCAAAGTGGGATCCATTCAAGTGGGTCACACCATCCTATTGCAATAAAAATAAAATAAAATAAAATAAAATAAAAGAGAGAGAGAGAGAGACATGGAGACTGGGACACGGCTTGTGATGGAGGGACCCCGACATTATGGGCCCTCCCTTACAAGAAAATTATACAATAAATGGATCCCTTGCACATGGGACCATTGAAAATGTAAATCAACGGTGGAGATCCATTCTCCATCGATATAGACGGTCTAGATGACCTTTCTAAATGAAAATAAACATCATGATGGGGTCCATGGAGAATGGCCCCATCATGGAATAATCATGATGATCCAAGTGGTCCATCGGCCACAAATAAGGGTCCCAAGTGAGATCCACGCCATGGATCGGTGGGCCTCACTTGGTCCACCATAAAATCAAGTAAATCTACCCTATAAAGGCACTCACTTTCCGATCTTCTTGCTCCTAGAGGTTCCTTGGCACCTTAGCTTCAACTTCAAAGGTTAAGATGAAAATTGGAGGGTTGAGATGGGAGATCTTAGGATGAAGAGGTGGGCTACTTGGAGCTTAGGAAAGTTGGGAAATTTCCATACGTATGGGGCTTGAGATTTTTTTTGCTTGGAGATTGAAATGAGAAAGAGAGAAAGAGAGAGAGTTGTAAAGGGAGAGAGAGAGAGTGATGGATGGATGGGTGAGTGATGGTTGTGTAAGAAAAACTTGACTTTTGAGGCTTTTGTGTAAGAGAGGTATGGGTTGTGAAGACTTTGGTGGCTTTTTGTGTCAGAGAGGTATGGGTTTAGGAGACTTTTGTGGTTGCTTGGGAAAAGGGATGGAAGTGATGTGTACTTGACATGTGATGGATTGATGGGTGATTGATTGATGGGATTGATGTGATTGATGTGACACATCGTAGAGATTCTCTTACTTTTCACAACGTGCAGTGTTTTCTCGTACCGAACGTTGGCCCATATCTCTTGACCAGGGTATCGCCTTGACGCGCGAGTCACGGTATCGGAACCGCAACGACGGCGCGGTCGCTATGGTATTGGTCTCGGGTTGAGTCGACTCGGGTTGTCGGTACATGAATCAGGGTCGCGCGTCGATATTGTTTAAGGGTCAAAGGTTGCCGAAATTCGACCGGTAAGACCGCGGAAGTGTACGGAAAGGTACGAACCAAGATACGGATCTTACAGCTCTCCCCTCCTTATAAAAAAATTTCATCCTCGAAATTTACATAAACATCGCAACTAAGCATAACTCATAAAAAAGAAACGTCATAATATCATCATATAGAATCGGAGACAGCATACAAAATACATCACATGATCAACCATCAAAGAGATGAGGATAACGCTCTCAAATCTCAGCCTCACGCTCCCACGAAGCCTCCTCTACAGAATGGTGACCCCACTGCACCTTCACCAACGGAATGACCTTGGTTCTGAGGACCTGCTCCTTCCGATCAAGGATACGGACTGGCTGCTCAATGTAAGAAGCGTCCTCACGAACCTCCAGCGGCTGCCAATCAATAACGGGAACTATGTCTGACCCACACTTCCTCAACATGGAGACGTGGAAGACGTTGTGGACGCTAGACAACTATGATGGCAACGCAAGCCAATTGGCCACGGCGCCAACGCGCCCAGTGATCTCAAAAGGTCCTATGAATCTCGGGGTAAGCTTGCCCTTCGCTCCAAATCGAACCACGCCCTTCATGGGCTAGACCTTGAGATACACATGGTCCCCTACATCAAATTCCAAGGGACGATGCCGACGATCAGTAGAACTTTTCTGTCGGCTCTGAGCTGTGCGCATCCTCTGCCTGATGATGTCAATAGCCTCTGAAGTCTCCTGCACAAGCTCGGGACCTAGGAGACGGCGCTCTTCAACCTTGGTCCAACAACTCGGTGATCTGCATGGTCTGCCATATAGTGCCTCAAAAGGAGTCATGCCGATAGTCGCCTGATAGCTGTTATTGTACACGAACTCAGCCAATCGCAGATGCTCATCCCAGCTACCCCCGAAGTCAATCGCGCAAGCCCGAAGCATGTCCTTAAGTATCTGATTGATCAACAAACAAGGGACTAGGCCCATAAAAAGAAATCAGCTCGACAACATCTCACAACAAGTTGACATAATGTAAAAAAAAAGTACTTTTCATTGAATCCCCTCGGAGGGGCAAAAGTACATTGGTTAAGATACAACGATGGTTTCTATAAAAAAAACAAAACAATAAAGTGTCTTCAGGTCGGAGGAGGAGCTTGAGCGTCAGGAGCTTGGGCTTCGGGAGCTTGGTCCGAGTAGACGACTTCGGCTGGGGCATCTTCGGAGTCGTCGGGCAGGAGGAAATCAAGATAGAGGTCTGGGTATAAACCCAGAACTGCCTCGAGACAAGCGTCAAAGCCACGATTGTAAAACGTTGCAGCTTCAGCATCCCTCTCCTTGGAGGTCTTCAAACTTTCAACTACGATGGAAACCGTTGCGGCCAAAGAAGCCTCGTCCTTAGCCCGCTGAGCTTCCACGGCCTGATTCATGGCCCGTGTCCATTCTTCAGCCGCCTTGAAATTGGCGCGGTTCAGGGCTTCACTGAGCCGAACAGTCTCCATGGCCAAAGAGTCTGCGTGTGCCCTGACGTGGGTCAGCTCAGCGGACACTGCATCGCCACTATTCTTAAAGTCATCTGCCTTGTCCTGCAGATGCAGCTCCCTGGCTTCCAAGTCGACGACGACTCCTTACAGTCGCCTAACCCTGGCCCTCTCACCCGTGAGCTGTTGGCGTAGATTAGTCTGCTTAGACATCAAGGCCGCTGCCTCGGCTTGAAAAGCCTCCAACTCCTCCTCCCTCTTCTTGTACTACCGCACCTTCTGCCGAATCGAGAGCAGCACCGGGACGGCCTGAATAGAAAATAAAAATCAGAATCTACAGAATGTGTATAACAATATGAAAGAAAGAGAGTCTTCTCGGAGACATACCATGTAACATACGGAGGCGAAGTCGTTCAGGAAGCCGCCCTCCGACTGCTCAAGGGTCTGAGCGATATCCTCCTCCTTTGCATGCTTGACAGCCCACGGAGCCAAGCACCTCATATGATAGCAAGGCTCAAACCTCTCACCGCTTGTGGCCGCCTGAGCTGAGGCCTCAGCCCCCTCGGCCCCCACCCTGCTACCGGTCGAGTTTTGACCTTCGGCATAGGCCTCTCCCCCAACCTCGGGGGGGGGGGGGGGAAGCGTATTGTCGGTTATTTTATTGGCCTCTTCCCGTTCAGAGGAGGAAGAAACAGCGATGGGGGCCTCGGAGACCGTGGCAAGCACCTCCGCAGTGGGGAGAACGGCGACGGTGGGAGCTCGAGGAGCAACGAAGCTTGGCACGATTGGGGTGTCGACCACAGTCATTTCGACGAATCCTGGTGGAGGCCGTATCAATGGGTGCAAGACTGCCGAGGAAGCCGCGACATTGCTAGGGTGCTCCGGAGTCGGCAGTGCGGAGGACAAGCCAACTGGCCTCGGTGTTGGGGCTGCTGGGGTCGGCGCAGTAGAAGTCTCCCCCACACGAGAGGGAGTCACCTTCTTCCAAGTGATCTTCACTCGGGGGGCTTCCTTTAGCAACTCCGCCGCGATCGGAGCCGCTTTCCTCTTCAGAGCCCCGGACGCTTCGGCCATGCCTGCGAAAAAGCAGATCATGTCAACTACTAAACTGAAGGAAAGTTCATCGAAGAGATCAGGGCAGCTTACTGAGGGATGTGGGCGAAGGTTAGGATTTGCAGAGCCCAGACCAGTGGAGGTTGGTCGCAGTGATCAGATCAGCCTAGGAGCGAAGCGCCTCCGACCGCGCTCTGGCCTTTGCAATCTGATTCTTCTGGGCCGAGTCGATGAGCTGCAACCCCTTTGCGAAAGCTGTAAAATAAAAAAAGAGATGTCACTTCAACGAAAATATGTGAAAACCAAAACAGCAACCCGGATGCCAGATAAAGTCTGACCTAGTCTCGTAAAGTGGGTCGAAATACAGGCCGTCGAGGCCCTAAGCTCAGCCGCTGGTGCCACCTAGTCACCTGCCGCCCAGAACCACTTATTCTTCCAGCCCGTGTTGGAAGTCGGCAGGTGCATCACTAATCCCGACCCCTTGCTCTCCCGAGTCACAAAATAGTATCATGGATCGTTGCTATCATGCTTGACCAGGTACAGGCTCAGCAGCTCCTCTGGAGTCAGCTCAGAGTTACCAACTTACTTCCAGATAATGTAGACAGAGATCATTATCCTCCAGGCATTCAAAGTAAACTGCCCGGGGGCCAATCCGAGGTGAGCTGCAACCTTCCTGATGAAGGGATGTAGAGGGAGCCGGACCCCCCATTGCAGCGCACAAATGAAGATAGCCACTTCCCCCTTGGCCGGAGCGCCAGCAGCGTCCAAAGGACCGGGAGCCCTTATCTGAACGGAGTCAGGGATTTGAAACTCCGAGTGAATCCACTCCATCTGAGATTCCGACATGACAGAACCTCCGCGAACTACCTCTGCGTACGCAAACTCGATGACATCTCGGTGGTGGCAGTGGTCTCGACTCGGCGGGCTCGGGGGGCTGTCTTATTGCTGGTCTGCTTGGTCTTAGAGCCAACATTTTTTATTTTCGAGGCGGGGGATACAAGAGAGTGGTCTCGAAATGGCCTTTGGAAGACTCACTCCCACTTTCAGTGGTCCCCGGTTCGGAGTCATCTCTGTATTCGCAAACCACTTTCAGATCGGAAGACATGGCAGAAAGAAGGACGAAGGTCAGCGAGACTCACCAGGTGATTGCCGAAAATCGCTTTCTGCTGAAAACTTCGAATTCGGCCGGAATCGCTTCTCGTCGGAAATCGCCTCCTCCGGTGTGCTCTTATAAACCAAAACGTAAAATGACAGACGAAAGTCCGAGGCACCTTATATAGGCAGCGAAGGATTTTCGCATTGATGGCAAGCTTTGATGGCAGCAGTCGAATCGGCACGAGCCGATTTCCGAGCACACATGGCAACACTGCATTGGATGAGAAACGAACCGACAGTACGGCTCTGACATCGGGCAGTGTGCCTCGACATGCGAAGCGACGCCCCAGCAGTCGGAGCCATCATAAATACGCCACATTAAGCCTGCGTGATAACTTCTCATACGCTGGGAGAAGATCCGGTATAGTAACCGTCGCCACACATTAACCAAAGTGACCAGCACGCGCGATTTGAGACCCGTCATCATTATGATAAGGGCAGGAGATTTCCTGCATAAGTAATCTCTGAGTCCGAAAGCAAGCTCGAAGAGTGGGGGGTTTCTATTATGGAGATATCCGAGCCCATGGCGAAACGTTAACCGGACTTGAAGTCCGACCTGAGGCACCCAAGGCATGATCCATCTGATCAAGACTACAACATCGCAACAACAACACGCAAACGTCTTTGAGACAAATCCAGCTCGAAGTTGGTCCTAATTGTCAGATCAGATAACCCGCTACCCCCAACTCCGAGGTGCTTAAGTCAGTCGGATCGGATTTGGTATGACTGGTCGAATGGCGTCCTACTCGGAACGTTCTTCGATATGGCCTGGCAAGCCGAGCCGAGCAGACCTTCTGACGTGCGTGTCTCACTTGCTTTATATGGAAACTGTCATAACCAAACGTGGCCGATAACTTCGCTTGCAGATGTGCACGATCCGCCAGATACACAGCGCAATCAATAGATTGCGGGCAGTATCTCCATAATCACAGAATCCCTCTGATCGTGCCGAGATCATCGGATCCGGATCGCCCCAGTGACAAGTATAAATAGCCTGCAGTGCTATGTCTACTGGTATGCGAAATCGAGCTCTCTTATACTCTACCTAAACCCTGATTCCCTTGTCCTGACTTAGGATTCGGAGGGTCCCCCGGCTTAGCCAGGGTCACCTTTGCCTTTTCTCTTAGTGCAGGTTTTAAGAACGATACGCAGAGGGTGAAGTGGAGAGAGGGCCGACCAGATTTTATCATCAACAAAGATGATATTTGTTTTCACTTTATCCGGGTATATATATAGCCATGTCAATATGTTGGATGGAAAATAAGCAACATAGTTGTCCTAAGCAGGTTTCAATGGTGTGTGTACTCGGCACTACTGTTTCCGGTAGTGTGGTCCAATTGACACTTTTATCACCCTTATTTTTGAGATAATAATCTATAATATAATAGAGAAAAGTGAATGTACAGTGAAGATAAAATCCATGCATAACCGTGGACCCTCGGAGACTCCACCTGTCTCCAGTTCCGAACAGGCGGGGGTATACCTAATCCGCACCCAGCGCTTTTTCAGAAAAATCTCTCCGCGTGGATCATTTCTGTGGAGAGGGGATAGTTGTTACCCGGGTAATGCCTTGGTGTGTGTTACGTGAACATGTGGTGCTCAACTAAATGAATTTGATGTATATCCATGCTGTCTATGTTTATTCATCACATTTTAGCTCTTGATTTCAAAATTTAAGCAAATCCTAATCTGGAATGGAACACACCACTGGAAAAAGTAGTGAATGACCATTGAAAACTTTTTATGGGCCACAAAAGTTCTAGATAAAAGTTGAAATATGTATTTTAGATTCATCCTGGCTTATCAACGGGTTGGATGTGAAATAAACATTATGAAAACCTTACTATGTTCCCTATGTAGATTTTAATGGTGAGGAGTTTAATCAGCACTGTTTCCGGTAGTATGGTCCAGCTGAGATTTCGATCCACTAATTTTTTGGAAAAACGTCCTAAAATGGGCTGAAAAAACGGATGGAGGGCGTGGATATCCAACACTTCATGAAGGTGGGCCTGACGGGAAGGGTAACACCCACTAAAGTACAAACGGGGTAACACCCAATCCGCCCCCGATTTCTGTAGCCTGCCAGCTGCCAACGAAATCGGAAAGTGATAAAATAAATCCTCTCCATTTCTTGGGCGCAAATGCAACCACACAACGCGGGGAGTGTCATGTCATCACATCAGCCCACTGAAATTTCAGGCACCATCTTCCACCCATGGTCATGGTGGTGCAACAGCATCGATACTAAACGCGAATTCGCACGTGCGTTAATCATTGTTTCCGCTCTAGTTCTCGTGATCGCGAGCTACACATGGGCCAAGATCAATTCCAAGAGGCCCGCATTGCCACCGGGCCCACGAGGCTTGCCATTGGTCGGGTACCTCCCGTTCCTCAAACCCGACCTCCACCGCTTATTCACCGAGCTGGCACAGACCTATGGCCCGATCATGAATGTCCAACTCGGCAGAAAGCTTTGCGTTGTAATCAGCTCACCTGGCCTTGCCAAAGAAGTGCTTAAAGACCATGACGTCACCTTTGCCAACCGTGACATCACTGCCGCCGCGCTAGCCATCTCGCACGGGGGTTCGGACATTGCGTTCAACTCCTATGGACCCGAATGGCGCATGCTACGGAAGGTGGCTGCACAAGAGATGATGAGCAGTGCCGCACTTGATTCGTACTATAAGCTGCGCCGGCAGGAGGTTCGAAAGACGGTGAGAGATTTATATGCAAAGGTAGGCACACCGATCAACATCGCCAATACGAATTTTCAGACAAATCTTAATGTGGTCACAAGCATGTTGTGGGGTGGATCTCTCGATGGGGACCGTAGACGTGCCGTGATGGTCGAGTTTGAGCAAGTGATCCAGCAAGTCGTACGGCTGTTAAGCATTCCCAATGTATCGGATCTTTTCCCAGTTGTCGCTTGGCTAGATTTACAGGGCGTGGTCCGACGGATGAAAATGCTCTCAGAGTGGTTAGATCGGATCTTCGACTCAGTCATTGATCAACAGAGCAGATTGAGTGGAGTGGAAGTGAAGGGTAAGAGCAAGGATTTCTTGCAGTTGCTTTTGCAGCTTAAGGATGCAGAAGACCCGAAAGCGCCACTAACCCTTGATCACGTAAAGGCCGTACTCACGGTATGTATCTTTACTTTACTTTCGTTTGGCTCCCAATAGAAGCTTTGATACTCTTGTAGAGTGTGATGGATGATATGGTGGCACTTAAAAATTACTCTAAATTTGCATAATGCTGGCACTCGGAAACTGTATATATGGTCCATTAACCCAAACGGAGTAAATTGAGAAACCAGTTTCTCTAAGTCGATAAAATTAAAAAAGCAGAAAATCGTATTGTTTAAAAAACATGACTTGTTTGTTGAAACATGGCTAATGGATCTTTTCAAGTTTCGAGGGTTCAATAGATATCTACTGGTCTAATAGTCAAATAATAGAATAAACATAATTTTTAATTTTTTTTTATTAAAATCTCTATTTTTTTTCTATATATTTGAAATCAAAAAAGTATTGCACAACATAGTTAAAATTGAATATTAATATAATATTTACAATAATAAGTTGAATAGTAACAAATACATTAAAAAAAAAAAAACATCCATCCAACTCTTATTCATCCCTGCTTTGATTACAAATGAGACAAATCTTGATAGAACATTTTCTCAGCTAAGCATTGCATAAGAACTGGCCCCACGTGCTAATAGTATCAGGAGATTTATCTCCATTCTTTGAAAATTGTATACATTTAAACGGAGAGCTTTTGATAGATCTAGGACTGTACACGAGTCAAGCTAGTTCGAAAAGCTCACTCAACTCGGCTTGAAAGGCTGACTCAAGGTGAGTCGAGCTTATTTACTAAAGCTCGAGTTGAGTTCAAGCCAAGTTTAACCATGGTATATTTCAACTCGACTCAACTCTAATTTGACTCGACTCGAAGCTCGAGCTCGACTCGGCTCGAGTAATATATTTTAATAATATATATTATATTAATATTAAATATATATAATATATATATTTACGTTATAAAAAAAAAAAGAGTTAAAACTAAAAAGTTTTTACTAAAAAATTCTACTCGACCCTACCCGTCCCCTTTCCCTCTTTTTCTTTCCCTTATCCTACTGAGGTAAACTCGACTCGATTCAAACCACTAGCTTGACTCAAACTCAACTTGAAAGCTTTGGCAAACAAGCCAAGCTTCAATGTTAAGCTCGAGCTCGAGCTCAAACTCAAGTATAGCATGACCGAGTCAAGCCAAGTTTGGCCCACCTCGACTTGACTCGGCTCGATGTACAACCCTAGATAGATCCGAACGGTATAAGGTTTTGATGATGCAACTAAATTAGTAAACCTAATCCAAAGAGTCAATCAATGTTCAAGTTCCTGTGTACCATCCATGATCACACTTTATTCAAAGATTTTTCTCTTAAACAAACGCATAATTGACTATTGAATTGGTGGACATTTAATGGATGGTTGAAAATTAAAATATGGAATGGTCTCCATATTTCAACCAACAAGTGCCCGTGAATCAATAGTTAGTATTGTTCAATCATTCTAATTTTAGGGCGTGTTTGGCCGGGTGGATTGGAAGGGATTGGATGGTATTAGAGTGGATGACATGGATTTCAAGGTAATGATGGTGTTGTCAATGGATTTTCTTAAGATCCATGGGATTGCTATATCTTGCGCTTGCTATATGGAGTCTGTGTGGCATGCCCAGCCAATCCCCGGATTAAACCTTCCCATCCTTTCCAATCCCTTGAACCAAACACATCCGAGGCAAATTTGAACGGATAAAGGTGCATTGGATGGGATTTAAAGGTAATGATGGTGTTGTCAGTGGATTGTCTTAAGATCCATGGGATTGCTATATCACGGGATCAGATCACCCAGTTTATTTGGCACGCCCGGCCTATCCCAGGATTTCACTTCCAATACCATCCAATCCCTTCTAATCCGCCCGGCCAAACAGGCCCTTGGTGTAACTCTGTGGCAGTTGGTTTCACAATTTTGGTCGGTTTAATCTTTCTTGTACAATTTCTGAAAGCTTGCATACCAAGCATCATATTTTGCTGGAGTATCAAGCTGATACTCAATTCCAGATTTGTGGTGACCCGATACCATGTGGCTCTAGCTCGGTGGTGTTGGCGCGTCCAAAGATTAGATGGGCCCATTTAGGGAGCAGATTAGTGGGTGTTACTCTTACCGTGCGGCCCACCTTGATGATATGCTGTATATCCACACTGTCATTCCGTTTCTCCAGCCCATTTAACAATGGGATCCCAGAAATTAAGTAGAACCAAAATCTCTGGCGTCGCCACAGAAAACACTGGTGATTGAGTGTTTTACCATTAAAAGTTCCAAAGGGTCCATCATAAGGTTTTGGTAATGTTTATTTGCCATCCAACCTATTTATAATATCAAGAAGATCTGGACAAAGGGAAAATACAAGGATCAGCTTGATCTAAAAGTTTTGTGGCACACAAAGTTTTTAATGGTCATTCATCACTATTTCTAGTGATGTGGTTCACCTGAGATTTGGATCTTCTTTAGGTTTGCAATCACACGCTAAAATGAGATAGTAAAACAGATGGACAGCATGGATATATAATAATAATAATAATAAATAAAAACACATCAAGGTGGACTGTACTGTTAGGGTAAAACCTACTAAATGTTACCCGGATAACAGCTCATCCACTCCAGCAATATAGAGCATGTTTGAAGGGGACACAGATTGAGAATATTCTATGGGCTTCACCATGATATATGTATTTTATCCATGCCATCCATCCATTTTTTTCAGATCATTTTAGACATAATTCCAAAAATAAGGCAGATCTGAATCTCACGTGGACCACACCATAAGAAAACTGTGGTGGTTGAATGCTCACCATTAAAAGCTTCCTAGGCCCACTATAATGTTTATTTGCCATCCAACCTATTGATGCTCCACAATTGGGAAGACACCAATAACAGCTTCATCTCAAACTTTTGTGGCCCCCAAGAAGTTTTTACTAGTAGGCATTCATTCACCACTGTTTGCAGTGATGTGGTCCACATGAGATTTGATTTTGCTTTATTTTTTTGGCTCGTGCCCTGAAATGGTTGGGAAAACTGGATGGACTTATTTATAAAATACATATATCAGTTCATTCTGGAGCCAACAGAGCACCAGCGTCAGTATGAAATTCACGTCCATTTGAAAGCTGTTGGGTCAACTGGGCCCATCTCTGACAGCACCACAAGCCGCAATCAAATCCTGCCACCGCTCAACACTGATGTTGGGTTACCACGCAAGCTGCATGGGGGATTGCGTGGTGACTCCAACACCACTCAACTTGGTTGCCTTAGTGCTGTGTAGGGCTGAAAGTTGGTTGGGTTGAACCCAACTGACCCGACATTGGGTTGGGCTTGGGTAAGACGTATCGGGTTTGGTCTCGGGCTTGGGGCATAGTAACACCAACCCAATAAAACTTAGGTTGGGCTTGGATTGAGGTCTCAGGTTGCCCGACCCAACCTGAACCTGATCAATTTATAAGTTCCTTATAAATTAATTATAATTGAAATAATTGAATGCAGATTGTTTGTGTTGAAGGCACATGAAATTCCAATGCTATTGGGTTTCATTGGTTCATGTCATTTCTTATGACTCATTCTAACAAGATACACTGGATTTCTCTCTTGTTTAGAAAAAAAAATAATTGAACTTCTTTACGATAAATAACTAGTATATAATTAATAAAATGATAGGTACAAAAAATAAGATATGTATTGAAAATATAATAGAGTGATGTAATAATGAAAATATTAACATATATCTACTAGGCCAACCTAGCCAACCTGACCGAGCCCGCTTGGGTCAGGCTTGGGTTGAGAATTCCCAACCCGAGGCTAGGTTGAGTTGGGTTAGGGTTGAGGTATAGGAACCTTGGATTGGGCTAGGGTTGAGCACCAACCCAACCCTATCCACCCAACTTTCAGCCCTAGCGCGTTGTGGTGCCGACAGTGATGTATGCGTTTTATCCATGCTTTCTATCCATTTTTGCCGGCTAATTTTAGGGCATGGCCCCAAAAAGACCATAGCACACAAAACAATGGTGATTGGACGCCCACCATTGAAACATTTTGGGGCCATAAAATTTTTGGATCAAACTGGTGTTTTTGTTTTCCCTTCATCAGATGTGTGTGCCATTATCAATCAGTTGGATGGAAAATATCATTATGGTGGGCCCTATGATGGTTTCTACAGTGGGTGTCATTATCCCTACTGGCCATACTTCAAGTGGCCAATACCCTTAAAAAATGGACTGGATAAATCCTTTCCTTAAAGTATAATGAACACGTGTTTATTGGTTGTGTTCCATTAACTTTTTTCAAAAAAACACCATTCATTTCATATCCGCAAATTCTAATAGGTTGGAATAGGTCCATAAATACTTTTAAGATGCCATATGGCATGCATTGATAAGTGCTCTATCTTACCACTGTTCAACAGATCAACTGTATCATTATTCAGGATAATGCAAGAATATCCAAGGAAATTGATGCCGTGATTGGCATTATAATACAGCTATGGTGCCTCGAAGCGACTATTTAATCTTTTTAACAGTCCATTTGATAGCAACATTTCTTACTGCATGAATTGCATCAACAGGACATAGTGACAGGGGCAACAGACACGACGTCAACCACAGTAGACTGGGCCATGAGCAAGTTGATTGAAAATCCAGAAATAATGAGGAAAGTTCAAGAGGAATTAGATCAAGTGGTGGGGATGAGTGACACAGTCGAAGAATCCCATTTGCCGATACTGCATTACTTGCGTGCAGTCATTAAGGAGACGATGCGTTTATACCCACCAGTTCCGTTCTTGGTTCCCCGAACCCCAAGCCAACCGTGCATTGTGGGTGGTTATATGCTTCCCAAGGGATCCCGAATTGTGGTGAATGCATGGGCCATACATAGAGACCCTGAGGTTTGGGACAACCCTTTGGAGTTTCGGCCTGAGAGGTTCTTGTCCACTTCAAGCAGGTTCGATTGGTATGGAAATGATTTTCGTTACATCCCATTTGGGTCAGGTAGGAGGGTCTGCGTAGGGATTCCCATGGCAGAGAGGATGTTAATGTTTGTTCTAGCACAGATGTTGCACTCATTTGATTGGCAATTGCCCGAGGGGACAAATCTTGATTTAACAGAGAAGTTTGGAATCGTTTTGAAAAAGACCATACCGCTCGTTGTCATTCCCACACCCAGATTATCGAACCCAAACCTCTACGCTTGAGAGATAGTATCTCGTTATAGGCTCTGATTGCATTTGCAAGCCAGTTCCCCTATTATCTAAGGAATCAGCAAACTTGTTGCCTTTTATAAATAAATGAACAAATAAGGAAACTGATTTACAAGCATAGTTCAGAAGCTCTCTTCACCGATGCCACAAGTGTCATATCGAAAGAAATTGTATTTTAGGATGTTAAGATGGAATATGTTTGTGTTTATTATCCAAGTATGCATGTAATGTTTTCCTAAGCACTATAGTAATGTGTTGGTGTTAGTTTTTGTTATGTTGTTGCCCTGTCTATTTAGTTTTATATAGTTTTGTGCATGAATAGGGACATGAGATAATTGTTCCTGTCAATGGGATTTTGCGTCCCTGAATATGGCGTCTTAGCCATCAGATGGGAGTTTGGGGCTGATTACTTATGAGGTGGAGTTTGCATATGGTCATCCTTAAGAAGGGAGTACCTTATCCATCGATATGATTCGCATGTACTGATCCAAGATAGCACATATTGTGCGAGTATGCTGCTTGTGGTGTATGCAACCTGTGGTACTAGCAAGCCCTCTAGGAACGAAAGTATCTTCTTTTTCCTTTTTTTTTTTTTTTTTTCCTTTAAGATGATCATGAGCTATAAACGACCCCTCAACTAAATGATACATCTGAATCGGCAAGTAACAGGGCAGTGGACAATTGACTTTTCAGGGGCTTTTTATAAATATGAGATGATTAGCAAAGCAAAGGGACAAAAGGATTTATGGGTTAAAATACTTGGATTTATTTATTAAAAAAAAAAAAAAAACCTATGGAGGCCTTCTCAAATTTATTCAAAAGACCTGTGGTAATGCCTGGACCAAGACCCAAACTGTGGGGCTCAATGTGTTGTCTGTATGAGATCCAATTCGTACATTAGTCGCAGCTCCTCAACTTCACCGTACATATAAAAACAATTCAAGATCAATGACTCTAGTGAGCCACAACATGAAGGAAAAATGTAAAATCACTCGTAAAACCTTTAATCACACACGTGTGGCCCACTCAGTTTTGGATCAGGATGATTCTTGAAGGATGCCTCCATAATGGCCCGGTCAATGGGGCGGATAGAATGTACACTTCATGTTGGGTCTCACACACAAAAGCAATCCTATGGTTGGCATCTGTCCCTATTGTTTGGTGGGGTTTGGACCACCACACAATCAATCTTATGGTTGGCATCTGTCCCTATGGTTCAGTGTGGTTTGGACCTGCTTAGTCAGGCCTATTGTCCACCCTATGCTGAAGGTACACCTTGAGGATTTTACCCTTTAAAGAGTAGAAAAAGTAAAAATAAAAAAGGCATAATCTCTCCCTAGTCGCTAACGGAGGAGATCGATCGTGGTTTCAATTCCAGAAACCAGAGGGAGTTGCATACAATTGTTGGAAACAAGAAGGGGCTACCTCCGGTTGTCCTAATGATTCATACAGAACCATATAGCCCTGCTTGTTAGAACAGTATTCTACCAGAAAAACTCTGACACTTTGACTGAGTATGAGTGGTTTTCCACAATGATGTGTAGAAAATTAAGTTAACATGATTATCAAGTAAACCACACGTGTGTAAAATAAACTGATGGTAAGAGAATTTGAAAAGGAATTTCTTTAATCGTCCAAATTCATTCCACGTGTATATTATTATGATCTAAAAGCCAGGTTTTAAGATTGATATCTATTCGGTAGGGACATGTCCCGTGCGTTCTTGTTTTGGTGAGGTGGTGAGCCAATAAGTCTATCTGGTACATGGTCTTAAGTAGGATTATTTCAGGAGAAGACGAGTAGGATTTGACTTACGTGGGATGAAATTACATATGGTCTCAAGTTGGATGTTCAGTAAATTTTGAAATTTGCTATACTTGGGGACACCACATTGACACATGTGTTTTATCCAAGCCATCCATTCATTCATATATGCCACTTACATGTGACATTTTAATTATATACATGTACAAGTGACTGATATTAGTTGTGAATTTGGTCACTTGATTAAGGCCAAATGCAATCAGTCATGGCCATACACTTGGCCCAATCAAATTCCAAATTCACAACTAATATCATTTAATCCCAAGGACCAAACAGACCCTTGTTGTGATGTACATGTAGTGGGATTTGATCGGCAACACATTTTACTATCAGAGATAGGCCCATGCAAAGGATGTTTGGAAGTCCTTAGGTTAAGTACGTGATCAACCATGGCCATACACTTGGCCCAATCAAATTCCACTACATCATCCCAACACGGCTAAGCTTCAAGTTGTCATTCTCATTGTGTTCCATGTTGTCACGTCTAAAGAAATAAGACTTTACTATAATCAGGTGGGCCAAAATATAAAATAATTGAATGATAAAGATGGAATTGACAAGCAACCTAATTCAATGTGCATTTGTGATACACCTCATGACTAGATCCGTTGATCCGCCTTGTTCCTGGATATTAAGATTTGGGCCCACCGTACCAGTGCCCAGGGGCCATATAGACTACTTAAATTATTAATATTTACTACCATTATTTGCAGAGACCAATGCCTATGAGAAATCCATCCCATTCATCAGTTTCTCCAGCTCAGGTTAGGACACGTTCCCAAATATCAGTCAGATCCAAAACTTACTTGGACCACGATACAAACAGTGGGATAGAAATTCCACCGTGGAAACAATCGGAGCCCACCATGCCGTTCATAAGGTCGCTCTCAATGGCATGAACCCATAAAGGTTTTGACTGTGGGCGTTCCATCTCTACTGTTTTCTTACCGTGTTCTACTTGAGTTTTAGATCTGCTTATTTTTAGGACCGTATACTAATGGATGGGGTGGATTTCTAGAGGACATCCGTAGGTTCCAATTAGCTTCCAGCCAGTGCGCAGGGTGAAAGGCAACTCCTGTTTCAATCCATTGATCAAGACTGTTCATTAGGTTCAGCGCATCATGCCATGGGCTACCATGCAAGCATCACATCCATACGACAAATATGAACCATTTGATTAGCGGTCTCTAATATGGATAGCCAAGATCATTTACACAAAAATACGTCCACATCAAAGATTGATTACCTATCAGTACAAAGTAGCCTAGGAATTGTGTTCTACACTTAAAGGATAAAGGACGGTTTAGATGGATCTACTATACTATCCAAGTGAACAGCTGCAACTAGGAGCACTGTAACTAATTTCAGGATCCTTGCCATTGCTCGAGTGGTTGGGACGCGGATTGCGTACTACCCTCCCCCGGTCCCTAGCTCCGAATGGACAGTTCTGTGGGCGGGCCCACCGTGAGGTATCTGTACATCCAAACCCTCTATCCCTTTTCTTAGATTATTTTAAGGAATCAAAACAAAAATGAGGCAGATCCAACGATCAACTGGACCACACCACAGATGAATTTGCATTTAATGCAACTGACATTTAATGCTTTGCGCATTTTAATGCAACCAAGATTATTATTTGGTGTGGTCCACTTGAGTGTTGGATCTGCCTCATTTTTGTAATCATGTCTTAAAATAATTCGAGAAAAGGGATAAATGGTTTAGATGTACATATACATCACGGTGGGCTCACCCACAGAACTGCCGGAGCTAGGGACGGGCCGGGGGGGGGAGGGGGTACTCCCGAGTGGTTTACTCCGGAGAGTTTCAACACTCGGTTTATCGATAGCTGGTGAAAGCCCACTGCGGCGCGAGTGTGTAGGGGTGTGTGCGTGGGTAAAATTTATAATAAAAAAAATAAAAAAAAAATAAATAAATAAATAAAAATCTAATTATTTATGGAAACGCGTGTGTACGATTCCTCAAGGACCTACCTTGTGATGACTTTCTCTAGCGTAGGAAAAATTACTTATAGCACTAAATCCAACCCGTCCATCAGGTGCATCACCTCTTTTTACCTTATTATAACAAAATCAGATTGATTCAAAGCTCAAGTCGGCCATATAGCTAAAAGTCTCTCAAATTTCTGTGGTCCTTAAACGTGATTTTTGCACTACTGCTATTTTTTTGGTAATTCTTTCATCCTCATGAGGAAAATCAGATGACTGGATTGCAACTAACTGTCGGCATCCTATCATAACCTTTTTTTTTCCTAGGGTGTAGCATTCCTGAGCTCTGGATGGTTACGATTTTTGGTTTCCACAGTGAATATGAGGCAGTGTAGCTAATGGACGGGTGGATCTCATGAAAGTTCTAATCCATAAGGATCTTGGTGGCTGAGCGAGGTAGAGGTAGACTAGCGCAGCTCGTGTTTGTTACTGGTTTGGGTCTGGCTGGTGTGGGTTCGGTTTGGGCCCAAGCCGAGCTCAATTAGCTTAAGGCCCATTTGGGAGCTTGGATTTGGACTGTATTAGAATTGAAATCACAATTATATTAGAATCAAGGTAATTCCGAATTTTCATTTGTGTTTGGTTGAAATGAAATACACAGAAATCCAAATATTGTGCTTAGGGCCTTGTATTTTGAGGGCATTGGAATTCTTCCAAATGTTTATAAAACTTAGATTTGATTAATAAAATTAGCTTTAGCATCCCAAATTACTATATATATATATATATATATATATATATATAGAGAGAGAGAGAGAGAGAGAGAGAGAGAGAGAGATTGTATGATTGTAATAAGCTCATTAAAACATATACCTTGGTTATAATAATTTAAAAAATAATCGTGAGCCTTGGATAGGTCACAAATGTAAGGATTACAAACACCAATGTATTTTAACTATCCATTTAGATGTCCAACATTTGAATGATTCATATAATGAATTAGTATCTTATAAATACATTTGCTACATGTGCCACTCTCCAACCTTTAATGAGGCAAAAAAAGATTTTATTTTAGATAACAGTCATTTTGCTAGATTTCAAAAGACATGAAAAAGATAAATATAAAATATCTTTGATTTCATTTATCTCCAAATTCAAGTTGTTAAACACAAAAAGTAACTATTTTGATTTAAAAAACACTCATTTACCACCAAATCCAAGGTGCCAAATGGGGGTGTTAATGGGAAGAAAATGTGTTGAGTTAGGCCTGGACCACTTTCAATGAAATCATTGTCCAATGGTGGCTTGTACTCAATTTGCAGCAGGCACATTCGTACAATTCCATTCACAACCCTGCACAGGAGTGGCCGGTTTAGAAATATTGCCAACGGTCTGAAGTCGCCGTATATGTGTGGCAAAAACGATGAGAGCACGGATCTAAAGGCTATCAAACCCACTACAGCACAAAACTGATCAACCTGATGAGAGCATATACGTAAGGGTCCCACCCTCCTCTCTGTCTCTCACTCTCTCTCAATAGAGTGGACGTAAGTTGCATTGGCTGTTTCTTAAAGGGCTTTTAAATTCTGAGGACGATTAATCAGAGAAAGGGTTCAAAAGAATGCTATCGTGGGCATTCCCGGACTTTTCTTTAAAAATACCAGTGGGACTTGGCCATGCTGACCCTGCCATTGCCGACCTCGCTACTGGTCGGACATGCTGACCCTGCCATGCTGACCCTGCCATTGCCGACCTCGCTACTGGTCGGACATGCTGACCCTGCCATTGCCGACCTCGCTACTGGTCGGTGCTCTGTGGGTCTCATCATGATGTATGCAACCAGCGTCCAGTGGGACCCCAAGCGATGCATTTTCTGCCTGGCGTACGAATTAGTCAGTGGTGTATAGAACATTGCACTAAGAGATAAAATCCTGTAATGGCCCAAACTCATTAAATGGTTATTGCATACGAAGGACGTGTTGTTGAAAAGGATGTTTGAAATTTGAATAGTTCCGTAAAAAGTTTGACTAGTCGAAGCAAGTTCGATTCGATCGAGCAACAATGTTTTTGAAATTTTTGAGGTCCAGTTGATAGGCTAGCTCGACCAATCAAAGGGTTCCTTTGACCAGTCGAAGCTCAGGCTCGACCAGTCAAAAGTTATGCAAATGGTGCGCAGATTTTACACAGACTGCATAAATTTGAAGTAGTTTTAGAGAGATACACAAGTTAAGTTTCCTAAACTATAAATAGGAGTCCTTATGGCCATTCTAATGAATGTTAAGGCTTTCTAAAAATATTCTAAAGGTTTCTAGAATGGGTTTTAAGGTTTCAAAGGGTGTGGCAAGGGTGAGATTCGAGGTTGTTCGAATCGGGTAAGTCCTTTTCTCTTTGTAATTTATACTTTCATAATAGATTTTTATTGCTTTGTGCCATGATTTTTTTCCAAAAGGGTTTTCCACGTTAAATCTTCGTGTTTTCTTGTGTTTGCTTGGTGCTCTTAGATTGTCATCCTAGATCTATATCTGTGTGATTCCGCAGATCAAATCCCAACAAGCGGTATCAAAGCAATCGTTGGGGCACAGATCTGAATCTGAGGGATAAGTAATAATGGTAAGTCATGGGTATGATATTGAGAAGTACTCAGGAAAAAATAACTTTGAGTTATGGAAGATCAAGATGACCAGTTCCTTAATCAAGTAAGGTGAAAATGGTACTCTTGAGGAGCGAAAGCCTACTATGACTGATGATGATTGGAATACTCTTCATAAGAAGATCTTATCCTCAATTCGTTTATGTCTCACGGATGAGGTTCTCTACAATGTCATGATAGAGAAGACTACAGCTAAGTTCTGACCGAAATTAAAGGATTTCTGTGCGAAAAAATCTTTTAAAAATCGCCTACACTTGAAGCATCGGTAGTATAACTTTTAGATGGTAGAGGGTGGAGATCTAGAGGCTTACATCAACAACTTTAATAAATTAGTTTGCAAATTGTTGGATATGGAAGAAGTGATGAAAGTTGAGGAACAAGCATGTCTGTTGCTGAATTCTTTTCCAGCATTGTATGAGTCACTTAAGGACACAATGTGGACCACGAATAAAACTCTGAGTGTCGACACTGTTATCTTAGCCCTTTAAGGAAATGCCATGAGAAAGCTAAACAGCGACATGGGAACATCTTCTGATGCACTGTTTATGAGGAGCAGAAATTCTAAACAATGTACAAGATCTTCAAGTTCTAGGTCCAAATATAAGGGAAGGAAAAATGTAAGATAAAGTTCTGGAACTGTAGGATGGAAGGACAAATGAAGAAGGATTGTACAAATCCTAAATCTTAGAGAGAAGAATCAGATGCTTCATACAAGGAGGCAAATACTGTCACGTCAGATGGATCGAGTGGATGTGATGGTGATGTTTTATCTGTATCTACGATCAAACGTCCATACGATGATCGTAGGGGCGAGTGGATTCTAGACATAAGGGCATCCTTTCACATGACTCCTCGTCAAAGTTAGTTCACCAGCTACAGGGAGTGTGATGGTAGACAGGTGTTTATAGAAAATAACATTGCCTGTAATGTTGTGACTGTTGGTACGATGCATATAAAAATGTTTGATGGGGTGGAGCGTACCTTGACTAATGTCAGGAACGTTACTGATTTGAAGAAGAATCTGATTTCTCTTGGTGTACTTGAGGAAATGGGCTGCAAGGTCACATGTATTGATAGTGCTCTTAAAGTATTTAAGGGGGCACGGATAATCATGAAAGCGCAACGCCTCGGTAATCTTTACAAGTTGATCAAGAGCACTTCAACAGGTGGAGTTGCAGTGACTGTAGCAGATTCCACCTCTGCATGTGTGTGGCATGTTGGGCATGGCCACATGAGCGGGTAGGACATGAAGGTTGTGACACGCGAACAAAGATACAGGGCAGGTAGAGTAGCCACTTATGAGAAGAATCACGCCACATAATCGCAAGATATCGACGAGGTACATAGACGACTCTAATATCACATATGCTCTCGTTACGAACGAAGGAGATTCATCTTCTATTCAGGTGTCTCTAATTGTGCCTAATGCTGGAAAGTGGAAGGTAGTTATAGACGATGTGATGAACTCGTTGTACCAGATCGACACATGAGAGCTGGTTGAGCTTCCAGTGGGCCGAAAAGTGGTTGGATGCCGGTGGATCTTTAAGAGGATACAACATAAATACAGTGTAAGGCTGATAATGGAGGGTTATGCTCAGAGAGAATAGATCGAATTCTCAGATATATTCATGCCAGCAGTATAACAAGTGTTTATTAGATCTGTATTGGTGTTGGTTGCCTAATACAATCTTGAGCTGAAAGGATGGATGAGGAGACTGCGCTTCTACATGAGAAATTGGAAGAGCGATTTGAAGTTAAAGGAGTTGAGAAAAAAAGTTTGCAGGAGGTCATGGTATGACCTGTTGCCTAGGCAGTGGTATAAAATTTGATTCTTTCATGGTTAGTCAGGAATTATATGTTGATGACATGTAGATCACCAATGATGACTTGTGTAAAATCTATGTACTAAAGACTTGGTTAAGCAAGACATTTAGGATGAAGGATCGAGGGGCTGCAAAGAAGGTTCTTGACAGTGATATTCATAGAGACTGGAGGAGGAGCAAGGTTTGGTAATCACAAGTAGAATATCTTGAGTATGTATGTGATGGACCAGACAAAGCTGGTGAGCGTTCCTTACATAGCTCACTTTGAGTTTTCCATAGGACATGTCCCAAAACAAATGAGAAAAAGTGGAATATGTCTCATAAGCTTTATTCGAATGTAGTTGGCAGTGCATGTCATGGTCTGTATCAGACCAGTTATTTCACAGGCTATCGTTGATGTGAGAAAATACCCCAACAAGCAATATTAGGTGGCGGTGAGATAGTAACAAAGGACTACGTTTTATCTTTTAAGATGACAGGAATAAAGTTAGAAGGGTATACAAATTCAGATTACGCAGGCAGTGTGAATTCTAAGAAGTTGACTTTAGGTTCTCGTTTATACTAGCAGGTGGAGAAATTTGTTAGATGTTCATGTTATCCGACAGGTGCTTGAGGAAGGAGGTGTAACACTGGAGAAGATTCACACCAGCATGAATCCGGAAGACATGATCTCCAAAGTCATTCTTGCAGAGAAGTTCAAGTTTTATACAACTTCTTTAGACTTGGCGATGGCGTAAAAGGAGGATGAAGTGTGCACAAGAAGCTATGATGTAATGCAGAGATAAGAGAATAGGTAAAAAAAGCTACACGTTTGAAGATTGAAGACATGATGGAGATTATTGTTAAAAAGGATGTCTTAAATCTGAAAAGTTTCGAAAAAAGTTCGACTCAAATTCCAGCAACAATGTTTCTGAAATTTTTGAGGTCTTCGACCAGTCGAAGCCTAAACTCAACCAGTCGAAGGTTATGCAGATGGTGCACGAATTCTGCACGGACTGCCTAAATTTGACGCGGTTTCAGAGAGGTGAATAAGTAGAGTTTCCTAAACTATAAATAGGAGTCCCTAGGGCCATTCTAATGAATGTTAAGGCTTTCTAAAGGTATTCTAAGGGTTTTTAGAAGGGGTTCTAGGGTTTCAAAGGGTATAGCAAGGGTAAGATTCGAGGTTGTTCGAATCGGGTAAGTTTTTTACTTTTTGTAATTTATGCTTTCATAGTGGATTTCTGTCGCTTTATGTCGTGATTTTTTTTCGAAAGAATTTTCCACGCTAAATCGTTATGTTCTCTTGTGTTTGCTTGGTACTCTTAGATTGCTATCTTAGATCTATATATATGTGATTCTGCGAATCAAATCCCAACAGGAAGTTCTTCCTTAGACGCCAAACAATGGCAAGAGCTCGGTGCATGTGTGGTTCTCTCATATATGTATTGTTACATTAAGCAGGCATCTTACCAATGATACATGATGAGAAAGATAATCAAGGACCTATGCATTTGAACCCATCCCCAGATGACCAAATCGAACTGCCCATGGCTATCTGACACTTTTTTCAACATGTTTAAAGGATATTTTAATGAAAGTAATGCTATGGAAATCTGCCCAAGTCAATTCACCTACTACCAAAAAGAAAGAAAAAGAAAAAGAAAAAAAAAAGGCTGCATAGGGCCACTGTGATGTATGGGTGACATGACATGAATGTACCAACACAATGGCCAAAACAAAATAGGATTGACATCTAAGCATGTATATTTTTGTTAACTTAAATAAAATTCATTCTGGGAAGATGATCCGAAGACAACGGGCTTGAACCATGACAACTAGTGTATTTAAGATTTTTATCATGTCCATAAAAGTTTTAGATGTATAAAACTACGCAAGATTTCCTCAACTATTCACCTATATTTATAAATTTTTATGCTATTAACACCTAGCTTGTTATGTCATCGAGGCCTCTCTTTACTTACAAATTATAGACTGTTTCTCCAACAACAACTTCCATAACATGCTAATTATGTATAGTTCTAGGGATTTTGACCGTGCTGGCATCGTTGTATGGTCAAATTCTTGAAAGAGGTTCCACCTTTCACCGAGCTTGTTATGTCATCGTTAGAAAAAATTTCGAACCAAAATGCCATTTTCCTTAGTTGAGTAGTTGTAGGGTTTTTGAGTGAATCAAAAGTTACGTCTTATTTAATGCCTTATATAATGCTGAGAAAGTCATGAGAAGGGAAGCCTTTTTGGGCGTGGGCAAGCCCAACTCATAGGGCTCGCATTGATGTATGTGTATAATCCATGCCACCCATTCTTTTTGCCGTGTCATTTTATGGCTAGGGCCAAATATCAGCCTGATTCAGAGCTCGTGTGGGACACATAATAGAAAATAATGGTGACAATGGCACCCACCGTTGAAACTTTCCAGGCTCTTTGTGATGTTTATTAGAAGTTGACATTGCCCAAGTTAGGACTTTTTGGGCTCACAGTGAGCTGGCCGACAAGGTGGACAAAATGAATCACCCCATTGTGGGCCTCGACTCCTATTATTTAAAAATAACTAAGTTATCAATTAAATCAACCTGGCAATCACGACCATTACTACATTACAATCATAACTCATACCACATTACGAGTCGTGGTTGTCATGTTATATAGGTTAACCCGCCTAACCTATGTAGAGATGGATGTTCTTATTGGGCCCACTGTGATGTATATATTTTGTCAATGTCGTCCATTCATTTTGAAAGATCATTTTAAGGAATGAGCCTAAAATTGAGGCATATCAAAGGCTCATGTGGACCACACCGTGGAAAGCAGTGAAATTGAAAACCTTTTGGGGGCCATAAAATTTTTGGATGTAACTCAATTTTTTGGCGCATAATGTTAAATTAAATTCTAAATCTAATGTACAAATTGGATTTGACACATAAACCACGACAGGACCCACTACCCTTATAACATAACAATCTCAACCCTTTACAACCACAAACTCTACACGTCACATAACAACCACGACCCATATAACAAGATAACCACAACCCATATAACATGACAACCACAACCCATGACAACCACAACTCATATCAACCATAACCCATATAACATGACAACCACGACCTATATAATATGACTACCATGACCCATATATAATATAACATCCTCGATCTTTACTACATCACAACTACAACCCATATAACGTGACAACCATGACCAATCCCATATAACATAGGGGTTGTGATTGCAATGTAGAAAGGGTCGTGGTTGTCAGGTTGATGTAATTAATAACTTGATTATTTTTAAATAATAGGTGTTAAGGTACACAATGGGGTGATCTGTTCCGTCTACCTTATCGGTTAGCTCGTCGTGGGCCCATAAAGTCCTAACTTGGGTAGTGTTCACATTTAACAAACACCACAATAAGCCTAGAAAATTTCAACAGTGGGTGTCATTATCACCATTATTTTCTATTATATGTCCCACACGAGCTCTCAATCAGGCTAATATTTGGGCCCTAGCCCTAAAATGACACGACAAAAAGGATGGGCAACATGGATTATACACATACATCAATGTGGACCCCACAAGTTGGGCCTTGCCCATGCCCAAAAAGGCTTCCTTTTACATCACTTTCTCAACATTTAATACGTTGTAACTTCTTATTTACTAAAAAACCATACAACTACTAGACCAAGAATAAGGACAATTTGGTCTAAAAAACTTCTAAAACTTGTCAAAAGACTACCCTCGAAATATTTGGAAGGTCGAACCTCTTTGGAGAATTTGACTATACAACGATGCCAGTGAGGTCAAAACCCCATAGTTCTAACCAAGTCAAACCTCTTGATGTCCAACCCCATTTGGCCATCTTATCCTGTGAACCATACATGGGGCATTGCTTCAGTGGATCCATGACTGTGAAGCCCAACTTGATTTATATGCCTTACACTCATGCAGTCCATCCATTTCGAACACTCATTTTAGGGTGTGATCCAAAAAATAAGCAGATCTAAATCTTAGGTGGATCACACCACATGTTTGCCCATCTAGCCCAGGATGCGGATTGGGTCCTACCCCCGTCCAGACGGTAATCTGTTTAGGTAGGGCTCTATGGGGCCCATAGTGATGTAAGTATTTTATCCACGCCGTTAATCGTTTTTCTCATGTCATTATAAGGTATGTAATAAAAAATGAGGCAGGTAAAGAGCTTATGTGGACCACAAACTGAGGATTGAATGTATGCTATTAAAAACTTCTTGGGAGGTGGAGAAGTTTCAGATCAAGCTGATATTTGTTTTTTCACTTCATCCTCCTCTACATGGCCTTATTAATAGGTTGGATGGTAAAAAATTCACAGTGACCCTTAGAAAGGTTTCAACGGTGCGTGTCATTATCACTGCAGCTTCCTTTGATGTGGTCCACTGGAGCTGTGGTCCTGCTTCAATTTTAGAATCATACCTTAAAATGATATTATAAAAGCAGCTAACAGCATGGATAAAACACTTACATCACAATAGCCCCACGTATCCGTGCTATACCATCCGGGCTGGGGTAGGACGCAATCCGCGTCCATATAGCCCGTGAATTAATCTTAATTTCAAAAAAGTCGGTCCGTATGGAGGGGCCTATCATTTATGTGGTACCGGTTTCCTAACACATGGCTACATGCACATGGGGAGAGTCATCTCTTCCATCTCTCCTCATGTGAGTCACTCTAGCATTTTTGGGTGCTCTTTTTACCTGAATTTTTGTAATTTTGGTGTGTCCCAAAGAAAAAAGATATATGCACCTGTGAAATGGTCCACGGTGAAATAACAAAATTATCATTTCACTGCTACAATTCACGCTTTCTTCTCCCCCAAAACCAAGCAGATTCATTTTCATGAAGTTGCCATTTCAGCACCTGCTGTTTTGTTGATTGAGGTTAATGGGGGTTTGCTATTGCCTATCCAAACGCATAAGGGTTTTGTCCCAATCTATGTTTTAAGGGTGCGTCCAAAGAGGCTTAAGTTCTACTCAGAATATTGTATGCCGCACTCTCACGACGCATCGAGTGGTATATGCTACATGACTATCATTTAAACCCACCTCAAATTCTCAGCAATGCCTGTGGTACGCAATGGGCACAACACCTGGTCGCAGATGTCATTATGTTGTGTGTGACATCTACTCCATCCAAACTTATGTAGACCGCACAAACCCATGGCTTTCGTTTGGGCTCTAGTTGTCGGTATCAGAGCCTAATATTGACAAGATCACCTAATGGGTTTTGCTCGCGGCTACCTCTCTCAAACGTTCCACCCTCGAACTATAGAGCCCGCAATGTTGTGATGTGCCATCCACACCATCCATTGCACCTAAACCTACATTGGAACGCTTGAGTTTTGGATCTGTCTGATTCTCAGAATGTCTTCTCATCTTGATGAAGCACACCGGATGAATTATAAACAGAATATATTGAGAATCCGTGGAAGCAAACCCTAGATTCGAATCAAGCAATCCAAAGATAAACACAACAAAACATACACAAATGGCATACAATTTTTTTGTGAAAAGGAAAAAAAAGACAACACAGAAAGACAATAAAATTCATTATAATAAACAAATTATAAGATATAAAGAATTTATAAATGCGAAACCCTTCATAAAAGCCTTGCATTCCTTCAAAACTTCTTTAGAAACTTTTAAACTATATTAACCATACATTAATTCCGTAATTACACTTATGTATAATAATCATGATAGAAAACTAATTGCACAATTATGCAGAATTGCGCACCATCAATTAGAGCATCGATCAATCAATCAATGAGTACTCGATCAATCAAGCTTCACATGTTCAATCACTCAAATATGCAAATAGTGTTCCAAGAATTTTTAAGTATTTTTCAAATATTGTTGATTGCTCCATCGTCTTAAACAGTCTAAAACTATTCAAAAATCAATCTACATAATCCGAGATCAATCAATCAACCTTACTGAACGACTGATCGAACAAGCGAGAACATATTTTACATACTGATTGAAGAGATCAGATGACCAAAAGGCGGGGCCCTAAATATGATAGCGAATATTGCACCAAAAGTCAGAGACACGTTTGATGTCTTATCTCCGTTGGCAAGAAAGGAAGTATCTTTGAAATCTTAGAATTTTTAACAAGTCCAGCACCCTAGTCCTGGGGCTTATTGTTGTAAAATATTGATTTTAATAAAAATATTTTAATAATAAAAAAGTTGTTTTTGAAAAACTTTTGGGGCTTTGGGAATAGTCCCACATGGGAAAGAGAAGAGAAAGAAAAGTGGTTTAAATGATAATAGTGGAGTACCATAATATTTGCCTACCTAGTCCGTGGACCATGGGACTTGCGTGTTCCAGTGCGAAGCACTGGAACACCGCGCACGCGCACGCGCACGCGCTCGCGCTCGGGCTCGGGCTCGGTCTCGGGCTCGGGCTCGGGCTCGGTGCGAGGGCGTGGGCATGTGAGGCAGTGTGGCTGTAGAGGCGCTAGTGGCGCACTTTGCACTTCGCACGTGCGCATCGTGTCGCAGAGGGTCGCTCCCTTCGCGAACCGCAGCGAGTCGCGGTGCGACACTGGAACACCGCGCACGCGCTCGCGCTCGGGCTCGGTCTCGGGCTCGGGCTCGGTGCGAGGGCGTGGGCATGTGAGGCAGTGTGGCTGTAGAGGCGCTAGTGGCGCACTTCGCACGTGCGCATCGTGTCGCAGAGGGTCGCTCCCTTCGCGAACCGCAGCGAGACGTGTGCGAGTCGCGGTGCGACTAGTGGCTAAGGCAGATGGTTGGTTGGACGAAAATCTAAAGGACTGAATGAGAGTCCCTTAGAATATATAGAGGGCTGAAAAAGAGCTGTTGCAGAAATTCTGTAACAGCTGTGCAATAAGTGCAGGGTCCAGCTGAAACTGCTGCATGGCTAGCCCCAACAGCTATAAAACGGCTAGCTGCTGTCTCACAACGGTCAGCATGCAGCAGCTTAATGGCCCATGCACAACGGTCAGAAAACGGCCATAAAACGGCTAGTTTTCTCAACAGCCAGAAAACGGTCATGGGATTTATTTCCCTGGACCATAACCCCCAGCCACCATAGCCTATAAAAGGAGGGCCTGGATAGGTTCCAAATCCATCTCAACTCACTCCATACGAATTCCAGAAAATAGCCTCTCCACTCATATATTCTAAGTGTTATCCAGCAATACAGCAAGGTGTCAACCTTAGCTTGAAGAACAGACCAGCGGTGTGGTCTAGGACGGTTCAACCGAACCAGCAGGCTGAAGATTAGAACTTAATCGAGCAAACCACTTTTCTATTTTCTTCTTTTCTTATTTTTGGGATTTTCCTTTATATTGTAATACTGCCAGAAATAGTGAAATTGAGTTCCATTTGGTGGGCCTTCGTGTTTGCTGAACGCAGACCCACACCAGGCTCGTCGTATCCTAGAAGCAATTTGCCTGTAACCTATCAGCATACTCAATTTACTTGAGTTGGGGCAAATAACGCTTTAAGGACAGCGTTTTCAGACGTGCTTCAGCCTGTCCATATTATTTTCGGTTTCCATATTATACAAAAACTACATTAATCTGTATAAATTTAACAACAATCTTAAAGCGTTATTTCTAAAATGGAAGCCGATAGCGTTTCATCTATTAAATTGATGAATCAGGACTTGATACGTCTTGATCGGTTCGATGGAACCAATTTTACAAGATGGCAAGACAAGCTGAAATTTCTCCTGACGGCGCTGAAGATCTACTACATACTAGATCCAAATCTGCAAGCATTGCCTGAAGCAACCGACAAAGACACACCTGAGCAAGTGGCTGCCCGTGCTAAAAGAGCCGAAGACGAACTATTGTGTCGTGGACACATTCTGAACGCACTCTCCGACCGCCTGTACGATCTGTACCAACAGACATCATCAGCAAAGGAGATCTGGGCCGCACTGGAATTCAAGTACAAGGCTGAAGAAGAAGGGACCAACAAATTTCTCATCGCCAGGTATTTTGACTTCAGCATGGTAGATAATAAACTGCTGCTGCCCCAAATCCAAGAACTGCAGCTAATAGTAAACAAAATCAAAGCGATCAAAATCGATCTTCCTGAATCATTCCAAGTTGGGGCTATAATCGCTAAATTGCCACCAATGTGGAAAGACTATAGAAAGAAGTTGCTGCATAAAACCGAGGACTACACACTGGAACAAATCCAGAAACACCTAAGGATTGAGGAAGAATCCCGTAACCGCGATAAAAAGAATGATAACGGGAATGCCTCGTCCAAGGTACATGCAGTAGAAAACACCAATAACAAGAATCCCGAGAAAGATGATTCCCTAAAACCCAATAAAGGGAAATTCAAGAAAAACGCCCAAAAGAAGAACGGAAAGTTCAAAGGCCCATGCCATGTCTGTGGAAAAATCGGGCACTATGCTCGAGTATGCCGATATCGCAAATATAAAAAAGAGGCAAGTGCAGTAGAAGAAAGCGATATCGTGGCTATGATCACTGAAGTGAATACCATCCAAGGCAAAGTTCCAGGCTGGTGGTATGATACTGCCGCTACAGTACATGTGTGCTACGACAAATCAGCCTTCAAAACCTATGAGGAATTGACCGATGGTCAAGAAGTCCAAATGGGTAATGAAGTCCGATCGAAGGTCGTCGGCAAAGGAACTGTCGAACTGATATTCACTTCTGGAAAGAAAGTGATTCTAACTAATGTACTGCACGTCCCAGACATGAGGCGAAACTTAGTTTCTGGGGATCTTCTGGGAAAACCAGGTATAAGGGTGGTATACGAGTCAGGAAAACTGATTCTATCCAAGAATGGGAATTTTGTTGGAAAGGGATATGCTTGTAACGGGATGGTTAAGTTTTCTCTGAATGAAAGTAGCACTTCTGCGTATATGGTTGAATCTGCTGGACTGTGGCATGATAGACTAGCCCATATAGGGTATAGTACTTTGAAGTTCATGGCTAAGAATGGTTTAATCTCATACACAGATAATGAAACTAATAAATGTGAAGTGTGCATACAATCCAAAATGACGAAAAAACCTTTTCCAAGTGTTGAAAGATCGTCTCAAATTTTGGATCTTGTGCACAGTGATATCTGTGAGTTAAACGGCATTCTTACTCGTGGAGGTAAACGGTACTTCATAACCTTTATAGATGATTGCTCTAGATATGTGTATGTTTATCTATTAAAGAGCAAAGATGAAGCATTGAACATGTTTAAGATATATAAAGCAGAAGTAGAGAATCAACTAAGTAAGAAGATAAAAATTCTCCGTAGCGATCGAGGAGGAGAATACTTCTCGAATGAATTCGATTACTTCTGTGAAGAACATGGACTGGTACATCAATGTACAGCTCCATACACACCTCAACAAAACGGAATAGCTGAAAGGAAGAATAGAACATTAGTAGAAATGGTCAACTCAATGCTAATAAAAGCAAAGTTGCCACTAAATCTGTGGGGTGAGGCACTGCTTGCAGCATGCCATATAATAAACAGACTTCCGTCTAAAAAATATAAAGTATCTCCATATGAAACATGGAGAGGTAGAAAACCTAACCTAGGATATCTTAAAGTGTGGGGGTGTCTTGCATACTGCAGAACTCCTGACCCAAAAAGAACCAAGTTAGGACCAAGAGCTATTAAGTGCGCCTTCGTAGGGTATGCACAAAATAGTAAAGCTTATAGACTTCTAGACATGGAGTCTAATACAATTATAGAATCAAGAGACGTTGAATTCTTTGAGAACTCACTATCCTTGGAGTCAAAGGATAATGAAATTCAAACTCCTAATAGAGAACCAAATAGCACAGCTCCACATATAATGGAAGCTCCCACTGAACCTCGTAGGAGTCAAAGAACTAGAATAGAGAAGAGTTTTGGAGATGACTATATAGACTCACAACGCATCATTTTCCATCTGGTAGAAGCAGATAGAGAAAATGTTATAAGACGAATACCTATAGTAATGACTATAGAAGATGATCCTAAAACATATAAGGAAGCTGTATCCTCTAGAGACTCAGCTTTTTGGAAAGAAGCTATAAATGATGAAATGGAATCTATACTATCAAATCAAACATGGGAACTAGTAAACTTACCTCCAGGTTCTAGACCCATAGGTTGCAAATGGGTATTTAGGAAGAAATATCACACTGATGGGACTATCCAAACCTTTAAAGCTCGACTAGTAGCTAAGGGTTTTAGACAAAAAGAAGGGATAGACTACTTTGACACATACTCACCTGTAGCTAGGATAACATCCATTAGGATATTTTTTGCGCTAGCTTCCATACATCATCTTCACATCCACCAAATGGATGTAAAGACTGCTTTCCTGAACGGTGACCTCAATGAGGAGGTATACGTGGAACAACCTGAAGGTTTCGTTCTACCAGGAAATGAAAACAAAGTATGTAGATTAGTCAAATCGTTGTATGGATTAAAACAAGCACCTAAACAATGGCATGAGAAGTTTGATTCCAAAATACTATCTCATGGTTTCATGCATAATGTAGCTGATAAATGCATATATTCTAAAAAAGATGGTAGTCATATCATTATTATCTGTTTATATGTTGATGATATGTTAATAATAAGTAATAAAATGGAAGGTGTGACTGAAACAAAGAAGTTTCTTTCTTCCGTATTTAAAATGAAGGATCTTGGACAAGTTGATACCATCTTAGGTGTCAAAGTTAAAAAACATTGTGGGGGTTATGCTTTGTGTCAATCTCATTATATTGAGAAGATACTAAACAAGTTTAACCATCTAAATATAAAGGAAGCAAAAACCCCATTTGATCCAAGTATCAAACTAAAAGAAAATACTGGAAGAACAGTTGCACAATTAGAATATGCGAGTGCTATAGGAAGTCTTATGTATGCTATGCAATGCACTAGACCTGATATCGCATATGCTGTGAGTAAACTTAGTAGGTTTACTAGTAACCCCAGTAATGAACACTGGAATGCAATCAGTAGAGTCCTTGGTTACTTAAAAGCAACCAAAGACTTAGGACTATTTTATTCAGAGTTTCCTGCCGTATTGGAAGGATATACCGATGCGAGCTGGATATCGAGTGCAGGGGACAATAAGTCTACTACAGGGTGGGTATTCACCCTAGGAGGTGCTGCTGTATCTTGGGGATCCAAGAAACAGACTTGCATAACGCACTCGACTATGGAGTCTGAATTTATAGCCCTAGCTGCAACAGGCAAAGAGGCTGAGTGGCTAAGGGATCTTCTATTAGAAATTCCTTTTTGTGTAAAGCCTATATCGGCTGTATCACTACATTGTGATAGTGAAGCCACATTAGCTAGAGCCTATAGCGGTACTTATAATGGTAAGTCTAGACATATTAGTCTTCGACATGATTATGTCAGACAATTGATTCAAGATGGAATCATTGCTATTTCATATGTGAAATCAAGCAATAACCTGGCAGATCCTTTCACTAAACCTCTACCGAGAGAGGTAGTAAAGGCTACATCTAGAGGGATGGGGTTGAAACTCTTCAACCAAAGTTCCACCAGTGATGGTAACCCAACCTAAAATCAGAAAATCTCTAATCTTGGGTTTAATGGGTAAGAACAAGTCACTGATAAGTGGAAAGTTTTCAGCACTAAATTATATAACCTCATCCATAATAGATAAGTGCTGAGCGTTACGAAAGAGGGTTGAGTCTTAGAACTCTTAATGAATTTCAGTCTTTAGGACAAGTGTCTTATAGTAACGGAGACACTGGAAGGATTTCACCTATATGAACGTAGAGATGGTGCCGTCTCTCATGAGAGTTAAGAGTTTTCTCTCGGGATCGTTCACGAATTAGGATAAGCACATGGCCATTAATTGTGCTGAGCAAGATTGTGGGAACTCTAACAACACATAGCGAATATGTGTGTGGTTTCTCCAACTCTGTTATCTAGAAATAACTGGTTCAAAGCTGCGGCTACCAGTCATTTCGATAGAGTTTTGAGATACTTACACTAAGGGAAGATTAAAATCGAAAGATATCTTTCTTTATGCATATAAGCTAATTATTCTGGCAGTATGTTTAACCGAGAAAATATTTTTATAAAAAATCAAGTGGGGGATTGTTGTAAAATATTGATTTTAATAAAAATATTTTAATAATAAAAAAGTTGTTTTTGAAAAACTTTTGGGGCTTTGGGAATAGTCCCACATGGGAAAGAGAAGAGAAAGAAAAGTGGTTTAAATGATAATAGTGGAGTACCATAATATTTGCCTACCTAGTCCGTGGACCATGGGACTTGCGTGTTCCAGTGCGAAGCACTGGAACACCGCGCACGCGCTCGCGCTCGGGCTCGGGCTCGGTCTCGGTCTCGGTCACGGTCACGGTCTCGGGCTCGGTGCGAGGGCGTGGGCATGTGAGGCAGTGTGGCTGTAGAGGCGCTAGTGGCGCACTTTGCACTTCGCACGTGCGCATCGTGTCGCAGAGGGTCGCTCCCTTCGCGAACCGCAGCGAGACGTGTGCGAGTCGCGGTGCGACTAGTGGCTAAGGCAGATGGTTGGTTGGACGAAAATCTAAAGGACTGAATGAGAGTCCCTTAGAATATATAGAGGGCTGAAAAAGAGCTGTTGCAGAAATTCTGTAACAGCTGTGCAATAAGTGCAGGGTCCAGCTGAAACTGCTGCATGGCTAGCCCCAACAGCTATAAAACGGCTAGCTGCTGTCTCACAACGGTCAGCATGCAGCAGCTTAATGGCCCATGCACAACGGTCAGAAAACGGCCATAAAACGGCTAGTTTTCTCAACAGTCAGAAAACGGTCATGGGATTTATTTCCCTGGACCATAACCCCCAGCCACCATAGCCTATAAAAGGAGGGCCTGGATAGGTTCCAAATCCATCTCAACTCACTCCATACGAATTCCAGAAAATAGCCTCTCCACTCATATATTTTAAGTGTTATCCAGCAATACAGCAAGGTGTCAACCTTAGCTTGAAGAACAGACCAGCGGTGTGGTCTAGGACGGTTCAACCGAACCAGCAGGCTGAAGATTAGAACTTAATCGAGCAAACCACTTTTCTATTTTCTTCTTTTCTTATTTTTGGGATTTTCCTTTATATTGTAATACTGCCAGAAATAGTGAAATTGAGTTCCATTTGGTGGGCCTTCGTGTTTGCTGAACGCAGACCCACACCAGGCTCGTCGTATCCTAGAAGCAATTTGCCTGTAACCTATCAGCATACTCAATTTACTTGAGTTGGGGCAAATAACGCTTTAAGGACAGCGTTTTCAGACGTGCTTCAGCCTGTCCATATTATTTTCGGTTTCCATATTATACAGAAACTACATTAATCTGTATAAATTTAACAACACTTACTATACTGTGTCCGCGACATCTGCTCCATTGGAAGATCCTCAATGTACCTTGACTTCTTGGTCTTTTCTTCTCTCGCAAATACATCATTACTAAATTCTCCCTCAATCTGAACGATCTGCATGGTCCATCAGATGGATGACGGTCCAGATGTACTTATCGTTTTTGGTTCATGGCATCTTCATGATGCAGCCAGTGTAACGAACCGTCCAGATCTCTGCACTATCCGTCTAGATCTCGGACACGGATTCTGCAGGTATCACTTGTCCACGAGGAGAGACCATACCGATATGTACACAGCAGTGTGAAAGATTGGAAACGACGATGTGGACCGTTTGTCCTGTCCTGTGCATGCTGCTTTTGTCCATCGGATCAGTGCCCTGAAAAGAGAGATTTAGTAAGCTACGGACGCGGATTTCCGTGATGTTGGATACGGCTCATTTTTTGTTTCAAATCCTAAAATGAGGTCACAAAACGGATGGACGGGTTAGATTTCTCACAAACATCACGGCCGGCCCACATAGGCTTCGAGCGCAGGAACTTCCTGCTAAAAGGCTTACGCAGTAAATCTGATTCCGTAAGCTACGAAAGAAAGGTTTGATTGTTAATCTGAACCATCCATTTTGTTCGAGGGTCGGATCAGAAGATCCCAACCTGTCAACGCACAAAATGAACGGTTTCGGATGAGAAGGGAAGCCTTTAGAATATCTTCTTTGTGATTTTCATAAGCTGTGCCATAAGATGAAAGATCCAGATTGATGCCGGGACAGTTTCGCTATAATGTATCTCCGAGGTTTGCTAATCCCAAAAGCGTGTGAATAGCACAGCCCATGGCCGGCGGATGCGGATTGCGTGGTGACCGTGCTGGAATATGTGTTTTTTGTCCACGAAGTCATATCTGATCAAAATCCACCGAACTTTCTCCGTAATGCTCACAGAGAGAAACTCCGATCTACTGTGTAAAGAAAATAAAAATAATTCTAAAATATTTAAAATAATTTTATTGATAATTGTATGATACGCATGTCCCTGTTACACCATTGAATAAGAAAAATATTCAAAAGTATCAAAAATGGCAAAATCACAGTTCTAATAAAATTACTAGTTCTAATAAAATTCTTCTAAAGCTTAATTTTTAAAAATAAAATTTTCAAATTAACTTTTGATAGAAGAGTCGTAACATAATTAAGGATTGTTTCTAAAGAAGAAGAAAATCTAAAACACTATATATATATATATATATATATATATATATATATATATATATATATATATATATATATATATATATATATATATATATATATATATATATATATAAAATTAAAATTATTAAAAATAATAATTTTTTTTAATTTTCATTTTTGATCTGAAGCTACGTGTTTTTTAATGAAACAGATAGATGCGACCCACTTTGTGAGTTGGTTCACTTCGAATGACCCATTTCAATAAAGATTGATAAATTATGTGTCCTATAATAATACTTATATCAAAGTTATGATCAATTTATGGTCCACCTTTTGACCCAACCATCCTAGGAACATATATGTTACACATTCTGCATCATTTTCTCACTCTTTTTAGGTAAAGAGTCCAAAATTAAAGCATATCTAAATCTCAAGTGGACTAAACAAAAACATCGGAGATAATAATGTCCACTCTTGAAAGCTTTTCGAGCCCGTGGTGTTTATTTGTCATCCTGTGTGTTCACGAGATCCAATAAATTAGAATGAAGGGAAAACACAAACATATCTTGATACAAAACTTCCGTGGCTTCATGGAAGTTTTAAGTTTTAAATTGACTCCAATCAATTCTAACGCACTTATAAACTATACATGTGCATCAATTGACCGAATTCTAACCCAAAAAAGAACTTGCTATTTCAACCATATTCTCAAGGAGGGCAATGACCGGCCGATGCTATGGCCCATATGGATAGTGAGCTCCAAGTGTCCTCCCTCCCAAGGCAGGTCAATGGGCAGATCTTCCTTGACAAGGTCAATCTTAGAACAATTACAACCATGCCGGCTAAGTTTTAGAGGTTCTTCATGGTGCTCTTCTTTTGTTTTTAGTGGTTGGCCGGTTTGGGAGATAATAATGACCTTATTAATGGTTTGGATGTCATATAAACATCAAGGTAGAGCCTAGGAAGGTTTCAACGTATACATTTCTTTTCCCAATTTTTCCTCTCGTGTGGCTCAATTGAGTTGATACACCTTACCTTTTGATATAATATCGTATATTTGGCCCTCAAAAATGGATGGACAGAGTAGAGTTTTCACAGACATCCGTGGACTCCACCCAGCATCCTTACGCGGGAACTCCCTGCAAAGGCTTTGGCAGGAAATCGGCGTTAGCCTGGTGTGATTAATCTACTGCTGATTTAGTATACTGGCATTCGGCACATGCGAGGTCATATCAGGAGTTTGATTGCGTCCTAACCCCGCCCAGACGGATTACCGTCTGGGCAGGGCTCTGTGGAGCTTACTGTGATATAAGTGCTTTATCCATGCCGTTAATTGCTTTTATAAGATCATTTTAATGTATGGCATTAAAAATGAGCTGGTATAGGGCTTATGTGGACCACACCAAAGAAAGCTGCAGTGATAATGACACTGACCCTTGAAACCTTTCCAAGGGCCACTGTGACATTTTTTTACCATCCAACGGATGAATATGGTCATGTAGACGTGGATTAAGTGAAATAATAAATATCATCTTGATCCGAAACTTCTCCAGCTCTATCCAATCCCTACTTTGTGGTCCACTTAATCTAGGTACCTGCCTCATATTTCTTTTACACATTAAAATGATCTAATAAAAACTATTAATGGCGTGGATAATATATTTACATCACGGTGGGCCCCATAGATCTCTGCCCGGACGGCAATCCTTCCGGCCGGGGGTAGGACGCAATCCGCGTCCATCATATCATGGTACTTTTCGAGAACTACCTCCATACACGTTAGGGCTGAAAGTCGGGCGAGTTGGGTCGGGTTGGTGCTCAACTCTAACCCAACCCAAGGTTCCTATACCTCAACCCTAATCCAACCCAACCCAATCTCGGGTTGGGAATTCTCAACCCAAGCCCAACCCAAGCGGGCTTGGTCGGGTTGATCGGGTTGGTCGGATATATACATGCTATTATTTTCATTATTACGTTAGTTTATTATATTTTAATATAGGATTTATTTTTTGTATCTATAATTTTATTAATTATATATGTGATTATTCATTATAAAGAACTTCATTTTTTCCTTTAAAAAACAAGCTAAAATATAACACGACTACTCCTTGAAAAGTCATGTAGCATAGTATGAAGTCTATTTGGGAGAGAGAAATCTGGCATATCTTGTTAGCTTGAGTCCTTAGAAATGACGTGAATAAATGAGACTCGACATCACTAGTGTGCCTTCGACACAAACGATCCAAACCCAAATATATTGATCGGGTTCGGGTTGGGTCGGGCAACCCGAGACCTCAACCCGAGCCCAACCCAAGTTTTATCGGGTTGGTGTTTGTATAGTCCAAGCTTAAAATCGGACCCAAAATATTCTGCCCGAGCCCAACCCAATATCGGATCGGTCACGGGTCGGTCGGGTTGAACCCACCCAACTTTCAGCCCTAATACACGTCACGATAGTTTTCTAGAAACGTGCGTCGCATGGATGAAACCACAAATGGTTGGGATAGTATTCAAAACTACGATGACAAGCTGTTAGATTTTCTAACTGCACTGTAATTTGTAATTCAAGGTAAATGAGTAATAATCATTTATCTTTGAATTTAAGGCTGCATTTTCGAGGTGACGTGGATTGCTGACTTTATTCACAGCTCTCACATACGACAGGAAGAAAATGTTACATCAGTGGGTCCACCATGATATGCGTGCTTATCCGCACTGGTGTTCATCCCTTATCCAGCTCATTTTAGGTTCGAGCAAAAAAAAAATGAGACATATCCACGAGAAACAATGGAAATTGAGCTCTTACCATTATAAGGTTTTTGAGGGCCCTCAAAGTTTTGGATCAAACTGATATTTTTGTTTTCTCTTTGCCCGTGACTTTATGGCCTTATGAACATGTTGGATGAAAAATAAACATCAATATAATCTCCAGGTAGAAAATAATTTTCTACATTAACGTGTTTTCAATCATTGATAAGGTGTGGCTCACTCTTGTTTACCTCATTTTTGACTCATTTCATAACATATGTTGTTAAAAAGGTTGGATGGTGGGGATATGTCACAAACATCATGATAAGCCCCCAAGTTTAAATCTTTAATAACATGATTTTTGTGGACCGGTTCCAAGATGTAATTCATGCGGATTTAAAGCAGGTGAAGTGAGTCATAATTTACCACTACAATTAGAAAATCAAATATGATTTTGCATGTGATGAGCCGTGTGGCTACAGGACATTTCTATTAATTAGGTAGACTATAAATATGATAGCACACTCCTACTTTGCGGTGATAACATCGCTGGTGAATATAGACTTTTGGACTACGTCTCTGCAGCATCATTTTTTCTAATATAGGTTTAGTTTTCCTGATTAAAGGCACAATATTGTTTTTGGTCCAGGGCTTGCTCTACCTAATATGAATGGTACAGATCTTGGGCAGCAACCATACTATCCAATAGTGGAATCAAGGCCCTGTTAGAGACATCCCGATACCTTGAAGTCACTGACCGTACCTCGTACCTTTAGGAGAATTTTTAATAAGATTAGGGTTTTCTCTCTTGAGTTGGTGAAGAGACGAAAACATGTATTGATATATAGGAAAGATGGTTAGAAGCTTACTCACGTTACACTTCTCTCCTCTAGAATCTGCACACAGACTATCGTTCAAGCGTCCCACCCCAAGCCTATTTACAATTATTATAATTGTAATAGGCCCATTGAATCGCTCAATCTAAATAATCTAATAATCTTATTTAAACTGATGATCATGTGTGACCCACCGGATGGAGTCTTATACGCCCACAATTCTTTTAAAATCCTTAAACACAATCTATTTAAGGTCAAGCAAGCTAATTATACTTTGCACTCAGCATATTTTCTACTTGATGAGAGAAGTTATGATTTCTGATCATGGTGGAAGGATCATGGCCACAATATCACGGATGTGGTCATGGTGGTTGGAAGAGACTGATGAGAAAGATGGACGGGCGAAATTCGTTCTCACGATCTTCGTCACGGCATTCGCAGTCTCCTGGTACACATGGGTCATCAAGAAATCAAGAAAAGAGAAGCTGTTGTGGTTATTGCCTCCTGGCCCACCAGGGTTGCCGTTGATCGGTAACCTTCCGTTCGTAGAAGCTGAGCTACAACTCTATTTTTTCAGATTAACAAAGATATACGGTCCGATCTTCAGGCTTCGGTTGGGCAACAAGCTCTGTGTGGTATTAAATTCACCTTCCCTCGCAAAGGAGGTGATGAGAGACCACGATGCAGTCTTCGCCAACCGAGATGCACCGATCACAGCGCTGACCATCTCTTACGGTGGCATGGACATCGCATGGAGTGCGTATGGTCATGATTGGCGCATCCAACGGAGGTTATTCGTCCGCGAGATGATGAGCAACACCATCCTCGAGTCATACTACACTCTCCGTCGGCAGGAGGTCCGTCGGACTGTTTGTGACATCTACACAAAAATCGGGACGCCGATCAGCATACGTGAGCAGATGTTTCTGACCGTTCTCAATGTGATCACGAACATGATTTGGGGTGGGACACTCAAGGGCGAGGAGAGGATTAGGGTGGGTGCTGAGTTTCGGAGGGTGGTGGATGAATGCGTGGAGCTGATGGGAAAACCGAATATTTCCGATATTTTCCCGGTTATAGCACGGTTCGACTTGCAAGGCTTGGATCGGCGGATGAAGAGGCTGTCGTTGTGGTTCGATCAGATATTTGACTCGGTCGTAGATCAACGGAGGAAAACGGTGAAAGCAGAAGGGAATGGGAAGAGCCAGGAAAGCAAGGATTTCCTGCAATTACTGATGCAGCTGTTGGACGATGAAGATCCGAAGACACGCATCACTATGACCCACCTCAGGGCCCTTCTTATGGTAAATCTTTCTTTCCTGCACAACAAAAGGGCCGCATTCTGTGGAAATGTGTGCGATATCAAAGATCAGAGCCGATCATATGGTTGTCCCTACCTACGGACGCGGATTTCCTGTGAAAACCTTTGGGGAGAGTTCCTGCTAGCGGAAGCTAGTGGGACCCACTTGGTGTTTTCGAGAAATCCACCCCGTCCATCTGTTTATCCATATCATTTTAAGGAAATGGAAAAAAAACATGAGGCAGATACGAAACTCAAGTGGGAGTGGATAGGTAAATCCCTACCGCTGAAACCTCCCTGGGTCCACCGTGATATCTATATACAATCCATACCGTTCGTAAGGTCATTCCTGCTGAGATAAACTGAAAACACAAAAATATTAGCCTGATACAAAAATTATGTGGCCTTGCAAATGTTTCAACGGTGAACATTCAATCTTCACTGTTTCCTGTTGTGCGGCCAATTTGAGTTTTAGATCTGCCTCATTTTTTGTTGAACGTACTAAAATGATCTGAAAAAACATATGGACGGGTGGATTTCTTACTAACATCAAGGTAGGCCCCACCTAGCTACCCCCTAGCAGGAACTTCCTAAAAATATCCTCCTCCCTCTTAAACGTACACGGATTACCTGCGACGCCCGGTCCCAGTACTCAGAAGTCAGGTGGGTCCACCATGATGTTTGTGAGAAATCCACCCCATCCATCCATTTTTCCAAAATGAGCCATCCAAATTAAATTCAAGTGACTCACCCAATAGGAAAGAGTGAGAATTGAACACCCACCATTGAAATACTCATTGGGCCCAGAAGTTTTAGTTCAAGCTATTTATTTTGTGCGTGTGTTTTTCCAGTTATCTCAATAGGAATGATCTTAAGAACGGTCTAGATTGCATATAAACATCACCATGGACCCATGGGGGGTTTCAAATGCTATGCATTTCTCAACTCACTTTTTCCTTGTAGTTTGGCCACTTTAATTTTAGATCTAACTATTTTTTAGATCATGTCCTGACATAATCTACCAACACGGACAGTGTTAAGTTCTCACAAACATCACAATGAGCCTAACTAGCTTCTGAGCACAGGAATTTCCTGCCACACAATCTGCGCCCCACATATAAAGCGTGATTATCAGATCATGGCCGATGACTGAATGGATTATTCTGATTATCCGTCCATCACTCCAAGTGGGACCCAGGGGTTAATATCCCATTATGTTTCTCCCTCCTGGGGCCCACACGCTGATACGGCGATTTGAGCCGTCCATATTCTTTTATATTTCCATAAAATAAGTTTAGTGTTGAATGTGAGCCATTGAGTTCATCCACAGAGTAAAAAGATGGAATACAGAACGTGGGCGGTTCAGATCATAGACCATCTAAGCATGTGGGCCACACTAAGCCGCGACCGAGGCAAAACGAACACCATTTCTTGATCTGCCTCTTCAATCCTAGCCAACCGCAACTACTACTTTCAATTCACATGCATGCAACCTAGCTAATTGTTCATGACCATATATAAACCTGGGTTCAACAGGACGTGGTGGTTGGCGGGACCGAGACTACATCGACCACGGTCGAATGGGCCCTTTCCGAGCTCATGTATCATCCACACATCATGAGAAAAGTACAAGACGAGCTAGGGAAAGTGGTAGGCAAAAATAACATAGTAGAAGAGTCCCATTTGCGGAAACTACACTACTTAGATGCGGTCTTGAAGGAAGTTCTCCGGCTACACCCAGTGCTCCCGTTACTCATTCCACGCAGTCCAAGCGCTTCGTGTAACGTGGGTGGCTATACCATCCCCAAGGACACCCGTGTCTTGGTTAATGCATGGGCCATACATAGGGACCCAGATGCTTGGGACCGTCCATTCGAGTTCCGACCGGAGAGGTTCTTGACGGATGCCACGAAATCGGATTTTAACGGTAACGATTTCCGTTACATTCCGTTTGGATCTGGGAGGAGAATCTGTGCCGGGCTTCCTTTAGCAGAGAAGATGTTAATGCATGTGTTGGCATCGCTCCTGCATTCATTCGAGTGGGCATTGCCAGAGGGGACGGAGCTCGATCTTTTGGAGAAATTTGGGATTGTTATCAAGAAATCCACGCCGCTCATCGCCATCCCTTCGCCGAGATTATCTAATCCTCAGCTCTATGTTCCGGATGCAACCTTCGAGATTTAGTAATTTAGTAATCAAAGGGTCAGATAGATCAAGTGGTGTTGCTAGTTTTCGTATGGCGTGGCAAACTCACTCTATGGTTACTGCTTTCTATAATCATATTATTTCATGTTTCATTTCATTGGAGCATCCGAGCCGTGAAAATTGTGAGCCATGGGATGAAGATCAGTTGGAGTGAAAATTGGAACGATCCACTCATTAGGTACAAATATAAATTGAGTCAGATCTTCGGCCGTCCATTGATTTCAAACTGTGTAGCACACCTGATGGATGGGCCAAGCTGGTTTTTTCCACGGGTGATTTTTATGACACGGCCCACCTTTCGCACGGCTCCGATGTTGTATGAAATGTTCACATCCAACGCTATATGTGAAAAGAGATGTAGTGTGTATTTGTATGCGCATGATTAAATGCATATTATTATAACTTAATATATGACAGAGACGGGATGTATTATGTAAAACTATGTTGACTTTTGAGGATAGGCTTTTGTAAGCGGCCGGAACACCCGATATCTGTGGGGCCCATCATGATATGTGTGTGTAAAATTCACTCCGTCCATCCTTTGAGCCACCTCATTCCCACAGTAATTAACAACTATCAGCTCGATCCAAAGCTCAGGTGGGCCACACAGTGGGAACAGTGTAAAATCACTCCTTTGAGTCCTTTAAATTCGGGTCCTTGCTCCTGCTCCGGTGGCAGACTCTTAAGAGTTTCAACACCTGGTCAAGGGTTCCATCACCCACAGGTGGTGAAAATCCACTACGGCTTGAATGTGTGGCGGTGTGTGCGCGATGTGTGTTTTTTTTTTATATATATAAAAAGTCCTTTAAATTCACTTGGCATGAGCTGATTATTTTAGGTATCTCTTTAATATGGTCGGACTCACCTGATGAACGGACAGGATGGCATATAAAGAGCAAATTTAGTCCATGAAGTTAACTGTGGTGAGCACCCCATCCGCACTGTTCCTTGTGATGTTTCACACCTGAGAATTAGATTAACCTGATTTTTGGAATCGGAATCTAACATGAAGTTTCACAATTGATGGACGGAGTAGATGTCACACATCTGATGGCGGACCCTCAGAGCTCTGCGGCTGCACGCTCTATCCGCAGCAGGTGTTGCGGAGGGTTCCATTCCGTGGGAACCTACTGGAACAGAGCTTGCATGGTTTCTGGAATATAGGGTCTGTAGTCTGTATGCATCAGAACATGAATATTGTCCTGATGGACCAATCATTATGTATAAATGGGTCCATGTTCAGTGATCGGGACCGTTGATCTGATTGGTTTTACTATGGATGGGGTTCTCAAAAAATCTCCCAACATAAAAGGTCTTCAAATGGCCCACAAATATTCAGTTACATTGATTGGGTGGCTAGCTTCTTCTAATCTAGGTGAGTACTTTGGCTCATTCCCCATCCGTGGTGGGTCCCGTAAGATGAGCTACCTGAATCAGTGGACCCTTTGTTACCAACAAGGATACATCAGGGCACTATTCTCGTTATGATTCACGAGGACTCCACATATTCCTCATCTTGCTTATGAGTGGTTTGGACATGCGGCGAGCTACGGTCTGGTGATCTAGACCGTTGATCTTATATCTCATCAAGAGGTTTGCTAACCCACGCATGTGCCAGCATGGCATGATAAGTCCGAGATCCAATCCGTCCATGGGAACGGTACCACTGTATTGATGGACTAGTCCAGGAATCAGTTTGATCCACTGGTCAGGTTTGCTACAGTTTGCAAGAAAAAAATGTACGGCTCTGAAAAACTTGGCTCAAGTTTTCTAACCCACCCACCTGTATCCGATAATGGTGCCCACATGCTTATTAGGTCAGATTTTATTTTAAAAAGAAAAAGAAAAAAAAGAAAAAAAAACATAGGCAAGGTAGGAAGAACCTGATGGATGGACTAGATCTAGCATGCAGTGACATGCTGGCACATATGTGGCATATACACTAGATTTAGTTTCATACGTGTGCACTGAGCAAAGCGGTCTCATCGTATGCAGTACGTGCACGCACACATACATCTAGGTGTAAGTGCGGCCCAATCATTACGTGTGTATGTGATCCCACCCTTTCTCGGGTGGTTGGCCATTATTTTCTATGATCTCACCCATCATAAAATTACATTGACCTGGTTTTCTAAGCTGGAGGAGTTAAATGTTATTTGAACGCCTCAGACACAGCTGGTGGGACATGCAATAGCAATTCTGTCTTTATATGAAATAGGTACTGCTATGATGTCGACCGCATGGAAGTTTTCCATATTGAATGCAAGACCGTCTGATTTTTTTATTTTGAGACGAGGACTCATCGATATGTGGACGTATGTCAGACTATTAGTATCTTTAGGGGGATAGCATCCTTCCCTTATATAATTAGATATTATATTTAGTTTTTATTTATATATAGAGAGTTTATTTTTCATACATAGGATATGCACTTCTATGAAAGCCTCATAGTAACTGTTGCTGTCAAAATCTGGACCACCCTCCACTCAGTGTTTCGGACCACTGCTGAACCCTGGTCCTGTACAAAAGCGATGAGCAAAGGAAACCCTAGCTTAAACAGGAGACCTTCCGATGCCTAAGTCAGGTCAAGAGAATCTAGGTCTAAGTCGAAATATAGAGAGGGTGCAAGATATTGCATACCTGTCTCCTCTTCAAAAGATGTTATTTATACTCTCTCGCTTAGAATGGGCATGTCCGTATAAGTAGACGCATTTTGGGCCATTCACCACGTCTCGCGGGTAGTTTGGTCACCCAATCACTCAGTGGCCCTGCACAAAAGCGATGAGCAAAGGAGACCCTAGCTTAAACAGGAGACCCTCCGATGCCTAAGTCAGGTAAAGAGAATCTGGATCTAAGTCGAAATATAGAGATGGTGCGAGATATTGCATACCCGTCTCCTCTTCAAAAAATATTATTTATACTCTCTCGCTTAGAATAGGCATGTCCGCATAAGTAGATGCATTTTGGGCCATTCACCACGTCTCGCGGGTAGTTTGGTCACCCAATCACTCAGTGGTCGTGCGAACGCGGGCAGTTGAGTAACCGTCAATAATCGTGCGGTAATGGGACACCTCATGGTTCCCTTATTAGCAGACTCTGTTCTGAATCCCGAGCCGGCCACCTCAGCCTCGGATTACCCTCAATATCGAGCCGACTGCCTTGGCCTCGAATCACTCTTGGCTCTGAGCTAACCGCCTCAGCCCCAGATCACCTTAAGTTCCGAGTTGACCGTCTCGGCTTCAGATCACTCCAAGCTCCGAGTTGGCCCTCCAGGCCTCGGGCCTCAGTGCAAAGGCATAATGAATGTCGGGTTGGAATCCAACCTCTGCCTATTCATATAACTCTAAGCTTAGTCCTAGGCCTCAAGTCGGCTCGGAATAGCCTCGAGCTTCGGAATACAGATGTTTTTGATTTTTTCATAACAGAAGCCTCCTCTCCGAGTTCGGACACAGACTCAAATAGTAAATACGTGCGGAAAATCAGTAACCTCCAATGTTGTGCCCCTAACGCGTGCGGCCACAATCATGACTCCCGCATCCAAGAGGATACGTACTCAGGGTTTTCCGTCTGTGAGTTCACCTCAGGCGGAGGCGTGGTGACGATTAGAATTTCTAATCGTCGGGCTAACACTACCGGAAAAAAGGAACAACTACGGATAAAAACCGTAGCTAAAAGACTATTTCTACGGTTATAGTCCTTAGCACTACCGTAGCAACTGGTAGTGTAGTAAAGGTCAAAAAGATATACCTACGGATTAAATTTATAGCAATAGATATCAATAGCTACAAATATAATCCGTAGCTATACTTTCTGTATCGAAATGTACATACAACTACGGATAATATTTATAGCTAAAAGTAGAATGAAATACGTAGTAATATGCTGAAGTTAGTAATAGATATGGTTTTCAGAACCAAAGCTACAACTAATATCCGTAGCTACTTGTAAAAATAAAAAAAATTATAACAATGGTATCTGTTATCATTACAAGAACCTATTGTGATCAATCAACTCATCTAAGCTAATACAATTAACGCTGCTAGGAATAGTACATAAAATGCAATTAGGAAAGAAAACGATGCATATTACAAATAGCAATCAAATCATATAATGCATCCTACATTCACATTTCTAAATAAACAAATTTTAGAATATAATAGATCGTCGGTTGTAATAATAGGAGCAGAAATCGTCCAAATGCCTTGTTAGCTTTGGCACCACAATAGTATGGCCCCTGCACAAACTGACACACACAGCCTCAGCTCTGGTAACATGAGAAATATCTAGATAGCAAAGATACACATTGAATGAGATCCTTTTTTTTTAACTATGGTTTGTGAAGTGACATTTGGGACCATTTATGCAGATCCGATTTCTCAAAAAAGGCAATTTTTTAACATAAAACCTGTAAAATTTGATGAAGCAAGGTACCAATTAATGTTGTAGTTGAATGCTCACTACACTTAAGGCTCTCATCAAGGACGGTGCGTCTTGGGCATGTGAAACTAGCAGCAACCTGAAAGTGATTCATTCTTTAATTCCATCATGACAAGAATGATGACAATGATCTTGTCTGAAAATTAGTTTCCAAATGGCATTGCCAAAACCAGCATTCATTTTACCACAGATCCGAAGTTGAAACATGAACTAGAAACTTAAAGCAGCTATAGGCAACAATTACCCATGTTCCAGACACAAGTATGTCCGGATGAATGATGACAAGATTGTCATCACGGTCCACAATGCATTTTCCCTGGTCATCAAATTCTCCAATCACATTTAAAGCATCTCTAGGTCTAATGAGACTGTAAAACCTAAAATACATAAAGAAACTGTCAGGATGCTCAAAACAGAATATGGTTGCCTGAAGAATGAAGTGAAGCAGTAACAAACTTAGGTGTAAGGGTAGGGAAGCATTTGTTTCAAAAATAAAATAAAATACAGGCAACATTCAACAGGACAGTGAACAAGGAAATCGTATGAGTACTTGTTTGAAATAACGAATAAGGTGAGCATCCATTGCCCCACTAACAACTTCCAAAAACTCAAACCTCTTCTTGGCCTCAACATTATAAAGAACTATGACCTAGAAAGAGAGAATATGAGAATTAATGGCACCGGCCACTGGCTATCATTAGACATCTGTATCCAGGATCTCATATCAATGCATCTCATCTCTGCTGGAAGTATTAGTGTTAAACATGGATAGAATAGTCTTTGTGCATAAAGTTGTAAATACCAGATTGAAGTGAGCCTGCTCGAATGAAGACCTTGCAATGTGGAGTTCCTGAAATATGCCTATAACTAAATTAATATTTCTATCTTAAGGAATTAAGTTGACAAATGAAATACCAAAAACAAAATGTCAGATTTTCTATGAGTCAGGATTAGAAAAAGGCCTCTCTGTTGAAAATGGGACAATACCTCTTCTAAGACAGTAACAACATCTGACTTTGTACCTTTCCTCAATGATAGAAACTTCTCACGAGCCTGTAGCACAAAAAAGACATTGCAAAATAGGTCATTTGATTTCTTATTCCTGTCTTCTTCATGCAGAGGGGATCCAGAAAAAAATCCATGATCCAGCAGACTTCTTGGTAAGAGACACCTCATTTCAGCCTTCTGTAAGATTGATTCAGATCCATTAATATTACAAAAAACAAATTATATCTGAGGAGAGAGCTAATTCCAACCATTTCTCACTCATTAGAATCATAAAAACCAAGAATTAGGCTATACGCATAATATTCCCTGAAAATTGAAATACTAAAACCAGGAAACATTTTGGAGAAAAAGCTAACCTGTATTTCTAGAAGCTGCACTTTGTAATCAGCTATTGGAACACTCTTAGAGGCTTCCATTGGATTATGAACCTGTACTAAATTGTAATCAAATTGCCAATTTTTCCATCTAACTGCATGTTGATTAGTTATATTAATTGCCATCGTACTCTGCAAAACATAGGATGGAATGAAATTAGACCAAATAAGCATTTTCTGGAAGGTAAGCTCAAATTGTACTAGCATCCTCACGATTGTGGCTAAAATCGCTAAAATAACTTATGGAGGAATGTGAAGGCTAGTAGTACTGGAAGCCATTACCATGAGATAGTCATGTGGATTATTGTCGATGACAAATCTGTACAGGTACAGTAACTCCCGCAATAAAGAAAATAGGTTGTAGTAGTTTAGAAGTTCTGTTGGGAACCATTCAATCTGTGGACATTCTGATGGCAGCGTGGACCTTCTTGTATAGCTCTTCAATGCCATCAGGCTCAATTCCTTTCTTGATGTACTCACTGAAATGCGACTAGTATTTCTCTGGCTCATCCTCCATCAATGTCTGCAAAATTATCATTCGTATTAGTGGCGATATAACAGTAAAGAAATTGCAGGTCTATTAGAGGCTTGGTGGGATGTTTTCAAATCTTATCTCGGATCCAATATTGTGATTTTAATCACTAGAAGAGTTTTCCTAGAGGAGAGGTTCAATTTAACTCTGCATGATTACACGATTAGCTAAGACTGTTTGGAGAAAAACAATTTGCAATTTTCAAGAGTTCAACTTTAAAATCAAAATGATATTCATGTAGATACATATGAGCTATATCCTTCTTTATTATGGTTGCAAATCATCAGAGTTAAATTGAACTAGCAAGTTGCAGGGATATGATCAAATCTACATGGTTGCATTGCAAAAGTCCAACACAAACAATCTACAACTGAACATAGCTGGTGGGAAGATGATGGCCGGCTCACAAGAATTTCAACAAACACAATGAACATCCGAAAAGAGTTATCAATCAGGATAACTACTGAATTTGGAATCTTGAATTAAATAGAAGACACCTCTAGAAAAATTGGTGTGCAAAATTGACGCAGGGAAGGACGTGAGGTCGAGCACCATCTTCCTCAAGATGATAAATATTCCGAATCCACGGAACTTCTCTGGACTCCTCACAGAGACTTCTCGAATCCACGAGGAAAGAAAGTAGAAAATAAGAATAATTTCTAATAAATTCAAAATTGATTAATGAATTTGATCCTTCTCTAATATGTCCCCTTATACCATTAATATAGAAAAAAAAAAAAACTAAAATTCGTAATTACTAAAAATAGCAAAATTCTAACTCTAACACAAATCCTAATTCTAATAAAACTCTTCTAAGGCCTAATTTCTAAAAATAAAAATTACAAATAAACTTTCTCTGGAAGAGTCCTAGTATAACTAAAAGTTATTTCTAAAAGGAAAGAAAATCTAAAACTCTAAAAATATTAAAAAATCGGAATTACTAAAAATAGTAAAATTTTCCTAAAAATTCGTTTTTGAGCTGAAAGCGCACGTTTTCTGATGAAACGGACAGATGTGACCCACTTTGTGGGTCAGTTCACCTCAGATGGCCCGTTTCAATAAAGATTGATAGGTTGTACGCCCCGTAACGATATCCGGATCAAAAGTTATGGTCAATTCACGGTCCATCTCCTTGTGGCTCATCCATGCTGGGAATATCTCGGTGACACGTTCTACATTAGACCCCTCCACTTGAAAAAAACTTGTCCTCGAGTTACGCAAGAAACTTGGCACATGAGTCTGAGATAACTTCTGACGCCGATGCTCATTATCCCTTTTTTCGTACTTAACATTAAGCTCTTGAGCTAACACAATACATATACTCATGCTTTCCTTGACTTGACTAATATTGATCAATTCTTTCACATTTGACACAATACATGTACTCATACATTCCTTGACTTGACTAATATTGGTCAGTTCCTTCACATCCGTCTTTAAGATTTCATATTTTTTCTGATAATGTGGGCAATTAGGCGGACTTGCCCCTGAGACGGGATCAACGTGATTTTGTAATCACGTATGAGAGGCAATTTATTAGAAAGTTCATCGAGCACAATCTCCTTAAACTCCTGAAACATCGGCTTCAAATCTTTTGAAATATTCACAGGCTCCATATATTCTTTCTTTTCAACTAATGGATATATATCTCTTATTTCCTCAGATTGTTTAACAAAAGCCTGTTCAGTTGTGAGAGACTGTTCCTCAACTTTAGAAGTCTTGGGTTGGTTCTCCCTTCCTATAGGGGCGAGGATAATCTTTTTGCCATCTTTAATAAAGAAAATAAATAAGTTATTCCGATCCCTATGTGTAGCATTAATATTATTTTGCCAGAGTTGACCAAGTAATAGGTGACAAGCTTCCATGTCGACCACGTCACACATTACTTCATCCTTATAATATTTACCAATGGAAAAAGATATACGACATCGTTCAGTTACCTCTGTTTTGTTGATCTCTTTGATCCATCCAATCGTGTATGGAGATGAGTGTCTTTCTGTCTTCAGTTGTAGCTTCTCCACCATTATTTTTGACACGAAATTCTTATCGCTCCTTACATCGATGATCACATTGCAGACTTTTTTGTATGCAGTGCACCTTGTTCGAAAGATGTTGTCTCTCTCTAATTCTATCTCTACCTTTGGCATGTATAACGGCTTCCTCATAATCGAAGTGGTGGCCTGTGATGAACCATCATCTGATGGTGCCTTACAAAAATTGAAATTGTGTCGTACAGCGGCCATGGGTGGTTGAGCATCACTTTGAGCTCGAGGCGGAATTAGCGCATCCGCAATAAGGTTAAGGGTTGCCTGCAGCCCTTGCATGGTCAACTGATTCTCCCGGTGGAAAGCTTCCATTCTTTCCAAAAGATAACGAATCCCTGGATCACCGTCCACAGGATTTTGATTCATACCTTCGTTGTTTGCCATCGACCCGAGGGAAAACCTCGCTCTGATACCAAACTGACGCAGGGAAGGACGTGAGGTCGAGCACCATCTTCCTCAAGATGATAAATATTCCGAATCCACGGAACTTCTCTGGACTCCTCACAGAGACTTCTCGAATCCACGAGGAAAGAAAGTAGAAAATAAGAATAATTTCTAATAAATTCGAAATTGATTAATGAATTTGATCCTTCTCTAATGTGTCTCCTTACACCATTAATATAGAAAAAATAAATAAACTAAAATTCGTAATTACTAAAAATAGCAAAATTCTAACTCTAACACAAATCCTAATTCTAATAAAACTCTTCTAAGGCCTAATTTCTAAAAATAAAAATTACAAATAAACTTTCTCTGGAAGAATCCTAGTATAACTAAAAGTTATTTCTAAAAGGAAAGAAAATCTAAAACTCTAAAAATATTAAAAAATCGAAATTACTAAAAATAGTAAAATTTTTCTAAAAATTTATTTTTGAGCTGAAAGCGCACGTTTTCTGATGAAACGGACAGATGTGACCCACTTGGTGGGTCAGTTCACCTCAGATGGCCCGTTTCAATAAAGATTGATAGGTTGTACGCCCCGTAACGATACCCGGATCAAAAGTTATGGTCAATTCACGGTCCATCTCCTTGTGGCTCATCCATGCTGGGAATATCTCGGTGACACGTTCTACATCAAAAATCTTGAAAAGTAGTGGCGGAATGTTGTTTTCCCCTGCTCGGCTTCCAAATTTTCTTCTACCTACATAAATTTTTTCACTCCCATCTTTTAGAGAACCAAAATTTTCATTCTCCAATTTTCTCCTGTTTCGATGTCTTTGACCATATCAAAAGTGAACATTTCCTGTACCGCTTCTCTGCAGTATGTAATTTTGCTATGGTTAGGGAACATAGAACATGGTCTAATATAAATAGGAAAAGTTAAACCAATAGACAGATTGGATTGCCCAATGAAATTTGATCTAAAGTAAATAGGAAAAGGTGTGGCTCAGATCATCCAATGAAAGATTATCTGCAGTTAATAGGAAAAGTTGTGGCTTAGATCATCCAATGAAAGATTCAACAATAAATAGGAAAATGAGTGGTTAGGATCATCCATGGAATCATTTGAAACATATTGATTGACTAGATGAATGGTCCAACTTGGTTAAAGCATTAAAAAAGGGGTCCACAAGGGCTTTGAATCACCCTGTTTCCTATAGTACAGTTCACTTAAGCTTTGGATCTGCTTCATTTTGGGGCTTATGCTCGAAAATGTGCTGGAAAAAGGGATGGATAGGGTGGATAAAACACATGCATCACAGTGGACCCCACAGTTCCTGCCACAAGGCAAGACGGGAGATCTGCTTCCCAATCATTTGGGGGTCATTGAGTAGTGGCTAGTAGCTGCATTCCCTGTTACATGTATCAGATTTGCATGGTCCTTGACTGAATGAACCCTGAATAACCAGGAGCATGTACAAATGTAGCTCATGTACACAAACAGTGAAAAATATGCCTATCTAGATCTAACAATAATAAGAACACTACAATCTCCATGGCTCATCAATGAATATTGACAAATTTTAACACTGGATTATCTTGCAATGCTGCCAGAACAATGGTTAGATTGTATCATCTTTCACCATGGCAATGGCATGCTTTCTAATTAAAACAGCCCACTATGTAGAGAAACAAAAGACACGATCAGACTATTGCTGGCCCCAGTAATATAGTACACAGTATAGAACAAAGTGACTGTTTGACACAATCAGATGTTAGAACCTGAGCTAAAAAACAAGGGAGATCTAAACTTGAGTGGGTGCTTTTGCCAAAGCACGAGAAATCAACAATTTGGTAGAACCGTACAGTTACACAATTAGAACAGCTGAAATTCAAAGAAATGACAAAAACAGCTGATTTACTAATCATTCTAATTTTTCTCTTGCCCCATGATCTCTAGAATCGATTCTAGCCAAGTAAACAAGAGGAGACTGCTACTAATTGCATTGGAATGATTACTCCAATGTCAATTAACCCATCAATATCACATGACAGGTGTGTCGTGTGCAACTCATAAGTGAGATTAGAATGAGACCTTCTTGCTCTTATCTAAGTTGTAATTTGTAGCATCAAAAGTGGGAAATGGCAACCTGCATAAAGATTGGTTATGTTCTCTACTCTGCCCCAAATTGAAAATGGGTCAAACCTTAGCCTGTGCTTGGCCCACTTACATTCATGGTAGACAAGTCCATTTTGTTGAGATCCTAAGATTGACCAGAATTGTATCTTTCATGATGCACTTAGAGAGTTTGAGTAAAAATCTGGCATTAATGTGGCAAGAAATGAGCATGAAAGAAAATGGAAATTGGGAGAATATGATCAGGTAAGAGAGTTGGTATGGATGATTTACTAGTGCAACCTCTTCATAGTTATCAATTAATAAAGATAGCTTCTTCAATCCACCACTTGAAGTCAAAGCAACTTCCCCTGCTACACCATGTTACTTAAATCCTCCTCCTAAGTACTCAGAAGGTAATTACAATTCCACCATTTCCACTCTATCAAACTAATCATCACAATCCAATTCCTTAGTGCATTCAAACAGAACCAAAAGTAGGCTAATCACCTAAGGAGAAGGGATTGCCTCATTTACATGGCCTACTTACCTTACCTCCTTCACAGATTATCGACTATATTAGAAAATCTCACTAAATTTAGACAAGTTGCCTTACATTAAGTATACAACAATCCATGCATGCAACAAAACACACAACAAGAGTTGGAAACCAATCCTTAAACACAAACCCATTGAATTGTAAATTCAGCCAACTCCCTATTGTTGTTGTTAATAAAGTTTTGAAAAAAGAAAAAAAAAAAAAAGTCTAGTATATAAAGAGAAAATAGAATCTAAGTGATAATTAATATCTTAATTCATAGCACAGTACAGAAACATCAATAGATTTCATTACACGATGTGCCTATATATTTCTACGGCAATGTAGATTGAATCAGCAGGAACTAACAAAGGTATTTCTTACCAAGAAGATCATTCCTAATAGGCAAATGATCCTTAAATAAAAATTGACAGAAACCATTAGGTATAGAAGTAATTCCTAATAGGCAAATGTTCCTTGGAGCCTATAGAGATTTAAACCGCATCCATTGCATTATAGGAAACCATTAGGTATCATCTTTATGTAACCTAGAATGTTAAATACAAATCCCAAATTGCTTACAACATTGTAATGCCCAAAAAAAAGGTTTGAGTTAATATTTATGAGAGTTTTATGCCAATTTAAACATAAGGCACAGTACCAAATTGAAGAATAAATCAAGTATTGTACTACTAAACAGATCAATACATTTTATTTTCAAAGAACTATCAATGCAAGAAATCTCTACTTGAACACAATGTCCAAACCTTTCAAACTCTTATGCAACTTTCATCAACCTTCCCGCAGTTTGCATGCAAAATTGCAAATACTTGGTTAGAAACACACAAAAAAACCACATTCAATTGAGGAAAGACCAAAGCTTTAATGACTAAGATCTTCCAATTGGGAGATTTTGGGAGAATGGCCCATCCATGATGGGGCTGTCAGATCAATGGCTTGAGCAGATGAACCATGAGCCTCACATCTACAAACTAAGCTCTAAACATGGAAGTTCCCTATTTGGAATGAATAGGGAATTCAGCCTCCAACAAAAATAAGTGAAAATACAAGTGGGTCATAAGATGAACTTATAAAGATCCATTTTACCTGCTTGTTGGGTGGATCATGACCCCATGAAAGACGAACCGTCTGGTTCCCAATGACTGTCCCATTCAACCTCTGCAATACCTCCTCAACATGGTTTCTGCCAAGAATAATAAAGTGCAAAATTTAAAATAGCATTAAGAATTGTAGAGATATTGTGAAGGAGATTCCATCATGTTTTCTATTGAACCATGGTCAGAAATTACACCGCTGAACAAACTGAATGAACCAGCATCCTTTCCCAACTGGTATCTTTACAGAGATAATCTCACCATATTGAGAAAAGTCTTATCTGAGATCCTCATCGTTGGTATTCGGGCCAAGCCCTATCTAAATAAGGTGTGCTTTATTGAAAAACATATTTAATATGAAATGAAACTAAACTCCATTGTTAGTTCTTCCAACTAAAAAATGATGGTGGCTTTTTAAATGTTCAAATGGAATAGTTTTGCAGCCATTCAAACAAACTTTTTATCATGCTATTTCATCAAACAGATAGCATGTCATTTCATCTACCCATTTCATCAAACAAATAGCATGCATGAAATCTAAACATTTCATCAAACAGATAACATGCCATTTCATCTAGCCATCTCATCAAATAGTTATCATACATGAAATCTGAAAGACAGAAAAAGAGACACAAAGAGAGAAAGATATCAAACCTATGGATAGGAGCATCAGATTCCTTCGGTTTTAAAAGATGCCTCAAACATATGAGAAGGTTTTTGAATGGCGTCTGTTTCTTCGGGTAGGAGCTTCACGGCTGCTATAATGGAGAGAGATAGAAGAGACGACGGAGATGCATTGGAGAAAGAGGGAGGAGAATGACAAAGACGGATAAGAAATAGGGACGGAGAGACGGGATTGGGGAACGGAGAGAAAGGATTAGGGAACAGAGAGAGAGAGAGAGAGAGGTTTTGGGCGTAGCTCTGTTTTGAGCGCGTGCCCAATTTTTGGGCGTCGTTTCGTGAGAGAGGCCATTGACGGTCCTGTCAGGGGCTCCGTGTGGCCCATCAAGATGTATTTGGTTTATCCATTCCACCTATTAATTTTAATAAATTATGTTAGTTCATCGTCCCAAATTTAGAGTATATTCAAGAACTAAGTGGACCACACCATAGGAAGCAAATGTAATTTAATTTTCATGTTTCCTACCGTGTGGTCCACTTGAGCCTTCAATCTACCTTATTTTTTATTTCATACCCTAAAATAATATTTCAAGATAGATGGACGGCTTAAATTTTTTAATTATATATATATAGGCCCTATAGAGCCCCTTACACCACCGTTAATTATTAATGGTGTTGTAACCTTTTCGCTACGGATTAACACCGTAGTAACTATAGCTACTGTTTATATCCGTAGTAAAAAATTAACGTGCTCTATATCCTTTACCCCTTTTTTTGGTAGTATAATCGCCACGTAAGCTAAGAAGGAAAGCTAAGTGACGCTTCCACTACTCAGAGCTCATCGCTTGATGCCGGGGGCACGCAACTTGGTAGTGCTTAGGCCAGTGGCTCTCCGCCACGTGTCTTCTAAAGTCGGCTCGTGACGGCTCAACTACGGTCATCATGTCTAGTCATAAATGCGAGAAGCATTCATGGGTTATATAAACCCTTGCTCTCAAGGACAACTTCACTTCTACCATTCTCTTAAGTTTTTGTTACTGTGAGCTATCTGAGGGGGCGATTTCTAGCGAAAGCGATTTTCGGAGAGCGTGAACTGCGAGAGAAGCGATTCCGACCGATCACCAGTTTTCGATAGAGGCGATTTCTTGTAACCATTCCGGACAGCTTCCGGTGAGTCCCCCCCTCATTTATGGCTTTCTCTTATTTTATTTATTTCCTTGGAATGTCAAACGACTCGAAGATGGTCCAAGATGGCTATATTTTTTAGGATGATTCCGAGCTAGAGAGCTCAGATGACAAGCGGGAGGCCTCCGAGGGCCCTCTAGACGCAATACCCTTCTACCCTCTGCCTAAGAGGGGCAAAGAGGTCAAGACTCAGACGCGCCGTAAGGGCAGAAAGAAGGCCCCCGAGATCCGACGGGAAGGGTTACAGAGATGCCCACACATGGGCGAGCCTTAGATATCGTCTCGGGAGGCTCTGTGCTAGTTGAGTCACAGATGGACTGGGTCCGATCAGAATTTCAAATCCTGAACTCCGTCCAGATACGGGCCCCCAAGCCCCTTGACACCCCTAGAGATCCTGCCAAAGGGGAGGTCACAATTTTTCTCCGCTCCTTAAAATGTGGGTTCCGCCTTCCGATGCATCCCTTCATCCGTGCCCTGATAGCTTACTTGGGACTAGTGTCAAGCCAGTTTACTCCCAATGCCTGGAGGATTTTGATATCCTCATACATCATCTAGCACCAAGCCAAAAATTCAGAGCTGACGTCGAAAGAGCTGATGAGCCTGTACTTAATCAAGCACGATAGTCAGGAGCCGTGGTACTACTTTGCGACCCGCAGCAGGGTCCTACAACTTTCATCCTCTAACAAGGATTAGAAGAACAAGTGGTTTTGAACCTCGGGTGAGTGGGAAGGGTCGGAGATGGAGCTTGAAAATCTAAAGACTCGGGTCCCTACCAGATTTTCTGCTCCAGGTTGGACCCCGAACAATCTATTTTTGGAACGCTCCCCTTCTTGTTGTACTCTAACTAATATTTAACTTTATTTTTGCAGACTTTTCGAGGGGCCAGCCTCTCCTTTCTTTGGCTCAAAAGAATCAAATTGCCAAGGCCAGGGTGCGTTTGGAGGATCTACGCTCCTGGTCTGTCTTAATTACAGCAAACAACCTTCATCGGTCCGAGCTCTACAGGTTCAGGCCGCTCCCCAACTCATTCAGTGTCTCTTTATTTTTTACTTTACTAAAGATCTCGCAACTTAGACATTAACTCACTGTTCCGTGCACAAGCATGGCTGAGGCCTCTGGATCTCGGAAGAGGAAGCCCCTCCCCCCCAGGTCTGTCTAAGAGATGCTGAGATCCGAACCACGGACAAAGATGACGGGTAGGAAGAGGCAAGTGAGTCCTTGCGGTGAGGACTCCTCGGTCCCGATTTCTATTGTCGCAGCTTCGGCAGCTTCGGCACCTGTTGTAGCGGCTTCAATTTTTGTTGCTGCATCTCCAATTTCTATTTCCACAGCTTCAGCACTTCTAGCCAACACTGCAGTCAGAGCTATAAGCGATGATGCTCCAGCTCCGATTCCTCCCCCCGTCGTCACCCCTCACGCCTCTGAGGTGCTCGAACCCTGCATAACCATCCAGTCTTCGTCCAAATGGAAGGAGGCCATTTAGAGCACGAACGCGATGCTCTCTCCACCTGAAGTCGAGGATGATCACATGGTCAAGGCCCAAGCTTCAGCGGGTAGTGGGACTGGGGTAGGGGGAGCAGCGGGGCCTGCCTGGGTCAGAACCGGTGGGGGCAGATTTTCACCAAGTCATCACATGTCGGGCTTGGTTCGTTGGGCTAAGAAGTATGCTCTAGAGGAGGAGATCGCTGTCCTCTTTGACAAGGCAGATGAGTCCTTCGTGAACGACATAGCCTCTATTTTCTACTGGGTATCTTTACTAAACTTTCTTACCTTGATTCTTTCCTTTTCGCGTTTATATGCTCATATTCTTATTTTGATTCAGCCTATCCCGAGGCTCTTGATGACTCGTGAGAGGTTGAGAGAGATCACCCAAAAGGATAGGGAGATAGCCGCTCTCAGGGGCGAAGTCAGAATTCTCCGAGATGAGGCTGCAGTCCTTTGTGTGGAGCAGGCGAAACTATGTGGGCTGCTGGATGAGGGGAAGGCAAAAGAGTCGTAGCTTCAGGGGGTTGTTAACGACCTTTAGGTACATTGCGCTGCCGCTATAGCTGAGCTAACGAAGGCCAGAACCCACACTGAATCTCTCGCGAAGGAGAACGCCCGACTGGGGGACTCACTGGAGCGAGCCAAAGCCAAGGCAGTAGAAGAACTGAGTCGAGCAGTAGCGGAGGGGAAGGCAGCTCAACGGGCTGAGAATGAAACTTCCCTAGCATCAACGATGGCCATTGTGGTAGATGTGTGTAAGACCTCGGAGGAAAGGACCGCCGAGGCCAACAAATTCTACAACTGTGGCTTCAACGCCTGCATTGATGCGGTCCAGGAACTTTAATTACCTGGATCTCAACCTTGAGGCCCTTGCTTCCGAGGATGCAGAGGAGAGACCAGATGATGATGTCCCCCCCGAGCCTAGCTGTTGACCCTCAGCTCCCTCCAACCGATTAGCTTTTGATACTCCTTCCTCTTTTTCTAACTCTTTAAATAATAGTTTCTTGATGGATAATTTTTGTGGATAGTCTTTTAACCCTCGGGAGAGGGCATGATATAACGATCGATTTGTTGAATGATGATTATTTAATGTTGAGTTGTTGGTTGACGAGCCGACCCTTTAGCAGGTTGGTTCATCCAAGGGTTGTCCTCCCATACTTAGGAGACACCCCTTGGCTATCTTGTAGAATCTTGTGATGTTAAAATTGTAAGGACCAGCCCCTTAGGGGGTCAACCCCCCCCCCCCCAAAAAAAAAAAAAAAGGTGAGTGACAATCGCTTTTGTAGATCCTTTCATCAAGGGATCAGGTCGTCTGTGGGCTTTTTCCCTACATATGAGGGAATCCCTTGGTGAATTTTTGTGGTTTAACAAAATAATCCCTTCATTAAGAGACCAATCTATTGAGTTAGCCCCCGCTTGTGAGAGTTAACTTTTTTCATTTGTCAATAAGTTGTGCAAGTAGATTGTAGAAACAAAGAGATTTTGTGGAAAGCCTTAAGAAGCTAGCTGCTCGAAGCTGTACATTTATTGGAGGCCTTCGGGGGCCAATACATCAAGGGTAGTAGATTCTTAGGTGTTCAGCATTTCAAGGGTGGAGGAGCTGACGCCTTTTGAGGTCCTCCAAGTGGTAGGAGCCTGGCTTGGTCAATCTGACCACGCAGTAGAGCCCCTCCTAATAGGGCCCGAATGCCCCAGCCCCCGGCTCTTCAATGTTCTAGAAGACGCGGCGGAGGACCAAGTCACCTGGTCGGAATCGCTGAGTCTTGACCTTGGAGTTGTAGAATCATGCCACATTGTGATACCAAATAGCAACTCGAAATCTGAAGACATCTCTAGCTTCCTTGAGTAAGTCTAGATTAGCTGCAATCTGCTCGGCGTTCTGATCTTCCTGATAACTCTTGAATCGAGCTATAGGGAGTCCAATCTCGACTGGCATCATTGCTTCCAAATCATAGGACAGTGAAAATGGAGTTTTCTCAATAGACGACTGAGTTGTAATCCTATAGGCCCGGAGGAAGAATGAGAGCTCCTCGGCCCAGTTACCTTTCACTTTCTCTAACTTCGTTTTGAGATGGTATTTAATGACTTTATTTACTGCCTCCACTTGTCCATTAGATTGGGGGTGTCGAGGCAAGGAATACACGTTTGAAATGCCGAGCCCCCGACACATGCCTCAAAACTTATCGTTGTCGAACTTGTTGCTGTTATCGGAAATGATGTGCACGAAATTCCAAACCGATAAATGATATTCTTCCAAACAAAGTCAATCACCTTCTGCTTCGTGATTTTTGCGATAGCCTTGGCCTCATCCCACTTGGTAACGTAGTCAACTACAACAATAGCGAACTTTACCCGTCCTTTCCCAGTAGGCAGAGGTCCGATGACGTCAATTCCCTATTTTGTGAACGGTCATGGCCTGCTCATGGGGGTCATCTCTTTTGCAGGTTGCCTTAGCACGGTCACATATCGCTGATACTTATCACACCTCTAAACATAATTCTTCAAGTCCTCCCTGATGGTCGGCCAAAAATATCCTTAACGGAGTATCTTCAGAGCCAGGGCCCGACCACCGGAGCGGTTTTACACAAATGCCTTTATGAATCTCTTAAATAACATATTCTGCTTCATCAGGTCGAAGACACCTAAGGTAGGGCTGTGAATGCCACTTCTTGTACAAGATCTTGTCCAAGACTATATATCATGCAGCTCTAATCCTCAGACGTTTTGCCTCCAGCCTATCCGATGGGACCTCACCAGATGTGAGGTAATTGTGAATCAGATCCATCCAGCTGGGTGTGACTTCCACCGAGTTGACCATTTCCTAATCTGTTTGGTTAATGCTCGAATGTTATATGAACTTCACGGGGATGACCCGAGGAATCTTTTCCTCCGTAGCTGAGGCTAGCCTTGCGAGGGAGTCAGCCCAGGAATTCTCTATTCTCAGTATTTGTTTGATAGTGTAGTTCTAAAACTTTTTTATCAACTTTCTGGCCTCAGCTAGATAAGCCACCATCCTGGTCTCCTTAGACTCATATTCAGTGGAGATATGATTCACCACTAACTGAGAATCGCATTGCACCTCGAGGGACTGGACCCCCTGACTAGCCGTCAGTCTAAGTCCAGCCAACAGGGCCTCATACTCTACTTCATTATTAGAAGCTTTGAAGCCGAGTGTAATTGCGTACTGAATAGGTGTAGAGTCAAGCGTCACTAGGACAATCCCTACCCCAGTGCACTTGGCGTTGGATGACCCGTCCACGAGAGGATCCATCTCAGTTCTGACTCTGTATCTTGATTAGTTGGAGGAGCTGGCGAAGGAGCTGCTTCTACTTCGGCGCTTATCCCCTCTTCACTCGGAGCGATGAACTCTACAATGAAGTAGGCCACAACTTGGCCTTTAATCGCGGTCCTTGGTCGGAACTGGATATCAAACACCTCGAGTTCGATCGCCCACTTAGTTAGCTGACCTGATACCTCGAGCTTCTGAAGGACTTGCCTAAGGGGAGAGTCGATCAGGACAGTGATAGAATGTGCCTGGAAGTACGGTCGTAACCTCTAAGCCGAGATAATTAAGTAGAGTGCTAATTTCTCCAAAGTTGAGTACCTTATCTCGGCAGGCACCATTGCTTTGCTCACATAGTACACATGGTGCTATTTGCCCCCCACCTCCCTGATAGCGTGAAGCTGACGGCTGAGGCCGAGACTATCAGACGCAAGAACAAGGACTCGCCTTCTTCAGGCTTGAACAGTAGGGGTGGCGAGCCCAGATACTGCTTCAATTGATGGAAGGCTTGTTCACATTTCGATATCCACTCGGCCTTCTTATGACACTTCAACTGCTGAAAGAATGGGAGGCATTTGTCCGTGGCTCTAGAGATGAACTGTCCGAGCGCTACTACTTGTCCGGTGAGACACTTATCTCTTTAGTCGTCCATGGTGAGCTCATATTGAGGAGCGCATTGATATTGTCGGGGTTTACTTCAATGCCCCGTTGACTGACTTAAAACCCGAGGAATTTGCAGGAGCCGACTCCAAAGGCACACTTCACGAGATTCAACTTCATACAGTATTCTCGGAGGATAGAGGTCTCTATGAGATCCGCAAGGTGATTGGATGCCTTGATGCTCTTGATAAGCATGTCGTCAACATAAACCTCCATGGTGCGTCCTATCTACTTGGTGAACATCTAGTTCACCAATCTCTGATATGTGGCACCAACGTTCTTCAAGCTAAACGGCATAACTCGGTAATAGTAGAGCCCCTTATCGGTGACGAAGGTAGTCTTCTGCCTGTCTGGGGGGTCGTGCATCGCAATTTGGTTACACTTGGAATAGACATCTAGGAAGGAGAGTAGTTCATGTCCAGCTATACTATTTACCAACTAATTGATCTGAGGCAAAGAGAAACTATCCTTGGGATAAGCCTTATTCAGGTCCAAGTAGTCCACACAGACCCGCCACTTCTCTTTTTCTTTCTTGACAAGGACCATATTAGTAATCTAATATTGATAGTGTACCTCCTCAATGAAATCAACGTTAAGGAGTTTGGAGACCTCGTCAGCTATAATTGCATATGGCTCGGCGTCGAATGCTTTCATCTTCTACTTTACCAGCCTGTGATCTGGGTCCATATTTAGACCGTGGACCATGACATTGGGAGAAATTCCTGGCATATCCTCATGCGACCATGCGAAGATGTCTCTATGCTGTTATAGGAAGGCCAACATCTGAGATCGTTGCTCGAAATTCAATCACATGCCGAGCTAAACGGTTTTGCTCGGATCTGCTTCATTAAGCGGCACAGCCTCCAAGTCCTCCACAGATGAATCCTCTGTAGGACCCCTGAGATCGAGGACATTAATGGTGAGGGTCTACTTCACTGATCCTTTCCTCACTGCTATCGCATAGCATTTTCAAGCTTCGCACTAATCCCCTTGGAGATAGCCTATTTCGCCCTCAGCGGGAAACTTCATCATTAGATTATATGTGGACACGACTGCCCTCATTGCATTGAGGGAGGGTCTGTCAAAGATAACGTTGTGCACTGACGGCACGTTAACAATAAGAAAATCCACCAAAAGGGTGACTTGATGCTGTCCTTCTCCAGCGGTCACAGGGAGGGAGATAGCTCCCTCGAAGATCACTCTTTCTCCGGCAAAGCCGTGTAGAGGGGTCTTTATAGGTCTGAGGCACGACCTTGAAATCTTCATTCTTTTAAATGCCTCCGAGTAGATAACATTAGCCGAGCTCTCGGTATCAATCAGGATGTGGTAAACCTTTTAGTTGGCTATGGTCATTACCACCACTAGGGCATCGTCATGCAGATGCTGGATTCCTCACGCATCATCTTCCGTGAATGTTAGGATGTAAGAATTAACTCAAAACTCTTTTCTCGACCTCTCGGTCATGTGGATATAGTGCTCCAGATCAGACTTCCGAGAGCGGGCTTTACGAGCCCTATTTGAGTCCCCTCCATCGGATGAACCGCCAAAGATAGTACGAATTTTGACCGGTTCTTTTACAGTTTTTCTCGGATGCTCCTCTCTGAGCTGATTTCTCTTCCTTGATGTATTAGTACAAATGACCCTTATGGATGAGGGTCTCGATCTCATCCTTAAGATCCACACAATTACTCATATTATGACCATGATCACAATGAAACCGACAGTATTTTCTCTTGTCTTGACGCTTCGCGTCAGCTTTCATGCAAACGAGCTAATTCAAGATCTTTTTGACCCCTGATGTCCAGCAGTATCTGTTCTATAGATGTGTTAAGCGGAGTGTAGGAACGAAACTTACCTTCAGGCTTCCTGCTCGGCCGATGATCACGAGGAACATGGTAGTCCGATTTCTTGTTGGATGACTGAGGCTCTTCGTTCCTTAGCCTCTTCCCTTTAGTTGACGGCTCCACTACTTGGATATTTTTATGGGATTTGGAGAACTCCTCAGCATTAGTGCATTTCTAAGCTCTGCTTACGAGCTTAGCCAACATTTTCAGTGAGTTCTTCTTAATGGAGAAGGTAAACTTCCCTTCTTTCAATCCGACGAACATGGCAGAGAGTGTCATTTTATCATCATAATCCTCCACCTGTAATGCTTCCTCGTTGAAGTGGGAGATGAAGTCCTTCAATGACTCTTTAGGCCCTTGTTTGATGGTGAACAAATGAGTAGTCGACTTCCGATTCTTCTTACCACTGATGAACTGGGTAAGGAACAATCTATTGAGCTCTGCAAAGGAGCTAACCGAATTAGGCTTGAGTTGCCTGTACCAACTCCAAGTTGATCCAATGAGGGTGATCGAGAAACTCCTACATATCATTGCGTCCCTGGCCGTCTGGATCTGCATCTATAAGCAATAGGCCTCTATGTGCACAGACGAGTCTCCGGACTCGAAATACTGGATGATAGGAGGTATCCGGAACCTCTGCGGCATCACCTTGCTCATGATTACCAAGGTGAAGGGAGGTTCGGTATCTTACATCGTTGCCTGAACAGCAGCAGGGACAGATGAAGGCTACTGATTCTGTTGTAACGTTTGAATCCGATTGCTGAGTTCCGTGAATCATGTCTCCCACGGGCCTCTGTTTTCGGATACTGCCTCCCGCGGAGCCTCTACCTCAAGGGCCCTCCCCCCTCCTGCTCTCCAGCTCGTGATGGAGGTCCATCGATGCCAGGGTCGAGGTGACCGAGGCATTCGTTGGAGCCCGAGTCGTTGGGTTCTGAGCCGAAACTGGCTTTTGGATCGGAGAGGGGTTTTGGATTGAAGCTGGAACTCGAGCAGATTGATGTTATGACCCCTCAAGTCTCACACTCCGCGGTGCGGACTCGACTTCCACCACTGGTCTGAGTGTTTCCTGGACGGGATATGACTGCTGCTCTTGTCGTTGCTTCATCTGATTAATTTCATAGCATGAGGCTTGGATCTCATTTTGCATGGCTCGATACTTTCTCCCCCGGTTACGAGAGCGTTGGGATGGTCCTGGAGCCAACTCGGCCTAAAGTAATGAGGAAGACCGAGTCTAATCGTTCAGCTCTAGCTCCACAACTACGGACTTCTTCTTTCCTCATGTCATTGCACTAGAAAATAGAAAACTAACTTTTTGTATTAATTTTCCACAAACGGCGCCAAAAATATTGCAGTCAAAATCTGGACCACCCTCCACTTAGTGTTTCGGACCACTGTTGAACCCTGATCCTGCACAAAAGCGGTGAGCAAAGGAGACCCTGGCTTAAACAGGGGACCCTCTGATGCCTAAGTCAGGTCAAGAGAATCTGGGTCTAAGTCGAAATGTAGAGAGGGAGCAAGATATTGCATACCTGTCTCCTCCTCGAAAGATGTTATTTATACCCTCTCGCTTAGAATGGGCATGTCCACATAAGTAGGCGCATCTTGGGCCATTTACCACATCTCATGGGTAGTTCGGCCACCCAGTCGCTCAGTGGTCATGCGAACGCGGGCGGTTGAGTAATCGTCAATAATCGTGTGGTAATGGGACACCTCATGATTCTCATATTAGCAGACTTCGTTCTGAATTCCGAGCTGGCCACCTCGGCCTCGGATTACCCTCAGTACTAAGCCAACTGCCTTGGCCTCGAATTACTCTCGGCTCAGAGCTGACCGCCTCAGCCCCAGATCAATTTAAGTTCTAAGCCGACCGTCTCGGCCTCGGATCACTCCAAGCTTCGAGTTGGTCGTCCAAGCCTCAGGCCTCAGAGCGAAGGCATGGCGAAGGCATAACGAATGTCAGGTTGGAAGTCCGATCTCTCCCTATTCATATAACTCCGAGCTTAGTCTTGCACCTTAAGTTGGCTCGGAATAGCCTCGGGCCTCGGAGTACAGATGTTTCTGATCTTCCCATAACAGTAACTAAAGTAATATACAGGAAATCATAAGAGAAATCTCCAATTTATTCTTGTATTTTCTGAGTTATTATGGTATCAGGGCAGTTCATTTAATCCGTCAATTCTTTCCCGCCTACTATCACGGCCCTCTCTATCAAGGAACTCTCCATCGAAATCAGTTTCGCCACTAGCTACATTGCGATTCGAGACCCGCCATCACCTATTGTTGTGGCCCCAGTCTCAAGCACAACCCACATCGCTGCCCTGTTCAGACATCCCTACTCAACCTCATCACCGCACATCACCACTGCAAAACTTCATCAAACCCCTCCATCTCTAGCAAACCGCAGTCCCATTGCTTCACAAATTGCAACTGCACAACCCTCTTACCATCCAAACTAGAACGCATCTACAAATCACCTGCAGCCCCATTATTATCCAAACTGGAACCCATCTACAAATGGTTGTCCTGTTCCCGACATCAACTGTTACGGCCGCACCTCCATTAAATTTGGTGTCACTAGCGTCTCATGTCAAAACCCCATTCTCTGTTCCCAACTCTCTTCTTGTCATTCATATTACTCATATTGCTTTTAATCCTATATTTCATGAATGGATAAAACACATGAAGGTGGATTGTCACTTTATTCGAGAAAAGTTTCAATTTGAGATAATTTTACTTCCACACATGGCCTATTAGGATTAAATTGTAGATATTCTCATAAAGACCCTAACGATTACTCGTCACTCATTTTTAGTCCGCAAATTGTTATTGGTTGTGGGTGGGGGGTGTGTTTGGATGGAAGTAAAATGCATGTATATGAAATACTATCTACAAGAGAGGATTTAAAAGTAAACGGGGTGAAATGACCTTTTAAGCTCTCTTAAAGATCAATCGTGCAAGTAAATAAAAGTGATATTACGCATATGTCCATCATACACGTGGCATACTAATGATATTCCTAAATAATTCTATTACTGGCTACATCACTAAAATCACACCAATAGAATGATCCAAACCATCCAAAGTTGTCCATTTAAATGGATAATTAAAAAGTGTTGGCAAGTTACTTGTTTATGATCCTTACATTGTGAACCACCCGAGGCTTAAAATTTTCTCATTTTGGCTAAAGTATATATTTCAATGAGCTTATTACAATCATTTTGTTAAATATTGCATATGTTGATGTAAAAATCTAGTCCACTTTAATCGAGTTGCTGAACTTCCGAGCACCTGCACAATGGGAGGAAGGCAATGGAGACCCTGGCTAGAACAGGGGACCCTCCAATGCCAAAGTCAAGCTGAAAATCTGGGTCTAATGGTGTAGAGTGGTTTTGGGCGAGAGATTTTACGTACATGTTCCTGTAGGTGGGTCCTCTTATTTATAGCGTTCATAAGACAGGGTGGTCCGTCATCTTAGGCACAAACTCAGCCATTAGGCGAGACGTGAGTGAGCGGTGATGTTGTCTGTTACCTTAGAACCGTGCATTGAGTAGTTATCTTTGTCGTGCGCTATTGGGAGGGAATCGTGCAGCTTATCTGGTCGAGCCCATTTGAGTTGAGCTCTATCGAACGGCTGAGGACAACTTTCGTGCAGCTTATCTGGTCGAGCCCATTTGAGTTGAGCTCTATCGAACGACTGAGGATAACTTGGACTGGGCTTAATGGAGCTCAGCTTTGTTGTTCAGTTGAAGATGAGCCAAGCTGATTCTGTCACAACTAATTCAGCTCGAATTATGGCTCGGACCTAACTCTTCATTAGTTGTTTTCAATGGTTGTTCGATCACACTAGGTTATCTAGATATCGGTAAGTGCGAGTGGCTAGACACTTGAGAACTCATCCCGCTGAGGATTACGTTTGTAAGTTTCATGCCAATCCTCTTAGGTAAAGTGTTTTGGGAACAAACGTTCATTGAGCCGAGCCGACCTTAAAGGTTATCGAGTCGAGCCATTCTTGAATGAGGCCAAGCTGTCCTTGAAGGTGGTCGGATTATATCTTCCTACAACATACATACACTAATTTGATATGTTAAAATTGATTTGGGATATCACATATGTTGTTGTGAATATATTGAAAAATTCCAAAGCATTTAAATTCCTTCCATTTACTCTCATCCAAATAGAAAATTCAGCTTTCAAATGCATTTCACAATCTCTCTCTCTCTCTCTCTCTCTCTCTCTCTCTCTCTCTCTCCAGTCGAGACATCTAAGCCATATACCATCTCTCCCACTACTACGGTCACACCATTCCAGTTGTGAAGAAGACAGAGAGAAGAAAAAGAGGACGAAGAGTTTTCTGTTTCTTTGATTTTTGCTAATATTCATGGATTTTTCCCCTGTTAATATGGATCATTGATCTGTTGGTCCACACAATGTCATACGACCCTATAAATCCCCACCACGTTGTACAACCCTATTAAATTTATAGGAAGCATGGCCCATAACAAGCGATTCATCACTAATCTAGTAGGGTCCACTAGAGGCGATAGGGCACAACAGATCTGAGTGATGGATCCCATCAAATCCATCATTTTCAATGGTCACCCAATTTGGAAATTTTGATTTATGGGCCCTACCTCTTTGATCCTTGCCATTGATATTTCAGATTGGGATATTTCAGCCCTCCATTATTTAATCCTTTTCATTTTTGAATACTAACCACTTGACAATTATTTCATTCTTAAAGACTTTCAAGCCATCCACCATCAATGATGAGTCCCCTTGGCATGAATGAAATGGGTAGTCGAAACATGACTCAATTGAATGGTTAGGATTACTTGATTTGTGTGATTTAGAGATATGCTCTGTCTCAAGCATGCCCAATTTCAATGGTGGACAGCCTGTTGGGGATTTTAACCTGCGGAATCACACAGATCTAGATCTAGGATAACAATCCAATGACACCAAGCACACAAGAGAACACCCAAATTTAACGTGGAAAACTCTTTTGGGAAAAAATCACAGCACAAAGTGACAGATCTTCACTATGAAAATAGAAATTACAAAGAGAGGACTTACCTGATTCGAACAACCTCAAATCTCACCCTTGCTACACCCCTTAATTTTCCTGAAATCCCTTTAGAAAACTTTCTCATACCTTAAAAAAATCCTAGGAATACCTATTTATAGTTTAGGTAACTTTCCTTTCGTATCCCAGTTGCGAAAGGACTCAAATCTGTAGTTTCGCGTAAAATCACGGAACAAACTGCGTAACCTACGACTAGTCCTAGAAATTTCAGGACTGGTCTTAGCCTCCTTCGACTGGTCGAAGCTCACCTACGACTGGTCGAAGACCGCAGAGAAAAATAGTAAAAACTTACTGAACTTTGAGTTGTGCCAAGGCTTGAACTTATGACCGATTGAGCACCTCCCACGACCAGTCGAAGCTGTCCCATGACCGATCGAACGACCTCAAAAACTTCAGATTTAAGAATTTTTTTAACAATCTCCATCAAGTCTTCAATCTTCAACCGTGTAGCTCCTTGACCTCTTCTCTTATCTCTGCATCACATCATAGCTTCTCATGCACACTTCGTCCTTCTTTTTCGCCGTCGCCAAGCCTAGAGAAGTTACACATAACTTAAACTTCTCTGTAGGAACGACTGGGTGAGCATGTCTGTCGGATCAAAATCCACGTGGTCAACCACCTTTGCTCCTGTCTTCTCAAAAAGAAAAACGTAATCTTCTTACCATCTCACCGTTACCCAATATTGCTTGCCAGGGTACTTGCTCACAACACTGATAGCCTGTGAAATAACCTGTCTAAACCAGACCATGGCATACACTGCCTAGCGCATTCGAATAAGGCTCATAAAATATCCTGCTTTTCCTCATCTGTTTTGTGACATGTCCTGAGCAAAACTTGAGGAGAGACACATAGGGAACGCTCTTCAGCTTTACCTGGCCCATCACATCCTGGATCAATACCTACATACAAGGTATTTCTCCTGTGATTACCAAAGCCTACTCCTCCTTCAATCTCAATACCGAGAACTATCTTTGCAATCCCCCGATCCTTTATCCTGAATGTTTCAATTGACCGAGTCTTCAGCACATTGATTTCAGACATGTCACAATTGGCGATCCACATGTCATCGACATACAATACCTGACCCACCATGAAGAAATCAAACCACTGCCTAGGCGACAGGCTGAACAACGACCTCCTGCAAAGTCTTTTCTCAGCCCCTTTTACTTCGAACCGCCCTGGTTGCTTCATGTAGATCTGCTCTTCACTTTCCCTTGCAGAAGTGCAGACTCTACATCCTTCCTTCCAGCTCAAGATCACATTGGTCAACCAGCGCCAATCACTGATCTAATAAACACCTGTTATATCGTCGGCGCGAATATCTCTGAGAAGCCGATCCCTTCTCCCTGAGCATAACTCATCGCCACCAACCTTGCTCTGTATTTATGCCGTATCTTCCTTAAGATCCACCTGCATCCAACCGCTTTTCGGCCCACTGAAAGCTCCACCCGCTCCCATATGTCAGTCTGGTACAACGAATCCATCACATCGCTCATAGTCACCTTTCATTTCTCAGCACCAGGCTCACCTAGATTCATCTAAATAGAAGATGAATACTCTTACGATATTATAGTCGTCCATATACCTCGCCGATATCCTGCGATCATGCCGTGTGATTCTTCTCACAGGTGGCTGCTCCACCTGCTCTGTATCCCTGTCCGCGTGTCTCAACCTTCCTACCTTACCCGCTCATGTGGCCATGCCCGACATGCCACACACGTGCAGAGGTGGAATCCACTACATCCACCGTAGCTTCACCTTTTGAAGTGCTCCCGATCAACTTGTACAAGTTACCGAGTCGTTGCGCTTTCATAATTACCCATGCCCCCTTGGATACTTTAAGAGCACCATCAATACCTGTGTACTTGCATCCTTTTACCTCAAGCAAATCAAGAGAAATCAGATTCCGCTTTAAATCAGGAACGTACCTCACATCTGTCAAGATACGCTCCACCCCATCAAACATCTTAATACGCACAGAACCAACAGCCACAACATTATAGGCAATGTCATTACGCATAAATACTTGTCCACCATCGCACTCCCTGTAGCTGGTGAACCAACTCTAATGAGGAGTCATGTGAAAAGATGCCCCTGTATCTAGCATCCACTCGTCCTTATGATCATCGTATGACCGTCTGAGCGAAGACACAGATAAAATATCACCATCACTTCCATCTGACGTGGCAACGTTAGCCTCCCTGCATGAAGCCTCAGAATCTTTCCTCTTTAATTTAGAATTTTCACAATTTCTCTTCACATGTCCTTCCCATAATTCCAGCACTTTACCTTTCCTTTGCCTTTGCCCCTGGATTTGGATCTAGAACCAGAAGAACCTGTACCTTGTCCAGAATTTTTACCTACTGTAAACAGTGCATCAGAAGATGTCCCCATGTCGTTGTTTAGTTGTCTCATAGCCTTCCCTTGAAGGGATGAGATAACGGTGTCGACACTCAGGGTTTTATTCATGCTGCATATAGTGTCCTTGAATGACTCATAAGACGCCGGAAGAGAATTCAACAACATATATGCTTGTTCTTCATCTTTCATTACTTCCTCCATATCCAGCAATTTGCAAACTAATTTATAAAAGTTGCTGATGTGAGCCTTCAGATCTCCACCTTCTGTCATCTTGAAGTTATACCACTGCCGCTTCAAGTGTGGGCGATTTTTCGAGGATTTCTTCGCATAGACATCCTCTAACTTCGCCCACAAACCAGCCGTAATTTTCTCCCTCATGACGTTATAGAGAACCTCATTCATGAGACATAAATGGATCGATGATAATGCCTTCTTATTAAGAGTATTCCATTCATTATCTTTCATGGTAGACTTCCGCTCCTCAAGAGCACCATTCTCGCCTTGCTTGGTTAACAGGCTAATCATCTTAACCTTCCATAACTCAAAATTATTTTTTTCTAAGTACTTCTCAATCTCATACTTGTTGCTTGCCATTATTACTAATCCCAGAGATTCAGATTTGTGCCCCAACGATCGCTCTGATACCAGTTGTTGGGGATTTTGACCTACGGAATCACACAGATCTAGATCTAGGATAGCAATCCAATGACACCAAGTACACAAGAGAACACAGAGAACACTCAAATTTAACGTGAAAAACTCTTTCAAGAAAAAATCACGGCTCAAAGCGACAGATCTCCACTATGAAAACAGAAATTACAAAGAGAAAGGACTTACCCAATTCGAACAACCTCGAATCTCACCCTTGCTACACCCCTTAATTTCCCTGTAACCCCTTTAGAAAACTTTTCCATACCTTAGAAAAATCCTAGGAACACCTATTTATAGTTTAAGTAACTTCCCTTTCGCATCCTAGTTGCAAAAGGACTTAAATCCGCAGTTTCGCGCAAAATTACGGAACAAACTGTGTAACCTATGACTAGTCCTGAAAATTTCAGGACTAATCTTAGCCTCCTTCGACTGGTCGAAGCTCACATATGACTGGTTGAAGACTGCGGAAAAAAATAGTAAAAACTTGCTGGACTTTGAGTCGTGTCATGGCTCGAACCTACGACCAGTCAAGCGCCTCTTACGACCAGTCGAAACTGTCCCACGACCAATCAAACAACCTCAAAAACTTTAGATTTAAGACTTTTCTCAACACAGCGATTCATGAATGCCACATAAGAGGGTGAATATAATACATGTATAAAAGGGTAAGAACCTCCGAATAAAATTCATTTATATCTCAAAGGGTAATAACAAAACGGCTTCTCACCAGTCCAACATGGGCTGTTTCTTACGAGGGGGCTCCGTGATAAAATTATAAATGGACTTCTTTTAAGTCCTAGTTCTTTTTGTTGGGGCACTTTAGGTAATTGTCCTTTCTTTTTGTCGCTTTTAGCTCATTGATATGTGTGGTAGTTGGACAATTTTTATAGCCGTCCGATCTTGATCAAACTATAAGCTGTGGGGACCGGATGCTTTTGAGTGAAGAAAGATAGCCGTAAAGGAGAAGAGGTATCTTGGGTGTAGCATTCAAGTCCAAAAGTTGGAAATTCTGTCGTTGGCAATGAATTGAGGGCGTGTTTGGGCGGTGGGATTGGCAGGGATTAGGTGGGATGAGATTTAAAAAACATAATTATTATCCATGGCGGGACTGTCCCGTTGTCATGGGATAAGATTAATTTCATGCTTTGTTGCTAATACAGTGGTACATTAAATGGATACACCCACCATCATTTGAAATTACTGAGAATAACACACGGTTATATCTAAACCGTTCATTTGTCTTGTAACCTCATTTCATGGCATGGGCCTAAAAATGAGGCAAATCCAAAACTTATGTCCTTGCAGCTTCTTACACTACAAAAATCAAATCTGTCCTGTTTTTCTGATGATACGGAGTGTGGGGACCACTTCCCATACGCAGATATTATCCAGCACTCCTTTTTCAAGAATGGCCCACTCTAGCCCAACCACGGAACTCTGTTGAACTCTGTTGAGGCCGTGTTGCATGCCATCAGCCAGTCATGCTTTGGTGCCAAACTGCAGTAGACATGCTAGTACAGTGATTTAATCTGGACTGTCCATGTGGTGGACCCTACAGTGGATGAGATGCAGTCCTGGCTTTTGCTTGTGGTACTTCTAAATGGAGAGTGAAAAAAAAAAAAAAAAAAACTGAACGCTTGTCAATGGTAGAGATTTAGAAGGGAAAACTCTCTTAATCAGATTCTAGAATCATTTAATCAGAATGGCTTCCCTACCACGATCAAACAGAAGTACTGGCCCACCATTTGGACTGTCATAAATCACGGTACATGCACACATGCGCCGTTAATTGGTTAGTAACCAACGAAATGGAAAGCTCCTCTGTATGTAATTATAAGTAAAACATTTTTGCATATTTCATTGAACATCTTTGCCATTTCAACACAAGTCCATTGCAACACATTATTGCAGTACCCCACTCCACACTCATACCTGCTCTGCTTATCTACGCACAATCCCACCCACATTCTAAAATGCTTTGTGAAACCTTTGCCAACATGCATGCATACATACATCCACACGGTGCATACTTATATGTGCAGGAACAGATGGATCAATTGTCGCTTGAACTAGATCATGAAGAAGCAGCTGCGGCGCAGACCGGGAGGTCTTTCTCAAGATTGGGTGGCACCCGGAGAATGGGATTACTCTCGAAGAAATTGACAGGTTTCAGATCAAAGCTCGACGAGACAGTGGGCATGATGGGGTAGTCTTCTTGGCAAGGGATGTGATGGAATCCCAATGTGTACCATACAACAATGTCCTTGTTTTCGATTGGTCGGTTCCTGCAATTCAATCCAATATACACTTAGTAACACATGAAACAGAGAAGAGATTATGTGGGGGTTATTTTTTTATGCCACCCAAACACGCGAATAAATTCAACCATTGAAAATTGAATGAATGGTTGATTTGTGGGTACTTCAAAAAAAGAACTAGGGCTGCATTTGGTTGCACAAGTAAATTAAGTTGCAAACATTCAATTTAATTAAGAGGTCTAAGGAGACTTCCCAGTACAGGTAATGTGGGGGAAGAATCCTCAAATTGCAAATACATTTCTTTCAGGTCAATCTTGAAGGGAATGCAACTGTAATTTGAAGACCTTACACTAAATAAAATTCTAGTCTTTTTTTTAGTCCTCAGCCACTCTGGCAGACTCATTTGTTCCCGAATCGGAGTTGTGACTCAGCTGAGTTGTACCAAGTCACCTTCTATTCTCAATACCGACTGCTGGTGGTGCCAAACCAGACTGGACTTTACCGATTGAATTCGAGCCAACTTGGATGAGTCGCATCTAACTCGGACAATTTGCCAACCATGCTAATAATACGGGGGAAGTAACCATCTGTTATTTGTGCATCACGAAACTTAAAAATGCAATTCAACTCAACACTCATCCAAACGCACCCTAATTCTTCAAATGTAATAAATTAAAATCATAATTACCTTTCAGACCAAACAGCCAAAGTGTCTTCCCCTTTGCTCTGATATACAAAAAGTCCGCCGGCCCATTCCTCGCTCCGGTTATATGGAGTTACCCATATCTAATGAAGAGAGAGAGAGAGAGAGAGAGAGAGAGAGAGAGAGAGAGAGAGAGAGAGAGAGAGAGAGAGAGAGTATTATTTAGTTAAAGAAAGAAAGGGTAATTTCAACAAGTGTAACTGAATCAGATGGTGAGTATTTAAGGTCACCTGATTGTTTGTGAATGCGCCTCTCAACTGCGGAGGATCTTGAGGATCAAGTAAGGATGCGGCCGTGCCGGCTGAAACTACTTTATACCCGACCGGGTTCCCGACTCGGGTTCTTTTGGACGGGTTGATCACATGAAATTCGGTCGGTTCGGAGAGCTTGAGCTTGATCTGCGCATCCTTCTCTGTCTTGGCGACGTTCCTCTTAGCTTTCAAGTAGCTTCTCCTGGGCGATTCTTCGGGAGATGTGTCCTGCCTCTCAAGATTGACCTTGACGAACGAGTTATCCGAGCCGTCGATGTCCATGTCCAGGTAGAATGTGATGTAGTGGTCATGGATGACGCCGATCACGTTCTCGGACAAGATGGTGCCGTACATCTCCTCATGGTCAGGTACCTGATTGAGGTTCTCATACGGGGTTCCTTTCACCATTAGAATTCCACTCAGCCCAACCTGTTATCACCCACGACTTTCAGTCATCTCCACATGTGCCAACGATGCACGTGTTAGACCAGGCCCTTCATCAGATCAGATAGATCCACTCATCAGGCGGGCAGCATGTGTATGACCAACTGCCTGTATTGAAAAGTACGCTTGCAGCTCGCCTGATGGAAGAGCCATCTGAATTTTCGGGCCAGGACATGTTGAATGGTCCGGATCTTGCACATACATGATGTGCGTGCATCTTTCATCAAACTCGTTCATCATCTGTGACGCAACAGGACGAAGGAAAGATACAAAAAATCGGCCCAATCGAAAATCTAGACAGGCCACAACGAATGAACTCAGATGTTTTAGCTGCAATTTTACATTTTTTTCCCCATTGGTATGGCTATTATGAGTTATTTATCGTGCACATCTTTCGTATGCACCATGAACATAAAGGCTGTCACCTGATGGACGGTATGGATTTCACGTATACACCATGGTGGGCCCAAAGATATTGAATGCCTCACGCGTAAGGTAAAACAGGGGCTACAGAGGATTCCGGTCTGATACTCTTTAAAAAATCGGAGTTCAATGATTTCAAACTTTTGAGGCGGTCTATGTCATTCGCCATCTGAAGAACATTTCTACCTTCAATAATGCCAAGGCTATCACGACAATTATAATGTCACAGAAGATATGATCGACAAACCACCGTTCTTTCCTCAAAAAATTTCGAGGTGGTGGCCTACAAGGTTGTCCCCAACAAGATGATAGTATCACCCAGAGATACTTTTGGTAATGGATGGTGGATGATCGACTGTATACAGTACTGGTGTTAGTGTATCATTAGTAAACACTAATATTGCAGCACACAAGGATGGTGAATCCGATCCATCCATAGTGGAGCCAAAGCTGTTGTCCGTCCGGATTGGCGTCCGTACATATCGTGTATGCCATTGATAAGTTGTCAGCCGCGATTTCATACTTTGACCTTTCTTACAATGCAAAAACGCACAAATTTGGCAGTCTACCCAAGGGCCGGCTTTTCGGCCGGGCTTGGAACTGTTAATTAGTCCCGTGGGCAATGATCAAACCTATCTTGTAAGGCCCAGTCAATTTTTGGGACATATCAGGCTTAGGCTTAGATTGCTCGGCTGACTTTAATGGCATGTTTGGATACCACCAAATAAGTAACTTATCTTAAACAACTGAAGATCCAAACGGGCCCCAAGTGTAACATGGAACCCTAATGCATACTAGGCCTGGGACCAACTAAAATATTTTGGGTTTGGCAAAGGCTAGCTCAATCTAGTGCCGACTGCCGCGCTTAGGCCTTGGCTAAGCTCATAGCGTTGACCCGGCTGGAGCAGCCAAAACCCAGCCCGTTGTCAGTCCATTAACCTCACACCAAACATCTTTTGCTAAGCCCACACAACATGTGTTCAGCGTACCATTCATGAGCAAATATTTAGCAGTAAGACAGAAAGGTGCAATATCCACGCCATCCACTAAGTAGGTCTGGCCGTGTAAATTCTCACATAAGAATAATGCTATTATTTCACTCTCAGTAAAGTGGACTACAATACTAGGAGTCGTTTGGATGCTAATAAAAAAATTTAGCAATAAAAGGCTTATAGGTAAAAATATTATAGAAATTATTTAAATATTTATAATTGTTTGTAAATCTTTAATAGTGGAATTGCTGGGTTCATAATATTATGGTATGCAGTCCACCTTGGAGGACAATATTCGTCTTCCCATGTTTACACCGGGTACGTGGTATACTTGTATGCTGATCCAAACCGTTCGTTCATCGTAAGGCTCCAAATCAACCACAGAACCAACATCACAGTGACTTTGGACAATCCTAACCGTGTAAAAAAAATGTCATGAAAAAATCCCTGACACACTGAATTTATTGAATACGTACACCAATTTTCAAATGCATAGGATTATGCCAATCACAGTAAGTCTGGTCTCGTCCAATGATCCATCCATGGTTGTCATGATGAACGAACGGTTTAGATCATCAAACGCACACTACCACTGCATAGTAGAAAGTGGCGGGAGGTGCACTGTCCATATATACGCATTTCTATGGAAAGAATACGTCAGCCAACACCCACCTCTAACTCACTGTCCATTCACTTCGCACGAATCCAATGAGATTCCAGGAGATTCTCTCTTTTGTTTTAAAAAAGAATTTAAAAGAGAGAGAATCCAGGAGATCATCATCGTCAAATGAAAGGACGGTGGAGAGGCCCGGGGCGACAACGACAAATCAAGAAAGATGCGTTTTAAGTGGAATCGACTCAAACCTTGATGCGTACAAGACCATCTGTCTGAAATTCCCAATCAACGATGTAATCGTAGTTCGCCACGGATGCTGCCATCCGAACAACTAGCGTGACTTTTGGTCGCACCTCACGAATCTGCCAAACACACCAGAGATAATAACGACACTCAATTGCCACGTCAGCTTACTTGCGCCCACAGTATTCCAGACCACTCAACCAAAGCCTCATGGGCTGATTCATCCACCGCATATACGGCACATATATACCACCAATCTGAACCGTTAAATTTGTGGGTCCATGTTGCAGACCCATCCTGTACCCACAATTTTAAGATCGTCTGATTGGTTTCGACTAAGGGGCTACACTCCATCTAAAAAGTGGGGCCCGCAATTGTTGTAGGGATGAATCAACACCACTTAAGCAGTGCACAAAAATCTCCAATTTTCTAAGGATTATAGGAGTAAATATCATAATCTCTACTTACATCCATCCCTGTGATCGGGCTCTCGGCGTGCCGCCATCCAATCTCGCCAGCATACCGCTCGAAGACGCAGATCATGTTCGACCGAACATACGGCTTACCATCTGCGGCCGCGAACACCCCGTCCATGTAGTGGGAGTAGCGTGGGCAATCGTTAAGCGGGTCCAACGGCATTGCTTGCAGCCCGAATCCGTACTCGCCGGCATCCATGTACGTCTTGAAGTACCATGCATCTGTGGGGTCCATGTACGGCACGAAGAGTTCCGTCGAGAACCCTTTGTACATGACGTTTCTAAGATCGCCGGTCTCGGAATCTCGGACGTTGGCCTGAGAGATGATGACGCCCGCCCGGGGATCGGGCTTGAGATGGAACTGCCAGTTGGCCCACTTCACGGTGTGGCCATCTTCGATCGTGAAGCTGGGACCCTTTGGCTGCTCCATGGAGATGGGATTCAACGGTTTCATCCAGAGCCGCTTGTTCTGGACGGCCGCGTATCGGTAATCGGTGTTTTCAGACTTCGGGATCGGGATATCACGGCCCCGATCGGTTATCTCCACCACTTCCTTAGTGTCCATGTCGATGACCACTGTCAATCCCTCTATGGGTCTCATGTAGAAATTCGCAGTTCCTTCTGTCGAATAGCACTGAACCTTGATCAATCTCCGGCCGTCTTCCTTCTTCCCGAACCAGCCCAGCGAGATCGGCAGGCAGGCGAGGTCCGCCAGAGCGACGCCCCGGTCCTGCACCGTTCGATTGAAGGCAGGATCCGACAGCGGAGCAAACGTGGCCATGGTCATGTCCTCGATGGTCATGGTCGGGTACCCGGACGCCGAGCTGATCTCATCATCGGTGACCGTGCCCGACTCGAGATCGACGGTGAGGATGTGGGATCGTCCACCGAGGATAGCGACGACGGAGGCCCTCCGAGGGGGGAGCGGATTGCCTTTCTTCCAGCGTAGGACGACGGCCTTATCGGGCTCTTGGAGGACGAGGGAATGGATGGTGAAGGGAGAGGAGGTGAAGGGTGCGTAGGTTAAGAGGACGGAGCGAACCTTGTTGATTTCTTGGATGGTGAGGGGGTCGAGAGGGTGGTGCGGGGTTTCCGATATGTGGGATTGCGATTTGGGGCGTTGGGTGTTTGGGAGGAGATTGGGATTTGAATGGATTCGATTCTTGGAGGTGCACCATGGAGAGAAGCTGTTGCAGTCAAGCAGCTCGACCTTTTCGGAAGGGGTGTATGGGAGGTGGAACCAAGAGCGAGTGAAGAGAAGAACGAGAAGGCCGCTCAGTACAACGATGAGGAAGCGAAGTAGGGAAGTTGTTTCCATCACTCCTCTCACTGAAATAAGTTAGTGTGACGGACGGTAGAGGCAGGGGTCGTCTTCATATAGGCGCGGAAAAGAGATAAAAAGCTTTGATACTCTAAAAAGTGCGATTGATGATACGCGGGTAATGAAAATTTGTGGACATGGCATTCATTAAGTTGAATTAAAATTTCCTAATTACGTTTTCAGATTAGATGAATCATTATGAGAAAATTTCTCTTTTTAATTATCTGACTGTCAGTTTCGTGAACACGTTGTTGGACACTTCAAAATGATAAAGAGTGTTCACACAAACTGATTTTGCGACTGACTCGGAAAGAGTCTATGGCACAATTTTTAATTTGAGGTAATTACGTCACCTGCACGATTTCTTTAGTGCCTGCTTTTCAAACGTCATAAGGTGCCTGAGAATCATCCATCTCTGTTGAGAAAACAAAATGTCGCGCGACTTGGATTAGCCACTGACAGAGTAGCTAGACTCACCATCAAGGGACGCCACTAAGTTCGGTGGGTCCTACGATGATGCCTGTTTTGTATCTACATGGCACATTCATTTGGACAGACCATTTTATGGTATCAACCAGAGAATAAGTCTGATCTAAAGCTCAAGTGGACCCCACCACAGAAAACAGTGGAGAGAGTGACGTCTACTGTTAAAAACTTCAAAGGGCCACAAAAATTTTCGATTAAGCCAACAGTTGTGTTTTACTTTCTTTAATATATGTGTTAACTTATGAACAGATTGGATTTCAAATAAACAACATAGCCGACCTTAGGAAGGTTTCAACGAGTGTGCATCACTCTCTCTCTCTACACTTTTCTCTGGTGGGGCCCATTAAAGCTTTGGATCTGCCTCATTCTTCGGATTTGGCTTATGATGATCTCTCCAGATTGAAGGACGGCGTCAATACATCACATTCATCATGGTGGGACTCAAGGAACTTGGTTGACTTCAGTAGGAGTATCCTACTCAACCTGTCGGGAGCTAATCCACTATTTGAAGAGGATATTCGCGGGACCCGTGCGAATATATGGATGTGGGCCACTCATCATGTGGGCTCCTTGTGTACTTGGACAATGAATGTATATGGCTGGTTGAGGCTCTTCAATCTAAATGCCTATTTTTCTGATGGGAAGCGGATTGCGTGGTGGGACGTTACCAAGTTTTTTTTTCTTTAACTTTTTCTTTTTCTTATTAGCATGTTAGTAGACCCAATCGTCAATTCACACTTCCCTGTTAGCTGGGGGATCAATAACAAGACATCATAGTTGAAACCATGTCACTATGTTCCTTGGCCTCCACCATGATCTACGCATTATATCCAAACCATCCATACATTTAGTGATATCATTTTAGGCTATGAGACCAAAATTAAGTTCGATCCAAACCTCTAAGTTACCACACCAAAGAAAGGAAACAATAATTCTCACCGTTGAAAATTTCTTGGGGCCTACATAAGTTTTAGATCAAACCGATATTTGGTTTTTCCCTTCATCCGGGTCACGATGGTTCTATGACCTTATGAACAGGTTAGATACCAAATAAACATCATGGTGGCCCCTTGGAAGGTTTGAAGGGTGGGCAGCACTGTCCCATTCTTTTCTATGGTGTGGTCCACCTGATCCTTGGATCTACTCAGCTTTGGTTCAAAACCCTAAAATTATCTTCGAAAATGGATGGACGGTTTGGATATAACACATGCATCATGTTGATGGTGGGACGAGAGAAATTGGTGACGTCAACACACCACCAGGGTCGGTGGTGTGCAGCACACCACAAAATCCGTTTCCTTTTCGGATATTTCTTTTGGCTGACATCATGAGTGGGCCAACGTCATCTTTGCACCACATTTTTGTAGTGGTCCCCGGGCTGCTAAATGTACTGGGGTCGCCTCTCCCCTCTCTCCGCGCAATTTGGCACTTCTCCGTAGACAAATGTACTGGGATCGCCTCTTCAGTCTTTCTTCGCACCTCCTTGGCACTTCGTAGAAAAAGACGCGGTTGTCGTGCTGACCTATCACCACTGTCAGGACTCTGTGGGGCCTACGGTGATGAACGTGTTTTATCCAAGCCGTTTATCTATTTTTTAAATTCATTTTAGTGCGTGAGCTCAAATTTGAAGTATCTCCAAAGTTCAAGTAAACTACATCATAGGAAACAGTGTAGATAACGATGTCTACTTATGAAACCTTGCTAGGCTTATGGTGATGATTATTTATAATCCAAGCTGTTCGTAAGGTTGCACAGACCTGGATGAAGGGAGAACAGAAATTTCATCTTGATCGAAAATTTATGTTGCCCTAGAGAAGTATTCAATGGTAAACGTTCAATCTCCATTGATTCCTGTGGTGTGATAAGGGGCTCTGTAGGCCCACTGTGATGTATGTTTTTTATCCATACGTTCCATCTATTTTATCAAATCATTTCAGTGTAGAAATCAAAAAATGAACTGAATCCACATCTCAACTAGACCACATAGCAGGGATCTAAAGCCCACCATTAAAAACTTCTTTAAGAGTAGAAGTTTTTATCAAGCTGATATATATTTGTGTTTTTCCTTCCTCCAAGTCCATGTGACCGAATAGGTTGGATGGCAAGTAAGCCCTGGAAAAGCTTCAACAGTGGGCATCAATATCACCTACTTCCTGTGGTGTGGCTCACTCGAGCCTTGAATCCGCCTAATCTTTGGACTCTTTATATTAAAAAATTAACGAACAGCATAGATTTAAAAAACAAGAGAAAAAAAAAAAGCATACATCACCGAGGGCACTAAAGGAGGCCCCGCCAGGACTGAGTCGGACCTTGGAGGGCAGGATGCAATAGGCGTACGAAAAAAATGGGACCAGCAATTTTTCTTCTCATCTTTGTACATTATATCATGTTATTAATTTTGACACGTAGGGCCCATGGTTTGATAATCCAGACTATGGATCTATTATACCCAACAGTGGATGAGCTATGCTTCAAAATAACACGGATGGAACAATCTTAACCTTTCAATTTGTGGCCTAAGATCTGAGACGATGAAAGCAACAACGGTCTATATTCAACGGTAAAAATTCGTCGGATCCCATTGACGGATGGAATAAACGTACCAATGATTTGAATTACCGGATCAGTGGCTTAACCTGAAAATCCGTACGTCAGCGCAGAGATGCGGTCCAGCGTATGATAATATCCGGGGTTTCATTTGATACTCTGTCACTAGTACACATGGAATACACTAATTCAAGATAACTCTCGATGTTGAAAAATTCAAAAATCTCGGGTGGTAGACTCTCGGGAGTTTCAACACCTGGTCAAGGTTCGAGTAGCCTTATGCGGTGAAAGCTACTACGGCGCGAGAGTGCGGGGATTGTTCGGTTGTTGTGTGAAAAAAAAAAAAAACCACCTGTTTTGTTGACACTAGTTTGTTGGAAAAAGACAGATATATTTCATTTTTAACAGTCTAATAAGTGCCCACCAATCCAATAGTCAAGGTGATATAATGAGAATAATTTACATTTCATGATACATCTAAACTGGAGCCCACAATATAGACGGTCTAATTTGAATTACTCTTAGGAAGCGTATGCAATTCCTAAGTGCCTGCGTATTACGTATCAAACTCTGCCAGAGTATCAAAGTCTCTCTTCCCCCTTACGGTCTTCCTCCTTTGGAGGGTATTTAATTGCGCTTGGGTCATGGAGAGATTCGGATCTTCTATTTTGGGTCACGGAGAGATTCGAATCTTCATTAATTTTTTTTTTTGAGATTCGTTGGAGCCTTTGAATCTGGGGAATGCAGCCAGACAGCTGCCCAGATACTTTGGGAACCCACTCTGGATAATTACAAGGAAAGGAAAGACGAGTTATGTGATATATAAAAGTGTGACACGTCAATGTACACGTGGATAACATGTTCTCTAAATCAGACTGCCAGAAACTGGGACCCACTCTAGATGGGCCATCGACCCAAAAATTAAGTCGATAAGAAGATTGTGGCTGAAACCAGTTAGCAATTTATTTTTGGACCGTCGGCACTTTTTCCATTTTAACCGTTCGTTTACGTGTCTATCAGTCAGGAAGTTTTCGTAATCTGTTCCCTCCACTTTCAAGTTATAATCCATGTATAGTTGGACGGCTTAATTAAGTGTCTGTGTATGCCGTGTGCTCAATTTCTATGTGCGTGTGCATAGCTCCCCAGGTCATATATATATATATATATATAAGAGAGAGAGAGAGAGATATATCGGCGTTTGCTTTGCCTTTTAATAGATATTTTGAAAATGATCTCCGACTTGGGTGGATCCGGCTGTACTGTTAATTTAAAATTTAACTGGACGTGTGTCACATCATGTTAAACTTGTTGACTGAAAATAAATCCCATTATTAGCTCAGATGGAACACACAATTAGAAACACTATGCTAAAAAAGCTCGCCCTCCAAAATCATTGTTTGATGAGGCCCACTTGAATCACTTATGGATATGATTTTTAAGTGTCACACCTAGTCTTTACTTTCGCATCTAATGGTGGAAGCTGATTGCACATGCTCATGATTGGGGTCTAGTAAAAATCAAAGGTGAATGTCTTCCCTTCAAATATTCCATTGGTATGGCTCAACTAAATTACAAATCTACCCTTATATTTTCTCTTTAGCCCTACAATGTGATTGCACATCTAATGGCCTGAGTGAATCTTACCTACATGATAAGGTGGCCATATAAAAAATCGAGGTAAGTTCTCTTCTGCCGTTTAGCATCTTTGTATTTCCTGAGAGAAAAGATGTTTGTTCCCAAAAAAGTGGGAGTACATTGGGTGCAGCCTGTATATATGTTGTTCGGTGCATCCCTCATCCTGGGCCTACCTTGATAAAGATATTGTATATCCTTTCTCTACATCTATATTTTTAGCTAATGATAAGAAATGATTCCAAAAAAGAAATAGATACATATTTTAAGTAGACCACACCACAGAAATAGTGGTGATTGGCCATTAAAAACTTTTTGTGGGTCAAAAGTTTTGGATTAAGCTGAAATTTATTTTAATTTTATTTTCCTTCATCAAGGTCTTTGTGACATTATCAACAAGTTGGGTGGCAAATAAAAAATTACGGTGGGCCCTAGGAAATTTTAATGTTCAAAGTTCAATTTTCACTATTTTGTATTTGGTGTGGACCACTTGAGATTTATAATTGGTTCGTTTTTGGATTAATGTTCTAAAATGAGCCAAAAAAACCAATGGACCGCATGGATGTACAATACATACATGAAGGTGGGTGACATGATTAGGGATAAACTGTGTTGCATAAGCAATAGACTGCACTTAATCCACTCCTGATATTTTTCCTAACATGGCTCTTTTTATTCTTATAAAAAAGCTAGAAGAAGCTTAACGGTGGAAGAGGAATGTCTAATTTATTTTTATTAGTCCACCACGATGTCTTGATGTGCATGTTAGATCCACTACGACCATCAAATGTGTGAACTTATTCTACATATAGAGAGAAAATATTAGAATGACTTTTGATTTAAGTAGGACACACCAATAAAAAAAGATAGAGGGAGATACCTTTGATTTTTACTATGCCCATGATCATGAGTAAGTGAAATCCATTCAAACCATTAAATGTCACCTCAAAAGTTAGGCATGGAACTCAAAAATCAAGCCTATATCGGATTCAAGTGTGCCTCATGAAAGGAATTATTATAAAAGGTGAACTTTTTTTAACACTATTTTCAATTGTGTGGTCCACTTAAACCATGTATGGAGTTGATTTTCTTTTCTTAGATCTAGCATGAGGTGACACACATGATGGTAAGGTTAATTTTACATTTACAGCACAATGGAGCCCACCCAAGTTAGAAATTATTTTCAAAAGACCTCTTAAAAGGCTACCGTTTGCTTCACGCCTCTCTCTCAATATTAATTAGCATTAAAGGCTCAACTAGTTAGGCCAAAACTCATGGTCTAACTAATTGTATGTGAGCATCTATATATATCTATATATATATATATATATATATAGAGAGAGAGAGAGAGAGAGAGAGAGGTTACTATGTGTATAGAAAAGAGGAGCTTATCGTGAGGTCATATATATATATATATATATATATATATATATATATATATATATATATATATATATATATATATGTGTGTGTGTGTGTGTGTGTGTATATATATGTATATATATATATATATATATATATGTGTGTATATGTATATGTATATGTGGGGGGGGGGGGGGGAGGGGAGGTTCTATGTGTATAGAAAAGAGGAGCTTATCGTGACAAAGTCCCATGAGGTCGAGCTGTGTGGGCCTCATCATGATGCGTTTCGAACATCTACCCCATCAATTAGATGCACCATTCCATCGTGGGCCTAGGTCTTAAAAATAAAGTCAATCCGTGACTTGTGTGGGCCCCACCACATACAGAAGTGGAGAGGGGCCGTTCACCATTAAAACATTCATAATCATTTTTGGAGCCCAAAAAAGTTGTGGTTTGTAAATCCAGCCCATCCATTATGTGTGTCCCACTTGTATGAGGGTTCAGACTAAGTTTCAGAAGCATTCAAAACTCAGGTGGGCCCCACCAAGTGCTTTTATATATTTTAACGGTGTTTCACATGATTTTAAATGGTATGACCCACCTGAGTTCTGTATATTGCTGATTTTTGGGATATCCAATAATTTAAAGGATACCCATCAAATGCATAATTGGTCGACACGCATCACAGTGGGACCCAAACAGCTCCACCTCACGGGAGCTTATTGCGAGCATAGTACCTTTTCCCATATATATATATATATATATATATATATATATATATATATATATATATAAACCGTCCATATCGTGGGCCTCATTTTAGATTGGAGTACAGAGAAGAATTGGATAGACTCGAATAATATATACATCAGAGTAATGGACATCAGTCTGTTTAATTTGGACTGTTGACTATTTATCATTTTAACCATCTATTTGGTAGCTACAAATCGGGTAATTACGACGCACTTTCACTTTAGCTTACCCCGTCTACATGGGCACCACGATTTAGACCGTTTTGATAGAGATGTAGCTGTGCATTTCGTGCAGTTTTGTACCGCTTCCATTGAGTTGTATCTATGCAACTAATACAGTTGATTGTACCGTTTCAAATGAGATGTGTAACTATAGGATGCAGTTGCCTGGAGACCCGACCCGACTCCATGGGGTCCACCGTGATGTGTGTGTTCTATCCGTACCATCCATCCGTTTTCCAGGTAAATTTAGGGCATGAGCCCAAAAAGAAGTCAGATCCAATGCTTAAATGCCTTACACCACAGGAAATAGTGAGAATTGAACGCCTACCATTAAAAACTTTCTGAGTGCCAAGGAAGCTTTGATCAAGTTGATATTTGTGTTGTCCCTTCATCTCTGTCTGTGGGACCTTATGAACGTGTTGGATGGAAAAATAAACATCATGGTCAACCCTAGAAAGGTTTCAACAGGGTGCCATTTTTCTTGTGGTGTGGTTCACTTGAACTCTTTAACGGCCTAATTTTAGGGCACGATTTCGGAAAACGGACGGACGGCCTGGATAAAACACATACATCACAGTGGGCCCCACAGAGTCAGCTCACCAGGGATATCCCCAGTCAACGGGTCTCCACGCAATCCGCGTCCTTAATTTTATGTGGAGCTGCACATACATTGAAAGCCTATCAAATACAGTTGTCAAGGGTGCACATACGTTCCAATCCCATCAAATGCCTTCTTATGCCTTCTTATGGCGTACATTTAGAGCAGAATAGGAATTTTCACGGGGATTTCCTATGAATTTATGATATTTCAATAAAATGATTTTACCTCCTCTATCCTCTATGTATCAAATCATTCCTCATGAAAATTAGTCTATCAAGACATTCCTCATAAAAATTAGTCGATCAAAACATTCATCATGCCAAAACGAGGCTCTGATACTTAGCCAGGGCGAGTCAATTTAGCTCTATCCAGGCCCAGTCCATTTAGCCCAAGTAACCAAAAATCTAAAGAAAGGGTCGACGAGTTTGCTCTATTCTAGCGATTTGAAACCATGTATATGGCTCCTTGCGAGAAGGGTTTGGATTTCCCCAAAATCCCAATTTGCAAGATGCTGTTTTAATTTCAATGACTATGGGTATCTACCAGAACAAAATGTTATGCATGTATGTATGTACATAGACGTATCGTATATATGTAGGTATTCATGTATGCAATTATTGCACCTCGGGGACCCACCAACACGACACGTATAGTTGATTGTGACCAACCATCCTTGTTATTCTAGAGTATTAACGCACATATCATGTATCGTTCATCTAATTAAACTGTAGTACATCCAAAAGGGAGTTGGAATTAAATTCATGCCACGTGTGTGATGGGAATTTTCTCCTCATTGCTGGGTTCGATGAAATCAAACCAGTTTTGATATCATCGATAATTGCTAGACTTTTCACCGCTGGTCGCTGGACAGTTTTTTGGTCCTGTCAATATCATCGATGGACTTTAGATGATATCGAGATTATCATCGAGAGTGGCTCGATGACATCGATAATTGTCGAAATTTTCACCCCTTGTCGCTGGACAGTTTTTTAGTCCTGTCGATATCATCGAAGGACCTTAGATGATATTCAGGCTGTCATTCAAAGTCGGTCAATATCATCGAAGAGTTACGCAGATGTGATTGCAAAAACGCAGATTCTGCAGAACTTGTTTCCTATTTTGATTACACCTCTTTTTATTCTTATATAAAGGGGTGTATGCGGGATTGGAGTGCATTCCAGGATATTCTAGGGTTTCTTAAAGCTTTGCAAGGGTTTGCTAAAGGGTTTAGAGTGATCAAAGGTGTGAGAGAAAGAGAGAGAGGAAGCTTGTAAAAGGAAAGCTATGCTCATAGAGGTGATCTACCATATCTCAGCGCTTCCACGTCCTCGTAATCGGTGAGATCTCTTCGTCTTCTTTATTTCTCTTATTGTTTATCCACTCTTGCGTGAGTGAAGAAGGTTTGATCCAAGCGGTGTGTACTTGTGATCCGTTGTAACGTTCTGCTTTATAGTTGATTGTTGATCTGAACGAGGTCCCGTGGTTTTTACCGCTTTGAGGGTTTTCCATGTAAAAATTCCTGGTGTGATATGGTTTATGTTTTAATTTAGTTCATTGCATTATTATTCCATAATTCTGATTTGTTTCAGGAGGCTAGATCCTAAGGTTTTATGTAAGGTCTCCAACAAAGTGGTATCAGAGATAAGTTTATTGAACATGTATGATTGGTTTTGAATTATGGAAGGTGGCTCATCAAGGAAGATCAGCCTCAATGGTTTTAATTGGACTATATGGAAGGCTAAGATGGAGGACTTGCTTTATTGCAAGGACCTATATTATCTAATTTTAGGCATATCAACAAAATCTAAGGATATATCTGATGATGATTGAAAGAAGTTGGACCAAAAGGCGGTGGGGTTTATTAGACAATGGTTGGATGATTCCGTGTTCCACCATGTGTCTACGAAGACCTCAGTTGTTAGCCAATGGCTGAAATTGGAAGGGCTGTATGAGAGGAAGATAGCCGGTAATAAAAATTTTCTAATAAGGCGACTTATGAATATCAAGTTCAATAACAGTGGTTTTGTGGCCGAGCACATGAATGAGGTCAGCAATATAGGGAACCAGCTTTCCACTATTAATATGGTCCTGGATAATGAATTGCAGGCTTTACTATTGCTTAGTTCATTGCCTGATAGTTGGGAGACATTAGTGGGGTCTACTTAGTAAGAGGCTCTTGTAACACAGGAACGGGGAAGAGGAAAGAACAGGAAGGGCGGAAAGGGCTGAGATAAATCAAGAGGCAAGTCGAGTACCAGAAATGATGTTGAATGCTAGAATTGTGGCAAAATGGTCACTATACGCACGAATGTCGTAAGAATAGTACGACAAGAAAGGAAAATGAAATGAGAAGGAAGATAAATCAGATTTCACTGCGGTCGCTTCAGATGGCGACATTGTTATTATTCTTTCAGCAGATCATGATATTTGTCTCATGGCTACGAGTCAGGACACCGACTGAGTGATTGACTCAGGAGCCTCTTTTCATGCGACTCTAAGTAGGGACTTCTTCACAAGCTACAAATCAGGTGACTATGAGACCGTGAAGATGAAAAATTCTGACGTATCGAAAATCGTACGGATTGGTGATATTTGTGTGAAGATCGATGTGGGCTACACATTGGTTTTCAAGGATGTGAGGCATATCTTAGACCTTCGCCTTAACCTGATGTCGACGGGAAGGCTAGATGATAATGACTATGAAAGTCGGTTTGTTAGTGGGTGTTGGAAGCTCATCAAGGGTTCTTTAATCGTAGCCAAAGGAAAAAAGTGTTGCACCCTTTACAAGGCAAGTGTCAGTGTGTGCAAGGGTAAGTTGAACACAGCAGAAGATTTAGCTATTGACATGTGGCACAGGCGTATAGGTCACATGAGTGAAAAAGGGCTTCATTTACTAGCAAGGAAGCGACTCCTTCCAGACGTGACAGGTACACCTCTCATAACATGTCTTAATTGTTTATCAGGGAAATAGCATAGAGTGTCATTCGTTAAAACTGTTTTTTTATGTTAATAAAGTGCATGCATTAGATTTGGTTTATTTTGATGTTTGTGGTCCTATGAGGATAAAAACCTTCGGTGGGGCATTGTATTTTGTCACTTTTATAGATAATGTATCTATGAGGGTTTGGGTTTATGCTTTGAAATCTAAGGACGGGGTCTTTGGTATGTTTAAATTGTTTCATGCTATGGTCGAGAGAGAGACAGGTAGATCATTGAAGTGTATCCGCACTGACAATGGTGGTGAATACATTGACGACTTTTATGAGTACTGCAAGTCCCTGTGTATACGGCATAAACAGACGGTTCCCAAGACCCCCCAGCATAGTGGTGTAACTGAGTGAATGAATCGCACCATTGTTGAGAGAATCAGATGCATGTTATCTCATATAAAATTGCCCAAGACGTTCTGGGGAGAATCAATGCACACAGCAGTGTATTTGATAAACTGGTCTTCATCAGCACTGTTGAATGGAGAAGTACTTGAGAAGGTGTGGACTGGACATGATCCATCGTACAATCATCTCAGGGTGTTTGGATGCAAGGCATCCGTTCACGTACCAAAGGACGAGAGGTCCAAGCTCGATATGAAGATCAAGTAGTGCGTGTTCTTGGGGTACAGTGATAAAAAGTTCGGTTACAGATTGTGGGATCCCACCGAGAAGAAGCTCATCAAGAGCAGAGATGTGATTTTTTTAAAAGATTAATGTATAGAAGACATTGGTAAGCCAGAGAAGAGCCAGCTTAGTTCAGGTGAGCTAGATGTAACATCCCGAAAATCAGGGATCAGGTAGAAACCCAACTCCCGAGTTCCAAAATGTTATTGATGCAACATAGATAATGTTAAATGCATGTTGTCTGTAAACAGGCGTTAGACAAGATTGGGATTAAGCCAAAACAGCATATCATACTCCAAAGACAGTTAAATTAGCAAGCAAAAGACTGTTATAGTATGTATAACATATATAAACTGTTGTATGTCTCTAGAGTGTGAACATGTTACCAGGTTAAATACGTACATGTATACTCCAAAAGTAAACAAAAAGAATATACATGAGTGCTCTAAGAATACAAAATGACAAGTGTCAAGGCATCTAATCAACCTCCCTATAATCCCGTCGATCAAAACACGCATAAAGGAGGGATCCTCCTCATCATCATACAAGTCCAGCTCCGCTTCACAAGCAGCGCCATCATCTGCAACTAAAATATGGACTGGTGGGTGTTACAAACACCATCCCGTAACGTGGGAGTGAGTAGCTAACTTAGTGAAATAATAGAACAAAGATTAGCATGTTCTCAAATCAATCAAGCGATAATAGTAAAGCAATCAATCAAACATTTTTATATACTGTTGTTAATGTATGCATGAAATGATATGATGGATGCTCTCACCGACATACTCTCTCATACGGCACCATCCGCGTCCGCGGCATGCTTTCTTCCCGCAGTGCTCCACATCTTCCAGGCACATGCAATGCGATATGGATAATGATTACCGAGTTGTTATTAGTCCTTTTTATACAGCAGGATTGGAAAACTAGGGTACCTTTCTTATATCAATCCCAACACAGATCCTGTCTAGGGTCGTCATTCCTAGTAATCTCATACGATGTTATATTTGTAGGTCGCTGCAAGGGCTGTCAGGGCTGTTACTTGCACTCGTTGCACCGCTCCCCCATCACCTTATCAATACAGGCCTAATTATCCTTAAGACTGCATCAGGACTCGTCGCCCCCATGCGGTGTCAGGATAAACTTAAGGTCACTATAAAAGGCTCATCACCTGATCAGTGTAGGCCAACAACAAGAATATAGTGTCCCATACCAGCATAATCTGCTCAGAGTAGGGTGCTCACTGGTCAATACGGGGAGGTTTGTGGCCCCAGCGTAGACTGACAGCTCGACCACGGTGTCCCATACCACCATGTCCGGCTCATGAATCTTTATGGATCAAGGTACCATGGTTAACAGGGTTTTCAATGGTAAGTTCAGTACCCTAGGTTCAAGCAGTTATGACTCATACAGGGTGAACATATAATGGCTAGTCGGGTTACGTGACGAGCTCGACTACCACGAGCGCATCTCAAGCTGAACGACATGAAGTGCATGAAACACCTCGTGTGGCCTAACCACTGCCGCCAACTCAAAATTTGACTCGCGTTCATCGACGCGTCCTTCGTGGTACCTGGAAACCAATCACGAATTTGATCCATTACCGACTGCCTGGACTAGGTCATAGCCCCAAGCATTTGTGCATCAACATCAGTAAGCATATGTGAGTAACACAAATGAAATACAACATTGTAAGCATGTTGACACATGTTATGACATACAACTTAAGCAAATCATCCCACACATGCATTTCATGTATATAATGAAATCAATACATATAGCCAACATGACAGAAATCATTTACATTAGCATATTACTTGAGAATTCAATTTCAAAACTCATACACAACACCATTTACTCAATACATACTAATACAAACATTTATACAAATACTTAGTCTACACACTTTAGTCTACATAGCGTATGTCGACCCAAAGTGCGCATTAGGGCGAATCTCTTCCCCAAACAGACCATGCACGCATTCCTAATATCATATCACGACAATTATCCATGAAAATTATTTCAGCAAAATACGGACGTATACTGTATTTCCTACAAATCCCAAAATGCCCTAAATCTCGTATTTCCCGTACGTATACGAAATGGAAAACGGACAGCATGTTCTACATGTCAAACGGCGTTGCCGTCGATAATCTACTATTAAACGACATTGAAAGCTTTGAAATCAGTCAATCAAAGCGTCTAAAATCCACACCTTTCACTTTAGATGTGTATTGTTTCGAACGGAGTGTATACGCTTCGTCTACGGCGAACAGGCGACCTAATACATAAGATGTATAAGCTACTTCGTTATTGGAATCGACGAAACCTTAAATCAACAAGTGTTGAGGGTTTTTCTTACATAGAAATGCGTTAGAATCATCGGCAAAGTGATTTGGATACGTTGCTTAAGCACGTGCAACAGCTGCAGCAAGTGGCGGGAAGATCTCTCCCACACTCTCTCACAATCTCTCACTTTTTCTCTCTCTCTAGCTAAAGTTTCTAGCAAATTCAGATGGATGAGATAAGTGAGAGTTTAAAGCCCTTTTATAGCCTAAAACCTTCCCAAATTAGGCTTGGGAACAATGTTTACTTGAGGTATATCCAAATCGGGGCTGTTCTGGTCCAAAGAAACACTTCTGGAGGTCCCCTGGCCGAATGCGGTCGAACTTAAGCTCACGGATAGTGGATCCTGCTCACACCTAGTTTTCAGTTCGGCAGAGTTCGCAGATCGCACGTGGCGGTCCAGTTTCAGTTCAGCGGTCATCACACTTAGATCAGGTCTACAAGTCTCGTGATATGAAAGAAAATTTTTTCCTGATCTGAGGGTGTAATTTGTCTGAATTCTGACGGTCAGAACGCTTAATAATAATGCGCCAAGTCACGTGCTAGATTTGGATTAAAATTTCCAAATCTAACCCTATTCTCACTCTCTTCACTCTAAGCTCAATGAAATAGCCTCTAAACGTCGGTTGGCCTTGATTTTCGAAACGATTGTCAAGTCCAGCCAAGCGGTCATAACGGTCTAAGATGGTAGATATCGGACTTCCGATGCGCGGTTTAGATCCAATATGAAGTTTCAGAGAGTTCCTAAGAGCAAACGGGTTTAGAGTTTGATCCAAGGTTTCAGGATATTATAGCATCATTGATTCTACAAGTTTTAGGTCTTGCAGAACGTATTTAAAGCGATCAGAGATAATTTCACAGCTACTCTAGCGTAGCGCTAATTAACTTACGCTTAATTTCTAAAGGAATTAATCCTAAGTGATTTCTTTGGCTTTGGAATTGGGTTCTGAGCGGTTACCAAGGTGTTTTGGTTGACCCGTTGCTTAAGGGCGTCTAATCCCAGATTGGCAAAAATCTGAAGTGTTACACTAGAGGGCATGGATCCGATTATTCCTCCCGTGGTGCCTGATGATGGGGGAGTACAACAAGGTGCAGAGAACGAGAGAGTTCCTTTAGAAGATGGATCAGAAGAGCAGCCCCCACTTGATCCACCTATTGAACCACAGGTGAGGAGGTCATCTAGGGACAAATATCCGTCCAAGAGGTACTCACCACATGAATACTTTAAGCTCACTGATAAGGGAGAGCCACAATATTATTCTGAGGCCTTAGCCGCCGAGCATAAGGGGGAGTGGTTGAAAGCTATGCAAGAGGAGATGAAATCCTTGCATAAGAACCACACTTATGATATGATGAAACTGCCTAAGGGCAAGAAAGCTCTGAGCAACAAGTGGGTGTTCGAAAAAAAGGTTGAGCAGAAGAATTCACAGACGAGGTTCGAGGCCATACTTGTGGTGAAAGGGTTCTGTCAGATGAAAGGCATAGACTTTGAGGAGATATTCTCACTAGTGGTGAAGATGACATCTATACGGGTGTTGCTTGGGTTGGCGGCTAGTATAGATCTAGAGATAGAGCAGTTAGATGTTAAAACTACCTTCCTCCATGGTGACCTAGAAAAAGAGATCTACTTGCACTAACCAGAAGGGTTTGAAGTCAAGGGCAAGGAGCATATGGTGTGTAGGCTGAGGAAGAGCTTGTATGGGCTGAAATAAGCTCCACGGTAATGGTATAAGAAGTTTCACTCGTTCATGTTACAACATGGGTATGACAGAACGGAGTCAGACCACTGTGTGTTCACATGCAAGTTCTCAAATGATGATTTCTTAATTCTGCTATTATATGTTGATGACATGCTCATCATGGGAAAAGACATCAAGAAGATCGAATGACTGAAACAGGAGTTGGACAAGTCGTTTGCGATGAAAGACTTGGGCCCGGCTAAACAGATCCTAGGAATAAAGATAACCCGTGACGAAACCGGCAGGAAGCTTTAACTGTCACAAGAACAGTATATTGAGAAAGTCTTATAGCAGTTTAATATAAATGCAGCGAAGCCGGTCAGTACTCCACTGGATGGTCACTTCAGATTGAGTGACACACAATGTTCCAAGACGAAGGCAGAGGTGGATGAGATGCAAAAGATACCATACGTATCAGCAATAGAAAGTTTGATATATGCTATGGTGTGTACATGCCCAGACATAACATATGCAGTTGGTGTTATCAGCCGGTATCTTGCCAATCCTGACAAAGAGCATTGGGCAGCGGTGAAATGGATACTGCGGTATCTAAGAGGCTCATCCAAGTTGAGCATATGCTATAGTGACAAAAAACCTTTGTTAGAGGGCTACACAGATGCAAATATAGCAGGTGACATAGACTCTAAGAAGTCTACATCGGGATTTATGTTCACGTTTGCAGAGGAGCGGTTTTTTAACAAAACAAGCTACAGAAGGTCATAGCATTGTCGACTACAAACGCCGAGTACATTGCAATCACAGAGGCATGTAAAGAGATGTTTTAGATGAACAGGTTCCTACAAGAACTTAACCTCAAGCAAGAGCAGCACATGGTCTATTGTGATAGTCAAAGTGCTATACACTTGAGCAAGAATCCAAGTCAACACTCCAAGTCGAAGTACATAGAGATTTAGTATCACTGGATTAGTGATACTTTGAAACAGAAGGTGTTACAGCTTGAAAAGGTCCACATAAACAATAATGGGTCAGACATGATGACTAAGGCTTTGCCCAAGGACAAGTTTAAGGTTTGTAGAAACCAGGCTGGCTTGAAGAAGGTGAATTCCTCCTGAGTCGAAAAGGGAGAGATTTGATGAAAATTTTCTTCTCATTGCTGGGTTTGATGAAATCGAACCAATTTCGATATCATCGATAATTATTGAATTTTTCACCGCTGGTCGTTGGACAGTTTTTTGGTCATATCAATATCATCGATGGACTTTAGATGATATCGAGACTGTCATTGAGAGTGGCTCAATGACATCGATAATTGTTGAAATTTTCACCCCTAGTTACTGGATAGTTTTTTGGTCCTGTCGATATCATCGAAGGACCTTAGATGATATCGACACTGTCATCGAGAGTTCGTCGATATCATCGAAGAGTTACGCAGATGCGATTGCAAAAACGCAAATTCTGTGAAAATTGATTCGTATTTTGATTACAGCTCTTTCTATTCTTATATAAAGGGGTGTATGCGGGATTGTAGTGCATTTCAGGGTATTCTAGGGTTTCCTAAAGCTTTGCAAGGGTTTGCTAAAGGGCTTAGGGTTATCAAAGGTGTGAGAGAGAGAGAAAAAGAGAGAGGAAGCTTGTGGAATGAAGGCTATACTTGTAGAGGTGATCTATCATATCTCAGCGCTTCCACGTCCTCGTAATCAGTGAGATCTCTCCATCTTCTTTGTTTCTCTTATTGTGTATTCACTCCTGCATGAGTGAAGAAGGTATGATCCAAGCGGTGTGTGCTTGTGATCCGTTGTAACGTTCTGCTTCATAGTGGATTATTAATCTAGACAAGGTCTCGTGGTTTTTACCTCTTTGAGGGTTTTTCACGTAAAAATCTCTGATATAGCGTGGTTTATATTTTGATTTAGTTCATTGCATTATTATTCCATAATTTTGGTTTGTTTCGGAAGGCTAAATCCTAAGGTTTTGTGCAAGGTCCCTAACAGTGTGCAATTTTTTTTATTGCATTTGCATTAACAATACCACTCCACCAGAGTAGAAAGCTTTTCAATTTTTTTTTATTGCATTTGCATTACCAATACCACTCCACCAGAGTAGAAAGCTTTTCACCGTAAACGACGGGCTGGAGAGACCCAGATCCCAGCCCAACATTAGCCTAGTACAGAAGGCCCAAGTCAATGCCTAAGCCAACAATTTAATAGTAGACCGAGAACCAACTGTTTTGAGAATGATTTTAGATTCTTTCCCCATTGTGTGGACCGCCTAAGTTTTTTTGTGGTGAAAATCATTTTGTATACATCATTTTATTGACAGCTAGAAGGAGGAATCTACAGACGAAGCTGATGTCACATAAAAAAAAACATGGTGAGCCCCACCGTCTTGTACATGCCTGGGTACAAGGGACTGGCTTCGATAGTGACCTCTCCAGTTGAGCTCGATGCTAGTGGTGCTGAAAAAGCTTTCTGGCCCCTCCCTGATGTATGCGTCTTCTACACAGCTTTCTGGCCCCTCGCTCGATGCTAGTGGTGCTGAAAAAGCTTTCTGGCCCCTCGCTTATGACATTCAAATCTGAGGTGGACCACACCACAGGAAACAGTGATGATTGTTTGCCACCATTAAAAAGTTTTTAGGATTGGTCCCACTCTAATGTTTATTTGCCATCCAACTTCTTGATTACACCACGCAAACTTAGATGAAGAGGAAACACAAATATTAACTTGATTCAAAACTTTTGTGGCCCCTTACAAATTTTTAATGAAGAGCGTTTAATCACCACTATTCTATCTGGTGTGGTCCAAAGGAGATTGTATCTGTCTCCATTTTTGGATTATGCCATATAATATTATCTGAAAAAAATATGCAGTATATAAGGTGGGGCCCACAGAGCTTTTCCCAGCAATCACCAGTGGAGCTCGTATCCGAGGGGTCGCTAGCTACTGAAACAGCGTTCAAGTACGAGCGATGGTACTTGATATGGTCCACAGAGCTTTTCCCAGCAACCACCAGTGGAGCACGGTATTGGAGGGGTCGCTCTTGAGTCAGCTTGAGTGATGGTACTTGATGTGGTCCGCAGAGCTTTTCCCAGAAACCACCAGTGGAGCTCGGGCGTTCAATCACCACTATTTTCTTTGATGTGGTCCACTTGAGATTAAATCTATTTCATTTTGGGCTCATGCCATACAATGATATGAAAAAAATGAATGAATGAGGAATAGATAAGGTGGGACCCATAGAGCTTTTCCCAGCACCGACTAGTATACTTGAGAGGTCACTACTAAATCAGCATCCCAGCAATGGTACAGGCTAATTGGTTACTGGCACTCAATGCTGATTATAAAATTTAGCAGCCATTCAGTCACCACTATTTTCTTAGGTTTGGTTTACTTGAGATTGGATCTATCTCATTTTCGAGCACATGCCATGCAATGATCTGAAGAGATGAATGGACAGAGTAGATAGGATAGGCTCACAGAGCTTTTTCTAGCAGGGGTCCCAGTACTGGAGGGATCACTACCAAACCAACGTCTGAGTTTGAGCGATGGTTCACGCCACCGGCACTTGATGCGGGGCCACTAACACTTAAAGCAGGCCAAAATTATATAATTGGTTTTTTTTTTTTTTTTGGTCACTGTCACTAAATTAAATATTAAAATTTTAAAAATACTTGAATGAAAGTCCCTTTCTCGCATTTCTGCGTTGTAGTGACGTAGTAAAATTGTTTAGGATACTGGAATCATTTTCAAAACTACCAAAATATCTTATGGAGCAACTCAAAAATGCCATTGCCTTTGTTTTTGTATCCTTGCCTTGTTCTTTTATTTGTAGTAAACTTGTGTTATATCTGATAGAGGCAAAGCAAGACTGGCTCAAAATAATTAAAAACCCAAGCCCATCCCCCACTGGTATAAATGCTCCAGTGCTCTCAGAGCACTACAATCAATTAAATGCTCCTAGTTGCATCAGTTCAGTTTAGTACAATCGATTGATTTGAGCTGTCCATTGACACATTTCTAAGGTTATAATATAAAGATTGCAATAATCGGATGATCCAATCCATCCTTTCGGTTTTATTTTATATCGCCAGCCTTTTTCTAAGCTATGGATGGGATTTTTATTTTTATTTTAAAAGTGATTCTTTAGAATTATAAGCAATCCATGATGGTCTATAACAAATAGATGGATCTAACTGCTGATTAGACATATTTTGTGTAAATGATCTTGACCGTATATATTAAAGACCATTGATCAAATGGTTAATACTTGTTAGAACAGTGTCATGCTTGTATGGTTGCGCATGAAATGCAAGTTGGACCAAGTGAACAGTCTAGATCAATGGATTGGATAGTCCAAGCGTCCCAATCGATTGTGCTCTCATCATCCTGTGGAGCATTTCTCAAGTTTCGTAGAAGCCAACAAAAAAAAAAAATTTCTTTCAAAGATCAATTCATTCATTAAAGAACATGACAATGGTAACAAATCCAATACACACTTACATAATTCAATCGTAAATGCATACATACGAAAGAACATTTGCACGTGTATGGAAAGATGGAAACAGAGTCATTCAAGAAGAAGCGACTGCCCTACAAACAGGTAGGTCTTTCTCAGTGTTGGGGGCCAACCCAACGATAGGATTCCTCTGAAAGAAATTGACCGGTTTCAGATCAAAGCTTGATACTACGGTGGGCATGATTGGGAAATCCTCCTGACATGGTATGTGGTGGAATCCCAACGTATACCATAACACAATGTCTTGGTTCTCGATCGGACGGTTCCTGCATTTCCCAAAACCCCATTACTACATTTTATCCAAAAAAAAAAAAAAAATTTCGTTAAAAACAATAATATAGGGCTGCAGACCTCTTATCGAGGAGTAAGTCGAGGTGTAGTTTGAGCCCAGCCGAGCTTGGGCTCAAGTTATTTTACCCCACCCAGCCCAGGCCAGCCCAAATTCAACCATTATGTACACTAATCGCAATGGATGGTAATGTAGGCCCAATAAAAGAAAAAAACAAGAAGGAAACGGTGGTCATACCTCTCAGACCAAACAGCTAGAGTGTCCTCTCCTTTGCTCTGACATGCAAAAAGCCCACCAGCCCATTGCTCACTTCGGTTGTACGGTGTCACCCATATCTAACACAGGAAGAAGATTATAATTCTTGCACAAAGGTGGGTCCCAGACCATCAATCGGTGCAGAACGCAGCATGAAAAACGAGTAGCTCATAACATGTTACCTGATTATTGGTGAACGCGCTACGCACTTGTGGTGGATCGTCAAGATCAAGCAAGCTAGCGGCGTTGCCTCCAGCGACGACCTTGTACCCTGCCGGATTGCCCAAGCTATAGTCTTTTGAGGGATTGACAACGTGGAATTCTGACGGATCATAGAGCTTGAACTTGATTTGGGCGTCTTTCTCCGTCTTAGCCACGTGTCGCTTGGCGCTGAAGTAGCTCTTCCGTGGCGACTCACCAGGCTTTGTCTCTTGCTTCTCCATATGGACCTTGACGAAGGAGTTGTTGGAGTTGTCGATGTCCATGTCAAGGTGGAATGTGATGAAATGATCATGGATGATGCCAATGACGTTCTCAGAAACCAATGTGCCATGCATGTCCGTTTGTTCGGGAACCTCATTCATGTTCTCGTATGCAGTTCCTTTCACCATTAGCATCCCGGTCAGTGCAACCTGTTCATTTTCATAGCTTCTCCAATTAGTGGTGATAGGAAGCGGATGCTTCACTTAATTATTATTTATTAAAAACTGCAATTATAATTTTTTTAAAAAAAATTATGAAAATGCTTGTTTTTTATTGGTTTTTCCTTTCTTCCTATCTTTATTTTATTATTGTTTATATGATTGTCTTTTTTTGACTTTTTAAATTTTTTTGAGAAATGCTTTAAGAGAATTTAACAGCCATTGATCCCATGTGAGGTATTTGACAAGCCCACCATGATGTGTATTTGAAATCCACTTTCACTGTTAGATGTGAAATCACGTGTTAAGCCTATGAAGAAAAACTCAGGATAACTTGTGATTCATGTGGGCCACACCAGAGAAAACAGTGGGGAGAGATGTCCACTCTTGATTTTTACATTGCGTGATGATTATATGAAATTGACTTCAACTATAAATGCAACACCAAAATTTAGGCATGGGGTCATAAGTGATTTAGGTGGGCACCACAAGTTAAACAGTTTGAAGGAAGAGCGTTGCCCGTGGCACAAATAAATCACAAATGTGATTAATCATTGGATACTAGGTCTTAGATGGGGTGAATCATCTGGTAGGTGGGATGGGGTAGATTTTACACTAAATTACGATCGGCTCACTCAAATTGCCTGTCATTAGCCTAATTTAACCAGTTTTTCTCTTTTTTCTCTTTTTTTTTTTTGCTTGCAAATCTAATTGGTCTAGCCTGGCTGGAGTTAGGCTGGTGCTTAACACGCTGTTATACATAGTCCAAGTTAGGCCCATTGATAAGCAAGCTTGAATTTTAAGCCCAAGCCTAGCCCTCAGGCCTGATACTCCAATCCAAGTTCACCCAAAAGGCCGAGGGACTGGCCCAACCCATTGACAACTTCATGTGTGTGTGTGTGATCTTATCACAGAGGGTCACTTGGTGTCAGAGAGAGTATGCCTTAGGGACTTTTACCCCCTTGAATATGGAATGGTCAGGGTGGGACACAATCCTGCTCTAAAAAAAAAAACCTCCGTGGAACTCAGGGTGACACGTGTTTGACATCCACTCCATCTATCGTTTGTGCTAGCTTATTTTAAAATGTAATCTGAAAAATCAGACCTATACAAAAGTGGGCCACACCCAGTGAAGGGTGGACACGGAAATGACCACCATTGAAAATTTGAAACCTTCTTGGACCTACCGCAGTGTTTATGTCATACAATCTAAGGTAAATCCAGCAGTATCAGAGAGTGAAATAAAAAATAAAAAATGCACGTAAAAAACTTAGTAGAAAATGTTTTAATGGTGAGCGTCCACATTCCTGATGTTCCCTCTGGTATGGCCCACTCGACTTGTACACTGGAATATTTTGAATTGACCAAAATGCCCCTCCAAACTTTCAGGGGCTCTCTCAACCACTCCTCTAGATATTTGTCTTGTCGGGAAAGCTTGTTTGATTTTTCAATTTCTTATTGAATGAAAATGGATGAGCTATCGTTATAAAAATTATGGTTGATGGTCAAATGGAAATAATGTTATCACGTGATTATTCATTTCCAGCCATTTATTATAATTGAAAATTCAAAAAAGCCGAATAAATTAGTTTTGAGCATGACGTGACGCATGTGATGTACTTACTACAGCCCAAGCCCATGTGCCCTAGTAAGTTGGTACGAGAACGGATTGGCTACTCCCCCCTGGTCGGTGCCCTGTGGCTCCATCATGATGTATGTGTTTCATCCCTTCTTTTCGTCCAATTTTACAGGTCAATTTAGGTCTTGGTAAAAAAATGAGAGGAATATAAATCTCAGGTGGACCACACCACAGGAAAACAATAGTGATTGGATATCCCAATCTCATGATGTACTGTTTATTTGACATCCAATCTGTTGATTAGGTAATACAGACCCAGATGAAGGGAAAAAAAACAAAGATCAGCTTGATACAAAACTTTTATAGCCCCCAAAAAGTTATTAATGGTCGACGTTCATTCAACACTGTTTCCTGTAATGTGGTCCACTTGAGATTGGGATATAACTAATTTTTGGTCTCATACCATACAATGATCTAGAAAAATAGATGGACGGAATGGATGCAACACATACATCATGGTGAGGCCGACAGAGCACCGACTACCAGCTATTGGCCGGTGGCAGTGGGAGTAGCCAATCCGTTTCCAGTCGGCACGCGGTTAAGGTGGCGCCTATGTACAATCCCTTTGGGGTTGACAGCTGGAGTGCAGATGTTCCATCCACTGTTACTGCAGCAAGTGAATCATCAGTTACAAACCCTGCCTGCCATTGGAACCTTCTTGAGGCCAGGCCTAATGTTTATATGCCATCAAAACCATCCATAAGTCCAACCATTAAAAAACATAAATCTGCCCTCTCAAGTCCAAACATGATCCGGCTCAACGGATGGGTGGGGTCTATTTAACACAAACATGGTGGGTGGCCGACAGATATTTTGTTTCAGGGCTTCTTGGAACATTGGCACATTGCCTTGCATTAAAAGATAGTTTTCTGATGCACGGTGCTGTGTTTAACATTCCAGCTGGACAAAAGCTGGAGGACTACATAAGGTAATCCGAAGTGAAAATCAGGATGGTCCACCGATAAGGTAGGTTGCCTGACAACGGATGTGATGTTATTCAATGTATAGGTGTGGTCCCCAGCTAACGAGTAGACTGGTCTGGGTTTTGTCCCCAGTAAATTTATTAGTGCCCTACTTTTTGCTCGGTTTTGATGTTCATCAGTAGGAGCCCATCGGGTGGAAAGTAAACGTTGGGTGTAAAAGTCCCACCTACCACAGTTCACGTGATCATTTCTTTTTTTTTTTTTTTAAAAAAAGGAAAAGCCAAAAAGAATAGAGAGAGTCAAAGTCGGCATGGTGGACCTTGATGCGAATCAAACCGTCCATTTGGAACTCCCAGTCCACGATGTAGTCGTAGTTCCCAACAGATGCAACCATACGAGCCACGAGCGTCACCTTTGGCCTCGCTTCCCGTAGCTGTCATGACACCAACGTTCCAGTTATCACCACAAAAACTACTTTTTAACCAACTACTAGGTGAGATTCGCCCTCAGGCTACTTTTTAACCAAGTCCATCGATGATCGGAACCGTTGAATCAGCGGCTCAGATCTGATACAGATTAGACAGAGAAGAAACCATGAATCCATGCGTAGGAATAAACTCTCTTGGGAAGCGGTTGGCTAGTGTAACAGCCACCAGCGATCTAGCTGGTGTGTGTACGTGTCGTTCGAAAACGAACGCTAACGCTCCTCGAGCTCCGATTTGTACGAACCGTTCAAAGTATATCACAGTTACATGGGCCTTAAAATGATGTATATATTATATCCACACCGTTCATCCATTTTTTGAGATCATTTTAGAGCAACATCCCAAAAATGAATAATATCCTACGCTCAACTGGACCACACCGTCAATAGAAGCGGGGATAATGATTTTCACATTTACGAAAATCGTAGGGCCCACCATCAAGTTTACTTTCCATCCAAACCGTTCACAAGGTCACAAAGACTCGGATGAAGAGAAAAAAAATATACATATATAATATTGATCCAAAACTTTTATGACCCTCAAAACGGTTTCAATGGTAGACGTTCAATCCCCCACTACTTTTTACAGTGTGGTCCACTTAGTCTTCTTATTTTTCGACTAAAGCCTTAGTACGATCTCTCCAAATGGATGGACGGTTTGGATATAACATTTACCTAATGATAGGACCCGCATAACTTGGTGACGTCAACACACCAGTAAGGTGGTGTGTCTTTTAATTAATTACCTTAATACCGGTGATCTGGCTTTCAGCATGCCGCCAACTGATGTCTCCGGCATATCGTTCGAAGATACAGATCATGTTCTTCCGGACATACGGCTTCCCATCTGCTGCAGCAAAGACAGCGTCTATGTACTGAGAATTGCTGGGGCAGTCGTTGAGCGGATCGAGCGGCATTGCCGTCAATCCGAACCCGTACTCACCGGCGTCCATGTAGGTTTTGAAATACCAACCTTCCGCCGGATCCATGTATGGAACAAAAAGCTCCGATGAAAACCCTTTGTACATGACACTTCTATACTTGCCGGTCTGGGAATCCTGAACCTTGGCTTGGGATATGATGACACCGGCTCGTGGGTCGGGCTTGAGGTGGAACTCCCAATTAGCCCACTTGATCATGTAATCGTTCTCGATGTGGAAGCTGGGCCCCTTGGGCTGCTCCATGGAAATTGGATTGATGGGGAGCATCTCAGGTGGTTTGTTTTGGTCCGAGTGCCGGAAATCGGTGTTTTTGGCCTTGGGTATTGGGATACCGTGGCCGCCGTTGACGATCTCGACCACCTTTTTCCGGTCTACATCGATGACTATCGTCAGACCTTCGATTGGTCTCATGTAGAAATTGCAAGTGCCCTCAGTAGAGAAGCACTGGACTTTGATGAGCCGGCGGCCTTCCTCATTGGGACCGAACCAACCGCTGGGAAGGGGGATGCATGTCACATCGGACAACGCGATTCCGCGGGCAAGGACGGTCCGATTGAACTCGATCTCGGTGAATGGGGTCTTCAGGGCGCCTTCCATGTCTTCGCTGGTGTAGACGGGGTAACCAGAGGCCTGGCTGATCTCATGGCGAGTGACCATACCAGACCCCAGATCTACGGTTAGTTGATGAGACCGGCCTTTCAAGAAGGCGATCACGGAGGCGAGTCTCGGTAGGAGTTTATCCCCTTTCTTCCAATTCACGACGTCGGATTTGGTGGGCTCTTCGAGGACTAAGGAATGGATGGATGGGAAGGAGGAGGAGAAGGGTTTGTATGATAAGAGGATGGAACGGACGGTGTTGATCTCTTTGATGGTGAGTGGGTCAAGAGGGTGGTGAGGGATTTGGGCTTCATGGTCATGGGAATTGAGCGTTTGCTTTTGGTTGTTGAGGAAAAGATTAGAAGCGCCTTTGATTCGGAGGTCGGACTTGTCGAAATTAATGAAAGAGCGTGTGAATACCAATATGATTAAACCAGCTACGAGAAAGGAGCATAGTCGAGGGAATGAAGTAGCTTCCATACTCTTCACTTTCACTCTTTCTCCCACTCAAGACGGAAGGAAGGATGGTAGTGAATTTAAAGCTCGGAAGAGGATGAACGTGTGGTTACGATGACAGTATCTTAAGCGGATTGCTTGGTGTGATGCACAACACACACCTCGGTGGTGTGTTGACGTCACCTGATTCTATGAGCGATTATTATATCCCCACCGTCCATCTACTTTATAGTTTTCCCTTCATCCAGGTCTATATGACCCTACGAACATGTTAAATAGCAAATAAAATCATACTTGGATTAAGAAGGTTTCATCTATGGATGTCATTGTCCCACTGATTTCGATACTGTGGTCTACTCAAGTGTATGGTTTATCTCTTTTTTACGCCCATGTTCTAAAATAAAATATCTCGAAAGATAAATGAACGGTGTATGTATAATATATTAGTGAGAGTGGACTCACATGACTTGGTGACATCAACACACCACCAAGGACGGTGGTGTGCGGCACACCACACAATCTATTTCCAATTTCCTACCTACCCAGAAGCATTGTGGCCACGACACCACCCAACCAGTTAACGTTGGGTTATGTGGCGCTCACCGTTTATGTGTTCGTTTCAAGTTCAAGTATGCGACACCACGGAAGGTGCGATTGAACGCATACCCTTGAAAGCTTCCTGAGGAGCACGAAGTATTGAATCAAACTGATTTTTGAGCTTTCACTTAATCCCGGTCAGTGTTACCTTTCGAAGATATGAAGAGGTTTGGATGGCAAATATACATGATGGAGCCCCGATAAAGTTTCAACGGTGGGCTTCATTGTCCCTCCTACTTTCTTTAAAGTGTAATCCACTTGAATATTAGATCAGTCTAATTTCTTAGCCCATACCCTAAAATAATGATGAATAAACTGCGTTGATATAGCACATACATTATAGTGTAGCCACAGGACTTAGTGAGGTTAACACAGCACTAAAGTCAGCACACCATGCAATCCGCTTCTACCTACATAGGTGAGCCCGACACCACCCAAATAGATTATATTGGGTTGTGTAGGGCCCACCGTGATGTCCCATAGCCTGTAAAGGAAGGGAGAAGGTGATGGATGGGGTGGATGTCATGGAGATAGCATGCAAGCAAGATTCCGATGGACTGGGTGGATGTCACACAGTAGGCCACGAAGATTGATTCTGGTTGCCAGCGATAACTGATGTTGTAAAAGATCCCAGTCTTATTTTCAGAATAGACACTCCTCTGTCGGTTGTACGTTGATCTTTCAAAATGGTGGTGACTTATCCTATTTTCATGTGTCACTGATGCACAACTATCTGGGCCGCCCAAATTGTGGATCCCACCATGGATGCGGTATACATCTAAAATTACACCAATTAGACAATCTTATACCTTCTATTAATTGCTACCAAATGGATGGTTAAAAATAAATAACTGAGCCGCCGAATTTTCAAGGAAAAAAATCAGGTTCGTGTAATTTGGTCGCGGATTTCCTGCTAAAGCATTTCATCGAAAGTTACTTCTATGGGAACCTAGGTGAGACCTATCATCATGTTTTTGAGGAATCTAATCTATCCGTTATTTTTGTGTGACCATTTTAGGACATAAGGATAGAAGTGAGTCAAATCAAATACCCAGGTGATCTGAAAAACGCTAGGATTGAACGTCAACAGTTAAAATATTTGTAGGCAACTGAAGTTTATGTTATCAGTTCATGTAAGTAGAAGTGAGGTTATGAACGGTATGGTTGCCATGTTGCCAAGTTAAGTTTAGAGTAGGAACCTTTCGCAAAAGCTTTTGCAGGAAATACGGGTACTTGTACTTTACAGTTACAGTGCATTTAAAGTTGCATTAACTACCCGCGGATCGCAGCTTTGGCCGGAGGACGCGATTAGCTACCGAACCTGATAGTAGCGAGTTTTGCCCATGAAGTGACGTCATCACATTCTTTAGGTCTCACTGTGATGTATATTTTGTATCAACAGCATGTAAGAAGTTTATGAGTGGGCCTTATTGATCAACTATCTGGACTGTGTTCTAGTTACACCGTTTGATTGAGTTAATAAGCAGATCCCACTTAAGGTGATACGCTGCATAATATATCTACACAGCACTGCATGTTTGGAGTGGAATGCTATGACCTTACGCCAGGCAGTTTGAGTAGAACTAGGATACAGTAATGTGGAGCATGAGAGAGAGAGAGTTTTGATGGGTTTCAAACTCCCCTTCACAGTCTCTATAAAAGAGAGCTGCGTCTCCGATCCTACACCACACAGCAAAATTCTGGTATTCTTATCCGGCTTCCATGGCAGCGTCTCAGTTAGGTAAGCTATCTGAACCCCTGATCGACATGTCCCATGCACAGACAGATCCGTGGGCCTATTCCACATACAGATTTATTCCCACAGTTGGTATCAAAGCAAAAAAAAAAAAAAAAAAAAAACTGTGCATAGGTATGGATGATCAGATTCATCTATTTCATGTTCAAATTCAAATTAGGTTTTTCGAATTCAAAACCCATGTAAGAAATCAGGGTTTATATCAGGGATTTTAATCCCAAATCCAGAATTAGGGATTTCGAATCCCAAATCCCATATTAGGGACTTCAGATCTAAAAACCCCAAAATCCGATATTATTGAGAGATTATTTTTTTTTTTTGGATTAATACTCCTGATCCAGCTATAAATTTGGGATTTTGAATTTGAATCCCCATATCCAGGTTCTGAGATTAGGGTTTACTAATCCCAATTAGGGATTTCGGATTTGAATCCCCAAATCAAGAATTTGGGGATTTCAGTTTTCGAAATTAGGGATTTCGGATTTCAATCCCCAAATCTGATTATTAGGGATTGTCTAAATCCTCAATCCAGGGATTTAAACCCAAATCCCAAATCTACTATCATTGGGGACTACAGTTCAGATTATCCCCAAATCCAGACAGGGAGTTAGGGTTCTTTGATTCCCAATCCAATTGATAAGGCCTTCTTCTCCAAAGCTTGGATTGGAGATAAATTCCACAAACCTACCTGTGTCTTTGATAGTAGCGGTCATGGATCTCCCATCTACTGGCAACACCGCTCTCTTTCAGCCATGTCATTAGACCAGTAACCCAACATCAGGGATGGCATTGCCAACATCGGATCGGCGTCGTCCTTGATGGAGACGATTGGTCTTTTCGTCTGGCCGCAGATTCATCCGCGACGGAGAAGATCTCTCCCTACGGCAGTCGTCATCGTCGCCTGGAGAAGTCCTTCTGGCGGATGCTTGCGGCGGAGCTCTGCGACTAGACGATTGCATCGGTGTCATTGCTGGGACAATCCATCTCCCTTTAGCGGCTGCTCTTAGACAGTTGAAGGCGACTGTAATTTTTTATTTTTATTTTTTGGATATTAGATCGTAAACGACCTTATGTGATAACAGGCACTTGGACCCGATTTTTGTAATTTCGGGTCCGTCTCTGGACCCGCGATAGGTTTCAGATATGAATTCTTGGGCCTGATTCTAGGGCCTGTACTGGATCTCTAGATCTGGAGTGGACCTAAATTTTGGGCCTGTTTGAATAGGTGGGCCCATTATTCATATCCTGGCCATTCAAATCATGATGTAAGTCGGGTCCATCCTTTTGGGACTAATTTAAGGCCTTGATATCTTTATGGGCCCATTTATCTAAATATGTGGTCCACTCAATAATGTTCTGTTATTTTATTAACGCCATCTATGAGTTCATTCAGGAGGACATGGACAATTTTTATCTGGATTGTCTATTAGTTTGATCAAGGAATTAGATTTGAATTACTCATTTGTAATGTCCTGATGCTATATAGTCCTGATTCGGCCCTATTATTGGCCCATCACCCATCTTTAAGTGTTGATATGGACTGTTGGAATATAAGGTGTGAAACTGTTTTCACTTTAAAGAATTCCAAAAGGGTCAGTATCAACTAGCTTATGGACTGCATCGGACTAAGTAAGTTATAATCCATTGAGAGGCAGGATTATAAGCGTAATCCTAAGTCTATATTTGTATTGTTGTTTTTGGTTGTGTTAGCCACCATAGTGACCTCAATCGATAAAAATAAAAAATAAAAAATTTACAAGTACAGACTTGTAACATTGGGATAAGGAGGATTACATACAGTTGCGTTCAATTTTCATACGTATGGTAACGAAAACGCAGACGATTACCATATGGCAGACACATGAACGGGTGAAGTAAATGGTGCTAGTAATGTAAAGCTGAAAGACTCATCTCACCCACAGGTGTTGAGTGTCTCAGATTTACATCACTGACATCACTTAGCTTCATGTTCAGGAGAATTACTAGCATGTTATTATTACCACCCACAGGAGGAATGATGATGATGTAACAAATTCTCACAAGGATGTAATGGTTGGGCCCATCTTCATCCTGAATGATTCGGTTAATGCCTCCCTTAGTAACCGAATTGATTTAATTTGCCTGATAATTTTGTTTATAATCACGAAATTATTTTGTGAAATAATGAACTAATGTAAGTATCTCTTATATTTCAGTCTCAATTCCTATTAATACACATCAAGTCCCTGCCCTAAATGGGTCTAACTATGCTCAATGGAAGAACGATATTGAAGTTGTACTGGGCTTCCTTCAATTAGATCTGGCCCTAATAACACCAGAACTGCCAGAACCTTTTGATGATGCCACTGAAGCTGAATATAATCGATGGGTTGCATGGTTTAGATCAAATGATATTTGCATAAAAATAACTAAGTATTCGATTTCTGAATCTATGAAAGGCGCCATGCCTGATACAGACAATGCCAAAACTTTCCTCACTAAAATGGGAAAAAGGTTCAAGAAATCTGATAAGTCTGAGGTGGGCATTCTTCTGAATAAGTTGACTCGCTCGTCCTACGATGGAAAAGGCAACATCCGTGAATACATCGTAGAGCAGATCGAGGTTGTTTCTAAGATTCGTGCTCTAGGGCTTGTACTCACTGATGATCAACTGGTTCATTTGATCATGAATAACCTACCTCCCAAATTTGGCACGTTCCTGGTTAACTATAACACCCTGAAGGACATGTGGACGTTGGATGAACTTATTACTCAGTGTGTTCAAGAAGAAGACAGAATCAGGCAGACGGTTAAAGTTCAAAATGTTAATATGGTGACCTCAGGTCACGAGCAAGGGCAAAGGAATAAAGGTAAAAGGAAAAGGAAACAAGGTTCTAATAATAGATTCTCTGGTCCTCCATCTGAAAAACCTGAGAATCAATCTGGAAATGGATCTAAACGCAAACGGGTTAAGGGTAAACCGTGCTTCTTTTACAATAAGGCGGGTCATTTCAAGAAAGACTGCGAAGGCTTTAAGAATTGGCTCATAAAGAAAGGTAATAATTCTATTTTTGTCTGTTTTGAATCTAATCTAACTGAGGTGTTAGCGGATTCCTGGTGGATAGATTCAGGAACTACTATTCACATATGCACTTCTATGCAGGAATTACTACAGGCCAGGCCACCAACTGATGCAGAGCGGTCAGTATACGTAGGTAATGGTGTCAAGGTTGACGTGGAGGCAGTAGGAGTCTATAGGCTTAAGTTGAAGTCTGGTCATTTTTTGAATTTAGTAAATACATTGTGTGCCGTCTATTAGGCGCAATTTAGTTTCAATTTCCTATTTGGACAAGTTGGGATATTCGTTCCACTTTGGAAATAAAAGTTTAAGTATTTACTTTAATTCGATTAAAGTTGGAACCGGCTCTATAGTAAATAACTTATACCAATTAGACTTGATTGCCTCTCACATTTACAATATTAATTCCTTGCATGAAAATAAAGTGGGATCCAAGTGAAGACTAGACTATGAGAATTCCTCCATGTTGTGGCACAGGCGGCTATGCCATATATCTCGTGAGAGATTAGACAGGCTTGTGCGAGAAGAAATTTTACATTCTCTAGACTTTTCTGACTATAAAGTATGCATTGATTGCATAAAAGGAAAACAGACTAAAAGTAAAAAGAAAGGTGCAGCTAGGAGTGTAGGTCTATTAGAGGTGATACATACAGATATCTGTGGACCATTCCCTACAGCCTCATGGAGTGGTCACAAATATTTCATTACCTTTATAGATGACTACTCTCGCTTCGGGTACCTATACCTTATCAGTGAGAAATCGGATGCCCTGGATGCTTTTAAAATCTATAAGGCTGAAGTTGAAAATCAACTCGATAAGAGAATTAAAGTTGTCAGATCTGACCGTGGTGGAGAATACTATGGCAGATATAACGAATCAGGACGTAATCCAGGGCCATTCGCTAAATACCTACAGGATTGTGGCATTGTTGCTCAATACACTATGCCTGGTACTCCAGAGTAAAATGGTGTGGCTGAGAGACGTAATCGCACCCTTATGGATATGGTGCGAAGCATGGTTAGCAATTCGACATTACTAGAATCTCTGTGGGGTGATGCGATCAAAACCGCAGTTCATATACTAAACAGGGTTCCCAGCAAAGCTGTAACACCCCGTACTTTCCAGCACTCGAGTGTTACTATTTAATTTAATTTAATTTAATATAAATACCAAAAAAAAATACGACCTAAATATATATACTATGGAATGTTATTTTTATACTTTATAAATATTTAAAATTACGTACTAAAATAATATGTAACTATAATTCATATTATATGCATATACTTACAATATCATTAATATAAATTACAAACTATAGAATTTGTAATAAATAAAAATAAAATATACTGAAAATTTTTTTTATAACGAGTAATATATTTCAAACAATTTAATGACTTGTATAAAGTTTAAAAACCTAACACATATATGACCGTACAAATAATATAATAATATATATATATATATATATATATATATATATATATATATATATATATATATAATTAATCTATGCTTACTGATATTCATATAATTTATACATATATATATATGTATATTAACAATTTGTGATAATATAATTTATATATGACAAAACATAAAAAAAAAAAATAATAATAATAATAATAATAAACGTTAAAACTTATTCTAGTAATAGCATTTAATATTCTAAACCCACAAGTGTAGGTGGTCCCGGTTGCCTGAATAAATCCCTTAGACCCTTTCAATTGTTGCAGTTCAAATTCGGTGTGATCCGACCGTTGGATTGACGAAAATCTACCAATACGACCCAAATCGAGTTGTGGGCCCCACCTAGACCTTGGATCTGCCTCATCTTTGGTCTAGGGCCCTAACTGGACCCTTAGAACCTAATGGACGGTGTGGATTTCATCAAATCCACTTGTGGATCCCACGTTTCCTTGCACGTGTACATAGTGCAAGAGCACCCGTCGTGCACCGGACTTGCAAGCTCAGTCAGCACAGCTGACCCGATGAAGCCTAAAGAGGAAATCTCCTCTTCTTCTTTCGTTCTCTGCTAGTAAAACGAGCAACGCCCGTTTGATTGATCCGCGGGCCACCATGATCATCCAATCAGACAATCCAAACCGTCCATCCTGTAGAAGGACACCAGATGACCAAAACCCGACCCATATCACACGTCGGAATGCATGCGTGTAACCACGACCTCCAGTGAAAACAGACCCTAAAAAAAAACTATGTTTCTAAAAACAGAAACTGTCTCCTGCTGTTGCCACAAGGGCGATCCGTGTGAGGAGAAAACCTCTCATCTTAGCCCTCCATTCGGGCACATCTCGGCCGTCCGATTCTAGCTGTGGTTTAGGGCTTCAAAACCACAACCGGTTTCATATCCTCCCACTATTTTGAAGGTAGTTTCGGTCAGAGAAAATCTAGACCACTTGTTGCTCATCCGACGGTCTGAAAATGTTAGGGCAAGCAGATAAAAGGGTGTGGATCGAGCAACAGGAGATCCTCCCTTCATTTCTAGCGGCCACGCCCGAAAACCGGCCGCAAGCCTTCTCCATTGAACCCACCGCCAAAATCCCCTTAGAGCTTCTATCTGACCATGCTTTTAGCTCCTATAGACCCGTCTACACCATTCCCATGCATCACTTTGGAGCAAGACATGGGCGTTCGTGATCTGCCATTAATGGCAGGTCATCTCCCTCGTCAAGGAGAACGGCCACTGGCCGTGTTACAGCCGTTAACCCCTGATCAGTTTCGTTCGTAAGGTGGGCCATGTCTTCAGTAACCCATGCAGGAGAAAAGGAAAAGAAGAAGAAGAAAGGAAGATGAGAGGAAGAAAGGGTGTGCGGGTTTGTGCCGCACCAACTCGGTGGGTCGAGTCGAGTTATGAAAAAAAAAAAGAGAGACTCAGAGAGAGAGAAAGAGAGAGAGAGAGTAGAGAGGAAGTGGAGCAGCTGCTGTTCGCTGTCGTTGCACCTCTTCACTCCACCCGCTGGAGCAAGTTGTTGTCCGGGTTTCGGCCAGTGGTCTCGCTGAGGTGAGAAAAGGAAGAGGAGAGAAGAGATAGGGAAAGAAGAAAAGAGAAAGAAACTGAGAGAGGAAATAGAGGAAAGAGAGAGAGCGAGAGGGCTGCTGTCTGGTCAAAAACTGAGTCAACTCGGTTTAGGGACTGGGTTGACTGGGTCGAGTGGCTTAGTCCAGCTGGGATTCCAGCAAGGAAAAAAATAATAGGAAAGGGAAGAAAAAAGAAAAAGAAAGAAAGAAATGGTGGGAGAAAGAAAAAAAAAAAAAGGAGGGGTAGGAGGATGAGTGCAGGGTGCCGAGTTGCGATTCGTTAAGGCAACTCGCTGAGTTGCACCATTTGTGGGCCCAGCCTCAGCACTGTCGCTGGACAATGGTGGAAAGAAGAAAAGAAAAGAGAGAAAGGAGAGAAGGAGTGAGTGAGAGAATGACTTGTGGTGTTGGTGTTGTGCCGAGTCAACTCGACTCGATCCGAGTCATCAAGATGAGTCATCATTTCTTCCCTAATCTAGCCTTGCTTTGATGCACTATTATCATTTGTTACCATTGTTGTTATTAGGATTATTAATACTAACCATGGTTAGCCATTAGTAGATCATTATGCTAGGACTAGTTGTTATAAATAAATTGCAATTATTAAATGGAAATATTTTTATTTATCATCCTAGATATTTGTTTGGGATAGTAGATTGTACTAATCATAATGACTATTATTGCCATGATTAACTAATATTAATTCTATCAGTAATATTAATAATTATGTTACAATTATAAATTATCATGATAATTGACTTTACATAAGTTAGCATTCAAATCCTACGATCTAAGTTTAGGACCAGACTCTAGGATGGAACCGTAAACCTAGGCAATCTAAACCCTAGGCTAAGACCTTAACCATGATTAACCATTAATGGGCTACTTACGCTAATACTAGCTATATTAAACAAAATTACAATTATTAAAAATTTATATCCATTACTCTTAAATATTATCATGATAGTAGGTCATAGTATTAGCTATCATCAAAATGATCACCATTATCATGTTACGTTAATAATAGTTATTATAAATGAAACTATCTTTAGTGATATTAGCATGGTATCCATCGCTTGAAAATATTACCTCTAATAACAGGTTGTACCATTTTACTTTAATTGTAATACGGATTAATACCATGGTCACAGATAGTAGTTATATCATTAACGTTAAATGGTAACTAATACACCAACTAGAGTTCAAATCCTAGAAATAAAATTTAAAACTAAATCCTAAGATAAATGATTCAAACCCTAGGCCATGATCTTAAACCCTAGGTCGTGATTAGAACTTGGACCTAATTATACAAGTTCATGATTTGTGTTAGGATACAATTCTAAGGGCGCAAGTGCTTAGCGACACTAGAAGGCGATTCAAAGTATAAGGTGATGATTCTTCTCCTTGAGCTTTTCATCTTCTCATTAGCTTAAGTTATAGCTTTTATTTAAATTCATAATCGATATCTCCCTTTATACTCACATATATTAGATGGTAGAAATTGAATTGCTGCATTACATGTTTTATGATTATCCTGTATAATTGCTCATGCTTATGGATTTCTTTTTATGGATTGCTTATGGAAATTAAACTGGTACATTAGTGGAAAATTCTCATATATGAATGTACACCCATACTCGGGATGTAACTTGACTAGTTGTACTCGTAATGGACCTTCGGCTTGGTGGTTATTGAGTGATGCCCTTGGTGGATCATTGATGTGGGCCTACCATCCAGGGTTGTTGTGTCTAATGATTTTCAAAGATGGTCTTTTATCGCACTGTTATAATACTCGCCCTATGTGGCCTACTTTGATATCGCCCCATGTGGCTTTGTTCCAGTATTTTTCCTGTATGGGTTGGATATTTTATACAATACAACCATGCAATGGTAAGCCCCATATATTGTAATATGATTGGCCATTAATCGATAGGGTACCATTAAACATCCTAAGGTGGTAGTATCATGAGCCGGGGATGGTGGTATGGGACCTATGCCCGAGCTGTCGGCCTACGCTGGGCTATACGCTCCCCGTAGTGACCTTTGAGCTTATTTAAATTGGCTGGTTGCAATTGAACTAATAACGGATTGGCTAATCATGCATGCATAGTACAGACCAACATCTATTATTGTTATACGAAACATATAGATTCGCCTGTCTGGATGTCTTACCCGAGGCACCAACCATCATCAATTGTTATCGTATATATTTACCTGTCTGGATATTTTACCCGAGGCACAGACCGTCTGGATGTCTTACCCAGGTCAATGATTGCATGGGTGACGACCCCTATGTCCGTTTGGATGTCTTACTCGGGACTGATTGCATTCACGCATCCATGCATCTAATAAGACTGCATTTACTCTGTTTTGGTTATCTAGATATTTTGTACTATTTCTTACCTAATGCGGTGGTGTGTAATCTTGAGGGGAATTCACACTGAGTTGGACACTCATCCATCAAATATACAACCGTACAGGTAGTACAGGTGGTTTAAGCGATATGCATGTTCAGACTTGATGAGGAGCAGGGTACAATCACTAGGGATGCATAACTGTATGTACCTGGAGGAGCTGCGTGATCTTACAGTTTATATTTACATGCTTTCTACTATTCTTCAAGTATTAATTCTTGTAAATCTTGTATTTGTTAAATTCAGAGACGTTGGTTTGTATAAATCATTATGGGTAGCTTCTTATATACTTGAAAGATAATGAAATTTTCCTTTATGTCGATTTGTCCACACTACGCTCATTTGCCTACTCTGATAAAAGAAAAAAAAATGTACACTCAAATTTGATCATCCGTTAAGGTTAACACTCAGATTTTTAGGAAACAAGTTGCGTACTTGGGTCCTGAAAAGTCGGTTGTTACAAAAGCAGTAAACAAAACTCCTTTTGAGTTATGGAATGGGAGAAAACTGAGTCTCCGATATCTACATGTTTGGAGTTGTCCTGCTGAAGCCAAAGTTTATAACCCTCATGAAAAGAAGCTTGATCCTAGAACCATAAGCTGTTTCTTCATTGGATACCCAGAAAGATCAAAGGACTATCGTATCTACTGTCCTTCCCACTCTATCAGGATTGTTGAGACTGGGAATGACAGATTCATTGAGGACACTGAAAACAGTGGGAGCACGAATATAAGAAATTTTGTATTTGAGGAACAAATGACTGTGACTCCTGTCACAGTCAATCCAGATCACGTGAACATTAATGATGCAGTTGATTCTGCCGCCACTACAAAGTTTCACGTAGAACCTCATATACAAACCACTGATGAGGAAAATCAAGCTCAGACCCAACAAATTGAACCATTAAGAAGATCTGAAAGAGAAAGAAGGCCTGTAAATCGAGACGATTACATCGTATACTTACAGGAGCACGACTTTGACATAGGGGTGGAAAAGGATCCTGAATCCTTTACACAAGTTAAACAAAGTGCTGATCCTCCTCGTTGGTTTGATGCCATGAAAGATGAGTTGAAATCCATGAGGGATAATAAAGTATGGGATCTTGTAGAGTTACCTACTGGAATAAGGCCGATTGGTTCTAAATGGATATTTAAAACCAAAAGGGACTCCAAAGGTAATGTCGAAAGATGTAAAGCCCGACTTGTTACCAAGGGTTTTAATCAACGTGAGGGCATTGACTTTAAGGAGACTTTCTCTCCTGTATCCAAGAAAGACTCATTCAGGATCATAATGGCTCTTGTAGCTCATATGAATTTAGAGTTACATCAGATGGATGTAAAGACTGCATTTCTCAATGGGGATCTAAATGAGAATGTATACATGTTGCAACCGGAAGGTTTTGTAGCTACTGGCTCAGACCATTTGGTTTGCAAACTTAAAAAGTTCATCTATGGGTTGAAACAGGCATCGCGACAGTGGTACCTTAAGTTTCATGAAGTCATTTCCTCATATGGATTTGTAGAAAACACTGCAGATGAATGCATCTACATTAAAACCAGTTGGAGTAAGTTCGTTATGATGATTTTGTATGTTGATGACATTTCGTTGGGTAGCAATGATACCAGGATGTTGAGTGACACTAAGAAATTCTTATCTCAAAGATTTGAAATGAAAGACCTTGGTGAAGCTTCTTACGTCATCGGCATTGAGATTCGCCGTGACAGAACACTTGGACTGCTTAGCCTATCACAGAGGGCCTATATTACTAAGGTACTCGAAAGATATGGTATGTAAAATTGTACTTCAGGAAAGTCGCCCATTGTAAAGGACGACAAATTTGGTCTATTTCAGTGTCCAAATAATGATTTAGAAAAGAATCGAATAAAGGAATTTCCGTACGCATCAGTAGTAGGGAGCATCATGAATGCTCAAGTCTGTACGCGACCGGACATTACCTTTGTCACTGGAATGTTTGGAAGATATCTATCTAATCCAGGAATGCAACATTGGATAGCTGCGAAGAAAGTGTTACGGTATCTTTAGAGAACAAAAGACTTCGGACTCACATACAGAAGATCTGATCAGTTGGAGTTGATCGGATATTCAGACGCAGACTTCGCAGGCTGCGTTGACACTAAGAAGTCTACTTCAGGATACATCTTCATGATGGTGGGAGGAGCTGTGTCGTGGGAAAGCGTGAAACAGTCTACCACAGCCTCATCCACTATGGAAGCTGAATTTATCGCTTGCCATGAGGCATCTAATCAGGCACTATGGTTACAGAGTTTCTTCTCCGGTTTACGGGTAATGGAGCATATCCCAAAACCATTAAGAATATTTTGTGATAATTCAGCTGCTATTTCCTTCTCTAGTAACAACAAGCATTCGTCAAGGTCGAGGCATATCGACATCAAGTATCTTGTTATAAAGGAAAGGGTTCAGAATCATTAAGTGTCCATGGAATTCATCGGTACTAAGCAGATGATTGCAGATCCACTCACTAAAGGGCTCCCTATCACGCCATTTCAGGAGCATGTAACATCCATGGGAGTCATTGATCCCACAGATGTCTTCAGTTAGTGGGAGTTAAGCGTATTTTGATTTTCACAGACATTTAGAGATCTCGTTTTATACAGTTTGTTTGGATGATTTTGATATAAAGATTTATTTCTACTTCTCTATGTATATGCGTAAATTGTGAGTAAGTAGAATTACAGTCGTGTCTCGTTGGAGACATGTAAAAGCTTCAGGACCTCTTAAGGATAGATACATATCATCACACTAAGATGTGTAATCCTTATACCACGTTTTCTAGTTCGTGATCTATGTCGTTAAGATTGAAAGTATTTGTGATCGCGCTTAGACTCACTTCGTCTAAATTAATTATTGTGATGACTACCGCGTTTTGATAATGACAGTCTTGATGGACCAGATAGAATAACATTACTTATATTGTCCAACTATTTCATTGGTTAACCATTCAGATGTTTTCTTAATATCAAAACTTATTTTTTAAAACTTTATAACTATCATTGACATTGCTCAATGAGGCCCAAGTGGGAGAATGTAAGAACTCTATGAGTGGGCCTTATTGATCAACGATCTGGATTGTGTTCTAGTTGGATTGTTTGATTGAGTTGATCAATGGGCCCCACTTAAGGTGATACGCTGCGCAATCTATCTGCGCAATACTGCGTGTTTGGGGTGGAATGCTATGGCCTTACGCCAGGTAGTTTGAGTAGAACTAGGATACAGTAATGTGGAGCGTGAGAGAGAGAGGGAGTTTTGATGGGTTTCAAACTCCCCTTCACAGTCTCTATAAAAGAGAGCTGGGTCCCCGATCCTACACCACACAGCAAAATTCGAGTCCCATCTATTGTATTACAGAAAGGGTGTGAAGGAGAAGAAGATCCTAAGCTCTACAGGAATTCTGGTATTCTTATCCAGCTTCCATGGCGGCATCTCAGTTAGGTAAGCTATCTGAACCCCTAATCGTCATGTCCCATGCACAGACAGATCCATGGGCCTATTCAACATACAGATTTATTCCCACACACCGTTTATCCATTTGGGAGATCATTTAATGACACGATACAAAGAAAAAGTTAAATCCAAAGCTCAAAAGGATCCCACCATGGCAAATAGTATGGACAATGATGCCAACCGTTGGAACCTTCTTGGGGCCACGATGATGTTTATTTTGAGATCTATCTGTTGATAAGTTAACACAAACACCGAATAATGAAAAATACAAATATTAACTTCATCAAAAACTTATCTAGACTCAAAATATTTTTAAGGGTGGGTGTTCAAATGGGTCCTTACTGATGGTCCGGTGGTAAACTCTCGAGAGTTTCAACACAAGGGTTGAGTGCCCATAGGTGGTGAAATTCCACTACGGCCTGTTTTTGTGTGTGTGTGTGTGTGTGGGGGGGGGGGGGGGGGGGGGGGGGGTGTGCGCATGTCTTATAAATTTAAAAAAAAAAAAAAAAAGGGGTGGGTGCTCAGTTCACGTTATTTTCTGTGGTGTGCGGAGGGGATCGGATTGCCTACCAAGTAAACTTTGTAGGCTCACTTTCAGGTGGGGGTGTGCGCATGTCTTATAAAATTTAAATAAATAAATAAAAGGGGTGGGTGCTCAGTTCACGTTATTTTCTGTGGTGTGCGGAGGTGATCGGATTGCCTACCAAGTAAACTTTGTAGGCTCGCTTTCAGGTTCATGTATTATATTCACTCATGCCGTCCATTTTAACATATAATTTTAGCTGAGAAATTTGCGACTGTACGACTCATTTATGGCCCATTTGCGAGACGAAGCCCACCTCATTTTCCCTTGCAAAAAAAAGCCCCGGCTGTACAGACGACTTGCCAAAGGTTGAAAATTGCTTTTTCCTTCAAGCGGATCGGAAGACGAGAGCTGACGCTCCTCGAACTTTTTTTTTTTTTTTTTTTACACACGCACACACCCCCCAACACACTCACGCCACATGCGCACATACCCCACACATGCACACCGTGGGAGTTGTACGAACAGTTCAAAATAGAACAACGTTACATGGCACCATAGTTATGTATTTATTAAATCCACAACGTTCATCCATATTTCGAGATCATTTTGGAGCATTACCCAAAAAAAAAAAAAAAAATCATATCCAAAGATCAACTGGACCACAACACAAAGAGCAGCAGAAAATTGATTTTCATCGATGAAACTTTTGTAGGGCCCACAATAACATTTATTTCCCATCCAATCTATTCATAAGGTCACAATGACCTGGATGAAGAGGAAAAACAAATTTCATAATGAACCAAAACTTCCGTGACCCCTGAAAGGGTTTCAACGGTAGATGTTCAAAGCAGAATGGTAAGTGATTTGCTACGATCAGACGTATAGCTACGGATTACAACCGTAGCCATAAATATGCCAATCCGTAGTAATAGGATCCATATGGGGTGGGTGCGCCGAACTAGTGGCCCCCCGAGCCACTTGTTGGCCTGTCTGGCGAGGCCACGCCCATAGAGTGGTCCCTATGGTTACGGATAATAACCGTAGTTAAAATCCGTAGCTATAGATTTTTTTTATTAACATGAAAAACTTTATTCTACCTATAATTTTCTCTAACACATTTATATAAATATGTATATATAAGCATATAAAAATTTTTTCTCTCTTTTTCCATTTCTTTCTTTATTCATTTAACAAGAATATCTTCTAAACTAAAATTAGTTACTTCGTGTACCGTATATGATTTTGGGGTAGGAGAAGCTACTTTAACCAACCAACTTGGTTATTCCTGCCTATTCTGTGTTGATTCACTGTCATTTTGGCGTATTTCACAGTCATGCCCCTTCACTTCATGGTCATTTTCACGCATTTCATGGTCCAATCGCTACACTTCACCGTGAAATGCATCAAAATGACCGTGAATTAACACGGAGTATGCGGGAATGACCGTGAAATACATGGAAAAGATCGTGAAGTGAAGCAAATTGACTGTGAAATTCACGAAAATGACTGTGAAGTGAAGGGGCATGACCGTGAAATGCATCGAAATAATCATAAATTAACATGAAATATGCGGGAATGACCGTGATATGGAATTGCATATCAAGCTAAAGCAAGAAACTAATCCTAGCGTGAGGCATCAATGCAATAAAACTCCTTCACTTCACGGTCATTTGCATGCATTTCATGGTCAATTCGCTTCAATTCATGATCACTTCCATGCATTTCACGATCATCCGAAACAATTTCGTGTTGATTCACGGTCATTTCGAGCCATTTCACGGTAAAACTCCTTCACTTCAAGATCATTTGCATGCATTTCATGGTCATTTCGCTTCAATTCATGATCATTTTCATGCATTTTAACATCATCCAAAACAATTTCTTGTTGACTCACGGTCATTTCGAGGCATTTCACGGTCAAACTCCTTCACTTCAAGATCATTTGCATGCATTTCACGATCATTTCGCTTCAATTCATGATCACTTCCATGTATTTCACGGTCATCCGAAACAATTCTGTGTTGATTCACGGTCATTTCGAGGCATTTCACGGTCAAACTCCTTCACTTCACAGTCATTTGCATGCATTTCACGGTCATTTCGCTTCAAATCATGATCACTTCCATGCATTTCATACTCATCCGAAACATTTTCGTGTTGATTCATGGTTATTTCGAGGCATTTCACAGTCAAACTCCTTCACTCACGGTCATTTTCATTAATTTCATGGTCATTTCACTTCAATTCATGACCACTTTCATGCATTTTACGGTCATTCGAAACATTTTTGTGTTGATTCACGGTCATTTCGAGGCATTTCATGGTCAAACTCCTTCACTTCACAGTCATTTGCATGCATTTCACGTACATTTTGCTTCAATTGATGATCACTTTCATGCATTTCACAGTCATCCGAAACAATTTTGTGTTGATTCACGGTCATTTCGAGGCATCTCACAGTCAAACTCCTTCACTTCAAGGTCATTTCCATGCATTTCACAGTCAATTCGCTTCAATTCATGATCACTTCCATGCATTTCACGGTCATCTGAAATAATTCCGTGTTGATTCGTGGTCATTTCGAGGCATTTCACGATCAAACTCCTTCACTTCACTGACATTTGCATGCATTTCACGGTCATTTCGCTTCAATTCATGATCGCTTCCATGCATTTCATGGTCATTTCGAGGCATTTCATGGTCAGACTCCTTCACTTCATGGTCATTTGCATAAATTGCACGGTCATTTCGCTTCAATTCATGTCACTTCCATGCATTTCCCGATCATCCGAAACATTTTCGCGTTGATTCACAGTCATTTCGAGGCATTTCACGGTCAAACTCCTTCACTTCACATTCATTTGCATGCATTTCATCATCATTTTGCTTCAACTCATGATCACTTTCATGCATTTCACGGTCATCCGAAACATTTTCATGTTGTTTCACGGTCATTTCGAGGCATTTCACGGTCAAACTCCTTCACTTCACGGTCATTTGCATGCATTTCACGGTCATTTCGCTTCAATTCATGATCACTTCCATGCATTTCACGGTCATCCAAAACATTTTCATGTTGATTCACGGTCATTTCGAGGCATTTCATAGTTAAACTTCTTCACTTCACATTCATTTGCATGAATTTCATGGTCATTTCGCTTCAATTCTTGATCACTTCCATGCATTTCACGATCATCCGAAACATTTTCGTGTTGATTCACGGTCATTTCGACGCATTTCACGGTCAAACTCCTTCACTTCACGGTCATTTGCATGCATTTTACGATCATTTCACTTCAATTCATGATCACTTCCATGCATTCCACGGTCATCCGAAACAATTCCGTGTTGATTCACGGTCATTTCGAGGCATTTCACGGTCAAACTCCTTCACTTCACGGTCATTTGCATAAATTTCACGGTCATTTCGCTTCAATTCATGATCACTTCCATGCATTTCATGGTCATCCGAAACATTTTCGTGTCGATTCACCGTCATTTCGAGGCATTCCACAGTCAAACTCCTTTACTTCACATTCATTTGCATGCATTTCATGGTCATTTCGCTTCAATTCATGATCACTTCCATGCATTTCACGGTCATCCAAAACATTTTCATGTTGTTTCACGGTCATTTCAAGGCATTTCACGGTCAAACTCCACTTCACGGCCATTTGCATGCATTTCACGGTCATTTCGCTTCAATTCATGATCACTTCCATGCATTTCATGGTCATCTAAAACATTTTCGTGTTGATTGATGAGGGTCAAATATTGCATATCAGACCCCAATTACTGTCTTATTTTACGTGCATGAAAAAGCTTTGTGCAATATTTTAATCGTGTTTTTGTTACAGGATGTAATCAGGAGCGTTTATTGAAAAAGGATATTAAAAGGGTGGATCTGACATTCCGAAGTCACTAGAGCAGGGGACGACTCCATAGAACCAAGATCGAAGAATTTACACGTCAGAGATCTCAGGAAATCAAGTTGTTCACATTAAAAGAGGCCCGAAATTGGTCCAAATTCCAAGATCATAGGGTTTCCGCATCCGATTGACTCGAAACTTTATATATGAGATGAGTGTCCTAAATTAACCGTACATATTAAATTTCAACCATTGATGATCTCGGAAAGTATCCCAACAGATAGATCGGCTCCTAAACCACTAATTTGGGGCCCGCCTGATATTTGGATATGCGTCAAAATTGTTCCATATGGTTTAAATGAGATGATAAAATGAATGGACGGATCGGATCTCGGATACACATATTTGTGGGACCCACACATGCATTGAATGTGCAACATGCACAAGTGCACTGAATGTACACCAAAAAGCCAACGGTCGGCCAGCATGCGCTGACCGACCCTTTCTCTTAAGAATCCAGAAATGGAGATTTCAGTTTTTACAGCGTTCGCATGAACGGTCGGTTTGCTGTTGTGGGCCCCACCCATTGTCCAAATGGACAATCTGAACCATTCATCATAAACCATGGGTCCCACTTATCACTGCCTAGGTGGAAAAATTGTAAGAGACAGCGAATATGGACTTCCAACAATTCAAAACGCAGAATGAACGGTAGGTTTAAAAATCAGGCGGGCTGCACCAAAAGCAATCCAAAATCACCCATATCTGACTGAAATTTCGAGGTGCATCTCGTGGACGGAGTGGATTTCCCAAAACAACATCCAAGTGGACCCCACCATCCTCGCGGCGCGATCAGTGCGCAAGCTCTATTCGCAGAGTCCGGGCGCAGCACGATTTTTTAGGGCGTCTGTGGGCCACCATCACTTGACATCTGCCCAATCCAAACCGTTCAAACGTAATAGTAGAGGGTCATAACTCCAACCATGGAGTCCGAATCTAAGAACAGATCGTCGTCCGTCCAGAATCTGAGTCCAAACGCAAGGATTTGCATGTTACTACGCATGCAGCTATTGCTGCGGAAGTTCCTCCGAATCCAACCTTTTTGCCGACTTCCAGCGGTTATAAAAGGGCCTGAGAGGTGGCTGTGAGAAGGGGGATTCAAAGCTAGGGAGAGCCAGAGCCTGGGGAAAGAGAAGAAAGAAGAGAAAGAAGAGAGAGAGAGAGAGAGAGAGAGAGAGAGAGAGAGAGAGGAAGAAGGGAGATGTTTTCTTTTTTTTTACAAATATTTATTTTTTTCCTTCTTTCTTAATCAATTTTATGGATTGTTAATCTTGTAGCTAGGGCTGAGAGGAAGCCCCTAATTTGAATAACGATTGTCTATGTTGAATTTATTTTAATCTGATTGATTTGTTTCTTTCTTTAGTATGCTTAACTGTAATTTTCATGCTTCTCCATTCTATGAGCTCGACCAAAGTCTAGATATGGATGCTATTTAGAATCTTAATTAGGTGCTTGTATCTGACCATGAACAGGTTTCCTATAGAGGAAGAAATAGGAATCTACATCTCTCCATGCCTGACCATGGATGAAAAGATGCGATCCATATGCTCTGAGGGATTATACATTCTGTGTGCCTGACCAAGGACATAGAGTGTGATTTGTTTATTTTATTTATATCAATCTGAATAAGGTGAATTAATAGGTAAAACAAGGGTTAAGATAATTAGGGGCGGATTCGAAAGTCCTAATCTTCTCCTTGATTGGATTTTACTCATTACTCTCGGTTATTTTCAATAAATTTGAGTTATTTACTTAATGGTTCGCTACATTATTAGTTGGATTAGTTAAGAAGAGTCTTAAATTTTGAATTGTGATAACCAGTCCTCGTGGGAATGATCTCGTAATACGTACCATATCTACATCTGATTTGTAGACTTGCGAGTTTAAAAATCATTTAAATCAGATTGGTTTAAATTAAAACATCAAGTTTTTGGCGTCGTTGCCGGAGACTGTTTCGGTCCAATAGGATTTAGGATTCTCTCTTATCATAATTCATAGCCTTAGAATTTTACTAACTTTAGGTTAAAGTTTTATTTTATTTTATTTTAGAAACTAACCTATTTCTTGTTTTGTAGGGTCCTGACTTGAAATTTGGTAATCTCATTCTAAATTCTCCACTGTTTCTAATTTCTATTTTTAGAATTAGGGCTTTCCTTTTTAGAATTTTTTTTTTTTTAATTTTAGATTTAGATTCTTCTTTCGAGTAGTTTTTTATTTTCTAGTTTTAGAAATTTTTTCCTTTTTAGAAACTAACTTAACTTTTTTGTTCTAAGATTAGAAACTTTTTTATTTTAGAAACTAATCGTTACTTAGGATTTTTTCTAGCATTATTTTAGAAAAAAAATTTATTTTTATTTTTATAGGAATTGAAGAAGGAAGCTGTTAAATAAGTTTGTCTTCAAAAGGAGAAGTTACCAAATCTTCAGACATCCATCATCTCCTTTTTCGGGTTCTTTCTTCCAATTCTCGTTTACATAGCTCTCTTGTTTTTAAAAATTTATAATTTTTAGTTCTAGTCTTATTTCTCTTAGGTTGCATTATAATTTAGTTTAATTTTCTTTCCTACATTTCAGTTATTCAGTTTATGTTAGGGTGTAGATCTCTGAACATAGAACTAGCCCCTTTTGATCCTGAAATAGAAAGAACCTTTCATAGAAGATTCAAAAACATCCTATTTAAAATGACGGACGAGTAAAGCGCTTAGAGATTATTCAGCTCCTGTCTAATTTAATACGCCTTCATGCATAGTGTTGCCAGCCACCACGGCAGCACACTTTGAACTTAAACCAGGGGTCATACAGTTGTTACCATCTTTCTATGGTTTTGACAAAGAGGATCCATATCATCAAGTAAAAGAATTTCTAGACATTTGCTTAACATTTAGGTTCCAAAAGTTTTCAAATGATTCAATCCGTCTACGCCTTTTTTCTTTTTTTCTTTGAAGGATAAGGCAAAAGCATGGTTGAATTCTTTAGGAGTTGGGACGATCACTACATGAGACCAACTGTCTAAGAAGTTCTTAAGCAAGTTCTTCCCTGTTCACAAAACGAATGCTCTCCGTAGAAAAATCACTAATTTCACGTAAAAAGAGGGAGAACACTTTCATGAATGTTGGGAAAGATGGAAGGACTTGCTCCTTCAATGTCCACACCATGGTTTTGAGAAATGGCAACAAGTTCAATACTTCTATGACGGTTTGACACCCTAAAACCGTCGCATAGTTGATGCCACCAGTGAAGAGTCATTCATGACCAAAAGTGATGTCGAAGTGTGAAATTTCTTTGAAACCTTGTGTGAAAATTTAGCAATGAGACTACTCAAATAGAGGTGAAAGAAGTCCCAAACTACCAAAGAAAGGTAGTATATATGAGATAAGATTCATGCCAGATCTTTATGCCAAAATTCATAGCCTGACACAGAAAGTTAATGCTCTGATGTTGAATAATGGACCTCCACAAACAACTCAAATCGAGTCGCGTGCCATATGTTCTAGTCCTGGCTATCCTACACAGTCATGTCCATCTGGTGCAGCATTCTCAGAACTTCTCTCTGAACAAGTACATGCTATGAACACCTTTCAGAGACCTGGGAATGATCCTTACTCAAACACATACAACCCAGGGTGGGCTAAACATCCAAATTTTTCTTGGGCAAAAGGACCACAACAAGGAGGACCATCTGAAAATCCTCCTATGCAACCTTACCCCCAAGTTGGCAATCAACAACTTCAACAGTTTCCACAATGTCAGCAATTCCTCAACAATCACAGAAACCTTTTCTTAAAGATACACTCAATCTTTTTATGCAGAGTTCTCTTCAATATCAAAAAGACACCCAACAAACTTTACTAGCTAACCAGCAAAGCTTACATGCAAATGCATAATCTATTGCCAAGCTGGAAGTACAGTTGGGTCAACTTACTGCCACATTAAGTGAGAGAGAGAAGGGCAAGTTCCCTAGTCAACCTGTGACAAATCCAAAGGGACAGTATGAGATTAGCTCTAACTCAAACCAAGAACAATATCATGAGCAAGCCAAATCAATCATTACCCTTAGGTCTAGTAAACAGATTGAGAACAGAGTAGAGATGCCTAGGGGAGAATCAATTTCCAAATCAGAAGATCAAAATGAAGCAGAAGACATACTAGTGAAAGTACACCTACTAGTGCCCTGGTTTGTCAATTACGGTGTTAGTTGAGTCAGTCGAACAACAGCGCCTAGCAGGAAGATCAAGTTAAATGTCTGCCTCAACTGGATGTATGGAAGCTCGTCATAGGTAAATCATAGCCTCACATCCCATGTCCCAAAACACCAGGTGATTAAAATCCTTAAAAATCAGTAAAACATCTTAGGGTTTTAGGTTAAGAAAACTTTTTACCAAACAGGAAAATCTTTAAGTTTTTCTTACCCTGTCAATTATATCAATTCCATTTTCGATATGATCAACCTGATCTGTCGATGTCCTCGGCATATCAATCGATACAATCGAGTAAGGACATAAAACATCCAGCAATTAAAACATTCATCTGGACGATTTATCGATATATCGACGATTCAGTCGATATCATCGATATTCGAATATCGATCCTATCGGAAGAGGATCGATAATATTGACAGACAGTTTTTTCGACTCCCCTATTTTTCTAAAGAAAACTTCTATGTGCTTTGATATATCGATGACTGTCCGATTCAATCTGAACTCAAATACCGATCATATCGGAAGACAGTCGATCATATCGATAGTGGGCGCATGTTTCTTCCAGCCTAAATTTCAGGTTGTTTTAAATGTTGATCGGGGGGCCTGTCGATAAATCGATATTCATATCTCGATCATATCGATACCTGGTCGATTGGATTGAGACCAGACACAAACCGTCCAACAAGCTTATAGGTAAATCTATACGATTTATTGATCCCATTGACATGGTCTCTGATATCATCGATGTACAAATTTCGATGACATCGACTGTTCCCCGATCATATCTGTAGAACCTGAAATTCTTCAAGGCGTGTCTCTCTTATTTTCACCTATCGATAGATCGAGGTCTCTCTTGATGGAATCAGAGTTCGAAATCCAATAACATTGATGTGTGTCTCGATCCCATCGACCAGTTAGCGAAAAGTTTCCAAAAAGTGAAATGACATTTGATTTTGTATCATCGAGAGGTCAGTCAATACAATCGAGAGTATACGCTTGATCATATCGACCCTTTCTCGATGATATTGAACTCTGTCATAAATGTGACCGTTTTATATCCGTTGGAACATTTTGCTTATTTATAGAGAGATTAGTCTTTATTGTTGGTAGAGAAAGAAGAGAGTGCTTTTGAGTGTTTTAAACTTCATATCATTTATCTTAAGTCCTTTCTCTCAGGGAGTTCATCCTCCAATCCACCCTTATCATTGATATTCAAAAGAGTGGATTGGGGAATGAACTTTCGCATTCAAGGATCCTTCAGCTACTACCTTAATGAAAAATCATTAAGCTGGGATACCTTGAATGCATAGATGATTGGAACCACTCTATCTTCCTTATAGGAAAATATTTAGAGAGTGGAATTCCATCATAACCTTGACCCAACCTAAAGCCTAGTATAGGTACATCTTTGTGTTGCGGATCAAGGGAGCTGAAGACTCTTCATCAATAAGAAGGAGATCTTCATCACTACGCTAAAAGGTACTCATCAACTTATCTGTAAGTATTTAAAGTCCAGAGGACATTTATGATCATTCCTTTTTAGGATTGGGTCGTAGGTGTTGCTCACCATTTGAAGTCCTCAAAGGAGGCCTCCGACGGGAGTGTACGTGCGAGGTGCGTTATGTGGACCCTTACTCTGTGGAGAGCATAAACATCTGGGTGCATTGTGTGGACCCTTGCTCTGTGTGGACATAGACATCTGGTGCATTGTGTGGACCCTTGCTCTATGTGAGCATAAACATCCGGGTGCATTATGTGGACCCTTGCTATGTGTGGGCATAAACATCTGGTTAGGAGTGCGCCAGCAAAACTCTAGGGTTTGAGGTGAACCGAGTAGAAACCTCCATAAAGGTTGAAGGTGAACATGATTTAAAATCTTAGGTTTGAGGTGAACCATGGGAAACCTCCTTAGTGAAATCCGATCACTCAAGGGTTGAGTGTGGAAGCCGGTAATAGAGTAGACAAGTAGTCGAACCACTATAAAATGACTATGTTTGAGATTGGTATTATCTTTCATTTATGTGATTTCCTTGCATGCCTTTATATATGATTACCTGAATTCACATCTTATATACTCACACAGTCATATCCATCACAATCTTATCTATAAATTGGTTGCCTTTTAAATAGTTTGTGATTGGATCCTCTACCGGGCTTGGAAGCCAGTAGAGTTAATTTTGAGTAATCCTAATCTGCACTCTGTGATAGGATTAGTGTAATAAGAATTTTTTAATGAATCATAAAAACTTTTAAAAATCCTATTCACCCCCTCTAGGATATATTGGCATATTCTTACTTCAACTCAAGCGGTCTTCATAGCTATTTCAACTAGTGCATCCAAAGTCCAAAAGCACTATGACCCTCCAGAAATCACTTCTGTGTCATCCTATGTGCCTAAAGCACCTTTTTCTCAACGTCTGGCACCAGTTAAGAAAAGAAACAACTTTAATGAGATATTGGAAATGTTTACGTAAGTGCAAATTAACATTCCATTACTTGATGCTATCAAGCAAATCCCTGCTTACGCTAAGTTTCTGAAAGATTTATGCACTCAGAAGCGTAAGATGCATGTTCATAAGAAGGTTTTTCTTACGGAGCAACTCAACTCCATGATTCAACGTAACACCCCTCCTAAATTTAGGGATCCAGGAGTACCCACCATTTCTTGTGTCATAGGAGATCATAAGATTAAGAAGTCATTGCTTGATTTAAGGGCGAGCGTTAATTTGTTGTCATATTCTGTATATGAGCAAGTAGGACTAAGTGAGCTGAAACCCACTAAAATAACACTACAACTAGCTGATAGATCTGTCAAGGTGCCCCATGGTGTTATTGAGGATGTGTTAATCTAAGTTGATAAGTTTTATTTTTCAGTGGATTTTATCGTCATAGATACTCAGCCTGTCCAGAATCCTACTAGTCAAATCCCGGTTATCCTAAGATGTTCATTCTTAGCCACATCTAATGCTATCATAGATTGCAGGAATGGAGTTATGAAATTGTCTTTTGGTAATATGAAGCTTAAACTCAATGTTTTCAATACCGGACAACAACCGTCAGACTCGGATGATATATTTGAAGTGAACATGATTGAGAATCTAGTGCTTGACACTTTCCTTAAATCTTCTGAAGATACTCTTGAGACTTGCTTAGTGCATTTTGCAGATTCAAACGATCCCCTATTACAAGAAATAGTGAATGCCTTGCAAAATAATACCTCGGCAGTTGTTATGAATCGAGAGAATCCATATTCTGAAGTACCTCCTTTCCCAGATCCTAAATGTTTACCATTAAATGAGGAAGAGTTGAAAATTGAACTACATAGTGAAACATCGGCGTTTGTTCAGACTACATCACCTACTACAAATTTTCTTGAATTTCATCTACTTGTAGTCTCTGATTCATCATGTTGTAATAACTTCGAAATTTTTTCTGCCACAGGTGAATCATATATACTTTGGACACTTCAGACGATAAAAAGAACACTTTATGCTGAAGTCCCTCAATTTCTCTGGTTATTAACGCTCCAGGATTTCCAAGCCTACTGCAAAATGGGCTTTTGGATGATCTTATTGAAAAACCTTCTGAGAAATTTACCAAGATACTGGCCGATGGTCCATGATTGCTTTCATTGTTTGTCTGGTTGAAGACATTAAACTTAGCGCTCCTGGGAGGCAACCCAACTTTTTCTTTTCATTTTTTTCTAATTAGTTAGTTTAATGTTTATGGGTAACATTGCTACAAACCCTCACATGACTACAACTCGTCCACTAGGGGCAACCTAAGGGTTTAAAGGCTTATTGCATACGCTAAATGCAATCGAGAGCACCTGTTAAAGTGGTGCAGGTAGGATTTTTTTTATGATTTTATTTTTGTTATTTTGCTTTTATTGAATTCTCTCTTGTGCTGAATCGCTATTACGCTGATATCTTTAGGTAGCATCTTGATTCCATCATCCAGGTATTATATTTTCATCACTCCTCTTTAATTTTCGTTGTCCCATGTACATTGCCTGCTTATTTCTTTTATATTGAGGATAATGTAGATGTTAAGTTGGAGGTGGGAGATTAGGTTGTCTAATCAGTATTTTCTTGGTCTTAAGCAAAAATTGTGAAAATTTTTAACTTTTAACTTTTACTGGAATTTCTTGTGACTTTGAAGTGATTTTGAAGGATAGTTGTGATTTTAGAAATACAAGATATAGAATGTTGGTAATTCATGACTCTTGGATTTAGCCATCTATTACATTTTCACAGTTAAGTTTGAATTGTTAACCCATGATTAGAAGTTTTAAACATTGATTAAGTCATGATTTCACATATCACATCTCGCGTACACATTAAGGTTCCGGTTTGATAATTGAATGATTAACTTGGTAATCTCTAAGTATAAAAGGAACTAGCTTGAAAAAAAAAATGTTCAGTAAGAAGAATTGAAAAGGGTAAGTCACATAATCTTCACCATAGGGTTGCTCCTTATAGGTGAAGATTCGATTCCCTATGGTTGACATTTAGTAAGAGTTGGGCGATAAGTTTTTACCATAGGTTTGCTCCCTATAGGTAAGGATTTAATTCCTTTCCTTGACGTTACTGTTCATGAAAAAAAATCAAATACTGATAGAATGCAAAGTTAATTTGTAAGGCAAGTGTTGGTTTTAGGTTTGGTTGTCATGAATTCTGTTGTTAATTACAAATGATATCATGAAATTAATAATTGAATCTCTTAATGATTGTAAGATGAGATTACACTATACACTCATGAAACTCGATGTTAAGAATTGTTCTAATTAATTGATTAATATTTTGAACTTGATTATGTAGTTTACCATGAACTTGATTCTAGGAGAAAATTCTACTTACCATTCATAATCCTAGAATTTTCGCATCTCAAGTATTTGTACACAAGTCACTTAAGTTTACAGGAATTATCCTTTATTTCTGAAATTACTTTTCGCATGTTTTGCTCGGGACTAGCAAAATGCTGGTTGGGGGTTGTGATGAGGGTCAAATATTACATATTAGACCCCGATTACTGCCTTATTTTACATACATGATAAAGTTTTATGGAGTATTTTAATTGTGTTTTTGTTACAGGATAAAATCAGGAGCGTTGATTGAAAAAGGATATTAAAAGCGTGGATATGACGTTCCGAAGTCACTAGAGCAAGGGACAACTCCATACAACCAAGATCGAAGAATTTACACGCCAGAGATCTCAGGAAATCAAGTCGTTCACGTTAAAAGAGGCCCGAAATTGGTCCAGATTGTAAGATCATAGGGTTCCCGCCATCCGATTGACTCGAAACCTTATATATGAGATGAGTGTCATAAATTAACTGTACATATTAAATTTCAACTATTGAAGATCTCGGAAAGTATCCCAACAGACAGATCAGCTCCTAAACCACTAATTTTGGGGCCCGCCAGATAATTGGATATCCATCAAAATTGGTCCCTATGGTTTAATGAGATGATAAAATGAATGGACGGATCGGATCTCGGATGCACATCTGTGGGACCCACACATGCATTGAATGTGCAACATGCACAAGTGCATTGAATGTGCACCGAAAAGCCAGCGGTCGGTCAGCATGCGTTGACCGACCCTTTCTCTTAAGAATCCAGAAACGGAGATTTCCATTTTTACAGCGTTCGCACGAACGGTCGGTTTGCTGTTGTGGGCCCCACCCATTGTCCAAATGGACAATCTAAACCATTCATCATAAACCATGGGTCCCATTTATCACTGCCTAGGTGACAAAATTGTAAAGGACAGCGAATATGGACTTCCAACAGTTCATAATGCAGAATGAACGGTAGGTTTAAAAATCAGGTGGGCCGCACCAAAAGCGATCCAAAATCACCCATATTTGACTGAAATTTTGAGGCGCATCTCATGGACAGTGGATTTTCCAAAACAACATCCAAGTGGACCCCACTAACCTCGCAGTGCAATCAGTGTGCAAGCTCTGTTCGCAGAGTCCGGGCGCAGCACGATTTTTGAGGGCGTCTGTGGGCCACCATCACTTGACATCTGCCCAATCTAAATGGTTCAAACACAAGAGTAAAGGGTCATAACTCCAACCATGGAGTCTGAATCCAAGAACAGATCGTCGTCCGTCCAGAATCTGAGGCCAAACATAAGGATTTGCATGCTGCTACGCATGCAGCTGTTGCTGTGGAAATTCCTCCAAATCTAGCCTTTTTGCCGACTTCTAGCGGTTATAAAAGGGCCTGAGAGGTGGTCGTGAGAAGGGGGATTCAAACCTGGGGAGAGCCAGAGCCTGGGGAAATAGAAGAAAGAGAAAAAAGAAGAGAAAGAAGAGAGAGAGAGAGAGAGAGAGAGAGAGAGAGAGAGAGAGAGGAAGAAGGGAGATGTTTTCTTTTTTTACAAATATTTATTTATTTCCTTCTTTCCTAATCAATTTTAAGATATGCTTCAATTTTGGTTTCAACCCCTAAAATAATCTAGAAAAACGGATGGAAAGTGCTGATAAACCACACACATTCATAATGGGCCCAACAAAGTTTAATCAGTACTATAAGAGGGTACTGAGTACCCAATACGCGATACGATTTCGATGGGATGAAGTGTATAGCGTGATGACTAGCATAGCATATTTATTAAATTTTGTGGGGGTAGAACGTGATTTGTATATTTTATCCACTCCTTGCATCCATTTTATCAATAATTTTACAGCTTGAGCCCATTAATGAAGTATACCCAAAGCTCCAATATACATCTATTGTTGAATAATTCTTGTGGGCCACGAAAGTTTTGGCTCAAGTTTATATTTATGTTTTCAGTTCATCCTGCTTGATCTTATAAACATGTTGGATGAAAAATAAACATAAATGTGAGGCTTAGCAAGGTTTCAACTGTGGAAATCATTATTCCTACTGGATCATGTGGTATGGTGCACTTGAGCTTTTTATGTGCTTTAATTTTAATTTTGGGTTAAACTCTTAAAATGAGCTGAAAAAATGGATGCACGATGTGGATAAACCATGACAGTGGTCTCAATAGAGTTTACTCAGCATAATGAGTAACTAGGTAATGCCCACCCTGACGTTTGTGATAAATCTATCCAATCCATTCATTTCTCAAGCTTATTTTGAGACATAATACCAGAATAGGGACAGAGTTGGGAAAAGAAATGCCCATTGTTGAAACCTTTTTGGGTCCACTTTGGTATTTATATATCATCTAAATTGTTTATAAGGTCATTACCACTCCGGTAAATTGAAAACACCAAAAAAATATAAAAAATTAAAACTTAGTCTGCTAAAAAAAACTTCTGTCCACACGGATGTTTCAATACTGGTAATTCAATCCACACTGTTTCCTCTAGTATTGAGCACTTGAATTTTAGATCTACCTCATTTTTGAATAAATGTACAAAAATGATCTGAAATAAAATGGATGAACGGGGTGGATTTCTGACAAACATCATGGAGGCCCCCACCCAACTTGCCACCTTAGGATCTTCAGAGGAAAGCCTTTGGCAGGGCAATCCGGCGTCCAAAGCCTACGCATTCAATTTATGTATATGCTAGGTGAGGCAGGTTGGATAAGGCTAAGTAGGTGAGGCCCCGACTGTGGGGCCCACCTCAATGTATATGTTGTATAACCACGCAGTCCATCCGTTTTACCATATCATTTTAGAGCAGTCCTAAAATGAAGCAAATCCAAATAGCAGGTGGACCACACAGTAGGGAATGACTTCCCACCGTTAAAAACTTGTTGGTGCTACATAAGTTTTGAATCAAGCTGCTATTTGTGTTTTCCCTCCATCCAAGTCTACCTGTCTTTCTCAACTAGTTGGATGGCAAATACATAAATATTACAGTGGACCCTAAGGGCCTGTTTGAGAGTGTGGATTTGGAACCCCTGGGATTTGAAACCCCCTGGATTTGCAATCCTCTTGATGTGTTTGGCACCATGAAGTGTAAATCAACTTTAATTCAAAAGTGGGTCCTAACTCTTCTTCTTTTATTTTTTTTATATTTTTTATTTTTTAAACACACACGCACACACCCACACACTCACATTATAGTGGGATTTCACCACCTATTACTTGAACCTTGGACTGGGTGTTGAAACTCCTGAGAGTCTAGCACCGGATTGGGTGTTGCTTTGGTGGTAGACTCTCAAAAGTTCCAACGCCTGGTTGAGGGTCTGAGTACCCATAGGTGGTAAAATTCTACTATGGTGTGAGTGTGTGTAAACAAATAAATAAAACAAAAAAAAAAAACTTTAATTCAAAAGTACCTTTTCATGGTATATTTATAAGGATTTTAATTTAATTACTAAATCAATTTTAATATCTTTAATTAGTGAGATATATAATTTTTGACACAATGGTTGAGATAAACCCGCTAAAATATATGTTTTTTTTCCGAAATTGATGAAATTCCAAGTCTCGGATGGGTCACAAGCACAAGATCACGTCCGAGTGAGTAACTAATGATTTTTAATCATTGATTTACATAGACAATATTTGGATGGTGTTGATCATCATTAGTAGGTCATTTACCCAATAGAATGATAGTATATAATGACACACATGTTACACCTGCAAGTATTGAAATAATTTTAAGTATAATCCGAGCTCTCATCATGGATCACAGAGCATCTCGTAGAGGGGATTGGAAACCCCTGGATTTGAAACCCTCGTTTGCTTTGTGCTGCCACACAACGGGGATTTGGAACCCCCTCAAATTCCCACCAATCCAAAGTGCCAAACGACCCCTAATAAGATTTTAATGATGAGGGTTAAATAGCAGTTGAGAGCACCTGAGATTTGGATCTGCCTCGATTTTAGGACCTGACCTAAAATAAGCAAAAAGGATGGACTGCGTGTGTATACAACACATGCTGCAAAGTGGACCCACGGTCAGGGCTTCGCCCGCTAAGCTGTTGTGCCTCCTCACGTATTCCGCGGCCCTACTTTTAGGAACCTCGTGAAAGGGTAATGATCTGCGGTCTAGGAATATCATTTTTTAGCAACCCTGTGATCCAGCAGATAAACGATTAAGGTCTCTTAGCCATGGCCCAGTCGGCCAACTTTCAGTACCGGGGTGTTGGCACGAAGCAGATGAACCGTCAAGATCAATTAATCATGGGCCACTTGCAAGAAATGGCGCATGAGTATCAAGACCTAATTCTTTCTCCAGTATAGTGGGTTTGCCAAGTCCATACGCGTGCACTGTACTGCGATTTACGTGCAGGCATCCCTACCGATACGGCGCACATGTGCAAGACCTCAGCTTTCCATCAGGTGGACCACACTGATTGATTCTTCTAACATAAAATGAGGTTGTTTCGTTCTTCAGGTTAACCACACCGTGAGCCGTTTGCTTTTTCTCACCGAGGTGAGTGGATCCCTTGACTGTGGGGCTCACACTGATGTACGTGCCTTAAATCTACACCGTCCAACCATTTTGACAGCTTGTTTTAGCGTGTTATCCCGATAAAGTTGACCCAAATCTGGACTACATCATGGGAAACAGTCATGATTGAATCCCCACCATTAAAAACATCACAGATTCTACATAATGTTTATTTGCCATCCAACCTATTGATAAGGTCATAAGCACATAGATGAAGAGGCCACACAAACTTCACGGAATCAACCTTTTTAACGGTGGAAATTAGATTGTTGAATCTTTCCTATGCCATGATCTTCGATTTAGGATCCATCCATGAAGATTCCCATTATTGTTGTTGGTATGGAATCTAGCACCATTTCCTGTACTATGATCTTTGGCTCAATTTTGAACTTGAGCTTTTTAATTCGAGTCGGCGCAAGTTATTGAGCTATCTCTCCTCGTGTACAACACTACTTATGTATACGTGAAGGTGGCCCCATGTCTAAAGCTGGGCATTTCAGATTCGAATCAGTAGATCTGACCCGATCCGACTTGATTCGAGCAGAACCACAGTCACGATCGGTTAGGATACAGATCCGAAATATTTTCAGGTCAAATCCAAATATGTCCCGTTCCGAACCGACTCGACCCGAAATCCGATCCAATCTAAACCAATCTGATCCGAGCCCTACATGGTATGTATTTTATTCTATTTTATATATAAACAATCGTTTGAGATAGAAAAACAAAGAGAAGCTAGTACTATATCATTTGAGATAGAAAAATAGAGATTAGTACTGAGTATTAGAAAATGAATGAAGTTTTTGTAATTTTTTAGAAATAAGAAATATGGATAAAAATGAAAAATGGGCGAGTTGGTAAAAACTCGGATGGATTTTAAGATTTTACATTGGTTTTATAGAGTTGCATAAAGAGAGCGAGAGAGAAAGAGAGAGAGAGAGAGAGAGGTGGAGGTTGCTTAACATGGCAGGCAAGTACTTTATGGGAGAGTAAGAAAGAGAGGAAGGTGAAAGTTGCTTGAAATGCAAGGCAAGGGAAATAAATTGGCTACTCCCGCTAACACCGGCCAATGGCTAGTGGTCGGTGCTATGTGGGCCCCACCATGATGTATGTGTTTCATTCATGCTTTCCATCTATTTTTACTGATCATTTTATAATGTGAGTCCAAAAATGAGTTATATCCAAATCTCAAGTGGACCACATTACAAGAAAGAGTGTTAAATGAGGCTCAACCATTAAAAATATTTTGAGGGCCATAAAAGTTTTGGATCAAGTTTATATTTGTTTTTTCTCTTCATCTGGTACTGTATGACCTAGCCAATTGGATGTCAAATAAATAGTATAGTGGGCCTTAGAAGGATTTTAATGGTAGATATCCAATCACTATTGTTTTCATGTGGTGTGGTCCACTTGCGATTTAGATTCCTCTCATTTTTTGGATAAACACATAAAATTATCTTTAAAAATGGATAAATAGAATTGATGAAACACATACATCATGGTGAGCCCACCAAGCACGGACCACCAGCCATGGTAGGGGGAGTAGCCAATCTGTTCCCTAAGGCAAGTACATGATGGGAGTATTCATGACATCTATTCAACCTATGAAAATATATAAATTTGATATAAATTTAAAAAACTTCATTATGCATTCACGATAGCAAGTGCTTTGGGTTTGATCATGAGGTATGTGTTATATCAAAATCATCTATCCATTTGACAAGCTCGTTTTAAGGCTTGATACGAAAAATAAGATAGATCTAACAATCAAGTGGACCACACTACAAAAGGCAGTGAGGTATTGAACATATACCATTGAAACCCTTTTTGGGGTCACAAAAGTTTTGGATCAATGATCAATATGAAAATTGTTTTTCCTCTTCATTAAGGTCTTTTAGACCTTATGAACGGATTGGACGGAAAATAAACATTATGGTGGCCCTTCGAATTATTTAACGATGAAAATCATTATTTCCTCTTCTACTCTTGCCCCGATGATCTTTGGATATGATTAATTTTTTGGATAATACTCTAAAATGTTCTCTAAAAATAGATGAACGATGTAGATATAATAAATACATCACTGTAGGGCCCATGTAACTTTAATCTCCTTTGAACTGTTCGTACAACTCAGAGCTCGAGGAACGTCAGTTCTCATCTTCGCACAACACGTACCTACGGTAGCTATATATAGCTGGTGTGCGTGACATACATTAGTCAATTCGCTTCATTTTAGTAAATTATGAGGGGTTGCCTTATTTTTTTTTAGTTTATCCACATCGTCCATTAGCTTTTTTAGATTATTTTAGAAGTTGATATTGAGTTTTAAGTATATTCGGTAATTAAGTAGATTACACCATAGAAAATAGTGAGAATAATGATTTCTACACCATTGAAAGAAATGGGCCGATTCAAACTCTGTCCAATCTGATCTAACTCGTTTTTCCTATCCGAGTCAGACTCGGATCGGTTAAAGCCAACAAAGGTTAGATTATATTCGAGTCAGATGACTCGAGCTTAGCCTCATATCCAAATGAGTTCGGACAAGGCCTTACACATTTCTGACAGGGTCGAGTTGGACTGAATCCAATCCGACTCGTCCGATGCCCATCTATAGTCAGGTCTGTGCAGTGTTAGGCAAGGCTGCGCCACACCTAATTCGCAATTCCATCAGAATTATTCGGGTGAGACTGGCGGAATATACGAGAATCTCTAATGCTTTTAATTTCCACCGCAAGATTCCATCTTTAGGCAGGCGATTCCAAAAGGTCGTGGGAAACGACAATTCTCAATTATCGAAGGGGAGGAATCTTTCGGAGGCAGAGTAGGAAGATTGATCCTCAGTCACCAATCAATGGTGCACATGAATTATATTGACACAGTTTGTACCTACCACACCATGGAACCCGCTCTGAAAGTGACAACTGAAATTAGATTCTTTGAACATTTTCGACGTATGGTTTTAAGACACTTGTTGGTTGAAATAGATACATTAGATATTTTTCATTTTCAACCTCTAAATAAATGTCAATATGATAGTCACATAATTCTTAACTTTTTGCTCCTATACAACTAAACTGAAAAATATAATTTAAAAAGTTTAATTAGAGTTAATCAAGTTCCACTTATGCATTTTTTAATTAATATGTCAATGTCATCCATCACACTCCAAATTGAGTACTTAGGACAGGGATTGCTTACTAACCGTGGGCCCTCCTATGATGTATGTGTTTTATTTACTCCTTGGAATTAGAATAAAAATGCTAAGTTACAAAGGTTTTGAGTAAAGTTAATATTTGAATTTTTCATTCATTTAAGAATGTATGACCTAATCAATAAATAGGTCGGATGACATATATTAGGCCATAGGAAGTTTTCAACAGTGGATATTCAATCAGCATTATTTTCATAGAGTGTGGTCCACTTTAGATTTAAATTTATTTTATTTTTATTGCTCAAATCCTAGAATGATCAGAAAAATATAGATGGGTAGCGTAGATAAAACGCATATTGATACATGGGCCTACAGAGCAGTGTCCAATCGTCCAGTTTTAAGTTTTAGGAGAGCGAGGCCTGTGTCAGTCATCTGGACTCATTGGTTCCTCCTAACCCTTCTCAGTCAGAGTAAAGAAGAGAGATGCTGATAAGAGATTCAATGGTCAGGATTCTCTGATTTGGGTGATTGGTGGGAGTTCATGCACTTTCTGAGCCTCTGGATTTATTGAAAGTTGAAAACCGTTGTAGAAACTCAAAACCCGAGTATAACTAAGAATATCCTCGGCTTAGGCTCGTTGTCGGCCAAAACGCCACTGGGGAGACTATTAATGCGTCGAAGACGCACAAAGACCGGTCATCACTGTCTGGATCGCGTACTCTCGGTTGGTTCGATGTCGATCCATGCGCACGTTGTTTTGAACTTGCTTGGCCATGGACCATATCGTTCCATCACTCGTGTATGTGGAATAATCTGCAGAGTAACGACGCGTGGGCTCATATGTGTAGATATCCAGTTCGTCACCGCTGATGTGACGGTTCCCAGTGATTGGAATCTGAAAAGCCGTGCTGTGGCCTCCCTTAGTTTTGAAATTGCTTGATTTTTAGATTGTCCACTCATTACGTTGGGCCACATATGATAAATGGATTGGATGACACTTATACACCACAGTGGACTCCCCACATGATTTGAAAAGTTTCAATTGCGTGGGCATCGCATTTCAATTGCTCACTCTTGCGTGTCCCGCCCGTTTTTTGAAATGGTCATTTCACATAGATGGCCGGATTCTAGGGCGTCCCTTCATCTTATTAGGCCCATCATATGAGGAAACGGATTGGCTACTCCCCCTGACACCAGCCAATGGCTGGTGGTCGGTGCTATGTTGTCCCCCCACCATAATGTATGTGTTTCATCCACGCCGTCCACCTATTTTTACACAGATCATTTTACAATATCAGTTCAAAAATAAGGTATATCCAAATATCAAGTGGACCACATTACAGGAAAAGTGTTGAATGAGGGTCGATGGGGGTAATAAAAGTTTTGGATCAGCTGATCTTTATTTTTTCTCGTCATCTGGGACCGTAAGACCTAATCAACAAATTGGATGTCAAATAAACAATATAATGGGCCTTAGGTGGATTTTAATGGAGGATATCCAATCGCTATTGTTTTCATGTGGTGTGGTACAAATGATATTTATATTACTCTCATTTTTTGGATTAAGCCATAACATGATATTTAAAAATGGATTACCAGAATGGATAAAAAACATACAACATGGTGGGGCCCACAGAGCACCAGCCACCAGCCACGGAGATGGTGGCAGGGGGAGTAGCAAATCCGTTTCCATCATATAAACGAATTAGAATACATATGCACACCCTACACCATGGTGGGACCCCATGCACAGCTAATATTAGACCTTGCCTTTGCAATAATTTCCTATGCTGTAGCCTACCGAATTTCCGGATTGCCATAACTTTTGTGCTCCCAGCGGGAAGTGGGCTGCGTGGTGTGAATTCCTTCAACTTCGGTGGTGGGTTGACGTCACTAATTTCTGCGGCGATCTATTGAAAGCGGATTGGCTGGTGTACAACACAGCAGCTAGATATAGCTCGTGTATTGGCGTTAGTAAGTTCTGTGAATTTCACCATGAAGTATGTGTTATATCCAAATCATTCACCTACTTGGTGAGCTAGTCACAGGGATTGAGATGAAAAATAAAACATATATAACTATCAAGTGGTCCACACTACAAAAAGCACCGTGGGATTGAACATATGCCATTGAAATCCTTTTGGGGTTATAGAAGTTTTGGATCAATATTAAACTTATTTTTCCGTTTTATCTAAGTCTTTGTAACCTTATGCCCAAAGTGGATGGAAAATAAATGTTATGGTGGGCCCTATAAAATTATTAAGGATGAAAATTATTATCTTGGCTGCTATTTGTTGTGTGGTCCCATTGATCTTTGGAGATGATTCATTTTTGTACAGTCATCTAAAATGATCTTTAAAAAAAATGAACGAACAGCATAGAGATAATAAATATATCATTGTTGGCCACATGACTTTGATCTACTTCAAACGGTTCGCACAACTCGGATCTCGAGGAGCGGCAGCGCTCGTCTTGGCACGACAAGTACCTGCACCAGCTGTGCCACGCACCAGCCAATCCGCTTCCTAATATATTATATCTATACTGCCACCCATTTTGGCGAGATCATCTTGTACAGTGAGCTAAAAATGAGCTAGATCCAACTAAACTTCTGCACGGATAAAAATCTTTCGATGGTGTACCACTTGAGTTCTGTATATGACTCATTTTTTGGCCTACGATCTGAAATGATCTATGAGATGATATGGTAAAATGGATGAAAGGTGTGCATGTAACATGCGGACGTGGATTGCGTCCTACCTCACCTGTCTAGGCAGGCTCTATGGGGCCCACTGTGGTGTAAGTGTTTCATCCGTGCCGTACATCGCTTCTATCAGACCATCTTTAAGTTCTGATTCTAAAAATGAGGCAGGTCCACAGATCGAGTGGGCCACACCAAAGGAAGCTGCAGTGATAATAACACTTACTGTTGAAACCTTACAACGGGCCACTGTGATAGTTTTTTTACCATCCAACCGATTAATAAGTTCATGTTGACATGTATGAAGTGAAAACATAAATCTAAGCTTGATACGAAACTTCTTTGGCTCCTAAGAACTTTTTAACGGTAGACGTTCAATCCCCACTTTGTGGTCCATTGGAGCTGTAGACCTGCCTCATTTTTGAGATCATATTTTAAACCGACATGAGAAAAGAGATGAACAGCGTTACAATACCGTAGGCCTCACAGAGCCCTGACCATACGGATTACCATTCGGGCGGGGGTAGGACGCAATCCGCTTCCATAACACGTGGGGCTCAACTTGGCGACGTCAATACGGCACGGAGGTCGATGGTACGTGTCACACCACACAATCCATTTCCTGCAAAGTGAACAAAAGGCAGCGGGTCTGGTGAATCGTGCGGACGACATCTCACCACGTGGATCTGTCATGTTCTCGTGAAAGTAGATTGATTCCACTTTTCTTTCTGTCATGATTTTTAAATCCGCCATCTGCATTATTGAGGCTTCTACGGCGAAAAAAGAGTTACTTTGCTAATAGTATTCAATCGCTGATTGTGCTTGTTTTGTTTTCCCTGGGATGAATCGAAACAGTTGACACGGTGGGCCACCATGTTAGGGGCTACTGTTCAGCACTTTAACTATAGCACACATCGCCGTAGTTGAAATGATGGACAATGGTCCACATTCTCTGGATGATATCTACGAGTTCAATAACCAGTATTTTTGGGCTATTACATGTATACATGATGCCCCATAAGATCAAACGGTTCCGATTAACCTAGATATCTGCCACTTATACATCTACGAGTTCAATAACCAGTATTTTTGGGCTATTACATGTATACGTGATGCCCCATTAGATCAAACGGTTCCGATTAACCTAGACATCTGCCACTTATACATCCATTTCTGAAGTGGCCCGCGAGTAGGATACTGATGGAGACAGGAACTTGAGGAATCTTCAACTTGAAGACGGTCAACAGATTGTATTAGATTCCCCATTTAGATTTCCCAGCCGTTTCATAGGGCATCAAGTCCAACGGCTCGGGCTATAAGTTGCAGTCCACACAGTGGATAACTTCCAACCATTCATGTGTATGACATATCGAACTTGTCCATTACGTTGGGCCCCACATGATAATCACTTTATGAAAGATGTTTCCATTTTTACTCATCGAATGGACCACACATATATTTTTATATTTATCAATGTTTAAAAATTGTTTTCATATGGAGTGGCCTACCAGATCTGTAGATATGCTTCTTCTGTTTTTTTTCATGGATTTCTAATTATCACGGTGGTTCCAACTTATTGGATGGGTTGGATTTCACATGTACTTAACAGGTTGCAAGTTTTTCCCGAGGGACCATGCCCACGGTCCAACCTGCTGGACATAAACATCCGCTTTGTTTTTTGTTTTTTGTTTTTACCAATTGCACGGCATCATTTTCAACCGTTGAAGCTTAATAGGGTAAAAGTATATAGAACGAAGGACCACCCAAAATTGTACTCCATTGGGCCTCTCTTGATGCATTAGAACCGTTAATCTTGGGTGTGCCAATGGTAACATAGCTCATTGATACAGCTACCAGTTGATTCAAAAATACTCGACTAAATCTTAAAAATTGCATGGTTCACATTACACGAAAGGAAGAAGTCCCTTTCGTGAATACGCAGTACCCGTGATCTGTACAAGTGATGTAACATTAGATGAACGGTTGGCATCACGAAAATGGGCCCCATTTACGGTGAAGAGGACCGTTGATTATAATTTCGTGAAATTCCTCGGTGCACTAAATCCGTCCATTAAACAAAAACGGATTCTTGGACGAAGTTCTAGAACAATAAGATTATATTAAATTGGTACACGGGAGTGAAGATATGGTGAGGTAGGTGTAATACCTTAGTGGATATACAGCACATACATGAAGGTGGCCAAATGGCCAGGGCCTCACCCAGTGAGGGGTTACACAATTATTTTTTTTTTTTTTTTTTTTTTTGTTTTTTTATCGGTTAGCTTGTTAGTACACAACACTCTCAGCTCACACTTCACTGTTAGCCACCCCACTGGATACCAAAGACCTCAGTGTTAAACCGAGGTATTTTTCACTCAGTGGTACCACTTGAACTATAGATCAGGGTGTGTGAGTGATTACACCTGCTCCACCTAATGTCTGCACAAAGTGTACTACCCAAAGATGTATAGCAATAATTGTTGAGATTCGTTCATCTTAAATTATATATTAGTAAAATAAAATGTAATTGAAATCTCACCCGGTTCCATAGCTTAAGTGGTAAACGAGTGAAAGATTTCTCGTTTTAACACTGACCTCTTGGTATCATTCCCAAGAGGGGATGGCTAACACTGAAGTGTGAACTGACAGTGGAGGTACTTAAAAAATGTAATTGAAAACCTAAAATATAAAAATTATTTACCGGCTGAAGCATATTTAATCACGTTTTCCTTAAAGCGTGTACTGGTAGTATCAGGTTTGTATTGAACCTGCCAGCTTACTTGGAACTTGCTAATTTAGATGAGAGTATGAATTGAATTGTTTGTGAACCTGCCAGCTTACTTGGAACTTGCTAATTTAGATGAGAGTATGAATTGAATTGTTTGTGATGATCCAATGAACCAGCTAAGCTTCCTTTTTATAGTTAAGGATAGCAGGATGTTCTAGTCAAGATTCATAAATGCAACAGAGCATTTATGATTGTTTGAGAGAAACTAGCCATTTTTTGCCGCTTTAAAAAAAAAAAAAAAAAAAAAAAAAAAAAAAACTTTTTTACATGTGGGAGGCTAGTTGCATGTTAGCCATTTAGACAGTGGCCAACTATTTTTTACCGTTGAGCTGGCCACATGCAACAATTCATGCATGGTCTAGTTAATTACTGCATGAGTAGTTACACTAGGCCTCTTAAATGCATTCGTTCACAACTCTTATATAATGTCGAGAGGTCTCTCTCATATCTCTTCCCCTCAGCACTCCTCAACTTCGAACCTAGCTACCTAATCCATTTCATTTGTCCATTGTTACACTGCAACTCACACCTACCTCATGCCAGTTCGTATAAAGTCACAAGGGAGATTGTGTATGTGGTGTTGCATTGGTTCGCGCCTTAAGTTATATTATTAATTTAAACATATTGGGAAGGCTAATGGTTATAACGCGTTTTCCTTACTGCTCTATATTTTACCCTTAAAGGTTATGGGATTGTATCCCAGTTGGACTCGATTCTTTATTGCATTCCTTGATTTCCTTTTATTTTTGAAAGAATTTGTTTCTCAACCCTCCGTAGTCTATATAAAAGTATCAATCGTCTTTAAAAAAAAAAAAAAATCATTTTTAAGCATGATTAACGACCTTGTTGCACATATCAGGATTGCGAAAGATCTTAGGCATCAGTGGGGCTTACTGAGCACGTCACTTGACCACACATGCCACTCATTTGATGGTCATATGCCCTTCTCGCAGTGTCTCACTTTTCTCAACCGCAAAAGTGTGTACAACTTTGAGCATTATAATTTCAATAGGTGATATGTTATCAAAGAAAGTAGGGTCATAATATATCATCGAGGTGTGAGTGAGATTTTATTTGTCATTCGTACATAGTACTAACACATGACAACATTTCATTGGGTCGCATACATTGTACTAGAATAAGTGTTAACAAATAATATTATCTCTAATAACATTTATTCATACGGACAAGTAGAACTGATTCAAAACAATATTTTGGTTCTTATGATATGTGTGTGTGTGTGTATTGAGATTGCCAAAAATAAATATGACTCAAATTAAACCATACACCTTGTAACCCCAGGCGCCAAATAGACCTATTAAGACCATATTTGTAAAGATCAACCGTCTATCTAGACACCAATTGTGCAAAATTCATCTATTATTGAAAGGGAGAGTTTATCCTTTTAATGAGTTCATTTTTCCTTTGAGGCAATGACTTTTAAGTGAGCACGTGATAGTTTTACACTATTCAATATTAATATAATATAACTTAAAAGAAATAAACTTGGACGAAGTTGATGAAATTAATAATGCAAATGTATCTACAATCGACTAAAAAGAAAAATAAATGGCATAACTAACGAAAATATATTCATTAACTAGTGGAATATCAGGCTTATACCCAAACAAGGTCGTTACACGAATGCTGAATTGTCTACTTAGTTGCTACATGGCAAGATAATCATTGAAAATGATAGCCGTTTATTGTGTGGTTAAACTTCATTATTTGAGACAATTGTTATTCACGAGAGGAAGGTGGACAGACGTCCATTGCACGGCTAGATTCATGGCTAGATGACCGATGACAGGCAAATCATTGACAATCCGTTCGTCGCATGATTGGGCTTCATGGCTAGACGATGATTGGAAAATGGTAGTCTGTTCATTAAGTCACATGACTGAGCTTCATGGGAGAGTTTATCAAAGTTAAACGATCGACTATTCGTCATTTAGCCACGTACTTCGTGGCGAAAAGATCAATGGGGTGACAACCCGTTCATCATATTGAGTCCTCACTTCCTAATGTAACAGTTGGGAACAACTATCTATTCATTACTTGGAACCTCACTCCAAGAGAAAGGCTGTTGCGAAACAATCACCTATTTGTCACTCATTTGAGTTATCTAGAAAGGTAGTCATGGTTAAACAATCGCATGTTCATTGTTTGGTCAAACTTCGTGGTAAAATTATCGAATGAAATCCTACGCACATGATAAGATGACCTTGATAGTCATTCATTTGAGACCTAAAGATCTTCTAGATCGGGGTAGTTTACATTATTGTAGTTTACATTATTGTGTTGGCTAATATAAGAGGGGTTAAATTGAATAATAATAATAATGAAGGAAATGCAACATTAATATGAAGAATAGTACCATGTTGCATTGAAGTGGCGTAGGTCCTGAGGTCTTCATTCTTTGCTGAATCAGTAGAGGTATAGGGTGATTTGTTAGAGACACATATTAGAATTGGCCTTCACGATATTCTCTTCATTAATTGGATAAGGAATAGACAATGTCGATTATACTTCTAACTACATATGAGTTTTTTAGATTTTCCTCCAATTGGTGAATTGTTTAACAAGCGTAGTTGATCATATTTATGTTTTAAGGTGAGTCTTTGTGATCTTCTCATAATCAGTTTGCTTCTGAATGTGCGTAGTCAATTATGCTTTGTCATGTATCGTTGTGAGTTAGTTAATTGTGTGTATTATGAGTCGTTTGGCAGGGGAATTTAAGGGGATTTCAAATCCCCTGGTTGTTTGGCAACATAAAATAACTGGGGGTTTCAAATTTTCTCAAAGAGGGGGTTGAAAATTCACGGTAAGAGCTTGGATTACACCTAAAATCCTTTTAATAATTGTATGTGTAATATGTGTATCACCATAGTATTATTCTATTGGGCACATGGCCCACTAATGAAATAAAAAATAATTAGATTATCAATTGCATCACTATAATTACTTTAATATGATGATCGGCACGCTTTACACATTGTCCATGTGAATCAACGGTTAAAAATCGTTGGTTAGTCACTTGGGCATGATCTTGTGCTTATGGCCCATCTAAGACTTAGAATTTCATCATTTTCAGGCAAAGCATATATTTTAGCAGGCTTACTACAACCATTGCGTCAAAATTTATATATGTCACTAATTAGAAATATTAAAGTTGATTTAATAATTAAATTCAAACCCTTGTAAATATACTATGCATAACTACTTTTGGATTAAAGTTGATTCACAATCCAAGATGCCAAACACACTAGGAGGATTTCAAATCCAGGGTTTCCAAATCCACAATCTCAAACAGGCCCTCTCTAGAATATTACATTGTTTTATGATTTTTATATTTTACCGGGTGTCGTGTAACAACTTTTACTTACGTGCAATGATATGTCTCGTGACAATGGCTTTCACCATGCTTCCGGATCCCTTCCTACTAATCACATTTATTATAATTATCTCATCTTGATCTTTAGTACAATTGTATCATCACGCATTGGCTTACTAGTCGTCAAATCTACGTCGGATCAGACCAGGTGTAAACACCAAAACTTTTATGATGCTTACTAAGGTTTCAATTATGTGCATTCAATCTTTACTCATGTGGTCCACTTGAGTTTTGGATGTTTCTTGTGTCTCGGCTCATGTGGTGGCTCATGAAGCTTTTGAGGCCGTGTTTGGTTAGGTTAAAACCCAATAAAATACCTTGGCGTAGGTAATTATTACAAGTAATGTTGAGATTTATGGGTTTTTTTTTTTTTAAATAATAAATATTTCAAAAGTTTGGAATTTTACTGTCAAAATAATTTTTTGGAATTTTGAATCGAAAAGCACGGTGCGTGTTTTTGTCTCACACCGAAAATGAAAAGAAGAAAATCGCAGCTTATATGAGAATGTTTTTATAATATTCTTACTTGGAGCTCTGCATATTGTGACTATAATGACCCGAGATTTTAGTGTGCACGCATGCATCTGCATACATAGATGAATGGAAAATACAAATATAAGTTTGATCCAAGACTTCTGTGACCCTTAAGAAATTTTCAACGCTATAAGTTCAATTCAACTGTTTCCTGTGGTGTGGTCCATTGGAACATTAGATATGCTTCATTTTTTCGCTCAAGACATAAAAATATCTGGTAAAATTGATGCGCGGAGCGGATAAAATACATAGAAACATATCTGTGATGATGGTAGACCTCAGGTTTACTCAGTACGCTAAGCGTAGTGAGTTACTACGCAATCCGCTTCCCCAACCCAATAGCCGATGTGCGGTACCCAGCCAATCCGCTCCCTGAATGAGCGTAGACTTCGCGCGACGGACTAGGAATTGCCTCCGCTTGTTCGTGGGCAGGCGGAGGCTCCGACTACCACTGAGGGGCTTCCGTGATGTATGAATTTTATCCGCACCGTCTATTCATTTTTCAATATCATTTTAAAATTTGATACCAAAAATAGAGAAGATCCGAAGCTCAAATGGAGCACACGATAGGGATTAAATTTCTACCGTTGAAAATTTCATCTTGACTACAGAAGTACTGGATCAAGATGAAATTTGCTTTTTTCACTTCATGCATCTGTATATGAACATATCAACAGGTTGGATGGAAAATAAACAAAACGGTGGACCCTAGGAAGGTTTCAATGGTGGACGTCCTTAGCACCGCTGCTTCTTGTGGTGTGGTCCACTTGAGGATTGGATCTGTCTTATTGTTGGTCATGTACTCTAAAATTATATCAAAAAATGGAAGGACGGTGTAGATAAAATTATATCATAAAATGGATGGACGAGTGTTTTTGGTCAAAATACTCTAAAATTATATAAATAATAGATGGACGGTAAAGATAAAATTCATATATTACAGTAGCCCCGCAGTGGCCGTCGGAGCCTCCACCTATCCCGAGCTCCGAACAGCGGGGGTATTACCTAATCCACGCCCGCAGACTTCACTGTGATATGGGTGTAGCAGGATCCTTACTTTTGCTCCGGTGGCAAACTCTCGAGAGTTTAAACACTCGGTCAAAGGTTTGAGTATTCATGGGCGGTGAAATCCACCGCAGCATGAGCGTGTGAGGGTGTGTATGTGAATTTTTTTTTTTTTTTAAAATAATAATAATAATAAGATGTGGGTGTAGCAAGATGCGGGTATACCACACACCAGCGACCCAGCTGGTGTGGGTACCAATCGTGCGACGACGAGCGATGACGCTCCTCGAGCTCCACGTTGTACAAATAGTTTAGAGGATATCAACGTTACATGGGCTCTATGACGAGGTATTTATCATATCTACACCATTCATACATTTAGCGAGATCATTTCAAACCGTTATTTGAAAAATAAGTAATTTTCAAGGTTTAGGTAGACTAGACCGTAAATAGTAGTGGTGACAATGATTCTTACCATTAAAACATACGGAGGGCCCACTATAACGCTTGCTTTCCATATCCGATTTGTTCATAAGCTCACAAAGACCTGTATAAAGATTAAAAAAACATATATCATATTGACCCAAAATTCTCATGACCCCACAAGGATTTCAATGGCAGACATTCAATCTTCCACTGCTTTTTACAACGTGGTCCACTGATTTTTGGATCTGTCTTATCTTTTGGCTCAAGCCATACAAAGAGCTTACCTAATTGGACGGACAGTTTAGATATAACTCATACCTCATGATAGGACCACAGAACTTGCTGACAGCAACACACCAGCCACATGGTGGTGTGTGGTAAACCAGCTAATCCGCTTCTGGTGAAGCCCTAAACATTGGGATGCATTTTATATCCACGTGGTTCATATGCTTTTCCAACTTATTTTAGGCCTTGGTCCCAAATTTGAAGTGGATACAAAATTCAAGTGGACCGTACCAATCTGAACTCAACAGCAGGTGGGCCTCACCATGATGTATTCATTATATTCATGCTGCTATTTATTTTGCCCGATTATTTGAGGGCATGACCAAAAAAGGAGTCATATCTGAAACTCAAGTAAACCACATCACATGACTGTATGTTTCGAGTCAAAGGCTTTTTAAGACCTACATGAATTTTGGATCCGACTCATTTGGGCCGTGCTCTAAAATAATAACGCTATAAAGGATGGACCTAGTAGATTGAACACGTACATTATAGTGGGGCCAACACAGTTTTGGGTTGTAACCATGGGATATAGAGTGGCTAGTGATGATGCCACTAGGTAGGAGGTTAGTGTTTGGAGCTCTGTGAGCCCCAGCATAATGTATGTGTCTTATCCATGCTATTCATCCTTAGGGTTTTTTTTTTTTTTTTTGGATTGGTATACAGAATGATCCAAAAAATGAGATAAATTCTGGTCTTAAGTAGAACACACGGCAGGAAATTGTGTTGATTGAACTCTCATCACTTGAATGAGGTTAATATATTTTTCTTTTTCCTTCATCCATCCAGGTCTGCATGGCCTAATCAACAGTTTAGATGTGAAATAAATATTATAGTGGGCAATAAAATAAATATTATAGTGGGCACTAAAGAAGTTTTTAATAGTGGACATTTAATCACTATTATTTTTTGTGTAGTCCACCTAAGATTTAGATCTAACTTATTTTTGAGATCAAGTCCTAAAATAACATATAAAAATGAATGAAAGATATTCATAAATCACACACATCATGATGGGATCTACAGCACCATTAGTCAAACCGTATCCGTAATTATGGTAGGTCTTATTTTCAAGTAACTTTAGTGAGGGGCTGCTACATGATGTCACATGCTTCGTGAATCCGTTTAGCGACAATTGATAAAATGAAGATATCTTGACTTCATCAACCTATTATTTGAACTGAAAATAATAACTACTTGGCTAATCATGCATATCATTACATTATTGAGTTGTGTTGCATGTCAACCATTGCACATATGTTGACGTCCTCACTAACAATAGTATTGATGTGTTATATATTGGTATCGTTGATTCAGATGTTAATCATGTTAAACATTATTAGGTTATGCTTCAAGCCAACCATTGTTCATATTATAATGTTATCCATGTATTTAAATGATTAACTTGATAATTGTTTGTTTTATAATGCTATCATTTTGTATACTTAATTGTGATGATAACATATGTAAGTTAGAAAATAGAATTACTGAGTTAGTTACTCATTCTCACCTGTGATGATGTTGTCAAACATTAACCAGACAATACTATTGATGCAAGTGTTAATGAGACCAACACATTAGATGATACATAGTGGACCTCATTGATGGTGCCCCATACTTCTAGTTGATCGATTGACAGGCTTAGGCGGAGTGCTTCGCCTCTCTCCTTTTTGTATATTTTGAGGATTTGTATATTTGGGGTCCCCAGCTAGGTGGATTCTTTTAGTTATTTTGTAGAATGTTTATTGTAGTTTGTATAGTTTCCATTTGGGCTGACACCATTATTGGGATGGTATTTTGATTGTTAACCTTATATTTATGAATTTTTTATTATCTTTATCTCACTTTGGATCTACTAAGTTGTATTGTGTTACTCTAATTATTTGTGTGTGCAATGAATATAAATCTAAACGAGATTACACGTGCGTTTCATTTGTTTCACACTTGAGAATTGGAGACTGTGGTCTTTGTACTCAAGTGCAGATTTTCAGGGCATGACAGTATCTGTCGCTTGTCGAAGCTTTCTGGCAAGTTAGTTGTAGTTAAATAATCTCATGTTCATTATTTAGTAATTTTGTGGTGAGATTATCAAACGAAATTTCTATGCACGTGTCAAGATGATCCCAATGGTCATTCATTTGAGATCTAGAGATCTTCCTAAGTCCAACGATATGATCATGGACATAAAGTGCCTAAGTAATAAATTTTATATATTCGATTAGGCTAGTTGACACTTTTGTGTTGGCTAACAGATGATGAGTTAGATTGAATAATAATAATAATGAAAGATAGGCAACATCAATAAAAAGAATAGTATTGTGTTGCATTGGAGTGGTGTGTATCGGGTTAGTTGACACTATTGTATTGGCTAATAGACGACGGGTTATATTGAATAATAATAATAATGATGAAGGATATGCAACATCGATAAAAATAATAGTATTGTATTGCATTAGAGTGGCGTGCAAGTTCTGTAATTTTCATTCTCTGCTGAATCTATAGATGCATAGGGTGGTTTATTGGAGACTCGTATTAGAATTGGCCTGCATGATATTATTTGGATTAATTGGACAATTAGTAGACAATGCTGATTATACTTTTAACTAGGTATGAGTTTTTCAGATTTTCTCCAATCTAGCAATTGTCTAGCAAGTATAGTTGATCATATTTAGGGCCTGTTTGGGAGCGTGGATTTGGAACCCCCTGGATTCGTAACTCCCAGGATTGGAAACCCCCAGGATTGGTAATCCTCTCGGTGTGTTTGGCACCTTGAAGTGTAAATCAACTTTAATTCAAAAATACCTATACATGGTATATTTATAGGGGTTTAAATTTAATTACTAAATTAACTTTAATATCCCCAATAAGTGAGATATATAATTTTTGACATTATTGTTGTGATAAGCCCGCTAAAATATATGCTTTGGCTAAAATTGATGAAATTCCAAGTCTCGGATGGACCGCAAGCACAAGATCATGTTTGAGTGACTAACAAATGATTTTTAATCGTTGATTAACATGGACAATGTTTGGACGGTGCTAAACAATATTTGGACGGTGCTAATGTACATGAACACTGTTTGGATGGTGTTGATCATCATTAGTGGGCCATGTGCACAATAAAATGATAGTGTACAATGACATACATTTATACGTGCAACTATTGAAATCATTTTAGGTGTAATCCAAGCTCTTACCGTGGATTACAAACCCCCTCAAAGAGGGGATTGAGAATCCCCTGGATTGGCAATCCCCAATTGTTTTATGCTACCAAACAATCAAGTGGGTTTCAAACCCCTTCTAATCCCATCCAATCCCCTCCAATCCAAGGTGCCAAACGACCCCTTATATTTTAAGGTGGGCTTTTGTGATCTTTGTGTAATTAATTCACTTTCGAATGTATGCAGCCAATCATGCTTTGTCATGTATAGTTGTTATTTATCTAATTATGCATGTCAGAGTTTTTTTACTTGTAACTTCATATATGTATAACTACTCAACTTTTCACGTATACCACAAATACAATCATGAATGACTAAAATAATGACACTGAATGTCCTCTCCAGGCCATTACGATGTTTTATGACTTTCATATTTCACCAAGTGACGTCATGTAATAAATTTTACTTAGGTGCAATGATATGCCTCATGGCAATGGCTTTTCTTTTTTCTTTTTTTTTTTGTGATTCCTAATCCTTTTCTCCAAATAGTATTAGTTACAATAATCTCATTTTGATATTTTGTACAATAGTATTGTTACCAACCGTTAGATCTGCATGCGATAAAACTGGGTGTGAACACCTAACCTTTTATAACGCTCATTAAAGGTTTCAACCGTGTGCGTTCAATTTTTACTCGTGTGGCCCACTTACGTTTTTGGATGTCTCTCGTGCCTTGGTTCATGTGGTAGCTCATGGAGCTTTTGAGGCCAGACCCGCCAATTTGCTTGGGCATAAGCATTCATTAGTAACACGTGTTTGACTATGGACGGAAATTTCAAATGTATTCCTGTCTTTTTCCCATGGTACATTGAGTAACGATTTAGTGTTTGAATATGGACATAAATATCAAACTTACTCCTGCCTTTTTGCCCTCTGTACATTGACCAACGAGTAACCCATGTTTGGCTATTGATGGAAGTTTCAAACGTGGTCCGGCGGCTATGGACAAAATTTCAAACGTACCCTACCTTTTTTCCTATTATGTACATTACCTAACTCCAAGAAGATTTCAGGTAATCTTCATCATTAAACGTACAATGTGAATAATGATAATACAAGTATATAAAATAATAATGGCCCACCTGTCTATCAGATTTTCATTGTGCGGACGTGCGAGTACCCACCACTAATTTTTACCATAAGTTTGATAATTTCTTAAGTAGTTGTGACCGGTGATCCAGAAGTCATCCTGATTGTAAAAATCCTATCCATCCAACTTATGCATCAACGGCTTAATTACTGAAGTAGTGGGTTACCCAAACTACGTGGCTATATCATATGGCTAAGATCATTTGATCAGTTTGATTTTTAATGCACTCATTTTTTGCGAATAAGGCTACGCGTGACGTGTATAGTTTAACAAATATTGTAAACGAACAATCTACAGCCAAAAATACAGATTCCTGGCGGGATTTATGCAATAAAGATCATGCCAAGAAGTCGTGGGAGAGAAATACTTTGATACTATGAGAGAGTGTGGTAGATGATACGCTGGCAAGTAAAATTATAAAGAAATTGCATACGTGGTATACAAGTAATTCAAATTAAACCGTCCAAGTTATGAAAACCACTTTAGATGTACTAAGAACCAAATATTATTCCTATCTGGTATTCTAAGTATAAGATTACTAGACATTCACAATATTAAACGGTCTTATTTCAAAGAAGCATGTATCCACGATCCACAGGTTACGATTGTTGAACCAATTTGATTTTCAGATTGTAGACACATTGGGATCTACAATCTAGTCGGTTGAATTTGAATTAGTGTTTCACACTGGTAACATTTCCATGTGCCAGCGTATTAAGAGTCATATGTGCCGGCGCATCGGATGAAGAAAACGTGAAGAGAAATTGACCCCTGTAATGCCACCTTTTACCCAGCGTCTTTTCAAAACGTTCCTGAGCTATACTTTTTCATAGATAGTCATTCTGCAGGGACACACTATTTCTTTGGAGGAAAAATTCCTCTGCAAAAAGCTACGGATTATAACCGTAGCTATATGCATTTATAATATATTTGTCAGCAAATAGTATGCCCGTAGGGTCTGCTTTAAAAAAGTAATGCTTGAGTACGTGTTGAAAAGACGCCTCGTGAAAGATGGCATGTACACTGGTCAATTTCTCGAACCTGAACGAGCGCGACTTCACCGTGAATCCGTACCATCAATATGGTTGAGGCCCGAAGCGGATTGGCTCACACCATCAACTTAGCTGGTATGGTACGCGTCTCGAGAATAAGCTGGAGTTGTACCAACGTTCAGAGGAGACTGAAGTTACATAGGATTCAAAATATATATATATATATATATATATATATATATATATACACACACACACACACATACACGTACATTTGTCAAGATTATTTTAGATAGTTATTCCAAAAATAAGTAATTTTTAATGCTCAATTATATCACATCACAAATGGTAGTGGTGACATTGATTTTTACTTTTAAAACACACGTGTGATGTATTCAAATGTTTACTTTCCATTCAATCTATTCATAAGATCACAAAAACCCAAATGAAAAGAAAAAAAATACTAAAAATCATATTAATTCAAAATTTTTGCGACCCCCAAAAGGGTTTCAATGGCATGCATTCAATTCTCCACTCCTTTTTACAATGTGTTCCGCTTGATTTTGTATGTCTTATTTTTTGCCTCAAACCTTATAAAGAGCTCACCAAGTGGACGGACAATTAGGATATAACTAATACCTCGCAATGAGACTCATAGAACGTGGTAACGGCAACACACCAGCCACATCGATGGTGTGTGGTACACCAGCCAATCTGCTTCCGATGAAGCCCTAGCCATTGGGATGCATTTTATATACACACAATTCATTTGCTTTTCCAACTTATTTTAGACCTTGGTCTCAAATTCGATGTAGATACAAAATTTAAGTGGTCCATACCAATCTAAATTCAATAGTAAGTGGGCCTCACAATGATGTACTCATTATATTCATGCCGCTATTTATTTTGCCTGGTTATTTTAGGGCATGACCAAAAAAATGAGTCACATTGAGTCTCAAGTAAACCACATCACAGAACAAAAGGAGGATTGTATGTTTACCATCAAAGGCTTTTTAAGGCCTATATGATTTTTAGCTCCCACCCATTTGACCCTTACCCTAAAATAATGAGGCTATAAAGGATGGACGACGTCGATTGAACACATACATTATGGTGAGGCCAACACATTTTTGGGCTGTAACCATGGGATGTATACTGGCTATCTAGTGATGATGCCACCAGTTCTGGATCAGTTTATAGTATAAGCTAAAAAATGAGGTAAATTCATATCTTAAGTAGAACACAATGCAGGAAATTGTGTTGACTGAACTCTCACCATTTGAATGAGGTTGATATATATATATATATATATATATATATATATCCTTAATCCATCTGGTCTGCATAGCTTAATCAACAATTTGGATGTCAAATAAACTTTATAGTGGACCTAAAGAGGTTTTTAATAGTGGACATTTAATCAGTATTTGTGGTGTAGTCCACCTAAGATTTAGATCTGACTTATTTTTGGGATCAAGTCCTAAAATAATATGTAAAAATGTACGAAAGGTATGAATAAATCACACACATCATGATGGGATCTACAATGCCACTAGTCAAACAACGTCCATAATCATGGTGGGTCTTAGTGTTAGTGTAAAAGCAAGAAAATAGCCCATGTAAATGTCGACATCTTACCTCTACGTTTTCAAATTGTAATTAATAGATAATAATTGATGGTGAGTTACTTACAGTCTAAGTAGGAAGGGGATTGCGTCCTGCCCCCTCCTTGATGGATTAAATGCTTATTGCATCTTGGCATGGCCTCTATGGCCTCCCGTGAAGCATAGGTTTTATCCATGCAGCCCATCTATTCTTTTAAAACCATTTTAGGTTATGAGTCTAAAAGTTAGGCAGGTCCAATGCTCAAGTGGACCACACCATATGAAGTAATGACAATAATGAAAATCACCATTGAAACCTTTCTCGAGGTCACCTTGAAGTTTATTTGCAATCCAACCTGTTCATAAAGGTCATATGGACCTAAACGAAGGCAAAACACAAATATTAAATTAATCTAAAACTTCTGCTATTGATAAAAAGTTTTTAATAGTGGGAGTTCTGTGCTTTGAATTTGCCCCATATTTTAGTTCATATCCTAAAATGATCTGAAAAAATGGATGGACAATATAGATAAAACTCATACATCATGGTGGGCTCCACAGAGCCTTGCGTGGATGGATTATTGACGCAGGGATGAACATGATGAGGTCGATCACCGTCTTCCTCAAGGATAACTACTCTGAATTTATAGAACTTCTCTGGACTCCTCACAGAGACTTCTCGAATCCACGAGGAAAGAAAGTAGGAAAATAGAAATAAATTCTAATAAATTCGAAATTAATTGATGAATGAAATAAAACAAGTTCGCATCCCTTTAAATAAGGGTACCAAGTAATAGGAAAGAAATCAGACTCAAATTACAACTAAAACTCCTAGAATCCACGACTTACTATAAATAGTAAATTTACTATTTATAAACGGTCGTGATGTCTACTAGTGCGCAAGGTTTTCGACTAAGAATAATAAATGTCCTATTTGGCTTTACCAAATCGTCCTCTTAATTTTCCTAAGCACTTTTCATGTTGGACACAACTCATAAAGCCCAACGGATGAAGAGTTATAAGCAAATTAAAACTAACTATTTATAGTAAAAATGAAATTAAAATGGGAAAACGACTGTCAATTAGGGAGTTTCTCGCAAATCCGAGCTACGCAACCCGATATAGCGGGATTGGTTGGATAAAATAGCTCGTTCTACTCCAAAATCATATATTTTACGTCAGATAACTCATTCCGGATTGCGAGATACGCCCGATCTAAGGTATGATGGTCCGGATCACTTTTGTCATCAACCGTGCCTTTTCTGATCCATCTTGGCCATGAAATTGTCCATGACCCACTCTACATCAATTATCATCTCGGCAACGGTAGGATGCAATCAACTTGTGTATTGGCCCTCAATTTACAAGCCATAATTCCAATGCTTGAAAATGATAACAATAATTCATTTACTTTGCGTTTTATAATAAATTAAAAAACTAAACAACAATCAAACATGCTCTAATATGGACCATTAACTGACATTCTTTTCCATGATAGATTTGAAAGCCAACATGTGAAAGATTGAAGCTAAACATCAAGCCATCCACTGACACAGGATCCATGTTCCAACATCAAGCCATCAACTGAACATATTCCCAAAAATTCAATTTAGTAAAATTATCAGGTGATAAAGTAAATGCACAGTTAAGGAAAGGGATCCTTATTGCATGAAGCGCCGGTGTGAGACAACACTCTTTAAGACTTATGCAATTTCCGTGTCGCATCAACTCCATCCGTCAGATTCTCACAGGTCATATTCAGAATGTAAGGTAGATCCAAAATCCAAGTAGGCCACACCATAAAAAATAAAATAATGGGGATTGAATATTTGAGGCCAGCAGAAGAACAGGCTAATATTTATGTTATCCCTTTGTACATGAAGGAGTCATGTTGAGCAGCTCAGATGGCATATAAACACCACGGTGGGCCCAACAACCTTTCGATTGTGAGAGCTTTTTATTACGTGGACCACCTGAGTTTTAGACGTGCATAGTTCGTCAAAGAACAAACTAACATGAGGACGAAAAACTGATGGACAGTGCGGATGTCAGATTGTAATGGCCGTAAGTTTTGTTGTTACACGCAAGTGCGTCCTACGGTTAAGATTAATTAACCAATTCCTAAATTTCGGGTGCCACTTGACTGACCATGTCAGCCAGATTCCCAGATACCATGCGTGTAGTTATTTATTGGCTGATTTCCAACCTCTCACGTGCACCTCGAAATTGGCATTTCTCCCTCTCGTTTTATTAGAAAAGTATCCTATGGCGTATTAGGTAAGCCGGCTACCAACCACGTCTGTACCAAAACACCTACTCCCGTGATACATGCCAACATTGGATGCTTGCAAGATCTAAGCCGTTCATCAGGCAGCCCAACTAGATAGACATCGTGGACCACTCGATGGATAGGCCATAGCTTAAATATGGCGGTATGATTGAACGACCAATGCCAAACGTTCGATCTGATGAGTTTACAGCTTGATTTTGGGCCAGGGAAGACGCCCACGTGTTCCACATGGTTTGCACCAGGGCGTGCACACCGAGAAGTCACTGGAAATTGCCAAGTGTTTGAGATGTGGGCCTACTGAGATGTAGGAGTGCCATCCAAGCCGTTCATTAGATGTGTCTCCAAATTTTAAGGCTAAATCCTAAAATCCAGAATGGCCCATAATTGAGGTAGACCACACAAAAAGAAAAAAGAAAAGAAAAGAAAAACAACTGTGGACGCTGGAGAGAGGATAACCACCGTTGAAACTTTAGATTGTATAGTATATGCCATCTGACCCCGGTCATCGCCGGCTCACCACCAAGATTAAGGGTTACATTGGAATTCAAAAGGTTCTAAAATTTAGGTGGGCCACAGGAAGAGTATGGCTTTGGGTATGATTGTTCACTTCTCTATGCGGTGCGTGCGGCCTGGGCTTTTGACAGCGTGAATGTTGGGGGTGTACGGTGACTATGAGGTCTCACCTAATTAATGGTTCACCGTGATGTTCGTGAGAAATCCACCCCATTCATCCGTTTTCTGAGATTATTTTAAGAGATGCGACTAAAAATGATTTGGATCCAAAACTCAAGTGGGCCGCGCAAGAGGAAACAGTGGAGATTCACTTACCACCGTTGAAACATTTTTAAGTCCACAAATATTTCATATCAGGCTTCTTTTTTTTTTTTTTCCTTCGTGTTTTCACTCCATCCCATTAAAAATGACCTTATAAACAGTTTGTATGGAGTATAAACATCAAGGTTGATCCGAAATGGCTTCTATGGTCAAAAACAATTTCCTCATGGCTCACCTGTTTTTTAAATCTACCTCATTTTCCGTTACATGTCTGGAAATGAGCTCAGAGAATGAAAGCATGGAATAGTTTTATAAAAAAAAATGTCACGAAGGCCCCACCTAGCATCCAGAAATGGATTGGCGAAACGGATTGGCTACTCTCCCGACACCAGCCAATGGCTGGTGGTTGGTGCTTTGCGGGCTCCACCATGATTTATGTGTTTCATCCATACTTTCTATCTATTTTTACAGGTCATTTTAAGGTAGGAGACAAAAAATGAGGTATATCCCAATCTCAAGTGGACCATATTACACGAAACAATGTTGAATGAGCGTGGACCATTAAAAGTATTTTGGAGCCATAAAAGCTTTAGATCAAGCTGATTTTTGTTTTTTAACCTCATCTGGGCCTGTATGAGCTAATCAAAAGATTTGGATATCAAATAAACAGCACAGTGGGCCTTGGCAGGATTTTAATCACTATTATTTTCATGTGGCGTGGACCACCTAAGATTTATATACCTCTTTTTTTTTTTTTTTTTTTTGATCAAGCTCTAAAATCATCTTTAAAAATGGATGAATGAAATAGATGAAACACATGCATCATTGGAAGGGGCCAAAAAGCACCGACCACCAGCCACGGGGTGGTGGCAGGGGAGTAGCCAATCCGTTTCCCCATCGCATCGCAGGAACTTCCTGCTTAAAAGCTTTGGCAGGAAATCCTGGCCTGATTGTTGGTGCTCTGTGGGCCCTTCTATGATATATGTGTTTCATCCATGCCGTTTATCTATTTTAATAGATCATTTTATGTTATAAAATAAAAAATGAGATATATCTCAATCTCAAGTGGACCACATTAAAGGAAATAATGTTGAATGAATGATGACTGGTAAAAACGTTTTGGGCCATAAAGGTTTTGGATCAAGATGATATTTATTTATTACCTTCATCTGCATATTTATGACCAAATAAACAGGTTGGATGTCAAATAAATAGTTCAGTGGCCTTTGGAGGATTTTAATGGTGGATATCCAATTATTATTATTTTCCTGTGGTGTGGTCCTCCTAAGATTTATATCCCTGTAATTTTTATATCAATCCCTAAAATGAACTGGAAAAATGGATGAAATGAATGGATGAAACACATACATCATGGTGAGGCCCACAGAGCACCGATCACCAACCACGGGAATGGTGTAAGTGGGAGTAGCCAATCCGCCTCCCCAGGTACACAATACGGGTAGGCCCACGTAGCTTAAGCCTTTGGTAATTACCATGCCCATGGGGTTCTTCTGGTATGGGATTCTCAATGCGTACGGAACCGACTGTTCTTTTTGAGCTCTCTTCGCAAGCTTGCCCACCGGAAGAGGCAAGCTGCCATCAGGATCCACGCGTGCCCTCTTCGAAAGCGTAGCGGATTGGCTGGTATACCTCACACTAGTTATATAGTTGCTGTATTGGCATCATCTGAGTTATGTAGGTCCGACCACGAGGCATGTGTTATATCCAAACCGTCCATCCATTCAGCGATTTAGTCTTAACACTTGAGATGAAAAATAAGATAGGTCTAAACATCAAGTAGACCACACTGAAAAAAGTAGTAAGAGATTGAACGTCTACCATTGAAACTCTTTTTAAGGTTACAGATCAATATGAATTTTTTTTTCCTCTTAATTAAGGTCTTTGTTATCATATGAACAGATTGGATGGAAAACAAACGTTATTGTGGGCCCTACTAATTTTTTAACAGTGAAAATCATTACCTCCCCCCGTTATTTATGGTGTGGTCAAGATGATCTTTGGATATGATTCATTTTTTAGATAATGCTCTAAAAATGGGCATATTTGGATGCACATATAGTATTATATTGTATTTTATTTGGGTACTGATCAACATTAGATGGTTTTCAGAATATATCCAAATTAATCAGATGCTAATCAATGTTTGGATAAGAGATATTGTTTGACATAACATACAACACGTTATACAGATAAATGTTTAGATAAGACATATTATGTCTGCATATTGTACAACATTAATTGGTTCAGATGGCTTGTTTGACGTATGGAACTTTCTGATTTCTAGCTCAAATGATTTTTACGTTGAAATGTACCAAATGAACAGTCCGATCTTACACTGCATAGGTACCAAATATCTTGTAATCGTACAAATTTCAACCTTTCATCCAGTGCCGAATACATCGCAATGAGTACGAAGTATTGACGGCAACAGAACCCACTGACAATACTCTACCGTCGGTTCAAAAATTTGACTGGAGTTTGTATTCACACGTATGAGATTCAACTCCAATTCACTCCAATCCAAACACAATAAACGTCAAATCGTAACTTTTAATATGATACAATGCATCCCAAAATGACTGACTTTTAATACCACAGACACTGTATCTCCTTAAGAGTCCGAGACGAGTTCATGTCGAGGAGAGCCCTGATCTTATCTGGATTGGCCTCGATACCTCGCTGACTGACTTGAAAGCCAAAAAACTTTCCTGACTCAACCCCGAATGCACGCTTAGCGGGATTCAATTTTATCTGATATTCTCGGAGGACGCTGAATGTTTCTTCGAAGTCCGCAAGGTGGTTGGAGGCTTGGGTACTTTTCACTAACATGTCGTTCACGTACCCTCCATGGTGCGTCTAATCTGGCTAGCAAACATCTGATTCATCAGCCTCTGATATGTTACCCCAGCGTTCTTCAGGCCAAATGGCATGAACCGGTAACAGTAGAGCCCTTTGTCTATGACAAAGGTAGTCTTCTGCCTGCCTGAGGAATACATAGCGATCTGGTTGTACCCGGAATAAGCGTCCAGAAACGAAAGTAACTCATGTCCGGCCGTGATGTCCACTAGTTGGTCGATCCGAGGTAACTGGAAGCTGTTTTTGGGATATGCTTTATTCAGATCAGAATAGTCTACACAGACCCGCCACTTCCCGTTGGATTTCCTGACGAGCACTACATTTGCTATCCAGTCAGGATAGTACACTTCTTCTATGAAACCCGCATCGAGCAGGACTGAGACCTCCTCGGCAATGGCTTCATATCGTTCAGCATCGAACGATCTTCTTTTTTGCTTAACTGGCCGGTGATCTGGATCCACGTTCAGCCTGTGGACCAGCACATCAGGTGAGATCCCCGGCATATCTGCGTGCAACTATGCGAAGATGTTTCGATGTTGCTTCAAGAAGGCCAATAACTCGTTCCTCCGCTCGGGATTCAGTGATGATCCAAGCTGAACAGTTTTGCTCGGGTCTGATTCATCGAGCGGTACTCTTACCAGATCTTCGACTGAGGAGCTTTCCGTCGATCCTCGAGGATTCAAGGCGTCCACTACGAGCGTTTGTTTGGCAGCTCCTTTTCTTACAGCTATCGCATAACACCTCCGGGCCTCGCGTTAATCGCCTAGGAGATAACCAATCTCACCTTCAGCTGGGAACTTCATCATCAGATGCTAAGTTGAGACGACCGCTCTCATTGAGTTGAGGGATCGGCCAAGGATCACATTGTGGACAGATGGAACATTGACAACTAAAAAGTTCATTAAAAGTGTGACTTGATATTTTCCTTCTCCTGCTGTTACTGGGAGGGAGATGGCTCCTTTGGAGATGACTCTCTCTCTGGCAAAGCCCTGCATGGGAGTCTTCACTGGTCGGAGCCGGGACCGTGGAATTTCTATCTTTTTGAACACTTCAGAATACATAACATCAGCTGAACTCCCGGTGTCGACCAAGATGCGGTACACTTTGTGATTTGCTATGGTCATGGTAACCATTAGCGCATCATCGTACGGATGCTGGATTCTGCCCGCATCATCTTCCGTGAAAGTCAGGCTGCACGGAGCGACTCGGAGTTCCTTTCTCGGACGTTCCGTCAAGTGAACGTGGTGTACTGGCTCGGATCTCCAAAAATGGACTTTTCGAGCCCTGTTTGAATCCCCTCCCCCAGCTGAACCCCCGAAGATGGTGCGAATTTCGACGGATTCCTCTGGGGGGTTGTTCGGCTGTTCTTGCGGCCGTTCCTCTCTCCGAGCGGATTTCTCTTTTTTGGTGTAACGACGTAGATGTCCCTTACGGATGAGGGACTCAATCTCGTCTTTCAGATTCACGCAGTCGTCTGTGTTGTGACCATGGTCCCGATGGAAACAATAGAATTTTCGCTTGTCCCAGTGCTCTAGGTCAGCCCTCATGCAGACCGGTCAATTAAGTAGTCTGTCTCCTCGGATATCCAGTAGGATCTGCTCGACGGATGTAATAAGCGGGGTATAGGAACGAAATTTTCCTTTCGGCCTGCGGCTCGGTAGACGATCGCGGAAAGCGCGGTCATCCGCCCCTTTGCCAGTCGGCTAGGAGTCTTCATTCTGAGGTCTCTTCCCTTTGTGCGTCGAGTCGGATACTTGTGTGCCTTTTCGAGCGTTAGTGAACTCTTCGGCGTTAGTGTACTTCTAAGCTTTTGCCATGAAGTCCGCTAGCGTCTTTGGAGGATTCTTTCCGATAGAGAAGGTGAATTTTCCTTCCTTCAATCTGCTCAGAATGGCAGCGAGAGCCATTTTATCATCGTAGTCCTCGACATGCAATGCTTCTTCATTAAAGCGGGCGATGTAATCCTTTAACAACTCTTTCGGGGCCTGCTTGATGATGAGCGGGTGAGTGTTGAGTTTCCGACTTCTCTTACCGCTTATAAACTGCGTAAGGAATAGTCGACTTAGTTCCGCGAAAGAATCCACAGAGTTGGGTTTGAGCTGGCGATACCAAATTCGAGCGGATCCTGTGAGGATGATAGAAAACTCCCTACACATCATTGCGTCCGTCGCAGTCTGTATCTGCATCTACGATCAGTAGGACTCCAGGTGTTCGGATGGATTTCCAGTTCCAGAATACTGTATGACGGGAGGCATTCGAAACCTCTGCGGCATCACTTCAGCCATGATGGCTGGGGTGAAGGGAGGCTTGGTCTCTTCCATCATCGCGTGGATCGTGGCTGGAATTGTCGATTGTTACTACTTTTTCTCCAATGTCAGGAATCGGTCTTTCAACTCGGCAAATCGTGCCTCCTATGGTTCCCTATTTTTTGCGACGACCTCTAGGGCATCCTCGACCTCCGGCGTTCTCCTTTCTCTCCTCCGTTCTAACTGATGACGGAGGTCCGTGGGCGGCAGGGCGGATGTGGCTGAATGAAGGGTTGTAGGTGCCCGAGTGGTGGCGTTCCGTGCGGATACCTAGGCGTGTATCGCAGGAAGATTTTGACTCGAATGTGGCACCCCCGAGTGTTGGGGGGCTTCAGGTCTCACGCTCCTCGGTACAGAGCGAGTTTTCACGAACAACCCCACCGGCTCTAGAACGGGTTGTTCCTGAGCCAGGCGTAGCTCTGGTTCTCTCTGTTATTTTATTCGGTTTATCTCGTCGCGCAGGGCCTGGATCTCTTTCTGCATGGCGCGATACTTGCTTGACCGATTGCGCGAACGTTGGGAAGACCCTGATGCGGACTCGGCATGAAGTTGTGATGACGACGGAGTCTGCTCATTAGGCTGCGGCTGAACCATTGCAGCTTTCTTCTTCCTTGACATTGCTTGGATGAATGAGAACCTAACTTCTAGTTTCAGGTTCCCACAGACGGCGCCAAAAAATGTTGAGGTTAAAATATAGTCGGCCCCCTCTCCACATCGCCCTCTACGTGTCGTCCCTGAAGCCTGCACCAAGAAAATGAAAAAGGTGACCCTGACTAAGCCGGGGGACCCTCCGATGCCTAAGTCAGGACAAGAGAATCGGGGTCTAGGTAGAGAGTAGAGGAGAAGAGAGCTCGATGTCGCGTACGTGTAGATATGGCGCTGTGTGGTATTTATACTTGCCTGTGGGGCGGTCTGGTCTGAATAATCTCGGCACGATTAGGGGGATTCTCGGATCGTGGAGATACCACCCGCAATCTGTTGATCGTGTAGCGTATCTAGCGAATAGTGCGTATCCGCGAGCGACGTTATCGGTCACGTTTGGTTATGGCAGTTTACATGTTTAGCGAGTGGGATATGCGCATTTGAAGGTCTGCTCGACTCGGTTCGTCAGACCATAGTAAAGAACATTCTCCAACTCAGACGACGTCTGACCCGACCCCTCATGCCGAATCCGATGCGGCCGGCTTGATCATATCGCGATTGGGGAATAATAGGATATCCGATCGGATTGTTAAGACCCCTCCGAGTTGACCCTTACCTAAAGATGCTCGCGTGTCCTTGTTGCGATGCTGGAGTCTGGTCAGATGGGTCGCGCATCGGGTGTTGGCTCGGACTTACAGCCGGATTGATGTTCTGCCATGGGATCGGATTTGCCCATAACAATGGCTACTGTTGAAACCTTCTTAGGAACACAATAATGTTTATTTGCGATCCTAACCTGATCATAAGCTCATATAGACAAATTGATGATAAGGTCACACAAACATAAATAAAAGAAAAATAAAAATATCAGCTTGATCCAAAACTTTTGTAACCCTTACAAAGTTAACAACGGTGGGTCTCTAATCCCTACCACTTCTTGCGGTATGGTCCACTGAAGATTTGGATCAACCTTATTTTGGGCTGTACCTTTAATAATCTCGCAGGATGGATAGACAATGTAAAAATAACATATATATCAAGACGGGGCAAAGAACTCAACACACCACCACACCACGCAAGCCGTTTCCGTGAGCGGCAGTAGTTCCCAATCCGTGTCCCAAAACCACACCTCTACGTCTAGTGTCACGAGAATGCTAAAGAAAATGAGCAATTGAATTTTCTCACTAAAATGGCAAAGGATCCAATGACGTCCAAATGACCCAACTGTCATTTCATTACATGTTGAAGTAAATTGCTTATGAGATCCGGATGATTGATCTGTGGGCCCATTGCGTAGAAGGGCCACATACTAAAAATCTAATCCTTCCCATCGTCTTAGCAGGTAATGGGCGGACTTTTGCCGACTTTTGCCAATTTAATGTTGGCAATGGTTCATAAACGTGTTACCATAATTACAAGCAGCTTTATGTTTTCAATTCCGAATCCCACGTTTCAGACTATGGTAATTTGAAATCCTGGTCAATATTTCTAGTGGCCTGAAATTATGACTTTATATTATAAAATAAGTTGTAATGCAAATTTATATGTGCAGTCTAGCGATTCGCGCTTTGATTTATTCCGTAGCATGCATACAATATAGCACTTTATACAAGTGGATCTATTATAAAATATTAATAACATTCGTTATTTACAGCGTATTGCTTTGCACAACGCCTGTATTAAAAAATAATAACAACATTCATTATTTATAGTGTACTGCTTTGCACAACGCCTGTATTATAAAATAATAACAACATTCATATGGGAGAAAAGAAAGATGGGAAAAAAGGGGGAGAAATGGTAGGTAATCTATGTGCTAGAGACCGAGACCTAAGCGCATTTGCTGCCAAAGCTTTTGCTTTGGCAAGTGGGGCATGCGAGGTGAAATAGTGGGGATGAATAATGATCATTGAAATGTTCATATGGCCATAAAGGTTATTTATTTATTTATCAAGCTAACATTTTTGCTTTTTAAAGTTGTTGCAGTGAAAATGAAATTAGGAGTCGTTTGGCACCATGGATTGGATGGGATTGAAGGGGGTTTCAAATCCCCTCTTTGAGAGGGTTTGCAATCCATGGTGAGAGCTTGGATTACACCTAAAATTATTTCAATAATTGCATGTATAACATATGTGTCATTGTACACTATCATTCTATTGGGCACATGGCCCACTAATGATGATCAGCACCATCCAAACATTGCTCAGCATCGTCCAAACATTGTCCATATTAATCAACGATTAAAAATCATTGGTTAGTCACTCAGACATGATCTTGTGCTTGTGGTCCATCCGAGACTTGGAATTTCATCATTTTCAGGTAAAGCATGTTTTTCAGTGGACTTATCACAACCATAGTGCCAAAAATGATATATCTCACTAATTAGAGATATTAAAGTTGATTTAGTAATTAAATTCAAACCCCCGTGAATATACCATGCATAGGTATTTTTAGATTAAAGTTGATTGCAAATCCAGAGGGTTCCAAATCCACGCTCTCAAATAAGCCCTTATAAATAGGTTGTATGTCATATAAACTTTTAGGTGGAGCTCAAGAAGATTTCAATGGTAGGCATTTTTTTTATTTTTTATTTTTAAGTTTTTCCTCTCATGTGGCTCACTTGAGTCTTAGATCTAACTCAATTTTAATCAATTATCTTAAAATTAGTTTACAAAATAGATAGATGGATCAGATTTCTCGCAAACATCATCATGGGCTCCACCTAGGTCATCTGTGCAAAAACAAAACTTTGTGTAAGAAGCTTTCACAGAAATCAATGCGGGAGATAGCCTGTTTTGTAGACAAGCTGTGGGCTAGAGAGAACAGTATGTCCGACAATGGCAATACTTTTCATTTCCCAAAGTATTGTTAACTCTACTTAAATTGTAAAATATTTTTCATGTCTTTTAAATATTCAAAGGCAAAAATCTCCCAAAGCTTCTTACACTATATGTAAGAAATAAATAAATTGCAATATAAATTCTTTTTAATGTTAGCTTTTAATAGGTTTTCATAATTGTTAGGGTTAAGCTCAAGTTTTATTAAAACACAAAAGAAGACCACATATACATACACGTGTATGCATGTAGGCTGCCTAAAATAGTAGTGGATAAGGTATTGAAGATAGGACCATATGGTGCACCCATTACGAGCCATGTACTCAAGCCACCGACGATTTGGTTACCTTGTTTGGACTTTCTACAGCTATAAAATAATTATACTCACAAGTCATTCAGCGGGTGGGCTCTATGTATTTTTAGTCATGCTTTGGCCATAGGGTCCAGAAAATCACGGTCTGATTGTATTTATGTGTGCCACACATTTATGGGGATTGAATACTTCACACAACTTGATGTTAGCCTTTAACTTCGGATTCCCTCTTGTAAGTTACAATGTAGGAGAAGCAAAATATCAAGTGCACAATGACAATAGCAATATTGTTAGGATAATGGTGAATTACATCAGCAACTAATATGTATAAGGCTATGATAGACACAATGGGTCTGGCCCAGCCTCATCCAAGATGGAACATATTTTATATTGAATCTATCCATCCCTTTTTCCATATCATTTCAGTGCACGAGCTCAAAATTAAAGAAAATCTAACCATCAGGTGGACCATAATATAAGAAATAATAGTGTTTGAACGTCCCACCGTTACAAACTTCCTAGGTCCCACCATCAAAAACTTCCTAGGCTGCACCGTAATCTTTTTATAATGTTTATTTACCATCCAACCCATTGATACTGATACTTAAACTTGAATGAAGGAAAAAAATGATTTCAACTTAATCCAAAACCTTTGTGATCCATTAATGACCACCATTTCCAATAATATAGTCCACTTAAAAACTGGATCTACTTTATTTTCAGGCACATGCTCTAAAATGATCTCGCAAAATGTTCAGACAGCGGGGATGCAGAATACATGCATCAATGTGGGTCTGACCGTAGCGCGCGGATTAGGTACTACCCCTGTTGGGAGCTCGAGACAGGAGGCAGCTCGAGGGCCGTTGAGGGGCCAGTGTGATGTATTAATTTTATCCACACCGTTCATCCATTTTTTCACAATATTTTAAAATATTACCTTAAAAATAGAGAAGATTCAAATATCAAATGGGCCACAAGGTTGGTATTAAATACCTACCGGTAAAAAATTATTAAGGACCACAAAAGTGTTGGATAAAGATGATATTTGATTTTTCACTTCATCAAGGTGTATATGACCATATAAAGGGGCTGGATGGAAACTAGACGACACAGTGGGCCCTAAGAAGGTTTCAACGGTGGTCATCCTTACCATCGCTTCTTCCTATGGTGTGGTTCACTTGAGCCTTGTATCTATATTATTTTTCGTCCAGTACCATAAAATGATATGAAAAAAGAGATGGACGGTGTACATCACACTGGCCCCTCAGTGGCCCTCAGAGCCTCCGCGTGTCCCGAGCTCGAATGGGCGAGGGTAGCACCTAATCCGCGCCCCTGAGTAATGGGGCACTGACTCCTACCCTTCCCCCCCCCTTTCAATGAATTAATGGTTTTACGTATTCCAAGGTGTAAGAATGGCGTGAGTCCAAAAGTGCTGCGAAGATGTCGGTTGAGCTGAAAAGAATAATCGGCCATAATCCAATCAATCTGGATTCACGTGGGGCCAACTAAATCAGCCCATGTGCCATTACACAAAAATCTTTGACTTCATTATTATAGGTGCAATCTTTGACTTCATTGTTATAGGTGGTTGATTGGTGGATATGATAATGGATGGTCAATATGATGTTATGAATCTTAGTTTGAATACACCGGAAATTAAAAAAAAGATATTAAAATAAATATCACTAGGCTGAATCACGTATAAAATATGCTGTTCTTAAAGCATGATTCGCCCTCTTATCAACTGCTGATGGGTTACAAGTGAATTGCTTCTAAGATAAGACAAGCCTTATCTGGATCCAGTGTGCAAAAATCACGATAGGTCTACTGTGGAACAATTTAATACAGTAGATCTCTTCTGACAGATTTAGATGGTAGAGATAATCACAGTATCCTATAATGGAGTTATTTCTCGTATTTGATTTGATGGGAGAGAGATGTGTGGTGAGATGATGAAATCGGATTGGAATGGTCCAGTTTATATAGGCGTTAGGTAGTGGACCGCTGTTAGGCTGTAATCAATGGTTTAGAACGTTCGAAAAATGTTTCTGACCGTTGTCCATTAATCATAAATGTTTCTGGTCATCGGATTAAAGGATCTGACCGTTGGATCATCATGGCCCGTCCGTTTTTAGACTGTTTGGCTTTCAAGGCATAAAGCCGTTTTCTGAAATTGCTGAATGCTTCGGATTTAAGATCCGACCGTTCTCAGTCACCTATAAAACTCAGGCTCGTTTCAGATCTATACCGCCTTAAGGCTCTGACCAGACTCATTATACTAGACCCATCGCACCGAGGTTAAACCGTCTCGCGCCGGTTCGCGTAAGGTCACGAGGGAGCGATCACTCTGCGACACGATGCATACGTGTGAAGTGTGTCATCTAGCGCCACTACAACCACACTGCCTCACTGCCCACGCCCGAATGCAAAGTGCACCATCTAATGCCACTATAGCCACACTGCCTCACTGCCCACGCCCACGCCCACGCCTTAGCCCGAGAGCGCGTACATGTGTGCATGTGTTCCAATGCGAGCACCGGAATACGCAACCCGAGTTTCATCTCCTCCAAAAATCTCCAAGTAAGAATACTCTTCTCAACATCTCATATAAATCACAAAACTATTTTTTGCATTTCCGATATGGGACAAAGCACACACACCATACTTTTTAATTCAAAAAATTCAAAATATATTTTGGCGAGAAAATCTCAAAATTTCGAAAATTTTTAAATTTTCATATTTATCATTTTTTTAAAACCATTGATTTTTAACATATAAAAGGATACAAATCCAATAATCCTCGTCTCCCAAAATAGTTTCCATTTATACATATGAATGTAACGACAACCTGTCTTAAAAAATACAACCGTTTGTAAAGCGTGGTAATTAAGATTGCAAGTCTTTTCAAAACTCACTAGTAGCAATGTTGATGGTTTGTCCATGAATTTGTACTTGCTAGCACATGATCAAATGTATTATTTGTGTGACTGGTTAAGGTTTGGTAATCTAAGTACACATGTGTTACTATTAATCTTTTAGTATCTAACATGTGCCACATGTGTTAATGTGCACGTGTGATGAAATTTATATAGGCCACTTTCCATGGGGGAGCTCTCTCACATGTGCTAGGGTCCATCCATACTCAGGGTGTCTGGCAAATACAAAATCAAATTGTCTTATTAATCGGACTTGGGACTGCCAACTGCAGTAGGTCCCACCGCTGAACTATTAATATGAGGTACATGAGTGGGTTGGGTGTTATCTGTTAACACCTTAGTGGGTGTTATCCTGACCGTGAGCCCACTTTGATGAATTTGGTGTATCCAGGCCGTCCACTATTTTTCCAGCTCATTTTAAGACGTGAAATTACGAATTAAGCAGATGCAAATCTTAGGTGGACCACAACACTGGAAACAATGCCCAATGACCATAAAAAGCTTTTTGCACATGGGCCATAAAAGTTAGTTAACCTTATCAATAAGTTAGATGGCAAATAAACATTACAGTAGGCTGTAGGAAGATTTTAATGGTCAGCCTTCAATCGGTGTAGTCCACCTAAGATTTGGAGATGTTTAATTCGCAGGACCATATCCAAAAGTGGGCTGGAAAAAGTGATGGCTTGTGTGGATATACAACACATCACTAGGGTGGGGCCCACAGTAAGGGTAACACCTAATCAACTCCTCAGAGATTAGTGGTGTCAATGGGCCAGGTTAGCTAATTAGGCTTCTGGGAGGCCAAGCCAATTAAGCTAGAGAATCAAGCTTGACGTATGTATCAGGCTTAAAATCAAGCCCATTATAAAATCTGGCTTAAAATCAAGCCCATTATAAAATCTGGCCGGACTTGGATGCAGATATTCATAAGCCCATTGTGACATATGTATCTTATCCACACCGTTCATATGTTTTACATCTAATGTTAGTGCATGATACCATAATTGAAGCATATCCAAATCTCAAGTAGGCTACACCATAGGAAACGGTGGGGATAATGACAGGATCACACAGGCATGGATGAAGGGAAAACACAAAGATTAGCTTCATCCAAAAATTTTCGTGGCCCCTAAGAATTGTTCAATTTACACTGTTTCCCATGGTGTGGTCCACTGGATCTTTGTATATGATTCAACTTTGAGCTCATGCCCTACCATTAAATAATATAACATATGATCGACAGGGATAAGACACATACATAGCGGGCCCTACAGAGTTTACTCAGTACGCAGTAGCATAATGAGTTACTAAATAGTCGACCTAGGAGTTTCAACACCCGGTCAAGGGTTCAAGTATCCATAGGTGGTGAAATCCCACTAGGGTGGGCTCTTTTCAGGCCTACTCTCCTTCAAATAAGTTTATATATATATATATATATATATATATATATATATATATGTGTGTGTGTGTGTGTGTGTGTGTGTGTGTGTGTGTGTGATGGACGTTCAGTCACCACTGTTTCTTGTCTGTGATCCACCTGAGATTTGATATGCTTTATTTGTGGGCTAATACTTTAAAATGATCTTAAAAAAATTGGATGGACGGTGTGGATAAAACACATACATAATGACGGAGCTCACGTAGCTTTTTCAACACCGACCTAGATCACTACAGAATCCCAATCAGACAAAGGTATCTGTGAATTTCTGTTTTTTTGCTGGGCCAGGATGCAAATAGCGGACACTCCTAAGCCAAAATACAAACGGACAAGACGTGCCCACGTGGCATGTGTGTCAAATAATCTAGGACGTTCACGTTCACATCATTGTCTCGGCCTGAAAATGACGCCGTTCCATAAGTCATGTGACTACAGATGTGAGAAGAAATCAACGGTTGGAAAATGATAAGCAACTGTCAACAGTTGCCCTTCATGTGTCCACTACCCAATCAGTGCAACGACCTGATTTCAAGATACGGCACATCCATCCATCGATGGATTCCATCTGATGAACGCATCATGCCCGTGTTCTGGCTCTTGAATGGCTTGCTGATTGCCGTCTGGAGTTAGCAATGCTATTGCTCAAGAGAAGTTTTAATTTCCACACGGAATGTTGTGTTCATGCGCAGGCACTAATAAATTGCACGCGTACAAATAAATCATTTTAAGCAGTCCAAATTGTGGGGAATGTTTCAGATGGTTCAAGTGATCGAGTACCATGCTAATAGAATCTCGTATTTGTGGATTAGTTGAATTCAAAGGACCACAAAAATTAAAGGTACTTGATGGTATGAATTGGACTAGATAAATGTGATAAAAAAAAAAGAAAGATTTAGGTCCCGTTTGGATTGCTAATCAACACAATGATGTACTGTAATAATTACAAAAGATTAAGCGTTTGTTTGAATTGTTAATTGCCGACAATTCTCCCAAATGATTGAGTACCATGCTAATAGAATCTTCTATTTGTTGGATTAGTTGATTCCAAAGGATAGAAAAAATTGAAAATGACAAATTTGTCAATTACCATAGTAATGTATTGCAGCATTGCAATGAATTATAAATTCCATTGCCTGTCTCTTATAAATATTACATTTGATTAACAATTTTCCCAAATGGTTCAAGTGATCGAGTACAATGTGATGATGCAAAAATTTAGTTCGCTTTTTTTAGACCTTCGAGTACCTGCACATGAAGAAGATAAAGGAGACACTGGATAGAGCAACCAATGCTAAAGTCAGGCTGAAAATCTAAGTCTAATAATATCGAGAGGTTTTGGGTGAGAGATTCTGGATACCTTTCATTATTAGAGATACCTCTATTTATAATTGAGGAGAGGCGGCGACGTATAGTAAATCTCCCTATTTAGTAAGTACATATTGTAGAGGGGTTCAGATCCTAAATGAGTGAGAGAATCTCCTGAGATCTTTGTCAAAGATCACGGGATCCGGAGTGTGTCATGGATATCTTCCAAGTTCTTTGGAGAAAATCTCGACTGGATCTTTGATTGTTCGGAATCATCGGAGGCGTGCAGTAGGAGGCCGATGTGGTCTTAACCGACCAGCCCTGGGGGATGCCGCCTTGGGGTCCGACTTGATCCTTTCGATATGTGTTTGGGCTTCCTTTGATGTTGTATAGATCAGCCTGTTTCTAGACTTACTGTCGACAAGCCAAGCTTGAGCCCAGTTACTACTCGGTCTGGCGCCAAGTGGCGAATTTCTCATTTAAGTTCGTTGTTGTCTAACCTGACTAAGCGTACAAGGGTCTAACCTGACCTTTGATCATTGGTCGGCCTATTTTACTCATAACACAATGCTAACATAATATCCTATTTGTTGGATTGGTTGAATTCAAAGGATTTTAAACATTGAAGGTAATTAATGGTATGACTTAGATTAGAAAATGATGATGAACAAAAAAATTAAAGCCTATTTAAATTGCCAACTATCATAATAATGTAATGTAAACGTGTAATAATCACAAATTTTATAACCTATCTCTTGAAAATATTGCATTTGATTGACAATTTTCTCAAATGGATCAAACAATCAAACACCATGCTGACATAATTTCCAATTTGTTAGATTCGCTGAATCTAAAAGACAACAAAAATTGAAGATAATTAATGGTGTGGATTTAGACTAAAAAATGTCAACGAAAAAGATTTAGGGCCTATTTAAAAGTGAAATGATTACAAGTTTAATTTCTTATCTTTTGAAAATATTGTATTTGTCTATTAATTTTCTTATTTGGTTTATTGGGACAAAATCGTAATGATTATACTTTTCTATTACTTCAATGTTAAATCATCGAATTTATAGCCGCCCTTTCCAACATCTCAATCTCTTCATATCTCTGCTAAGATGCCCAAAGTCTATCCTGCATCATATTGATAATTTGAGAAGAGACTTCCTATGGCGCGGAAAGGAAAATCAGAAAAAATTTCACCTTCTCGATTGGAAAGAGGTGTGTAGGCACTATCGGGAAGAAGGTCCGAGTATCAAGAATCTGAAAGCCATGAATCAGGCCCTTTTGGGCAAATGGTCGTGGAGGCTGACGTTCGATCCAGAGGCTCTTTGGAGCAAAATTGTCAAAGGTAAATATGGGCTTTCTCGAGGGGATTAGTAAACTACGGATTCAACGGCTTACAAAGCTTCTTATATATGGAAAGGTATCATTCAAGCAAAAAGGCCGGTGGTGGAGAACGTGGGTTTCGAGCTGGGGAATGGCACTGCAATTCGTTTCTGGGAAGACTGTTGGCTGAGGGATTTGAGACTGAAGGACAGATTCCCAATAATATATCGTCTCACTGTTATTAAAGAGGCTCCTATTGTCAGATTTTATTCCCTATCCAGCTCTGGCATTGTTGGGATATTCCTTGTCGTAGAAACCTCACCGAAAGGGAGGTAAATGATTATGCGGGGTTACTTGCGAGCCTCTCTTCTATTAATCCGACCCAGACGGATCAAGATTGAGTCATCTGGAGGAGAGACAAAAGTTCCCGTTTCTTGGTCAAATCTCTATACACAGTTATTGCCCCATCCCCAGCTCAAGTATCCCTTGCCTCTCCTTACATTTGGAAGTATAAGTTCTCCCAAAATTCATTTGTTTCTCTTGGCTGGCATCTAAAAATAGGATTCTAACGATCGATAATCCGAAAAAGAAAAGAATGCAGCTCCCAAACATTTGCCTATGCTGTATAGAAAAAGAGGAATCAGTTGACCATCTCCTTCTTCACTGTCAGTACATTACCCAGATTCGGGATGATTTTTGGGGTAGATTTAAAGTCAGCGGTTGTGTGTCGGCCTCTGCTACTCAGTTGCTGTCTCTCTGGCATGGCTGTAATTTGGGGAAAACCAGATTGACTATTTGGAGAATGGTTATCATAGTTATCTGGTGGGCAGTCTGGAACGAAAGAAACAACAGATGCTTCAACAATTCTCAATCATCGACAGCCGTCGTGGGATCCAGGGCAAAGAATCTACTTATTGAATGCGCTGTTAATGTTACCTCCTTTAAGGATTTTAAATTTTTGTTCCTATGACGGTAGTTTTTTTTTCTTTTTTCTCTTTTTCTTTTTCTTGTTTCTGCCACCTCGGCAGCCACTGTCATTTTTCTTCTCTTTAATGAAATTCGTTACTTTAAAAAAAAAAAAATCATCGAATTTATAGGGTAATATGTACATTTGGATTTGAGATTTTCATAGTCATGTAATGCAAAATTACAATGATTATAAAAATTTTTTATCCATCTCCTAATATCTATGTATTTGATTGATTCGTGTGTCTAGTTTATTGTAACGTCCCGTCCAACCAGCGCAGTGTCCTGGGGCGTCCACGTAGGATTTGCCGCAAAACCATTCGTTTAAACCACTCATGGTGGGGTACCACAAGTTAATTAACTTAGGATTAGCCCATTAGAGTAGACCGGACAGGTTGTGATAGGACCAAGTGCGGGCCGCCAAGCCAGATGGTCGGTTGCACTTAGCATCAGCCCGTGCGGGCTATACCGCAACGCAAGAAGGATGAAAAATTATAAAACTTTAGAAAACCACAGATCTCACTGGGCTCGTAGTCCATCACGGACCACAGACTCATTGGACACCCAGAAATTAATTATATGAGTCGTTCCTACAGCACTGGTCAACCCACTCAATGCCAGAGTTGAAATCTGACACTAGTAAAAGAAACTGAGGCTCCGGGCTTTCCACCCATCGAATTTCTTCTAAATTTACGTTGAAGATCTACTGTGGTGTCCTACGCCTGTCCCCAAAATATGGGACCTAATCGTGGCATGGTAACCGTCGATCGCTGCATGGTAACCGTCGATCGCAAATCAGAACCATGCGACCAAGCCCCATATCCGATCGTTTCTAAATTTTGCTTGGCCCTTCATCGAGCCATGGACCACCTATCCTATAAGTTTCATAGCCAAGGGGCCACCAAAACGGCCCCAACAACCGGAATGGTCCCCATAGAGCCATTTGAAGATCGGAACCGTATGATCAAACTCCACCTTCGTTGATCTGATTGTCCCCAAACTTTGCATGACCCTTCATCGGGTCATGAGACACCTACGCATAAAATTTGGTGGCCTAGGAGGTGTTGGGTCCACCTCAAAGCCTATGGGAAATCCCAGAGGGCCATCGTGGGAATTCATTGAAACTTAAGGCCACTTGGCCCAACTATAGGAAATAAAACCCTAGCCCTTATCTCATAACTCTCCCCACAACCACCATTACCAAGGAAGTAGAGAGAGAGAGAGCAAGGGAGTAGAGAGAGGAGAAAGAGAGGGTGAAGGAGAGCTAAGGTGGACCCTAGATCGAGGTGGGGCTCAAGGAAATCAAATCTTGTGTCTCCCTACCTCTCCTCCAAGAAGAAACTCTCCACCACAACTACAACAATCATCCGTTGATCATCTAGGTAAGATCCTTCATCCATTCTCTTGAAACCCTTGTATTGAGAAAGGAATGACATGAAATTCTAACATGCAAGAGCTTGTTTTAGGGATTTCGGCCGATCGACCCAAAGCCCTCATTCCTAGGTCGATTTTCGAGTCTTCAATAACCCATAGGTGTAGACTATTGTTCTTAGGTGGCCTAGCACCAATTTTAATACAAGTTTAATGATTTTGATTGCTTGGACGTTATATTTGGAGAATCCAGAGAAACCTTAGGAGTTGTATGTTGGTTAGAATTGTATGTTTAGCTCTCTCATGATGTTGTTCTTGCCTCTCACATAATTTTGTATATGGATGATTACATGCTCATGTTTTGTTTGATTTTCCATATGTTCTACTTCATAGTTTGTATGATTCATTACTCTTGTACATATGATTTCTTAGGATGGAGAAAGTGATTAACTTCCTCACAAACCTACATGCACTTTGTTTCATGATAGCGATAGCTTGCTTGCCAGGAGTATTTGATTTGTATGATTAAGATGCATGAAAGCATGATGTTGATATGCTTGTTGGTAACTTGGATAGTTGGCATGTTATGGATGACCATTATATTCGTGAGTTGGTCAGGAACATGATGAGAGACGGTAGTCCCATCAGTAGGACTATGCTATGGCTAGACCCGTGAGTTTGGGCGGGTGTGTTTGGGTGGCTGTAGTTCGACTACATGGGTCCCTTGTGCCCAATGTCACTCGTCTTACGCTCGCCTAACTTGTGCGGTCTTACCTATTTACTGACCAACCTTCTTTGTTAACCCTGTTTGCTCACCTATGTATGAAAATTGGAATATCCCACAACCATTGAAGCCCATCGATAACTAAACTAAAACTGATCCACCGTCTCGTGAGCCAGGCATGGTGGAATGGGATACTGTGTCCGGGCTGTCAGCTTATGTTGGGGTGCCGCACCTCCCCACAGTGACCGCGAGTGATATTTTTCTCTTGGCACTCCTCATGTGCTTGAAGTTAGGGATGAGGAATCTGACGGGATCACGGACTGCGGAGTCTCGGCCTCACACATTGGCGGGCCTTGGCCTCGCAACCAGCTTAGGGCATTGATACATGAGGTGCATTAAATTCTCCAACCTGCTGGATGAATGGACTTAACTAATAACTCAGCTAACACGATCGTATTGCTTCGCACTAGTTAGGGTGACGACTCGGCAGTCAAGGTTGCTTTGAGGGAGTGTTGTCATACGCGATCGTTAGATGGAGTCGCTCGAGGGATTGTTATGGAGAGGGCATACATCATATCATTCAGCATGCATGCGCATTAATAAGATTAGTTAGATGTTTATGATTAACTACTTTTCATTAAGTTTATATTATAATTAATGTCTGTTATAACTTAAGATTAATAGCATCCACTGAGTTGATCACTCACTCCCACTCTGGGACGATGTTTTAAAACACCAACTAGACCCGTTCATAAATGCAGGTGACTTAGGGCATGAGGAGCCTAGTGAGGCGAGCTTCGAGGAGAAGGACGAGCTATCCTACTTCCAGTTGATGGACGACCCTCCGCCAATTTGAGAGATGGGATTGGATCGCTGAGTGTGGATTCGGCCTTATTCTTTTGGACATATCATTCTTTTTGTAATTTTGTTGGGCGACCCATTTACATTCTTTTAGATATGTATATATTCTTGTTGTTTACTTTCATTTCAGTATACTTGTGTGATGATGCTTCATATTCCAGGAATTTTCAGATTTGCACAAATAAACCGAATTAAACGCATATTAACGAAATCGGTTATAAGTGACACTCGAGAACTCGGGAGTCGAGTGTATGCGTAACACCCGATTTACAGGGCGTTACATTTATCATAGTAAAATTATGATGATGGTACTTTTATAGTACATTGTTTCAGTATTTCACAATTTAAACAAACCTTCAAAATTCTCCGATTAATCTTATTTTCTAAGTTACAACCTACTAATAGATAATAAGATAATAATATGATATATGCACACCATGTGTGCAACTTTTCTGCATGCATAAGAGTCATCATGATTTGCTGAAGTATCAAATGATTGCCCATTCAAAATATGGTAAAGGCAGATTTTTCGAAAGTGAGTTATTTGTTACTTAGACTGAGTATGACGATTGACGCATGAGCACTCAGAAATTGTGCATAAGACATATTTAACTCAAATCATACTGTTTACATTGTGCAAGTTCAAATTAAATTTGTTATGCCTCACATTCATGAAAACTTGTTGAAATAGGGCCATAATTTCATTTTTAACTATCCATTAACCTCTTATTAGAGGACACTTCATTCCTAAAATAGGCCATATTTTCATTCAAACCGTTTAATAAATGCCCACCAAATGGATAGCCAACTAATCAAATAAGAGCGCATGTTTGTTTCAAAAATTTTCCTAGTAATGTAAAGTAAAAAGGGTTATTACTACGATTTTACTGCCCACTAAACTAATTACATAAATTATTAATCAAATGCATATGTATTTAGAAGATAGATTAAAAAATTTGTAACCATTACAATTTTCTTAAGATCATGGTAAAATTTTGAATCCAAATAATGATATCAATTTATTTTGGTAATGATTTGACGTTAAAGTAATGTAAAAAATAATAATTTTATTATTATTTTATTACCAATAAAATTCAAAGACATTGTAAGGAGACAGCAAAGTAATTTGTAATCATTACACATTTCATTTACAATACTATGCTTTCTAGTGAAATAAACAAATCGAAAGTGTAATATCTACTTCATAGTACTTCTGAACCTAAGCTACAAGTCAAGGTTATTTACTTTGAATATTTTATTTTTCACATTTATAGTTAAAATGATTTTCATAGAATTTTTTTTTATAAAAAAAGTACCTACCTAACATGATAATAACAATCTAATACCTATTTAAGAAATGTTTTCAATAAATTATCTCATCAAAGTGTCCACCTAATATCACCTAATATCCCAATGAGTAACTTCTTAAACTTATGTAAGTTAATAAGTTACATTTTTTTTAAAAAAAAAATTTAAATACATTTGATAAACATCATTACAAAGTAACTTAGGTGAAGAGAGTTACAAATCTGCATAGTTTTTCTTTTTTTTTACTCTTTCACTTTTCGATCTCTTAATCTCTATGGGATGGATGGTTCACATCAAAGGCGGGCCCCACATTATGGATGACCACATTAAGGTGGGCTCCACATGATGGATTGTCCACATCAAAGGTAGGCCCCTAGATGAATGACTCACATCTAAAGTGGGCCTCACATAATGGATGACCCATAATGAAGGTGGGGCTCACAGGATGGACCGGTTAATATCAAAGGTAGGCTCCACATGAGGGATGATAATACTAAAGGTGGCCTCACATGGTGGACAATAACATTGAAGGTGCTCCACATGATGCATGATCTACATCAAAGGTTGGCCCCTAATGATGAATGACCCATATCCAAGGCAGGTTGTCACGCCCCAAATCCGGAACCCATGCCCTACTACTTCCCAAGTCCTGAACTCAGGTCGTAATAGCCTCCTCATCACTTGCCGAACTCAGCGAACGGTTAACGAACTTCCCTAACGCCAAACTCAGCTCATGCTGTGGGAGTTTTTTTTTTTTTTTTTTTTTTTTTTTAGGGGAGGGGGGGGGGGGGGGGGAATGGTTAATCTAATTAGGCTGTTACACAATTTATACAACACATATCCAAGAAACGAACTTGTTTGAGATGTCACACATATGATGGTGCACCAGCTCAACAATGAGGGAGAAGAGATAACAAATTCTCTATAGCTCCTGCACACATCATGCTACTAAACATATCCTTAAAAGGTGTAAATTATTTGTATGAGCAAACCACAGCTCGTGAGTCTACTACGTGTCGGGAGTAAAACACGGCTTATCATGGCACTCCCATAAAGACATCCAAAACAACGACAGACATATTATCAACTATGCATGTTATTATAGATGAATATGTTATCAACCAAGTATATTATTAAAGTTCGTCAGGTTATCATAAATCATGTGATCAATTTTAGGCATACTAATTGGACAAACGATCATAAATCATGAGAATAGTCAATCATCATGTACAAGATAATCAAATTTCATATTCCACTGTAGAGCATTTGATGGAAAAGGAATGACAAAGCTGGTATGTGTAGTTGGGATGATAGTACGCGGTACCAGTCTCATATCTGATTTGGATAGATAAACTCAATGTGGTAAACTCATGATCTTAGGTTAATCACGTATCTAACTGAAATCATAAAAATTGCAAAGCTGCACATAATGATTTAGTTATGTACCACCAGCCCGAGTGGATAGTGGATGAATGAATGCATGAGTTAAATGCCTAACATGCAAATTCTACTCAGTAAGTCTACATTTCAATACAGTTCATATCTGAAAACATCACCGGAATCTAGTATACTTCCGACATTGGTTGACGCCCATCGCATGCAAGACCAAGCGAGTGCAAAAGACCTCACTATCTGCCTCGTCAGTGATATACAAAAATCACCCGGTCCTTCGATAGCGAACTCATTTCATGAGCTGGTCAAACTCAACCTAGCAAATAACCCTCTATACTCGGGCGGATAAGGTCGAACCTCCTTCCAATCGATCCCGACATAGTGGAAAACATGACCTACTAATATCTAGTCATCTTGCGCTCATGAATTCACTTGGTATAGACGTTGGAATATCTTACTGGTACCACATGGTTTTAGAACTTTCATTCAAGGACGCCTGTAACGCCATGTAACCTTAGTAGTTTCTGTTGTCCATCGTCCACTAGCCACAACAAGGCTATGAGACCACCTCCCCGGTGACTCTAAGGAGTAGATGTATATGTCACACATAGTGCAGAATGCATGAATCACATTATCCAAGACATGCATCAAACCTGCATATATCGTGCGAATCATGCGGGGTGACCCTGTCTCATATAGAGTCCCCTAAGTGTCTCAAGTTGAACAACATATACTATGAACAAACGTCATCCATAATAGGCATATGAATGATTATGTAGGAAATATGATAACGTACAATCATAAACACTATGCATGAGATGTATAATACCACATTAAGTATAAAGTAAGATTAAATCAATATAAAATAATGCTAACTTAAATGCAAGAGTAATGTTACCTCTAATATAAAATAAGTGTCGCACAATATAAAAAAAAGTACTATATCGATATAAAAAAAGTGTCATGTCAATATAAAGAAAATGCTATTAGTAAACATTAAGTGTAACCCTTGTACCAATCACTAATGTAACGCCACGAAAATCATTAGGTCTCATATCAACATTTTACGCCGAATTAACCAAGTCATGCAAGCTTGTGCATGAAGTATATAACATAAAAGGATTCACATGCATCATCAATATCATAGCCATCATCCAACACTAGCATCATACATGCCCTAGGCATTAGGCTTCTATCATGCATGAGGTTATCTTCACATTCACCAACATAATTTATTTATCATAATTCAAGCATAAAGTAAAACATGATTATCTTATGCATGAAATCATCATAACCATTAACGTATGCATTATTGTCACTTTGATATTAATATTATCTCCAATGTAACCAATATCAAGCAAAGCATTGTGATTATACACATATCATCGTCATGAGTATCAACACGTGTATGATATCAACAAGGATATCAACCTTATCATCCAATGTAATGATTATCAAGTAAAGCATGGTGATCAACTAACATATTTTGTCATCATGTACATGTACATACTATTATCATCATTAACATAAAGATCACTTTCACTTCATGATTAACATAGAAAATGTCACAATTACCATAAACAACTAATTCATCATCAACGCATATGTCATCAATTTACCATCTATTAATTTATCACCATAATCGATATTAACCCTACCATAAACACCATCAATTAGATCATATTTGTCATTTCAACCAACTCACCATCATCATTATCATGTTACAACACATGTATCATCATCTCGATCATTACTAGGTGCATTCCACTTAGTGTGACTTTCATATTGATCTTGAACTACACGCAAGGCATGAGGTTGTATAGGTTAAGTGTGAATCTCATTTAATGGACCACTAAGCCAACTCCAAGGGGTAAACTTCCAACCAGAATGCCTCCAATGGTGTGGATCTAACTCCACAACTAAATAGAACCCACATATTCCACCATCAACTAGAAACAATGCACAATCTCAAACATAAGGATAACATGTTGACATCTTTCATGTCGTACATCATATTGGGCCCACTAGTTTATATATATATATATATATATATATATATATATATATATATATATATATATATATATATATAAGTAAACCAAGAAAAAAAGTCCAATTATCCAGCTTATGAATTCTAAAATAGGCATTGATAAGTGTAGTCCACTTGACTAGAGATAATGTGCAAGGCACACTGACCACTAAGCAATAGGCTTGCCCAACGGGCTCAAGAAAAGTTACCATGGTGGGCTTCTCACTCCTTAATGATTTCTCTTAGTGTTAGGCCCACTTGGGCCTTAGAGATACCTCATTTAGATGGGCCCAAGTCCATCCATACCTTAAAATAATAACTGGGCAGCAAGGTCAGTCCACTACATATTTTACAAGTTATATAACACCCATTTACAAAACATGCTTGGTGGGCTTCATCAGATAAATGGAAGGGCACATACAAGATAACCCACACTAGATGGACCACATAAGGTTTTGGGCTCACCAGCACCAACGAGTTCTTTTCCATGATTTAGATGCTGCATTAAATGCCCTAAGAAGGTGGTGGACCCCATTAATATGGCTCACAGGAATTCTATATTAAATATACTTTTGGTGCAAGGTTGGTTCTGGGCCATTTTAGAATCAGATTCATGATCACATAGGGCCTACATTTAGTGAAAGAAAATAGCTACCTGGTAGCTTTATGTATGGTCTTTACAAATTATAAGGCGGGCCTCATTAGTTGGGTATATATAATTTACAGTGATGGTCCAAACATGGGTACGTGGAGAAACTGTGCAGGAAACACAATGCAGAATTAGTTTTGGCACAAGTTTGAGTACGTAGCATGATCACGAGGGACCACCTTTCAGCATGCCATTAGGTGCCCTTGGTATTTCTATATATGGACTTCAAAAAATATAATATGAGATCAACTGATTATCTATACATAATATTTGGTATAGGGCCAAACATAAGTATTTTAATTTTCTGCATGGATTTTTCTGCACAACCATGCCTGGCCCTATTTTTGGACCCACTCCCCAATCATATGGGGCCTGACTTAGCCCAAGTAAAATATTATTTATCTATTCATTGGTATAGGTTAAAGGTTCCAAGTGGTGGCATACTCATATCTTCTGCGTGGGGTCCATTATAGAGGTCCAAAGTTGGTACAAATTACAAAAATTATCAGACAATTTTCAGCAATGGGGTCTATCACAACTTAGGGCCCACCTTTCGAATACTCGGGGATCATTCCTGACAAAAAGGTGGGATATGCCAGCTCACTTATATAATGATTAAACTTACTCTGAAATAGGACCCTTAACTAAATAGCATGGGGCCCACCACAATGTGTCAAAGAGGCTCACATGCAATACAATTAAATACTTAACAAAAATTTCAGTAAACAAAAAAGTGCAAATGAAAGGAAATGGATAGAATGACAAGTGGGGCCCACACGCTGGCAAGTCATAAATAAGAAACACATCAATGTACATAGTTGTCCAGATTGAATGAACTAATAAAGTACATAAATCAAAAGTAATCCTACTACCAAGTAGGTCCACAATAAGAGGATGAATGTTGTGTACAACATACATACAACATACAACTGGCACATGAAAAGTCTTGATCAAATCTCTATGATCATATTCTCCGTTGGGAAATCCGAGCCAATGGATGGTTTGGGAAAATATCATTTAAGCTGTATATTGGTTTCCAACCATACAGATTCTTGGATCCATTTGGATTACACATAATAATTCAAAGTTTATCCTTACGAAAGTATCTATTGGTCCAAAATTTTTTAAATTCTATAATGAAATAATTTGACCATAAGGACCGTACATATGATTATTAACTACCTTAAGTATGTTAAGAAAAAATATCAAATACATCTGACTGTTGGAATCACGGATTTGGCCCACAAAATATGTAGTTACAACAAGCTCTTAAATACATTTTTGTACAAAGCTAAGATCTTAGCCATCCAAACTTTGATAGAGGCATATTATATACCGTTGAAAATTTACTTCGATTTTCTACGAAGCCATTGAAATGTATCTTTCTATTGGGTTTAATAAAGGAGCCAAAAATGAGTCTTTTTTTAGCAAATCAAAACCCTCTATGTGCTGTTAGACAATAGCCAAGTAAAGTAAATGCTATGGACGATTGGACCGTTATATATCTACAAAATTTATCCCAGAGTTAGCTTATATTATGGTTCATATTATTCCTAAGTTTCAATTCAGATCTTAGCATGGTTGATTTTATACAGTTTTTACAAATTATTGTTCAAATATAAAAACGGGATTACATGTGAAGGGTGTAGATATAATATTCATCATGGTGGACCATACTGACGTGGGCCACCTTACTAACCACCATGGCCAGTAATATATGCACCCATAGGGCTCCACACTAGTCGGCCTCACACATATCAAGAAAATAAAAAAAGAAGAAAGATGAGGGTGCGGAGGATGGAAGGAGGGGTGCAGACTCACCTCAAATGGATAGATGACTTGATGATGATGTGTGGTCTACTCCCTCTAAGTTTGATGATTGGCCACACTTTGGCCCCACTCTCTCTCTCTCTTAAAACATCAGAATTATATAAGTATGGCAAAAGTACAAGGGTAAGAGAGCTCGTACTCTTACATATGGAATTATGGGTTGAGGTGGTAAGATAATGTGACAAATTTATAGGCCTTATGGTTGCTAAAAGTGAGGTGGAATGTAGTGTATGATATGAGTAATGGATGAATGAGGTGGATGATGCTAAACATGCATTGGCCAAAGTGGAAGAAATCTAAGCATGCATTGGCTAATGAATGGATAATGATTGTGGGTTATAAGTTATGCATGGTGGATGATGAAGTGGAGTGTTGCAATTGGTTGTTTGAAGCGAAGTGACATAAAATAAAACATGCATTTGATGCATGTGTAGGATGAGGTGGACATGAGCCATGATTAGTTTAAAGCATTGGGAGATGACTAATGATGAATTTTGGAGTAGAATTCAATTTTGTCTTATAGTGCATTGTCTTATATGTGCTAGCTCTTTATTTGTTATGTAATGATTGTCTTATCTTGTGATAATTCCTATATTATAGAAAGTGGGCTTTAAGCCCACATGGGCCCAAGTCCAATGGGCATAGCACAATAAAGATTGCTCATATTACAAGATATGCAATTTTAACCATGTATTCGATGGGTGATCATAACGACAACGCAGTCCACGTGACAAAGATATCAAGGTCATCAAAGAAAATCACTCAAGTGGGGTTGCTGGGTGCAATAGGGTGCAATGTATAGTCTATCAATGGAGTGAATTGGGACACGTGTGTGCATGAACGGTATGCCAAAAGACAGGGATCCTACACGAGCCCTGCATAACAAATGACCCACGTCAAGGTGGGCCCCACATAATGGACCGTCCACATCAAAGGTTACCCCATTAATAATGAATGGATGTGGCCCCACATAACAGATAGTCCACATCAAGGGTCACCCCCTAATGATGAATGGCCCACATCCAAGGTGGGCCCTGTATGATGGACGACCCACATGCAAGGTGGGGCCCACACGATGGACATCTCCACATCAAAGGTTGGCTCCACATTATGGACGGTGGATATTAAAGGTAGGCCCCATATGATGGACAATAATATTAATAGCGAGCCCCGCATGATAGATGACACATATCAAAGTGGGTCACACATGAGGACCATTCAACTCAAAGGTTGGCCCTTAATGGTGAATGGCCCGCATCTAAGGAGGGCCCTACTTGATGGATGACCCACTCAAAGTTGAGCCCTACATGATGGACTATCCACATTAAAGGTGGACCCACATGATGGATGATCTACATACAAGGTGGACTCCGCATGATGGATAACCCTCATCGAAGGTGGGCCTCCTAAGGTAGATAGTCCACATTGAACGTGCACCTTACAAGATGTTGAAGACAAGGTTAACGTGGGCCTAACGACGGTGGATATTAAGGGTAGGCGGAACACCCTGATGCATAGCTCAAGCCCTGGCTCCTACGGTCGGGTTGCTGGGCCGGGCAAGGCCAAGCCTCTCGGCTTTAAAAGGCGTAGATGGGTGAAGTTGACGAACCTTGCTCGTCTGAAACCCTACGTCAATGAGTCGGACTGGGGCCTGCAAAATCAGAATTTCAGATAGGCCCGGCCCAATGACCCAGCCCAAAAAAGCTCAAAATCCAGGCCGATTCCAAACCCCAGCCCCGGCCCGATGATAGCCCTCCCACCATATCTCTGCACAAAAACCTCAACAGAGTGCTGACCACAGACACTGAGTGGTACCAGAACTCGTGGCATGGTACCATCTGCCTGCCAACATGCCACTTCATTACGAAATCAGAACCATTGAAACCGTAATACCCACGATGCAGATCATTCTTTTAGAAAATGAAGCCAATCTATTTGCTCAGTGCCCCACACCTGTATGTTGTATCAGACCATCGCTTGTCCATTGATTCCAACAGTGCGGCCCGCCTAATGATCAGAACAGTCTAACTTTTATTGTAGATGTATCTTCATAGTTCTTCATAGTGGTTCCCACTGTTTTCATGGCAATGATGTCATGCAAAAGTGGCATGCTGGCGTAAAAGACGGTGCAGTAGCAAAAGTCCTGGTACAGAGCAGTACTCAGCCTCTCAAAACAGCTAAGTTCGAGGGTATTTCCTCCCTCGCTCTTTTGAAGGGAAAGACTTAAAAAATGGGAGCCTGTATTCTCACACCTTCTATAATTCACCGCTTCAATCTCCTTCTCAGAGTTTCCTTCTCTCATGCCCAGAAAGCTTTCTCAATTCCTTCCAGACAATTTCCAAAATGCCTTTCTCCTTCTCCCCCTCCTTTAATTCTCTCCTTCAGGCCCTTTTCTACCGCCTCTTCTGCTGCTACTGCTGCTGCTCCTTCCAATCCCCAAAAATGTCGTAGCCAAGCTTCTGGCCGAGAATTCGGATCCGGAGACGATCTGCTCGTTCTTGGCATTGAGACGAGCTGCGACGACACCGCCGCAGCTGTTGTAAGCTCTAGTAAATCTTCTGTCCCTATTTTGTGTGAATTTCGTTTCTGCGCATTTGTCATTTCATGGATCCCTTTTTCTTATTTTTCAGGTCAGAGGCAATGGTGAGATTCTAAGCCAAGTCGTGTCTTCTCAGGTAATTTATTTATTTGTTTATTTTTATTTTCTCAGATAATTTATTTACCAATAACGCACACTCACACACATGATGGGCAAGCCCGAGGGCCTGATGGTTGGTGTGCGCACGCACACACATGATGGTGCAGGCCTGAGGGCCCGACGGTTGGTTTGCACACTCACACACATGATGGGCAAGACCGGTTGGTTTTCACGACGCACGCATGCACATCTCAATCCCTTCATTGTCAAGATGATTAATAAAATTTGTACTAGAGAATTCTCCCCTACCATCACTCTAAAAATTTCCGATTTTCTTGTCGAATCTCCGTTCAACCAATTTTTGAAATATGAGGAAGCACGAATAAAATTTTGATTGTTTTTAAGGGGATAAATCCAAGTAAAACGGGTAAAGTCATCAACAAATACAACATAATATTAGCATTTCTGATTTGATAAAGTTGGTGCAGGACCCCACAAATTTTAAATAGAGGCTCAGTAGAAACTTTATTTGTATTACTAAATGGTAACTTACAATTCTTTCCAAGTGGACATCTGCTGCACATAGAATGTGCTTGATTCCATTGATCTACGTGAATTAACCTTTTTGAAAATAATAACTGCACCACTTTGTGTTGAACATGTCTTAAATGCAAATGCCAAATATCTTCAAAAGTGGTCTTATTTCGAGCAGAAAAGAAAGCCACCTTACTATCATCCAAAGTGTAAATCCCACCTTCCCTAAATCCGTTTGCAAGTATCTTCCCCGTAATCCGTTCCTTGATCACAAAGCCACCGGATTAGAACGCAAAAGTAAGGGGAAATTCTCTTAAAAACTGAGAGATTGACAACAATTTTTTCTTTAACTCAGGTACCAATAAAATATTATGAACTGTCAAAGCATTTTACCTAGCATAAATTTTAGCATCACCGACATAAGAAATTCCCAACTGGGTTCCATCATTAATCATAATTTTTCTCAGGTCCAAAATAGTCACTCTAGTTACTGAGAAGTCTGAGATTACCCGCATTCCCAGTCTTATGAGACGATGCTATTGAGCCTATGTACCTCTCTTCAATTCGTGGGTCAGTGACAGTCATGGTTGCCAAGGCTTGAAGGAGATCATTGGGTTGATAGGCATTATTGAAGCGATGCCCGCAAGTCTAAGCCATGTGTCCTCCAACGTCATAGATTTGACATATTTCACCTCTGCAATTGAACTAGCCTCAACTGTCGCCCTGTTCGTTGTTACTGTGATGATGCCAGAAGTGACTGTTGTAGATTCTGGTTGCCCTGGTTATTTTGTCTGGCTTGTACAAAGCCACACCCAGAGGAATTAAAGTTCTGCCAACGATAATTATTTCCTCTGTTGTTTATCCATTTTCTTTTGTTATGGTTTCTGAAATTGCCTTATTAACTAACAAAGGCAACATTTTAGTTGAGCGAGGGTAATATAGAATGAGTATGATGTATGATCTCATGGCTCTGTAGTAAGGGTACAGCTTCAGTATAGGATGGGATTGGGGGCTTCAATATGGCTGTGGCAAAATTACTATAGGAAGCCCCTAAATCCTGTAGAAGCCAAAAGACCTTGTTTCTGTTTTCCATTGGTTTTCCAATACCCAGCAGCAGATTCTCTTTTTTGCATGTTTGTAGTTGTTGAATCAACTGAAATTCTTGAGCCATGAAATCTCCACCATAAGCATTTTCGAAACAATTCCACTCTTCAGTTATTGTCTCTAATCCAACTACAAGACGTAGAGATTCTTCATATAGAGTGCTTGTGAGCTATAATTTCACTTTGTGGTCAGATTTCTTCTTGGATCCTCACCCTTACCATCTTTGAAGCCGATCATGTCCTCCCCTTCTAATAATGACATCAGTTGAATCTTCCACAAGGGGAAGTTTGAGGCTTTAACTTGATCGAGACATAATTTGTCACGCTGATGGGGGGATAGGGAAAAGAATACTTGATTGACAAAAGAGAGGAGGCCATCTCTCATGTCCAAATTACAGTTCTGAACAACTCTTCTTGTCTGGTTTCCAAGAGATCCAAATTGCTACTATCGGAGTGTCAAGAACTGATAGTTCTCCTATCAGTTTTAGAAATCAAAAGTATAAAAAAAGAGAGTTCGCAGCAAAATAACAACATTCTGCAATTGTACAGCATGTTCAGCTACATTAGGAGAACTACCATCGGTTAAGAAACTGTTGTTGCCATGTTGTCACATACCTACATGAGTACAAGTACAACATTGTTTGGCTACATTAGGAAATTGCCGGCCATCACGTCTCTGCAAGTGTTGTGGGGAAATCTCCTTATTAGTAGGCTCATTGAATTGATTTGATGTTTGAGGCCATGATTTGAACCTTTTAGTTTCAGGTACATGCACGTTGTGTAGCATGGTGTGCCGTAAAGGCCATTACGGGATCATAAAGGATGTTAGGTAAAGGTAACAGTGGCAACCATTACACGTTACGAGGTCACAAGGGTGGTAACGGCCATTATGAAAAAAAATGACCCATAAAAGCCATTACAATCCTCATAACAGCTCTGTAATGGACTGTTACAGGGCGGATACAGATTTTTCAGAATTTTTTTTTTCAATAAAAGAGGCCATAACAGCCCATTACCATTACGAAATACCTTAGTGTGTAGCGAACAATGGCATGCAAATGATTTGGTTGATGACACTCTATTAGAGTTTCAATATTTTCCTCATACACCTATTGCTAAATTTCAGGGGAGGAATACTGATTTTGTACCTGTCCAGTTGTTGGGTGGACCACACATGTACATTGAATGGGATGATGATAATTTTTTAAAGGCCCATTTTTCTGTACACATGTGATACACATTATGACTTGTTTGCCCTTTTGGGGGCCATGGTAGACTGACCAGTCGAACAACCTTGATTGTGCATGCGTGCATATGCATTGGTGCATTTAAGGAGAATAAGATTCAAAACCTACTCTCCTTGGTAGCCATCTAATGTCAAATTGCTCAAGTGCCAATTAAAAATAATAATAGAAGAATAAGAGAGTTGTCATGTGGCTCCTTACTTTTTATAATGCATCAATGAGAATATACCTGACTTATAAAATGAAAAGAACGTGGTTTGGCCATGCCAATTATGATATCATACAAAAAGAATGTGGTTGATAAGAAAATTTGTGGTTAGCCCGCTAAGGATGAATTCTAAATTTTGATTTCTAATGTGCCAAGATCCGATAACAATGAATCTCTAAGCATACATTAAATAAATATGCCATCCGCTAAACCTGTCACTGACTCCAACCTTCAAGGAGCATCCTTGAAAAAAGAGTCACTTTGTGAAACTTAATTGATTGACTTTTCAGTGAGCATCTTCCTAGTGTAAGAATAACAATCCTGCTGATCTTGTCAAGGAATCAAAACTAGACAGTCGAGTTGGATTAAGTTTAAGCTATTTTGGTGCAGTTCTTGTCGTTCCAGTCAGTTCTGATCGGTTTCAACTAGTTATTTCCTTGGCTTCAATCATTAAATCTAGCCTTCTGCTAGGAGCAAGTCATACTCCAAACATGTGGCTTTGTGTCTTGTAACATTTGTAGCAGCATATTCTCATAACCAGTGAGAAACTTTCAAACAAATGAAAACAGCCCAATCATTTTCCTTGGTGATGACGCAAAGTGCCTGCAAAAGAATGCTGATGGTGATTTCATGAGAAAGGAGACATTCATTCTGTTCTTTTGACCTTTAATTTCTTCAGTCCTATGCATCATTTCATGGAAAAACTGCCTTGTTCATTGCACTGATTTTCATCAGTTGGTTATGTCGAAAGCTTCTAAGACTTCTCTTTGTTTCCTATGGTAGCTTGTAATTTAGCAAAAGTAGATTAAATTCCAGACCAAGGTTTGTAAGGACACTAACAACAAATTTTATTTGTGCATTGGCACACTTTGGGTGTCCTTGACCAACAGTTCTAAATTGGGTAATTGTTTTCATATCCACTGCTCTTCTTCTTCTTTTCTTTTTTAAAGTTGTGATGTCTTATGAGCACGATATACAGCACAAATGTATGGCAATCCAGATTGTCCAAATTGTGAGTCTCATGGTGGATGGAGTGTAGCCTGAAATTCAAATGATTGCATAATCTTAAACATCTGATATCACTCATTGAATTTGAACCATTGACTATTTTATAGCTGACCCCAAATAGCTGGGACAAGGGTATGATGATCTTGATGACTATTTTGTTTTGTTTTTTTTTTTTTTTTTTTTTGGGTAACCATCCATTTGATTGCCCCCATTAGATGGTCAGGAATGTTAGGTCTGTGTGATTTCCTGTAGATACTGCATCTGCCATGGGCCCTATGATTTGGATGCTCTTGACTGTTAAACATGTATTTCCATGTGCATATTGGATGAAACGCTGCAACTTAAAAATGGCAGTGAACTTTCACCATAGTCTTGTCCTTTCTATATGGCTGCTTGGAAGTTATCAGAGTGATCCTTTTATAAAGTGGGATATTTGTAGAATTCTCTGAATAAAATACTTAAAATCATTATATATAAAAAGTCTGCATTCCATTTTTCCCAAGTTGTTGGTAAAAATTCTTAGCTTTCCATATGAATTTACAACATTTGCAAATAGTTGAATATGTATTTTTCTCTTTATCAAGGCAGATTTGCTTTCACAATATGGAGGTGTTGCTCCGAAAATGGCAGAAGAAGCTCACTCTCAAGTGATTGACCAGGTTTGACCTCGAGCAAACTCTGAGCAAAAATCTGATTTTAGTGGGTTTTCATTGAATGATTCAACTTGTCACCTGTGCCAGATATAATCGATGCTTCATATTTCCAGGTAGTTCAACAGGCACTCGACAATGCAAATTTGACAGAGAGGGATCTTTCTGCAGTTGCTGTTACCATTGGTCCGGGTTTGAGTCTTTGTCTACGTGGTAATCTGAGTGACATTATTACTTTTGTGTTCTAACTAGTTTTATGATTACTCTATTTCTGTTTATCGAATCAATGTGTGATTGCTGAATGAAACTCTAGATTTAATTTCTTTGAAAAATAAATTGTATACTTTTTTCAGAATTTTTTGTTGTAAGATCATCATAGAATGTGTTCTAACCTCTTGAATTCCTTTCGGATACCTTTGGTTTCACCATTAATTATTGTGGAAGATTTTAATTGACAAACTATTTAGGACCTGTGAAATGGATAAACATTGGTACCAACAGCTTGTCAGCCTTGTTGTGTCAGTTTTCCACTTTCAAAAGCCACTGGATAAATTGGGCAATGGATGACCACATAAAAATCCAAAGTGGATTTTTTTTCTCTGTGTGCGTGTAGTTTCCCACTCATTAAAAGGTCTTGGTTGGGGTGTTTTTGTGTGTGTGTGTTGAGGAATTGCTTGGATCTTCAACTAGTTCGTTTGATTTATCATTCACCAAAAGGTCTCGGTTGGTTTTTACCCAAATTGAGAACTTACTTTACCACTCATTGAAAGGTCTTGGTTTGTTTTACCCAAATTGAGCAAGTAAACATGAAATAACGTCATTTGTTTCAAGCTTTTGAAAGGTGTAATTCATATTTAGGGGTTTATTCGGGTTTTAAAGTATCACCTGGTATGGGATTAGTTTCCTTCAAGTTACTTGTCGATGTTCTCACACTCTGTTATTTGCACTGTTATGACATTTTATTTGAGGAATTCATAATATACAAATGCCAACATACTGGTCATAAAATTTTCTTGTCTAATGGGTTTTACTCGTGGTTTAATTTTTATTAACAAACTTGACTCGACTCAATCCCATATAATCGATACTCTTAAGTACAAATATATATATATATATATATATCAATTTGGTCACATCTCAGTCAAGACTAATCAACTCAGCTAAGAAAAACTAGGAAAAACTCGATGAAACTTGACTTGATTCTTCAAGACTGTAATATTTATATATTTTAAACATTAAACATTACCAAGTCTTGGTGCTTGAAAAAACTCAACTGAGTTACCTGATGTCAAGTTTCTGTGATTTGAAGTGGGAGTAGTACCTACTTGGAAGGATCATTCAACTAAGCTCGAGTTGAAAGTGGTCAAACTATATAATTTTCATTTTGTCTATGTTCTTTTATTTTCATTGAATTCACATCTTATCATCCTCTCCATCTGCAATCGAGATGGGGCTATCATCAAACAACAAGTTATGCTGAAGTTTCTTCACAAAACTATGATGTAGTTGGCGTGCAGAAAGCTCGAAGAACAGCTGGGAAATTCAACTTGCCAATCATTGGAATTCATCACATGGAAGCACATGCTCTTGTTGCTAGGTATTCAACCTGTTGCTCACTCAAATCTTTCTTGTCTGTTGGCAATATGTACATAGCATCACATTCCACTCTTCTAGAGGTAACTTGCCTCCTTGGGCACCTTTTTAACTACCACAATGATGATGTCCAAATGGATTTTGTGTTGTTGCTGTTTGTTTATTTGAGAAGTATTTATATTTTGTTGTTGAACCCTTCAATTCACAATTCATGTTGAATCTCATAGAAACTTGAATGCCACAATTTCCTCAGAGTGGAACTGCATAAAATTTCGTGATTGAAAGTTTTATCTTATGGATGGAGGGTGTTGAATGGGAATTACAGTCATAAGACTAATATGATTTCTTTCTCTCTTCTGAGTTATTTGAACCCTGAAATCTTATGATGAACTCTGATGTTATAAATAGCTTATGCTATGTAGCATGTAGCTTACTCTATGTTGCGTAGCTTAGCCTCAATGCTACGTAGCTCATTAAAATAGATTAACTCGCATGTAGCCTACGCTACACGCTAATTTACATATGCTACACGCTACATAGCCTATGCTACACGCCATGTAACCTACACTAGTTATTTTTCACTAAAACAAAAGTCAATTAATGTTTTCAATGGTTTGTTACATTTTTCTATTTTTCAATAAGAATTAGTTAATTTTTTCAGCGATTTTAGTAAAATGATAAGAGTAATAATATTAAACTAGTTCTGCTGCTCTTTCTTTATCTTTATAGTTAATCTCTTTGCCCCTTTTTTTTTCAATTATTTAAGTTATGTTTGATTGCACCAAATATTGTGAAATTTCATTATTAGTCAGTCTAATTTGGTGCAAAATAACATGAAATTTCATGATATTTGGTGCAACCAAGCGTGACCTTAATTAAAAATCTAGAAGTAGCATGTAGCTTATGTTGCACGCTATGTAGCTTATGCCTCACGCTTCAGAGTGAACGGTACACTACATGTTATTCGCTATTTAGAACACTGATGAACTCTTGGAGTTATCTGTTATTTTGTAAGTATTTTAGAAACAAAGTGTAAGGCTTCTTTTGGACGGGATCTGCAAAGTTCGGATTATGCCTGATTGCGATTTTGGCAGGCCTCGTACTCTTCACATCAGTTTCGCATCACTAAAGCAGCACTTTCTTCCACTTAATCACAATTTTCAAAGTTTTAGAAAAAAAAGAAAAAAAAAGAAGTAAACATGCTAGAAGTTGTGATTAAGCGGAAGAGAGTGTCACTTTCGTAATGCAAACCTGGCATGGAGGGTATGGGGCCTGCCAACTCAGGTTTAGGCTTAATACTGGTTTTGCTGGATCAAATCTGACATGGATATTATGGGGCCTGCCAAATCGAGTAAGACTTAATACTTATTTTGTGGCATTCATTAGCCAAATCAATTCTAAGGTGCTCTACAAACCCTATTGGAAGGGTCGCACCAAGAAACTGCACTATAGAAACTTCCATTAAATGCCTTTATGTTGAAATGCTGTTGCCCCAAACTTGCATCTGCTGATTACCTAGCTGCTTATCCTCAATCCCCTTTGTGCCTAGGCTAATTGAGAGAGATCTGCAATTCCCGTTCTTGGCTCTTCTAATTTCAGGTAAAACATCTTAATTTCACTGTTGCACTGCCTTTTTTTTTAATTGGTTGACAACACATCCATAGAATGATACCACTATGTGCACAGTGTGAGTATGATGCTGGAAGATACATGTGGTTTAGGGCCTATTTGGATTGTGGGAAAAGAGAAGAAAAGTGCAATGATTATCCAGTGTTGAATTCCCATTGATTCCCTAAGCACTATTGAAATGTGGATTCCAGTTTTGGGTGTTTTGTTTAGATGGCTAGTGGAAAATCTCATCTTCTCCTTGCAATTTTCACCTCATATCTTGTGCATGAGAATTTGACATTGGAGAAAGCTAATGATTGCTATTTCCAACCTCACTGTTTCCTTTGCTATCCAAACAACACAAAAGGTCCAAACAATGGAAAAACCTTGAGTTTGTGTGCTTTTCTTTTCTTTTCCCACAATCCAAATGGGCCCTTAGCCTACTATTTCTCAATGATATCTTGACTGTCTTTGAGCTATTTTTAACTATGGCATGTATTATGTAGTATAAGGGATGCTTACTATGAAAGAATTTGGTGGTTGAGAAGGAATTCTAGCTAGCTTATGGAAAGGAAAATTTTACTTGGAACTTGCTAAGATAGTGAATGTACTATGGAGGAAAATAGAATATGTGAATTCAACCATGGTTGTTCATCCATCTGGCTTAAATAAACGGATGCACTGCCTTCAAGAGTTGCATCCCACGAGGGTTTGAATGTCCATGGGTGCATTTTTCACTTAAAATTTGAATTATCAGACTTGGGCTGGATGTCTATTTTAATTTTTCGAGATAGCGGTTTCCATGTTTACCTCCAATTATGCATGCTGAGCTTCACTGAGTCCACAGATAACACAAGTTTATAACCAAACATGGAAAGCAAAATGTATTTGTAGTGGCAACGAAAGATGCAGTTTACCAGCATAGCTTTCTGTTATGTCGTTACCCACACGCACACCCACACACAACACCCACAGACACCACTGTTTAGTACATTTGACATACTTTGTCTGAAATGAGTAGGAATATTTTCGAATAGAAATACTTCTGCGCTTCCTGTAAGTTGTTTGCTTCTGTGTAAAATTCTTTTTGTTGGGATCCACATCTTTTTGGATACTGAAAAGTACCTTTATTCACTTGTTCCTTTAGGAGGACACAATCTCCTTATTCTCGCACATGATCTTGGTCAATATGTACAACTTGGGACTACAATAGATGATGCAATTGGCGAGGCATATGACAAAACAGCAAGATGGCTTGGCCTTGACATGAGAAAAGGTGGTGGCCCAGCTCTAGAAGAGCTTGCTCAGGAAGGTGATTCGCATTCCATCAAATTCTCGGTGGGTTCTTCGCGGAAACTTTTAACTTGTTGGGCTCCATTATACTGCTAGTAGCTGTGCATGGTGCAACGCTTTACCTCTTGGTTTGACTTGTCCTGCTAACAATTACACTATCCTTTCTTGTCGTCTTCAGCTTCTATTTGAGCTTGATCTTTTGACTTGTATACTGAGTTTAAATTTATTTTTTATTTTTTGTTTAATAGACCCCAATGCAACAACACAAGGATTGCAATTTTTCATATGCTGGTCTGAAGACTCAAGTGAGGCTGGCAATTGAATCTAAAAATATGTAAGTGAATATCTCACATCTCGATACTTTTGTTGGGAGCTGATGAAGCCGTTTGGTTTTGCTCATTGGTTCTAATCTTTTCACTGTATTTTGGTTGGAGCATATAAGCTGCTCTGGAAACTTTCTCTATTTGTATTTTGCTTCTATATGTGTATATAATTGGTATAAGGCAATGATGATCTTGATCCGTATACTGTATATCATTGTCAAGGAATTCTTTGTTCTGCTCTAATCCCAGTTCTGGACCCCACCATTTCGGACTCACTACATTGCTTTTGGCTCATCCTCATCACCTACACATTGGCCCGGCCAAATTGAAAATTTATTTAGAATATAACATATGATGCTGGAAGGTGACCCTTGGGTGGCCACTATCTTCCTGCAATCGTAGTCTCAGTACTTCGAGAATATACATATAAACTCAATTATTTTGAAACTACACAACTAGATTTGCAGATTTAGATCTTACTGCTGAAGCTAGATAGCGTCACACTGTCCAATAACAATTAATATAACCTTGATTAGATACAACATACAAGTATAACACCTTGTATCTGCTTAGCATCACCATGCTTGCATTGAGCATAACACTCAACAGGTTTTGAGGTCTCACTCCCTTGAGTAGATCTCTCTACGCATGAAAGCCTCATCTTTTTTTTCTTTTCTTTTTTTCTTTTTCTGTTCTTCCAATTGTAAAAGAGCCTTTACATGTTTTTACATACTTTTTCTCAAATAGAGTGGAATGGCCTAATAACAAGATTTGTGGAGTTGCCGCCAATTAGTTGGGGTAAGGCTTTGATAATGATTGTATACTTCTCCTCAAAGCAAAAGAAACCTCAATGTAATCCTAAAACCATCCATTACTGATTTTGACCATCTATTTCAGTAAATATTAAAGATAACTAAAATATCCCCCAATCCCTTAAAAACCATATATGCTTTCAGTAAACTGGCCATAACTGAATGAGAATTGCCGTGTCGATTAAAAGCTAGCTCAATAGGTTTTTCAAGTGACACCAATTTCATGTAATCTTGAAATCATGATAGTACTGGAAAAGTGGCCCACAAACTAAGTGGAAGCTTGTTCATCAAGTCATAGCTAACTCTCAAGTCTAGCAACTAATTAAATAATAAATCATTTGGACTTGCGGACATACAGTTTAATCGCATCGTGGGGGTTGGGGTCCACAGGTTGATCAAACCATTGTCAGGGCCCATAAAACCGTCCAGGTAGAATGTGGGGCCCCATACCTTTGATCGGATAGATTGTGGGGCCTACTCCTATGCTGTATCAAATGCTCAAATGTGTTAATTTAAGAATTTGTAAAAAGACAATAATGATACTGTGGGAGAAATAGTTCTACTGCAAATCCATCAAATTTTCCATGCACCATGCAGAATGTCTGTAACATTGTTTACTTCTCAATCTTACCCAACAAATTTGTTTATTAATTTGTAATTTATTGTGTGCGCCTAGACATCAATTCGTGTTCTGATTGGGGTACTTGCTAGTGCTGGCTTACGGAATTCTATAAATGTTTGGTCTTTGGCAGTGAAACCATTGGCTGCCTCTTTCACCTACCAAAAGGTCTCTTGCATCTCTAGTCTTTGCTCCTTTATTGACATGTGGCTATGTCATATGCAGAAACAGAGAGAATCTCATCTCTTCTGCAGATTTTCAGGACAGAAGTTCACGAGCGGATATTGCTGCCTCTTTCCAGGTTATATATTAAAATTAAATTTCAGTTAAGATAGACTGTGTCCTTTTCTGGATATAATTCATGGATCTCAAAATATTTTAGATCATTTATGAGAAGATGGCTTTTAGACTATTTCTAAGAATACAAGGTGCTTCTTGCTCCCTGTGGAATGGCATTGTGCAGCGAGTTGCAGTATTACATTTAGAGGAAAGGTGTCAGCGAGCGATTGAATGGGCGTTGAAGATGGAACCTTCCATTAAATGTTTGGTGATCTACATTGCAAAATTGAGCTTCTGCTCTTTTGAAAAAAAAAGTATTATTTCACATTTATTGACATGACTAAATATAGTCTGTTTATATTGTATCCTATTCTTTTGCAGGTGGTTTCAGGAGGCGTTGCATCAAATCAGTATGTCAGGACTCGTCTTGATCATGTAGTAAAGAAGAATGGTCTGCGACTCGTTTGCCCTCCTCCAAAACTTTGTACCGACAATGGTAGATGAAATCTCTTCTTTCTTGCACAATATTATTGCAATGCAACATTGTAAAATAAATCAGAAAATTGAGCTAATTCCTAATTGTAGTTGATGCAAGAAATTTCTTAAAAATTCTAATTCTATGTAAGAAAATGTCCTTACCTATCAACTTCATAGGTTTAAAGGTACGCACTGATAATAAAGCAAGGATCAAGAGAGACAAGATACAAAAGTCAAACCCAAATGAAAGTTGATGTTTTTGCATCTTATTATGCTTGAAGAGGGTCATGCAGTTGGATTCATTTGAATTTCCTCTTCCAGGGGACTGGGAAGAAAGTTCATTTGATGTAATTGATGCAGGTGCTCCAGTCCAGGATTTGCGAGCATTTTCTGCCCGGCCATCTGATTATCATAGAACATATTTTCTTCTGAAAAATAGCTGATTGCGTTAAAGAGGAAACATGCAAATTGTCTTTTAAATGAAGAAAGAAAAGAAATGAAGAAGAAGCATCAACTCGCTACTATGGTCTTCCATCTTCACTTTTATTTCCAAAGACTCACAACGAAAATGCATGTGGCCTCAAAATTGTTTAAAGAGAGAGCAAAGCATGTTTAGGATAATAAAATGTCGAGGTTGGCAAAGTTAAACTAATTGTAAGCTCAATGACTTAAAGAAACCAAAATCATAACAGTTAAAGCCTTAGACTCAACCCCAAAGAAATTTGTGTAAGGTTTTTCTACATGTTTAGACTTGAGATGGGCAAAAGAGAGGCATGTGTGGGTTTTTCTTCCTCATCTCTGTTTCAATCTCATATGTGGGCTTGTCTTCCTTGTACCTTTTTCAATCTCATTTTTGCATGATGATCCTACTTACACCATCTCATTGTGCCAACTCTAACTTTCATCAATATTGAATGTGCTGAAGCTTATTGCGTTAGAATTTATTTTTATTTTTAACAGTGCCATAACTTATCGAAAAAAAAAAACTCAATGTGCATGTAATCTATCATTGGACACTTGATTTATTTGCATGTTGCCATTCTTTCATCAAAACTTGGATGTTTTTCTATTCTTTCCAATGGACATTCTTGAATTGAGTGCAAGTGTTCCACGATCCTCAACATTGAAAGAGATTATATTCATAGTTTCTCCATGGCGGCTTCACAAATGATTATGGGTAGACTGTTGAGGATTTTTCTTTTCGAGATTTTAGCAATTTTTTCCTTGGAAGCCTGGAGTTACTATTATATTCTGGCATGTAATGATTCTTGAACTACTGGCTGCCCAAGGGAGATGCCATTACTTGGATTTCTTTTGGTTCATTATGGTTCTTGTTTCTGGCTGTGGCTTAAAAAATCTTTTCTTTTAATTTCTCAATGCCATATGAGCTGTCAAGTGAGGCCGGTATCTTGATTGTCTTCTTAATAGGTGTAATGGTTGCTTGGACTGGGATTGAGCACTTCCGTTTGGGAAGATTCGACCCTCCACCACCTGCTTTTGAACCAGAAGATTTCATGGTTTGTATTGGCAACCTCGAAATGCTTACTTATGTGCCAGTAGTTTGTACTTTACATCATGTTTGTAGACCTTGCTAAATTTGCTTCTCTTTTTTTTTTTTTTTTTTTTGGTTTCTTTTTTTTTTTTGTTTTGAAATTAGAGATCAATTATTTTTATCAAAAAAAAATGAAAGAGTTAGAAATCTCTTCTATCTATAAAAAGAAGGGTTTGAAATGACTTGCATCCTCTTACTACAGAAGAGGAATAAGTCAAAGGTGTATGTGTGATCTGGTCGGGACTTAAAACTAGTTGACTATTGACTGTTGACCTTTTAACATCTCCATATAAACTGCACTCTAACCAAATGACAGAATTACCGTTGCAATTTGCAGTTTTCCAATTCCTTATTTAGGATCCATGTTGGTTTTCTATCTCCATGTTTTGGTTCCTCTATCAAAAGCAAGGTATTCTGTATCTGTTATGATACGCCCGTAAAGGCTGATACGTATAGGTAACAACCATGACTGTTACGCGATACGGGGGCAAAAGGGGGCAGTTAGTTTTTTTAGACTGTATCAGCCGTTATAGGGTATAACGATCATTACTCCTATAACGGTCGAAAAATGATCACTTTTTTTTTCTATTTAAATTCATTTTCTCGTCTTTTTCACTTTTCTCATTCCAAAAACTCTCCTATATCATTTTACAACAAATTTCGACCACTCTTCCTATAGCTTTTAATATTAAAACTGTGGATTGAAGTGATTTGAGTGAATAGAATCTCCAAAGGCCTTTTTTTCAAAAAATTGAAAAAGAAGCGTTTATGCCTTTTTTCTGATTTCTAGTTCTAATGCTTGATTGTAATGTGTAAACATTAGAGACATAATCATATTAAACAATTCACTAGACAGCCCGATACAGCACTCTCACCAAAGAGTGGACTGTTACGCTACCATAAACATGTTAAAAAAAAAAAAAAAAAAAAAAACATATTTGAAATATTTACATTATTCTTAATTTACTAGATATTTTTTCAGAATTTTTCGGGCAAAAGAAAATTTTCAACCGTTATGGGGGTCATAATGGTCATTACGCCCCCGTATCGGCCATTATGGCCGATACCCGTATTGGTAATAGTGGTGACTGTTATGGCCACCGTTACCGGTACGGAATACCTTGATCAAAAGACCCCCTAGAAAGAAACAAATTTTTGTAATAGGTGACTGCTCCCACATAACTGAACTCAATTCTGATACACGAAACAAATACATGTAATGACAAAATCTCTACCACTTAAAGCTTAGTGTATTTAATGAAATACTTTCTTCTGAAGAGGCACATCATCATTATCATTATGTAAGCCTTATACCGACTAATTGGGGTCAGCTACATGAATCCTTTTCCACCATTCCACTCTAAGGGCCATAACTTCAGTTAGACCATAGCCCATCAAGTCTTTACTACTTCCAGCCATGTCCTTTTGGGCCTTCCCCATGCTCTCTTAGAGCCTTCAACTTGCATGAACTCACTCCTAACCAGCGTATACTTCAAAAACACAATCTAAATGTCAGTTAAAAAGATTTCCATTTCCAAACAAAGGAACATGATGGATGACGACAATTGAACCGTCGTATATTTCCAACTGTTTATTTGTTACTTTCTTGTGCAGGCTACTTTTTAATCCTGTATAATTTCTGTTTTCTCATTTATTTGATTTCTTTTAATGATATTCCCACGAGTTCCATATAATTTATATATTGCACCTTGGAGCAGTTTGATTTGAGACCAAGATGGCCATTGGGGGAGGAATACGCTGAAGGAAGAAGCCAAGCCCGTTCACTAAGACGAGCCCGTATGCATCCATCTCTGACGGCCATCATTCAAGCCTCTTCTCAACAGTGTTTGTAGCAGCCGATGTCTATAATGCTTACCACTCCCCAAAACAGAGGCTGTGATAGAGGTTATCCTCTTAGCATATAGCTCTCTCAGAGGTAAGTTTTCGTGCTGGAGGCTTGGGCTTTAATACTTGGCGCTGTAACAAGGTGTCATATAACACTGTCAATTCCACGTTAGTCATCTACAAAATAATGATGTTGATAATGAGAAGTGATGACATACAGTCCTTTCCCCAATGGCGTTTCATGTGTAGGACGTCTAATCAATGCAAGAGGCGGGCCCCATTATGAAGATCACCTGCCCAGAAAAAAAATCAGGTTGATCTGCTCATTACCTGTGGGACACCTGCATGTGAGTCGCACCAGTTGTGCATTGATTTTGGTTGTGTACTGCTTAATGGGTGGATCAGCCTGATGTTTGGCGAGGCAGTCTTCACAGTGGGCCCTACCTTTTGCACACTTGGAGGCCACACTGCCATAGACACATGTCACTTTGGTGGGAAAGACGGGGGCTGTGTGTGAAGTTTGCATCAATGGGCTGTAACCTATATGTGATCATTCTGCAAACGTGGGATGCGCTTTGGGAAGATTTGGGACCACAACAAGGAGACCCCAAGAAGGATGTGAAAATCTATATGGGCTTGTGGCAACTACCATCTTTATATGACCATTTGATTTCTTATTACTTATGCATGAAATATTGGCCTGTCTACTCTGTTTTGTACACAATCCCCATGCATATACTTAACATGTTCACTGATGTGAGCATGTTTGCCCATGTGCATATGATGGATCCACATACACACATGCATGTAGTTCGGGCGCTAGCACTTAAACAGGAATTTTCACTGCAAAATAGCTCAAGAATTCTGATTTTACCAAACAATACCTGAATTTTTTACTCCCTAAAAAAATCATGGAGTTGAGCATTATGGGGTCCACTTAATGTGGGTATAACCATAGTTAGCAAAATGGCATACTTCAAAAAAAAAAAGGAAATGGGAAATGCCTGTGCTTAATTCATTCTTGGCCATCAAACATACAGTCAATTTTCGGTAAAAACAAAAACAGAAACACCAAAAATCCAAAGAATTAGAAGTTTGGGTTTAATACAGTTTTGACTCAGAAAAATGGCTAAATATTTGGTTTTATATATATATATATATATATATATATATATATATATATGGTCAAATGGCATTCCCTCTCAAATGCTTCTTTTTCAAGTAATCTACATATATATTGATTTGTCTTTACTAAAAGTTGTCACCTACTCAATTTTACCAATGGGTGGTGACCACCTATCTCTATTTTTTAAATTGCACCCAAAAGTTTTTTTTTTTTTTCGGAGAAAGAACATATTTAATTTGGTTTGCCTAGAAAATTGTGTTTTTTCCTGCATATGATGAAATATAGAGTTTTAAACATTTGATCAATTGTGTAAGTTCTTTTTTAAAAAAATACAAAGTTTTGCTAGCTATGGGCAACAAACAAAAGAATAGTATGATCCAACCATCACGTGGGCCACACCATAAAAAATAATTTAAACCCAAGAACCCACAAATCCATGTGTGGCCCACTTCATGATTGGATCAGTTTGTTTTTTTGTTCATTCGATCATCTCTAATGGGGTGCACTTGTTTGGCGGGTTAGGCATCACCATGGTAGTCGCAAATATCAATTCCACTTTTTTAGGAAAAAATGACAAGGGCATTTTGGTCATTCACCCTCAGGCAAGCACTGTTTGGAACTTCAAGTAGGTCTATCGATGAGTACCGGGATCCGTGGGTACATAATGGGCGTGATCCGATTTTAACAGATTAGGGCCCCATTTTTTGGACCCATAAAGAAATTGGGCCGATTTTGGTTCTCACCTTTTTGGACCCGTTTAAAGATCTGGTCTAGCCAGGTCAATGTTGGGTCATCGACTTGGACCTGGTTAAAAATCGGGTTCGGGTCAGGATCAGGTCCAATTAGTTTCAGTAGTACTATTATACATGTTAAATACACGTGATTATTCTAAAATGCATGTATGAGTGGCCGTTTACACACAATGCATGTGTAAAAGAGGCACATGTGCGCAATGTAATTCACCTTGTGTGCCCTACCAAGTAAATATGCTGATTTTTGTCGCTGTGAACGCTGTCCTGCAAGGTGACTGTGCGCGCTATGCCATGTCTTGTGTGGTCGTGATTTGGCTTTTAATATGTATGGCGTGGGCTCAAAATGGTGTATTCGATTGACTTGGAGTCACCACTAGTTGATAAATGCCTAGAATCTATATTAGGCTAGGCATGAAGAATCCTTCTGCATAAGGTCTGCGACTGGAGATTCAGGTAAGGATATTGGTGCCGGTGAGTGAAGGGGTTAGGCACCATCAACCGCATACGCTTGTGTGCAGTCTTTAATTGACTGTCCGGTTACCAACAACATGAGAAACCGATTAGTATGGCACTGTTTGTCCAAATCACTATTAAGAATATCACAATGTCTTAACCTATGGTTGGTTGGGAGGAGATAATACTTGAGAGAAAGGAAGAAAATAAGGATAAATGTAATATGTTGATGAAGAAAAGGAAGAAAATAAGGATAAATGTAATATGTTGATGATCAAATCATAAATGAAATATTAACAACTTATAAATTACTACTTGCTCGGATCATCGCTAAGGAAATTGCGATGTCTCAACCCAGGATGGTTGAGGAAATGGTAGTTTTAAGAAAAGAGGGAAAAATTGTAAATGCAATATGCTAATGATTAAAAAGAAGAAGAAGAAGATAAAAACATTTAAGCAAAACTTGACTTTTAATACACCAAGGTATAAAAGTTTGAGAAGGTGTAAAATATACAATCAAGAATTGCTTAAACTATAAGTAGTGTGTTTATGAGAGAGAGGATATGCAAACGTAAAGAAAGAAAAATAAATGAACGGTCGGATTGCTGCCAGTGCACACGGAGATGTGGGAAAAGTAATGGAGAGCTAAGACACTCTTAAGAAAATGTGATCATAGATCTTAGATTTCAACCCTATTCTGTCGTTTGAACAATAGAGATGACTTGGATACTAGTATGGACTGGATTAAAAAGCTAAGAGGATGGGACATACGCTTATTCCACTCTCACTCTGGCTTTCTTACGAGTAGTAGTGTTACTCCTTCAAAGCATGTGCTAGATAGTTCCAGTGTCTTTAGAAATGAGAGGGATGAGCCTCTATGTATAAAGGTTGGCCTGATAAATTATAACAACTTCGAGCGAAAATATTGCCATGTGGTATAATCTAAAGGGTTTGAGAACATGTGTCATCATGGATTTGTTTTGCTAAGTGGTAAAACAGGTAATTTCATCCTCTGAGATAAAATTACCGTTCTATCCTCAGGCGATGATGATTGAATTGCGGTCTAGCTGCCTGTTTTTCCTTTACCATTGTCAGGAAAATCTTAGAAGAAATCTTAAGATCTATGCTTGCAAAGATTTGGGCGACGATGCGATTGCCACTTGTACACAGTTTTGCACTTTTGGTCTCAGCGACTTTGGGAGACCTATTCACTGCATAAGTTTATTAAACATGAGCCCGACCGATGATATTGTTGCCACCCACCTATGTCTATTGCAATTCCATGATGCGCTACTATTCTCATGGATGGCAGCGCCACCCGATTGGAATTTATTTTCCAAACTTGCTCGTGACGTTTTAACGCCCTAGTAGAGCCCATGGCCTTATTATGGATTGGGTATTGTTTCCCAAGGAATTCCAAGCTCATAACTCGTTTCTTTTCATTCAAGATAGGTAAATGGTTTCCCAGAGTGAGGTAACATGGAACCTAGATACAAAGGCCCAATATGTACCTAGACCCAATTAGATTCAGGTAATGAGAACCTGGACCCAAAAGGACCTCAACCAGTTAGCCCATGCACGTGTATTATAGGACTTGATCCAAACCCAAACCCTACCCATTGACAGCCCTAACTTCAAGGCATTGTTGCACATACGTGATGGTTGCCTTGCATGGCAAACTTAGATAGCATTCCTTATTCTTTGCAGCTTTAGGTTTTACTGTGATCTTTCCAATTTATAAACTCCATCTACTTAATTGAATGGTCAGGATTTATTAGGTTTGTCAGTAAGATTTTTTTGTGAGAGATAAATAGATGTGATATGCGCCATACATTTGATATGATGGGCAATCAATATAACTTTTGCTTTTTCTGATTCATATTATTATCCTTGCGCCATGTGGATCCCACTCTATCTTCACCTTCACACCACTGATGCCTTTCTTTCTCCTTTTCTACCTTTTATCACCGATTGAAGTTTGACCTTTGGAGGAGGTGGTTTTCCCAGGCTCTAGGATAAAAGTTCATTTTTTGGTGGGAATTACAGCAAAAATTGAAAGTCTGTGCAGAAGAGTGAACCCTCAAGATCTGACGGTCTACATGATATGAGGCCTCCACAAAGCCAAAGATGAATGGTCCAAATATAGCGGTCTGCCTAATCACTATTGGAGTAAATGGGTCTAAGTTTCTCAGACAAATATCAATCTCTCGCTTTTCTCTTTTAAAGGGATGGGGAGTTTGGATGAGACCACAAATTATCCAGTCTTATCCCTATCTTTATTCCTCTCCTATCCAAATCCTCATTCAAAATTAAATTTGAAATTTAACTACAAACAGAAGAGAGAAAAATAATTAATAAAAAGGAGGTCATACTCATGAAACCCACCCACTGGTGATTGCCCACCAATAGGCTCCACTGGCTTATGTCTAACAAAAATTACCAAATTTAAAAAATTAATGCATCCATAATGCAGTGATTTTGGAGGTGTGAAATTATCAAAATGCCTTTATTTGATTTTTTTTACTAAGTGTTTGAGTACATAATTGTGGGACCAATTGGCATGGTATAACATCCAAGGCATCCAACAAAAACGCTCCACCATGAAAAATAATTTTCACCACCTGAAAATATCAATATTCACTTGTAACCTATTCAATGATTTCATAGGTTCAATTTTTTGTTTGCATGATTGCTATGTTAAGGTACATATGTTAGATGGGTTGATGTCATGTGCAGAACATGAGAGCCCTAAAATTCTCAACTCTACTGCTTATTAAAGAAAAAAAAATTAAAGACATTTTGGTAATTCACTACCCAAAAATCAATTACATGTCAATTTCTTCCCAAAAAAGCACTTACTGGCAACTTGGTTCGCGGAGGCATTATTTCTTAAAATTGGAATTTCTTGAGAAAAAGGTATTTTACCGCAAAATTCATTGGACCATGCATAGATGCCTTTAAGAAAAGGGAGATGCCTTTCAAGAGTGAAAGTACCAAAATCCCCTTATTTAGTTTTTCTTTTCTTTTCTTTAATGATGTATATGATACACAATTAGTCCAACATATGAAACCCACCATGATGTTCCCATCTCCCAAAAATCTAGCCAGTTGAATGAGCAAATTAGCTACATAGGAATTTAGATGCTTTGTAGCATTGTATATTAATTTTTAAGGTTTCACCCTGTTACAATCCCAACAGTTTAAAAAGCTTAGCTTGACAGTTTAAAGAACCGAACTTGACATGTTCTCTCAATCCTAAGGCTTTTGACTTATTAGTTAGGTTATTAACAATTGGTATAAGAGTTATCACCATGTCTAACATAGTGTTGACTTGCCAAAAAGGCAACCTGGACTAAAATCAAAGCTGCTGGTTTGGAAAATTTTCAAGAAACAAGGGTTACTGGATTATCAGAGTATAGCCACCGTGCCTTAGAAAGGGCAGGGTAGAAAAAAGGCCACGGTGAGTTCCACCACAGAGTAGGCTACCGTGAATGTAGGCTGCAGACCATGGTGGAATATTATAATCTCAGTGGTTTAAAGACGTTCCATGAGGATTTTGACAAACTGATTAGGTGGTTAACACACCCATCTTATCATTGACTTGTCAGAGTTTTGGTCGAGGTGCATCATTTAGAGGAGTTAACGTCAAACATTTACACCGATGGCTTCACAATTCTCGGTTCACTGCTTCCTAGACCAAATAATAATAATAATAATAATAATAATAAAGAACTAAAATGAAGGTGTTTTAAGTACTTTATCTCAATAAACGGTGGTGGTAATTTCGGTTGGTGGAGGCATTATTTTGTTCCAAAAAAGAAAAAGAAAAGGAAAAAAATATCCTCTCAGAGAACATCTTTACAGTCAGTACATGTGACAACCTGGAAAAGTGCACAAGGACATCTTAGCCGTTCATATAGTGGGCCCCGTGAAGATTACCATGTAAGTTGATGTGACTGTGCAACTTGGACGGCTGGCAAGTTTCATTGGAATGGTCAGGTGTGAAACACCATCATGAAAAAAGTTCAAAATCGGTGAATCTCATCGAGTGGGGCGCAATACTGATGTTATTGAGCTTTGTCCGTATCATTAGTGCAGCACACGGATTTTCCTGCGTTCATACTCATGCAATGAGTGCATAACTTATTTATTTTATTTATGATATTAGGGAGAGATATTGATATAGTGCTCTACAAGCCTACGTTCTTTAGTATATTTTTCTTTTATATTAGAAGTATGTAAATTTTGCTTACCCACATAATCAAATTAACTCCATCCTTCCATTAAACATGGCTATTCATCTTTAATTTAAATTCCATGTAAATCAAATGATGGACCATTAGATCTCAATCATTGGAACTGTTATCAAGTACAATAAAATCATTTTAATGCTTAAGGATCCATAGCTAAAAACATTCATAAAATCATTTGAAACTTTGGAGTATTTAGACTTGTGAAAATAGATAGTCCAAATTATTGGACCTTATCCACATAAGTGTCCCTAGGAGATTAATAGATTTTTTTATTTTTTATTTTGGATTATATAAACTTCAACTGTATTCTAATATATGAACTCAGTAAAGTTGACCTTGTGAATGTTGGGAGAAACATCCATTCTTGACCATACATAACATAGAGATTTATGTGATTCCTTTTCGGTACATCTACAAATTCACTCTAAGCCACCTTCTTTAATAGCAAAAAAATGAAGAAGTAGCTTTAATACAATGATTGTTTTCCATCTCTCACGACATAATATATATTAATCCAAATGAATTAGAGTTTACATAAAATTGTATATGAAATTATGAAATTGCTCTCTAGCCCGGGGCTATGCCCCCTAACACCCAAGCAACGGGGCGTTGCTTCCTTACAACTCCCAAGTGCTCAACATGGAGCTCCAACTGCGAAAGTAATAATTGAATAAGTAATAAACTGCGAAAGTGATGATTGGATAAGTAATACAAACCCAAAGAGTGAAGCAAGCTAGTGCATTTTATTGGGAACATGTGTCTTCAAAGATTAATTAAAATGAGTACACAAACAAATTAATAATAATCCAGGCATGATTGGTCTCCTTATTTGAAGACCCGAATTGATCCTCCTATGCTAGCGTCTGGGTAAGGGTTTAGGGTGAATTGTGTCCTTTGGGTCTCTTGGTCTAAGGACTTGATTGGTCTCTTGAATAGGTCAAAGCTAGTCTAGGCATGATGGGTCTTTTAGTCTAGAACCTTCTGTTTATCCTTTAATGCAAGTATTCAATCCTAATGGTTGCGGCCTTCATCTTGATTAGACATCGATCATATTTTCATTAGTACTAAACACCCCTATATAGGATTACAAGCATATTTTCATTAGTACTAAACACCCCTATATAGGATACACCGACTCATTGTCAATCCTAATGGTGGCAGCCTTCCATCTTGATTAGACATCAGTTAACTAATATAAAATGTCATATACGAATGATGGCGATCGTGTGTTTATCTTATAACTTGTTATTTATTTATTTATTTATTATATTATTATTATTATTATAACACACGCATACATACCCCCACACACTCACTCCCTACACCTGGGAATTCACCCCCTATGGATACTCAACCCTAGACGGGGTGTTGAAACTCCTAGGAGTATACCACCGGCCCAAGAGTAAGGCTCGAAGACTCTTGTTATGGAACAATAATTATTGAGATCCCTAAAACACCACTCTCGTTGGATCAGAGACTGTTGTTTCGAACTCAAATTTCCAAGGACAATTAAAAGAATTGCTTCCCTTAACATATATGGTAATAGAATTTTGATTCCAAAAATGTAGCGCATCCAAAATCAAATGAGCCATGCCACAAGAAATAGTGGTGATAGAACACCTAGCATTGAAATTTATAATGTTTATATGCCATGCAACCTGTCAATATGGTGATTCTCACCAGGACTAAGTGAAAACATAAATATCATTGTGATCCAAAACTTGTGTGGGCCATTATAAGGTCTCCGTGGGCGTTTAATCCTTATCATTTCTTGTGGTGTGACGTACTTGAGTTTTGGATATACTCATTTTTAGGTTTACACCCTAAAATATATTAGTGAAATGGATGAATGGAGTGGATGTCACATGGATATTTCTGTTAGCCCATGGAACTTTTGAGTTACTCGGTCTCAGTGGAACAAGGCTAACATATGCAAAAGAGAGTTGTTATGGATATTCTAAAAGAGCATTAGGCTTGACATGCAGGCACTCACCAATATTGTACGCACAACATATTTTAACTTAAATTAAACCATCTAAATTGTGGAATGCTGCTTTTAAGTGAGAGTCACAAAATGAGATTGGTTAAAATGTTTTTAAACTCTCACCATTGGATATTTTTCATTATTAATCGTTTAACAAATGTCATAAGCAAATTAGCTTATTATTATTATTTTTTTCACAATCCATCTAAATGACATTCTAACACTTTAATTGGAATTTACCTATATGTCAAGTTTGTAATTTCTTATGTAGTTTCTAAGTAGCTGCATATCAACCCCTGCCCCTGCTAGAGTAGAAATTTTTTTACCACTGTGAAATTAGGCTTATGCAGATTAAAAAGGGCAGCGTCTAAAACGTTCTATTTTTGCTATGCGAAAAACGTCAGCAATGCTGAAAAGTAGGTTCACAAAGGCATGAGCTTCATGTTCCAAATCTCAAAACTGTATTTCAAAAAAAGAAAAAAAAAACGAAACTGATCGCCTACAGTCAATTGTACCATAACTTATGGTGCAGTAGTATATTTTGCTGGCCCCCATGCTACCTATTTAGGAAATCAGTACCATAAAAGCCATAGGGTCCACCGTAAGGATCACCATTCAAACCTATATGTTGAGTCAAACGGTTGGTGATCTGTTGATTCCAATAGTGTGGACCACCTTTTTTTATTTTTATTTTTAAAACACATGCACTCACACTTCATCGGAATTTCACCACCTATGGATACTCGAACCCTTGACCGGGTGTTGAAACTCCTGAGAGTCTACCACCCGAGCAAGAGTAAGGAACCCAGTGTGGACCACCTGATGCGTAGACCTGCCCAATTTTTTTGTGCAGTTGATCATCATAGCAAGGCTTACCGTTTAATGGTACCAATGATTTCACATCTAAACATTATTCCAACTAAATGGGCTCAACTACAAGAATCTTATTCTAAAAATTCCACTTTGGAGCCTGCCATACTTCAAATGTACCATAATTATGAAATCTTTTTTTACTACCCAAATTTACGTGGCATGAAGCATGACTGACCTTATATCTTTTCTATAAAATTTCTCCTTTAATATAATTTTTACCCATGCGTATAGAAAATTATTTATAGCAATACTTCTCCATTTATTCAACCTAGGGTTGTACACAAACCGAGTTAGCTCGGTTAGCTTGCTCGACTCAACTTAAAAAAGTTCAATTTGGCTCAATTCAAAACTGAGTTTGAGACGAGTTGAGCTGATTTTTTGAGCTCGAAAAAATTTCAAACTGAGGTCAAGGTTGTCCAAGCTCGACTCGACTCAGATCAAACCCAACCTAAATTGAACTCGAATCGAACCAGTTCATTGACTCGATTACTTTGATATTGATGTTGCTCACTAGGTATTTGATGAAATGACTGAACGGAGTGTTAATTGGTGGCAATGAAGGTATGCATATGAAACAAATACTTTTTTTTTCTTGATTTTTATGTTGCTTATAAGGTATTTGATGAAATACTTATAAAATCATTGCTGTTGTTTTACATACAGTGAGATTTGGAAGGTGCAGTCCATGTGTTTGTAAAAATGCTGCATGGACGAACTCGGCTGAATCTTCACTCGAATTGGCTCGAGCTGTTAACCGAGCTGAGCTGGCCAGTTAGGCTTGAGGATTGAGCCAAGCTGAGTTTGAGCTGGGGTCAACAAATGGTTGAGATGAGCCGTTTGAAATGTATACACCTTTAATTCCACCTATCTTGAATTTTGTGGGCAACCTTTCCTTTTTATCTTTACTCTTCATGAATTATCAATTCAAAATATTCAAAGTTTTATAAAACAGTTTCAAAATGAATATGAACTTAATGAAACCTTGTTTAACTAGACCGGGTCCAGCATTGAGAGCAAATACTAAGTAATAGCCTGTCACAAAGGTTGATTATATTCAATAATATTTGTACGTGGTGAAAAAAGGTCCCAAAGGTCTAATTGGGTGACTCACGTGTTGAATTTACTACCTGATTTTAGGCATGGCAGGTATAAATTGAACATTGGATGGCACAGATCCCCAACATGAGGCCCCTCATTGAATCATAACTCATAACTTCGGCTGTCCTCCACACCATTCCCAGAGAAACTATAGATGCGACGTATAGAAATGGTCAGAAGAGATGAATGTTGCGGCTTTATTTTTTGACCTTTCAAATTAGTTATTTTTATTGTGTATTTTGGTAGTGGTGGTTGGTGATTTTTAATATATTATTATAATACTTTTTGATGAACTTTGAACTTGAATGGTGGTGAAAGCTTTATTAATGAAAAGGAAATATATCTTTTCATGAAAGGGACTTAAAATATCCCTTTTATGTCTATAAAAATACAACTATGAATCGTTCCATAATAACTACGAGAGTCTCTCTGCACTATTATTTTCCCTTTTTTTTTTTAATAATAATTTGAAAATTTTATAAAATTTTATAAATTAACCCCCTTTTTTATCATTTTGCTGGCCAAAGCCTTCTTTGGTTAAAAAGAAGGATTTATTGCGTATTACAACTTACAATTACGTTAGTGGGACTGTAACATGTACTAAAAGTCTAAAACTCATCTTTAAAATATGTTTTTATTTTGGGTTATCTCATATAATTCAGTCTCTTTTATAGAACGTGACATATACAAAACGTAAGAATCGATATCCTGACATCTGAGGAATGGGCATCTGCTCATTGAATTTGCCCATTGAAAGAAATCTGTTTTCACTGTTCCTTTGGTGACCAACAATCAGCACGTTAGGTAACCTCTGGACGCGCATTTCCTGCGCTGGGAACGCAGTTGGGGTCCACTGGGATGTTTGTGAGAAATCCTCACCGTCCATCCGTTTTGTGAGTTTATTTTAGGACATAAGTCAAAAAATAAACGGTATCCAATGCTCAAATGGGCCGAAAACGTGATAATTGAACTTCTACAGTTGAAATGTTCGTGGGGCCACAGAAGTTCTGAATCATGCTAATATTTTTGTTTTCAGTTCATCCCAGTAGGAATGACGTTATTAACGGTATGGATGGCATGTAAACATCAATGTCGAACCCAGGTAGGTTTCAACGGTAGGAATTTTCCTAAATACATTTTCCCTTAGTACGGTCCACTTGAGTCTTGTATCGTGTTCAATTTTGGCCTCATCTCCTGAAATTATCTCAGAAAACGGATGGACGGAGTGGATTCCTGAAAAACATTACGGTGGGCCCCACCTTAGTTCCCAGTGCAGGAACTTCCTGCGAAAGGCTTTCGCAGGGAATCCGCGTCCGTAACCTGTGGGTACTGACCACTAGGCCGGTGGTCGACAGTGATAGATAGCTTGCATTTCAACACGGTGATCAGTGGGCCCCGCTACTTGGACGGTTTTCGATGTACATGTACAGTTTCGATGTGCATTAGTACGGAGCACTGCACACTGCCCTAACTCCGAAGCTTTTTTCTTGCTTCGATCGGAAGCATGGATAGCTTATCGCGCTTTTATTCTGCGAGAGCATATTATAACATACGCATGCAGATCTACTCATCCACGTCGCATTATTTGAATCCAACAAAATCTTCCAAGTCATGCTAGCCTACTTTGGATGAGGAACAATCGTAGGCTCCTGGCCTTTAAAAAACCTTATTTCACTGAGTCTTTTGGCATTTCCTAATTCTTCTTTTTTACCCGTTTATGTATTTGATGGAAGTGATACAACTGTTAGGACCTGAGAATTCTTCATCAGCGTAACTTTCGGCATAGCATCGGTCATAGATATAGAACAGCTTTGATTGAGGAAAATGCATGACACTCGTATAGTGGATGCATGCATGTGTATGATATGGAGTTGCCTAGTAGAGTATGGTATTTTTTCTTTTATAAATTGAAATGTTATAATTCCGCACCAATCAAGGAAAGGGCTTTATCAGCTCCCCAACGCAATCCTAAAAAGGGACGGTGGATGGGACAGGGTCCATGCCCTAGGTTAAAGGTGCACGTGTTCAACGTCCTGGCGCGGCAGGGTGGGGCACACTGATACGGGACTGTCTTAGGCGGGTGCGGCTTCGGTGGATCCCCGGATCCACCGAGGTGGTTGGATCCCTGACTGTGGGGTACACTGTGATGTATGTGCATTACATCTAAGCCGTCCATCCGTTTTAAAAGCTTATTTTAGGGCATGATCCAAATAAATAAAGCACATGTAAATCTTAAGTGGACCACGCCGCTGGAAACAGTGACAATTGAGTATCCACCATTAAAAACGTCTTGGGTCCACATAAATGTTTATTTGCCATCCAACCTGTTGATAAGGTCACAATTAAAGGAATATACAAGTATCATCTTATCCAAAGCTTTTGTGGTCCATGAGAAGTTTTAAATGATAAATCACCACCATTTCCTGTAGTGTGGTCTACTTGAGATTTGCATATGCTTCATGTTTGGGATCATGCCATGAAATTAGCTGTCAAAATCCTGTAGTGTGGTGTACTTGAGATTTTCATATGCTTCATATTTGGGATCATGCCATGAAATTAGCTGTCAAAATGGATGGATAGCGTGGATATAAGACATATACATTAAGGTGGGCCCGACAGATAGGGATCGACCCACCTCGGGGGATCCGGGGATCCACAGAAGCAGCGCCCGCGTTGGGCACTGCGAGAAGCGATTTCCATGAGGTAATGCTACGGCGATTCGCTCCGGTCATTTCGCCCTTTATTAACAACACGTGCAACAAAAGGCTCTGTCTGACCCATCGTGAAGTGTGTGTGAAATCCACTCCGTACAATACTTTGTACAGATCATATTAGGATAATGACCCAAAACTCGGGTTGATTCAAAATTCAAACGGGCCACACCACAGGTCCCCGCATCGTTTCAGTCGTTTGCGTTCCATTCCCTCTGTTGTCGCCTGCTTAAGTTTTGAATCAGCCTGATTTTTTTGCTCACGTTCTAAGTATGAACTGGCGCAGATGATGGACGGAGTAGATGTGACACATAGATTACACTGGGCCCCATGAGATTTTTGTTGTACCCGCATCCGACAGGTGACACAAGGCAAATCGCCGTAGCATTCTCCTTCCAACGTTTGGAGATTGGAGCCAGTGCAACCAAAAGATCCGTGGGGCCCACCGTGATGTTTGTGTAACATCCACTCAATCCATCATTTGTGCCAGCTCATGGTACGACGCAATGCCAATAGTCAGGCAGACGTAAAACACAAAGTGGGCCACAACGCAGAGAAGTGGGGATGGGGATGACTACTAACGAAACCTTCACAGGGCCTGACAGATTGCTGGGTCAAGCTGATATTTGGTATTCATTTTATTTTTTTAAATTTTTACACACGCACACGCACCCCCACACACTCACGCCACACGCACACCGTGGGATTTCACCACCATGTGTACTCGAACCCTTGACCCGGTGTTGAAACTCCAGTGAGTCTCCCACCCGGGTGAGAGTAAGGACCCTGATGGTACTCAAGTAAGGACCCTGATGGTACTCATTTTATCAACGGGTTGGATGTCTTATAAACATTGTGGTGGGGCCCACGAAGGTTTCAACGTTGGACATCCGTTCCCCACCGTTCCCTAGTGCAATTGAGTAGGGGTGCATATTTAATCGGTAGAACCGTGAAACCGGACCGGAACTGTTGGATCGGTCTGGTTTGGTCCGGTTCTAGTATGCTAACGGTCCAGTTCTGGTTCCAAAAATCCCAGAATCGTTAGGAACGGTTCAGTTCCGGTTTAGGGGCATGTAAAACCGAACCGAACCGTGGAACCGATCCGTTGAACCATGGATCTGAACCTTGGATCTAGAACCGTTGATCCAGAATTATTTAATGTTAACCGTCAAATGGGCAGTTAAAATGAAGATGGTTAAGAATCTTAAATCTCGTCCGTTTATTAGCATGGGGACCACGTTTTGGACCATTGATTACGCATACACATGTACCATGCCTGAGATGACATTTTTCATTCATGCATGAAGAGTCTTGCTAACCACACTCGTGTGGGCAAAAAGCTTATGTACACGCCACACGTGCCATCATGGCATGATAGATCTGATCCAATCCATCCATCAGAAAGGACAGATTACACTGATGACTAACCCAACCATCATGGTTGATCCACTGCTCTTTACTTAAAGAGGTTGCTGCAAACCACCATTTGTAAAACAAATGTACAGCTCCAACTCATTCTTCTGTTTGCAATGTTGGGACCCACATGCTAAGAGGATCAGATTATTTTTACTTGGGGAAACACGTAGAAGGTCTGACCAACCTGATGGATGGATTGGATCTCGCACTTATGTGCATGATGGCACATGTGTGGTGAGCAGATAAGCTCTACTGCACACGCCTGTACACTTAGCAAAGCTACCCCAGATGATTTTTTTTTTCCACCTTTTTTTCTTTTATCTAAAAACCCAGAACCGTGGAACCGATCCGGAACCGAACCGGTTTTCACGGTTCGGTTCTGATTCGGTTCTAGTATGCTAACGGTCCGGTTCCGAAAATCTCAGAACCGTTAGTAACGGTTCGGTTCCGGTTTTACTCCAAAACTGGACCGAACCGAACCGTGTGCACCCCTACAATTGAGTTCTAGATGGGCCTATTTTTTGAGCTCGCGTCCTACCATGGCATCACACACATCACGGTGGGCCCCACCAGACGTTATTATTGGACGGGCTCTCTGCAACCATTGCTGCTGTGAATTCGTGTGAACTTTAGTTGACCAATACTGACACGAGGAAGGGACGGTAAATCCAGACTTTCCTTTCAGTGGGTCCCATCCATGTATGGGCCACAGTTGAAAACTACGCCTATGGATAATCTAGCCATTCCTGTAGGATGTTGAGAAGGACACTGTTTATATGATGTGTGATGTTCAACCAAGGGCCGTATTGTACAAGCGTCTAGATGCACGGCTGGTATCCACTGTGACAACTGCCTCGACTCAGGTTGACACTCAACGTTTCAACGTTGGGTGGATTAGGTGAGATCCCGTGCTCACCCAATAAGGTGCGGTCCTTACCGTGGACCCCGACTTGATATATGTATCCTTTGTCCATGCGGTCCATCCGTTTTTCCATATCATCTCAATATATCACAGATGAAACATATTCAATTATTGGGTGAGCCATGCCACACGAAACCACTGTGACAACGCCCACCATAAAATAAAGCAGAATCAAATCTCAAATGGACTGCATCACAGGAAACAGTGGTCATTCAATGGCCATATAAAATTATTCCTAGGGCCCACTGTAATGTTTATTTGCCATCCAACTTCGTACGCGGATTAGCTACCGACAGGTTGATTAGCGAGATTAGCTGCTGAAGTGACTTCACCATCCACTTGAGCTTGAGATCTGACTCATTCTTTGGCTTATACCTTAATATGATATCTCCAAATGGATGAACCGTGTAGATACAAAACACACATCATGATGGGGCTCACAAAACTTAATAATGTAAGTTCTCGATACTCAACCTATAAGTAGCTAATCCGCCTACTCTAGCCTCTTTGTAAGTCACATAGGCTTTTTTTTTTCTTCTAATTTTTAAAGTGTTTTGTTGGAGAATGAATACCAAATCCTCAGTGTTGAAATGAGGTATCTTTCACTCAGTCTACCACTTAAATGAAAGAAAAACATAAATATTAGCTTGATTAAAAACTTATGGCTCCATGAAAAACTCGTGGCTCCATGAAGTTTTTAATCATGGGCATTCAATTTTTACTGTGTAGTCCACTTGAGATTTGAATTTACTTCATTTTTGGACCACACCATAAAATAAGCTTCATTTTTGGCACTAGGCTTAAAAGTGAGTCGGAAAAACTGATAAACAGCGTGGATATACAACACATGTATCAAGATGGGCCCCACAGTCAGGACCTCACCTGCAAAGCGGTTATCTAGTCCTCACCTAATTTGCTCCCGGCCCACTCCTACGCGGTAAAAGCTAGATGGGAAAGCACAAACTGAAACTGCTGCCGGACTCTTGATGATATCTGAGAGACGAGAGGAGTGCCATCCACCTCAAATCGATCAGTGCAGGCCCCCAAATATCTCTCCCTTTTAAGTTTATCTAATAGTAGCAACATAAAGCTCTGTGGGACCGCCGTGTGGGTGTGAGACATCCATCCGATTCAGCTCAGGTTCAAACTCAAGCTCAAAAATCAGGCCGATCCAAAACTCAACAGGCCAGAGATTCAGGGAAAGGGTTCCCTAACATTGAAACCTTCTTGGGACCCAGCATGATGTTTATATATCATCCAACCCGTTAATGTGGTGAGTCATATGCAGGAGAAACAAAAAATAACCATCCCAACTTTTCCTCTGAGGTGTGGCTTATTTGCCTTTGGATAGACTTTATTTTTAGCTAACATCTTAACATGAGCCAACACAAATGATGGAAGATGACCCCCCCCCCAGGGCTGCTGTAAGAAATTCGTATACCTTAAAAATGGATGGTCATCCTAGTGTTGTACACTCTCTGATTGGACAAACACCAAAGGACGCTACATGGTCAAATAAAATAGCACCATAAGAGCATCTGATAGAGGTGGGGCCGGCGGTGAAAAAGTCTAACTCAATCATTTCAAAAGACCTGAATTGCTTATGCCAAATGAAGAAGGCCTACATGCACCTATTGGACATCGGCTTCACATTCAAAAAGCAAAATTTTCTTCATATGAAATGACACTTCTACCGCTTTTCACTACATGTCCCACATTTAATTGTCACTTGGTAGCCTCTAACTACCAGTAATTTGCATCCATTAAAATCTCCACTAATAATAACAGACCCAACGAGAAGTGCAAAGTGAGAGTGTCAAAGGTGAGCCCCACACAATGAAAAGTAAAGATTCCTCTAGGTTTTTTTCATTTTTATTATTAGTCTAACTTGTAATACAAATATATGATGCTTTTTTATTGAGTTACGGGAAAATTACTAAGAGTCACATGCAAGTTATGTCTTAAAACTCCTTACCTTTTCTCATGGGCCCCACCTTGATATGAACACCTGGCACTTTTCTATTAAACCATAACTGGGCTCTTGGAGCTTTCTATGATCACAATTCATACCGAGGTGAAAGCAAAAAGGACGTAGATTCAGATCTGTCTCTGCTTGAATTGAACTTCCTGCATTTCTTCTTATTTAGTAGAATTTAATTGGATGATAGACCACTATTAAAAATAACCTTAATAAAGCATGTTTTGTTGAATATATAGTCAATTACCTATCTCTAACAATCACCTGCCATCTAATTAAATCCCACCACAATTTCAAGGTGGCACAGGGAGCTGCGTACAAACCCAATCAACGTCCAAAGAAAAAAGAAAAAGTACTTAAATGGAAGTGTACCAAAGTTTTGCATCTTTCCACACTGAAAAGAATGGGAAAGCCAGCGAAGTTGGCATCTGAGGAAGTTTGCTAGTCTCACACGAAGTAACTTGTGCAGGACATTTCAGCCTTTCTGGCCTGAAACTGAGGCAGTTACACTCATGTATGCAGCCCATGAATAATCTAAAATATCTTTCAGATGTTGCTTCTACCTGACACGCAGCATGGATCTTTTACACGTTTGTCAGGTCGGCATGTGTGGGGCTAGCAAACCATCCATTTGAGTAGCTGTTGTATTTGTTTTAAAATAATATTAAAACTTTGAATTTTCAAATTTTGGTGTTTTCCCTCCACATTTAAATTTTGGTGTTTTTGAGGTGTTGGTTTTGTCCCACATCGAATTTGACAAGAGAAATTCTCTTATTTATATGATAGACTTTTTGCCTAGGGCTTGATCTCCTTTCAGGGGGCATGTGAATTTAGTCCTGTGGGGGGGCTATGCCAATAGCTCTAATCTATGCCATTAACCACACACGCGCGCGCGCGCCGAGCCGAGTCCGTGTCCGCGTGCGCGACGGGACGGGACGGGCTGGGCTGGGCGCGGGTGCGGGTGCAGTGTAAGTGTAAGTGTAAGTGTACTCGCGTGGGTGTGTGTGTATGGGTACTCGCAGGACTGTATGTGCGAGAGTGTACTCGCACTTGCGCCTTTTCGTTTTTAAACCAGAGAGATGCTTCCCTTCCGGTTGGTCGCCCCTGTTGGGTTTAAACCCAACGGACCTAACCTTTTGTAAATGGTGCTTATGCACCATTTCGAAGTCTATATAAAGACTTCCGATTCCAGTTTCAACATACGAAAAATTCCCTGCCTTTACGGTTTTGTTACTGAGTTCATTGCTGAGTCAACTCAGCACTTTCGGATTAAACTGCAAGTGGTTCGAGCCCGTGTACAGTGAGTGCACCGCTGGGACCGGGTCATAGTCGTTGTATCCTGGAGGTCGATTGCTCTGGAAACCTGTTGCATTTGGGACGCTGTCCAAGGGGAGCAAATTCGATTTCAAGCCGAGTGACTCAGTCACGCCTCGACTCAATTCAATAAGTTTTTCTTTCTCTAAATTTATTTTCCTTTTTTTTTGGTTCTCGATTTTTATAGTCTATTTAATTCAACATTTTATCCAACAATCTTGAAATCGAATTTTGTGTTGAATTACATAGACTATGGCTACAGTAACAGTAAATGCTTCTACTGAGTTAGCCAAAATCGAACCGTTCGCTGGACAATCCTTTAAACGGTGGAAACAGAAATTGATGTTCGCTCTTACCACCCTGAAAGTTTCATACATTTTATCTGAATCATTTACTATAGATCCAGCAAATCAAAATGAAGTAACAGATGAAAATAATTGTAAAAATTATATTCTAAACTCTTTATCCAATGAATTATATGATGTGTATGCTTCTTACGCCTCTGCTAAAGATATATGGATTGCTTTAGAAAAGAAATACATATTAGAAGATGCAGGCGCTAAGAAACATGCAATTGCTAATTTCATTCACTATGAAATGACAGACGATAAATCTGTCACAAATCAGATTCACGACTTTCAAAGTCTAATTCACGAACTATCGACAGAAGGAATTAAGTTGGATGAGGTGTTTCTGTCAGGAGCGTTAATAGAAAAGTTACCGCCCTCCTCGAAAGAATATAAAAATAGAATGAAACATAAGAAGAACGGTGTTTCTTTGGAAACCACTATCGTACACATACGAATAGAGGAGGCCAATAGAATCAAGGACCAAAAAGGAAATAAAAATGAGATAGATTCAAAAGCGAATCTTGTGGAATCAAGTCGGACAAATAATAAGAAAAAAGGCAACTGTCATAACTGTGGCAAACCTGGACATTATGCAAATGAATGCAGGCTCAAAAAGAAGAATGCAAACAATCAATTCAAGAAAAAGGGAAACTGCTACAACTGTGGAAAGCCTGGGCATCATGTTAAAACCTGCAGGCTTAAGAAAAATAAAGATAAGCCGCAAGCTAATCTTACAGAAACAGGCAATGAGTCTGACATAGTAGTGGCTGTGGTATCAGAAGTCTTCCTTGTAAACAACTTGGAGTGGGTGCTAGATACTGGTGCAACTAGACACGTGTGCAAGGATCGTAGCATGTTTACCTCCTACCAAGTATCAGGAGATGATGAACAGGTGTTCATGGGAAATGTTAGAACGTCTCCAGTTGTAGGGAAAGGGAAAGTACTTCTGAAACTCACTTCTGGAAAGACTCTAATGTTAAATGATGTCCTCTATGTGCCTGACATTAGAAGAAACTTGGTCTCTGGTTCGCTCCTCAATAAGGCTGGTGTCAAATTAGTATTTGATTCAGATAAGCTTGTAATGACTAAAAATGGAACCTTTGTTGGTAAGGGGTACTGTAGCGATGGTTTATTCATTGTAAATGTATCCAATGATAATAAGAAAACATCTAGTTCTGTTTATATCGTTGAACCTTTTTATCTATGGCATAATAGATTAGGTCATGTGAATGTGGCATCTTTAAAGAAAATGAAAAGATTAAGTTTATTACCTAATATATCTAATGAAGAGTTTGAAAAATGTGAAACATGTGTAGAATCAAAATTTATTAGAAAACCCTTTAAACAAATAGAAAGATCATCTGTTCTATTAGAGTTGATACATAGTGATTTAGGTGATTTTAGAAATCACATGTCTAGAGGAGGAAAAAGATATTATATAACTTTTGTAGATGACTACTCTGGGTTCACTAGAGTATATCTATTAAGGAACAAAGATGAAGCTTTAGATGTTTTTTCTAAATACAAAATTGAAGTTGAAAATCAATTAAATATAAAAATTAAAAGACTTAGAATAGATAGAGGAGGTGAATATGAATCTTCTCAATTTAGAGAATTATGTGAAAAGAATGGAATAATTCACGAAACTACAGCTCCTTATACACCAGAACAAAATGGAATAGCATAACGTAAGAACAGAACTCTAAAAGAAATGATGAATGCCATGTTAAATAGTTCAGGCTTACCCTCAAATATGTGGAGAGAAGCAATTCTGTCTGCTTGTTATATCCTAAACAGGATTCCATCTAAATCTTCTGAATAAACACCATATGAACTTTGGAAGAATCATATTCCTAGTTATAAATATATTAAAGTGTGGGGGTGTCTTGCTAAAGTAGGATTGCCTGAAACTAAGAAAAGAAAATTAGGTCCTAAAACGACCGATTGTGTATTTATAGGGTATGCACAAAACAGTGCGGCCTATAGGTTTCTAGTTTTAAAAACTAAGGATAATATTCTAGATCCCAATACAATTATAGAAGCTAGGGATGCAGAGTTCTTTGAGAACGTATTCCCTATGAAATCTAAATCTATAGGAATAGAAAAAGTTAATGAATCAGATATTGCGTCTACTAGTAAAAATGCTTACGAGAAAGTAGTAGAAGAGATACAACCAAGAAAAAGTATTAGAGTTAGAAAAGAAACTAACCTAGGAGATGGTTTTTTCACATTCTTAGTAGAAGATGATCCTACAACTTATATACAAGCTATTAACTCTCCAGATGCAACCTTTTGGAAGGAAGCAATAAATGATGAGTTAGAATCTATTATATCAAATAATACTTGGGAACTTGTAGACCTACCACCTGGTAACAAACCAATAGGCTGCAAATGGGTGTTTAAAAAGAAACTAAAATCAGATGGAACTATCGATAAGTTTCAGGCTAGGTTGGTAGCGAAAGGCTTTAAACAAAAGGAAGGAATAGATTATTTTGATACATATTCCCCTGTAACTAGGATTACAACTATTAGAGTCTTAATAGCGATAGCCTCCATATATAAACTAGTGGTACACCAGATGGATGTTAAGACTGCTTTCCTAAATGGAGACTTAGAAGAAGAAATATATATGGAGCAACCTGAGGGTTATAAGATATTAGGTAAAGAAAATAAAGTATGTAGACTAATTAAATCACTATATGGTTTAAAACAGGCTCCTAAACAATGGCATGAAAAATTTGATGGTGTTTTAAAATCAAATGGTTATCATATAAATGATGTAGATAGATGTGTATATAGTAAAATTTCTGGAAATGATTATGTTATCATATGTCTTTATGTTGATGACATGCTTATTTTTGGAACTAATATTAAATTAGTTAATGCAACTAAGAAATTCTTGTCATCTAAGTTTGACATGAAAGACTTAGGAGAGGCAAGTATAATATTGGGTATTGAAGTAACCAGGAAAAATGGTGTTATTATATTATCACAATCTCATTACATTGAGAAGATATTGAGAAAGTTTAACCATTTTGACTGTTTACCTGTCAGTACTCCTTATGATTATAGTGTGACTCTCATGAAGAATACAGAAAATAGTGTGTCTCAATTAGAATATTCCAGAATAATTGGTAGTCTCATATATCTAACAAACTGCACTAGACCTGACATAGCTTTTGCAGTAGGAAGGCTAAGTAGATATACACATAACCCTGGAAAAGAACATTAGAATGCATTGTCTAGAATTTTGCGATACCTAAAAGGTAATATGACATATGGTTTACATTATAATGGTTATCCTACTGTATTAGAAGGATATAGTGATGCTAACTGGATCAGTGATTCAGATGAGACAAAATCCACTAGTGGATATGTCTTCACTTTGGGTGGAGGAGCAGTCTCTTGGAAGTCCACCAAGCAGACATGTATTGCACGGTCGACTATGGAATCCGAGTTTATTGCCTTAGAAAAGGCTGGATCAGAAGCTAAATGGCTTAGAAATCTCTTAGCTGATATACCATTGTGGCCAAAGCCTGTATCGGCCGTATCTATTCATTGTGACTGTCAAGCAGCTATAGCGAAAGCAAAAAGTAAAATATATAATGGAAAAAGCAGGCATATTAGACTCAGACACAACATAGTGAAACATATGTTGCGTGATGGAGTCATATCTATTTACTTTGTGAGGTCAGAAAAGAATCTAGCAGATCCTCTGACTAAAGGACTATCCAAAAAGTTAGTCAATGATACATCGAAGGGAATGGGGCTGAGCCTAATATATGAGCTGCCAGTGTCGGTAACCCAACCTATACAAGTGGAGATCCCATGAGATAGGTTTAATGGGTAAACAATAAGACACGAGGTAAACGATTGCACTGAGTTATATGAGCCCCTTCTATGGTGTACAGTGCGAGCAGCAACGCAGAAGGATGAGTTTTTAGAACTCTTAATGGATCCATAGCCATATATTTGGTGATGTATACAGTTGCTGCATACACTTGATGGAATTCACCTATATGGGTGTGGAGGTGGAGGCCGCTTCCTATGAGAATCTAGGCGAATTCTCTAGAGCACTCATGAAATCCAGGTAATGGTGTATGGCCGAAACGCACCGAACCACAGAATCACTTGTAGAGGAAGAGTTGTGTGAGTGGCATGTACTTGCGATCTACATTAAAAGGATTCAGGTTCAAGACTATGGTGTCACCTGATTCCTGTAGACCTGTCTTGCTTACTCTAATGTCGGTTCAAGTCTATGGTGACACCGGCACCATTGCACAACTATTTCACTTTAATCCGAAAGCATTTTATTTTAAAACATGTGGGGGATTGTTGTATTTGTTTTAAAATAATATTAAAAATTTGAATTTTCAAATTTTGGTGTTTTCCCTCCACATTTAAATTTTGGTGTTTTTGAGGTGTTGGTTTTGTCCCACATCGGATTTGACAAGAGAAATTCTCTTGTTTATATGATAGACTTTTTGCCTAGGGCTTGAGCCCCTTTCAGGGGGCATGTGAATTTGGTCCTGTGGGGGGGCTATGCCAATAGCTCTAATCTATGTCATTAACCACACACGCGCGTGCGCGCGCCGAGCTGAGCCGTGCCGTGCCGAGGCGAGCCGAGCCGAGCCGAGCCGAGTCCGTGTCCGTGTCCGCGTCCGCGTGCGCGACGGGACGGGACGGGACGGGACGGGCTGGGCTGGGCGCGGGTGCGGGTGCGGGTGCGGGTGCAGTGTAAGTGTACTCGCGTGGGTGTGTGTGTATGGGTACTCGCAGGACTGTATGTGCGAGAGTGTACTCGCACTTGCGCCTTTTCGTTTTTAAACCAGAGAGATGCTTCCCTTCCGGTTGGTCGCCCCTGTTGGGTTTAAACCCAACGGACCTAACCTTTTGTAAAGGGTGCTTATGCACCATTTCGAAGTCTATATAAAGACTTCCGATTCCAGTTTCAACATACGAAAAATTCCCTGCCTTTACGGTTTTGTTACTGAGTTCATTGCTGAGTCAACTCAGCACTTTCGGATTAAACTGCAAGTGGTTCGAGCCCGTGTACAGTGAGTGCACCGCTGGGACCGGGTCATAGTCGTTGTATCCTGGAGGTCGATTGCTCTGGAAACCTGTTGCACTTGGGACGCTGTCCAAGGGGAGCAAATTCGATTTCAAGCCGAGTGACTCAGTCACGCCTCGACTCAATTCAATAAGTTTTTCTTTCTCTAAATTTATTTTTCTTTTTTTTGGTTCTCGATTTTTATAGTCTATTTAATTCAACATTTTATCCAACAGTAACCATATCTGAAAACCTACTTGGATGCCATGAAGTGCGGTTGGGCGCATATAAGATCAAAGAAACAGGAAGATACAAGTGCCATCCCTCTACAATACACATGTAAAGGGTGATGAATCAATCAGATCCTTTCATCTAGTGCGCCCTATCATGGACAGATATGCTTCAAATATCCCAACTACTAATTTTTTTATAAAAAAAAATCCAAGTCCATTTTTCTTCCATTTCTCCACTGAATCACAACTATCAATTAACTATTTTTAAAAAAAAATTCTTTCTCATGGCTTCAACGGATGGCTAGGATCATCCAATTCATATTTATCTTGCACAAATTTCCATCCACGATAGGGCTGACTAGATGGACGGTCCCAAATGAAAAAAATAACCCTTATTTTTCCTTCTAAATAGGCTCTTACTCCAAAGAGGAGAACATAACAAGAGAGAATTAGACACCTTACCCCCCTTAGGGCATCATTGCTAAGGAAGAGTAAAAAAAAATATAGAAAATCATTTCGCTCCTTCCTTGCCTCATTCATGTACACATGCATGGCCCACTATGCATGCATTTCTCAGTGTGTAGCTTTGATTCTCTTCTCATCAAAAATAGATAAGAAAGACTTTGAGGGCCTGTTTGGCTGGACGGATCCCACGGGATTAGGAGGGATGGGATGGATTTTAAGGGCCTATATAGATACACGTTTTGGGATGTATTGTATCATATTAGAAGTTATAATTTGACATTTACCGTGCTTGGATTCGAGTGAATAGGAGTTGAATCTTATGCGTGTAAATACAAACTCCGGTCAAATTTTCGAACCGACGGTACAGTATTGTCAATGGGTTCTGTTACCGTCAATACTTCATATTCATTGCGCTGTATTCAACAGCGAATGAAAGTTTGAAATTTGTACGATTATAAGATATCTGGTACCTATGTAGTGTAAGATCGGGATCATTCATTTCGTACATTTCAACGTAAAAATCACCTGGGCTAGAAATCAGAAAGTTCCATACACCAAACAGGCCACCCTACCCAATTAAGATTGTACAATACGCAGACATAATACGTTTTATCCAAACATTGATCTGTATAACATATTGTATACTATGCTAAACAATACCTCCTATCCAAACATTGATTAATATCGATTGATTTGGATGTATTCTAAAAAGTGTCTAATGTATACATGAGCAGTACCCAAATACAATACAATACAATACTATACGCGAATTCAAACAGGCCCTAAGGTAATGATGGTGGTGTCAGTGGATTGGTTTAAGATCCTTGGGATTGGTATATCCTGGGACAAATTCATCGAGTCTGTTTGGCACACCCGGCATATCCCAGGATTTTGCCTTCCAATCCACTCAACCAAACACACCCTAGGCACGATTGAATGGGATTAGTAAGGATGGGATCAATTTTAAGGTAATGGTGGTGATGTCAGTGGATTGGTTTAAGATCCATGGGTTTGCTATATCCCGGGGCAAGTTCAGTGGGTCAGTTTGGCTCATTTGGCATATCCCTTAATTTTACCATCCCATCCCTCTTAATCCTCCCTGCCAAACGGGCCCTGAAAGTATAATATCAACAATCTAATAATATCTAACAACAATGATCAAAAGCAATGACCAAATATAAAATCTGTGTTTTGATTAATAGAATAAACTTTATAATATCTAAATGATAATCCATAAAGTATAATTAATTTATTTAAATCTTTGATTATTATTTTTTAATTTTTTCGTTGCATTTTCAAAACTCTAACAAACTTAAAATTTTTGGCAAAACTGATAGATACAGTGGATGTCATGTAAACATCCAAGTGAGCCCCCAAGATTTGGGCCACCAGAGAAATTACAATGTTTGCCCATCCTCTCTAACATGCCACTTGTGAAGGGCATTTGAAGGTAGGCCCCCATGGTGAAAATCACCGTCTCTAAAATTAGGTTGATCCACTCGTTTGGTGGGCCACACATGGGGGTCGAGTCAGGCCATCTCCTATCCATTGATGTATGGCCTACGTTATGAGCTAACAGACCTTGCAATTGTGCCACGAAATCTTCATAGTACGGCTTTCAATCATATTTGGAAAAACCATGCTGATAAAGCAATCACAACCGTTTACTTTGGTGTATCAAATGGATGGTTAAAGATTAATGGTGAAAGGCCCTACTGCAATTGGCAAAACTAGATGGTTGACCTCATCCGATCGTTTGAGTACATCCACAGCTGAGTCAGCGATTTTTGGATGGTCTGGATCGATGAGTCCCCACCATGTTTAAACCAGTGGTAAAATAGGGCGTGGCTTCGGTGGATCCCCGGATTCCTGACTGTGGGGCCCAGTGGGATGTGTATGCCTTACATCCACACCCTCCATCCGTTTTGATGGCTCATTTTAGGGCATGATCCCAAAAAGGAAGCATATCCACATATCAAGTGGACCACACCGCAGGAAACAGTGGCGATTGAATACCACGATTAAAAACTTCTTTAAGGGCCACCGGAATGTTTATTTGCCATTTAACCTATTAGAAAGACTTGGATGAAGGTACCACAAAAATATCAGCTCGATTAAAGAGCTTTGGTGGCCGTAGAGAAGTTTTTAATGGTGAATCACCCTACTTCCTGTGGTACGATGCACATGAGATTAGGATCAGCATCATTTATGGGATCATACCTTAAAATGAGCTGTCAAAACAGATGTACGACATGGATGTGAGGTTAATACCTCACCTTAAAATGAGCTGCCAAAATGGATGGACGGCATGGATGCAAAGTAAATACACGATGGCCCCTCCAATCAGGGATCCACCCACCTCGGCTGCGCCTGGTGAAAAATCTGCCACTACGGAAAGCAGTTCTGAGCCATTCACAGCCACTCACTCATACCGATTGACACACCAGGAAGCGGAACCACACGCCACCAACCTAGATGGTGTGGGTATGTGACGCTCCTCGACCTCCAAGTTGTACTGACGGTTCAAAGGAGATGAAAGCTACATGGCCCCATAATGATGTATTTATCATATCCACACCGTTCATTCATTTGGTGAGATCATTTTAGATCTTGATCCCAAAAATAAATCATATCCGAAGTTCAAGTGGACCACACCATAAATAGTAGTGAGCCAATGACTATCACCGTTAAAACACCCATAGGGCCCACAATAACGTTTATGTTGTATCCAATATGTTCGTAAGATAGCGAAGAGGAAAAACAAATATCATGTTGATACAAAACTTCCGTCAGGATTTCAATGGAAGACGTTCAGTCTACCCACTACTTTTTACAGTGTGGTACACTTGCTCCTTACGCCGAGCTCGCAGAACTGGAAGGACGGTTTGGATATAACACATACTTCGTGGGACCCACGGAACTTAGGTGACATCAACACACCAGCTATATCGGTGGTGTGCGGTAAACCCGCTGTTCGCTTCCGACAAACCCAACGTCTTTACTTACGGCGCCAGAAACAAGATTAAAAATAGTGACGTGTCTCATCGCTTGTACGTCAACCAGAGTGGTTGAAGTCGCCACCTCACTTCTAGATATTTTCTTACAGCCAGGGCGGATTGTGTACTACTTCCGCCCGTCCTTACCTTCGAATGGACAGTTCTGTGGGCAGGCGATGTATCTGTACATCCAAACCCTTTATTCCGATTCTCATGTTATTTGTAAGGCATCAAAACGAAAATGAGGCAGATCCAACGATCAACTATACCGCACCATAGATGACTCTTGCATTTAATGTAAGAGACATTTTATGCTTTGCGCATTTTATATAACCAAGCTTATTATTTGGTGTGCTCGTGTCTCGAAATAATTAGAAAAAAAAGATAAACAGCTCGGATGTACAAATACATCACGGTGGGCACGCCCACGGAGCCGCCCGTTCGGAGATAGGGACAGGCGGGGTAGTACGCAATCTGCGTCCGCGGTTGAAGTCGGCAGCTCGCTTCTAAATATTTTCTCCCCACATTGCGAAAAGTAGAAAACGCACTCCTCCCTTCAATTCTCAAAAAGGTTACAAAAGAAGCTAGATTTATGCCTTCATTTATCTGTTTGTACACCTATTTCTACCACACACGTGGCAAGGCAAAAAAAAAAAACAGCTAAGTAATAATCATACGTCAACAAATATGATAGTTCACCACCATTTTCAAAACTATAATCCCTCATCCACCGTTCACATGCATACATAAATCCAAATCGCATGGCCTGCTAACATTACGGCTGGTATCACAAACGCAACTTGCCAAATCCTAATCATAGCCGTAATACAAACACGATAGGACCCACGATATGAACGGTTCTGGCCACATACACGTCACATGATCGGTGGATACATACTCTTAAAAGTGGTGGTGAACCCTCATCGTTTCCAAACAAGCTAAGAAAACCTATTTCCTGGTCAATGGTCGAGAGTATTGGGACCCATGCAATAGTTATACACCGGGTGCCAAATCCACTGGACTAAGAACCTGCGTCCGATTCCGTTCAGGTTATATGTGGCACCATCCTCGTCGTTCAGCATCTGTCCCGTATAGGACCCACCTCCGCCGGTGCCGTATATACCCTCGCACAGATCGGCGATCTCTGTGGGAAAGCTGGGGTCCTGGCCAGCATACCATGCATTGATGAGTGGGTTGGTTGCCAGCTCAGCAAGCTCGTGAGCGATGACGCTGACCATTCCATCAACGCCGATATCTCCATTGGGAGCTTTCAAAGGCTTCAAGCCCGGTATGTAAACCGGTACAGAGAAAGGGTAGGCGCACACGCCTGGGCATTGGGTGGCGGAGTTGCCCACCCAGGCGTACGGTAGCGTGTATCCTACGATGGAAGGGAAAGTGAAGTAGTGGAAGCCGCACACCTGACCGCAGAAGTCCTGCACGTGCACGTCATGTGAGGTGAGAAGGAGGTAGAGCCCACCTCGGGGGTTGATCGGGAGCGGACGCTTGGACGCGAACACGGCGCTTTTGATGACGGACTGGATCGAGAGTCGGGTGAGGGATTTGCCGTGGGAGTAGAAGCGATCGTCCTTCTCTGCGCCGAGGTTCACGGTACCGGTGATGTTGGCGCCGGTCTGGTCCGTGTAGAGGCGGACGATGTCCCACCATCCCGAGACGGAGGGGGACTTGGCTTGGACGGCCGGGATCGAGCGGAGGAAGGAACGGATGATGTGCTTCTGGGAAGGCTGCCACGTGCCATACCAGATGGGGTGGACGGTGATGTTGGCTGTGAGGACAGGACCCATGTGATACCTAAGGTGTACGATTTCGGATGATCCCTCATATTTTTTCGAGGTTCCGAGGTCTTGGGCGGTTGAGTTTGCGAAATGGTGGGGCCACGGGCGCCATCCCACGACTGGGCTGCATATAAGGAAGAGCGGTAGCAGGAATAGAGCCAGAGCCGGAACCGGGGGAGCCGGATACCGGCCGACACTATTCTGGCGCATGTTAGCGGAGTGAGTGACGAGTGAGAAGTGGTTTTGCTTCTCATATATAGAAGGAGACAGAGAGAGGGAAGGAGAGAAGAGATGCCATTGATTTGCGGGTATTGGAGGACAGATGGATGCTTAAATTCTAGCTGTCAGGTGGGTCCCACAAGCGCAGAGAGGATCGTCGTCGTTATTCCCCTTTCCGCTTTTTTCATTTTTCGGTGAAGCACTTTTTCGGCTCTGCCGTTTGGCGGGTTGGAAAACCGGGAAGCGGTATTTGGGAAAAGTAGGATTGAGAAAAGCTTTGATACTCAAGCGGGGTGAGATAGATCATGCGCAGGCACGTAGAGAATTCTGTGTGGCATAAAATAAATTCAAATTAAACTGTCCAACTTATGCGTCCGAATTTAGATGTACCATGAACCAAAATATTACGCTTATTTGATCATGTGACTATCGGATTAGCGGGACATCTATTGGACGGTTAGAAATAAAATTATCCGGTGGTCAAGCAAGTGTCCGCGAATCAGAGGTTAGGATTGTTCAATCAATTTGATTTTGAGGCTTATAATTTACTAACAATGTATTTCAATTTTTCGTCGGTTTAAATAGAGTTGATTTATGCCAATTGTACAGTTTTTGAGTCTTTGAGTGTCAAACACCATAGGTAGCCGGAGTATCAAGTAACTCCTCGGAAGGATTATATTTCACAATGTACTCGTGTTTTCATTTATGATAAGTGGGCCCACGTTTCGTTAATCTAGACTGTTGCTTTGTTGATTCCAACCTTGGATAGAAAATGCCCCCACAAAACTCCCGGATCGAAAATGTCAGTGACCGATGCTAAGATCTTTTTAAAGCTGAATGGGGACGGTTGTTGTATTTATCTTTTTTAACCATCGAACGGTTAAGATCATCCTATCAGAAAATCGTTAATTTTGATTACCTAGATCTACGAACTATTGGCCCACTTGTCCGAATAAAAAACCCGGGTAAACCGACAAAAGAATACGAGCCAATTCTCATTTATGAGATTCCAGATTTTAGCAACTTTTGCTAAGCGTACATGTGGCATACATGTCCTCAAAATCAAAGTGTTAAAATCTCATGCCCCACTTTAGATGGGCTATAAGCCAAACATTACCCTGAATTGATGTTCCAAATGACAGGTGGTGAACATACATTGGACGGTTGATACGAGGGGATTGATTGGAGTTAGAATGGTTTAGTAAATCCGGCCTTTAGATATGAAATATGGGGGCGGCGTCGGTGGATCCCTGACTGTGGGACCCACTTTAATGTATATGTCTTACATCCATGCCATTCATCCTTTTTTACAGCTCATTTTAAGGCATAGTCCAGAAAATGAAGCAGATCCAAATTTCAGGTGGACCACACCACAGGAAAAAATAGTTATCCATATCCACCATTAAAAGCCTCTTGGGGGCCACCGGAATGTTTATTTTCCATCCAACCTTGTTTCCAGTGGTGCGGTCCACCTGATGTTTGGATCGGCTTCATTTTTGGCTTGATGTCCAACTGATGGACAGCGTAGATTTAAGGAACATACATCAAGGTTGGCGCCACAGTCAGGGATCCACGGACCTAGGTGAAGCAGGGATCCACTGAAGCCGAGCTCATGAAATATCTACCTTGGGTCCCACAATTTGGATGGTTTAAGAGTAATTTGCAACTGTAGGACCAACATATGGCCACCAACCTATTGAAGCCCATTTGCTTTTTACCTCCGAAGAATAAGCCCCAGCTGTACGGCCCCATTTCTCAGGGCGAAAATGCCCCTGCTTTCTTTCCGGCAGATCGCCTGGTGCTCGAAGACGTGCGCCGGCGCTCCTCGAACTCCGAGTTGTACGAACGGTTCAAAAGATATCGAAGCTATATGCCCCACAGTTATGTATTTATTATATCAACAACGTTCATCCATATTTCGAATTCATTTGGGAGCATTATCAAAAAGAAAAAGTCATATCGAAAGATCAACTAGACCACGCCGCAAAGTGCAGCGGGAAAATTGATTTTCACCATTGAAAATTTTATAGGGCCCATATAATATTTATTTTCCATCCCATCCATTCGTAAGGTCACCAAATCTGACCAAAGAGGAAAAACAAACTTCATAATGATCCAAAATTTCTTGACCCCTAAAAGGGTTTCAATGATAGACATCCAATCTTTCACTATCTTTTACAGTGTGGTCCACTTGATAGGTAGATCTTTCTTATTTTTCATCCCAAGCCTTAATACGAGTTCATCAAATAGATGGACGGTTTAGATATAACACATACCTCGTAATGAGACCCACAAAAGCAGTAGAGATTACGACAGCAAAGAAAAAATTAATAATATTAAATTGCCAGCGAGCAACACGGTTGAGTGGGTAAATATCTAGTCAATAGCTACGGCTTATAACCGTAGCTATAATCGTAGTACTTGATCCATGTCTACTTCCTTTTTATTTTTTTTACATGGAGAACTTTATTCTACTTACATTTTTTTCTGATATATATTTATATAAATATGTATATATGAGCACATAAAAAAAATTTCTCACCTTTTTTTCATTTATCAAGAATATCTTCTAAACCAAAATTAATTATTTAACTTACAATATATGATTTTGGGGTGGGAAAAGCTACTTTAGCCAATCAACTTGATTATTTTTCAAGATTCCATCAAGTCAGTGGTCAAAAATTCATTTCATTCACTTCGCAGTCAATTTCATTCACTTCGCAATCAATTTCAATCACTTCACGGTCAATTCCCTTCATTTTATGATCAATTCCATGCATTTCAAGGTCAATTCCGGTAATTCCCCTTCACTTCACGGTCAATTCTCTTCACTTCATGGTGAATTATATGCATTTTGTGGTCAATTCCCTTCACTTCACAGTCAATTCCATGCATTTTACGGTCAATTTCGATGACTTCATGGTCAATTCAATTCATTTCACGGTCAATTCCCTCCACTTCATGGTCAAGTCAATTCATTTCACGGTTAATTCCATTCATTTCATGGTTCATTTCATGCATTTCATAGTCAATTCTGGTGATTCCCCTTCACTTCACGGTCAACTCAATTCATTTCACGCTTAATTCCGTTCACTTCACGATCAATTTAATTCATTTCATGATTAATTCCCTTCATTTCACGGTCAATTCTATACATTTCAAGATCAATTCCAGTGATTCCTTTTCACTTCACAGTCAATTCCATCCATTTCATGGTCAATTCCCTTTACTTGACGGTCAATTCAATGCATTTCACCGTCAATTCCCCTCACTTTACAGTCAATTCCATGCATTTCACGGTCAATTCCCTTCACTTCATTGTCATTTCGATTCATTTCACGGTCAATTCTGATGATTCTCCTTCACTTTACGGTCAATTCCAACGATTCCCCTTCACTTTATGGTCAATTCTATTCATTTCACGGTCAATTCCCTTCATATTATGGTCATTTCCATTCATTTCATGGTCAATTTTGGCAATTCCCCTTCACTTCATGGTCAATTCCCTGCATTTCACAGTCAATTCCCTTCACTTCGCGGTCATTTCAATGCATTTCATGGGCAATTCCCTTCACTTCACATTCAATTCCATGCATTTCACGGTCAATTCCGACAAGTCTGCTACACTTCACGGTCATTTTCATGCATTTCACGGTCAATTCCCTTCATTTCACGGTCAATTCCGGCGATTCCGCTTCACTTCACGGTCAATTCCCTTCACTTTACAGTCAATTCCGACAAATTTGCTTCACTTCACAGTCAACTCCCTTCACTTCACGGTCAATTCCCTTCACTTCAAAGTCAATTCCATGCATTTCACAGTCAATTCCCTTCACTTCACGGTCAATTCCATGCATTTCAGGGTCAATTCTGGCGATCCCACTTCACTTCATGGTCATTTTCATGCATTTCATGGTCAATTATGGCGATCCCACTTCACTTCACGGTCATTTTCATGCATTTCATGGTCAATTCCCTTCACTTCACAGTCAATTCCATGCATTTCATGGTCAATTCCCTTCACTTCACGGTCAATTTCAGCAATTCCGCTTCATTTCATGGTCATTTCCATGCATTTCACAGTCTATTCCCTTCACTTCACGCTCATTTTCTGCATTTCACGGTCAATTACAGCGATTCTGCTTCACTTCATGGTCATTTCCATGCATTTCACGGTCAATTCCATGCATTTCACGGTCAATTCCCTTCACTTCAGGATCACCATTCGCATCATACATGAAGGGATTCCTGGGGAATGACCTACCTGTGATTGAGCCACAAGACACACAAATTGGACCACTGGTGGTTGGACCCCACCCATATTAGCTGTTGGGATGAATTAAAAGCACCATCTGGTTCAGTTGAGGATCACATACTACCTTTCATAAAGACTCATCTTTACATCTCAATTATTGCCTTGCATTGTCGTGCTTTAGGTGAAATCCAAACAAGAAAAAAGATCAGTACATCATATGTAACACATACACTAGCATTGAGATGTGACAATCAAATTGCATTCCTTTGATCTGCTTTAGAGCCTACCATTAGTTTCATCTTCTGAAGCTCGCCAATGTCGATTTTCTTCTTTGCAGGACCTAACTCAACCCCTCGAATGAGAGTTGAAAAATTCAACGAACTCAACGTCTCACCCTCGATTTGCTTCTTTGTAGGACCTAACTCAACCCCGATTCAATGTTGGGCAGGCAATCATGGTCATCTCATCCATGGCTTGGGAAAAGGATGGTATAGAAAACAAGGCCAAAACAAGAATGGATTGGACTGATTTGTGAAATTCTTTCATGTTAGTCTATAAAATGTGTTTTCCATTTCTTTTTTTAAGAGAAGATTTTTTTATTTTTTATTTATTTGGCCTTGATATACAATTCAGATAGAACAAATGGAATCTCCAAGTGAGCTAGTGCAACAAAGAGCACTATAACTTAATAGTGTTTTGAGAGTTCTTGAGCATTTTTGTTAGAAAATATCTGTTTAATAAGTTTTCACCAAAATAGATCTTTCAAGGCTAGGATGAAAAAGAACTGCTATCTTCACAGATGTTTCCTTTATATCATTTAAATCACAGATGGTAACGGTGGCCTTCTACAATGATTGTGTGCATGTGGATAGATTATCATACTTTGCCAGGCATGATTCTTCTTTGCTGAGGAATAATATCATTGTATGCAAATGAAGCATGTCTGGTTGGCACACATCGGAGGGGCTCTCCAGATGAAGGCAAAAGAGTCGAAATGATGACCGGATAAAGTACATAAATCATAATGCACAGGGACCCAACTTGGTCGACCGGGACCCAACCGGTCGACCCCGACCCTGACTGCCTACCCAACATTGAATCGGGGTTGACCGGGCCCAACCCGGTTGACCAGGTCTATGGATAGAGAGTCTGGGTCAACCAGGTTGGGTCCCGGTCGACTGGGTTGGGTCCATTATGAAGGGACCCTGCTTAGTCCTTAAGTCCACATAAATGTAATGGTGGCCTTCTATAATGACGGTTTATATTCTCTTTATGACACGTGTACATTTTTTATGCATGAGCATGGGGAGCATCTGTAGTGTAACCAAACTCTACTCAAGAAATTTCCTTCTCACAAAAAGAGCTAAAATCAAGGAATTGGAAGGTGAATTTCAAGTTTCAGGATGAGATCCATCGAGCAATACTCGCAGAATTTGATTATTATTATTAGAAATCAAGTGATTAGTATATTGATTTTTCACATAACTAGAAGCTATTGAGCTTTTGTCTTTAGCCAATGAAACAAGCCATGCAAAAGATTCATTAGTTCCACATACATGGATTGAAATTTGCTGGGCCCATCAAGGCAAAAAATTGCAGAATTTAGAGATTACGGATTGAAAATTGCTATATGTTCAAGTTTAAGAAAAACCCATCTATCTAAAATTGTAAAATTTAGAGATTATAGATTGAAATTTTCTCTATGTTCAAGTTTAAGAAAGACCTATCCACCTAAAAATGTAGAACGTAGTGATTATGTATTAAAAATCTTATAACTAAGGTTTATTGAGCTTTGAGCTGGCTATTGTAATCAAATAACACTAAATAAATAAGCCACCTAACAACACCCGTGAGCCGAAATCATGGATTTCTAAAATGACCATGAAGTGCATTGAATTGACCGTGAAGCGAATGAGATTGACTGTGAAATGCATTAAATTGACCGTGAAGTGAAGGGGAATCGCCAGAATTAACCATGAAATGCATGGAATTCCCTTCATTTCATGGTCAATTCCATGCATGTCACGGTCAATTCCGCCGATTCCCCTTCACTTCATGGTCAATTCAATTCATTTCACGGTCAATTCTGTGTATTTCACGGTCAATTCCCTTCATTTCACAGTCAATTTCATGCATTTCATGGTCAATTTCGGCGATTCCCCTTCATTTCATGGTTAATTCGATTCATTTCACGGTCAATTCCCTTCACTTCAAGGTCAATTTCGTGCATTTCACGGTCAATTCCCTTCATTTCATGTTCAATTTCGGTGATTCCCCTTCACTTCACGGTCAATTTAATTCATTTCACGGTCAATTCCATGCATTTCATGGTCAATTCCGGCGATTCCCTTCACTTCAAGTCAATTCCACCCATTTCATAGTCAATTCTCTTTACTTCATGGTCAATTCCCTTTACTTCACGGTCAATTTCATGCATTTCACAGTCAATCCCGGCGATTCCTATTCACTTCACGGTCATTTCCATGCATTTCACGGTCATTTCCCTTCACTACACGGTTAATTCCATGCATTTAACGGTCAATTCCCTTCACTTCATGGTATATCCAATTCATTTTAGGATCAATCCCCTTCATTGTATGTCACGCCCAAACTCAGAAACCGGGCTCACAATATTCCCGATCGCCGAATTCGGCGCTGATAGCCTCTATAGTATCCCATTCTCGGCTCCCAGCACCCATATACCAGATTCTGATCCTGAAATGCTATAAGGAGGATTTCAAATATGATTTGATTTGTAATGAGCATAACGACAAGCATAACCCACGAACAATAACCATAAGAATACCATCAAAAAATCCACTATGATCAAAAACTTTTGATGTAAAACGTAAAAAAGGAAAATACATGATAGAGACAATAACAAAAACTCCAGAAGCTCGATTACACGCTCTAACAGCGGCGAGACTAAAACTGCGTCCTGGCGTCACCTGCACGCATCAATCGTGCATAAGCTTATAGAAAGCTTAGAGGGCGGTGTAAGTGTGTGCGCAATATGAGCGTGCTCAGAATGCAAGGCCAGAATAATGCGGTAATGTGCTGATGAGTACATGAACACAATCAACCGTACCAAGGCTATGCAGTGCAAGATATGAATGCGATCGGCCACATCCAGGCCATGCGATGCAGAATGCAAACCAAGCATGTCAATCATCATCATATATCAGTACAGTTCTCATTCTGGATAATCACTGGGGTTTAATACACTCCAAATGACACTGCCGCTCTCCAAGCCACACAGTTCAAGTGACTGTAAGAAATCTCACTATCTGCCTAGTCAATAGTCTGTCAATACCTATCCGGCATGTCAATAGTGGACCCATTCATGAGCTGGTCAAACTCAGTCTAGTATTGCCCCTACCCTCGGGCGAGTAAGGCCACATCCCTTTCCAACCGACCACGACACAGTGAAAGACGCGGCCTCCTGGTATTCAGTCATCGTACGCTCATATATCCACTCGGTCTCGACGTTGGAGTCATCCTCTGGTATCATCAGGTTTAGGAATTTTCACCTAGGGACATCTATGCCGCCGTATGCTAGAACCAAATATTTTCGGTATCCAATCCAGCCACCCACAATGTGTCTGTGGAGGTTATGGCCCTGATGTCGCTAGGGCATACAGTAACTACAATCACACAATACAAGTGCATGAGTCACACTACCAGTCATGCAACAGTCCTGTGTATATCATGTGCTCATGTGGGGCAACTCCGCCTATCAGGGAGCCCATAAACAATCTGCCCGAAGGCATATGCTATGATCAGTCACTTTTTATATCAGTCATACATATGATACGTATGATAATGAATCATGGATCTATACTAAACATGTATATCGAGATGGGCCCTGTGTATAACGAAGATGGGCCTAGGCGGTCTACTTACTACAGGTATGGTCTATTAGTGGGCCTTAAGCAGAGTGACAGTGTGGACATTTAACCGACGTCATCCTTACAATGTGGGCATCTAACCATCATTGTTCCCAAGGCATTACTTGCTATAAACATCATTATATGCCATGGAGAGATCATACATTACAAGACCCCGACAAATGCTTATAAATGCTTCAATGGAAGGAAACCCTCTCAACTTTTGTGAGTGGAGTGGCTCACAAGAGCCACAGATTAACTTGATTTTAAGTCTCAGGCCCACCTTGAGTATGTCTTGTGAAACCATTAGTGGTAGTCTTACATGTGCCAATGAATGAACTCCATATGACATATGTACAATCATATGAACTTTGATGTGTGATATACTAATGGCCACCGAGCCATGTGATCTTGTAATTTCGAGTGGCCCACTTGCCTATGAAGGATTGTGAGGTTGTAGGGCCACTTAAACTTTATGAACTTATGATGTCCTTGTGACCTTTCATTACGTGAATTCGAGAGTTTTGTAACCATTAAACTCATGTGATCATTTTATGTGGATGTAGTCACTCAATCATGCCAAATTATGGTGTGCATATGGCTACTCGATCATCAATAATTACGATCTATATGTGTATCCACTTAGACACGTGCGATTATAGTGTATGTGTGGTCCAAACCACATGATCTTGCAGTGTCTCAACAACTACTAAATCATGTGAAATTGTGCGGTGTGTGCGGTCCGACCAAAATTGAGTGGGATTGTGTTACTGCACTAGATTACCTAATTTTATAACGAGTACACAACCCTTCACTACTTGGCACTTTGGTTAGAGTGTGGCCCTAAGTAATAGGATCATGTGTCTTGTGTCTAAACTCTTAAACATGTTTAATTATAGTAAATATATAGACTCCAGTGGTGTGAGGGTGTGATATACTTGTTTGGCCCATGCCCATTAATCATGTGGGTATTTAATGTATGTATAGCCACCTAATCATAGGTAATGGTGGAGTATATGTAGTCATCTAATTGTATGAATATGAAATACGTATAAGGCCACCTAACCGTATGAAATCTAGTGACACTGATGGTCATTCAACAACGTAGATTTATGTTTATCGATATAGATACCGCCACTTGAATCAAATATAACTAAGTTGTACACTAAACTGAATGTGATGTAGAGTTATGTTACCCAAGCTAATGCTATCAAGGTCCTGAATTCTATACACTGTAATCTCTAAACTGTAAGTGGTACGATAAAATGTGGCTCTTGGCCCTTAACCATGCGACACCAAATATGAGTCATTAACTATGTGACATGTGAAGTGATTGTAGTATAAGACTTATCATAATTGGTGTAGCCATGTATTTATAGCCTATGGGTAAGGCCCATTGAGATATGTTTTCGGCCCATATGATGAGGCTGATTGTGATGTATTTTCGACCCATAGTGATGTGTATTAGGCCCAGGTATGTGGCCTACCTGTGAGATAGATTTGAGGCCACTTGTAATGTATTCGAGGCCCATGGGTGAGGCCCAATGTGATGTATTTAAGACTCACGAGTGTGACTCATTGAGATGTATTTTAGGCCCATGGGTTGTGAAGCCTGATGTGGTGTACTCATGACCCATGTGCCGAGGCCCACTACGATGTATAAGGCCCATATGATACGGCCCAACATGATGTATATGCGACCCATGAGTGAGGCCCAATGCTATGAATGTGTGGCCCTTGTGTGAGACCCAAAGAAATGTATATGAGGACTGATGTAATGTGTAATTTTACCATGATGTATGTATTGATGTTTATGTGGGTCACTCGTTGGGAGCAATGTTGGTTAGATGTCCGCATTGATAGGTAATGATGGTTGAATGTCTACATTGTGACCTCCCCTTAGGCCTTGTTAGGCCCATCCTCACTGATGCTGATTTTTTTTATACTGATTATGAGTATGTGACTGCATAACATCATGATACATGCCCATATGCATCATCTGCATGTTTTGAGATGTGGTTGACCATTGCATATATCATTGGGCAGGTTGTTATGAGACTCCTTGATAGGTGGAGATTATCTTATATGAGCGCACAGTATGTGCATGATTGATGCATGACTGGATTGAATGACTCATACATCTTGCATCATGATTATTATACGCCCTAGCGACATCAGGGCCGTAGCCTCCACAGGCACATCGTGGATGGTCATATGGGACACCGAAAATGTTTGGTTCTAGCATACGGGCGCCATAAATGTCCTTAGGTGAAAACTCCTAAACCTTCGAGCCAGGATATCCCCCAACGTCTAGACCGAGTGAATACATGAGCGCCAGAGTGCCGAATACCAGGAGGCGGCGTCTCCCACTGTGTCATGGTCGGTTGGGAGGGGCTGTGGCCTTACCCGCCTGAGGGTAGGGGGCATTGTTAGGCTGAGTTTGACCAGCTCATGAATGGGTCCGCTATAGACGTGCCGGATAGGTATTGACAGACTATTGGCTAGGCGGATAGTGAGGTTTCTTACACTCACTTGGACTGTGCGACTTGGAGGGTGACAGTGCCATTTGGAGTGTATTAAACCCCAGTGATGATCCCAAAGGAGAACTATACTGATATGTGGACTTATTGATTAGGAGATTGTATACTCATTCATTCATTCATTCATTATCCACTCGGGCTGGTGGTGCGCAACTGTTTGTTACATGTACCTTCGCAATAGTCAGAATTTTGGTTGGGGCACGTAACTAACCTGATATCAGGAGTTTATCACATTGAGTCTGACTATCTAAATTTAGGTATGGGACTGGTTTGGATAGAAGTTTCTTGTGATGGACTCCGTATCCTGCGATACTACGTACTATCATCCCGACTTCATACTCCAGCATGGTCATTCCATTTACACCGCATATTGCATTACATTCATGACATATGACATTTGGGTTACCTGTGGTTCTATATTTACATGATTTAGATACAACATCTGATATTTGACTCTTTATGACTTTTCATTTGTATAGTTGATCTGTATTGCGTATTCTGATATTGTTTGACTCATGGACTTATCAGTATTTTTGATATTTTATAACTATCGCATGACAATATGATGATAATGATGTGATTATGGATGCGTATAATACGGTTATGTCTGTGGTATAGGAGAAATAAAAATATGACTTGGTGATGTTAGTGGCATTAACTTGGAATATTACTATGATGCATATGCATTGCATTGACATTGACATTATACTCTAAGTGTTACATGTCTTTCACTTATATGATTTCCTTGTAATATAATTATCTTGCTTGCATGTAGGACACACTGCACACACGTGTGTACTCACTAGGCTTTTTGCCTAAGCCTCCTATTTCTCATTTTTTTCAGGGCTGGAGTAGCTTGGAAGGCTTTACTTTCTCGATGCATTGCATCAATTTTTCGATTTGGTAATGTTGACGTTGTGTACCTTTTTGGAAAGCATTGTACTTGTAACCACCAGGATTTCTATTGAAGAGCGTCGCTTGGTAATTTGATCATGATCTTTATGCTCAGGTATTATTTTATATGTATATACAAAAAAAAAAAAATTCAATCAAAATCTTCCTTGTGGTGCGCCGAACTCAGGACTTGGTATATGGAAGTCGAGTGCCGGATTAGGGGCATCACGGAAGCTGTCCGTCCCCGGGTTTGGGGCGTGACATTGCACGGTCAATTTAATGCATTTCACGGTCAATTCCCTTCACTTCACGGTCAATTTCATGCATTTCACGGTCATTTTCGGAAATTCTCCTTCACTTCACGGTCAATTCCATGCATTTCATGGTCAATTTCATGCATTTCACAGTCAATTCCCTTCACTTCACAGCCAATTCCATGCATTTTACGATCATTTTCGGCGATTTTCCTTCACTGCATGGTCAATTACATGCATTTCACAGTCATTTTTGGTGATTCTCCTTCACTTCACGGTCAATTTTGTGCATTTCACGATCAATTTCTTCACTTCACGGTCAATTCCATGCATTTCACGTGAAATGAAGGGAATTGGCTGTAAAGTAAAGGGAATTGATCGTGAAATGAATTGAATTGACCATGAAGTGAAGGGGAATGTTAGAATTGACCGTGAAATGAATTGAATTGACCATGAAGTGAAGAAGAATCTCCGGAATTGACCGTGAAATGCACGGAATTCACCGTGAAGTGAAAGGAATTGACTGTGAAATGAATTGAATTGACAATGAAATGAAGGGGAATCGCCGGAATTGACCGTGAAATGCATGGAATTGACCATAAAATGAAGGGAATTGACCGTGAAATGCATGGAATTTACCGTGAAGTGAAGGGAATTGACCGTGAAATGAATTGAATTGACCATGAAGTGAAGGGGAATCATCGGAATTGACCATGAAATGCATGGAATTGACCGTGAAATACAAAAAAAAAAAAAAATCAGTTAAAATCTTCCTTGTGGTGCGCCGTACTCGGGACTTGGTATATGGAAGTCGAGTGCCGAATTAGGGGCATCACGGAAGCTGTCCGTCCCCGGGTTTGCGACGTGACATTGCACGGTCAATTTAATGCATTTCACGGTCAATTCCCTTCACTTCACGGTCAATTTCATGCATTTCACGGTCATTTTCGGCAATTCTCCTTCACGTCACGGTCAATTCCATGCATTTCACGGTCAATTCTCTTCACTTCACGGTCAATTTCATGCATTTCGCAGTCAATTCCCTTCACTTCACAGCCAATTTCATGCATTTTACGATCATTTTTGGCGATTCCCCTTCACTTCATGGTCAATTACATGCATTTCACGGTCATTTTTGGTGATTCTCCTTCACTTCACGGTCAATTTCGTGTATTTAACGGTCAATTTCCTTCACTTCACGGTCAATTCCATGCATTTCACGTGAAATGAAGGGAATTGGCCGTAAAGTGAAGGGAATTGATCGTGAAATGAATTGAATTGACCATGAAGTGAAGGGAAATGTTAGAATTGACCGTGAAATGAATTGAATTGACCATGAAGTGAAGGGGAATCACCGGAATTGACCGTGAAATAAAGGGAATTGACCGTGAAATGCACGGAATTAACCGTGAAGTGAAAGGAATTGACTGTGAAATGAATTGAATTGACAGTGAAATAAAGGGGAATCGCCGGAATTGACCGTGAAATGCATGGAATTGACCATAAAATGAAGGGAATTTACCGTGAAATGCATGGAATTTACCGTGAAGTGAAGGGAATTGACCGTGAAATGAATTGAATTGACCATGAAGTGAAGGGGAATCACCGGAATTGACCATGAAATGCATGGAATTGACCGTGAAATACAAAAATATATAAAAAAATTCAGTCAAAATCTTCCTTGTAGTGCGCCAAAATCGGGACTTGGTATATGAAAGTCGAGTGCCAGATTAGGGGCATCACGAAAGCTGTCCGTCCCCGGGTTTGGGGCGTGACATTGCACGGTCAATTTAATGCATTTCACGGTCAATTCTCTTCACTTCACGGTCAATTTCATGCATTTCACGGTCATTTTTGGCAATTCTCCTTCACTTCACGGTCAATTCCATGCATTTCACGGTCAATTCTCTTCACTTCATGGTCAATTTCATGCATTTCACAGTCAATTCCCTTCACTTCACAGCCAATTCCATGCATTTTACGATCATTTTCGGCGATTCCCCTTCACTTTATAGTCAATTACATGCATTTCACAGTCATTTTTGGTGATTCCCCTTCACTTCACGGTCAATTTCGTGCATTTCACGGTCAATTTCCTTCACTTCACGGTCAATTCCATGCATTTCACGTGAAATGAAGGGAATTGGCCGTAAAGTGAAGGGAATTGATCGTGAAATGAATTGAATTGACCATGAAGTGAAGGGGAATGTTAGAATTGACCGTGAAATGAATTGAATTAACCATGAAGTGAAGGGGAATCACCGGAATTGACCGTGAAATAAAGGGAATTGACCATGAAATGCACAAAATTAACCGTGAAGTGAAAGGAATTGACTGTGAAATGAATTGAATTGACAGTGAAATGAAGGGGAATCGCCGGAATTGACCGTGAAATGCATGGAATTAACCATAAAATGAAGGGAATTTACCGTGAAATGCATGGAATTTACCGTGAAGTGAAGGGAATTGACCGTGAAATGAATTGAATTGACCATGAAGTGTAGGGGAATCACCGGAATTGACCATGAAATGCATGGAATTGACCATGAAATGCATGGAATTGACCGTGAAATATAAAAATAAAAAATAAAAAAAATTCAGTCAAAATCTTCCTTCTGGTGTATGGAAGTCGAGTGCCGAATTAGGGGCATCACGGAAGCTGTCCATCCCCGGGTTTGGGGCGTGACATTGCACGATCAATTTAATGCATTTCACGGTCAATTCCCTTCACTTCACGGTCAATTTCATGCATTTCACGGTCATTTTCGGCAATTCTCCTTCACTTCACGGTCAATTCCATGCATTTCACGGTCAATTCTCTTCACTTCACGGTCAATTTCATGCATTTCACAGTCAATTTCCTTCACTTCACAGCCAATTCCATGTATTTTACGATCATTTTCGGCGATTCCCCTTCACTTCATGGTCAATTACATGCATTTCACGGTCATTTTTAGTGATTCCCCTTCACTTCACGGTCAATTTCCTGCATTTCGTGATCAATTTCCTTCACTTCACGGTCAATTCCATGCATTTCACGTGAAATGAAGGGAATTGGCCGTAAAGGGAAGGGAATTGATCGTGAAATGAATTGAATTGACCATGAAGTGAAGGGGAATGTTAGAATTGACCGTGAAATGAATTGAATTGACCATGAAGTGAAGAAGAATCTCTGGAATTGACCGTAAAATAAAGGGAATGGACCGTGAAATGCACGAAATTAACCGTGAAGTGAAAGGAATTGACTGTGAAATGAATTGAATTGACAATGAAATGAAGGGGAATCACCGAAATTGACCGTGAAATGCATGAAATTGACCATAAAATGAAGGGAATTGACCGTGAAATGCATGAAATTTACCATGAAGTGAAGGGAATTGACCGTGAAATGAATTGAATTGACCATGAAGTGAAGGGAATTGACCGTGAAATGAATTGAATTGACCATGAAGTGAAGGGCAATCACCGGAATTGGCCATAAAATGCATGGAATTGACGATGAAATGCATGGAATTGACCGTGAAATACAAAAAAAAAAAAAAAATTAGTCAAAATCTTCCTTGTGGTGCGCCGAACTCGGGACTTTGTATATGGAAGTCGAGTGCCGGATTAGGGGCATTACGGAAGCTGTCCGTCCCCGGATTTGGGGCGTGACATTGCACGGTCAATTTAATGCATTTCACGGTCAATTCCCTTCACTTCACGGTCAATTTCATGCATTTCATGGTCATTTTCGGCAATTCTCCTTCATTTCACAGTCAATTCCATGCATTTCACGATCAATTCTCTTTACTTCACGGTCAATTTCATGCATTTCGCAGTCATTCTCTTCACTTCACAGCCAATTCCATGCATTTTACGATCATTTTCGGCGATTCCCCTTCACTTCATGGTCAATTACATGCATTTCACGGTCATTTTTGGTGATTCCCCTTCACTTCACGGTCAATTTCTTTCACTTCACGGTCAATTTCCTTCACTTCATGGTCAATTCCATGCATTTCACGTGAAATGAAGGGAATTGGCCGTAAAGTGAAGGGAATTGATCGTGAAATGAATTGAATTGACAATGAAGTGAAGGGGAATGTTAGAATTGACCGTGAAATGAATTGAATTGACCATGAAGTGAAGGGGAATCACCGGAATTGACCGTGAAATAAAAGGAATTGACCGTGAAATGCATGGAATTAACCATGAAGTGAAAGGAATTGACTGTGAAATGAATTGAATTGACAATGAAATGAAGGGGAATCACCGGAATTAACCGTGAAATGCATGGAATTGACCATAAAATGAAGGGAATTGACCGTGAAATGCATGCAATTTACCGTGAAGTGAAGGGAATTGACCGTGAAATGAATTGAATTGACCATGAAGTGAAGGGGAATCACCGGAATTGACCATGAAATGCATGGAATTGACCATGAAATGAAGGGAATTGACCATGAAATGCACGGAATTGACAGTGAAGGGAATTGACCGTGAAATGAATTGAATTGACCGTAAAGTGAAGAGGAATCGCCAGAATTGACCGTGAAATGCATGGAATGGACCTTAAAATGAAGGGAATTAACCGTAAAATGCACAGAATTGACCATGAAGTGAAGGGAATTGATCATAAAATGAGTTCAATTGATCGTAAAGTGAAGGGAATTGACTGTGAAATGCATCATATGAATTGGATATAGTACATATATTCGATTAACAAATTTCACTTAATTTTCCATGTTGCAAAACCTACTAAATTCCAGTGTTTAAATTTTACTATGTACGTCAAATGAGCCCTTGTATTATTTTCAAGTTGGATTTGCAAAGTTACAATTTGAGGGCCACTTCTTGTCATTCCCTTTTTGTTAAAATGATTGTTCTCAATTGAATTCACTTGTAAATCCAAAAATAATTGAATCATTTGCCGGAGAACTTGTTGATAAACCCATAGTCATGATCATCATAACAAGATGAATTACCGATAGCTAATCAAAATGCTTATCTGTTCTTAAATTCTAAATGTTTTTTTTTTTTTTTTGCGAAAAATAGAATCAGTGAACACTAGTTGTTTAATTCAACATTTTATCCAACAATCTTGAAATCGACATTTGTGTTGAATTACATAGACTATGGCTACAGTAACAGTAAATGCTTCTACTGAGTTAGCCAAAATCGAACCGTTCGCTGGACAATCCTTTAAACGGTGGAAACAGAAATTGATGTTCGCTCTTACCACCCTGAAAGTTTCATACATTTTATCTGAATCATTTACTATAGATCCAGCAAATCAAAATGAAGTAACAGATGAAAATAATTGCAAAAATTATATTCTAAACTCTTTATCCAACGAATTATATGATGTGTATGCTTCTTACGCCTCTGCTAAAGATATATGAATTGCTTTAGAAAAAAATGCATATTAGAAGATGCAGGCGCTAAGAAACATGCAATTGCTAATTTCCTTCACTATGAAATGACAGACGATAAATCTGTCACAAATCAGATTCACGACTTTCAAAGTCTAATTCATGAACTATCGACAGAAGGAATTAAGTTGGATGAGGTGTTTCTGTCAGGAGCGTTAATAGAAAAGTTACCGCCCTCCTGAAAAGAATATAAAAATAGAATGAAACATAAGAAGAACGGTGTTTCTTTGGAAACCACTATCGTACACATACGAATAGAGGAGGCCAATAGAATCAGGGACCAAAAAGGAAATAAAAATGAGATAGATTCAAAAGCGAATCTTGTGGAATCAAGTCGGACAAATAATAAGAAAAAGGGCAACTGTCATAACTGTGGCAAACCTGGACATTATGAAAATGAATGCAGGCTCAAAAAGAAGAATGCAAACAATCAATTCAAGAAAAAGGGAAACTGCTACAACTGTGGAAAGCCTGGGCATCATGTTAAAACCTGCAGGCTTAAGAAAAATAAAGATAAGCCGCAAGCTAATCTTACAGAAACAGGCAATGAGTCTGACATAGTAGTGGCTGTGGTATCAGAAGTCTTCCTTATAAACAACTTGGAGTGGGTGCTAGATACTGGTGCAACTAGACACGTGTGCAAGGATCGTAGCATGTTTACCTCCTACCAAGTATCAGGAGATGATGAACAGGTGTTCATGGGAAATGCTAGAACGTCTCCAGTTGTAGGGAAAGGGAAAGTACTTCTGAAACTCACTTCTGGAAAGACTCTAATGTTAAATGATGTCCTCCATGTGCCTGACATTAGAAGAAACTTGGTCTCTGGTTCGCTCCTCAATAAGGCTGGTGTCAAATTAGTATTTGATTCAGATAAGCTTGTAATGACTAAAAATGGAACCTTTGTTGGTAAGGGGTACTGTAGCGATGGTTTATTCATTGTAAATGTATCCAATAATAATAAGAAAACATCTAGTTCTGTTTATATCGTTGAACCTTTTTATCTATGGCATAATAGATTAGGTCATGTGAATGTGACATCTTTAAAGAAAATGAAAAGATTAGGTTTATTACCTAATATATCTAATGAAGAGTTTGAAAAATGTGAAACATGTGTAGAATCAAAATTTATTAGAAAACCCTTTAAACAAATAGAAAGATCATCTGTTCTATTAGAGTTGATACATAGTGATTTAGGTGATTTTAGAAATCACATGTCTAGAGGAGGAAAAAGATATTATATAACTTTTGTAGATGACTACTCTAGGTTCACTAGAGTATATCTATTAAGGAACAAAGATGAAGCTTTAGATGCTTTTTCTAAATACAAAATTGAAGTTGAAAATCAATTAAATATAAAAATTAAAAGACTTAGAACAGATAGAGGAGGTGAATATGAATCTTCTCAATTTAGAGAATTATGTGAAAAGAATGGAATAATTCACGAAACTACAGCTCCTTATACACCAGAACAAAATGGAATAGCAGAACGTAAGAACAGAACTCTAAAAGAAATGATGAATGCCATGTTAAATAGTTCAAGCTTACCCTCAAATATGTGGGGAGAAGCAATTCTGTCTGCTTGTTATATCCTAAACAGGATTCCATCTAAATCTTCTGAACAAACACCATATGAACTTTGGAAGAATCATATTCCTAGTTATAAATATATTAAATTGTGGGGGTGTCTTGCTAAAGTAGGATTACTTGAAACTAAGAAAAGAAAATTAGGTCCTAAAACGACTGATTGTGTATTTATAGGGTATGCACAAAACAGTGCGGCATATAGGTTTCTAGTTTTAAAAACTAAGGATAATATTCTAGATCCCAATACAATTATAGAAGCTAGGGATGCAGAGTTCTTTGAGAACGTATTCCCTATGAAATCTAAATCTATAGGAATAGAAAAAGTTAATGAATCAGATATTGCGTCTACTAGTAAAAATGATTACGAGAAAGTAGTAGAAGAGATACAACCAAGAAAAAGTATTAGAGTTAGAAAAGAAACTAACCTAGGAGATGGTTTTTTCACATTCTTAGTAGAAGATGATCCTACAACTTATATAGAAGCTATTAACTCTCCAGATGCAACCTTTTGGAAGAAAGCAATAAATGATGAGTTAGAATCTATTATATCAAATAATACTTGGGAACTTGTAGACCTACCACCTGGTAACAAACCAATAGGCTGCAAATGGGTGTTTAAAAAGAAACTAAAACCAAATGGAACTATCGATAAGTTTAAGGCTAGGTTGGTAGCGAAAGGCTTTAAACAAAAGGAAGGAATAGATTATTTTGATACATATTCCCCTGTAACTAGGATTACAACTATTAGAGTCTTAATAGCGATAGCCTCCATATATAAACTAGTGGTACACCAGATGGATGTTAAGACTGCTTTCCTAAATGGAGACTTAGAAGAAGAAATATATATGGAGCAACCTGAGGGTTATAAGATATTAGGTAAAGAAAATAAAGTATGTAGACTAATTAAATCACTATATGGTTTAAAACAGGCTCCTAAACAATGGCATGAAAAATTTGATGGTGTTTTAAAATCAAATGGTTATCATATAAATGATGTAGATAGATGTGTATATAGTAAAATTTCTGGAAATGATTATATTATCATATGTCTTTATGTTGATGACATGCTTATTTTTGGAACTAATATTAAATTAGTTAATGCAACTAAGAAATTCTTGTCATCTAAGTTTGACATGAAAGACTTAGGAGAGGCAAGTATAATATTGGGTATTGAAGTAACCAGGAAAAATGGTGTTATTATATTATCACAATCTCATTACATTGAGAAGATATTGAGAAAGTTTAACCATTTTGACTGTTTACCTGTCAGTACTCCTTATGATTATAGTGTGACTCTCATGAAGAATACAGAAAATAGTGTGTCTCAATTAGAATATTCCAGAATAATTGGTAGTCTCATGTATCTAACAAACTGCACTAGACCTGACATAGCTTTTACAGTCGGAAGGCTAAGTAGATATACACATAACCCTGGAAAAGAACATTGGAATGCATTGTGTAGAATTTTACGATACCTAAAAGGTAATATGACATATGGTTTACATTATAATGGTTATCCTACTGTATTAGAAGGATATAGTGATGCTAACTGGATCAGTGATTCAGATGAGACAAAATCCACTAGTGGATATGTCTTCACTTTGGGTGGAGGAGCAGTCTCTTGGAAGTCCACCAAGCAGACATGTATTGCTCGGTCGACTATGGAATCCGAGTTTATTGCCTTAGAAAAGGCTGGATCAGAAGCTGAATGGCTTAGAAATCTCTTAGCTGATATACCATTGTGGCCAAAGCCTGTATCGGCCGTATCTATTCATTGTGACTGTCAAGCAGCTATAGCGAAAGCAAAAAGTAAAATATATAATGGAAAAAGCAGGCATATTAGACTCAGACACAACATAGTGAAACATATGTTGCGTGATGGAGTCATATCTATTGACTTTGTGAGGTCAGAAAAGAATCTAGCAGATCCTCTGACTAAAGGACTATCCAAAAAGTTAGTCAATGATACATCGAAGGGAATGGGGCTGAGCCTAATATATGAGCTGCCAGTGTCGGTAACCCAACCTATACAAGTGGAGATCCCATGAGATAGGTTCAATGGGTAAACAACAAGACACGAGGTAGACGATTGTACTGAGTTATATGAGCCCCTTCTATGGTGTACAGTGTGAGCAGCAACGCAGAAGGATGGGTTTTTAGAACTCTTAATGGATCCATAGCCATATATTTGGTGGTGTATACAGTTGCTGCATACACTTGATGGAATTCACTTATATGGGTGTGGAGGTGGAGGCCGCTTCCTATGAGAATCTAGGCGAATTCTCTAGAGCACTCATGAAATCCAGGTAATGGTGTATGGCCGAAACGCACCGAACCACAGAATCACTTGCAGAGGAAGAGTTGTGTGAGTGGCATGTACTTGCGATCTACATTAAAAGGATTCAGGTTCAAGACTATGGTGTCACCTGATTCCTGTAGACCTGTCTTGCTTACTCTAATGTCGGTTCAAGTCTATGGTGACACCGGCACCATTGCACAAATATTTCGCTTTAATCCGAAAGCATTTTATTTTAAAACATGTGGGGGATTGTTGTATTTGTTTTAAAATAATATTAAAAATTTGAATTTTCAAATTTCGGTGTTTTCCCTCCACATTTAAATTTTGGTGTTTTTGAGGTGTTGGTTTTGTCCCACATCGGATTTGACAAGAGAAATTCTCTTGTTTATATGATAGACTTTTTGCCTAGGGCTTGAGCCCCTTTCAAGGGGCATGTGAATTTGGTCCCGTGGGGGGGCTATGTCAATAGCTCTAATGTATGCCATTAACCACACACGCAAGAGCGTGCGCCGAGCCGAGCCGAGTCCGAGTCCGTGTCCGCGACGGGACGGGACGGGACGGGCTGGGCTAGGCTGGGCGCGGGTGCGGGTGCGGGTGCAGTGTAAGTGTACTCGCGTGGGTGTGTGTGTATGGGTACTCGCAGGACTGTATGTGCGAGAGTGTACTCGCACTTGCGCCTTTTCGTTTTTAAACCAGAGAGATGCTTCCCTTCCGGTTGGTCGCCCCTGTTGGGTTTAAACCCAACGGACCTAACCTTTTGTAAAGGGTGCTTATGCACCATTTCGGAGTCTATATAAAGACTTCCGATTCCAGTTTCAATATACGAAAAATTCCCTGCCTTATAAAACTCTCTCTGATACGGTTTTGTTACTGAGTTCATTGCTGAGTCAACTCAGCACTTTCGGATTAAACTGCAAGTGGTTCGAGCCCGTGTACAGTGAGTGCACCGCTGGGACCGGGTCATAGTCGTTGTATCCTGGAGGTCGATTGCTCTGGAAACCTGTTGCACTTGGGACGCTGTCCAAGGGGAGCAAATTCGATTTCAAGCCGAGTGACTCAGTCACGCCTCGACTCAATTCAATAAGTTTTTCTTTCTCTAAATTTATTTTCCTTTTTTGGTTCTCGATTTTTATAGTCTATTTAATTCAACATTTTATCCAACAGACCTAACGTGCCGAGGTGAGGTGGTTTTGGCCAACTTGACCGGGGGATAGTATGTCAACCTATCTTGGACGACTTGACCTGGATACTCGGATAAGTTTTGAGCATCCCCTTATCATTGAGCAGATGGCGGACCTATTTGAGTCAATCAATTGGATCAGCTCGACTTCGACACAAATAACCGAGGACTCAGTTCGGGTCGGCTCCAACAATCCGTGATGGCCGAGCTAGGGGGATGACAACTTATCAAAGGCATGTTGTATGATGTTTGGAAAGGTCGATTGTGTATGCCAAACAAAGCAACAACCTTCCAAAAGGTCTTTGTGATGTCCAATTTTTGTAGCATTTAATTTCTTCGTGAACCCCGATAGCCTCCTCGGATTACTCATATATGGGTTTACCTCGAACCCTAGCCTAGAGTGAAATAAGAAGTTCAAACCATGCCGACCCATGATCAGGGTCGTGTCGACCTACCTCCATAGTTGTGCAAATGATCTTCCTCAGGTATGCACAACTTCAGGATAACTGTTGACATTCATCATCTGGGCGTAATCGTCCACGGTGCGATTTTATGATAACTAACAACATTCACATCTCGCGAAGATCTCACCTAACGGCTAAGATCGTGCTTAAGATTACGGACTACCATATCCTACATATACTATAAATAAAGGACTCACTCACACTGAAATGGTACACGAAATTTCTCACCCTAAACCCTTCAACACGATTGTAAAAGTCTATCTAGGCTTCTTTTGTTCTTCTCTTGTACAAAATTTCTCGCCTTAAACCCTTCAACACGACAACTCTTCGAAAGGTACTCAGATTTATAACTTGGCTTTGGCATCGAAGGGTCCCTTGCTCTATCCACATCTGTTTTGCTCTTCTCTTGTTTAGGTGCTCGGAAGTTTGAAAAGGGCAGTTTGGATTCTTGCATCAACAAGAATCATCCAAGTCAATTTGATCTAGGATACATGGCCCATTGAAATCGCCATATGGACAGTTTTGATTGAAGTAAGAATTGCCATGTGTAAAATGAATATCACCAAGCATATGTTCATGTAATTTAGCGGTGGTGATGGATCCAGGTCGGATCAGAGCCCGAGCCTTTACTAAACGGTGAAACCCGACCCGCAGCCTGTAACCCTGTGGCCCGCTTCGACCTTATTTAAAATTCACCAGACCCGAGCCTGACTCAACACAATCCATTCAAGTGGGTCAGGTCGGTGTGGACGTGATTCAACTCGTTCCTGAACCACTACCCGTTTAACTGACCCCAACCCGCTCAAAAGCGATTCGAGCCAGTTGACCCGCTGGTTGACCCGACATATGCCCACGTAGGCATTTTCTAATTTATGCCATTGTAATTTTTTGTTACCCAAATGCGACTTGCGAGTAGAACTCATGCTTCCGGAATTTTCCATTATCCAAAGGCGAGTAGAGATAAGGAAACTTTCGAGGGGCAGATGCAGTCGTACCCATCATGGAGATAAATGCACGGTTAGGATTGATTTACAAGAGTCTCTACAGGCGCCAGCCATGTGAAAGCGACGGTCCAGCCTAACCATGGGCCACCAATAATACCAAGGACCCCATTGGAACTTGCACGAATGGGGAGGGACCATGGGTCCTACCTATTAATTACAAGGCGAATCTTCTCTTGCCTCGCGCCTCCTTACTTGCCCCAATCCGCCAATCGGAAAAGGCTTAGTTGGACCGGAAATCATCCAGCTAGATGGTTCCACGACCGTGGGGCGACATTGATGTATATGTTTTATATCCGCTGTCCATCAATCTCCTCAACTCATTTTATGACATGGTATATAAAATTAAGGAGATCCAATTTTAAGGTGGAGCACAGCAGCATTGCTGATTGGACATCCACCGTTAAAAGTCCCTTGGGACCCACAAGTTTTGGATCAAGCTGATATTTATATTTACCCTCTATTCAAGTCCTTATTACTTTATTTACAGGTTACATAGAAAATAAATATAACGATGGGCTATAGAGAGTTTTTAATGATGGGAGTTCAATCACTAGGTTTCCTATGCCATGGTCCACCTGAGATTTGAATCTAATTAATTTTACATTTTCATTAAAAAAATAAAATAATAAAAAACAGAAGAAGTTAAAATATGGCGGACGGGGTGATATCAAGCATATACAAAACCGTGGATCGCCCAGTCCCGTAACTGAGGCCGCGTCCGCCGCAATCACTGTGCTGTATATGATCTCTCTAACGGGAGATGGAGCATCGTAACGTGGTAAAGCCATCTCTCTACAGTTAGCATAATAGGGTTATGTATCAATCATGACCGTCCACACGTGGTAAAGCCATCTCTCTACAGTTAGCATAATAGGGTTATGTATCAATCATGACCGTCCACACGTGGTAAAGCCATCTCTCTACAGTTAGCATAATAGGGTTATGTATCAATCATGACCGTCCACATGGTTTTCCACACCATTGCTTGCTGATTTTCCAAAATCCACATCCAGTAGTGATCCTAGTCATCTGAGCGCCGTGACCCCAACACTAGCTGGCTAACTGGTGTCAAAGCTCCTTGGGCTCCACCATGATTTATGTGTTTTATCTATACTGTTTATCATTCTTTTCAGCTCATTTTTTCATGAGCTGGATGGAGGGAAAACAGAATTATCATCTTGATCCACAGCTCAAGTATATCACACCACAAAAAACCAATATTGATTAAAGATCCACCATTGAAAATTTCTAAGGCCCGCTTTAATGTTTATTTGGCATACTAACGATTGATAAGGTCACACCGACCTGAATGAAGGAAAATACATGCCTTTTTCCGAAACTTATTAATCCTTAAAAGGTTTTTAATCTCACCGTTTGTGTGGTGTGGTTTATCCAAGATTTGGATCTGCCTCGTTTTGTGCACAAAATACACGCATCATCGCAGGTCATCGGAGCTTTGACACCAGCTGGCTGGCTGGCTGGTGTTGGGTCACTAGCTAAACCGCGTCCTTGATGGTAATAACTACATAAACGGATACGATTGATGCATCACCCTCCACGTGTACCGTGGAAATATGGCCAAATCATATTAAGGGGAAACGGATTGGCTACTCCCCCTGTCGGTGTTCTGTGGGCCCCACCATGATGTATGTCTTTCAACCATTCGGTCCATCTATTTTTCTAGTTCATTTTAGTATCTGAAACTGAAAATTAGATACATCCTAATCTCAAGTGGATCACATTACAGGAAACAATTTTGAATGAGCGTCAACCATTAAGAACTTTTTGGGGGCTATAAAAGTTTTGGATCAATCTGTTCTTTGTTTTTTCCCTCCATCTAGGTCTGAATGACCTAATCAACAGATTGGATGTCAAATAAACAGTACAGTGGGCCTTAGGAGGATTTTAATGGTAGATATCCAATCACTATTGTTTTCCTGTGGTGTGGTCCACTGAGATTTATATTCCTCTCAATTTTTAGTATGAAGCCATAAAATGATCTGAAAAAATGGATGAACAGAATGGATGAAACACATACATTATGGTGGGGCCCACAGAGCACCGACCATCAGCTTCGGCTCTACCGTATAATCACTCCCTCACCCGTCTGATCGCTGAAACAACTTCCACTAGCTGACATACAAGCCTATGCGCATGGGCTGACACGGACATTGAAGTTTCCGTAAAAATGCACTCTAGCGACTGTACTTTTTTCTTTGGGCATTCGCATCTCATACATGACAACGTGGCAGATCCAACCCACTCATAGCTTTTCGCTATAGATGAATTGTCTGATATTTTAATAACAGGGATCAACAGTTGAAAAAAAATTGTAAAATGATCAACGGTGCAAATTCGACATTTAAGTGTGGCCCAAATAGTGATCATATCAACTTAATCTTTGATGTAGGTAATTTTCACCACGTGTTCGTCTAACTAGAAGATTGGATCTTTCACAAGTGTACAAATTCGGCACGTGTTAGAATGTGGTAGTCGATCGAGTGCGCCAGCATTCGTCAGTTGCAGTTCTCCAGCTGTAGCTGAGTAAGCGCGGGTGGTAACTTCTGCGGATAGCGGATCCGTCTCATTGTTCCATGAGTGGCATACGTGGATTAGATCGAAACCGTTCATTCAATAGGTAAAATATTAAATTAATTATAATTCAAAAATCAGTGTTCGGACAAGCGGTACCTATCCTTCAGTAGCATATGAATGAACGCTAACGGGGCGTTTGGATCATACGTTGCTTAAGATAAGCTACTTATTCGACAAGTAGATTATCTTAATTAATAAAGTATGCTCGGCAACTCATTTCTCCAACAACCAAAGAAAAGTAATGAAGTTTTTTTTTAAAAAAAATAAGTAGTTATATACGTTCAAGTAAAAAAGTTACTAATAACTTATCATAAACTAAATTAACTTATCCAAAATAAATCACTTATATATTATCATAAGTAGAAAAAGTAACTTATCTAGTGGTATCTAAACGGACCCTAAATGTTAGAAATATAAAATCAGTCCTCACTCACTAAAAGCCCATTTATTAGATGGTTAGATGGTCCAATCACACAAATGTTTTGTAATTGATCATGAAAGTACGCCCAGGATGCCTGGTTGGGATTATCAAGCACATGCCACGTATACTGTACGAATGCAATAGCCCGTCGCAATATGAGACTGAAGAGGCACTCTGCAGCACACGTGTGTGACATCACAGACATTCTTCTAATACGGCCCACCATGTACACGAGCACAAATTTAGGCTGGCTCCATGTTAAGATCCATCACATCATAGCCTAAGCTTTATCTCAATTAACCAGATGCCCTTCTTTAACCTAGGAATGTTATATTATTTGGATTTTCGGTGGTGTTTTAATTGACCTTATACCATCATGAAGAGTAGTAAATGCGCCATTATCATGATTTCACAATGCTTGTTTAGGCTGCATTTTAGTATGTAAAATGGTTATAAGACATGGTATAGATACATTCCTAACATAATTGGAACAAAAGAATGCCAAATGAAAGTATAATTAGTCCATTGGATTCAAGCTTAGTCTTGCGTAGGAGATGATGTAATTGATCTCTTACCCGGGTGGTAGACTCCTTGGAGTTTCAACACCCGGTCGAGGGTTTGAGTACCCATGGTGGTGAAATCCCACGGAGTGTGTGCGTGAGTGTGTGGGGGTGTGTGTGTGTGTGTTCAAAAAAAAAAATAAAAAAAAATGATGTAATTGAACTCTAGGTGTGTGGATTTGCTTGTAACAATTGAATTATATCTGGTTTGATTCAAAGAAATTCAATCTAAGTAGAAAGAAATTGTCTCGTGAAATATGGAACAATTATAACTTTTGATCTGACTAGCAATATTTAAGACGCACAATCTATTATTCTTTACTGTAACAACTCATTTGGATTCAACCCACACACATAATGAGTTGCATTTGTCCATTTTGGAAAAAACACATGTTTTCAATTCAGCTTTATATGAATTTTATTATTTTGAATAAATTTTATTAATATTAGAATTTTGCTATTTTAAATAATTTTGAATTAGAAATTTTTATTATCATTAGTGGTGTAGTTGAGAACTTATGGACATTACACATTATTCAATAGAAATATTTGAGTTTTTTCTTATTTGTTCTTGTATATTAAATTATCTCATGGGTTTAAAGTTTTAATCACTTCAAGAAGATTGTAATCTTTCTTTTCACTTTTTACCATTCAACCTACATTCATATAAAAAAATTTATAACAGCTACAATTTTACATGATAGTTCCGCCAGTCTCCTATCAAAATACCAAGCTACAATTTTACATGATAGTTTGGTAAGTCTCTTATCAAAATACCAAGCCACAATTTTACATGATACTTTGGTAAGTCTCTTATCAAAATATCATTAGTATAATTTTATTATTATTTTTGTTATGGGAAATTCGAGCTCATGATACAACGCTGGTCCGACAACGCTGGTCCGATCTCCAGTCAGAGCTGAGGCGTGACCTTTCGACCTGTTTCGAAACACGACCCGTCCGAGCAGCCGACACGGCTAAGATGCAGCTCGAGACAGTCCTCATGTTCCGAACGGATGACCTGCCCTCCGCTCGACATGACCAACCAGGCCAAGTACGATGGGACCGGCCTAACAAGACGGATCAGGCAGTACTAGATACTGGACTTCACTCCGTGGTCGGATGGTCCGATCCAAATAGTTCTTTACTCCGTGGTCGGATGAGTCGAGCCGAGCCGAGTCGGTATTCAGAGGCGCATACCCCGTTCGATAAACATTGAAACTGTCACGAACAAACGTGACCGGTAACTTCGCTCGCAGATGCGCATGATCCACCAGATACGCTGCGCAATCAATATATTGAGGAAAATATCCCCATGATCCTAAAATTTCTCTGATCGTGCCGACATTATCGGACCCAAACCGCCTCACAGGCAAGTATAAATAGCACACAGCGCCATATCTACAGGTATGCGAAATTGAGCTCTCTTCTACTCTCGACATAGACCCTGATTCCCTTGTCTTGACTTATGCATCGAAGGGTCCCCCGGTTTAGCCAGGGTAACCTTTGCCTTTTCTCTTGGTGCAGGCTTTAGGGACGATACGCAGAGGGTGACGTGGAGGGAGGGCCGACCAGATTTTGTCATCAACATTTTTTGGCGCCGTCTGTGAAAACCTGTAACTAGAAGTCAGATTCTCATTCACCTGAGCAATGACGAGGAAGAAAAAAGTTGTAGTTGTGGAACCCCAACCAAGCGAGCAGGCTCGGTCTTCATCAACACTTAATGTCGAGTCCACACCAGGACCTTTTCAACGTTCTCGTAACCGGTCGGGTAAATACCGCGCCATGCAGAATGAGATCCAGGCCGTGAGCGATGAGATTAACAAGATGAAGCAGCAGAGGGAACCAGAGTCACGTCCGACTCAGGAACAGCTTGTTCTCGAATCGGTGGGACTGTTCGTAGAGACTCTCTCTGCGCCAAGAAGTGTAAGACCTGAAGCCCCCCAGCATTCAGGGGTGCCGCGTTTAGGACAGAACCCTCCAACGGTGCATGGTGAGGGATCCGCGCGTAATGCCACTACCCGAGTTTCTATAACCGTTCATTTTGCTACATCCGCTCTACCGCCCACGGACCTCCGTCATCAGTTAGAACGGAGGAGAGAAGGGAGAACGCCGGAGGGCGAGGGTACCTCAGAAGTCGTCGCGAAAAATAGGGACCCATGGGAGGCACGATTTGCAGAGTTGAAGGACAAGTTCCTGACATTGGAGAAGAAGCAACAACAATTGACAGTTACATCCACGATCCAGGCGATGATGGAAGAGACCGAGCCTCCCTTCACCTCAGCCATCATGGCTGAAGTGATGCCGCACCACTACTTAGGATCCGGGGATCCATCCGAACACCTGGAGGCCTATTGATCGTGGATGCAGATCCAGACTGCAATGGATGCAATGATGTGTAGGGAGTTTTCCATCACCCTCACAGGATCCGCTCGAATTTGGTATCGCCAGCTCAAGCCAAACTCCGTGGGCTCCTTCGCAGAATTAAACCGGCTATTCCTTACATAATTTATAAGTGGTAAGAGAAGTCGGAAACCTAACACCTACCTGCTTACCATCAAACAAGCTCCGAAGGAGTCGTTAAAAGACTACATCGTCCATTTCAATGAAGAGGCGTTGCATGTCGAAGACTACGATGATACGATGGCTCTTGCTGCCATCCTGAGCTGGCTGAAGGAAGGAAAGTTCGCCTTCTCTATCGGCAAAAATCTCCTGAAAACGCTAGCGGACTTCATGACGAAGGCTCAAAAGTACACCAACACCGAGGAGTTCACTAACGCCCGTAAAGTAATACAAGTCGTTGACTCGGCAAACAAGGGGAAGAGGCCGAGGAACGAAGACTCCCAGCTGAACGGCAAAGGGACCGATGACCGCGCTCCCCGCGATCGTCGACCGAGCCGTAGGCCAGAGGAAAATTTCGGTTCCTATACTCCTCTTAACACATCTGCCGAGCAGATTCTGTTAGATATCCGAGGAGACAGATTACTTAATTGGCCAGTCTGCATGAGGGCTGACCCCGAGCAACGGGACAAGCGAAAATTCTGCCACTTCCACTGAGATCATGGCCATAACACAGACGATTGCATGGACCTGAAAGATGAGATCGAGTCCTTCATCCGTAAGGGACATTTGCGTCGTTACACTAAAAGAGAAAAATCCTCTTGGAGAGAGGAGCAGCAGCGGAAAAATCTAAACAACCCTCCAGAGGAACCAGCAGAAATTCGTACCATCTTCGGGGGTTCAGCTGGGGGAGAGGATTTAAACAGGGCTCGAAAATCTCATTCCCGGAGATCCGAGCCAAAACATCACGTTCACCTGACGAAACGTCCCAGCAAGGAACTCCGAGTCACTCCGTGCAGCCTGACCTTCACGGAAGATGATGCACGTGGGATCTAGCATCCACATGATGACGCGCTAGTGGTTACCATGACCATAGCGAATCACAAGGTGTTCCGCATCCTGGTCGACACTGGGAGTTCAGCCAATGTTATGTATTCTGAGGCATTCGAAAAGATGGAAATTCCACGGTCTCGACTCCAACCATTGAAGACTCTCTTGCACCGGAGAGAGAGTAATCTCCGAAGGAGTTATCTCCTTCCCTGTAACAGCGGGAGAAGGGCAACATCAAGTCACACTTCTGGTGGACTTTTTAGTTGTTAATGTTCCATCTGTTCACAATGTAATCTTGGGCCGACCCTCCCTCAATGCAATGAGAGCGGTCGTCTCAACTTACCATCTGATGATGAAGTTCCCAGCCGAATGAGGGATCGGCTATCTCCGAGGCGATCAACGAGAGGCCCGAAGATGTTATGCTATAGCAGTTAGGAAAGGAGCAGCCAAATAGGCTCTCGTCGTGGACACCTTGGACCCCCGAGAATCAGCAGAAAGTTCATCAGTCGAGGATCTGGAAAGAGTCTCCCTCGATGAATCAGACCCGAGCAAGACTGTCCAGCTCAGGTCATCATTAAATTTCGAGCGGAGGAACGAACTATTAGCCTTCTTGAGGCAGCATCGAGATATCTTCGCATGGTCGCATGCGCATATGCTAGGGATCTCTCCTGATGTGTTGGTTCACAGGTTGAACGTGGACCCAAATCATAAGTCGGTCAAGCAAAAGAGAAGGTCGTTTGACGCCGAATGATATGAAGCCATTGCTGAGGAGGTCTCCATCCTGCTCGATGCAGGCTTTATAGAAGAAGTGTACTACCCTGACTGGATAGCGAATGTGGTTCTCGTCAAAAAATTCTATGGAAAGTGGCGGGTCCGTGTAGACTACTCCGATCTGAATAAAGCATGCCCTAAAGATAGCTTCCCGTTGCCTCAGATCGACCAACTGGTAGACAGTACAGCCGAACATGAGCTGCTCTCGTTCCTGGACGCTTATTACGGTTATAACCAGATTGCTATGTATCCCCCAGACAGGCAGAAGACGACCTTTGTCACGGACAGAGGACTCTACTGTTACCGGGTCATGCCATTCGGCCTGAAAAACACTGGGGCAACATACCAGAGGTTGGTGAATCAGATGTTCCCAAACAGATCGGGCGCACCATGGAGGTGTATGTGGACAACATGCTAGTAAAAAGTATCAAAGCCTCCGACCACCTTACTGATATCGAAGAAACGTTTAACGTCCTCCGAGAGTATCAGATGAAGCTTAATCCCGCCAAGTGTGCGTTCGGAGTTGAGTCAGGGAAGTTCCTTGGCTTTCAAGTCAGCCAGCGAGGGATTGAGGCTAACCCGGATAAAATCAAGGCCCTCCTCGAAATAAATTCGCCTCGGACTTTAAAGGAGATACAGTGTCTCATAGGAAGAGTTGCCGCCCTCGGACGCTTTATATCTAGGGATACAGACAAATGTCTTCCCTTCTTCCAGCAGGTGAAGGGCCATAAGAGGGCGGAGTGGACGTCAGAGTGCGAGCAAGCCTTTCAGCAGTTGAAACAGTACTTGGGTTCGCCGCCTCTATTGTCCAAGCTTGAGGAAGGGGAGCCTCTGTTCCTCTACCTCGCAGTCTTGACTTCAGCTGTCAGTTCGGCTCTGATCAGAGAAGTCGGAAGCAAGCAGTACCCCGTGTACTATGTAAGTAAAGCCATGGTACCGGCAGAAACGAGATACCAGTCTTTAGAAAAATTGGTGCTCTGCCTCGTCATAGCAGCCAAAAGACTGCGGCCATATTTCCAAGCCCACTCCATAGTTGTGCTAATGGACTCTCCTCTGAGGCAGGTCCTCCAGAGGCCTGAAGTGTCAGGTCGGATCACTAAGTGGGCCGCGGAGCTCGGAGAGTTCGACATTCAGTTCCGCCCTAGGGTGGCAATCAATGATTAAGCGGTAGCCGATTTCATCGTTGAGTTCACAGCTCCGAGTGAAGAACAGATCAGTAAGAAAGTTGAGATGATGTCACCCATCCCGTTGAGCGACCAAGAGGCAGTGTCGGATCCGGGATGGGTCCTTTATGTTGATGGGTCTTCCAACATTAAAGGGGCAGGAGCCGGGGTTGTCCTGGTCGCCCTTGATTCAACGACAATCCAATACGCACTCAGACTCAAATTCAAAGCTTCAAACAATGAGGCCGAGTATGAAGCGTTGTTAGCTGGGCTCAAGCTGACAGCGAGCCTAGGTATTCAGACCCTGCAAGTTAGCTGCGACTCGCAGCTGGTGGTAAACCATATCTCCTCAGAGTACGAAGCTAAAGAGGTCAGAATGATCGCTTATCTCGAAGAAGCGAGGAAATTAATCTAGAAGTTTTGGAGCTGTACTATCCGGCAGATCCCCAGAGCCGAGAACTCCTGAGCTGATGCCCTAGCAAGACTCGCCTCGGCCTCAGAGGGAAAGATCCCGCGTTTCGTCCCGGTTGAGTTCGTTGAACACCCAAGTATCAACCAGTCAGAGAAAATCAATCCCGTCCAGTCCATTCATAGTTGGATGGACCCAATCTTCAATTATTTATCATTCGACAAAATCCCCTCGGACAAGTTAGAGGCAAGACGACTCGGAGTCAGGGTAGCTCGGTATGTCATATTGGACGGAGTGTTGTACAAGAAGGGGCATTCTCAGCCTTACCTCAGATGCCTCCGACCGGACGAGGCCGATTACGTAATCCGAGAGATTCACCAGGGAATTTGCGGAAACCACTTTGGCAGCCGAGCCCCCTCCGCAAAGATACTTCTCCAAGGGTATTTCTAGCTGACTCTTAAGCAAGACTCCAAGAATTTTATTCGGAAGTGTGACAAGTGTCAGCATTTTACCACCGTGCCGAGGCAACCGGCAGAAGAAATGACCCCCATGAGTGGGCCGTGGCCGTTCGCCTAATGGGGAATCGACATCATCGGTCCCTTACCCACTGGGAAGGGACAAGTCAAGTTCGCTATAGTCGCCGTCGACTACTTCACTAAGTGGGCCGAGGCCGAGCCAGTCGCCAAGATCACCGAGTAGAAAGTGATCGAATTTGTGTGGAAAAATATCGTCTTCCGGTTCGAAATCCCATGTACCATCGTCTCTGACAACTGCCGCCAGTTTGATAACGACAAGTTCCGCGGTATGTGCAGGAAACTTGGCATCGTGAACGCCTATTCATCGCCTCGGCACCAGCAATCAAACGGACAGGTTGAAGCAGTCAACAAAATCATCAAGCATTACCTCAAGACAAAGCTCGAAAAAGCAAAGGGAAGCTAGGCCGAGGAGCTCCCCTCGTCCTATGGACCTACAGGACTACAGCACAAACTTCAATGGGTGAGACTCCGTTTTCGTTGTCCTATGGCTCGGAAGCAATGGTACTAGTAGAAATTGGACTCCCTACGGCGCGGGTTAGGAGCTTCGAAGAAAATCAGAACTCCGATCAGATCGCTGCCAATCTGGATTTGCTCGAAGAACTCAGAGATGTTTTCAAGATCCGAATGGTGGCTCGGCATCAGCAGGTGGCACGTTTCTATAATTCTAAAGTCAAAGTCAGGCGCTTCTGCCCAGGGGACTTGGTCCTCCGACGGGTCTTCCAGAATACGGCTGAGCCAGGAGCAGGAGCACTCGGACCCAATTGGGAAGGACCATATCGTGTGGTCAGATCTGCCAAACCGGGCTCGTACCACTTGGAAGACCTCGAAGGCCGCCAGCTCCCTCATCCCTGGAACGCTGAACACCTGAAGATCTACTACCCGTGAGGAACTAGCCTTCAAGGCTCATAATAAAGTGTATGTCACCGAGCGACTAGCCTTTAAGGCTCTTAATAAAAATTTCAATTCGGCCTCGAATGTTTACTCAACTGTCTTGGCTACTACGACTATGACCTAATGGTCCGACCCCCAAGGGGTCGGAGCATAATTTTACAAAAATCGACAAGGCATTCCTTTTGAGGGAAAAAGCCTAATCATAACCCGACTCTCCAGTGGAGTATTCGGCTCGACATACGACAATGAAAAGCTCTCGCCCGATAAGCGACGAACCGAACACTCCAAAAGATCGGACCTAACTAAGACTTGGGCTGAAAACAGATTAAGTAACAAACAAAGAGCTAGACCCACAAAGAAGTCAGCTTAGTCACAAAACAACATTACAAGTAAAAAATAGACAAGTCCAAAAGAATGTTTCTCATTAAATCCCCTCGGAGGGGTAAAAAGTACATCAACACAAATTAATGTCGACAGTCCAAAGATAAAAATAAAAATGATAGAATGTCTTCATGCTGGAGGAGCTTAGGCATCGGGAGCTTGGTCCGAGCAGACTAATTCAACAGGGGCATCCTCGGGGTCCTCTGGCAGGAGAGAGTAAAGATCGAGGTCTGCGTATAAACTCAATACTACCTCGAGACAAGCATCGAAGCCGCGGTTGTAAAATGTCACAGCTTCAGCATCCCTCTCCTTTGTGGTCTTGAAGTCATCTACCGCGACAGCAACCGCTGTGGCCAGGGAGGCCTCGTCCTTGGACCGCTGAGCCTCCACAGCCTGATTCACGGTTCGGGTCCGCTCTTCAACCGTCTCGGCCTTGGCACGTTTTAGGGCTTCACCGAACCGAGTGGTCTCCATAGCCAAAGAGTCCGTGTGGGCCATTGCGCGGGTCAGCTCGGCGGTCGCTACATCACCACTTGCTTTAAAGTTATCCTCTTTATCCTGCAGATGCAGCTCCCTTGCTTTCAAGTCGATGACGACTCCTTGTAGTCGCCTCGCCCTGGCCCTCTCGCCCGAAAGTTGTTGGCGCAGATTGGTCTGTTCAGACCTCAAGGCTTCTGCCTCGACCTGGAGAGCCTCCAACTCTACCTCCCTCCTCCTGTGCTCTCGCACTCTCTCCCGAATAGAGAGCAGCACCAGGACGGCCTGAACAAGAAGTAAAGATCAGAATCTACAAAATATATACATAACGATATGAAAGAAAGGGAGTCCTCTCTGAAGTATACCATGTAGCACACGGAGGCGAAGTCATTCAGAAAGTCGCTTTCCTACCGCTCAAGGGTCTGAGTGATATCCTCCTCCTTAGCATGCTTAGCGGCCCAAGGAGCCAAGCACGCCATATGATAACCCGGATTGAACTTCCCGTCGCTCGTGCCCACTTGGGGCGAGGCCTTAGCTCCCTCGTTCCCCACCCTGCTGCCGGCCGAGTTTTGACCCTCGTCGAGGGTATCTCTCCTGACCTCGGGGGGAAGTCATATTATCGGCCATTCTCATGGCCTCCTCCCGCTCGGAGAAAGAGGGGACAGCGATGGGGGGCTCGGGAGCTGCAGCAGGAGCCTCCGCGGTGGGGGGAACGGTGACGGCGGGGACACTAGGAGCAACGGAGCTCGGAACGACTGTGGTGCCGGCCACAGTCGTTCGGACGAGCCCTGGAGGAGGACGTACCACCGGGCACAAGACTGTCGAGGGAGTCACGACAGTGCTAGGTTGCGCCGGAGTCGGCTGTACAGAGGAAGAGTCAACTGGTCTTGGCACTGGGGTTGCTGGGGTCAGCGCAGCGGAAGATTCCCCCATGCGAGGGGGAGCCGGCTTCTTCCGAGTGATCTTCACTCGGGGAGCTTCTTTCAGCAACTCCGCAACGGTCAGAGTTGCTTTCCTCTTCCGAGCCCCGGATGCCTCTGTCATGCCTGCGAAAGAAAAGGTTGTCAGCTACTAAATAATCAACAGAAAGTTCATCGGAGAGATCAGGACAGCTTACTGAGTGATATGAGCAAAGGCTGAGATTTGCAGAGCCTGGACCAGTGGAGGTTGGCCGTGGTGATCAGATCAGCCCAGGAACGGAGAATCTCCGATCGTGCTCTAGCTTTCGTTATACGATTTTTCTGGTCCGAGTCGAGGAGTGGCAACCCCTTTTGGAAAGCTGCAAAAGGAAAAAGAAATTTTACTTCGACTGAAACAGGAAAAAACTAAAGCAGCAACCCGGATGTAAAATGAAGTCTGACCTGGTTTTGTAAAATGGGTCGGAACCCGAACCGTTGAGGTTCTAAGCTCCGCTGATGGTGCCTCTCATTCATGTGCCGTCCAGAACCACTTATTTTTTCAGTCCTTGTTAGAGGACGGAAGGTGCATCACCAACCCCAACCCCTTTCTCCCCCGAGTTACAAAATAGTATCATGGATCGTTGCTGTCATGCTTGACCATGTACAGACTCATCAGTTCCTCTGGGGTCAGCTCAGAGTTTCCAACTTGTCTCCAGATGATGTAGGCAGAAATCATCACTCTCCATGCATTCGAAGCGAACTGCCCGTGAGCCAATACGAGGTAGGTCGCAACCTTCCTGATGAATGGGTGTAGTCGGAGCCGGACCCCGCACTGCAGCGCACAAAGGAAGATGGCTACCTCTCCCTTGACAGGAGCGTCAGCAACGTCCAAAGGACCAGGAGCCCTTATCTAAACGGGTCAGGGATTTGAAACTCCGAACGAATCCACTCCATATGAGGTTCTGACATAACAGAACCTCCTGGGACTACCTCTGTGGTGCGTAAATTCACGGGCATTTCGGTAGTGGTAGTGGTCTCGACTCGGCGGGCTCGGGTGGCTGTCTTCTTACTGAGCTGCTTGGTCTTAGAACCCAAAATTTTTTACCTCCGAGGTGGGGGATATAGGGTAGTGGTCTCAAAAGAGTCTTGGAGGACCCACTCCCACTTTCAGTACTCCCCGGCTCGGAGTCATCGGAATATTCACGGACCATCTCGAGGTCGGAAGACATGGGAGAAAGAAGGGTGAAGATCAGCGAGACTCACCGGGTGACTGCCAGAAATCACCTTCCACCGGGAACTTCAAATTCGACCGGAATCGCCTCGTCGAAAATCGCTTCCTCCGGTGTGCTCTTCTAATTCATAATGTAAAGTAGCAAATGAAAATTCGGAGCGCCTTATATATGCAGTGAAGGGATTCTCCATTAAGGGAGCAGCAGCCGAATCGGCACGAGCCGATCTCCGAGGACACATGACAGCGTTGCATTGGAGGGATACCGAACCGATCGCACGGCTCTGACATTGGGCAGCGTACCTCGATACACGAAGCGACGCACAGGCACTTGGAGCCGTCAGGTACACGTCTCCTCTAACCTACGTGGCAGCCTCTCATAAGCTGGAAGAGATTCGGGATCGTAATCGTCGCCACGCGTCAGCTAAGGCGATCGGTACGCTCGTAATCTAAGACTCGTCATCATGGTAATAAGGGCGAGAGATTTTCTACGTAATTACTCTTCGAGCCCGCGAGCAAACTCGAAGAGTAGGGGGCTTCTGTTATGGAAAATCCGAGCTCATGATACAACGCTGATCCGATCGCCAGTCAGAGCTGAGGCGTGACCCTCCGACCTATTTCGAAACACGACCCGTCCGAGCAGCCGACACGGCTGAGATGCAGCTCGGGACAGTCCTCATATTCCGAACGGATGACCTGCCCTCCGCTCGACATGACCAGTCAGGCCAACTACGATGGGACCGGCCTAACAGGACGGATCAGGCAGTACTAGATACTGGACTTCACTCCGTGGTCGGATGTTCCGAGCCGAATAGTCCTTTACTCCGTGATCGGATGAGCCGAGACGAGTCGGTATTCAGAGGCACATACCCCGTTCACTAAACATGGAAATTGCCACGACCAAATGTGGCCGGTAACTTCGCTCGCAGATGCGCACGATCCACCAGATACGATGCACAATCAATAGATTGCGTGCAATATCCACATGATCCTAAAATCCCTCTGATCGTGCCGAGATTATCGGACCCATACCGCCTCACAGGTAAGTATAAATAGCACACAGCGCCATATCTACAGGTACGCGAAATTAAGCTCTCCTCTACTCTCGACATAGACCCTGATTCCCTTGTCCTGACTTAGGCATCGGAGGGTCCCCCAGCTTAGCCAGGGTCACCTTTACCTTTTCTCTTGATGCAAGCTTTAGGGATGATATGCAGAGGATAACATGGAGGGAGGGCCGACCAAATTTTATCATCAACATTTTTAATTTTTAATAATTTAACATTACATTAATGTAAAAGTATCATCATTACAAGTTTATCATACCCATTTAAACACAGGAATTATCATTCAAATCTTTTAATCCCGAACAAAATTCCATCTAGCAAACATTGGCTAACCACCGTCAATCCAAACATGCCATAAGTTTAATAGTGAAAGCACTCCGGTATAACCCTCCTTGTATAAAATGTCAATAGATAGAAGAGAACGAGAGTTCAAAATATTCACAGATATAATATAATAATCAATTAGATGTGTTTATTACCACCAAACACTATTTAATAGTATATTATATGATTCGAACTGATTATAATAAAGTACGATATAATAGCATATTGCATGATTTGATAACCATTGACTTGTTGATCAGATCTATCACATGTCTACAGAGAGCACTGATGGCGATAGAAAGATGATGACCCAGACACATGTTCCACTTTTTCGTGTCACCCATCTATTGAGTGGGCCAACGCTTTTTTTTTCTGAGAGGAACCGACATTTCAAGCTGGCCACTTTTCGAATTGACGGGATCTCGCACAGGTGGCCAACCGTGGCACGTACCATGAACCTCCACTTCTATCTCTCTCAATAGCATTTCCACAAAAGAAAGTGGTTTCAGCTCTCAGGGTAATATTTGATTACAAATCTTCTCATCTTGGAAGAGATACCTCATGTGGGGACCACCATGTGATCTTGCAAGCGTTCAAACCTTTGGTAGGTAAGCGGGCGGGGGTTAGGAACCCGTACTTCCCCCGCCTGTCCTGAGCTCGAGACAGGCTAGGGTTCTTAGGGCCACGTGATGTAATGGTTTCATCCACACCGTCCATCCATTTTTCTATATCATATTAAGTTTCTAGCCAAAAAATATCAAAGATCTAAGACTCAAGTGGACCACAAAATGAGGATTAACTCTTACCGTTGAAAAAATTATGAAGACCACATAAATTTTGGACTATATGATATTTGTTTTTTTTCCAGGTCCATATGACTATATGAACAGTTTAGGTTGTAAATAAACATCGCAGTAGGTCGTAGGAAGGTTTCAACCATGAGTATCATTAACACTGCTTCTTCATGTGATGTGGCCCACTTGAACCTTGGATCTGCCTCGTTTATTAAAATGACATGGCAAAATAGCTGGACTCCGTGGATAAAATACATACATCAGTGACCACTCACAGACCCTCCCTGTCCCTCACTGGAGACGGGGAAGTACCTAACCCGTGCCCTAGGTAAGCTAGGTTCCTAACTTATTTGGTGGACATGTGGTGTCCATGAGTACCAATCCGGCTGGTCTAAAGGAGGAACCAATTTTGGATGGACAAGATCAAATATCTAACAAAACAATCTCGCCGTTTGAATTTGTAATGCTCACCATTTTCCTTTTAGTTTCCTTGTTGGCTACCAATGAGTCTGTTAGGACTGTCCCATCATGGTGCAAGGAAGGACGTGATGAGGTTGATCACTACCTTATTCAAGGAATAACTGCTCCGTAATTCATATGGTACTCTAAGCTTCTCATAGAGCTTTGTTGAATTAGGGGGGATAAAAGCATAAATAATTTCTAATAAATTTAAAATAATTTAATTAATGATAGAAAGATGAAATTACAATTCTTTAAATAATGAACTCAAACTTAGGACAAAGTTTCAAACTTGGACTCCAATTCAAACACTCTAAAAACCTAACTTACTATCAATCGTAAACTTATTATTAATAGACAGCATCTATTCCTACTAGACTTCTTAGTTTTTATGCAAAAATATTAAGTGTCCTATTTGGCCTAACCATGTTATTCTCCTAACTTTTTTAAAGCCCTTTTCATGTTGAGGACAACTCCTTACAACTCAAAGAATCATAAGTTATACTCGAACTAAAACTTACAACTTATAGTAAAAATTAAATTAAAGGAGATTTTTTACCGTTGATCTGATGAAATCTCTCAAATTTGGCATAGACAATCCAATTTAAAGGTTACTTGGCTTAAGTAGCTTTTTCTACCCAAAATCATATATAATATGTCGAAAAACTCATCCCGGTCTGCAAGATATAACTAATTTAAGATCTTAATGGTCCGGATCGTTTTCACCTCTAGTCGGGCCTTCTCTAGTCCATCTTTGCCATGAAAGTGTATGCAGCCCTCTTTACATCGCATCAGTAAGATTTAAGGTATTCTGCTCCATCCACAATGTAACCACATGCACGGTGGATGAGTTGTAATGACAAGTGGTGGTGAATGCACAATGTAATCCAAACATTTTATTCCTTTTTCCATGATTATTATTTTCTTTTTATCTCTACCGTGTTTTTCATTTTAGGTTCTTCAAAAAACTTATCCCAACCTATAGTTGGGAAATAAAAAACTTTAGGCTTATTTGGATTGTCATTTACCATGGTAAAAGATTGTAAAAGACCAATCGCTACAAATTTATGATTTTTGTTTAACCTCATATATTAATATTAATATGTAGTTTGGTAATAAACTGTGGATGTAAAAGGTGAAAAGTATATGAAACGAGCAATCATGACAAATTTTACACTGTATTATTAGAAAATCTCCCAACAAAATTGGAGAACAAGTTTTTTTTTTTTTTTTTCCTGTTGATGCGATATATTAATAACATATAAAGTACAATCATTATGATTATAATATTTATATCCAAACATACAAAGAGTCGGTCAAAATACGAAATAAGATTTGATATTTGTAATCATTACACCTTTATAGGCCTTTACTACGGTAAATAGCAATCCAAACCCACTCTAAAAACTTTAAACTTTATGTGATAAATACAATTATATTAATCATTGTTTGAATTATCTCTTATATTATCAATATCTTTAGCTTGGTGATATCGATAACACAGTATTAAAATTTTCAGACATCAACAATGTATCACTAAATATCGGCAACATATCAATACCGCCAATATTTTCAATTGTGTTAATTTCAAGCGTCTTTTGTATTACCAATGTATTGATATCACCAATATTTTCAACTATATAATGATGCTTATATCAGAAGTATATCAGCTATGTTTCAATAATATCATCAATATAGAAATATCACATAAAGCTTGTTTATTAAAAAAAAAATCTATTTCAATTTTTTTATGAGCACATTGTTGTATGTATTTTTCAATTTATTGTTGTTAATATTGATAATATCTTAATATTATTATTATTGTAACATTCTCGATATTAAGATCACAATCTTTTATTTTCTTTCTAATTGTTAATGATTTTTTGGTAAAATATTATGAGTTGTTGATATTCTGCAATATTAATGTAAGGTTAGATGGATGATTAGATGGTTATATGAGATCGATGAGATGGTTAGACTGTTTCTTACAACGATACATTCTTTTGAACCCTCATTAAATGAAAATTTACGGTGTATACATTTTTTTTCTAACTTTTTAATTTATAAATATGCACATATGTATATTTAAACATTTTCTAAAGTTTTACTAAAAATTCTACCATTTTTTCATGTTTTTTTGCATTTCCGATTATTAGTGATATGGATATGTTTTAGTATCCCTACCAAAAAAACTTGTAGTTATACTGATACTTGGAAGACTAGTATTAATCAAATAAAATTTAATCATTCTCCATAAATGTTACATATTATGCTAACTCTAACATTCAATGAACTCGTAACAACCAAACAGACCCTCAAAGAACCAAACAGGCCCTCAAAGATCGGAGTATACTTATTTATTTAGTAGGTTGGGTTTGCCTACAAGAAGACCCAGACTCAACCCCTTTATTACATGGGTCAAGTTTGCCTTCATTTGGAGTGGGATATAGAAATTGCAATCAATTTTCACATAAATAATATTTAAAATGATCTAATTTATGATGCCTATCAATTTTAATGATAAAATAAAATAAAATGATTAACTGTCCAAATTCAACAGGTATAATCAAATGGTTAAGGTAATATATAGTGTGATTTTTGGTATATTCTTCACTGACAATGAGTCCATTATGTATGCTGGCTGGATGGTCACTAGGCTGGATGGAAAACCATATTTTAGAAAGAATGAATGAAAAAAAAAATAAATAAATAAAAATAAAAATCGGTGCATCAATCTTCTGTTCTGGCCCAAAAGGAAAAACATAAAATGAAATTAAGGAGATCCCCACGTGCTTAATTTAGTACATTTGACTGGGTTAGGTTTGGGTCTTGGTCAGGTCCATTTTACTATGACTCAAATCAATCCCTTTAAAAGCTGGGTCAGGTCAGGTCAGGTTAGGTTGGTTTTGAGAGGACTCAAGACCATTCCTACTCTTTTAAGTTAGTTTTTCATAATTTCAAAAATAGTCGAGAATCATCTTTCCTCACAGAAGTACAGCTATCCTAACCAAAGTGTGGATCCGATTGTTTGTGGAGCATAACTCTTAAATCAAAATGATCAAGCAATCCTAACCATCCAATTAATGGCTATCAAATGGAAGGTGAAATAATGAGTGATCCAAATTCTACGGAAAAGCTAAGATATTTAATATTATCTTCTCAGTGTCATTTTTTGGTTATGCTCTATCCACACTTACCTGGACAGTGTGCAATACCGTGCATCTATACCGTGTGTGTACGGTTGAAGAGCCTCCACCATTTCTTAAATTGAGCAAAACTAACGTAGATTGATTCTGTCCATCATCTTCAAACATGGCCCACCTATCTGCCCCAGTTATTTAAGATAACCCTGTTACCACGTGTTACTGGCTGGTGGATTCTCTTCATCCTCAAATTCCGTATCATCTGCATACCCTTCTATACATGGAATGGCCTGGATTTCACACACGTCTGTTAGATCTTCACACCTATGCTCTGTTCACACGTGTATCATGGAGACCACTCCATTATTTGTATTTATTACACAATATATGTAAGATTCAAGGGCCATTGCCATGAATTATCTTGCCGTTCCTGTCTATATCTCCACCGCACACATAGCATGCGTCCTTGTGATCAGGATCGTAGTTTGTGATTGGATTATCCAACTGCTTCCTGTACCGAATCTACATTTAAGTATCCCCACCATAGAAGCACATGCAACAACACACGTGCCAACGCCTCACGTGTCATATGCAACCCGTTCATTAGGTAGGTCCCATCATTAGCTTTCCTGGCCCCTACTGTTACGGTCATCAAGCAGACCACAATATTAGAAACAAATGGACAGCCTAAAAAGACCAAGATCGGTGGACTGGCCTAATTTTTGGGCCAACACATCCACAATGTAAGACCCACCAGAGACTAGTTGGATCTCATCTGACATCCCATGGTCATGACTGAAATTGTACAACTGATGCAATGTCCACAGGTCTAATCCCTGTGGCCTTCGGCTACCACTCATCCACATGGTGGGCAACTAGCCCTAGACACGTGCATAATGATGGAAGAATGAGAAAACAGGTCCATGGACTACAGTGAGTAAACCTCTTAAAACTGCAGCTTTCGTTTGGATGGCCGATCAAATTGAATTGCAATTTGTCAGTTTAATGAAGTGGAAATAACCAAAATCGTAATTCTTTTACCACAGTTGCTCTCGTCATTTCCTCTTGATTGAACTAAAGGCTCCTACTTCAATTACCTTGGGAATGCAAACACTGCATGGGTTTCTACCTGTCCGCACGACGATTTTGTGGACTACCATCTTCAGAAAATTGCTTGATATTCTGGAACAGACTTGTAGTGGGAAAATCAAAATCAATAGAGCTTGAGAACCATACCCAGATAAACGCATGATCAAAATTCTGGAACAGACTTGTAGTGGGAAAATCAAAATCAATGGAGCTTGAGAACCATACCCAGATAAACGCATGATCGAAATTCTGGAACAGACTTGTAGTGGGAAAATCAAAATCAATAGAGCTTGAGAACCATACCCAGATAAACGCATGATCTGTACATGTAAAAAAGGAAAGAAACAGGTTCCTATCACAACAACCGGAAGTAATAAATCAGAGATACCAGATCCCACTCAAACACTCAAGCGATCAATGACCACAAACCAATCGAGCTCCGAAAATTCGGTAATTGAAACTTTGGCCAGATCCTGGGAATCAAATCCAAAAAGAATCAGAATCAGAAGGAAATTTTGGCAAGGCTCAAAGTAACTGCCTAAGTTGCTGGTTCTCTTTTCGGAGCGACTGCACTTCCTTCATCAGCTCGGCTTGCTTCTCGAGAACCGATGTCATCAAGCTTGACATTTCCGTCTGTAAAATAGGGCAATTCACATGAGAAAACTGATACCAAAAGGAAAAGGAAAATATTCTCACAAGAAAATCTGCTAGAGAAACAAGGGACATTTTAAGGTGATTGAGGTTGATCTTGTGGCATGTGTAAAAGATTAGGGACTTCAGGTGGGGTTGCCCTGGCAGAAATGTCAGCTGTTCCACTCATCAGGTGGGCCACCAGGGTATGTTGGATATAGACTGCTCTTTTTTCTTTTCCACTATCCATCCATATTTCTCATACACATGGCCCACCTGATTTTTTAACATGACGTCCATTCCCTATAGAAATTGAGATATCTACCTCCTGCATATGAAATTGTCTTAATAGTTCAATGTGGAGATTCCTCATGTCTTCGTGGATGGATTTCTGTACGGATGTGAGTGTTTCTTCAAGCGTGCGCTGAACAAGCTGAAGCATAAATGACGAGGTTCCCTGCTGCTGTTCCGTCTGAGCTAAGCTCTTTTGGGTTTGGGGTTGCAACGCAGCTCCCTATTGCATTCATAAGAAAACACATGTGCAAGGTATTAGAAAATGTGCAACTCTCCCACATTTCCGGCCAAGTTGACCCATCTTTCAGTGATTCAAATCATTCTTATGTCTGGCACCACCATTGATGGATGATGGACCAATCATCTCCTCCAGAAAATCCTACCCATCTGATCAGCTCACTTCCTTTAGTTGCATATTGACAGATGAGTATTTTTCTTTTGTCCATCTGCAGGCCAATAGTTGGAGGGACAGAATTGTCCTGAGGAAGATATTTTTGCATCATCACCATCCACGGTACAAAACGGACACACACCAGATGAATGGTTTGGATCACAGACAAGTAAGCCCCCATCCAAACATCTGACCTGATGGCTCAGGGTCAAACACCATATAATTCCTCATACTAAGACGTAACCATGAAGAAATAACCAAAAGCTGGAAAGGGAATCAAATGATCAGGTTTTACATTTGTTGTTGGAAGAAGCCTTGACACTGCGGCCGATGTATCCGACCTCGAGAAGCTATTAACAAGCTCTTCCCGTATTTCCGCACCGGTCTTCTTTAGTTTTGGTGAACCTATCACATGGCTCGCTCCATCACCTGAGGAAGAAACAGTACTCATCCTCTCAGCGTAGCTGGAATATTTTCTAGGAAGGGCCAATTGTATCGACCCTGGAAATTCAAGATTTGCCTGGCCTGCTATCGTTTTGGTCCCAAAGGGTGAAGTAGAACTAAATGGAAACCCAGAAAGAGTCTCGTGGTTGGAGATGTCTTTGCCATGCAGGCTTGTAGAACTTGTGATTGTATGTGTAAGAGAGCTGATACTGGTATGGCTTGTGGATGCAGATGAATCTTGCAAGCCTGTGAATACGGAACTAGAAGCGCCAGATGTTAACAAGCCACTGGTCATAAAGCGTGATTGCTTGGGAACTGCCGGGCGGAGATGAGATAGTTTGTCAGACAATCCGTCCCCACCCCAAGCTTCAGGAGGAGTAATGGGCATAGAACTCGGCAGTGACAAAGTAGATGGAGTATCGTCCTGCATGAAGTTGATCATTATTTATTTAGAGAGAGAGAGAGAGAGAGAGAGAGAGAGAGAGAGAGAGAGAGAGAGAGAGAGAGAGAGAGAGAGAGAGAGAGAGAGAGTCCAACACAGGAATGATACAAGGTGGGGCCTTGGTAACATGAGCCATAGGCTAACTCCATCAGGCCAAGGAATGGGCCATGCCCTAATCTCTCCCTTCTAATGATCCTAACCATCTACGGGTAATGGACAACTACAGCCAATGGTCCATTTAATGAGGACCCAATTGGATGGTAAGGATCTTTAGATGGGGGTGAGTTTTGCCCTTTTGGGGTATCTCCCCTCCATCATATAAAAGATTTAGACCATCAATGGGCTTCTTCCCATCCATCACAGAAGCCCTCCCTATGGATGACTTGGACTACCAATAGGTGGGACCCAGCAGTTGAAAATTGTATGTTTCATCATATCATATGTGACAAATATCAGGGGCCTCTGTAACAAATTGGCAAATCTCATAAGGAATTCAAATGGAACAAAAGACATGAGATTCAAACCTGTTTGGAAGTTGAATTCGATTTCCAATGTGAGATTGGATGAGGATCCATAATCCCTTCTTCAGTGTACGGAAATCTCCTGGCAGACGAAGGAAACAACAACGAGGGCTTCCTATCATGGTCATTTTTTGCATCTTCATGCTCATCCCACCAAGTGCCAAGTGAGGGTGTAATCGGCTGAACTTCCACCAGTGGTGAAAACACTTCCATGTCATCATTGAAGTTGTAATTAGAACGTGGGGCGTGTAACCTTGACAAAGCCCCACCTTTCCACAAAAGGTTACGATGTGGAGTTTCCTCCACCGCCGAGAGGTATGACGTAGTTGATATCGACCCGCTGCTGGTCGTTGTAAGCGAAGATGCATCAGCAACAGAAACTGAACGACCAGAATTACGGGAACCAACCAGCACTGTTGCTGAAGAAAGGCTTGATGATGTCAAAGAAGGGAGTGGATCTGGCATAAGGATTGATTCTTCCCCTGTGCCACCCAGCAGAGCAATCTCAGCAGTACAACTACTTTCATTTACAATGATGGGCTTTGATCTTTGCCAGCATAAACTTGTAATAGCCTGATGAAAACTGGAAACAATAAGAGATTTAAAGGAATGGATTTTATTTTTTTTTTGATAAATTTGTTGGTGGGAATTGGAACAACCCATTAAATAATGGAGGAGACGACTTATGGGCCAAAGCTGGACAGAGAACGCTTTTTTTTCCCCTCATCTTTTCTACAGTTATAATTCAACTGTAAGAAGATCTCCAGTCGATGAAGCCCAAAAAACAGAGACCATGTTACAAAGAAACAATCTTGAATACATGCCTAGCTTGGATGCTAAGTGAGTTTATTAATTGCAAGGCTGGCATGTCATGAGTTGGGCTTTGGTCTCATTTCCAGATCTGTGGGCTCAGCCTGGGCCTGATTTCCAGGCCCACTAGATTAACAAACCCACCAGGGCCTAACTATCGGGACAGACAAATTAACAGGCTGGCCTCAGGCAGAACCTGGTCCAGACCATTGACAGCCCTAACTTTAAGTGATTGAATTAGCATCTTGCCACCAATGAAATGCAGTACCATCAAACTGCCCAGGTGAACTTGCCAACCCCAACGAAGGTGACCAAGATCAGGAGAAATGGGATGCATAATACCAATCCAAGATGTAAATCTGCAATTTACATATTATAGAAAATCAATCGGAAGCATCATTCCTATGGTCATAGAGGCAGATGTAGCTTGCAATGTCAGAGTGTAATGTGAAGCTCAGAGAAAAGGCATGGGTATTGAAGCAAGGATACAGTCTTCGATCTACTATGTTTTCTTTATGCCATCTGTTTTGTTGTGATCCACGATTGAAGTGATGTTGGAGTCTATTTTCTCTTTGGCCTTCAGGTCTTTTACAATACTCAAGACATTTTCTCATCAACAACAAAAAAAGTACCGAGGGGCAAGGGCACAGTGTCAAGTATCACATAGGCATTGATTCCTACACGCATCAACCTCCAAACTGGATATCATAAAGGTTGTCTATAATAGGCTACAAAATTAAAAGAACACAATCTCTTACAAGATCAAAATAGCCAGAATAGAAGCTTCTACAAATTAATTGGTGGAAAATGAGCTTATATGACTAGCTGTATTGTAGGCTTACGATACAACCAGTTGCATTTAACACATTGGAGATGGGACAATGCAATCAATAGTTGCAAAGCGGCAGCGGATTTAGGTGAGATGGGTAGCGTCTGTTTCAAAATTTAAATGGCTAAGACGCAGGTGGGAGCATGAGTTTGAAGTAAGAATGGCACCAAGGTGGAAGGTTCTTGCAGGCAGCTTAGGTTAAACGATCGATCTGGGCAGTCCATCCCTTCCAGCTCACTATTGGCAGGCCAGTTTTCAAAATCACAACATTTGGATGATCCTAACTCTTTGAATTGTTGGTCATTTTTGTCATAACCAGTACACCTTACAAGCCATCAATCAACTGGTTAGCATTGCCTGACCAAATCATTGCCAACCGAGATAGGTCCCTGCTCGATTTTGACCTTTCAATTGTTTATGCTATTGATAAGATCATCAGATCGTCAGATTGGTGAAATCAACAGTTGCCAAAATATCCAGATCGATGATTGATTGTGCAGAGCAAATAGTAGAATCCTATGACCAAGAAACAACTCTAGTTATATTAGATCATACACCTTAAATATTATTTTTTTTTTTGAAAGATAATATACCTTAAATAATGAATGGTAGTTCAACACCATTAACTCTAAAAAGTCCGATTCATTCATTCATTCATCTACATACAACAGAAAATGAAGCATCCGGACTTGATTAAAAGCCAAACAAAAGTTTCGAGTTGGGAAAGACAGAAGCCTAAACATTACAAAATCACCCAAATGACATGTTGGCTTTTCTTTCTCCTGGACATGACAAGAGATGGGCCCATCAATATCAGTGTCAGGTGTAAAACCCCCAAAAAATAAACAAAAAATAAAATAAATATAAAAATAAAATAAAATCTGAAGATCCAGAAAGAAACAGGTTAGTGATATACAGGCAAAAGGTTCTGTTTTGGACAGGGTACGGCATAGCCAGCTCTATATTTGCATGAAGCATGAAGCAAAACAGCAACAGATTCAGATGAGGGACTGAGGAAACTTTTTTTTTTAATGCTAGCAAGTGTAAATGGCTAGCAACAGGAGCAGGAGCACTACACCAAAGCATCATTTGATGCAGGAGCAGGATTGTGACTCTGAAGCATGACTTTAAGCAGGAGAGCAGCACCTGGTTAAAAGGATTGTGTGACTTAGGATCAAGGAGAATCACTATACTATATATTAGACATCAATACTCAGGCAAATACGAGGAATACAGGTAACCTAGGACAACGGAAGGTGAAGAATGCTTAAAAAATCAGAATCGAAGAGAGTCTTTGTGTAGATTATCAATGTATCATGGAGAAGAAAAATTTTGAATTCAAAAAACCTTCTTGCTAGTAATACCTCTAAGAGGTTTGGTGCACCCATCCACACATGCCACTTAATGCGGGGGTATTTTCACACCAGGCTTGAGTGGGGTGGCCTGTGGGATGCAGGGGCACACTTGGGATGGGTGGCCCGCAGAACCCATGGATTTGGGGCCCGTGTGAGGCGAGTGGCTCGTGTAGGGCGGAACCCATGGATTTGGGGCCCACGAGGAGGGTTCGGCTGAGGACCTAACCCATGGATTTGGGGCATGGGTTATGAGATAAAGGGATTAATTTGTCATGCTCTATCAGTTTGAGTTTTTAGAGCAAGTGGTGGTCCAATCAGGTAGGCCATACATGAATGGAAACAACAGACGGGCTAAAAAGATCAAGTTTTCTAGACCAACCATTGTTTTCATTCATTTGTCACCTAGCTGATAGTTGACTGGCCTGTTCTTTTGGTTGAATAATCTACAGTGTCCACCTGATACACAGCTGGGATGTCGTACACAGACCAGCCAAGCATATGTCTCCACATTAGAGTCCTGTGAAGAAGTGCATCAGGGCTAGCAAATATCTATATCTTTAAAACACTAGTCTTGGAGATAACAGGAACAATGGGTTAAAAACATGAATCCTTGCCCCCTTTGGAGTTTTGAATGGAAAAGACTGAGGATATATGATCAAGGGAAATGTACGAATATAGTTAAGTGAAACAAAAAGGATACTACAATCAGAAGAGTTCATGTGCATGAGTATTAAGAATGTGAAGTTGCTCATAGAAGTTTGACAGATGCAACACTAGTTTATGTTAGGCAAAACCACCTAAATTGTGAATTTTCTGAGGACTGAGTTTGAGTGGAAACTTTTAGTTGTATCACCCATGCATACAAAAGCTTTCACTGGCCACATCCTCACAGTATAATGGTCAAAAAATTCCACTCTAGTTGCAATGGTGCTTGGACAGAAACTGCTCAAAGATGTACAGAATCTTAATCCAACAGATTAATATGTTAAAGAAACAAAACAATACTATCTATACATGCCTTTGCCTGCATGCATGCCAAAAAATGTAAGCAAGAAAAGAAATAATAACGGCATCCCGTAATTAAAGTATTTTTCAAATGATAACAAACTTCCCGAGAAGATTTAGAGGAAAAGATTTTCACCTCAGAACTATAAGCACGAAGAACAGTGAGAGGCTGTGGTTTTCCACGAACATCATAAAATACTATACGACCGCTACTCGTTCCAGCAGCCAGTGTCCAACCATCATCTCTAAATGCCAGTGAAGAGAAAGGAGCTTCATAGGGAATACAGGATGTTGATTTTCTAGTCCCCGAATCAAAAGTATATAACTTTTTATCCAGACCAACACTAGCAATTATCTGTTGCAAGGGAAGAAGATATGGATTTAAGATACCATTAACCAGAAACCCCTCCTCACTCTTACTTACAGCATAATCAATCCCTCTTAAGATAGCATTAATTGGAAATCCTTCTCACCCTCCCATGAAACCCCTTCTCATCCTCCCTCCTTCCCTTTCTTGAAACCCCTTCTCACCCTCCCTCTCTAGCACTGTTGCTCCTCATTCCACCATAACCTTCCCTTTCTTGAAACCCCTTCTCACCCTCCCTCTCTAGCACTGTTGCTCCTCATTCCACCATAACCTCCCTTTCTACCTCCCTAAAGGTGTGTTTAGGAATAGGATGCACTAGCGAATTGAATAGTAAATATTACTCAAATAAATTCAAAACAGCCATATTGTAATTTCCTTAGCATTCATATGTGAGGTTTTGGGCTCCAAATTGCAAATATGTTACTCTCAAGTTGGACTTGAAAGGTACGAGATTGCAATTTGAGGCTACTTATTTCATTTTGAATACCAGGAAGCATAACTAATTTTTCCATTTCCTCTTGATTAAATTGACTGTTCACAATCCAATTTGCTTGTGCATACAGATCGTGACCACAGACTAAATGTTCTCCTCTGTTTATATAACCAGTGAAAACTGATAACTAATAGAGCAAACCTTGTCATTTGATGGTGAGAAGCAAACACCAGTTGTTGGTGCAGAATGCTGCTTCAGCCAAGAAACCTGCCACAACAAAAAAGTGCATAGCCAAATTTATTTCCCATGCAAACATCATGTCTGGTGAACAATAAAACCATAAGAAAGAAGTAAATATAATGTGGACACTGTCAAAATGATTTCTGAGATTAAACAACACCATGGTGGCTGCCATGAAAGTCTAGTTATTTGCTGCTCTGAGAATGACTGAGTGAATACTACTCTCTACTTCAGCAGCCAATGGGGGCCATCGTCCACTAGGATTACAATTTTAGACCACTAACTGGACATCTATTATATTCAAGAAAAAAAATTGTTTTTTATTCAATAATATATAGAAAATAAGAACAGAAGACTCGTCTGCTTAGTTGTTAGTGCTTGATAGAACTTGCATTGGTAAAGCAATAGTTCAAACTTTGAACAACTCAAACAATCTCATAAAATATACCAGTCGGCCTCCAAAGAAGTTAACCTCCCAATTATTAGAAATCAAGGTGGGGTTGCCTAAGTTCAATCATGGCCCACATGTGAGTTAAATGCAGTGTGGAGTCTATAGAACACCTACATAGAAGTGCAACAATGTTAACTATTTTAGCAGAAGTATCCATCGGCAACCAGCTGCTGAGTACCAACATGGATTGACTGCTTCATAAGATGCAGAGTTAAGGAGTGCAACGCATGCGGATAGTGTGGGGGAGAGAAATTGGAGAGATTAAGGGAAAGGGTGCGGCTTCACCCACTTCAAGCTACGTACAGAGAGAGAGAGATAGAGAGAGAGAGAGAGAGAGAGAGGATTACAACAGTGTACAACCCATGTACACTTGTTCTTTTTTGTTCTTTTTTTTTTTTTTTAAATGAGTGATGAATAGAGTTGGGCATTTCTAACCCGATCCGAACCGAACCAATGGCCTGGATCGGTGCGGATCGAGTAGGGCCAATCAGATCCATTCATTCGTCGGATCGAGTTTGGATCGGTGGCTAATCTAGACCGATCCGATCCAATCCGCACAATGTTCATTAACACTATTTCCTGTAGTGTTGTCCACTTGAGATCGGAATATACCTCATTTTTGGTTTAGTACCATAAAATGATCTAGAAAAATAGATGGACGGCATGGATGAAATAAATACATCATGTGGGTCCACGAAGCACCAACCATCGGTCAAGGGCCGGTGGCAAGGGAGTAGCCAATCCCTCTCTCTGCTCATGGCTCGAGGTACACATCGAGCACCAAGCTAACAGAGAGAGAGAGAGGGTAATAGTTCTATGCGGTGGAGCTCATGGGAACTTCCCATGAGGTTGAGCTGTGTGGGCCCCACCGTGATGCGTGTCGAACATCAACACCATGCATTTGATGGGTCCCCTTTAAATTATGGGATATCCCAAAAATCAGCCGTATACGGAACTCAGTGGGCCATACCATCTAAATCATGTGAAGACATTCCTAAAACATATAAAAGCACTTGGTGGGGCCCACCTAAAATTTGGATGCATCTGAAACTTGGTCTGACCCCTCATCCAAGTGGGACACACATAATGAATGGTCTGGATTTGTGAACCACACCTCGGTGGGCCCAAAAAATGATTATGAATATTATAATGGGAGGGTAACCCATAAACGTACGTGAAGCATTCACGGCCTGGTATGGTCCATGAGCTTTGGATATGCATCAATTTTGGGTTCAACGACTAAAATGATTTGGAAAAACAAATGGACGGCGTGGATAAACCACATGCATTTACGATGGGCCCCAACCGAGTTTACTCAGTGCGGTGGATAAACCACATGAGGCAAGGCAGTTTCGTGTTGTGTACGTCAACACAGGACACGGATTAGATACTGACAGGTTGAGTAGCGACTAGCGAGACAAGCTACTGAAGTGACGTCAGCAAGTTCTGTGGGCCCCACCATGATGTATGTTTTGTATCCACACCTTCCATCCATTTTTAGATATCATTTTAGGGTATGAACCTAAGAATGAGGCAAATAAAAATCTGTAGTGGACCCCACCAAAGAAAACAATGGGGAGAGTGATTCCCACCATTGAAACTATCCTAAGGCCCATCATAATATTTATTTGAAATCTAACCTGTTAAAAAGTTTTTTTTTTTTTTTTTTTTTTTAAAAAAAAGACATGAAAGAAGGGAAAACACAAATATCAACTTGATCTAAAACTTTTATGGCCTTTAGAAGTTTTAAACAGTGGCCGTCACTATCCCACTGTTTTGTGTGCTGGGGTCCACTGGAGCTTTGGATTTAACTCATTCTTTGGATATTGCCCTAAAATGATCTCTCCAAATGAATGGAAGGTATGGATACAAAACATACATCATGGTGGGGCCCATAGAACTTGCTGACGTCACTTCAGTAGCTTGTCTCGCTAGTCACTACTCAACTTGTCAACCTGTCAGTAGCTAATCCGCGCCCATCAACACAACAGGTTACAGGCTGGCTGCATAGATACGTGTCGTGCAAAGACAAGCGGAGATGCACCTCGAGCTCCAAGTTGTACGAACGGCTCAAATGAGATCAAAATTACATGGGCCTCACAATGATGTATTTATTATATCCATACCGTTTATCCATTTTTCGTGATCATTTTAGAGCATTTGAAAAAAAAAAAAAATCATATTTAAAGCTCAAATGGACCACACCAAAAATAGCAGCGAGGATAATGATTTTCACCGTTAGAAAATTCGTGGGGCCCACATAACGTTTATTTTCCATCTAAGCCATTAATAAGGTTAAAAATACATGGATGAAGAGGAAAAACAAATTTCATATTAATCCGAAACTTCCGTGATCTCCAAAAGGGTTTCAATGGTAAACGTTCAATCCCCCACTGTTTTTTGCAGTTGGTCCGACTGATCTTTAGATCTGTCTTATTTTTTGGCTCAAGCCTTAAGAAGAACTCTCTAAATGGATGGATGGTATGGATATAACACAAGCCATATAGTTTTTTTGAAAGATAATTGATTAGATTAAAGAAAGAAACAGAACTACAACAGACCTAGAATCTGCTGAGGGAGCAGAATCTAACTAGGCCCCTAAAAAGACTAAATCTATATCTTTAAGAACATCAATATGAGAGGCCCATTTAGCGATAAGACCTTTGACGTTAGAACCCACTAAGTGAAAGGGCTTTGATTCGTTACGGAAGCATCGGCTATTTCTTTCAGTCCACACAAACCACCATGTGGCAAGGATCGCCATCCGCCACTGCCGGGTTTTCAAGTTGCCTATTCTGATGTCGTGCCATGCTTTCAAGAGAAGGTCCACATCTCTGGGAAAACACCAACTAACCTTGAAACATGAAAGGATATCTACCCAAATGGAGGATACAAACAGGTAGTGGATAAGCAAATGCTCCACTGTTTCTTCTGCTTTCAAGCAGCGGATGCAAACGTTGGTTAGGGTCATTCCTTTTCTTCTAAGATTGTCCACTGTTAGGATTTTCCTGTTCCCAGCCAACCAACCAAAGACCTGAAGCTTCGGAGGGACTGGGTACTTCCATATGAAGTGGGGGTCATGCGAAATAGCGCTGTCGGGATTAAGAAGAAGCTTATTGTATAGCGATTTGACTGAAAAGGTTGAGGATCTATCAGCTTTCCAGATGAGATTGTCCCGCTTCATCTAATTTGGAGAGGCCTGCTGGATGAAGTCAAGCAGCTTCACAAATTCGTCGATTTCCCAATCCTCCAAGTTCCTACAGCATTGAATGCTCCACACCACTTTGTCTGCTTCAATAGAGTAATTTTCAGCGATAGAGATGTCTTTCTTCACAAACAACTGGAACATGTTGGGGAACTTGTCTTTCAAAGGTGTGTCTCCTAACCAGGTATCTGTCCAGAAACAGATATTATCTCCCTTGCCTACTTCAAAATCAATCCTTTGAAGGACCTCTTCCTTCATACGAAGGATACCCTTCTAGATGGCATATAGTTTGACCATATAGTTTGACCCACAAACCCAACCTGATCCGACTCGGTTTCCCTAACCGAGTCAGACTCAGTTCGGGTCAGGCCAACCATGCATCGGATAGGTTCGAGTCAGATGTCCCGGACTCGGTCTCGGATCAGATCAAGTTCAGGTTAGCCCATGTAGGTTTCAGACCGAATCGAGTTGGACCCAATCCGATCCGACTCGGTCCGATGCCCAGCTCTAGTGATGAATCATAAAAGATTTTATTCAAAGGAAAAGGAAAAAAGGATAATACAACAAAGAGAGGTCGAGCCAAAAGCCAGACCTCCAAGCCAACAATGCTGACACAATTTACAACCCCAAAACTATGCAAACCAAACTCAACCCCAGACTCGGTTACTGCAGATCAATCATGGTCAGCCCAATTGATCTAGCACCCTGTTTGGCTAGCAAATCAGCTTGAGTCTCCCTCCCTTGGGATGGCCACAAAAGCCATAGATTGGTCCCTGCACCTGTCCCAAGCTTCTTCTATGATATGAGACAATCTCCATGGGTAACCCTCCCATATCCCACCCAATCGTGTTTGATGAGCCCCCCTTAGTGATAACTGGCAAGAAGCTTAGACAAGTCACCATTTTCATCACTTGAGGAAGGACAAAAGCTTCAGCTTTATTGGAGTCAGCAATACCAATTGAACCACAGAACTTAGCTAATCGTGCCCCATTGTTATCCCGCACTAAACCCCACACACCCACTAGGCCTATGTTCCCAAAAGAACGCCCATCAAAATTGGCTCTAAGAGTACCTTGAATGGGAAGCTTTCATGCCGCAGTCTTGGGGGGCTGGTCCACACCATATGATCTCATCCCAACCACCTCTAAGCATCATGGTTGTAGAGTACCCTCTGAAACCTTCACTTGTCTTGGCTCAAGCGGTCATATCAAACATAATCCATGAATCATCTACTATTCTTCTGACACCATCACATTGAAGATGCAATCATTGCATTCCTTCTAGATGAACCACAATCCCTCAAACAATCAAACTCTGTAGTTTCCTTCTGCATGATCCCCAGGCAAATGATCTCCAGCTGCCAAGGAGCTTCATAACCAATTCTGGGAGCACCCAGCTTATCTTGAATCTAGCCAGAATCATATACCAGATTCCTGCGGAAAACAGACAGTGAATCAGCAGGTGGCTAGCCGACACTTCACTGGCATAACATGGCAGGCATCAATTCAGAAGAACCCACCCTTGATTCTTCAGGTGATCACATATGAGGATATTCTCCAAGCTAGCTAACAACATGAAGGCTCTAATTTTGCATGGGCTGGTGCCTTCCACGTGTTCGAGAGCTTCAAAATGAAAGATCCAGAGCTAATGATCACACTGAAAATTGTTCATGATGTTCGATCCTCCAGATTCTTTTATCCTTCCCATCCCGCCGGATATATACTGACTGAAGCACTCAAATGATTAGGTGAATTGGATTGTTTTCCTCCAGACAACCACGGTGCACAATTTCTCCACCAAGCCGCTGAAAGCACTAGCTCACTGACACTTCCTTATATATAGTGAGAGGGTATAACTTTTCAATTCTCTGCCAGAGGCATCTCTAACACACCAGGGATCTTCCCAAAACTGAATAGTAACCCGTGAACACTTTTTTTGGTGTTGTGGCCTACTCAAGCTTTAGATCATTGTTTTTAGGGTGACATCCAAACATGAGCCAGTGGAACAAATTTACAATATGGATGGTACATAGATATCACAGTGGGCCCCACATATCCTTGTAGCACGGTCCCCTCACACCTCAGCTTATGCAACGGGCTACACGTAAAGTGAAGAGGAAGTGGGAGCAAGCTACTTTCATCTATGAATTGAAAAGGCAAAAATGCTCCTTGGTTGACGGGCTAGACGCACCCAAAAACTACCCTGCTAACACCCCTCCCCCGATTAATTGCAGGCACAAAAATGTCTGAAAACTACTTGCCTTAATGTTAGTAGAGGTTATCATTTTATGTTATTAGAAAGAATTAAGTAAAATAAAAATAAAAATGGAAGAGATTCATCAAGGCAACAGATAGGAAGGAACCAAACAAAGAGATGGCCACTGTACGATCTTATCTGGCATGTGTAAGAGTAACTAGATGAGGTGATGTGAGTATATTTAATGTTTCAAGTGGGGTTCATTATCTATGACCTTCTAAATCCATGGGAAAGTGATTCTGTGAGCATTGGATTTATCACTTCTATAGTAGCCATATAAAATGGACTTCAAGAATATATTACAATTTACAAACCTTTGGACTTCGCCCCGTGGTATCCCACATGTGTACAGATCCATTGTCACCTGCTGTCACCAAAACGTGCCGGCTAATTCGAGAATAATCAAGCACTCTTAATACCTGGCTTTAAAGAATTGAAACAACTAGATTAAACGAAAACCAATAAATCTGTACCCAGAAACAAATATTAAGGCTGTATCAGGATCTTCAACAGAAATTTCTGATAAAGAGTAAATGGCCAAGCGGAACTAGCCCAGTCATTCTAGCGAGGGATGCCCTCAAACGACCAATACTATCGCTGAGTTCAACTTCTAATGCAAGAAGTTAGAGGTTTGGTCATTGTTATGAATTAGAAAGGTGCCACCCACACTATGGTCATTTCCTCTACAATGAACCGAGTAAATTTCAATTCAGTTGAGCATCCAAAAACACATTGAAACTAGCATCCAAATGAATGGCATTCAGTGGAGTATGTCAAATACCAAAGTTGGAACCAACCAAACAACCTGTTCATTTGGGTCCTTGAGTTCAGCAGCCCGTGTTCCAGAAGCCAGGTTATGAAGGATAAGATCACCCTTCAGACTAATTGATGCCAAATGCTCATCTTTGCAATTATACATTACACCAGTGACTGTATCTGTGTGACCTTTCAGCCACTTGATGCAGCGCTTCCTCTGCAGATCCCATACTCTTACAATTTGACTGCTACCTCCGGAACAAAGATACCTAGAACCTTTGTTGCTAAAGCTGATAGCTAATATGGATTCCTGAAAAGGCACGATAACCAGATAAAAACAAAGGTACCAAATCATACATCCAGACCAAAAATTGATGAAATAACAAAACAAAGCATATGAGAAGAAAAGATCACTGACATCAATGTTGTCTCCAACATCACTCCCAGAAGTCGGGACTGTTCCCATACTCTGCCCATTTTTCCGCCATAGTGAAATCTTCTTGTCATCTCCTGCACTGGCAACAACTAAATCTGCAGTGAACAAAAAAGCAAGTTAACACATAACCAGCACCTCTAGATAATGAAAGATCTCATTTGAGTAATGAAACACAAGTTTTCGACATTCAAATAAAATAAGAGTGAAATCTCCACATTTGTTTAAAAGCATCAAACATAACAAGTAACAACAACTCTTGATACACTTTTGTAAGTATTAATATCACAATGCTTCTCTTTCGCACCATTCATAGAGAAAATGTGTCAAAAGTACGTAAGAACTATGTGATCTGAGTACGGAAAGGATAGTGATACAACAGATCCTCTATACCTGACCTCTCAATATATGGGTAAGACAGGGGTTGTCGCCAAGCCGTGAATATAATCATGTTCAAAGGTTTCCCTGTCAATACTAATTAGTTGGCTTTGTAGAACAGCTAGTATGATTCATGATAATTATAAGATAACCAATATGCCTAGAGTTCAGAACTGCATAAATGTAGAGTTCAATTAACTCCTAATATCCAGGATAAGATCCCTTGGTGTATGTTTTTGGCAAAATTAACTTATAATATCCAAGATGAGGTCCCTTGGAGTATGTTATCAGCCAATGACACAATGCTGGGTGATAAGACTAGTCAGAGGCCCAAAGCTAAATTGGAGCTTTGGAGGAAGGCTCTAATATCTAAAGGTCTAAAAATGAGTAGATGCAAAGCTTAGCTAAAATTGGTGGCCAAGAAATGCCTCGGTGATTTGTTTTGGTAGTTCGGCTCTATCATTCAAAAGGATGGAGGGATTGAGGAGGATGTTTTCAATATAATTAGAGCTAAGTGAAGGGAATGGAGATGTGCCTCTAGTGCATTGTGATCCTCACATGCCAACGAAAATTAGGGGGAACTTGGGCCTTTTATTGGCAAACAAGAATCACAACTTAGGCCTGAAATAGCTGGAACAAGGCTATGATGATGATCATGACGACGCTGCTGTTGTTGTAAGAGGTGCCTCTCCAATCCAAGTTCAACAGAAGCAAATTGCAAATGGATCCACATTTCCATCAAGGAGTTATTTGAAACCCTCATGAGTGTGACGTTTCATACAGATACAAGATTTATGCAAGTGGCATATATGTACCTCGAATTAAACCGTCTAAAATGTAGAACCCACTGTAGATAGATAATAGCTGCAAAATCAAATTGATTAGACGATACTAAGCTCTGATTAATGGACACTTGTTGATTGAATCTGGCAAATCGACTTTTTCTAATCTTAATCACATTAGCTGCCCAGCGCATTCTAATCAGGACCATAAGCAGAATATGCGTTTTTGGTTTACGACCTCTCTAGCGGGCCCACAATTTGGATGGTCTGATTTGAGTAACATGTATACCATGAACAAAATTTCCACCACACTCTATGACAGTATCGAAGTTCACCGTGTATGACAACTCAGCAAATTCTCTTTTTATCTTTAGGTAGACCATTCAACTAATTCAAGAAAAGAATCAATAAGAAAGAAGATAAAACCCAACATGGAAACCCTAATAAAGATCAAACCCAAGAAAAGGAATCAAAGAATGTGAAACCGAGAAATGAAATTTCAGACATCATTACAACTTACTAGTGTGATTCCATTTGACAGAGTTCACTTGGAAACCAGGCGACGGCACGTAGCTCAAGGTGCAGGGATCGCTGCTACCCGTCCCCGCTGAAACATCGAAAAGCTTCACCGTGTCGCCTCCACAAGCAGCCAAAAGGGCAGTCGAGGGATCCATTAAGTTCATCATCGTCACCTCACCTGTGCAATTCCCGTCTCCTAAAGGCTACAAACGAACCAGAATGACGTAAAAAACACTATAATTACCCTAAAATGGACCAAAATTTCAAAATGGGAAATGATATTTCTACTTTTAAAATATAAATCTAAAACCCTATTTCCTAAATCCGAATATTAGCATCCGACCGTTCAAATACGTACCAAAATCCGACCGTCGACGAGATCCTTTCTCGAAATGGACTCCTCCTACGCGCATTAGTCATTCCGCCAGTCACATGTACGAGCTTTTCTTCCTCTCGTATCTCCGACTCTGCCGCTCTCACTCTCGGTTTCTGTCGTTTCTTTTTTCTTTCTTTTTTACGTTTGCTTGCACACGTGGCACATGTAGGAGGAAAGACTAAACGTGCATGAAATCCAACCCGTCTATCAGTTGTATCACCCGTTCTTCAACGTTGATTCGAAACATCAGACTTATTCAGAATTCAGGTTAGCCACCCCGTAAAATTATACCTAAAAACCTCTAAATTCACAGGGTATGGCCCACCTAAGGTTAAATAATTGTTTTTAAACTGATGAGCACACCTGATGAATGGATTAGATCGCATATAAAACACCAGTGGGCCCTACAAAAGCTAATAGTGAACTGGACATCCTAACTTTTTCCTAACTGAGATCTTATCGATGGTCATGATTTTTGGATTCTGAGGCAAAAATGAGGCAGCGTAGCTGATGGACCGAGTGGATATCATCACGGTTCCACCCACGTATATGCGCGAGGTACCCACCTAACCCCTTACCCTGGCTCGACTCGTTGCCTTGAAGAGGATTCCGTCCTACCCCCGCCTGGACGGGCTCGGTCCCGGAACGGCTCCGTGGGGCCACCATGTTAATGGAATTCATCCACGCCATCCATCCATTTTTCAGGTCAAGGCTCAAGCGGACCGCACCACGGGAAGTGGTGGTGGTAACGATGCGCACCGATCAAACCTTCTTAGGGCACACCGTGATGTTTATTTATCGTTCTTCTGCAGCTTCCAAAAAGGTTTTGATGGGGAGTTAATCCCCGCTGTGGCCAAGATGGCCTTTGTATCTGCCTTGTCTTCTTGGCAGTTATGTTTAAATGACCTGAAAATAGAAGCACGGAGCGGATAAAACCCATGAAATCGGATTGCCTACTAGGTTGGGTCCAGAATGAATGTGTGTTATCCATGCCTTCCATCCATTTCTTCAGCTCATTTAATGAGCCCATGCATGAATGTATGTGGCTTATCCATGCTCTACATCCATTTCTTCAGCTCATCTGAGGAGTTGAGCCAAAAATTGAAGTATATTCAAAGCTTAAATAGGCCCCACCATAGAAAACAGTGGGGATAATGATGTACACCATTGAAACCTTCCTCAGGCTTACTGTGATGTTTATTTGTCGTTGAAATTATTAAGGTCATATAATTATGGATAAAGGGAAAACACATATATGAACTTGACCCAAAACCTTTGTGCCCATATTAAGATTTCAAAGATGGGTGTTTAATTCACAGGCTCTTATGGAGTGTCCACTTGAGCTTTGTGTTTGCATGGATCAATCAAACACAAGGCCACATGTTTGATTGAGAGCATGTATTTGGTTTGGACATGCAATTAAGAAGTGCGAGCATGTCAGAGTTATACTCGACTCAATATTTTATTGAATGTTAGGGCTCTCACCAAGATGACCGAGTAAGACCGATTTGGAAATTCAATCATTATCTCAACCGTTGGTTGAAACGACAGTTGGATAATTTATGAAAGATTAAGAGTTAGTCATTTTTAATTGATTCATTTTGCCTTGCATCAATGACTTTTCTTTTACTGATAATTGCAACTAATGTATTTCTCAAAAAAAAAAAATATATATGTACAAGTAAACTAAAAAGGATTAAAATAATATTGATTTTTATTAACATGTGAATGAAGTTCATTATAATTGACGTAGTAAAAATAACTATAAAAATAAATACAAAATTCGTCTATGTACAAATAATCCAGGCGGATGGTCACCATGATGCGACTATAATGGTTGATTGTTGAAGTAAGAAACTCAGTTGATCAAGACCCAGCAACGCAAGGTTATGGATGTTTAATTTAACTCTACGGTACTGTAAAAATGGTGTTGAACAATAGCAGTCCATGATAAAACTAAATCAAGCAATGATAAGATAAAACTAAAATAAATTGTGTTTGGCATAGGTCTCGCACTCTTTATTATGCATTACTTTTATATGTTGTAGAGGCAGCATAACTAGGGGTGTATACCAAGTCGAACCGAGTCGAGCTGGCCTCAGCTCAACTCAGCTCGGCCACTACCTGACCTCAGCTCGAACTCTGCTCGGTTCGGTCTGCAGCTCAGGCCAGTTCGAGCCAAGATTGCCATTATAGCATTTTCACAAACACCTGGACTGCACCTTCAAAATATCTCTGGATTTGAGACGGGAACAATGGTTTTATATGTATTTTATCAAACACCTTCTAAGCAACATAAAAATCAAGAAAAAAAGGGTATCGATTTCATATACATACTTTCCTTGCTACCAGCCACACTTCTTTAAGTCATTTCATTAAACACTTGGTGAGCGACATCAATATCAAAGTAACCGAGTCACTAAACTAGTTCGATCTGAGTTCAATTCGAGCTATGTTCGATCCGAGTCGAGTCGAGCTAGGGCCAGCTCGAACTCAGCTTGAACTCAACTTCGAATCGAATCGAATCGAGCTTTTTCAAGTCGAGACAAGCGAGCTAACCAAGCTAGCTTAGTTCGTGTACACCTTTAAGCATCACCCTAATTGGGTTTCCTTAATAGTCTAGGAACATCCGCATCCATAGCTTTTGATGCAATATTCCCATAGGAGATCTCGTAAATATGAATTTGATGATTTTTATATCTCTGCATTTACGTATATGGTCCCTTATTAGAGACCTTTAGGATAATGTTGCATCTAAAAATAGCTCGATTAGAGTCATCTTTACCCTTCCTCCTATCATGTGCTTCTGATCATGGAATTGGTGGGATCAAATCCATTAGATTCAAATCTCTCATTCTTTTGTTTATGATCTGATCTAATATGAGCATATATTGCCACCAATCCGCTCATATATCGATCTGATCTTTGGATCATTAGAATCCTCACATTCATCATAATCGTTCTAAACATTTTTAGGAAGATCTCCTATTTTTAAGGATTGTGAGAGATAACCTTACCAAGCACACGTATACATATTCATAACAGGATCCTTACTTCGGTAGGTCTTTTATAAACATGTTAGGTATGTTGCCTCATTCGAATGCCACATAACATTCGATATTTCGATTTCCTAAAGGCATGCATACGATTTTGTACCACCGCATTAATAACGGAATACGTATTGCTGAAGAAAATGGCAGTAAAAGATATCTTCGAATGCGAGTATGATTTTGTCAGCATCAAACTCATAGTATCAACACATGGCGACTTTTTATTAGTCCACATCAGTGTGCTAAAAATGAGTATAAACACTTTGAATATGCTTCGATTTTGGGCTCATACCCTAAAATAAGAGGGTAAAACGGATGGATGAGGTGGATAAGACATATAACTCATGGTGAGCCCCATAGAGTTTACCCAACGGTTACACAATCCGATTTTAAAACCCATACATCATGTTGGGCCCTGTAGAACCCCTGCCCGAATCAAGTGTGTCCAAGTAGGGGTAAGATGCATCTACTTTTGTTTGCCCCATGGGAGTTCATATGATACTCAAGCATCCATATAAGAAAATAAATAAGCACTCTCAAATCTTACATGTGTCTTACTTTAACTTAGTTTAAATTGTCTTAAGTTTCGGAACACACTATCATTAAGGTCACATACCCAAAATAAAACTATTTGAACGATCCCAAATTAAACACTTGCTTGTTAAAATAGGACCATTGGATATTTTCATTTTAGTCATTTGATAAACATCCACAAATCCAACAATGGGATAATCAAATAAGGTTGATTTTGGTTCATCAAAAATCCAAACTAGGAACCTTGATTTGGACGGTATAATCTTACTTGCTTTTTAATGGTGATAACTGTTGGAATTTGTGCTGCGGAATCACACAGATATGGATATAGGATAGCAATCCAAGAGCACCAAGCAAACACAAGTGGACACAAAGATTTAACGTGAAAAATCCTTTCGGGAAAAAATCATTGTACAAAGTGACAAAATTCTACTATGAAAATATAAATTACAAAGAGAAAGGACTTACCCGATTTGAACAACATCAAATCTCACCCTTGATACAACCTTTAGAAATCCTAAAACCCTTTTAGAAACCCTTAGAACCCCTTTAGAAAGCCTTAGCATACCTGAAAATAGCCCTAAGGACTCCTATTTATAGATGAGGAAACCTCACTTACGCACCTCCCTAGAAATCGCCTTAAATTTACGCAGTCCACACATAAAACGCGCGTCGTCTGCGTAACCCTTGAATAGTCAAGCCTAGGCCTCGGCTTGTCGAAGGACCCCTTTGACTGGTCAAGATCCCAGAAATCTCAAATACATCATTACTGGACTTCAAGTCGAACGAGCTTCGACTAGTCGAATGAGCTTCGGACCTTCAACTAGTCCAGCCAGACACTCGACTGGTTGAGCGTCTCGGAACAGACAGATTTAAGGCATCTATTTGACAATAATCACCACGATGTCTTCAATATTTAACAGTGTAGCTTTTTTACTTCTTTTCTTATCTCTGCATTGCATCATAGTTTCATCAACGCTTCTTGTGCACACTCCGTCCTTCTTTTATGCCATTGCCAAGCTCAGAGAAGTTACATGGAACTTGAACTTCTCTACAGGAACGACCTTGGTGATTACGTCTTCTGGATTCACGCTAATGTAAATCTTTTTCAGTGTTACATCTCCTTCATCAAGCACCTGTCGGATAATATGGACATCCAACTAATTGCTCCACCTACTAGTACAAACGAGTAACCCGAAGTCGACCTTTTGGAATCCATGCCACCTGTGTAATCTGAATTCACATACCCAACCAACTTTGTCCATGTCTTCCCAAAAGTAAAGACGTAGTCTTCTTACTATCTCACCGCTACCTAATATTGCTTGCCGGGGTATTTGCGCACAATACCGATAGTCTGTGAAATAACTGGTCTAATATGGACCATGGCATCCACTGTCAACCGCATTCAAATAAGACTCATGAGACATATCCTATTTTTCCTCATCTGTTTTACGACATATCCCGAGGAAAACTTGAGGAAAGACGCGTAGGGAACGCTTTACAGCTTTGCCTGATCCATTATATACTTGATCAATACCTATATAAAATATTCTACCTATGATTACCAAAACCTGCTCCTCTTCCAGTCTCAATGCCGATAACCATCTTTACAGCCCCCGATCCTTCATCCTGAATGTCCCACTTAACCGAGTATTCAGTACATTGATTTCAGACATGTCATAATCGGCAATTTATATGTCATCAACACATAATTCTTGACTCACCTTGAAAGAATCAAACCATAGAGTAGGCGACAGGTCGTACCATTAACTCTTGCAAACTTTTTTCTCAATCCCTTTAAACTTTGAACTGCTCCGGTTGCTTCATGTATATCTGCTCTTCAATTTTTTTCTTACAAAAGTGCAGACTCCACATCCATCATTTTCGGCTTAAGATCGCATTGGCCAACCAGCGCCGATCATGAATCTAATAGACAACTGTTATATCGTTGGCGCAAATATCTCTGAGAAGCCGATCCCTTCTCTCTAAGCATAACCCTTCGCTACCAACCTCACTCTATATTTATGTTGTATCCTCCTGAAGATTTACATGCATCCAACCACTTATCGGCCCACTAGAAGCTTCACTAACTCTCATGTATTGATCTGGTGGAACGAGTCCATTACATCGCCCATAGTCACATTCTATTTCTCAACACTAGGCTTACCTAGAGTCATCTGAATAAAAAACGGATCTCTTGCGATATTGGAGTCGTCTATATACCTTATCGATATCCTGTAACTATGTCATGTGATTTTTCTCACAGGTGGCTGCTCCACCTGCTTTGTATCTCTATCTACGTGTCTCAACCTTCCTGCCTTACCCGCCCATGTGGCCATACCCAGCATGCCACATATGTGCAGAGGTGGAATCCGCTACAGCCACTGTAGCTCCACCTGTTGAAGTGCTCTCGATCAACCTGTATATGTTACCAAGTCATTGTGCTTTCATGATTACCCGTGCCCCTTTGGATACTTTAAGAGCACTATCAATACTTGTAAACCTGCAGCTCATTCCCTCAAGTACATCAAGAGAAAATCAGATTCTTCTTTATGTCAGGAACGTGCCTCACATCAGTCAGGTATGTTATCCCATCAAACATCTTGATGCGCACCGTATCAATAGTCACAACATTACAGGCAATGTCATTGCCCATAAACACATGTCCACCATCGCACTTCCAATAGCTGGCGAACCAACTCTGATGAGGAGTCGTGTGAAAAGATGCCCCTGTGTCTACAATCCACTTGTCCTTATGATCATTGTAAAAGTGTCTGATCGTAGACACAAATAAAACATCACCATCACATCCACTCGATCCATCTGATATGACAGCATTGACCTTTCTGTATGAAATCTCGGAATATTCTCTATTAGATTTAAGATTTGTACAATCCTTCTTCACATGTCATTCCATCCCACAATTCCAGTACTTTAGTTTACCTTTGTCTTTGCCCATGGACATAGATCTTGATCCTGAAGATCTTGTATCATGCTCAGAATTCACGTCCCTTGTAAATAGTGCATCAGAAGATATCCACATGTCGTCGTTTAGCTTTCTCATGGCCTTCTCTGGAAGGGTTGAGATAACGACGTCGACATTCGGGGTTTTATTCGTGGTGCACATTGTGTCCTTGAATAACTCATACAACGTCGAAAGAGAGTTCAACAATATACACGCTTATTCTTCATCTTTCATCACTTCCTCCATATCCAGCAATTTGCAAACCAATTTATTAAAGTTGTCAATGTGAGCCTTCAGATCTCCACCTTCTGCCATCTTGAAGTTATACTACTACTGCTTCAAGTGTAGGCAATTTTCAGAGAAATTTTTCGCATTGACATCCTTTAACCTTACCCATAACTTAGCCGCAGTTTTCTCCATCATTACATTATAGAGAACCTCATCTATGAGATATAAATGGATCGATGATAAGCCTTATTATCAAGAGTATTCGAATCATCATCAGTCATAATAGACTTTCGCTCCTCAAGAGCACCATCTTGCCTTGCTTGATTAAGGAACTGATCATCTTGATCTTCCATAACTCAAAATTATTTTTCCTTGAGTACTTCTCAATCTCATACCTAGTGCTTTCCATTGATGTTAATCCCTCAGATTCAAATATGTGCCCCAACGATTGCTCTGATACCGCTTATTGAAATTTGTGCTATGGAATCACACAAATATGGATCTAGGATAGTAATTCAAGAGCTCCATGCAAACACAAAAGAACATATAGATTTAATATGGAAAACCCTTTCGAAAAAAATTACGGCACAAAGCAACGAAATTCTACTATGAAAATAGAAATTACAAAGAGAAAGGACTTACCTGATTCGCACAACCTCGAATCTCACATTTGTTACACCATTTAGAAACCCTAAAACCCTTGAAAATCCTTTAGAAAATCTTAGCATGCTTGAGAATGGCCCTAGAGACTCTTATTTAAAGATGAGGAAACTCTACTTACGCACCTCCGTAGAAACTATCTCAAATTTACGCAGTCCGCGCATAAACCGCGCAACGTCTGTGTAACCCTCGACTGGTCGAGCATCCTGAAAATCTTAAATACATCGTTGCTAGACTTCGAGTCGAACGAACTTCGACCAGTCGAGCCAGTCCCTCGACTAGTTAAGCGTCCCGAAACAAACAGATTTAAGACATCTGTTTTAACAACAATAACAGCCCACACTAACCTCGATCCAAGCCTGGCCCAGGCTCATGACGGGCAAAATAATCGAGCCCAAGCTAGCCCCATTGTGTTTCACCGGGCTTGAGCTTAAGCCCTTTTTTTGCAAGGAGTAAAAGACCTCCCACTAAACCCTAACTTGAATCGAGGTTGCCAAGGATAAACTAATTTCCTCTGATTAGAAATTTGACGTCATCTTCTTCGTAATTCTTTGAATGAGATGTAAAGTAGAAGCCATGACAAACGAAAAGAGCGTAGATTGGAATAGCAAGGTTAGGATTTGAATCGTCATTTTTAGAAAGTGAGAGAGAGGTGTCGATTGTTGTTATTGTTGTTGTGTGTGGGTAGTGGGGGATGGGGGGCTCCATCTATGCTGTAACGGGTCAGGTCGAGCCAGGGTGACGGGCTACTACGTGTGGTCCAAGCCCGAGCCGTTTAAATAACGGACTTGAGTTTTAAGCCCGAGCCTAGCCCTCAGGCTTAATATTCTAGCTCAAGCCTAGTCCAGTGCGGGCCAAGCTCAAAGTCCAACGACCCAGCCCGACCCATTTACAACACTACTTTCATTCTAGGCATACAATTTCTAAGCAGTTTATGGGTGCGTGCACATCATCCATTATAACAAGTCGAGCTATTAAAATAACGGATTTGAGTTTTAAGCTCAAGCTTGGCCCTTGGGCTTGATATTATAGCTCAAGCCTGGCCCAAAGCCAGCCAGGCTCGAAAGCCTGACGGCCAGCCCCGCTCATTAACAACCCTACTTTCATCCTAGGCATGCAATTTTCTAAGTAGCTTATGGGTGCATACATATCATCCATTATACTTTGTCATGGCATCATTCATTGAAAAATGCCATTAGTGAGGGGATGATGAAATGAAGGATAAGAAGATTAATGGTTGGCAAAAATACACGAAGGGTCTCCTCATGGTCCAACTATTATAGAGGTAAAAAGGTCAGTAATTCCATTGTGAAGCTCAATAATCAATCTAGGTTTAATAATCTTATGCTCCCCATCAACTACAATAAAATCAACCCCTCATCTCTGCTAGGTCGTAAATGGGGATGCACGTCACAATAGAAATTTTTTATTTATCATATTGTCTTAGCATATGGTACAACTGGTTATATAATCAACACAACCGTTTTCCTATCAATTTCTTAGTATATCCTCCCTTATTTGGAGCAACAAAAATAAACATTTCTTGTGTGGCAAAAACCTTAGGGCAAATATCCTCACTACAGGGCAAATATAACAATAAACTAATTTAAGACATAGCATAGGTTCTTTTCCTAAAATTTGGACTTATTAAATCCTTAACGAGTTCTTTAAAAATTCAAAAATGTGTTATTTCTTGATCCATTTTTGTATCACCATCATGAATGAGAAGTGATGGTTTATAATGATCAAGATACATCCATCTTCGGCATAATGAAGCATGATAAAACTCTGCAATTAATTATCCTTATTATGTGTTTATAATTTCCCAATGTAGCAAATAAGTATATGCCAATTCATCTCTATAGGAGTACATCTCTTCAATTGGTTCGAACATTACTTGGTTAAGGTGCATATAATAAGTAACCTACTAAACTCGGGCTACATACAGTGAAGCAACAAACTTATGATAATATGATTATAATATTTCCAATCTCTGTAAGATTGATTACTGGGAGGAGGTTTTTCTTTGCTTCTAACGACGTGACCCATTTTAATATCACGTAGCTTATTAGGAAAGTTATAGTCTTGTCGTTATGGCCCCTCCCCCCTTGCCTATTTATTGACATAAAAATGATATGATGGTTTAGAGGACTCTTGAAAGTGTACATGTGTATACTCATACATGTTCACTAACAAAAACTTAAAATATTATAAATAACAACACAAGGGTAAGGCTATTAAATTTTATTTAATAGAAGTGTTGATAAGAGCCTTCTTATAACATATTTGATCTTTTTTAAGTATTTGATTTTTTTTTCTCTTAGAGTGTTTTTAAAGTTATCCTATTTATATTACTTAAATAACTAGTAAAAATGCATTTTCATGGTAAGCATAGATTTCGATATAAAAATTATTTTAACTAATGTGCTTATTGGGCCATTGATATTTTCTCATGTGAGAAATATTTTGATACTATGGCAAAGAGTGATGTATTATATGCAGGAGTTGTTGTTATAAACTGGAAATTGTTTCTGTACCAGTATTGCATGATTAAATGAAAATGATCATATATGATATATCCCTTGTCACAGGTTGGATCAAAGGGATCTTGGGTTCGTTGGGGAGATAATTTGACAACCTTTTAAATAGATCTAGAATAATCTGATTTAAATATTGTTTGACATTTCAAAAATAAGTTTAAAGACTATTTTCCATTCGCTTTCATTTACAAAAGTAAAAATTTTGCTTCTTTTTATTTTTTTGATAAAATATTCATCCCAACTGAATCTTTTGAAGAAAGATGAAAGAACTATTTCAAAACATAAAAATTTTATAGTTTTTTTAAATTTATATCTCAATTTCTTTTTTCTTCTTCTCAAAAAAGCTCAAAGTCTATTTTTAAAATGTGGGAGTGTTTTTTAGAGAATAGTTGAAAAGTACAAAATATTGGCAAAGAGTTATAAGAAAGCATACAAAAATTTACGGAAGTTCAAAGATAAAAGAAGGGGTAGTCCGAAAAAAATTAACAAAAGAAGAAATTCAAGGGGCATTTTAGTGTCAGAGGAAAAAAAAAAAAAAAACACTTATTAACTATTAAAAAAATAAGTTTTTAAAAATGGGTGCTATTTTTGGTCTCCAAGCAAACTTGAGGTTAATTTACGGAAAAATCCCTTTTAATTTGGTATAATCCTTTGTTATAAAAAACACACTTATAAAAGCAACTGATCTTCTCTTTTGTGCTCTTTTCTTCCCTTTTTTTTTTTTTTCTCCTCTTGTTGCCTTTGAATGAATGTAGGATCTGTACGACTGGCATCTCTTAGAGAGAAGATGCCTCTACCATCTCAAACGTGAGCCAGAGACAGGCTTGGGTCGTGTTATTGAGCCGCCTTGGAGTCATCTATAGGTTATCCAGGCTTGCCATCGTGTCCTTCAGCTAATTCACACAAGACATCATTATTTTAACATAACTACAGGATAGGGATGGATGGCTTAAAAAAAAAAAAAACAGATCGATAATAAAATACAGCGAGAAAAGCCAGTGACCATCACTTTCTGTCATTTTCAAGTGACCCGGGCTTGGGTTTGGGCCGTTGGGTTTATTGGATAAGGCTTCGGACTATCAGACCCAATTAAGCCTGGGCTCGAGTTTGAGATAGTAGGACTGGCTCTTGCATAGGCCATGTCTATTGAGGCCGGCCCAGCCTAGCTTGGTTGAAGTATGCTTGAGTGAGAGCATGCACATCGTGGCGACCATATGCTTGAGCAGATCCAAATCTCAGGTAGACCACGCCACTGGAAACAGTGACGATTGACCATTAAAAACTTATTGTAGGCCACAAGTTTTGGATCAAGCTGATTTTTGTATTTTACCTTCATCCAGGTCTTTGTGATCTTATAAACCGGTTTGATGGCAAATAAATATCAGGGTGGGTCCTAAGAAGATTTCAACTGTGGGTGTCAGTGTCCCATATTTTTTATTTGGTGTGGTCTATTCGAGATTCTGATATACATGAGTTTTGGGATAGCATCTTAAAATTGAACTGCAAAAACGGTTGGACGGCGATATACAAAAAATTCATCAAGGTGGGCCCCACGGTCAGGGTAACACCCACTATCGTGTTGTCCGGGTAACACCTAATCCGCTCCCAGCGGTCAGTGTCCCACCAACAGACCTACCGAAGTGTTAGGTGAGAATATTGTTTGCAGTGGGGCACCATACAACAACTATGGTCTCCACTGCCGTGCGCGTCGCATGCACCTCAAATCCCAAACATCCAAGTAGTGGGACCCACTATAATGGACCATGACAAAGAATCCAGACTGTACGATTATAATTGGAGATGGTAAAAATAAGATGCACTGAACGGTCCAAATTAAACAAAAAAGAAAAAGTACCATAAACCAAAAATCAAAAATGTTTTCTCCATATGATTTTAGGGATATGGCCAATCTACAAGGATCCGAACAATTTGGACTGTTCGGATTTTGGGCAGATGACAGGTGCACAGTAAGAGAGGCGCCCCGGGAAACGCAGTTGCGGTACAATGCTCACCACCCTATCGTGAGGCGATAAAATGCGTCCAACGTCTCCATCCTCGCTAACGTGCGCACGGTTGTGGTTGGTGGGTCTTTGAACGAATATGCTTTGGTAAGGCAAGCGTGCAGCCCCGACGGTGTGGCCCTTACTGGTGGGCCCACCTTGATGTATTTATTTTATATCCTAGCCGTCAGTCACTGATAGTCAGCGATCCGGGAGTCAATAGAAGGGAGGAGATCCTCTGCACCTGCGGATCCTTGGCAAATAAGCACGCTCTTTCTCTTTGATATTTTTCATAAGCTCAACACGTTGTACCTGAAAAACTCGAAGGTACAATTGAATTCCGAACCTGATTCCAATGAAGGTGATCATTCTATGTTGGGTCCTTACTCTTGCTCCTGTGGTAGACTGTCTGGAGTTTCAACACCTGGTCAAGGGTACCGTGGTGAAATCCCACAACGGCGTGTGTGTAGGTGTGTGTGTGTGGGCGTGTTTTTTTTTAAAAAGTGATAATTCTATGCTCGTCTCTTCCTTAGCAGTAGCTTGTTGTCTCGGGTACTCAACGTTGCTTTCATACTCGAATTCGAGTTGAAAGTATTAGTCCCCGGAATAGTGAAGTCTCTCTAGCATTTCAAAAAAAATTCCCATAAAAGCGTAAGATTCAACAGTTTTAGAAAGCTTCATCTATGAAGAGGTTGATACCCAACAGTAGGGAGCGCCCGCTATAATTGAGAAGGCCGCAATGGAAAATCTCTTTCATATAAGCATTGGCTTGACTAAGAAAAGAGGAAGATGCGCTTGTGTAAGAGTTTGGGAAATACTTGGGTGTCAGTGAATTGCAGAACAGGGTTTAATGTTGTTTATATTGGAAATCATGCACCTCACGTTGGATGCATCATGGTTAGCTGTGGCATGTAGTAACGTTTCATGTCCCTGAAAAGTTGAAACATGTAACAATTATTTCATCTAAGGCAACACACAGACTTGTCTTTCGCGTGCTACATCATCAGTTAATTATTCGGGATTGCAAATAAGAAAAAAGAAAAAAAGTGGCACAATGATCAATTTTATTAATCAATATATGTACAAAAGGAAAGCTAAAATTCGAAATTAAAAAAATCCTGCTATCGCAACTTTTCACTTCCTCCTAATCTATCTTTCTTATTTGTCAAATTGGCCTAATATCTCAAGACTGCCTGTCTAACTTGGCCAATTGCCCCTAGTTCAGCCTTGACAAATACGGCCAAGTCCCTGACTGCCTTCTCTTTTTTATCATGCTCTGCTCTCTTCTCCTCAAAGTTTCTTTGAAGAGTCATCAATTGCGCTCACAGAGTGACAATATGCACGCTCTTGTCCTCCAACTTAGCCTCAAACTTCTTCAGTTCTTCATGTCCGGCCGAAAGTCTTTTAGCAACATCGCTAATTGTAGCCACTTGGGAAGCTGCAGTCACGTGCTCATATTCAAGATGTTCAATCATAAGGTGGAGCTTGTGATTTTCTTTAAACAAAACTAGAAAATCCCTGACTGTTGTCAATTTGATCGAAAGACTCTTATCTGAATGGGAGAAAATTTGATACCGATCGACCAAGTCGGCATGCTTCTCAATCATTTCAACCGATACAGTCTTTGGTACTCCCGAGCATACAAGTATTTGGATCTCCTCCTTTAGATATTGTAGCTTAGTGGAGGGTGCGGGAGATTCGACAATAGAGATATCGCTACTAAGAGCTCACTGGAGAGAGGAGAGAATGTCTTCAGTTGGAAACACATCTTCAATTGTTGCGGCAGACCCCAGATCATCATCAACTGATATCGGTGCTAGATTAGGAACCAACATTGAATGAGGAGGAGAGACATCGGTCGCTGGAATGTCCGTCGTTGCTCGGTCAGAAATAATGACCTTGCGTGTTGCACTCGACTGAAGTGATTCTTCATTGCCATGAAGAGGTTCCATATATGGAGGAGGATGCTAAGTAGATGGCGGAGTAGATCATGAAGATAATTCTCTTCTAGAGCTTCGAGGAGTCGCGGTTAGAGGGCGTTATTTCCTTTTATCTTTTTCTTCTTCATCCTCCTAGATGACAGCAATGGTCAGTGTTTGGGGATGTTCGACTATATATTCCAACTCTGTTTAGACGACTGTAGTTTCTGATGAAGGATGATGATGAAGGGTTTTATTGCTCATTGTCCCTTCAGAATCATTGGCTTGCACTTATGTGGCCTCGATGATGTCAATCGCATGTTCAATTTGCTGAAACATTGGCTCTTAGATGACTTGCTTCTATTCGGTTGAGATTTCCCAAGTAACTACAAGAGGTGTGGAGTTAGAAAGAAAAATAATATAAAGTCTTAAACATGTACAAAAATGAAAGTAGCCTCCACTAAAACTAGAATGAACAACAACAGAGATGAATCGATTATCCAAAGACTAAGAATTTCTTAAGATTGTCACCATCACTCGAGTAGAAGTTGAGAATGGTGGCGGATTGCGTGATATGGAGTAACATATTTGTCATTAAAAGGAATGTTATGATCATTCAACCTTTCCTTATCCTACCACAAAGTTTTCCAATATTAATTGTAATGAGCTTCTTTGTGATGTTTGAGGCCTTCCTCGATTTACTTGATGTAGTCTTCAATGAAGAACCCAAACCAATATTTGGTTTGAAATATGTTTCAAAAGAACATACAACATCGATCAATGAAGTACCTGATTGTTGTCGTCCATGTGTTATGATCAATTGACTAACTCACAAATGATCGTTGTGAAGTTGAGTCAGTGCAGGTAAAGACAAGAGTAGGAGGTTGATGAGTTAGGCCAATAGGAGTTCCCAAATCAAGAATCCTCCTAAGAGCAAATAGAGTGATCGAGGCAGAGATTTCTAAAGAACAGGTCCTTTCACCGTAACATTGTGGTGTTATGGTTCCAAAGCTGTCTCGGTTGTTAGAGTTGTTGTTGTTTTGGTATCGGCCGATGTATTGTTTGGCTTATTTGCTTTTCAGCTGGAAGTTATGACTGATTGAGGTGACACTTTTTTCTTTCCTTGGAGCTTCGTGGAGGAAAAGAGTTGGGCAGTGATGAGCTTAGGAGGTTCATTAACCAGTCGCTTATAGTGACTCTCCCACCACTCATCGAATGCATCCATTATCTGGGGTTGGTTTGGAAAGCTGGGAAGCTCAAAAGTCATACTAGTGGACTGAATGGAGTGGTAAAGATAGATTTGATCCGCAATCGCCCAAGAGAAAGTGTATTGATTGTACGTCTTCTGAGTAAATGGGTAGGGATGCATTGGATGATATCGAATTGACGAGCAAGTAAATTCAGATAATATTGTTTGATTCCAACCTTGACATTTATGCCAATACATATTGTATTGCCGTAAGGGAGATCTCTACAAATGAGGTAACTTTCCCAAACAAGAAGCATCTCAGATGCTAACTAGCCATCATTATGTTCATATCGGTAGGTGAACCAAGTTGGACCAAATTCTTTGAGGTAGAAAGGGGTGAAGGTTTGGCTACATTTACCTTTATTAAGAAAAAATAATGAGTTCATGTAGCTGGAAAATGTGCATATCTCCTAAGAAAAATTAATAGCGTGGTAAACATAAGAAGTATAAACAATATTGAAGGGGATATGAGATTGTACAAGATCAGAGCAAAAGTATTTGTAAATCCACATCTGAAGAAGCCATGTGGTCCTTTGCCAAGATATAGAGCCTCGGTGATGATTTCATAAATGCATATGTATACGTGATCTAGTACAAAAGGTGTAAGCACAAGTTTTCGACCCTGAGCAAGCACTTCGATCAACTAGACATGCTTGATGGTGATTTGGAGAGCATTCACGCATAGTAAATGGCGACAAATCCAGAGCAGTATGGAGGCTGTGTATTCTTCATACTTGACCCGACTTTTATATTTGAAGTACAATTGCATGAAATGTAAATGTGCCTTGCTGGCCTTGTTGGTGAAATGTTTTTGTTTCTTCTGAGCGAAGCCTAGGAAAATTGCCTCGTAGAATGGAATAAGTTAGGTAACAGCAGAGATGTCCAAAATAGTTGGACTAATAGGACTACATCCAAAGAAGAATGTGTTGGTAGATGGACTCCAAAATGTCGACGCTATTGTAAGAAGAGGAGGATCCGATGGATAGTTGTACATGAATAGTTTAATGCATTTATAGATATCAAATTCTCTTCGTGATGTTTCATATTGAGCAGTGACACGGTTAAACTAATTATCCCATTTTGGTTGTGGTTTTGGCTAAGAACTCAGATTCTTTATAGCGTTTGAAGGTTTTGGGGCAGATTTAGATTGAATTAGTATTGTTTTGCCAAGATATATATGAAAAAAGAGATCTAGTGAGCTGATTTTTTCAGGCTCAATTTCAAGAAAGAAGGACAGTTCCAAACAATAGTAATATCTAATGGGTGATTTAAAGATGATTTCATCAAAAAATTTATCAGATAATGATCATATCATCTTGTTGGAAGGATGGAACGAAAGATGAAGAAGCAGCCATTATAAAAGGTCAACGAGAAATTAGTATTCGGAGAAGAAGCAATGGAGGAGAGAGCATGAAAAGTAGGAGAATGTTTTATAACAATGCATACATCACTTGAAAACATGGTACATTAATGAGGGCATCATTATTTTATCGTTTGGTACGATGCTTGTACATGCATCGCCATGGGGTTAGCTCTTTATACAAGAAAGGGTAATCAATTGTGACGTGTGAGATTATCTCGGTCAGAGGTGATAGCTGTAGCGTCACCACGTGACTTAGAGGACGACTGCATTTATGAGGGGTCATACGTCGCTCTTTCATTTTTTATCCAAAGGCGAAACAATGTGAGGGGCAATGTTCATCCTTATTTTTGACAATTCCTAGGGACTTGCGTGGTGTATTTGAAGATTTTCGGAGATATAGGAAAGGACTTTGCGGCAATACAGCTGGTGTTTATCGAGCAATGCCACATCATCCATTAAGTAATCGAGTGAAGAGTAATCATGTTAAAGTGGTTATCAGAATAGATGACAGGTTTAGAAGCAAGGAATGTAAGTAGTGCTGAAACAATTATAATCATCGTTAGAACTTGGGAAGCATCCAAACTGTTGAGAATGTGGAGCCACATCTGGGCCACCTTCGACCGGTCGTAGGGGCCTGCTCGACCGGCCGTGGACCGTCAACTCAAAGTCCAGCGAGTCCTTTTTTTTCATGTTTGGGCTCTTCGACCAATCATAGGAACTGTTCGACTAGTCATAGTACGACCAGTCGTAGCTCCCCTTAGACCAGTCGTAGGTTACGTAGATTCGTTTCCGAATCTGATACGGTCTATGGATTTTGGTGTCGCCTTTCGCAGGGGTGCGAAAGGAAAGTTACCTAAACTATAAATAGGGGTTCCTAAGATTTTTCTAGGTAAAATAAAAGTTATTCTAAGGTGTGGGCTAAGGGTTTTTTATGTACTTCTAAGGGAGAGGTTAGTATTTTACCTTGTAATCTTTCTTTTTCTTCATAGTGAAAGTTTGCATCCGTGATTTTTTATCCAAGTTTAGAATTTTTTCACATATTTTTTGTCTTATGGTTTCTTTGGATTGCTTTGATCTGTTTCTAGTTTATATTTTTTCCTGTTTATCATTTGTGGGTGAGGCCTGAGATCACATCTAGGCCCACTGCGTTGTTGGCGTGCTACGCAATAACTGGTATCAGAGCTATTGGTTTAGTTCTATTGGGAGTGATGGCGGAAGATGAAAAAACTAGAATTAAGAAGTTTTATGGTTCAAACTTTGCCTTCTGGAAGATACAGATGGAGGATTATCTGTATCAGAAGGACCTCTGCATTCCTCTAGGAGGAAAAGAGAAGAAACCAGAAAAGATGACAGATGATGAATGGTTTTTACTAGATAGAAAGGCTTTAGGAACGATCTGACTCTCTTTGTCTAAGAGCGTCGCCTTCAACATATCCAAGATGAAAACTACAAAAGAATTGATGGAAGCCCTAGCCACCATGTATGAAAAATTCTCAGCATTCAACAAGGTTTATCTTATGAAACAGCTATTCTACATGAAGATGTCAGATGGTGGGAGCGTGGCTGAACATCTAAACGAGTTCAGTACAGTAACGAGTCAATTGGAATCCGTTGGCATCGTTTTTTAGGATGAGGTCAGGGCGCTATTGATCTTATCCAGTCTGTCAGACAGTTGGGATGGTTTGGTGATTGCTGTGAGCAATTTTCCAAGGTCGACAAAGCTGAAATTTGATGATGTGGCTAGTCTAGTTCTCAGCGAAGAATCTAGAAGGAAGGCATCAGGAGTTTCAGGGGATTCAGGGAATGCTCTAAATGTTGAAGGAAGAGGAAGATTGCTGAACAAAGGAGGCAATAAATACGGGCGTTTTAAGTCGAGGAAGAAGTCCAAGGGACCGAAAGACAAAGACGGGTTGATTGCAGGGCGCTCAAGAAACAAGAAGGAAGCTCAAGAAACAAGAAGGAAGCTCTCAAGGTGAGAAGGATTCAGTGAATCTATCTGAAGAGAGTGACACAGAGGCGTTGATCTTGTCTCTTGATGCGAGGAATGAGTCTTGGGTTATAGACTCGGGTGCTTCGTTTTATGCCACTTCATGTAAGGAAGTTCTGCGTGCTTATTTGTCAGGTGAGTTTGGGAGAGTCTACCTGAGTGATGATGAGTCATGCAGTATAGTTGGAAAGGGGGACGTTCAGGTCAATCAGAAAGATGGAATGGTTTTGAAATTGAAGGATGTCAGACGTGTACTAAGTTTGAGAAGGAATCTGATCTCAGTGGGGCAGTTAGCCGACACCGGTTATGTGACGACATTCACTAGTGATTCTTGGAAGATCACAAAAGGTGCCTTGATGATATCTCGAGGCAAAAAGAAAGGTACATTGTACGTGACTTAAGGATCGTATAGTTCACTTGCAGTCGTATCAACTGGAGTGAATGGGCAGTTATGACATCAGAGGTTGGGGCATATAAGTGAGAAATGAATGAAATTTCTATTGTTAAAGGAAAAGTTACCAGGGCTGAAGTCTATTAACTTGGAATTCTGCGAGGACTGCGTGTATGACAAGCAGAAGAGGGTAAGCTTCAAGAAGACAGTACGCGCTCCAAAGACGTATCTATTAGAGCTTGTACACACTGACGTGTGGGGACCGACATAGGTATCATCTCTTGGTGGCTCAAATTATTTTATTTTCTTTATTGATGATGCTAGTAGAAAACTGTGGGTTTATTTCTTAAAGTATAAATCTGATGTATTTGATGCGTTTAAGAAGTGAAAAGTTATGGTAGAAAATAAGACAGGTAAAACAGTAAAGTGTCTTAGATCTTATAATGGGAGAGAGTATTGTGACAAGTGGTTTGAGGAGTATTGTGCAGGAAGTGGAATCAAACATCAGAAAATGATTCCAGAGACACCTCAACAGAATGGTGTGGCTGAGCGCATTAATAAAACCATCCTTGAGCGCGCCAGGAGCATGAAGTTACATGTAGGGTTGCCAAAGACCTTTTGGGCAGATGCTGTGAATATTGCTGTATATCTTATCAATAGAAGTCCCTCAGCACCATTGGATGGTGGGTTATCAAAAGAAATGTGGACTGGGAAGGAAGTGAACCTTACACATCTCAGAGCGTTTCGTTGCACTTCATATGTTCACATTGATGCAGAGTAAAGAAACAAACTGGATGTGAAGTCCAGGAGGTGCACGTTTATAGGCTATATGCAGCATGATTTTGACTATAGGTTTTGGGATGCAGAAAACAGAAAAATCATCAGAAGCAAGGACGTAATCTTCAACGAAAAAGTGATGCATAAGGACAATGTGCAAGAAAATAATGCCGAGGAAAAGGAATTCGTAGAGTTGGAAGAGTTACTGGACATAGGTGTTACAACGTCACAGGATGATCATGCACAAGAGCATTATGAGGCAAAGCCATAGACACCGGTTGTGAGGAGGTCTACTCAGGAGAGGAGACCCACGGTCCGATACTCACCCTTTTTATATTATCTACTGCTGACAGATAATGGTGAGCTAGAATGTTTTGAAGAGGCATTACAGTTAGATACACAGGTTAAGTGAGAGCAGGCCATGGATGAGGAGATGAACTATCTTGAGTCTAATCGTACATGGGAGCTAGTCACTCTACCTAAAGGTAAGAAAGCTCTTTATAATAAGTGGATTTACAGACTGAAGGAGGAGCATGATGGTTCGAAACGGTACAAGGCCAGATTGGTTATGAAAGGGTTTCAATAAAAGGCAGGTATCGATTTCACTGAAATATTTTTACCGATAGTGAAAATATTTATGATTCGTATGGTCTTGAGTATAGTGGCTACAGAGGACTTACATTTAGAGCAACTAGATGTTAAGATAGCCTTTCTTCATGGAGACCTTAAAAAAGAGATATATATGCATCAGCTGACAGGATACGTGGCACCAGGAAAGGAGAATAAGGTGTGCAGACTAAATAAGAGTTTATATGGCCTGAAGCAGGCCCCGAGGTAGTGATATAAGAAGTTCGATAGTTTCATGTCGGGAAATGGTTTTAGGAGATGTCATGCAGACCACTGTTGTTACTTGAAGAAGTTTGATACGCTGTACATCATCCTTCTTCTGTACGTTGATGATATGCTTATGGCCAGTTCAAGCATGAAGGACATCTCAGATCTAAAAAAATAATTGTCTAGAGAATTAGCCATGAAGGATTTAGGAGCTGTAAAATAAATTTTAGGCATGAGGATAAAGCATGACAGAGAAAATAAGAAATTAATTTTATCACAGACAGAGTAAATAGCAAAGGTACTTGATCGATTCAATATGGGAGGTGCTAAGCCGGTTAACACTCCATTAGCCAACCACTTCAAGCTATGTAAGGAGCAAGGGGCAAAGACGCAGGAGGAACGAGACTACATGGCTAAAGTCCCATACGCGTCAGCTATTGGGAGTCTCATATATGCTATGGTGAGCACGAGAGCAGACATTGCTCAAGCAATGAGAGTTGTTAGAAGGTTCGTGAACAACCCCGGGAAGGAACATTGGGAAGCTGTGAAGTGGATCCTCAGATACCCGGTGGGTACTAAGGATGTAGGGATGTGTTATGACAGATCAGAAATTAAGCTACAAGGCTACGTGGATTCAAATTTGACAGGAGATATCAACAGCAGAAGAAGTACTACAAGTTATGTGTTTACTCTGGGTAGTGTTGTAGTCAGTTGGGTCTCACAGTTACAGAAGATAATATCTATCAGTACGATAGAAGAAGAATATGTTGCGGCTACAGAAGCATGCAAGGAGATGGTGTGGATGCAAGGTTTTATGGAAGAGTTGTATAAGAAGCAAGTAGATTGTAAGCTGTACAGTGACAGTCAGAGTGCAATATACTTGGCTAAGAATTCAGCCTTTCATTCAAGGACCAAACATATTGCCATCAGATATCACTTCATACGTTCGTTACTAGAAGATGAATCGATTGTTCTGGAGAAGATTCATACAAGTGAGAATCCTGTAGATATGTTGACTAAGGCGGTCACAAGGGAGAAGGTGAAACTCTGTTCAGCTTTGATTAGTCTTCATGCTTGAAGACGGGAAGGTGGTGCACTCCAGATGAAGAAAATGAAGGTTTATGGTAATTATCTCCAAGTGGGAGATTGTTGAGAATATGAAGCCTCATCTGGGCTGCCTTCGACCGGTCGTAGGATATGCTCGACCGGTGTAGGAGCCTGCTCGACCGGTCATGGATCGTCGACTCAAAGTCCAGCGAGTCCTGTTTTTTCATGTTTGGGCTCTTCGACCAGTCGTAGGAACTGTTCGACTGGTCGTAGTACGACTAGTCGTAGGAACTGTTCGACTGGTCGTAGTATGACCAGTCGTAGCTCCCCTTCGACCAATTGTAAGTTACGCAGATTCGTTTCCGAATCTGATGCGGACTGCGGATTTTGGTGTTGCCTTTCGCAAGGGTGCGGAAGGGAAGTTACATAAACTATAAATAGGGGTTCCTAGGATTTTTCTAGGTAGAATAAAAGTTATTCTAAGGTGTGGGCTAAGGATTTTATATGTGCTTTTAAAGGAGAGGTTAGTATTTTGCCTTGTAATCTTTATTTTTCTTCATAGTGGAAGTTTGCATCCGTGGTTTTTTACCCTAGTTTGGAGTTTTTCCACATATATCTTGTCTTGTGGTTTGTTTGGATTACCTTGATCTGTTTCTAGTTTATATTTCTTCATGTTTATCATTTGTGGATGAGGCCTGAGATCACATCTAGGCCCATTACGTTGTTGGCGTGCTGCGCAACACAAACAAATAACTTAAGGATATAAATATCAAGGGAATTTAGTAGTAAAAAATGTCTCATATCAACAAAATCAAATCCATCTTTCAATTATCGTTTTTAATTACTAGTCATTTATATTTCATAGTGTAAATTTTATCTTTATTAGTCATTTACATACCATAGTGTAATCTTTACCTTCATCTGCTATTTACATTCCTTAGCGTAAACCTTAGCCGTAAATAGTTGTTAACTCTAGTTGTAATTGGAGTTTATGCTTACACGCTGGATTCAGTTTAAGTGTTAAGCGAAGTTCTTTATCTAGAAAAGCATTATGCAGTTGTTCTCCTAAACCGATTGTACGAATTTCTTGTTATGTTTTATCTGTATTGAAAAATTAATGTGTAAGGGAGGCAAAGGTGCAACCCATTTTCAGAAGACAAGTCATACCATTAATCATTCTAAATACTACGTGAGTGGTTGAATAGGCAGCCGATCTTATTCAATCTCGATCATAGACAAAGCATTTGCATATCCTGGCACTTGGGGTATAGTTATTTGGTTTAAATTGAGTCGCACATTCAATTCTAACAAACTCACATTTCTCATGTGACCAAATCTGAAATCAACTATAGCAAGTTGGATCTTCTTCATTTCTGGACTCATTCTTAGAATGACATGCTCCCACGATACGGGCTCCACTGTCTTAGGTAAGGTCAGGGCCGTGCCTAATATGCTCCAAGTGGAAGTGGAACCGATGTAAGCAGATTTCCCTTAGTAGGAAGTTCCTGCTATGGTATGCTAGGTGGGGCACAATGTGATGTTCATGAGAAATCCACACGGTCCATTCATTTTGAGAGCACATTTTAGGTCATGCGACCAAAAATGAGCTGGATCCAAAACTCAAGTGGTCCGCACAAGAGGAAACATCGGGGATTCAGTGATTGCCGTTTGAAACATTGGTATGGCCACAAAGTTTCATATTGAGATAAGTTTTTGATGTTTTCACTTCATCCACATGGTAACGACCTTATATAAACGGTTTGAATGGAATATAAACATCAAGTAGATCCTAGGAAGATTTCAACGGTGTAAAACTTTTTTCCCCAGATTTCTCTCTGGTATGGTCAGCCTCGAGTTTTTGATCCACCTAATTTCTGGTCTCATGTCCAAGAATGATATGGAAAAACATACGAACTATGTGAATTTTGGAAAAATGTATGAACTATGTGATTTTTTTGTAAACATGAAGGTGCATCCCACCTAGCATCCAACATAGGAACTTTACGCCAGTGGCTTTATCAGGAAATCTGTAACTGACGTCGTGCAAGATGTGCGAATGAGGTGAGATGTAGGCCTCACTCAAGAAGTGCATGTCTTGATGTATTTATCATGTAACCACGCATTCTATTCATTTTTTAAGATTATTTTAGGATATTATTTAAAAAATGAAGCAGATCTAGTTATCAGAGAACCATGACATACGATACAGTGGTGATTTACCCTTAGTGATCCACAAAAGTTTTGGATCAAGCTGATATTTGTTTTTTCCCTCCATCTAGTCTTATAGGACCATTTTAACAGGTTAGTTGGTAAATTAACACTACGCAGACATTAATATGCGCCTTACAAAGTTTTTAATGGTAGGACAGTCAATCACCAGTCTCTTATGGTATGGTCCACCTGATTAATGGATCTACTTCATTTTTGGTATAATGCCCTAAAATGATAAGTAAAAAGGGCTTCCGGCGTAGATACATAATACATACATCAAGGTGGGCCTGACGTCAACTCCACGGCAAGGGCCGCACCTTCTTGGGTGAGGCTGGGGTCTCACCTAATTCGCTCACGTCGCGCAGCCAGCAAACCCCACGCCCACCTACCACGCATGAATCCCGTGGATTTGGATCTGCAAGTGGGGTCCACTGCTCATTGCAGTGCCCCTTAAACGTGCGCACCCACTTCTTCTCTCTCTTTGCAGCTGTCTTGTAGGTTGAGAGTAGGTTGAGAGTGAGAAAGAGATGCCACTTAACCTGCGCACCCGTCTCACAGAAAGTGGGGGTTGGTAAGAGCCTGTTTGGACGGGCACGCTGCGTTGGAGTAGCCTGTATTAGGCTGGATAGGGCACTCCAATCCTACGTCATCAGAGAAGCCGCCTGTTTGGACGGGCACTGGATTTGATCTTGGAGAGAAAATCCGCTAGATTGGGGCGGATTTCATCGCTGGATTCGAAGGGTTTTCGCCCGTACGGGGCAATCTTGCAGGATTCGACGCTAAATTTCTCTACACTCATTCTCCCTGCCTTCCTCCTTCCTGATGTCAATCCTCTCCGTTGATCTCTCATCTAGTATGTTTCTTGGGCTGGGATTTGGTGGGAGGGTCAGGAATAGATGGTGGCGGGAGATGACGAGGTATGGCGCGTAATGGGTTTATAAGAAACCGTATCAGGTCGCGATGGTTGTCACCAGTCGAGCCGGTGCTACCATCACGAACTGACGGTCTTCTCCGACGGAGGTAGGTCCTCTTCCTCGTCCAAATGCTACGAGTAAACCCTAATACAATTGCATGTTGGATCTTGGCCTGATTTGTGTTGTGGCTGAGATGTGGGATGAGGTGGTTTTTCATGCTCGTCTTCTATGAGGCTTCGTCACAGGCGAGACAGGCCCTCCAATATGGAGTTGGCCTGTGTCGTCCGCTCCGAGGGCATTGTTTCACATACCGATTTATACGGGGGTGGATTTTCATCTTCTATTTTCAAACATGATTCCTGTCATGCTTTTCCTGTTAATTTTTTGGATTGAGTCTATGGTATCTTCTGCTTTCATAATGAAATGGTGACTTGGGATCTATGAGATGGTTTTCTGGCATCTGTCTCCTTGAGTTTTACAGGATTATCTCAGATCGTTTGCTGTGCTGGTAGATCAACCGCGAGATTTCTCTGTTGTTGCTATACATGAGATGGATTTTCCGTTGGAGGATTTTACACTTGCACATTATATACCTGCTATTTACAATCATGTTCTGCAGATGAATTTTTCTCATATAAAGTACACTTATATATGAACTGCTAATATCTGTTTTATTAGGCAGTTATGAATCTTTATGGCTTCCTTTCTCGGCCAAACAAATGGTTAATTATCATGATATGTGGAATTTCTAGGATCACCTTCAGTGTTACAATGGAATTATTCTGTGAACCCTCTTCCAGTGGTGTCTGGTTGGGTTGCATACAGTGTATATTTTTAGACTCTTTGACAAGTCAATTGTGACTATAGCTGAAGCCTCCTCAGTTATGTAATTTCCATATCTGGATAGCTAACTCCTTACAAAATGCACAATTTTTGGGCATTTTTCGATCTTCTATATCTGCCATGAAAAATATATGTTATTGTTGACTGTTGGTTTTTATCATTTCCTTTCAATCTTTTCCTTCTCTTCTTTTTGATTGAGTATATATGTATTTTCTTCTTCTAAGTACTGAATTTCCTGATATATACCAGATAGATTTTTGCTACATGTCACATGGAATTTCCAGGATTACATTAAATGGTTTGTTCTGTTCGGATATCAATTGCATAATTTAATAGTTGTTGCTATATCTTATCTGGATTTGTTGTTGCTGGATTTTTCACTTGGACATCATAATCTTGTTTTGAATAATCAGGTTCTTCTTTCCAATTGTACATGTATAATAGTCTCATCAGTGTATAAATGAGTCATATGGATTTTCATGGCTCGTTCAGGGAATGGACTGTATGCCTTGTCATCCAGTGGATTGATTTTATGTGGCTCTTAGTACATGGATTAAATGACAGTTCTATCAATGTATACATGCAAGCTGTTTAATTTGAAACTTTTCATCTGTTAATGCACTGTTCTCCTTGGATTCTAGTGATGAATTTTTCAAGCTTTTAAAATACATGTATACATGATACTTGTATCAATATATACATGTATACAGATTACCTGTTCTTTATATTTCACTTCTAAAACTAGTGTTGTAATTGGTTTTCCTCATGTAGCATTACTGAAATGAGATTGTTTTAGCTATAACGATTGTGAAATATACATTTTCTATGTACCTTGGATATTGACCAAAATGTAGATTAAGGATTGAGTGTTTATTACTATTGTCCGTGCCTCAATATTATTTCATTTACTTGTCCCATTCTCTCTATCATGTCCTTCAATTACAACTTCTCTTGATATGTGAGAAGGGTGTATTCTGTTTGGATTTTTCGCATAGATCTGCTGTTAATGTTGATTAGCAGTTCCACATTCATCAACGTCTTTCCCATCCAATTATTTTGGAAGAAGATTTGCACTTATATTTCATTTTCCCGGTTCTAATAAATTTCTTTGCTCAAAACACTGTAAGGCCTTCGCCCCTTTCTGGCGGTTATAGCCAGCAAACCTATCGTCCATGCGGACCACCTGGTCCACCTACCGAGGAGGTACGTCTTACAATGTGAAAGAAACAGAGAGTTTGATAAAAATGTTGCAGAAGTTCCTTAAATCAATCTGAACCCTTTGTCAATTTCCATATGGGATATTGATAAGAAATTTGGGTCTTTGTTAAAGTGATAAAGTAGTTAAATTGCCACTCAAACTGCATTTCCATAAGAAATGTCTTGCCTTGCTAGGAGCTAAGTCTTCCCTAAATCCAGCTGCACTCTTGGTAGGATTCCATATGGGACACTTTTGTTGGTTGGCTTTTACTATTATATTTTGAATCTTAAACTAATATCTATCAGTTGTGTGGCCCACTGTCTAATCTTCAACACATGAATTACTTGTGATTCTCTGCAGTACATGAGCCCACTAGATGAACACGTACTCAATGTACAGTGGGAGACTACAACTTAATGTGTTTTATGAATCTTGACTTGATGTGCTTCAATGGACGATTATGTGTATCATACTTAAGCTGCAAAAGCATGGGGAGAATTGTCCTTGAAGTATATATTTTCTTTTTGAGCATTTGCACAGCAGTCCCTTCTGCACATGTATGTATTTACTATTGTGTTTCTTACTGTATATAAAGACTGGAAATGCTTCCTTAACTCTTATCAATATAACGATTGAGAAATATACATTTTCTATGTACCTTGGATAATGACTAAAATGTAGGCAATTGAATTTTCACTTCATTTACTTGTCCCATTCTCTCTATCATGTCCTTCAATTGCAACTTCTCTTGTTATGTGAGAAGGATGTATTCTGTTTGGATTTTTCGCATAGACCTGCTGTTAATGTTGATTAGCAGTTCCACATTCATCAGCATCTTTCCCATCTAATTATTTTGGAAGAAGATTTGCACTTATATTTCATTTTCCCAGTTCTAATAAACGTCTTGCTTTGCTAGGAACTAAGTCTTCCCTAAATCCAGCTGCACTCTTGGTAAGATTTCATATGGGATACTTTTGTTGGTTGGCTTTTAGTTGAATCTTAAACTAATATCCATCAATTGTGTGGCCCACTGTCTAATCTTCAGCACATGAATTAGTTGTGATTCTCTGCAGTACATGAGCCCACTAGATGAACATGTACTCAATGTATAGTGCGAGACTACAACTTAATGTGTTTTATGAATCCTGACTTGATGTGCTTGAAGTATATATTTTCTTTTGGAGCATTAGCACAGCAGCCCCTTCTGCACATGTATGTATTTGCTATTGTGTTTCTTACTATCTATAAAGAAAGGAAATGCTTCCTTAACTCTTTGGGCAGTGGACAATTGTGAAATATACATTTTCCCGTATAAAGTACATTTATATTTGAACTGTTGATATTTGTTTGATAGGGCAGTTGTGAATTTTTATGGCTTCCTTTCTCAGAAGAACAAATGCTTGGAAATCCAAAGTTTGTGGAATTATTCTATGAACCCTCTTTCAGTGGTGTCTGTGGGATCCAATTGTAACACTGCTTCTTTCAAGGTGGACTTGAAAGAAACATAGCAGTGGTTTGAATCATGGTTCCTTATGAGAACTTAACCCTTCTATTATTTTCATTTGTCATTTTTTGCTTTCTTTCTATAAATTAGATGTCATTAAGTGCATTTTATTTCTGTTAAGAGTATTTGAATTCATAATGTGGGGCCCATTGTTTGGTGATTTAGACGGTTGATCCAGCGAGCCCAATCTCGGATGCTTTATGACCCAAAAATTCCCCCGTCGGAGCAATCTCGACTCCTCAATGATGGCAGCTTTTAAGAAGAGGGAAAAAACATAAACATTCCACATTCAAATCATATCCGGCGTGTGTTTATGCTTGTATGCGTGTATTTTCATACCTGATTTCTTTGTTAACTAGTCAATTATTTCTATTACTTTTGGTTTCTTTCAGTTTAATTGTTGTTTTCTTATTGAGTTTAATTGTTGTTAGCTTGCTCAAGTTTTCTCTTGCAGTCGCAGAATTGGAAATATTGCATTTTTGTTGTGGGTGGTGTTGTTCACTTCATTCTTTTCTTGCAGAAGTCAAAAGATTGTATTTTGATTAGTGGGTTACGTCCTTGATTTTTCTCTTACAGGAAAAAAAAAACCTTGCAATTCGTATCGTGTGTTTGTTCACACAATTGTTCTTACAGAAGAAGGAATTTGGAATGGTGGATTGTTCTTTTTCACTTGATTTTATGAATTCTTATAGAATAGAGAAGATTGCATTTTGACTCGGGTGTTGTGTTTGTTCACTTGCTATTCTTCTTACAAACGCCAGAAGATTGTATTTTGATAAGTAGGGTGTTTTTTTATTTTCTTGAATTTTCTCTCACACTACCAAAAAGATGGAATTTGGAATGATGAGTTTTGCTTGTTCTCTTGATTTTTTTACTCTTACTAAACTAAAAGACCGGATTTTGATTGGTGGGTTACGTTGTTTTTTCTTGATTTTCTCTTAACAAAAAAGATTGCATTTTGTGGTGTGATCTGTTTGTTCACTTGCTATTCTTCTTATAAAAGTAAAAAGTTACATTTTGATTAGAGGGGCAATGGCCTGTGTTTGTTCTTAATTGTAGATATTTGTGGCTCTTTATCTAGTAGTTAATATTGCACACTCCATTCATCTTTGAAAAGCCAATGACCTTTATCCACACAATTGTATTCATTGTATATGTAATGGTGTATGATGGGACTTCCTTATTAGAGTCATGTGATGTCTTAACTGAAGGAATATTTCCATTACATGTTGTTCCATTTTTCAGGAGACAGTGTTCAACACACCATTCTTGTTCATTACAGAGACGTTTAAGAGGTACATTTCTACACCATTGTATCATTTTGTAAAACTGACATTTGCATTATTCACTGCATATTATATCATTTTAATTTAACTTTATGCCTCCTATCTAGCTGGTTTTTCAGAATTCTGTCGTATAATCTTAATTATTTTAACCCTCGAACCAAATCCTAGACATGGGTCAGGATTTGGAATTGGAATCCATCTCTTCAGAATGTAATGGAAATAATGGGTTGTGAAATGTGAACTTTTTAACATGTAATCATATGTGAACTTATCCCACCATATAAATTATTCAACCTTTTCTCGAAGAGTAGATGGAAGGACTTCTGAGTATACAAACCTGATGGTGTTGGTTATCAGTTGGCGATGGAGGGTGAAGAATCAGAAGAAGATACAAATAGCGTCATGGTTGCAAGGGCGATGATGGCTTGTGTGGCGGCCATCGGGGAATATTGTCGTGAATACATGTTCAAACATCCCTCTCGTCATGGAGAGGATGAGCGCGTTAGGTTTATCAACTCTATCATTAGGGCCAGTGACCGGGATTGTGTCACGCAACTTAGGATGAATCGAGCGACGTTCTTCGATCTATGTACCCATCTACGCGAGAAGACCGTGCTGCGTGATACTAGGCGTGTGAGTCTTGAAGAACAGTTAGTAATGTTCCTATACACATTGGGGCACAATGTTCAGAATCGCGTAATTGGTCATAGATTCATTCGATCGGGTAAAACTGTGAGTCGCCACTTTCATAGTGTATTAGATGTAATTGTGTCGCTGTACCCAATTTTCGTTAAACAGGCTGGACCAATGACTCCATCTGAGATTCAGACAAACACAAATTGGGCTGCTTACTTTTAGGTATTAATTATCGCAGGGTATATTTCCATATACGTATTTAATACTACCCTTCATTCATACCTTTATCCAATGTATCTAGGATTGCGTTGGGGCAATTGATGGCACACACATTCCTGCTCATGTGTCTGTCGGTGATCATGCGAGCTTCTGCAATCGGAAGGGAGTCCTCTCCCAAAACGTACTTGCGGCGTGTTCATTTGATATGAACTTCATTTACATATTGGCCGGTTGGGAAGGTTCTGCTTCGGATGCGAGGGTCTTAGACAACGCTCTGAGTCGATCAGATGATCCCTTGCTTGTCCCACATGGTATTTGGTTATCTTTTAAGAGATTGCCAGTCTATTTCATCACGTTGACTTATGTTACTGTAAATTCAATGAGACTTTGATTCAAATGTGTAGGAAAATATTACGTTGTCGATGCCGGTTATGCACATTCACCCAGTTTTATGGCTCCATACCGGGGCATTCGATACCACTTACAGGAGTATCGAACCGGGAGAGCACCTGCCAACATGAAGGAGCTGTTTAATTATCGGCATGCACAGTTGCGCAATGCAATTGAGCGTTGTTTTGGTGTTATGAAAGGCAGATTCCTCATCCTGAAGACCGCCATGTAGTATGAATTCCACACACAGATCCAAATTGTGATAGCCTGCTGTGTCTTACACAATTTCATACGTTCTAGACTAGAATCTCAAGAAGAGATGGACTACGCTGGAGTATCTGCCACTGATGGGGAGAGTAACCCAACGCCTCACGAGGTTTCAATGAACGACGAGCGACAATGGTTACTGCGAGCATCTCAGCGTGAAAAAGATGATTGGAATTCCGTGCGCGATGCTATAGCAACCAGATTATGGGTAGATGCACAACAAAATAGTAGGGCTATATAATTTATCGCTATTTTTGAAACAATTTCCTTGACTTGTTGTTATTTACTTTCTAAATCATGTTACGTACCTATCGATGAATTGTCATCTTCCAATCTGTGACATGGTAGAGTCGTCATATGGAGATAGCAGATGATCTTTTTGATAATCGATCTTTTAAAATAGGGATCATTTTCTAATGATTATGGCTGACTTTATGCCAATCATCATATGTATTTGATATTCAGGTGGTATGGCAGACAGGATGTCTAGTGATCGATCGACACCAACACATTCACCGGCCAAGACACCAGTGGTGCCAACACGATCCTCCCCACGCACGAGGACGGTGAAATCCCTGGCTGAGCCTGCATCCCGAGCCTCGAAAATAAAATGGACTCCTGATATGGAACAGGTTATGATCGACATATTTTTGGAACAAGTGGCATTGGGACGCAAGGGCGATAATGGTTTCAAATGTGAGGCGTACCAAATTGCCAATGACGTCGTTACAAAGCATACCAGTGTAGTTCTCAAGTGACAGAATGTCTCTAACCGACTAAGGTATTACAATAGGGAGTACACTTCAGTGAAGGATATGTTGGCGGCGAGCGGGTTCAGATGGGATAACGAGCGGATGGTGGTGACGGCTCCTGATGAAGTCTGGGAGAAAAATCTCAAGGTATAATTTTTTCAATATAAAGTTAAAATATTCTCTTCAGTATACACTTTTTACTGTACTTACTATTCATTAATGTACGGCTGCAGTCTCACATGCGTGCTGAGAAACTCCGTGGTAAACGGATTGAGAGAATGAATGATCTTGCAACTCTCGTCGGTTCGGACCAGGCATCAGGACGTCATGTCCAAGGCAGTAGGACTATAGCCGCATCAACATCATCATCTCGTCCTCAACAAGAACTCAATAATGCATGGAGTGAGCTGGATGATGACCTCGATGATACAATTGTTTTGTCAGATGATTTTGCCACTGACTCTGCAAGGACCATCCCATTTTCGCCAGACAGTCCTTCTATCGGACAACACGGCTCACGTAGCACTCCCACTCACACGTCTAATTCTAATGCCACTCGAAGTGGGAGTGCAAGCAGGAAATGATCACGCCCTGCTTGTCCTTGTGAAGACCTTGGGGCCTCTTTATAGAATGTTGCCGACTGGATGCTTAAATTTGGCCTCGGCAAGTCGGTGAATCGCACTTCTAAAGTACTTGATATACTAGAAGAGGTCTAGGGCCTGACCAACTCAGAGTTCTTTGAGGTTGGTCAGCTCTTGAGTAAGGAGAAGGATCTGGCATCATTTTTTGTGAGTCTGCGTCCTGAGCGTCGCATTGACTGGTTGAAGAAAACATTTAATGACCACTTTGGTGATCGAGGTGTCGGATCCATCTGAGGATCTGCATTTCTAAGTTTGTTGTTTTGGCTGTTAGTTGTTGGTCTGTAATAACTTTAAATTACATGATTTTCTTGGATGATTTGATAACTTGTTAATCTTTTTAGGACAGACACAAGGTAGTATATACGAATATGACAATTATGCTATGACCATGACTTTTATGTAATCAATTATACTTTTTATGGTTTCACATGCATCCATTGGTTAGTTTATTCACTTTGGTGATCAAGGTGTCGGATGCATCCGCTTGCTTGGAAGGGTACGTATATACGAGCGGTTTTTGTTTACCTTAGTAATTATTTTTTTTACTTTCCGATAATATTTGATAGGAGAATACCGCATGTCCACTTAGTTAGCGAATTTTTATTCCAACCCACGTATCTCGTGCCAATTACGTCCATGTCATTGCAGATGGGAAAGAATAAATATTACGTCGTCTTGGTGGGGCGTAGGCCTGACATTTACATATCTTGGGACGATGCTCGAGTGGAGGTGGAGGGGTATAGTGGAGCGAGACACCGCGCATTCAGGAACTGGAAAGAGGCAATGGCATATTGGGACGAGCACTTCAGCAAGGCATGTGCACCGTCAAGACCTTGCACAACATCTCAGGCGGTTTAGGTCGATGCATTTTCTGATAACCTTTATATTCGTCATTCATCATCACACTCCAGCCGACAGACAATGCCGACGGCACAGGTGTCGACGGCCATGGTTTCTAGGGCCGTGTCGACTGATGATCTTCCCCCATCAACCCGGTCAGATGGGAAAATATTTTGTGCTCTTCTAGTTGGCATCGTAGTCTTGTTTCTTGCCTTCCTTATGATGTTTAAATTCTAGCCCTCTTCGGATGACTGTTACTCTTATTGTGTCACTTGATACTTTTTCTCACTTTTTGCCACATAACTTTGGTTCTTGTGTTTCACATTCACCGTTATTGTAGCAGGCTACATAGTTTTTGGGATCTATCTCTATCACACCACTGTCACATGATGTGGTCTATGCGGATTTCTAAACAAGTCCCCTGCTGATAATAATATTGATTGAATTCACTTTTATTTGCCAATTTCACAAGACATAAATCGGTAGACCCCACACGATTTTATAACCTTTGAAAATACCAGTGTAGTCCACACGCAGTTCGATATATATTGACATCTGTTTTATATATCCATCTGGGCCTGTATGGTAAGTATGGACAGATTTGATCTGGGAGTAACCGGTAAATTAAAAGGCTGAGCCGCTATATGTTGAGGTGCTGTGGTTCACCTGAGATATATAGCGCTCTTATTTGTGGGACAACAGTGTAAGATGCCATGTCAAAGCGGATGAATGGCATGGATGAAACATTTTCACGATGTAAATACGCAGATGGCACGGCCTCCCTGCCATGGAGTTGATTCTTTTGACACCACTGCACGGAACGGATTGGCTAATTTCCCTGACACCAGTTTCAATACTGGTGGTTGGTGCTCTTTGGAAACCATGATGTATGTGTTTCATCCTTTCCGTTCATACATTTTTACCGATCATTTTATGGCTTGATCCCAGAATTGAGAGGTGGATTGATTTCATGTGGACCACACCACATGAAAACAATAATGATTGGTCATTCAGCTCTTAAGTCCTCATAAGGCCCACTGTACTATTTATTTTACGTCCAATAGATTGATTAGGTCGTACAGCCCTAGATGAATGGAAAAAAACAAAAAAATGAGCTTGAGCCAAAACTATTCGGTTGAAATTGTATTATAACGGTTGACACTCTCAAAAAATTGTTCCCTGTAATCTAGTCCATTTAGAATTGGGATATATGAATATCTGACATATCACAATATTAAAATGATCTGTTCCAAATTAGATGGACGGCATGGATGAGACATGTACATCATGGTGGGTCCCACGGAGCAGCGACCACCAGCCAAAAGCTGCTGTCATGGGGAGTACCTAATTCCATTTCACCGGTGCAAGCAGCCCCTGGATTGGCGGGAGACGGTTATCACCGTCCTTTGCACCTGCCTACAATGAGAGGGCATGTATCCAGCTTCCAATCCCACGGCCGCTTCCAATCCCACGCCTGTCCAAACATGCTTACACTTGAACCCAATCCCATCCAGGCCGCCCATCCAAACAGGCCATAGCTGGGACGCTGGATACAGCAACCCAGTGGGATTGCATGTAATCCACTGACACTGCCTTGGATGGCATGCAATCCACCCTAATACAACCCAATCCCATCCAGCGTGCCCGTCCAAACAGGCCCTAAGCGAAAACCAGGCAGACATAAAATCAACCGGGAGAGTGGGAGAATGGCCCAAGCTAGCATCGCCACGGGCTCGAAGGGCGTCCATTTCCCGGCGCATCGTAGCAAAACCCAGAAATCCAGAGCTTTTTCCTCTCTGTGGTTGGGATCGGAAGCTAAGGTGGGTGCTTTCGGGGGTTTGAGGTTCGAAAGGGCTGGCTCAGAACTCTCTGCTCCGATCTCTGTCAGGGTTTCGGCTTCAATAGCCACCGAGGAGAAGCCGTCAAATGTCCCTGAGATTGTGCTGGAGCCGATCAAGGAGATCTCTGGAACTGTCAAGCTCCCCGGATCTAAGTCGTTGTCGAATCGCGTTCTCCTCCTTGCTGCCCTCTCCGAGGTGATTCTCTTTTATTTTTGCTAAATTCAGTTAAACTCCTCTTTGGTAGTGGATTTGGAATTCAGGTGCTTGGATATTGTATTTTGTGTTTTTTTATTCTATTTGTGTTGTATGTGGGTAAGACGGTGTTTGCATCTCTTTTAGCTGTCTGATGTGATCTGTTTATTTAATGTGATTTTTTCATGTGGGATATGTGAGCTATTTACTAATGGGGTTGGATCCTTCGTTGATTATGCAAATGCCGTGTTATCTTCCTTTTGAATTCATAATATGTTTTCAGTATGGAATGAGATGAATCAACTCGTTGACTGTTAATTTGTAATCAACCCATGTAATGAACTTTTTTTTAAAATTTTTTGAAAGGTAACAGTAACTTTATTAAAAAAGAAGGGAAAAACAGAAACAATGGGAAGATAGTCTGCTGAGATAGCAGAACTACTACGGACCCAAAAAAAGCAAATTACAATCTTGAAGTTTTTCTACGGAAGAACCCCATTCCGCGATCAGAAATATCACCCTTTGCACAATACTTGCAATTGAGTTAGAAGTGCCATTGAAACATCTGCCATTTCTTTCTTCCCAAACAGCCCACCAAACTGACAAGAGGGTCATTCTCCAATACTTGGATCTAAGCTTTCCATACCTTGAGCCATACCATGCCTGCAAAAGGCTGTGAGCAGAATCTGGAAAAACCCAGGACATCTGAAATCGAGAAAGAAAATATGTAATGAACTATTAGATAGCACTTGGTTGTAATCAACCTATGTAATAGTCTATTGCATTGCGCCTATGGGAGTTTTGTGCTCTTATTGCTGGTCCCAAGCCCAGATAAAGAGGGGTTGTGTCAGGTTGGCTACTGGCGTCAAACTTATACCATAACTTCCATCATGAATCCAGAAATATGGTACAAGTTGAAGGCTCTAAAAGGGCAAGGGGAAGGCCTAAAATGATGTGGATGGCGTAGTAAGAAAAAACTTGATGACCTATTGTCTAATTAAGGTCTGGCCCTTGATAGAGTGGAAATAGGATTCATGTAGCTAAACCCAATTAATTGGGGTAAGGCATAGATGATGATAATGATCATGAATGGATGAAACGAAATCAAGCATTTTTATTAGATAGACGGCAGTGGTTCAGTTCTTTTAAGGGTGCCTTTGGGTGCACTATTGAATTAAATTGCAATTATAAGTCCAATAAAGTCGTAACAATCCTTCTCTAGCCTTAGTATTGAGGGTCTCGGCTCCACATTCCAAGTATTTTACTTTCAAGTTGGAACTGGAAGGAATGCAATTGCAATTTGAGGATTGCTTCCCCATTATGAATAATAGGAAAAGTTGTTAGGGCTTGTTTGACAAGCAGAAAAGAAAGGAAAATGAAGCACTTTTCTAATGATGGGATATTTCATTATGTTTTGGTTAGTAAAGAAAATAATGTATTCCACATAGTAATCATTACACTTTTCCATAGTCAAATTTTCAAGCATAAGATACAAGGTAATGATCAATTCATAAATATGAGATATCCACTCTCTATCAAAACAAAACCCCTGGACTTGTTTGGATATTGGGAAAGGAGAAGAGAAGAGAAGAAAATAGTAACTTTTCCCATGATGTGATGTTTCACCATATTTAGATAACTAAGGAAATGTTGGGTTTCAAAAAACAATCATTAACCAAGTATTATAGTTAAATTTTTATGCACAAGATTCGATGTCACTATTGTGAGAGTTTTATTTCATTTTCACTTGTTATCCAAACAAGACCATTAAAATGGAATCCATGCTCATGGAAAATCTTGGGAAATCATCATTGGATAATCCTTACAACTCTCTTTTCTTTTCTTTTGGATAATCATCATTGGAGTGAAGGAAAATGAAGGAAAACCAAGGAAATCAAACAATTTTCTTTGATGTGACATTTCCTTTGTTTGAGAAAATAAAAAGAGAAAGAAATCAATTTCCTCTCGTCAGGAATTGTTAAAAAGTCAATTGATAGGAAAAAATGCTTTTCTCTAATATGACATTTAAATGGCAAAAATGGAGGGAAAAGAGGGTTCCCTTTGAAAATTGCAACTTAAACACATGAAAGTGGAAAGGAAAACTCTTCTTTGACAGTTTCTCTAAACAAACAAGTCAAGGTTTTTCCTTTCCCCCATGCTTATGTTAACTTTGAACTCACTTGTGTTATAAGCCGATGTTAAATTAGGGAAAGGAAAAGGAAAGTAAAAGTGTGACATAAGCAGATCGTAAACCGGTATCAATGTTAGGGAAAAAACCCATTGCACTTGCTTGTTTTGCGAAAAAAAAAAGTTTTCGAGAATGCATTTCCTTTGCATATTCCAATGTTTGGGTTATAATTTTTAAAATGAAACATCTCTTCCCTCCAGTTTTGCCATTTAAAATGTTAAATAAGAGGGAAACCTTTTCTCCTACCAATTAACTTTTTGAGAAAAAAGGTTTTACTCCCTTACTGAGGAAAGGAAAGCGATTTCCTTCTCTTTTTATGTTTCTTAAATAGAGGATTTCATATCAAAGGAAAACTATTTGCTTTCTTTTGTCTACCCTTTATCCAAACATGCCCCAAGGCTTTTTTTTTTTTCCTTTTTTTTTTCTTCTTTAAAGGGAAAAGAAAAGAAAAGATAATGATTAGGCAGTGACTATTTCCATGAGCAAAATTGAAACATGGATTCTATTTTTTGGGGTCACTATTTGGGTTAAGTAGAAATCTTATATTGGTGAGAAAACGGTAATTTAGTTTCTTATGCCAAAGAATCCAAAGTATGGAAAGGTTTAATGATTACTTTGACGAGTACTCCCTTTCTTTACTATCCAAACTTCTCAAAATGTCACGCTAATGGAAATCCCTTTTCATTTCCATTAATTTACGTGGATTTGGTGATATCTAAATATGTCCTTAGGGCCTGTTTGGATAGTTTGAAAACAAAAGAAAAGAATACTATAGTGACTATCTGATGATGATTTTTTAAGATTTTCCAAGAACATGGACTCAATGGAATTGGATTCTATTTTGAGGGTCTTGTTTGGATAACATGTGGAAATTGAAATAAAGCTTTTAATAATAATAATTATCTATTTCGTGCTTGAAAATTTGCCTATGGTATTTGGGTAACGATTGCTTTTTGAAATCTAATGTTTAATTTGCTATCCAAATATAGTGAAACGTCTTATTATGAGAAAAGTTATCTAATGTTTAATTTGCTATCCAAATATAGTGAAATGCCTCATTATGAGAAAAGTTATCAATTTTCTTTTCTTTCCTTTTCTCATCATTAGTTTTGATTTGCTGGAAAGGAAAGAAAAAGAAAAGAGAAGTGTAATCATTTATGATTATCCAATGCTAGATTTTCATGGATTCCATGTCACTACTGAAACACGGACTCCGATGAATTTAATCTTTATGGTTCTTGTTTGATAGTAAGTGGAAATCTCAATTTTCTGAGACTAGTTGCCTATAATCTCGTGTTAAAGGATTTGACTATGGAAAAGTGTAATGATTATTATGTGGAACTCATTAATTTATTTGCTAATCAAACATGATGAAACTACTAATCATGAGAAAAGTGTTTCATTTTCCTTTCTTCTCCTTTACTTTACTTTCCAGTGAAACAAATGTGCCCTAAAAATGGAATCCATGAGAATCCATGGTTCAATAGTGCTCATGGAAATCAGGATTGGATAATTATCACCTTCTCTTTTCTTTTCTTTTCTTTTCACACTAATCGAATAGTCCCTTACGTGTCATTCCCTATTGCTTGTATTGAATGTTCATAATTCAATTCAATTGCACAAGCAAATATACCCCAATCTATCTTATATGCCATGTAAGGGTGTAAATCAAATTTCTATATGCTATGCATGTTGAGTTCTCGTGGAAGCTAGCAATTAGATAAATTGCACGAGCCTGGTTTTGGGATTTCTTAGTAATAGCCTCAACCATTTTCGGAAATTTAGCATACTGATGAGTTGTGTTTGTAAATGTTCGTTTGTTGATTTGAAATGTTGATGATGGGTTATCTACCATCTTTCTTATTTCTTTGTAATGATGTATGGTATTTGAGATCTCATATGAGGAAGTGTCTCTAATAACTCTCTTTGAGCTTTTAGTGCAGTGCTTTGTGGCCAATTGCATCTGGGAACGAAAGTCTTGTTAAAGGATACTTTTAGGTTTATTTATAACTTCTAGATGCAATATTTGTTTGAAATGCGTACAACTTGGGATCGCCCATTTTTCATTGAGCTATAGGACTAACATGAGAGGTTAGCTAATGTTGCTTGTTAATGAGAAGGATTCGCCCAATGTAGGCACCTCCAAGCTAAGCTTAGCAGGAGAATCAAAACTAAAGTAGGGAATAAATCTAGAATTTTGTTTAATTCAAAAGTCCCTTGAGAATACTCATCTGAGGTAACCATTTACTCTAGAAGCTCGAGCTGATAGAGAGTGGCGAATCAATCCCTTTATCTCATAGCCTAGCCCCTACATTGCATGGGTTTGGACCTTGACCGAACCCCCTCGTGGGCCTCACTTCACATGAGTTTTGCTTCACAAAGGCCACCCACCTCAAGTGTGTCCCCGTATCCCATAGGCTACCCCACTTGAACCCGGTGTGAAAATGCCCTTGCATTAATCACCCTCGGTGAGTAGTCTGAAACACGAGACCTCCTGCTCTCATACCACTTTGATGCAAGACAATTAACCACTTACTCAAAAAGCTCGAACTGACAGAGAGTAGCAAATTAATCCTTTTATCTCATAGCCCAGGCTTTACATTGCATGGGTTAAGACCTCAGCCGAACCCCCTCGTGGGCCCTACTTCACATGGGTCTTGCTTCACACGGGCTACCCACCCCAAGTGTGTCCCTACATCCCACAGGCTACCCCACTCGAGCCCGGTGTGAAAATGTCTCTGCATTAGAGGTCCTTCAATAGACTTCTTGAGTGTGCAAGGAAGGAAAGTATCCTTTTATTGGTATGAAATCTCTCTCTCTCTCTCTCTCTCTCTCTCTCTCTTTTGTGTGTGTGTGTGTGTCATTGACAACAAAGGATTTATTACAAAAATACTAATTAAAGAAAAATGCTAAACAAATAAAAAGATCTAATGGGATTCTAAAGGGGCACATTAGTTTTGCATGGTTGGTTGATTTGTTGATGCTACCTAATTGGGAGGTTGGGGCCTTCTGCTATACACAGTTGTGCTTGATGGGCCAACTATGCGGCCTAGGCTTGGTTCCAATGGATTTAGGCTTGACCCTTGAGTCTTGGGCCCAAATTGATGTGGCTCGGTTTGCATCGGTTATCCCCAACTTGAAAAGGACTTGACTCTAACGAGTTAATGGCCTGATATTGCTGATAAAAATAAGGCTTTAGATTTTGAAAGTCTATGATTGTAATCCACATAGCATTAGAGAGAGACCATTCTTGCCAACGGACAAGAAACTTACAGTGACCACCTTGGCACGTGGAGACAATTTGGTCCTCCAGAATATTGTGATTGTACTTGTAGGTGACAAAATGGCCAGAGTGTGATAACTTGCTCCTCAGGACCATCTTCAATATGGTGCCTGTGATAGATTAAGAGATCTTCCACGTTGAAAGTAGGATTGATAGGTATATTTGGTGGGAGATTTAGAACATAAGCATTGGCACCAATCTTCTTCTTCATCTTCATCTTCTTCTTCTTTTTAATTTCCCACACTGTGAGGATGGAGCTTCTTTGAGGGCTTGGTGGGCAACCATTCAGGACGAATAAGGACTATAACCATGTCGTCTTCTACAAATTTGACAAAACGATGTTTTGTATGTGCATGCTACTTATAACTCATTACCTGTGGTGATATTATGTTAAACTTCATCATGCACCTGTTACATATGGTGGATGAAATCATTGGCTTTTGCACGTGGTATCGGCTCTATGAGTCGAGGAACCAAATTGACTGGAAGAGATGGACATATACTAATCACTGCTTCAAAAGGTAACATCCCTATGTACCTGTTGATTGAGTTCTTATAGGAGAACTTAACCATGGTTATTACAAGGTCCCACGTACCTATGTAATCATGGACAAGATGCTATAATGACTTGTTTAAGCTGCGATTGACTACTTCCATTTGACTATTATTCTAAAGGGTGGTAAGCACTAGGCAACCGAAGCTCAGTCTTCATTACCAATCAAAGGATTTTCCAAAAATAGCTCATAAACTTGGTACCACGATATAATACAATGGACTTAGGAAGCCCATGAAGATGGCAGTCGAACATGGTATGAAATGAGTTGTCTTGAAAATCATTCAACCACCATAAATATTGATTCAACTTTCCGGGCAGTCTTTTGGCAAATCCAGAATGAATTCCATGCTGAGATTTTCCCACGGACCATGTGGGATTGGTAGTGGTTGATATAATCCGTTATTATTATTATTATTATACACTTAACGAGTTGGCAAACCCTGCATAACTAGTAAATCTTCATAATATCTGATTTTAGACGAAGTCAAAACTATTTATTTCCAACAAGGGCTAGGCTCTTATCCCGACCTAGTAACCACCACATCCACCAAAGTGTCATTCCTCACAACATGCTTGTTGATGGACGTGGCTGGTAGGCAAAGTTGTATTCTTTGGAACAAGTAGCCATCATAAATACTGAAATGTGGGTGTCTCACATGCTCTCCATTAATAATTTCTGTATAAGTACGTTTGAAATCCTTATCTTCCATGCTATGTCGCTTACACTACGGAGCATAGCTTAGCCTTGACGCTGCTTAGCTCATGAAAATAGCTTACATCGCGTGTGACCTACACTATGTGATAATTCACATACGCTACATTACACGCCACGTAGCTTAGATTACAAGTAATTTTTCGTTACAACATTAAAATCAATTAATATTTCAATTATTTATTACATTTTTTCATTTTCAATAAAAAATAGTTAATCTTTTTAATGCTTTTAGTAAAATAATGTAAGTAACAATATTAAATTAATTCCATTGCTCTTTCTTTACTTCTATATGCTTAATCAATGGTTGCATTTGGTCGCACCAAATATTATGAAAATTTGTTATATTTCATTACTAATCAATCTAATTTGGTGCAGGATATCATGAAATTAGTGCAACTAAGTGCAATCTTGATTAAAAATCTAGAAGTAGCATGTAGCTTACGCCTCCCATTTTGGAGGGGTGAACATTAAGTTACATGCTATTCGCTATTTAAAACATTGCCGCATACTCATGTTATAACTTTTCTAATGCCAAAACAATTATAGACATCGATGATAATAAATTCGTGTGACAGCTCAAGGCATTGGCAACCAACTTGTCCTTGCCATATTTTGACAGATGACAAAGAACTCCTGTAGATAAGCGTTTCACTTGGCATGACGAGCACCCATTTTCTGCTGAGAGTTTAGATACTTGAGTGCTTCATGATTTGCGTATGAGACCACTCCTCACCAATCATATGGCGACGCCAGTGCTGTAGAGTTTGAACAATGGCATAGATCTCCTAGTCATCAGTGGAATGTTGAAGAATACTATTGGATGACCCTCTTAGCATGCCAATGTTAGAAGCGTCACAGGTCATCTCAAGCACCTTCTCAAAGTCTTAAATGTGCAAAATTAGAGCTTCCGTCATTTTATGTTTTATCCTCTCAGATGCTCTTGTTGTTGCACTTGTTGTTGCACTTGACCATCAAAACTCTCTTTGTTTCATGTAATCGGTGATTGGAGTCATAATGTCGTAAAGTTTTGTACAAAGTGTCTGTAAAATGTGGTAAGGCTAAACTTTAGAGATAGTGGTAGGCGTTGGCTAATTAACATTAACCTTAGCGGGGTCCATTTATACACCTTGTGATGAGGTAATATGCCTTAAGAAGATCACGGGTGTACTCATGAAGGTGCACTTTTTAAGGTTGATGCAGAAGCGCTAGCAGTGAAGGGTTCCATGTACAAGACCCATATGATTGATGTGCTCTTTCCTTTACTTATTGTAGGCAAGAACGTCATCAAAGTAGGAAACGACAAACTTGTTAAAAAAAAGGGGTATAACAATTCGGTCATAACACATAAAATTGCTATGTGCGTTGGCGAGACTGAATAGTATAACCTACAGCTTGTAGAGACCATCATTCATCTTAAATGTCATTGTCCATTGGCCACCAGTCAAATGTGGATCTGGTGTATCCACTACGAAGATCAATCTTGGAGAAGATTCTAGCACTCGTCATCAAGTCCAACATATCATCAAACCGAGGAATGTGAAACCAATTCTTCACTATGATTTTATTGATAACTAGGTTGTACATGCATTAACTTGTATCCTTCTTGGAGGCAAGGAAAGCATGCACAACACATGGGCTTAGGCTTTATGTAACCCATTTTTAGCAACTCATCAATTGCATGTTTCAACTCTATGTGCTTAGTTGGACTCATTCGGTATGTTGGTAAGGTAGGTAAGGGTTCTTTGGAAATCAAATTTATGGTGTGTTGAATATCCCCCAATGGTATCTGCTCCTTGGGCAGATCACTGGGGACTAAATCTTGGAAGTCATGGAGCATGAATTTGACTTTATTAGGATTGCACTCATCCTGATTAGTATCAAGCTCGTACGCCTATTTCGTGACTAGAGCAACACCTTTCTCCCTATTCTCTGCTTCAAAATTCAGCATGGTGAGAACATAGTAGTTAGGACTAGTAGCTGATGTTGACAATGTAGATGGAGGCGACGTAGGTTGCAATGAGCAAAGGTGGATCTGATGACCTCGCCATAGGAAATATGCGTGTTAGCCTTACCGTTGCTTTGTACCTTTTGGCCAAAGTGCCAAGGTCGATCAAGATGGATGTCGGTGACATTCATTGGAATTATGTCATGTTAAACGTCATCCTCATAGCTCCAATTTAAAAAGATACCAAACGTCTTCCAGTTCGGGGATGACGACGTCATCAACTCACACAATCATGTATGGTTTTGGATGCTTTTAAGTTAGCAGTTTGAGCTTATCAAATCACCTTTTGTGAGATGGTGTTCATCGCATTACCGTCATCAATTATCATATTACATAACTTATTTTGGGACTTTTCCTGTGTATGGAAAGTAATGGTTTGTCGTCAGTCTCCCGCTTCCTCAACAGTGGTAAGGAGGCGGCGTATGATAAGAGTAAGACCTTCCACCTCACTTTGATTGTGGTTTCAATAGAGGTTTCCTTTGGTTGTGATGTAGGTTACATAGGGCTGTTCCATCTCTTCATGCTCGTCGAATACTTAGGGTAATGGAGGTCTTGGGCTCGTAGAGACTCGTTAGAAAAGTGTCTTCTCCATCCACAACGGTAGCAATTAACATCCTGCTGATCTTGCTTAAGGGAAGGATTCGAATTAGAACCTCACCTCTGGTATCATGGCCATGCAACTAGTTTCCTTAGGTATGAATTTTGAGGTGGAGGACACTGCAAAGGTTGTGTTTGCCTCATTAATGGAGTTTGCATTTATGGGCGTGGTTGAAAAGGGTATTGAGGTGGTCGGTAGCCTTATGGCGGAGTTTGCTTAAGATGTGAATTCGGATATTTTGTCACATATGGCTCTTTGGTTGGAGAGCCAAGGTATTAGAGAGTGCTGCCATAGATGTTGCTCAACTCGTCAAGCGTTTCGATGAACATCATCGACTAACTTGAAATCGTACATGATCATCTCATGCTGGATCTCATGGCGTAACTCTGTCCTATAGTGGTTAGCCGTTACGTAGTTGGTCTCTGCTAGCTTACAATGGACAATAAGCTCATTGAGTTTCTTGGTGTAGTCATCTATCGATAAAGTTCCCTGTTTGAATTTGAGGAGCTCTTAGAGAAGGGTATTCATGTAATTTGAAGGCAAATACTTACTTTTCAGCTTCTCTCTCATGTCAGCGCACCTTGTGATAGCAGGGAGACCCATGATGAGATTGCTGTTGTTAATGCCTAACCACTGGATTCTTTGTTGGATCCTTCAACTTGAGCTTGGTAGGCCACTCGTTAAACATTGTCCATATTGTACTATGCAAAAATCTTCAAGCATTATAATCCGGTTGACAAAAGCCTTTGTATCAAGACGACCTATAAAATCTGACACTTCAATTTGTACTTTCTTGGGGGTTTCTATAGATTTGTCATGGGCTCTCTTTGCAAAGAGCCTTTGCATGAAGGCATTAGCTGATTCCCTAGTACCGGTACCATTTTGATTTACCGAAGGTTCTAGGTGGAAACCTAGTTGCGGATTTGGGTTGCAATTTGGATCTCTGGTTGGATCGAGTTGCTTTCCTTGATGTTCTTCTTGTAGCTGGTTAACAATGGCTTTCTAATTGGCAACCCCTGCAAATAGCTTGGTGATGTGGTTGTCTCGCTATCGATCAGTAAGCCTCCCTCGATAGATATGACCACTACGGGTAGACATTGTATCGGGGGACCGGCGTTGGCGAAGTAATTGATAGAATATACTGTTGGTTATCATATGTTAATGGACGGAACATCCTGCTGTTTCTGGGCTAGAACAAAGGATTGTTTGGGCATGATACATATGCCTATAACAGGTCTGCTGTGGACTAGGTTGAGGGCAGGGGCTGCCTTCAGACTATGGGTTGGAATTCCGGGCTTTTAATGGGCTGGATTTGGACTGCTAATGGGATGAGATTCTGGGCTTTTAATAGGTCGGAACAGGGGCTGAATTTGAGGGGTTATGGGGGTGATGAAATTAGGAGTTCAGGCGGTTGCATAGGAGGTTCGACTAGGGCAAAAGTAGAGGGTTTGATTGGAGCTAGATGGGAAAAGGATTAGTACTGGGTTAGGGGGGTAGATGTCTGCTGAAATTTCAGCAGAGTCTCCTCTCGTCAGTTTGACATCTGACCTTTGTAAAAGAAAGAATACAAAAAAAGTGAATGGCTGGACAGAACAAATGCAATGAAGAATGTAAATAAAAAGATGCAGATTTTATAATTGAAGAATCTGGAAGTAAAATAATGTGATCTGAATGCAAATTTGGGGAAAAGTAGTAGAAACTAGGGATTGAATCGAGAAAAACATATGGCCAACTCACAATTGTTGATCTAAACTTTAATCCAGTCATTGAAATCTTCTCCAATACTAATCTGATGCAGCTGGTTGATAAGAAGGATCCGCCCAATGTTGGCACCTCCAAGCTAAGCTTAGCATGGGGATCATAACTAAAGTAGAGAATAAATCTAGAATTTTATTGAATTCAAAAGCGCCTTGAGAAAACATTCATTTGAGACCCTTAAATAGAATTTGTGGTTGTACGAGGAAGGAAAGCCTCCTTTTATTGGCATGATATCGCCTTCTGTTCTCAGCGTCATCAACACCGAAGGATTCATTAAAAAAAATAGAAAGACTTACCAAAGAAAGATGCTATATAAATAATAAGATCTAATGACATTATATAGGGGCCTACTAGTTTTGCATGGCTGGTTGATTGGATTATGCTGCCTAATTGGGAGGCTTGGGCCTTCTACTGTACATGATTTGTACATGATGGGCCAACTGTGGGGCCTGGGCTTGTGCTCAATGGATCTGGGCCTGGCCCCCAGTTGATGTGGCTCGGCCTGCATCATTAGCACTCAGAATCTCTTTTGTAGTTCTCTAAGGATATAGATACTGTCACTGTGGAAGTTAATGGGTAAGAATAGAGGAAGCCCTGTCACTTTTTATATTGGTTGAGAAGTCGTCAAATTAAGCATAATCTGAAAAGCATTCTTCCCTGAGAAATCCATATGTACTTCTAAAATCTAATGGCACTGAGCCCACATACCACCTAGTTTGCATGCAAGGGGAAATGCTGGACAGTACATGCAATTCACTGCAGTGTGAACCTGACCATGTATGTTTACTGCCAGATCTTTCTCCTTCTGGACTATGCTTTATGTTTCTTTATCCCATGATTGTGTGGAGTCTTTGGGCATGCATATCATCTTTGTGTTTTAGTATCACCTCGACGGTCTTTTCAGAGACTTTTAATTGATCGCATGTCTGAAATGAACTTGACATTAACTGATCTTCAATAGTTTCTTATATTAATAATCTATTTTCATGCAGTTTCTATCTGTAACTCACTTTTTGATAGTATTCTCTGGACGGTCTTAATAAATACTGAAGCTCTTTCAATATTTTATCAGGGAACCACTGTTGTAGAGAACTTGTTAAGCAGTGATGACATCCATTATATGATTGGTGCACTTAAAACTCTTGGACTAAATGTGGAAGAAGACAATGCAACGAAAAGGGCAATTGTAGAAGGTTGTGGTGGGCAGTTTCCACTGGGGAAGGATTCAAAGGAGGAAATCCAACTATTTCTAGGAAATGCAGGGACTGCAATGTGCCCATTGACAGCCGCTGTTACTGCTGCTGGTGGCAATGCAAGGTCTTTCTTTGATGACTGCTGGAAACATAGATACACTGGTGAATGTATTTTATACTCTTTTACTCATTAAGCTGAGGTGTTTCTACTTTTTTCTTTTTCAGGTACATACTTGATGGGGTTCCACGGATGAGAGAGAGGCCTATTGCAGACTTGGTTGTGGGTTTGAAGCAACTTGGTGCTGATGTTGATTGTATGTTGGGCACTAATTGTCCTCCTGTTAGTGTAAATGCAAATGGCGGCCTTCCTGGGGGAAAGGTGAGACTTACATTTACTTTGGTTTTGAGTGAGAATGAATTGGAACCATGTTCTTTTGACCTTTCTACTACAGTTCAATTACCCTTATTCTTATGTAAACTAAAACCCTTCGTCACCGTAGAAGTACTTCAGAGATGACAGACAAGGCAACTACACATTGGGGTCCCTTGGGATTGTTGAGCCAATGCCACCCACTATTATTTCCTTTTGCGTGACTAATTTGTTGATAGAGTTGCATGTGTTGGGGGTTGCATTTCTTGCTGCCGCTGCATGCAATTGGAACTTGGAACCGTAGGGAGCAACCTAGATCTAAGTCTCTTCATAAGTTTTTGTTGATTTTATGCCTGTCTTCTATATTCTAGGACTTATCTGGCAGTTGCTGGTTGACCTTCCAGCACTGATACAACCAGATATGGTTATTCATCTGGGATTTCTTTCTGATGGATCTACTTACACTTGTTTACATCAAGAAAATCTTAGCTGCGGAAAACATCTATTCACATCCCTTTGGAACTCAAGAGTGCAAAAGATATTCATAAGACACTGATGTGCGATTCTCTTCACACTGTGATTGGTTGACCTCATTGGCGGAGCCTGTATTTCCCTTCTTATAATTCTTCTAAAAATGTCAACAGCGGCCAGATTTGACTGATCACAATATCGTGGTAATGGCTTTACTGAGGAGGTGGGCCAATCACGGTTCAAATATAGTTACAGAGCTTATTCGTGCAAATATCCTAAGCTGGACTCTTTGGTGTTATCTATTAATACCTTTAAAGTATATGGATCTCTATTAACTTCAACTTCCAAGAAGCATTTAATTTGGCAGGGTGCTATTTGCTTTGGTTTGTTGCTCATACTGATTATTAAGATTAGATATGATAACTAGTAAAATCTGATGCATTTGTTGATCTCAGCATACATGCTTTATTGCTCATTCTGACTATTAAGATTAGAGATGGCATAGCTTATTCATACATGGTTCATGCTCTATCTTATCATGTCACCTTCAGAAAGGGCATGAAAGTCTTGTTGGAAATTGGTAAATTTGTCTGAAGCAAACCAATATGCCCCATTCATTTCTTCTGTTAAGAGTGGGATTTGAACCCACGCCATTTCATTTCTGTTATGTTAAATGCTCAGTGCTTCAGCCATTCTGAGCATCATGGAAGTCATCAATGATGCATAGGCATGCTTTTTATATGTTCTGTGCTGACTACTGAGGAATACAATCCAAAATAGGACCTAAAGACTTAAATTGGATTTCCTTACTGTATTTCTCCATTAGAAAAGTTGGGAATTTGTTGTCATTTGTGTCAATTGAAGCTTTCCGACTGATACATGTGGAACATCTGTCCTAGATTCCCCCCTTGGAAAATCCAAGTTTCATGTAGCAGTTGATGATTCTTGATGCAATATCCTACACTTCTCTCATTTGCAGGTGAAGCTTTCTGGATCTATCAGTAGCCAGTACCTGACTGCATTGCTCATGGCCGCTCCTTTGGCTCTGGGAGATGTGGAAATCGAGATAGTAGATAGATTAATTTCTGCGCCTTATGTTGAGATGACACTGAAAATGATGGAACGCTTTGGTGTCACTGCAGAGCACAGTGGTAGCTGGGACCGATTCCTGGTCAAGGGTAGTCAAAAATACAAGTAAGTTTGATTTCAAACTTCAGACAGTCTTGCAAGTCTGGTGATGGACCAGGAAAGCTAACCATGGACAAACATACTCACAAATAATGGCATGTTCAAACAGGTCCCCTGGAAATGCGTATGTTGAAGGCGATGCGTCGAGTGCGAGTTATTTCCTAGCAGGCGCAGCAGTCACCGGTGGCACCGTCACAGTTGAAGGTTGCGGCACAAGCAGTTTACAGGTATTCATCTCCATATGGTCTGAACGGCTAGTTTCTGAAGACTTTATCCAATTCATATCATCCTCTGGAACTCTGCCATCTTCACCTCTCTGCTTTCCCTGTGAATGCAGGGGGATGTGAAATTTGCGGAAGTGCTTGAGAAAATGGGCGCAAAGGTTAGCTGGACAGAGAACAGCGTCACGGTTACTGGGCCATCATTAGATCCTTCTAGAAAGAAACGATTGCACGCCGTTGATGTCAACATGAACAAAATGGCTGATGTTGCCATGACATTGGCTATTGTTGCACTTTTTGCAGATGGTCCGACGGCCATAAGAGACGGTAAGTTGTGGGCGATTAAGTGTTGGTTTTGCTGATTTCCACCGTTGATCTGATGGAGTTTGACGTGGATGGGGAATACCACAAATATCTCCCAGATTGGAGAGTCCCAAGCCGGTTAGTTTTGGACTATTTTCCGTTGCATGTGGCCATTGCCATACTTTCTCCTTGATAGATCTTCCAACGTTGATGTTCTTTTGAGGCATCCACCAATCATGGTGGGCCCATTGGATCATCTTTTTGGATCGCTGAACCATGGGCCTGATGTGTATGGAATCCCGTGCATCAGCAAACTTTGCTGAGGTGGGTTAGCAAAGCCTTGAATTGAATGACTTGGTAGTCCATCTGATCCAAACTGAAAATTTTATTGCCAGTGGCATCCTGGAGAGTGAAGGAGACAGAGCGGATGATTGCCATTTGCACAGAACTTAGAAAGGTTTGTGCCTGCATTTCCTACACATTTGCATCTGCATTTATAAAATCTTGTTACCTGATATTTCTTGTTGCTCTCCCTCTTTGGTTGGATTTAGCTGGGAGCGACGGTAGAAGAAGGCCCGGATTACTGTATAATCACCCCACCAGAGAAGCTAAATGTGACTGCGATTGACACATATGATGACCACAGGATGGCCATGACATTTTCTTTGGCTGCATGTGCGGATGTTCCTGTCACCATTAAGGACCCGGGCTGCACCCGCAAGTCTTTCCCTGACTACTTCGAAGTCCTCGAAAGGTTTACGAAGCATTGAGTGCTGCGCATGTTGTGAGAGTGGTAGGTTATTAGTGGCGGACAGCAATCAATCACGGTTGTATGATAATCATATGAGTTGTGGTGTGCATTAAGAAGCCTGTCATTGTTATTATTATCTACAACGCTGTTCAATTTTATTATAGTTGGCTGGCTTTTGTTACAACTCAGCACATTGTCTGCTCCATTGTTGAAACATATGTTTTGATTAGGGGACTACATAAAATATGAAATGATCATGAACACCGCCGCACCATTTCATGTCATATGTGTAGGTCGCCCTGCTAAGAACAGTAGGCCATCCTGAAGATTGCCTTGCACAAAAATCAGGCATCAGACGGGCCGGCCACACCAGGGGATATAAATGGAGAGCAGGGTATCTTACCCAAAGTATTGGTGTGGGTGCCTGATGGATGGACCTACCTGATTTTTGCACCAGGTGATCCTCACCCCACGTTTTGCATCGGCCTGATTTCTGCTCCAGGTGATCCTCATGATGCCTTTTTCATGCTTATGATGAATGCCGCTGTACAAGGGACGCCTCAAAACATATGTGGAAGATCGTAGCCACTCAAGCTTTGGTCTTTTCTCATTGAATTTGGACCTTTTTTTTTTAATTTTTTAAAAATGTTATTATTCTTATTATTTTAAAAAAATAAAAATAAAAATTCAACTGACCGTTGGCATGCTGCCTCGGGATCTAAGACTGCGGGCGTGTTCTAACCGAGAGCCTTCCAAGGCTCATCTGAAGCCCGGTCAAATCGGGTGGGCTCAGCCTGCCTGGTCCATATACCTCCCAGTCCCATCTGATGAACGGCTTAAGACTTTCCAGTTAAATAACTTAAGTTTTCATGGACCAGTGATATCCACAGCATCCTTCGTTTTCAGCAGTAGTGGGTCCATGTTCACTGATCATAGGCTCATATTACAGTTCCCCAACCTTTTAATGTTTGGCGTTCACTCTTTCAACCGCACAAGTGGCACAGCTATAAGTCAATCCACATCGTCTAAGTCGGTGGCCCAAATTATGGATGGAGGATGGCCCAAAATTATGATGAAAAGATGATACTAACCATCTGATTTGGCCCTTGGAATTCGAACAATCAACTATTTTGCTTTTAACTATACTGCCATGCATTTTATAGACATCAATTGGATGGTTAGGATTGCACGGTCTCTTTGTTTTCAGGGAGGTGCTATGTCCATGTCGTGCCCTAGATTTTGGTCCGTCTGGATTGCACCATGAGTGCTCCACATTTGGATGGTCTGGATAACACACATGAGTGTCACATGTGAGGAGTATCTGGATACCATACATGAGTTGGTATCCAGATAGCCAGTGGATTGGACCACACATACCTCGATAGCTTCCCATAACCAGTGGATTTTGGGCCACACACCTCCAGAGCTTCCCACGGCCACCAGAGTTTCCACAGTCGATGGCTTCATTTTTCATTTTTTACTGGTTATCAGAGCAATCGCATGTGCACGTGCTGCACAACGTTTTTATAAATTAATTATTTTAACAATTTTTTTTAAAATAATTTTTTCTAATTAAGTTTATTTATTTTAAATTAAGATATTTAATAAAAAAAAGTAAAAATAGTACTAACTAGTACAATTATTTTATTCTAAAAGAGGAATTTATAATAAAATATTTACAATATTTTACAAAAAATTAAAATAAAATATTTAAACTATTAAATTGAGAAAATTACAGTTAAATAGCTATTTTCATGGGTATAATTATTTGGGTCAGATCTGATTTTCTTGACCTCCTAGGATAATAATATATTAGTGAGACATATTTACTGCTCTCAAGATTCCAACATAAGATCTTCCGCTTTGATACCATGTCAAATGATCGCTTATTGTAAAAGCTTAAGTTGTACGAGTGAGGTGGACCAGTGTATATTAAGGAACTTTATCATTTGAACAGGTAATTCAAGACGTACAATTATTGTATAATAACGGTGTTAATATCATCTAATGCAAGTTGGTACGTGGGTGGTGAGTTGACATCACCAAATTATATGGGCTAGACTAGGGGTGTACACGAACCGAGCTAGCTCGGTTAGCTCGCTCGACTCACCTCGAAAAAGCTCGATTCGACTCGGTTTGAAGCTGAGTTGAGTTAATTTTTTGAGCTCAAAAATGAGTTCGAGCTAATTTTGAGCAGGCCCCAACTCAACTCGACTCGGATTGAATTCGGCTCGAATCGAACTCGGATCAAAACAGTTCGGTGACTCGGTTACTTTGCCATTGATGTTGCCCACCAACTATTTAATAAAATGACTCAACGAAATGTGGCTGGTAGCAAGGAAGGTTTGGCTGGTGCCAAGAAAGGTATGTACATCAAACAAATACCTTTTTTCTCTTTCCTTTTTTTGGTTTTTATATTACTTAGTAGGTATTTGATAAAATACCTATAAAATCATTTTCTCTATTTGTAAAATAATTGAATTTTGAAGTTGTAGTTCAGGTGCTTGTGGAAATGCCTTAATGGCAAACTCGACTTGATCTTGGCTCAAACTTGCCCGAGCTGGCTTGAGCTGCTGACCGAACCGAGCCGAGCTAGTAAGCCAGGCTCGACGACCAAGCCGAGCCGAGTTCAAGCTAAGGTCAGCTAGCAGCCGAGCTGAGTCAAAGTTGAGGCCATGGTTCAACTCGATGTGCAGCCCTAGGCTAGACCATGATGCATGTTTTATATCCATAATGTCCATCCATTTGGCAATATCATTTAAGGTCATGAGCCTAAATACGAGCTAGATTCAGAGCCCAACTGGACCACACTATAGAAAGCAGTGGGACAGTGATTCCCAACCGTTGAAACCTTCTTAGGGCCCACCATTGAAGCCTTCTTGACCGGTTCATTAGGTCAAACAGGCTTGGGTGAAGGATAAAAACTAATATCCGATTGATCAAAAAATTCTGTGTTCTCAATAAGTTTTCAATGATAGACATTCATTCTCACTTCTTTCTATGGTGTGGTCCATTTGAGCTTCAAATCTACCTCATTTTTGTAGTCATAATTTAAAATAATCTCGTATAATGAATGGACCGTGAAGATATAACTTATACATTATTGTGGGCCCCATATAACTTAATGACATCCGGACACCGTAGAGGTCGATCCGTTTTCGGAAATGAGTTTGCCTTCGGAGTAACCGTACTGACAAACTCTGTTATGCCACGTGAAGGCATCTAGGATAGTTTCGCCTATAATGCTTAAAGTTGTAAACATATCATATAAAGAAGAATTTCATATGTAAATAATCTACATGCTATTCAGTTTAACTTTTAAATGATAATCTGTTTACAATTAACTAGATGAATTGTGTGTTTGATTAGCTTTGATTAGCTTGTAAAGTGTTTAGAATAAGTAAATTAAATAAGCATTCATACAATAGAGCTTGTGGTGAACCTTTAAAAAATTCACAAATCATAACTTTATTTTTTGGAACTTTAAGAGAACATTTAGGCATGCACATGTTAAATGGGCTGGGTGTCTTCTACCCATCACAATGGCCTCAACTGTAATATGAAAGTTTTTGTTGGTGGCCGTCTCATCCTTCACCGCATGATCCACTTGATAACCAATGAATTTTTTTTACAGGCAACAGGAGAACATAAGAAGCAAATGATAAACAGATTAAATGTACTAATTAGTGAGCCCTGTATATCATGAATATATATCAACTATTGTTTTCTAATATGTATAATAGTTTTTTAGATGTAAAGACTTAAAATCTAAAACATGATTCTTTGCTAGGTTTCAAAAAAGCCATAATTTGCTTAAAGCCTATAGAGCTTTTATAAGAAAATATATGCATCTAACAACCCTTGCAAGTGGAGCACCTGTTGTCCCTTTACAACTTAAAAGACTTTAAAGTCATCAAAACAACCCGTAAATGGGAGTGGATTAGGTGAGACCCTGACCTTACCGTGGGATTACTGTGGGGCCCACCTTGATGTATGTATTATATATCCACGTGAGGCCCACCTTGTTGTATGTATTACATATTCATGCCATCCATTCATTCTTTCATATCATTTTCTGATATTATCTGAAAAATAAAACAGATTTAATTATTAGGTTGACCATATCAGTGTTGATTAACCATTAATGGGTAACAAAAGTTTTGAATTAATTTTATATTTATTTTTTCCTTTCATTCAGGCTTATTTAACCTTATCAAGTGATTAGATGGTAAATAAACACTACCCGCCCTAAGAAGTTTTTTAATGGTAAGATGATAAATCACCACCTTTTCTAATGGTATGGTCCACCTGATAATTGGGTCTACTTCGTTTTTGGCGTAATGCCTTAAAATGATATGGAAAAATGGATGGACGGCGTGGATACATAATACATACATCAAGGTGGCCCCACGGTAACCCGACGGTAAGGCCTCAGGCGGGAGTCTCACCTAATTCGTTCTCTTGGTACATCCATTTTTCCAGCTCATTATAGAGTGCGGTGCCACTAGGACAATAGGGTGCCATGGCCGGTTTCCATATTAGATCACATCTTTAGATTGATCTTAACCGTTCATGTTATCATTAATGTCATATGCAAGCTATGGTCAGATAATCATGCTTCATTGTTAATCCTAACCTTTGAATCTTGCATTTGAATATGAACCATTAGGACATTACTATTCATGGTTACATATGCATCTTCGCACACAATCACCCGTTCCACAAATGCTTCTAAGATGGACGGGTCACATTGAAGCTAGAACGGTTCAAATCAGCGTCTAAGATTCAATCTGGGGATGGAAACTGCCCCCATTAGGGTGCGGGCACCGTACTCTATCAAAACATTTACATACCTCGTACAACACCCAAGTTCAGTGGGCCCATCGTGTTGTCTGTGGGATATCCACTCCTTTCATACGGTGTGTCCCTCAAAAAATCAGCCATCTAGTAAAAAATCAGCCGAATCCATAATTCAGGTGGGCCACACCACAGAGAAAAATGAGCATAGGACACCAATCATAGGTTTGTGTGTGGGCCACCATGGTGTGTATATTTAATCAAATCCGTTCATCAAGTGTGAATCACTAAGATGGAGTGAAAATAGAAGAATTTATCCTGATCTAAAACTCAGATGGGCCACACTGCCTCAACTTAAAGGTTTTGGCCGTTATTTTAAATAGTTCCCAATGGTGTGGCCCATCTGAGTTTATTATTGGGCTGATCATTTATCATGGAGTGAATGTAAGATTTATCAGATGATGGATGTATTGGATCTCAAACATCCAATATAGTGGCCCACAGAACTTGTGTGTAGTACAGGCAGTGATGTTGTACAAGATTCTAGTCCCCTCTAGAGGCAAGGTATTTTGCACCTAACATGCACCGCCTCGTCTATAACTCTTGTAGAAAGAACTTATTCTATTAATTTTGTGAGTGGGGCCCACCATGATTCGCACATGAAATCCAGTCTGTCTGTCACACGACCCTTTTCATGTTCCATGGGAGCCCAAAAATTGGGCTGATCCAAAACTCAGGTACAGGGAAAAACTAATATAAAATGACTAAAACATAAATCATGTGGTATGGTTCTCTTGGAGTTTTGGAATGGCCTTTATCCGAGTATGTGTGGAATCTACTCCGTCCATCATGCAAGCCCTTTCAGCTTTGGAGCAAGGATACACCGTATAAAATCATGCCTACAACCTTTACAAACATTTGGTGTGACCACCTTAGTTTTGGGATGGCCTGATTTTTGGCTTGTCCATTCATCGTGACCGACCACATTTTATGAATTGATTGCATGTCATATGAAAAATAAAACAGCTCTCACTTATAATTTAAGACGTTTTAATGGTGGGTGATCCCATCCCAATGGTTCCCTGTGTTGTAAATAATGTGTTTTGGATGGGCCTGATTTTTGAGGCATTTGGTTGTCTTGAAGAGGCCATACCTTTTGGATTGAGTGGATGTGGGCCCCACAAAGTGGGTAGGTTCCCACACAAAAGTGTAGACAAGGTTTGAAAGTGCTTATGAATTTGTAAAACATTTTGAAATAATACATGGACCTGTAATATTTGTGCGAGGGATACATAGAGAGAAAGGAGAGAATAAAGGAATGAGGGGCAATGTGGGCCTATATAATATTTGTGTGATATCAACTTCGTTTATTATGATCCAAAATTCAGGTATCTAGCGTGCATCCTAAATCTGAGTTCTGTGACGTAATTAGTATACTAAGTGTACTCCAACCAACAAATTTACACTTTTTACTTAAAATGATAAGAATGTCTTAATGGAATAGGTTCTACATTCCATATGTAATTGTTCGCATGCATTAATTCAAGACGACTAACATACATACAGTTCTAACATTCACAAATCACACAAATTACATTCACTACATATTATACATCAACCAAACAATTATATTACCCACCCACTTAGGACCTCATTCAAAAAAAACATCAATAACTGAGGTCTTGGTATAGATTCCATGGTGAGGGTGGCTATCAGTAGAGTGTTTACTGACACCAGGGTGTGTACTAACAAGCTAACCCTAATTTTTTTTTTTTTTTAAATAAATTAAAATAATAAAATAATAAACACTAAAGGCTCATATTCAACATAATCAACTCAAAATGTAAACCATACCAAAATCTGAAATTATCAAACAATTCAAAACATGTACTAATCTAAATGAATGACAAACTTGTCCTAATAAACAAAACGAATAAAATTCTAAAATGAGTTTATTGCAATGACTTCCTCTTCAGGCAAACAAGGCCATGTCTCTCGTGGATCATTGACTGATTTGGTCACATCTTCTTATCCTTGTGCCAATGGTTCAACTTCATTTATATATTGTTGTTATAAAGTGGCGATTGTTTCTATACCACTATTGCATGATTAAATGAAAATGATCATATATGATATATCCCTTGTTATAGGTTGGATCAAAGGGATCTTGGGTTCGTTAGGGAGATAATTTGACAACCTTTTAAATAGATCTTGAATAATCTGATTTAAATATTGTTTGATATTTCAAAAATAAGTTTAAAGACTATTTTCCATTCGCTTTCATTTATAAAAGTAAAAATTTTGCTTCTTTTTTTATTTTTTATTTTTGATAAAATATTCATCCCAACTGAATCTTTTGAAGAAAGATGAAAGAACTATCTTAAAAAAATAAATATTTTATAGTTTTTTTTAATTTATATCTCAATTCCTTTTTCTGTTGGGGATTTTGCCCTGCGGAATCACACAGATCTAGATCTAGGATAGAAATCCAATGACACCAAGCACACAAGAGAACACAGAGAACACCCAAATTTAACGTGAAAAATCCTTGCGGGAAAAAACTACGACACAAAGCGACAGATCTCCACTATGAAAATAGAAATTACAAAGAGAGGACTTACTCAATTCGAACAACCTCGAATCTCACCCTTGTTACACTCTTTAATTTCCCTAGGACCCCTTTAGAAAGCTTTTCCATACAATAGAAAAGCTCAGGAACACCTATTTATAGTTTAGGAAACTTTCCTTTCGCATCCCAGTTGCGAAAGGACCCTTTCACATCCCAGTTACGAAAGGACGCGAAAGGACCCAGATTTAAGACATCTCGCAACAATCTCCACCATGTCTTCAATCTTCAACCGTGTAGCTTCTTAACCTCTTCTCTTATTTTTACATCACATCATAGCTTCTCTTACACACTCCGTCTTCCTTTTACGCCATCGTCAAGCCCAGAGAAGTTACACAGAACTTGAACTTCTCTGAAGGAACATTCTTGTTGATCATGTCTGCCATATCTAAATCCACATGTCCAACCACCTTTGCTCATTTCTTCCTGTACACACTCCACCCAGGCTACATCTTGAGAAGGTTAAAACTGTCCAGGAACCATGATCATACCTAATCCCAACCTAAATCGAACCAAAGTCCCTAAACCCCAAATCTGTAATCCAAAACTACGATCCAAACCATTCATCACACATGCAACCCTGCCTACACCCCATACCATGGCCCAGATCCTCATTATCCAAGTTGAAACCTATTTTTCTGAGCTAAAAAATCCAAAAAGAGACTTGTGAGTGAACCCGCACAGTGTACAAGGTTCACACGCGTGAAACCGGCCCGAATTGATCCCGGGCGGTAGTCTGACTGCCGCCTGCGGTACTTCAAGTGCTGCCGCTCGCGGGCCGCGTGCGGACAGCTGTTCCAGCGTCCAAAAGTCAACTTTCTTTCAAAATTATCCTCTCAAATTTCACTATTTACCTTTTTACCGCCCTTCATGGCTAATGAGAGGGTGCCATGTGACATTCCTCTCTCTATAGCCAACCATAACTTGTTACCTCACCTTTTACCCCTCTCAAACCCAGAATTTACAGCAATGCCATTGGAGAAGGCTATAAATAGCCCCCTCCTCTTCACATTTAGAGGAGGAAGGAAAACAACACCCTCTCATCCAAGGGAGAGAAAATGAGAAAGAGAGACTGAGAGAGTGAGGGAGAGAGTGAAGGAAAGGGAAGAAGCTCCCAAGTCTTCAAAGATCTGATTTTTCTAGCCACCCCCTAGCCTTCCTCTCAACCTTTCCAACCCATAAACCTAGCCCAGATCTGATTATGGTCCGGTTCATGTCTTAACCTGCTCAAGATCAAGCCAAAGATCTATTCTACATACAAGCATTCATCATGACATCTATTCCCTTCTTAACCCCCCTGCTTCTCTAGACCCCTAGTGAACGTATGCTCTGTGAATTGCTGTATGCCGGATCCTGTCACATCAGAAATTCCTAGTGATCTAGTCCATCTTCTCTTTACCTTTTTACATAAGCATCATCACATTCGCTTTCTAGACATACATTTGGACGTATGCTTTGTGGCTTACCGAAATCTCGGATCTTGCCACATCAGAAATCCATGTATGTGCCTAGTCCCATCACGGCCACAGCATCCATTATCCCTTGAGATTGTTTTATCACACTGAGTAGAGACCGTACATTTGTACGGGCAAAGAGGGTGCCTAACACCTTCCTTCTTTGTAACGAGATCCCTTGCCCTGAATCCCGAATCGTAGACCAGGAGTCAATCTAAGGTGGGGAAGTCCTTAGATTTCCCTCACCTTGCGTATTCTGTGGTTCTAGCCGACCGCGGGATTTCAAGATTTTTCGGCTAGTGGCGACTCCAATATCCATAATCAGCTTATCACCCCCAATCAAACATGAAATGCAAAATCAGCATGGGCGCCGATTTTTCAGTGTCTACAGAATGACAACTCCACTGGGGATCTTGCTAGAGCACACTAGCTGAGATTCGACTCGAAAACGTGTGGTACTCTAATCTCGAGGAATATTATCATTTGCATTCATACGAAAAAGACAACAAAAATAAAAATCTTTTAGCTTATCCTTGTTTAGGCACAGATCAAAATCATGACTACTCGATCTCGTGCAGCCATGACTTCTCAAGCCTCTCATGAAGAAGAGCCGGCAGCTCAGCCAACTCCCGAGGCCTCAGTACGCACCCGCACCCGCACCTACACCCGCATTACCACCAGTAGTCCAGGCAAACCTCCAAGCCAATGTAACCACCCAAGAGCTGCTCCTTCGAACAATGCAAGAATTACTACTTCGCTTGGTGCCAAATCCCTCTCTAAATACACAGGCAACTCAGCCTAATGTACAGAATAGTTCACTCACACAAACTCCCTTTGCCTTCTCTCTCATTCCTCCAGCAAATCCCGTGCTCCCTCTTCCGGAAGAGTCGGCACCATAATAACAGCAACCAGCAAACGGGAGCAACCCTCCCGCACATCCCTACTCAACACATCATAACAATCAGGTTACAACACAGGCTCCCCCTAACGGGAACCACCGACAAGAACTGGTGGATGCCCACGATGGGGGCCAGTTTTAAGTCCATTTCACTCCCCCTAACGGGAGTAACATTTCGAAGTTGGCAGATACCCCAGGCGGGAGCCACTTCCGAACTTCACACCCTCCTCCGAAAGGGAGCAGTGTTCAATTCCAGCCACTTTTCGTCAATGGGAGTCCATCCTCTTTCCAACAACACCCCACCATCGATCCATATAAAGAAGAAGCAGCACAAGCCCTACAACAAGGGGCAAGATACCCACCGCAAGGTAAGTCAGAAATCGAGGAATTACGAGAGCAGTTACTCATGGTACAAAACCAGCTTCAAAGACAACAAGGAGTGGATCACCCATCCACCAAGTTCAGGGACCTCTGTCCCTTCCCAGACGCCCGAGTACCTCCAAATTTCGAGGTAACAAAATTCAAAATGTATGACGGTAATGGGTGTCCCACAGCACACCTGAAAGCATTTTGCGGGGAACTCAATGCGATAGCAGGGAATGATGGAGCCTTGATATGACTCTTCCAGAAATCTCTCAAAGGCGATGCTTTGGATTGGTATACCTCTTTGGACAGCCATCAAATCAGAACCTGAGAAAAGCTCTCTCAGGCATTCATTGACAAGTTCTCATACAACCTGAATATGACTCCAAGAAGGTCCGACTTGGCTGCCTTGAGACAGAAAAATGACAAATCCTTATCAGCATAAGTAGGGCGATGGCGAACCATGACAGCTCGGATGAGAAACCCCATCGATGACGAGGAATAGATATCAATGATTGTACACTCTGAAAATCCTAGCATTTCAGGATATCTAATCTCGTACCCATACGTAAACTTTTCTCAACTCATCCGAGCTGGAGAACAAGTCGAGGCAGGAATCAGAGCCGGAACCATTTCTCCATGGCCACATCAGGTCCCTGCAATCAAAAGAAATAAAGTAGAAGGAAAACCTGTCAGTTATGGGAATGGAAACGGCACTGCTCCTGCGCAACGCACTACAGAAGTTAACAACATCGTTGCTAACACTCAAGGCAGTCAACATGCCCCACAACAGGAGTCACAGCACGACAGGTAATACTAAGTGCAACCAAACAGGAAGTACCAATCACAGCAAGCCCAGAAGGGATATCTGTAAGACCCGTATCCTAGACCGTATCGTTTGGTAGACTTCCGCGATCTTTTCGGTCGAATCCCAGCAACCTCGACCCTTAACCGGCATTTAGGCGCGACCCTGATTCATACGCCGTTAACCCGAGCCGACTCAACTCGAGACTTGTACCAGTGCGACCGCGCCATCGCCGCGGTTCCGATGCCCTATCTTGCACGCCGAGGCGATACCCGGGCCAGGAGATGTGGGCCCGCGTTCAGTTCGAGGAAAACGCCGCGAGTTGCAATCCCAAGAGAATGTCCCATCAATCGCATCAAGTGTCAAGTACTCATCCCATCAAGTCAAGTACATCACCCATACCCCATGCCACCTCACCTCCCTCACAAGTCAACTCTCCCTCTCCCCACCCATACCTCCTTTACACAAAATTCAACCCAACCCATCCTTTTTCTTACACACCCATTACTCTCTTCCTACATCACTCATCTCTCTCATTTCTCTCTCATTCCAAGCAATTTCAAGAGAGATCCAATGTCCTCACCTCCATGAGAAGAGCCATGTGTGGCCCACTCTCTACCACCCTATCTCCCATCTCCACCCTTGGATCGTCATCTTCACCATTGAAAGAGCACTTTTGGAGCATTGGAAGGCTAAAGAGGAAGAAGAAGGATAGGTGGGTGCCTCTCTCTCTCTCTTTTTCTCTTTCTCTCTCCCCCTCTTTTTCATTTCCTATTGTATTTGAAGATGTGGCCATGTGGCCCACCCGGATGGACCCCACCATGAAGTATATATTTTAGTCAAGCCATCTATAGGTGGGGCCCACTTCACGTATGTGTTGTACCCACACCATCCATCGGTGGCCCACTTGATGAGGGCCCACTTACATGCTAAGTCGTCCAGCGTCCAGACGCTGGACGTGGATTGTTAAAAAAAAAAAAAAAAAAAAGAGATTTCTTTTGGGTTTGGGGGTGGACCGCTCACATAGGCCCCACCCTGATGCATGGTTCTAATCCAAGCCGTCCATCCCTTTCACCAACTCATTTTAAGCGTTAAGCCAGAAAATTAGATTGAACGGAGCATCTGGTGGGCCATAACTTAGTCAACAGTGACCTCTACCATCTAAAGTCCCCAGATTTGTTCTATATGCTGAAAAATATCCAACCTTGGACTCATTGGGTTTTTTTTGAGCCATACTATGTTATGGACGGGTTAGATTTTCTTGATGAGGGCCCCACCTGTGAAAAACCACAGGATATCTTTTTTTTTTTTAAAAAAAAAAAAAGGTGTAAAGGGGCAGCAGGCGCTGCCCCCCTGACAACTGCAGTAGACACTGCAGCGTCTTCAGACCGGCGGGCGACCAGCGTCCCATAGCTGCTGCCGTGGGCCCCACCATGATGTTCATTCGTCATCCAACCGGTTCATTAGGTGGGCCCCTACGTGAAGTGGGCCCACTCCGAAAATCAGCCTGATCTAAGATTTAGGTGGCCCGCAACATAGGGGACAGTGGGATTGAACCTCTGCCATTGAAACCCAAATTTGGGCCCACAGAAGTTTTGAATCAAGATGAAATTTGTGTTTTACCTTCACACTGGTCCGTGTGACCTTGTCATCGGGTTAGATGGCATTTAAACATTACAGTGGGCCCCACATGGGAACCCACAGTGATACATGTATTTTACTCCACCGTCCAGGCGGACGGTGGAGCCCACCCAGACGTATGTGTTTTATTAACGTCGTCCAGCAGCTGGACAACGGCCAGTGGACCCCACCGTGATTACGTACTTAATCCGCACCGTCCATTGATTGGATGGTGGGACCCACCGTGATGTATGTGTTCTATCCACTCCATCCAGACACTAATCGGGTGGCCACACAGTGGGAAACAGTGTTGATTAAACGTCCACCATTGGAACCCTTTTGGGTTGACAGAAGTTTTGGATCAATATGATATTTATTTATTTTTACTCCCCATCCGGGTCTGTGTGACCTCGTCAAACAGGTTGGATGATATATAAACATTAAGGTGGCCCCACGTGGGACCCACTTGCTTGGAAACGGTTTGGGTAATGTAGCACACACAGCTATACAGCTGCTGTACCGTAGACAGCAAGTTCTGTGGGTCCCACACCAGCCTTCCAGCTAGTGTATTGACGTCGACAAGTTTGGTGGGACCCACTTTGAGGTAAGTATTTTATATCCACTCCGTCAGTCCAGCTGAGGTGTGGACGTCCCACCATGATGCATGTGAAGTATATTCAGACCGTTCATTCATTCTATCTGGGCAATCCTACCGTGATACACGTTTTCCATTCAATGCCGACCCTTGCACTCTCACACAGACACGTTTATATATAAATTATATATATATGTAATGTATATAATATATTATATATTAATAATATCATATTGGTGGGCCACACGTGTGGACCCACCACCACATATGCATTAGATCTGCACCGTCCAGACCATACTACTCTCTGGATGGTAGCCTTCTTTATGTCATGTTATATTACAATATAAAGTAATATATTATATTATATTATATGATAATGTATTATATTATATTATATACGTTAAGGTGGCCCACTATGTGGACCGTACCATGATGCATGTTGCATTTGCACTGTCCATTTGCTGGATGGTGCAGCAACCATGTTATCAAAGCCATCCATTAGATTGGACGTGGGCCCACCATGCCACATGTGTTTTATCCAAACCGTCTATACATTTGGTAAGCTCATCCTTGGGCTTTAAAAAAATAAAAAAATAATAAATAAATAAATAAATAAGGCCGATCTAATATTAAGTGGACCACCCTAAATAAAACAGTGGTGTTGCATGCCCACCCTTGAAACCCCTTTGGGTTACTAAAGTTTTAATTCAGTATAATATTTGTTTTTCCTTTCCTGTTTAGGTCCTTGTGACCTCATGAACAGTGTGGATGGAAAATAAATACTATGGTGGGCCCACTAGAAATTTAACTATGAAAATCAGTATCACCACTGTTATTTGTGGTATGGTCCAGATGATCTTTTGATATGATTCATTGTTGGATAATGTTTAGATGGTGTTAGTTTACATGGACAATGGTTGAATGGTGTTGATTTATGTGGACAATGGTTGGATGGTGCCGATTTACATAGGAAACATTTGGATGGTGCTGATCATCATTAGTCGGCCATTTGCCTCATGGAATGAGTGTACATGATACACATGTACACCTGCAACTATTGAAATGATTTCTGGCGTGGTCCAAACCCATTTGAGGCCCATTGGTGCGGCCCATCCTTGGGGCCCCTCATGATGTATTTTTGGCCATGTATGGGGCTCACCTATTTGTATTTTTGGTCATGCATGAGGCCCACCTGTTTGTATTTTTGGCCCATGTGATAGGGCCCACCTGTTTTGTATTTAAGGCCCACGTGATGTGGCTTAGGGACCATATGCAGGGTCCACCTGTTATGCATTGTGGCCCATGTTTGAGTTCAATATGATGTATACCCGGCCCATATATTGGGGCCCAATGTGATGTGTATTTAAGGCCCACTTGTAATGTATATTCGAGGCCAACTTGATGTGATGAGGCCCGTGTGCAGGGCCCACTTATTGTGGATTTATGGCCCTTTTGGCGTGGCCCATTGAGTTGTATTCGAGGCCCGCCCGTTGTGTATTCAAGGCCCGATATGATGTACTGTGGCCCATTCGAATCAGCCCACTTGACACGTCCCATTTGATCCGGCCCATTGATTCGGCCCATATAACTTGGCCCATTCGAATCGGTCCATGTGACTCAACCCATTTGATCCGGTCTATTGATTCGACCTGATATTATATATTTGACGCATGAGTGAGGCCTAATGTGATGTGTATATGCCCCATAAACGAGACCCATGACGATGCATATTAGGCCTTTATGTGAGGCCATAGGCCCACTATACGTTTAACTCTATGTGGGCCACTCCTTGGGAGCAATGTTGGTTAAATGGCCACATGGGCAATGATTGTTTAATGTCCACATTGTGACCTTCCGTTAGGCCTTGTTCATCCAAGTGTTGAGGCCGATACCGATTATTGTGGTCGATTGTCAATTTCAATGAGCGAGGCTGATTATCGATCAAGGCCGATTACCGATTCTGATTTGTCATGGCCGATTGCCGATTATCGATTGAGGTTAATTATCGATCGAGGCCGATTGCTAATTATCGATCGGGGCTGATTATCGATCAAGGCCGATTACCGATTTTGAATTGTCATGGCCGATTGCCGATTCTGATTGTCGAGGCCCAATGTGATGAACATGCGACCCGTATTTGAGGCCCGATGTGATGTGCATTCAGCCCGTGTCTAAGGCCCAATGTGATGTATATTGAGGCCTAGGTGATGAGGCCCATTGTGATCATTTGAGGGTCAGGCAAACGAGCCCATTGTGATGTATGTTAGGCCCATGAGAAGGGCCCACCTGTTGTGTACATGTAACCCTTGAATAAGGCCCATTGTGTTGTATATTAGGCCCTTGTGTGAGGCCGTGAGCCCATTATATGTTTGGATCTGTGAGGGTCACTCCTTGGGGCAATGTTGGTTAGATGTCCACATTGTCGAGGCTGATTGTTGATGCCGGTTATTGATACTGATTATGAGTATGTGACTGCATAGCATCATGATACATGGCCATACGCATCATCTGCATGTCTGTTATGAGATATGATTGACCATTGCATATGTCATAGTGCTGGTTGTTATGAGACTCCCTGATAGGCGGTGATTGTCTCACATGAGCGCACAGTATGCGTAAGATTGATGCATGATTGGATTGTATGACTCATGCATCTCGCATTGTGTGTTGTGATTACTATATGCCCTAGCGACATCAGGGTCGTAGCCTCTACAGACATATTGTGGATGGCCAGATGGGACACCGAAAATCTGTTCTACATGGGGTGCTATAGATATCCCTGGGTGAAAGTCCCTAAACCTTCTTGGTTCCAGAGGTTGCTCCAATGTCTAGACCGAGTGGGTAGATGAGCGCCATGTGCCGATTACCAGATGGCTGCGCTCTCCACTGTTTCGTGGTCGGTTAGAAGGGGTGTGGCCTTACCTGCCCGAGAGGAGGGGGCAATGCTAGGCTGAGTCTGACCAGCTCGAGGAATGGGTCCGCTATCGACGAGTCGAGCCCGATATTGGCAGACGGATAGTGAGGTCTCTTCCACTTATCTTATTGCGCGCGATGTGGTGGCGATCTGGTTTAGAGTATACTAGATCCCGGTGATTTCCCAGAGAGGAACCGTACTGATATGTGGACTTATTGAGTAGGAGTTGCATGCTCATTCATTCATTCATTCATTCACTATCCACTCGGGCTGGTGGTGCGCAACTAATTGTTGTGTACCTTCATTATGGCAAAAATTTGGGTTGGGTGCGCGACTAACCTGAGATCAGGAGTCTACCACATTGAGTCTGACTATCCAAATCTAGGTATGGGACTAGTTCGGATAGAAGTCCTTGTAGTGGACTCCGTAGCCTGTGATACTACGTACTATCATCCCGACTTCACACTCCAGCATGGTTATTTCATTCGCATCGCATATTACATTACATCCGCAGGCATATGGCATCTTGGGTTGCTATTTCTGCACTTATATGGCATAGACAGATTTAGCAGGATTTGTATATTGCATTGCACCCTCGGCATTTGATATTGGTTGACTCATAGACTTGTCCATACTTTCACTTACTCTGTTATCATGTGAGTTATATCTTGTCAGTATTTTTGCTTACTCTGATAATTCCTGCTCTTGTCAGTGTTTCTGTTTATTCAAATATTGTATGATTTACGGATTACTTGCTTTCCGGTATTGTATGATTATGACATTGTATTAAATACTTGGTACTTACTTTGTGCACACACTTACACCACCCTCTAAGCTTTCTATAAGCTTATGCACGATAGATGCGTGCAGGTGATGTTAGGCTACAGCAGTGTTGAGCTTAGAGCGTGCGGTGGTCTTCTGGAGCTTGATTCTCTATTTATGTATTTCCCTTTCAGTATTGTACTCAAATGATTATATTAGTGGATAGGTGATGATGATGTTACTTTTGTGAATTGGGTAATATTGTGGTTATGCTTATTACTAGTTAAATGTACAAAAAATAAAAAAATAAAATCCTTCTTATAGGATCCCAGGATCGGAATCTGGCGTGTGAATGCTAGAAGCCGAGAATGGGGTACTATGGAGGCTGTCGGCACCGGATTCGGCAATCGGGATTCTTGTGAATCCGATTTTCGGGTTTGGGGCGTGACAGTATCAGGGGCAGTCGTCTCAACAACAACAACAATAGCCTAGGGGAAATGCGGCAGGCCTATACAAACAGGCAATGTTAGGGAGGAAGTTCACCCCTCTAGCACAAACATATGGTCAGGTTCTGACAATGCTAATGCAAAAGCAACTCCTGACACCTCTCCAACCTCGACTTCCTCCTAACCCTTTACCACCTGGTTACACTGAAAATCAATATTGTGCATATCACCAGGCTCCTGACCATCTGACGGACCGCTGCTTCGCCCTGAAACATACGGTCCAAGATTTGATCGAAAGCCAGAAGATTGTAATCACCCCACAGGCTAATAATACAGTTCAGGCCAACATCCTCCAAAATCCCCTGCCATTACATCAAACAGGACCCATCATATCTGACGCCTCTACTGTCAACCGCATTGAAGGAGGGCAACCCAGGTATTCCTCCCCACATCATTCCATACAAGCAATCACAATGAACTGGGCATGGGAATACCAACAAGCGTCATCGCCTGGGCCACAGATATTCCTCGAAGCAGCACCAGCCATTCAACCCATTGTCTTTTTAGAAGCAGCACCATCAACACCGCCTCTCGTTACACTTGAAGCCGCACCCAACAGGTCACACTTGTAGCATCTTGCCTCTCAAGAGGCACACCTCGCATATCTAAAAAGGTTAAATTCTGAACCTGTCATTCTCCCAAGAGGTCTCTCCGATCTATCTTCGCTTACTTTGCAAGGGGCACCCCCTGTTCAAGGTCCTGAATTCCTGATGCCTCACCAACTGGCGCACGGCCAGAGGACCTCTCCTGTACATCAAAGGGTGAAAGAAGACACCAATGTTAAAACTTATCAAAACCCAATGACACTTTAAGAGAAATCATCAAGTCTTCCACAAACTGTCACAGCCACAACCCCTCAGCCTCAGGAACCCCTAATATATTTGGAAGGAAGGGCAGTTCCATCCTAAAACCCGAAGGCAGTCCCGTGGCATTACCCAGAATGCGTCGAAGTAAGCAACAATGGGAGGTACTTTAGGAGAGATAACCAAAACCCAAAAGAAACCCGAGGAGCTTTGTCGGGAACTACCTGTAAAACTGACACTGCTTATGACATAGCAACCCAGCTCAGAACCACTCCCGCACAAATTTCCATCTGTGAACTCTTATGTATATCAAGATCGCATCGAGAAATCTTTGTAAAGACTCTGAATGATGCACATATCTCTCCTGATGTACCCCCCGAAATGGTGGCAAATATGATTGGACAACTTCTCGCACCGCAGGCCATCACTTTCTCTGATGATGAATTACCACTTGAGGGACGCAAGCACGAACACTCACTGAACATAGTGGCCCGCCACAAAAATTTTAAAGTCCCACTTGTGCTCATTGATAATGGATCTAGCCTTAATGTTTGCCCTCTAAGGACTGCTGAACGGTTAGGGATAGAATCATCCTCTTTCAGGCCCAGCACCATGAGTGTAAGAGCCTTTGATAATTCTCGAAGACAAGTTGATGCAGAGATTGACATTGAGCTACAAATTGGACCAGACCTGACCCTTGTCATATTCCATGTCATTGACATACCTGCCTCGTTTAATCTTCTGTTGGGGTGGCCATGGCTCCATGCTGTTGGAGCCATTCTCTCAACCCTTCATCAAAGGGTCAAGTTCCCTTCAGGAAATCGAATCATCTCAGTATTGGCCGAGCCGAAAACTGTCCTGCCAGTAGCGGTTAATATCCTAGAAACTGACATCTCTGTGATCGACATCCAACATACAGAGGGCGATGTATCATATCACAGCTTCGAATTCGAAGTTGTAAATTCAATCACTAATCCTCGCCCTCTCACTGCTGAACATGTCATTTCCCCCGCCAAACGATTAATCTGGAACTACCGTACTAAGTTTCATGAAAAAGGTATAGTAGTACAATCAGCACGTACTAACATATAGAAATAGAGACTGGGATATCAACCAACACCGGAGGGTCAAGTTGAAAAGTCCAAGAAGAGACAACCATTTAGGTGCACACCCATCAATTTCATCAGGGCTGGGACAGTTTGTGAAAACTCGATGATTCCCCTTGAGGACCACCTCCAAAGGCTCAAACCCTCAGATCATTCCCACCCAGAGTCTGTCTGGCCACCCATAAGATGGGATAAGATTCTCGAGACAGCAGAAATAAATCTGACACAAGGGGCAGAACCCCCAGATCCACCACAAAAGGCAAGGGGCATGAAAACAGGTCCACCCATGCGGGATCCAGAACTAGGGATGCCTCTTGAAAATGATGCAGGCAAACCCAGAGAGACACTCATTCCCTCACACAGTCAAGGGAACATGTCCCCAACACCAGTCCAGCAACACAAGGGGCAGAAGTAGCCCATTCATTGGATTGACAAAAGGGAAGTGGCCTGCCCTTGACTGGACAGACATCAAGGTCCCATCGCAGGACCAATCAGAGAAACCAGAAGAATTCCAGCTCTTGGGTGAAGAAGTCGAATCAGATTCCGACTCTGAGCCTAGCCCAGCAGACATCATGGTCATCAAAGCAGGTGTCCCATAGGAACACACAGGTCCAAACAGTAAGATTGGAAGAATGGAAGAATCACCATGGACAGCTGTCCCCTTAACAATCGAGTCAGTCGGTGAATCCTCCATGGATGCCGACCTAAAAAAAAAATACCGATATAAATAGCAGTTGGTACCCCGGACTAGGACATGACCAATCTTGGTTCGCAACACCGTCCTATTCGGGACCTCCAGGCGGCACAAAAGAATCACAAAATTTTTAAAACACAAAAACATCATATATTCTCAAAAGTATAAAAAAATCAGATATCTCTCAAAATCGCAAAACATCAGAAAATCTTCAAAACACAAAAATAACAGAAAAACTTTCAAAAACCACTGTGCCAAACATCTCACACACACCACAGAAGTTCGAGGTCGACTCGTATGATTTCAATATCGAGTTAGAATTCGAGCTCATGGGTTTGGATGAAGCCCAGGATGAGGAAAATGATGATACAACTCTCAAATTCGAGGACTCCCTTGAAAAATTCGAAACAAAGGCCAATGTTGTGGCAGATGATTTCGAAATTGTAAACTTAGGGTCAACGGAACTCCCTAGAGAGGTGCGCATCGGACGATCGCTGTCTTCGGAGTACAAGCAGAGGATGATGGAGTTTCTGAAACCAAGGTTGTCCAACTTTGCTTTCTCATACGAGGACATGCCTGGGCTTGATGAAGATCTGGTGGTGCACCATCTACCGACAAAGCCAGACACGAAGCCAGTCAAACAAAAGATGATGAGAATGAAGCCCGAATGGGCCCTGAAGGTCCGTGATGAAGTTATCAAGCAATACAATGCGGGATTTCTGGTAGTCTCCAACTACCCGGAATGGCTCGCAAATATCATACCAGTTCCGAAGAAGGATGGAAAAGTCAGAATGTGTATCGATTTTAGAGATCTCAACAAAGCAAGTCCTAAGGACGACTTCCCTCTGCCTCACATTGACACACTGGTAGACAATACAACTGGACACAAGATCTTCTCCTTCATGGACGGATTCTCCGGATACAATCAGATTAAAATGGCCATCGAGGATCTCGAGAAGACCTCCTTCATCACACCATGGGAAACTTTTTGTTACCGGGTCATGCCCTTCGGGTTGAAGAATGCAGGAGCAACATATCAGCGAGCCATGACTGCCTTTTTCCACGACATGATAAACAAGGAAATGGAAGTCTATGTGGACGACATGATCGTCAAGTCTCGCACAATTGAAGGACACTTCGAAGATCTCAAGAAGCTTTTTGACAGGCTAGAAAAGTTCAAGCTCCGACTCAACCCGCAAAAATGTGTCTTCGGGGCAACCAGGGGCAAACTGTTGGGCTTCATCGTCAGCGAGGATGGTATTTGGGTAGATGAAACAAAGACTAAGGCAATCATCGAAATGACATCGCCCAAGACCGAAAAAGAAATTCGAGGCTTCCTCGGACGGATCTAGTACATCAGTAGGTTCATTGCACAACTCACTCCGGTCTGAGAGCCCATATTCAAACTCCTGCGGAAGAGCTCGTCAAAAGAATGGAATGACGACTGTCAAGCGGCCTTCGACAAAATCAAAGGGTATCTGCTAAACCCTCCAGTGCTAATGCCACATGTTCCAGGAAGACCATTACAGTTATACGTCTTCGTTGCAGCAGAAGAAATAGGATGCGTTCTTGGCCAACATGATGACACAGGAAGAAAAGAGCAGACAATCTACTACCTGAGCAGACAGTTCATGAGATATGAAGATAAATACTCCAGCTTAGAGAAAACGTGTCTCGCCCTAGTCTGGGTGACGCAACGGCTGCGACAATACATGATCGCTCACACAGTCCTTCTGCTCGCTCACATGGACCCATTGAAGTACTTGTTTGAGAAACCAGCCCTAACGGGTAGAATTACAAAATGGCAATTGTTGCTTTCTGAGTTCGACATCACCTATGTCACTCAGAAGGCAATCAAGTGGCAAGCATTGGCCGATCATCTAGCTGCACATTCTCTGCCTGACTACCAGCCACTGAAGACTTTCTTCCCTGATGAGGACATCCTCCTAATTAAGGAGAGGAAAGAAAGGTAGGAGAATGGACAGTCTTCTTTGACGGAGCTGCAAACTCGAAAGGAAGTGGAGTAGGCGCCATACTCTACTCTCCTGAAGATGTCCCAGTTCCCATATCCAAAAGACTAACGTTCCAGTGCAATAACAACGTAGTAGAATACGAAGCATGCATCGCCGGTCTAAGAGAAGCCATAATCCTTAATGTGAAAAAATTACGGGTCTTCAGGGACTCGCAACTCATCATCAATCAGATGAACGGTGACTGAAAGACCAAGGACGAGAAGCTGATCCCGTATCACGTCTATCTGGAAAATATAATCAAAGAGTTTGAGGAGATCACTTTCTCTTACATGCCCCGAGCGAAGAATCAATTTGCAGACGCTTTGGCTACTCTCGCTTCAATGCTAAAAATCCCAAGAGAAGTTGCTGAATGGGAACTTACTGTCGAACTTCAGGAGGAACCCGCATTCTACCTGCAGATCAATGAAGCCGACCTACCCTCAAGCGATCGGCCATAGTACATAGACATCAGAGAGTATCTTGAGCACCAGAAGTACCCAGAAGGAGCAACTCTGACAGATCATCTCACCATATAACGGTTGGCAGCGCAATTCGTAATTACCGGTGACATCCTTTACAAGCGATCCTTCAATCAAGTCCTTCGTTGCGTGGATGAAACGGAAGCTACGCATGTCATGTCAGAAATCCACGAAGGACTATGTGGCCCGCACATGAATGGTCACATGATGGCAAAAAAGATCTTGCGACTAGGCTATTATTGGTTTACAATGGAGACAGATTGCTGCAAGCACGTTAGGAAATGCTTCAAATGTCAGGAACATGCAAACCAGATCCATGCCCCCACATCCGAACTCTACAACCTGACATCCCCATGGCCCTTTTCTGTATGGGGGCTAGACATCATCGGTAAAATCAGCCCTAAAGCTTCAAATGGGCATGAGTACATCCTGGTAGCAGTAGACTACTTCACCAAATGGATAGAGGCAGTATCCTACACCACCATCGCAGCATCTCATGTGGTAAAGTTTATGAAGAACAACATCATCAGCCGTTATGGGATTCCTCAGGCCATCATTACTGACAACGGAAGCCCGTTCGTCAATAAAAGTATGAGCGATTTTCTCGACAAATTCAAGATCCAGCGCCATCGATCAAGCCCCTATCGTCCCCAGATGAATGGTGGGGTTAAAGCAGCCAACAAGACTATCATCCGAATCCTGGAGAAAATGGTGAAAACATATCGCGACTGGTTAGAGATACTTCCCTACGCACTTTGGGCCTATCGGACGTCTGTACGGTCTGCTACAGGCGCAACTCCATATGAGCTTACATACGGAATGGAGGCGGTACTACCAGTTGAGGTCAAAATCCCATCACTACGGATATTGCTAGAAAGCGAAGTCGAGGAGGGCGAGTGGCAGCAAGCAAGGTTCAATCAACTGCATCTGGCAGATGAAAAACGCATGCGGGCGCTAAGCCACTCCCAATGTTATCAGAGAAGGATCGCTCGGGCCTATAATAAAAGAGTCCGCAAAGAAGTTTTAAAATTGGCGACATGGTCATGAAGCGTATTTTGCCACCGCACCTACCAGATCCCAGAGGAAAGTTCAAACTCTAGTGGGAAGGACCACTGATCATCCGAGAAGTGCTCTCAGGAGGCGCCCTCCGGCTCACCAGTCTGAAGGGAGAAGATCTTCTCGAGCCCATCAACGTTGACAACGTAAAAATCTATCACGGGTAATCCTACCTGACTTTTTCAATGATTACAATTGCAAAGCTGCACCCATCACTTTCCCCACAAAAAAAAAAAGAGAAGAAGAGAAAAAAAAAGGGGATATATCCACCACTTACCCCGTTAGAAAAACACCAATTGTCTATCCCCAAAACAAAAAGGAAAAGAAGAAAAAGAAGAAAGAAGAAAAGACAAAAGTAAAAGCAAAAAAAAAATAAATCAGAAAATAAGCCTCCAAAAAAAAAAAAATATAAAACAAATCCCTCTCAAATCTCCCCCTCACCAAAGGCAGCTTTCAATTATACTCAGAGACAAGGATAGGATGAAAATCAGTTGGCCGGCAATGAAGGAAGTCTCTCTGCCTCCTCCAACATCCTTGGCGCACCAAAAGAAAAAAAAAGGACATGCCTAAACAAAAAGGGCGAGTTGAAAACCCGAAAGGGCGGCTCGAGTAAAAATAGCAGGCATGTAGCGGACTTGGTGAAAACCTGAAGAGGTGCCAAGGGTAAAAACAACACAGCTGCCAAGGGTCAGGCAAGATAAAAAACTCGGAACGTAGTGAAAATTTAAAAGGACGCTACGGGCAAAAATGACGGGAAAAGCTGGACGTAGTGAAAACCTGAAAGGGCGCTACGGGTAAAAATAGCAAGGAAAGAAAATAAAAAATAAAAGTGCAGGTACAAAAAGAAGCCGAGATAGAAAGCATCACAACGAGATATAAGGAAGGGATAACTTCGGAGCAGCACTCTATCAAACTCTGCCCAAATCCACAGGACGCGATCTCGGATACCCCTTCAGGGAACCAAGACCCTAAGGATACAATCTAAATTACTGCACACAATATGGGCTGAGCCCAAGATTCTGATCCCAATCATCCAATGCACGAATCCAAATACAAGCAAAAACATTGACATTTGGCATAAACAAAATTTTCTTTCATTCCTTTAAAATTTTTCTTGCAAGTATTTTATCTTCCTATTTAAAAAAAAAAAGAAGAAGAAAAGGTTTCATGCTAGCAAAACAGTCGGTCAGCATCAAGCACTACAGGTAAACTGCTATCTCTCATACATCGACAATCTCTTCCTAAGCTTCTCTATCTCCATGTGCAGGTAGAAGGCCTCGTCCCTATCCAAGCGATGCGTAGCAAGCATACTCTCATCATATAGTCGCCCCATTGCCAAACGGCGAGCCATGTCCTCACATGTGTGTCGGAGAACAACAATCTCACTGATCAAGTGGCCATGTGTGGCCAACAAGAAGGAAGGATCAATGAAGGGTCGCTCCTCAAAAGCCTCAAACGAGTCAACAACACATGAGGAGGGTGAAGTAGTATCACCCACCATGTCCTGATCAGCAGCCTCATCCTCCAAATGCCAACCCGGAACCTGTCGATAAAGAGATTGTTCCGCAACCCACCTCTGATACGGCACTGTGGCCAAAGGAGGATCCCAGGACTCAAGCTCTAGTATCGCCGCATCCAACGACTCCTGCTAGGAAATCCAAACCCGTCGATATAAAGCAATCAGGTCGGAAGGAAAAGAAGCATGGCCAAATCCAGAAAAGGCAAACTCTGGGATGTCCTGCCAAAAGCCAAACTGACGAAGAAATCGCATAGGGTGATAAGAGCAGTATCCCCGAAGGCCTAGCAACAGCAAGGGAGTGCGACCTGCACTGCTGATCAGCGGCGGGCGACAGAGCCAGGTAGCCTCCTAATTAACCTCCCAACCTTGAAGCTGAGAGAGCATGCAGTGGTACAATGGCTCGATGGCCTCAGCACCAGAGGAAAGGCCATCAAGTAGCAAAGACAACACATCATCACGACGGGAATCAGGCCAAGAGAGCATAGGGGTCATATAAAGGTGTTCCCATAATCACACCTGGGAAGGAATAAATCAAACTTAAGATGCAAGTAAAAAAAAAGAGGGGAAAGAGAAAGAAGAAAGCGGAGTAAAGAGTACCTGAAGGAACGAGTAACAACCCTACAAGATGAGGGTACATCCGAGTGAGCACTCAGTCAGCCCTAAGAAGAGCTCCTCCAGCACCACTGAAATGATGCTCTTGCGATGCAGTATACGACGGAATACGTCCAACAAAGCTCCCAACGACGATCGTCTCCATCCTGAGAAAAGCAGCTCAGTCAAGACACAAAATATCAGCGCATTTAGGCACTGAAGCTGACGGTCGGATCCAGGGGTACCTCGAGAAGTAGAGCAGCGATCATACAACATCTCAAGTGATAACTCACCAGCCCCACCCTCCGCAGTGGGGAGGGCTGTAAGAAATCCAAACCAGGCAATCAAATCAGAAGAACGAACCGGCTTGGATGAAGGAACATAGGGCTCCCGAGTAAGAGGCAGACCAGACAGACGAGAAAACTCCTCCGATAACAGGCCCAACTCCAAGTCATTAAAAGAGAACAAATTCAAGGATGGAACCCAATTGTATAGCGCTGCACTCAACAACCGTCAATCTAGGTGGACCCGATGCAAGTGGAGAACCTCTCGGAAACCCAGGGAACTCAACTCGAAGATCTCAAACTCAGTCAAACTCTCGATCCAAAGATGCAATCGCTCGGAATATGTACCACGAGGCTGCAACCGGCAAGTCTGGACAGGTACGCCCTCAACGATCAAGATCCCCGGATCAGCCAGAGAATCATGAAAAATGGGTATCCCCTCGTCCAATAAGTCAATCTCATGGTGACGGAAGAAGCCAGCATCTCCCATCGCATCACGCAGAGTGTCCTGAAAAGCAGCAACAGGCGGGCCCGAGCCGCCAATAACTGTCACCTCAGAAGCTGACTGAAACACATGAGCCCCAGGAGCAGCAGCACCTATGGACTCCCAATGGCCAATATGACTGACACCACGAGCCCCGACCGTGACTACTTATCCCAACACTGTCTCAATATCTCTGCCAAAAATCTGAGCCAAGCCATCTGCAAGCGAATCATCACCCGCCAAATCCAAGCCGTTCGCGCCACCAAAATAGGGCCCGCCATCCATAGAAATATGATCCATCCAACCCACACCATCCTTCATTATCATACCACCATCCACCCCATCTATGGACATCGGCCCATCAATCAAACCATCTCCCGCCACTACCACATCATCCAAACCATCCATCCCAATATCCATGAATCCTGGTGGCCCATCTAGCATGGATTCATCAAACTCATCAAACCCTTTTATCCCATCCAATCCACCCTCATATCCTCCATTAATGGTGGTTGAAATGCTATAAATAACATTGATCTCCCCAAAAGAGCCCATTAGTTTCCCATCAATGTAACATCCCGAAAATCGGGGGGTCGAGTAAAAACTCCACTCCCGAGTTCTAAAATGTTATATATGCAACATTAATGTGTATGATTGAATGTTGTCTGTGTTAATGCATTAAACATGAGTGGGATTAATCCAAAACAGCATATCACGCTCCAGAGACGGTTAAATTTATAAGCGGAAGACTGTGATAGTATGTATAACATATATAAACTGTTGTATGTCTCCAGAGTGTGAACATGTTACCAGGTTACATACATTCATGTATACTTCAAAAGTAAACAAAATGAATATACATGAGGGCGCTAAAAATATAAAATGACAAGTGTCAATGTATCTAATCAATCTCCCTGTAATCCCGTTAATCGGATCACGCATAAAGGAGAGATCCTCCTCATCATCATCAAATCCAGCTCCGCCTCGCAGACCGCGCCATCATCTGCAATTACAATAGGGACTGATGGGTGTCCGGAAACACTATCCCGTAACGTGGGAGTGAGTGATCAACTCAGTGGGATAAGAGAGCAAAGATTAGCATGTTATCAAATCAATCATGAGATAATAGTAAAGCAGTAAATCAAACAATCCTAATACTGTTGTTAATGCAATATGACATGACGTGATGTATGCCCTCACCGACGATCTCCCTCATACGGCAACATCTTACAACCGCGGCATGCCACACTCCCTAGAGTGCTCCACATCTTCCAGGCACATGCAATGTTATGGTGATATGATTTCTAAGTTGTTATTAGTCCATTCAAACAGCAGGATTGGGAAACTAAGGTACTTCCCTTTTATCAATCCCAACACAGATCCTGTCTAGGGTCGTCACTCCTAGTAATCTCATACGATGTATAATTTGTAGGTCGCTGCAAGGGCTACCAGGGCTGTTGCACGCACTCGTTGCTCCGCTCCCCCATCACCTTATCAATACAGGCCTACTGTACTCTACTGCTACTGAAGGGTCGTCGCCTCCCGTAGACTCAGAATACGCTCGCGGTCACTACAAAGGACTCGTCGCCTGATCAGTGTAGGCCAACAGCAAGAATATAGTGTCCCATACCACCATAATCTGCTCACGAGACTAGGTGCTCATTGGTCACTACGGGGAGGTTTGTGGCCCTAGCGTAGGCCGACAGCTCGACCACGGTGTCCCATACCACCATGCCTGGCTCATGAGTCTTTGTGGATCAAGGTACCATGGTTAACAGGGTTTACAATGGTAAGTTCAGTACCCTAGGTTTAAGCAGTTATGACTCATGCAGGGTGAACATACAACGGCCAGTCAGGTTACTTGACGGGCTCGACTAGCACGAGCGCATCGCAAGTCGAACGACATGAAGTGCGTAAAACACTTCGCGTAGCCTAACCATTGCCGTCAACTCCAAACACGACTCGCGTTCATCGACACGTCGTTCGTGGCGAAGATAAGTTAACCACGAATTCGCTCGGTTACCGACTGCCTGGACTAGGCATAGTCCCAAACAATCATAAAATCACATCAGCAGTTGTGTAAGGGTAATGGAAATGAAATAGAACCATGTGAGCATGTTAACACATGTTATTACATACAATTTAAGCAAATCATCTTACACATGTCTTTCACACATATAATGAAATTAAGCATGTCGCCAACATATAGGAAATCCTCTCCATCAACATATTAATTGAGAATTCAATCTCAAAGTGAATCATAAGGAAATCATCAAGCACATATTATAACATACAGCTTAAGCGAATCGTCAAGCACATGCATTTCATTCATATTATGAAATCATGCATATAGCTAACATGTAGGAAACCATTCACACCAGCATATTAATTGAGAAATCAATCTCAAACTAATTCATAACACCATTTAATTCAATACATGCTAATACAAGCATTTATACAAACACTTACACTACACACTTAAGTCTACATATAGTATGTCGACCCGAAGTGCGCATTTAGGCGAATCTCTTCACCAAACTAATTATGCACGCATTCCTAGTATCCTAATGCGACAAGAAGCCATGTCAATCACATCAGCAAATTATGGATGAAAACGGTATTTCCTACAAATGACTAAAATGCCCTAAATCTCATATTCTTCGTCTATTTACGAAACAGGAAACGGACAGCATGTTGTACATGTCAAACGGCGTTGCCGTCAAGAATCTACTATTAAACGACATTGAAAGTGTTGAAAACAGTCAATCAAAGCGTATAATATCCGCACCTTGTCTCTTATGGATGTGCAAATTCGAACGGAGCGTATACGCTTCGTCTACGGTGATCAGACAACCTGATACACATGTACATCAGCTATTATTCTATTTGAATCGAAGAAATTCCCAAATCAGTAAGTGGTTAGGGTTTTCCTTACCTAGAAGTGCGTTGGAATCACCGGGAAAGTGATCGGAGTGCGTCGCCTAAGCACGTGCAGCAGCAGCAGCAGGTGGTAGGAAAATCACTCCCACTCTCTCTCATAAACTCTCACCTTTTCTCTCTCCCAATCTACGACTTTTTGCAATTTTGGATGGGAGAGAGGAGTGAGGGTTTCAACCCTTTTTATAAGCTTAAAAACGCCCGAAATAGGGTCGGGAACGAAGTTTACTTAGTGCATATCCAATTCGGGGCTGTTTCGGTCCAAAAGATGCTTTCTGGTGATCCCCTGACCGAATGCGATCGAACTTAAGCTCACGCGTACCAGATCTAGCACGTATTAAGTTTTCAGTCCGGCTGGGTCCGCAGATCGCACGTGGCGGACCAGTTTCAGTTCAGCGGTCACCGCACGTAGATCAGGGCTGAAAGTCTCATGATATAAAATAGAAATTTCTCCTGATCCGAGGGTGTAATCTGGCTGAATTCTGATGGCCAGAATGCTCAATACTGAGGCGTCAAGTCGTGTGCCAGATTTGAATTTGAAATTTCAACTGTCCCTATTCGCACTCTCTTCGGTCCGGGCTCAATGAAATAGCCTGTGATTATCGGTTTGACTTGATTTTCGAAATGATTGTCAAGTCCAGCTAGGCGGTTCTAACGGTCTAAGATAGGAGGTATCGGACTTTCGATGCGCGGTCTAGATCCAATACAAAACTTCAAAGTGGTCCAGAGAACAAATCCGCTTAGAGTTTGATCCGAGGTTATAGAGTATTGTAGAGTCGTTCGTTCTACTCGATTTGGGTCTTGTAGAACGTATTTAAAGTGATCAGGGACTGTTTCCCAGCTACTCCAGCGTTGCGCTAGCTAACTTATGCTTAGTTTCTAAAGGAATTAATCCTAAGTGGTTTCTTTGGCTATGGAATTGGGTTCTAAGCGATTTTTCAGGTGTTTTAGTTGACCCATTGCCTAAGGACGTCTAATCCCAGATTGGCCAAAATTTGGGGTGTTACAATCTACCTCCATCAACTCTTTCATAAATGAATTCCCTCCACCATTATTGGACCCACCAACTCTCTCACCACTCATGAGCCCATCATTGCTCCCATCATGGCTGGCCATAATCAGCACCAAAAAGGAAAAAAGATGACAAAAGGGGAAGAAGACAAAGAGAAGGAGACAAAGGAGAATGGACAAAGGGGATGATCAGACGGACAAAGACAGCAAGGAATGTCCGAAATGGGTCAACAAGAAAGAATAGGAAGAGGAGACGGTCGTTGGAAGAAAAGATGAATGGAGGCGGCACCCCGATTACCGCCTGCGGTAATCCGATCACCGCCTGCAGACCTGGCATTTTTGTGTCATTGATTCAACACTGACAGGGCAGAATGGGCAAGAAAAAGTCAGCGGGCGGCAGTCCGATTACCGCCTGTGGCAGTCCGACTACCGCCCTGGCCTACTTTCAGCCACATTTTGGGTGGGACCCGCCTCGGAAGGCCAGGACCTTAGAACAAACATTCATATATCCAAAAGGGGTTCTAAAGGTGCCCAAAAAGAAGGATTGAAAGAGAACAACATTAGCAAGCTGAAGTCTATAAACATGAAGGTTTCACATTTAAGAAAGCAAGATACAATAAGCTAGTCATCATCAGGAAGATATGCATCAGTATCCTGGCGATGAAAGTGAGGCCCCAGGATCCCTCATCTAGCAAAACGGGCACCGCCTCCAGTGGCATAGCTAGGCTGTAGAATCGGGCCGATACCATGCTGCTCACACCAGGTGTTGTATTCTCTAAATGGATCTACAAAGGCACTCGCATTATAGCCCTCCAGCGCAGCAGTCAGCTCCCTTTCGGGCACCGATCTCCAATCAAAAGGACCAGACAGAGGACTAAGTGGCACCATGGGACTACCAGTCAGCTGCCAGAAAAGTCTCTCTCCCAAGTACCATTTCGTCACACGAGGATCCTCAAGAATACGGCGTCAACGAGAAGCCTGAAAAGCTTCCCGTGCCCCAGGAGTAAGTGCTGCATTCGACGGAAGATACGGCCTGGATAAGAACTGCAAACAGGAAATCGAAGATTTGAGCAAAAAAGATAATACATGGGTAACACAGAAAAAGGTAAAATCACTCACATCACTCGGAACAAGGGCATCAGCGTTTGACCTCCAGGCAAGGTCTGAAAATAAACACGTGCGGCTGATGTTATCCTTATACCACAACATCATACGAGGAAACAGAGGCGAATGGTCAATTAAGGTGGGGGCCAAATGTGGAAAGTGATCGAAGAAGCAGACCTGCACAACTCGCGGTCAGAGGAGATCAAACCAATTCATCCTTAATGAAAATATTACAAAAGGTAGAGATCGAAGAGGACACCTCGATGACAGGGTAGAAGTCAGTCAGGGACCGGCTGGTGCAACGACTGGCCTTGTCCAGCCCTTCATATAAGTGGACAAGGAGGGCTGCATTCCAATTGTACGATGTGGGAAAGGTGATATCTACCACGAGCGACAACAAACGGGAACTCACCAGCTCATTCCCGTGACAGAAAATCATCGCACCCATAGTGTATAAAATTAGGGCACGTGCCTTCACCACAGCCGCTGCTTCGGTTTCAGGGACACTCTGAAAAAATTTGAGGATAACCAGAGGAGTTTGAAGCGAGGACCAGTAAAGTCCGCTGCGTCTGGCATCATCCCCAGGAGATTCATCCAATCCTCCTCAGTAGGCACTGAAAGGTCATCCTCAAAAGGGACAGACCCCCCATCATATCGAAGGCCTAGCTGTATATAAATGTCATATGGGGTAATTCCCCCACTCCCCGAAAGGAAGCTGAAAGGTATGAGTCTTAGGGTGTCATCTCTCAACCAGAGCAGACAAGAGAGACATGTTTGTTCGACTCAGACGGACCGGAAACAGGTGAGCAAATGGGGTCCGCTCCAGAACATCAAAGAACAACGGTTATGGATCCTCAAACCAATCAGGCCAGTGCGTCATGACCCCACGCCCTCTCAAGACAACAGGTGCACCACCTTCTCGGGCGATGTCGGACAAATGCCGACCCTCACGAGGCACGAAGCACGGATCAGGTGACTGGCGTGAGGAGCTAGCCTCATTTTTATCACGTCGAGGCATGTTGCACACACAAAATATCCAAGTAAGTACCTCAGCCCATGTCCAAGGCCCATTTCAAGGCCCATGTCAAAGGCCCATCTCAAAAAGGCCCAATCCAAAGCCCATATCAAGGCCTCATTTCAAAAGCCCACATCAAGGCCCTAGTCCAAAACCCATATCAAGGCCTCATGTCCAAGGCCCATTTCAAAAGCCCACACAAAAGCCCACATCAAGGCCCATGTTCAAAACCCATTTCAAGACCCATGTTCAGATCCCACTTTTCAGGTCCATGTCCAAAGCCCATTAAAAAGCCCATGTTCGGATCCATGCTAAAAAGGGCCCATCAGGCTCATGATTCAAGGCCCACCAGACCCATGCCAGAAGACCAGTACACATTCCATAGGTCCTTCCCTACATCTGAAACAATCAAGATCATGATGTGGGGCCCATTTTGAAAATCTCATCCGTCCATCTTCAAAAATAATAATAATAAAATAAAAAATAAAATTTTACCACGTCCATGCATCTGAATCAATCAAGATCATGATGTGGGGCCTATCTGAAAAATTTCATCCGTCCATCATCCACCATAAACTACCGATCATCATCTACATCATCCATACGCACAAATAGGCCCCAAATCATCGATCCGATGGTTCAGATCATCCCAAAAAATAAAAATAAATAAATAAATAAAGAAGAAAGGGTAGGGCCCTTTTTCTTATCACACCCCACTCCACCAAAAAATAATACAATAATGGTCCAGTCAACCATCTGGCCCGAACAAAATAATTTCAACAAAACTCAATGGCTCAGATCCAATCAAGGTAGTCCAACAACCCTGATCACAGTCTTCTCCAAACTCCAAGAAGAAATTCAACCCATTAAAAGCCCCTAAGATGATTGGACCAACATGGTTCAGCGAGAGTGCAATGACCAAGATTACCTGAAATGGAAGGTAAGAAGAAAAATGTGCTTAGAAAACCTCTCCAAAAATAGATCTAGGGACGACAATGGATCCCTGGACGTCCCAACTGAAAGAATGAAATGGAGGAGAAGGCCACAATGGACTGACCGATGCACTGGATGGACCAGCGGTCCAAATGACATGCAGGCGGTAGCCGGACTGCCACCCGCGGCAGTCCGACTGCTGCCTGACTGGGGAGTTGCATGGGGCAGCGGGCTGTCCCCTAAGGATAGTGAGAACAACCGGTTTTTACCTCTAACCACTGGACAATACTCGAAGTATTTTTAAAAATAAACCTAAACTCTCAAAGGTTTTCACAAACAGTCCCGCATTTTCAAAAGTTATAAAAACAGCCTTCAAACCTTCAAAAGTCACAAAAACAGTCCCGAAGTCTTCAAAAACATACCTAAATAGCCTCCTTTTCAAAAAAAAAATCTCCAAAAAAAATTTAAAAAATCTCAAAAATTACCAAAATAAGCACACAATGAATCCCCAGTGAGTATAACCCCAAAAAAGAGGTCTGTTCCTTTTAAGCTATCAAGCCCCATTAAGTTATCAGTGGAGGCCATCTGAATTTTTCTGCAATAAAAACCAGACGATGACGCCCTCCTGCGAGATCGGATGGATGCTTCAAAAATTCCAAAAATACCTCAAATAAAAAGACCTTTAGCCCCGCCAACTCAACAGTGGAGGCAACGTGACTGTTTACTTATACAAATAAAAATCGAACGACGACGCCCACCCGCTAAATCGAACGGATATTTTTTAAAAACTGAAAAAATATATCTTCAAATAAAATTTCCAAGGAGTCTAGCTCCAAAGGGAATATATTTTTCACACCGCACGCGGCGCGCAGTACACTGAGGAATCTTTCATATTCTCCAGTTGCGGCCAGTGCACATAACTAAATAAGATTTGATCTCTTTTGATTTCCCCAGTGGATGATCGAATCCGTACATGATACATGTACGATTGACCCGATCTCTATATCTGGACAGTCGTACGAATGCTAGTAAAATGAGTGGATCTATCTTTGGAAAGGATAAATCAAATTCAAAGTGACAACGATCTATTGTAACCAAAGTATCAGAATCAGCAGACTGAATGGCAATAGATTACCTGCACACACCTAGTCTGGGATGTTCGGAAAACTTGATTGAGTCCAAGTCGGCGTAGTGAGTTCCCCGTAAGGCCGCACCAATGCGCACGACAGCTAACCACTTTGACAATCAAACAGACCAAATACTCCTAGGGTGATTACTTAGCAAAGGAACGACAGACCAAACAGTATGAGAATCCTCATAAAGTCGGACGAATGCGCAGAGGCCTTCCAATGCTATTAACAATCAGACGTGAAAGGGTTGTGATTGATGATCTATAAAGCCGCGACAATTGCGCAGGAGGTAATCACAACGTTTTCCTCAACCCTCGTGATATGTGCAAGTCATCCCTTTTTCAGACAGTCAACTGACAATGATATAATGGTAGGCAACAAATTCAAGTTACTATTCCTTTTTCTAACCAGAAGGATGGGGTGTCCACTCGCTTTGACCTTCGGTTGCTTGCAACCTCGGTCAAAGAGGGGCATCTGTAGACACCCCACCTAGGCTAAATCTTGAGAAGGTTAAAATTGTCCAGGAACCATGATCATACCTAATCCCAACCTAAACCGAACCAAAGTCCCTAAACCCCAAATCCGTAATCCAAAACTACGATCCAAACCACTCATCACACATGCAACCCTGCCTATACCCCATACCATGGCCCAGATCCTCATTATTCAAGTTGAAACCCATTTTTCTGAGCTGAAAAATCTAAAAAGAGACTTGTGAGTGAACCCGCACAGTGTACAAGGTTCGCACGCGCGAAACAGGCCCGAACTGATCCCGGGTGGTAGTCTGACTGCTGCCTGCGGTACTTCAAGTGCCGCGGCTCTCGGGCCGCGTGCGGACAGCTGTCCCAGCATCCAAAAGTCAACTTTCCTTCAAAATTATCCTCATAAATTTCACTATTTACCTTTTTACAGCCCTTCATGGCTAATGAGAGGGTGTCATGTGGCATTCCTCTCTCCATAACCAACCATAACTTGCTACCTCACCTTTTACCCCTCTCAAACTCAGAATTTACAGCAATGTCATTAGAGAAGGCTATAAATAGCCCTCTTCTCTTCACATTTAGAGGAGGAAGGAAAACAACACCCTCTCATCCAAGGGAGAGAAAGTGAGAAAGAGAGAGTGAGAGAGTGAGGGAGAGAGTGAAGGAAAGGGAAGGAGCTCCCAAGCCTTTAAAGATCTGATTTTTTTAGCCACCCCTTAGCCTTCCTCTCAACCTTTCCAACCCATAAGCCTAGTCCAGATCTGATCATGGTCCGGTTCATGTCTTAGCCTACTCAAGATCAAGCCAAAGATCTATTCTACATTCAAACATTCATCATGACATCTATTCCCTTCTCAACCCCCCTGCTTCTCTAGACCCTTAGTGAACGTATGCTCCGTGACTTGTCGTACGTCGGATCTTGTCACATCAGAAATTTCTAGTGATCTAGTCCATCTTCTCTTTACCTTTTTACACAAGCATCATCGCATTCACTTTCTAGACATACAGTTAGACGTATGCTCTGTGGCTTATCGAAATCTCAGATCTTTCCACATCAGAAATCCATTTATGTGCCTAGTCCCATCACGGCCACAACATCCATTATCCCTTGAGATTGTTTTACCACACTGAGTAAAGACCGTACATTTGTACGGGCAAAGAGGGTGCCTAACACATTCCCTCTTTGTAACCGAGATCCTTTGCCCTGAATCCCGGATCGCAGACCAGGAGTCAATCTAAGATGGGGAAATTTCTGAATTTTCCTCACCTTGCGTATTCCATAGTTCTAGCCGACCGGGGGATTTGAAGATTTTTCGGCTAGTGGCGACTCCAATATCCATAATCAGCTTATCACCCCTAATCAAACATGAAATGCAAAATCATCTTGGGCGCTGATTTTTCAGTGTCTACACTTCCCAAAAGAAAAGACGTAGTCTTCTTACCATCTCACCACTACCCAATATTGCTGCCGGGGTACTTGCTCACAACATTGATAGCCTGTGAAATAACCAGTCTAATCCAGACCAACTTGAACTTCTCTGAAGGAACATTCTTGTTGATCATGTCTGTCAGATCTAAATCCACATGCCCAACCACCTTTGCTCCTGTCTTCCTAAAAGAAAAGACGTAGTCTTCTTACCATCTCACCACTACCCAATATTGCTGCCGGGGTACTTGCTCACAACATTGATAGCCTGTGAAATAACCGGTCTAATTCAGACCATGGCATACACTGCCAACCGCATTCGAATAAGGCTCATGAGATATCCTGCTTTTCCTCATCTGTTTTGGGATATGTCCTGAGGAAAACTTGAGGAGAGACGCGTAAAGAACGCTCTCCGGCTTTACCTGGCCCATCCTTGATCAATACCTACACACAATGTATTCCTCCTGTGATTATCAAAGCCTACTCCTCCTTCAGTCTCAACGTCGAGAACCATCTTTGCAGCCCCCCGATCCTTCATCCATGAAAGAATCAAACCACTGCCTAGGCGACAGGCTGAACAACGACCTCCTGCAAAGTCTTTTCTCAGCCCCTTTCACTTCGAACCGCCCTGGTTGCTTCATGTAGATCTGCTCTTCACTTTTCCTTATAGAAGTGCAGACTCCATATCCTTCCTTCCAGCTCAAGATCACATTGGCCAACCAACGCTAATCACTGATCTAATAGACATCTGTTATACCGTCGGCGTGAATATCTCTAAGAAGCCGATCCCTTCTCCCTAAGCATAACCCATCGCCACCAACCTCGTTCTGTATCTATGATGTATCCTCCTGAAGAACCACCTGCATCTAACCGCTTTTCAGCCCATTGGAAGCTCCACCCGCTCCCATATGTCGATCTGGTACAACGAATCCATCACATCGCCCATAGTCACCTTTCACTTCTCAGCACCAGGCTCACCTAGAGCCATCTGAATAGAAGATGAATACTCCTGCAATATTGGAGTCGTCCATATATCTCGTCGATATCCCGCGATCATGCCGTGTGTTTCTTCTCACAGGTGGCTGCTCCACCTGCTCTGTTTCCCTGTCCGTGCGTCTCAGCCTTCCTACCCTGCCCGCTTATGTGGCCATGCCCAACATGCCACACATGTACAAAGGTGGAATCCGCTACATCCACCGTAACTGCACCTTTTGAAGTGCTCCCGATCAACTTGTACAAGTTATCGAGTCGTTGCGCTTTCATGATTACCCGTGCCCCCTTGAATACTTTAAGAGCACCATCAATACCCGTGTACTTGCATCCTTTTATCTCAAGCACACCAAGAGAAATCAGATTCTACTTCAAATCAAGAACGTGCCTCACATCTGTCAAGGTACGCTCCACCTCATCAAACATCTTGATGCGCACAGAACCAACGGTCACAACATTACAGGCAATGTCATTGCTCATAAATACCTGTCCACCATCGCACTCCATGTAGCTGGTGAACCAACTCCGATGATGAGTCATGTGAAAAGATGCCCCTGTGTCTAGCATCCACTCATCCTTACAATCATCGTATGACCATCTGAGAAAACACAGATAAAACATCACCATCACATCCACTCGATTCATCTGACGTAGTAACATTAGCCTCCCTGCATGAAGCCTCAGAATCTTTCCTCTTTGATTTAGGATTTTCACAATCCCTCTTCACATGTCCTTCCTTCCCACAATTCAAGCACTTTACCTTTCCTTTGCCCATGCCCCTAGATTTGGATCTAGAACCAGAAGAACCTGTACCTTGTCCAGAATTTCTACCCACTGTAAACAGTGCATCAGAAGATGTCCCCATGTCGCTGTTCAGTTGTCTCATAGCCTTCTCTTAAAGGGCTGAGATAACTGTGTCGACACTCAGGATTTTTTTCATGCTGCACATAGTGTCCTTGAATGCCTCATAGGACGCCTGAAGAGAATTCAACAACATACATGTTTGTTCTTCATCTTTCATCACTTCCTTCATATCCAGCAATTTGCAAACTAATTTATTAAAGTTGCTGATGTGAGCCTCCAGATCTCTACCCTCTGCCATCTTGAAGTTATACCACTGCCGCTTCAAGTGTAGGCAATTTTTCAAAGATTTTTTCGCATAGACATCTTCTAACTTCGTCCATAACTTAGCCGCAGTTTTTTCCCTCATGACATTGTAGAGAACCTCATCCGTAAGACATAAACGAATCAATGATAAAACTTTCTTATCAAGAGCATTCCAATCAACATCATTTATAGTAGACTTTCGCTCCTCAAGAGCACCATCCTCGCCTTGCTTTGTTAATAGACTAATCATCTTAACCTTCCATAACTTAAAATTATTTTTTCCCGAGTACTTCTCAAACTCATACCTGGCATTCGCCATTATTAATAATCCCTCGATTCAGATCTGTGCCCCAACTTCGCTCTGATACCACTCGTTGGGGATTTTGCCCTGCGGAATCACACAGATCTAGATCTAGGATAACAATCCAATGGCACCAAGCACACAAGAGAACACAGAGAACACTCAAATTTAACGTGAAAAACCTTTGCGGAAAAAAACCACGGCACAAAGCGACATATCTCCACTATGAAAATAGAAATTACAAAGAGAGGACTTACCCGATTCGACGAACAACCTCGAATCTCACCCTTGCTACACCCTTTAATTTCCCTAGGACCCCTTTAAAAAGCTTTCCCATACAATAGAAAAGCCCTAGGAACACCTATTTATAGTTTAGAAAACTTCCCTTTTGCATCCCAGTTGCGAAAGGACCCTTTCGCATCCCAGTTGTGAAAGGACCCTTTCGCATCACGCGAAAGGACCCAAATTTAAGACATCTCGCAATATTTTCTTCTTCTCGAACAAGCTTAAAGCCTATTTTTTAAATGTGGGAGTGTTTTTCAGAGAGAGTAGTTGGAAAGTACAAAATATTGGCAATGAGTAATAAGAAAGCACTAAAAAATTTACCCAAATTCAAAGATAAAAGAAGAGGTAGTCCGAAAAAATTAACAAAAGAAGAAATTCAAGGGGCATTTTAGTGTCAGGGAAAAAAAAACACTTATTAACTATTAATTAAAAAAATAAGTTTTTAAAAATGGGTGCTATTTTTGGTCTCTAAGCAGACTTGAGGTCTATTTATGGAAAAATTCCTTTTTAATTTGGTATAATCCTTTCTTATAGTTCAGTCTTATAAAACAACACACCTATAAAAGCAACTGCTCCTCTTTTGTGCACTTTTCTTTTTTTTTTTTTTTTTTTCTCTTGTTGCCTTTGAATGAATGTAGGATCTGTACGTCTGTCCTGAGTCATCTCTTAAAGAGAAGATGCCTCTACCATCTCAAACGTGAGCCAGAGACACAGGCTTGGGTCGTGTTATTGAGCCGCCTTGGAGTCATCCATAGGTTAATTAGGCTTGCCATCGTGTCTTTCAGCCGATTCACTCAAGACATCATTATTTTAACATAACTACAGGATACGGATGGATGGCTATGGATTTTTTTTTATTTTTTTTATTTTTTTATTTTTTTTTATTTTTATTTTTATTTTTTTTATTTTTAAACAGATCGATAATAAAATACAGCGAGAAAAGCCAGTGACCATCCCTTTCTGTCATTTTCATGTGACCCGGGCTTGAGCTTGGTCTTGGGCTTGGGCTTGGGCCGTTGGGTTTTATTGGGGTAAGGCTTCGGACTATCAGACCCAATTAGGCCTGGGCTCGAGTTTGGGATAGCAGGACTGGCTCTAGCATGGGCCATGTCTATTGAGGCCGGCCCAGCCTAGCTTGGTTGAAGTATGCTTGAGTGAGAGCATGCACATCGTGGCGACCATCTGCTCGAGCAGATCCAAATCTCAGGTGGACCACGCCACTGGAAACAGTGACGATTGACCATTAAAAACTTATTGTAGGCCACAAGTTTTGGATCAAGCTGATTTTTGTATTTTACCTTCATCCAGGTCTTTGTGATCTTATAAACCGGTTTGATGGCAAATAAATATCACGGTGGGTCCTAAGAAGATTTCAACTGTAGGTGTCAGTGTCCCATATTTTTTATTTGGTGTGGTCCATTCGAGATTCTGATATGCATGAGTTTTAGGACAGCATCTTAAAATTGAACTGCAAAAACGGATGGACGTCGTGGATATACAAAAAATTCATCAAGGTGGGCCCCACGGTCAGGGTAACACCCACTATCGTGTTGTCCGGGTAACACCTAATCCGCTCCCAGCGGTCAGTGTCCCACCAACAGACCTACCGAAGTGGTAGGTGAGAATATTGTTTGCAGTGGGGCACCATACAACAACTATGGTCTCCACTGCCGTGCGCGTCGCATGCACCTCAAATCCCAAACATCCAAGTAGTGGGACCCACTATAATGGACCACGACAAAGAATCCAGACTGTACGATTATAATTGGAGATGGTAAAAATAAGATGCATTGAACGGTCCAAATTCAACAAAAAAGTAAAAGTACCATAAACCAAAAATCAAAAACGTTTTCTCCATATGATTTTAGGGATATGGCCAATCTACAAGGATCCGAACAATTTGGACTGTTCGGATTTTGGGCAGATGACAGGTGCACGGTAAGAGAGGCGCCCCGGGAAACGCAGTTGCGGTACAATGCTCACCACCCTAACGTGAGGCGATAAAATGCGTCCAACGTCTCCATCCTCGCTTACGTGCGCACGGTTGTGGTTGGTGGATCTTTGAACGAATATGCTTTGGTAAGGCAAGCGTGCAGCCCCGACGGTGTGGCCCTTACTGGTGGGCCCACCTTGATGTATTTATTTTATATCCTAGCCATCAGTCACTGATAGTCAGCGATCCGGGAGTCTCTAGAAGGGAGGAGATCCTCTGCACCCGCGGATCCTTGGCAAATAAGCACGCTCTTTCTCTTTGATATTTTTCATCAGCTCAACACGTTGTACCTGAAAAACTCGAAGGTACAATTGAATTCCGAACCTGATTCCAATGAAGGTGATCATTCTATGTTGGGTCCTTACTCTTGCTCCTGTGGTAGACTGTTTGGAGTTTCAACACCCGGTCAAGGGTTCAAGTACCGTGGTGAAATCCCACAACGGCGTGAGCGTGGGGGGGTGTGTGTGGGCGTGTTAAAAAAGAAGAAGTGATAATTCTATGCTCGTCTCTTCCTTAGCAGTAGCTTGTTGTCTCGGGTACTAAACGTTGCTTTCTTACTCGAATTCGAGTTGAAAGTATTAGTTCCCGGAATAGTGAAGTCTCTCTAGCACTTCAAAAAAAATTCCCATAAAAGCGCAAGATTCAACAGCTTTAGAAAGCATCATTTATGAAGAGGTTGATATCCAACAGTAGAGAGCGCTCGCTATAATTGATAAGGCCGCAATGGAAAATCTCTTTCATATAAGCATTGGCTTGACTGAGAAAAGAGGAAGATGCGCTTGTGTAAGAGTTTGAGAAATACTTGGGTGTCAGTGAATTGCAGAACAGGGTTTAATGTTGTTTATATTGGAAATCATGCACCTCACGTTGGATGCATCATGGTTAGCTGTGGCATGTAGTAACGTTTCATGTCCCTGAAAAGTTGAAACATGTAACAATTATTTCATCTAAGGCAACACACAGACTTGTCTTTCTCGTGCTACATCATCAGTTAATTATTCGGGATTGCAAATAAGAAAAAAGAAAAAAAGTGGCACAATGATCAATTTTATTAATCAATATATGTACAAAAGGAAAGCTAAAATTCAAAATTAAAAAATCCTGCTATTGCAACTTTTCACTTCCTCCTAATCTATCTTTCTTATTTGTCAAAATGGCCTAATATCTCAAGACTGCCTAACTTGGCCAATTGCCTCTAGTTCAGCCTTGACAAATACAGCCAAGTCCCTGACTGCCTTCTCTTTTTTATCCTGCTCTGCTCTTTTCTCCTCAAAGTTTCTTTGAAGAGTCATCAATTGCGCTTACAGAGTGACAATATGCACGCTCATGTCCTCCAACTTAGCCTCAAACTTCTTCAGTTCTTCATGTCCGGCCGAAAGTCTTTTAGCAACATCGCTAATTGTAGCCACTTGGGAAGCTGCAGTCACGTGCTCATATTCAAGATGTTCAATCATAAGGTGGAGCTTGTGATTTTCTTTAAACAAAACTAGAAAATCCCTGACTGTTGTCAATTTGATCGAAAGACACTTATCTGAATGGGAGAAAATTTGATACCGATCGACCACGTCGGCATGCTTCTCAATCATTTCAACCGATACAGTCTTTGGTACTCCCGAGCATACAAGTATTTGGATCTCCTCCTTTAGATATTGTAGCTTAGTGGAGGGTGCGGGAGATTCGACAATAGAGATATCACTGCTAAGAGCTCACTGGAGAGAGGAGAGAATGTCTTCAGTTGGAAACACATCTTCAATTGTTGCGATAGACACCGGGGCATCATCAATTGATATCGGCACTAGATTGGGAACCAACATTGAATGAGGAGGAGAGACATCGGTCGCTGGAATGTCCATCGTTGCTCGGTCAGAAACAATGACTTCGCGTGTTGCACTCGACTGAAGTGATTCTTCATTGCCATGAAGAGGTTCCATATATGGAGGAGGATACTGAGTAGATGGCGGAGTAGATCATGAAGATAATTCTCTTCTAGAGCTTCGAGGAGTCGCGGTTAGAGGGCGCTATTTCCTTTTATTTTTTCTTCTTCATCCTCCTAGATGATAGCAATGGTTGGTGTTTGGGGATGTTCGAATATATATTCCAACTTTGTTTTGACGACCGTAGTTTCTAATGAAGGATGATGACGAAGGGTTTCATTGCTCATTGTCCCTTCAGAATCAACGGCTTGCACTTACGTGGCCTCAATGATGTCAATCGCATGTTCAATTTGCTAAAACATTGGCTCTTAGATGACTTGCTTCTATGCGGTTGAGATTTTCCGAGTAACTACAAAAGGTGTGGAGTTAGAAAGAAAAATAATATAAAGGCTTAAACATGTATGAAAATGAAAGTAGCCTCCACCTAAACTAGAATGAACAACAACAGTGATGAATCGATTGTCTAAAGACTAAGAATTTCTTAAGATTGTCACCATCACTCGAATGCAAGTTGAGAATGGTGGCGGATTGCGTAATATGGAGTAACATATTTGTCATTAAAAGGAATGTTATGATCATTCAATCTTTCCCTATCCTACCACAAAGTTTTCCAGTATTAATTGTAATGAGCTTCTTTGTGATGTTTGAGGCCTTCCTCAATTTACTTGGTGTAGTCTTCAACGAAGAGCCCAAACCAATATTTGGTTTGAAATATGTTTCAAAAGAACATACAACATCGGTCAATGAAGTACCTAATTGTTGTCGTCCACGTGTTATGATCGGCATTGACTAACTCACAAATGATGGTTGTGAAGTTGAGCCAGTGCAGGTAAAGACAAGAGTAGGAGGTTGATGAGTTAGGCCAATAGGAGTTTGCAAATCAAGAATCCTCCTGAGAGCAGATAGAGTGATCGAGGCAGAGATTTCTAAAGAACAGGTCCTTTCACTGTAACATTGTGGCGTTTTGGTTCTAGAGTTGTCTCGGTTGTTAGAGTTGCTATTGTTTTGGTATCAGTTGATGTATTCTTTGGCTTATTTGCTTTTCAGCAGGAAGTTATGATTGATTGAGGTGACACTTTTTTCTTTCCTCGCAGCTCTATGGAGGAAAAGAGTTGGGCAGTGATGAGCTTAGGAGGTTCATTAACCAGTCGCTTATAATGACTCTCCCACCACTCATCGAATGTATCCATTATCTGGGGTTGGTTTGGAAAGCTGGGAAGCTCAAAAGTCATACTAGTAGACTGAATGAAGTGGTAAAGATAGATTTGATCCGCAAGCGTCCAAGAGAAAGTGTATTGATTGTAAGTCTTCTAAGTAAATGGGTAGGGAATGCATTGGATGATACCAAATTGGCGAGCAAGTAAATTTAGATAATATTGTTTGATTCCAACCTTGACATTTATGCCAATACATATTATATTGCCGTAAGGGAGATCTCTACAGATGAGGTAACTTTCCCAAGCAAGAAGCATTTCAGATGCTAACTAGCCATCATTATGTTCATATCGGTAGGTGAACCAAGTTGGACCAAATTCTTTGAGGTAGAAAGGGGTGAAGGTTTGGCTGCATTTATCTTTATTAAGAAAAAATAATGAGTCCATGTAGCTGGAAAATGTGCATATATCCTAAGAAAAATTAATAACGTGGTAAACATAAGAAGTATAAACAATATTGGAGGGGATATGAGAATGTACAAGATTAGAGCAAAAGTATTTGTAAATCCACATCTGGAGAAGCCATGTGGTTCTTTCCCAAGATATAGACCCTCGGTGATGATTTCATAAATGTATATGTACAGGTGATCGAGTATAAAAGGTGTAAGCACAAGTTTTTGACCCTAAGCAAGCGCGATCAATTAGACATGCTTGATAGTGATTTGGAGAGCATTCACGCATAGTAAATGACGACAGATCCAGAGCAGTATGGAGGTTGTGTATTCTTCATACTTGACCCGCCTTTTATATTTGCAGTACAATTGCATGAAATGTAAATATGCCTTGCCGGCCTTGTTGGTGAAGTGTTTTTGTTTCTTCTGAGCAAAGCCTAGGAAAATTACCTCGTTGAATGGAATTAGTTGGGTAAGAGCAGAGATGTCCAAAATAGTTGGACTAAAAGGACCGCATCTAAAGAAGAATGTGTTGGTGGATGGACTCCAAAATGTCGACGCTACTGTAAGAAGAGGAGGATCCGATGGATAGTTGTACATGAATAGTTTAATGCATTTATAGATATCAGATTCTCTTCGTGATATTTCACATTGAGCAGTGACACGATTAAACTAATTATCCCATTTTGGTTGTGGTTTTGGCTAAGATCTCAGATTCTTTATAGCGTTTGAAGGTTTTGGGGCAAATTTAGATTGAATTAGTATTGTTTTGCTGAGACATGTATGAAAAAAGAGATCTAGTGAGCTGATTTTTTCTGGCTCGATTTCAGGAAAGAAGGACGGTCCCAAACAATAGTAATATCTAATGGGTGATTTAAAGATGATTTCATCAGAAAAATTATCGAAGCGCATCCAAGTCAATGATCATATCATCTTGTTGGAAGGATGAAACGAAAAATGAAGAAGCAGCCATTATAAAAGGTCAGTGAGAAATTAGTATTCAGAGAAGAAGCAATGGAGGAGAGAGCATGAAAAGTAGGAGAATATTTTATAACAACGCATACATCACTTGAAAACATGGTACATTAATGAGGGCATCATTATTTTATCATTTGGTACGATGCTTGTACATGCATCGCCATGGCGTTAGCTCTTTATATGAGAAAGGGTAATCAAATGTGACATGTGAGATTATCTCAGTTAGAGGTGATAGCCGTAGCGTCACCACATGGCTCAGAGGACAACTGCATTTATGAGGGGTCATACGTCGCTTTTATTTTTTTTATCTAAGAGTGAAGCAATGTGAGGGGCAATGTTCATCCTTATTTTTGACAATTCCTACAAGTGCCAATTAGTAGGGACTTGCATGGTGTATTTGAAGATTTTTGGAGATATATGAAAGGACTTTGCGGCAATATAGCTGGTGTTTATCAAGCAATGCCACATCATCTATTAAGTGATCGAGTGAAGAGTGATCATGCTAAAATGGTTATCAGAACAGATGACAAGTTTAGAAGCAAAGAATGTAAGTAGTGTTAAAACAATTATAATAAACATTAGAACTTGGAAAGCATCCAAACAAATAACTTAAGGCTATAAATATTAAGGGAATTTAGTAGTAAAAAATGTTTTATATCAATAAAATCAAATCCATCTTTCAATTATCCTTTTTATTACTAGTCATTTACATTTCATAGTGTAAATTTTATCTTTATTAGTCATTTACATACCATAGTGTAATCTTTACCTTCATCTGCTATTTACATTCCTTAGCATAAACCTTAGCTGTAAATAGTTGTTAACTTTAGTTGTAATTGGAGTTTATGCTTACACGTTGGATTCGGTTCAAGTGTCAAGCGATGTCACGCCCCAAACTCGAAAATCGGATTCACAGGAACCCCGATCACCGAATCCAGTGCCGACAGCCTCCGTAGTACCCCATTCTCGGCTCCCAGCATTTATATGCCAGGTTCCGATCCTGTGATCCTACAAGGAGGATTTTATATATATATATATATATATATATATATATATATATATATATATATATATATATATATATATATATATATATATATATATATATATATATATATATATATATATTTTATACATTTAACTAGTAATAAGCATAACCACAAGATTACCCAATTCACAAAGGTAACATCATCATCACATATCCACTAATATAATCATTTGAGTACAACACTGAAAGGAAAATACATAAATAGAAAATCAAACTCCAGAAGGCCACTGTACGCTCCAAGCTCAATACTACTGCAACCTAACATCACCTGCACGCATCTATCGTGCATAAGCTTATAGAAAGCTTAGAGGGTGGTGTAAGTGTGTGCACAAGGTAAGTGTCAAGTATTCAATACAGTGACATAATCATATAATACCGGAAAGCTTGTAATCCGTAAACCATACAATGTCTGAATAAGAAAAAGAAACACTAATAAGATCATGAATTATCAGAGTAAGCAGAAGTATGGACAAATCCATAAGTCCATCAATATCAAAATACGCAATATAATAAGGAGTCATAAGGAACCAAATATCAAATGCCAAAGATGCAATGCAACATGCAAATCGAATGAAATGACCTAGGCCATATAAGTGCGGAAATGTAGTAACCCAAAATGTCATATGCCTGCGGATGTAATGCAATATGCGATGTGAATTAAATTGCCATGCTTGGAGTGTGAAGTCGGGATGATAGTACGTAGTATCGCAGGCTACGGGGTCCGCCACATTGGACTTCTATCCAAACTAGTCCCATACCTAAATTTGGATAGTCAGACTCAACGTGGTAAACTCCTGATCTCAGGTTGGTCACGCGCCCAACTGAAATCCTTGCCCTAATGAAGGTACACAACAATTAGTTGCGCACCACCAGCCCGAGTGGATAGTGAATGAATGAATGAATGAGCATGCAACTCCTACTCGATAAGTCCACATATCAGTACGGTTCCTCTCTGAAAAATCACCGGGGTCTATTGTACTCCAAACCAGATTGCCGCCCCATCGCGCGCAACAAGGTGAGTGGGGCGGGCTGGTGGATAGGAGTCATAAGGAACCAAATATCAAATGCCAAAGATGCAATGCAACATGCAAATCGAATGAAATGACCTAGGCCATATAAGTGCGGAAATGTAGTAACCCAAAATGTCATATGCCTGCGGATGTAATGCAATATGCGATGTGAATTAAATTGCCATGCTTGGAGTGTGAAGTCGGGATGATAGTACGTAGTATCGCAGGCTACGGGGTCCGCCACATTGGACTTCTATCCAAACTAGTCCCATACCTAAATTTGGATAGTCAGACTCAACGTGGTAAACTCCTGATCTCAGGTTGGTCACGCGCCCAACTGAAATCCTTGCCCTAACGAAGGTACACAACAATTAGTTGCGCACCACCAGCCCGAGTGGATAGTGAATGAATGAATGAATGAGCATGCAACTCCTACTCGATAAGTCCACATATCAGTACGGTTCCTCTCTGAAAAATCACCGGGGTCTATTGTACTCCAAACCAGATTGTCGCCCCATCGCGCGCAACAAGGTGAGTGGAAGAGACCTCACTATCCGCCTGCCAATATCAGGCCCGGCTCGTCAATAGCGGACCCATTCCTCGGTCAGACTCAGCCTAACATTGCCCCCTCCTCTCGGACAGGTAAGGCCGCACCCCCTTCCAACCGACCACGACACAGTGGAGAGGGCAGCCATCTGGTAATCGGCACTCGGCACTCATTTACCCACTCGGTCTAGACGTTGGAGCAACTTCTGGAACCAAGAGGGTTCTAGGACTTTCACCCAAAGATATCTATAGCACCCCATGTAGAACAGATTTTTGGTGTCCCATATAGCCATCCACGATATGCCTGTGGAGGCTACGGCCCTGATGTCACTAGGGCATACAGTAATCACAGTATACAATGCAAGATGCATGAGTCATACAACCCAGTCATGCATCAATCTTGCGCAAACCGTGCACTCATGTGAGACAATCTCCTCCTATCAGGGAGTCTCATAACAACCAGCACTATGGCATATGTAATGGTCAATCATATCTCATAACAGACATGCAGATGATGCGTATGGGCATGGATCATGATGCTATGCAGTCACATACTCATAATCGGTATCAATAACCGGCATCAACAATCGGCCTCGATAATGTAGACATCTAACCAACATTGCCCCAAGGAGTGACCCTCACAGATCCAAACATATAATGGGCCCACGGCCTCACACAAGGGCCTAATATACAACACAATGGGCCTTACTCAAGGGTTATATGTACACAATAGGTGAGCCCTGCTCATGGGCCTAACATGCATCACAATGGGCTCCTTCGCCTGACCCTCAAATGCATCACAATGGGCCTCATCACCTAGGCCTCAATATACATCACACCGGGCCTTAGACACGTGCTGAATATACATCACGTCGGGCCTCAAATACGGGTCGCATGTACATCACATTGGGCCCCGACAATCAGAATCGGCAATCGGCCACGATAAATCAAAATCAGTAATCGGCCTCGATCGATAATCGGCAATCGGCCATGACAAATCAGAATTGGTAATCGGCCTCGATCGATAATTGACAATTGACCACGATAAATCAGAATCGGTAATCAGTCTCGATCGATAATCGTCAATCGGCCACGACAAATCAGAATCGGTAATCGGCCTCGATCGATAATCGGCAATCGGCCATGACAAATCAGAATCGGTAATCGGCCTCGATCGATAATCGTCAATCGGCCATGACAAATCAGAATCGGTAATCGGCCTCGATTGATAATTGGCAATCGGCCACGACCAGTAGAATCGGCAATCAGCCACGTCAATCGATAATCGACCATGATTGGTAATCGGTCACGATAATCGGCCTCGATCGGTAATCGGTCACGATAATCGGCCTCGATCAGTGACCGGTCAATCGGCCACGACAAGTAGAATCGGCCTAAGGGAAGGTCACGACGTGGACATCTAACCATCATTGCCCATCAATGTGGACATCTAACCATCATTGCTCGTCAATGTGGACGTTAAACCAACATTGCTCCCTAGGAGTGACCTACATCGACTAGACATATAGTGGGCCCATGGCCTCGCGTACAACATGATGGACCTCATTTACGTCACATAGGCCTCGTCACACGGGCCAACATAAATCACATCGGGCCTCAAATACACACAACAGGTGGGCCTCACACCAGGGCCTTAAATATATCTCACGGGCCTCTTTCGTCAAGTGGGCCACATCACATGGGTCTAATATACATCGCAACAGGCTTTGTATGCATTAAGTCGGCTGCATCAATGGATCGCACTAATGGGCCTCATACACATCAAGGGGACTACATCAATGGGCCGCACTAATGGACCTCATACACATCAAGGGGACTACATCAATGGGCCGCACTAATGGGCCTCATACACATCAAGTGGGGTACATTAATGGGCCACACTAATGGGCCTCATACACATCAAGTGGGGTACATCAATGGGCCGCACTAATGGGCCTCGATTTATGACTTTATAAACATCACCAATTGGGGTCCACGGATTAGACAGTGCTAATGAAACATGTACATCACGCCAGGGCCATAAGGAAGGACGGTGTGAATACAACACATCACAAGGTGGGCCCCTCCCATCCAGCAAACGGGCGGCATAGATATATATCATCTGGGTGGTCCCCCACCGTCCAGACCACTGGACGGTGTGGATGAATATAAAACACATGAATCAAGGCAGGCCACATCGTCCCTCGTTTGCATGATGTCGGTATATAACATATCGAGGTGGGACCCACCGTCCACGAGCTGGACGATGGATGCAACACATAACACATATATATGGTGGGCCTTACGCCCCAGGACAGTTGGGATGTAACACGCATCTCACGTAGGGACCCACGGAGCTTACAGACGGCGATACAGCAGCAGCTGTACTTGTTGGGGTCCATATGGATGGACAGTGTTTGATAAAAACACATGCATCTAGGTGCGTCCCACCTGGATAGCCTACACATCAGTAAGTGCGTCCCACATGCATCTAGGGTGGGTCCCACACCCTATAAAATTGATAGACGGAATGCATATAACACGTATATTACGGTAGGGTCTACCATTTTCAAACGGATGGACGGCAAGAATAATACACATACGTCATGGTTGGACATGGACGGTGGATGCAATCGCATCATCAAGGTGGTGCCACGTGGTGGCCCACTGATATATGTGTTTTCTCTTCGTCCAGATGGACGGGCAGTGTGAATAAAGTACACGCATCATGTGGGGTCAATGCAAATGGACGGTGTGGATCAAACCCATAGAACTTGCTGACGCAAGTGCAGCAGCAGAGCTGCTGCAGTCCCATTGCATTGATCCCACGTTTGGGGCCAGCAGCATAGATAAAATACTTAGTTCACGGTGGATCCACGTCCTCAGATGGACGGTGTGGATTACATCATCCACGTGGGTTCCACACACAGCAGGTGGGGTCCAGTCCACGTCCAGAGACTGGACGGTTATATAAAACACCTATATTAGGTGGGACCACATAACTTTTGACGTCACACATCAGCTATATAGCTGCTAAGGTACACCGGCCAATCGGCTTGGTGGGTCCCATGTGGGGTCCACCACAACGTTTATTTTACATCCAAACTGTTGATAGGGTCACATAGACATGGGTGAGGGGGAAAAAACAAATTTCAGTTAGATCCAAAACTCCTGTGGACCCCAAGAAAAAGGGTTTCAAGAGTAGGCATTCAATCTCACTGTTTCCAGTCGTGTGGGCCACTTGAGTTACGTAAATAGCTGATTTTTGGGCTGGACCGCTGCCCTAGGGGGACCCAACAAATGCACGGTTTTGATGATCAACATATAACATAGTGGGGCCCATGACAGGGACCCATCGTCCCTACCTCTACCGTCCACACACAGCAGCCAGCGCCTGCTGCTGTCAGCGCAGCAGGTGCATATGTATATATATATTTATTTTTTTTTCTTTTTGAAAAAGAACGTTTTTCTGAGGGTTTTCTGAGGTGGGGCCCACATTAGAAAGATCCAGCCCAGCCATTGGACTCCATGGCTCAAGACCGTCCAAAAGAGTCCACTATCTAGTATATTTTGGAGAATAAATAAGATTAAAGTGTGTCCTAACTAATTTCAATAGTAAAAATCACAGTTTTCTATGGTATGACCCGCTTGATTATTGGATTGGCGTCATATTTTGTTTCAACGCCTAAAATGATCTGAGGAACGGAGTAGACGGCATGGATTGACTCAATGCATCAAGGTGGGGTCCACATGAGTGGCCCATCAGAATTTTTATCTTTTGAATAAAGCTGATATATTTTCCTTTTTCACTCCAGCAGCAGGCGCTGCTGAGCGGTGAATATAACAGAGATATATCAAATGGGCTCCACCGTCCCTGTTGGCCAGATGAAACACATATCGAGGTAGGGTCCACAGTGATGGATGGTGGCTTAGATACAACACACACGTTATGGTGCGTCCCACCACTTGGACAACAAAATGCTTAGACAGTGGGGATCAAATACGTGCATCATAGCGGGGTCCACAAACTAGGAAGAGAAAGAAAGAGAGAGAGACACCCTACCACTATGGGCCTCTCTTGCCTACAAACATGAAATGGGTCCCAAAGCATGTGAGCCCTAAAATGATCAAATCCACACAAACAAAACTTCAAAAAGAGAAACACCCACAAAACAAAGGAAAAAGAGAGGGAGAAGGAGAGAAAGAAGCACCCACCTCGAGATCTCTCTTTCCTTCTTCCGCCAATGTATGATGGAGTCCCAAATGGACAATTTCAACGGTTGAGATGGGCTTAAGATGGTGGGATCGGGTGGTAGAAAGGTGGGCCACACTACTATTTCCCATGGAAGCCATGGATATGAGTTGCTCCCATGGAGAGAATGAGGGAGAGATGAGAGAGAGTGAGAGAGATTGAAAGAGAGAGATGGGTGAGTGATGTGGTGGGAGAGAGGGAGGAGTGGTGTGTAAGAGATAAGGCATGAGAGGTATGGGTCTCTTTGACTTTTGGGATAAGAGGAATAGGCTAAGCATGGGTTGCTTTAATTAGTTGGTGGGAGAGGTATGGGTGAGTGATTTGATTGATGTGATTGATGTGATGTTGGGTAGAGATTGTTTTCTCGAGATTTGCAACGTGCGGTGTCTTCCTCGCACCGAACGTTGGCCCACAACTCCTGACCAGGGTATCGCCTCGGCGCGCGAGTCGCGGCATCGGAACTGCAACGACGGCGCGGTCGCTATGGTAAAGGACTTGGGTTGAGTCGATACGGGTCGACGACATACGAATCAAGGTCGCGCGCAAATATCGATTAAGGGTCGAAGGTTGCCGAAATTCGACCGGGAGGACTGCGGAAGCCTACGAAATGGTACGGGCTAGGATACGGGTCTTACAAGCGAAGTTCTCTATCCAGAAAAATGTTATGCAGTTGTTCTCCTCAACCGACTGTACGAATTTCTTGTTATGTTTTATTCGTATTGAAAAATCAATTTATAAGGGAGGCAAAGGTGCAACCCATTTTCAAAAGACAAGTCCTACCCTTGATCATTCTAAATACTACGTGAGTGGTTGAATAGACGGCCGATCTTATTCAATCTCGATCACATACAAAGCATTTACATATCCTGACACTTGGGGTATAGTTATTCGGTTTCATTTAATTCTAACACACCCACATTTCTCATGTGACCAAATCTAAAATTAACTATAGCACATTAGGATCTTCTTCATTTCTAGACTCATTCTTAGAATGACATGCTCCCACGATAAGGGTTGCACTGTCTTGGGTAAGGTCGGGGCCGTGCCTAATATGCTCCAAGTAAAAGTGTAATCGACATACGCAGATTTCCCTTAGTAGGAAGTTCTTGCCATGGTATGCTAGGTGGGGCACAATGTGATGTTCATGAGAAATCCACACAGTCCATTCATTTTGAGAGCACATTTTAGGTCATGCGACCAAAAATGAGTTATCCAAAACTCAAGTGGTCGGCACAAGAGGAAACATTGGGGATTCAGTGATCACCGATTGAAACATTGGTATAGCCACAAAGTTTCATATTGAGATAAGTTTTCGATGTTTTCACTTCATCCACATGGTAACAACTTTATAAACGGTTTGAATGAAATATAAACATCAAGTAGATCCTAGGAAGATTTCAACTGTCTGAAATTTTTTTCCACGGATTTCCCTCTGTTACGGTCAACCTTGAGTTTTTGATCCACCTAATTTCTGGTCTCATGTCCAAAAATGATATGAAAAACATACGAACTATTAATTTTTAGAAAAATGTATGAACTATGTGATTGTTTTGTAAACATGAAGGCGCATCCCACCTAGCATTCGAGCACAGGAACTTCATGCCAGTGGCTTTATTAGGAAATCTGTAACTGACGCCGTGCAAGATGCGCTGATGAGGTGAGATGTAGGCCTCACCCAAGAAGTGCCTGTCTTGATGTATTTATCATGTATCCACGCATTCTATTCATTTTTTAAGATTATTTTTGGATATTATTTCAAAAATGTAGCAGATCTAGTTACCAGTGGACTATAACATAAGAAACAGTAGTGATTGACCCTTAGTGATCCACAGAAGTTTTGGATCAAGTTGATATTTGTTTTTTCCTTCCAGGACCATTTTAACAGATTAGTTGGTAAATTAACACTACCTAGACATTCATGTGCTACGAAGTTTTTAATGGTAGGACAGTCAATCACCACTGTCTCTTATGGTATGGTCCACCTGATTAATGGATCTACTTCATATTTGGTATATGCCCTAAAATGATAAGTAAAATGGGGCTTCCGGCGTATATACATAATACATACATCAAGGTGGGCCCGACGGCAACTCCACGGCAAGGGCCGCACCTTCTTGGGTGAGGCCGGGGTCTCACCTAATCCGCTCTCGCCGCGCAGCCAGCAAACCCCTCGCCTACCTACCACGCATGAATCCCGTGGATCTGGATCTGCAAGTGGGCTCCACTGCTCATTGCAGCGCCCCTTAAACGTGCTCACCCACTTCGTCTCTCTCTCTGTAACTCTCTTGTTGGTTGAGAGTGAGAAAGAGACGCCACTTAACCTGCGCACCCGTCTCACAGAAAGTGGGGGTTGGTAAGCGAAGACCAGGCAGACATAAAATCAACCGGGAGAGAGAGAGAGAGAGAGAGAGAGAGAGAGAGAGAGAGAGAGAGAGAGAGAATGGCCCAAGCTAGCATCGCCACGGGCTTGAAGGGCGCCCATTTCCCGGCGCATCGTAGCAAAACCCAGAAATCTAGAGCTTTTTCCTCTCTGTGGTTGGGATCGGAAGCTAAGGTGGGTGCTTTCGGGGGATTGAGGTTCGAAAGGGCTGGCTCAGAACTCTCTGCTCCGATCTCTGTCAGGGTTTCGGCTTCAATAGCCACCAAGGAGAAGCCGTCGACTGTCCCTGAGATTGTGCTGGAGCCGATCAAGGAGATCTCTGGAACTGTCAAGCTCCCCGGATCCAAGTCGTTGTCGAATCGCGTTCTCCTCCTTGCTGCCCTCTCCGAGGTGATTCTCTTTTTTTTTTTTGCTAAATTCAGTTAAACTCTTTTTTGGTAGTGGATTTGGAATTCAGGTGCTTGGATATTGTATTTTGTGTTTTTTTATTCTATTTGTGTTGTATGTGGGTAAGCCGGTGTTTGCATCTCTTTTAGCTGTCTGATGTGATCTGTTTATTTAATGTGATTTTTTCATGTGGGATATGTGAGCTATTTACTAATGGGGTTGGATCCTTCGTTGATTATGCAAATGCCGTGTTATCTTCCTTTTGAATTGATAATATGTTTTCAGTATGGAATGAGATGAATCAACTCGTTGACTGTAAATTTGTAATCAACCCATGTAATGAACAAATTTTTTTTTTTTGAAAGGTAACAGTAACTTTATTAAAAAAGAAGGGAAAAACAGAAACAATGGGAAGATAGTCTGCTGAGGTAGCTGAACTACTAAGGACCCAAAAAAAGCAAATTACAATCTTGAAGTTTTTCTACGGAAGAACCCCATTTCGCGATCAGAAATATCACCCTTTGCACAATACTTGCAATTGAGTTAGAAGTGCCATTGAAACATCTGCCGTTTCTTTCTTCCCAAACTGCCCACCAAACTGACAAGAGGGTCATTCTCCAATACTTGGATCTAAGCTTTCCACACCTCGAGCCATACCATGCCGGCAAAAGGCTGTGAGCAGAATCTGGAAAAATCCAGGACATCTGAAATTGAGAAAGAAAATATTTAATGAACTATTAGATAGCACTTGATTGTAATCAACCTATGTAATAGTCTATTGCATTGCGCCTATGGGAGTTTTGTGCTCTTATTGCTGGTCCCAAGCCCAGATAAAGAAGGGTTGTGTCAGGTTGGCAACCGGCGTCAAACTTATGCCATAACTTCCATCATGAATCCAGAAATATGGTACAAGTTGAAGGCTCTAAAAGGGCAAGGGGAAGGCCCAAAAGGATGTGGATGGTGTAGTAAGAAAAAACTTGATGACCTATTGTCTAATTAAGGTCTGGCCCTTGATAGAGTAGAAATAGGATTCATGTAGCTAAACCAAATTAATTGCGGTAAGGCGTAGATGATGATAATGATCATGAATGGATGAAACGAAATCAAGCATTTTTATTAGATAGACGGCAGTGGTTTAGTTCTTTTAAGGGTGCCTTTGGGTGCACTGTTGAATTAAATTGCAATTATAAGTCCAATAAAGTCATAACAATCCTTCTCTAGCCTTTGTATTGAGGGTCTCGGCTCCACATTCCAAGTATGTTACTTTCAAGTTGGAACTGGAAGGAATGCAATTGCAATTTGAGGATTGCTTCCCCATTATGAATAATAGGAAAAGTTGTTAGGGCTTGTTTGACAAGCGGAAAAGAAAGGAAAATGAAGCACTTTTCTAATGATGAGATATTTCATTATGTTTTGGTTAGTAAAGAAAATAATGTATTCCACATAGTAATTATTACACTTTTCCATAGTCAAATTTTCATGCATAAGATACAAGGTAATGATCAATTCATAAATATGAGATATCCACTCTTTATCAAAACAAAACCCCTGGACTTGTTTGGATATTAGGAAAGGAGAAGAGAAGAAAATAGTAACTTTTCCCATGATGTGATGTTTCACCATATTTAGATAGCTAAGGAAACGTTGGGTTTCAAAAAGCAATCATTAACCAAGTACTATAGTTAAATTTTTATGCACAAGATTTGAGGTCACTATTATGAGAGCTTTATTTAAAATTTAACTTGTTATCCAAACAAGACTGTTAAAATGGAATCCATGCTCATGGAAAATCTTGAGAAATCATCATTGGATAATCCTTACAACTCTCTTTTCTTTTCTTTTGGATAATCATCATTTGAGTGAAGGAAAATGAAGGAAAACCAAGGAAATCAAACAGTTTTCTTTGATGTGACATTTCCTTTGTTTGAGAAAATAAAAATAGAAGGAAATCAATTTCCTCTCGTCAGGAATTGTTAAAAAGTCAATTGATAGGAAAAAATGTTTTTCTCTAATATGACATTTAAATGGCAAAAAATGGAGGGAAAAGAGGGTTCCCTTTGAAAATTGCAACTTAAACACATGAAAGGGGAAAGGAAAACTCTTTCTTTGACAGTTTCTCTAAACAAACAAGTCAAGGTTTTTCCTTTCCTCCATGCTTATGTTAACTTTGAACTCACTTGTGTTATAAGCCGATGTTAAATTAGGGAAAGGAAAAGGAAAGTAAAAGTGTGACATAAGCAGATTGTAAACCGGTATCAATGTTAGGGAAAAAACCCATTGCACTTGCTTGTTTTGCGAAAAAAAAAGTTTTCGAGAATGCATTTCCTTTGCATATTCCGATGTTGGGTTATAATTTTTAAAATGAAACATCTCTTCCCTCTAGTTTTGCCATTTAAAATGTTAAATAAGAGGGAAACCTCTTCTCCTACCAATTAACTTTTTGAGAAAAAGGTTTTACTCCCTTACTGAGGAAAGGAAAGCGATTTCCTTCTCTTTTTTATGTTTCTTAAATAGAGGATTTCATATCAAAGAAAAACTATTTGCTTTCTTTTGTCTACCCTTTATCCAAACATGCCCCAAGGCTTTTTTTTTTTTTTCTTTAAAGGGAAAAGAAAAGAAAAGATAATGATTAGGCAGTGACTATTTCCATAAGCACAATTGAAACATGGATTCTATTTTTTGGGGTCACTATTTGGGTTAAGCAGAAATCTTATATTGGTGAGAAAACAGTAATTTAGTTTCTTATGCCAAAGAATCCAAAGTATGGAAAGGTTTAATGATTACTTTGACGAATACTCCCTTTCTTTACTATCCAAACTTCTCAAAATGTCATGCTAATGGAAATCCTTTTTCATTTCCATTAATTTACGTGGATTTGGTGATATCTAAATATGTCCTTAGGGCCTGTTTGGATAGTTTGAAAACAAAAGAAAAGAATACTATAGTAACTATCTGATGATGATTTTTTAAGATTTTCCATGAACATGGACTCAATGGAATTGGATTCTATTTTGAGGGCCTTGTTTGGATAACATGTGAAAATTGAAATAAAGCTTTTAATAATAATAATTTTCTATTTTGTGCATGAAAATTTGACTATGGTATTTGAGTAATGATTGCTTTTTAAAATCTAATGTTTAATTTGCTATCCAAATATAGTGAAATGTCTCATTATGAGAAAAGTTATCTAATGTTTAATTTGCTACCCAAATATAGTGAAATGCCTCATTATGAGAAAAGTTATCAATTTTCTTTTCTTTTCTTTTCTCATCATTAGTTTTGATTTGCTGGAAAGGAAAGAAAAAGAAAAGAGAAGTGTAATCATTTATGATTATCCAATGCTAGATTTTCATGGATTCCATGTCACTACTGAAACATGGACTCCGATGAATTTTATCTTTATGGACCTTGTTTGATAGTAAGTGGAAATCTCAATTTTCTGAGACTGGTTGCCTGTAATCTCGTGTTAAAGGATTTGACTATGGACAAATGTAATGATTGTTATGTGGAACTCATTAATTTCTTTGCTAATCAAACATTATGAAACTACTAATCATGAGAAAAGTGTTTCATTTTCCTTTCTTCTCCTTTCCTTTACTTTCCAGTGAAACAAACGTGCCCTAAAAATGGAATCCATGAGAATCCATGGTTCAATAGTGCTCATGGAAATCAGGATTGGATAACTATCACATTTTCTTTTCTTTTCTTTTCTTTTCGCACTAATCAAAGTCCCTTAAGTGTCATTTCCTATTGCTTGTATTGAATGTTCATAATTCAATTCAATTCAATTGCACAAGCAAATATACCCCAATCTATCTTATATGCCATGCAAGGGTGTAAATCAAATTTCTATATGCTATCATGGTATCCCAAATCGGTTACGTATCGGCCGTAACGGCCGATATGTAACGGTAACGGTGGGACCTGTTACGCGATATGGGGTCGAAACGGCTGTTACAAAATTCTGTGACCGTAACGGCCGTTACGGGCCATAACAGCCGTTACGGACCCGTAACGGCTGTTACGGGTCTTGAAAGAAAAAAAAAAACCTTACCTTTTTCCCTTTCTTTTGTTCTTCTTTTTCTTCTCGGGCAGATGCGGCTGCGGCCTTTTTCCTCCTCTTCTTCTTCTTCACAGCCTTCTTCCTCTCTCTCTCTCTCTCTCTCTCTCTCTCTCTCTCTCTCTTCTTTCCCTCTTTCCCTCTTTTGTCTTCTCTTCTTTCCCTTTGTTTTCTTTTCGGTTTCCCTCTCTCGCCCTTTTTTTTAAATTTTTTTTTATTTGCAACGGTAGCTGCTGTAGGTACGTGTCACGCTAAGACGAGCGCTGACACTCCTCGAGTTTCGAGTTGTACAAACGGTTCAAAGGAGATCAAAGTTATATGGCCCCCACAGTGATGTATTTATTACATCTACACCGTTCATCTATTTTCAGAGATCATTTTAGAGCACCACCCAAAAAATGAATTATATCTAGAGATCATCTGAACCACGCCAAAAATAACAGCGGAGATAATGATTTTCACGATTAAATAGTTCGTAGGGCGCAGGGTAACGTTTATTTTCCATCCAATCTGATCAGACTCAAGTGGGCCCCACCATGATGTATATATTTTATCCATGTCATCCATCCATTTTGCCACGTCATTTTAGGTCAGGATCCAAAAAATTAGTAATATCCAAATCTCAGGTGGACCACACCATAGGAAATAGTGGTTATAGAATGCTCACCATTAAAAATTTCTTAAGGTCCACTATAATGTTTATTTTCAATCTAACTTATTAATTGGGTCACACTAACGTGGATGAAGGGAAAACACACATGTCAGTTGATCTAAAACTTTTCTAGCCCTCAATAAAATTTTAATGGTGAACGTTTAATTATTATTGTTTCTTATGGTGCAGTCCACCTGAGCTTTGGATGTGTCTCATTTTTGGGCTCATGCCCTAAAATTATTTGGCAAAATAGATGGACGGTGTGGATATAACACATTCATCACGGGTGGGGCCCAAAAAACTTTGACACGTGTTGTACTTCACAATCCGAGTCTCGCCTAATTTAAGCCTTAAAAATTTGTACACGAGACATATTAACTTAAAATTTAGCAATTAAATTATTGACTGCAATTGCTAACTCACAATGCCAAAATCAAATTGTTTGAATAGTTTTAATTGGTAATTTGTGGACTTTTATTTTTTAAAATAGGGCCTTTTGATTTTATTTTTTTTATGATTCACTATCCAATAAATGTCTACCAATTTATAAGTGGAATAATGACAACAAATGGCATGAATTTGAGGCTGATTTAGAGCATAGATTGGTCCTGCAAGTCGGCTCCAAATTGGCAATGCCATCTACCTGAATTTAATTTCATTTTTTTAAAGAACTATTGAGAGAAATGATATCAAGTTGTTAAGTATATAAATTACATATTTAGAAAATTAAATATATGAATTTTGTATTCAAATTTAAATTACCTGGTTAAAAATTAATTAGACAGTTCGATACAACTTCTCACCAAAGAGCGGACCGTTACACCACCATAAACATGTTCCAATTTACAAATGAATGCATATTTGGAATGCTTAGAATATTCCGGATTTAATCCATATTTTTTCATATTTTTTTGGCAAAAAAAAAAAAAAAAAAACCTTTACAGGCCGTTACGCCCTCATATCCGTATCGGTTTCGGAGGGCACCATTACGCCAACCGATACCGATACGGGACACCTTGTATGCTATGCATGTTGAGTTCTCGTGGAAGCTAGCAATTAGATAAAATGCACAAGCTTGGTTTTGGGATTTCTTAGTAATAGCCTCAACCATTTTCTGAAATTTAGCGTACTAATGAGTTGTGTTTGTAAATGTTCGTTTATTGATTTGAAATGTTGATGATGGGTTATCTACCATCTTTCTTATTTCTTTGTAATGATGTATGGTATTTGAGGTCTCATATGAGGAAGTGTCTCTAATAACTCTCTTTGAGCTTTTAGTGTAGTGCTTTGTGGCCAATTGCATCTGGGAATGAAAGTCTTGTTAAAGGATACTTTTAGGTTTATTTATAACTTCTAGATGCAATATTTGTTTCAAATGCGTACAACTTGGGATCACCCATTTTTCTTTGAGCTATAGGACTAACATGAGAGGTTAGCTGATGTTGCTTGTTAATGAGAAGGATTCGCACAATGTAGGCACCTCCAAGCTAAGCTTAGCAGGAGAATCAAAATTAAAGTAGGGAATAAATCTAGAATTTTGTTTAATTCAAAAGTCCCTTGAGAATACTCATCCGAGGTAACCATTTACTCTAAAAGCTCGAGCTAATAGAGAGTGGCGAATCAATCCCTTTATTTTATAGCCCAATCCCCACATTGCATGGGTTAGGACCTCGACTGAATCCCCTCGTGGGCCTCACTTCACATGGGTTTCGCTTCCCACGGGCCACCCACCTCAAGTGTGTCCCCGTATCCCATAGGCTACCCCACTTGAGCCTGGTGTGAAAATGCCCTTGCATTAATCACCCTCGGTGAGTAGTCTCAAACACGAGACCTCCTGCTCTGATACCACTTTGATGCAGGACAATTAACCACTTACTCAAAAAGCTCGAACTGATAAAGAGTAGCAAATTAATCCTTTTATCTCATAGCCCAGGCTCCACATTGCATGGGTTAGGACCTCAGCCGAACCCCCTCGTGGGCCCCACTTCACATGGGTCCTGCTTCACACGGGCCACCTACCCCGAGTGTGTCCCTACATCTCATAGGCTACCCCACTCGAGCCCGATGTGAAAATGCCTCTGCATTAGAGGTCCTTCAATAGACTTGTTGAGTGTGCAAGGAAAGTATCCTTTTATTGGTATGAAATCTCTCTCTCTCTCTTTCTCTCTCTCTCTCTCTCTCTTTTGTGTGTGTGTGTGTGTCATTGACAACAAAGGATTTATAACACAAATACTAATTAAAGAAAAATGCTAAACAAATAAAAAGATCTAATGGGATTCTAAAGGGGCACATTAGTTTTGCATGGTTGGTTGATTTGTTGATGCTACCTAATTGGGAGGTTGGGGCCTTCTGCTATACACAGTTGTGCTTGATGGGCCAACTATGGGGCCTGCGCTTGGTTTCAATGGATTTAGGCTTGACCCTTGAGTCTTGGGCCCAAATTGATGTGGCTTGGCTTGCATCAGTCGTCCCCAACTTGAAAAGGACTTGACTCTAACGAGTTAATGGCCTGATATTGCTGATAAAAATAAGGATTTAGATCTTGAAAGTCTATGATTGTAATCCACATAGCATTAGAGAGAGCCCATTCTTGCCAACGGACAAGAAACTTACAGTGACCACCTTGGCATGTGGAGACAATTTGGTCCTCCAGAATATTGTGATTGTACTTGTACTTGTAGGTGACAAAATGGCCAGAGTGTGATAACTTGCTCCTCAGTACCATCTTCAGTATGGTGCCTGTGATAGATTAAGAGATCTTCCATGTTGAAAGTAGGATTGATAGGTATATTTGGTGGGAGATTTAGAACATAAGCAGTGGCACCAATCTTCTTCTTCATCTTCATCTTCTTTTTAATTTCCCACATTGTGAGGATGGAGCTTCTTTGAGGGCTTGGTGGGCAACCATTCAGGACGAATAAGGACTATAACCATGTCGTCTTCTACAAATTTGACAAAACGATGTTTTGTATGTGCATGCTACTTATAACTCATTACCTGTGGTGATATTATGTTAAACTTCATCATGCACCTGTTACATATGGTGGATGAAATCATTGGCTTTTGCATGTGGTATCGGCTCTATGAGTAGAGGAACCAAATTGACTGGAAGAGATGGAAACATACTAATCACTGCTTCAAAAGGTAACATCCCTATGTACCTGTTGATTGAGTTCTTATAGGCGAACTCAACCATGGTTATTACAAGGTCCCATGTAGCTATGTAATTGTGGACAAGATGCTATAATGACTTGTTTAAGCTGCGATTGACCACTTCCATTTGACCATTATTCCAAAGGGTGGTAAGCACTAGGGAACCGAAGCTCAGTCTTCGTTACTAATCAAAGGATTTTCCAAAAATAGCTCATAAACTTGGTACCACGATATAATACAATGGACTAAGGAAGCCCATGAAGATGGCAGTCGAACATGGTATGAAATGAGTTGTCTTGAAAATCATTCAACCACCATAAATATTGAGTCAACTTTCCGGGCAGTCTTTTGGCAAATCCAGAATGAATTCCATGCTGAGATTTTCCCACGGACCATGTGGGATTGGTAGTGGTTGATATAATCCGTTATTATTATTATTATTATTATTATACACTTAACGAGTTGGCAAACCCTGCATAACTAGTAAATCTTCATAATATTTGATTTTAGACAAAGTCAAAAGTATTTATTTCCAACAAGGGCTAGGCTCTTATCCCGACCTAGTGACCACCACATCCACCAACGTGTCATTCCTCACAACATGCTTGTTGATGGACGTGGCTGGTAGGCAAAGTTGTATTCTTTGGAACAGGTAGCCATCATAAATACTGAAATGTGGGTGTCTCATGTGCTCTCCATTAATAATTTCTATATAAGTACGTTTGAAATCCTTATCTTCCACGCTATGTCGCTTACACTACGGAGCATAGATTAGCCTTGACGCTGCTTAGCTCATGAAAATAGCTTACATCGCGTGTGACCTACACTATGTGATAATTCACATACGCTACATGCTACATACGCTACATTACACGCCACGTAGCTTAGATTACAAGTAATTTTTCGCTACAACATTAAAATCAATTAATATTTCAATTATTTAGTACATTTTTTCATTTTCAATAAAAAATAGTTAATCTTTTTAATGCTTTTAGTAAAATAATGTAAGTAACAATATTAAATCAATTCCATTGCTCTTTCTTTACTTCTATGCTTAATCAATGGTTGCATTTGGTTGCACCAAATATTATGAAAATTTGTTATATTTCATTACTAATCAGTCTAATTTGGTGCAGGATATCATGAAATTAGTGCCACTAAGTGCAATCTTGATTAAAATCTAGAAGTAGCATGTAGCTTACGCCTCCTATTTTAGAGGGGTGAACATTAAGCTACATGATATTCGCTATTTAAAACATTGCCGCATACTCATGTTATATCTTTTCTAATGCCAAAACAATTACAGACATCGATGATAATAAATTCGTGTGACAGCTCAAGGCATTGGCAACCAACTTGACCTTGCCATATTTTGACAGATGACAAAGAACTCCTGTAGATAAGCGTTTCACTTGGCATGACGAGCACCCATTTCTGCTGAGAGTTTAGATACTTGAGTGCTTTATGATTTGCGTATGAGACCACTCCTTGCCAATCATATGGCGACGCCAGTGCTGTAGAGTTTGAACAATGGCATAGATATCCTAGTCATCAGTGGAATGCTGAAGAATACTATCGGATGACCCTCTTAGCATGCCAATGTTAGAAGCGTCACAAGTCATCTCAAGCACCTTCTCAAAGTCTTAAATGTGCAAAATTAGAGCTTTCGTCATTTTACTTTTTATCCTCTCAGACGCTCTTGTTGTTGCACTTGACCATCAAAACTCTCTTTGTTTCATGTAATCGGTGATTGGAGTCATAATGTTGTAAAGTTTTGTACAAAGTGTCTGTAAAATGTGGCAAGGCTATGGAAACTACAAACTTTAGAGATAGTGGTAGGCATTGGCTAATTAACATTAACCTTAGCGGGGTCCATTTATACACCTCGTGATGAGGTAATATGCCTTAAGAAGATCACGGGTGTACTCATGAAGGTGCACTTTTTAAGGTTGATGTAGAAGCGTTGGCAGTGAAGGGTTCCATGTACAAGACCCATATGATTGATGTGCTCTTTCCTTTACTTATTGTAGGCAAGAACGTCATCAAAGTAGGAAACGACAAACTTGTTAAAAAAAAGGGGTGCAACAATTGGGTCATAACACATAAAATTGCTATGTGCGTTGGCGAGACTGAATGGTATAACCTACAGCTTGTAGAGACCATCATTCATCTTAAATGTCATCGTCCATTGGCCACCAGTCAAATGTGGATCTGTTGTATCCACTGCGAAGATCAATCTTGGAGAAGATGCTAGCACTCGTCATCAAGTCCAACATATCATCAAACCGAGGAATGGGAAACCAATTCTTCACTATGATTTTATTAATAACTAGGTTGTACATGCATTAACTTGTATCCTTCTTAGAGGCAAGGAAGGCATGTACAACACATGGGCTTAGGCTTTATGTAACCCATTTTTAGCAACTCATCAACTGGATGTTTCAACTCTACATGCTTAGTTGGACTCATTCGGTATGTTGGTAAGTTAGGTAAGGATTCTTTGGAAATCAAATTTATGGTGTGTTGAATATCACCCAATGGTATCAGCTCCTTGGGCAGATCACTGGGGACTAAATCTTGGAAGTCATGGAGCATGAATTTGACTTTATTAGGATTGCACTCATCCTGATTAGTATCAAGCTCGTACGCCTATTTCGTGACTAGGGCAACACCTTTCTCCCTATTCTCTGCTTCGAAATTCAGCATGGTGAGAACATAGTAGTTAGGAATAGTAGCTGATGTTGACAATGTAGATGGAGGCGACGTAGGTTGCAATGAGCAAAGGTGGATCTGATGACCTCGCCATAGGAAATATGCGTGTTAGCCTTACCGTTGCTTCGTACCTTTTGGCCAAAGTGCCAAGGTCGATCAAGATGGATGTCGGTGACATTCATTTGAATTATGTCATGTTAAATGTCATCCTCATAGCTCCAATTTAAAAAGATACCAAACATCTTCCAGTTCGGGGATGACGATGTCATCAACTCACACAATCATGTATGGTTTTGGATGCTTTTAAGTTAGCAGTTTGAGCTTATCAAATCACCTTTTGTGAGATGGTGTTCATCGCATTACCGTCATCAATTATCATATTACATAACTTATTTTGGGACTTTGCTTGCGTATGGAAAGTAATGGTTTGTCGTCAGTCTCCCGCTTCCTCAACAGTGGTAAGGAGGCAGCGTATGATAAGAGTAAGACCTTCCACCTCACTTTGATTGTGGTTTCAATAGAGGTTTCCTTTGGTTGTTATGTAGGTTACATAGGGCTGTTCCATCTCTTCATGCTCGTCGAATACTTAGGGTAATGGAGGTCTTGGGCTCGTAGAGACTCATTAGAAAAGTTTCTTCTCTATCCACAACGGTAGCAAGTAACATCCTGCTGATCTTGCTTAAGGGAAGGATTCGAATTAGAACCTCACCTCTGGTATCATGGCCATGCAGCTAGTTTCCTTAGGTATGAATTTTGAGGTGGAGGACACTGCAAAGGTTGTGGTTGCCTCATTAATGGAGTTTGCATTTATGGGCGTGGTTGAAAAGGGTAGTGAGGTGATTGGTAGCCTTATGGTGGAGTTCGCTTAAGATGTGAATTCGGATATTTTGTCACATATGGCTCTTTGGTTGGAGAGCCAAGGTATCAGAGAGTGCTGCCATAGATGTTGCTCAACTTGTCGAGCCTTTCAATGAACATCATCGACTAACTTGAAATCGTACATGATCATCTCATGCTGGATCTCATGGCGTAACTCTGTCCGATAGTGGTTAGCCGTTACGTAGTTGGTCTCTTCTAGCTTACAATGGACAATAAGCTCATTGAGTTTCTTGGTTGAGTCATCTATCGATAAAGTTCCCTGTTTGAATTTGAGGAGCTCTTAGAAAAGGGTATCCATGTAATTTGAAGGCAAATACTTACTTTTCAGCTTCTCTCTCATGTCAACGCACCTTGTGATAGCAGGGAGACCCATGATGAGATTGCTGTTGTTAATGCCTAACCACTGGATTCTTTGTTGGAACCTTCAACTTGACCTTGGTAGGCCACTCGTTAAACATTGTCCATATTGTACTATGCAAAAATCTTCAAGCATTATAATCCGGTCGACAAAAGCCTTTGTATCAAGACGACCTATAAAATCTGACACTTCAATTTGTACTTTCTTGGGGGTTTCTATAGATTTGTCATGGGCTCTCTTTGCAAAGAGCCTTTGCATGAAGGCATTAGCTGATTCCCTAGTACCGGTACCATTTTGATTTACCGAAGGTTCTAGGTGGAAACCTAGTTGCGGATTTGGGTTGCAATTTGGATCTCTGGTCGGATCGAGTTGCTTCCCTTGATGTTCTTCTTGTAGCTGGTTAACAATGGCTTTCTAATTGGCAACCCCTGCAAATAGCTTGGTGATGTGGTTGTCTCGCTATCGATCAGTAAGCCTCCCTCGATAGATATGACCGCTACGGGTAGACATTGTATCGGGGGACCGGCGTCGGTGAAGTAATTGATAGAATATCCTGTTGGTTATCATATGTTAATGGACGGAACATCCTGCAGTTTCTGGGCTAGAACAAAGGATTGTTTGGGCATGATACATATGCCTATAACAGGTCTGCTGTGGACTAGGTTGAGGGCAGGGGCTGCCTTCAGACTATGGGTTGGAATTCCGGGCTTTTAATGGGCTGGATTTGGACTGCTGATGGGATGAGATTCTGGGCTTTTAATAGGTCGGAACAGGGGCTGAATTTTAGGGGTTATGGGGGTGATGAAATTAGGAGTTCAGGCGGTTGCATATGAGGTTCGACTAGGGCAAAAGTAGAGGGTTTGATTGGGGCTAGATGGGAAAAGGATTAGAACTAGGTTAGGGGGGTAGATGTCTGCTGAAATTTCCGCAGAGTCTCCTCTGGTCAGTTTGACATCTGACCTTTGTAAAAGAAAGAATTTAAAAAAAAGTGAATGGCTGGAGAGAACAAATGCAATGAAGAATGTAAAGAAAAAGATGCAGATTTTATAATTGAAGAATCTGGAAGCGAAATAATGTGATCTGAATGCAAATTTGGGGAAAAATAGTAGAAACTAGGGATTGAATCGAGAAAAACATATGGCCAACTCACAATTGTTGATCCAAAACTTTAATCTAGTCATTGAAATCTTCTCCAATACTAATCCGACGCAGCCGGTTGATAAGAAGGATCCGCCCAATGTTGGCACCTCCAAGCTAAGCTTAGCATGGGGATCACAACTAAAGTAGAGAATAAATCTAGAATTTTATTGAATTCAGAAGTGCCTTGAGAAAACACTCATTTGAGACCCTTAAATAGACTTTTTGGTCCCACGAGGAAGGAAAGCCTCCTTTTATTGGCATGAAATCGCCTTCTGTTCTCAGCGTCATCAACACCGAAGGATTCATTAAAAAAAATAGAAAGACTTACCAAAGAAAGATGCTATACAAATAATAAGATCTAATGATATTATATAGGGGCCTACTATGGCTGGTTGATTGGATTATGCTGCGTAATTGGGAGGCTTGGGCCTTCTACTGTACATGATTTGTACTTGATGGGCCAACTGTGGGGCCTGGGCTTGTGCTCAATGGATCTGGGCCTGGGCCAGTTGATGTGGCTCGGCTTGCATCATTAGCACTCAGAATCTCTTTTGTAGTTCTCTAAGGATATAGATACTGTCACTGTGGAAGTTAATGGGTAAGAATAGAGGAAGCCCTGTCACTTTTTATATTGGTTGAGAAGTCGTCAAATTAAGCATAATCTGAAAAGCATTCTTCCCTGAGAAATCCATATGTACTTCTAAAATCTAATGGCACTGAGCCCACATACCACCTAGTTTGCATGCAAGGGGAAATGCTGGACATTACATGCAATTCACTGCAGTGTGAACCTGACCATGTATGTTTACTGCCAGATCTTTCTCCTTCTGGACTATGCTTTGTGTTTCTTTATCCCATGATTGTGTGGAGTCTTTGGGCATTCATATCATCTTTGTGTTTTAGTATCACCTCGACGGTCTTTTCAGAGACTTTTAATTGATCGCATGTCTGAAATGAACTTGACATTAACTGATCTTCGATAGTTTCTTATATTAATAATCTATTTTCATGCAGTTTCTATCTGTAACTCACTTTTTGATAGTATTCTCTGGATGGTCTTAATAAATACTGAAGCTCTTTCAATATTTTATCAGGGAACCACTGTTGTAGAGAACTTGTTAAGCAGTGATGACATCCATTATATGATTGGTGCACTTAAAACTCTTGGACTAAATGTGGAAGAAGACAATGCAATGAAAAGGGCAATTGTAGAAGGTTGCGGTGGGCAGTTTCCAGTGGGAAAGGATTCAAAGGAGGAAATCCAACTATTTCTAGGAAATGCAGGGACTGCAATGCGCCCATTGACAGCAGCTGTTACTGCTGCTGGTGGCAATGCAAGGTCTTTCTTTGATGACTGCTGGAAACATAGATACACTGGTGAATGTATTTTATACTCTTTTACTCATTAAGCTGAGGTGTTTCTACTTTTTTCTGTTTCAGGTACATACTTGATGGGGTTCCACGGATGAGAGAGAGACCTATTGCAGACTTGGTTGTGGGTTTGAAGCAACTTGGTGCTGATGTTGATTGTATGTTGGGCACTAATTGTCCTCCTGTTAGTGTAAATGCAAATGGCGGCCTTCCTGGGGGAAAGGTGAGACTTACATTTACTTTGGTTTTGAGTGAGAATGAATTGGAACCGTGTTCTTTTGACCTTTCTACTACAGTTCAATCACCCTTATACTTATGTAAACCAAAACCCTTCGTCACCGTAGAAGTACTTCAGAGATGACAGACAAGGCAACTACACGTTGGGGTCCCTTGGGATTGTTGAGCCAATGCCACCCAATATTCTTTCCTTTTGCGTGACGAATTTGTTGATAGAGTTGCATGTGTTGGGGGTTGCATTTCTTGCTGCCGCTGCATGCAATTGGAACTTGGAACCATAGGGAGCAACCTAGATCTAAGTCTCTTCATAACTTTTTGTTGATTTTATGCCTGTCTTCTATATTCTAGGACTTATCTGGCAGTTGCTGGTTGACCTTCCAGCACTGATACAACCAGATATGGTTATTCATCTGGGATTTCTTTCTGATGGATCTACTTACACTTGTTTACATCAAGAAAATCTTAGCTGCGGAAAACATCTATTCACATCCCTTTGGAACTCAAGAGTGCAAAAGATATTCATAAGACACTGATGTGCGATTCTCTTCACACTGTGATTGGTTGACCTCATTGGCGGAGCCTGTATTTCCCTTCTTATAATTCTTCTAAAAATGTCAACAGCGGCCAGATTTGACTGATCACAATATCGTGGTAATGGCTTTACTGAGGAGGTGGGCCAATCACGGTTCAAATATAGTTACAGAGCTTATTCGTGCAAATATCCTAAGCTGGACTCTTTGGTGTTATCTATTAATACCTTTAAAGTATATGGATCTCTATTAACTTCAACTTCCAAGAAGCATTTAATTTGGCAGGGTGTGCTTTAGTTTGTTGCTCATACTGATTATTAAGATTAGATATGATAACTAGTAAAATCTGATGCATTTGTTGATCTCAGCATACATGCTTTATTGCTCATTCTGACTATTAAGATTAGAGATGGCATAGCTTATTCATACATGGTTCATGCTCTATCTTATCATGTCACCTTCAGAAAGGGCATGAAAGTCTAGTTGGAAATTGGTAAATTTGTCTGAAGCAAACCAATATGCCCCATTCATTTCTTCTGTTAAGAGTGGGATTTGAACCCACGCCATTTCATTTCTGTTATGTTAAATGCTCAGTGCTTCAGCCATTCTGAGCATCATGGAAGTCATCAATGATGCATAGGCATGCTTTTTATATGTTCTGTGCTGACTACTGAGGAATACAATCCAAAATAAGACCTAAAGACTTAAAATGGATTTCCTTACTGTATTTCTCCATTAGAAAAGTTGGGAATTTGTTGTCATTTGTGTCAATTGAAGCTTTCTGACTGATACATATGGAACATCTTTCCTAGATTCCCCACTTGGAAAATCCAAGTTTCATGTAGCAGTTGATGATTCTTGATGCAATATCCTACACTTCTCTCATTTGCAGGTGAAGCTTTCTGGATCTATCAGTAGCCAGTACCTGACTGCATTGCTCATGGCCGCTCCTTTGGCTCTGGGAGATGTAGAAATCGAGATAGTAGATAAATTAATTTCTGTGCCTTATGTTGAGATGACACTGAAACTGATGGAGCGCTTTGGTGTCACTGCGGAGCACAGTGGTAGCTGGGACCGATTCCTGGTCAAGGGTAGTCAAAAATACAAGTAAGTTTGATCTCAAACTTCAGACAGTCTTGCAAGTCTGGTGATGGACTAGGAAAGCTAACCATGGACAAACATACTCACAAATAATGGCATGTTCAAACAGGTCCCCCGGAAATGCGTATGTTGAAGGCGATGCATCGAGTGCAAGTTATTTCCTAGCAGGTGCAGCAGTCACCGGTGGCACCGTCACAGTTGAAGGTTGCGGCACAAGCAGTTTACAGGTATTCATCTCCATATGGTCTGAACGGCTAGTTTCTGAAGACTTTATCCAATTCATATCATCCTCTGGAACTATGCCATCTTCACCTCTCTGCTTTCCCTGTGAATGCAGGGGGATGTGAAATTTGCGGAAGTGCTTGAGAAAATGGGTGCAAAGGTTAGCTGGACAGAGAACAGCGTCACGGTTACTGGCCCATCATTAGATCCTTCTAGAAAGAAACGATTGCACGCCGTTGATGTCAACATGAACAAAATGCCTGATGTTGCCATGACATTGGCTGTTGTTGCACTTTTTGCAGATGGTCCGACAGCCATAAGAGACGGTAAGTTGTGGGCGATTAAGTGTTGGTTTTGCTGATTTCAACTGTTGATCTGATGGAGTTTGACGTGGATGGGGAATACCACAAAAATCTCCCAGATTGGAGAGTCCCAAGCCTGTTAGTTTTGGACTATTTTCCGTTGCATATGGCCATTGCCATACTTTCTCCTTGATAGATCTTCCAACGTTGATGTTCTTTTGAGGCATCCGCCAATCATGGTGGGCCCATTGGATCATCTTTTTGGATCGCTGAACCATGGGCCTGATGTGTATGGAATCCCGTGCATCAGCAAACTTTGCTGAGTTGGGTTAGCAAAGCCTTGAATTGAATGACTTGGTAGTCCATCTGATCCAAACTGAAAATTTTATTGCCAGTGGCATCCTGGAGAGTGAAGGAGACGGAGCGAATGATTGCCATTTGCACAGAACTTAGAAAGGTTTGTGCCTGCATTTCCTACACATTTGCATCTGCATTTATAAAATCTTGTTACCTGATATTTCTTGTTGCTCTCCTTCTTTGGTTGGATTTAGCTGGGAGCGACGGTAGAAGAAGGCCCGGATTACTGTATAATCACCCCACCAGAGAAGCTGAATGTGACTGCGATTGACACATACGATGACCACAGGATGGCCATGGCATTTTCTTTGGCTGCATGCGCGGATGTTCCTGTCACCATTAAGGACCCGGGCTGCACCCGCAAGACTTTCCCTGACTACTTCGAAGTCCTCGAAAGGTTTACGAAGCATTGAGTGCTGCGCATGTTGTGAGAGTGGTAGGTTATGAGTGGCGGACAGTAATCAATCGCGGTTGTATGATAATCATATGAGTTGTGGTGTGCATTAAGAAGCCTGTTATTGTTATTATTATCTACAACGCTGTTCAATTTTATTCTAGTTGGCTGGCTTTTGTTACAACTCAGCACATTGTCTGCTCCATTGTTGAAACATCCAAATGATCCGCTCCATTGAGAGAGGACTGTCTGTGAGATGATATGATGTACACTCTTTGGTAGTTTATGTTTTGATTAGGGGACAAAATAAAATATGAAATGATCATGAACACCGCCGCACCATTTCATGTCATATGTGTAGGTCGCCCTGCTAAGAACAGTAGGCCATCCTGAAGATTGCCTTGCAGAAAAATCAGGCATCAGGCGGGCCGGCCACACCATGGGATATAAATGGAGAGCAGGGGATCTTACCCAAAGTATTGGTGTGGGTGCCTGATGGATGGACCTACCTGATTTTTGCACCAGGCGATCCTCACCACACGTTTTGCATTGGCCTGATTTCTGCACCAGGTGATCCTCATGATGCCTTTTTCATGCTCATGATGAATGCCTCTGTACAAGGGACGCCTCAAAACATCTGTGGAAGATCGTAGCCACTCAAGCTTTGGTATTTTCTCATTGAATTTGGACCTTTTTTTAATTTTTAAAAAAATGTTATTATTATTATTATTATTATTTTTTAAAAAAAAATTAACTGACCGTTGGTATGCTGCCTCGGGATCTAAGACTGCAGGCGTGTTCTAACCGAGAGCCTTCAAGGCTCATCTGAAGCCCGGTCAAAGCGGGTGGGCTCAGCCTGCCTGGTCCATATACCTCCCAGTCCCATCTGATGAACGGCTTAAGACTTTCCGGTTAAATAACCTAAGTTTTCATGGACCAGTGATATCCACAGCATCCTTCGTTTTCAGCAGGAGTGGGTCCATGTTCACTGATCATAGGCTCATATTACAGTTCCCCAACCTTTTAATGTTTGGCGTTCACTCTTTCAACCGCACGAGTGGCACAGCTATAAGTCAACCGCACAAGTGGCACAGCTATAAGTCAATCCACATCGTCCAAGTCCGTGGCCCAAATTATGGATGGAGGATGGCCCAAAATTATGATGAAAAGATGATACTAACCATCTGATTTGGCCCTTGGAATTTGAACCATCAATTATTTTGCTTTTAACTATACTGCCATGCATTTTATAGACATCAATTGGATGGTTAGGATTGCACGGTCTCTTTGTTTTCAGGGAGGTGCTATGTCCATGTCGTGCCCTAGATTTTGGTCCGTCTGGATTGCACCATGAGTGCTCCACATTTGGATGGTCTGGATAACACACATGAGTGTCACATGCGAGGAGTATCTGGATACCATACATGAGTTGGTATCCAGATAGCCAGTGGATTGGACCACACATACCTCGATAGCTTCCCATAACCAGCGGATTTTGGGCCACACACCTCCAGAGCTTCCCATAGCCACCAGAGTTTCCACAGTCGATGGCTTCATTTTTCATTTTTTACTGGATATCAGAGCAATCGCGTGTGCACGTGCTACACAACGTTTTTATAAATTAATTATTATAACAATTTTTTTAAAAAATAATTTTTTCTAATTAAGTTTATTTATTTTAAATTAAGATATTTAATAAAAAAGTAAAAATAGTACTAACTAGTACAATTATTTTATTCTAAAAGAGGAATTTATAATAAAATATTTACAATATTTTACAAAAAATTAAAATTAAATATTTAAACTATTACATTGAGAAAATTACAGTTAAATAGCTATTTTAATGGGTATAATTATTTGGGTCAGCTTTGATTTTCTTGACTCAACGAAATGTTGCTGGTAGCAAGAAAGGTTTGGCTGGTGCCAAGGAAGGTATGTACATCAAATAAATACCTTTTTTCTCTTTGGTTTTTTATCTTTTTTCTCTTTGTTTTTTTTTTAAAAATTTTATGTTACTTAGAAGGTGTTTGATAAAATACTTATAAAATCATTACCTTTGTTTGTAAAACAATCGGATTTTGAAGTTGTAATTCAGGTGCTCGTGGAAATGCCTCAATGGCGAACTCGGCTCGATCTTGGCTTAAACTTGGCCTGAGCTGGCCTGAGTTACTGGCCGAACTGAGCTGAGCTAGCAAATTAGGCTCGATGACCAAGCCGAGCTGAGTTCGAGCTAAGGTTAGCCGGTGTTCGAGCCGAGTCAAGTTGAGGCTAGCTTGACTCAGTTCAACTCCATGTACACCCCTAGGCTAGACCATGATGCTTGTGTTATATTCATACTGTCCACCCATTTGGCAATATCATTTTAAGTTATGAGCCTAAATATGAGCTAGATTCGGAGCTCAAGTGGACCACACCATAGAAAGCAGTGGGACAGTGATTCCCAACCGTTGAAACCCTAGGGCCCACCATTGAAACCTTATTGACCTGTTCATTGGGTCAAATAGGCTTGGGTGAAGGGTAAAAACAAATATCAGATTGATCAAAAAATTCTGTGTTCTCAATAAGTTTTCAATGATAGACGTTCATTTCCACTTCTTTCTATGGTGTGGTCCATTTGAACTTCGAATCTGCCTCATTTTTGTAGTCATGAATTAAAATGATCTCGTATAATGAATGGACGGTGAAGATATAACTTATACATTATTGTGGGCCTCATGGAACTTAATGACAACAAGACACCGTAGAGGTCGATCCATTTTCCAAAATGGATTTGCCCTCGGAGAAACTGTACTGACAAACTGTGTCATGCCACGTGAAGGCATTTAGGATAATTTCGCCTATCATGCTTTAAGTTATATATATATATATATATATATATATATATATATATATAGAGAGAGAGAGAGAGAGAGAGAGAGAGAGAGAGAGAGAGAGAGTAATAATGCTCACACACAGCTAGTTATACCGTGAGTTTTGGTCCAACTATCCGGGCATTTAATGAAAAAATTTCTTCTTTTATATAGTGCATACACTTATATTAAGGAGATTGTAGACTGCATGTCATACTCACATAAAGTGGCATATTTGCTAAGATCTAAGCCATTCATCAGTTAGGATACACTATGGAGAAGTTATATAGGGACAAAATTCAGATCCATTCATCTTTCAAGTAGGCCACGCCAACCTAAATAGTTTGGAAGGTGAACTTTTCTTTATCAACTATTTTCAGTTGTGCGGTCCACCAGAAGCATGGATGAGCCTAAAATTTGAGCCCTAGGTGTAAAGTGAGGTGATCCATCAGATGTTTGGGATAGATTTAAAATTAACACCATAGTCGACCTACCTAAAGGGGCTCTTTTTCAGAGCTGCGTTTATATCACTCGTGGATCGGCATTACGAGGATTAATTACCAAAACAACGGACCCGAATTTCCTGCGAAAGCCTTTCACAAGAAGTTCCTGTGCACAAGGATGCTGGGTGGACCCCATTGATATGTTTGTGTGAAATCTATCCCATCCATCCTTTTTGAAAGATAATTTTAGCATGTGCGACTGAAAAATAGATGTATCAAGTACTCAACTAGGCCACACGAGAGGAAATAGTTGTTATTCAATGAGCACCGTTGAAACATTTTTATGGCATAAGATTTCTGTATCAGGCTATATTTTTAGTGTTTTCACTTCATCCAATTTTGAATGACCTTATAAAGGGTTTGGATTGCATATAAACATCAAGGTGGGGTCTAGGAAGGTTTCAACGGTGGGAATTTCTTTCCCCAATTTCTCCCCTCGTGTGACCCCTTTGAGTCTTGTATCCACCTCAATTTTGGTATAACGTCCTGAAATGTGCTCTCAAGATGGATGAACAGAATAAATTTCTCACATACATTGCACTAGGCCCCACCCAGACTCCCTGCACGGGAACTTCCTGCAAAAGGCTTTCGCAGGAAATCGTCGTCTACAACGCCACTTCCTTTATGCCACAATTACGAGCATTAATTACGCCAAATGGTAATATTTTGGAAACAAGTACCACACGCACTCCCACCTCAGATTTTTTCACGGGCCCACTCTTAAATGTATGTAAGATCCACTCCAGCCATTAAACATGTAATCTAGTGATAGGATCAAAGCAAAGAAATTACGCTAATCAGTGGTTCAGATGGGCTACACCAATAGGAACAATTAGGAGAGAGACATCCGCTCTTGATTTTTTTCAAGGTGCATCGTAAAGAAACTATGAAATCCGTTCCAGCTATTAGATATCACACTAAAATTAAGCCTGAGTCCCAAAAATGATGATTCATGTGAGTTACACTGATGAAAATAGTTTAGAGGGTGAACCTTTCAATATACTTTGTTTCTAATAATGTGATTCACCTTAACTAAGGATGAGAATGAAATTTGAGACATTGATCTAACATGGGGTGACATCCCTAATGGAAGGGGTTGATTTTACATTAACACAATGATGGGCCCACTCAAGCTGTGGGCCATTTTCCATGCTAAAAATGTAATTAGCCTACCACGGAAGCATTTGCTTACATTAATTACGAGTGTTTTTTTTTTTTATTAAATGGAGAAGGGACTATACACTTATTATAGATTTGGACCATCAAACTAAAAATCAGATCTATACATTAGCTAAATTACATTATCAACTTGTTAGGGGCAAAAGAAAAATGATGATATGATGATCAAGCATGTCAAATACTTATGAAAATAATGGGTTGTTAATAAAATAGTCCAATGGTCTAGATTTAACATGCACACTTGTACTTTTCTTCATAGTGTAGTTTCTTAGTTTTTAGCATATAAGTTCTCCTGAGTGGATCCTAACTGATGAATGGCTTAGATCTTAACACATATGTCACTTTACATAGCTATGACATGCATTCTAAAATTCCTCAATATAGGTGTATGCGCAGGAAAAAAGGAAAATTTTTTTCATTAAATGCCCAGCTAGTTAGATCAAAACTCACGGTCTAACTAGTTGTGTGTGAGCATTTCTCATATATATATAAGAAGAATTTAATACGTAAATAATTCGCATGCTATTCAATTTGACTTTTAAATAATAATCTATTTACAATTAAATAGATGAATTGTGTGTGTGTGTGTTTGATTAGCTTTGATTAGCTTGTAAAGTGTTTACAATTAGTAAAATAAGTATTCATACAATAGAGCTTGTGATGAACCTTCTAAAAATTCACAAATCAAAACCTGAATTTTTTGAGACTTTAAGAGAACATTAAAGCATGCACATATTAAATGGGGAGGGTGTCTTCGACCAATCATAATGGCCTCAACTGTAATATGAAAGTTTTCGATGGTGGACATTCCATCCTTCGCCGCGTGATCCACTTGATAAATAATGAATTATTTTTGTAAGGTAACAGGAGAACATCAAAAGAAGTATATGATAGATAGCTTGGATGTACTAATTAGTGAGCCCCGCGTATCATGAGTGTATATCAACTATTGTTTTCTGGTATACATAATAGTTTTTATACTTAAGGACTTAAAATCTGAAACATAATTTTCTGCTGGGTTTCAAAAAAGCTATAATTTGCTTAATGCCTATAAAGCTTTTATAGGAAACTACATGCATCTAACAACCCTTGCAAGTGGAGCACCTGTAGTCCCTTTACAACTTAAAAGACTTTAAAGTCATCCAAACAACCCGTACATGGGAGTGGATTAGATGAGACCCTGACCTTACCGTGGGATTACCGTGCGGCCCACCTTGATGTATGTATTATATATCCATGCCATCCATTCATTCTTTCATATCATATCATTTTATGATATTATCTGGACAATAAAACAAATTTAATTATCAAGTTGATCATATCATAGGAAACAGTGTTGATTCACCATTAATGGGCCACAAAAGTTTTGGATTAATTTTATATTTATTTTTTCCTTTCATTCAGGCTTGTTTAACCTTATCAACTGATTAGATGGTAAATAAACACTACCAAAACATTAAGGTACGCCCTAAGAAGTTTTTTAATGGTAAGATGGTTAATCACCACCTTTTCTAATGGTATGGTCCACCTGATAATTGGGTCTACTTCATTTTTGGGATAATGCCTTAAAATGATCTGGAAAAATGGATAGACGGCGTGGATACATAATACATACATCAAGGTGGCCCCACGGTAACCCAACGGTAAGGCCTCAACCTCTTGGGTGAGGCGGGGGTCTCACCTAATTCGTTCTCTTGGTACATCCATTTTTCCACCTCATTATAGAGTGCGGTGTCACTAGCACAATACGGTGCCATGGCCGGTTTCCATACTAGATCACATCTTTAGATTGATCTTAACCGTTCATGTTATCATTAATGTCATATACAAGCTATGGTCATATAATCATGCTTCATTGTTAATCCTAACCTTTGAATCTTGCATTTGAATATGAACCATTAGAACATTACTATTCATGGTTACATATGCATCTTCGCACACAATCACCCGTTCCACAAATGCTTCTAAGATGGACGTGTCACATTGAAGCTAGAACGGTTCAAATCAACGTCTAAGATTCAATCTGGGGATGCAAACTGCCCCCATTAGGGTGTGGGCACCGTACTCTATCAAAACATTTACATACCTCGTACAACACCCAAGTTCAGTGGGCCCACCGTGTTGTCTGTGGAATATCCACTCCTTTCATACGGTGTGCCCCTCAAAAACTCAGCCATCTAGTAAAAAATCAGCCGAATCCATAATTCAGGTGGGCCACACCACAGAGAAAAATGAGCATAGGACACCAATCATAGGTTTGTGTGTGGGGCCACCATGGTGTTTATATTTAATCAAATCCGTTCATCAAGTGTGAATCACTAAGATGGAGTGAAAATAGAAGAATTTATCCTGATCTAAAACTCAGATGGGCCACACTGTCTCAACTTAAAGGTTTTAGCCGTTATTTTAAATTGTTCCCAATGGTGTGGCCCATCTGAGTTTTTTATTGGGCTGATCATTTATTACGAAGTGAATGTAAGATTTATCAGATGATGGATGTATTGGATCTCAAACATCCAATATAGTGGCCCACAGAACTTGTGTGTAGTACAGGCTGTGATGTTGTACAAGATTCTAGTCCCCTCTAGAGGCAAGGTATTTTGCACCTAACATGCACCGCCTCGTCTATAACTCTTGTAGAAAGAACTTATTCTATTAATTTTGTGAGTGGGGCCCGCCATGATTCGCACATGAAATCCAGTCTGTCTGTCGCACGACCCTTTTCATGTTCCATGGGAGCCCAAAAATTGGGCTGATCCAAAACTCAGGTACAGGGAAAAACTAATATAAAATGACTAAAACATAAATCATGTGGTATGGTTCTCTTGGAGTTTTGGAATGGCCTTTATCCGAGTATGTGTGGAATCTACTCCGTCCATCATGCAAGCCCTTTCAGCTTTGGAGCAAGGATACACCGTATAAAATCATGCCTACAACCTTTACAAACATTTGGTGTGACCACCTTAGTTTTGGAATGGCCTGATTTTTGACTTGTCCATTTATATACACCTGTTACAATATCGTATTCTTCCTGATATACACCTGTTACAACATTATATTCTTCCTAATATATACGTGTTATATAATATATTTCATCATATTTACATTTACATCCATCTAAACCCAAACTACATAAATTCATCCAAACATAAACTACATCCATCCAAACACAAACAATCTTATCCACATTACATTCATTCATGCATAAATATATATATATACGTTTAACATCATAAATTAAAAAAGGAAATCAGTAACAATTTTCTTTTTGTGTCTTTCATCTAATAAAAAAATATTCAACTAACAAAACATTATAATTCCTCAATCCACTTTTAAGGGCGAGGTGCGAGAAATAGAGCTGGGCACGAGAGTACTCAACTTGCCTGACTTGACTCGTCATCAAAGGGTCCCTGCAGCAGCAGCCAGGGTCTCCATTCTTGTCTTCTTTAGCGGGTCTCAAGTGGTTTAGGAAGGACTTGCTGTTTTCTGCATCAACAAAAATCATCCTAAAAATAAATAACTACAATAGTATCAGCTTTTTTTTCTTAAAGAAAATTATTTATTGACACGTTTAAATCTCACCAGGTTTTTCTATGTAGATTTGTTGCTCATATTGGTGGGGGAGAAATAGTAGAAATGGCTGAATTCATCTTTAAACAACTATTTTCTTTGGCTTTCGATGCAGTGCCATCTCAAGCAAGCTTCAAAGAAAATATTAATATTTTGAGAAAAAAAAAAAGTGAACGAGTTGAAAAGTCGAGCGGCTGACATGGAGGAAGAATTGAATATAGGAAAGGTAATGTATGAGAAGAAGCCAAAGAGAGAGGTTCGGGATCGGGTTTAGGTTATAAGCGATAGGTTAAGGGAATTGAGAATCGGTTAAGGTTTAGGTTTTGGAAATCGGCTTCGGGTTCGGGATCGGGTTTAGGTTTGTGTTTTTAAGTTTAAGTTTAGGTTTAGGTTAGGGAGTTGAGATTAAGATTAGGTATAGGTTTAGTTTTAGGGATTTGAGAATACATTTTAGATTTAGATTATAGGTTATAGGTTAAGGTTTAGGTTTTAGGTTTATGTTAATGTTAGGTTATAGGTTATAAGTTAAGGTTAGGTCATAGGTTTTGGTTTGGTTAAGGTTATAGGTTTAGGTTAAGGTTTATATTTAGGTTATTAGCTAGGTTTAGAGAAATGATAATAAGTTAAGGTTTAGGTTTAGGAAATCGGGTTCGGGTTTGGGATCGGGTTTAGGTTTGGGTTTTCAAGTTTAGGTTTAGGTTTAGGTTAAGGGTTGAGATTAGGATTAGGTGTAGGTTTAAGTTTAGGGATTTAAGAATACATTTAAGTTTTAGGTTTAGGTTTAGGTTTTAGGTTATAGATTAAGGTTTAGGATTTAGGTTTGGCTTAAGGTTAGATTATAGGTTATAAGTTTAGGTTATAGGTTATAAGTTAAGGTTTTAGGTCATAGGTTTTGGTTTAGGTTAATGTTATAGGTTTAGGTTGAGGTTTAGGTTTAGGTTATAAGCTATAGGTTTAGGGAATTGAGAATAGGTTAAGGTTTAGGTTAAGGAAATCTGGTTTGGGTTCGGGATTGGGTTTAGGTTTGGGTTTTCAAGTTTAGGTTTAGGTTTAGGTTAGGGAGTTGAGATTAGGATTAGGTGTAGGTTTAGGTTTAGGGATTTGAGAATACATTTAGGTTTTAGGTTTAGGTTTAAGTTGTACGTTATAGGTTTAGGTTTAGGTTTAGGGAATTGAGAATAGGTTAAGGTTTAGGCTTAGGAAATTGGGTTCGGGTTCGAGGTCGGGATCGGGTTTAGGTTTGACTTTTCAAGTTTAGGTTTAGGTTTAGGTTAGGGAGTTGAGATTAGGATTAGGTATATGTTTAGGCTTAGGGATTTGAGAATACATTTAAGTTTTAGGTTTAGGTTTAGGTTTTGGGTTATAAGTTAAGGTTTAGGTTAAGGTTAGGTTATAGGTTATAAGTTTAGGTTATAGGTTGGTTTTAGGTCATAGGTTTTGGTTTAGGTTAAGGTTATAGGTTTAGGTTAATGTTTAGGTTTAGGTTTAGGATAAGGTTTAGGTTTATGTTTAGGTTTAGGTTACAAGCTATAGGTTTAGGGAATTGAGAATAGGTTAAGGTTTAGGTTTAAGGAATTAAGAATACATTTAGGTTTTAGGTTTAGGTTTAGGTTTTAGGTTTTAGGTTAAGGTTTAGGTTTTAGGTTTAGGTTAGGTTATAGGTTATAGGTTAAGGTTTTAGGTCATAGGTTTTGATTTAGATTAAGGTTATAGGTTTAGGTTTAGGTTTAGGTTATAAGCTATAGGTCTAAAAAATTGAGAAGAGGTTAAGGTTTTGGTTTAGGAAATCGGGTTCGGGTTTGGGATCGGGTTTAGGTTTGGGTTTTCAAGTTTGGGTTTAGGTTTAGGTTAGGGAGTTGAGATAAGGATTAAGTGTATGTTTAGGTTTAGGGATTTGAGAATACATTTAGGTTTTAGGTTTAGTTTAGGTTTAGGTTTAGGGTAGGGAGTTGAGATTAGGATTAGGTGTAGGTTTAGATTTAGGGATTTGAGAATACATTTAGGTTTTAGGTTTAGGTTTAGGTTTTATGTTATAGGTTAAGGTTTAGGTTTTAGGTTTAGGTTAAGGTTAGGTTATAGGTTATAAGTTTAGGTTATAGGTTATAGGTTAAGATTAGGTCATAGGTTTAGGTTTAGGTTAAGGTTATAGGTTTAGGTTTAGGTTTAGGGAATTGAGAATAGGTTAAGGTTTAGGTTTTAGAAATTGGGTTTGGTTCGGGATCGGGTTTAGGTTTGGGTTTTCAAGTTTAGGTTTAGGTCTAGGTTAGGGAGTTGAGATTAGGATTAGGTGTAGGTTTAGGTTTAGGAATTTGAGAATACATTTAGGTTTTAGGTTTAGGTTTATGTTTTAGGTTATAGGTTAATGTTTAGGTTTTAGGTTTAGGTTAGGTTATATGTTATAAGTTAAGGTTTTAGGTCATAGGTTTTGGTTTAAATTAAGGTTATAGGTTTAGGTTTAGGTTATAAGATATAGGTTTGGAGAATTGAGAATAGGTTAAGGTTTAGGTTTAGGAACTCGGGTTCGGGTTCGGAATCGGGTTTAGGTTTGGGTTTTCAAGTTTAGGTTTAGGTTTAGGTTAGGGAGTTGAGATTAGGATTAGGTGTAGGTGTAGGTTTAGGTTTAGAATACATTTAGGTTTTAGGTTTAGGTTTAGGTTTTAGGTTATAAGTTAAGGTTTAGGTTTTAGGTTTAGGTTAAGGTTAGGTTATAGGTTAAAAGTTTAGGTTATAGGTTATAGGTTAAGGTTTTAGGTCATAGGTTTTGGTTTAGGTTAAAGTTATAGGTTTAAGTTAAGGTTTAAGTTTATATTTAGGTTTAGGTTATAAGCTATAGGTTTAGGGAATTGAGAATAGGTTAAGGTTTAAGTTTAGGAAATCGGGTTCGGGTTCGGGTTCGGGATCGGGTTTAGGTTTGGGTTTTCAAGTTTAGGTTTAGGTTTAGGTTAGGGAGTTGAGATTAGGATTAGGTGTAGGTTTAGGTTTAGGGATTTGAGAGTACATTTAGGTTTTAGGTTTAGGTTTAGATTTTAGGTTATAGGTTAAGGTTTAGGTTTTAGGTTTAGATTAAGGTTAGGTTATAGGTTATAAGTTTAGGTCATAAGTCATAGGTTAAGGTTTTAGGTCAATTTTAGTTTAGGTTAAGGTTATAGGTTTAGGTTTAGGTTTAGGTTTAGATTATGGTTAAGGTTTAGGTTAAAGTTATAAGCTATAGGTTTAGGGAATTGAGAATAGGTTAAGGTTTAGGTTTAGGGTGTGGTTTAGGTTAAGGGTGTGGTCCCTTCAAATACAGATATAAACATGACCTGTCTAAATGGTCAGGCCCTTCTAATGTTGTTCATAGAAAATAGACAGCTTCATCATGGTTATAACAGCGGTTTCCACCTTCTAGGGACCCCCGCTCTTCCGGATAGCTCCGACGCACATCCGAGTCTGCTCCATTAATTTTGAGAAAATATATAAACACGGCTTGTCCAAATGGTCAGGGCCCTCCAATGCTGTCAATAGGAAATGGATAGCTTCATCATGGTCATAACAGCGGTTCCCACCTTCCAGGGACCCCCGCTCATCCGGATAGCTCCGACGCACATCCGGGTCTACTCTATTAATTTTGAGCAAATACATAAACACAGCCTGTCCAAATGGTCAGGCCCCTCCAATGTTGTCCATAGGAAATGGACAGTTTCATCATGGTCATAATAGCGGTTCCCACCTTCCAGGGACCCCCGCTCATCCGGATAATTCTGACGCACATGTAGGTCTGTTTCATTAATTTTGAGCTAATACATTTAAAAATAACATAAATATATCTAAAAGCATTTGAATACCTGGGGAAGGCCTCTCATATTTGTATTGTTGGTTACTCATCCCTTTGTCAACAAGCCCCAATCGACCAATAATTTCTATGCTACCTGTACTCTTTGATATTATATCTTTGATAGCCACAACCTGTATGACAGAGAAAAATGTAACCGATACAGACTGTTACAATTCAAAGGAGAAAAAAGATTTGTGGCTGCACCGATATTCTAGTACATTACGAACGGCTGCCTACATACCCAAAAAGTCAGATTGAGATCAAGCCACTACGTAGTTCTTTTTAATTAACCAAGTTACTAAAGGTCATAAATTTCATATTTAACAAAGTATTATTGAACGTCATCTCAAATCGTTTCTGATTGGTGCATTTAAAAAAATTTTGGTGCATAATCAATGTATATTCTTGTTACATCTCATACTGCAACAAGAGACAATGCTCTGTCAATACTTCAATTACATTTGAAATTGAAATCCTTTAGTGACTTGGTTAATAAAAAACAAATGATAACAAGCCATAATTAATAAAAAAGGATGTTAAAGATTAAATAAATAAAAAAGGTAACTTGATCAAAAAAGTATTTCATTAAATAATTAAGTTTTTGTCATACAAAATGTCCTAAAGTTCAAAAAGTTAAACAAAACTACTGAATATTCAAATTCTCATTAGGAATTTGGGCCAAACAATAATTTCACCCAATTGAATGTCTTCAAATGTCTTGTCATCATTAAAAAACTCTGTTGTACGAATGTTGATATCATCTATTACAACTCTGATGCATTCTGGAGGGATGCCTGAATTATCTGACACCATCCGCCCACTAGCAACAGTCCGACCACGGATATCTCTCAATTGGCAAATTTGTTCCATTTATGGAGTTTTTGTAGAGTCTTCTCGAATACTTAAGGGCTCACTAGATCAACGGTGGGCCTATAAATAAAATAATAGTTTCATGTAAATAATAATGCTATTTTTATCTTTAAAAATAATAATTATATCATTTGATCACGAAAAATGCAGTACCTGAGATGCAGCTGTATTAGGGGAGCAGTGAAGTAGTTGGCTTTGAGTAATTTGTTGCCTAAGTTCAGTAATTTGAGTCATTGATGCTTCAAATTTAGCCTCAATGGACATACGTGCATTCCGCTTTGACCGAGCTTCTATAATGTAAGGGGTGACAACCTTCATAGTAATCTTAGAAATACCCAAACCCATGCCCCTAACTCGGCCTCTGCTATCACGACCACAAACCTAAACAATAATTTTTAAGTTTAGTGATGTGTGTATATTATTATTTAAAAAAAAAAAAAAACCAACAACAATGTATGTAAAGTGAGATACAATAAAAAAGAGGTGATACATGTATGCCGTAATGATTGTATTCTTGCTCGAGGGCATCAAATCCATTTCTGATATCACGTGCATGTAGCATATAAAAAGTGAGATACAATAAAAAAAGAGGCTTTTCATAAACTGTTAAAACATGCCACACATGTGGTCACCAATCACAAAAAAATATAGATCTATATATATCCACAAATATATGCACATGATTAGGTGTATGTTTTAGGTTATAGGTTATAGGTTATAGCTTTAGGGAATTGAGAATAAGTTAAGATTTAGGTTTAGGAAATCGGGTTTGGGTTTGGAATCGGGTTTAAGTTTGGGATCACGCATACATACATACATGCATACAAACATGCATGATGATACATCCATCCATCCATGCATGCATACATACATAAACACATGCATGATGATCCATCCATCCATGATCTAACAATCCATCCATCTATCCATGCATGCATGCACACATACACACACATGCGTGATGATCCATTCATCCAGTCTTTCATCCATGCATGCATACATACATACATATAATGCAAAGAGATTATAAGCATGTATGTATGGGTTATCTATTGTTGTTTCTCCTAAGTGACTTTTCTGTGCATTTTCTTGCTTGAGAAAGGACTAAAAAAGAAGAAGAAGAAGCTTTGTATGGATATACTATGAAGTTTAACATTTATATTTTGTTTTTCCTTTTCTCCTCTGTTTTATGCATATATATGTTTACGTAAGTCGGATGCATGTATGGATATACTATGGAGTTTAACATTTTATGTTTTGTTTTGCATGCATTTCGATAGTTTTTTATATTTGGGAAAAGATTTTGTTGCTCAATGTGGACAGAGTCAGTGTTGGTGCGTTCCTTTGTAAACATGTATTTACATGCCAACCATGGAAAGGTTTCTTGACAAAATGAAGGGAATTATTAGGCATGATTCTTCCATGAGTGGGCGATCAGTTCATATGGCTTGGTAAACCAACCATGGCCCCACATGTACAGATTTGGTACAAACAGTAAAGTTCCCTGTTCAGCACAAAGAGGAAACTGGCTTGGTAAACCAACCATGGCCCCACATGTACAGATTTGGTACAAACAGTAAAGTTCCCTGTTCAGCGCAAAGAGGGAACTCGGCCTCTAGAAAATGATAAAAGCCATTTTCTTAAGCCACCTGTTCAACCCAACCCGGTGACTAACCAAGTCCCAAGCTTAGTCTTGAAGAAGAAGAATGTCAAACATGCTGATCTCAGGGTGACTCGGTACCAGGCCCCTCATTCTAGCATGATTTGACTTATTTTCCAAAGTTGAACAAGAAGAATTAAGAAGCAAAAGGAGTGGGAAGAGGAGGAGAAGCAAGAGGAGTCAAAGAATACAAATGATCATATTTTTATGATATCTTCTTCTACTATACATTGTAGTGGTGTATTTTATGATTATATTTACATCACCTACAACCCTTCCTAGACATCTTCATTAGCTGATTATAAGGCTGTAATTAACCCTAGGAGTTGTAGATAATCCGATCAATGAACCCTGTATAAAGCATAAAACAACCATCAATCCTGAATTTCTACATATTTAAATCCTATGAATCATAGGGTCCTGATGCACCCAGTCCTTACAAATGGGCCCATGAATCATTGATCCAGGCATTGATCTGATGCACCCAACTGCCAAAGGAGAATGGTTCCAAAATACCCTAGTCTGGAAGATCCTAACAATCCAATGCTTTGCCTTTTTTATAAACCATTGCTGCATTCCACCATAAACATCCACTTGTGGTTTGCAGGCCATTGATCGGAGTAGGATCATCCAATCAAGAAGATTTTGGTCATACCCATCCATTATGGGGTCCATGACAGCATTGAAACAGATCAATGAAGACTAGCACACAGGGACACGTCGCATCCTGATGCATCATGATAACATATTTGATTGATGCATAATCAAATGTATAATAGTACAATAACTGAATAACATGTCACTGCAGAAGCTGCATACAGACAGTTTTTAAACAACAAATAAAGTGTGTGGAGTGGCAATCAGAATGATATCTATTACTAAAGCAAAATATAGAGCAAAGGTATAAATTTTGAAATTTGATTGCAGATCCACAATATCTGACAAGTCACCTTGGATTTTGGAATCAACAAGACTAATATCAACTGAGCATGTAAAATTGTAAAAATAATTTATTGAAAGCTACCAGGACCACCCTGGATTCTGGAATCAACAAGACTAATATCAAGCAAGTATAATGACCTCGAATTTAGCAAACGTACCACTTAAAGAGACATTTCATTAAACACATGTTGTGCACACCTTAAACATTCATGAAAAGCTTCAAAGGAAGAGCTGAACAGAGATTGGAAAGGAAAGATAGATCATATTCTTTTGGAGGAAAAGAGAAAGAAACACAAGAGGTCAGATTTCTTATAAAAATTCAGTGAAAATGAGTAAGCCAAAGGTTTGGAAACTCCAGGGATCCGAGCTTCCGCGCTGATTGGGCTCCGATCCGAGTAAAAAAAAATGGTAGATGTCTTCAAAAAGGAGATGGGAAAACTCAAATTATGAGGATTCAGTATCACTGAAGCCAGCAACCCGAAGACCTCTCGATTCCTCTCCAGAAAACTTTGAAGTGACAAACACAAAGCACCTTGAAGATATCTGATGGTCAGATCCACCTCTACAAACACGAAAACAGAACAGATTTCTAGAAATTTCAGAAAAAAATCATGCTTTCAGAAGCTTCTATTCTTTCTCAGCTATAAACCCTAGAAATCCCTCGTTTTCTCTCCAGAAAATCCCGATAATGCAGATCAAGGAACACGTGGAAGAAATCTAGGATGGAAATTCTAGGGATTTTCAGAATGTAGGGCATTGGAGAGAGAGAGAGAGAGAGAGAGAGAGAGAGAGAGAGAGATGGCAGAGGGACAACGGCGAGAGAGCGCAGAGGGGGGAGATATTGGGCGCGGTTCTGTTTTGAGCGCGCGCCCAATTTTGGGCCGGACCGTGGCTACTGGTCGGTGCTCTGTGGGCCCCACCATGATGTACATGTTTCATCTATTCCGTTCATCCATTTTTACAGATCATTTTAGTGCTTAATACAAAAAATGATAAGGATATAAATCCTAGGTGGGCCACACCACAGGAAAAAATTAATGAATGGATATTCACAATTAAAATCCTCCTAAGGCCCACTGTAAAGTTTATTTGACATCCAATCTGTTGATTTGGTCATAAAGACCCAGATGAAGGGAAAAAATAAATATCAGCTTGATCCAAAACTTTTATGGCCCCCAGAACATTTTTAATGGTCAAAATTCATTCAACACTATTTCCTGTAATGTGGTACACTTGAGATTGAGATGTAATTCATTTTTTTTCATATCATAAAATGATATATAAAAATAGATGGACGGCATGGATGAACATACATCATGGTGGGCCCCACAGAGCACCGACCACCAGCTAATGGCTGGTGTAAGGGGGAGTAGCCAATCGGTTCCCCACCATAGCAAACACTTGTGATTTAATCTCCATTTTTCCTATGTATGGTCTACTTTAGCCTTCGATCTAGATGATTTTTAGTTTCATGCTCTATAATAATATTTCAAAATTGAAGCCTATAAAAATCTGAAGTGGACCACATCATAGGAAACAGTATAAATTGAACGTCTACCATGGAAAAATTTTGGGAGGCCACTGAAGTTTTGGATCAAGTTGATATTTTAGTTTTCCCTTCATCCATGTATTTGTGATCTATTGAACAGGTTGGATGACCAATAGAGCTGGGCATTGAATCGAGTCGGAATTCGGTCTAACTCGATTCAATCCGAAACGTGGATGACAAATTGAGCTTTAGATATGATTTTTTTTTTTTTAAATGCCATAAAATGATCACAAAAAAATTGATAAACAGTATGGATATAATAAATACTTCATTGTGGGGCCCCTACGATGTTTATCTCATTTAAGCAGAAATAGATTGGCCACTCCCCTGCCACCAGCCCGGTGGTTGATGGTCGGTGCCCTGTGGGACTCACCATGATGTGTGTTCTTAATCCATTCCATTCATCCATTTTTAAAGATCATTTTAGCACTTGACCTATAATATGAGAGGGATATAAATTTCAGGTGGACCACATCACAGGAAAACAATTGTGATTGGATATCCACAATTAAAATCCTACTAAGGCCCAATGTACTGTTTATTTGAAATCCAATCTGTTAATTTCATGAAGGTCCGGATGAATGGAATAAATAAAGAATAGATGGATCCAAAACTTTTATGGCACCTAAAAGTTTTTTAATGGTCAACTCTCATTCAATACTGTTTCGTGTAATGTGTTCAACTTGAGATTTGGATAAACCTCATTTTTTGTCTCACACCATAACTTGACCTGGAAAAATAGATGGACAGCATGGATGAAACACATACATTATTTTGGGGCCCACAAACCACTGACCACTCCATTCCCATTTTAGCTGTTCGTACAACTCGGAGCTCGAGGCGCTGTTCTGGGTTGACTTGTTGTACATGACATGCAGCGTGCCATGCAAGTGCTTGCATTGCTGCGTGCAGCATGCCGTTCGTACATACATCATGGGACATGTTTTATATCCAAATCGTCCATCCATTTGAAAACCTCGATTTAATGCTTGAGACCAAAAATAAGGTAGATCTAACTATCACGTGGACCACACTGAAAAAAGCAGTGGGGATTGAACGCCCACCATTAAAAGCCTTTTTAGGGTCACAGCCTCATAGAAGTTTTGGATCAATTTGAAATTTGTTTTATCTCTTAATTCAGGTCTCTGTGACATTATGAACATATTGGATGGAAAATAAACATGTAGGGCCCACGTTGATATATTTTATGTATATCGACACCGTCCATGTATTCTTTCATCATATTTTGGGATGTGATTTCAAATCATAAGAACTCAATAATCTCAGGTGGGCCATACCAATCAAAATAATGATGAATAACTATTAAAAACCTTTTGAAGGCCACAAAAGTTTTCGATCAATATGATCTTTGTAGTTTAGTACCTTCATCTAGATCTTCTTTACATTATTAACAAGTTGGATTGCAAATAAACATTACTAAAACCTTATGATGGGCTCTTTATAATTTTTAATGGCAAGGTACTATATTATCATTCTTTCCAGTAGTGTGGTCCACTTAAGATTAAAATCTACACAATTTTTCATACCCGGCCCAGAAATGAGTTGGAGAAACATAGGGGTGACAAGGATATATAACACATCATCAAAATCTTACTTTTGTTATCTAACTTTTCAATTTTTCTTGTCAAAATATAAAATCTAGTTTTCTTTTTTAAAATATATATTTTTTTCACAATTTTGTTTAATTTCTTAAATTTTCTTTTTCAAAATATCATTTTGTTAATCTCACTTTTGTTATATAAATTTTCAATTTTTCTTGTCAAAATAAAAAATCTATTTTTTTTAATATATATATTTACAATTTGTCGATTTTTTTCACAAATTTGTTTAATTTTTAAAATTTTTCTTTTCAAAATACTAATTTTTTAATCGAAATCTTGTTATATAAATTTTTAATTTTTCTTGTCAAAAAATAAAATCTAGTTTTCTTTTTAAAAATATATATATTTTTTACAATTTGTCATTTTTTCACAATTTTGTTTAATTTTTTATATTTTCTTTTTCAAAATATCATTTTTTAAATCGAAATCTCACTTTTTTTATCTAAATTTTTAATTTTTCTTGTCAAAATACAAAATCTATTTTTCTTTTTTAAAATATATATATTTTTACAATTTGTCAATTTTTTCACAATTTTTTTTAAATTTTTTAAAATTTCCCTTTCAAAATATCATTTTTTAAATCTCGCTTTTGTTATATAACTTTTCAATTTTGCTTGTCAAAATAATAAATTTACTTTTCTTTTTAAAAAAATATATTTTTTTTACAATTTGTCAATTTTTTCACAATTTTGTTTAATTTTTAAAATCATCTTTTTCAAAATATCATTTTTTAAATATCACTTTTGTTATATAACTTTTTAATTTTTCTTGTCAAAATACAAAATCTAGTTTTCTTTTTTAAAATATATGTTTTTTTACAATTTGTCAATTTTTTCACGAATTTATTTAATTTTTCAAAATTTTCTTTTCCAAAATATCATTTTTATATCGATTTTTTTTTTTTCAAAATTATCAACATTATTCAAAGTTCTTAAGTATTTTTTCAAAATCTAGATTTTTATAAAATCACAGTTTTTTTTTTCAAAATTTAAATTTTTCTTAAACATTGTTAATTATTTTTCTAAGCTTCTCAACTATTTTTTAAAAAAAAATTCATAATTTTTTTGACCTGAGCATTAGAGACGGTCTAGGACTGTCTCTACTTTTCACTAGCTTCATTTTTTCGCTTTCGTAATATTTGACCTGAGCATTCTAATAGAGATGGTTTTTGACAGTCTCTAATAGAGACGGTCTAGGACCGTCTCTAATTTTCACTAAGCCTTAACCTTCTTCATGCATTTAGAGACGGTCTTTGGAAGTCTCAAATTATGAGTAAAAGACGGCCAATGACCATCTCAGATGACCGCATATAAGACTGTCAAGGACCGTCTCTAATACAGACGGTCGTTGACCGTCTCAAATGACCACATATAAGACGGTTAGCAACCGTCTTAAATGATTTATGGACACTCATTTTCAGACAATATTAGGGACGGTCAAGAGCTGTCTAAAAGTTTAGAGACGGTTTACGGCCGTCTCTAAAGCATCTTTAAACCAAGCAATTTTAGAGACGGTCCAGAACTGTCTCTAAATCTATCATTTTTTTTCCATTTTTCACGTAGTGTTGGTTGGCTTGAAGAGGCCACACCTTCTTGAAGAGGACACACCCTCACAAAGTGGTTAGGTTCACACACAAAAGTGTAGATAAGGTTTGAAAGTGTTTAGGAATTTGGTAAAAAATTTTGAAATAATACAAGACAGTCACATTCTGCATACCAGGCTTGCCGTAGTTCCAGTTTGTCACCGAGCCCAGAGGAGAGTCATTATCATGCTTGATGTTATGCGTCGTTGAGGAGCCTATCGTCCCTTGTATTGATCAGTTTTCGGTTGTCTGTGACTTCCCCGACGTATTTCAGGAGATTCCAGGATTGCCGTCGCGCCGTCATATTGAGTTCCAGATTGATCTTGTGCCTGGTACCGCGCCTATCTCGAAGGCCTCGTATCGTATGGCACCGATGGAGTTGCGTGAGCTGCAGCGATAGTTGGACGAGTTACGAGAGTTGGGATTTATTCGTCCGAGCAGTTCACCTTGGGGAGCGCCGGTACTCTTCGTCAGGAAGAAGGATGGCTCGTTGAGGCTCTACGTAGACTACCGCGAGCTCAACTGGGTCACGATTAAGAACAAATACTCGCTCCCGAGAATATATGATTTGTTTGACTAGCTGCAGGGTGTATAGTTCTTTTTGAAGATTGACCTGCGTTCCGGTTATCATCAGATTCGTGTCCGAGAGGAGGACATCCTGAAGACAGCTTTCAGGACGCGTTATGGTCATTTTGAGTTTCAGGTCATGTCTTTCGGACTGACCAATGCACTCATGGTCTTCATGCAGTTGATGAATAAGGTCTTTCATCCATATCTCGATCAGTTTGTTGTGGTCTTCATCGACGACATTCTGATATATTCGAGGACCCGTGAGGACCATATGCAGCATTTAGAGATTGCATTGCAGACCTTTCGTACCCACCAGCTGTATGTGAAGCTGAAGAAGTGTGAGTTTTGGCAGGAGGAGGTGAGGTTCCTCGGTCACGTAGTGACGAGGGAGGGTGTCGTAGTGGACCCCTCGAACGTTAAGGCAGTGCGTCAGTGGAGCCAGCCCACTACTGCATCCGAGATCCGCAGTTTCCTTGGCTTAGTGGGATATTATCGGCGTTTCATTGAGGGCTTCTCCCGTATTGCTGCCCCGATGACCAGGTTGACTCGGAAGGGCGCAGACTTATTTGGACTGATGCATTTGAGTGGGCATTCGTGGAGCTGAAGGACCGTCTGACGTTCGCTCCTGTCCTCACTCTTCCCTCTGGGAGTGATGAATTTGTTGTATTTACCGATGCCTCACGTATTGGATTGGGTGCTGTCTTGATGCAGCACGGCAGACCTATAGCCTTTGCGTCTCGTCAGCTCAAGGTCCATGAGCTAAACTACCCCACGCATGATTTGGAGCTGGCAGCTGTTATCTTCGTACTGAAGGTGTGGAGGCACTATCTCTATGGGGTTAGGTTCGAGTTCTTCTCCGACCACAAGAGCTTGAAGTATCTATTCTCTCAGTCCGAGCTGAACATGAGACAGAGACGCTGGATGGAGCTTCTGAAGGACTATGATTTTGACCTCCAGTACCACCCAGGCAAGGCGAACGTGGTAGCGGATGCCCTCAGCCGTCAGTCACGAGGCCTGGTGGCACATATGATGATTCAGGAGTAAAGGATGCTCGAGGATATAGCGGAGTACGACTTCGATTTTGGTCTGCAGTCTTCTATCGTTCAGCTATCGAGCCTGTCGATTCAACTCGCTTGTCGCAAGGGTGATCGAGGCTCAGCAGACATATGAGTCGTTACAGGATTACCGAGCAGAAACAACATCTGAGAGCCAGACAGATTGACAAACTGGTTCTGATGGTGGACTTCGCTTCAGAGGCCGATTATGTGTCCCGGATATTCCTGAGTTGCGTAGAGATCATATGACTGAGGCACATTGATCGCAGTTTTCTATCCACCCTGGTTCGACGAAGATGTATCAGGATATGATGAGACAGTATTTTTGGGTAGGGATGAAGCGCCAGATCACCAGTTTTGTGGCCGAGTGTGACACATGCCAGCGTGTCAAGGTCAATCATCAGAGACCGCCTGGTTTGTTGCAATCGTTGAGCGTCCCGATGTGGAAGTGGGAGCATGTATCTATCGATTTTGTCATGGGTCTGTCGAGGACTCAGCGCAGTCATAATGCTATCTGGGTTGTTGTGGACCGTCTGACGAAGTCGGCACATTTTCTTACGATCCGTGAGACTTGGCATACGGATCGGCTCGCCAGGTAATTTGTTGAGGAGATAGTGAGACTGCACGGCGTTCTAGTCTCGATCATTTCTGACCGAGACCCGAGGTTTACGTCTCAGTTTTGGAGGAGCTTTCAGAGAGCTATGGGTACTAATTTATAGCTCAGTACCCCGTATCATCCGCAGACCGATGGCTAGACCGAGAGGGTCAACCAGATACTTGAGGATATGCTTTGGGCCTACGCGATGGACTTCAGAGGTAGCTGGGATTAGCATCTGCGATTGGCTGAGTTCGCGTACAACAACAGCTACCAGGCGACCATTGGCATGGCTCCTTTTGAGGCATTATATGACAGACCGTGTAGATCTCCGAGTTGTTGGGCCGAGGTTGGAGAGCGACGTCTCCTAGGTCCCGAGCTTGTGTAGGAGACATCAGAGGCTATTGATATCATCAGGTAGAGGATGCGCACAGCTCAGAGCCGGTAAAAGAGTTTTGCTGATCGCCGGTGTCGTCCCTTGCAGTTCAATATAGGGGACAGTGTATCTCAAGGTCTCACCCATGAAGGGCGTGGTTCGATTTGGAGTGAAGGGCAAGCTTGTTCCAAGATTTATAGGACCTTTTGAGATCACTGGGTGTGTTGGCGTCGTGGCCTACTGGCTTTCCTTACCATCTGAGTTGTCTGGCGTCCACAATATTTTTCACGTCTCTATGTTGAGAAAGTGTGGGTCAGACGTAGTTCCTGTTATCGATTGGCAGCCGCTAGAGGTTCATGAGGACGCTTCTTACATCGAGCAGCCAGTTCGTATACTTGATCGAAAGGAGCAGGTCCTCAGGACCAAGGTCATCCCCTTGGTGAAGGTTCAGTGGGGTCATCATTCCTTTGATGAGGAGTCTTGGGAGTGCGAGACTGAGATTCGAAAGCGCTATCCTCATCTCTTTGATGATTGATCATATATTGCATCTTGTATATTGTCCTCGATTTTATATGACGATGCCTCATTTCCTCTTCTATTATGAGTTATGTTTACTTGCGATGATCGTGCAAATTTCAAGGACGAAATTTTTATTTGGAGGGGAGAGTTGTAAGACCCGTATTCTATACCGTACCGTTTCATATTCTTCTGCGGTCCTTCTGGTCGAATTCTGACGACCTTCGACCTGTATTCGACGTTTACGCTCGAACCTAAGCTGAGTCCCGCATATTAGAGTCGACTCGACCCAAAACCTGTACCTTAGCGACCGCGCCGTCGCCGCGGTTCTAACTCCGCAACTCGTGCACCGACCCGATACCCAGGGTAGAAGATATAGGCTCGCGTTCAATTCGAAGAAACACCGCACGTTGCGGATTACGAGGGAATCTCTACGAGAAGTCTCATCAATCAATCAATCAATCCCATCAATCAAGTACACATCATACATCAAGTTAAGTACAACAACCCATACCTTTCTCTTACACAAGTAAGCCCAAAGTCAACTTTCACATCACCTCATCCATCACCAAACCCATCACCCATCACACCACATCACTCCATCACCCTTATCACCCATCACTTCCCTCTCTCTCTCTCTCATTCATTCTAAAAAAAAATCCCAAACAAAAGAGCTTCACACGTCCAAGCTTTCCCTCTCCCAAACCCCAAGCGTGGCCCACCCTCTCATCTCTCATCCTCACCATCAAAACCCCATCGCCACCGTTGAACGTTGTGCATAGGTGTATATAAGCCCTAAGGAGCAAGGAGGAGTGCAAGAGGTGGGTGATCGTCCTTCATTTCAATTTTTAAGGGCCCACTTGTCGTGGGACCCACTTAATGTTTGTGTTGTAACTATGGAGGGCTCATAGTGGCGGGGACCCTCCCCTCTATCACTGTATCTCCCTCTCTCTCTCTTCTTCTCTCCTTGTTTTATCCATTTGATGTAGTGGGTCCTACCATTTAATGTCCCATTCATATCATTTATCATGAATGGTGGGACCCACCATGGGACACACCCTTATCCATAGCTCAAGTGGTAGACTAAGTGAAAGATACCTCATTTCAACGTTGAGGTCCTGGTATCTATCCCTAGTTGAGGTGGCTAATGAAGGTGGGACCCACCCTAATGCATATACCTGTGGGACCCACCGAGATGTATTTGTCTACGACGCCGTCCAGCATCTCTGGACGCTGGATTGGCAGCGTCACCACATTAAGAGAAAGAGTGCTTGGGGTGGGCTGCTCATGCAGGCCCCACCATGATGTGTGTATATAATCCATGCCGTTCATTCTAATCCTCAGCTCATTTTATGTCACGCCCCGAATCTGAAAATCGGATTCACACGAATCTCGATTGTCGAATCCGGTGCTGACAGCCTCTGTAGTGCCCCATTCTCGGCTTCTGATAATCAAATACCAGATTCCGATCATGGGATCCTACAAGGAGGATTTTCATAATGAATTTTTTTTTTGTAATGGAGCATAACCACAAGCATAACCAAGTCACAAAACAACATCACCATATATCCACTATATCAAAAATTTTAAGTACAATGCGGAAAGAGAAATACAAGGTGATTAAAAAGCTCCAAAAGGTCCTGATACGCGCTTCTGTCTCAGCGCTGCTGCTGTCCAATGCTACCTGTACGCAACTATCGTGCATAAGCTTACAAAAGCTTAGAGGGTGATGTAAGTGTGTGCGCAAGGCAAATGCCGAATGTATAATATCAGGTAATGCGGAAGTATGCGGTAAGTCCATGAATAAAATCAACCATACCAAGGTCATGCGATGCGAGATATGAATGTCATCGGCCACACCGATGCAATGCAAGGCTTACATAGCCGAATGTCATATGCGAAATGCAATCCAAGCAATTCGGTACTCATCAAGTACATATATCAGTACAGTTTCTCTCTGGATATCACCGGGGTCTAACACTCTTCGCAGTGACTGCCACCTCCCTAGCTGCACAGTCAAGTAAGCCGAATATACCTCACTATCCGCCTGACCAGTAGTCTGCCAATACCTACCCGGCTCGTCGATAGCGGACTCATTTGCGAGCTGGTCAAACTCAGCCTAGCTTATAGCCCCCTCACTCAGGCGGATAAGGCCACACCCCCTTCCAACCGACCACGACACAGTGGGAGACGCGGCCTACTGGTATTCGACACTCGAGCGCTCATGTATCCACTCGGTCTAGACGTTGGAGCATCTCCTGGTACCAAAAAGGTTCTGGGACTTTCACCCAAGGACATCCTAAGTGCCCACGGTGCTAGAATAAGTATTTTCGGTATCCAATATGGCCATCCATGATATACCTGTGGAGCCACGGCCCTGATGTTGCTAGGGCGTGCAGTGATCAAGTCACATATATGTGAGGTGCATGAATCACACGGTCAAATCATGCAGAAATTCAGCGCATGCTGCGCGATTATGTGGGGTGCACCGTCTCATAACGGGTCCCATAGGTGGTCTGCCCAACGGCATATGCTATGATCAGTCACTACTCAAATCAAGCATACACATGATGCGTATGGGCATGAGTCATGGGATTATACTAAGCATGTTATAAAGCGATGAATAGTAACGAGTGTGGGCCTATCAATGGGCCCTAAGGAGAGTTACAATGCGGACATTTAACCAACATTATACATACAATGTGGACGTCAAACCAACATTGTTCCTTAGGCACGACCTGCCATCAATATCATTTCCTGGACCATGAGAAACGTACATTGCAATGGACCTTAAGGATATCCGTTGGGCCTCGATTCATAGGCCTTAGATATATCAAATGGGTTGTATTACATGGGCCTCACATTCATCAAATGGGTTGCATTAATGGGCCTCACCAATGAGCCTTATGTACATTACAATGGTCCATGATCCACGGGCCTTGAAATACATCAAAGTGGCCTCACAACTTGGGCCTTAAATATGTCAGATGGGTCTATACACATGAGCTTTAAATATATCAACTAGGCCACTTCATTTGTGCCCCATGCACATTGAATGAGCTTGATCCCATGGGCTTTAATATGTATCAAATGGGCTTGAATCCCGTGGGCCTTATATATAATAAATGGGCCGGATCCCATGGGCATTGCATATGTCAAATGGGCCAAAACCCATGGGCATTAGATGTGCACCAAGGTGGGCCTAAATGAATGGCCATAAATGGATCAACATAGGCCCTATATACAAACCAAAGTGGGCTCATTTGAACCATAGATCTGACTCATTTTTAGCTCAAGAAATGAGTTTTTGAACTGAATAGACGATGAGATACAACGCATGCATCATGGTGGGGGGGGTCCACATAAAGGTTGGACGACCTGGATGCAATACATGTGTCAAAGGTGGGGTCCACAGACCGTCCAGCGCTAAGCCAAGTGGCTGGACGGTTTGATAAAACACATACATCAAAAGGGGTCTCATCGTCCACTGGACGGTGGCAACATCACAGGGAACTCCACCGTCGCCTGGACGGTGGATGAAAAACACCTACATCATTGTGGGTCCCATGTGGGGCCCACCATAACATTTATTTTCCATCCAACACGTTGATAAGGTCACTCAGACCTGAATGAATAGGAAAAACAAATTTCAGCTTGATCCAAAACTTGTGTGGACCCCAAAGGGGTTTTAATGGTAGAATCCAATTCACACTATTTCAGCTGGTGTGGGCCACCTGAGGCTAAGATCAACCTGATATTTTTATGGGGCCCACCTCAGGGGGTGACCCACCTAATGAACGAATTGGATGGAACATAAACATCAAGGTGGGGTCCACGTGCAGGGCCGTGGGACCCTGCCCACCGCTCGTCCGCCCATGGCGCAGGACGCCTGGGCGTCCTCTCTCCTGACACAGCAGCAACAATGCTGCTGTTGGTGTTTTTTTTTTTTTTTTTTTGAAAATACTTTTTCTATGTTTTTCAAACGTGGGGTCCGCATCTGCTGCATCCACTCCAGCCATTGGATTGCATGGCTCAATACAAACCAAACGAGTCTAATATACGGTATTTTTTTGACTCAAGATGGGCCCTAGTCAATTTTTAATGGTAAAGATGATATTTGCTATGCTATGGCCCGCCTGAACATCGGATCGACACCATTTTTCAGCTCAACGCCTAAAATGAGTCGAGAAAGAGAATGGACGGCATGGATTAAAAACATACATCAAGGTGGGGCCTATGGGAATGACCCTTCACAAATTCTTGGAAACACCAAGCCCCTTTTGTATTTTAAGCCCAGCAACGTCCGGACGCTGGACATTTTTGTGCTTGTCAATATATTCAAGGTGGGCCCCATTTAGGTGGGCCACCACATGATGAATGGTGTGAGTTCAATACTTATAAGATGGGCCCCCACTTTTAAATGGCTTGGGTTGATACATACCTAATGGTGGGGTCCATCCAAGTGGGTCGCACGTCCATATGATCACAAGAAAGAAAAAGAGAGAGAGAGAGAGAGAGAGAGAGAGAGAAAGTTAGAATGGGACACGCATGATGGAGGGTCCCCGTCATTATGGACCCTCCCTTCCATGATCTACAACATAAATCTTTGCATATAGGCCCACCTAATCGAGAATCAATGGTGGAGATCCATTCTCCACGAAAATAAACGGTTTAGATGACCTCTTAAGGCAAGAAAAGTAAACATCATGATGGGGTCCATGGAGAATGGCCCCATCATGGAATGATATTGATGATCAAGATGGGCCATCGGCCACATCCTAGGGTTCAAAGTAAGATCCATACCATTGATCGGTAGGCCTCACTTGGCCCATCTTAAAAAATAAGAAAACTACCCTATAGAAACACCCACCACTTGATCTTCTTGGCCCGTTGGGATGCCAGTTTTCTAAAGCTTCACTTTGATGGTGGAGATGAAAAATAGATGGCTAGGATGATGGGATTTGGAGATGGGAAGTGGGCCTCACACATGCACTTCTCTCCATGGGAAGGCTTGGACGTGGGAGTGCTTTCTTTCTTGAGATTTTGAAATGAGAAAATGAGAAAGAGAGAGAGAGAGTTGTAAGGAAGGAGGGATGGGTGATGGGTAAAAGGGTGAGGTGAGTGATGTGTGATGTGAGTGATGGGTGAGGTGGGAGCTTGGTTGACTTTTGGTGGTTGCTTAACTTGTGGAGAAAGAAAGTATGGGTGTGTGTACTTGACATGAGAGGTGATTGATGGGATTGATTGATGAGATTGATGGGACATATTTAGAGATTCCCTTGGGATTTGCAATGCGCTGTATTTTTGCTCAAACTGAACGCGGGTGCGCATCTCATCGTTTGGGTATCGGATCGGTGCGTGAGTTGCGGCGTTGGAACTACGGCGACGGTGCGGTCGCAATGATACAAGTCTTAGATTAAGCCGACTCAAATGAATAGGATATGACTTACAGTCGTGCGCAACATCAACTACAGGTCACGGATTGCCAGAATTTGACGAGAAGGATCGCGGGAAGTGACGGAACAGTACGGATTATGATACGGGTCTTACATTTTAGGCGTTGAGCCGAAAGATGAGGCTGATCTGATAAATAAGCGGGTCGTACCATAGGTAATGGAGGTATTACCATTAAAAACCATTTAGATTCTTCTATACATCAGAAATACCTCGCATATTGGCCTTGTTTGGCTGGTCTGGAGCCATAGAATCCAATGGACGGGTTGGATTTCTTAGATGCAGGCCCCACAGGGAAAAAATCACAGGATTTTGATTTTAAAAAATAAAATAAAATATAGGAATGCAGCAGCTACTGCTGCTGCTCTGACATAGGCGCAGGAAGCGCCTGTGCTGCGTGGACAGGTAGACGATGCTGGGTTCCCACGGGTCCCAGCCGTGGACCTCACTGTGATGCGTTCGAACATCAGCGCCGTGCATTTGAGGGCTCCCCTTTGAATAGGGGTCATCCCCAAAAATCAGCCGTATACGAGACTCAGGTGGGCCATACCATCTACAATCATGTGAAGACATGCCTGAAACATATAAAAGCATTTGGTGGGGCCTACCTGAGATTTGGACATGGCTGAAACTTGGTTTGAACCCTCCGTCGACTGGGACACACATAATGAGTGGGTTGGATTGGAGAACCACCTTATGGTGGGCCCCCAACCGCGGCCTCATGAATGGTTTGGATGGCAATAAATATTATAGTGGGCCCATGCTGCTGGAAACGTGCCAGCGCCCAGCGGTGGCGTGGCCGTGGGCCCCACCCAGATGTATGTATTGTGTCCACGCCGTCCATCACGTGGGCCCCTGGCCACTTGATGTTATGAACAGGTTTGGATGGCAATGAACATTACAGTGGGCTCCACGTACGTGTGATCCTATCAACAGATTGGATGTCAGATAAATATTACAGTGGGCCCTCCCTGTCCATGTGACCTTATGGATAGATTGTATGGCAAATAAGCATTTTCAATGGGCCCATGGTCCACTTGACCTTATGAATAGGTTGGATGGAAAATAAATACTATGGTGAGCTTCCTTGGTCCATATGAATAGGTTAGATGGAAAATAAATACTATGGTGAGCTTCCTTGGTCCATATGAATAAGTTGGATGGAAAATAAATATTATGGTGAGCTTCCTTGGTCCATATGAATAGGTTGGATGGAAAATAAATATTATGGTGAGCTTCCTTGGTCCATATGAATAGATTGGATGGAAAATAAATATTATGATGGGGCCCCATGGTCATGTGACCATATCAACAAGTTGTATGGAAACCAAACATTTTTTTTTGGGCTCCATGGCTGTGTGAACCGATTACGGGTTGAGTGGAAAATAAACATTTCGGTGGCCACCCCGGTATGAGAGCGATCCCACCATGATACTTGTATTTCATCGATTCCGTCCATATGTTCTATATCCATGTTGTCCATCTTATTCGAGGCCTACTTTGTTATATATGGACCCATGTGTGTAGGCCTATTTGATGTATTTGTGGCCCATTGTTGAGGCCCACTTTGGTATATATAAGGCCCATATGATACGGCCCAGTTGATGTACTTAAGGCCCAATTGGGGGCAACTAGGCCCATTGCAATGCGTGATCCCTCCATGGCATATGATGATGTTTATAGCAAGTAATGCCTTGGGAACAATGATGGTTTGATGCCCACATTGTAAGGATGACGACGGTTAAATGTTCGCACCGTCACTCTCCTTAAGGCTCACTAATAGGCCCATACTTGTAGTAAGTAGGCTGTCTCGGCCCATCTCAGTTATACGCAGAGCTCATCTCTATATACATGTTTAGTATAGATTCATGATTCATTATCATACGCATCATATGTATGACTGATATGAGGAGTGACTGATCATAGCATATGCCTTCGGACGAACTGTTTATGGACTCCCTAATAGGCGGAGTTGCCCTACACGAGTGCATGGTACACGTAGGACTGTTGCATGACTGGTAGTATGACTCATGCACTTGCACTTGTATGATTGTGATTATTGTATGCCCTAGCAATATCAGGGCCATAGCCTTCACAGATGCATCATGGATGGCTGGACTGGATACCGAAAATGTTTGGTTATAGCATACGGGCGCCATAAATATCCCTGGGTGAAAATTCTTAAACCCAAAAGATGACTCCAACATCGAGACCGAGTGGATACACGAGCGCGCGAGGGCCGTATATCAGTAGGCCGGGTCTCCCACTGTGTCATGGTCGGTTGGAAAGGGGTGTGACCTTACCCGCCTAAGTGAGGGGACGACTTCTAGGTTGAGTTTGACCAGCTTGAGGAATCGGTCCACTATCGACGAGCCGGGCCCGATATTGGCAGGCGGATAGTGAGGTCTCTTCCGCTCTCCTAGTTGTGCGTTCAGATAGGGACGACAAGCTGGTGTAAAGTGTACTAGACCCCGGTGATTATTCAGAATGAGAACTGTACTGATATATGATGAGGATTGACATGCTTGACTTGTATTCTGCATTGCATGGCCTGGATGTGGCCGATCGCATTCATATCTTGCACCGTATAGCCTTGGTACGGCTGATTGTATTCATGTACTCATCAGTACATCATAGCATTACATTCTGAGCAAGCTCGTATTACGCACACACTTACACCGCCCTCTAAGCTTTCTATAAGCTTATACACGATTGATGCGTGTAGGTGACACTAGGACGCAACATTAGTCTCACCACAGTTGGAGCATGCAGCCGAGCTTCTGAAGTTTTTGTTATTGTCACTATTTTGTATTTCCCTTTCCTACGCATTGTACTCAAAAGTTTTTGATCATGGTGGATTTTGTGGTGGTGTTCTTGTGGTTATTGTTCATAGATTATGCTTATGTTATACTCATTATGAATTAAATGGATATTAGAAATCCTCCTTATAGTATTCCATGATCGGAACCTGGTATATGGGTGCCGGGAGTCGAGAATGGGATATTACGGAGGTTGTCGGCGCCAGATTCGGCGATCGAAAATTTTGTGAGCCCGGTTTTCGAGTTTGGGGCATGACATCCTATAAGGTTCTATTATATTTCAGAACATTCTAACAGAATCTAGAAGGTTCTAGCATAGTCTGGAATATTCTAGAAGAGTTAAGAAAACTCTATCAAACTCTAGAAGTTTCCGAAAGATTTTAGAAAATTCTAAAATTTTTTGAAAATGTCTGGAAGTTTTCAGAAGACTCCGGAATATTCAAGAGAGGTGGTGATGATATTTAACACTCCCCCTCAACACCAACTCTCACAATTCTGCCTTGATCATCATGCCAAGTCGCTTTCTGAATTCGGTGAACTTAACATTGTTAAGTCCTTTCGTGAGTATGTCTGTAACTTGGTCGTCGGTCTTCACATGACTCATCTCGATTTCTCCTTGAAGTACATTCTCTCTCACGAAGTGATAGTGTACCTCCACATGTTTGGTCCTGACATGAAACACTGGATTCTCAGCCAAGTAGATTGCTGATTGATTGTTGCAACACAATATCATTAGATAATCATCTGGTTGATGAAGATCCCTCATTAACTATATAAGTCATGTGCTTTCTTGTGCTACCATTGCCATTGCTCTGTATTCAGCCTCCGTGGTTGATAAAGATACTGTAGGTTGTCTCTTGCTACACTAAGAGATTGCTCCTGAGTCAAGGTTGAATACGTATCCAGTAGTTGATCGTCGTGTGTCATGATCACCACCATAGTCAGCATTGCAGTACCCAACTATCTTGCATTCTCCGCCGTTCTTGTACAATAAACCAAGGTCTATTGTACCCTTCACATACCTCAATATTTGACGTACTGCTTCAAGATGCGGTTTCTTTGGTGTTTGCATGAACCAGCTAACTACACCAAATGCGTATGCTATATCTGACCGCGATAAGTAAGGTAGATTAGACTACCAACTATTTGTCGATACATAGTTGCATCTTCTAAGTCTTTTCCTTCTTCCGAACATAGCCTGGCATTAGCTTCCATAAGTGTGGCAATTGGCTTGCATTTGAGCATCACATATTTCTTTAATATATCTTTGGCGTACTTCTGCTAATAGAGGAATATGCCTTTGTTGCTTCAATCAATCTTCATCCCAAGAAAATGCTTCAGTTCTCTAAGTTCCTTTATTTGGAATCACACAGACAAATTCTCTCTTGTCCTTTCAATCTCACCATCATCATCTCCAGTGATGATCAAGTCATCCACGTACACTACCACTATTACTAGTTTACCTTTTTAAAATTTTACAAAGAGACTGAAGTCCGCAGGTGCCACTGAGAACCCACTTTGTACAAAGAATTCTCCTATCTTGCCATACCATGTCCTCGGTGCTTGTTTAAGCCCATACAAAGCCTTCTTTAGTTTGCAGACGTAATCCTTATACCTTTTACTCTGGAAACCACTTCGTTACTCCATGTGGATATCTCGATCAATTTCTCCATGTAGAAAGGCATTCTTCACATTCATCTGCCACAGCTTCTAAGATTTGCTCGCTGCAAGTGCTAGTAGTACTCGCACCGTTGTAATTTTCGCTACTGGGCTAAAAGTCTCATCATAGTCCAACCCATATTCTTGTGAGAATCCTCTAGCCACTAGTCGAGCTTTGTACCTTTCTATTGATCCATCGGGGCGAGTCTTGACTTTGTATATCCATTTGCATGATATCGGCTTCACATCCTTGGGTTTTAGAACTAATTTTCAAGTCTGATTTTGGTTTAATGCCTTAATTTCTTCTTCCATTGCCTTCTGTCATTTTATGTCTTGGGATGCTTCTTCAAATATCGTTGGCTCTTTCACGGTCTCTTCTTCTGCTAAGGCAGCATTCACGTATCTTTGGTTAGGCTTTCTCTGTCTAGTCGTCCTCCTAAGTGGTGGGTTGTCTACCGCAACCTCCAGTTGACTCGGGTGAAGCTCTTCTGGACTTATTTGATATACTCCAGTTTACTATAGACTCATAAATTTATCTGGTGTTCCAGAAAAATTAGGCACTTGCTCACCATCTCCTGCTGTAGGCGTCAATTCCTTAGTTGAACTAGGAGATTCTAGTTGAACTAGGAGATTCTTCTCCTTCCCTTGTCTCCCTCATCTTCTTATGCAGTTTATCTTCTAAGTCTTGAGAGTTTGACAGCTCCTCCTTCAGTGGCGACCACCATGATGAGGCTTCATCAAAGACAACATTCCTCGATGTGTAGCACCGACCAGTTGCAGGGTTACAACATTTTCACCCTTTCTTTTCACTGCTATAGCCCAAAAAGATGCAACGAATTGCTTTCTTCTCGAACTTGCTACGCAAGTGATCAGGCACAAACACATAGCATACACATCCGAAGACTCAGAAGTAACTCACCTTGGGCTTTATGTTCCATAGCTTCTCGAAGGGTGAGACAAAGCCTAGTTTTGCCTGTAGTAGCCTAATGATCACATGAGCTATCGTTTGCATGCACTCTGCCCAGCATCGGCTGGGCACATTCTTAGCACGTAGCATGCTCCGACATATCTCTATAAGGTGACGATTTTTTCTTTCAGCAACACCGTTTTGTTGTGGAGTATCTGAACAAGTCAATTGTCATCGGATTCTACACTCCTTTAGATAATTTGAGAACTCTTTCAACGTATATTCTCCACCATTATCCGTTCGCAAGCATCGGATCCTTCTATCGAACTCACTTTCGACCTTCTCCCAAAATTCTTTAAATTTTAATAAAGTTTCTGACTTCTCTTTCATGAAGTAAACCCAAACGTACCTTGAGAAGTCGTTAATGAAGGTCACCATGTAACACATGCCACTAACCGATGTCTGTTTTACCCGTCCGAACACGTTTGAGTGGACAAGCACAAATTATATCTTCTTGAACATCCAGCTGGGGAAGACCTTTGAGCATAGTGTTCTTCATCATTATCTTCAACTTATGATAACTCACGTGCCCTAAACGTGCATGCCAGAGATCTGCAGTTTCATTTTTTCGAGTCTTATCTACATAAGCTGATTCAGTTGACATTACATAGATTGATTCCAAGTGTCGTCCTTCCATAATAAGTGTACCTAACGGTTTAAGGTTTCGATACACCTTAATATCCTCCGGTCCAAATACCACATAATTACCAGAAGATATCAGTTATGATACTGACAACAGGTTTTTCTTCATGTCTGACACGTGATAAACGTCTTGCAACTTTACTTGATTGGGGCTAAATCGAGGTGTGATAGTAGTCGTACCTACGTGAGTTATGGACAACCTTGAATTATTAGCTGTTACCACCACCCGATCTCCTTTGTAGGTGGATAAACTTAACGGTTTCTTCTTATCACCTGTCATGTGATTTGAGCACCCTGAATCAACGATCCAATCGTCACTGTAGTTGATAGCTCCTTGATTGGAAACTGCGGCAAGGGCTATTTCACCCGTCTCTGTCACTATTGAGGAAGAAACTACTTCGTCAGTGACTGTATTAGACTACTTGAGTGGTTCATCAAAATCTATCTCTTTCTCTAAACAATCTCCTTTGATGGATTCAGACACTCCTAAGGATGCCTAAAAGTCCCAGTCATCTTCACTATCTTCTTGGTGATTTATAGAAGTCACCAAGTTACCTTCAGCTGATTTTTTCTTGAACCAACAATTTTTTACGAAGTGACCTTTCTTGTCGCAATTGAAACACTCTATATCATATCTTCGAGATATGAAGGATCGTCGTTTATTGGTGTTGTTGTCAGATTGAACTCCCCTTGTCCGAGGACTTCTTCCTTGGTTTTCTCTCTTCTTGGACTTTCCAAAGTTCTACTGACTTTGTTCACCCTTTCTGTTCTACTATTGATGTTCGCCTTTTTTATTATTGTAGTAGAGTGCTTTATCTTCCTTATTTATCGACACTCCAGTCATTTGTTTGCATAAACTTTCTTGATTGGCCAACAAATTCTCCAACTCTATGAGAGTAGGTTGAGTAGGCCAACCTCGTATTACCGTGATAAAAGCATTATACTCGGGCTTCAACTCGTGTATAATGATCCTCCTCATTCTTTCCTCATGAATAGTTGCTTTCAGATCTAATTCTGAAATTTCTTGGCATAAATCCTTTACTCTTGTAAAGTATTCGCTTATCGACTTATTTCTTTGGGTGGTGGACATTAACTTATTCTTCAAATATTGAAGTCGAGCATCATTTGTTTTTGAAAACAATAATGTAAAGGTGTCTCATGCCATCTTGGGTGTGTCGTCATCCTTGATTCGCCCAAGCAACTCATCCTCATTGGTTGACTTGAGCACGTACATTGCCTTTTCGGCCTTAATCTTCCACTTTTGGAGTGCTTCAGTATTTTCCTTAGAAGGTGGGGTAATCTCATTCCCATTAACAACCTCCCACAAGTCTTGCCCTTTAAGGTAGGACTTAATGCAACTCCTCCAACTTTGATAGTTGTGGTTGTTAAGCCTCGTAACTCCGATCGTTGTGTTCACAAGATTCGCCATCGTAATTTGGTGTGATTATCACTCCTTTTACCAAGCAAGCCAACAAACTTCACATTCTACAAATTGTGCACGATCACCTTAGAAAACGAATCTTGACCAAAACTCGCTCTGATACCAAATTGAAGAGTTGAACACGACAAGTAAATGTAATTATATTTATTACAAATACTTGTACACAACAAAGGTATGCTTTATAACACTAACAAACTATCACTCTTGAATGATAACTCTCACACATAAGGAAAAACTCTTTTGAATTCTTAATACTTGGACACATTGCTTTCACTCTTGAACTCACTCTTTGTTTATGTATATACATAATGAGACACTTCCTATATTTATAGAGGACTATGGAAGATTCTAGAATTAACATAACTCTAAAGAGTTATAGAAGCTTCCAAATATCCTATAAGATTCTATTATAGTCCGGAACATTTTAAGATAATCCAGAAGGTTCTAGCATAGTTCGGAATATTCTGGAAGAGTCAAGAAAACTCTATCAAACTTTAGAAGTTTCCGAAAGATTCTAAAAAATTCTAAAATTTTCTGAAAATATCTGAAAGTTTCCAGAAGATTCCAGAATATTCAAGAGAGGTGGTGATGACATTTAACATAACATCCATACAGTTCCAACATTCACAAATCACACAAATTCCATTCACTACATATTATACATCAACCAAACATTTATATTACCCACCCATGTAGGACCTCATTCAAAAGAAAACATCAATAACTAAGGTCTTGGTATCAATTCCCTAGTGGGGGTGGCTAACAGTGGAGTGTTTACTAACACTAGGGTGTGTACTAACAAGCTAACCCTAAAAAAAATAATAATAATAAAAATCAAGCACTAAAGGTTCATATTCAACATAATCAACTCAAAATGTAAACCATACCAAAATCTGAAATTATCAAACAATTCAAAATAGGAACTAATTTAAATGAATGACAAACTTGTCCTAATAAACAAGACGAATAAAATTCTAAAATGAGTTTAATGCAAAGACTAACTCTTCAGTCAAACAAGGCCACATCTCTTGTGGATCATTGACTGGTTTGGTCACATCTTCTTATCCTTGTGCCAATGGTTTAACTTCATTTATATTCACACGATTTTTCATCAATAAAGCGTAAGCTAGCCAAGCCTAGTTAGAGTTCCCAACATGATTTGTCAACATTATGGTTAAGATAGTAAATGAAACATGAATAGCATTCATTAACCTTTAATCTTATTTAGTGCAATGGATGAATGCACGTATCGGATGGGAGGTTCATCTATTTGCTTCGGTTGGATGGTCATCAACCCGCATCTATCTCATGAGCAGGCTTCCACCATTCGGTAGTCATGGGCATGGCCCACATCTACAAGTAAAGCTATCAAGATCAACATTTCTTATAGAGAGGTCTCCTAAGATCGATTATGCATGTGCTATAAGATGTATGATGTTAGGTTTCATCATTCCTTAATAATTTACTGTTACTCATCTTTTTCAACATATATACATATGAATCCAGTGTACAAGACCAATAAATTAAGCATTTATATGTGTGAGCTTACATATAAACGTACATAACATACTTTAACATTAGCTAAATCAAACAACATTGAAACAACACATTAACAAACTAAACAAGTAACAAACAAGTCTATCTTAATTCTAATGGAGTGGAAACACATTGGGATCACTCATCCAGTAATTTGGTGATGTTGATTTCGTTATATTAATCGAAATAGACAAAATTAAAAATTCATAATACAATATACAAGTGAAATTATTATGCAAATTATATTAAATCATATGATGGGCCCCTTCTTTGATTCATCGGTTATCAAATTGGGCTCCACACGATGTCTAATTGGATTCTTACAGACCCAACCCTTAATATAAGGTTTATGATCAACACAACCTAACGTGGAACCCATTAGACCAAATCAAAATGGTTGCCCATCTTTCAACGACTTTTAAATTATCTATACATGCATAATATATTTAAATTTACAAGTAAAATTGATTCATCAATCCAGATTTTTAAGTTCAAAATCAAACAGATATGATTTGTCATCTATCGATCGGATTGACCGCACTATTGATCGAATCGACGATCTGCCGATCAAATCAACGATTTGTCGACATAATCGACTCAAATCGAATGTTGAATTGATAGTCTCTAGACTTGATTTGGTTTTGATGAACCAAATTAAAAATTAGGAATCTTTTCTACATTTTGATTTGAGAATCTGATTGTCCATGTTGGTTAGATCTAAACTAACCATTGGCCCTCTCATGATTGATAAAGAGAGAGGCTCATTGATCAACTCGAATTCAAACCTCCACGGTCTACATCATTTAGAATTACATTTTTTTATATATAATAAATATTGTTTAATTAGTGCAATCCACTAAATGGTTAGATCGTTCTGATATTCAGGATCTAACCAACATGGACAATACAATACAATACATGATGTGTTATCTATCACCGTTGTTTATATGGTTCAACTGATGATCATGTCAACCTGATTTTTGATGTTCTTACATATTTTGACCTCAGAAAATAGATGGATCATGGAAATCTAATTTCTACACATCAAGGCGGCCCAACACAATTCTCTATGCTAATTTGCAAAATAGGTTGATGCAATGAATGTTCAGCCAATTCAACTTGTTCACTGTATAGATATGATGAATTACAACAAAAAATAAATAAAAAGTACCAAATCATCAACCTGGATTAAGCTCTCTCCTCAAAGGGTTTTTCCTCTCTCTGTTTCTCTCTTGCTAGAGTTCTTTTTGGTAAGAGAGGATTTCTCAGCTATCATCCCTTAGGGAGGAGACACCCACAACAAGGGAGAGAGAGATATAGGAGAGATTGCAACCGTGCCCTCTCACCTCTCCTCTTTATTTAAAAATTAAAAATTAAAAATAAAAATAAAAATTATTATTATTACTATTACTTCAAAAAAAAATCATGTTGTTACACTGTCCATCATTTTCATCCACTCATTTTAGGACATGATTCCAAAATGAGAAAGATGCTAAACTCAAGTAGACAACTACAAGGAATTGTGGGATGGAATGTCCACTATTTTGAAACCTTCTTGGTGCTCACTATAATTAAGGAAAAATAAAAAATGCCATATATTAAAATGTATGCCCTTTTAGTCATATATATATATATATATATATATATATATATATATATATGGAATAGATACGATTATGATGTACTTATTAGGAGACATCATCAAACTTTTTCTGAATATCTAGGGAATGAAGTAGGAAGCTCAATGTAAAATACATGGTCAGGCCTAACTTGCCTTGTTATTTAATTATGATCTTAGAATATTATTATGATCATGGAACAAGTCATGGTAACTTAATTTATAGGGCATAAGACATGGTGTAACTGCTATGCATATTATAAGTCTTTGCCAAGGGGCTTTGTTCATATACATGTATAGGCATGTGCATGAATACACGCTCGTTGAATTTTGAGAGTCAAGATGGATTTATCGGTTAGGTATTAGTTTGTACTTCTTATGCTTGTTGTGCTTATCCTTAGTCTTTAAAAGGCGTGGGGTTCTAAGGAGTCAATCTATTGTTTTGATTTACGCTTTTTAGGTGAATCATTATGAATTATTTAGTTGATCATATTCTCATGGAATTTTGGATTCTCAATAAAGCATTTATCATTCTTACAAGTTTAGCCTCACATTAAGAATTAGAATGCTTACTAAACATGACTAGTTAAATTAATTTTGTTTAAACAAATTATTTTGAAATTATTATATGCATGGGTCTAAGAAGTAGGCTTTAAAGTGATACATAATATATATAGGGAAAAGGTTCTATGCACTCAAACTCACGGCTCCGTCCCATGCGGTCAAGTTGTGTGGGCCCCACCGTGATGCGTTTCGAACATCTACCCCATCAATCAGATGCACCATTCCATCGTGGACCTAGGTCTTAAAAATCAAGTCAATCCTTGACTTGTGTGGGCCACACCACATACAGAAGTGGAGAGGGGTCGTACATCATTAAAACATTCATAATCACTTTTGGGGCCCCACAAAAGATGTGGTTTGAAAATCCAGCCCATCCATTATGTGTGTCCCACTTGTATGAGGGTTCAGACCAAGTTTCAGCAGCATTCAAAACTCAGGTGGGCCCCACCAAGTGCTTTTATATGTTTTAACTGTGTTTCACATGATTTTAGATGGTATGGCCCACCTGAGTTCCGTATACGGCTGATTTTTGAGATATCAAGTTTCAGCGGCATTCAAAACTCAAGTGGGCCCCACCAAGTGCTTTTATATGTTTTAACGGTGTTTCACATGATTTTAGATGGTATGGCCCACCTGAGTTCCGTATACGGCTGATTTTTGAGATATCCCATAATTTAAAGGGGAGCCATCAAATGCACGGTGTTGATGGTCAACATGCACCATGGTGGGGCCCACACAGCTCGACCTCACGTTTGCTTATCGCGAGGTCGAGCGTATAGTACTTTTCCTATATATATATATATATATATATCACAAGGCAGTATGGTCACATATATTCATGTGATATAAATATAAAAACGTTCAACTTAAATAAGTTTCATTCAATCAAAGTTCTTACGTGGCTTGGTAAATTTATCTTGAGTGATGCTTGTGGTTTTAGTAACACACAAGAGTTGCTCTAAATAATTCTTCAACAATAGAGAAGGCTTGACAGGAAAATGTTTATGAGTCTATTAATACATAAGAATAAATAATTAAGAAGCCTTATAAAGTTTTAATTTTACACTCTAGAAAAACTCAATGAACACTCAAGGTAGAAATCTTAAGATAGCCAATTTAAGAGAAGCAGAGAGAGCAAGCGCCAATCTTCCCATGTTCTTTATAAAAACTATGGTTAGATTTTAAATCTGTATTAATTCTTTTATGCATAGAAATATATCCGATTTAATTTATTTCACTTCCACTATGCATAAACATTTGCATTAGCATGATCCAACACGTGTTATCCAAATGAAGTTTTAATGGTAAATGTTTAATCTCTATTATTTTTATGACATGCCCTTGGAAGTTTTGAATATGCTTAATTTTAATATAATATTATAGCATGAGCCCCATAATAAATAAATAAACTTAATATAACACAAATATCATAACAAGTGTAGGTTGTGCGCATATATCTGTACATGTGCATAATTTATCACATACTTGATAAGAGTTTATGTTAAACAAAAATATATAAATCACAAAAAATAAAAATACTAAACAAATAAATAACTAATAAATTAATTTTTTCAAAAATTCATTAATCTATTAAAATACACATAATATTATGAACCAGAAATAACACTGAACTTCTGCCTTATATAACCCATTCATTCAACAAATGATCTGCATTAATCATGTGTTAAAGTAGCCCAATCATTCTGCCCGGGCCTATCTGCAGTGGGTCCCACAAGATGAGTTACATACGCCACCATACAATTTACGAGTGCGTGTATGGAACGATCGGACGTGAGTATGAGATGACACCTCATTGATATTTCCTCCCAACTGATAGCTGTCGTTTAGGTGTGGACAGTCTTACAAACGCCCAAAAAAACGCGCAGGTTTCTGGACAGTGAATCAACGACAGTGGGGCCCATGAGATCTGTGGTTTACGAATCATTCAACAGTGGGCCTCACTTATACAAGCTAGCATTGTATGATATTTCTCATAATCTCTATTAAATACTCAAACCATTTAAATATTAGTTTGTTGTTCTATCGATGGACCGTCCAAGATCCTGTTCCAACCAACTGCATCCTTGTCACTCTCACGTGCTGTTTGTCTGCTTATTCATCAACGAGAAAAACTTTGATACTCTGCCGGAGCGCGATGGATGATTCGCAGCCACTTCACGTGGTTTGTAAGTAATTCAAAATAAACCGTCCAAATTATGGGACCTAGCTTAGATTTATGATGAACTAAACTTCACACTCACTCGAATATCCGATTTTCGGATTAGTGTATATTTATTGGACGGTTAAAAACGAAAAACATATTTCAGGAAATTAATGTCCAAGATTCAGTGGTTCGGATGGTTCAACCATTCTTACTTTGTGACTGTCACCCAGTAGCAATCAGTTGCATAATTTAGTAGGTTCGGTTTGAGTTAATGTTTCCGCGTATACAATTTCTTTGTGCCTGTGTGTCAAGCGCTGAGTGCTGGCAGAGTATCAAACAACTCCCTTATGCAAAACCTAAATAGGGCTGTCAATTCCGGGCCTGCGGTTGGTCTTGCCACTTGTAAATGGTATTGACGCACGTAGATTCTTGTTTGGCGATGGATCTGGACCATTCAAATTCACAACGGTTGGAAGTTTATAACTATTTGATCCATCATCCATTTTTAGACGTCAAAGTTTAGAGCAACATCTGGAAGTTAGAGTTACTGCACGTTAAGATCACTGCCCCATTAGTAGATGGCTATTAATTGGTCGGTTTGGATTAAATTTCGTTGGTGAGGGATTGTCCCACTAACCGGTAGCAGACGCGCACATGGATCGATCGTAGAAAACAATGGGAAAAAAACCACCGGCCGCTGCGGCTAGAAAGTCGAAGCAGAGTGGAGAACCGATCCGTACGGCTGGGACGTGATTCCTTGTCCCCCCTCCTGCATGAAGTTCCTGTAGCAGAAGCTATCTGGGGTGCACCGCGATGTCCGTGAAAATCCACTCCGTCCATCAGTTTTTAAAGATCACACTAGTAAAGAATCCTGAAAATGATGAGATTAAACTCTCAAGTGGGCCACACGAAAGAAAGTGGTGACTGAACGCCTACCAATTGTAACCTTTGTGAAGCTTAGAAGTTTTGGATCAAGATAATATTTGTATTTTCAGTTGATCTCAGTGTTAATAAGCTTATTAACGGTTTGGATGATATATAAACATCATGGTGGGTCCCGCGAAGGTTTCAACGGTGGCCGTTCCGATCCCTTCTGTTTTCTGTCTTGTGTCCCACTTTGAGTTTTCGAACTTACTCATTTTTTGGGATTCTATCCTGAGCTTTCGAAACTTCTGGACGGAGTGGATTTCTCATGGACATCTCAGTGGGCCCCACATAGAATTCCGTCTGCAGGAGCTTTCCCGGAGGAGGCGGCACAGGCAATTCGCGTCCGTGCAGCCGGAAGTGCTCCTTGAATGATGCCTATCAAGTCAACACGTCACCTGCGTATCGATTCCGTACAATTTAAAAGGTGGGTCCTACAATTAAGATCGTGCACGTTCTCTCAGCAGATAAGCCACTTTGTTTTAATCAATGGACGACTGACGGTCTGATTCAACATACAGTTGTGGCCTAGAAGATGATCAGACCAGCCTGAATTTTGTTCCAGAATATTTCCAATGTGGGACCTATCTTTTTCTCGGTACGGATTTCCTACCTATTTAGAATTTGGCGTAAAAGATATGGTTAGACCCAAATTACGGTACTTGCGGTTGTACCCATCGTTTCTCGTGAGACGTGTGAACTCTAAAATCCTAATCCTACACAAACATCAAAACCTACAAATTCTAAAAAAAAAAAAAACACCGCTGTTAATCGTAATTAAGCGGAAGATAAAACTCCAACAACCACTGTTAATAGTAATTAAGCGTAACATAAAACTCCAAATCGTCAAATTCCTGTTCCCCTGCAGACACGAGGGTGCACACGTGGTAAATACTGACACTAGTTTTGAACCCTCCAATTGTGGGGCCCGCTTTTATGGATGAATAATAGCCCAAAAATCACACTTATTGGGGGATCTTAACCATCCGATTTTCGCCACGCAAATTCGCACGGCTGAGCACGTTTTGATTCCCATCCATTTGGCGCTCAGTATTTAGATGCTTAGGATCAATCCCATCGTCGGTCATTTTCTGTCTATGTCCCATCCACAAAGGGCTCACGACTTGGGTGGTCCAGATCAGCGAGCATGTATCGCACGTGCACAGCTGCTGCTGGATCTAGAGAGGTGGAGCTCACCGGATTTTAATTTCGTCAAAGAAACCTTGTAAATCTCAACCACGGCATCCCCTATCACTAGCAGCTGCAAGCAAGGCATATCTCCGGCGGAAGCGGATTGCCTGCGACTCAGGGCACAGAGATATTCGTGTGCCCAGGGCTGTGTAGAGTCCACGTAGATGTATTTGACAAATCTACTCCGTCCATCTGTCTTGAAAAGGACATAATAGTATATGAATATGAATTTTAGGAATAAAAGACTCAAATGGGCCACAAAAACGAAATAGTTTGAAAGGAAACGTTCACCGTTGAAACTTTTCAAGAGCTGAACATGATGTTTAAATGCCATCCAAACCGTTCATAGGGTTATTACCACTCGGATAAACAGTATTCATAAATATTATCCTGATACAAAACTTCTGTCGCCCCAGGCTTTCAATCCCCAATCATTCGTGTGATATGGCCCTCCTGAGTTTTTGATATCACTGATGTTTAGATTCCTGTCCTATTATCGTCTTTCAAAACAGATGGGCGGAGTAGATTTATCACGGACATCTTCGTGGCCCCAAAAAACCCCGGGCATAGGAATATCTCTGTGCGTGAGGTCACTGGCAATGGAAGCGGATTGGCTGGGTGTACCACACACCAGCTATATAGTTGATGTATTGACGTCAGCCAGTTCTGTGGGTCACATCATGATGTATGTGCTATATCCAAACCGTCCATCCATTTGGCGAGCTCATCTTAAGGCTTGAACCGAAAAATAAGATAGATCTAAAGATCAAACGGACCACACGTCAAAACGCAGTGGGGGATTGAACGTCTACCATTGAAACCCTTTTGAGAGTCACATAAGTTTCGGATCAATATGAAATTTGTTTTTCCCCTTCATCCATGTATTTTTTACCTTATTAATAGATTGGATGGAAAATAAACGTTATGACGGGCTCTACTAATTTTTTAACGGTGAAAATCATTATCCTCACTGCCTCATCTCTATTTCTTGTGTGGTCCATTAAATATTTGGATATTATTCATCTTTTACCTATTGCTATAAAATATTCTCGAAAAATTGATGAACAGTGTGGATATAATAAATACATCATCGTGGGGCATATGTAAGTTTGATCACCTTTGAACCGTTCGTACAACTCGGAGCTCGAGGAGCGTCGGCGCTCGTCTTCGCACGGCACGTATCTACACCAGCCACTTCCACTGCCAGTACGCTGGTATCCCCGGCCCCCACATGTCGAAAGAGCCAATGCAGTGCTTCTGTACGCACTGGGCAGACCGTGCCTTCACGCATTCCTGCACACGTGGAGTATATGGATGAAATCTAAACCGTTCAATTGGAAGGAAAGACAATAATAATAATAAATCAACGGCATATATTTAATAGAAATATTTAAAATCATCGGACGGTTACGGGCGTTCAATCAGAGAAAATCTTGGTCTTCGGCTAATCAGTGGCTGGGAAAGATAAACAAGTGGTTAAGATCATCGTAAACACGTCCTACCCAAAATATAGGTGAAGGAAGATCCGGTGTCTCGAGAAGCACTGCATCAGGTTTCCAAATGAGAAATTTGCGACTGTAGACCCTACCTTTTATCCGGGGGTTTTTATGGAGCAATACAAACTTAATTTGCGAACTTAGACCTTCTAGTACGGACAGCGAATTTGAGGACGAAACTACCCCTCCTTACACGGAAACGGATTGGGTGCTCCCCGCCACCAGCTAATCGCATATGATCGGTAGTCTGTGGGCCCCACCATGATGTATGCTTTTCATCCATGCCGTCCATATATTTTTCCAAATCATTTTATGGTATGAGACCAAAAATGAGGTATAGCCAAATCTCAAGTATATCACATTATAGGAAACAGTGTTGAATAAGCATTAATCATTATAAACCTTTAGGGGGCCCACTGTGATGTTTGTGAGAAATCCTCCCCATCTAAGTTCATTCATAGGGTCATAAAGACCTGGATGAAGAGGAAAAACAAGCCTAAAAGGGTATCAATGGCAGGCGTTCAATTCCCTACTGCCTTTTATAGTGTGATCCAGTTGATAGTTAGATCTATCTTATTTTTCATCTCAAGCCTTAAAATGAGCTCGCAAAATAGATGAATAGTTTGGATATAACACAGATCACATGATGGGACCCACAAAAGCAAAAAAATAAAATAAAAATAGACCACTGCGGTAGGCAGTCCACAAATATTATTATTATTATTTAAGGGAGAACTTTTCTCCCTTACATATTTCTCTAATAATATAATTACGTAAATATGCATATATAATATACAAAAATATTTTTCTATCTTTTAATTCACTTATTTATCTATTTATTTAACAAGCATTTCTCCTAAATTAGAACGAGTTACTTAACGTACCACATATGATTTGGGGGTAAGAAAAGTTAATTTAGCCAACCAACGTAGTTATTTTCTAAGATTTCATCGGGTCGATTGTCGAAAATCCATTTCATTCTCTTTGAGATCATTTTCAATCAGTTCACGGTCAAACTGAAAATTGAGCGGGGCAAACTAGAAATTGAGTGGGGCAAACTGAAAATTGAGCAAGGCAAGCCAAAAATTGAGCGGGACAAACTAGAAATTGAGCAGGGTAAACAAAAAATTAAGCAGGACAAACTAGAAATTAAGCGAAGCAAACTGAAAATTGGAGGACCACTTCATTATGAATAAAAGGAAAATATTATTAGTTTCATCATTTCTTCTTAATTAAACTAACACTTGTAATTCAATCTATTCCATTTTGCATCTAAATTGAGTGGGACAAACATAAAAATGAGTGGGGCAAGTATGAAATTGAGCGGGACAAATTAAGAATTGAGCAAAGCAAGCATAAAATTGAGTGGGGCAAACATGAAAATGAGTGGGGCAAACTATGAATTAAGCGGAGCAAGCATGAAATTAAGTAGGACAAACATGGAATTGAGCAGGGCAAGCTCCAAATTGAGGGGCAAACATAAAAATGAGCAGGGCAAGTATAAAATTAAGCGGGACAAACTGAAAATTAATTGAGGCAAACTAAAAATTAATCAGGGCAAACATGAAATTGAGCGGGGTAAACTGAAAATTGAGCGGAGCAAACTATAAATTGAGTGGGGTAAACTAAAATTGGAATTCATATTAGGCTAGTTCAATTGTATTTCAATTATGTGTTAAGCTAGTTCAGTTGCATTTCATGTTTGTCCTGCTCAATTTTTAATTTGCCTTAGTCAATTTCATGTTTGCCCTGCTGAATTTCATGTATGCCCTGCTCAATTCGTAGTTTGCCCCGTTCAATTTTTAATTTATCCCGCTCAATTTCATGTTTGCCCTACTCAATTTCATATTTGCCCTACTCAATTTCTAGTTTGCCCTGTTTAATCTCTAGTTTGATCGTGAAGTGATTGAAATTGATCACGAAGTAAATGAAATGAATTTTCAACCATCGACCTGATGAAATCTTGAAAAATAACTAGATTAATTGACTAAATTAGTTTCTCCTACCCCAAAATCATATATCGCATGTTAAATAATTCATTTTAATTTGTGAGATATGCTTGTTAAATAAATACATAAAGAAATGAATTAAAAGATAAAAAATATTTTTATATACTTATATATACATATTTACATAATTATGTATTGGAGAAAAATATAAGGGAGAAAAAGTTCTCTCTTAATATATATATATATATATATATATATATATATATATATATATATATATTTGCCCGATTGCTTTTTTTTTTGTGTTGTTTTTGTGGGTCCCATCATGAGATATGTGTTATATCCAAACTGTCCATCTATTTGACAAGTTCATATTAAAGCTAGAGACGAAAAGTAAGACAGATCTAACTGTCAAGTAAACCACACTGTAAAAGGCAATGAGGAATTAAACGTCTATGATTGAAATCCTTTCAAGGGTTACTGAAGTTTTGGATCATTATGAAATTTGTTTTTCTTCTTTGTTCAAGCCTTTGTGACCTTATGAATAGATTGGATGGAAATTAAATGTTATGATAGGTTTTATAAATTTTTTAACTGCGAAAATTAATTTTCCTACTGCTCTTTGTGGTGTGGTCCCATTGATCTTTGAATATGTTTTTTTTTTTTGGATAATGCTCCGAAATGATCTCAAAATTTGGATGAATGTTGTGGATATAATAAATACACAGTTTGTGGGCCATTGAACTTTGATTTTTTTTAAGCTGTTCGTACAACTGTCAATTTGAGGGGTGTTAGCGCTCCCCTTCAAAAGGAAGGGAGGGGCATTTTCGTCCTCAAATTCGATGTCCGTACGAGTAGGCCTAAGTTCACAAGTTAAGTTTGTATTGCTTCATAAGAACCGCTGGATAAAATGTAGGGTCTACAGTCGCAAATTTCTCTTCCTTAAATCAATGGACGCGGGTTGCCTGTACTCACTGTTTACGGAAGCTGTGCGGGGCCTATAGAGATTCCCACGATAAATCCACTCCGTTTATCATTTTTGCAAGATCACATTAGAACAGGATTATACAAATTAGTGAGATTGAAGACTCAGGTGGTTAGGCCGTACCAAGCGAGACAGTGAACGTTCAATATCCTCTATTTCGTGCACTGTGGCCCCACAGGAGTCTTGGATTTTCTTACTTTAAGATTTCTATTCTATTGTGGTCTTGAAAAACTAATGGACGGAATGGATTTGTCACAGGCATCCCTATGGGCCCCACACAGCTTCCGAAAACAGGGTGTCGCTTCCTCATTGGCAAGACCCGATAATTATAAGAGGTGAGGTCAATCAAATCCAGAAAATTAACGTGTTCGACCCAATCACTTCCTCTTCACTTCAGTTGCTTTCTCCATCACCCTCATTATTTAATAAGATTGCAAACATTACAAATCACGATTTAAGAAAAATAAAAATAAAAATAATCCCATTCTATTGAGTTCCGGACATTGACTCTCCTTCAATTCCTCTGTCTTTCTCTGTCTTTCTCAGTTAATCAAAAACCACGGAATGAGATTTACAAAAACAAGAGCAAGAACAAACACCCCATCCAAGAAACCGAAAGATTCCCAAACAACAAAAACCGCATTCATCTGTCTCTCTCAAATCCCCAAAAAACCCTAACCCTAACTAATTGCGAATGTCACAGCTGAAGCCCCTCTCGCTTATCGACAACAGCATAGATAGCGGCGTTCCATCAACGCCGGGCAAGATCAAGATGGACAAATCCCATTACATTCTCAGCCATCGGATGCGATGGCAATCATCACTCTGGAAGCTGACCTTCTGGTCTCTCATCTTCGTCTTCTTCATCTTCCTCTTCTTTGCTCGATCTCCGCCTTCCTCGTCGTCGTCGTTTGACCACATCCGCCGCTCTCTCCAAGCCCCCACCTGGGGCGGACCCGCCTGGGAGAAGCGGGTTCGCTCATCGGCCCGAGTCCGCACCAGCAACGGCCTCTCCGTCCTCGTCACCGGCGCCGCTGGCTTCGTCGGCTCCCACGTCTCTTCCGCCCTCAAGCGCCGTGGCGATGGTGTCGTCGGCCTCGACAATTTCAACGACTACTATGATCCGTCCCTCAAGCGGTCCCGCCGGGATCGCCTCGAGCACGCTGGCGTCTTCATCGTTGAGGGCGACATCAATGACGCCGCCCTTCTCCGCAAGCTCCTCGACGTCGTCCCCTTCACCCACGTCATGCACCTCGCTGCCCAGGCCGGCGTCCGCTACGCCATGCAGAATCCGTCGTCTTATGTCCACAGCAACATCGCCGGCCTCGTCAGCATCCTCGAGGTCTGCAAGTCCGCCAACCCGCAGCCCGCAATTGTATGGGCCTCCTCCAGCTCTGTCTACGGCCTCAATTCCAAGGTTCCTTTCTCAGAGTGGGACCGCACCGACCAGCCTGCCAGCCTCTATGCTGCCACCAAGAAGGCCGGCGAAGAGATTGCCCACACCTACAACCACATCTACGGGCTCTCAATCACAGGCCTACGGTTCTTCACCGTCTATGGTCCATGGGGCCGGCCTGACATGGCTTACTTCTTCTTCACACAGGATATACTGCAGGGGAAGAAGATTCCAATCTTCGAGGGGCCCAATCATGGGACGGTCGCGCGTGATTTCACCTACATTGATGATATTGTGAAGGGTTGCCTGGCGTCACTGGATACAGCAAAGAAGAGCACCGGGAGTGGCGGGAAGAAGACGGGGCCCGCGCAGCTCCGGGTATTCAATTTGGGGAACACATCACCCGTGCCCGTTACAGAACTCGTTGGCATATTGGAGAGGCTGTTGAAGATGAAGGCGAACCGGGTAATGCTGAAGATGCCGAGGAATGGGGACGTCCAGTTCACGCATGCAAATATTAGCCTGGCGCAGCAGGAACTTGGGTACAAACCCTCGACGGACCTGCAGACAGGGTTGAAGAAATTCGTGCGGTGGTACCTCAGGTACTATTCAGGTTCAGGAAAGAAGAGCAGTGGGTGATTGGATTTGCCATTGGATCACGTCACGTGGTAGAATTGTTCATCCATTCTTCTTTCATTTTGATTCTTAACATTTTTTTTTCCCACTCAGCTTTTAGATTTTCCACTTCTTTCATCTCTTTATATCATCATATAGGGAGGAATTTCACGTCCTGTGGAAATGGTATTATTCATTGGTGGGTGTTGTTCTGTGGAACATTCCTTTACCTCCATCAAAAGAACCGAAATCATCTTTCTTATCTTCTTTCAGTGTAATCTTCTTCCATTTGCTTTCATGTTTCTATTGCTTTCTAGAATTTAGTAGTGTTATTAGCATTGTACAATCCATGACTGAAGACTATGGGCACATGCTGATTGATGGACCCCTATTGCCGTAACAATATTCCCAATAAAACAGCGCTTGCTACTTTGGGTTCTTAATAATTCTTCTGCTGAGGAATCAGATCTCCTATTCTTATTTTTATTCCTTTTTCTCTTTTATGGTTATGATGATATGAAGAAGACACCAAGAAACCTGGAATTTACTATGCATTATGTAAAACTTTGATAGTTTATTGCCCATCCTGCTAAGGGATTTCACATTTCGGAAATTGCTTAATGTTTCCTTTTGCGCATTACGTATTCCTTTTGTGCATCATGTAATCTAACCCTTAGTTGTGTTGCATTTTAGGGTTGTTTGGATTTGAGGAATTTGAAAGGGCCTACATAATTTGTTTACAAGAAAAAGCAAATCCCTCTTAAGGAGATTCTGTTTGTCATGTTTCGATCTTTGGGTATTAGGAAAAAAATGCAAAGAATTATACTGCATATATTCACAGGAGAGGGGATTCTAAAATATGGATTTCATTCAGGAAAAAAATGCAAAGAATTATACTGCACATATTCACGGGAGAGGGGATTCTAAAATATGGATTTCATTTCTGTAGGTGCTATGTTCAAGACACCAAATGCAACTTATTTGAATATCTGCACAACTTACAGTTGACATTGAGGCATGTGTGGCCCCTTTTCACTCACCATTGAAATACTGTCTCATTTCAATTTGGGGCACACCAACTAGCTTTAGTGATTTCTATTATATCTTTTCTGGATGGTTTTAATATGCTAAATAGGTGCTTAATTTATTATCTGGTAGGAAAACAGCCATTTAGGCCATCGTAGCTTACTATGGAGCTTGTGGCCATGATAACCCAATGGCTGAATGTTGTCTCTTAATAAGAAGAGGCCAATTCTGGCACTGTCAGTCTGTCACATTCTGCTGCAAACCTGCTAGATGCCTACCAATTTGCAAATCTGTGCGGCTTTGGTATCCTTGAGGATTCATGACCTATGGTTCTTTACGACCTTGACGTCATAAGATGTCAGGAGTGGGATATCCCTACCGCTGCAATCACTCTTGTATATGAATGAACTGGTCTTCTTAGTATTCTCAGTCGTCAATGTTCAATAAAGAACTCAGAATTGCTTGAGCAGAAAATTATAAGAAGCTCTAGAACCTTATTTGCATGGTGTGCTGTAAAGGTAGCGGTGGCAACCGTTACGCATTATGGGGTCGTAAAGGCCGTAATGGCTGTTACAAAAAAAAAACAAAAAAACAAAAAAAACAAAAAACAAAAAAAAAAACAAAAAAAGAAAAAGATGAAAAAAGACCTGTAAAGGCTGTTAATGACCTGTAGCAGCCCGTTATGCCCCCCCGTAAAAGCCGTTACAACCCCCATAACTGTCCGTTACAGGGCTGATACGGTTTTTTTTTTTTAAATTTTTTTTAAAAAAAAACAAAAAACAAAAAAAGACCGTAACAGCTATTACGGCTCTCCTAATGGCTGTTACACCTCGTATCGTAAAGGTAACGGTGGTGGCCGTTACGGCCACTGTTACTATTATTGTATACTTTGCTTGTCTGCGAGTAATTTTCACTATAAACCTTGCTTGTCTGGGAGTGATTTTCACCATAAAATTGTACTGTGTGTTCACTAATATCATAAGTGTGTGATTTTTTTTTTTGGGTGTTTATTATTACAGAAAATACTCTGTTCTAGTTTGTAAAAGAAGCTGCTATTGTTGTTTTCAATTCTGTTGCAAATTATCATGAGAATGTGTTCTTGAATTGGTTGTAAATGCAAAAATGCTTCAGGAAGTTTCTCACATTGTAATGGAGAAAATTAGAGATAATGAAGAATTAGTTGATTCAGTGAGCCTTAGTAAGAAATGTATGCTGGGCGGGGTCGGATATCTAAGTCTGCAAGAAATGGAAAGGCTGTGTTTGAAAACCAATGGATGATGGAAAAGAAGGCCGTCTGCTGATTTGCACTGCCTAACAGTTTTTGGGAAATTGAATCTTGACAGTGGCTTGGTTGAGAAGCTAGTCTTTTTGGTATAGGTGGGGTTTTTGAACGACGAGGGAAATCCTACAGTATATTGGTTTACTTGGGTCCAGTGGTAGGTGTTACTGAACTGAGGCAAAGATTCAGCCTATCATGGTAATTTCAATATCCCTCTTATTCTGTCCTTCGGGCTATTATGGTAGATTCAATATCCCTCTTATTCTGTCCTTCTCTGATCCTTTCACAGTAGTGGGAGATCTACAAATGCAATTGCGTTGCTTTGAGCTTTGGACTGGAGGCTTTCTTTTATGGTGGTGATGAGATTAGAGCCATGACTATGACTATATCATTAAACATTTGTTTTGTCACAGAATGAGAGGTGGTTAAAGAGGGTTTTTCATGACCATCACACTATCTGCCATGACCCTTATTTGATTTTGTTTTGTTCCTTGATATGCATGCATTCGTTTCTTATTCAATTATGGTATTTATAAATAATTCTTTGCATTCTTCAATTGCCATTCAAGAAAATAATAACTCTTTGTATTTATCAAAAAGAAAAAAAAAAACTTTGGAGAGGTGAAATGCTCCCAGGGTAGTGGCATTTGGATGGCTTGTTGGTAGAAGCAAAATCTGTACTGTTGAACCCCACCAAAAAGGACCACGGTTCTTCCGAACATGTGTCATGTGCACAGCGGATGCAGAATCTATCAACCATCTCTTCATTCGTTGCTCATTTGTTAGGAGGGTATGGAATTCTATTCTTGGGTATTTCTACTTTTCGTGGGTCATGCCAAATTCTGTCCCAGACCTCCTTATTTGGCATGGCTTTCATCTTGAGAGGCAATATCAGATCATTTGGTGGTCGTCTTTGTTGGCTGTTTTTTGAGCCATTTGGGAGGAAAGACATGGTAGGTGCTTCCGGGATGAAATTTCTAAGGAGAGGTTATATTTAGGGTTAAATTTCTAATGGTAGGTGCTTCCGGGATGAAATTTCTAAGGAAGGAGATGTTACATTTAGGGTTAAACTTCTAATGGTAGGTGCTTCCGGGATGAAATTTCTAAGGAGAGGTTATATTTAGGGTTAAAAGTCTTGTAGTTGAATGGGCTGCGTGTATAGATCTTCTACTAGACTTTAATCTCTTTTTCGCTGTGTAATTCTTTGCGCTGTTTTGGCACCTGCTCAATAAATTGTTCAGTAATCCCTCAAAAATAAAAATAAAAAATAAAAATATTTGGGGAAGTATCCGTGAAGGGAATGGAAACCGTTTTTTACTATTTGCAATTGGGGATGGTCTTGGTGCTGGGTTGTTTCTTGGGGACTTACATCATTATATCATGTTTACTGTCTCCTTTTAGTAAATGGTATTGTTAATCATCAAACAGAAAAAAGAAAGAAAGTAGAATCCCTTTCTTTTTCTTGGGGAGGGGATGGTTGGTTAAGCTTGCTATTATAAATTAATGCTGCTTATGTCTCAGGTTCGCGAGAAAACTAGTTCTTGTTTTTCAGGATTCTACTACTCTTAGCTGAATTTCCAAAATGATACTGGTGTAGATATGGAAAAGCTCTTTCTTTCCGATACAACAGCAAGGATCCCCATTTTGCTTCAGAATTTCTAAGCATAGAAATTCCAAATTTGCAAATAGTTTTCCTCTGCTCCTGAAATGGCCGGCAAATGCAACACAGTTTTCTAGAACAGATAATGGCATTGGGGATGAGATATGATGCCTGCTCGGGAAAATCACTGGTTATTTACTGTTTTACCATAAGAAACTAAGGGCTGGTGGGATTAGATGGTATGAAATTTCATTTGGTCCAATGTAAATTCCATCAGGAGATATAGGTGGGATTTGTAGCGGATTAATCCAACGTTTGAAAAAAGATGGGAATGATTGGATTAATCAAGTATCATATCATCGAGTCCCAACAGGAGATATAGATGGGATTTTGAAATCCACTACATATGTGGGGCCCATGTTGATGCGTGTGTTTTATACACACGGTCCATCTATATGCACCTTTTACATGTGACAATTGAGTTGCGTATGACTAAAGGTGACAGCATCATCTATGAAATCTGGTCCATTGTTTACAGTTCCATGGTCCACCAAACACAGGTTTCAGATGATAGTGTTTTACCCAAAGGAAGAATTTGATCCCAAACATGGAATTGGACGGCCAAAATACTATGAAAATACTATAGTACTTCCAGACATATAATCATTGTGTCCAATTACATTTAATACGTTCCAAAAAGGCCTAATTGTTTCAGAAATATACTACTAATATGTTTTTTTATTTTTTCAACCAACACTCCTGAAACTATATCCACTGAAAATTGCAAAAGGAAATTGTAACCAGACACCTCCTAGTGTGAACTGATAGTGGGGTGTACTAACAAGCTAACCCAAAAAAAAAATCATACACCTCCTACATGGTGCAAAAGGAAATTGTAATCAGACTGAGGAGAAATGTAATCATATCACTTGCGGTTTGATTTACCACAGAAATCTCTTTATCCAAACTGGTTGCTCCTTTTGATAAGAGTTTAATGGCAAAAAAGAAAAAAGAAAAAAGGAAAAAGAAAAAAAAACAATTCTGCAGTGATTAAAATTTCCTTTTTCACTATTAGTTAATGTCTTAAATTCTCTTTTATGCGAATCTAACACTTTGTTGCAATCCAAATGGAGGAGAATTTTCATAATGTCACTTGTGATTTGATTTGATTTGCCATGGAAATCTCTTATCCACAGTGGTGGTTAATGTGAACCTAACTTCCAATCCAAGGGTTTCTGCCGCTGTTTTAAAGGAGAAGCATTCATGTAATTGAAAAAAAGTCTCAGCAACGGTTCAAACTTTTTTGCTACGGGATTGTATGTTGGTTGTGCGCATGCTTGTGTTTTACCAGATTCGGAGGTGTCTGGCGATGTTACAGTTGGGAGGTCTTTGATGAATTCACCATCCGAGTTTGCCAAGGTATTTCCATATAGTTGAATTCACCGTCCGAGTTTGACAGGGTATTTCCATACAGTGAAATGTTCTTATCTTGGTTAAGCTTTCTATTCTACACGTGTTGTAAGAATGCAAGGATATTCATTGCTAGGTGAAGTTGATTCAAGGAGCTTATATTTGTTTTGATAGTTTCATTTGGATCATCAAATCTTATAAGCGCTTCTCTCGTGGAAAGACAAAACAGCTTAAGCTTCCGATAGTGTGAGCAATTTTGAATATAGGAGATAGTATATGCATTGGTCACCTCTCCTTTCATTTGGGTACTTGCATCTGTCCCCCTTTTTTTGGCGTTGACTTGATGAAATCAACTTCTTTCTTCTTGTTTGGCAAATATTTGATGACTGGTGGCCCACCGTCACTCAAGCAAGTATTTTATTTAGTTTTTTTTTGCTTCTAACAAATGACAGACCGTTGGTCTGTTACGCCCACTTGTGGATGGAACATGCCCTCAAAATCCACAGATTGGGGAATAGCGGCAATCATAGATTGTTTCTTTTTTCCAATGGAACGTGGGCCAATGATGTATCTCTCTTTATCTGTCTGTATTATGGCCCATGTTCATACACTGCAAAGCTTCCTTCAGTGGATTGGGGTAATTCCCATGGCATTGTAAATGCTCTGATGCGAGTTGGAGCCAAGAGCGTATTAGAGCCAAGCTTTGTATGGGTGCACCGCACCGCCTTCTATTGTTTATGGGCGACATGTGCTGGTTTCAGCCAATACTTTTTAGACCTTGGTTGGAGGAGCTCATCTAAGAGTACAGTTACTTTCTTCTTCATTGCATCATCTTTTAAATTATTACGATCCTCGTGTATTTCGGGTCCCTCAAGGTCAGACCATCGGACCCATTTGTATCAACCAAGTCTATAAAGGGCCCATTCGCTGATTAGTGATTTCTCCCAAAATCTAACCTATAAGATAATCCTAGCTATCTTGACAGTGGCCACCACAAAAAACGAAAGTAATTAACAGTCAAATTTCCAGTAGGATTGCATTGAAGAAGACTTGGCATGGTTAGGTGATGTCTCGAAAAATTAACCATCTTATTAGTGGCCACGTAATTTTTAGGTGTGGATTAATTGACAAAAACCAAAGTAAATGATTATCACATAGGTTTGATTATTGAAACATCAGTCATCAATGATAAGGCCCAGTCAACAGATAGACCCCGCCAGGTGTGCTGTAGAGAGATGGCTAAACAACATTGAAGAATATAAAACGGTCCAACGGATATCTTTTTTTTTTTTTTTTCTTCCAGCTCCAACGCATCATCTCCCCAATCTGCCAGCCTCAAGCGGAACAGTCTACATCCATTGGTGCAATTACGTGAAAATAGGTGTAATTTTAGACAAACACACATCAACGCCAGGGCCCACCAAAGTAATCGCTGTCAGTCATTTGAACAGGCAGCATTCATTGTTGAAATTTCTATACAGGCCCAACAGCTTTAGGGCACAACACAAGGTCTCACGGGCAACGGCAGGGGTGAAGCCAGTTCACGTAAGCCCTCCTACAAAACGCACCACAGGACAAAGCTTTCATCCCCTCCACTTCTCTTCTATAGTATTATAATATACACTCAAAGCTGCTCGGACCTGATTTGATGGTAGCCAACTAATAGACTTTTTAGTAAAATGCGGGTTTGAGAAAGAATAAGATGCATTCCAAGTGTTGAATGGACGTAAATCAAGCCAGTTGGAAAACATCCCATAATGAAATGTGATTGGTGAAGCACCCGCCCAGGCCCATTCCCAACACTTGCATCCCCCGTGCCAGCATACCCATTGTCACGCAACCAATGCATGGTGACAAGGCTTGGGCTCTCTCCTCTTCACGGTAATGAAATCTATCGTGTATGGGCCTGCTTGGATGACAGCCGTGCCAGTGGGCCACACAGGGTCTTAACATAGACTAGAGGGAGAACAATATAATCATGAATGTGATCATCCATTAAAAAAAAAAAAACCCTTCTCACAAAAATAATAATCAGATGCTTCGCATTGGCAAAAGGGCCCACTACTATCAGGAGTCAACATCACATTACCTATTAAAGTTTTTTCGAAGTTGCCAAGTTTTCAACCCCAACATGGGAAAAAAACAATATCAAAAGAAAACCTCACCGATTGCTTGTAAGTTTAGAGCTCTTAATTCCACAAAAACAAAAACAAAATAACGACTACATAACTCTACTGGTGTGGGCAAAAACGAAGGGTATTCATGGATCCGCAATGGTAACTTCGACTTCCACGCCAGGTTCAATGGTGATGGAGGTAATTTGCTTCACCACTTCTGAAGAGCTAACAAGATCAATTACTCGTTTGTGTACGCGAAGCTCAAAGCGGTCCCAAGTGTTCGTTCCTGTACTCGGACAAAGAGATTACATCATGTTCATCGCTCAAGACTTGCATCACAATGTTACCAATCCCTAGACTTCAATTAAGTGTAATATGGCAGGTTCACACAGCAAGCACCTTAAATTATGAATGCTTTAGTACCAGTTCTATGCAGTAAGGAGGACAGAGAATATGATATGCCTAACTAGGAATGGTTGCTTAGACCTAGAAAACAATATATACTAATATGTATTTACTTTCACTATTTTCCATCACAATTGCAGTATGTGGGACGAGTTGAATGAATTCCTTCCAAGTACATGATGGTGGGGAGGAATTTCTGGGATGATAATACTTACTAGCAAAACAAAAGGATAGAAAAATCATGTAGCCGACTCCAATTAGCTGGGATAAGGCTTAGATGACGATGCTGATGATAGTGATATTAACAAAATAAAAGGGCCACCTGAAGAACCACCACCTATGACTATGGAAGTGAAAAAGATATCTGAAGAGAAGGGATGATGATAGGCAGATGCGAGCAGATTCAAAGAAGGATAAAATTCTACCAGAATTCAGTGGGCGCACATAGGATTTTGACAAATTGTACTTTGATTGAAATCCAATTAAGGTTGCAGATTCAACAAGACAAAACAGACACTAAGATCAATAGATCTGGGAACCTGTAACTCAAAAGGGATAACCAAATCAGGAAACTGAGAATGTTCAAAAATAGCATGTAGGTAGAAGACCAATGAAGAGCCATGGAAACTACAGGAACTTCCTGCAAACGAATTTATTAAAAGAGAAGAAACTGATTTCTTGCAGATTCAACAAGACAACAATAAACAGGAAAGAAACAGACAATAAAGCAGGTGAGCTGAGAAATGAATAATGAAGACAATATACAAATAAGCAATGAATATACAGAGAGAAGGTATAGTAAGAAGCCATTTAGTACCGTGATAAGTTTCCAGTAGAACCATGGAAAATAATTCGGGACATGAACTCCACAAAACTACTAATAAGGCAGCAAGGAATAGTTTTACCAATGCCAGGGTAAGGCACCGCTATAGAGCAGGAGCTCCCAACACTATTGCAAGATGTGGATGAGTTGACCTGGTTTTGGAGGTTCATGATATGTGTAACCCTGTCAACCATATAATTGGCAAATTACATCCAACCTACATGTCTCAGCCAGACACTTTTACGAGTCAGGCAAAATGGATGAAGACTTTGGCTTTAAGGGAAGAGTTTGATACCAAGCATCCATGTCCCTTTTTATTTATTTATTTATTTTTTTTGTAATATACATCTTTCCCAGCACAAGGGTCTTAATCCAGCTGCCACTGCCAAGACTCATGGGCAACTAATTGTCAAATTTTCAGGGCATGGTTGACACTGTGCAGCCCAACAAATGAATGGTCTGGATCACTAGATAGATAGAAAGCTACCACCATCAGAAATAGGGCTCACAAATCAAAGGTCTGGATTGCCGAACCATGTGCCCACTTTCTTCTCTTCACAGCACAGTGCCGTACAAAGGGGGCAAAAGAGAGATGTGGGAGGGTTGGTGACTAAGGGTTTTCCCTATCATCACTGGGGGGTGGAGGTGAGGGAGCGGGGAGTTGAAGAGGCTTTTGCCCTTTAATATTAATGACATGAAAATTACAAAAATACCCTTCTGTTTTGGGTACTGGTAATTTGATGTTTACATGGCCCATCCTATTTCAGATGAATCGTATTGGTTCTGCTTTGCTGTTTACACAGTACTGGTTTGTTTTGGACCGAGACAAGCCTCATTTCAAAACTGATAATTTTAAGCTTGCTAGAGGCTGAAAAATAACAACAGTGAGACTTGATACAGGCCGACACTTAGGCCTACTGTAGGGCCTGAAAATCATGTAGGACCAGAGCCCACTGTACAGCCCACCATGTGATGATTTTTGAACTATTTATTTATAGATTTGGTAGCTTAAATCAAGGATTGCAAGTATTTTCTGAAAATTTCAGAAAAAATAAAATTAATTTAGTTATTTTTTTCTGATTCTTTTTGTAATGCTTCTATGGATCTAATGAATTCACACACACAATGATTAAGAAAATATTTCTACATTTTTTTTTAATATTTCAAGTTAATTTTTAGGTTTTTTTGTTTTTCCAAAATAAATTTAGGCAAATCATATTAGTTGATAGATAATCATGTTAGCAATATATGATATCAATTTTTGACATATATCCACAATTTATACCCAGAAAAATCAACACCACACTTTACAATAGGTCATCTTGTAAGGACAACATTCTTACCAAAGAATAGTCCGATACACCATTGAATACATGGTCAAAACACGCACACACAAAATATATATATATATATATATATATATATATATATATATATATATATATATATATATATATATATATATTATTGAATATCTCTTTTTTTTTTCTATTTTTATAATATTTTCCACTTTTATATTTTATATATATATTTTTTTTGCTTTAAAAAAATTTCTGATCAATACAGCCCATAATACTGATGGGGAATACTGTATGGTATCATTTTTTGGCCGGGTCATATGCCACTAATACCGACATTCAAAACCATGGTAGGAAGTAGTCATTTTAAGTTTTTCTAAGGGCTCGTTTGATTTGCTGTAAATCATGTGAATTGGGGGGTAAAAACATATTTATGTTTTTTCCCAAGTGTTTGGAAGGGAGGTGGAATTCCACCTAAAAAAATCGGGATAAATTGAAATTCGTAAGGCATGTTTTGAAACCAAAGACTCCATGGACCCCACCATAATGTGTGTTATATTCATGTTGTCCATTCATTTTTTCAGATCATTTTAGAGCACAACCCAAAGACAAGGGAGATCCAAAGCTCAAGTGGACCATACCACGGAAAACAGTGGGGATTGAACAATAACCATTGAAAACTTCTTGGGCGCTATAGAAATTTTAGGTCAAGCTGATATTTGTGTTTTCCTTTCATCTATGTACGTGTGATGTTATGAACAGGTTGAATCTCAAATAAACATTATGGTGGGCCCTACGTGGGTTTTGATGGCAGGCGTCATTATTCCCATTATTTCTTATGGTGTGGTCCGCTTGAGTTTTGGATCAAACTTTGGGCTCATGCCCTAAAATGATCTAGCAAAATGAACAAATGGCATGGATAAAACACATCATGGTGGGGCCCATGGAGTTTTTCCACCTATTATCTTAGGGCCTCGTTTTTCGAGTCAGGACCCACCAAAAATGTCAACATTTTACATCCAGTTTTACAAAAGTTAAGTAATAAATGCTAAATTCTGTGTAACTACAGAAAATCAAACAAGCCCTAAGTGTGAGTTTTCCAAAGTATTTTAAGAATAAGTTCGATACTAATAAAGTTATTTTTCCTTCTCTACTCAAATTTTCTTGTGAGTGTAATTCTTGTCCACTTCTTTGGGATTTGGTGTCCATATCTCATTGATTCGATAACAGGATTGCACCAAGACTTCACCACGCCGGAGTAAACAGAACTCAGTTCCCAACTCCTTTGAATGGAGTTCGGATTACATACAACTCCAAACTGCTGTGAGGCAAACCTCCATTTACATTGCTGGGTACAGACCACACAAGACACCACCACGGAGTACTAAGGTCAACTGGTGCTTCCAACAACAACTCCGTTATGGACCCCACAATATTCAATATGTAAAAATACATAGTATCAAATCAGTAGTTTATTGCAAGGAAGATGATAGACATGGACGTTTGTACCACGGTACAGAAACATGTGGGGGAAGTATGACTTGCATCGGTTTGTACTGTCGATAGAGTTAAAGCATTAGAATGCATTGAGGTGCATTCTCAATACCATCCTCAGATAATTTTAAAGGAATTTAACATCTAACATGGTTGAAAAAATCAGAAAGCATCATCATCGTATCTTATTGGGCATGTATCCTTATAAACACATTCAACCAACATTCTGAACGTTAGACCTGCGGTTCTAAATGAAAGCACTCAGTAAGTTGAATATTTCTATAAACGCCGACAACTCACTCTGTGGAATTTGTAAATTCGTGCATGCACATTACCCTAACCGTAACCAGTAACAAATTTTTATATTAAACCTCAAAATAAAGAAAGGAAAAAGGGAACATCAATAGCCATACAACTAACCAATGAAAAAGGAAGTAGAATTGAAATGATTTTATATTACCTTCACCGCAAGGAGACTTCCTAGTAGTGATGTGGAGAACCTTGGTGGGCATCCTCACCGGTCCCTTCACTCTCAGCCGCTTGTCCTTGGCTCCTCGCACAAGATCCGCGCAAACTGGAAATAAACAAAAGATCAACAAAGCAAAATCAGAAATCGAAAGTTGAGATAGAGAGAGAGAACGGAATCTGATGAAATTCAACAGTCGGATCGAGAGAGAAGGACTCACCTTTCTCGAGATTTTTGACATTCTTGGAAGAGAGAGTGATGCGGATGCGGTGAACTTGCTCCTGAGGTTCTTCCAAACCCGGCTTTGTGGGTTTCATCGCAGCGTATGCCATGGTTCCTTTTACTTTCTTTACTCTCAGCTGCACCCCCAACCAAAAAAATAAAAATAAAATAAAATCAGTTCAATTTCACTTCGAAACCCAAACCCCAACCCTAGCCCTAGTTTTTGACGACGAAGGAGAAAACCCTCTGTTTTGGTGCTCTTGCACGTAAAAATCATCCATCGATGAGGAAAGAGAGTGCATACTTCAAAAAGGGAAGGATCGATTTCTAACTGAGATAGGTGAGCAAGAGCTAGAGCTGGAGCAGCTGCTGTTCTCGGACGGGCTAAACCTCGATTACGTTCCCTTCAGAGGATTTTAGGGTTTTGCAAGCGAACCACGAAAGAGACTATATAAGTTGGGGGACGCGGATTCACTCCTGGGTTAGTTTTGCACCAGTTAAAAAGCGGTGGTGGCCCATCCTTGTCACACACGTGGCACTGATGTACGGCTATCCACCCAATCCAACCTGTGAGTCCTATCGTAGGGAAGCGGATTGGCTGGTGTGTCTCACACCAGCTATATAGCTGCTGTATGGGCGTCAAGAAATTCTTTGGGTCTGATAATGAGTTATGTGTTATATCCCAACCGCCCATCCATTTAGCGAGCGGTCTTAAGGCTTGAGACGAAAAATGAGATAGATCTAACTATATGCGGACCACACTGCAAAAAGCAGCGGGGGGTTGAGCATCTACCATTGAATTCCTTTTTGGGTCACCGAAGTTTTAGATCAATATAAAATTTGTTTTTCCTCTTTATTATGGTTGGCCTTACGAGCATATTGGATGTAAAATAAACCTTTTGAACACATTAGATGTAAAATTATCGTTATCGTGGGCCCTAAAAATTTCTTAACGGTGAATTCATTATCTCTGCTGCTATTTATGGTGTGGTTCAGATTATCTTTAGATATGATTTATTTTTTGGATAATGATTTAAAATGATCTCTAAAATTAGATGAACAGTGTAGATATAATAAATACATCACTGTGGGCCCATGTAACTTTGATCTCCTTTGAACCGTTCGTACAACTCGGAGCTCGTGCTCGTCTTCGAGGGACACCTACCTACAGCAGCTATATAGCTCGTGTGTGGTACACCAGCCAATCCGCTTCCCTATTGTAGATGTATCATATATCTAAATGACTGAGAAGATGTATCATATATCTAAATGACAGGGATCGAGCAATTCTAACCATCCAATTATTGGGTATCAAATTGATGGTTAAAATTAAAATGGTGGGGAAAAATCAGATGGTTTTTATATCATCTTGTCAGTGCACTTTTTACTTAGTGACTAGATTTGGGTAATTAAGGTTTGGGTAATTAAGGTTTGGGTTGAGGGTCAACCCAAGACCAGGTAGGCCTCTAGAGAAGTCAGCTTAAGGCCCAACTCAACCGGCCTCAGTATAGCGGTATTGAATTCAACCTGAAGAGAAGGCTACATGATATAGAGAGGGTCGCCGATAGTTACATGGCCAGGATGGATCAGAAAAGGCTCGGTCGACGACAGAAATGATTCGGACTGTCGGACCTTAAATCAGGGAGATCTCACAATTTGGAATGAGTTTTTGAACGTAAAGTATATAATTTTGGAATAGAACGATCTACTTTAGCCACCCAACCTTGCTATGTCAGATTGCTCAAGCTGGATTTGTGAAATACCACCAAATCGATGGTCCTTTTTCTATTTTAATTTCATTTTTACTATAAATAGTAAGTTTTAGTTTGATTATTACTCTTCATCCGTTAGGCTTTAGGAACGTGAAAAGAGCTTACAAAAATTAGAAGAACAACTAGGTGAAGCTAAATAGGACACTATTTTTAACTAAAAACCTTACACAGTAGTAGACATCACATAGTAAATTTACTATTTATAGTAAGTCGCGAATTCTTAGAGTTTTAGTTGTAGTCTGATTATGAATTTTTTCTCATTGCTTGATACCCATATTTAAAGGGTTGTGAACTCGTTTTGATTCATTCATCAATAATTTTCAAATTTTATAAATTTTATTTTCTATTTTGCTTGCTTTTTTTTTTGTGGATTCAAAAAATCTCTGTGAGGAGTCCAAATAAGTTCCACAAATTTGAAACAATTATTCCTTTAAGAAAGAAAGTGCTCGACCTCACGTCCTCCCTTGCATCACTATATCACCACACAAATACTTTTCATATAATATTCATGTAATTACATTAATGCAAATATCATGTGGGATTTGGGTTTGGATTGAAATGCCTAATGCAAGAACCTGAGCCTGTCCAAACCTCGACAAAAGTTGCTCCCTAGTTGCAACCGTCTTTTCAAATGGTGTAAAACTAGCATGAGAAATCAGGAGAAGCTATGGGCACAAAAAAGTTAAGCCAAATAGAGTTTTCTACGGTTTCTAATATAGCATAGGTATTTAAAAGGTTGTTGGCACCCTCAAAATGATTGTATGAATACCCTCCATACCAAAGGCATTTATATTCATTTATGCAGTTAAATGTTTTTACTTAAATGCTACAAAAATCAAGCTTGTACAATCATTTTGTGGATCACATTATAAAAAACACTTGACAGTCACCCAAATATGATTATGATTTAGTTTCAAATATAAAATTAGTAGCCCACTGTCATAAGGCCACCAAAAGCTTAGAATTAAATTATTTTGGAGCCAAAGCTGTCTTACAATGAGCTTAGTGTAATGATAATCTTATATTGCACATATCCCACATCGAGAGGTCCAAATTCCCAACGCGCATTGCTAGTTTTCACTTCGCACATGTGCGCTTCATTCGTTCCCTATGCTTCTGTATGAGTGATCTTTCTAGATAATGTGGATCGACTGATTCATTCGGGTCATGTCATGTTTAGAATAGCCAAGAATATTTGATTAATCACATTTTTTATCTTATAAATATATCAAAAAATAATTTCAAGAATTCAAGAGTCAAATTTCAAACTCCCAAACATAATTTTTAGGATTTTAAAAATTTTGAAAATCCATGCAAATAAGTAGAACTGAAATTTCAGAATTTCAATTCTATGCTCCCAAATGAGCCCTAAGATTTGTGCTTCTCATTAGGTGAGACTGATAATGGATGTAAGCTCATACATAAAGAGTTATTAATGGACAGTGTTTTTAACTCTCTCATAGATGTGTTAATGTATAAATGCACCATAAATGCTAAATGTGTATCCATCTGGGCTATGAGACTTGAACAGCCAGAATGGTCGTACATGCTTGCTAAGAATACAGTGAACGAATCACCACAATTTCAAAAGTGGTAGTAAACTATGGCCACAACCACGACAAATTATTAGAGAAGGATAGAGATGTGAGCAATCAGCAGGAAAATCACCTCAGATTGGATGGCAAGGATCATCACGTCTAAGAGATTTTTCGGACCATGGTCTACTCGATCAGACCAATTCGTGCTGCAAATGAAGCTAATGTTACAAATGACAATCATTTGAGATTATAGCAGAGTAGGAGGCCTGCACTCTGCAATTGTTTATGCAGCAACCATGTACCTCAAACCGTCCAAATCGCTGTAGATAGATCACGAACTTATCATCCCTTGACCATATCATGAACTAGATTTATTGAGAAAGGTTGCAAGCACACTTCTTGGAATTTTGAAACCAACTTTATTTTTATTTTGGATTTATTGAATTAATAAATAAAAAGTTCCCAATAGAAAAGCACATGCAAGAAGTACAAACATATTGTATCAGATGAGCTTAATTTTAGATAGAGGGAGGGAGGGAGGGAGGGAGTCCATTGCAGTGCTAGCTAATACTTAGCCGGAGTAAAACAAGGGTAGATGAGAGAGCAAGGTATTCAACATCGGTTACATAACAGTTGTAATGGTAATGCTCATAACCATTATGCGTTATGGGGTAGAAATGCCCGTAATGGCCATTACAAAAAAAAAAAAAAAAGAAGAAGCCATAAAGGCCTTGTAACAGTTCATAATAGTCCTGTAACAATTTTTTTCAAAAAATAAAATAGGACCTTAACAGCCGAACTGTTAGAGTATGGGGCCACACCCACTCCGAGTGTGCCCCTGCATCCCACAAGCGACCCCACTCGAGCCCGATGTGAAAATGCCCCTGTATTAATCACCCCCAGTGAGGAGTCTCGAACACGAGACTTTCTGCTCTAATACCAATTTGATGCAAGACAATTAACCACTTGTTCTAAAAGCTCGAACTGTTAGAGTATGACGAATTAATTCCTTTATCTCATAGCCCAGGCCCCGCGTCGCAAGGGTTAAGACCTCGGCCTAACTGTCATTCGTGGGCCCCAAATCACATGGGCCGCCCATCCTGAGTGTGTCCCCGCATCCCATGGGCTACCCCACTCGAGCCTGGTGTGAAATGCGCATTAATCACCCCCGGTGAGGAGTCTCGAACATGAGACCTCCGTGGGCGGCACCCACCCCAAATGTGTCCCTGCATCCCACAAGTGACCCCACTCGAGCCCGGTGTGAAAATGCCCCTGCATTAGAGAGAGAGTCCATTGGAGTGCCAGCTAGTACCTAGCCAGAGTAAAAGAAGGGTAGATGTCAATTAGTTACTTAGTCGTTTAATTGTTGCCAAACAGATCATGAGAATACTAACTAGAGTTTAAGCCCATAGCTCAATGGAAGATATGACACCATCATCATTATCATCATCGTCTAAGCCTTATCCCTATAAATTGGGTCAGCTGCATGATCCTCTTCTGCCATTCCACTCTATCAAGGTAGTGGCAGACCTTCACTTGGATGAATGCCCTAGCATGAGCTTGGAATGTCATATTGTTTTGATTCGTGATGAAAGTTATGGCATAGGTTTGATGCCGGCTGCTAAACTTGAAGCAACCCCACTCCTTGTTGGGGACCAGCAAGGAGAGAACAAAAGTCCCATACGCACAATGTAATAGACTATTAGTCTTATTACAAAGGTTGATTACAATCAACAAGTTAATCGTAGGTATGACATGGAAAAAGAAAAAAAGAAAACGAAAAAGAAAAAGCAGGCATGTTTCGGTGTTGAGTTCTCAGGTTACCTGTCATAGAGCCAACCCCAAATAAATGAGACAGCCACTATAGTTGCAATTGGGGGTGCAACTTGGGCAGGTTCGGTAGGGTTCAGGGTCAACCTGACCTCAAGAGGACCCAACTTGCAACCCAACCCAAAGTTGGAAACCCAAACCCAATCTAAATTCCTCTATGCTCAACCCAAAACTGCACCAAACCCAAGTTGCAGCCCTAGTTACGATGATAAACAACAAATACACAAATGAAATATATCCAAATTGTACAAGAAAAAACAATCAAACCTGGTTGTTTGAGTCACCTTGAAAAGGTATATGCATAGCTGAAGGACAGAAATGAAATCTGTATGCACCATACCAAATTGCAATAAAAGATACCAAAAGAAACCAAGAGAAAGCTAGACTTGGATGATGAGAAAACCGAGAGATCAATAAAACGCGGTTGGCAAAGCAATGGCTAAAAACCTCGAAGTTAAGAATCCAAGTTGGCATCGAATACATGAACTCTAACAAGAGTGTTTTCATTGGACCATATCTGCTATCATAATCAAAAGTTCATCTTTTTTATCAAATAAATCCTATAGAAGTGCCAAACATGAAAAAGACCCCACTCCAGATGAACATGTTACTCGTTGGTGCCAACTCCACTCATCTATGATTAGGATCTTCAATACCTGTATACGATTTCAGTAGTACAAAATCACCTTATCGAGTACCCATCACACCAAAAAAGGATAAAAATACTGATCAGCAAGATGACAGCAAACCAGAAGTACTCTTTATCCCCAAAAACACCACTGGTGATCTCAAAATCCAAACTCCTGAAATGGTAAAAAAGGCATAGAAATCTTTGTCACCCTTAAAAAAACCAGAGTAGATCCATCCTTGTGAAAGCCTGTTTCATTAATGATGAGAAAAAAATGGCGATTCTAGCAAAGACTTCCCTTTGTTGTTTTACATTGGAAGGAAATTAATTCCAAAGCCAGTCCATCATTTACAATTGGCAACAATACATCAGCAACTTGAAAAGTGCAACATATAGAGATCTTCAACAAATCTAACAATATAAACCATATTGTCAACACACACGTGCATTGCTTAAACAATAAGCTTGATTAGGCTGTATTGAAACCCCTTCAATAAACAATTTTGTCATTCCCATGCCGATAGCAATACCAGTTTGGATTTGCCACAACATACAATCAGAATATGACACAGAATGAAATCGAGCAAAATGCAAAATGCAAAATGCAAAAGGAAAACAAAGCTCTCAAACTAGGGTGCAACTTGAGCTGGTTGGGTCTGGTTGAGAGTGAACCTGAGCCCAACCCTAACTCGGGAGGACCCAACCTGCAGCCCGAACCTGACCTGAATTCCAACCCGAGGTTCACAACCCAAATTCCTCTGTACTCAACCCTAAACCAGCCCTAACCCCGACCCTAGGACCTTGACAACCTGGCCCCAACTCAGGTTGGGCTAGTTGGGTTTGGGTCAAAAGTTGACTCGAACCCAAGTTGCAGCCCTACTAATAACACATCAATGAAGAAAATTAATAGCAATCATTAATAAAACCCCTTCTTCTGTCAAAATCAATTTGCTCCATCCTCTTTCATCCCAAAGGAAAAGATCACTGAGATATGACCTCCACATGGAATCAATGCCAGGCACTACCACTGGAAGGGAATTCATCAATTTCCCAGGTTTCTAGCCTAGCAAAGACAGAGAAAGGAGATTCAACAAAAAAAAAAGTACAAAAGGGGGGGCGGGGGGAGGGGAACTATATAACATGTCATGGATTTTATTATTCCATCTTAAGCAAAGAGCTAAGAGATTAAGGAATATTAAAGAGTCAATAAATAATGGATAAGAGAAATACTACTGCAATTTCAGGAAGGAACAAAATCCTCTGATTTCTGCACTTCTTACAAACACTATGTCGAGGCATTAGTATTGACTGCCTATTTTTATTGAAACCAAGAAAGAACCAATTTAAGTGTGTTTTACAATCTTAAATTCCTACAGAAGATCACAAAACAAGTGACTAGAGCTGATTATCAAGATGACCAAACTCAAGAAATAAAATCTGACAGGTAGGGGCCCTGTTAGAATAGTATAGATCGCCATATGCAATACCATCTATAAACATTAAACTATCATCCAAAACCCTGCAAATTTAAAACCAATAAAAAGAAGAACGGCACTTCACAATCTTAAACTATTAAAGTGACATGAATTAATAAAATGAACATCAAAACAATGACAAATCATAGAACAATATCGGCCAACTGCAACAAGAACTTGTAAGCTTGAAATCAAAATAGTTGACGTGGAATTAAAGAAGGGCATGGAAATCTTCACCACCTTGAAAAATCCGGGAAACAAAAAAAATTCATGAATACCATTGATGCTGAATGGAACAAATACATGAAATGATTCACCAAAAGTGACTTTAGCATCAGTGGAAACCCTTTCTTGGATTGTTCTTGAAGGCAATGCCAAAGTTGATCCAGCATTTTCAATATCCAAAGAAACCGATTGGTGACATTACATTTCATCACCAACTTGGAAAACCTAACACACATAGGACTAGTGTAACATCAAAACACATAACTGAAAGACCCCACTACGATCACATTCTGCCGATAGATTAAGCCAGAAAAGTAACTTAATATAGAAACCCCCTTTTTGTGAAACAAATATTGAAGGTAAATTGAAATTTGCTTCATCAATTCAACCAAGTCATTTCAGGTCTTCCTCTTGTCCTCCTTTCATGCCCTTTCGACTTACCAATGCCATCTGTGGCCATCATAGCACATAGCTGAACCATCTCAATTCATTCTCCATCATTTTCTCTTTTATTGGAGCTACTACTAGGGTTATGTGGATGTCCTCATTCTTGATTCTATCCTTCCTAGCCTGGCGGATGGAAGACAAACAACTAGGTTTTTAGAATAATTTTACCATAGAGCATGAGCTTTGAGTTCGCGAAAATTTTCACTGCATATAAAACATTAAAAAACATCTTAAATGTCTCCATTCAAAGTGACAATAATAAGAGCAGCTTAACAATCTGGCCATCCATCCCTCACCCTTCTATTGCTTTTTCCTCTAATTTCATTCTTCTTTTCAACCTCTTGTTTGGTTCGCTTCTCTCCCTAAGCAACCCTCTTTCATGCTTTGTCAGTTTGTCTTACAAGAGAGGGAGGGAGGGAGGGAGATGGATGGGAATTGGACTATAACCTAATCAGCATATAAACCTACAGAAACCAAAACCCAAAGAGACTGGTTGGACATCCACATTATTGGAGGTAGACAATAAATTATAATCGAGTAAATTTATTCTAAATACAATTCTTTAGTGAATCAATCCTACCTAGGAATAATTTCATGGATCAAACTCGAGCAATTGAAGCAGATATGGATTTGCTATGATGATTTTCTAGGGTTTCTGCAAAGTGAGTCCATGTCAATGGCCTATAGAACTTCCATGCTTTCTTCAGTAAATGTGAAAATCTATACTACTTAAAAGCAAACTGCCCCTTCTATTTTCCCCAACCCTTACAGAAATACATAAATACCCTTCTAAGGTAACTCCTCCTCCCTTTTGTTAAGGGTATTGAAGTAATTTAGTCAGGGCCAAAAGCAACGTTTTGGAACTAACGTATTTAGACAGAACTTGCTAAAACAAATCCTGATGTATTGCTATGGTATAGGTTGGGAATTTACCCTTTAGATCTGAGCCAGGTCATCTTTCGATTATCCAAACTGATTACATGAAGGGCCTCAACATGGATGGGGATATTTAAAAAGATCTTTGTTGGAATATTCAGCCCTTTGATCATATGACTCTTTCCCTTTGAGCATGACAGTCTTCTTAAATCTTTAAATATTCAAAAGGGTTGAAATATTTCAATCTGAGGTGTTTTTATCCACCGAGGCCCATCACACAAACACTTTGGGTAATTGGAAAAGATCCTGATCCTGTGGCTAAAGTCCTCATGTATACAAATGCAATATGTATTCTAGCAAACCTTACTCACCAAACTTCAAAACCAATGGGAGGTCTGCAGGCTTGTAGGAAAGATCCATCTACACGCAACTACATGTGCTCACATGGCAAACATGTTGAGATCACTGCCATCCAGTCCTAGATTTTTTTCTTACCATCCCCGTCCATGGTAAGGGCCATCATATTAAAGGGTTTGGATCATTGAAACAGGAACAGCTACATGCAAACTCTCAGTAAATAAGTACTTGTAAGTTCCTTAAAAAGGACAACCAAATCAGTTTCTATTTCAAAAACAGAAATGGATTAAGATCTAATACACATCCATTAGAGCTCAATAAAAAGGAGTACAGTAACAAGAACTTCATTTTGCTGGGCGTATGCCTAAAACTGGTTCTGCCAAACATTGGATGAGAAAATGTCTCAATTGATGGAGTTTTCTTCTTCTTTTACTGCTAAGAATTCAAGTTTCCAATTCGACTATTGTAAAGTTGTGTTTGAATGTCCCATCTTCTTTGTGTGGGATGCTTATCCACCCAAATCAAAATCCACAACCTTTCATGTCCCAATCTCAATTGAGACAGAAAAAGCAGAAGAAACAGTAACCATCGCCATGTGGTTCCTGACTTCTGTGCTAGCCCAAAAGCTCAGAGGAATTGGTAACTTGCAATTTGGGTACATCCAAACATGTCTTGATGGACTACTCCCTTCACATGCCACCCAAACAGCACACCAAATAAAACAGGCCATCAGCAAGTTAAAGGTTCGGCATAGAAGATGACGAGCAACTATGGTTTGATCGATTCCACGGATGTACCCTCAGTATCAGAATCCAATTCCCACCAATGCCGTGCGTCTTCCTTTCCCGCTAAACTCTCCCTATCATCAAAATCAGCGTCTTCAATAACACCATCGTCACAGTCTATTTCACAATCATCTGCATCAAATTCTCTCCTCTTAACCTCCGGTCTGTAAGTCCACTCAAGCCTCTTCAAGATATCCCGATCCTTCCAACGCCCTACAACAGACAGTGCCTCCTTCTTAGCCTTCCCTGCCACAATCTCCCTCCACGAGAACCCCGCATCAGCGCATCTCCTCAGGGGCCCACCATCACTGTCTCCCACAACAACTGTCCTAAGACACCTCAACCTCGCCTCCCTCAAAACATTGACGAAATCCGAATCATCCGATACAAGGACCAAACACCCGACCCGCCCATGATCCATCATCTCCACCATATGGTTCCTCAGAGCTTTATCTGCCGCCTGGGGCTTATCATCCACCATCCGAACCCAAAACCCAGCTCGCTTGAGCTCATCCCCAAGACCATATCCCACCTTGGGAATCAAGACACCCTGAGAGGCATTCTTGTATTTCGCCATCTTCATCGAGAACTTAGCTAGCAGTTGCACCCGACGCTTCCCCCTCGCCGATTCCAACCGATTCAAACGCTTCATCTGCTCCCGCTCATGCAATTGCTTGAAGTGATTGACGAGCTTGACATTGGTATTGAATTTCCGCCCACAGACGCGGCATAGATACTCTTCGGAGGGCTTTATCAGGCCTTTGGTTTCAAAGCGATCCAAAATCTTGCGTTCTCTCCTTTGTTCTTGGACTGCCGGCGGGATGTAGCGAAACGAGTGGTGATTGGCGTAGGCGACGGTGTATCGGACGGTGCCGAATTGGGAAGCGGCCAGCTTTAATCGGACGGCGGCGTCGTAAGGAGGGAGGGAATTGGGTGGTTTGTTGTCTAAATCCCAGAAAATGGCAACGCTGTTTTGGGTGGGTTTTGGGTGTTGACAGAGGCCTCCATCTGATACGGATTGGAAGAATCGGATGAAAAGGAGGGTTGGGGTTTCGGATTTGAAGAGACTGCGAAATTTGGGATATCCAAACATGACCAGACCTGGTTCTCTGATGACTGCAGTTTCACTTTTGCTGTAGAAAATCCAAACATGGCCGGACTCTCTGCTGGGGTGATTTTTGCTGTGGCGCCTAGATTGAAGATGACATTTGCAGTACACGTGCAATGGAGCACACGTGTGTGCGGGATCCAGGCCATTCGTATAGCCTCGGAAGTTTTGTTTCTGGCTTAAGATTTTTATTTTTCCGTACACCCAATGGGAATGACATTATAAACGGTTTTGATGGCATATGAACACCTTGATCCTAAACTGGTAGACTGAGTAGAGATACCTCGTTTCGACATTTGAGGTCTTTGATATCGATTCCCTAATCGGGGTGGCTAACACTGGATTGTATACTACACAACGTGTGTGCAGGAAGGTTTCAACGGTAGGCATTTCTTTACCTTATAAGTACGATGACCACCACTTCTTTTTACTTAAGCGATCCAATCACTGATATGGACCCACTATCCCCGCTTGTACCAATTGAAAATCGAACCGTACACTGGCGTGCAAGGCATCTTATGTACGGGCAACGTGCTATCATGGCATGTTGGTAAGGTATCCAATCTATTCATCAAAGGGGTACCACTTTTTAGAAGCTTTCCCCAAGAACCTTTGGTCAATTTTTCAGGTGGGCCACGGCTAAAACGATTTGGCTTTAAGTTCTCCAACCCGTCCAACTCTTAGTGGCCTACTTGCTGAATGGACCAGACTTATTTTATAGCAAGAATATCTACAACGTCAGGCCCACCTAATGAACAGCATGGAAGACGACGTCCAGACGATAATCCTTGTACAACACCTCTGTGGCAACTCACATTTTATTATAACAGCGAATTTGCACGACGAATTTGGACTGCGCAGTGTAGCACCCAGCACCCAGTCCGTACTGTCTGTTGATGTATGTTTTTTTTTTTTTAATTTTATTTGTTTTCCCGCAGGCATATCCAAATCTCGAGTGGACAACACAGGACACAGTGGTTACTGAACGCCCTCCATTGAAGACTTCTTGGGGCTCCAAAAGATTTTGGAGCAGGCTAATATTTATGTTTTTGCAAAGAAACATTAGCCAGGGAATTCAATCACCACTGTTTCATATGGTATGGTCCGATTGAGATTTGCATTTACCTCAACTTTTTAACTCGCGCTCAAAAATGAGCTGGCAAAATGAATGGAGGGTATAAAACACACCATGGTGAAGCTTATATAGCTTTTCCAGCACACAGGACCTACATGGGTGCTGCAGCTGCAATTGCGATCAACGAGCCCTCCACCCTCTAGGGGAAACAAGCGGTGATTGAATGCCTAACATTAAAAACTTCATGGGCGGATCCCCAAAAGTTTTGGATCAGGCTGATAATGTGTGCTTATCCCATGTTGGATGACAAATAGACATTAGTTACGGTGGGCCCTAAAGAGGTTCCAATGGTGGGTGGCATTATCCACACTGTTTCCTCTTATGTGGTCCACTTGAGCTACGTATCTGCTTGATTTTTAGATTTGTGCCTTAAAATGAACTGAAAAAACGGATGGACGGCATTTAATATAAAGCACAGACATGACGTTGGGCCCCACAGCGCCCACGCACCACCACGGGGAGGGGGGCACATCATCTACTCCACGTCCGATCACGTGCAGTAAGGCCTGCAGGAAGCCCATTCACAGCCCAATGCGAAAACGCCAAATGTACATGTTAGGCCGAGGGACTCAAAATGAAAAGGTCAAAATCGTCATTTCGCGCAATGGAATCCGACCCTTTGCATGCCCATGGTGCTCGCACTGATATCGAGATGCTAAGTGCGTCTGTACACGTGGAGCATGGTTAAAAGATCCAGACCAATCACGTGGCTAAGCACCAGAAATCTAACGGACCAGAAAATTTCCAACCCTCGAATAACAGAGTATCAAATAAAAGACAGAGCAAGGAAATAAAGCAAGAATTCTTGCACACCCAATTGATGATCAAGACTGAAGTGAAAGGTTAAAATTAATGCAGGAATGATCCGGAAAAGGTCAAGATCATCCCCCTATCAAATACATTATTATCCAGACCATTGGCCAGTTGATTCCCGCCAGGATGGAGCCTTCCCAGACCTTTTCAGTTGAATGAGGACCAGGGTTGCATTCATCTCATCTATCTGTACAAAGAAAACTACGAAAGGTTACAAGTATATATTACTATCAATTAGCTTATTGTCCATCCGTGGAGGGGCACAACAACCAAGTTATCTGGGTTGCCACCATGGGCGATACTGAATGATGCAGGCTAACTTACAGGGCGGGACAGTCCCGCCCACAGGTGGGCCAGTACCAGTCTTTGGTTCAAACAAGCTCTCCAAAACAACATGAACCAGCCCTAGGTGTCGGTATCATGGAGAAGAAGTCCCAAATACCGAAGTGGGAAGTGGGAAATGAGGATGATATAATTATAGAATGTGAAGGGCAACAGCGGTGGATTAGGATGCAAATGCAGGGAGGTATCTGTTTCAATATGGTAGAAAGTATAGAAGGCTACAAAAGATGGTGCAGAAGCTACGGTGTCCAAAGTGGGAAGGGTGGTAATTGGGTAGGATAGGAGGTTCATGCAGCTATGGATGCAAGTATTTATTGGCCTGCCACCCTAGTTCAAAAGCTTGGGACATGTGTGCTATCAACTTTTATATTTTCAACCTCAATCCAGACCACCAGATTTCAAATTAAAATATTATTTCATCCCACTAAATCCCAAAAAAAAAAAAAAAAGAGGAAGAAGTTGAGCCACAGTTTCAAAACCTCAAATCATTCTCATTTTTTCCCCCCAAAACTTCAGAGCATGCTATCTAGAAGTCCCAGCTTTGACCAGGAACAGAATCTAAATAAAAAAGACATGGTCTCTCTCACATGAAAACGTTTACAGAAGCATCCATGCCTTGGGACACCATCTAACCTAAGCCACAAGAGTGCTGGCAGTGGTAGATTCACTGCAGGCAGAAAAAGAGCAAATTGTCACACTCACTGTTAAGTACATTTCCAAAATCAAATCAACATAGAAAAAAAAACATGGGGTGCATGAGATGGAGGCAAGAAAATAAAAACATGAAAGGATGCACCAAGGCCCCAAGGATAGATGAACAGTAGAACAATGCTAAACAACATTGACAAAGGTATCTACTACCAGATAATAACTTATTCACAAACAGAATAGCGGGGAAATAATCCCCATATCCCATATCAAGGATTTAAAAAACAAAAAATTCAGTCTTCAAGAAGGCCATTGTAAATCAAACTTAGCCGAGGAGACTTCAAAGTCAGGCAGGCAATGGGATGGGGGTTGGGCTGAACTAAAAACTCAATTGTTTGAATAGGTGCACACCAAGCATTTGAAAATTCAGGCTCAAGTCTTTCTAGGGCCACTGCCCACCAGTTGCCACTCCTAGTTGTCAGTTTCCAGGTGGATTACCTCTCTTGCAAACTTATTATCAGGACTCACACCTGCTTTTTTTTCATGGCTAACAAAATTGTTACGCTCAACCCTACTTCTCAGGCTTGACAGGATCTTTAAGTGTTTGTTTTATATGAAAGCATCAAGCAGTACAGTAGCCACCAATCTTGTCAAAATTGTTATCATATCACAAATCCTAATAGGGATTGAGCTGTATTGAATCAAAGATACAAAATCACAAATCGTACATTTTTTAAAATGATTTTCTTTAAAAGTTGAAAAATATATGAAAAAAATATTTTATATGTATCAGAAAAATAAAATTAAAAATCATCCATCCCCCTTTCACCATCAATATACACCAAGTTATATCAGGTCATTATAGTGTTAAAGGATTCGTATCTTTCCCCCTTTTTGTCTTTCAAGAAAATTCCCTTAAAAAAACATACAAAGATCCTTTAATGATTTATGTTCATGTTACCTTTCTTGAATGTAGAAGCCTGTTGGAAAAGTGGCATTTGATTTTGTAGACCGATGAAAACACTTGTTTTGATTTCTAACCATCATTTCCACAATACATACAAGTCAACACAATCAAAACTATTCATAATTGGTAAGTCATATATCAATTTGGTGCTTCAACTGGTTAGGTAGGGAATCATTTTAAAAAAAGATCCATGATTTAATATTGAAGAGATTATATATCATTTAATATAAAGAATACGATAAACTAGTTTACCTTTTCTAAATGATTCTTAAATGGCCCACCAATTTAAAAACATAAAATGAAAGCCAATTGAAGCCTAAAATAGAAGAGAACTAGTATAATTTGAATCATAAATCATAGGATTTAAATCATGGAATCGTAGGATTCATATAAAAAGGGATTCAAGGTGGGATTCAAATAATTTTGCTTAAGATTTGACTAAAATCATAAATTGTAAATAGTAGGATTTTGACAACACTGGTAGTCACATGAATCCATTATGAAAACAAAGAATTAACCTCAATATCATTTTTTTACACATGATCCATCCGTAGCAACGGGCAGACTGACTTCCAGAGATCATCCCAGGGTAACTATTATTGTTGAATTAGCTATCATCCTCATCATGTTTATAGCTTATTCGACCCTAGCTCTGACATCATCTATATAATACCATGAACTCTCTCATAAGGCAGGACATGAAAAGAATAAACTCAAATATGCTCGGATCAGTGTATTCAAAGGCATTAGGCATACTCAACGAGCAAGACCCATGGAATATTGAGTAGCAAGCCTGGAAACTCTAGATTCAATCTCTTACTGAAAGTGTTTTATATTACATCCAGAAAAATATATTTTAAGTTCTTAACTCTCCAGAAGAAGAGTAGCATATGTTGACTGCTAAAAAGTTCTAGTTTTGAACTACCTTCAATATAATGAAATATTTTTAATGAGCTTCAAAGCAGAGTTCATATAGACTTCACTCCTCAAAACTCGCATCCATTCAGATGCAAATTCATGTATGAAATGAAATGAATCACATAATAGAGGGTGTTTGGACAGGAAAAATCTAAAATACAGATATGAAAACCCCCTTAGAACAAGGTATACAGTTACAATAACGATACCATTACAATACGGATCATAATGGCCCCATGTGCAATGGACTTTTTTTCACATTACAGGCCATTTTTTCCATAACGCATAACGGTGGCCACCATTACTGTTATGTAACTGCCATTACCTGACCATCGTTGGATACTTGCCTAGAAATCTGATAACAAGGGAAAACTGTGGAAGTGTTGAGAGGTCAATGGTCAATTTATGTTATTTGTTTTGTAAGGTTGATTTCCACGGAAATATTGAAGGGTCAGTGCTCAACAGCGAGAGGCGTTATCTCATTATGGTGGAAATACCTATGGATTAGCTTTTTGGGAAGAATTCAACTTACTCACATGATTCGTGATTCTAGAGGTCTCATAAACATTGCTACAACTCTTTAAATATTCAATGATGAATTTAAAAATTCCTATCATAAATTGTAGATTTCCAAGAAAATAGTTTTCTATCTCAAGAATGTCACCAGGTTTAAATCATCATCAAGGAAATCAATTTAGTGATCCTAAATATATGAGAAATTGCTAAGAATGTATACAAGGAAATTCATTGGGGAAAGAAGAAAGTACCTCCGCAAACCCTAACATTTGATCCCAAATGCAAGGAAAACAAGTTTAAGGGGGAGGGTTTCATATGACCATCTAACTGCAACCTTAAAATGACTAAAAACTGTTCTTTCTGAGGTGTAAACATGTTTAAAGGGTTTCATTTGACCATCTAACTAACTGCTACCTTAAACGTGTGCTTTCCACATTAGCACCTAGGTGCATATGCATAACTAGTGTATGTGTCTCATCTGGTGCCAAGGCAAGACACTTAAATGCCAAATGTCTCAGGTATGCACAGTACAGAAGAATATGAATAATTCAAAAAATCTGAACTAGTGTCCTCTTTAAGCAATCCAATTGTCTGTTACTAAGTAAAAACATTCTGCAACATCCTGAGGATGAGTTTACTCGAGACTTGGACCTGTAAGGGGTTGCTTCAGTAATCTCTCAAAGCTAAATGTAAATAAAGTTGGCTTAATAACCTTGGGGTAAATAAATCTGCAATAGGTGCACTCAGGGCCTGTTTAGATTCACGTATAGTGTTGTAGTGCAATGTAAAACTGTCCTGTCACGGTATTCGTGACACTGTAGCAAGTTAGCGTGGGAATCGTGATTACCACTTACATTGTTTGGGTAAGAGTACACTTGTACACGTCAACATTTTGGATTTCCACACTCAATGTTTGGGAGTGGAGTCTCGGTCCTGCTGCACTCAAGAACACAAACATCATCACAGTCATCCTTTCAATCTCTTGCATCTCTCTGGCTTCAAAGATGAAAAAATCCACCTTCTCTTTAACTAGTTTTCAGGTTTTAAAAAATGGATTAAACAGAAAAAACCCATTGGAAATCGATTTTGATTCGATTCAATGCAACAAAGCGAGGAGGGAATCATCTTCGATACGCAGACAATTCAGTGCATGGAGCTTCTGATTCTCGGCGTGTTGAAATGGCGGATGCGATCAGTGACGCCTTTCGCATTCCTCCTATTCTTCCTCTCGTTTTTCAAACGGAACAACCCTCCATTGAAGCAGGCTCTAAAAGCTCGGGCTATAGAGATCGTTTTCAAAGCTCAGAACAGTAGAAAAGTCGGATCTTTTCCTCTTTCTTAGCTTTTTCTTGGATAAAATCGAATTGGATTTCTCTAATATTCGGTTGTGATTGTAGAAGTCAAGATCTTAGAGTATAAACCGTCTGTAATCACAGCTTCGGCACTACTCCCTGCTTCCCATGAGCTTTTCCCCCCGCAATTTCCTTGTTTTCAGAAGGCAATTTCTTCCAGTGTATATATAAATAAAGTAAGACAAAACCCAGGAAAAAAATCGCAGCTTTTATCTAAATTTCTCCAATTTTTATATTTTTATTTTTGCTTGGGTTTTTAGGAGAAGCTGTTGGATTGCTACAATCTGATGCAAGGTGTGGCAATGGACGGTTATGAATCAATCTTGTTGGATGAGGTATGGAGTTTGGACACACCAGTCAATGTCCTTGACCGTCATTCCCTGAGCTTGGAAAGTGAGAAAACCAGCTGCATCAGCATTGGATGCGCTGTTACGAGATCAGAAGCAGGGACGAAGAAGAGAAAGATAATGCGCTGTTATGAGAAAATCGATTTTTTGGATCTTTTTATCTTTGAAGCCAAAGAGATGCAAGAGATTGGAATTCAGCGACCGAAGGAGGGAACGGATTTGTGATGATGTTGAAGGAAAGTGCAGTTGAGAGAGATCTTGCGAATCCTGAGCTTGTGGAGGGCAAGATTACATCTCTCTGATATGGCGGTGCAGTGCAATGAAAGCACTGCACTGCGGCCTGCATTGTCATCTGACTGATGAGATGCGTGGACGACCTAAAATGGTTCGGGCGACGTACTTGGCTGCCAACGGACCGCGTGTTGATGTATGGATTCAAACCTCATGAAATGTATATTTTATTAAAATATACAATACTGTACCACGCGGGCCGAAATCCAAACATGCCCTTAAGGTTACGTTGTATGGGGGGAGGGGGAGCAACCCAACAAAACCAGGCATGTTTAGAAATACTCCCATAACAGCCAACTTCACCTCAAAATTCTAAAATCACTACGCCGCAGTTGACACCAAAAACTACCATATGAACTGTATCATGATTCTACCAAACACCATAAAGCAATAAGAACAAAATGTGAAAGCTTGCCCACACTTCTGATGACAACTGAACCAAAAGCTTACAACACATTAAAAAACAAAAGCAAACATGATCCATCAAAGCTTTCAAAAACATCCTACATGGAGAAAATGAAACATCTACCATCCAACATTATGTCCAAGGGTGGGCTGCAAATGTAAGGCGGATGCAACTTTACAGTCAATAGGAAAGTTGGTAATAATTCCAGAATTGCTCCATGCCTATGAAATCTAACTCTTGCACTGTCCATGAAAATAACAACAAAAATAATTTCATTGCCTGCAGAGGTGCCTAATTCTGTATGAAGCCCAAAGTCTGTTGATCGAGATTTTGATCTAAAGGGCACACTGGATGTAGTGCTCCAAAAAACCTCCTATATCAATAAGAAATCCTAGCCATTGATCAGGGGCAACAATGGTTGACATGCATTGTAAAATTTCTAAAAGGTCAAAAGGTTAGAATATTTCAATCTCTGAAAATTTTTTACGGGCCTTCCCCCATCAATGGTGTGCCCATCAGATCAACAGTCTAGATCACCAAACCATGGGCAACGCGTGCAATCAATTGACGCCTGAGAAATGCATACATTAGCTGAGACCAGGATCCAACCATTCTAGATACAATTCCACACTACAAACACATAATTTCCACTCTGAACTTTATATCTAACCGCATCTACAGTGCAAGAGAATCAAAGAAGCATTAAAACAATCATCATGAAATGGCAGATTAACTAGCCACATATAAGATTCAGTGCGAGACAGAAGCCAGAATTACAACAAGGAAAGAAAATCATAGAAAGGAAAAGAAGATAGAAAATCGAGATATCAGTGAACTCACTATTTCCAGACGGGGGGAAGCTTCTTGGTCCGCTTGTAATAGCGGGCCAAGCGATGGATCCTGCTCTCAACAAGGATCAACCTGAACTTAGAATCCTTGTCCTTCCTGTTCCTCTCCAGATGCTTCCGGATCGCCACCGCCTTCTTTATAAGGTGATACAAATCCTCCGGGATCTCCGGACCAAGCCCTAAAATTTAAATTTATATATACAATAAAAAAAAATAAATTAAAATGCATTGCAACAACGGAATTTAATACAGAGAAAACGAGGACGAGAAGCTCCGTACATACCGTGAGCTTTGAGAATGCGAAGGATTTTGCTTCCGGTGACGCTCTTCACCTGAGCAATACCGTGTGAGTCACGGAGGATGACGCCGATCTGAGATGGCGTCAATCCCTTCTTCGCAAACTTGCAGATGTTCTCCTCAACCTAAAACAGAGAATGGATAAATCGCGACCGTTGAATACAAATGAAACACAAATAGATAGAGAGAGGTCCTATCCTCGACCTTAAAAAAAGAGATCGGATAAAACAGGACCGTTGAAAGCAAATGAAATATAGATAAAGGAGGGATTTCTTACGTCCTGGGAGGAGATCTTCAGCCAACTAGGAGGGGTCCTCTTGTACGGCAAAGCCGAAGAGGAGATACCTTTTCTGCAGGGGGGATTAAAAAAAACAAAAGAAAACAAAGAACAGAAGTTCAGAGAGCTTGTAGACAATGGAGGACATTTTGGGGAATTTTTGCAGATAAGCGTGGAATAGGAAGAAGAAGAAGAAGTAGAGATTACCCGCGACTGTGCATACGCCCCATGGTTGCGTCGGAGGTGCGTCGCGCTCTCTTCGCCGCTTCTTCCTCTCCTCAGTTCTCTCCGTCGCGAGCGCCAGCAAACCCTATCTCTGGAAAAACCCTGGTTAGGATTTTATATTGCGACTCTAGGTCTTCATCAGTCCCCGTGTTTTCAGTTTATTCCATTGGTGTCCCTTCTTCTATCAAACGTAGGGTCTCTGATGGGCTAAGATACCGGCCCGGCCCAAGCCCGCTAACTTAGGCTACGGATTAATCTCCCCATTGGGACTGGGCCCGAGTTTTAGGGCCAATATCGGGTTAGAACCGTGCTTTCATCCTTATATTAGTCCGGAGCTAAGAATTGGCTGGTCTGTCGTTGGACGGGTCCCAGGTAATATGTAATATTTTTTAATAGGCCCGGCCCACAGGCCTTTCCGAACATTGAGAGCCCTGTCAACGGGTCCAGATTTATTTAGCATAGCTACGATGGATATCTGGTACGTGTGGCAGCTTGGGCTGAAAGTTGGGTGGGTTGAACCTGACTGACCCGACATTGGGTTGGGCTTGGGCATCGAGTCTGATCTCGCGCTTGGGTTTGGATTATAAAAACACCAACTTGATAAAACTTGAGACGAGTGCGGGTTGAAATCTTGGGTTGCCCAACCCAACTCAATCCAACCCAACCCAACCAATATATAAGTTACTTATAAATTATAATTGAGTATGGATCCTATGTGTTGAAGACATAGGAAATTTCGGTGTTGACGAGTCTCATTGGTCCACATCATTTCCAATGACTCAAGCTAACAATAAGTGCAGGATTTCTCTCTCCCAAATAGATTGTGTTCTATACAACACGAGTTTTAAATGAGTAGTAGTCTTATATTTTAACTTGTTTGTTTAGAATAAATGAAGTTTTTTATGATAAATAACTACATATAATTAATAAAATTATAGATATAAAAAATAAGACATGTATTGAAATATAATAAACTAATGCAATCATTAAAATATTAGCATGTGTCCACCGTTCAACCCGACCAACCGGACGGAACCCGCTTGGGTTGGGAATTCCCAACCCAAGGTTGGGTTGGGTTGGGCTAGGGTTGAGGTACAAGTACTTAGGGTTGGGCTAGGGTTGACCACCAACCCCACTCAACCCGCCCAACTTTTGGCCCTAGTGGCAGCAGGTCAAGTCCCTAATCGAACAAATGGTTCAACTTGCTCTTGGGCCAGATTGTAGCCAAGCCAAGTGAGCGGTGGGTTAGGCTAAGGCCAAAGGTCAAGGTTCGTTAGTTAATTGTGAGGAGAGCACTGTACATGTGTAGCATAATGTTGGGGGAAAATTAGAGCAGCTTATAAAGAGGAGTCAAATCTACAACCAACACGGACCCATGGATCAAAATATCCGAAAGAGAACTATTGACTGGAAAGAGCCAATCAATAAGATAGCCTAACCTACTCATATGTTGGTCTAGTCACGAGTCAACTCAACTATGGCCTGATCTACTCATAGGTTGGTCTAGTCACAGGTCGGCTCGACCATAGCCGGACCTACTCATAAGTTGGTCCAGTCACAGGTCGGCTCGACCATAGCCGGACCTACTCATAAGTTGGTCCAGTCACAGGTCAACTTGACCATAGCCCAACTTATTCATAGGTCGGTCCAGTCTACCCCAGAGGCTTCATCTGCCTTATCCACCCGATCTTGCCCAAAGGTCGGATGAGCTTATTGGCTTTCGACGACTACTGATTGGCCTTATCCAAGTCTAACGACCCAAGAACCTCTCCCAGAGGAATCTCTAATAGGAAAAATATCAAATGTCATGATCTCCTCTCTAAATAGTGAAGATTTCTCACTCATGCGATCTTTCATCTCGACTATATAAGGAAGTCCTTAGGCAGTAGAAGGAGCATTCAGATACATACACACATTATTATACATGACTCGTGACTCTTTTCCTTGAGATTATCTCCTACAAAGACCCGGGTACTTGGACCCCTTGTATTAGTCAGGGTCTCCTTTGTTTTTTTATTCTCTTATGTGCATGTGTACAAGGGTCTAAGGCAAGTCTACTGAAAAATTACATCAACACATACCATACACAAGTCATTGGCATATTGTATGTACATATGAAGTGAGAGTTATTTGTTTATATTTAATAATTTCTCATCATAAAAGGAAATTTGAATTAGTGAATTCATTTACATTGCTCATCTGATGATTGGTTTAATATAGGAATTAATTATGATTTTATTGAGTTAGGATTATCTCTAAAAAATCTATATATGTCATTTGATGATTTTTAAATAATTTACCACTCTAAACTTTATTGTCTGTGAATACTCAATTATAAATTATAAATAATTTACAGGTTATCCAACCACAAATAATTATTTACCCATCAATAGATTATAACCTAAAGGTAAAAATGAAAGACTTGTAATCAAATTACAACTTAAAATTTTTATAAGCATCCAAATGACCCTTACTTCGAGCTCTCTCACTTTCCTTCTACTCCTTCATTTGTCACTTTGGACAGTCCAAGAGACCATCTTAACTGTCCAGAAGTCTAGAACATAGTTTCTACAAAGCAAAAATACACTTATCAGATAAGCTTCCCTATTCCTGATTTATCCTTATTTTTTATCTATTCCTTTTTGAAGCCATGCATGGGATGGATAGGATTGCCTCGCAGTGGCACAACTGACTTTTTAGAATCATAAGCAATTTATGATCAGCTCCAACAAATAGATTGGTCCTATTTTGGGTAAATGATCTGGACCATCCAAATAAAAGGTTGGGTATGATTATTAGATTAGTACACTATTTGAATAGGTAGCTCAAGTTGAACTTAATATACAATATAGATCAAGTGATTGGTTTGTCTGAGTATCCAATGCAGCTAGGAGCATTTTACCAGTTCTCTGGGAGCACCGGAGCATTTCCCAAACTAAAGAACTATTGGATGAATGTAAACCAGTGAGGCCATTATTAAGTAATCTAAACCATTGGTAAGTTAGATTAACTGTGGATGGAATGACACCAAGTTCCAAAAAGATCTTCTTGTTAGAATCATCTGATCAATGTCATCCATGGTGTCCAAAAAGACACCATGGAATGACACCATGGCTATCTTAGAGAGACCCGTGAAATGAGCAATGACCCATATAGATTTTACTTATTCATATTGGACAGTCTCTTTTCTTATGTAAAAGTGAATTAAGAATTACATGTCTATGTGTGTCCACTGGTCAGAGACGCCGGCACACTTTCTTAAACCAACGCAACCTGACCTGACCCAACTCGCTTAACCCATCCCAACTGACTCAATTACATGAGATTATTACCAACACGGCCTAACCTGACCCGAATTTGCTCAACCCAAATCCAAAGCGATTCCAGATTGGTTTGACACTTTTTCAAACCGAACCAACTAATTGGGTTGGGTCACTTGGATTCTGGTTGACATGAACCTGAGCCCTTTTGTCATCTCAGAACAATGCTGATTAAAACAAGCCAGATGTGATGGAAAAAAACCTAGGACATGGAATCCTTATATAGACACAGATGGTTGGATGCTATATGGTGATCGCCGCCCGCTCAACTGCACAACTGTCCCCCAGCAGCACCTAAAGCCCTTGTACAGCTACCTTAAGAGAATTATGGTTACTCCCGGCGTTTACCTGTGGTTAATTGAATTTCTTCAATTTGACATTTAGAGCACTAGGCAAAAATCACATTGCGGGAGCACCTGTAAAAACCATCGTAATACTTTATTTTAATTAAATAGTCAGATTCCTCTTGTCCATACCAATTTTGAGTTGACTTTTCGACACCCGGGGTGTTTATTCACAAATGTAGGTTGAGAGGGACGGCAATGAGGCTTGGGCTAAAATTCTTGACCCATTTGGTAAAGAGGTTAGGCTCAGCTGACCCCAACCCCGACTCAAGCCTGACCCATTGACATCATTGTTGTGCCCAGTATTTGGAAGGTAGACTAGGCCTATTCCCACATCAAAACCTAGATCTTGCCTTGCTCGGGTCCATAGATGGGCTATACTTGGGACACTTTTGGCCCACTTTCACCAACATGATTTCTAGAAAATGGTGGTGACTAATCCTCCCTTGAAATTCATGTATTCCAATCTAGACCGTCTAATTGTGTTTCTACCTATGGATGGAACATCTCATGAAAACCTCGGTGATCCTAACCTGTTGATTCTCCGATCAATTTTTTGGATTGCAGACCGATTCTACTGTTAACCTTCCATTCGCCTTTCAAATGGTTAGGAGCACTCCATCAACATGACATATTTACAAACATGCTCTATGATTCTGGACGGTCAGGATTAAGTAACACATGCCATGGGCACGGAAATTATTATCCATATTTTAAAAGTGGTGACTAACAACTTGTAAAGTACCAGAGATAAGAGTCTATAAAGAATTATAGAGAATGGTAGGAGAGTGGAGAATTGTGTAGAGATGTTTGAAATATTTTGGACTATTTTAGTGGATTTTGTAAAAAGGGTATGAATTCTATAAACTTTTTAGAGAATTTTTAGCCATTGAAAGATCACCACATATCTTAAATTTCTGTAGATTTTAGAGGATTTATATGATTATCTAAGGAGGTAGGCTTCTTATTTGTAACGATCCAGAAAGTTGCAAGATTTCCTGCTCTTCACAATCCAAGTTCTCTTGCTTTCCAAGCTATTTTGTGCTCTCTTCTCCTACTATAGAATATCAGTCTCTTGCGGGCAAATTGTTGTATTTTCTTCCTTAGTTTTATATTTGTCGACTGCAAGTTAGGATATTTATCATCCCCATATTTTTGGGGCACTGGCCATACAACAAAGGCCCATCACATGGTGGTTTGCTGAGTAGGCTGGCTTAGTTCTTATTATTATTATTATTATTTTTCTAGATCATTTGGCATGTTTTGGGTTTATTGGCCGGTCTACCATAACGACATTTCGTTGAGTAGGCTCACCTTATTTTTGGGCCATTTCGACACATCGCAGTCTTAGGACTGCAACTTGGCATCCATCAACTTGGATCCCTACTGACACAACGTGGGTCAGGTTGGGTTGTCAAGGTCCTTGGGTTGGGTTTGGGCTGAAAAATAACAATCTGATTTGGATTTGAGTTGGGTTTAGGTTGAGAAAATTCTGGGTAAGGTTAGGCTGGGAAGGGAATAATCACATGTATTTGGGTTAGCTGGGGTGGCTTGGATTGTGTCGAGTATCAAGGGTTTCAGGTTGGGTAACTTGGGTTGGAATTCAGATCAGGTTGAGTAGCCATTTTTTTTTTTTTTTTATATAGGATAACAGTTACTTGCATTAAAAGAGAGAAATAACAGAGAGAACCAACCCGCTGAGATAGCAAGTCGATTACCCTTGGTACAAAAACAGATTACAGTCCTTTAAATGCACCACATTCGAGGTCCACTCAATAATATAGTGATGAACTCTTATCACTATGGATCCCACCGAGTTGGATATGCTGTTAAAACACCTCCCAATCCTTTCTTCCCACACCGGCCAGCAGAAGGCCAAAAGGGCCATTTTCCATACAAAAATTCTTTGCTTACCAAGGGTTGAGTAGCCGATTTAAGTCCTCTTAAAGGACAGTTAGCTCAAATGGTCCACACTCACTCAGAGAAACTCTTACAACAGGATGGTGAGGGTTGTTCAATCAAAATTACTTGTCGTTAACCTAATGAATAGACCAGATTACTTTTGGGCTAGTGCTAAGGCCTACGAAAAAAATGGGCACAAATCCAGGAATAAGATAATCTTTTCCACTGAGATATGGGCTTTGCCCGGACCTAGGCCTGTTTGTGGATGCCGTGCCAGGTGGGTTTTCAGGCCGAATTAATAAATATGGGCCCGCATATTAGCCTTTGATGGAGAAATGGTCCGTTCATTGCCCTAGACGTGTAGGGTATATGGCGTGACACGCCCTGAAATTTAAGTCCCCTAAACAAAGATGACCTTTCCCTTTTCTCAAAGATGGGCCTCTACAGGGCTAGGCCCAGCACTTTAGGGCATCCATTGGAGCTGCGGTCGCCAATAAGAACTTTAAGTGGAGAGCTTGGGCTCAGCCTTTCAACCTTATTGACCCTGGCCCACCATAGTGAATTTAGCCCATGATTACAAATTTTCTGATTACTTTTTACTTAACATTTCATCCAAATGGCATGGTAATACTGGTGTAAATGCAAAGATATCTAGCCTCCAGTAGATTGTATCTATGGTTGGTTCGGATCGTCCATCTGGTGGTCCACTGTCTATAAACATAGACAACCTAGCTGGTAGATTTCATATTGGACAGGTCTGTGAGGCAGACCCAACTGAACCCAAGTTGTTGCTCCGGACGAACCCGTTGAGCGGGCCGGGCTCATTTCATAGTCCCTATAGTATCAGGTCGGACCAGTCTTAGCATGGGTTAGCCCAAACCCAGCCCATTGCGTGTGGACAAACCAATTAAGTGTGGGGCCCACAAATGGGTCTCTCTTCCATCCACTGATTGTCCACAATCAAGAACGTCTTGATAGCACTTGAGCCATCTTATGCATTAACTCCTGTGAAAATCATACCTTGGTCTCAGTTTTTCTTGCTACTGACTTGTTAGATCGAAAGTGCTCATCAGGTGGGTCCCATCATGTGGAGATTATAGGGGCCGAAATCAAGCATCTGCTTATCTGGGGGGAGCACACGAGCTGTTCGATTCTTTTTAACGGGCCCACATGGTTGTATATTTGTCACTCATGGTGAGCATGCAGGTATGATGTTTGGGTGATTTTACAAGGTGGGCCCAATTAAGGAGCTGCCTTGAATACACATGTTGGCATGTGTGGTTGCCTGTTCTCCTCGTCCATAGATCCTAACATCTGATTGTTGTAGACAATTGCTTATTGAATTCGTATTGTAAAACCATTTTTTCATTTGAAGCATCCATTGAATGTCCACCAATCGCTGAGGTGGGAACATAACACAATGTTGGGTCCTTGATTTGGACGTTTTGATTTGCGTGACTTGTTTGGAACCACGTACAATTTCTTCACTATGGAACCACGTACAATTTCTCCACCATGGCAATAGTGTTAAAGTTTCTCCTTCCGAACTGTTTGATTCCTTAAGCCTGAAAATAATGCATGAACCGAGCCCATTGGGCCTAAAAGCTAAACTCGACCTGGCCACTGACAGGCTGGGTCAGCCCATTGACTAAGGCTATTAACAGGCCAGGTTTGGTCCAGGCCTAGTCTATCTTAAGCCTGACCTGCAGAGTAAAACCCAGTCTCTGAGTCTGGCTGGGCCTGAGCATGGCCTTTAAAGCTAGATCAAAAGCTTGGTTTGTTAGGCTCGTCCTAGTTTTTAATTTCAATTTAAAAATTGGTGGAAAGTACTACTTATGCCTATACATGTCCCAGTTTTACCACAATCCAAACCGTCCACATTGCTTGCACAAACTGTGCACGGATGGTTAGGGTTGCTTGACCAGTGTGATTTTCAAAAATGCTCCATCCATAATGGGAACCACAACTTGAATGTTGTGGATAGATGTACATCAAGTGCCACGTGTAAGGTAGATGTGTCACCACCATTTTTTAAATAGTGCAGAGCTAATACAGTACAGTAGTCTGTCCCAACCAGGGTTGATTGGATTAGACATAAAAGCGAGCAGCATGCTGAAAAGAAATCACTTCAAGGTGGGCCCATGGCCCACCCAAGTTCACGGTACTACAGGATATAACTTTTTTGCTTCAAAACCGAGGCTGGAGTTTGGAGCTCGTGTGCCCTTTTTCTAACGAGGAATGCTAGTTGCACCGGGCCGCTTTAGTGAGAGATTGGAGCCACTTGTATGGCGATCCCAGATATTGGATCGAGACCCTAACCACTACAAAATAAATGAACTGTCAAGAGAAACTTATCAATGGTTCAAATTCATCGTACATGCCTGGTCCACCTCATCATCGTATTTGCGTAAGCCTGTTTGGAACCCCTGGATTTGAAATCCCCTATATTTGAAATCCTTATGTTGTATTTGGCACCCCTGGATTTGAAATCCCCTATATTTGAAATCCTTATGTTGTATTTGGCACCGTGGATTCAAAATCCCACTTAATCCAAAAGTAGCTATGCATGATAATATATTATGAGTTTAAATTTAATTATTAAATCAACTTTAATACCTTTAATTAATGAGAGTATATAATGTTTGATACAATGGTTGTAATAAGCTTGTTGAAATATATACTCTGCCCAAAATTGATGAAATTCTAAGTCTTGAATGGGCCACAAGCATAGGATCATGTCCGAGTGACTAATCAAGGAATTTTGACTCTTAATTTACATAGACAATGTTTGGACAACGTTGATCATCATATTAGAGTAATTATAGTGATGCAATTGATAATCTAATTATTTTGGGATATATTTAGCGGGTCATGTCAAAAAATTTGTACTCTGGTGACACACATGTTATGGATGCAACTCTTGAAAAGATTTTAGATGTAATCCAAGCTGACATAGTCGGTGTCGAACACTTGTTTCAGAAGATTTCAAACCCTTGGATTTGCAACCTCTAGTTCCGTTATGGTCCCAAGCAAATCCCCCCTATCCATGGTGCCAAACGGCCCCTTATTCTGGTCACAAGGCCTTGGGCGAGTGGGACAAATTCACCCTGACACGACAAGTCACACTTGACGTGAGAATAAGCAAATTTATCAGAGTTGATGAGTCATTTAGGACCAATTTTAAATACAACTAAATAAATTTTTTTTTTTTTTTTTTCTCACAGCACTAGATAAGTAATTTATTTGAGATAAGTAAATTTAGTTTATGATCAATTATAAATAGCTTTTTACTTAAAGTTAATCACTTTAGTTTAATAAGTCAGAATCAAAATAAGTTACTTAAAGCATAAGTAGCTTATCTTAAGTAACTTATGCTCCAAACGCCCCATTAGAGCCCATTTGGATACAACCAAATAAGTTACTTCTACTTTAGTTGTAGAAAAGTGACTTATTATAGATAAGAGGATTCAGTTTATGATTAATTATAAGTAACTTAAAAAAAAAAATTTAAAAATACTTTTAATCACTTCACTTAATGCTTTTAGCTTTTGTTCTTATCATAAGTTGATGAAAAGAGGCACCAATATAAACAAACCACTGGTAAGTATGTTATTTACCAAATGTACTTGTCTTCTTAATAAGTAGAAATTAAAATAAGTTACTTGAGGCGTAAGTAGCTTATGATAAATAACTTACAACCTAAACACTTCTTTAATCACTTCGGGCTATGCTACCTTGGCATTCTTGTGTCTGACTAGATTACATTGCCAGCTACATGCTAACTTGTGGTGGGAGCAGACCCGGATCCACCAAGGTGGGTGGGACCCCTAATTATGGCACTCGCAATGATGTATGTGCCTTAAATCAGACCATTCAACTGTTTTGAAGCTCATTTTAGGGGATGATTCCAAAAATGAAGTGGACTAAATCTTATATGTACTGCACCATAGGCAACAATCATGATTGAATCCCCACCATTAAAAACTTCATGAATTCTGCCAAAATGTTTATTTGCCGTCCAACATTTGATTAGGTCACATACACCTATATGAAGAGATCCTACAAATATCACCGTGATCCAAAGCTTTTATAACTCACATGAAGTTTTTAATGGTCAATCACTACTATTCCCTATACTATAGTCCATCTATGATTTGAAACTGCTTCATTTTTTGGATCATGCCTAAAAAATGAACCTTCAATACAGATGGAAGGTGTGAAAGTAGTCACTTACATCACAGTGGGCCCCAAGTCAGGAGTCTCACCCATATCTGTGGATCGAGCGATGACCATCCACTATATCCGGACCTTGCAAGACTGCACAATCCAGCTATTTAAATATTTGATAGGACATACTGCCCACGCCTAATGAGCCAGTCAAGTCCCTCGGATACGCACTATGTTTGCACTTTGTGCCTTCCCACTTGTTTCTTTACTATATTTTCTTATGATGTGATGTCTCATTGTGGTATTAGATTCCCGAAAGCAACTTCCAGAGCCTGTTTGGTTGGATGTAATTAGACGGTGGTAAAATAATAATAATAATAATAAGAAAAGTCACACGTTGGACAACAGGTGGATATTCACCTGAACGAAGAGGTAAAACTCAACTTTTATTACATGTTTTCCAGCCAAAACTATGCGGGCCCATCATGTCGTTTGTGCTTTATCCATGCCGTTGGCTATTAATTTTTCAGATTATTTTAAAGTGTGATCCAAAAAATGAAGTAAATCCTAAGCTCAAGTAAAACACACCACTGAAAATATTCGATAGTGAACAGCCGCCGTTGAAAATTTCTTACAAGTTAAAGAAGTTTTGTATCAAGCTGATATTTTTTGTTTCTTTCATCCATGTCTATATGACATTATGAATAGATGGGATGTCAAATAAACATCGTGATAAGCCCTGTGTAGGTTTCAATGGTACGCTCCATATTCCCATGACTTCATGTGGTGTGATCCACTTAAGCTTTGTGGAAGTGATGGTGTGGATAAAACACATAAATTAGGGTGGGCTTACATGAGTCTTGACACACAGAGACAGGAAAACTGTGATGTAAATCAAGAATGTTTAAGGCAAAGTACATAATTTTTAAAATTTTTGAAGTAATTAATAATTACACATTTACATTTCTTTATATTGAATTACGGCAAAACAAAAAACAAACAATATTGTTAAATTCTTAAATGAAGAATCTGAGGCTACCAATGTGAGAACTTATTGAGATTTTCAATTGCTGTCATAAAATGGAATCCATGAGAATTTATTTTTCAATAATGCCCATTATATCCTTAAAAAATCATTTTTAGATAATTATTACAAATTTTCTCTTTTCTATTCTTTACCCACGGTCCAAGCATGCCCGAAAAGTAAAATGCCTGCATCATTTACCAACTGTCCAAACATGCCTTAAAGTAAAATGCCATTTTCTATGATAAATAGTACATATGCTGTTGGATGTCGGGTCGTGTTTTTCAATCCAAATGGTTAACACTATAAGTCCCTGCAAGCGAGGAAATTCAATAGAAAAGCTCAAGTTAAAATATTTCGATCCTTTAACATTTAATTATTATTATTATTTTAAAAATATGAATTATATCATTTAATTATTTCTTCTTTTTTTTAATATGAACAATTACATTAACCATCCATTACTTGAAACTTTAAGATCTTCTAAACTTGATAAATTTTCATGCAGCCTACATTAACTAGGTATCTTGTCAAAACAGTGATTTAGAAGGCTGAGCATTAGAACACAAACTTGGAACGCAAACAACTTTGCAAAGTGAATCAGTTGATGACATGAACCTAAAAATAAGGCAGATCCAAAGCTCAAGTAGACAACACTAGGAATTAAGTGCCTACACTTAGAACTTCTAGGGTCCGAGAGTTTTGGAAAAAGTTAATATTTGTGTTTTCCCTTTATCCATGTTTGTGTGGCCTTATGAATGGGTTAGATGACAAATAAACAATTTTATGGGATCCTGGGAAGAAAAAATCTTTCAACGGCGAAAGGTTTAAGACCACTGTTTCTCGTAGTGTGGGCCACTTGAACTTTGGATCTAAATCATTTTTGGGCTCACATCCTAAAATGTTCTGATCAAATAGATGAATGGCATAGATATGTCACATACATTGCATTGGGGACCACAAATTAAGTAGTCTAAATGTGGGAGTTTTGGGTCCATCCTTAAATGGTCTAGATGCCATTAATTAAAAAAACTGGGCTTACGTTAGTGGGTAAGATGGGCCTCGAGAGATTCAAGATCCAAATCATATGATGGGTGAGGCTTTTAGACCTGGAGTACCTGATCCAATGGTTCTAAATTCACACCCAGATTGGTTTATTATCGGTCAGGTCAGTCGCCCATCCTTCAACCAGATCCATATGTTCTCTTGATACCATTCATTTACCATCTCTTACCTGTCTCATTCTTTTGTAGGGTAGGGCCCACCAATTACAAAGCAATCAGATGACAGCTTGGACTACACATGAGGATTGGGCGTGCATATTGACTCTGCTTACAAAAATATGTTGTTGCTGCTGCAAGGCATATATTAAAGTGACTTAAAAAGTACAGATGCCACATTCCAAAAGGATTGCCAAAGGCCAGAAAATGACTAGTAAAACGAACCTTTTCCTTTAATAAAATTAAAGCAGCAGCCATGCTTTTGTGGCCTAAAGGTTACCTTGCCTATAAGTTTAAACCACTGGTATCAGGATAATTGTAAAAACTACTACTTTGGTTGGAAGTTATCGTTGGTTGGAGTTATTGTAAGTACCTCTCCCTTTTGCTAGAGAAGTAAAGAGGGATATGCACCGAATGGCTAAAATCCCCCCACCTTAAAGAGTTCTTTTGGTCGTGTGTGGACCCACCAGTAACTATTTCGGCTGATGCTGGGGGAGCCGTTGTATATGAACGTCGGCCGGCCATGCCATCTAGCAGGTTCCCTCCACCATAGATTTTGGATGCCAAAATAATAATGCCAAGCCAATCATAGGGATGGATCACACCCACTCAAAACCCTTCAAATTTACCACGTAGTGGGTCAATCAATGGTTGAATTAGTGTGATTTTTGGAAATGAATTGCCTATTGCCCTTATCCTGTGGTTGAAAGCTAGGTGGGTCCATTGTGATGTTTGTGAAAAGTTTACCTCGTTCATCTGTTTTGCCAGTTGATGTTAGAACGTGTAAAAAATGAAGCAGATCCAAAACTCATTTGGAGTGCACAACATGAAAAAGTGGGGAGGAAAAATGCCTCTCATTGAAACCTTTTTGGATCCCATGATGTTTATATTCCAGCCAAGCCATTTGTAAGATCATTTTTGCTAAAATGAACTGAAAACACAAATATTAGCCTGACCCAAAACTTCTGCAGCTTCATGAATGTTTCAATAGTAGGCATTCAATCTCCACTATTTCCTATCATGTGGACTCCTGGACTTTTGAATCTATTTCATTTTTTAGCTCAAGTACTAACAAGAGCGGACAAAACCGATGAATGTGGTGGATTTCTCACAAACATTACCGTGGGCAGCAATTCATGTCCGTGACTTTTCGGTTTCACATGTCATGGTGGACTTACCATGCCGAATAGGTTGGATTACACGCGTGCTCTATCGTAGGCCTGCATGTCTGCAACTAATTACCTACAAGAAAGCGATGAAACCATCAATTTCTTAATGATAACTAGGGTAATTGAGGGAGTGAGAGAACATGCAATGAATCTATAAACCAGTGGGGATATACTTACATACAATAATCCATCAAAGGTTAGGTGTTTACAATTATCAGAAACAAATATAATTTGCCGGAATAAACAATGCAGCCTCATTCTCCTGATATGGCCTACATTCAAGGGTGATAGATTACGCACACTGAAACTGATTTTCAATCTCAGCTAAAGCGTTGATACTTCGAAGACGACGTGTGCGATACAGATGAGGCTTACTTACAAATTACACTGAAACTATATTCCTAAGTGGTGGAGGTGTGACCATTTAATCCACTGTAAAAACGAAAAGTAGCCGACTGTCTCATCTCCGAAAATATTCTCCATTAATCAGAGGCATATTTGTTTAATAGGTCTGGTTTATCGATATGACCAATCTAATGTGGGGGCCCACTGATTGGGCAGATGGGATGTGAGGAGGATGACACGTGTACAGTAAGGAGTATTACTGGACACAACTGACTTATACTAAAGCCCATGACCTGAATAAAGGGTGCAAGAGCGAATATGGAAAAGCTGCTAATGATTTAAGCTTTTCATGAAAAGAAAGAATTTTTTAAGGAGTGGACAAGTTTCGGTGGATGCCATTGCTTTTCTTAGGAAACAAAAGTTTCAAGAGGACCAGATTCCTGTAGTAGTTTATGGCTTTTTGGAGAAAATGGTGGTGATTCATCCTCCTCACATGTGGCACTGTAGATTTATCTAGACCATCCATGCGGTTGGAATATGTCTATAAGATTGTGTTGATAATTCAATTCTAATAACCTAAATTGATGACTTATCAAAACGATGGTGAATTGCCAAACAAGGAGTGGTCCCAATTTCGTGGCCAAGATAGGATGGTTACCATCATCCATCCACAATTGGGTGAGTGATTTGGACGGTCTGGATGGGTGGACAAATATATATGCCGTGTGGATGGTTGAAAAATCACCAACATTTTTAAATAGTGGCTAACCATGGTGGGAATCTAGGCTAAGAATAAAAAACCAATTTTTTGCTCATTTAACCTATGCCTAGATTGGTGAGGCGAGACCCCAAATATTCCAATGCAAAGGGATCGGTTTGTCTCACACAAATGGCACTCTTATAGGTTGGAGAATCTATATATATATATATATAAAGGTACTATATGCTCGACCGTATTATACTTTCTATAAGGTCAAGTATTGGCGGCATGTTACTGGTTTCGATGGTGAAAATTTTAAACAAATGAAGAGATTTTATACGAAACAGAAGAAACAAAACTGGTGAAATAAGTTATTAAAATATGCATCCACATCTCTCACGCGTATTTTCTATGAAAGCCTTGCTCTCGCCGTTGAAACCTTCATAAGGCCCACTATGATGTTTATCTGGGATCCAACTTATTCATAAGTTAAGACATGCATGAAAGAATGGAAAACATAAATTTCAGCTTGATTGAAAACTTTTGTGCCCCTTAGAAATTTTTAATGGTGGGTATCACTTTATCCACTGTTTTCTGTGGTGGGTACATTCCATCTTTGGATCTGATTCATTCTTTGTCTCATGCCTTAAATTGATATCTTCGAGTGAATGGAAAGTATGGATATAACACATACAACATGGTGGGTCTGGTAATGTAACCTGTTGTAGCTAATTTGCGTCTAGCTAGCGTTGGAGTACATTGCAACTTTTAATAGGACGCGTATTGCGTCATCCAAATAGGCAGGGCTCTGTGGGGCCTATCATGATGTAAGTGTTTTATCCATGCCATTAAAAGATTTTCTCATATTGTTTTAAGTTATTATCCTAAAAATGAGGCAGGTCTATAGCTCCAGTGGACCATAATAAAGAAGGTTGTAGTGATAATGATACTCACCATTGAAACCTTTCTAAGTGTTAGCATTATGTTGTTTTACCATCTAACTTATTCATAAGGTCATGTAGATGTAGATGAATAGAAAACACAAATATCAACTTGATCTGAAACTTCTCCAGCTCACAAGAAGTTTTTAATGGTGGACGTTCAATCCCTACCTTATAGTCCGCTTAAGCTTTGGACCTGCTTCATTTTTTAGTTCATATATTAAAATGATTTGAGAAAATCTTTGAATGGAGTGGATAAAACACTTACATCATGTTGGGCCTTACAGAGCCCTGCCCAGACGGAGTAGGACGCGCGTTCATAAAGAAAGTGGATGTAGATGGATTAGATACTGAGAGGTGGACGCGGATTGCGTCTTACCCCCGCCCATCTCTTGCTCCGAACAGGCAGTTTTGTAGGCAGGCCCACTGTGATGTATCCGTTTATCCCTTTTCTAAGATCATATTAACGTAGTAATACAAAAATGAGGCAGATCCAACACTGAAGTGGACCACACCAAATAATAAGCTTGGTTGCATTAAATGCACAAAACATTAAAAGCTAGTTGAATTAGATGCAAGAGTCTTATGTGGTGTGGTCTATTTGAGCGTTGGATTTGCCTCAATTTTGTGCTAATACGTTAGAATGATTTTAGAAAAGGGTTGAACAACTTGGATAACGGATACATCATGGTGGGCCCGCCTATAAAACTGCCTGTTCGAGGCTAGAGACGGGTGAGGGTAGGACGCAATCCGCGTCCACAGGTTGAGTAGCAAGTCGGCTACAGAAGTTATGTCACCAAGTTCTGTGGGCCCCATTATGATGTATGTGTTGTATCCACACCGTCCATCCATTTTAAGATATAATTTTGGGGCATGAGACAAAGAATGAGGAAGATAAAAATTTGTAGTGGACCCCACTACAGAAAATAGTGGGGAGAGTGATTCTCACCATTGAAACTATCCCAAGGCCACCATAATGTTTATTGGAAATCCAACCTATTCAAAAGTTAAAGAAGACATGAAATAAGAGAAAACACAAATATCAGCTTGATATAAAACTTTCATGACCTTTAGAAGTTTTTAATGGTGGGTGTCACTGTCCCCACTCTTTTCTATGCTGGGGTCCACTGGAGCTTTGGATTTAACTCATTCTTTGGATATTGCACTAAAATGATCTCTCCAAATGGATGGAAGGTGTGGATACAGAATATACACCATGGTGGGGCCTACAGTAACATCACTTTAGCAGCGTGTCTCGCAGCTCCCGCTACTCAACTTGTCATAAGCTAATCTGTAGAAATCGAATTGCGTAGTGAGTTACTCAGGTACGCTTTTATCGTAATGAGTAAACTTAGTTGGGCCCACTGTGAATCTATGTGGTTTATCTGCACTGTCCATCCATTTTTCCTGCTAATTTTAGGGGTTGATCCCAAAATTACAGTAAATCCAAAGCTTAAGTGGACCATGCCACTGGAAACAGTGTGGAATAATGATTTCCATCGTTGAAACCTTCGTAGGGCCCACATTAATGTTTATTTGTCATCCAACCTGTTAATAATATCAAAAAAGACATGGATGAAGATAAAACACAAACATCGGCTTGATCCAAAACTTCTATAGCTTCCAAGAATTTTTCAATGGTAGAGGTTTAATCACACTATTTACTGTGGTGTGGTCCACTTGAGCTTTGTATATGCTTTCTTTTTGTTCTTGAGACCTAAACTTATCTGTTAACACAAATGAACGGAGTAGATAAACTAAATAAATAACGGTGGACCCACAAAGTTTAATCAGTACACTAATGGTACTGAGTTAATCAGTATGCAATCCACTCCGCGATTGCACTTGAAGTGGACAGAATCGGTGGGAACTGAACTTCTATCATCGAGAAATTCTCTAGCATGTCAGGGTTGCACTGTTTTTTGTCACGAACAACCATAGTGTTTGTAAGAAATCCATGCCATCCATCAATTTTTGGAGATCATTTTAGGACACGGGGACAAAATGAGCCGGATCCAAGACTTAAGTGGGCCACATTAAAAGAAAAGGTGGGTAGGGAAATTTTTATCGTTAAAACCTCCCTAGGTCAAAAGTAATGTTTCAATTGCATCTATACCATTCATAACAATATTCCTATTGAGATGAATTGAAAACAAAAATATTATCCTAATTTAAAACTTTTGTGGCCCCACGAATATTTCAACTGTGGACGTTCAATCCTCACGTTTTCGGCTCACTCGAGTCTTGGATCCAGCTCATTTTTGGCCTCTCGTTCTAAAATGATATGAAAAAAATGGATGGCCGGGGTGGATTTCTCAAAAAAAAAAGATCACGGTAGGCCCCACGTAAGTTTCTAACGCAAGGTTTTTGGCATAAAATAAGCATGAGAGAAATAGAGGTGGAGGGATATTTTAATAACCGGTTACACCAGTTCTGTTTATCCAATTTTTTTATAAAATTTTTCAATTCGTTTAAAATTTTTACCATCCGACGAATAATGTGCTGCTAGCACTCGACCTTATGGAAGGTATAATATGGTCGAGTGTATAGAACCTTTTCCATATATATATATATATATATGGAAATTTCTATACTAATCTCTAAGTTTGGTCAAATTACTTTGGGAGGTATTACGTTCCAAATATCCCAAGAGTGGCCTTCTTACAACTTTTAGATATTATTTCTAACGAAAATGCCCTTGTCCTTGGTTCAGAAGTCATATGGTCCTAGAGTGAATAAGAAGTTACCTCATGTTTCAACCCTCGAGAAAGTAACGGATTGACTACTCCCCCTACCACCAGCCAATGGTTGGTGCTCGATGCTCTGTGGGCTCCATCACCATGTATGTGTTTCATCCATGTCGTCCATATATTTTTATAGATCATTTTATGGTATGATACTAAAAACAAGGTATATCCCAATCTCAAGTGGACCACATTATAGGAAACAGTATTGAATGAGCGTAGACCATTGAAAATTTTTTGGGGGCCATAAAATTTTTGGATCAAGCTGATCTTTTTTTTTTTCCCTTCATCTGTGTCTGTACAACCCAATCAATAGATTGAATGTCAAATAAACAGTACTGTGGGCTTTAGGAGGATTTTAATGGTGGATATCCAATCATTATTGTTTTCCTATGGTGTGGTCCACCTAAGATTTATATCCCTCTCATTTTTAGGATCAAGCCCTAAAATTATCTGTAAAAATGGATGAACGGAATCGATGAAACACATACATCATGGTTGGGCCCATGGCTGGTGGCAGGGAGAGTAGCCAATCCGTTTTCTCTCCCAAGAATACGGAAGCATTTATGAGCTTGGGAAGGGCCAAATGTCGCCTTTCACATGCACATTGGATCGTGGTTGTCATGTTATAAGGATCGGGCTTTTCACATGCACACGAGTCGTGGTTATCATATTGCATGGGTTATAGTTGTCATGTCAGATGGGTTGTGGTCGTCGTGTTATAAGGATCGTCTCTTTCACTGCCCTTTGCAAGGCTCAACTCATTTGGCTCATAACCTTTTATCGTAGTTATCAGGTTATATGGGTCGTTATTGTGACAGTGTATAGATCGTGGCTGCCAGTTGTTATGGATCGTACTTTACATATTATATGAGTCATGGTTTTCATGTTACATGGGTCATGATTGTCAGATATTATGGGTCGTTGTTGTCATGTTATATGGGTCATGGTTGTCACGGAATATAGATCGTGGTTGGCAACACCGACCATCACCGTGACAACAACGACCCATATACAACAATGATTCATTGTTATCATAACTATGACCCAACATGTATGACAACCATGATCTGTTGTGCATTTGAACCACAACCCGTTGTCCATGACAACCAGGACCATTTACTCTTCATACTGGCCTCGATGTATGGTCATACCTCTCAATTATTCCGAGGGTAGCCTTTTGACAACCTCTATAAAATGTTTTAGATGAAAATGTCCATTGTCCTTGGATCAGTAGTTGTACGGTTTCAGATTGCCGAAAAAGTTACTTGTTTTGAACAATCTTAAGAATGTGACATAAACCGAAGCCTTTTTGAGCAATGGACCGTGGTTTCATCTAGAGTGAGTCATGGTTGACAACCACAATCTAACATGGATGACAACCACGATCCAATGTACATGTGAACCATGATCACACGACAGGGTCGTGGTTGTCATACACACTGGATGGTGGTTCCCAACTACAATCCATTATGGATGACAACCACGACCCATGTTTGTCATATCTACGACCATTCGGTAATAGTGTTACATTCTTTTTCGGGAAATTATATTCATTATCCTACTTTCCCGTAATTCCAAAAAACGGTATTCCTAACATCGAAAAACCAATAATCATATTTCATCCTAATCACATTAACCACTAGCTTACCAATCTATAAAAGTGGTACTTGGGTTCCAAATTACTTTTACAAGTTAATCCGAACCAGAATCCTTATTGCAACACTTTAAGCGTTCATAGATTTTTTTACTCTTTCAATCAAAATAATGGAGGACATATTCGAAGAAGACAACGAGTACTTTTCGCGTTCTTCCTTTATGAGTGATCCCTTCCATTTCTTTAGGGATGTTGTCGATCTTCCTAAAAATCAACGGCCTCCACAGGAAATTCTGAAGATAATTTCAAATCTCCGATAACTTGAAGATAATTTCTCTGAGGCGGACAGAAACCGAACGGTGTTCTTCCACTCTGTCACACCTATTAGCCCTTAGTGCTGAGTGCAGGGCTCTGCCAGCCCGCTCTGAAGTAGCTGGGAAGAACATACTGCACTATACTCGCAAGCAAAACTTTAACAAGGAAAGACTGCATTGGATTGAGAGGTGCAACACGGCAAAGGAAGCGAAAGTTAAGATCGCTTAAAGATTTAAAGACCTCAAATCGGCCCACCTATATTCCATGACCTGAATAAAAGGTGCAAGAGTGAATATGGAAAAACTGCTAATGATTTAGACTCTTCATGGAAAGAAAGAAACTTCCAAGGAGTGAACAAGTTTCGGTGGATGCCATTGCCTTTCTTGGGAAATAAAAGTTTGGAGAGGACCAGGTTCCTGTAGTAGTTTATCGCTATTCGGAGAAAATGGTGGTGAGTCATCCTTCTCACATGTGGCACTATGTAGAGTTATCTAGACCATCCATGTGGATGGAACATGTGTATAAGATTGCGTTTATAATTCAATTCTAACCAACCAATTGATGGCTCATCAAATGGATGGTGAATTGTCAAACAGGGAGTGGTCCTAATTTTGTGGCCAAGATGGGATGGTTACCATCGTCCATCCATAATTGGGTGAGTGACTTGGACAGTCTGGATTGCTAGACAAATATGCCGCGTGGATGGTTGAAAAATCACCACCATTTTTAAATGGTGGCTAACCATGGTGGGAATCTAGGCTCGAGAATTAAAAAAACAAATTTTTGCTCATTTTACCTATGCCTGTATTGGTGAGGCCAGACCCCAGATACTCTAATGCAAAGCGGTCGGTTTGTCTCACTCAAATGGCACTCTTATTTGTTGAAGGATTCGTGTCCAGTTATGCTCACCCATGCACCTATGTACATGCGCACCTTTGCAAACATCTCATGGACGTCTAATCTGAACGGTCCATGTGATGAGGAATCCCACTAAGCCCTGAGAGACAAATTTTCACAATGATCTAAAATTTTGGTGGGTCATAATAAAGAGAAATGCAAATCAAATGAGAAAATTGTTTATATTTTTTATAGCTCACTAAAGTTTTGGATCAAAGTAAATATTGGGCCAGGAGACTTCATGAGGTGCTGCTTCACCAGGACTGTTCCAATTTTGGAGTCATATCATGAGTTCTGTGCGAGGCGCGTAGCTGAGCATTCGGCTACAAAGAGAGTTAAGAATACCCAAACGGATTTGTGTTTTACACATTACAGTGGTATGCAATCAATCCAGACACACATCACACGCTAGAAATTATCTAAATATCAAAGGCTATGGAGAGACATAGATCAATGGTGCAAACTCAACTCAGGCCTAATTGCAAAATGAGAATGTGTGAAAAAATAAAAGGAAGGAAAAGTGTAACCCTTTTAATGGTTTCTACTATTTTGATTTGTAGAAAATTATATACATTTTCACTTCTACAATTTTCACATTTCCAATTTACATGTCTGAAATAGGTCCTTTGAAATTCATGTTTGAATATGATTTAAAAAACTAAAAATAAGAAAGAAATTATAATTTGAAATATTTAAAATGAATTGATTGAGTGTGAGCCTTAATTGTATGTGTAGACATGAATACAATATGAAATAATATAATAAATATGAAATTATAGAAAAAAAAAATATATAAAGAAATAAGGTTTTTTTAATTTTTTTAATGAAAAATGAAGTCCTTCCTAATACTAATACAATAATACCCTAAAATTAGTGATTTTGCAATCCTTAAATAGTGCATTGAAATTAGTAATTTTGCAATCCTTCACTAGTGCCTTGAAATTAATGATTATGACATCCTTTATTTTCTTATATATTCCCACTTATGGAGCCAAGGCTCTCAAGGGTGGTCACCAGCCTTCTACTCCACAAGAATTTTAGGTATGTTTCTCTTTTTCCTTTCATGCGCATACTCTTACTAAAGAGGTTTTTAATTTTTGGTGAGTTTAGACTAATAATTTAGGCCCTGTTTGGGAGCGTGAATTTGGAACCCCTAGATTCAGAAGCCCTTGAAATTAAAATTCTCCTGTTATGTTTGGCACCCAAGTTTAAATTTAATTACTAAATTAACTTTAATATATTTAATTAATGTAATATGTAATGTTTGACACATTAGTTATAATATGCCCGCTGCAATATATATTTTTCTCAAAAATAATGGAATTTGAAACCTGAGGTAGGCCACCAGAATAAGATCGCATTTGAGTGTCTAATCAATGATTTTTAACTATTAATTTATATAGACACACCACAAATAACATAAGCTAAAAAATGAATTATATTAAAACCTCAAGTGGATCACACCACAAATGGTAGAGGGGACAATGATTCTCACCAATAAAACATTTATAGGGTCTGATATAACATTTATTTTCCATCTAACATGTTCATAAGGCCACATCGGTCAGTCTGGAGAGGAAAAACAAATATCACATTTATATAAAACTTCTTTAACTCCTAAAAGGATTTTAATGATAGATTTTTAATCCCCATTGCAGTTTGCATTATAGTCGGCTTGATCTTTCAATCTTTATTATTTTTCGGCTCAAGCTTTACGACAATAGACGGACGTTTTGGATATAACATATACCACACACCTTATGATGGGACTGACAGAACATGGTGACGTAACACACCAGCCAGGTTGGTGATGTGTGATACACCAGCCAATCCGCTTGCCTACAAATGAGTGGTTAAGGAGAAAACTACAGCACCCAGTTCAGATCCAGCTGAAAAAGTCCTAAGATGGTTGGCTATGATCTTCCAATCTATAATATGTGTGGGGCATGATTATGGATCGCCCTCCATTTAAAAAATGAAAAATCCGTGGATACTATGGAAAGCCTCGGTCCGTGCATCTCGTATGAATCTTCAACGAGTCACAGTCCTCACCGCAAACATCTAAATACACCCATCAATGTCAAAACGTCAAACGAAACATCATGCTTTCTCACTTTTTCAAGAATCCAATCATGACCCTTGATTGATAATCACAATGTTTTTCACGTACAGAGATGTTCTCCATCAATAGCCTGTCTATATTTCTTCCATATTTGAAATTTGTATCTAAGATGGATGGAGATCCTCACGAATTTCACTCCAGGTGGGCCCGACCTACTCTTTTTTATTGCTGTCAATCGTCCGGAGGAAACCTGGAGTACATGCATCACGTTTCAATGGCAACATCATTTTAAGCGCCCACCCCCCCTACTTATTTGCCACCACTAACCATGTCTAATGCACGTCATGATACATGACAGATCTAAAACCGCTGGATTGGAGGTCTGGCCCAGGCCTACCTGGCAAATAAGAGAGGTGAAATGTAAAATGTGGAGGACGCACACAGTAGCACTTAATGCAACCTTTTGCTGACGCGCAAGATCCCTTAAATTCAGGGCCGTGATCTGATGATCCAATCCGTTGATCTGATAGATCCGGTAGTGGATCATCCATTGACGCACAATCGCTGGTAGAAATGGTTACAGTAGCGAGTTTTCTTGAGTCTGCGTATATTTGTATAATTATATATCAATGTCTGTAGATGACTTGGAAACAATGAAAAGTAAATTTTCAACGGTTCACGTTCAACTCTAAATATGAGAGGTTAGGATCATTATTGAAGCTTGATTATGGTATACAGCCTTACCTAGACGATTCAAATTCTCGGAACTTTTCATCATGTGGGCCCCAGTAAGTGGCCACAAACGCTGGATCCTCAGCCGCGGCAGACGCAAAACAGAATCTAGTTTGCATGCAGCGTTACACGAGAATCTAGCATTCCATTTAAATTCACGACTTGATAGATTAGAGCATATTAAGAGATCCATACCGTTCATCGTATGGTTCCCCAAAAATCATCCAGGTGTCATCACTAGAAAGACCGCACGTGTGGATATTGAGAAGATGGATGACCAATGGTTCGTATTCAATGTTAAAGTGTGGTCAAGATGACGAACCAGATGAGACCTTATACACAAGTGGCATGATGCAAGTATCCATGTTACTTAGTAATTTGTGTCCGGAACTCGAGTGCAAGTAGGGCATCCTAACCACACTGCATTGCCTGAGCCACGTGAGAGAATCACCATCAATATGGAACGAAGTCCGACCAACCGCACCTCACGTGAATTCTACAACTCATCTACGCCATACAGTGCCATGGATGCGTGCCAATCCGCACCCCTAAATGGAGAGCATCATCTAGGCTATTAACATTGAAATTATCAATGATCGAAAATCACGGGGCTAACAGTTGAATACATCTAATGAGTATGATTTCCATGCAGCCACAACCGACAACCTCCGTGGGGCCACCATGGTGTATGGATTTTGAAATCGGATTGCGTACTGAGTTACCTAGCACGCTTTAATCCTACTGAGTAAACTCTTTTGGGTCCACCTTGAATGCATTTGGTTTATCCAGTCCGTTCATCCATTTTTCCATCTAATTTAAGGGGTTGAACCTAAAATTGAAGTATATCCAAAGATCTGAGTGACTAACCAATGATTTTTAACTGTTTATTAACATAGTCAATGTTTGGATGGTAGAGATTATCCTATAAAAGTAATTATAATGATGCGGTTAGAGGTGGTCATCGTACCGAGTCGGATTGGATTGGGCCTAACTCGACCCGGTCCGAAATCTTGATACGCTGACTCGAACTCGATTCGATCCGGGGCCAGATTCGAGGCATGCGATCCGATCAGATTCATCACCCTGTTGGCCTAACCTAAACCGAGTCCGACTCGACTAGGGAAACCAAGTTGGATCGAATTGGGTGCGACTCAGATCAACTGTTTTTAACGGTGAAAATCATTATCCTCGTTATTATTTTCGGTGTGCTCCATTTGAGCTTTAGATATAATTTACTCTTTTTTTTCCAAACGATCTAAAATTATCACGAAAAATGAATAAATGGTATGGATATAAAAAATACATCATTGTGGGGCCCATGTAACATTGATATCATTTGAGCCGTTCGTATAACTCGGCAGCTTGAGGCGTTACAGCTGTGAACGTCACAGTCATAGCAGCTGTAACATGAAATGGCTTTTATGTTAGCATGTTCTCTACGTTCAGTGGGATATTTGTTATATCCAAACCATTCATCCATTTAGTAATCTTGTTTTAAGGCTTGAGAAGAAAAATAAGATAGATCTGACTATTCAGTGGACCACACTTGACAAAGCATTCTCAGCTGCTATTTATGGTGTAGTTCATATGATCTTTGGATATGATTTATTTTTTTGGATAATACTATGTAATGATCTCTAAAACTATATGAACGGTGTAGATATAATAAATACATCACTGAGTGGCTCATATAACTTTGATCTCCTTTAAATCGTTTGTACAACTCGGAGCTCGAGGAGCGTCAGTGCTCGTCTTCGCACGACACGTGCCTATAGCTGTAAGCTTAGGGACGCGGATTGCGTACTACCCCCGTCCTTCCCTAGCTCCGAACGGACAATTCTGTGGGTGGGTCCACCATGATGTATCTATACATCCAAACTGTTTATCCCTTTTCTCGTATTATTCTAAGGCATCAACATAAAAAATGTGACAGATCCAATGATCAAATGGACCACACCAAAGATGACTCTTGCATTTAATTCAACTGACATTCATTGCTTTGTGCATTTTAATGCAACCAAGATTAAGATTATTATTTTGTGTGGTCCACTTGAGCGTTGGATATGACTCATTTTTGTGTTTATACCTTAAAATAATCTGAGAAAAGGTATGAATGTTTTGGATGTACAGATACATGATGGTGGGCCCACCCACATAACTGCCCTTTCGGAGCTAAGGACTAGACGTACGTAGCTTCTTGAAGAAGCTTATGCCTGTTGCTTCCTGAAGAAACTTCAAGTATAGGCTAACAGTAACCCCATCTGTACACTTTATAGCCTCTAGGTTGTCGTCATGGGTAAACTCTGTTGGGTCCATCATGAACGTATCTAGTCTATCTATGCTGTCCATCAATTTTTCCATCTTATTTTAGAGGTTGAGACCAAAATTTAAGCATACCCAAAGATCAAGTGGACCATACCGTTAGAAACAGTTGGAATAATGACTTCCACCATTGAAACCTTTCTAGGGCCCACAATGATATTTATTTTTCATCCAACCTGTTTATAAAATCACATAGATATGGATGAAGGGAAAACACAAATACGAGCTCGATTCAAAACTTCAGTGGCCCCAAGAAATTTTCAACGGTATATGTTCAATTCACACTATTTCCTATGGTGTGGTCCAGTTGAGGTTTGGATATACTTAATTTTTAGGCTCAAGCCTTAAAATTAGCTGTTAAAATGGATGGATGGGAGTGGATAAAATACATAAATCACGGTGGACCCCACAGAGTTTAATCAGTACGCGTAGCCTACTAAGTTTCTCAGTACGCAATCCGTCGCAATCTGCTTCTAGCTAACAACATCTGTACTTGGTACGTGTCGCTCAAAGATGAACACTGACCCTCCTCGAGCTTTAAGTTGTACGAACGGTTTAAAGGGGATCAAAGTTACATGGGCCTTACAATGATGTATTTGTTATATCTACACCGTTCATCTATTTTCAGAGATCATTTTAGGGCATTATAAAAAAAATGAATCATATCCAGAGATCATTTGGACTACACCATAAATAGAAGCGAAGATAATGATTTTTTTGCAGTTAAAAAATTTATATGATCCACCTACTAATATGAGATGTAGGGAGGGGTAAACTTATAATTTTATAGTTACCACACCCAGTGTGGTCTGGATCAAATCGGATCGGATCCAAATGGATCGAATTTTGGTTCGGGTCGGTCAGATTTGCTACTTCTCCGAATCCGATCCGACTATCGTTCGGATCTGATCGATCCTACCCGAACCTAACTGATCCAGGCTATCGATTCTATTCGAATCAGGACAGATCGGGTCGGATCGGGTCCATTTTACCCACCTCTAGATGCGGTTGATAATTTAATTATTTTGAGATATCATCAATGAGCCATGTGCCCAATAAATTAGTAACATGGCAACACTATGTTATACATGCAACTTTTGAAAGGATTTTAGATGTAATCCAAGCTTCCACCTTGGATTTCAAGCCCCATACTTTATGATGCCAAACATAAAAAGAGTTTAAATCTCCCCGATGGTGCCAAATGACCCTAAGCACATCCAAAACTAAGGTGAATCACGCCACGTGAAAAAACCGGCATAATGATGTACATGCTATGTTGAAATCCGACAGTGATATTTATTTATCATCCAATATCGGAACAATAGTCAAAATGGCAAGCCATTTCATTCTTCTGGTGGGCCATGGGTAAAAAAAATATTTCTCAGCCATTCATTTGTTCCGTAACAGTGTGCCCCAACTGTCGAAAATTTATGATCTTTGATGCGGCTCCCATACTGACAAGCGGCGCTGCACCAGAAGGGGCACATACTCTCGCATGCATATACGGAGTTTACCAAAACAAAAGATAAACGGAGCAGAGTGCTAATGCATATACATATATACATCGCAAATGTGGTATAAAAATAATTCAAAATATACAATCCAAATTATTGCTCTCATTTAAATGTACCATTAACAAAAAATAAGCTTAATTAATCATTTGACTGTTGCATTAGTGGATATTTATTAAATGGTTCAAATGAAAAATATCCAATGGTCTGTTTCAACAAAGAAGTGTGAGGTTATGATTATTCAACCAATTTGATTTTGGCACCACAACTCAGTGACAATAACTTCCACAATAAATTCAGTTTAATTTGAATTAATGCATGCCAAAAATACAATTTTTGAATATCAGCCTTAGCTATCATGCAAGATTTTTTCTTTTTAAAAGATATACTTACAATGGACTCTTAAACGGATGAGCTATCAAGCTTAACGAATTGGACCACGAGTGCTTGTCTATCTATTTAATAACTTCTAACTAATTTCATACGTGTGCAACATCGAAACCGTCCAATAATTTGTTCACATGACGACGATGACCTTAAGAAAAATATCACCAACATCCATTCATTGAGCTACCCACATTTTTATTTTGTTATTTATCAACTGCTCAATGATATGGCCCACTTGATGAGCGGATGAAGTTGACTTTTGTACGACGTGATCAGTTATGGTCGGTCCGACCTTGCAGAAGGGATGAATGTCGCATTCACATCATAGAATGGTTGTTATCCATGTTGTGTACTGTGAACTTTGGTCCAACTAGTTCGACCAAAAACCTTCTCCTTCCAACTATTTTTTTTGGTTTTTTTTGGTTTGTTTGTAACACGCACACACACCCCCACACACTCATCAGTATCAGGAGAGAAAGGGAGAGGGATACAGGACGCGGATTAGCTGCCGACTGGTTGAGCAGCAACATCGCTATGAAGTGACGTCATTAGGATTTTTGGGTCCCACCATGATGTATGTGCTGTATCCACACCGTCTATCCATTTAGAGAGACTATTTTAGAGCATGTACCAAAGATTGAGTCAGATCCAAAGCTCAAGTGGACCCCGCCACAGAAAACAGTGAGGATTGAACGCCTACCCTTGAAAACTTCTTGAGGGCCAAAAAAGCTTTCGATCAAGCCTATATTTGTGTTTTCCCTTTATCCATGTCTGTGTTGACTCATATACAGGTTTCACATCAAATAAACATCATGGTAGGCCTCAGAATGAATCAACGGTGGGCGTCACTATATCCACTGTTTTCTATGGTGGGGTTCACTTGAGCCTTGGATCTGCTTTTTTTTTTTTTTTCTGGCTCATGCCATTAAATGATTTCTCCAATTGGATGGACGGTGTGGATACAACACACATCATGGTGGGGCCTACAAAACATGGTGACGTCACTTCAATCTCGCTGCTGAACCAGTCAGTATCTAATCCGCGTCCAGAGAAATAAGATGAGCAACTCCATGCTGCACATCCAACGGTAGAGAATTGTTTTCTAACAGTGTGGTCCACTCGTGTTTTAAAACTGACTCGTTTTTGGAATGACTTTCTGAGGGGCAGAACAGATGTGATGCTTGTTTCATGTCTCCAGAAGAAATGCAGAATCGACTGCACGCATTAAATACAATATTAAATGCGCTGCTCTTGCTTTTGCTCTCGTGGGTAAAATGGGAATTGTAGCGGGGGCGTGGCTTAGGATTCTGATTAAACGTGGTCCTTGCGGTGGGGCCCACCGAGATGTATGTGTCTTACATCGACGCTGTCCAAAATTTGGAAGCTCATCTTTTATATAATCGAAACAATGAAGGAGATCCAAATATCAGGTGGACCACATCACAGGAAACGGTTCTGGTTGACCGTTAAAAACTTTTCGTGGGCCACAAAAGTTTTGGTTCAAGCTGATATTTGTGTGGTCCCTTTATCCAGGTCTTTGTTACCTTATCAACGGGTTGGATGTCAAATAAATTTTCTAGTGGCCTCGGGAAGTTTTTAACGGTGGTTATTTAACCACAACTGTTTCCTGCAGTGTGGTCCTCTTAAGATTTGGATCTACTTAATTTTCTGGATCATGCACTAAAATAAGCTGTCAAAATGAATGGACGGCGTGGATGCAAGTCACATTCATAACGGTAGGCCCCACGGGGATCCACCGATGCAGCTCCCATTGTTGCGGGCTTTTCGCTGTGAACCGTTCAACAGATAACTACATTTTTGGAATCGAAGATGCCCTTTCCAACATACATCTAGAAATATCGAAAGATTTCTGTTCAAAGGAAGCTATCTAAGAGGATAAAAATTTCCAACCGTTACTCGCCTTCTATATGGATAGTATGCATTGTATAACCGAAAGTAGACTTGATGGGCGAATCTATCATTTAGAGGGTGCTGATTATAATTTCCAGTATATACGCCCGTAATAATAAAAAATGAAACCCGCCCGTACGTTAGAGTGGCTAAAAATTTCAGATTTCTCGTGATAATATCGAGATATCTATCGAGAAATTAGGAATCTGCCACTGTCGTATTCTCAAGTTCAAATTTTGAAAAAAAAAAAAAAAAAAAAAAGAAGATTTTTTTACAGTGTTTGGTCATTTCTCGAGAAGCTTGGAAATTAGTGCGGTCGTGGAAACTGCAGGCGAGCTCAGTGCGAACCAGAGAAGGTTTTTTTATTGTAATTTTTTTATGAACGAGGGGCCAAATCATAGAGTTTGGAAGACTGCTTGAATGAAATGGCCTTTTCCATGTCAGAAAGGCCGAACGGAGAGATTAAAGAAGGGTTGGACGGAGCAAAAAGCACCAACAGTCTGCTCAGTTACAGCTCACGAGAGCATTACAGAGTGAGAAATACTCTGGCCGAGTGTGATGCGCCATACACGGTCAGTTAAAAATTACTTAGAAATTGCATACGTGTCCGTTGAATAAGTAAAATTAAACTTTCTAAAGTATTCATATTTGAGTTTATCGGCCTATGAACGAAATATTACATTTTTTTATTATCTAATCAAATATTGTTGGACATTAATTGGAAAGTTAGAATGGAAATGTTGAACGATACTATTTTAACAAAACAATTTTCCTGGAGGCAGAGGTTAGTTTTGTTTAATCAACCAATGTTTTAGAATGTGAGCCAGATAGTGTAATCCTTATAATTTAGATGGTGTACTTTGATTAATTTATTATACTTGTGCAATTTCGAAGTGCATGTGTATCAAGCGTCGTACTCTCCCAGAGTATGAGTAACTTCCTTTGGAATTCGAATTTCTCCGTCTAAGAGGAATCTTTACATCGTAGGTCCCTAGTTGCCGGACTAGTCGCTCGTGTCACTCTTCATGCGGAGTTCCTTGGGACCGGATATCGCCGGTGATCCGACTCTGTGGGGTCCAAACGTGATGTATGTGTTTTATTAGCTACATCTAAAGCTCAAGTAGACCACACCAGAGGAATCATTAGGGATTGAATGGGCGTGCGTTCAACCGTGGGTGAATCCTTGACTGCGAGGCCCACCGTAGCGCATGTGCCTTACATCCACACCATCTATCCATTTTTTTCAGCTCGTTTTATGAGAAGATCCATAAAATACGGAAGATGCATGTCTCATGTTAAACACACCACAACAAATAGTGGTGATTGGCCATTAAAAGCTTCGTGAAGGCCACCAAAATTTAGCTGATATTTGTGCGGTACGTTTATCCTTATCTTTGGAAAATAAATATGTTGATGACAAATAAACATCCTACTATCTTAGATAAATTTTTAATGATAGGTGTTCAATTACTTCTATTTCTTCCGTTATAGTCCACCTAAGATTTAGGTATAGTCTACTTAAGATTTAGATTTGCTTCGTTTTTAATCAAGCCCTGAAACAAGTTATCAAAGTAGATGGACAATATGGATGGAAAGAAAATACATTAACAATCAAATATCTACCCACTAAGTGGCTCCCATGAACAGGTTGGTTGGCAACTAACTTAGCGGTGGGCCCATGAGAGGTTTCAATGGCAGGTGTTATTCTCCTCCACGTTTATGTGGTACTCTACTTGATTTTTTGACGTGCCTCATTTTATGATAAGTTCTAAAATTCGTTGGCAAAACGTATGTACATCGTGAATAAAAACACGTACATCACAGTGGACCGACATAGTCCAGTCCGTCACCAGGCAATCCGTTTCCCTTTCCCTCGGGCCAAGGTGCGTACGGACGAAAATGCTTGTGGGACTTTCGGTAATAATATTCAGTTGACGTTGGTGGAATGACTTCACGTGGATAAGATATAGCCGTCCATCAAGTGTGTCACCCCGTGTCCGATGTGAGGCCGAAAGATCAGGCAGATAAGAGTACTAGGATGGGCCGGACCATGGGAACGGTTGAGGGGGAAAGTTACGTAGTTGAAATCGTCCAAAAATCCACTCATCTAATGCACAACGTAACGATGACATTCCAAAGAGTACCAAGACTCATGTGGGCCATATACCACGCGGCTTTAGTTGTTTTAGGCATAATTTTACACCGTTGATCTGGCTGATGTGAGGATCGCCCACATTCTTTGCCCGGGAGAGATGTTTATGGTGTCCACGTGTCACATTCGCAACGCAAATCGCATTTGCATATAGCACGGACCCAAGCCTATCATCCTGTAGCTCCAGACCCGAGCCACTCATTAGGTGGGCCAATTTCATACATTCTTGGGCCGGCAATCATGCAGGTTGCTCATCCAGTGGTCCAGATAGCAGGTTGAATGTGGGGGCACAGATGAAAGTTCTTCAGTTGTCCATTCATTTTGTATGTATGTTGTCCCTGATCAGCTGAGTAGCCTGATTTTAGGCCCGAGGTAGTGCACTCACTAGCATTGTAGCATACAGAAATTGCATCGTCTGGACTTCATCAAGTGGGCCATACGTGTAAGAAAAGAATGGATGGCTAGAAAAGTTGAAACTAATGGTCAACAGTCAAAGTAAACATGCCACTGAACTGAGAAGTCGACTAACCTGAAAAAATGGACGGCTAGCAAGTTTGTACCTAATGTCGTACCCCATTTTAACATCGTTATTCATGAACCCAATAAAAAGAGAAGTGTTATAAGAAAAAGACATATGGTGCCAAAGATCTTTAACAGTACTTTAATAATTTTTATGGAATTTTAGTTGATAGGATAATAAGATATAATTTAGAAGTATTTAGAAACAAATTAAGTGATTGAGAAGTTTTATAAGGTGTAGCCAAGAGGTGTCTAAAAGTAAACTGAGCAGTTGAGAGATATCTAATGGCAAACCAAGCAATCATGAGAAGCCATGAAACGGAATGCGGTTGAAAAGTTCAGTATAGTGGTCGAAATCTAAAGATGCATAGAGTGGTCAAGTGGATCGCAAGCGAGTTATTGTCAAATGATATGCAACCGGTGTGTGGTTAAAGGGCAGGCGACAATAAAAAGAAACAAAACTTGTTAAGATGAAAAGAATAAGTCGTAAAAGAGAAACATAACAAGCGAATGATCTAGAGAAACTTTTCAACTATTGTAACGAGAGCTGGGTATTGGATCGAGTCAGATCAGATTGAGTCCAACTCGACTCGGTTTGAAATTTACAGGGCTTGACTCGAATTTGATCTGATCTGGAACTGAGTCCGGGTCATCTGAATCGAACCGATTAGAACTCCTGCAGGATTGAACTAATCCGAGTCCGACTCGGTTAGAAAAACCAAGTCGGATCGGATTGCACAAGGTTCATATCGGTCTATTTTTTTTCAATAGTGTGGAAATCATTATTCTCACTATTTCCTATGGTGCAATTTATTTGATGATTAGATATACTTAAAATTTAGTATCAACTCCTAAAATGATCTGAAAAAACTAATGGACGGTGTGGATAAACAAAAAAAATTCAAGGTGGGCCCCACATAGTTTACTTAGTATGATAAAAACATACTAAGTTAGTATGAAATCCAATTTTGCTACTTCTTGAAGAAGTTTTGTAATTTTTGATTGCATTTATATATTTTCTCGTTGGGTCCCATCAAGTACTGCTGTTCATTTAACTCGCATATCAAGCAACCTTTGAAGTCTCTCTCTCTCTCTCTCTCTCTCTCTCTCTCTCTCTCTCTCTCAGCAACTCTCGTGGCAAAAAATTCATGATTTTCAACATACGAGCTCAAAACCCATGTGAGTTGTTATCAACTCCCCCTTTTTTCCATTTTCATCTATACTTCCTATTTCTAAAAAATTACAAAAATCTCATTCCCTTTCTAATATCCAATACTAGTCTCTCTTTATTGTTTTATCTCAAATGATATGTTCTTTTGTTTATATATAGAAACGAAATCTCAATGGTCATCTGTTTTTGAATATACATGCATTGTTATGTTTCTGTTTTGAATAAAAAAAGAAACAGACGATGTTGATTTATTTTTGTTTGACACTACTCATTCGAAGTGGGCCTTTTTATAGAAACGGAATCATAATTATCTTAATAATACTAATTAATATCAGTACTATCATTATATGACTATATACAGGTGTGGTCAGCTTTGGGCCTACCCTTGGCCATGCGTATTTCTATTCTCCAACATTCTCTTATTAAAATCCGTCCAATTCATTGCTCCATGGCCATTTCAAGCTGTTTTATTTATTTATTCTAAAGAAAGTATGCTATTAAGAATTGATTCATCATTGTTCATACATCTATAAAATGAAATTTACTAGAAATTATAAAATACACACCATGTAGGGCTCGGATCGGAACGGATCCAATTGGATAGAATTTTGGAGCGGTTTGATTCAGATTGATATTGATTTGATAAACGGTCGGATCTGCCTGATCTTACCTGAACTGCACCGATCTAGGCCGTCGGTTCGGTTTGAATCGGGTTGGATATGGTTGGATCGGGTCGGATTTATCGAATCGGGTCAGACATGCCCAACTCTAATTGTAACCATTATAGTAATGAAAGAACAATATAGAAGAATAAATTATAACAAAAGTTTATAAATAGTAGAAGAATCCAACAGAGAAAACTCAATCAACCAATCTAACAAAAAAAGCCAATCAAATCATATCTATTAATTTATATTTTATTTAAGCTTATCATGGGAGCATCAGTAATTTATGAGATATATATAATACAAATCTATAATTTTATGTTGGATTTGTTTTTTATCATATATCAGGTTGATTTTTCAAAAGACATTCTTACTATTGCTCTTAGTGGCTAGCTGTGAATTTTTCGTTCTATTTTATTTCAAAAGTCTTTTCTTACAAAAGTCACAAAGTAGCTTATCTTTGCTAAAAGGACTTCATCCTTCTACTAATGCTTGATCATTATTAAAATTTGTGAGTACTTAAGTGATTATTCTTCTCGTTATCTAATTATATATGTTTATAATAGACGTATCGGCTTATTTTCAGGCTTAATGTGGAAGGTGATCAGCCTACCACTATATTAAATCTGACGTGCCTCCACAAACTTACACATGATCGAAAGCAAACCAAAGTATCAACAACTAATATTGGTCAGCATTAATGCACACATGCTGCTTAGCAGATAGATGGGTTAGCGTGGTCTTTCGCGTGGTAGGCAATGGGTACCACCATGAACGTCTTTTTTTAAAATTTTTTGAGTTAGCATGTTAGTACACACCCCGGTCAGTACACAAACTCCATGTTAGCCACCCCCACTAGCGATCGATATCAAGACCTAAGTGTTGAAACGAGGCATCTCCTCAGTCTGCCAGTTGAGCCCCATGAACGTCTCAAATCCCACACACGTGCACTGATTTTTAGAGCTTGTAAATGCCTCCTTATGATCAGATTCTGAAAGGCGACCGCAGCTGTTTATCCGTTGGGCCACCACATGGATAGGGAATATCTGGAATTGAAGGGGACTGGACTGTTAGCCATGCCATCAGTGATCTACGAAAGGAAAGGCCAGAGAAACCGCCGAATTCGACCAGAAAAAAGCTTACAATAGCTAGACAGAAAGAGTTGTCCAGTGGCCTCAATTTTTGGCCAGTAGCCTATCAGCCCGGTGGCCCACCATTCAACAGTCCCAAACAAGACACGTGAGCTCCACAATTACCATCAGAATCGGAGCGGATTAGGTGCGGTCCGGGCCTAACCTAAGATGGTGCGGTCCTTACCGTGAGGGTCACCTTGAAGTATGTATTATACATCCACGCCGTCCATCCATTTTATCATATCATTTTAGTGTATAAGAAGCAAAGAAGAAGATACACGTCTCAGGTGGACCATGCATTAGGAAACAGTGGTGATTGAACGCCCTACCCTTAGAAACTTCCTAGGACCCACCTCAATGTTTCCTTAATGTTTATTTTCCCTCACACCTGTTAGATAAACCTTGATTAAAGATAAAAACAAATATCAGCTTGACCCAAAACTAATGTGATGCATTAATAGTCAATCACTACATTTTACTATGTTATGGTCTACCTGAGAATTAGATCTTCTTAATTTTTGGGATTAAGAGCTAAAATTATATTTTAAAACGTATGGACAGAGTGGATATAGAATATAGACATTAATATGTGCCCCACGATAAGCGTCGCACTGTCTTTAGTAAGGCTGGGGCTGCACCTAATCCGCTCCCGGTGAGAAGGGAGAGAGAGGTCACTGGTGGTTCTGCATGGACGTCGGATCCGTGAAAAAGATGGGCCATGAGATGAGGATTACCTGTAGGTGAAATAAGGCAAAATCCACCCATTAATGGGGCTACAATTGTACATTGATTACGACCATCAGCTCTCCGTTGATTCTTTCGTTGAACCCTCCCTATGAGTCAACCGGTTTGATTTTCGTCCCAGGTGATCTTCATGGTGTGGTCCACGTTTTTAACGGATCAGATTTTTAAGATAAATACTTGTTGGAGGGTGAGTCGGAGTTTTACGTGGAAGCTCAAATACAGTGCTTGCACAGTTGCACGTGATCATTTGGCTAAAATGACCCTGCGTACCTGAAAAATTTACGTTCGGTTTTCTACCAGAAATGACTTTCATTCGGTTTTCTTCATATGATACGCCGGCGGCTATGACACTTGATACGCAGGCACTTTGAAATTGTATAAATGGCTCATAATAATTCAAATTAAACCGACTAAATATTACACCCCACCGTCTCTAATCTACAGGATAGAAATCAGCTTTGTTAAACAATCCTAACATCTGGATCGTTGACAGATGTTTCTTTGAAATACAACCGTTGGATATTGTGAATGTCCAGTAATCTAATATTTAAATTACTATTTAGGAGTAATTTTTGGTTCCTAATACATATAAAGTGGTTCCCATAATTTGGACGGTTTAGTTTGAATTACTTATATGCCACGTATGTAACTTCTTAGTCATTTTTAATTGCCAGCATATCATCCTTCGCGCTCCGCCGGAGTATCGAAGTATCTCCATTCTTCCACGGACTCTCTTGGCGTGAACTCCAAAGCTAGAACCAGCCACAGCCTGCTCACCCTCCTCTGCATAGAATAACTCCAACCAGAAATAAACAGGTCAGAAATCTGCCGTTTTATATTTTTTTTCCATAGAATGTCCGTTTTCAAGATTTGTTAACTGGTGGTGACCATTCTACAGTAGAAGTCACGTGTTCTCATTCTCGAATAACGGGTGCTCTGATTCCATCTGATCAGACGATCTTAACCATCTGATACAGGGAATGGGATTGTGTACTGAGCATGAGCAAACTTTGTGGGGCCCATAGTGTTGCATGTGTAATATCCCGGCCGACCATCCGTTTCACCAGCTCATTTTATGATATTTCCCCAAAATTACAACATCTGTAAAGCTCAAGTAAACCACATAATAGGAAACATTGTTAATTGAATGTCTACCGTTGAAAACTTGTCGATTGGGGGATCATGTCCTGAAAGATATATTTAAAAACGGATGAATCGAGTGGATAAGATACATATATCTACGGTGGGCCCGGACCCCACGGAGTTTACTCAGTTCTTGGTAGTTTGGATAACCCACTACTTTACAAATAATCCACCGACGCTAAAATTGGACGGACAGGATTTTTACAATCAGGGAGATTTCTGGATCGCCAGTCGCCACTAGTTAAAGTAGTCATATGGTAGAAATTTAAGGGAAGCGCATTTGGCTGGTGTGTCACGCACCAGCTATACAGCTGATGTGGGTACGTGTCGCTCGAAGACGAGCGCTGACTCTAATCGAGCGCCGAGTTGTACGAACGGTTCATAGTGGGATCCAAAGTGATGTGTTTATTATATCCGCTCCGTTCATCCATTTTTAGAGATCATTTTAGAGAATTATACAGAAAATGGATTATATCCAAAGATCAATTCAACCACGAACGCACCAAAGATAGCAGCGGGATAATAATTTTCACCGTTAAAAAATTCTTAGGTCTATCATAACGTTTGTGTTCCATCCATCATGTATGTAAGGTGATAAAGACATGGATGAAGAGGAAAATCAAATTTCATATTGATTCAAAACTTCTGTAATGCCTAAAAAAGTTTCAATGGTAGAAGTTTAATCCCTCACTATTTTTTTCAGTGTGGCCCACTTGATAGTTAGATCTAACTTATTTTCTGTTGATAGCGTTAAGACGAGCTCATAAAATAGATGGACAGTTTGGATATAACACACCTCACGATTAACCCACGTAACTTGATGGCGTCGATGCATCAGCTATAGAGCTGGTATTTGTGGTAGACGAGCCAATCCGCTTCCAAATTGAAGACGTGTACTCGCAGGACGCGGATTTCGCAGGAGATCCTGCGCAAGGATGCAGTGTGGGGTTCACAGAGTTGATTATGAGAAATTATCCTCCAATCCGTTTATCAAACTCATTTTAAGACATGAGATCAAAAATGAAGTGAATCTGAAGCTCATGTGGTTCACATAAAAATAAACAATTGAGATTCAGTGAGCACCGTTGAAAACAATCTCGTGGCTATAAGAGTTTTGTAGAAGGCTTTAATTTTTTGTATTTTCACTGCATCACAGTGGATGTGTATAAACATTAAGTTGGAGACTAAGAAGGTTTCATTGGTAGGAATTTCTTTCCCCAATTATCCTCCTCGTGTGACGCACTTGAGTTTTGGATTCATTTGATTTTTGGTTGCATGTCTTAAAATAAGCTCAAAAAATGGATGAACGTAATAGATTTCTCAGAAACATCACGGTGGGCCTCACCCGGCATCCTTGCGCAGGAACTTCCTGCGAACTCGTAGGAGTGCACATTCGCGGATTCTTACCCGCTTAGATCAACGACAGCATCGCAAATTTGAGCCGTTCATAGCATGATCAATTGCGTAGATGTCATGTCCCGAATGCCGGGCGGATATGATCATCAAGAGATATAAATGCGCGAGCAATTGAAACCTAAAAACTACAGTAATTACCTGACGAGCGTCTCAGATGTCTCGTACGTGTTCCGCTAATTAGCGGATTCGATCTCGTGTTTGCATTGCGGGGGACGCGACTTGCCTGTAACGACTCCCGTGTAACGCAAACCTCTACGGGGCCACCGTGATTTTGTGTTATATCCTGTCTGTCCATCCCCCAAGTCAGCTTTAGGACATGATGAGAGAGAGGAGAGAGATTCAAAACTCAAGTGGACCACATGAGTGAGGACTGAACATTCACCGTTGAAGCCTTAACGAGCATCACAGAAGTTTAGGGATCACGGTTATGTGTTTTTCTTTCATCCAGGTGGGAATCACCTTTTGAACGGTTGGATGGCATCTAGACATCACGGTGGGCCAGGAAGGTTTCAATGGTGAGTGTTCCATTCCAAGTGATTTCTGTGTTATTGCCCACTTGAGGTTTGGATCTCCTTTGTTTTGGCCTCATTTACTTACATGACCTGACGAAACGGATGGACGGAGTAGATATAACAAAAACATCGTGGTGGCCCCGCCATATCTTTGGGTCCCTGGGAGCAGTATTACCCAGAATACCCGCATGTCGTGTGCTTAGTGCGTTATACACGTGTGACAGTTTTCCACGTGTGAGGCGAGATCACTTTCAAAAAAGCATTTTGTCCTGTTTCTACTTCTGCGTCCGAGTCCTCCCCCCCTCTCCCCAAAGCCTTCAAAACTCGAACAGAGAGACAGGAATACAGAGAGAAACAAAAGCTCTGCTTGGAGGGCATTTTCGGAAGAAAAATGAGTCTCCTCTCTCTACTCTCCTTCCTCTTCACAACACTTGTCTACCTGCAAACTGTTTGTGGAAATGCCGAGCTGAAATCGCTCCTGGAAGTGAAAGCCGCTTTAGACCCCCTGAACCGGTTCCTTTCGTCCTGGGCCGAGGACGGCGATCCATGCAGCGACACCTTCGAAGGAGTTGCCTGCAACGAACATGGCAGGGTAGCTAACATTTCTCTGCAGGGAAAAGGCCTCTACGGCTCCGTTTCTCCAGCCATTTCCGGCCTGAAATCCCTCACAGGCCTCTACCTCCATTACAACTCTCTCTATGGAGAAATACCCAGAGAAATCTCGCATCTTACGGAGCTCTCTGACCTCTATCTCAATGTCAATAACCTCTCTGGAAGCATCCCTGTAGAAATCGGCAACATGGATAATCTCCAAGGTGAGAAGAAAAGCTGAAAGCTGATGTCTTTTCTGGGGATTTTGGGGGTTTTTTTTTTTCTGGTTTTTTATTTTCTTTTGTTGGGTTTTGTTAGTTTTGCAGCTTTGCTATAATCAACTGAGTGGAAGTATTCCTACCCAGCTGGGGTTCTTGAAGAAGCTGAGCGTTCTCGCGCTTCAATGTAATCGATTGACGGGAGCGATCCCTGCGAGCTTGGGAGATTTGAGCATGTTGATGAGGGTAGATTTGAGCTTTAATCGGCTCTTCGGTTCGATTCCAGGGAAGCTTGCTGATGTTCCTCAGCTGGAGGTTTTGGATGTTAGAAACAATACTCTGTCTGGCAATGTTCCTCCTGGTAATAATCTTTCTAACATTTCTTGCGGGATTATCTGTGCTTTATTCTAATGTTCTGCAATGAGCTGAAAAACGCATGTTGGTTTTTCTACTTATCGTAGATCATTCTCAGATCAGATGAAAATCCTGGCTCGATTTCCTACCGTTTTCTCGATTTTTTAAAGATGAAGTGAAATAATCCTATTCGATTTTTTAAGATGAAGTGAAATAATCCTATTCGATTTTCTACTGTTCTTTTGAATTTTTAAGATACAATTGAGAACCACTTTGATTTTCTGTCGTCCTCTTGATCTTCCGGTGTCTAATGGAACAAACTGGTATTTTCTTTTTCTTTTTCTTTTTGGTATGAAGCTTTGAAGCGACTGAATGTCGGATTTCAATTTGGAAACAACTCAGAATTGTGTGGAGTTGGGTTTTCTACTTTGAGAGCTTGCGCTTATGTTGCAAATCCTAACAGACCCGAACCTGGATCGGCGGGAGATATTCCGCAGTCTGCTAACATCAACATGAATTGCAGCAAAGGCCATTGCCAAAGTACATCCAAGACTCCGGCAATTGCTGTTGTTATTGGAATAATTGCAGTTGTGGTTGGAGGAACTGCATCCGGGCTCTTCGCCTTCTCTTGGTACCGTCGCAGGAAACAGAGGATCAGTAGCGCGTTCGATGTTTCTGATAGCCGGATTAGCACCGACCAGGCCAAGGATTTCTACAGGAAGAGCGCATCTCCCCTCATCAGTCTTGAGTATTCAAACGGATGGGATCCATTGGCTGATGGTCGGAGTGGAGTGGGCTTCCCACATGAGGTCTTGCAGGAGTTCCGATTCAACTTGGAGGAGGTAGAGTCGGCGACGCAGTACTTCTCAGAGGTGAATTTGCTGGGGAAGAGCAATTTTGCCGCTACTTATAGGGGGATTCTCAGAGATGGGTCTGCTGTTGCTGTCAAGAGTATCAATAAGACGAGCTGTAAGTCAGAGGATGCTGAGTTCTTGAAGGGGCTGAAGATATTGACTTCACTGCGACATGAAAATATTGTCGGTTTGAGGGGGTTCTGCTGTTCGAGAGGGAGAGGGGAGTGTTTCCTAATCTATGATTTCGTGGTTAATGGAAACTTGTCACAGTATTTTGATGTTAAGGGTGACAATGGCAGGGTTCTCGACTGGTCTACGAGAGTTTCAATCGTCAATGGCATTGCCAAAGGTCAGCTTTTCTTCATCTTCATCGCTTACTACTGCATTGCCTTAGAGAAATATTTGTTGTTTACGTGTTAGTTGCATAGAGAAGACAATCGCCTTGGTCTTTTGAGCTTTTTTTTTTTGGGTATTTAAGTGGCTCATCTAACTAGGTCTTTTGATGATTCTTCTTGGTCTTGTGGTTGTTTGGTATTTAGAGAAGATAATCTATCTGGGTTTTAATTAGTTACACTTGTTATCATTTAGGTGGAGCCAGTTGGTATTTTGTTTGCGTCTTGGGTATTTGGTTAGTAGATGATTCTTGTTGTTCTTGTAGTGTGTTTGGTATTTAGAGAAGATAATCTAACTGGTTTTTGATTAGTTTTTCTTTTTTTAATTAGTTAGGTGTAGTCAGCTTTTCTGGGTTGTAGAGGGTAGAATCTAACTAGGTCTTTTGATGATTCTTCTTGTTCTTGTGGTTTTTTTAGCATTTAGAGAAGATAGTATAAGTGGGTTTTGAATAGTTTTACTTCCTGTAATCATTTACGTTTAATCAGTTGGTGTAGTCAGCTTTTCTGGGTAGTTGAGAGTAGAATATAACTAGGTTTTCTGGTGTAGTGTGTTTGGCATTTAGAGAAGATAATATAGCTGGGATTTGATTATTTTCCCTTCTTGTAATCACTTAGACGTAATGATCAGTTGGAGTTTTGAGCTTTTCTGGTGAGTAGAGAGTAGAATCTAACCAGGTCTTTTGATGATTGTTCCTGTTCTTGTAGTGTGTCTGGTATTTAGAGAAGATAATCTAACTGGGTTTTGATCAGTTCAGCTCACCGTAATCAGTTAAAGATTGACATCCAACTGTTTCATGTTAGTTTTTTCTTGATGTTGTTTTGCCTCTTGTATTGAATTGGGTGGTATTTTAGTTGATTTTTTCTTAGAACACCTTTTTTTTTTATTGTTATCATTATTCTTTTCAATGCAGGGATTGAATATCTACACAGCAACAAAACGAGTAAACCTGCACTCGTTCACCAAAACATATCGGCAGAGAAGATCCTGATTGACCAGTATTTCAATCCCTTGCTCTCTGATTCCGGTCTGCACAAGCTCTTGGTTGATGATGTCGTCTTCTCAACCCTCAAGGCCAGTGCTGCCATGGGCTACCTGGCCCCTGAATACACCACCACAGGCAGGTTTACAGAAAAGAGTGATGTCTATGCATTTGGGGTTATTGTGCTTCAAGTCCTCAGCGGGAAGCGGAGAATCACTCATTTGACCAGACTTGCAGCTGAATCAGGCAAACTAGAGGACCTGATCGATGGGAACCTTCATGGGAAGTTCTCCAATTCAGAGGCGGTGAAGCTGAGAAAGGTCGCACTGGTTTGCACCAACGATGCACCTGATCGGAGGCCCACCATGGGGATGGTGATTGAGGAACTAAGCAAGTGCAGTAGTTTGTAGTTGCTGATGTTTTCCATGGCCATCTACATGCTGTTTTGGTTTTATGTATCATGTTACTTGACTAAGGTTCCTTAGCCTAAAAGTGTTTCTCAAGGCAATGGGCCAGGAGAGGTGGGCCATCACTAACTACTGATGCTAGTCTGTTGTTAGTATTTGAATTTTACGATGGATTGTGTCCTCTTCTGAGGACTGGAGCTTACCTGTGTGTATGTATTTTTGGCTGTTTTTGTAACATGGGACACATGATCTCATCTGCTCACGTGATTTACAAGGAATATTGCCAATCCATCCTGCGGTTTCTACCTTGTTTTATACTTGACAAGACCTGTTGGCCCACTATCACGATCTTGCAAATGATGGACAACGAGAAAGTAAATATGGGTGCCAAAATTCTGTTAATTTGCATGGTTAGGATAGCTGGGTTGTTGTGCGGTTGTGTCATGGAAGTTCTAGATTGGGCTTGTCGGCTAGACGGTTCTGATTGGTTGTGATGGATGTGGCCTACCAGGCTGGATTCTCCAAACTGGTTTTGGCGCTTTGGTAGTGCATGATGGGAGCTTTGTTAGGGATGGTTGCTGTCCCATCTGTAGCATCTCAACCACAGAATGCTGTGAATGGGACATTGGTATGGTGGCCACTGGTGTACGCCTAAAGATTCAAGTTTTGTGGACTATATGCTTATCGCATCTGATTCTGAGTGGTTGGTTATGAGGATCCCGAGAACGAAGTGAGCAACGGTTGGATGACTGGTATTGTTTCAACATCAGACTGTTGAGCTATGGGCCATCCACATGATGACCTAACAAATCAATGGTCCTAATTCACTTCCTGTACGGTGGAGATGCTAGACTGGATTGCTAGCAAAGCTTCCTCTAATCAGGCACTTCATTGGGGGTCGCTTCTCTTCTAGAAGGGTGGCCACCTTCATTTAGTGATCCAATCGTCCATCTGGTGGGACACACATGACGAGCCACAGATAAGAATTTCCTCGTGCAGGCGCATGATGCGGACGTACTACTGTCTCTATTTTACTCTAGCCATGCGTTTGCAGGCTCTGCACATCAGATGGCGAGGATTATTTAAAAATATAACTTATGCACCAGGGCACATCAAACAGTGGGACTACCAGATGAACGGTTCTGATCAATGAAAACGGAACCCGCGACGGGCTACAACCTCATTGGTTGTATATTCTTCTCCTCCCAGCAAGAACCTTTCAAAATTACTCAAGTAAACTTTTTTATTTTTATTTTTTTGGGTTAGCTTGTTAGTACACACCCATGTCATTACCGAAGTAAACTTGAATATTGATCATTCACGCTTCTGTTTTCAACCATCTATTCGAATTACACTGATAAAACGGATAGGATGATCATATATAAGCCTATTTTGATCAATTTTCCTTCCATGCAAGCGGTAACAAGATGGACCACATGCATAAAATACATCCCTATCCAAGTGTACGATGGAAGGAGACGGGCTCTACCATATTCTGGCTGTCCCAGCTCCACGTAATCTTCACCCTCACTTATAGTAGGAGCGAAAGGATCGAGTAGGCAACACGTGAATCTGTGAAGGACGCTTGCGTTCGGACATGTCGACGTATCAGGTGGACAATTCTTCTTGTAATGGAATAAAATCTGACCGCTTCGCTACTGTACAATTCTTTTTTGTACACACTCACAATTTTCATCCAAAATTTTTCAACGGCCCTCTGACACCACAAATCATAGTAACAACCTCTGCATGGCCCACTCCACCAATTGAACGCCTTCTGCTAATATTTTTGTATCCAATCGATTTTTGTTTTTTTACTTGTAGTTGAAATGCTATATATTGAATCCTATTCTTTGGGAGCTTATATTTGAAATGCACTAGAATTCTTTAGTATATATCTTTTTAAATTTTCTTTTTTCTTTTTTCTTTTTCACACACTCACCCCTCCTCCACACATGCATACCCACCCTACACTCTCGTTCACTTGCACCACAAGGGGTGCTCGAATAAGTGACCTCATGTTGAAACTCCAAAGAGTACCACAAAGGCACAACAACACGTTCTTTTTTACTATATATCTAAAAGACTTGGATTTAATTAAATTAGCATTAATATCCCACACATATATATATATTTGATAGAATGATTGTAATCAGTGTATGAAAATATATAATCTGATAAACAATGAGTACTTTTTTGGGGGCCAAACATAAGGATCATAGATGAGTGACTCATTAACAAATTTTAAACATTCATTTAGATGACTAATGTTTGGATCATCTTTTTCATGTGATTTTAATGTTGTAGTTAATAATTAAATAGTTTGGCAGTATCATCAAGGTACTTTGTGCACTTCAAATTAGTTATATGGCAACACCTTGATTACATGTGCAAAAGGTATTTTACTTGATGGTACTAACAAAAACATGAAAGTTTAAAACACATAAAACACATAATTTAAAAACTTCAATTACATTTACATTTAAATATACGGTGCCAAACGATGGATTTAGGGGGCAAAATCCCTTTAAATTCTCTCAAATACACAGGTGCCAAGAGGGTCCCTTAAGCGTATGATCCACGTCCTTCAAATAGATTGTTAAAAGTAAGTGAAACAGCGGCCCACATCATGTGAAAAAAGAAAAAAGAAAAAATAAAAAGGAAAAACAGTGGAGAAATCAGGTCTATATGGTCTTGATTGCCCAACCATGGCCCTACCTTTCCAGTATCCTACACAAACATGCATGCATACAAACATAGATGCATATACATGTATATACGTATTCACAACCATCTCTGCACAGATGATGGGTAGTTTCTCCTTACATCACTTTCACCACCCATTTTCCTATTCTCACCGTTCACAAGTGAAAATCAGCTGATTCAACTTCCTCTAGTTTCTTTAACGGAAAGAAGAGAGAACGGTAGAAACAACCTACCCTACTGTTTCTTCACGTTAGGAAATGACAGCTCCTGGCATGCATGTCTTGCCAGATAAGGGCCACATGGTTGCAGGATCTGATGGCCCTGACTAGCCTCTACGTGGCCCTTGACCTGGATTTCTCACGCCGTGTGAGCATTTCCTGTCCCCCACCCTCCGTTCCGCTTCCATAAATGAGGCGCGCTCCGGTGCTACCTGTACTGGACGCAGATCCATTACTGCTCCTGTTTGTTCAAGGGGCCATTGTGATGTATGAGTTTTATCCAGACCGTCCATCTATTTCGTAATATAATTTTAGCGTACAAGCTCAAAAATGAGGCAGATACAATGTTCAATTGAACCACACCACATGATGAAGTGGTGATAATGACACCCACAATTGAAACCTTGCTGAGGCCCATGGTGATGTGCCATAGGCCCATGATAATGACACCCATGAACCTGGATGAAGGGAACCACAAATATAAGCTTTAATCCAAAACTTATGTGGTCCCAAAAAGTTTTCAATTGTAAGATTTTAATTACTATTGGATGACCTACTTGATTCTTGGATTGCCATATTATTATTATTTATTTGTATCTTAAAGACGTATTTAAATTGTAATATATGGTGGTATTGTAATATATTATAGCCACCATTACAGTGGTATTTTAGTGGGTTATTTGTGGTCAACTACAAATGCATTAAAAATAAAGGAATTGAAAGTTGTAGTCATTACAAAAATACACTCTGAAATCTCCAATCCGGATATATAATTTAGTTTTTCAAAAAAAAGAAAAAAAAAAAAAGAAGAAGAAGAAGAAGAAGGAGAAGAAGAATTACAATGTTGATCAGGAACACGGCTTGTACATTGTAATCACCATGGTCCAAACACTGGATTTCAGTGTGAAAATATCACAACACCCATAGATATTGTAAAATGTAATTATTGTTGAAATACATCTCGATATAGTACAATACCATGAACCAAACACACCCTAAAATGATATGGAAAAAAAGGATAGATGGTGTGGATAAAACCATACATCATGGTGAGTATGTGTGGAAAAAAAAAAAAACCATACATCAGAGTGGCACATCAGGCCCCTGTCAGTTCCTAGCTAGGGAGGGGGGAATACCTGACCCACACCTGCAGTAGCTGGATGAGGATTGCACCTTGCCCCTCCGGACCGGGCCAAGGCAGGGGCTCTATAGGGCCTACCATGATATATGTGTTTTATCTATGCCATCCATCAATTTTTCAGGAGCTAAAAAATGAAGCAGATCGAAAGCTCAAGTAGACCACAAAATAATGATTGAACACCCACCACTAAAAACTTACTAAGAGCTACAAAATATTTGATCAAGCTATATTTGTGCTTTCCATTCATCCAGGTCTATGTGACCTTATGAAGGAGTTGGATGGCAAATCAACATCACGGTCGGCTCCAAGAAAGTTTAATATGTAGTTGTCATTATCACTGCTGCTTCCTTGATGTGGTCCATTTCACCCGTAGTTGTCATTATCATCACTGCTTCCTTAGTGTGGTCCATTTCAGCCTTGGAGCTGCCTCATTTTTTAGTTTACAACCTAAAACAAACAGTCAAAATGGATGGACTGGGTGATAAAAACACATACATTACAGTGGACCCCACAGAGCCTTGCTTGGACTGAGTCTGTCCTGACATGGCATGATGCATTGGTGGGTACTACCTCCACCTGTCCCTAGCTAGAAATGAACAGGGACTTTCAGTGGCCACCGTGATTTATGAGTTTTATCTACATCATCCATCCATTTTGCCATATCATTACTGGGTACAAGTCAAAAAAATGAGGCAGATCTAATGCTCATGTGCACCACACCACTGAAATTCCTAGGTCGGCCGTGATGGTTAATTGCCATTCAACCTGTTCATAAGGTCTCATAGTTCTGAACGAAGGGTAAACACAAATATCAGCTTGATTAAAACTTCCGTGCCAAAAAGTTTTCAACGGCAGGTGTTTAATCCCCACTGTGGTTCCCTTGAGCCTTGGAACTGCCTCATTTTTTGGGCTTGTACCCTTAAAATGATATGGAAAAATGGATGAACGGTGTGAATTAAACCCATACATCACGGTGGCCCCTCAGAGCCTGAGTCACGCAAAATTGAGAGCAGATGCATAACATCGATTTGAATAGACTGCCCATCGTGTAGTGTATCTGCAATCCATGCCACTCAGACCCTTCATCTGGCCTGGATGAAGGATCAGGCCCAAAATCAGACTGCCTAACATCGAGGGCAGATGCCTAACAGACTCTTTCAACACTGAGATCAGGGGATCGAGTGCCCATGTGGTGCAGATGGGTATGTGGGCGTCTATGGTGTGGGGAGGTGTGTAAAACTAACACACAGAAATGGAACAATGAATAGTCCACATGTGACAAAGACGGCTATATATGTGTAATATATATATTATATATAAATAAGGTTAAAATAAAAAAAACTTCATATAATATAAGAGTTTTGTTTACATCCAACAACCCTAAAGCTTTTAATCGACACGTGAGATGCATAATCTTCCATACAACAAGCCATGGTGCAAAAATCACATCAATCATATGATCCTAAACATCCGATTAGTATAGAAAATGAACAGTCAAGATTAAGTGGAGAAACAAAACAGATCCACTCATCATTCAAATATCTATTAAATAGAATCCACCTTGCACTGCTTATGATTCCAAAATTGCGCTTTGATTCAATGATTCTAAATCATGGGAAGCTCTTAAACAACGAACGGTTCTAACAAATTGGCCCCATTCAAGGGGTTAGGTTCATCTGTAAGGCGTAATTCTTGAACCATGGATTAGACATTTCTCACCATCAGATTGTCGTGAGTTTTCACAGCTGAATGTTTGCCCTTCGTACATTGTTTTACTCGACTGTGACCGTCCATTGATAGGCCATTGCCCAAATGACGAAGTCCAACTTATCAAAGCCATGAAAAATGATAATAATAATAATAATAATAATAATAACAGCCACAAAGCCAACATAAATATCTATTCCTCTACAACATACACGTGAGAATTTAAGCTCACAGTATCATACGACCTGACAGGTCGAGCTACATCCAGCTGGGCTCGTTCAACTAGTGCATTCAAGTTGAGTTCAGCCGACTAGTTCATTTGGATCATTACCACCAGAGCACTCAATTCTTTGGTTTGATTTCATTTATTACTTGATTCAGCCACATGTGATCAATCACCATCCATCACGAGCCGTCAACATCCTTGATTGATCTGAATTTCAACTAAATGGGGACTTCAGTCACTGGGACCCAAGGTTTAAATTCCAAGTCCCCGACTCAGCTCTACGCAACAGCACTATGCTGCTCATGTTGTGGCAACCATTCAGCAGGCCACCATTCTGGCCGAATGGCCTTAACCTTCACATTTTCTTGTCCCTTGATGCTTAACACACTTGACTGGTTGAAGGCCTCTTCTAGTCTCAATGTACCCAACCCTCGACACCCAAGTGCGGTCGTCACAATTCCCACCTTCTTGTCAGATGCAGCGTAAACCACTTCCGATCCCGCGGCAACCTTCTGCTCCAGTTCTGAACAGATTAGAAGGGATGGAAACATATACCAAGTTCACAGAATGAAAAGCATGGGAAACCAACTTGTTGAGAGAGAGAGAGAGAGAGAGAGAGAGAGAGATCAGTACCTTTGCCATCGTTGTCAACAAACTTTAGAGGAAGCAAACGCTTGCGAATGACCCCACGGTGGTGTGTGCGAGCCACAGGCTCCTGGCCCACATAGCATCCCTTGTCAAAGCTTATTGCATTCAAACCTGCAAGATTGTATTCAAGAGGAATAGCCTCACCTGGAGATGGATGAGAAGATTTAGTGGAGCACATAAAAATATAATGCTATTCGGTAGAATGTAGGGAGATTGGCTAATTTCATAATGGCACAATGGTAGGAATCTCATTGGAAAGGAAACATGGGAGCATACTGATGCAAGACCAATCCAATTTTCTAATGGATCTGACAATTGCAAACTAATGAAAATAGAAGCATCCGGCAATTCCAGGAAACCCAACCCACGTTGCCGAATCAGTGAGGGCATAGAAGAATCTGTGAAATTTGCGGACAGACAATGAGAGGGCAAGCAAAACAGACCTTTTGGAATCTCGGTCGAGCCCTCCGCTACTCCTCTTTCTATCCTCCATCGCATGTAAAGCTCTTCATTTGTTTCCTTGTCAGACTCAACCAATGGTGCTACGAGATGCCAAAAAAAGAAAGAAAAGAAAAGGATGTTTATGAGAAGATCCGACAAATTGGGGTTTAGAAACATGATCTCTGCTGTTGGTGTGTGTAAGCGAACTGTAGGACAATGACAAGTAGATTTGACATGCATCAAAGGCTACTCAAATCTTACGGGTACTATTGGATGGGAAAATTCCCCTGAATCCAAGGTAGTCCAGTCTTGGATCCTTGAACCACTGCCATCCAAGATTATTTCCTTGTGCAGCTGATATACCAGCACGATCTACACTACCGCCCCAGCCAACAGCATCAGCTTCGGGATCTTCTGCTGCCAATGAGGCCTTGCCAGAAAGGTTCCAACCAAAACGTTGCCAGCATGAAAATTCTTCTGAGACATTCTCTATATCAACCTTTGACCTCAGTCGGTATCTATGCCACCAAAATTCATAAGCAAAATATAAAATCCATTCAATTTGTGTCAATTGAGACAAACCGTAAATCTATTGCATCTCATTTTCACATGCGTACAGACACACGTAATACTAGGGAGTTACTACTAACATTCACTATCATGTGCAGATAAAATATCACTGCTGAAGATATTTTAGAATTTGTTTCGAGTCCAACAGTATCTCAATTGTGCTTATTAGAAACGGTATCTGTTATTTGTAGCTGATACTTGTTGTTTCTAGCTGTTATGATTCTTCTTTTTCAGCTGACCTTCAAATGGTTTTTAGTCATTTACCTTTTGCAATACAAAATTTCACCAAAAGAAGATTTAGTAGTCAAAGACAAAAGTCTTCTATAATGAGGTTATCCACAGTGAACATCATTAAGGGCTGCCAGTTCCATATATCTGTCTACTTAAAAGGACAGAGGTTGCAATATACTGAGGATGTCCTATGATTCACAGGATTTCAAATCCGATCACATCATCTCCGAGCAGAACAGTAACCTGGCTTTCGTACTTGGGAAGGTTTCTGAAAAAAGAAAGGAAGAAATGACACAAAAGGAAAAGCTGGGCAAGATAGGGCAAGATAAGATTTAACAGGCTGAGGTTACGAGAAGAGTACCTGTTTCTCAGTTTGTTTTGGAGTATGGATTTGAAAAGGGGCTTAGGGTTTTTGATGGGTTCTGCATGGTGGAATGGTGAAACAGAATTTATGTAGCCGACCCCAATTATTTAGTATAAGGCATAGATGATAATGTTGATGATTAGGCTCTGCATGGTGACAATTGGAGGCCTGGGGATCTGCACCAGGGAGAGAGTACCAGTTAGGGCAGCAAGGAAGTGCATTCTACCTCCCCTTTTCTTTCATAACAGAGCACAAACTTGAGATCCAAGTCCTTCGGTGAGAGCTCTGTCTTCAGAACTTCCTTCTTTCACTCTCATACCTTGTCATCGTCGTCGTTCATTGTCATCGTCATCATCATCTAAACTTTATCCCATCTAATAAGGGTCGGGTACATGAATCATGTTCCGCCACTCTATCAAGGAACAAATCCTCAGTTAAACCATAGGTCATCAAATCTTCAATTACCGCCTTGTGGGAACAATAAATCTGTTGTATCTGTCATGTAAGGAAATATAAATAAATGTACTTGGAGCTTTTTATCCTAATTACCTAGCTAGCATAACCCATGTTCCCATGTTCAAGGGAGTCATTATGTTTATAGAGTCATTTAAAGACATTAAAATTAGATGGTTTTTTTACTAATTTCTAAACGAAATTTACTTTGTAAACTCGTATCTAAAGTAGGTTCCAGTTATGGTAAAAATTAACCAATTGGAGCTCAAACAAATTTCAGGCTGATCCAGATTACTAATCTAACTTCAATTTCATAATGATGTAGGCCCAAGGACCAACATGTGCTGATTTTGGGTTGTTTCTTGCAAGATTTGAGGCCTAAATGTCAGGGACTATAGTTTACTATTTGTAGAAGATATGAAGGTTGATTTAAAGATGTGATTGAAGATTTTGAGAATTATTTCGTAGGTTTGCTTTTACTATATTTTTAGGCTTGTTTCAATCATAGGTAGATTTGAAAATAAATATAATAGTCGGGGGATTCTAACTAAAGATTTATAGGGATTTTAGCTTATCCTTTTACAATTTTATTTATTTATTTATTTTTATTTTTTTTGGGGGGGGGGGGAGGACTCCAATTTTCTGTCTTGTAGTACTTGTAAGTGAAGAGTTTTAGTCTTAATAAAGTCATTTTAGCCTTGTTTCTAGGCTTCTAGGCTTTTTAGCCTTTTCTGCTACCTCAGCAGATCCTTTTTCCCCTGTTCTTGTTTTATTTTAATATAATCCCGTTATCTTTGAAAAAAAAAGAAGTCATTTTATACTTCTCTACTCTAAATTCTTGTGGGTGCATTCTTCATACTTGCAATTCTTGCAATTTGGCTGTCAAAACCTCACTGACCTCATTGATGCAATAACCAGGTTGCACCAAAAGCAAGATTTCTCTTGATTGTTTGGCAAAAGTTCATTGACTGATTGTATACAATCAATCCCCCTTCTTTCCGGGCTTGGAACTAGCTCGAATGTTGTTACCGGGTGGAATTTCAGCTGCATTGTCTAACTTCAATTTATTAAGTATAATTTCAATTAAATGCCTTAAATCTAGTAGAAGGTTCAGTGAAGTTTCATTATCTTTACATGTATGTTGTAAGAGAATCTCATGATCTTGAATTAATAAAAAATGGCTACAAAAAACTGAAATACCCCTGGAAATACCCTGGAGAAAAGGTCAATTGATTATATATAAATATTCAAGAGATGAGAAGCTATATACCAACATGAGCCAAGTAGGAAAAGGCAACACCCAATAGATACCTGAAATGTACGAAATGGAGAGGTACAAATTTACAGTTTTAATACTTCCTTTTGCTTTAGGTTATCAGTGAATCCATCTAGATACCCATGGCAAACACTCAGGAGAGTGAAACATGGATTCTGCAGGACTTACAGCGATAGGTAACAAGCCAAAACTCACACTGATCGAACTGTCAGATTTGCTCAATGACCCTCAATCGAGTGGTCCTTTTCTTATATAGAAATTATTTTTCCTAATTACAATATATCTCCTAATTACAGCAGCATCTATATCCCCTAATTACAGCATAATATCTCCTAATTACAGCATCTATATCCCCTAATTACAACAGCATCTATATCTCCTAATTATAGCACAATATCACCTAATTACAACATCTATATCCCCTAATTACAGCATAATAGCATCTAATTACAACAACATCTATATCCCCTAATTACAGCATAATATCACCTAATTACAGCAAAGATATTTACAGATCTGTTTCCTAAATAACTGTACAATTTATTTATGGTAAGTATGTTGTCTATCCTACTAACATCCCCCCTCAAATTGATGTTGGTCGATCAAGAAGCATCAATTTGCCAACAAGAAACTGATGACGTAGTTGTGTCATAGTTTTGGTGAACACATCCGCTATCTGAAGGTCGCTTGAGACATGTGGAAGAGAGATAACCCGAGTATCAACAGCTTCCCAAATAGAATGGTAGTCCACCTCGATATGTTTGGTACGCTCGTGATAGACGGGATTGGTAGCTATTTGAATAGCACTCGTATTATCAGCATGAAGAGGAGTGGGAGTAGACTGAAGAAAACCTATTTCAGCAAGTAAGCCACGGAGCCACATAATCTCCGAGCAGGCTGCCGACATGGCACGGTACTCGGACTCGGTCGAAGATTTGGAAACACGATCATGTTTCTTACTCTTCCAAGAGATAAGTGAATCACCAAGAAACATACACCACCCGGTGACAGACCAGCGAGTATCAGGACATCCTGCCCAGTCAGCATCACTAAAAGCCACAAGGCGAAGAGGAGTACCAGTAGAGAAGAACAAGCCACGGTGAGAGGAACCCCGGAGATATTGAATAATTCGGCGGACTGCGGCAAGATGAAGGTGGCGAGGAGACTGCATAAATTGACTGACTTGCTAGACAGCAAAGGAGATGTCAGGCCGTGTAATAGTGAGATAATTGAGACTACCAACTAACTGTTGAAACACCATGGGATCAGGAAGAAGATCTCACTCCTCATGTCGATACTTGACATTCACTTCCAAAGGGGTATCCACAGAAGAGGAGTCCTGCGAACCAGACAGAAATCAAGTCTTCCGTGTATTTATGTTGATGCAGGAAAACCCTAGATGAATCGGACTAAACTTCCAAACCGAGGAAATACCGGAGAGAACCAAGATCCTTCATATGGAATGAATCATGAAGATGCTGCTTGAGTTGATCAATGAGGGCAGAATCAGTCCCAGTGATGACAATGTCGTCGACATAAACCAGAAGAAGAACGATGCCAACAGAAGTCGTACGAAGAAACAACGAAGAATCATACTGGCTTTGTATGAAACAAAAGCGAAGTAAGGTAGCTCGGAACTTATCAAACCAGGCTCGAGGAGCCTGTTTCAAACCATACAAAGAGCGCTTCAGCTTACACACATTCGACGTCAACGACGAGCAGAGGTCGGGAGGAGGTGTCATGTAAACATCTTCCTGTAAATCACCGTGAAGAAATGCGTTCTTCACATCCATCTGGCAAAGAGACCATCCCTGAGAGGCTGCAATGGCAATAATAGTACGCACGGTTGTCATTTTAGCGATTGGAGCAAAGGTCTCCTCATAGTCAACCCCATACTCCTGGCGGTTACCAAGGGCAACCAAACGAGCCTTATAATGACCCACAGACCCATCAGGCCGAAGTTTCACAGAAAAAACCCACTTACACCCAATTAGCTTGACATGAGAAGGACAAGGGACCATGTCCCAAGTCTGATTTTCTTGAAGAGCTTGAAGTTCTTCCTGCATAGCCTTTCTCCAACACTCATATTTATCAGCTTGTGAGTAGGAATTAAGAATCGACACAGTTGATAAGGTAGCCGTGAAGGAGGTATGAGGGAAACCATACCTATCTGGTTGATGAGAAGTACGGCCAGATCGTCGAGGAGGGTGCAAAACGAGATCAGGTGGTAGATCAGACTCAGGAAGGGGTAGAGTTGGTCGACGGCGTTCGTACACAAAACCAGGCTTGAAGCGTTCAGGATGGCACTTCAAATCATCAAAGTGAGGAAGAACAGAAACTACAAGAGATGATGTAATAGAACTAGGAAAGAAATATTGATGCTCAAAGAAAACGCCATTACGAGATATATGAAATTTATTGGAAAAAGCATCATAGCATACAAATCCTTTTTGAGATAAGTTATATCCCATAAAGACACATTTCACAGATTGCGCAGAGAGTTTGTGACGTTGATGCGGAGGTAGATGTACAAAACAGACAGCCAAAAGTGTGTAAGTCAAGAAAGCTAGGGTGCTGTTTATGCAGACGATAGAATGGAGAGTCGAAATTTAGCACTTTAGAAGGCAACCTATTAATCAAGTATACTGCTGTAGCTAAAGCTTCAACCCAAAATTTAGGAGGAACAGAAGATGCAAGTAACAAGGTCCTAGCAACATCTAACAAATGTCGATTTTTGCGCTCAGCCACGCCATTCTGTTGAGGTGTATAAGGACATGAGTGGTGAGAAACAATTCCTTTGTGACGAAGAAGGACATGAGTGGTGAGAAACAATTCCTTTGTGACGAAGAAACTCAAGAAATTCATGAGACATATATTCTCCACCAGAATCAGATCATAAAGTCCTAATGCTAGTGGTAAATTGATTCTCAACATATGCTAGAAACGATTTGAAAACAGCAAAGACTTTAGACTTATAGCGCAGAAAATATACCAAAGTATGGCGACTATGGTCATCTATGAATGTCACAAAATATTTATAATGAGCATGAGAAATGACAGGAGTAATGCCCCATACATCACTATGAACAAGGTCAAAGCAATTCTTTGCCCTACTCCCGAAAGAAGGGAAGGACATAATCTTACTTTTTCCGATTTTACACATAGAACAATCAAAAGACAAAGCATGACGCAAAGAAGAATTTTTTATTTTTTTCCAATGAACCAGAATTCAGCAAATGAGATAAAACAACATTATTTGGATGGCCTAAACGTTTGTGCCATACTTCACAATTATTGGAGACAGTAGTACAAGCTAAAGAAATGATACTAGGAATGGAAAAGTATAATGGAAACAGTCTCCCAACTTTAGGCCCCTTTGTTATTGTCCTCCTCAACACCGGATCCTGCACATGACAACCATCACGAGAAAACAAAACATTGTAATTATCATCCACTAATTGTCCAACCGAGATAAGACTTGTAGAAAGCCCAGGTGATACAAAAATATTAGTAAGTGATGGTGCGATATCACCAACCCCAGTAATCGGTAAACGATGGCCATTAGCAACTTGAATATTAGAAGAACCAGTGTACTTACGAACATTGCTAAGTATATCAGGAGAATTGGTCATGTGATTGGATGCAGCGGAGTCAACAAGCCAAGATTGAGAGGGTATAGTACGTATAGTACCCTTACCTTGCATCCCTAAAGCGGAAAATGCCGATACAATCATTTGCTGCACCATTTCTGGTGTAAGGGCAGGTGTAGCAGCAGTGGAAGATGACACTAGAGCAAGATTTTGAGTGTTGGTTACCCCATCCGAAGTGTGGCCAGTAGCAGTAGCATGATAAGCATTCACAGGTCGGTTTTGAGGGCGTGTTGGGCATTCTTTGATGATGTGCCCCTTCTGTTTACAGTAGTTGCAGAACTTTTTAGCACAATGGGCAGCAATATGCCCATAATCTTTGCAACTATAGCACTGAACTGTAAGCATGTCTCGAACCCTCTCATTGCCTTGAGCAGCGTATGCGACAACATTCTCTTGTGGAAGCGAAGATTGAGTAAGAAGACGTTGTTCCTCTAGAAGAAGTGCTCCAAAACACACGTCAAGAGATGGTGAAGGATCCCTGTGCATCAGGTTGGAGCGAATAGACTCGAATTCTGGCCTTAGTTTCATTAAAAACTGGTCTCTTTTGCTAACTTCATGGACTGCTTGAACAGTAGAGAAGGACTCGGCCGACACGTCGGCATACACAATGTCAGAAAACTCAGCCCAAAGATTCTGAAAACCACAGAAATATTCCCGAACTGAGAGTGTACCTTGGGAATAGGCAGCAAGATCAGTTTCCAACTGAAATCGCCGGGCAGAATGATCGTGATGATAGACCTTTTTCAAGTACTCCCACATCGATTTAGCCGTCTTGTGCGGCCTTAAATTGAGTATAAGCAGTGGATCAATGGACCCAAGAATCCAAGTCATCACACGAGCATCTTTCACCTTCCATTGAACCAATGTCGTAGGATCGGTCGGTGCTGGATTACTCCCATCAATATGACCCCACAACTCCTTTCCCATGACAAAAAGTTGAAACTGAAACTCCCAGGCAGCATAATTCTTCCCTGTAAACCGAGTTTGAAAGACTTCTGAGTTGGAGTAGTTAGCCATAACTAGAATCTCTCGAAATGCACCAAAAAAAAAAAAAAAAACTGCAAACCAAAACCCACACCCAAGAAACCAGAAAACCAGAGCCTAGAACCACGAAAATTGGACCAAAGACAAGGTTGCAAAGAGTGGCTCTGATACCATGTCAGATTTGCTCAATGACCCTCAATCGAGTGGTCCTTTTCTTATATAGAAATCATTCTCTAATTACAATATATCTCCTAATTATAGCAACATCTATATCCCCTAACTACAGCATAATATTTCATAATTACAGCATCTATATCCCCTAATTACAGCAACATCTATATCCCCTAATTACAGCATAATATCACCTAATTACAGCAACATCTATATCCCCTAATTATATCATAATAGCATCTAATTACAGCATCTATATCCCTTAATTACAACATAATATCACCTAATTACAGCAAAGATATTTACAGATCTGTTTCCTAAATAACTGTACAATTTATTTATGGTAAGTATGTTGTCTATCCTACTAACACGAACGACCCTAACCCTTCAATCATTTTTTATTATAGAAAAGGACAATCAATGAAAACTTAGGGTGACATCCATTTACATTCCTCAGAAGTCCTATGTTTACTGTCCAATCCATGTTTTATTTTTTACTATTTTGATATATATATTTATTTTACTTGAGCCCGTTTCATGTGCCTGTCCGGTGATGAATAACTGATGAATATCATACAATTGTGCCTGGGGTACAAAATCCATTCACTGATAAGAATCAAGTGGATATAAGCATTCAGTGCTTAAGATATATACTGTGTATCAAAACATGCCTAATCTATTCTAGAAGAGCCTGAACCCAAAGAAGAAGAGCTATATGAAAGATGAAAGGAGAACAGAGACCAAACATGATTGAGTAGAAGGGAGCACTATGTCCCTGGCACACTATTCGCCTCATCACTTCCTTGGCAAAGGACTTTGGCACACTATTTGCCTCTCTATCCACATGGATAAACAAAGTGTTCAGCCTAGTAGCTCAATCGTGAATTTCGAGGACAGAGGAAAGTTTCCAAGGGCTTAAAGGACCTTTATCTGCCCAAGACATGATACTTGAAGAGTCCCCTTCAACAATCCAAGGATTAGTAAATTTTTAGAGAGATTCTCAAAATCCAATAGCCAAGGCTTTTACCTTCACGGCATTGCCTCTATACCATTGGACCTTAAAAAATCACCTCTAATCACACCATTGATCCCACATGGACCTGGATTTCCAAGGAAAGACTAATCACAATTGAGTCTCCAACACCCATTTGGAGGAGACTTCTATTTCAGTTTAAGTGGAATTATAATTTCTTGCTTTCTACCGATGATGAATAGAGATTTGAGGTCAACACCCCATTAAAACCAGGAAGGGTAGAACATTAAATACTACAACCATTAGGGGATTTTTTTTTTGTTTTACCCTGCGTGGTTTCAACCATACCAATAAATAATGGAGCTTTTACAAGAGTAGCATAAAAAAGACTTTCACAAACCTAAAAGTATGATGTATTAAAGTCCAAAGTCCAATTGCATCCCCCGGTCCAATAAAAGGGGTGTGGGCACAATTCAAGAAACAAAATTATTGTTTGCAACACTGCAGCAGAGCTGCTTAACTGATTGGAGGCCATCATCATCAAGGGAGGCGGCAGATAGATGCTTGGCCAGAGCCTCCTCAGTAGCAAGGTCGAAGTCGTGCCTCCACTTGAAAACAAAATGATCACCACATTGCCAAGCAGCAAAATGGTTGCACTCAGTTGCCGGTGTGTGCACCTAAGGAAACAAGAACATCTTGTTGACGCAATCAAATATCAGTAGATCGAAGGGAGTGTTCTGGCCTTGCAAAAGGAAACATATCTCCAAAAGTACATCGACTAAAGCTTTCAAGTTGTTCTTGCCATCAAACAGCAGAACCTTGAAAGGGTAATCTGCAATCTCATAGATCTGCATCCCTCTTTCCTGCCAATACCCAGGTATGTGCATGGCTAGCACATGCTCTGGAGGTAAAGGGTTTGAAACGTAGCACCCCTTATATTTGCACCAGTAGATGTTGGACAGTCATAGAAGGCGCAGAATGAGCAGTTATTTATTTCGACAGCAACCTGTGTGACCATTTCTAATGATCTCGCACCAAGAGTGCATGACAAATGATAGAAATTGGGCGGCACGAGGAAAACATGGTTGAACCAATCCAATGAATACACTCGTAACGAGTTCCTATATGATTTCTGGTAGAATTGGGAAGCATTAATCACAAGCAAGATATGTTTCACAAGCACTTCTGGAGGGCCTTGTTCTCATCAAGTTCTGTGAAGCATTTGGATTTCCATGCTTCATTCAACTGAGCAACAAACTTCCAACAGCCGCTAATGACCTATGTTTCACAAGCTGTCCCATCATATCCGAGAAAACCTTTCCACGTGTGATCTTCCCACTGAGCAAGAAGAAGAGAATCCAATAGACTTAGCTCCTCTTCAGCAGAGCATGACCACCCTCCATTGGCAACACTACCTTGGGTTGGTTGGCTACCAAATTGGTAGAGGGGAATCTTAATGCCTGACAAGTTTCCACTCAGAGGCAGCCAAGGGCATTTGGACAGCTCAGAACCAGAATTTGCTTCTGCAAATAATAGTCATCTTTGAACTGCTGGACTGAAACCATGCTTATCTACAAAGTTTCAATAACTGGAAAAACCCCGAATATAAGCATCTATGTTCAGCAACCGCCACCCGTGAGGAAGGCCGGATCTGCTGGATGCCCACCAGCAGAAGGTAAGGCACCCTGAGCACCGTGAAAAGAAGGGGAGGCAAGCAAGAACTTAGGGCAATCTTGCAAGCACTATCTACCCCTTCCAATTTTTATGTGTCTTTCTTTGCCTAGAGCCGTGATGGAATTACAGAAGCCAGCCATAATTGGACCAGCGATACGCCTCTCGCCTGGAAGAATTTATGAAGAATCTCAAGAACGATACAGGAGTTCATCGATATATGCATCCCATCACTAAAATCTCTCAGTATAAATCAGAAATTTCTTTGAAAACGTGTAGGCCCTTATCACTTTAGTCCAATCCAGAAATAGAGGGACTCCAGCAACTAGGAAATAACTGCAGGAGAATCAATGGGTTCCAAAACAAATCCAAATAATTCAGAAGTCTCCTAAACCAATTTGCAACTAAAGAGAAACGGAATTGCACAGAAACAAAGCAATCTCTTCAACAAATTCAAAATTTCCTAGGTTATCCGGATTCCAAGAAGAGCCTAATTGCTTTGACCTAGCACAAGCTCAATGCAACATCTTCAAACAATCTCAAATCCCTTGGGAATCGGATCTTCTGCTTCTCTCTCTTGACCATTAGGGGATGTGGAGTCATTAAATGCCCAATTTGTTCTTGCTCAATACATCCAAAGCATGTACCTGGTAGTTGGAGAAGTTAGTAAGGACAAATATGGTAGTAATGGTGACTTGTCCACTGGCTTTGAATCTCGATCTAGAGCAACTGTCCATCACATCCCCTTGAAACTACCTCTTCTAACCGAGAGCACAACAATGGCACTCCTACCCATTGAAGAACTACATCCAAGGGTTGGTAGAGGCAAAAAAAGCTACCATTCTCGAAGTAACCCCTGTATTGAGTCCTCCAAGGAACTTTCCCTTTCTAGTGCTAGACAATGTTTTTTTCCTTTTTCTTTTATTTTATTATTATTTTTTAGAGTCAAAAGAAGTACATGAGTGATGGTGCTAGATAATGTTAACATAAAAAAAAAAAGGCCCTCCACAGCTTACTCCCTCAAACCAATCACGGTCTCACATTTATCCCCAAAAAATAGTAGGCTACCTACCCAAAAGAACCTGGCCCCAGCATCGACCCAACGATGCTAGTCCAAGCCAAACCACACAAACCTTCATAACTTTCAAAAGCTATGACCCAGACGCATCTAAACTAGAATTGGTGCTAGTAGTAATGGTAGAAAATCAAGATGTAGGGAGAGAGCAGCAATCGGAAAGTATGGATTTTTCATGCAAAAGAAACACCTTGTTCAAATTTGGAGTATCGCCAAAGACAATTAGAAGTTTAGGACCTTGTCTTAATGGATAAATTTACATTTAGGACCCCTCCCTATACTTGAGATATACTCAATGGAAATACTGCATGTTTAACATATGAGAGGAGTGGTCGAAATCCTTGAAATGGAAAATGACTTCTTCATATTCAAGTTTCTTCATGTGGATGACTTGAAAGATGTTAACCCTTGGGCCATGACTAAACAATAACTGATGATCTACATGTGGTAAAGAGATTTCTTCCCCACCAACGCGATAATCACCCACACAACCAACAAATTTAGATAAGAAATCTACCTATGGAGGGCTTACCTTAAAATGCTCTGTCCATATTAGCTATCAAAGTGGGTCAACCACTGAAGAGTGATGAGACCATGGAGAATTGGGCCAAGGTGCAATCTCTTAGAATTAGCATCAAAGTTGACATGGCTAAATCAATCGTAGACTTCGTTGAAATAAAGACAAGGTGAGGCACAAGAAAATGCTCAGTAACCTACGAAACACTGTTCTTGGCATGTTGTGCCTATTGTGGGATTGGCCACCACATTAATGAGTGCAAGATTATTATCAAATTCAACCTTTGGCTATCCAGTTCACAAGTGTAAGATCGCCTCGAGACGTTGACCCTTGAGCAGATACTTTGATCACCCAACCCCCTTGTCCCTCTAGATTGAGCATATATCCAAACCCAAACCAAACCTTGTAGACGACATGTTGGGACCAATGTTCGAAATATCGGTATCACGCTACGTATCGCACCCTTGGGATACAGATATGTATCGGTAATCGCATGAGATATATCGTTTGTATCAGGTAATTTATCGCTCTTTTTAGGAAACATTGGGAAAATGGTTGAATTTTTCAATGAAACTTCAGGGATTGTTAAAAAAGACCTTGATATACATTTTTAAATCATAACCTCTCAAAAGAAAAGTGCACATAATAGGTTTCCTTTATATAAGGTCCTTAGTTATGCATTATCCAATTGAACTAATGCAACTATATTAAAATAGAATGCATAACATTTATAAATGCATCAAGATATGTATGGAAACACAACCAATTCATCTAAAAGCAAACGAAAAAGTAGAAATTGAGAAATATACCTATGAAGGATGTGACCGGCTAGCCTAGACTCACATACAGTTGCACGGTGGCTCGTAATCATCGTGTCCATCTCGATGAGGTTAGGAATAATACTGTTGCCCCACAAATTAATAGTACTGTGCCCAGGTCATGCTAGAATGGTACTAGCTAAGATACTCCCTAACATAACACTGGTACTCATCCTCTTCAAACTGAACCAATACGTCCATCTATGGGTACCGCGCAATCGTCACAGTATGTGGCTGATACAGATCTGGGAAGGGCATATATGGCTACTGCTCATATCCCTACCTGTATGCAGAAGTGAACTCTTGAGTCTTTACTATAGTAAAAAAGTGATGTGTCATAATTGTTGGAGTGTATGTGATGATCATTTCATCAGACACTCCTAAACACTTCGAAATTAGTCTCAATTCATAGTTGGTTGAAGGTAAATTTTGAAAAAAAAAATATTAATAATTTTTAATTAAAAATAATAATTTTTTTTTCTGAAATTTGAAAAAAAGTTCTCATACATGCTTGATTTCATGTTTGGAGTGCAACATTGCAACCGATTTGGGCGAAATTGGAAAATTTATGAAATTTCCTCAATTTCCCCCAAATTGACACACCTACACTCAAATTTTGAAATTAAAGTATATATGATGATTATATTTTATCAAACACTCCTAAATACTTCGAAATTAGTTTCAATTCACAATTGGTTGAAGGTAAATTTTGAATATATATATATATATATATATATATATATATATATATATATATATATATATATTAATAATCTTTTAATTAAAAATAATTATTTTTTCTAAAATTTGAAAAAAAAAAGTTCATATATGCTTAATTTCATGTTTGGAGTGCAAAATTGCAACCAATTTGGGAGAAATTGGGAATTTTTTAAATTTTCCTTAATTTCCCCCAAATCGGCCACTTACACTCAAATCTCCAAATTGAAGCTGAAAATCCTTGGTTTTCCATGCAAAATATGAAGAATCAAGGATTTCCTTTTATTTTACACTCATTTTACACGATTTAAACCAAAATAAATGGATCAAAATTGATGCGGACACCAGGCCATTCAAAGTATATCAACGCAGGAGGCGTGCATTACCCGTGTCAATGTGGTTAGACGACGGATACGGGTCGAGTCTCTAGAGGTTGAAGACCTTACACATGTGTTCGTGACATGTGTAAGTTGCTTAGAGGAGACATTTGGACCATTGGATTGCGAGGAGGGTGTGATCGGACCGTTGGATCGTCACGGCCCACCTTCATTACACCACCTTCACGGCACTATCATCGGGGCCCATTAGGCATCTTAAATTTACATTTAGTTTATGAACATTTGAATTAGTTATGTTTTAAGATAGTTTGTGCACAATTTTGTGCAAATTTCTTTTTTTTTGAAACTTTTTTCTAGTAGGGGTATTTTGGTAATTTCATGTAATTACAAATTTTATAAGGGTTGCCCTAAACCCATAGCACATATGTTATATTTATGAAAGAAAAAGGAGAGCTTTTGGCTTCTGACGATCTCGTCTTTGACTTCCAGTGATGGGAAGAAGGCGTGAGGCCCAGGTAAACAATTTTCTCATCCCCGACTTCTTTCTCCTTCTCTCTTTTCTCAAGATATTCTTCTCTTTAACCCCATTTTCTTCTTTTTTCTCCTAATCTCAAAAGATTCTCATTCCCTTTTCATCCCCACATAAAACCCATCACCCAAATCTACATTTGAAGAACCACATATTTTTTTTCTGAATTTTCCAGATTTCCAATCCAGGAAATTCCTATTTTTCTGGATTAGAAAATCCACTTGGATCGTTAGATGGACCTATTGCAAGACGAAAGTTCTATCTTTCGCCGGATCCAATTAAATTCAGATTTTAAAATTCAACACTTCATGTTTGTGATGGATGGCCCTAATCAATGCTATATTGACCTTATTTCTTTCTTGTGTTTATGATGTATGAATCAGGCTGATATTTATTTATTTTTTTTAAGATTGCATGAATCTGCCCCTTTTCAAATACCATGATCATTTGAGGTTAGATTAGGCCGTCCTACATCAGAAATGGAAAATATCTTATTGATTGAGCAACAACCTCAAATCTGAAAAGTTGTTGATTTTGGCTTCAAATTCTTGTTTTCCACCAAAAATCTTACGCAAGATGGACCGAAATCCACCTAAGACTAACCGAGAAGAAAGAAATTCGAAGGAAAATGGGTAATTTTTGGGGTTTCTTGAGTTTTTTTAAGAGGGGAAGAAAGTTCCCGAATGATATCGTTGATATCTGTTGATATTGACAAATATCAACAATATCTAGTATAAATAAGATAGAAAAACGCCCGATGTCGTGCGATATATCGTCAATATCGACGATAAATTGCGCTATCAATGATATATCACACGATATGAAGGAATTTTGTAAATTTTTTGTTACTCCTAAGCGATTTCACATTGCTGGACCACGATACCGATAATATCGGCCAATATTATCGATATTTCGAACACTGGTTGGGACCTTAGATACATGCATTGTTCAAAGAAAAAGACAAAAAGAAAAATAGGGCCTGCTCTAGGAAAGGTCGAGGAATGGGGAATGGGCTCTATAAGCTTCCGTCATAGATATTAGGGCTATATGTGGTTCTTAGCGAGTGAGAGGAGTGCTATGGTCGTGCTCTCATTGATCTAATCGGAGGATGTGGTTTCACAATCCGAATTTGGTCAAGATTTGAAGCTAGTGGATGAACCAATTTGTCATTATTGTCATGATTGTCCTTATCAACTTCTCCACCTACCAGGTAGGTGTTTTGGGTGTCCTTAAATGATGTTATCTGCTAACATTTGGATATACTCCTTAATACTAGCATCCTTCTTAACCACCACATTGAAGAGCCTTGGATAATTGATTGCAAGCAGTTACTTTCCCACTCAACATCTTCTAGATAAACTTTACCCAAGGATTCCTAGCATGATTACAAGCAATTTCTAAAAAGATAGGAATCCTAAAAATCCAAAAATAAGGAAATATGACAAAAATAGAAATGATTAAAAATAATAAAATTTTCCTAACATCACAATTTTGAACCAGAAGCATGCTTTTTCCTGTGAAACGAAGGTGTGCGACCTACTATAGGTCGGTTGACCCCAGAGCCATCGTTACATAAGATCAATGGGTTGTGCATTTTGTGAGGATGCTTGGATTAAAAGTTACAATTGATTTACGATCCACAATTCAAACAACAATTTCTCCCCATTTAGAATGAATTTTTTCGAATCGGATGTGCTTAGGGCCTAGTTACGTCGTGCCATATGTAGGACTAGACTCGGAGTTGGCAGACTACTTCAGCTTCCGTTTGGGCCTCTTTTGGCCCAACTGTGCAAAGAATGCATCTGCGGCAAGTCCTATATCATTATCCCAATTAATTAGGGTTGACTACATGAATCATGTTCCATCATCCAATCCTATAAAGGGGTCACAAATCCAATTAGACAATAGGTTCTTCCTTTGAAAGATGACGAATTTTATTAAAAAACCACATTTTCTCTTACTTTTCCCACTATAGTACACCCTTGCTTTGGACTTTTAAAACTCCTTCCATTTAATTAAATGATATGTGTGTTTCTCTTCCTTGTGTTCCAATAAAGAATCACTTTGATGCCTTTCAAGCTTCTTCACCACCAAAGCTGAAACTTAAAAGAGAAGAATGATAACAGGGAGATTGAAGAGACTGTTACTCAGGCCCCCAAAAAATAACTAACTTCATTTCCACATAGCCAGTTTCCTTTCAAACCATCCAACGTTAAAAACCCAAGTCGAGAGATGGCATTTGACTTCGCTCCCAAAGGAAGCTCCAAGAATACATTGGCAAACTTGCAGTTCCGCACCCCATGACTTGGGCTTGTATCTTCAACTTGAAATCTTCAATAGCTAAGCTCATCAACTCACTTTTGATGAGGTTAACCTGCAAGCTAGAAACTGCAAGCAAACATCAAAGAATGTGTCTAAGATTTATGATCTATCACAAAGCATCAATTCGTCATCTGTGAATTGAAGATGGGATATATGTATCCCCAGATTGCCCATCTCAAAACTTTTTAAAAGACCACACGTCTCCACTCTAAACTTCATTGCAGTTTTCACACATAGGCTATGTGTCTCCACAAACTTCTTGTTATTCTTTCAACATCACATAATCACTATATCCCAAAAGACATAAATGGTTGTCACTTCATCCAAAACAACAGTACTTGATCACTGTGCAATATCAACCAACGCCAATTGGCAAAAATGCCAACTAGAACAAGTATTAAAAAAAAAAACCATGGTGAGATGGAAGTTCCTCTAAGATTCCTTTATTTGTGACCGTTTACATTGTTTCAAGTCTTTGCTGTCATAAAATCTAGGACACAACAGTTGACAACTTCTATTCAAAACCCATACTATCTTCCATTAACAAGTTGCTGCATTTTCCTCAGTAAAGCAATGACTATCGCTAATGTCAAATCCACTTTTGGATTTGTTTATTAGGGCATCTTAGGCATTGCTTCTGTTAATTCTGAGCATCCCGGCAAGCATTTCCTGATTTTCCGTTACTCAAGACACCTAATCTAATCAAAGATAATATAGCATAGATCCACCCCAGATACTTGGCATTAGCAACTAAAACCGCAAGTATAGCTACATAAACATAAAATCAAAGAACATTAGAACACCAAAGAGCTCTCAAATTCTGGTGATCTCCACAATTATCAAATTAAAGCTTCACTCCAAAGCTCCTATTGCATTTAAACATATATTAAAAGAAAACTATAATAAAAAGGTAAAAAAATATCTACAATCATGACATTAGAAAATAAATGAAGAAATAAAAACATACTTTTTGAAGGAATCCAAAGCTCCTATTGCATTTAAACATATATTAAAAGAAAACTATAATAAAAAGGTAAAAAAATATCTACAATCATGACATTGGAAAATAAATGAAGAAATAGAAACATACTTTTTGAAGGAATCCAATAGCTCATCCAGGACAGTGGCATCAACATCAGCAAATAAGGAAAGCGAATCACCATCCGGATCTGGACCAGAGCCCAAGCCAGTCCTGTCGAGCTTCACGTCTGACCGAGAAGGCTGATAGAGAAAGAGGTCATAGAGAAACCTCCCCTGAGGAGTGAGCATCGCTGCGTAGACGGGTGGCGTTGATTCGAGCGGAAGATTCGGGGTCGCAAGAGCCGCCGCCTTTCCTTCGGGCCGTTCGGAGAATCGCCTAACATCGTTTGTCAAGAGGCCTTGAAGGAATTTCACGGTGTCGGGGCCTCGGAACCTGATAACGGATCGGGTCTTCAGAAGGGAAGCCAAGGGTCCTGATTCGTCGATGCGCTGTGGGGTCTGCTGCTGCTGCTGAGATAAAAGCTTTGACGGAGAGAAATGGAAATTTCTAGAATTTGAGAGGATTCTGTGAAATGCTAGAGAGCGTTTGAGAAGAAGAGGCATTTTCTCCTTTCTTTCCGAGAGAGGTTTTGATGGGGTTTATGCCATTTTCGCAAGATTCCTGTAGGTTTTATCGCAGGCACCACACTGTGGGGACGGATTGTCGCGTTGGCATCTGCAATTGACTGAAATGAGTCCTAGGGCCTGTTTGGATGCCTGTAAGTTGGGTCAGAGGGGAGTGACAGGTGGTGCTCCTGGGGGAGAAAAATCACTTTTAAGTCTTACCGACAAATCTACCTAAAAAACTTTAAGGGATGGGGGTGAGAAGTCACTTCCCTATTAGTCATTTACAGACCTAACGGTCGAATTTATCAAAAAAAAAAAAAAAAAGAAGAGAAAATTCACCAACCTACCAACTATCATTATAGCTACGAAGCTTCAGACAATGAAGAAGAAGCACCAGTCATTGAAGGAACTCCAGCAAGCCTTGTAGCAGTTCAGCCAATTCACATCCTATAACATTATTACCGCATCAGAGCTTCATTATTACCGCACCAACAACCGCCATTTACCACACCAATAATCACCACTAATTAGCTTCTATAAAATGAGGATGAAGGTTTCGTCTTTCTAAGCTCTCTCTCGCTCTTTACGATCTCTCTCCGTAATTACCGCCTTCTGTCTCTTCTCCTCCTGAAACGGTAGGGTTTCATCTACCCTTATTTCTCCTTTAAAAAGGGGAGTGGTTTGACCTTACTTGTAAGGCATGCGCTCTTACGCACATGTACACTTTTTCACACATGTCATGGGCTTGTAATCCGAACGGTCCATGTGATGTAGCATCCCGTGAAACTAACAGGAACTAATTTTCGCCCTGGTTTAAATCTCTGGTGGGCCATAAAATAGAGAGATGCAAATCAAGGTAGGAAAATGTTTTATTTTTTCATACCTACTAATGTTTTAGATCAAAGTAAAAATTAAGTTATTGGGTTTCATAACGTCCTATCATAACATGGACCGTTCAGATTTTGGACTCAAATCCCGTATTATGAGTTCTCAAAAAGTTTTTAAGAGAACTCTTGTCAACTGGTGTGTGGCTTGGTATTTTGCGCGTAGGGACCGTCTGGAGGCGGATTCCCTGCGAAAGCCTTTCGCAGGAAGTTCCTGCTCTCGGATCTTAGATGGGGTCAGTTGTGATGTTTGTGAGAAATCCTCTCCTTCTATTAGTTTTGTGAGTTCAATTAAGGACTTGATGCCAAAAATGAGCCATATCTAAATCTCAAGTGGTCCATGCTAAAGGAAAATGTGGTTAGAAAAATTCCACCATTGAAACCCACCCGGGTTCGACAGTGATGTTCACATGCCATCCATACCGTTAATAACTTCATTCTTACTTGGATGAACTGAAATCACAAATATTAGCATTGTTCAATACTTCTGTGGCCCACGAATATTTTAACTGTAGACATTTAATTATCAAGTTTTCGGCCCACTTGAGCTCTTGAAACTGTTAATTTTTGGCATAATGTATTAGAATAAACTCAAAAAATGGATGAACGTATAGGATTTCTCACAAACATCACAATGGAACTCACCCTAGTATCCAGCGCAGTAACTTCCTGCGAAAGACTTTCGCAGGAAATCCGCGTCCGGACCGTCCGCTGAGTAACGCGTAAACCGTGGGATCCACAAGAGGCGTGCTGAGTAATGCGTACACTTTGTGAGATTTATAATGATATATGTGAGATTTATAATGATATATGTATTTGATCCACACTGTCCATCCATTTTAGTAGTTAATTCAAGTCCTGATCCCAAAATTTATCTATATCCAAAGATCAAGTGGAGCACACCACAGGAAATAGTGTGAATTGAGTTTATATTGTTGAAAATTTCCGAGGGGCCACAGAAGTTATGGATCAAGCTGATTTTTTTTTACCCTTCATCCAGGTGTTTGTGATCTTATTATCATATATGTTGACAAATAAAGATCACTACTTAAATTTATAGCTCAACGCATACATTTAGATAAAACAAATGAACATATGGATTGGATAAACCTATACATTTACAGTTCCCAATTGAATTTACCAAGTATAATAGAAGTATACCAGCAACTCAACAGTTGAACTGATAGCGTTACTGGCAATATGGTAGTGGGTGTTATCCCTGCCAGGGGCCCACCTTGATGATGTATTATACATCCACTCTACCCAGCCGTTTCTTCATCCAGGATTTTAGGCTCACCTTGTTTGTGTTGTCAAGTTTTTCTAAGAAAAAGAAATGGCATGCTAAAATATGCTGCAATTTCTGAAAATCATCATCACAATTATGCCTAGTGGTATATATTTAGATTTTAACTTATTTTTACAGACCAAATTACAGTGGGCACAACAGACTCGCAATCTGGATCATTAAAATATGGGCCCCACTTGTATAGAAAGGGAATGATGTGATAAGATTTATATGATCCTTGACACGACCAGACCGTTTATCAGATTAGGCCCACAGTAGATGGACCATGGTTAAAAAATCTCTTGACAGAACAAACTCGACATTTCTATTGTTGGCTTGTAAATAGACCATCAAGAAAAGGTCCAAGAGTCAAGATGGTTTGGATTTTCTAGTTTGGATGGACTACGTGATTTGTAACCACGTGTCCTTTCATGATAAACTTGTAAGCATAATTTGAACAGTTTGATTTGAATTTGAGTAATTCCTCAGTGCCTAAGTATCATCATCGCACACTATTAGAGTATCAAGGTGTGTTTGGTTTTCTTTATCTTCATTTCTTCCGTCATCAACGGGCCAAAGCATGTCCATGCCCAAGGCATGAGCTAAGATTTGGGTCCAAGCCCAATCCTCAAGGCCGCACTTGCTAGCCTTATCCTCACACTGAAAAATCTAGTTCTTGACAATTTCTTGATATTGAACTTTTTGGGAGATTTTTTATATTTTGAGGGTTGAAAATAATAATCTATGTTCATTATAAATTAGTGGACTGCGACAGTAGGATGAAAGTGTTGGCAGTTTGGAGCATTTGCTTGGACTCCATCAGTCATGCCTAATTAGTAGGGATGTCAGTGGGTGGGCAAGTTATATGTCTGCATTGTTTAATGTAAGCCCAAATTTGACTTGGCCCCTGTGACAGGTTTACTCAGAGAAAGGCGTGTGAGAGTGAAGGGGAAGAACATTATTTTTTTTCTACGTGATATGAACTTCGAATTCACGAGGTGTAATGGCTATTGAATTCACAAGAAACAAAGAAATTTCGAAAATAGTTTATTGATGGTTGTCTTTAAAATAAGATTACAAGACATTAAATAATAAAGTGTAATTCTAATTAAGAGTTATAATGCGAATAAACTGAAATTTGTCTAAAATAATAAAACTTACTAAAAATAGAAAGTCCTAATCTAATTAGGTAGAACGATTTTTGATATGATTAGTAGTAAATTCAAGTCCAGATCCTCTGTTTCTGGGTCTCTGCCTCCCGCAACCTCATTGGTCCACCTGTATAGACTGCCACGTATGTAGTTTTTATTTTAAAAAATAAATAAATTTTCCGTTGAGCTTCCTAACGGTAACAGCAGCCACTAACGGTGCTTTCCATTTTCGTTCTCCGAAGATTTTTACAAGAGATTTCTTCTCCCGTCTGTGGATTCTAATTTCAAATTCCTTCATTTTATAGATGGATTCGATCAAAGCTCACGCCGGAAGAAAAATCCTCTTTTTTCTTTTGTCGATCAGAGGCCCCTTCTTCCCCAATCTCTCTCATTCTCTTTCGCCCATTTTTCATCATTCAATTCACGACAGGCTGCCCGCCAATAACCAATTTTGGCCCATTGAAGTATATTTCGTCCATTCATCCATCGAAGATTCACCCCATCTCACAGGTATTTTATATATTATCTAAGCAAAAAAATCTGACCAAAATAATGCACCTCTATAATTTTTTGCATTGGATATGCGTAGCTAGATATTAATCCTACTCAAAGTTATGTTGATGTTCCTGATCACTTAGAGCAATTGGTTGGTGATGCAGTTTATGTAGGAATTTAATTAACTTCTTGATTGATTTTGATCTTCGAACATAGAGTCATCTTAGGATATGTCCCCAACAATTCCAACTGCCCAAATATTAGCAATTGCAGTAATTTTCCAATAAAATCTGTACATAGATTTCAATTCCAGCAACTATGATTTGTTTCCAACAATGCAAACACATTTTTCAGCCACCAAAATTGGATTTCCAGCAATTAGATATAAAATCCAGCTCACAATCAACCATAAATTCAAATGACCGGAGTGAATTGCAGCACCTATTGCTAGATTCTAACAATCAAAATTCTATATGAAAATCCACAACTAGCCCATATGCACAAATATGTCATGAAGAGAACGCTTAAATTTTAATTGGCATTTTAGAATAAATCCCCCCAAAACAAAATGTGCCTCACTGTTAGCTCTCCAGCCTGGGCAAAGGAGGGTCGATGTCAGTTATGCAGCCAATCACCCAACCTCTGCCGGGCAATCATGAGAAAGTTGACCCTGAATCAATGATAATGACACCATGTTTAGCTGTCCAAAGATAAAATATAACAAATCTTCAATCTTCATGTTGGGTATTTCCTACTTACCCTCCCCAATGATCTTACCACAGTGGCATATGATTAATATGCAGAATACTACAAATCTTCATGTTGGATTCACGGAATGATTAATATGCAGAATACTACAAATTACGCAGCATTCCAACATCCTGTGGCAGATTGTAGTAGTAGTTCAATAATTGGAAAAGAAGGACAACAACCCTTGTGACATATGAATGTTCTAAGACAGTGGTTTCCATTACACTATCTACTCATTTGGTGTCAGTGTGTCTAGTTTTTCTTTTCTGATTGGTGTCTCTGCTATGTATCTGCTTTTGGGTGGCTTTTTTTTTTTTTTTTTTTTGTGGGGGGGGGGGGGGGGGGGGATTAGCAAATAACAATTAAGCTTCTACTAGAAAGAGAAGACCTACATCACCTGTTTCTATTTTTATCCTAAAATATTTAAATCAATCTCACCATTCATTTCATCACTACATGTCAGAGATGCTTATTGCCAATAAAGATAAACTCTCCTGCATTGATTCCATTTCCCAGGTTCAGAAACTACAAAAGGAGCTACAAGAGGAGATCGACTTGCATTTTGCTTTGGCAAATGCTGTTGCTCAAACTTCTGCACTTTTGTCTGATTCTCCTTCTCAGATTCCCGCCAAGGTAACCTTCCTATATTCATGTCTTTGTTCTGTGTGTTTCTCTATCTTGTTAGGTAATCATATCTTGCAATTATTGGGTCTTTGTGTTGCTATTTATGTGCTCATGTATTTTGCTGGCTCAGGAGCTGTTGTCTAACAAAGCTGTGCTCGAGATCACAGTTCTAAAGCTTGAAGAAGAATTGATTGCCTTGCATTTTCTACTTAGTCAGGAGAGGAATGAACGCATGTAATTTGGAGCCCTGATCTTCAATATTAATGCTAGAGAAGAATCCTTCAATTTGGTTACTTCCACTTCTTTATGCTGATAATGCATATTATTTGATATTTCCAAATGGACCCTCGAATTTGTAGTATATGTAGTTCAAAACTGGAAGCTAATCATGAGCTTTCTACACAGAACTCAGGATCATGCAGCAGAGACAACCTCGTGTTAGTTTTGGTTATCATGCCATTGGCCATTCATTTTTTTAAAAAAAATTTGTAGTTGTTACTGAAATATTTAGCAAATGACATTTGTTAAAAATTTTATTTGTTTCATGTCTTTCTTGGCTGCATTGTGTCCCGTATATCTTCCCATTATCCATCTAGTAGATATTATTCCTTTCCTTAATTTTGGGTCTTGACTGAAACTCATTGTTCATGAAACTTTCAGGCTTATCTGGCATTTTACACTGTTGGTGGGCATTCGTTTTGTGCAGCTGATATTGAATACATTATTCTAAAGATGAAACCTCCAACACATCGCCCGCAAATAGTATGCAATCTATGTTACAAGGACTCCATGCCTCTTTTGTTGTGTTGGACAAATGTTCACATGGCTTTGCTGAAATACCTTTACTATCTTTGAATTCTTATCTCTGTATTCCTTGTGAAGCTAACATTCCAGTGTTATCAAAATAGATACATGTTTGATTCTATTTTGCAGGTTATTGAGGAGTTGCCATTGTTCTGGAACAATCCCTGCATATTTCGGGCAAATGGAAAAACTGGAAACTTTGTAAGTCCATCTTTTTCTTTAAAGATTAGATGAAATTGTACTTTGCCAGATTTTAGCCTTCTTATTTGCACTTTATAGTGGTTCCCTTACCTGCGGGACCCACTATAATTCAGTCAAGAGTCTGAAATTGGATTAGCCGAGCAATTCTAACATTTGATTTGTGGACATTCCATGAAATTCTGACTATTTGATGTTTTCATCTCAACCGTCCAATGAAATGTCCACCAATCAGATTGTTATGTGACCAAATAGGCATACTTACTGGTTTAATGGTACATTTAAATTGGGACACATGAACTTTTCAGTGCCTGTGTATCAGTCATTACACTCTGCCAGGGTAATTAAGTTTTCCTCATATATTCCTAAATTCCTAACTTTTCTTTTACCCTCTTTGAACGCAAGTTGTAGTATTGTTTGTCTCATATACTGTATCTTTGTGTATGGCAGGTTCTTGAATTGGGCGGGAATGCAACACGTGAAATTAAAAAGAACAGAATCATCCCTAGGCATGTACTTAGCTGTGAGTAATGATGAATAGCTTGGAAAGCTTTTCCATGGTGTGACAATTGCTCATGGAGGATTTCTTCCCAACGTCAACCCAGTTCTTCTTCCAAAGAAAAACTGCAGAGAAGGCTGACAAAGAGCCCAAGTCTCCTACCAAGGCTGCCAAATCTCCAAAGAATTCTTGATTTGAATCCCATCTGCAAGCCTCTTTTGTGTCCATCTCTGTTCTTCTTCTTCTTCTACTTGTATGTTTCTACTGCTCTTGGTCCCAGTCAAGAGGGTTTGATGTGAGGAAGAGATGGATTTGAAGATTTGAAGAGAAATTGGACTTGGGTTTTCTTCATTTCCCTTTCTTTTGTTGTGTTGTTGTAGGTTAGATGTTATTAGTCACATTATAGTCCGGATTTACAAAATGATCAAACAATATCTAACATATCTACCATCTATATATGATGCATGCTTTACACAGGTAGTGTTGATTGTTCTAGTGCAGCTCTTTTCACAGGTAGTGTTGATTGATCCAATGATCCATATTGCCACAAAATGTGTAGTATCTGTATATTTTAGAGAAAGTTGTCCCACTACAGTTAATGTCAAGATTCCCTTACAATGGGATCGTCGGTGTGTGAAATATATATAGAAATTAGATGTCCTTGAGCTCAAATTCAATCTGGAATTTGCCACATGATGACATTGGAAAGCAAGCCAAATCACATGTAATCAATACTTTAAGCCCTCTCATGTCATACGGATTAATCAGGTTTAGCGCAACCTCAAGGACTAGTCAGCTTTTATCAAATTTTTAATTCATTTAATAGCTACGGATAGTGATTATTTTTAATTTATACACATTTATTTTATCAAATTTCAACTAAAGAGGCCTCATCTCCAAGATTGCTCCAATTAACACCTGGCTGATTGGATGTTCTTTTCAATTTAATTGGCAATCCCCGTCACTTTATCTAATGGAATCCCGTCACTTTATCTAGTAATCTCATCACTTTGTCTACAATAACCTTGTCACTTTGTCTAACATACCTTTCACTTTAACTAGTGAAATCTTGTAACTTTGTCCAACAACCCCGGCACTCCGTCTGTTAAAACCCCGTCATTTTGTCTACTGTATACCGTCACTTTGTACTACAACCTCGTCACTTTGTCTAGTGAACCCCATTACTTTGTACCATAATTTCGTCACTTTGTCTACCGAACCCCGTAACTTTGTCCTACAACCTCATCACTTTGTCTACTGAACCCCGTCACTTTATCTTACAACCTTGTCAATTCATTTAGTGGAACTGGGTCACTTTGTTCATCAATTCATTTAGTGGAACCGGGGATGTTGTGAGTAAAGGCCAATTTAATCAAATTTTGCTTTATGAGATGGATGCAATTAGGAAGGTTGCAGGCAGAGACAGATGCTGGCTAGATGGAGGGATTTATTTAATTTATTTTTTTTAAGCATTTTTGTTTAATTTTTTAGTAAGCATGCAGAGATAAACGTAATTTTTTTTATTCTTTGATGTATGACGGAATGATAAAATTTAATCAATCTAGTTTTAATTGACTAGCATTGTTGTGTTTATTTCACCCATATCCAAATAATAACTAGCTAGCATGCAGAGACATGTAATTTTATGGTTCACACCCTTTTGGAATAACTAAGAGTATTTTAAATTTACTTGGCAACCCCATCACTTTATCTAATGGAATCCCGTCACTTTGTCACTTTGTCTAGCATCCCTTTCACTTTATCAAGTGAAATCTTGCTACTTTGTTCAACAACTCCATCACATTATCTAGTAAAACCCTGTCACATTGTTTGGTAAGATACAACATCTTCTCTTTATTTAGTAGAACGTCATCAATTTATCCAGCGACCCAATTACTTTGTGGAGTGAACCCCGTCACATTGTCCAGCAACCTCGTTACTTTGCCCAACTACCACGTCATTTTGTCTAATGAATCCCATCACTCTGCACTGCAACCATGTCATTTTGTTTAGTGAACCTCGTCACTTTATAATCTAACCTTGTCAATTCATTTAGTAGAACTAGGTCAATTTGTTCAACAACCCGTCACTTTTTTTAACAATCTAATGGTTTGATTAGATTTTAACCTCGTCACTGTGTCTAGTAAACCTTGTCACCTTGTACTGCAACGTCGTCACTTTGCACTGTAACCATGTCACTTTGTCTAGTGAACCTCGTCACTTTGTAATTTAACTTCGTCAATTCATTTAGTGGAACCATTCACTTTGTCCGGCAACCCATCACTTTTTTCAACAATTTAATAGTTGGATTGGATTGCAACCTCGTCACTATGTTTAGTGAACCCCGTCACCTTATAATACAACGTCGTCACTTTTTCTAATGAACCCCGTCACTTTGCACTGCAACCATGTCACTTTTTCTAGTGAACCTCGTCACTTTATAATCTAACCTTGCCAATTCATTTAGTGGAATTAGATCACTTTGTCCGGCAACCTGTCACTTTTTTCAACAATCTAATGGTTGGATTGGATTGCAACCTCATCATTGTGTCTAGTGAATCCCGTCACTTTGTACTGCAACCTCGTCACTTTGTCTAAATAATCTCATCACTTTGCACTGCAACCATGTCATCTTGTCTAGTGAATCCCCCCCGTCACTTTGTAATTTAACCCCGTCAATTTATTTAGTGGAACCAGGTCACTTTATTTAGTGAACCTCGTCACTTTGTAATCTGACCTCGTCAATTCATTTAGTGAAACTATGTCACTTTGTCCGGTAACCCGTCACTTTTTTCAACAATCTAATGGTTGGATTGGATTGCAACCTCGTCATTGTGTCTAGTGAACCTCGTCACCTTATACTATAACGTCGTCACTTTGTCTAATGAACCCCGTCACTTTGCACTGCAACTATGTCACTTTGTCTAGTGAATCTTGTTACTTTGTAATCTAACCTCGCTAATTCATTTAATGGAACCAGGTCACTTTATCCTGCAACTCGTCACTTTTTTTAACAATCTAATGGTTGGATTGGATTGCAACCTCGTCACTGTGTCTAGTGAATCCCGTCACCTTTTACTGCAACCTCATCATTTTGTCTAATGAATCCCGTCACTTTGCATTGCAACTATGTCACTTTGTAATTTAACCTCTTCAATTCATTTAGTGGAACCAGGTCACTTTGTCCAGTGAATCCCGTCACTTTGTAATCTAACCTCGTCAATTCGTTTAGTGGAACCAGGTCACTTTGTCTGGCAACCCGTCACTTTTTTCAACAATCTAATGGTTGGATTGGATTGCAACCTCGTCACCGTGTCTAGTGAACCCCGTCACCTTGTACTACAATGTCATCACTTTGTCTAATAAACCCCGTCACTTTGTACTGCAACCATGTCACTTTGTTTAATGAACCTCATCACTTTGTAATTTAACCTCGCCAATTCATTTAGTAGAACTACGTCACTTTGTCTGCCAACCCGTCACTTTTTTCAACAATCTAATGGTTGGATTGGATTGCAACCTCGTCACTGTGTCTAGTGAACCCCGTCACCCTGTACTACAACATCTTTACTTTGTCTAGTGAACCCCGTCACTTTGCACTGCAACCATGTCACTTTGTCTAGTGAACCTCGTCACTTTGCAATCTAACCTCGTCAATTCATTTAGTGGAACCAAATCACTTTGTCCGGCAACCCGTCACTTTTTTCAACAATCTAATGGTTGGATTGGATTGCAACCTCGTCACCATGTCTAGTGAATCCCGTCACCTTTTACTGCAATCTCATCACTTTGTCTAATGAGCCCCGTCACTTTGTCTAGTGAACCCCGTCACTTTGTAATTTAACCTTGTCAATTCATTTAGTGGAATCAGGTCACTTTGTCTAGTGAACCCCGTCACTTTGTAATCTAAGCTCGTTAATTCATTTAGTGGAACCAGGTCACTTTATCCAGCAACCCGTCACTTTTTTCAACAATCTAATGGTTGGATTGAATTGCAACCTCATCACTGTGTCTAGTGAACTCTTTCACCTTGCATTACAACGTCATCACTTTGTCTAATGAACCCCGTCACTTTGCACTACAATCATGTCACTTTGTTTAGTGAACCGCATCACTTTGTAATCTAACCTTGCCAATTCATTTAGTGGAACCAGGTCACTTTATCCGATAACCCGTCACTTTTTTCAACAATCTAATGGTTGGATTGTATTGCAACCTCGTCACTGTGTCTAGTGAATCCTGTCACCTTGTACTTCAACCTCATCACTTTGTCTAATGAACCTTGTCACTTTGCATTGCAACCATGTCACTTTGTCTAGTGAACCCCGTCAATTTGTAATTAAACCTCGTCAATTCATTTAGTGGAACCATGTCACTTTGTCTGACAACTTGTGACTTTTTTCAACAATCTAATGATTGGATTGGATTGCAACCTCGTCACTGTGTCTAGTGAATCCCGTCACTTTATACTGCAACCATGTCACTTTGTCTAGTGAACTCCGTCACTTTGTAATTTAACCTCGTCAATTCATTTAGTGGAACCAGGTCACTTTTTCCAGTGAACCCCGTCACTTTATAATCTTACCTCGTCAATTCATTTTGTGGAACCAAGTCACTTTGTCCGACAACCTATCACTTTTTTCAACAATCTAATGGTTGGATTGGATTGCAACCTTGTCACTGTATCTAGTGAACCTCATTACCTTGTATTGCAACTTCGTCACTTTGTCTAATGAACCAACCATGTTACTTTGTCTAGTGAACCCTATCATTTTGTAATGTAATCTTGTCAATTCATTTAGTAGACCAGGTCACTTTGTCTAGTGAACCCCGTCACTTTGTAATTTAACCTCGTCAATTCATTTAGTGGAACCAGGTCACTTTGTCTAGTGAACCCCGTCACTTTGTAATGTAACCTTGTCAATTCATTTAGTGGAACCAGGTCACGTTGTCCGACAACCCATCACTTTTTTCAACAATCTAATGGTTGGATTGGATTGCAACCTTGTCACTGTATCTGGTGAACCCTATCATCTTGTACTGCAACCCCGTCACTTTGTTTAATGAACCCTGTTGGGGAAAAATGTGTCAAGCTCGGGTAAAGTTCTGAGATTCGTATGAGAGTAGGTCGGCTTCGCCGACACTGCTTGAAGAATCCGAGACAACACCGACAGAACAGAAGGTAGGCCGGGAGGCGTAAGCAAGGACGAGTAAAGTCGCTCTGTCAGAGTGATAACCTCGCCTGCATGACCTCACTAAAGGCCGAGCGTGTGAAAGCCATTCAACCGATAGAGTAAGATCCCCTCAGGGAGTTGATTCTGTCGGTCACGGCTGGGAACCCGTCCTCCTGTATCGGCCGACACTCCCCCGGGGTCGGTCACGACCTGGCCGAGACTCTCCCAGAGTCGGTCGTGATCCAGCCGAGACGGAGAGTGGCGGAACGAGGACAAATGCTGATCTATGGAAATCCAGGGATACGGGTAGCGGATCCCAAGATTCTCGGGATCCTGAGCAATCCCAGGAGAAGAATCCTCTGAAGATAAGGATTGGCAAACTGTATAAATCTCTAAGCTTGGAACAGAGGAAGGTACGCAAGACTAACCGAGACAAGCTCTTGGCTATTGACCAGATAACTGACTTAAGCATCGGAGGTTCCCCGGCTCTAGCCAGGGTTCCCTTGACATTGTTTCTGTGCAGGTGAAGGAGGGTCCGTCGCAAGGAAGCCGTCCCATAAAAACACTGCAACAGTTTGGCGCCATCTGTGGGAACCGGACAAAAAGCCGCTTTCTCCAACCATTCGAATGGCAAGAACAAGAAGGACGGACCCAGATGAAGCTAGGGAGGCCGCCGCTAGCGTCGCTCAGGAAGCTCCCCCGGCAGCACCGCCTGCGACTGCAAGCCAGCCCAACCAAGGGAACGTATACCTGGATCGCGAGGTTCAGGAAATGCATTCCGAGATGGCTACCATGAAACACATGCTAGAACAACTGTGCAACCAGCAGATGCAGCGCCAAGAGTCGACACTAGCTCATCCACCAGCGTCTGTAGCGCAGCCTCCCGCGCCACAGTCGCCTAGACGACCGAGTCAGTCTCGAGAACCAAGTCACTCAGCGCCGGCTCGTTCAACAACAGCCCTTCTGCCTCCCTTTGATCTGAGGCATAGAATAGATCAGAGGAGGCGCAGTCGGCTACCTGCAGACGCTGAAGAAACGGCCGAGAGCGCCGAACCCTGGAAGGCTGACATACAGGACTTCAAGAACGAGGTCCGAGAGAAGATGGCGGATATAAAGCACGGTCGGAACTCAGATCCGACCAAACACGAAGAAAAGGCTTCTCCGTTCGTGGACGAGGTAATGCGGGCCCGGTTGCCGGAAAGGTTCCGTTTACCCCAGATAACTCCTTTTTCCGGAAAGACCGATCCAACAGAGTATCTTAAATGCTTCAGGACTTACATGGAATTGCACGACGCCTCGGACGCTGTTATGTGCCAAGCGTTTTCTCTGACATTGACGGACGTAGCTCGACTTTGGTTTAAGCAATTGAAACCCAGATCGATAAAGTCGTTCGCTGAACTCAGTGACGCCTTCCTCAGCAATTTCATTGGCGGAAAGAAGAAACTGAAGCCTCCCGCGCATCTGAACAACATAGTTCAGAGGGAAGGAGAACTACTAAAAGACTACATTAAACGCTTCAATTTCGAGTCCCTGCAAGTTCGAAAGCATTCTGAGGAGACAACTCTCAACGCTCTCATGCAGGGAGTTAGAGACAAGCCTTTTTTGGCGTCACTGGACAAAAACCCGCCCGATACTCTGGGCGAGTTTATGGTTCGGTCGGACAAATACGCCGATGCGGAGGAGACGCGACTCCTAAGAGAAAAAATTCAGAATACGAAACCATCGGCAAAAGAGTCGATCAAAAAAGAAGCCGACTCAGCCGGAGGAAGAAAGCGAAAAGACGACCGGGGGCGAAACGACAGCAGGCCAGGGAAGCGACCAGACAGAAAATTCTCTGCATATACCCCCTGAACAAATCTCCTGAACAAGTACTGATGGAGATCAAGACCGAGGGCTTCTTCAACTGGCCTCGGAAAATGCGAGGGAACCCTGATCGTCGGAACAAGAACAAATATTGCCACTACCATCGTGATCACGGTCACAACACGAGTGACTGTTATCACTTGAAGGACGAGATTGAGCGCCTGATTAAAGAGGGCCGGCTGAGAGAACATACGGTAGGGACCGGCGTCGCCGCGGGACCGAGTGAAGAGCGGCCCCAAGAAGAAATTCGAACGATCGTCGGGGGTCATCGAGGCGGCGGGGACTCAAATAACGTCCGAAGAAACCACGCTAGAAGCCTCGACTGCCCCGAGTCTGAGGTTCTCCTGCTATCTCGGCCTCCCAAGGAGAAAAAATGAGAGAAATATTGTATCTCGTTCACTGAAGAAGATGCTCGAGGCATTCATCATCCTCACGATGATGCGCTCGTAGTCACCCTCACCATCGCGAATAGAAAAGTGTTCCGGATACTGGTGGATACAGGGTCATCAGCGGACGTCCTATTCGCTCCAGCATTCGATAGAATGGGCATAGGTTGGTCGGTACTACGGCCTGTCCGAACCCCGCTCATCGGTTTCTCGGGCGGACAGGTACTCCCAGAGGAAATCGTCTCGCTGCCGCTCACCGCGGGAACCGCGCCCCATCAAAGGACCGGGATGGTCGACTTCCTGGTCGTGGACCAACCATCAGTGTATAACGCCATCCTCGGCCGACCGTCTCTCAGCCTCCTTCAAGCCGTGGTGTCTACCTACCACCTTTCCATGAAATTCCAGACCGAGTCGGGAGTAGGGATAGTGAAAGGAGACCAGCAAGAGTCTCGGAAGTGCTACGCCATCGCAGTAAAAGCCCCGGCTGAGATTTCAATGATTGAATCACTGGACTCCCGTATCGGATTGTACGAGCGGGGAGAACCAATGGAAGAACTCGTCTCGGTGCCGTTAACCGAGACGAACGTTTCAAAAGTAGTCCGAATCGGCTCATCCTTGAGCTAGCCTCTTAGAGAACGGATAATCACCTTGCTTCGACAGTATGTCGATGTCTTCGCCTGGAGTCATGAAGACATGCCTGGGATCGATTCCTCGGTCATAACACACCGACTCAACATCGACCCAACCTACAGGCCCATCCGACAGAAACGTCGCCCTCTCGGCCCGGAAAGGAACACTATCATAGGAGAGGAGGTCGGCAAGCTTCTTAAAGCCAAGTTTATCGAAGAGATATACTATCCGGAATGGATAGCTAATGTCGTACTCGTGAAGAAAGCTAATGGGAAATGGTGAGTCTGTATAGACTATACGGATCTAAACAAAGCCTGCCCCAAGGATAGCTTCCCTCTTCCTCGCATCGATCAGCTAGTTGATAGTACAGCGGGTCATGAACTGCTAAGCTTTACGGACGCCTATTCAGGCTATAATCAAATTGTAATGCATGAGAATAATAAATCAAAAACCGCCTTTGTCACCGACAAAGGCTTTTACTGTTACCGAGTGATGCCGTTTGGGTTAAAGAATGCCGGAGCGACATATCAGCGGTTAGTGAACAAAATGTTCGCCCGGCAAATAGGCCAAACGATGGAAGTTTATATTGATGATATGCTCGTCAAAAGTAAACAGGCGTCCGACCATGAGAAGGACTTAGAAGAAATGTTTTTGACTCTGCGTAAATATAAAATGAAGCTGAACACCAGCAAGTGCGCGTTTGGCGTGAGCTCGAGAAAATTCCTCGGTTTCCTCGTTAGTCAGCGAGGAATCGAAGTGAATCCCGAGAAAATCAAAGCCTTACTCGAAATAGAATCTCCCAAAACGATCAAAGATGTTCAAAGGTTAACAGGAAGAGTGGCCGCGCTCAATCGCTTCCTTTCCCGAGCCACAGACAAGCGTCTCCCGTTCTTCAAGCAATTGAAGGGACGACAGACGATGATGTGGACGGACGAATGCGAGAAAGCGTTTCAAGAACTGAAGGTTTACCTCGGATCTCCACCGCTGTTATCTAAGCCCGAGCCTGGTGAAGTGTTGTTGTTGTATTTGGCCGTGTCTGAAGCCGCAGTAAGCTCAGCATTAATACGAGAGAGTCAAGGGAAACAGCTGCCAGTCTACTACGTTAGCAAAGCCTTGCTACCAGCCGAGACAAGGTATCCTCAGCTTGAGAAAGTAGCCTTCACTCTTGTAGTTTCATCACGACGCCTTCGGCCATACTTTCAGGCCCACACCATCGTCGTTGTGACCGACTTACCACTCCGCCAGATTCTCCAAAAGCCGAAAGCCTCTGGCCGACTTACAAAATGGGCAGTCGAATTAAGTGAATTTGACATACATTATCGGCCTAGGGCTGCTTTAAAAGGACAGGCCGTCGCCGACTTCCTTGTCAAAGTGGTTCCTAATTCCGATAATATGCCCGAACCAGAGGGAATTAATGTACCCGAGGCTTCCTCCTCTCTCGGGCCGACACCCTGGAAGCTATTTGTAGACGGATCATCCAACTCGAAGGCAAGCGGGGCAGGGGTAGTGTTAGAAACTCCCGACCAAACTTGTATGCAATATGCCTTGCGACTCGGCTTTCAAGCGTCCAACAATACAGCAGAATACGAAGCCTTATTATTAGGCCTCAGACTCGCCGCGAGTCTGGGCGTGACCCATTTGAACGTTTTCAGCGACTCACAATTGGTTGTTAACCAAGTTTTCAGCGTTTATCAGACTCGAAAAGAATAGTTAAAGGCGTACATGGAAAAGGCTAAAGAATTGATCAGCGGATTCCATAAGTGTGAAGTAATTCGAATACCCAGAACCGACAACGCCAAAGCTGACCTACTAGCAAAGCTTGCCTCAGCAGATGAGAAAGACATACCTCGGTCAGTTCCAATTGAACATGTCCCTGAACCAAGCGTAAACGAGCCGACAGTCTCGGTCTTATTTCCCATCGATCCAGCGACTGCTTGGTTTGACCCACTCGTCCGCTACCTCAACAATGGTGAACTGCCAGAAGACCGAGCCGAGGCACGGCGATTAAAAATTCGAGCCTCGCGCTACACTATCTTGAATGAGATTCTATACAAAAAAGGCTTTCATACTTCTCTACTAAGGTGCGTCGACTCCCAAGAAGTCGATTATATCTTACGAGAGATACACGAAGGAATATGTGGAAATCATTCAGGAGGACGCTCGCTCGCCAACAAAGTGTTGCGGCAGGGATATTACTGGCCGACCATACAGCATGACTCCAAACGATTCGTCCAAAGATGCGACAAGTGTCAGCGGTTCGCAGTGATCCCGAGACAACCCCCCGAGGAGCTGACTCCGATGTCGGGACCGTGGCCTTTTGCGCAGTGGAGAATAGACATAATCGGGCCCTTTCCATTGGGGAAGGGTCAGACTAAATTTGCCGTGGTAGCGGTGGACTACTTCACGAAGTGGGCTGAAGCAGAACCATTGGCAAAAATTACCGAGCAAAGGGTCACGAGTTTCGTTTGGAAGAATATCATATGTCGGGTCGGTATACCCCGGACGATAGTGACAGACAATGGAAGGCAATTCGACAACAAACAATTTCGGGAGATGTGCGGTAACCTCGGGATTCGTAACGTATACGCCTCGCCTCATCACCCTCAGACGAACGGACAGGTCGAGGGTTCATATATTAAAAAAAAAAATTATTACAAAAAGAAAAGTACAATGTCCGACTCTCCCGTTTAGTCAGAATTCGAATCCTAGGCGGCGCCCGAGGGACCGGCCTCATCGGCAGCAGCATCTCCTTCAGCGGCGTCGCCCTCGGCAGCCTCGGCGGTCGGACTGTCGACTTCAAAGGCGGAGAGATCGAGATCAGGGAAGGCCGCCCTCATCTCCAAAACGCGGGCCTTGTAACCACCTTGATAAAGGTGGTCCCTCTCCTCCTCAAACTCGGCAGATTCGAGGAAGGCCTCCACGGATCTGTCTCGCTCCTCCTTGGCTCGGCGCGTCTCTTCTTGAGCTTCTTGGACAAGGCCGGCGACTTCGGCCTTCGCGCGGGCAAGAACACCCTCGCACTCGCCATGGACTCGGAGGAGGCGCCGCTCCCTCTCTTCGGCTTCTTGAAGGAGCGAAGTCAGACGAGCATGGTCGGCCTTGACTCCTTCGAGGGCTGCACGGGCGTCCGCGGCCATTTTCCGAGCAATAGAAAGATCGCCGGTCATGATGCCGATCCGGCCCTCAGCGATCTCTCTACGGCCCTCAGCCTCGGCCGCTACCTTCTTCGCAGTCTCTGCCTCGGCTGCGAGCTTCTGGGAGGCGACCAGCTCCGAGCTTGCTTTGACGAGGCAAGGAGCCAGCTGCAATATAGAGACGGTGAGCTGTGTTGAAAAACTTAACCAGAGAGCGACACAAGAATGAAGAAAAGTCTACCTCAAAAAGCAGCCTCGCTGCATGCCCGAGGGTCTGGGCCGTCGGAGCGTTGTAATAGTTGGCGAAGTCTCTCTCGCTCCCGTGGGCAAGCGCCCAAGGAACCATCCCCGCAATGATCTTTGTGAAGGGGGACTCCGGTTGAGTCATCTCCCTTCTCGGGGATTCTTCGCGCAGGGCCTCCCTCGTCCCTGAGACCTCCTCAGCGGCAGGCCCCGACTCAGGTGTCACCTGAGTCACTGGATGGGTCGGCTCCGCTTCATCGGCCCTCTCATCAGGGTTGGAAAGGACGACCACCTGGGGAACGGCGGGCGCAGCAGCAGGTGGAGCGACCGTTTCCTTCCCCTTGCCCGTGGTCTTCTGCTGCTTCGAAGGTCGAGACCCGGACAGCAGAGCCGATCTTGGGGGGGCCTTCACTTTGGAAAGAGGCTTCAAGGCGGGTCGAGGCTCGGCCATGCTCTCGGGCGCAGGTCTCAGAATAGGACGAGCTTCGGGGAGGTCTGCAAGGACGAGTAATAAGATTAAGAGAGCAAACCGAAAACCAAGAAGACAAATATAAGGAAGAGCGAAATACCCGAGATGAACGAGTCTAAGCCAGCGAGGTGAAGACGCTCAGGTTGCAGAAGTAACTTCCAAGATCGCTCTGCCGCGCTAAGCTTCCTCAACTCCCTTATCCGAGTCAAAGCCCCGGACTCGAGCTTCCCTCTCCTCTTCGAGATGTCTGCAAGACATTGTAGAGTCAAGATCAGCGGAAGAGGATATATAAACGGAGAGTAAGAAAAGGAAAGATCAGTAAGCCGAGGCGACGAGTCACCTGCTCTACGGAATGTGCGGGATACTTGAGGCTCGTATGGCCACGAGTCGGCCGACTCCCATCGACCGCATGCCCAAAACCACCTCTCCTTCCAGAACTTGTTCGAAGTAGGTGGGTCGGTTATTAGAGATCCCCCCTTGCCTCTCCACGCGCTCAGAAAGTAGAGGCCAGGGAAGTTAGGGTTTGGTCAGACTTGGTACAGGTAGAGGAACTCGTCGACCGTGAGGGAAGGTTGCTCTAACTCGGACCAAAGCACGGCACACCCGAACAAGTTCCTCCACGCGTTTGGGACAATTTGGCCGGGGGCTATTTTGACTCGAGAAAGAAAGTCATGGGCAATGGGCTGGAGTGGCAGGCGCAAGCCACACTGCATCGAGACTTGGAAAATTGCTACCATCCCTGCAGGGGGATGGTCGGGCAAATCACCCGGACGAGGGAGATGAAGGACGACCGAATCAGGGACATGGTAACCAGCCCTTATCCGGTTTAAATCAGATTCGGTGAGAATAGAAGCAACGAGACCGCTGGGCTCGTCTCCTTCCCCTTTCGAAGACGACCCAGAAGCCTCCACAGTTCGAGTCACAGGGTATGGAACGGCCGTTCCTTCGCCCGTGACTAAATCATCCTCTCCCTCTCCATCCTCGTCCTCCATCTGATCCGTCCAAGGGTTAGGTCTCCCTGGACGAGTCACCAGATATGTCCCACCGCTGGATGGACCTGTCTGGGCAGGATGCTCAGCCGATGGGCTGCCAGATTCTCTGACAAGCCGAAATGCGGCGTCAGCTCCGACGGTGAACTCCGTCAACAGGGATGGTGGGTCTGTAACGTCCCAAAGGTGTTGGGACACGCCCTCATCTACTGACATTTCCTCTCGAGGGCTTTGAGAGCCGTGTGCGGCCATTAAAGCTGATTAAAGGAGAAAGAAAAGACTCACCAAAGAAATCGACGACGACTGCAAGGAAAGGTTGACGGAGAAAGAGGCGACAGCGGAGGAGGGGGAGAAGAACAAGCGAAAATGCGCTCGGGATCAGACACGGACGGGAGGAAAGAGGGAGAAAACAAAGTTTGCACCGTCCTCCCGCCCGGGCTTTTTATAGCCGCGCCACGTGGCCGAGTCATTATGGCAGAAGTGAACCGACGTTCGCCTCGGCTCCCCCATTCGACCCGTGGCGACCGCTGATTGACTGCGCTGAAATCGTGGCCACGCGTCCGCCTCTTATACGGGAACGGAGCGAGTTGACGGCTGGCCGCACATGCGACCTTGGGAGGCGCAACGACGCACGCTAGGGACGACTCAAAGAACATTAAATGCCTCATCATTATCTCGGATGCTAATGCGAACTGACCGATAAAATCGTACTCCTTGTTGCCATAGACGACACAAGGAGCAGGGGGGCTCACTGTTGGGGAAAAATGTGTCAAGCTCGGGTAAAGTTCTGAGATTCGTATGAGAGTAGGTCGGCTTCGCCGACACTGCCTGAAGAATCCGAGACAACACCGACAGAACAGAAGGTAGGCCGGGAGGCGTAAGCAAGGACGAGTAAAGTCGCTCTGTCAGAGTGATAACCTCGCCTGCATGACCCTACTAAAGGCCGAGCGTGTGAAAGCTATTCAACCGATAGAGTAAGATTCCCTCAGGGAGTTGATTCTGTCGGTCACGGCTGGGAACCCGTCCTCCTGTATCGGCCGAGACTCCCCCGGGGTCGGTCACGACCTGGCCGAGACTCCCCCAGAGTCGGTCGTGATCCAGCCGAGACGGAGAGTAGCGGAACGAGGACAAATGTTGATCTACGGAAATCCAGGGATACGGGTAGTGGATCCCGAGATTCTCGGGATCCTGAGCGATCCCAGGAGAAGAATCGTCTGAAGATAAGGATTGACAAACTGTATAAATCTCTAAGCTTGGAACAGAAGAAGGTACGCAAGACTAACCGAGACAAGCTCTTGGCTATTGACCAGATAACTGACTTAAGCATTGGAGGTTCCCCGGCTCTAGCCAGGGTTCCCTTGACATTGTTTCTGTGCAGGTAAAGGAGGGTCCGTCACAAGGAAGCCGTCCCATAAAAACACTGCAACAAACCCCATCACTTTGTACTGCAATCTTGTTACTTAGTCTAATGAATCCCGTCACTTTTTACTACAACCTCGTCAATTCATTTAGTGGAACCAAGTCACTTTATTTGACAACCCGTCACTTTTTTCAACAATCTACCGGTTGCATTGGGCCCCGATAAAGTCAATGGTTGCGCCCTATACAAATAAAATATTTAGTTGAGAGACATCCACCCTTGAAATTTAAAGGATCCACCACGTTGAACCCCATCACTTTGTCCAGCAACCTCGTCGCTTCATCTTACAAAGGGCTATGATAAGGTTTTAATGGTGGGTGTTCATGTCACCATCGTTTCCTGTGGTGTGGTCCACCTGAGATTTCGATTTGCTAAATTTTTGCGACATTGTCCTAAAATGGGATGATAAAATGGATAGACATTAGTGGATATACAACACATCATCAAGGTGGGCCTCATGGTAATGGTAACACCCACGTTATAATTTTCCATATGAAAAAGCACTCTCAAAGAATTTCGGTTCCTAAAGTCACTATTTAGTAAAATCCAAATCCTAGAGGAATTTTGACATAAAAATCCCATTTTTATTTTATATTCATACAATTTAAATAGGTGCTATTATTTAAATACTCGTATCTAATTAGTAATTAAATGTCAACTCTAGTTGAATCTTCGGGTCAACCTATCCTAGCTAGACATCTAGTTGAATTGAGTTTTCGGCTTTTGAGCTATACCCAGAAGATACACAGTACCTAGGGGTTTCCTGTTTCGAACAAGTGGGGCTCACGAACCAAAGATCCATACCGTTAACATTATGGCCCCCCAGGTTGCTCCAGGCGCTAAAACCTCACCCGGAAGTTTTTAGTTGCCAATGCTCCCTTTTGTTGAATGGGCCATCATCCACTGGTGGGGCCCACAGAAAATGTCCCCCACGTGGGTTTTGCCGTTTATGCAAGTTAGCTGATGAATTGCTAGCAAATGGATTGGCAACAAGGAATTCTACAAAGCATTCTGAGACATGTTAACTGTGCACATTGCATATGTTCATTTTGAACTGAATCATATATTTGGTGGGCAATGAATCGACTGACCATAGATGTCTCATCTGTTTAGCCAAATAAAAATGGAGGGTTGATAGAATTTTTCAAGCATTCAAACATAAAAAGGAGTCCACATTTAATGGGCAAAACTGTAACAATCTAACTGTAAGATAATGATTCACTGCAATTTTTACCAGGTGATGGCCCACTGGATTAACAGTCACAAATGATCAAATGCATAGTCATGACCTTCACATATCAAGATGATCTCTAAAGACCTTAATGGAAGTCTGATCCTGGCTAGCTTGCAGTTGAAGGTCTTGTTTAAGGTCTCTAGTACTCAAATTAATCTATTTACTTGCAAAATTGGGATTAAGCCTAATCCTGATTTTGGTGACACTACAAGGAAAATAGGCTTTACAGGTAGTCAAAAATCGCCCCTAAATGTCCCAAAAACTGCTGGTATAAGAATTATCAGCGGTAGGACACATGCCGCTAAAAGGGGGCGTCACTGTATCTTTTACAGGCAGTAAATCATTTACAATGTAAAAGAAAAAAAAAACAATTAAAAATTCTGCTAGGCTGAGTCTTCTAGATCAGAAGACCTTTACAGGCTTAAATTAGAATTCAATCACAACTTGTAAATCATTTACAACCCGCCCCATTTACAAGCATCCTGAGAATAAAAGGTTACATAATGGATGAAAAATTTATAGATTGAGACACAAGGAAAAACAGGAGAAAAAAAAACAACGGATTTCATCGATGCCCGAGGCCAAACTTCTCAAATGCACCCTAAGAACCAGAACCCATGCCATTATATGACCTTTGTCAGCAGCACCCTGCCATGCGTAGAGGTTAGCTAATAAAATAGTATGTACACTCATAATCTGAGTTATACCATCTAAAATTAAATTTTCAATCATAAATATATCTTGCAAAAACAGCCATACCGAATGAAGTCCATATTGATCCCCATATGAAGCAGCAAAGCCCCCTCTGGGCTACCACATTTCCATCCCTTGAAATCGCTGCAGAATTTGCAGAAGATTTCCCCTCTTCACTGTTGACTGGTTGACGGCGATAGCCTGAGTTCTGATTGTCACATTCTCGCTGGATGGTGTGTGGACAAGTAATTATTATTATGTGGTGATTGACAACCAAGATCTAGGACACTCATTTGCAGGGCACACCAGTCTAGTTTTGGATCCATCAATGCCCAGGGTCCCACATGAATGTCTATGGCTGCTAGGTTGGCCCATGTGGCTATGTGTAGAATGCTTATCTAGAGACGGAGATTTACAAACTGATCTCCAGCCCTTTTCAAAGCTAACTTCATCGGCTTGCAAACAGGACCAATTTCATTTTATTTAAGCACTTGTTTGGTACCCAGAAAGAGGCCCAAAAAGTAAGCAAGAACAACAAAAACAAACTGACTCTCTATCTCAACTTGGGTATCTATTAGGGCTGTTAATATGGTACTGATCTTCCATCAGATTAATCTGAGCCCTTGCCATGGTCTAGATATGCAATTTGGAGTGTTGGGTGTTTGATGGGACCCTCAGATGAGCCTGATTTGGGTTTGATTTGCAATCTGATGGTCTCTGTGTCAATTGACCAGCAATGGGACCACTTTTATCCCATTAGATGATCAGACTGTCCTGAATCAATTATTCACATCAACGGATAATTTTTGAACGGCAACCATCTATTATCTGAAACAACTGTTGGAATTTTAAGATAGTAACCATGTGTGGTTCCAACAACAAGTTGTATTGAATCATTAGATCTATGTTGCCATAGCAGGGTAGTGACATCTTGATAACTCAATCAGGTCGGCCCAAAAATAGATTGGTCAAGTCATCAAGTTTTTCTACTGTCCATTGTTTCCATTCACGTGGGAAACCCGACTAGTTGAAAAAGATTTTCCCACACTCATTTGCAGGGCATACCAGCCTAATTTTGGATCCATCAGTCCCATGGGTCCATGGCTGCCAGGTTGGCATATGTTGCTGCATGCAGACTGCATTTGGTGTTTTGCAAATCGCAGCAGTAGCTATCGTCACAATGTAGGAAAAGGGGGCAATTGAAAACTTAAAGTGAAGATTATCCTTTTGTTTAGATCGGAGATGAGTCATTTAGGTTTCAAACTAACAACATATTTTGGACCACATGCGAGAAATCAAGAAACAGAGTTTAGAACAGATCTCACATATTTTGGACATAGTATACAGTTGCTCCAAGAATTGTCTGCAAAATGCAATGGAAAACAACAATAAGAGGGCAGTTTAGCAAGTTCAAATATTCTATTAAATAATCGCATTCATATGCACTCACTTAGCTTTGTATCTAAAATGAGATTTTTGCTTAGTACATAAGCAAATGTGTGTGGGATATCCAAGCAGTGCATCTGGTGGGCCACAAACATATGTTGACTGTGTGAACAGCTTGAGGGCCAATTTAATCATTTCAAGGGTATTTTTCAGCTAAATCACTTTGGACATTTTGTGTGTCATCCTATGCCAATAAAACCAAGTTAATGGGTAGATCCATAAATGTTTTTATCTATATAAGCAAGAAGCAAACAGTTCACAGTTATGTCATAAATCCAAAGTGAGGTGATCGATGAACAGATTTTACATCATACACACATACCCCAATTGGCAAAAGCGATGGAATGGATGAGATGTGGGAGGGCATTGTGGATAATCACTTGAATGCCGGAACTCATCCTTCCAAACCGAGAAAGCCATAGAAAAGTGGAGGGCTTTGGTTGCATAGATGCACCGTGCACGGCAATGCCTAAGATCAACACATTTTCAGGAACCAATATAAATGTGAAATGCAGGAATATAAGGCAATGCAGAGGCCATATCTCACCTGAGTTAACTGCTAACCTGCTTGGGATTATGACAAAGCAACATCCCTACAAAAAGGAGAACTTCTAGCAAGAATATCAAGAGACCTTGGTGTAATGCCCGAGCTATCAAACTTTCATTCAGAATATTTAGAATATGTCATGTGTCATGATGGCTTGGAAGAAAAATAGCTTGATTGAAGTATTATAATTGGGGACTACTCAGGAATTGCCTGGGTGATTCTTTGTTTGAATTTAGCAGTCTGTTAGGTATAGGCAACTCTAAGCTGTGGCTTTACTGCAAGCAAATTAAATTAGCGGTCAGCCATAACTTCAATAGGATCATTATTGAAGGGATTCCAATAATGCCATTGGCTGGGCAAAGTTGAGAGATGCTTGTGGGAGCTTGCTGATTTTATTGAGGTGCAAAATCGAGAGATGCCTGTGGGAGCTTGTTGATTTTATTGAGGTGCAAAATCGAGAGATGCCTGTGGGAACTTCAATCGGCTCGATATGTAAGAACACTAGTTTATGAAAGACTCCTAAACAAACAAGAACAATATCTTCACATGGATTCCTTCTAATGTACCAACATGATCTACTACCCAGTTAAACTTTGAATGTATGAAGTTTAAATCCTGACAAATTCAACTAGACAATTCAGGAATAAAATTCAGATGTCAACTGAGTAGTGTAATAAAACATATAAAGTAGACATTAAAAATGCAACTTCACACATCCTTCTTGTTAATGTTTTGAAGCAGGAGGAATTTTCAATGACAATGTTGGTGTGGTGCTTGCAGATTATCATGAACAGATTGATGTCTAACAATTTTCTTTTAAGCAACAACAGCATTCAAAACTAGAATTCCCTCTCTCGTATTGGGGTCAAATATAGATAGAAGTCCATTGTTTCAACAACCAATTCAGATGTATACAATCAATTCTTCAATGGCTATAGCCTTGTAAAAAAAAAAACAAAGGAAATTGAATGGACGAAAAAATATATAAAATAAATAATCTGTAAAAAAAATATAAAATAAATAAATACATGTGAGATGGAGTAAATCTTCGATGGATGAATGGACGAAATAGAATTCAATGGGCCGAAATCGGTTATCAGCGGGGCAGCCAGTCGTGAATCGAATGATGAAAAATGGGCGAGAGAGATTGGGGAAGGAGGGGCCTCCGATCGTCAAAAGAAAAAAGGAAATTTTTCTTCCGGCTGGAGCTTTGATCGAATCCATCTGTAAAATGAAGGAATTTGAAATTAGAATCCACAGACGGGAGAAGAAATCTCTTGTAAAAATCTCCGGAGAACGAAAATGGAAAGCACTGTTAGTGGCTGCTGTTGCCGTTAGGAAGCTCAGACGGAAAATTTATTTATTTTTAAAAATAAAAACTGCCTACGTGGCAGTCTGTACGGGTGGACCAGTGAGGTTGCAGGAGCCAGGGACTCTCTGCCTCCCGGAAACAGAGGATTCGGACTCTTAATTTACAAATCACCTTCTTTTTATCCAGCAATACGAAAAATGTATCCGTATCACATTCTACATCATGGGTCAAAATAGTCCAACCCAAGTCCAGTTCTGAAATATTTATGCTAGCTGGTAAGCCAATTCCAACCTGGGTCCAATTCTGAAAGGTTAATGCTAGCCCAAAGCCCGAGTCCAGCCTGAGATTGAACAAAGAGTTCTTACTAAGCCTTTCACAATATACAACCCTAAAATTTTGGATATCTAATAAGAAAGAGGGAAGAAAACTTGTTGCAATGACCTCAAGGCTGCTTGTACAGGTTGGATTTGAGTGGGAAGCAGAGAAGGGGTTGGAGTGGAGAGAGATGGGAAACACCGGCTACAACAACTTCAAAATTTTACGTATGCGGGACACACATATACCCTCCACATAAATAAATAAATTAGTTTAAATATATAATCTTGTCTTTTAAAAATAAAACTAGTTGGCTAGTCAAGTGAAAAAAGACTTTCTTGATGGTAGAATAGATTAAAGGATTAATATTTGTTCTCGCAATAAAGTATCTTTAATTTTGATAATAAATTCAAAACTTAAATTTATAAAAGAGAGATAGGACATTTTTACAAATTGAATGAGAGAGAGAGAGAGAGAGAGAGAGAGAGAGAGAGAGAGACAGAGAGAGAGAGAGAGAGAGAGAGAGCATTCTAGAGTTTTGATGTAAAGTTCTTCAAGTTGGTTGGTGTTTTTTTTTTCTTTTCCAACTAAGATCTGCCTAATGGGTTGCTTGGATTAACTGTAGGACCATCAGATGTACGTATGTCATGACGTAGGTACCTCTATTTAATGGACAAGAGAGCGACATGCCCATGAACCATAAATCTCTGCGCACATATTCTTCTTTAGCTTTTAGCTGGAAAATCATGTTGGGCCCACGTTAATATGTGGGGTTCGATCCACATGGTCCATCAGTTTCCTAAGATTGAAATATGTTAAAACCTCAAAAATCAAGTCGATCTAACCATCCGGTGGACCATACTGATCCAATGATGATTCTAAATGAATACTTACACTAGAATTATTTTGGTCACCAGAGAATTGGATTAAATTGATATTTGGCCCCATCCTTTACCATACATTGGTAGGCTATTGATCGGTTTGGATCTAACTTATGTACATCAAGTAGACCCTAGACTTAGATTAAACAAACCTATTGATGGGTTTGATCTAACTTATGTACATCAAGTGGACCCTAGACTTAGATTAAACAAACCTACAAAACTTTAATTCGATTAGTCAAACTAGAAAAAATTCCTGAGTCTGTCGGTTCGATCTACAGAATTGTCAATCCGATCGACAATGTGATTAAACCAGAATAATTGATAGAGCTTATACTCTGTCGGTTAGACTGATAGATTGTAGGTCCGACTTATAGGTCCGCTCCACATATCGTATATTTCAACTTGTAGGCCCAAACTACAGATTGTAGGTCCAACCTACAAAACGTAAGTTCTACCTGTAGGTCTGATTGACAAAGGGTAAGTCAGACTTCTTACATTTCAATTTGATTAATTAGATTATTAATTTGGTGACACACAATTAATTATAATTGATGGGTTAACTAAATATTGATAAAATGATGGAGATCACTTTAATAGATCAAGCAAGTTGGGATGATTATAAACCCTATGTCACGGGTTGGAGTTGAAAGGAGCCAATTTGATCATGTTGTGGACTCCAATCCGGATCTCGATCAATCAAAGGTGGGCCTCACTATAAGAATTAATAATAATTAATCAGAGGAATGATTTTATTTACTTATTGTATTTTAGGAATTTTTAAATCTTTCTAATTCAATGATCTTAACCAAATCAACCTCATCAAAATCCTTAAGTGAGGGATCCGAAGTTGTTTCCTTTCCATTTGAATTAAGATAGTTGTAATCAATTGTTACATTGTTATATGACACTTTTGTATTAATGTTTCTATTTAATAATCTTGTTTTACTGTGTGTGTCAATTATGCTAAATCAAAGTTACCTATTGTTGTTAACCTTTGTTCACATGGATCGATGCTTGATATATTGTGATAGTTGTATACAAATTGTCATACATATGCTGTTAAAGCTGTTGAAATTATAAATCTACAAATAATTGGTAGAACCTAATATCATGCATGCATGGCACAATTATTCCTAGGGGAGCATCCCAGATGAATTGTTATTAATTCCGGGTACCTTCGCTCCCGGATATGGGTATTACTCGTGCCTACTTATATGGTGGATGCCTTCTCAAATCGACAAATATGAATTGACGATTTTCCAAGTCATATAGGTAGATACATCACCAACCTAGAGCACACATGCATCTCATGCATTTTAAAATATCAATAGTTATTCTATATAATTTATGTTTTTTTTTTTTTTTTAACTATCCTTAATTTTCTTGTGAACGAACTTTGGTAAGAGCTTTCACGAGGATTGGCTAGCTCACCCTTTAATAATGAAAAATAAGCAGATGTAACTTAGGATGATCTGTTGGCGCAAGATCGTGAGGATGTGGTTGAGCCAGCGAATGGTTCATGAGACCGGTAGCCTTATCTTACTAAAGAATAGCTTACTGCTCTAAATTGATTACCGATTGTGAACGAACTTTGGTAAGAGCTTTCACGAGGATTGGCTAGCTCACCCTTTAATAATGAAAAATAAGCAGATGTAACTTAGGATGATATGTTGGCGCAAGAACGTGAGGATGTGGTTGAGCCAGCGAATGGTTCATGAGACCGGTAGCCTGATCTTACTAAAGAATAGCTTACTGCTCTAAATTGATTACCGATTGTGAATGAACTTTGGTAAGAGCTTTCACGAGGATTGGCTAGCTCACCCTTTAATAATGAAAAATAAGCAGATGTAACTTAGGATGATCTGTTGGCGCAAGAACGTGAGGATGTGGTTGAGCCAGCGAATGGTTCATGAGACCGGTAGCCTTATCTTACTAAAGAATAGCTTACTGCTCTAAATTGATTACCGATTGTGAACGAACTTTGGTAAGAGCTTTCACGAGGATTGGCTAGCTCACCCTTTAATAATGAAAAATAAACAGATGTAACTTAGGATGATCTGTTGGCGCAAGAACGTGAGGATGTGGTTGAGCCAGCGAATGGTTCATGAGACCGGTAGCCTTATCTTACTAAAGAATAGCTTACTGCTCTAAATTGATTACCATTCCATCTATCATTTGTATGTTTGTTTGTTTTGGGTTTAAAATAGCTAGTGGACATGGACATGTAAATTTTTCTAGTTGAATATTAATTATTACATTTGAATAGGACCCCAAATGGGTGGGTCCGTAGATGGTTTTTAGATAATAACAATGGAAGGGACTTAGTTGAATGTTATTCATATATATGATTGTTATAGTAATTGCCTACATTCATTTGATTTAAGTACACTTTGCGTAAGTGTCCCCAACTCAAGATTGGGATATGCGCTTGGTCTCGAATTTTGGAACGTGACACTGGCTGTTGGAGCATGGGTTATTGGAGAGAGGTGTTTTATATATAGAAATTTTTATAGCAAAATTCATCACAAATTAGGATTTTATGATAATGCCTATCATGCACTTTTTCCTTTAGAAAGTAGTAAAGTGGAGAATTGTGGGAGCCATGTGATATTTGCATGACATCCAATCCATCCAATAGATGTAATTCACTATGATGTTCAGAAAAAAAACAAAGATTAATCTAAGCATAAGATGAGCTACACCATAAAAAATAATATGCACTACTAAAAAAATCAGAATGCAAGATCTCTTAGATATTTCATAAATTGAATTCTCTATATACCCCTAATGGTCAATCCTCGTATGAATAGCTAAGTATCCAATGTATCCATTGACTCATTCGGATATGTTAATTAGGCCAATACTTTTGACACAACATACTTATTAGATGGAATAAGTATAATACATTTAACAGAATAATTTTGCCCTATCCAAAATATTACCAATCCAAACCATTTCATGGAGAGGTCAATTTTTTCATTCAAGAAACACTCTACAAGTTCTAGAGATTAGAGAATTAAGGATGGCGACCAAAAAAACTAATCCAATTTATAATAATGTACTACAAAATACAATATTTTTGTTAATTTGGTTATTCAATTATGAAGATTTTTGGTCCATGTGATAATTATGGTTCAATGCATGTGTTTAATTAGTCTGATGTCATATGCATACCATGTGGGCTCTAAAATTTCCTCACTTGATTACTTTTTAAACAAAATCAATCATGTGGGTACTTCAATAATTTTCCTTTTCAAAAACTATTGTTTAAGGAATTATTCCAAAAAAAAAACCCCTTTTATATATTTGGTATATTACAAAATTACTCATGCAAGCCGTAATGGGCTGGCCTGGGCTGACGGAGTATTGAACAGTCCCAATTTGGACCCATTGAAAAATGGGCTTGAATTTTAAACCTAAATTGGCCCACGGACCTGTTTCTCTAGCCCAAGTTCAACCCAGAGCAGGCCATGCTCAAAAGCCCAACGAGCTAGCCCAGCCCATTGATAGCTTTTACAATTAGTGACATGGGATAAAGAGAGATAGTAACAGTAGGTGATCGCAGGAAGGCTGTTATGAGATTTGGCACTCAATCATTTGCGCCTTAGGTACTTGTTTGCTAAGTACTTTAGGTACTTGTTTGCTAAGTACTTTAGGTACATGGCGCGCAGCAATAGTAACTGATTGTAACTACTTCTAACCATGTTTATTTATGACTGTTTAAGGAAAACCGTTGGAATTGTAGAAGGACCATGAGTGAGTGTACGCGTGTATGTACTATTCCTAAGGTCTTATTTCGATCAATGAAATGAGAATGGGAATTTGGTAAATTAATGAACTGGTTAATTTCATGGGTTTGCATTGGATTCAGATTTATGAAATACCAAAGTCCATGGGAATCTAACTATAAATCCATGAATTTGGAGAACATTTATTGCAAATGAATTATTATTATTGCTATTTCTTTACAGAGACTCCCATTTTAAGGATTTGATAAATGGTAGTTTGTTTGTTTTTTTTTTTTTTTTTAAGGATTTGGATTTGCCAAATTCAAGATTTGATGCAGGCATAGACTTGAGAAATCCAAGAAAAATATTAGAGAAAATTTAAAATCCATAAAATTTTCATAACCCTCACCCCAAACGGCCTCATAGTCAAATACAACGTCAGGTTTGTGCCTGTAAAATTCTAGTTACCGGTGTCTGTGTGATGAATGTCCTTTGGTTTGGTTGACCTCTATTCACCTGATTCGAAGGGGAGCACTCCTCTATATAGTATACTGAAACAGCCAAGAATAACAAAAATAAATAAATAAATAAATAGAATCACAATAATTTTAAGTTACAGTGGAAAAAAATTTGAAATGCTAAGATTTGAATTTTCTTATTATATTAACCCTCGATTGTTTAGTTTTCACAAAATAAAATAAAATCAAGGTTTTGGAATATTTATCACAATCCGATCAGTCCAGTTGTAGAAAGGAGTGCACTTGCACTAGGCAGGAATAAATAAGGGGTGGAAGTGGGTCACGTTTGGGTTAGGTCATGTCAGGCCACTTCTCGCCTGTGTGGTAAACAGGTCAAAAATTTCTTACCCGAAACTAACCCGACCCATTACCCAGTCTCCCGACCGAACCCACTTAAAATTCATTAAGCCAATGCCCAACCAGATCTGACTGTACCCAATTAATTTTAATCCGGTCGGTTCCGGTCAGTGACCTAACCTGACCAGGCATGACCCAACTCAAGTTTAAGAAGGAAAAAAAGGCAAAAGGGATGCTAGTCTGCCTCGATATTGGATACATACACTAATACTGTTGAAAATTTGTGGTTTTTTTGAAAAAAAATCAAAATTTCAAATTTTCAAAAATTTACTGCCAAAACGCTTTTTCAGAAATTTCAAATCCAAAAGTGCGGTGTGTGCTTTATCCCACATCGAGAAATGGTAAAATCTTTTTGGGGTTTATATGTGGACTTGTGAAGAGTATTCTTACTTAAAATGTTTTGGAGGTGGAGATGCTGGGCGTGAGAAGTGTGGCTGTAGTGGTACTAGTTGGCATACTTTGTACTTCGCACTGTCGCGAGACTATGCGATCACGGTATGATAGGTCTGGTCAGAGCCTATGTGCGGTAGGGTCTGAAATGGCCAGGGTTTTATATGTGACTGAGAATGGTCGGATTATAAATTCGAAACGTTCAGTAGTTTCTAAAAATGATTAGCTGCCTTGAAAGCCACAACGGTCGGAAAACGGACGGGCCATGATGATCCAACAACCAGAAACGGCTGGAATTAATGGTTAACGATCAGAAATGTTTTCCAAACATTCTAAACCATTGATAGCCACCTAGCAACATTCCACTATCTGGTGCCTATATAAATTGGACCATTCCGATTCAAAATCTATCATCTCAACACCATATCTCCCATCAGATACATTCCAAATCTCCATTTTAGCATACTGTGAACATTTTCATTATCAGATTCTGACAGAGCAGATCGGCTGCATTAAACTGTTCCTAAGTGGGCCCATCATGATTGTTGTACGCCGGATCTAGACAGGCTTGCCTTATCCTAGAAGCAATTCGCTTATAACCTATCAGCAATTGATAAGGGGGCGAATCATGCTTTAAGGACAACATATCATTTTATGTGATTCAGCCTAGTGAAATGAATTTTCTATTATTCTTTTTATTTTCGGTGTATGCAAAGATCATTTTCTAACAAATACATCATATCTACGTGCCTGTGTATCTTCTACGAGTTTGTTTTGGGTTTTGGGTTGTGTTGGACTGGGTCATTTGGACTGGCCCATTGATAACTTATACAGGGGTGGGTTAGGTCAGGTCAAGTTTAGCCTTAGCCCAACCCATTTACTTCAATAATCCATAGTTTCTAGCGTAAGCCCGACCAGTTATCCATTAAGATGAACCCACCTGATTAGAATTTGGGTTAGGCTAGTCGACTAGCCGGCCAACCCTAGGGACAACCCGCCTAGCCGTTTGTAAGACTCACAACCAGGCCCTATATTTAACTTGTGGGGCCCACAATAGGTGAGGGTCTGATCTGACCAACAGGCCTATTGGCTAACCCACACCCAGCTCAAAGTTGGCTCGGGCCAGCCCGACCTAGTTGCAAACCATTGTACACATGGGCCCCTTGGTTCAATGATCCCTACGTTGATATGAAGGAACCACAGTGAATGATTGATAGCTAGATGATTTTCCAGATATGATGACCATGATGGGGAATTGTAGAACCACAGTTTAATTAAGAAAAGTAGTCTAATCACACAACCAAGTTCAAACACAAACAATCAGATTTAATTCGAAAAAATCATTGCAGGAAAAATCTATGACATAAAGTGACAATGATGTATTATAAAAGTTGAAAAATTATAAAAGATAAAAATTACCCAATTCGAACAAGCCTCGAATCTTTTCAAGCTATGCCCTTGAATCCTTGACAACGAATTAGAAATCTTATTATAATCTCAAATCCCGATTACACCCATATATATAGCATACATGAGAATTACAATCGAAATAGGAAACAAATCTTACACTTGCATAGTGCTAGGTATACACTTGATGACACTTTCGATGACATTGACAAATTGTTGATGGCATCGAGAAAGTTTCAAAACTGTCCAACCATAAAAACATGGATATTTTGGATTTTTCTAGTAGTATTGAGCATCCATCGATGATATCAACGTCGGCTCGATGGTATCGAACTGCATGTGTGTGGATAGCATCGACAGGCCTGCTATTTTCAGGTTTAAGACATCAATAATAGACCAAACTAACCCTTGTAACATAGGCCTAAAAATAAATAGGCAGGGAAATGACACATCAATGGTCCGAACTGACAGTCATGAATCAGACGGACAAAATCATCCAATCTAGAAAACGTTGGTCACATCCTCCAATCGACGGTCAAGTGAATCATAACAAGAGTCTAGATAACCAAAACTGTGGACCCACTTATCAAAAAATGGACGCATAAGAAGTGTATCTACTCCTTTCTGATGCATTGCGACCTTAACAATTGCTTTTTAGTTAAATCAGATTAAGATGTTCAGCTGCCTAATCGGCCGATTTCCGAGTTAGTTATTTAAGTCAAGTGTTGGAGAAGCGTATATGATTTTTGAGTGATATTTTCTCATTATTTGGACCAAAATCGTCATTATAAAGACAGATCAATGTGGCATGTGTAAATGACATTGGATCCGTACATAGGTGGACCAACATGAAGATTGCCTTCCGCCAAAAAATCAGGTGGGCCACATGCGTATATATGCTGAATCAGACAGAAGCAATGTCTTTCAAAATTGTCATTGTTTTCTCATGTAGGGTGCACAACCTGATGAGCTGTTTTGGTAAAACCCACCTATGACGGTGTGGATGTTCTACGCATGTGCCATGTCTGTTATTGAGCATTGCTGGATGTGATACTAACTGGTGGGTTGTACGTGAATGCAGCCTATATGTAGAGCTGGGCACGAGTGAGTCGACTCGGCAGACTCAACTCGTCTAACTCATTCAGAGCCGACTCAACCCGAACTGACTAGGTGAGTCCATCCGAATTGAGTAGACTTCGTCTGATCCAAACTCAAACTGAGTCGAGTTCGGGTCACCCATTAACTCAACTCGACTCGATCCAAAATCTGACTCAGTACTAACTTGATTTGATTTGAAACCCTATGCCGGAGGAAGGATGGTAAAAGGGTTTTACAGTCAGGCTTAAAGAAAATGAGGTTGATGGTTGCAGAACAATCGAGCCTATAGAAGATGATTGTACCGTGTTCAAAATGGGTTTTTATTATGCAAAACATAGATAAAACTGATAGTTGCATATTTAGATGGGAGATGTGTGCTCCAAATGTTGATGTGAGGGAAGTAGGTTGTAGCTAGGCATACATTTAGATTTGACATTTCAGATTTGAGATGCCGCGTAGCTGATGGATATGCTGAAATTCCAGCAGCTCCACCTAGGTTCTGAACTGTGATTTCAGCCCGCGGATACCCACCGCACTCAGCCCGACTCGGTTCTACTCGACACAACTCGATCGGTACTTATGACGGAGTCGGATACTGTCAGGGTTAGTCCATGCTAGACCTGGATTTGGATCGGGTCAAGCATGCTGGACTCGATGCTGTGTTGGGGTTGAGTTCAATTAGGTTTATTTCAAAACTAGGTCAAATCGGGTCAGCCCTAACTCGTTCGACTCAACTCAATGCCTGACTCTACCTATATGGCGAACTCCTCCTTTACTCTTTTCTTTTCCATTTCTTGTTCAATTTTAGTTTTCGAGTTTTTAAATTAAAAAATAACAGTAGTCAACACTTAAGATCGACGGAATGCTCAATGAAATAGAATTGTGTTTAAATGAAATAGGCAGACATGTTGAAGCAATATATGTGTGAGATCAACGGCCCCTAGATGAGGGGGATTGCTTGATTTTTGGGATGAATCAATTCTACACCGAGAAGTAATATAGTAGAGTCAACTGAACAAAGAGTAACAAAACAAAATACCAGTCAGTGCACATTGATAGGCTTTCTAAAAGCACTTTTAAAGTAAATATATGGAATGCATGATATTTTAAAAATAATTTTATAAAAGATGTTAGAAAATTTTTTAAAAATTAGTTTTAGGTACCTGGTGCCCTTTCATTGATTTATGCTATGAAGTGTTGTAAGTGCTATAGTGTAAATCGAGCACCTGTACAGTTGTCAAATTTTGTTGTGCCAAACCATTTAGAATTAGTGTCAGGCTCTAAGTTGAATTGATCAGGTTCGCGTATTTTAAAGTTGTCTGAATCTTCATCAAACTTGCCTACATTTTCAAGTTGAAGAGAACATTGCTGAAGTTCATAGTTTCAAGATCAATTTTAAGAACTAAGGTTCAAGAACTAAGGCTCAAGAACTCAAGTTCAAGTTTGAAGTTCAAATTCTGTACGCTAAAGACTCAAGAACTTAAACGTAACTCAAGCTCAAGTTCAAGAAATCGAACTTAAGCTTCTATTATCTCAAGATTTCAAGGTTATGAAGAAAATGATGTTTCAATTGTTCCAACTCACAAACAAGGTATGGATGACCTTAGATTGACCATAAGTTATGTCATATTCATTACATATTTTATATGGGTCATTTCATATATTTATAGGTCATTTTCTCGACTAGTCTTAGTCCTTGTTCAATTAGTCCAAGTACTGGCTTGACTAGTATAAGAGTTTTCTCGACCAGTTCAAGGTTTGTTATAAATTTTTAAAATTTTTTGTTGCACCATCGACCAATCATGGAGACTGCTTGACTAGTCGAGTGAACAGTGCTCGACCAGTTGTGCAGCCTCGACTCAAAGTCCAACAAACTTTTCTAGTCTCACTCGACCAGTCGAGCAAGCCACTTGACAAGTCAAGTAAGCCACTCGACCATCTGAGTAATGACCTTATCTTATCGCACCAGAAAATTTAAAATTTTGTTCGTCTTTCGACTAGTTGAACCGACCCTTAGACCGGTTGAGTGAACAGTATTTTCACCTATCAATAGAGCACAAATTTTAGAGTTTTTTCATTCTTTGAAAGTAAAATCAAGAGACCACTCTGAGAGATAAGTTTGTGAATTTATTAAGCTATATTGTGCTTATTTTAGATTCTCTTTAATTAGCTTTTGTAATTTGAATTTGTGATCTTTATTCCAATCTTACATTAAGAAGGGATTTGAGTTTTCTCCTTTCTTGAGATCAAAATTAAATCAAGCTAGCCTAGGTTGATTTAATTTAAAAATCATTTAAAACTAGAATCTTTTCATCTGTGAGACTGTACATTGAACATCTTCATCTACATCGGATAGGTTATGCGAGCTTCTTGAAAATGAGAATTTTCAGATAAGTATCATTTATAATTCTGTGTATTTTTATTTTTATTTTTGGTTTATGAGGTTGTGCCAGATTTTTTTTTTAAATTTTGTCTGAGGTAATCTAGAAAATCTCAGAGTATGGGGTTTTTGTAATTGTACAAGCCCAACTAAAGACACAATTGTGAAGGTTTTAAGGTGAACCTTGGAAAACCTTTTTCATAGTGAACGCTAATATCCCGAGGGAGTGAATATTAGGAGTGGAGTAGTTGTGTGACTGTTTTCTAATAGTTGGTATACACACAAACGAACTACTATAATTTTTAAAGTTGTGATGGATGATCGAATGTGCTTAAGTGTGTGAATGTTGTAATTTATTTTGATCATTTGTGATAAATGGTGTAATTTATTTTATGTACTTGTGCGAATGTTGTAATAACTTAGTTTATTTCATTTGCTATTTTCTTTGCCTCTTTATTGGTTTGGGTTTTTGATACTTACAAACGTTCTAGTAAGGTTATTCTGCCATAAGCCTTTGGTTTTTAGTATTAGGTTGTCCTTAGAACTAAGTTTGTATCAACCTCTCAAGACTAGTACATTTGAAGTACTTCTTTATTATTTGATTGTAATATCTTTTTTTCAATTATGTATTTATTTTTTAATTTGGCATAATCCTTTTCAAACCCCCCCCCCCCCCCCCCCCCCCCCGAACATTTAGCTTAGCCTTTTCAAGTGTAATCTAAAATGCTAATGACATGGTACCATGAACATTCTTTTTTCAAGGTGGGGTGAAAACTTGTATTCATGGTTTTAGGTCAAGACACACTGCAATGTCTATCTGTAGAATAACATGGATCTTGCACCAACTGATAGCTGGTTGGTCAATTTTGCCCATGCATTGCAACTCTTTCTTTTTTATTTATAAGAAACAACTTTTTTAATTTTTTCTGTTACGGATGTCTTAAATTTGAACGTGTACGACCGGTCGTGGGAGCAGCTCAACTAGTCGTAGCCCGCTCGACTCAAAGTCCAGCGAGCATAAAGACTTGTGGTTCGAGGTGCTCGACCGGTCGTGGGCCATGCTCGACCGATTGTGGGTGACGCTCGACCGGTCGTGAAGTCCACTCGATCGGTCGTAGGTTACGCAGATTCGTTTCGCGATTTTGTGCAGATTGCGGATTTTGAGTCCTTTCGCAACTGGGATGCTGAAGGAAGTTGCCTAAACTATAAATAGGTGTTCCTAGAATTTTTCTAGGGTATAGGAAAGCTTTCTAAAGGGGTTCCAGGAAAATTAAAGGGTGTAGCAAGGGTGAGATTCGAGGTTGTTCGAATCGGGTAAGTCTTTTCTCTTTGTAATTTCTGTTTTCATAGTAGAGATCTGTCGCTTTATGCCGTGATTTTTTCCTGTGAGGGTTTTTCATGTTAAATCTAGGTGTTCTCTGTGTTCTCTTGTGTGCTTCATGCCATTGGATTGCGATCCTAGATCTAGATCTGTGTGATTCCGCAGGTCAAAATCCACAACAAGTGGTATCAGTGAGATCGTTGGGGCACAGATCTAAATCTGAGGGATTAGTAATAATGGTGAGTACCAGGTATGAGTTTGAGAAGTACTCGGGAAAAAATAATTTTGAGTTATGGAAGGCTAAGATGATTAGCCTGTTAACCAAACAAGGCAAGGATGGTGCTCTTGAGGAGCGGAAGTCTACTATGACTGATGCTGATTGGAATACTCTTGATAAGAAAGCTTTATCATCGATCCGTTTATGTCTCACGGATGAGGTTCTCTACAATGTCATGAGGGAGAAAACTGTGGCTGGTTTATGGGCGAAGTTAGAGGATGTCTATGCGAAGAAATCCTCAAAAAATTGTCTACACTTGAAGCGACAGTGGTATAACTTCAAGATGACAGAGGGTAGAGATCTGGAGGCTCACATCAGCAACTTTAATAAATTGGTTTGCAAATTGTTGGATATGGAGGAAGTGATGAAAGATGAAGAACAAGCATGTATGTTGCTGAATTCTCTCTCGGCGTCCTATGAGGCATTCAAGGACACTATGTGCAGCATGAATAAAATCCTGAGTGTCGATACAGTTATCTCAACCCTTCAAGGAAAGGTTATGAGACAATTAAACAACAACATGGAGACGTCTTCTGATGCACTGTTTACAGTGGGTAGGAATTCTGGACAAGGCACAGGTTCTATATCCGAAACCAGGGGCAAGGGCAAAGGAAAGGTAAAGTGCTGGAATTGTGGGAAGGAAGGACATGTGAAGAGGGATTGTGAAAATTTTAAATCGAAGAGGGAAGATTCTGAGGCTTCATGCAGGGAGGTTAATGTTGTCACGTCAGATGGAAGTGATGGTGATGTTTTACCTCTGTCTTCGCTCAAACGGTCATACGATGATCATAAGGACGAGTGGATACTAGATACAGGGGCATCTTTTTACATGACTCCTCATCAGAGTTGGTTCACCAGCTACAGGGAGTGCGATGGTGGACAGGTATTTATGGGCAATAATATTGCCTGTAATGTTGTGGCTGTTGGTTTTGTGCGCATCAGGATGTTTGATGGGGTGGAGCGTACCTTGACAGATGTGAGGCACGTTCCTAATTTGTAGCGGAATCTGATTTCTCTTGGTGTGCTTGAGGCAAAAGGATGCAAGTACACAGGTATTGATGGTGCTCTTAATATATCCAAGGGGGCACGGGTAATCATGAAAGCGCAATGACTTGGTAACTTGTACAAGTTGATTGAGAGCATTTCAAAAGGTGGAGCTACGGTGGATGTAGCGGATCCCATCTTTGCACATGTGTGGCATGTTAGGCATGACCACATGAGCGGGCAGGGTAGGAAGGCTGAGACGCGCGGACAGGGATAGAGAGTAGGTGGAGCAGTCACCTGTGAGAAGAAACACACAGCATGATCGCGGGATATCCGCGAGGTACATGGACGACTCCAATATCGCAGGAGTATTCATCTTCTATTCAGATGGCTCTAGGTGAGCCTGGTGCTGAGAAGTGAAAGGTGACTATAGGCGATGTGATGGATTCGTTGTACCAGACCGACATATGGGAGCGGGTGAAGCTTCCAGTGGGCCGGAAAGCGGTTGGATGCAGGTGGATCTTTAGGAGGATACAACATAGATACAGAGCGAGGTTGATGGCGATGGGTTATGCTTAAGGAGAAGGGATTGGCTTCTCAGAGATATTCACGCCGATGGTATAGCAGGTATCTATTAGATCAGTGATTGGCGCTGGTTGGCCAATGTGATCTTGAGCTGAAAGGAAGGATGTGGAGTCTGCACTTCTGCAAGGAAAAGTGAAGAGCAAATATACATGAAGCAACCAGAGCGGATTGAAGTGAAAGGGGCTGAGAAAAGACTTTGTAGGAGGTCGTTGTTCGGCCTGTCGTCTAGGCAATGATTTGATTCCTTCATGGTGAGTTAGGTATTATATGTTGATGACGTGTGGATCGCTAATTGTGACATGTCTGAAATCAATGTACTGAAGACTCGGTCAATTAAAACATTGAGAATGAAGGATCGGGGGGTTGCAAAGATGGTTCTCGGCGTTGAGACTGAAGGAAGAGTAGGCTTTGGTAATCACAAGAAGAATGCATTGTGTGTAGGTATTGATCCAGGATGTGATGGGCCAGGTAAAACTGGAGAGCGTTCCCTACGTTTCTCTCCTCAAGTTTTTCTCTAGATTTGTCCCAAAACAGATGAGGAAAAGCAGGATATCTCACGAGCTTTATTCGAATGCGCTAGGCAGTGTATGTCATGGTCTGGATTAGACCGGTTATTTCACAGGTTATCAATGTTGTGAGCAAGTACCCCGGCAAACAATACTGGGTAGCGGTGAGATGGTAAGAAGACTACGTTTTTTCTTTTTGAGAAGGCAGGAGCAAAGGTGGTTGAGCATGTGGATTTTGATTTGGCAGACATGCTCACCTAGGTCGTTTGTACAGAGAAGTTGAAGTTCTGTGTAACTTCTCTAGGCTTGGTGATGGCATAAAAAGAAGGACGGAGTGTGTATGAGAAGCTATGATGTGATATAGAAATAAGAGAAGAGGTCAAGAAGCTACACAGTTCAAGATTGAAGACATGGTGGAGATTGTTACGGATGTCTTAAATTTGAACGTGTATGATTGGTCGTGGGGACCTTCGACCGATCATGGAAGCGGCTCGACTAGTCATAGCCCGCTCGACTCAAAGTCCAGCGAGCATAAAGAGTTGTGGTTTGAGGTGCTCGACCGGTCGTGGGTGACGCTCGATCGGTTGTGAAGTCCACTCGACTGGTCGTAGGTTATGCAGATTTGTTCCGCGATTTTGTGAGGATTGCGGATTTTGAGTCATTTCGCAATTGGGATGCGGAAGGAAGTTGCCTAAATTATAAATAGGTGTTCTTAAGATTTTTCTAGGGTATGGGAAAGCTTTCTAAAGGGGTTCCAGGGAAATTAAAGGGTGTAGCAAGGGTGAGATTCGAGGTTGTTCGAATCGGGTAAGTCCTCTCTTTGTAATTTCTATTTTCATAGTGGAGATCTGTAGCTTTGTACCGTGGTTTTTTTCTGCAAGGGTCTTCCACATTAAATCTAGGTGTTTTCTGTGTTCTCTTGTGTGCTTGGTGCCATTGGATTGCTATCCTAGATCTAGATCTGTGTGATTCCGCAGGTCAAAATCCCCAACATTTTCATGTGTTTGAGGGACTGTTTGACACCTTAATTTTCTAGTATGTTTGAGGAAATTTGAGTGAATTTGGGAGGATTTTGCCTCAAATCCATCATTTGGCTCTATGTATTTGAAGGTAAATACAATCGATGGTATTTGAAATACACTTATTTAGCATATTTTGAAATCTTAGGTTTTTGTTGTAATTAGGAGTTAAATGCCTTTTTGGCTCCCTTTTTAATGCAGAAGAGTAAGTTGTACACATGCAAACTAATAGTACCACAAACAATCAAATTCTTAGATGCAGTACTAAAATCACATTAATAGAATTAATGATTTGAACGGTCTAATGTTGGCCATCTAAATGGATTGTTAAAAATGTAGGTGAGTTACTCTTTTGTGATACTTACATATGTGGTGCACTTGAGGCATGTAATTTCCCAATTTTTTTTGCTAAAGTATATATTTCGATTGACTTATTACAACTATTCCATCAAATTTCACTCACGTATACTAATTTAGGATAATAAAGTTGATTTAATATAATTCAAGTCATGAGAATATACCAAATAATTCCAATACATTTCAAGTACAAGGTCTCAAACAGAAGGTTTGGATTCCAATTAATGCATTCCAATTTCGTACAAACTGCCAAATACCATCAATGATTCGGAGTGACCTTGATTAAGTGTAATTGTAATTTGAATTCTAACGTCTTTCAAATACAAGCTCCCAAATGAGTGCTAAGTGACTCGCACCCATCCACACCTCTACCTGCTACAACATTTGTAAGAAACAAAGGAATCATTCAGCCCCTTTGTATCACATTCAAGAACGAATGATAGCTTGATTGAAATGCCACGTGAAAAAAGAAGAAGAAGATGTCTTTTCTTTATTGTTTTTACGCGAAGATATTGCCAAATGCATATCCATATACAAGATCTCAAGATCTCAAATGAGCCCTATGTAACTCGCAGCCATCTACACCACTACCCGCCAAAAACTTCAGCTTTTGTAAGAAACAAAGGACTCGTTCAGCCTCTCTCTGTATCTCATTCAAGAACGTAATTATAGCTTGATTCAAATGCCACGTGACAAAAAAATGGCTTCTCTTCACTACTTTTATGCGAAGATGTTGCCCAATACAATCTAAATACAAGCTCCCAAACAGCCCTACGTGACTCATCCACGCCACTACTTTCTAAAATCTTCGGCTTTTGCAAGAAACAAAGGCATCATTCAGCCTCTTTATATTACATTCAAAGACATAATGATAGCTTGATTGAAATGCCACGTTAGAAAGATATCCGTTTTTTTAGTGCTTTAATGTGAAGATACTACCATACATTAGCCATAAAATATATAAACCTTCTTGGTCTCTTGGTATTGAAATGGAGATATCACACGTTTTCATATTTTCAGTTTACACAGGCGGGACCATCGATTAGTGATCCAACATGTAGATATGATGGCCCCAATCTGGAGGGCCCACTTGCCAAAAGATTTCCTAGATGGGAAAATTCTCATCCTTAAACTCGTGTGTACAAGATATGGCTAAGGAGGAAGAAGAAAAAAAAAAAAAACACCAACAATTGCCCACTCTTAAACTAAAAGGAAGCTAAAATGTTAGCGTCTCTCACTATGGTGGCCCACACACATTCACACATATGCACACACATGTATTTGGCTATATGAGGCCTTTTGAATTTTTGAAAATTTTAGGTTCTAAGTTTTAAAGCCAGACATAAAGGAAACTTCAAATGAATAGAAAGTTAACATATCCATGGATGGGAATTTCATATAAGACCTGGTTTTTATTTTGGAACTTATGATCCAAATCATAAATAAGAAAGACTATTAATCCTCTCTCTCTAAACTTATACCTATGATGATTTTCATCAATTCGACACACTTGAGTAGGAATTGGAAAGAAGGTGAGCCAAAGAGGTCTACTATGCAGGGATGCATGGAATGACCATTGAAGCTCTTGGAGGAACGCCGTTCATCATTGGATTGACACATCTCAATGTATATGCTAAGCACACTTCAAAATTGTGGTTTTCTACTTAATGACATTGCGTAGCTATGCATTGCATAAAGCTTGATATGAAATCATGACCATTAATTCAATTACAAAAGAATTAACACTTGATTCCATGTATGCAATCTTATGATCGGGACGTTGTAGCACAAGATCTTTCAATGGTCATGATATATTAACAATGGACTACACTTTTACAAAATGAAAACCCAAGCATACTCTAGAATAAGACCAATATAGTCCATAAAGGAGAGAAAATATAAGAAGACAACACCGACCCACTAGGTTATAAAAAGTGCTCAGTTCATCATTTTCACACATGAAGTACACATGAAAGCGATGGAAAATTGACTGAGTGCATGTATCTGCAGCTGTATGCTTTGTCCACATGAACGGTCCACAGTAAGGTACAAACATTGTTCTTTTGGTCTACCAGAATTTGGGTAATCACCCACCAAATATTAGATTGTGGGGCCCACCGCTTGGTTTGAGGAAAGGGAGGCTGCTAGTATTAATAACAGCCGCCCAGTTTTGTGTATAGACAGACAATGATCCTTTGTGCATTACAGAATATAACCATAAAAGTAAAAGTTAAGACTCTGGGGTCCACTACTTCGTCTGAGGAAAGGACTCGTTTATCACGGCCCTTTCCAATTTTTAGAAATGTGAAAGCAGTTGCCGTACGGTTCCGGAATTACCGACGTGCTGTCTGGACACGCCGTTTATATGTAAACAACTGTATTCGTAGTGGAGTTACTAGCGGGGAACCGCCCATGTGCCGGTGCACACGAAGAAGCCATGCACGTCTCCATCTACAGAGTCAGTGCAAGATCTAAGTCGTTCATCAGCTGACCACTTTAGGTGGAAGATCGGAAGGTAGCATCATATCAACGGTCCGGATCAAAGAGACATGAGCCTTGATTATTTTAATTCAATTAGATGTTGTTGGGCGGTTAATTAAATCATTGCTAGGTTTTGTAAGGACTTGAGATTTTTTAAGAGTTCTTTCTTCCTGGTGGGGCTTAGCAGATGAATGGATTGGAGGATACACACACATGCTGCGAGTGTTGGTGTGAAGCGTAGAAAAAACAAAAAACAAAAAACAATTAGGGAAAAAAGATGGGAAAAGCTTGAGTGGGACAGAGATTTGAAGAGAGTGGAAGTAGATTTTCTCGATGAAAAAGAAAAGCTATATTTTTAGGGAAAAAAAGAAAAGAAAAAAAAAGAGATATGGCATGTGACAATGGTGGTATGAAAATAACTTTCTTAGTGAAAATAGATTTGTGATTAAGGCATGAATATTTTTTTGGATGGGTAAATAAAATCAATCTCAGATAATTTCAATTAGAAAAAAAATAGTTTACTCAATGTCAGGCTAGGTCAGGTACACTCAACCAACTCTTTATTTAATTTAATATTGCATAATCAAATTAAAAATATTACAGCATTTTGGGATGCCACTAAAAATGCGTATTAATGCATACAATATAAGACTGTTACTAGCTCAATTATCCAATCGGCCTGAAATTTCATCCATGTCTTATCATGTGATAGCGAGTTTAATGAACAGTTTGGATATTATGAAAATATCTATATATTGACGTGTGTATTATGTTGGGAGAAGGGATCACACAACAATATTGAAATTAAAAGGAGAATAGAAAAAAGATGCAAAGCATAATTCAACGGTTTATGGTTTTCTTTGGTATATACATGGATTCACATTAATCCACTATGCTCAAGGGTAGAACATGAAGAAGCAATTCTTAATACAATAACAACTCTCTCTCTCTCTCTCTCTCTCTCTCTCTCTCTCTCTCTCTCTCTTTCTCTCTCTTTTACAATAGAATATATATTACCCCAAATGAAATAGAGTTTACATAAAGCTTATTCGATAAAAGTATAGGATGATAGCTCTACATATCCTAACATGTTAGAGGCAGTGAAGCAACGCTATCACTAATCTTCCTCTCTCTCTCTCTCTCTCTCTCTCTCTCTTGAAAATAATAAAAACCAGGAAGGGAGCGGTCACCTTTTCGAGCATGGGCATGTCCTTACAGATTTAATGAAAATTGAAAATGAGTGACATCCAAACACACCTTTAAAATGCTAGCAAACTTAAAAGGTACTTTTTAAGCATTTGAAATACAGAAGAGTAACTCGTGGATGTGATTTTTGGTTTAATGGTATATTTCACCAGTTGCCTTTGTGTTAATGGTATGTTTCACCAGCTGCCTTTGTTGGCTCGGTGGTACACCAAACATGGCACATCCCAGGAGATGAATGATGCGGATCTGCGCGTGCATACAAACACACACACACACACACACACACACACACCATGTTTATGAGGATAGGCTAACCAATACTATATCATGAAAACGGTGTTATGGGTCCTTTCTCATAGTCATAGAGAAAGAAATATCATGATAAACATGAAACTTTGATTTGATCACAATTAAAGATCCTGCTAATATGCAATTTCTAAATGACAGAACTGTCACTGGTTTATAAAACTCAGGTATGTTTGAAAGTCTGCTCTCAAGTTTTGGGCTTTTCTGTTTTTTATTATTTAATTTATTTGTCGAAACCCGATGTAAAGGGTGAGGTATTTGGGTTGGCATGCAAAGTGGAATTTGCTTTGTGTGGTAATCAGTTCCCGCTGTTCTTAAGAACCAAACACAGTACTTGTCAAACAGTCTTTATTTATTTGTAGACAATTGCTAATGCTCTAAACTAATTTATTAAGTCTTTTGGAAAACAGAAACAGATCTTGGCAGCAATTTTGAGAGAGAATTTGTTGATTTGGTAGCTACCACAGTTTTAGTAAATTGTCACCTCCATAAATCCACGGATTTGTCCCCCACCACCAAAAAAAAAACAAAAATTAAAAAATGGAAAAAAACCAAAAGTTATTTACTTAATCCACATATTCTCTCAAAAGCAATAAATGGGCTTTAGGACTTGCAAAATCCAAATTCCAAGATCCATATTCCCATTTCCTTGATCCCAAGCAGCTCCTAAACGAAATCACAATCTGATCATTTCAGTCCTTTGATAAAACCGCAAGTTCTCAATATCGTAGTGCACCCAAACATGCCCATAGCAGCACTTATTGGGTTATATTATCAGTGCCAATGGCCTTAGGAACTGCAAAAACCACAAACCACTTTAGGACTTTCAAAATCCAAATTGTAGACAGCTCCTACGTGCTCATATTCGATAGTCCCTAACAATTTGTGCTTTTCACTGTAGGAGTTGTTGCCTTGTTTCCCTCTTTGTTTTTCCCTTTGCTAGCAAGAACTTGAATAACCTGATCTTACTCTATCCTTATTTGAATATAAGCTGAGACTAGAGTTTTGAATGTTTGTTCCATCTTTTATGTAACCAAATCTCCCCTGTTTATCAAACAGTTGGAGAAACACTGGATAGCTGATCAGGAGCTGAAGAAGCGTGTATTGAAGTTGGAATTCTGTCTTCAAGAAGCTCGGTCCCAAACACCAAAGCTTCAAAGGGTATGGAATTTTCTTCCTCCTCTTTTTTTTTTAGCTTGCTTTCTTCAACTCTTTTTTTTTCCCTGCCCATTGCAGCAAATAATATTGGCAACCCACATTACTCAAAGTGTACAATGTGTTAGGTGAAGAGGCAATGCATTATTTATCTAACCTGGAGGGCATATTGTGATTTGTCATGTGTGTATGTATTCAAACATGGGAAACAAATAATGTGATGTGCCCTCATTGAAAATCTCTCCCCTAATTGAAAAGGTGAGGACCTTATCACCAACTATTCTATTTAAATAGTATTTGGATGGGTTTCCATCTATTACTTTCTTATCTGACTTTGTCTGTACTATTAAAATGATCCAGGCTAGAATCAATGCCAAGCATGAAATTCTTAAGATTGGTTGTGGTTGGGGAAGCCTAGCTATAGAGGTTGTCAAGAGAACTGGTTGTAAATACACAGGCATCACATTGTCTGAGGAGCAGCTGAAATATGCAGAAAGGAAAGTGAAAGAAGCTGGCCTCCAAGCAGTTTATTTTATTCAAAATTTTATTTACAAAATTGTGATCTAAGTGAAAATGGATTACTAACCAAATGCTCAAAGATTGATTGATCCCTTTATTTTTATTTTTTTAGTTGTATTTAAGTGGAATCTAGAGATGAAGAATACTCATGGATACCGTTTTCTTGAAAATCAATCTTCCAAGACTGCCAAATATTTAAAAGTTGGTTTTATAAGACATGTTGGTTGACATTCTAATTTTAATTAATTGTGTTTTCAGGACGATAAAATTCCTTCTATGTGACTATCGCCAACTGCCAAGCTCTCAGAAATCTGATAGGATTATATCATGGGGATTTGCCGGCAACTGCTGAAACTCCATCGGCTTCTAATAGGCAGAATTAAATTGCATTCCCCAACTGGTGAATTTTTCTTCTTTTTATTTTTTATTTTTTATTTTTAATTGCAGTGAGATGATAGGAGTTGGCCATGAATATATGGAAGAGTTCTTCGGTTGTTGCGAATTCGTTTTGGCTGAAGATGGTTTGTTTGTCCTATAGGTTACAGTCTATCATAATTTTTCTTAATTATGGTTTGATTTGAATTATCTGATCAGTTAAAAATCATCAATCAATCATAAATGTCTTAAAACAGCCAATCTAACCCCATTATCTGAATGGTTCCCAAACATGAACATGCCCTATCTCAAGTCCAAGCCAGTCCATTCATTGGGTGGGCCACACATGTTGGATATAGACTAATATATTATCTAACCGTCGATCTTTCTCATGCAAGTGTTGGCATGGTGCCCCTTCCACCCCTTCCAATCTCACTCCCCTTTCAACAAATGACAAATTTAGAATAGTGAAAAGAAAGGTGTACTTGGGGTAGTCCATTCAAATGGCCCCACTTAGCCGTTTCCTCTTTATTGAATTGAGTTGTTACAAATTTGTAAATGGGATTCTTATTAAACAATCATGTAAATTATTTTTTGAATGACCATCAGGTGCAAGATTCAAAAAATAAATAAATAAATAAAATCTAATGATGTATTTTTTTAAAATTTACAGATATTTTAGCGACGGACCAAATCCGTCGCTAATTTCGGTTTAAGTTGAAAATCGACGGATTTTAGTCCGTCGCTCCTAATATTAGCGACGAACTTTATCCGTCACTAATATATCGACGGATTGTAATTTTTGTGACGGATCTTATCCGTAAGTAATTTACAACGGCATATTAAACGACGGATTTTATCCGTCAGAAAAGAACGATCAACAAAACAGCGACGGTCCAAGCCATGGAAGAAATCCGTCGTGTATATGGTTTTACGACGGACTTAGGCAGTCGCAAATCCGCTATTTTGGCACAGTACGACTCATGCACACTACTTTCTAAAATCTTCGGCTTTTGCAAGAAACAAAGGCATCATTCAGCCTCTTTACATTACATTCAAAGACGTTATGATAGCTTGATTGAAATGCCACGTTAGAAAGATCTCTTTTTTTAGTGCTTTAATGTGAAGATACCACCATACATTAGCCATAAAATATATAAACCTTCTTGGTCTCTTGGTATTAAAATGGAGATATCACACGTTTTCATATTTTCAGTTTACACAGGCGGGACCATCGATTAGTGATCCAACATGTAGATATGATGGCCCCAATCTGGATGGCCCACATGCCAAAAGATTTCCTAGATGGGAAAATTCTCATCCTTAAACACGTGTACAAAAGATATGGCCAAGGGAGGGAGGAAGAAAGAACAAAAAGTAAAAAAAGAAAAAAAGAAAAAACACCTACAATTGCCCACTCTTAAACTAAAAGGAAGCTAAAATGTTAGCGTCTCTCGCTATGGTGGCCCACACGCATTCACACATGTACACATGTATTTGGCTATATGAGGCCTCTGAATTTTTGAAAATTTTAGGTTCTAAGTTTTAAAGCCAGACATAAAAGGAAACTTCAAATGAATAGAAAGTTAATATATCCAAGGAAGGGAATTTCATATAAGACTTGGTTTTTATTTTGGAACTTATGATCCAAATCATAAATAAGAAAGACCATTAACCCTCTCTCTCTAAACTTATACCTATGATGATTTTCATTAATTCAACACACTTGAGTAAGAATTGGAAAGAAGGTGAACCAAAGAGGTCTACTATGCAGGGATGCATGGAATGACCATTGAAGCTCTCAGAGGAACGCCGTTCACCATTGGATTGACACATCTCAATGTATATGATAACCACACTTCAAATTTGTGGTTTTCTACTCAATGGCATTGCTTAGCTGTGCATAAATTTCATAAAGCTTGATATGAAATCATGACTGTTAATTCAATTACAAAAGAATTAACACTTGATTCCATGTATGCAATCTTAATTATGATCGGGATGTTGTAGCACAAGATCTATCAATGGTCTTGATAAATTAACAATGGACCCCACTTTTACAAAATGAAAATCCAAGCATACTCTAGAATAAGGCCAATATAGTCCACTAAGGAGAGAAAATATAAGAAGATAACACCGACCCACTAGGTTATAAAAAGTGCTGAGTTAGTTCATCATTTTCACACATGAAGTACACATGAAAGCGATGGAATATTGACCGAGTACATGTATCTGCAGCTGTATGCTTTGTCCACATGAACGGTCCACAGTAAGGTACAAACATTGTTCTTTTGGTCTACCAGAGTTTGGTAATCACCCACCAAATATTAGATTGTGGGGCCCACCGCTTGGTTTGAGGAAAGGGCGGCTGCTAGTATTAATAACAGCCGCCCAGTTTTGTGTATAAGACACAATGATCCTTTGTGCATCACAGAATATCACCATAAAAGTAAAAGTTAAGACTCTGGGGTCCACTACTTCGTCTGAGGAAAGGACTCGTTTATCACGGCCCTCTACAATTTTTAGAAATGTGAAAGCGGTTGCTTTAAGGGTCCAGGATTACCGACGTGTTGTCTGGACACGCCGTTTATATGAAACAACTGTATTCGTAGTGGAGTTACTAGCGGGGAACCGCCCATGTGCTGGTGCACATGAAGAAGCCACGTCTCCATCTACAGAGTCAGTGCAAGATCTAAGTCGTTCATCATCTGACCACTTTAGGTGGAAGATCGAAAGGTAGCATCATATCAACGGTCTGGATCAAAGAGACGTGAGCCTTGATTATATTAATTCAATCAGATGTGTTGTTGGACGGTTAATTAAATCATTTCTAGGTTTTGGATGGACTTGAGATTTTTTAAGAGTTATTTCTTCCTGGTGGGGCTTATCAGATGAATGGATTGGAGGATACACACACATGCTGCGAGTGTTGGTGTGAAGCGTAGAAAAAACAAAAAACAAATAGGTGAAAAGAGAAGAAAGGAAAAGCTTGAGTGGGACGCATATTTGAAGAGAGAGTGGAAGTAGATTTTCTTGAAGAACAAGAAAAGGTATATTTCTAGGGAAAAAAAAGTAAAAATGAGAGATATGGCATGTGACATTGGTGGTATGAAAATAACTTTCTTAGTGAATATAGATTTGTGATTAAGACTTGAATATTTAATTTTTTGGATGGGTAAATAAAATCAATCTTAGATAATTTCAATTAGAAAAAAATAGTTTACTCAATGTCAGGCTAGGTCAGGTAGACTCGACCGACCTTTTATTTAATTTGATATTGCATAATCAAATAAAAAATATTAGAGCATTTTGGGATGCCACTAAAAATGAATATTAATGCATAAAATATAAGACTGCTACTAGCTCAATTATCCAATTGGCCTGAAATTTCATCCATGTCTTATCTTGTGATAGCGAGTTTAATGAGCAGTTTGGATTTTTAGAAAATATCTATGTATTGACACGTGTATTATGTTGGGAGAAAGGATCACACAACAATAGTTAAATTAAAAGGAGAATAGAAAAAAGATACAAAGCATAATACAACGGTTTACGTGGTTTTCTTTGGTATATACATGGATTCACATTAATCCACTATGCTCAAGGGTAGAATATGAACAAGCAATTTTTAATGTTAGAGTATAAAGTCCCTTGATATACATTGATATACCACACTCTGACAGCTTGAGCTTTTGGAGTGAATGGTTGTCTGACATGCTATCAGAGCGGAAGATTCTATGTTCGAATCTCGAGAGCAGCAAATATGCCTCGCTAATATATTATTCTCCCACGGGAGGTCTTGAAAAATCAGGTCCGGCCCAGGGACCGGGAAATCAAGCCCGGCCTATTTATAGTGTGAGTGTCCCTCCACCTTCGTCAATATGTTCCCGTGCGGAGTTCCCACCTTGCACGTGCGGGGGGGTGTTAGAGTATAAAGTCCCTTGATATACATTGATACACCACACTCTGACAGCTTGAGCTTTTGAAGTGAATGGTTGTCTGACACTTAATACAATAACAATTCTCTCTTTCTTTTATAATAGAATATATATTACCCCAAATGAAGTAGGGTTTACATAAAGCTTATTCAATAAAAGTTTAGGATGATAGCTCTACATATCCTAACATGTGTTAGAGGTGGTGAAGCAACGCTATCACTAATCTTCTTCTCTTTGGCTTCTTCTTGTTTTTTTTTTTTTTTCTTTGAAAATAATAAATGTTGTATTTGTTTTAAAATAATATTAAAAATTTGAATTTTCAAATTTCGGTGTTTTCCCTCCACATTTAAATTTTGGTGTTTTTGAGGTGTTGGTTTTGTCCCATATCGGATTTGACAAAAGAAATTTTCTTGTTTATATGATAGGCCTTTTGCATAGGGCTTGAGCCCCTTTCAGGGGGCATGCGAATTTGGTCCTGTGGGGGGGCTATGCCAATAGCTCTAATCTATGTCATTAACCACACACGCGCGCGCCGAGCCGAGTCCGAGTCCGTGTCCGTGTCCGCGTGCGCGACGCGACGGGACGGGACGGGCTGGGCTGGGCGCGGGTGCGGGTGCGGGTGCGGTGTAAGTGTACTCGCGTGGGTGTGTGTGTATGGGTACTCGCACTTGCGCCTTTTCGTTTTTAAACCAGAGAGATGCTTCCCTTCCGGTTGGTCGCCCCTGTTGGGTTTAAACCCAACGGACCTAACCTTTTGTAAAGGGTGCTTATGCACCATTTCGGAGTCTATATAAAGACTTCCGATTCCAGTTTCAATATACGAAAATTCCCTGCCTTATAAAACTCTCTCTGATACGGTTTTACCATTGTTACTGAGTTCATTGCTGAGTCAACTCAGCACTTTCGGATTAAACTGCAAGTGGTTCGAGCCCGTGTACAGTGAGTGCACTGCTGGGACCGGGTCATAGTCGTTGTATCCTGGAGGTCGATTGCTCTGGAAACCTGTTGCACTTGGGACGCTGTCCAAGGGGAGCAAATTCGATTTCAAGCCGAGTGACTCAGTCACGCCTCGACTCAATTCAATAAGTTTTTCTTTCTCTAAATTTATTTTCCTTTTTTGGTTCTCGATTTTTATGGTCTATTTAATTCAACATTTTATCCAACAATAAAAACCAAGAAGGGAGCGCTCACCTTTTCGACCATGGGCATGTCCTTCCAGATTTAATGAAAATTGAAAATGAGTGACATCCAAACACACCTTTAAAATGCCAGAGCAAACTTAAAAAGTATTTTTTAAGCATTTGAAATACAGAAAAGAGTAACTCGTGGATGTGATTTTTGGTTTAATGGTATATTTCACGAGGTGCCTTTGTGTTAATGGTATGTTTCACCAGCTGCCTTTGTTGACTCAGTGGTACACCCTAGACGGCAAGCCAACTCAACAAGTCAGATTGACTCAGATTCACAAACGACCCGGCTTGAAATCTCATGTGTGGAGATGAGTCAGCCAAGCTTTGAATCGAGTCACCACTAAATTTTAAAACCATGTTTTAAAAAATGAGTTATTTGCTGTGATTTTATTTTTGAACCATGCACGGAAAGGCCTATACTTTTTTTTTTTTTTTTTTTTTTTGAGTTAAATGATTCCTCTGTACATGGATCATTCGATGTATATGCTCTCTTGTGAGCCTAGATAGAAGGCATCTAAATACGTGGAAGAAGCTTTTGAATGAAGATGGAGATAGCTAGAGAGATCATTGACTTGGCCTTAGAAAAATCCTGCTTAAGTCTATTGAAAGAGATGGTCTGTCGTCACATGTGCCTAGCTCACATACAAGTTGGCCTTTTATTATTATAAGTACATGAGAAAGAGCCCTTAAACAGGAGACTAATCCACTAATGTTGGCTTCATTGTCAGCCAAAGGTAGGGCCCAACTGCTGTTTGTATGCAATATCCGATCCATCCATCAGGTGTGGCCCCTATGCTTGGCCCTTTGTCCAATAATAAGACGGATCCGATCGCCAGTTGGGCCACACTACATAAACAATAAAAAAACACATCAAGTGGCCCACTTGATGATTGAATTGGCCTAACATCTGCTGCTCCGATTTTCATGGTGAGGTGCACCTGATCCAGGGTTTGGATGCCATAAACACAGCCAGAGGGGCTCTAGACTAATTTTAGATGATTTCTAGTGGTTGTCTATTGTCTAGGGTTGTACATGAGTTGAGCTAGCTCGAAAAACTTACTTGACACGGCTTGAATGGTCAACTCGGTTCAAGTCAAGTTAAATTTCTAAAGCTCGAGTTGAGTTGGAGCTGAGTTCAAGCAGAGTGCATTTCAACTCGACTCAAAGCTCGAACTCGAGCTTGACTCGGCTCGAGTAAATTTGTATATATACACACTTAAAAGTTATATTTTTTTTAAAAAAACAACAAACCCTACCCGACAACGCCCATACCCCTTACCATCCGTCTCTCTCTCTCTCTCTCTCTCTCTCTCTCTCTCCCCAAACCCAACCTAGCCGCTGCCTGCCCACCGATCACCGCCGACCTGCCCTCTACTCTCTCTTTCTCTCATTCTCCGACTCGGCTCCCTCAGCAATTAGTCCATTTGGCCACCATCCAAGCATCCACAAATAAATGTAGGTTTATCTTTTATTTAATACAATAATTATATGATTTTAGTTTTTTTTTTTTTTAATTTTATTTTCAAATAATAATCAGATTGGATAGGGTTAGTCGGTTTGGCAATGGGCGATGAGTTGGGTCGGGTTTTTTTTTTTTTTTTTTTTTTTTTTTTTTTTTTTTTTTTTTTTTTAGGGGGGGGGCGCTGGGTCAAGTTTGGGTTTGGGTCAAGTTGAACAAGCTCGAGCTTGACTTAACTCGAACCACTAGCTCAACTTGACAACTTTGACAAACAAGTCAAGCTTCAAGGTTGAGCTCAAACTCGAGTATAGCATGGACGAGTCGAGCCGAGCTTGGGCCACCTCGACTCGACTCGGTTCGACTCGATGTACAGCCCTAATTGTCTCTATTAGAGTTGGGCATGCGACGACTCGACTCGTCTGCCTGGATCCGAACTGAGTGGGTAAGTTGATCCGAAATGAGTTGACTTCATCCAATCCGAACTCAAACCGAAGCAAGTTCAAGTCACCCAGTAACTTGACTCAACCCAAAATCTAACTTGGTATTGACTCGACTTGATCCGAAAATATTTGACTTGTACATATGTATTTCTTTTTTAAAAAGAAAGTTTTGAGTTGATGGAGAGGTTGCAATTCTATTAGGTGAATTTAAGTTTTGAGTTATGATTTTATCCTGTGGATACCCATTGCACCCAAACCGACTCGGTGCCGACTCGACTCGATTCGATTCAATTCTTATAACTGGGTCAGACTCGATCTAGATTAGTTCAAGCCAGACCCGGACTTGAATCGGGGTCAGGCATGCTTGACTCGATACTAAGTTAAGTAGAGCTTAGTCAGGCCTATTTCAAAACCGGATCAAGTCGGGTTAGTCCTAACTCGGTCCGACTCGACTTGATGCCTAACTCTAATCTCTATGGTATTGCCCACTTGATAATAGGATCAGACTGATTTTTAAGGTCCCCCAATGAAATGGATGGATGAACTTGTGGGATGGGTTGGATGGCATGCGCACTGTGTGGGCTCCATATTTGCTCATCCACATCATGTGATCATTCCCCACTTAAAAATATGAATTGTTCCTATCTTAGATTTGCTTAATTCTAAGTTGCATCTACTGAAATTAATGGAAATTATTAAGAAATCCTTCAACTTGAACTTATACAATGTGAAAAAACTGTTGCTTACGGATGCGCAGATATTTTATTTATTGACTGACAAGCTAGTTACGGTTAGGCTTCTTCCGTACTTATAAAATACTGTCTGTGAATGAAATTAGGAACTCACTTGAATAAAAATGAAAATTCAATATATATTGTCGCTTTAGTCGTTGGATTGTTGTTGCTATATTGAAGTGTGTTTGGTTTTAACAAGTGGTTGGTACGCCACGTAATGACAACGTTTAAGCGTAAAGCTTTGATACTCTGGAAGAGTGTAATGGATGATACACAAGCATTTAGAAATTATTTTGAAATTGCATACATAAAATACTAGTTATTCAAATTAAACTGTGTAAATTACGAGACCCAGTTGAGATATAGTATTGAATGAAAATTACTCTTATTTGAGCATCTAACTATTGAGATTGGTGGACATTAATTGGATGGTTAGAAATGAAAACTTGTCCAAAAGTTACTTAAGTGTCCATGAATCAGAGGTTAGGATTATTAAACCAATCTGATTGTGAGAAAGTTACTTAGTAACAGTGTGTACCACAATTTTGTCAGATTTCTGCGCACTCAGCATATCAAGCTGATATCCTGTCCGAGTATCAAATAACTCCCCTTGTTTAATATTTAAAATTTTCCACGTAACACACCCAAAATACGTGCATTATTCTATTTTAGACTTTTTGATACAAAATATCACAGTTATTTAAACTTTTTAGCTATGATAGTTCAACACCATTTAAAAAATGGTAGGTGCACAGGATATATTTGAACGGCAATCAGATGGTCCAATCGGCTCACCCAATTATTAAGAAGACATAAGCACCATCTAATTTCCGTGGAATTTGGACTAACCATTGATTTGATGGTCAGATTCATTGGATGAGAGTGATTTTAGAGATAAGCTCCATATGCACTGTCCTCTACTGTTTGGATGGTCTGAATATCCCACATGAGGGTGCTACATGTGAGGAGGATGAATTGCCACCGTTTGAAAATGGTGGTGAACTATCACAGGGGTCCTGCTGTCGTAGGTCCAACCCTCACATTTCTTAAGTAAAACAAAAGCTTACAGATAATTTCAGGAAAGCCTAAAATTAAAATAGGACGAGAGCGTGCGAGCATCAAAGTCCAATTTGACTTCTTGGAGCTTGAAAATGACAGTTGGATACTTTGTATTTTTTTAGTCCACCAAACATAAAACATCAGAGAGTCATTTAATACTCTGGCTTTGCATGATACTTGATACTCTTAGAAATGGTACACATGGGGTATATTGACTTAAATTAAACTCACTGAAACCTGGAACCCACAACTGCAAGGTTAATTAGTCCAAAAATCAGATCATCTGAACATTCCCGACTCTGATTTGTGGACACTTGTTTATGAAATAATACCATTGAATATTTTCCATTTTTAACCATTAGGTAAATGCCTACTAATCCAATGGTCAGATAATCAAATAAGCATAATTTTTTGTTCATGCTACATCTAAAATGGTATCCATAATTTGGACAGTTTAATTTGAATTTATTTATCTTCCAAGTATGCAAATTTGCAATTTTTAATAATCTCTAAGCGCCTGTGCATCTACCATCACACTCAAACAGAGTAAAGCTCATCTTAAAATAATTGAAATGGGTAGAGTTAGGCTAAAACAGTACTAAAATTGATAGGCACAACCAGCAAAGCAACTAACCCCATAAGAAGAATATGAGAAGTATTGGGTTTATGTCAAACAAAAATGTAAAGAGTAATTAATGTATGGAAGACTTGGTCCATATCAGATGTGTTTAATGAAATTCTTTATTTTAGTTAGGAGTAGATTGCTTGATAAGCAAGTATTAATTAATATAGTCTAAGCTCGCATTCTGGGGCCCCACACATACATCAGGTGGAGGGACAAGGGATTTGTTGTTTATGTTACTAGTAAATATCTTGTAATTATCTTGTAGACATGTACTATGTTTTTAAAGCCTTGTGTATATCCTCAAACGTATATTACACGTGTATACACGTGTGTTTACTTAGGTTTCTTAGAGAACTGCTCTCTTCTCTTCGTCGCAAGGGATCAATATAGAGCGGTGGGACCCGCATATCTGAGTATCTTGGGAAACGGATTGGCTACTCCCCCCGCCACCAGCCAATGGCTGATGGTCGGTGCTTTGTGGGCCCCATTATGATGTATATGTTTCATCCATGCCGTCCATATATTTTTTCAGATCATTTTATGATATGAGACAAAAAATGAGGTATATCCCAATATCAAGTGGACCACATTACAGTAAAATTGTTGAATGAGTGTCGACCATTAAAAACCTTTTGGGAGCCATAAAAGTTTTGGATCAAGCTGATTTTTGTTTTTCCCCTTCATTTGGGCCTATATGACTTAATAAACCGATTGGATGTCAAATAAACAGTACATTAAGTCTTAGGAGGATTTTAATGGTGGATATCCAATCACTATTGTTTTCCTGTGGTGTGATCCACCTGAGATTTATATACTCGCTTTTTTGGGATCAATCCATAAAATGATCCGTAAAAAAGGATGAACGGAATAGATGAAACAAATACATCATGGTGGGCCCACAGAGTACCGACCACATATGGTGTCATTATTCCAATTGCTCCCCGTGGTGGGTCCACTTGAGCCAAAAAATAATACATCAAAATAGATGGACAGCATGGATAAAACACATACATCATGGTGGGCCCCACAGAACCCCTCCAAGCAGGGGCATAGGACCTAATCCCCCTCCATATGTGACCACCAATAGGCACACACCCACCCTTGTTTTCTAGTTGGAGTGACAAGTTATGGGGAATAATTCTTCATTTGGCCACCAATCACCACCATCCAAACCCAAATGGTGGGCCTGGGACTACACTGCCTGATCACGATGGTGGGGATCGAGTGCCATTCTGACCACTCATTTCTGTGGGTTAGCTGGGATTGTATCCTATGGCTTTTCACTACAAAAAAGCAAGACAGCTTTTTGGCGACACAACCAAAGTACATCTGCAATTTTCTTTTATCTGTACTGTTTTTCCTTTTCTTTTTCTAGAGATCGTTTCTCATCATTCCTTCATTTTTTTTTTCTTAATTAAAACTTGCTGCTATTTATTGCAGTTATCAGAATCCTGAAGGTCAAATGAGACTCCAGGTTACAACTATTACAAGGACATGGGCAGATAGTTCTGACAACTCAAGAGGTCATATGCAAGTTTCAATGTTTGTTTTTTTGCTAGTCGATTGTCGTTCTGCCCAAATATTGAAAGAATATTTTCTAGGGCTGTCAATTAAAAAGGATGCTACTTAGAGTTAACACAAACGATGGTTAGACCCATATTGGGATGCCAGTTTTTTGAGTGGAGATAAGATGCTTATCCTTTAGGCTTTACTTTTCTGTTAATCTTTGCCAAAGTAATGTTCTTCATTATGGTCGTCATATCTATTGCTACAAGATATATGAAGATTGGGTAAGTTTATAAACATCTAGTAATAAAAACTATCTTACCTATGGGTTAAAAAGTTAAAGCCATATAAAATCTGAATGACCCAGAATCTTGCAGGTTTGTCATATAACTCTATGCAACTAAATCTGTTACAATTACCTAGTTTGCCTATTATCTGCTGGGTGCAACATGCTCATTGTGCATATGGGCTTTTTGAGAAGGATGGTGACAGAGCAATGGTTATTGAAGAACTTGAGTCGGTAAGTTGAATTTTTGGGAATGGCAGGTTTCATGCATGGAAGTCCGCATTTTTGCTTATGATAAGTGGAAGATCTCCCCAAAAAAATTCTAGGAATCACTATGAAGGTTGTGAATGATTCTTCAATGTTGAATCATGTTGAAAGTGTGACCTACGATCTACATCTCATTAGGGATCTTGATCTTGTACCTAAAGAGCAAAAACCCCCACCATTCCAATTGTGTTTGCGATGTGATGCAGTGGAGGTGGAGGGTGGACCGTGGATAACTTTGTGTCCATCTTGTCAGTTAGGCAATCTCTTTTTATACATCTGTTATGCAGTTGGTTATTGTTTAACAATTCATATGTAAGAACATCTAGTGATGATATGCATAGGTTGAGCATGATATGATAATTCATATAAGGGTGTGTTTGGTTACACTAAATATCATGAAACTTGGTGATATTTTGCAATAAATAAGACTGATTAATCATTAAATTTCATGAATGACATTTGGTTCTACCAAATGCACCTAAGCTAACATGTGCTTTAAGCTAATTTTAAACTATCTTTATTATAAACTAAGGCAATATGCATGAAACAAATGTGCGGATTTGTGAATGCTATGCGCATGTACAAACCATGCAAATGTGGCACATGTATGAGAAATCCAACCTATCCATCGGCCAGAACAATGTAGATGCTCTGGCCCATGAAATGGGCTGGTTCACTCATGGGTGGTCCACGTTCAACGCCTGTGTACCTGATGAATGAGCTGATCACTAAGAACATATCTGAATATTGGCTGGAAGTTCGTTGGTTGGAAATTTGATCACTAAAAATGAAAATAAATCAGTGGTACTTTAATTGGGTTTTTAGTTTTTTACAAATGGGGCATGTTGTTCATTATCCAAACTGTTGATATTATGTCTCTCAAATAAAAAATAGAAGTATGCAAGTGGAAAATCCCGAGGAGGAGATGATAGTTAAGGCAAAGTTGATATGAAAATCCTGAACTTGGTGTTTGATTTTCTTTCACAGATTTTCTTTTGTTGACTAGTTTGATTTTCTTTCAAAAAACCATTGCCTTATATTGTTTATGAATGTAGCTTACATTTTATTCTTATGAAGTAAATTGAAGGTCATCTTATGCAAGTGAAAAATGTTTTTGCTGCTGCAGATAATTTTTGGGATGCAAATAAGCTTGGACAAGGTGGATTTGGGCTTGTTTATAAGGTAACTTCCACGAAAACATAATTTTGTGGCCTGCTACATATCATCGTTGTTCTGATCTATCACACTCAATGTAATCACATGCACATAGCTGGGTTGTAAAGAGATTTAGGAGTTGGGTCTTTTGATAGCAGGGATGATTCATGGATTTTATTTTATTTTTTCCTATTTTCCCAGAACTCATGCAGTGCAGAAGCTGTTAGAACATCTCACAACCTTGCAGCAGAAAGAAATCCATGGTTATATCGGCTCTTGTACCTAACGCAAGAATTTTTTCCTGGTAATGGGTGAGTTGATTGTTGACTCAGATGGTGTTTTGGATTGGTAGTCCATTATAGTTTTAGCCTTGTCATTGGTGGAAGACATGGGATCCACCCAATAAGTGAGAGGACCCTCTATTTTTCTTGTAGGTGCTCTATTTTAGCTGTTCTTATAGTAAAATTCGGTATAGTTGGAAATGCATTTTTTCCTTGCCATCATCATCAGAGTTGATTCAAAGCTTTAGTGATGGAACATAATGATATGTCCATTGTGTTGTGATTTTTCTTTGCAGAGACTAGAGTAATGATTGATTTGGTGGACAAAAATACTCCCGTTGGATGCTTACGATCACTTGATCATCTTCTTTTGTATAGGGGCACATTGGCAACGGTGTTCATGCAATAATTATTCTTTCTTGAATTATCAGTCCATCTGTTTTTACTAGGCTACAGTTAATCATTGTTCTCTTCATGTAAAAAGTTACACATGAAGGAATGTCTTGCATGTAACTTACGAACTAATAGTATTACCCATTGTCAGATCATTTAGTTTATATTGCAATTCATTTATATATGCTTCAAGCTTTTGTGAGTGTACATTTATTCATGTGCATGCTCATTCTCATGCTCATATATGTAAATTGACGGTCATGTTCATTTTATCTTTCCTTCTGAAGGTCTCATTTGAAGTGAATTTTCCCACACTAGACAGGCGTCTTTGTCAGCCTTCGTTTCTCATTCAGTTTTAAGCATAAAAATTCTATTTTGTTATTGATGTTGTGTTTATACATTGAGCTTATATCTAAATGTAGGCCAGCAAAAAGATAGTTGATGCAAAGCTTGCAAAAGATTTCCAAGCAGTTCTGAAAGAGTTTCAGAAAGCTCAGGGGCTTGCTGCTGAGAGGGAGACGGCATATGCTCCATTTGTTCCTCAAGCAGTTCTTCTTTCTAGGTAAAGTGGATTAGATGAAGCATTTTACTATTTAGTTTCAGGAATTTCTCTGCATTTGTTGTCTTCCAAGTAAATTCAGTGTTTTATTTATTCTTCATCAATTTTTATTGGTGGATTTATTGTCATGCACACTCATATGATGGGGAATCATATATTGTTTTTGGTTTTCATGCACAACAATCATGTTTCCAACACTTGCACCATGCACATGGCACACATCAAGGGCAATCAGACCGTTCATGTGTTGCCACAAGCAATGATAGGAGAATATTACCCATGACTTGGAGCATTTTTTACCTACTTTTCCTTGATCATCCATTTTCAAGTGGCTATATATGCAATTTTGTAGTTACATCCCCTTAATCTAAGGGCCCACCGGGGTCAATCAATTTCCCCAGAGCTATGTTGTGTATGATGTTGATCTTTGTAAGACCCGTATCCTAATCCGTACTGTTCCGTTGCTTCCCGCGATCCTTCTTGTCAAATTCCGGCGACCTGCGACCTGTAATCGACTTTGCGCACGACCGTAAGTCGTATCCTATACATTTGAGTCGGCTTAATCCGAGACTTGTATCATTACCACCGCACCGTCCCCGCGGTTCCAACGCCGTAACTCACGCACCGATCCGATACCCAGACGATGAGATGCGGACCCGCGTTCAGTTCGAGGAAAAACATCACGCGTTGCAAATCTCAAGAGAATCTCTACGAAGTGTCAAATCAATCACATCAATCAATCCCATCAATCACCACTTTATGTCAAGTACAAGCACCCATGCTTCCTTTCTCCACAAGTCAAGCAACCACCAAAGTCAACTAACCTCTCACTTCACCCATCACTCACCTCACCCATAACTCACTTCACATCACTCACATCCCTCTTACATCTCACCTCTCACTCTCATTTTTTTTAAAAAAATAAAATTCCAAGCAACTAAGAAGCACTCCCACGTCCAAGCCTTCCCCATGGGAGAAATGTGACTTTGGTGGCCCACTTCCCACTCCCAAAAACCCATCATCCTAGCCATCCATCTCCCATCTCCACCATCAAAGTGAAGCTTTAGGAGACCGGCATCCCGACGGACCAAGAAGATCAAGTGGTGGGTGCCTCCATAGTTTAATTTTCATGTTTTTAAGAAGGGCCAAGTGAGGCCAACCGATCAATGGTTTGGATCTCACTTGGGACCCTAAGATGTGGCCGATGGCCCATCTTGATCATCAAATCATTCCATGATGGGGCCATTCTCCATGGACCCCATCATGATGTTTACTTTTCTTTAGAGGTCATCTAGACCGTCCATTTTTAGTGGAGAAAGATCTCCACCATTCATCTTTGAATTGGTGGGCCCACTTGTATTATGGCCCACTCGATGTACGATTGAATGCAAGGGAGGGCTCATAATGGCGGAGCCCTCCATCACGCGTGTCCCACTCTTTTGCTCTCTCTCTCTCTCATTTTTATTCATGTTGATGTGGCTATGTGGCTCACTTGAATGAGCCCCACCATGATATATGTATTTTATCCAAGCCATCCACGAGTGGGGCCCATCTTCAATATACATCTATTTGTGGTGGCCCACCTAAACAAAAAAAAAGAAGAGGGGGGGTGAAGACGTCCAGACGCTGGACGCTGGAAAGAGAACACAAATATAAGCTTGGTCTTAAGCTCCTTGGGGTGGGCCACTTGTATAGGCCCCACCTTAATACATGCATCCAATCCAAGCCATCCACCTCACTCCGTAACTCATTTTAGGCGTTGAGCCGAAAAATGAGGTTGATCAAAGTACCTGGTGGGCCATAGCATCAAAAACTGTACCCTTACCATTGAAATCTACCTAGATTTTTTTTACACATTAAAAATGGGCCGATATTGGTCTTAATGGGTTTGTCTTGGGCTTGGAAATACATTGAATGGAGTGAATTTTCTTTAGGTGGGCCATACACATGAAAAACCCTGAAAATACGAGTTTAAAAAAAAAAATAAAATCAACACAGCAACAACTGCTGTTGTGTCAGGAGGTTGGCCGTGCCAGCGGTGGGCGGGCGCTGGGCAGGGTCCCACGGCTCTGCACATGGACCCCACCTTGATGTTTAATTGTCATCCAGCCCGTTCATGAGGTGGGCCATCCCTTGAGGTGGGCCCCCTCCAAGTTTCAGCGAAATCCAAGACTCAGGCGACCCACTCCATAAGAAACAGTGTGAATTGAATTCTACCATTGAAATCCTTTTTGGGCCCCACAGAAGTTTTGGATCAAGCTGAAATTTATATTTTTCCTTCAACCAGGTCTGCGTGACCTTATCAACGGGTTGGATGTCATATAGACATTATGGTGGGCCCCACATGGGACCCACAGTGTTGTATGTGCTATGTGCACACCGTACACGACGGTGGCACCCACTGTGATGTTTGTTTTCCACCGTCCGCCCGGACGGTGGAGCCCACTGCTGTAATATATGTATTATCCACACCTCCAGCCATTTAACGGGAGCTGCTGGATGGTCAGTGGGCCCCAGCCTTGATGCATCCAGCCTTCATGTGGGCCCCCACTATGATGCATATCCAAACTGTCCACCTATTTTGAGAGCTCATTTCATGACATGATCTAAAAGAAAATGAGCCAGATGTATGGTCCAAATGGGCCCACTTTGATATGTATATAGGGTCCATGTTGATCCATTTATGGCCATTCATTTAGGCCCACCTTGGTGCACATCTAAGGCCATGGGATTAAGCCCATTTGGCATATGTAATGCCCATGGGATTAAGCCCATTTGGCATATGTAATGCCCATGGGTTTGGGCCCATTTGGCATATGCAATGCCCATGAGATGCAGCCCATTTATTCTATATAAGGCCCACAGGATTCAGCCCATTTGATACATATTAAAGCCCACGAGATTCAAGCCCATTTGATGTGCATGGGACGAAAATGGAGTGGCCCATTTGATATATTTAAGCTCATGTGTGTAGGCCCACTTTGATGTATTTCATAGCCCATGGGTCATGGACCATTGCAATGTACATAAGGCCTATTGGTGAGGCCCATTAATGCAACCATTTGATGAATGTAAGGCTCATGTAATTCGGCCCATTTGAGGTATCTATGGCCCATGGATCAAGGCCCAACGGATGTCCTTAGGGTTCATTGCAATGTACGTTTCTCATGGTTCATGTAATGACATTTATGGCGGGCCATGCCTAAGGAACAATGTTGGTTTGACGTCCACATTGTAAGTACAATGTTGGTTAAATGTCTGCATTGTAACTCTCCTTAGGGCCATTGACCGGCCCATACTCGTTACTATTCATCGCTTTATAACATGCTTAGTATAATCCCATGACTCATACCCATACGCATCATATGTATGCTTGATTTGAGTAATGACTGATCATAGCATATGCCATTGGGCAATCCACTTACGGGACTCGTTATGATACAGAGTGCCCCATATGATCGCGCAGTACGCGCTGGATTTCTGTATGATTTGATGGCGTGATTCATGCATCTCGCATATGTGTGACTTGATCACTGCACGCCCTAGCGACATCAGTGCCGTGGCTCCACAGGTACATCGTGGACGGCCGTATTGGATACCGAAAATACTTATTCCAGCACTGTGGGCACTTAGGATATCCTTGGGTGAAAGTCCCAGAACCTTTTTGGTACCAGGAGATGCTCCAACGTCTAGACCGAGTGGATACACGAGCGCCCGAGTGCCAAATACCAGTAGGCCGCGTCTCCCACTGTGTCGTGGTCGGTTGGAAGGGGGTGTGGCCTTATCTGCCTAAGTGAGGGGGTTATAAGCTAGGCTGAGTTTGACCAGCTCGCAAATGAGTCCGCTATCGACGAGCCAGGTAGGTATTGACAGACTACTGGTCAGGCGGATAGTGAGGTCTATTCCGCTTGCTTGACTGTGCAGCTAGGGAGGTGGCAGTCTCTGTGAAGTGTATTAGACTCTGGTGATATCTAGAGAGGAACTGTACTGATATATGTACTTGAGGAGTACCGAATTGCTTGGATTGCATTTCGCATATGACATTCGGCTATATAGGCCTTGCATTGTATCGGTGTGGCCGATGACATTCATATCTCATCGCATAGCTTTGGCATGGTTAATTCTATGGACTTACCACATACTTTCGCATTGTTCTGATATTGTACACTTGGCGTTTGCCTTACGCACACACTTACACCACCCTCTAAGCTTTTGTAAGCTTATGCACGATAGTTACGTGCAGGTAGCGTTGGACAGCAGCAGCGCTGAGGCTGGAGTGCATATCAGGACCTTTTTAGAGATTTTTGATCACCTTATATTTCCCTTTCCGCATTGTACTTAAAATTTTTGATATAGTGGATATGTGGTGATGTTGTTTTGTGACTTGGTTATGCTTGTGGTTATGCTCCATTACAAAAAAAAAATTCATTCTGAAAATCCTCCTTGTAAGATCTCAGGATCGGAATCTGGTATTTGATTATCAGAAGTCGAGAATGGGGCACTACGAAGGCTGTCAGCACCGGATTCGGCAATCGAAATTCGTGTGAATCCAATTTTCGGATTAGGAGCGTAACAATCTTGGATGCAGTCTTGGGTAGCTATGGAAAATTGCTTCTCACTTCCACATTTTTTTCCTCAAAAAACATGGATATCAATTTCTTTAGAGAGCCAGCTAAATATAGATTTCCAAGGTATCGACTCTTGAGAGAGCTATTTGACGTTTGGACTTTAAACATATCTAGGGAGAACTATTCTCCAAACAAAACAGTAAAATTACTATTGGGATCTACAATTTCTGTTCCCTTAGTATTATGTTATTTTTCTATTTTCATCTCTTGGTTTTCTCTATCCAAACACCTTTGAAAAAGCTACTGCTGTTGCTAATCTTGTCTCTTTTTTAAATCATATATCCAATCCAAATATTTGAAATTTGGATGATATATTTGATTTTAATTTCTTCCTCTTCTATTGTGTAGACTTACCTTCTCAAATAGGTTGGTTCATTTAGGGCTTTGGAGAAATGGGTGTATCTAGTTTTAGATGTATGCATTAATTAATCAATACACATCCATAACTAGATATACTCATTTTTCTAAAGCCTTGAATGAACCAACCTATTTGAGAAGTCTACACAATAAAAAAGGAAGAAATCGAAATCACATATATCATCTAAATTCAATTAATTTTCATTTTTTTTTTTTGACTAATGAGAATCGTCGACGGTTCTTAGCCGTCGAAAACAGGAAAAGTTTTAGCCGTCGGAAACGCCGACGGTTTTAACTGTCGCCCCTACCGTCGGAAACACTTGTTCTCGCCATCGAAAATGCCAACGGTTTTAATCCGTCGGCGTTGCCGACACATCCTTCAACGTACATTGCCACAGCTAAAAGCCGTCGGAGAATTTATTTTTATTTTGTCTTGAACGATGGACAATTTGGGTCTATGAAAAGAACCCTAATCCAACGGATAAAAGTCCTAAAGTATATATCATGTGGAAAACATTGCCATGTATTAATCTAGCATGGGCACATGGAATATGACAATGTTTCTAATCAAATAGACCCACTTGTGCAACTACCTAATAACTACTATTAAGCTGAAATGCACCTTTTTTTCCCAACTACAATTGTATTTCCAATTACTTTTAGTTAGCTTCTCCAATCATATGTTTCTTTTAACTTAATCATTTTGAAAGGTATGTATGGAATGCAACTAGTCATACACATTTCTTAATCTTTTTGAAAGGTATATATGGAATACAACTAGTCATATACATTTCTTAATCTTTTTGAAAGGTATATATGGAATACAACTGGTCATATACATTTCTTAATCTTTTTGAAAGGTATGGAATGCAACTAGGCATATACTTTGTATGAATAATATGTTCATAATGAAAAGAGAAGAGCGTTCAAGTGGATTTCAGTAGACAGATAAACATTCACCCATTCCATGTTTCTTGTACGACCATTTTGCCGCGTGTGTATCACATCTAGGCTGTTGAAATGGGGTCCCTGCTTTGGAGACTATCGGCGACACAAGGACAAACTATCGGTGACACAAGAATGAACGTGATGAGGTCGATCACCGTCATTCTCAAGGATAACTACTCCAAATCCACAGAACTTTTCTAAATTCCTCATAGAGACTTTTTGAATCCACAAGGAAAAGAAATAGAAATAATTTTAAAATATATGAAAGAAACTTGTTGAATAATTGATAATTGAAATAAATAAGTCTATAACCCTTTAAATAGGGATACCAAGACTTGGAATAAGTTTAGGAATTAAACTACAACTAAAATTTTCTAAAATTTGTAACTTACTATAAACAGTAAATTTTCTATTTATAGTGTCCTATGTGGCTTAAGCACGTTACTCTCCTAATTTTTCTAAACACTTTTCATGTTGGACACAACTCCTAAAGCCCAATGGATGAAAAGTTATAATCAAACTAAAACTAACTAAAAATAGTAAAAACGTAAATAAATATGGAATTCGACCATCGATCTGATGGAATCTCACAAATTCAACATAAGTAACCTGGCTATTTTGGTTTGGCTGGCTAAAGTAGCTCGTCCTACCCTAAAATCATATATGGTACGTCGAGTAACTCATTTCGGTTTGCGAGTTATGCATGTTTTAAGGTTCTGATGGTCTTGATGACTTTCACCTCCGATCGGGCCTTCTTTGTTCCATTTTAGACATGAAAGTGTCCACGACCCGCTCTACATCAATCAGCCACAATAAACCAAGTTAATCCCTCGTTAGGAGGGCCTTATGTGTGCATTGAGTCAATCCGTTGGTCATCCATCATTTTCTATGATGCGGATTGATCACCTGGTGAGCATGAACATCTTCACCAATGACTTCAAGGTGGGGCACACCCTGTCAATGGGACTTGGATTGCATGGCAACATGCGACTCTATGGGGCCTATTGTGATGTATAAGATTTATCCATGCCCTCCAACTATTTTTTTAACTCATTTTAGGGCATGTTTCATTTAGAAAGTCACTTTGCAGACCTATTGTGTGGTTGATTGTGAGTATTTCTTTTATATTATTGTTTTTTATTGTTTGATATATCAAAAAAAATTTTGTACGTAAGTCAAAGTTGTCAAAGTGCAACTCGTATTTGAAGGAAAAACTTTACCCTATGAGAAGTGGCTTAATCATCTTGAAACAATCTTGAGCGAGTAAATATGTGGCTCGTGTTTTCAAGTATTGGTCATATACGATCGCATTTGATGTATCTGTTTGTCTTAATGCTTAGGGTAAAAGTTTTTCAATTCAAATTGAGCTGCAAAATCAATTTTACCACGCTCGCCAACACCGCACATGACTAAAAACAAATTGAGAGAAAACATATGCAACTTTAGAGAGTTGCAAAACCAAAACTTAGGTTTATCACATATAAATTCCACCCAAAATATCCGTACAACCACTGCAAAATTGGAAGCTCCTATTTTTATTTTATTTAACATGTTGGAAAGACTTCAAGATTCCTAAAGCATACCAAAAGATATGCATCCGAAGCCTTATATGCAGCACGGCTCTAAGGTCTCAACAATTTTACTAACCATGCATCCGTTGGGTCACATGTATATTTTCATGCCATGAAATCATTAAACCATGCATGTGCACTTTTAGGAGTCATTTGGTAATATGTATATGCATTGACATTTATTGTAGATTCTATGTAAATTGGTATCACCGGTTACATTTGACAGCATATAATCAAAATCTATCGAACTTTATATGAATGTGTTTAACAACTTCTACTTAAAATGCATCCGTGGAGAAAGAAAGAATTGGAAATTGGTGGTCATCAGACAATTCATGTGAAAAGGAATCATATAATTTTACTATTACTTATTTAATAAAATAGGTTTCAAGTGCATTTGATGAAAATTAAATTTTAGTTTATTTCAGATACACTCCCAAATGCACCCATTACCTCTATTCATATCAATTACTATGAATTATGCACCACCAAAAGACCATATGTCAGTTTTTTTATATTTTAATAATGATTATATATAGATAACTACCTCATAAGAAGACGCATATTTTACCATTTTGGCTATGACATTTTTGGTGGGTAGTAACATTTTATTTCAATCAACCAACCAAATAATTTGATACATTGCATTAATTGGTAGAAGTTTTGTGCTCTAATTATGCGTCAGGTTGACAGCTCTATTAAAGAGATGAAAGAGAGGAGATGATGATAAAGTCTAACATTTGAATGAGTGGAGTGGCATAGGAGGACTCATGTAATAGACCTAATTAATTGGGATACAGAGTAAATGATGATGATGATGATCTCTGGTGGGGCATCACTTTGAATGTTCTGGATCTCATACACGTATGTCATGTGTCACATTGAGTACTTGCATGAATTGTATTTATCACTCATGAGTTACATTTCAACTGTATTTGTTTCTTCATGTGGGGCCTACCATGCACATGACCTGACGTAAAAATAGCCCATTACTCACGGTTGTCCACTGAATAGAGACTGCTAGCATGTTAAAAGGTTGCTACTCGGCCATGCTTCTCGTGCAATTGTTCCAGCCTGATGAGTGGACAGGAGTGATTTTTGGACTAGTGACAGTTCATTGTATAGTTCTTCATCTGATGAATGACTCGGGTCTCTCACATGCGTGCCATGTAGGCACATGTGCAATGGACCCCGCTACCATGTCAGTGGAGTACCATCTAATTGTCTTCAAAAGGACACATTCATTTAGTCTTCCTCAAGAATAAGTCCTCTGAGTCCATGGGCGTTCTTTGAAGTACTCTTCACAAAGATTTCTCTAATTCACGAGAAAAAAGAAAGCAAAAAAATAAAAATTAAATTCTAATAAATTTATAAATTAATTGATGAATAAATTAAGCGAGTTTATAACCCATTAAATAGGGATACCTAGTAATGTGGGAGAAATCAAAATCAAACTGTAACTAAAACTCTTAGAATTCCCTACTTATTATAAATAGTAAACTCATTATTTATAGACAATTGCGATGTCTACCGGTGCGCAAGGTTTTTGATAAAAAATAGTAAATGTTATATTTAGCTTTACCAAGTTGTTCTCCTAATCATTTTAAACACTTCTAGTGTTGGGTACAACTCTTTAAGCCCAACGGATGATGAGTTATAATCAAACTAAAACTTATTATTTATAGTAAAAATGGGATTAAAATAAGAAAATAACTATCAATATAGTAGTAGTTTGCAAATTCAGCTTGTGCAACTCTGCATAAAGGAGTTCGGTGGCTAAAGTAGCTCGTTCTATAAAAAAATCATATATTTTACACCCAATAACTCATTTCGGATTGCGAAATATGGTCGATTTAAGATCCGATGGTCCGGATCACTGTGTTATTGATTGGGCCTTTTCTGATCCATCGTGGCCATGAAACTGTCTGCAACCCACTATACATCACTCCACCTTCCACACATGCAGTCCACACTCTCAGGGACGTTATCCGGAAGATCCGACCATCTGTACCGTAGCCATATTGTGAAACAACCTAATCAGAACGATTTAGTGGGTTCCACTGCGGCTTTCAAATGAACGGTTAAAAACTATACATAGTCAACAGAGCAAGTCCTTCCAAGACCGTCCATTATGTTTATTTTGCACATGGGCGATCATTGATGATACTGACCAGAAAAATGGTTCCGATCACTGAGGTGGGCCTCAGCACGTTTCTGTGTGGCTCTGCTGTTCACTAATCAAGTCCTCTTGAAAAGCCCGTGGGCCACATGCTGAGATAGTCCGATGATTTAAACCGTTCGTTTTTCATATTTACCGTGGTAAATAAGGTATTATCGTATAATCATGGTTGGGCGATGATCCTAACCTTTGATTTAAACACTTACTTTAAACATTAAAAAGAAAATATAAGCCCGATAGAAAGTTCATGTGGGCCACACAAACAGGAACAATGTAAATTTCTACTGAAACTTCCAAGTTCCCTCGATGCGGCTGGCCTGAGTTTTGGATTAGGCTGATTTTTGTACTTTTAATTTATCCCAACGAGATCAACCCGATTGACGGTTTTGATGAAATATACAAGTCATGGTGGCCCCACGCACAGGCCTATGGCTGGCATTCCATCCCAATTGTTGCCTATTATGTGGCCTACGTCAGTTGTAAATCTAGCCGTTTTTTCTCCAAGGGACCTAAAATGAAGGCCGGAACCTGATGTACCGAGTGGATGTTACATCTACAATGTAATGGATTCCCTTTACTTGTACTGTTGCCACGTCAGCTACAGCATTGACCTTATCATAGAGGGGGTCGCTCCGTGAATGACGTGGCGCTCTCATCGGCCAATAGGTCTGCTACAATCCGCAGGTCAAGGCAGCACGCATGAAGCTGACACGCGGATTGCGTCCTAACCCCGCCCGGACAGTAATCCGTCCGGGCAGGGTTCCGTTGGGCCCACCGGATGTATGTATTTTATCCATCCTGTTAATCGTTTTTATACGATCATTTTAAGCTGTCTCAAAAATTGAAGTACTTTCAGTCCTGAAGTGTCACAAAGTGAGATTGAACGTCCACCACTAAAAGCCTTCTTGGGAGCCGGAGAAGTGGCAGATCAAGTTGAAATTTTTGTTTTCACTTCATCCGAGTCTGCATGACCTTATTAATATGTTGGGCAGTAAAAAATAACATCACGGTTGCCCTTAGAAAGGTTTCAACGGTGGGTGTTATTATCATTGCACCTTCCATTGATGTGATCCATTAGATTTTTGTATCTACTTTAATTTTTTTATAATACTTTAAAATGATCTAGAAAAACGACGAACAGTGTAAATAAAATACTTACATCACAGTAGGCCGCACAGAACCCTGTCCGGACGGATTACCGTCCGGGCGGAGGTAGGTCGCAATCCGCGTCCGCGATAGTGATGCCAGTTTCGTACTCTTCGCGGCATACGGACGCAGGACTTTCGATGCCCCGCTGCTCAAATTCCAAACCCACCTTGTTTGAAAGTTCGTACTATGAAATGTACCAAGAGGGGTATTAAGTAGACAGGGCGGGTGTAAATATCTTTTATCTCAAAACCGTTGGCGAAAATGTGGACCATTTCTTTCCTGGATTACGGGCGTGTACCAAGACCTAGCTTGAGAGGTAAACGGATTGGCCAGCCCGGTCGCTGGTGGTCGGTGCTCTGTGGGCCCCACCATAATGTATGTGTTTCATCCGTTCCTTTAATCCATTTTTACCTAATATTTTAGGGCTTTATATCAAAAATGAGAGGGATATAAATCTCAGTGGACCACACCACATGAAAACAATAGTGATTGGATATCCACAGTTAAAATCCTCCTAAGGCCCATTTTACTGTTTATTTGACATCCAATATATTAATTAGGTCATACAGACCCAGACGAAGGGAAAAAACAAGAATCAGCTTGTTCCAAAACTTTTATGGCTCACATACAAGTTGGCCTTTTATGATTATAATTACATGAGAAAGAACCCTTAAACAGGAGACTAATCCACTAATGTTGGCTTCATTGTCCGCCAAAGGTGGGGCCCAACTGCTGTTTATATGCAATATCCGATCCATCCATCAGGTGCGGCCCCTATGCTTGGCCGCTTTTCCAATAATAAGACGGATCTGATTGCCAGTTGGGCCACACTACATAAACAATAAAAAGAACACATCAAGTGGCCCACCTGATGATTGATTGAATTGGCCTAACATCTACAGTGTCTGATTTTCATGGTGAGGTGCACCTGATCTAGTGTTTGGATGCCATGAACACATCCAGGGGGCTCCATACTAATTTTAGAGGATTTTTGGTGGTTGTCCATTGTCTCTATTAGAGCTGGGCACGACCCCACTCGTCAGACTCGATTCGATCCGAGTGGGTAAGATGATCCCAATCAGGTTGACTTCATCCAATCCAAAATCAATCCGCTGCATTTACTGAAATTAATGGAAATTATTAAGAAATCCTTCAACTTAAACTAAAACAAAACAAAAAACAGTTGCTTACGCATGCCTGGGACATTTTATTTATTGACTGACAAGCTAGTTACGGTTAGGCTTCTTCCGTACTTATAAAACACCGTCTGGGAATGAAATTAGGAGCTCACTTGAAGGAAAATTAAAATTCTATATATATTGTCGCTTTAGTCGTTGGATTGTTGTTGTTAGATAGATGTGTGATTGGTTTTAACAAGTGGTTGGTACGCTACGTGGTAATGACATCGTTTAAGTATAAAGCTTTGGTACTCTTGAAGAGTGTAATGGATGGTACACAAGCATTTAGAAATTATTTTGAAATTGCATAGATAAAATACTAGTTATTCAAATTAAACTGTGTAAATTACGAGACCCAATTGAGATATATTACTGAATGGAAATTAATCTTATTTGATCATCTAACTATTGAGATTGGTGGACATTAATTGGATGGTTAGAAACGAAAACTTGTCCAAAAGTTATTTAAGTGTCCATGAATCAAAGGTTAGGATTATTAAACCAATTTGATTTTGAGAAAGTTACTTAGGCCGTGTTTGTTAATGCTGAATTTTTGGACTTAACGCGGAATGGAAAAAATTTTTCGTGTTTAGCGATGTTTGTTAATACGTTGTTAACACGGAAGACAGAAAGCGCTAAGTGATTTTTCACTGAATTTTTTCTGTGATAAGAGTTTGGCTTAATGGTGAAAGCGGAATGCACTCCCTAATTTCTCATTAAACAAAAATTTTTTGCTTCCAAAAGTACCTGTTTACCACGGAAATTTTTCTTTCGATTGTTTGCGCAATACAAAATCAGCCTTTAACATGAAAAACTTCTTTATACCCCACCATGATTTATTTGTTTTATCCACACCGTCCATCAACTTTTTCAAATAATTTAAGGTGTGATCCAATAAAAGAAGCATGTCCAATGGTTAATTCGACCATAAGTTAGGGATTAAACGTCCACCGTTAAAAACTTCTAAAGAACTGGAGAAGTTTCAAATCAAGCTAATATTTGTGTTTTCACTTCATCTACGTCTACATGACCTAATGAATAGGTTGGATGGTAAAAAAAAATCACAGTAGCCCATGTAACTTTGATCTCTTTGAACCGTTAGTACAATGGACGCGGATTGCGTACTACCCCCGTCCCTAGCACCCAACAAGTAGTTCTATGCGCGGGCCCACCATGATGTATCTGTACATCCAAACCCTCTATCCCTTTTCTCATATTATTTTAAGGCATCAAAACAAAAATGAGTCAGATCCAACGATCAAATGGACCACATCATAGACAAATCTTGCATTTAATGCAAATGATGCATTTTAATGCAAGCAAGATTATTATTTGGTGTAGTCCACTTGAGCGTTGGATCTGCCTCATTTTTGTATGCATGCTTTAAAATAATCTGAGAAAAGGGATTGATGGTTTGGATGTACATATACATCACGATGGACCCATCCACAGAACTGCCCGTTCAGAGCCAAGGATAGGCGGGGGTAGTACGCAATCCGCATCCTCCTAAAACACGGCGCCCGCCTTGAGACGGGAACGAACTACCACTAGCCAGTGGGTGATGGTCGGTGCTCTGTGGGCCCTACCATGATGTATGTGTTTCATCCATGCCATCCATATATTTTTTTTGGATCATTGCATAGTATGGGACAAAAAATTAGGTACATAAAAATCTCAAGTGAGCCACATTATAGGAAACAATGTTGAATAGTGTCGACCATTAAATACCTTTTAGGGACCATAAAAGTTTTGGATCAAGCCGATCTTTGTTTTTTCCCTTCATCCATATCTGTGTGATCTTATGAGCAGGTTGGATGACAAATAAACAACACTGTGGGCCCTACAAAAGTTTCAACGGTGGAAGTCATTATTCCTACTGTTTCCTGTGGTGTGGTCCACTTGAGCTTTGGACATGCTTAAATTTTCGGCTCAACTAATAAAATAAGCTGAAAAAACGGATGGACGGTGTAGATAACCCACATACATTCATGGTAGGCCTAACTAAGTTTACTTCAGTACGATAAAAGCGTGCTGAGTAACTCGATGCAATCCGATTTCATCTTGCGAAAGCCTTTCGACGGGAAGTTCCTGCTCTGGGAATGCAGGTGGGGCCAAAGATGAAACTTATCCAATGCTTGTGAGAGATCCTTACCGTCCATCTGTTTTGTGAGTTCATTTTAGGACATGAGGCCAAAGATGAACCGTATCCAATGCTCAAGTGGGCCGAAAACGTGATAACTAAACGTCCATAGTTGAAATATTCGTGGGGCCACCGAAGTTTTGAATCATGCTAATATTTGTGTTTTCATTTCATTCTAGTAAGAATGACGTTATGAACAGTATGGATGACATGTAAACATCACTGTCGAATCAGGGAAGTTTCGATGGTAGGAATTTTCCTAAATACCTTTTCTTTTAATACAGCCCACTTGAGTCTTGGATCCTCTTCAATTTTGGTATAATCTCCTAAAATTAACTTATAAAACGGATGAACGGAGTGGATTCCTGAAAAGCATTACGGTGGGTCCCATCACAAGGTATGTGTTATTTCCAAACTATCCATACATTTGGCGAGATCGTATTGAAGCTTGAGACAAAAAATACTACAAAATGCAGCGGAGGATTGAACGTCTACCATTGAAATCCTTTTTGGGGTCACAGAGGTTTTAGATCGGTATAATTTTTTTTTCCCTCATCATACAAGTATTTGTGACCTTATGAACATATTGGATGGAAAATAAACTTAAATAGGCCACGAAAGTTTTGGATCAAAATGTTTTCACTTCATCTAATTGGAAATGACCTTATACACGGTTTGGATAGCATATAAATATAAGGTGGGCCTTAATTGAAGGTTTTGTTGCTACTAGTGTTCAATTCTATGCAACACATAGTGACAATCTTCCTGCTACGAAGAATTGAGGGCCTTATGATGATATTTTAATTTTTTATTAAGTATTTTAGTTTATTTGAATTAAATATAATAATTTTATTTTCATTTAATAAAAAATAATTTCTTTATGATGTAAAACATTTTTAAATGAGAGATAGAGGCAAATGTGTCAAATTAACATATTTCACACATATAAGATGTTTGTTAACAAACAATTTATTTTAGATTCAGTACTTAATTTTTAGACTTCAAACATAATTATCAAACAAGTTCTTTTACTTCAGATTTCAAATTCAGGCTTTACATTTCAAATTCACGCTTCAGATTTCAGATTCGATCTTTAAACTTCAGATTTACCAAATGAAGCCTTAGTGACAGCGGGTTCCACAATTTTGTCCGATTTCTGTGCACTCGCATTCAACCTGATATCATGTCAGAATATCAAATAACTCCCCTTGTCACCTAACACACCCAAAATACGTGCATTATTCTATTTTAGACTTTTTGATAGTAAAATATCACGGTTACTTAAACTTTTTAGCTATGATAGTTCAACACCATTTAAAAAATGGTAGGTGCACAGGATATGATTGAACGGCAATAAGATGGTCCAATCAGCTCACCTTATCATTAAGAAGACATAAGCATCACCTGACTTGTAATTTACCATTGATTTGATGGTCAGATTCATTAGATGAGAATGATTTTAGAGATAAGCTCCATATGCAATGTCCTCTACTGTTTGGATGGTCTGAATCTCCCACATGAGAATGCTACATGGGAGGAGGATGAATTGCCACCGTTTGAAAATGGTGGTGAACTATCCCAAGAGCCCTGCTGTCGTGGGCCCAACCCTCACATTTCTTATGTAAAACAAAAGCTTACTGATAATTTCAGGAAAGCCTAAAATTAGAAAAGGACGAGAGAGCGCGAGAGCGTGAAAGTCCAATTTGACTTCTTGGAGCTTAAAAATGATAGTTGGATACTTTGTATTTTTTAGTCCACCAAACATAAAATATCAGAGAGTTATTTAATACTCTGGCTTTGCATGATACTTGATACTCTCAAAAATGGTACACATGGGGTATATTGACGTAAATTAAACTGACTGAAATGTGGAACCCACCACTGCAAAGTTAATTAGTTCAAAAATCAGATCATCTGAACATTTGTGGACAGTTGTTTCCGAAATAATACCATTGAATATTTTCCATTTTTAACCTTCGGGTAAATTCCCACTAATCTAACGGTTAGATAATCAAATAAGCATAATTTTTTGTTCATTCTACATCTAAACTGGTATTCATAATTTACTTCTCTTCCAAGTATGCAAATTTGCAATTTTTAATAATCTGTAAGCGCCTGTGCATCAACCATCACACTCAAAAAGAGTAAAGCTCATCTTAAAATAATTGAAATGGGCAGAGTTAGGCTAAAACAGTATTAAAATTGATAGGCACAACCAGCAAAGCAACTAACACCATATGAAGAATATGAGAAGCATTGGGTTTATGTCAAACAAAAAAGTAAAGAGTAATTAATGTATAGAAGACTTCGTCAATATCAGATGTGATGTGTTTAGGGCCCGTTTGGCCAGTTGGATTAAAAGGGTTTAGATGGTATTGGAAGGGATTGTAAGTTAAATCCTGGGATTGACCGGGTGTGCCAAACAGAGCCGGTGATCTGATCCCAATCCCATCGATCTTAAGAAAATTCACTGACAACACTATCATTACTTTTAAATCCCATTCAATCCATCTTAATCCGTTCAAATTTGCTTGTCTGGGACATGCTTGGTATGCAGGATTGGAAGGGATGGGATTAATCCTTGGCCGGGCGTGCTAAACAGACTGGATATAGCAATCAAGAGATGGAGCGATCCCATGGATCTCAAGACAATCTACTGACAACACCATCATTATCTAGAAATCCATGCCATCCACCCTAGTACCATCCACCCGGCCAAACGGGCCCTAATAAAATTCTTTGCTTTACGCAGGAGTAGATTGCTTGGTAAGCAATATAGTCTAAGCTCGCATTCTGGAGCCCACACATACATCAGGAAGGGACCGGGGATTTGTTGTTTATGTTAGTAGTAAATATCTTGTAATTATCTTGTATACATGTACTATATATTTTTTAAGCCTTGTGTATATCCTTAAACGTGTAATACACGTGTATACACGTGTGTTTATTTAGGTTTATCAGAGAAATGCTATCGTCTTCGTCGCAAGGGATCAGTATGGCCGCGGATTAGATACTGCCAAGGTAAGTAGCCGAATCACTGCTGAAGTGACGTCAGCAAGCTCTATGGACCCCGCCATGATGCATATGTTATATCCATATTATCCCACCATTTGTAGAGATCTTTTTATGGCATTAAAAAAGAATGGTATAGATCTAAAGTTCAAGAGGACCCACCATAGAAAACTGAGAAATCAGTCATACCCACCATTGAAACATTTATAGGGCCCACCATGATGTATTTTATAGATCCAACCTATTCATAAATCAACATAGAGAGAGATGAAGTGCAAACAAAAATATACGCTTGACCGGAAACTTTTGTGGCCCCAAAGAAGTTTTGAACGGTGGATGCTACTATCCCCACTGTTTTCTATGGTGGGGTCCACTTGAACTTTAGATCTATCTCATTATTTTTATCATGCCTACAAAACTTCGTTTTTATCTCAGATGGCAAACAAACCGAATGGTGGGATACATGAAGGATTCAATGGTAGGTGTTGCTGTGTTTTTATGGAACGGTTTCCCTTGGCGACGGACCCTCCTTCACCTGCACAAAAACAATGTCAAGGGGACCCTGGCTAGGGCCGGGAAACCTCCGATGCTTAAGTCAGTAATCTTGTCTCTGTCTCAGAGCTTTTCTCAGTTAGTCTTTGCGTACCTTTTACTGTTCCAAGCTTGGAGATTTATACAATCTGTCAATCCTTATCTTCGGAGGATTCTTCTCCTGGGATCGCTCAGGATCCCGAGAATCTCGGGATCCGCTATCAATATCCCTGGATTTTCGTAGATCTGCATCTGTCCTTGCTCCGTCATTACCTGTCTCGGTTGGATCTCGACCGACTCCGGGGAGTCTCGGCCAAGTCATGACCGACACCGGGGGAGTCTCGGTCGATGCAGGAGGACGGGTTCTGAGCCGTGCCCGACAGAATTAACTCCCTGAAGGGATCTTTACTCTATCGGTTAAATGGCTTTCACACGCCCGGCCTTCAGTGGGGTGATGCAGGCGAGGTTATCACACTGACAAAGCGACTTTACTCGTCTTTGCTTACACCCGACGGCCTGCCATTTGCCCTGTCAGTGTTGTCTCGGTTTCTTCAAGCAGTGTCGGCGAAGTCGACCTACTCTCCTACGAACCTCGGGACTTTGTCCCGAGACCGACACATTTTTCCCCAACAGTGAGCCCCCCCTGCTCCTGGTGCCGTCTATGGCAGCAAGGAGCACGATTTTATCGGTCGGTTGGCGTTAGCATCCGAGACAATCATGAGGCATTTAATGTTCTTTGAGTCGTTCTTAGCGTGCGTCGTTGCGCCTTCCAAGGTCGCACGTGCAGCCAGCCGTCAACTCGCTCCGTCCGCGTATAAGTGGCGGACGCGTGGCCACGACTTCAGCGCAATCAATCAACAGTCGCCACGCGTCGGAAGGGGTAGCCGAGGCGAACGTCGCTTCGCCTCCGCCATAATGACCCGCCTACGTGGCACGGCTATAAAAATCCCAGGCGGGAGGACGGTTCGAACTTTGTTTTCGTCCTCCTTCCTCCCGTCCGTGTCTGAATTTTCGCTCTCTTCTTCCTCTCCTCCGCTGTCGCGTCTTTCCTCGTCAGCCATTCCTTGCAATCGCCGTCGATCCCTTCGGTGAGTCTTTAGTCTTTCCCTTCTCCTTTAATTAGCTTTAATGGCCGCACACGGCTCTCAAAGCCCTCGGGAGGAAATGTCAGTAGATGAGGGCGTGTCCCAACACCTCTGGAATATTACAGACCCACCATCTCTGTTGACGGAGTTCGCCGTCGGAGCTGACGCCGCATTTCGGCTTGTCAGAGAATCCGGCAGCCCTTCGGCTGAGTATCCCGCCCAGACAGGTCCATCAAGTGGTGGGACATCTCTGGTGACTCGTCCAGGGAGACCTAACCCGTGGGCGGACCAGATGGAAGACGAGGAGGGAGAGGGAGAGGTCGATTTAGTCACAGGCGAGGGAATGGCCGTTCCATACCCTATGACGCGAACTGCGGAGGCTTCTGGATCGTCTTCGAAAGGAGAAGGAGACGAGCCCAGCGGTCTCGTAGCTTCTACCCTCACCGAATCTGATTTAAACCAAATCAGGGCTGGTTACCATGTGCCTGATTCGGTCATCCTTCATCTTCCTCGCCCGGGTGATTTGCCCGACCATCCCCTCGCAGGGATGGTAGCAATTTTCCAAGTCTCGATGCAGTGCGGCCTGCGCCTGCCACTCCAGCCCATTGCCCGTGACTTCCTCTCTCGAGTCAAAATAGCCCCCGGCCAAATCGTCCCAAACGCGTGGAGGAACTTGTTCGGGTGTGCCGTGCTTTGGTCCGAGCTAGAACAACCTTCTCTCACGGTCGACGAGTTCCTCTACTTGTATCAAGTCCGACCAAACCCCAACTTCCCTGGCCTATACTTTCTAAGTGCGTGGAGAGGCAATGGGGGATCTCTGATAACCGACCCACCTACTTCGAACAAGTTCTGGAAGGAGAGGTAGTTTTGGGCGTGCGGTCGGTGGGAGTCGGCCGACTCGTAGCCGTACGAGCCTCAAGTACCCCGCACGTTCCATAGAGCAGGTGACTCGGCGCCTCGACTCACCCCTTTTCTTATCCTCCTTTTATATATTCTCTTCAACTGATCTCGACTCTACCGTGTCTTGCAGATATCTTAAAGAGTAGGGGGAAGCTCGAGTCCGGGGCTTTGACTCGGATAAGAGAGTTGAAGAAGCTGAGCGCGGCGGAGCGATCTTGGAAGTTGCTCCTGCAACCCGAGCGTCTTCACCTCGCCGGTCTTGACTCGTTCGTTTCAGGTATTTCGCTCTTCCTTATGTTTGTCTCCTCAGTTTTTGGTTTGCTTGCTTAACCTTTACACTCGTTGTTGCAGATCTCCCCGAAGCTCGCCCAATTTTGAGACCTACCCCAGAGAGCATGGCCGAGCCCCGACCCGCCTTGAAACCTGTTTCCAAGGTGAAGGCTCCCCTAAGATCGACTCTGCTGTCTGGGTCCCGACCCTCAAAGCAGCAGAAGATCGCGGGCAAGGGGAAGGACACGGTCGCTCCACCTGTGGTCGTGCCCGCCGTTCCCCAGGTGGTCGTCCTCTCTGACCCTGATGAGAGGGCCGAGGAGACGGGGCCTATCCATCCAATCACTCAGGCGACACCTGAGTTGGGGCCCGTCGTAGCGGAGGTCTCAGGGCCGAGGGAGGTCCTTCGCGAAGAGTCCCCGAGAAGGGAGATGACTCAGGCGGAGTCCCCCTTCTCGAAGATTATTGCGGGGATGGTGCCTTGGGCGCTTGCCCACAGGAGCGAGAGAGACTTTGCCAACTACTACAACGCTCCGATGGCCCAGACCCTCGGGCATGCGGCAAGGCTGCTTTTTGAGGTAAAATCTTCTTCATTCTCGTGTTGCTTTTTGTCTGGGTTTTCCAAGGCAACTCACCGTCTCTGTATTGCAGCTGGCGCCTTGCCTCATTAAGGCAAGCTCGGAGCTGGTCGCCTCTTAGAAACTCGCGTTCGAGGCAGAGACTGCGAAGAGGGTCGCGGCCGAGGCTGAGGGCCGTAGGGAGATCGCCGAGGGCCGAATCGGCATCATGACCGGTGATCTTTCTATCGCCCGGAAGATGGCCGCTGACGCCCGCGCGGCTCTCGAAGGCGTGAAGGCCGACAATGCTCGCCTTACTCTGCTCCTTCAAGAGGCCGAGGAGAGGGAGCGGCTTCTTCACCAGGTTCACGGCGAGTGCGATGGCGCCCTCGCTCGCGCGAAGGCCGAGGCCGGCGAGCTTGTTCGGGAGGCCCAGGGAGAGACGCGTCGAGCCCAGGAGGAGCGAGACCGAGCTGTAGAAGCCTTCCTCGAGTCTACCGAATTTGAGGAAGAAAGGGACCACCTTTATCAAGGCGGCTACAAGGCCTGCGTTCTGGAAATGAGGGCGGCCTTCCCTGAGCTCGATCTCTCTGCTTTCGAGGTTTACAGTCCTCCCGCCGAGACTGCCGAAGGCGACGTCGCTGAAGAAGACGCTGCCGTTGCTGTTGCCGACGAAGCCGGTCCCTCGGGCGCCTCTTAGGATTGTATTTTTTCTTTTTGTAATCAAAATTTTTGTAACTGACTTTCTGTAACTGGCCCGACATTGGGTACTTGAATGAAATAGAGCTTTTATTGAGTCGTCTTCAATTACAGTAAGAGTGATTGTATCTTACGGATAATAAACTTTAAGATTCTCGGCGTTCCAAGGATAAGGCAACAGCTGCCCGTTCAGGTCTTCCAGCTGGTAGGTTCCGGGTCGGATGATACCTGAGACGACATAGGGGCCTTCCCAATTCGGACCTAACGTACCCGACCCAATTTCCTTAGTGTTTGGGAAGGTCCTTCGGAGGACCATGTCCCCGGTTCGGAATCGTCGGACTTTGACTCGACGATTGTAAAACCGAGACACCTGTCGCTGTCGAGCCATCACTTTCAGTCGTGCATTTTCTCTTCTTTCTTCTAACGAATCAAGTGCAAATGAGAGAAGTTCACCGTTCTCTCGTTCATCATATAAGTTGACTCGGGCTGAACCGATACCGATCTCGACCAGGGCGACCGCTTCCGCGCCATAACATAGAGAGAAAGGGGTTTCTCCCGTCGCGGTTTGTGCCGTGGTTCGATAAGCCCACAGTATATTCGGAAGTTCCTCGGCCCATGGTCCCTTTGCCTCGTCAAGTCTAGTCCGGAGATGCTGCTTTATGATTTTGTTGATCGCCTCGACCTGTCCATTCGTCTGAGGGTGATGAGGTGAGGCGTATACATTACGAATCCCGAGGTTGCCGCACATCTCCCGGAATTGTCTGTTATCGAACTGCCTGCCATTGTCTGTTACTATCGTCCGGGGTATTCCGAACCGACATATGATATTTTTCCATATGAAACTCGTGACCTTTTGCTCGGTAATTTTCGCCAACGGTTCTGCTTCGGCCCACTTCGTGAAGTAGTCCACCGCCACCACGACAAACTTAGTTTGGCCCTTCCCCAATGGAAAGGGCCCGATTATGTCTATTCCCCATTGCGCGAAAGGCCAGGGTCCCGACATTGGAGTCAGCTCCTCGGGGGGCTGTCTCGAGATCACTGCGAACCGCTGACACTTGTCACACCTTTGGACGAATCGTTTGGAGTCACGTTGTATGGTCGGCCAGTAATATCCCTGCCGCAACACTTTGTTGACGAGCGAGGGTCCTCCCGAATGGTTTCCGCATATTCCGTCGTATATCTCCCGTAAGACATAGTCGGCTTCTTGAGAGTCGACGCACCTTAGTAGAGGAGTATGAAAGCCTTTTTTATACAGAATCCCATTGAGGACAGTGTAGCGCGAGGCTCGAGTTTTTAATCGCCGTGCCTCGGCGCGATCTGCTGGCAGTTCACCATTGTTAAGGTAGCGGACGAGCGGGTCGAACCAAGCGGCCGCCGGATCGATTGGAAACAGGACCGAGACTGTCGGCTCGTTCACGCTGGGTTCAGGGACATGTTCAATTGGAATTGACCGAGGTATGTCTTTCTCGTCTGCTGAGGCCAGCCTTGCTAGTAGGTCGGCTTTGGCGTTGTCGGTTCTGGGTATTCGAATTATTTCACACTTCTGGAATCCGCTGATCAATTCTTTAGCCTTCTCCATGTACGCCTTTAACTGTTCTTTCCGAGTCTGATAAACGCCGGAAACTTGGTTAACAACCAATTGTGAGTCGCTGAAAACGCTCAAATGGGTCGCGCCCAGGCTCGCGGCTAGTCTGAGGCCTAGTAATAAAGCTTCGTATTCTGCTGTGTTGTTAGACGCTTGAAAGTCAAGTCGCAAGGCATACTACATACAAGTTTGATCGGGAGTTTCTAATACTACCCCTGCCCCGCTTGCCTTCGAGTTGGACGAGCCATCGACAAATAGCTTCCAAGGTGTAGGCCCGAGAGAAGAGGGACCCTCGGGTACATTAACTCCCTCTGGTTCGGGCGGATTATCGGGATTAGGAACCACTTCGACAAGGAAATCGGCGACGACCTGTCCTTTTAAAGCAGCCCTGGGCCGGTAATGTATGTCAAACTCGCTTAATTCGACTGCCCACTTTGTAAGTCAGCCAGAGGCTTCCGGCTTTTGGAGAACCTGGCGGAGTGGTAGGTCGGTCACAACGGCGATGGTGTGGGCCTGAAAATATGGCCGAAGGCGTCGTGATGAAACTACTAGGGTGAAGGCTACTTTCTCAAGCTGAGGATACCTTGTCTCGGCGGGCAACAAGGCTTTGCTAACGTAGTAGACTGGCAGCTGCTTCCCTTGACTCTCGCGTATTAACGCTGAGCTTACTGCGGCTTCAGACACGACCAAGTACAACAATAACACTTCACCAGGCTCGGGCTTAGATAACAGCGGTGGAGATCCGAGGTAAACCTTCAATTCTCGAAACGCTCTCTCACATTCCTCCGTCCACATCATAGTCTGTCGTCCCTTCAATTGCTTAAAGAACGGGAGACACTTGTCTGTGGCTCGGGAAAGGAAGCGATTGAGCGCGGCCACTCTTCCAGTTAACCGTTGAACGTCTTTGATAGTTTTGGGAGACTCCATTTCGAGTAAGGCTTTGATCTTCTCCGGGTTTGCTTCGATTCCTAGCTGACTAACGAGAAAACCGAGGAACTTTCCCGAGCTCACACCAAACGCGCACTTGCTAGGGTTTAGCTTCATTTTATACTTACGCAAAATTAAAAACATTTCTTCCAAGTCTTTCTCATGGTCGGATGCCTGTTTACTCTTGACGAGCATATCATCAATATAAACTTCCATCGTTCGGCCAATTTGCTTGGAGAACATTTTGTTCACCAACCGCTGATAAGTCGCTCCGGCATTCTTTAACCCAAATGGCATCACTCGGTAACAATAAAGGCCTTTGTCGGTGATAAAGGCAGTTTTTGATTTGTCATTTTCATGCATTACAATTTGATTATAGCCTGAATAGGCGTCCATAAAACTGAGCAATTCATGACCCGCTGTACTATCAACCAACTGGTCGATACGAGGAAGAGGGAAGCTATCCTTGGGGCAGGCTTTGTTTAGGTCCGTATAGTCTATACAGACTCGCCACTTCCCATTAGCTTTCTTCACTAGCACGACATTAGCTACCCATTCCGGATAGTACACCTCTTCGATAAACTTAGCTTTAAGAAGCTTGCCGACCTCCTCTCCTATGATAATGTATCTCTCCGGGCCGAGAGGTCGACGTTTCTGCCGGATGGGCCTGTAGGTCGGGTCGATGTTGAGTCGGTGCGTCATGACCGAGGAATCAATCCCAGGCATGTCTTCATGACTCCAAGCGAAGACATCGGCATACCTCCGAAGCAAAGCAATTATTCGTTCTCTAAGAGGCAGGCTCAATGATGAGCCGATTCGGACTACTTTTGCAACGTCCGTCTCGGTTAAGGGCACCGAGATGAGCTCTTCCATCGGTTCTCCCCGCTCGTGCAATCCGATACGCGGGTCCAGTGATTCGATCATCGAAATTTCTGCCGGGGCTTTTACTGCGGTGGCGTAGCACTTCCTAGACTCTTGCTGGTCTCCTTTCACCACCCCTACTCCCGACTCAGTCGGGAATTTCATGGAGAGGTGGTAGGTAGACACTATAGCCTGAAGGAGGCTGAGAGACGGTCTGCCGAGGATGGCGTTGTACACTGAAGGTTGGTTCACGACCAGGAAGTCGACCATCCCGGTCCTTTGGTGGGGCGCAGTTCCCGCGGTGAGCGGCAGCGAGACGATTCCTTCTGGGAGTACCTGTCCGCCCGAGAAGCCGATGAGAGGTGTCCGGATAGGCCGTAGTACCGACCGACCTATGTCCATTTTATCGAACGCTGTAGTGAATAGGACGTCCGCTGATGACCCTGTATCCACCAGTATCCGGAACACCTTTCTGTTCGCGATGGTGAGGGTGATCACTAGCGCATCATCGTGAGGATGATGGATGCCTCGAGCATCTTCTTCAGTGAACGAGATGCAATACTTCTCTCGTTTTTTCTCTTTGGGAGGCCGAGATAGCAGGAAAACCTCGGACTCGGGGCGGTCAAGGCTTCTGGCGTGATTTTTTCGGGCGTTATTAGAATCCCCGCCGCCTCAATGACCCCCGACAATCGTTCGAATTTCTTCCTGGGGCCGGTCTACACTCGGTCCCGCGACGGCGTCGGTCCCAGCCGTGTGTTCTCTTAGCCGGCCTTCTTTAATCAGCCGCTCAATCTCGTCCTTCAGATGATAGCAGTCACTCGTGTTGTGACCGTGATCGCGATGGTAGTGGCAATACTTGTCCTTGTTCCGACGACCAGGATTCCCTCGCATTTTCCGAGGCCAGTTGACGAAGCCCTCGGTTTTGATCTCCATCAGTACTTGTTCAGGAGATTTGTTTAGCGGGGTATATGCAGAGAATTTCCTGTCGGGTCGCTTCCCTGACCTGCTGTCGTCTCGGCCCCGGTCGTCTTTTCGCTTCTTTCCTCCGGTCGAGTCGGCTTCCTTTTTGGTCGACTCTTTTGCCGAAGGCTTCGTATTTTGGTTTTTCTCTCTCAGGAGTCGCGTCTCCTCTGCATCGGCGTATTCGTCTGACCGAACCATAAACTCGCCCAAAGTATCAGGCGGGTTTTTATCCAGTGATGCCAGAAAAGGCTTGTCTCTGACTCCCTGCATGAGGGCGTTGAGTGTTGTTTCCTCAGAATGTTTTCGAACCTGGAGAGACTCGAAATTGAAGCGTTTAATGTAATCTTTAAGTAATTCTCCTTCCCTCTGAACTATGTTGTTCAGATGCGCGGGAGGCTTCAGTTTCTTCTTTCCGCCAATGAAATTGCTGAGGAAGGCGTCGCTGAGTTCGGCGAACGACTTGATTGACCCGGGTTTCAGTTGCTTAAACCAGAGTCGGGCAACGTCCGTCAAGGTCAGAGAAAACACTCGGCACATAACAGCATCCGAAGCGTCGTGCAATTCCATGTAAGTCTTGAAGCATTCAAGATGCTCTGTAGGATCGGTCTTCCCAGAAAATGGAGTAATCTGGGGTAAGCGGAACCTTTTGGGCAAGCGGGCCCGCATTACCTCGTCCACGAACGGAGAGGCTTTTTCTTCGTGTTTGGTCGGATCTGAGTTCCGACCATCCTTTATATCTGTCATTTCCTTCGCCATCTTCTCTCGGACTTCGTTTTTGAAGTCCTGCATGTCGGCCTTCCAGGGTTCGGCGCTCTCTGCCGTTTCTTCAGCGTCTGCCGGTAGCCGACTGCGCCTCCTCTGATCTATTCTATGCCTCAGGTCAGAGGGAGGCAGAACGGCTGTTGCCGAACGAGCAGGTGCCGGGTGACTGGGTTCTCGGGGCTGACTCGGTCGTCTAGGAGACAGTGGCGTGGGCGGCTGCGCTACGGATGCTGGTGGATGGGCTGGCGTCGACTCTTGTCGCTGCATCTGCTGGTTGCACAGTTGTTCCAGCATGTGTTTCATAGTGGCCATCTCGGAACGCATTTCCTGAACCTCACGATCCAGGTATGCGTTCCCGTGGTTGGGCTGACTTGTAGTCGCAGGCGGCGCTGCCGGGGGAGCTCCCTGAGCGACGCTAGCGGCGGCCTCCCTCACTTCATCTGGGTCCGTCCTTCTTATTCTTGCCATTTGAATGGTTGGAGAAAGCGGCTTTTTGTCCGTATCCCACAGACGGCGCCAAACTGTTGCTGTGTTTTTATGGAACGATTTCCCTTGGCGACGGACCCTCCTTCACCTGCACAAAAACAATGTCAAGGGGACCCTGGCTAGGGCCGGGGAACCTCCGATGCTTAAGTCAGTAATCTCGTCTCTGTCTCAGAGCTTTTCTCAGTTAGTCTTTGCGTACCTTTTACTGTTCCAAGCTTGGAGATTTATACAATCTGTCAATCCTTATCTTCGGAGGATTCTTCTCCTGGGATCGCTCAGGATCCCGAGAATCTCGGGATCCGCTATCAATATCCCTGGATTTTCGTAGATCTGCATCTGTCCTTGCTCCGTCATTACCTGTCTCGGTTGGATCTCGACCGACTCCGGGGAGTCTCGGCCAAGTCATGACCGACACCGGGGGAGTCTCGGTCGATGCAGGAGGACGGGTTCTGAGCCGTGCCCGACAGAATTAACTCCCTGAAGGGATCTTTACTCTATCGGTTAAATGGCTTTCACACGCCCGGCCTTCAGTGGGGTGATGCAGGTGAGGTTATCACACTGACAGAGCGACTTTACTCGTCTTTGCTTACACCCGACGGCCTGCCATTTGCCCTGTCAGTGTTGTCTCGGTTTCTTCAAGCAGTGTCGGCGAAGTCGACCTACTCTCCTACGAACCTCGGGACTTTGTCCCGAGACCGACACATTTTTCCCCAACAGTAGGTGTCATTATTACAATTGCTTCGTACGATGAGTCCACTTGAGCCCAAAAATGATACATCAAAATAGATGGACAGCATAGATAAAACACATACATCATGGTGGGCCCACAGAGCCCCTCCAAGCAGGGGCATAGGACCTAATCCCGCCCTCCATATGTGACCACCAATAGGCACACACCCACCCTTGTTTTCTAGTTGGAGTGACAAGTTATGGGGAATAATTCTTCATTTGTCCACCAATCACCACCATCCAAACCCAAATGGTGGGCCCGGGACTACACCGCCTGATCACGATGGTGGGGATCAAGTGCCATTCTGACCACTCATTTGTGTGGGTTAGTTGGGATTGTATCCTATGACTTTTTAGCATTGCACCTACGTACGGTTACGTCACATGGCCCTACTCCTAACATACCATGTTTTAAATTACGTTAAGCTAAGGGCTAGAAAATGCTTAAATTTGACCTGCTTTATAAAATGCTACTGGCAATGAGTTTCGCTAAAGTACATCAGGCTGTATTGCTATAAGATACATCGGACTTTAATCTTTGAATCTAAGCCAAATCTTAACAATTTAAACCGTTTATATCGTGGGATCCACCAATAAGACTAGATGGACAAAAATTAGAAGATATTATATTTAAATGTTTCAGCCCGCTGATTATTTGACTCTAATTTCCTATGCATGCAAATGGTCTGAATAACATTGGATAAATCAAAAGGATAAAATACTTCAATAATCATTTATTTTTTATTTTATTTTGGACGATGGACAATTTGGGTCCATGAAAAGAAACCTGATCCAACGGATAAAAGTCCTAAAGTATATATCATGTGCAAAACATTGCCATGTATTAATCTAGCATGGGCACATGGAATAGTACGGTGTTTCTAATAAGATACTCCCACTTGTGCAACTTGACCTAATAACTACTATTAAGCTAAAAGGGACTTTTTTTACTAACTACGATTGTATTTCTAATTACTTTTAGTTAGCTTCTCCAATCATACGTTTCTTTTAACTTCTTAATCTTATGGAATGCAATTAGTCATATACATTTCTTAATCTTTTTGAAAAGTATGTATGGAATACAACTAGTCATATACATTTCTTAATCTTTTTGAAAGGTGTGTATGGAATGCAACTAGGCATATACTTTTTATGCATGGCATGTTCATAATGAAAAGAGAAGAGTGTTCAAGTGGATCTCATTAGACGGTGACATAATCATCCACCCATTCCGTGTTTCTTCAATGACCATTTTGCCGCGTGTGTATCACATCTAGGATGTTGAAACGGAGGCCCTACCTTGGAGACTATCAGCGACACAAGGATGAACATGATGAGGTCGATCACCGTCTTCGTCAATGATAACTATTCCGAATTCACGGAGCTTTTCTACATTCCTCAAAAACACTTCTCAAGTCCATGAGAAAAAGAAATAGAAATAATTTTAAAATATATGAAAGAAACTTCTTTAATTATTGATAGCTGAAATAAATAAGTCTATAACCCTTTAAATAGGGATGCCAAGACTTGGAATAAGTTTATAAATTAAACTATAACTAAAATTCGTAACTTATTATAAATAATAAATTTTCTATTTATAGTAAGTGTCCTATGTGGCTTAAGCATGTTATTCTCCTAATTTTTCTAAACACTTTTCATGTTAGACACGACTCTTAAAGCCCAATGGATGAAAAGTTATAATCAAACTAAAACTTGTTAAAAATAGTAAAAATGGAAATAAATATGGAATTTGACTATCGATCTGATGGAATCTCACAAATTCAGCATAGGCAATCCAACTATTCTGGTTTGGCTGGCTAAAGTAGCTCGTCCTACCCTAAAATCATATATAGTATATCGAGTTACTCATTTCGGTTTGTGAGATATGCATGTTTTAAGGTTTTGATAGTCTTGATGACTTTCGCCTCAGATCGGGCCTTCTCTAGTCTATCTTAGACATGGAAGTGTCCACGACCCACTCTACATCAATCTGCCACAATAAATCAAGTTAATCCCTCTTTAGGAGGGCCTCATGTGTGCATTGAGTCAATCCATTGGTCATCCATCATTTTCTATGATGCGAGTTGATCACCTGGTGAGTGTGAACATCTTCACCAATGCCTTTTAGGTGGGGCACACCCTGTTAATGGGATGTGGATTGCATGGCAACTTGCGACTCTCTGGGGCCATTGTGATGTATAGGATTTATCCATGCCTTCCAACCATTTTTCCGGCTCATTTTAGGGCATGATTCATTTAAAAAGTCACCTTGGAGTCATGTTTTGTGGTTGATTGTGAGTATTTCTTTTATATTGTTGTTTTATATTGTTTGGTATATCAAAAGTTTTTTCATACGTAAGTCAAAGTGCGACTCATATTTGAAGGAAGAACTCTACCCTCGGACAAGTGACTTAATCATCTTGAAACAATCTTGAGCGAGTAGGTAAATAGGTGGCTCATGTTCTTAAGTATTGGTCATACACGATCTCATTCGATGTATCCGTCTATCTTAATGCTTAGGGTCAAAGTTTTTCAATTTAAATTGAGTTGCACAATCAATTCTAGCACACTCGCAAACACCGTGCGTGACTAAAAATATATTGAGAAAAAACATATGCAACTTTAGACCGTTGCAAAACCAAAACTTTTAGGTTTATCACGTACAAATTCCACCTAAAATATCCGCACAACCACTACAAAATTACAAGCTCCTATTTTTATTTTATTTAACATGTTGGAAAGACTTCAGGATTCTTAAAGCATGCCAAAAGAGATGCATCTATAGCCTTATGTGCAGCACGGCTCTAAGGTCTCAACAATTTTACTAACCATGCATCCGATGGGTCACATGTATATTTTCATGCCATGAAATCATTAAACCATGCATGTACCCTTTTATGAGTCATTTGGCAATATGTATATGCAATGACATTTATTGTAAAATCCATGTAAATTGGTATCACTGGTTACATTTGACAGTATATAATCAAAATCTATCGAACTTTATATGAATGTGTTTAACGGCTTGTACTTAAAGTGCATTCGTAAAGAAAGAAAGAATTGGAAATTGGTGGTCATTAGAAATGGAATCGCATAATTTTACTATTACTTTAAAAAATAAGTTTCAAGTACATTTGATGAAAATTAAATTTTAATTTATTTCAAATACACTCTCCCAAATATACCAATTACCTCTATTCATATCAATTACTATTAACTATGCACCACCAAAAGACCACATGTCAGTATTTTATATTTTAATAATGATTATATATAGAAAACAACCTCATAAGAAGATAACATATTTTACCCTCTTGGCTATGGCATTTTTGGTAGGTTGTAACATTTTATTTGCAATCAACCAATGAAATAATTTAATACAATGCATTAATTGGTAAGAGTTTTGTACTCTAATTAGTGGTCCCAACCAGATAAAAGAGTAGGATTGCTGTCAAGTTGACAGCTTTATTAAAGAGAAGAAAGAGAGAAGATGATGATTAAGTCTAACATTTGAATGAGTGGAGTGGCATAAGAGGACTCATGTAATAGACCTAATTAATTGGGATACAATAGAAATGATGATGATGATGATGATGATCTCTAGTTGGGTCATCACTTTAAATGTTCTGTATGCTTGCATGAATTGTATTTATCACTCATGAGTTAAATTTCAACTGCATTTGTTTCTTCATATGGGGCCTACCATACACATGACCTAACGTAAAAATAGCCCATTACACTCATCTGGTAGGTCACGATTGTCCACTGAATAGTGACTACTAGCAGGTTAAAAGGTTGCTACTCGGCCATGCTACTCAGGCAATTGTTTCAGCCTGATGAGTGGACAGGAGTGATTTTTTGACCAGTGATAGTTCATTGTATAGTTTCCCATCTGATGAATGACTCTGGTCTCTCACATGCGTGCCATGTAGGCATATGTGCGATGGACCCCACTACCATGTTAGTGGAATAGCATCTGATTGTCTTCAAAAGGACACATTCATTCACCGTCTTCTACAAGAATAACTATTCCGGATTGATGGAACTTCTTTGGACTCTTCATAAAGATTTCTCAAATCCAGGTGAAAAGAAATCAAGAAAATAAAAATAAATTTTAATAAATTCATATATTGATTAATGAATAAATTAAATAAGTTTATAATCCTTTAATTAGAGATATTAAGCAATGGGAGAGAAATCAAAATCAAACTGTAACTAAAACTCCTAGAATTGACAATTTATTATAAGTAGTAAACTTACTATTTATAGATGATTGTGAGGTTTACTAGTGTGTAAGGTTTTTGGTCAAAAATAGTAAATGTTATATATGACTTCACCAAGTTGTTCCCCTAATTATTCTAAGAACTAAAACTCAACAAATGACAAGTTGTAATCAAATTAAAATTTATTATTTATAGTAAAAGCAGGATTAAATTAGGGAAACAACTATCAATCTAATGGTATTTCGCAAATCTAGCTTTTGCAACCCAACATAGTGGGGTTGGATAGCTAAAGTAGCTCATTCTACCCAAAAATCATATATTTTGTTGTTGTGTTTTTATGGGACGGCTTCCCTAAGGCGGACCTTCCTCCACCTGCACAATCAACAACGTCAAGGTAACCTTGACTAGAGCCGGGGAACCTCCGATACTTAAGTCAGTTGTTTGATCAGTAGCAAAGGGCTTATCTCAGTTCAGTACTGCGTACCTTCTTCCGTCCCAAGCTTGGAGATTTATACAGTTTGTCAATCCTCATCCTCAGATGATTCTCCTCCTGATTATTCGGAGACTTACTCCTTTCCACAGATTGCTCTCAATCCCGAGAATCTCGGGATTCGCTACCCGTATCCCTGGATTTCCGTAGAACAGTATCTGTTCCCGTTCCGCCACTCGCTGTCTTAGTCAGGTCGTTACCGACTCTCGGAGAGTCTCGGCCAGGTTGTTGCCGACTCGGGGAGAGTCTCGATCGACGTAGAAGGGTGGGTTCTTGGCCTTTCCACGGACAGAATAATCTCGATGTTTATCTGTCATTCCTTGTTCCGTGACCGACAGAACCAACTCGTTGAGTCGATCCTGTTCTATCGGCTAAGTGGCTTGAACACGCTCGGTCTTTAGTGGACTTTTGCAGACGAGGTCATCACTCTGACAGAGTGACTTTAATCGTCTCTTGCTTATGCCTCCTGGCCTATCCTCTGTTCCGTCGGTGTTGTCTCGGACTCTTCAGACAGTGTCAGTAGAGCCGACCTACTTTAATCCGAGTTTTCGAACTTAACACATTTCTCCCCAACATATTTTATGCCCAATAACTCATTCTGAATTGTGAGATACGCTCGATGTAAGGTCCGATGATCCGGATTACTTTTACCATTGACAGGGCCTTTTCTGAACCATTGTGGCCATGAAACCGTCTGCGGCCCGCTCTATATCACTCCACGTTCCATACATGCAGTCCACACTCTCAGCGACATTATCCGGAAGATCCGACCATCTATACCGTAGCCATATCGTGAAACAACCTAATCAGAACGATTTAGTGGGTTCCACTGCGGCTTTCAAATGAACGGTTAAAAACTAAATATGGTCAACAGAACAAGTCCTTCCAAGACAGTCCTTTACGTTTATTTTGCACGTGGGCGATCATTGATGAGACTGACCAGAAGAATGGTTCCGATCACTGAGGTGGGCCTCAGCACGTTTCTGGGTGGTTCTGCTGTTCGCTAAACGAGTCCTCTCGGAAAGCCCCTGGGCCACATGCTGAGATTGTCCGATGATTTGAACCGTTCATTTTTCATAGTTATGGCGGTAAATAAGGTATTATCCTATAATCATGGTTGATTGATGATCCTAACCTTTGATTTTTTAGAGTTCAATGCCAACCACTGAAAATTTTCTCATCATTGTTGTAAATCCATCCACACGGATAATGAGACCCAAAACGATCACTGGACCAAATCAGCATTTAGGCGCCAATGGACGGCTACAAACTCTGTATCTTGCGCCGCAGCAGAGGCGAATCATACTCGTTTTAGGAGAACTGGTAAAAAGGACGCGCATCGCCGTTATTGTCCACTTGCGCATGGACCAGAATCATCCACGGCACCTGTTTTATGCAGCGCGTAAAACACCAAGCTCTGTGGGCCCACCATGTTGTATGTGTAAATCCATACCGTCCATTATATGGAAACATTTACTTTAAACGTTAAAAAGAAAATATCAGCCCGATAGAAAGTTCATGTGGGCCACACAAACAGTAACAATGTAAGTTGCTACTGAAACTTCCAGGTTCCCTCGATGTGGTAGCCCGAGTTTTGGATTAGGCTGATTTTAAACTCTTACTTTATCCTGGCCAGGTCAACACGATTGACGGATTTGGTGAAATATACAAATCATGGTAGCTCCACGCACAGGCCTATGGTTTGCATTCCATCCCAACTGTTGCCTGTGATGTGGTCTACGTCAGTTGTACATCTAGCTGTTTTTTTTCACCCAGGGACCTAAAATAAAAGCTGGAAGCTGATGCACCGAATGGATGTTAGATCTACAATGTAGTGGATTCCTTTCACTTGAACTCTTGCCTCGTCAGCTACAGCATTAACCTTATGATAGAGTGGCTCGCTCCGTAAATGACGTGGCGCTCTCATCGGCCAATAGGTCTGCTACATTACTCGGGTCAAGGCAGCACGCTGGAAGCTGACACGTCGGAAGTGATGTCAGTTTCGTACTCTCTGCGCAATACGGACGCGGGACTTTAGATGTCCTGCTGCTCAAATTCCAAACCCACCTTGTTTGATAGTTCGTACTACGAAATGTATTAAAAGGGGTGTTAAGTAGACAGGGCGGGTGTATATATCAATTCTCTCAAAACCGCTGGCACAAACATAGACCATACCTTGGTTACGGGCGTGGATCTGGCATTATCCCACCACGACGGAAATGGATTGGCTACTGCCCCTGCCACTAGCCCCTTGGGTGGTGGTCGGTGCTCTGTGAGCCCTACCATAATATATGTACTTCAACCATTCCGCTCATCAATTTTACGGATCATTTTAGGGCTTTAGCCCAAAAAGGAGACGGATATAAATCTCAGGTGCACCACACCAGAGGAAAACAATAGTGATTGGAAATCCACCATTGAAATCCTCTTAAGGCCTACTGTACTTTTTATTTGACATCCAATCTGGTGATTAGGTCGTACAGGCCCAGGTGAAGGGAAAAAACATAGATCAGCTTGATGCAAAACTTTTATGCCCCAAAAGGTTTTTAATGGTCCACACTCATTCAACACTTTTTCCTATCATGTGATCCACTTGAGATTGTTATATACCTCATTTTTCATCTCATACATAAAATGATATGAAAAAATAGATGGACAGCATGGATGAAACACAAGCATTATTGTGGGGCCCACAGAGCACCGACCACAAGCCATGGGCTGGTGGCGGGCGGCGCAGCCAATCCGTTTCCCACACCAAGATCTGGAGAGGGTCGGTCCAGTCAGGGGCTCTGACGGGGCCACCCCTGACATATTTGCTTTATCCAAGCCGTCCATCCATTTTGAAAGATCAGCTGAGGGCGTGAGACCAAAAAGATGCAGAACGAAGGCTCGAGTGGACAACACTAGAGGAAGCAATGGTGCTCATTTGCTATCCAATCCGTTCACAAGGTCACGTAAGTTCTGCCGCCCTTGAGAGGTTTTTCAGCCGTAGACTTTCAATAATCATTGGTTCCTGTGTTGTGGTCTACTTAATTATTTGATCCGCCTAAAAAATGACATCATCATCTAAAATGATTTTTCAAAATATATGACCGGCGCATGGATAAAACACATACATCATGGCGAGTCCCACAGAGACCATGATAGAAATATAGAATCATCTCCTCTTGGGTCCTGGTGGGGGTATTAATTACTCTATCCCCGCCCCCAAATTACCCTCTTCTTTGAAAGAAAATACTAAACTTGACGAGGGACTTGAGTGCTCTGGCAAAATGACTGTAAAGGTGATTTGACCATGTGCATGTAATGTGTTATCGGGTTACTAATCAATTTTACATATTCTTGGTTTGGAATTGGGACATGTGGTGCACATGTGTAATTTTTTGGCATATTAAAACTGATTTGTAATTTGATTGAAATCTAAATGGCCTCAGCTTCTAGTGTCAAGATAAAGTTGGGCATAATTAATTAATTGACAAAGTAATTGTCTATTCTATCAACTGTCGAGTACACTTATAAAGCGATTTATCGAGGTTGTCGTTCTTTTTTTTAATAAATTCTTTTTACCTTGGGAATCAAATATTTTCAAAAGTGTAACAAAAGATTGGTCAAACAAAAAAATATGACAATGGAATTCGAAAATAGAACTTATCATTAAAGATGGCCATAGCTAGGAGTGGTTGGGTGCTTAATTGAACAACACACTAATGAGCGAAAAATTGGCACAGGGAAGGATGTGATGAAGTCGATCATCATCTTCCTCGGAGGATAACTACTTTGAATCCATAGAGTTCTCTTGACTCCTTGTAGAGCTTCCTCGAATCCACGAGAGATAAAAGCATAAATAATTCTTAATAAATTTGAAATAATTTGATTAATGATAAAATAAAATTACAAAAATTACAAGTCTTTAAATAAGAAACTCAAACTTAAGACAAAGTTCTACACTTCAACTCTAACTCAAATACCCTGAAAAAGTGACTTACTATAATGGTAAACTTACTATGAAAGTGCCTACGATCATTTTCACCTCCGATTGGGTATTATTTAGTCCATCTTTGCTATGAAAGTGTCTACGGCCCGCTCTACATTAAGAATAAACAATGCCGAAATTACAAGCTACTGTCAACCTAGTGTAGGAGCGTAAGTGGACAGTTCCTAAGACTAAAGTCTTTCCTCAGATCTGGCATGCAGGCGCAGATGGAACAAAATTACAACTGCCGATTATGGTGAGCTATGGAGATGATACGCAACATTGTGCTAAATTTGAGTTATTTTGATTGTGTTTAATTGATTAATTATTCAAGATCTATTATTTTTCGATCTCCCTTGTTATTTATAGATTTTTTTGGCGACATCGTAAGAATAACCGCTGCTTACATGATGACTTCTTATAATGTCAGCTGTAAAGAGGTGATTGCTTTTAATTATCTATGCTTTACCTTTATCAAATGCGTCCCTATCATAATAATCAGTTATATATATTGTATTTTAATGTTGATGTAACCTTAACAGTTACTCATTTTTATAATTGGATTATCCAACTAGCACGACTTGTCAAAGACATGGTCATTAATGAGCTATCCTTCACATATTTAATAGGTGCTGTAAAGATTTCGTGCATGCCACATGTGGTTACATTTGTATCGTCAATCTTACCTATACACATGTTACATGTCAGTTATATTCAAAACAATCAAATTATCACTACATCATTAAAATTTCATTAATAGAATGATGTAAATAGTCAAAACATTGATCATGTAGATCAGCGGTAATATATATATATAAACAAATCACTTATTTGTGATTTTATGCTTGTGATTTGCATGTGTGCCATAAATTTGGCATTTTTTGTCAAACATATATTTCAATGAGCTCATTACATTCATTATATCAAGTGTCACACACACACACACACACACACACACACACACATATATATATATATATATATATATATATATATATATATATATATATATATATATATATATATATAAATTAAAGAGATTAACAATGATTTGATAATTAAATTCAAATTTGTATAAATATGCTATGAAATTTCAATGCAATGTTACTTTTGGATTCCATGCATTATGCTGCCTAGTATAACTAAAGATGCAAAATCACATTGATTTCTAATTTAAAATCCAATACATTTCAAATATAGGCTCCCAACAAACCTTATAATTTTGTAGGCTCCCTTAATTTTTCGAAAGCAGATTGCATAATGAGTAAACTTGGTAGAGCCTACTGTGATTTAAGTATTTTATCCATTGTTCATCCATTTTATGGTATAATTTTAGTGCTTGAGACCAAACATGAAACATATCCAAAGCTCAAGTGGATTACACCGGTAAAAATAATGTGCTAGGGTTGAAAATTTCTTAGGTGGCACGAAAGTTTTGCATCAAGCTACTATTTGTGTTTTCCCTTCGTCCATATTTGTGTGATATCACGACAGATGAACATGACCGTGGGTCATACGAAGGTTTCAACAGTGGAAAACATCATTACCATGATTTTTTCTATGGTGTGGTCCACTTGAGCTTTGGATATGATTCAATTTTGGGCTCAATCCCTAAACTGACCTGAAAAAATGGATGGACAGTGTGGATAAACCACGTACATTTACAGTGGGCCCAAAAGAGTTTACTTAGCACAATAAAAGCGTACTGAGTTATTAAATACGTAATCCGATTTGAAATTTTTCAATCACAAAGTCCTGAACTGTAAGTAGATGGGGAACGGGTCCGATCTGCCCATGAAGAGGCAAACATTCTAAGCTGAGATCTTCCAGTCCAACGTGGCCACCCCGGTAAAAATCGAACGCCCAACGTGTACGGCAAGTATTACATGCTCTCGAAGGTCATTTACGTTATTTCATCGAAAACGCTGGGCAACTCACTTTGCAAAGCGTGTTGGCCGGCAAAATCCTCTTTGCAGATAACAGGTGGGTTTATGTTCGGCGTTCCATATCAGTCCAAATCAACGTTTTGGATTTCCACAACAAATGTCAACGGTTTTCTAAGAACCCACTTTCCAGAAACTCAAGCGCTTTTTCTCGCCCCTCGCGTATAAAACCCGCTGGAACCGCTTTCCAACCATAACCTTCTCATTTCTATAGTTCCAAATCAAAAGATATGAAGACGACTTGGTGCGCAGAAACGGCTTCCAAGGCCTACATCGACACCGTTAAAGCTGTAAAACCAGGCGGTTTTCCATCCGTGGCTAGCGGTTTCGAAGAATCCAACGTGGCGGAGCTGGTTTCCGCCATGGCTGCTGGCTTCAAGGCTCAGCTCATCGTCGAGGCGTGGACACGTGGCGGGGACGTATCCACCAGCATCGCCCTCTCTATCGCTAGCAGGCACACAAAGGGGAGGCACGTGTGCGTCGTTCCAGACGAACGGTCGCGATTGGAGTACCGGGATGCCACGCGTCTGGCTGGCGTATCGCCAGATTTCATTGTTGGAGAGGCCGAGGAAGTGATGTGTGGGCTGCCGGGCGTAGATTTCGTGGTGGTGGATTGCCGGCGCAAGGACTTCGCCAAAGTACTGAGGTTTGCTAAAATGAGCGTGAGGGGTGGGGTTCTGGTTTGCAAGAACGCTCACCCGAGGAGCGTTCCCGGTTTCCGGTGGCGTGGCATACTAGCGAACGGGACACGTCTCGTTCGAGCGGCTTTTCTTCCGGTCGGGAAAGGGATGGAGATCGCTCAGGTGGCTTCGGGGGTTTCCGGTTCGGGAAACAAGAGCCGTTGGATTAAGCATATCGATCAGCACACCGGAGAGGAACACGTGTTCCGAAGATGATTTTGTAGCGATTTTTTTTTAGTTCCTATGAGGGTGCGTTTGGCTATACCAAATATCATGATTTCATGATATTTGTTACAACCAAACGCACCCTTATTGTCTTCCGTCTCTCTCCTTTTTTGTACAACTAAAAATGTTTATATATGAAAAGAGAATAAATGACTTTTGTTGTTCTCGTTCAAGCTTCAGATCTTTCTTTATTGGGTAGTTATATACGACCCTAACCTCTGATTCCTGGGCGTTTGTTTGTGGAAATCGAGTCATTTGAGTTTTTCATTTTTAACCGTCCAATGGATGTCCACCAATCCGGTAATCAGATAATCGAAAATACCTAATTAGCGGTTCAAAATACATCTAAAGTGCGATCCATAATTTGGACAGTTAAGTTTGAATTAATTGAATGCCACGTTTGCAATTTGGAAGTATCTGCGCGTCATCCATCACGCTCAGCCAGAGTATTTTTGTTTGCAAAATGATCTGGTGTCTCACAGACTATAATTCTAGTGAATCCTATTTGAATAGGGACACCTGGACAGTCCAATTCACCAATCTGTTTGGATGATCAGATGCATCCGTAACGTATCCTTTGTTTTATAGCCGTCTATTTTACAAGTCACAGATGGCATGGTTAGGTTGTATCATAGAAGTGTTTCTTTAGAACCATAAACAATCCATGAATGATGACCCTATTTTTATAGATGACATTAACTGTCAATTTCATGAGCTATTGATCAGTTGGTCAGAATCCCCTGATCATTTTGATTTTTTGGATGGTAGTCCATGAAATGGCTGCTGAACCAACTGGACTGCTCAGATTGATGGATTAAACTATCAAGTGCCCCATTCCACAGGTAAGCCCTATGTGAATGAAATAGGTTTGAATCTCTTTCCTAGCCGTCTAGTTATTTTGTGTCACAGCCTAAGTTAGGATTGAACTGGGTCGTTGTCTGGACCACATGATCTGGACAATGTGGCACGCATCATGGACAGCTCAGATCGTGCGAGCATGTGCTGGCTTGTAGACGAGTACGGCAGTGCGCGCGTGTGGGTTCAACAGGCCCACCTTCATTACAGGGTACACGTGTTCCGCCGAATGAGAATATGGGCTGCGACATGGGAGACAAACGTTACACCCGGCTCAGGTGCCTTAACACGTGCATGGTTGCATGTACGCCGCGTGCACAGGTGCGTGCGAGGTAGCCTGTTTCATGTCTCCCTTCAATTTTGTGAGTTGATATTTACACCCAAATGTTTGATAGACAATAACTTTTTCTAGCCAAACAGACCTCCGGTTAGCCAGGTGCGCGCATCGCACAAGGGTTTAAAAGTAGCATGCTGCGTAAATAAAGTCAAAATATCGTGCGGGCCACCATTGAAAGTTACTCACGCGGCAGTGGAATTTTACTCGAACCGTCGACCCGGAGAGGGGGGGGGGGGGGGGGGGGGGGGAGGGGGGGGGATGATCTGCACCTTCCAATCATTGTCCGTGTAAATCAGCACTCAATTCTACCATGCCAGTGTTGAAACAGAGCTCGTCTACAACCCATGCAACCCGACCTAAGGATTAGGCTCACTTGTTATAGAGTTACATGAACACAATACTAGAGACCATAAAAAAGAAAAGAGAAGAATAACATTTATGCACAAGTGAATTAGTTTATATATAACTTAATAACATTTAAACAAATTAATAATTTATATGCATACATGTAGAGGTGGACACCGGATGACTTGATCCAGCTAACTTGACTCATCCGACTCGTTTAGATCCGACTCGACCCAAATTGAATAGGTGAGCCAGTCCGAATCGAATAGGCTTCGCCCAATCCAAACTCAAATCAAGTCAAGTTCGACCCGAAACTCAATCCTATTAAACCTGACTCGATTTGAAACCCAACTCTCTAACCCTACCCACCACGCCCTACCCCGATCTGATCCCAAAATCTCTCTCTCCTTCCCTCATCATCCTCATCTTCCAAGCCCGGCCTCTGTCTCTCTCTCTCTCCCTGCCTCATCTTCCAACCACCCACCACCATCACCTTCCTCATCCTCCTCCTCCTCCTCTCTCCTCTCTACTCTCGGTCTCTCCTTGTCTTATCTCTCAATCCAACTCAGTGCCAACTCGACCCAACTCGGTACTTCTAACCGGATCGGAGTCGGTTCGGATCAGTCCAAGCCAGGCCAAACTCAATTAAGTTAAGCATGCTGAACTCGGTATCCAGTCAGATTAAATTCGAGTTGAGCCTATTTCAAAAACGAATCGAGTCTAGTCAACCGTAACTTAGTCTGACTCAACTCGATGCCCAGTTCTACATACAAGAGCTGTAGAGGGATATCTCACCGTACCTCTTACTGAGGATTTGAACAACGGTTGTATGATTTTCTGTTTCTTCTCTTTTTTGGAGGGGTGAGGATTGGGCACTACCCCCACCTACTTAGAGATGTACAAGCTCGGAAGGAGATTTTTTATGCCTACCTTGATGTATATTTTTTATCCATGCCATCTATCCATTTTAAAATATTAATTTACGTTATGATCTAAAAAATGAGGTAAATTGAATAGCCAAATGAAACCAAACCACGGAAGGAGAGTGAGGATTGATTTCTTACCATAGAAAACATCTTATGGTCACAGAAATTTTGAACCTAGCTAATATTTATGTTTTTCCTTCGTCAGGTTTATATGATTTTATAAGCAAGTTGGATGATAAATAAATATCATGGTGGGCCCTAGGAAGGTTTCAACCGTGGGAATCATTATCACTTCGTTAGGCTAACTTGAATCCGCCACTTTTTGGCCTCGTGCCTTAAATTAATCTTTCAAAATGGATGACCGGCAGAGATAAAACACGTACATCAGAGGCCCTGACAGGACCATTCGTTTTTAACTAGGTCCCGGCGGGGGAACGGTCCTGATGGGAGTAGTACGCAATCCACGATACTCCCCCAACTAGGACCTAACTAGAGCCAGACAATCTTGTCAGGGATTCTGTGGGACCACCGTGATATATATAAGTTTTATCCAAGCCATCCATCCATTTTTAAATATAATTTGATAGGATAACACCAGAAAGAACTCAAACTGAAGGCTGGATTGGACCACATCATAGGAAGCAGTGGTGATAATAACCCCTCAATGTTGAAACCTTTTTAGGGCCCACCATGATGTTTATTCACCATCCAACCTGTTCATAAGGTCACAAAGACATGGATGAAAGGTTTAAAATAAAAAATAAAAAATAAAGACGTTCCTATGTAGCATTCAAATTTCAATTTTGAACTCGTGAAACCCATGGGTTCGATCATCCAAACCGTGAAACAACTAGCCTTGTGATGCCAGTGCACCAAAAATCCCCACTCTGGAAGATCCTGGAAGTATTTTCTCTCTTAACAATGTCTTTGTGGACCACCATTTGAAGATTTAGGACATCACAAATACGGGGGATTTTTGGTGCATGGATGAGCCCCACTTGTAGCAAGAACAAAATACCCTAAACAGTAGTCGGTAGTTTTATGCATCATTTGTCTTTACTATCAAGAAAGGGTGTATCTATCAAGAAAAGGGTGCGAATTTTGTAGTAGTTTCGTTGTTGAAACAGAGAAGGTTGCGTCTTGACGAATCGTTGCATTGAATCAAGAATCATACCGAATAACATATACTCAGTTTTGAAACGAGTCGTAGTTTACAACTTGACCCGTTGCTTCTTCTAGAATAAAACTTTTCCATGTTCCACGTTCCAAGACATTGTCAAGCCCATCTTATTCACAAGAGAATTCTCAGGTGTTGAACGCTGCTATAAACTGCTCAGGCCAAGGTCATAGGCCTGACCCTAGCCCGGTCCATGATGGGCCAAAAGAAAGAGGCCCATGCCCGAGCCCACCCCCCACTTTTGAGCAAGCTCTGGTTAGATGGCATGTGATAAAAATGCCCTTGTAATGCTAATGGGCCAGTATCGGATGTACTCTGACCTGGCCCGACTAATGATGGTTGTTAAATTTAGTTCCGGCCCCAGTCCATGGGCCTTGCATTTTTGGTCCAAGGCCAGCCCAGCCCAAAGTGGGCCATGGATAAATAAATAAAGAAGTCGAGAGGCCAACCCGTCCAATTGATGGCCCTATTCATATCAGATCTTATCACCACTGGCTAACGGTGGTGGGAAGTGGGCCCCAGATCCTTTTTTTCTTTTTTTTCTTTCTTGTAATGATTCAATGAGAGTCCCCTCGTGTGAGCAGGTGCAGGTTGTGTCATTCATTGGGGCCATTCATCAGCTTTGATACACTGAACTTTTCAGAAATTCATTGGATCATTCAGGTCAAAGTTTCGTAAGGAAAATGAGTAGTTAGAAAAAAAAGGTCAACAGTCCAAATTACGCATGCATGTTTGCCTCACTTGGTGAGTGTACTACCTTGATTTTTGTTGTGGCATGTTCACATTACCCACTTGCTCATGAATTGTTAATATGGTGTAGGCTCAGGGCCATTATGGTTTTACCTGTAGGTCCAGTCTATTAACTCATTTATCAGTAACCAAGTATTTAAAATCTTTAAATATGGTATTAAAGCAGAGTTAGATTACATCTTTCACGGACCCCCCACACCACCCAACACTCCACCTCAACGTCAATCATTTCCTCTCTTCTCTACATCGTCCATTGGATACACAGCCCCGACACCCTAGCCCGATGATATTCCTTCCCCAGTATTGGCCACTCGCATTGCCACACCATCCATCACTGCCTCATGCTGATTCCGTTCCACCAGCTTCACCATCCACTGCCACACCTTTCTACCTCCCTGTTTTCTTCGACATTGGCTTGTTACCCATTTCCTTTTCTCCCTTCTCATTCTCTTCTAGACACAGGCCAACAACCTGTAACGAACACATTGCCAGCCTAAGAATATCACTGTGCCTTGATACTTCAGGCACCCTCAACACAAGAAGTAAAAGCTTGAGTGAAATTTGGGAAAATAATCCACATTGGATCTCAAGATTTCACTACTATAAATAGATATGCACAATTGGATATAAACTTTCAACATAGCGCAGTTGAATCAAAGGGTTGTTTGAATAATAGATTTTGAGATTTGAATGGCTACAACTGTTTATCCATTTGAAAATACTTGCGGTGTTATGTTAACAGGCAGTACTGCTCTGACGCTCTTTCCGTTGCAATCCATGGCATTCATTGCTCCTATGATTCTTTGATTTTCAGAACTTTTCATCCATGTTTCATCGGGTCAGGCCTCAACCTAAATGATTTTTGCACATCAAGATTGGGCCGATCCAAGGCCTTGGGTCTAAGTGTTGGGTTGGGCCTTGGCCTAACCCGGCCATTGCCACCCTGACTTCCTCTCCTGAGTCGTGACTCAGGATCAAGCTTCTAATGCCGCCGGCTGGGGCTCACATGTTGACTGTCGTAATGATCGCAGCCGTTCAGTTTTCAGGCTCTTAGCTATGCAGGCAACCTAATAAAATTGCACTGAGCAGATGATTTTTACTGTCAGCAACATTGAAAAGAAAATTTTTAAATGGCTCGAATTCAACTTTAAAAATCAAAGATGAGGATCATAATTAAAGTGTGATTCTGGAAAAATATATAAATCTATTTAGTAAACAAAATATGGACGGTTGAAAACATCGGAGTACTCAAATCTTTAGCCTTTCCAGGACGTCACTGTGTTCTTTTCCTAACCGTCCATCCATAGTGCGTTGAATGAACGGTGAGGATATTCCAGTCTGGGGTATTTTCTCTTTGTCTTCCATTGATGGTGGGGCCTGTAATATCAACCAGGTGGATCACCGAAACATGAGAAGCACTTAATGGAATGGTGCACCAGGACACCATTCATGTCCTGAGACGCACTACACGGTACGGTGCATCGCGTATTTGTAATTTTCCCCCCTCTCATTTTCCAGCACGCTTACCTCGTACGTGGCAAATATGTACGGGATCTTGGAAAATATGGACAAGATCCGGACGGTTCATGTGCTGGATCTCGCATGCTTGGATGACAGTGTCTGGATCTCGCATGCTTGTAATTAATAGAAAACACTAAATGAATAGTCTGGATCTCGCATGCTTGTAATTAATAGAAAACACTAAATGAATAGTCTGGATCTCGCATGCTTGCCACGTGCACCGAGATTGGATGACAGTGTGATTTTTGGGTCGAGAACTGTTCCCAAAGTGCCCTTGACTTGAAACGGTTTGGATCTTCTCCTAGCACACAAAAACAATGCATAGCCACTAATATAATGAAATAGCTATATGTACGGTTCAGCTGATGAATGAATCTAGCTCATTTTCTCATTGGATCGTTTGGATGCCTGTAAGTTCTATAAGCCTGTTTGTTTCATTGTAATTATACTATAAAAGCATACTAATTACATCCATTTTCTATTTGAAAATAGTGGGATTAGTCATATGGATATTCAACCTTATTTGTTATCCAAAACTCTGTGGTCCAGCCATGATGTATGAGATATATCCATGTTGTCATTCATTCTTTTCAAATCATTTTAGTGCATGAGCCTAAAAATGAGAGGAAATCCAAAGCTCAAGTGGACCATGTCAAAGAAAATAATGAGTTCAATGGTGGTGTCATTATTCCCACTGGTTCTTGTGATGTAGTTCACTTGAGCTTTGGATGTGCCTCATTTTTTAGCTTATGCCTTAAAATGATATCTAAAAATGAATGAAAGTATAGATACAATGCATACATCACAATGAGACTCACATACTTTATTTTGTTTTTTGAGTCAAGATCTAACAAAAAGTGTAAATGCCAATATTATACATTAATAACTATTGGCATTTACCATTGTAGTTAGGGCTCTCAATGAGTCGGATCTAAATCATATCCAATTGAATCTGGCTCTGTAAGCAGATTTGGATCGGATTCAAATTTGACTTGGATCTAAAAGGTAATATTCATATCCGATCTACTTATAAATAGTTAGATCCATTTTCGATCGAAAATTCATATAGCCATTGAATTCAAGTTGGATTTAGTTTGAATCCACTACATCGCAGATCGAACAATCATACAGAATTTCACTACCATAGAAGTCGAAACAGTTGACAACTTAAAGCATACAATAGTAATGATCCAATCGGATCTCGATACTAAATCCAGATCAAACCCGAATATGATTTGAATTTATTTTTATAACTTGAATCCAATCCATTTAATTAATCGGAACTACTTTAAAATCCAACACCACATTATATGTGTTCGGAGTGGATCAGATCTCAAATCTGAACTGCTCCATTGAGACCCCTAATTGTAGTTAATAAATGCTTAATTCAGAAAAAAAATACAAATAAATACAACCAATTAAGTAGCCCTAAGGGATCCTTTGAATACCACCAAATAAGTTTGGTTTATGATCCATTATAACTATTTTTTTAAAAAAAAATTAAAGTTAATTAATCACTTCAGTTTAATAAGTAGAAATGAAGATAAGTTATGGGCATAATTAGCTCATCTTAACTAACTTACAACCCAAACGCTCCTCACTGAAAAGACTATGAAGTAAGTCATACACAAGTAGCATTTGGAACAGAAAATTAATCCAATCACAACTTATACATCACTTACAGGCAGATCGAACTACTAAGAAACTTATAAACTTATGTGAGAAGTCACTGAAAGTCACAACTTAGAAAGTTAAAGGCATCCAAACGACCCTCAAGTAGTCCTCACTAAGTAGCCTACCCTTTGTAAGAGTTGGATGTCGCGCATACATGATAGGATTGAAATTATCCACTCCTTGTCCGTTAAAGTACTGATCCAACAAGTTCGATGTGAGCATCTCTCTCACAAACACATGCGCACACGCACGATGTATATAAGGATTACAATCAATGAATGGTTGATTCATGCAATTAATCATGTATATACAAGCTACAAAGCCTCTTTGAGGAATTGAAACATTCAAAATTCACAAACCCTTCTCCCATTCATCTCTCTACCACTCTTACGCAACTTGAATTGCTAAGAATTAAAAAGTACTTAAAAGACTTGAAACCCACATAACCAGCCAAACAATTCCTAAGCTGCAAGCTCTTTCCTATGTGGAGATTTTATTCTAAACACATGCTCTTCACCTGTGCATTGATCTACCCTCACCACCCATCTACTCCTCCTTCCACAAACACCTTCCATACCACTCGCCGGCACCCTTGTGATTTGCAATCCGTCTCCGATCGGCAACAGATCGGTTCTCATTCCACTAGTCCACAATAACCTATTGCGAAATACGTTGTAGCCCATGATAACAGCCCCATGGGGCTTCGGGCCCACTTGGGCTGCTCTCAGGATCTGATCATGTTCCTCTAAATTACAGTCTATAAGTACAAAATCCGCTCCATGGTAGTCGTTAAGTAAGAGTGACTGAGCATCACCTATAATGAATTCAACGCAATGGGATTCTGCTCCAAGAGCATCTTCCGACAAACGTAGATCTTCGGGCCTGCTAAGGATACACACGACTCGGCCACCCGTCTGGTGGGCTGCTGCGACTAATGCTAGTGTGGTAGTACCTGCCGTGCTGCTACACGCTTCCACCATGAGCTGCGCGTTGTTGCCGGCTGCTAATGCCGATATGAATTCCGACATGTCGGGTTCTTTTGCCTTCTTCCCCTACACAATTAAAAGAAACCATGTTTAGAAATACGAAGGAACATACATGGAAGAGATTTGCATGTATGGATATTGAAGGTGTTCGTCTTCTTACCATTTTAACTGTTTGAAGGTAGGCTTTTGTGGCGTTCTCAGCTGACCATGCCATCTCTCTCGATATGGGATTTACGAATTTTGGGAACGGAAGGCGTCCTACTCTTATACATTTGAAGGATTGAAGGAAAGGCGTCGGGGCATTTATTTTAGAAAAGGACAAACGTGGGGAGGTTTTAATAAGGGATTGTGTCATTTGAACATTCAAAGAATGGAGTTGGATAGGATTGGCTAGTGGCCGTCCATTTTATCTTGTTTAAAATAAGGTACGATTGAACGTTTAGATGGGCCATGCAAAATTTGTTTATGGTCCAGAGAAAAATATGTGAAGTGATCGGTAGTGAACTTTTGGATGGTCACTGAGAGTTATTTCCATGATCCACAAAAAATCATTTGATTGGTCGGTTGGGATCGTTGGATCGGTGTCGGCTATAGAGTGTCTAAGAGGTTGGGGATTAGTTTTACGGTCCAGATCAATAGGCATGAGCACTGAATGGAAGGTAGATAGAGACGGATGATACACAGCCGCGGAATCATAGTAACATCATTGATAAATCGTTCCCCACCAATGATCACATATGTGGGACCAACATGATGGGTGAGTTCCATCCAAACCGTCCATTAGATGATCATTTCCCTGTTAGTCCTACGTTCCAAAATCCAGTGCGATCCACAAATTAAGTGGGCCACACAAAAGGGCAAAATTGGAGACACTGGATAGGGGAACGCCCTCCATAGAAACTTCTATATTCAACGTGTAATCCACCGTACGTCTTATGTATATGTCATCCAACCCAGTCATCAGGTGTGCCCCCACCACGATGAAGGAAAACACACTCCTCAGGCCATTAAAAATCTCAGGTGGGCCACAACACATTGCTTCCTATGGTGAGTCCCACCTGAGTTTTATTTCAGAATGATTCTTGAAATATACAGCTAACATGAGGAGAGGCACCACATGCACGGTTTGGATTCCACGTGCACATCACAAGTGGGCCTCACACCGTTCTAACGTATCACATATCCTTATTGAAACGGTTCAGATCCTAATCAGGGAATCAGGATATAGTTTTCAAATGTTTGGAGAACTTCCAGGATGTTACGCTAATTATTATTTTTCTTGATCTGACGGTTGACGGTGCCCTAATTTAATCCAATGGCTATACACCATTCCCAAAATATTCATTTCCTAGCTGTGATGTCGTACACTGGACCGGACCGGACTGTACCAATAAAAAGATAAGCCAATGTCTCCTAAGCTTGTAGCCATTTCTCGAGACAAAGCCAGCAAGGCCCATGTTCCTTTCAGCAGCAACACAAGCAAACTGCCTTTGTTATTAATACTGGTATTTTTTGCCACTAGATCGACCGGAACGGTCGAACCATTCACAAACGCACACACCACGTTAACATTATGTAAGCCCTGATGCGCACGAGTGGAGTTTGTGGGTTGTTGATCCTGACCGTGATCTAATGGGCCCCAGTCTGGATGGTTGGTGCCAGAAAAGCATTCTAAATCTGAAGATATTATCGATTCAATCTTAGGCTTTTATTTTGGACCGATGTTTTTTTAAACCTGTACGGACTATTAGTAGGCCATTGATCAAGTGGTGATGTTCATGGGAATTGGAAGATTGGTTTTGGGTATACCACATAGACGGTGGAGATCATCAGAGCAACGGTCTGGATTATAGAACCTTGGCGTGTCCCAATGGTAGGGCTGAGTGCTTTAAGGCAGTTGTACATCCCCTCTTCCACGATAATAGTATCAACGTGGATTTAAGTATGTCCTAAAAGAGAGACTGCTCGTGGCCTTATTTTAGTGTGCTGGCCTATTCGTAGGGTGGGCCTGAATCCAAACGAACGGTTGGTAGATTTTTTCCCGTGACTGGAATTTGCCTCCTAGAGATTCTACTGAGGGAAACTGATCACCTACACAAAATGACACTATAACTTGTGTGCATCTTTCCCACCAACATGCCACTGTTGTAGTACATCCATACGATGGAGATGGTAGGCCCCACCATCAGAATCACCAAGATTGAAATCCATAACGGTCCACTCATTAGGGGGGCCACACCTGTTTGTAGAGTCTGACCATCGGTTGCCTACTGATCTCAATAGTGTGGCCCATCTGTTGAGATAACCGACCTGAATTTCTTTCAGGATGATCTTCCTGATACGGCCCATCAAATTCATGGTACTGATGTATTCCACAACTGACTTGTTCACGGAAAAGATGATAGGTGATCAGTTCTGTTTTTTTTTATTTATTTATTTTACGAATGCTGCCGATTCCATCAGCCGGAGCGGTTTCTCGCCCGTTTCTTGCCCCGGTACGCCGGTCTTGTTTTAATGGAAAACATGAATAGAATCCGAACTACTGAAACGGTACACGGTAATCCATCAGCTGGTTCTTGCAGATTGACGTAAGACCCACTTTATGAGGTAGGACCCACATGAATATGCCATGCGCGGTCCTCTTGCTTTAAAAGGTGATCCCCAACCATACAAAGAAATGGATTTAAATGAAAACATAGGGGTGTACATCGAGTGGAACCAAGTTGACCTCGACTCGGTTCGGCCACTAGCTAACCTTAGCTCGAACTCTACTCGGCTCGATCCTTGAGCTTGACTGGTTAACTTGGCTTAGTTCGGCCAGCAGCTCGGGCCAATTCGAACTAAGTACAAGTCAAAATCGAGCAAAGTTTGCCATCATAGTATTTTCACAAACACCTAAACTGTACCTTCAAAATCTTACTATATTTCAGACAACAGCAAAGTTTTTATAGGTATTTTATCAAATACCTTTTAAGCAACATAAAATTTAAGAAAAAAAAGGTGTCAGTTTCATATACATACCTTCCTTGCCACCTGCCACACTTCTTTGAGTTATTTCATTAAATACTTGGTGAGCAACATCAATATCAAAGTAATCAAGTCATGGAATTGGTTCAATCCGAGTTCGTTTCAAGCTGGATTTGATCTGAGTTGAGTTGAGCCGAGGCCAGCTCAAACTTGGCTCGAATTCGCTTTCAAGCTCAAAGAATCATCTCAAGTTAACTCGAACTCAGCTTTGAACCGAGTCGAATCAAGTATATTTTGAGTTGAGTGGAGCGAGCTAACCGAGCTCGGTTCATGTACACCTCTATGTAAACCATTGACCTTTCTATTGTCTTATCAGTCCAAAGATCAAAAGGCTAAAATCATTTTGTGGAAAATCTTACTTTTTCAGGCATATTCATGGTGTCCCAACCACTTGAACCGTTCCGATCGTACATGTAAATGGTTCAACTAGCGGACTATAACATTTTTCTACGTGGGGACCATGAACTCACCGTGTAGTAGACCGCAGACGCGGATTGGGTACTGACACTGCCAGTAGTACGTCGCTACTGTGTTTTATCCACGCCGTCCATCCATTTTGGTTCATCATTTTAGTAAACTAGACTCAAAATAAGGCCGATCCAAATCTCATGTACGCCACACAATTGGAAAACATCGTTGACTGAACGTCCACCATTAAAAACTTCTTAGTGCCCACTTGAATGTTTATTTGCAATCTAACCTGTTGATTAGGTCATAAAGACCCAGACAAAGGGAAAACATAAATATCACACTAATCCAAAACTCTTGTGGACTCTAAGAATTTTTTTTAATGGTAGGAGTTCAATCACCATTGTTTCCGGTGACGCGGCTCATCTGAGATATTAATCTTACTTCTTTTCATTTCTTTTCTTTTTTAAATGGGTTAGTACACACCTAAGTCATACCAAGACCTCAAGTGTTGAAACTAGGTATCTCAACTCAGTCTGCTAGTTGAGCTATGGATCTGGGTGTAGATATTATTCTTACTCGTTTTTAGCCTCATTTTCTAAAATGCAATGGAAAATTGAATGAAAGGGCGTTGATAAAACAAACACATCATGGTAGGTCCCACAGAGTACATCCAGGTCGCTCCAGGCAGTGTCAGCAGCATCCGTAGACCGCACAGCTTTTTTTCTCTTTTGTTTTTTGGCTTACCTTCCAAGAAAATAGCCGACTGGGCTACAAGAAGTATCTTTCCTGCCGCAATACCTAACACACGGATCTAAGTCCAATCCCGTTGCTAGCTCGATTTCTCACATATACGAATATTTCGGTGTATGTTCCTATTTTATTTCTCCCGTTTTATCGGATATTTTAACACGTTATAAGCCCATGGTATTGCAATGAAAGTTTTAGTCTATCGGAGAGAAACTTTGATACTCCGGCGGAGTGCGATATATGCTACACAGATCCTTGGAAATTACTTAAAGATTGCATACATGGCATAAAGTAAGCTAAACCAAAATGTCCACGTTATATCTAAACTGGGAACCAATGTGTGTGTGTGTGTGTGTATATATATATATACATATATTGGATTGGTGGACATTTAGTGGGCGGTTAAAATGAAAAATATCCAATGGTTCCATTTTAACAAGCAAGTGTCCACGGATCAGAGGCTAGGATCGTTCAATCAATCTTACTCTTGGACTGTGAGTTATAGACAGTGCGTTCCACAATATAGCCGGTTTAACCTGAGTTAACGTATGTCACCCGTATAGTTTCTTAATACCTGAGTATCAAGCGTCACATGCTATCTGAGTATTATATAATTCCCCTTTCAGTCTTATGTAAGCGGGTTTTTTAAGGGCTGCGGACCCGAAAAGCTTATAATAAAAATCAGGAGGGGGTGCTCAGAAAGTGAGACATGGTATGGGCCCAAAGATCTTGATTGGATGGACTACACCCTAACAAGAAACACGTCTTGATACATCTAGATAGGACGGTGGGCCCCATATTTCGGCCTTATAGTGTTAAGAAAATGAGCCGAAGCTCCACACCATGGCCCACGCGATGAGCGTGCGTGCGACCTCAAAGATCTTGATTCAATGGACTGCACCCCAACAAGTGACATGTCTTGATACATGTGGACAGATATGGTGAGACCCCGTATCTGTGTTATACTATTAAGAAAACGAGCAGATGGCCCACCACGATGAACGTACGTGGTGCAAGGAATGAATAAAATGTAGGTGGTGGAGTTGCATGAAATGAGGCCGGATCCACTACAAAGCCCTGCGACACTGTGCATTGGACCCACCTTAATGTTTGCATGATATCTAATTCGTCCGTTTTGTGCACCCCCTTATGACTTCATTGGAGACCAATCATCAGGGCAATCCAAAATTTTGGTGCGCCACACCACAATGAAAAGTTGGGATGGGGACACCCATCATTAAAAATCTTTCGAAATTGTTTTGGGGCCCACCAAGTTTTGTATATGCCATCCAATTCATTCAGAAGATGTGCACCATAAGAAAGAATAGACACTCCCAAAATCAGGTCATTCGAAACCTTAGCTAGGTCACGCCACATGATTTTAGAGGTTTTAAGCATGAGTTTACGTGTTGTGGACCACCTAAGTTTTGGATCGGACTGTTTTTGGGAACAAAGAAGAACATGGGGTGGGGTCGGGGCTGGATGGCATGCGCCCATCACCATGGTCCCACCCATGACTAATGCTAGTGGCACATGTTCATGGAAATCCAGACCATCCGAATTACAGAACCTATCTCTGGCAGAGCATAGGCAGTAAATCATGATCATTGGACAATCCTAACCATCAGTAATCCATTTTTATCGATTTATCTGATTATAGCTTCTCAGATGGTTGGAATCATTCAGTCAGCATATTTTTCAATCCATGTTCCTTCCAAGATGGTCCACATGATTTGAACCGTAGTGATTGATGTGCGTGTGAACACACATACACCCCCTTGTATGGTAGATGAATCTCCATCATTTAAGCGATGATTGTAAAACACTGACCGTTTCTGGTTCCATTCATGCACATTCCATCTGATCTCCAGCAAAAGTCACTCTTCCATTACGACGAACTGCAGTCCCTTCAGAGAGAAAAAGGTAGGTGTCCCTCGGGACACATCTTACCATACACCTGCTTCTGTACTGGGACCCTCATATTCTCTGTGGTCCTCTGTTCAAATGGCCTCCAAAATCAATGGAAAATACCATTTTGATAGTTCATGGACTACCAAAGAAAGATGGTCCTCCAATTCAGCTCAAATATCGAACCACACCTATCTTCATTTGGGTAACCATCAAGAGTCCTAGGTCCTCACAGGTGGGTCCCATTTCCTAACCAATGGGAATGAGGTGACCACTTTACTTTGATAATCCGGAGAACCACTCACTGCTTCACTATCCAACAACCCCTATTTACTGAGAGGACCCAGCAAACAGACCGTTGTCTCAGTCACCAAATTACAAGTGGGGCCCATGGCCCAGTTATCCGGACATTAGATGCACTGGACCGTCCAAAGAGTGATTGTTTAGCAACATTATGGCAGGGAGCCCATCCTCCAAAAGAAAAACATGTGAGCCCCACCTCAAATGATCTAATTGTTCAAGCGATATGGGCACCTATAGATGCCCATGACCCAAAATTTGTAACAGGACAAACGTGTCCCATCAAGGCCTTATTGTTGGTGATAATAAAGAAATACAACGGGTGGTAGACGTGCAAAATGGACCATTGTCCACGTTGACAGCTAAGAAACAAAATAAATAGAGTAACTGCGGTGGCTTTAAAAAAACAAAGAGATAATAGGCAACGATCCAATACCAAGAAGAACATGATAACCATTTATATCAGTTTGACTGAGGCGATTATTGCAAGGTGGTAGAAGTTTTGGCCCATCGAGTGGATGATTCGGTTTGCAAGTTGAGTTGCATTACTTAGACATCCGTGGGATGCGCCAAGAACTCGTTTGGATCCTTGCATTGTCCCGGCATGTACAATCAATCCCTTTCTTGATTAGGAATTATTATTCTTTGGTCCGAAATGTAATGATCGACAATTCCAAAATAAATCAGGGTTTTTTCCTTTAATAGCCATTTATCTCTTATGGTCATTTGCCTATCATGTGACCGCCAACTATAAGTAGCAGTGTTTTTATTATTTATTTCATTATTGAAGCCTTATCTCAATTATTTTGGATGAACTACCTGGATCTAGAAAATATGTAGCCAAAGCTTGACACTGGTTGCTAATATAATTCAGCCCTCTTTATCCGGCTGGCAATAGGAGAAGTACGTACACTATGGAGTAATCCCTTTTAAGAACATTTCTATGTGCAAGACACCAAAGATAAGAGCTCAAGGTTGTGGAGTATTTAATTATTTATTTATCTACACAGACTGACACTCACACACACGCGCCACAATGAGTTGTCGAACCCATGACCTTTGAAACTCTCCTGAATCTGCCGCGATCCATGCATCAGTACCCAAGGTTATGGGTTGTCTCTCTAAACTATGACGGGGCTGCGTGGAGCCTACAAAGATATCAAATTCACGCAGATCCAAAACTAACTCAAGACCAAATGAAACAGTGGTATTGAAAATGTCCCCATGTCATCATACCATAAGCAGATTGGGAAATGTGGGACTTGATTTTTTTGGCCCTTCATAAGATAATATATTGCCCAAGTGTCATAGATGCACACCAGGTGTCATGTGAGAATATATTATGAAGGCATATCCATTGTTGTTCTGATATTCAAATACTTACCTTTTACTCTGATATCATGTCAAATAATCACTTGCTCTAAAAGCTGGAGCAATTAGATGATGATGTATCAAGGATTTTAGTAGTTAAAACCATCTTGTGGTTAACCGTGTTATATGTATGCCAACCAAACTATTCATAGGGTTATTATCACTAAGACAAATTGTAGGCACAAATATCATCCTAATTCAGGATTTTTATCCCATTCATGCAGCATTTAATTCCTACTGTTTTGCATGGTATGGCCCACATGAGTTTTGGATTTGCTTGATTTTTAGACTCATGTCCTATTTTTATCTTGTAAAATATACGGACAAAGTGAATTTGTCATGGATGTCCCTGTAGACCCCACATAGCCCCAGGCACGAGAACTCCTCTGTCAGGTCATGGGCTTCTACATCCTTGAGTTTCTTGGAGATATTTACATACCGATTGTAGTTATGTTAATACGATCGAGGTGTCTAAAACCGCCAACAGCTCATGCCATGCACACTGCCCTTAAGGCCAAAAGCCATCCTCTTACCACTAATTTAGATTATCATCTTTAAGAATGTTTTACCATATAATATATTTATTTACGTTTTAAAAATAAAATATTTTATTTTTAAATTTAATTTTCCTATAAAAATACAACTTCGTTATCAATCTCACTACTATTTGGAAACTTAAGACCTGTTTGATTATTGAGAAATTCTATTCCCTATTGTTTATATTTCACAGGGAAACTCAGGAAAAATATAAATATTCTCTGGAAATAATTAACTAATATACACTTTCAGCAAAAATTTATAGCTAAGATCCATCCCAACCATTCCTCACATCATCAATCAACAGTAACCATCAAATCTTAACACTGATTATCTCTTAACTTAATGACTGTAACAATCTTTGCTAGTTAAAACATAACCAAATCAAAATATTGTTTCATAACCTAAAATTATTGGGGTCTGCCGAAGCTGGTCCATACAGTCCTTACAGCTCAAGATTCAGGCCCATAACATTCTGCATGGTAGCAAGCTTCTCCAGACTATAAATGCAGGGGCGGCTCAAATTAAAGGGATAGGCAGGTAAGGCAATCGCCTAAGGCCCCCTAATTATGAAGGCCCTATATTATAGAAAAATTAAAATTTTTTAATTATAAAAGTCTTATATTATAGCTAAATTAAAATTAAGAAGAAAAAAAAAAAAAACCTTAAAATTTTTAAAATAAAACTTATTAAAAGGCTTACAAAATAAAAAATAAATCCTAAAAACTAGCACTATCAATAATAACAACCTAACTCTATCATCTCTTTTGAAAATAATAGCATTATTTTCAATAAATTCTTCTCTTAAAACTTAGAATCACAATTACTTACTTATTATTAATTAAGTTCTCAAAAAAAAATAAAAATAAAAAAATAGCGCCATTTTAAACTAAAAGGCCTCATTTTTATGACTTACCTAAGGCCCTCAAAAATGTTGAGCCGCCCCTAGATAGATGGGCTCAGCTAGGCTCTTAATTGCCAAGCACGCAACGAAAATCTAACATAAATCTAACAAATCAGGTGGGTTTGTGCGTGGGCTTACCATGGTGTGTATAATCCATCCAACCATCTCATCGGATGTGCCCCAAAGGACTATCAAAATCAGTCTAATTCAAAACTCAGGTGGGCCACACAGCGTAGAGTTCGGAGATTTTAGGGGTGCTTATACATTGTTCCCTGGTCTGATTTTTGGTCTGGACGGTGAACATGAGAAGGTTCACATGATTTAACTAGTGGGCACGCAAAGCACGGTAGGCCCCACAGTTCAGTTCTGATAAGATGGTCATATCCAGTTTTAGTGCGGTTTGCTCAAATATATCTTGCTTTATTGCCATACAATTAATCTGGACTTTTTCCTTTGAATCCGGGTCATCTTCCAAATACAATTAGCCAGTTTTAGTGCGGTTTGCTCGAATATATCTTGTTGTATTGCCATACAATTAATTTGGACTTTATCCTTTGAATCTGGGTCATCTTCCAATGATCCAAACCACTTGTATTATGATCCGTGCTTCGTATAGTGGAAATAATCAAATGTAGACCCTGAATTGAATTATTTCAACTCTTTAAAAGAAACCCAAATACACATTAAGCAATAATTGATTAATAAAATTTTGAATTTTCTTTTTAATTTCTTGTATATTGAAAAACAAAATACCCTTATGAATTTAAGACTCGTTATCCTTTCATGCTCTTCTCTACGTCCATCATGCTCTAGAAAAGATTTTCAAAAAACAAAATAAGAAAAGAAAAAAAAAATGGCTGTCTAAATTCAGCCTATAAGTGCAGTCTACTTAAACACTGATTTTTGGGCCAGCAAACCATACGAATGGTCCAAACATCATTGGCAAGTGTGACACAAAGTCCTCTCTCCAAAACAGACAGTAAATCAAACATCTTGGCCCACCAGAACCCATGCCAATTTGCAGATTAACGCAGCGGATTCTTAAAAATTGGCCGATCTAGACCCTCTATAGTTTCAAACAAATAGACTTATCTTTACTAATCTTTCTTTTCCTCTTCTAAATGTTTGACTTGGATCCAAACAGAACAGTATTTGCTTATGAAAAACTCAAGACTCAATACATCCATCGTACGGTGTCAAAATGCGTTGGTTTTAACCATCTAAAGATTTCTTCGTTATCTTTTCTTTTTGTATATGTCGTGTAGATTTCTCTAAATGTTCGGTATTGCTCGGTATTCAGCTTAGGTGGATGGGTGGTATCTAATATGCTGTTTTTTGCAGTAACTACAGAGGTTTTTAAAAAAATATATATAATAAATATTTAAGCAGCTGTGGTACCGGTATTCGCTGTCATCTGTAGTGAAAGTGGGGTTTGTGCAGTAAGCATCTGTGGTATATATTTTCTACTTCTTTTTCTTTTTCCGAATACATAATAAGTTCTGCTATTCCCAATAGCTGCTGTGCGACATCTCTTTTTGAACATTGGATGAGTTTGGATGGTTGTTGTTGACGATAAAATTTGGTTGGCCCTCCCTCCACGTCACCCTCTGCGTATCGTCTCTAAAGCTTGCACCGAGAGAAAAGGCAAAGGTGACCTAGCTATGCCGGGGGATCCTCTGATGCCTAAGTCAGGACAAGAGAATTAGGGTCTATGTCGAGAGTAGAGGAGAGCTCCATTTCACATACCTGTAGACATAGCACTGCGGGCTATTTATACTTGCCTGTGGGGCGGTCCGGATCCCATGATCTCGGCACGATCAAAGGGATTCTGGGATCATGGAGATACTGCCCACAATCTATTGATTGCGCAACGTATCTGGCAGATCGTGCACATCTGCGAGCGAAGTTATCGGCCACTTTTGGTTATGGCAGTTTTCATGTTTAGCGAGTGGGATACGCACGTCAGAAGGTCTACTCGGCTCGGCTTGCCAGGCCATATCGAAGAACACTCCGAGTTGAACGTCATCCGACCAGTCATACCGGATCCGATCCGACTGACTTAAGCGCCTCGGAGTTGGGGGTAGCGGGTTATCTGATCTGACAATTAGGACCAACTCTGAGTCTTGATCAGATGGATCAGATGGATCATGCCTTGGGCGCCTCAGCTCGGACTTCAAATCTGATTAACGTTTTGTCACGGGCTCGGATTTCTCCATAACAGAAGCCCCTCACTCTTCGAGCTTACTTGTGGGCTCGGAGAGTACTTGTAGAGGAAATCTTCTGCCCTTATCGCAATGATGACGCGTTTCGAATTCATGCTAGTCGCTTTGGTTAACGCGTGGCGACGGTTACGATCCCGGATCTTCTCTCAGCCTATGAGAAGTTGCCACGCAGGCTTGAGGTGGCGTATTTATGATGGCTCCGACTGCTGGGGCGTCGCTTCGCATGTCGAGGCACACTGCCCGATGTTAGAACCGTACCGACGGTTCGATACTCAACCAATGCGGTGTTGCTATGTGTGCTCGAAGATCGGCTCGTGCCGATTCGGCTGCTGCCATTAAAGCTTGTCATCAATGCGAAAATCCTTCGCTGCCTATATAAGGCGCACTGGACTTTCGTTTGTCATTTTACGTTCTAATTTATAAGAGCACACCGGAGGAGGCAATTTTCGACGAGAGGCGATTCCGGCCGAATTCGAAGTTTTCAGCAGAAGGCGATTTTCGGCAATCACCCGGTGAGTCTCGCTGACCTTCGCCCTTCTTTCTGCTATATCTTCTAATCTGGAAATGGTTCAGGAATACGGCGATGAATTCGAGCCGAGGCCTACTGAAAGTGGGAGTGGGTCTTCCAAAGGCCCTTTCGAGACCACTCTTCTGTATCCCCCACCTCGAAAGCAAAAAATGTTGGGTTCTAAGACCAAGCAGCCCAGCAACAAGACAGCCTCCCGAGCCCGCCAAGTCGAGACCACTGCCACCACAAAAATGCCTGCGAATCTGCGTACCGCAGAGGTAGTTCCCAGAGGTTCTGTTATGTCAGAATCTCGGATGGAATGGATTTGCTCGGAGTTTCAAATTCCTGACTCCATTCAGATAAGGGCTCCCGGTCCATTGGACGTTGCTGATGCTCCTGCCAAGGGAGAGGTAACCATATTCCTCTGCACGCTACAGTGCAGGGTCCGGCTCCCACTACACCCATTCATCAGGAAGGTTACGACCTACCTTGGATTGGCTCCCGGACAGTTCGTTCTGAATGCATGGAGAGTGATGGTCTCCGCCTACATCATCTGGAAACAAGTAGGAAACTCCGAGTTGACGCCAAAGGAGTTGCTGAGTCTGTACATGGTCAAGCATGACAGCAATGATCCATGGTATTATTTCGTGACTCGGGGGAGCAATGGGTCAGGGTTGGTGATGCACCTGTCGTCCTCTAACAAGGACTGGAAAAATAAGTGGTTCTGGGCGGCAGGTGAATGGGAGGCACCAGCGGCTGAGCTTAGAACCTCGATGACTCGGGTTCCGACCCATTTTACAAAACTAAGTCAGACTTCATTTTACATCCGGGTTGCTGCTTTAATTTTTTCCTGTTTCAGTCGAAATAAAATTTCTTTTTCCCTTTGCATCTTTCCAAAAGGGGCTACTGCTCCTCGACTCGAACCAGAAAAACCGCATAGCGAAGGCCAGAGCGCGATCAGAGACGCTCCGTTCCTGGGCTGATCTGATCACCGCGGCCAACCTCCACTGGTCCGGGCTCTGCAAGTCGCAGCCTTTGCTCACATCCCTCAGTAAGCTGTCCTGATCTCTCCGATGAACTTTCCTTCGGTTATTTAGTAGCTGACATGACCTTCTTTTTCACAGGCATGGCCGAGGAGTCCAGGGCTAGGAAGAGGAAAGCGGTTCCAATCGTAACGGAGTTGCTAAAGGAAGCCTCCCGAGTGAAGATCACTCGGAAGAAGGCGGCTCCCCCTTGTGTTTGAAAATCTTCCACTGCGCCGACCCCAGCGGTCCCAAAACCGAGACCCGTCGGCTCTTCCTCTGCACTGCCGACTCCGGAGCGCCTTAGCACTGCCGTGGCTCCTTCGGCAGTCTTGCGCCCATTGATATGTCCTCCACCAGGGCTCGTCCAAACGACTGTGGTCAGCGCCCCAGTCATGCCGAGCTCTGTTGCTCCTTGAGCTCCCACTGTCGTCGTTCTCCCCACAGCGGAGGTGCCTGCTGCAGCCTCCGAGCTCCCCATCGCTGTTCCCTCCTCCTCCGAACGAGAGGAGGCCAATAAAATGGCTGACAATACGCTTTCCCCCCCTCCCTCGAGTTCGGGGGAGAGGTCCACGCCGAGGGTCAAAAATCGGCTGGCAGTAGGGTGGGGGCAGAGGGGGCTGAGGCCTCGACCCAGGCGGGCACAAGCAGTGGGAGGTTTGAACCCCGCTATCATATGGCGTACTTGGCTCCGTGAGCTCCCAAACATGCTAAGGAGGAGGATATCGCTCAGAACCTTAAGCGATCTGAGGGCGGCTTCCTAAACGACTTCGTCTCCGTATGCTAAATAGTATATCTCCAAGAAGGCTCCATTTCTTTCATGTCGTTATACATATATTCCGTAGATTCTGATCTTTGTTTCCTGTTCAGGTCATCCCGGTGCTGCTCTCGATTCGACAGAGGGTGAGGGAGCACAAGAGGAGGGAGGCAGAGTTGGAGGCTCTTCAGGCCAAGGCAGCGACCTTGAGGTCTGAGGAGACTAATCTGCGCCAACAGCTCACGGGCGAGAGGGTCAGGGTTAGGCGACTGTAGGGAGTCGTCGTCGACTTGGAAGCCAGGGAGCTGCATCTGCAGGATAAGGCAAATCACTTTAAGAAGAGAGGCGGTGCAGCGTCCGCTGAGCTGACCCGCGTTAGGGCCCACATGGACTCATTGGCCATGGAGACCGCTTTGCTCGGTGAAGCACTGAACCTCGCTAAGGCCGAAGCGGCTGAAGAACGGACACGAGCCGTGAATCAGGCCGTGGAAGCTCAGCGGGCTAAGGACGAGGCCTCTTTGGCCACGACGGTTACCGCCGTAGTTGAAGGTTTCAAGACCTCTAAGGAGAGGGACGCCGAGGCAACAACGTTTTATAACTGCAGCTTCGACGCGTGTATCGAAGCGATCTTGGGTCTATACCCAGACCTTGACCTTGATCCTCTTTTGCACGAGGACCCTGAAGACGCCCCCGCTGAAGTAGCCCGCTAGGACCAAACTCCTGATGCTCAAGCTCCTCCTCATTCCTGAAGACATTTTATCATTCTTGTTTTTTTTTTTTTTTTTTAGAAACCATCGATTTATCTCAACCAATGTATTTTTGCCCCTCCGAGGGGATTCAATGGAAAATATTCTTTTGAGCGTTTATTTTTTTACAATGTCGCTTTGTGACCGACCTGACTTCTTTATGGGTCTAGCCCCTTGTTTGTTGCTTAATCCGTTTTCGACCCGTCTTAGTTGGGTCCGATCTTTTGGAGTGCTCGGTTCGTCGCACATCGGGCGAGAGCTTTTCATTGTCGTATATCGAGCCGAATACTCCACTTGAGAATCGAATTATGATTAGGCTTTTTCCCTTGTCGATTTTTGTAGGATTAGGGTCCGACCCCTTGGGGGTCGGACTATTAGGTCATAGTCGCACTAACCAAGATAGTTAGTAAACATCCGAGGCCGAATTAAAATTTTTATTAAGAGCCTTAAAGGCTAGTCGTTCGGAGGCGTACACTTTATTTTGAGCCTTAAAAGGCTAGTTCCTCATGGGTAGTAGATCTTCAAATGTTCAGCATTCCAGGGATGAGGGAGCTGGTGACTTTCGAGGCCTTCGAGGTCTTTCAGGTAGTACGAGTCTGGTTTGGTAGATCTGACCACACGATATGGTCCCTCCCAGTTGGGTCCGAGTGCTCCTACCCCCGGCTCAGCCGTGTTCTGAAAGACCCGTCGGAGGACTAGATCCCCTGGTCGGAAGCGCCTAACTTTGACCTTTGAATTGTAAAAGCGCGCTACCTGTTGGTGTCGAGCCTCCGTTCGGAGCTTGGAAACCTCTCTGAGTTCTTTGAGCAAATTCAGATTAGCATCGATCTGCTCGGAGTTATGATTTTCTTCGAAGCTCTTAACCCGCGCCGTAGGGAGTCCAATTTCTACTAGCACCATTGCCTCCGAGCCATAGGATAACGAGAATGGGGTTTCACCCTTCGAAGTCTGGGCTGTGGTCATGTAGGCCCAGAGGACGAGGGGGAGCTCTTTGGCCCAGCTTCCCTTTACTTTTTCGAGCTTTGTCTTGAGGTGATGCTTGATGATTTTGTTGACGGCCTCAACCTGTCCATTTGATTGTGGGTGCCGAGGCGATGAATAGGCATTCACAATGCCAAGTCTTCTGCACACACCGCAGAACTTATCATTATCGAACTGGCGACCATTGTCAGAGACGATGGTATGTGGGATTCCAAACCGGCAGATGATATTTTTTCACACAAAGTCGATCACTTTCTGCTCGGTGATATAGGCAACCGGCTCGGCCTCGGCCTACTTAGTAAAATAGTCGACCGCTACTATGGCAAACTTGACCTGTCCCTTCCCTGTAGGTAAAGGACCGATGATGTCGATCTCCCATTGGGCGAACGGGCAGGGCCTGCTCATAGGGGTCATTTCTTCTGCCGGTTGCCTCGGCACAGCCGCAAAGCGCTGACACTTGTCGTACTTCTGAACAAAGTCCTTTGAATCCTTCTTAAGAGTCAGCCAGAAATACTCTTGACGAAGTATCTTCATGGCCAAGGCCTGACTGCCCGAATGGTTCCCACAGATTCCCTCGTGAATCTCTCGGATTAAATAGTCATCTTCGTCCGGTTGAAGGCATCTAAGGTAAGGCTGAAAATGCCCCTTCTTGTACAGCACTCCGCCCAATATGACGTACCGAGCTACCCTGACTCTGAGTCGCCTTGCCTCTAATTTGTCGGAGGAGATTTCGCTGAATGACAGATAATTAAAGATCGGGTCCATCTAACTAGTAGTGGACTGGACGGGATTGATTTTCTCCGACTGGTTGATACTTGGGTGTTCAACGAACTCGACCGGGACGAAACGGGAGATCTTTCCCTCGGAGGCCGAGGCGACTCTTGCTAAGGCATCAGCCCAGGAGTTCTCGGCTCTGGAGATCTGCCGGAGAGTACAGCTCCAAAACTTCTTGATTAATTTCCTAGCTTCTTCGAGGTAAGTGATCATTCTGACCTCTTTAACTTCGTACTCCGAGGAGATGTGGTTTACCACCAACTGCGAGTCGCAGCGAACTTACAGGGTCTGAACACCTAGGCTCGCTGTCAGCCTGAACCCAGCTAACAACACTTCATACTCGGCCTCATTGTTTGAAGCTTTGAATCCGAATCTGACCGCGTATTGGATTGTCGTTGAATCAGGGGCGACTAGGATAATCCCGGCTCCTGCCCCTTTGATGTTGGAAGACCCATCAACATAAAGGACCCATCCCGGATCCGACGTTGCCTCTTGGTCGCTCAACGGGATGAGTGACGTCATCTCAACTTCCTTGCTGATCTGTTCCTCACTCAGAGCGGTGAATTCAGCGATGAAATCGGCTACCGCTTAACCCTTGATTGCCGCCCTAGGGCAGAACTGAATGTCGAACTCTCCGAGCTCCACAGCCCACTTGGTGATCCGACCTGACACTTCAAGCCTCTGGAGGCCCTGTCTCAGAGGAGAGTCCGTTAGCACAACTATGGAGTGGGCTTGAAAATATGGCCACAGTCTTCTAGCCGCTACGACGAGGCAGAGCGCCAGTTTTTCCAATGACTGGTACCTTGTTTCCACTGGTACCATGACTTTTCTTATGTAGTACACGGGATACTGCTTGCTTCCGACTTCTCTGATCAGAACCAAACTGACAGCTGAAGTCGAGACTACGAGGTAGAGGAATAAGGGCTCCCCTTCTTCATGCTTGGACAATAGAAGCGGTGAACCCAAGTACTGTTTTAATTGTTGAAAGGCTGGCTAGCACTCTGGCGTCCACTCTGCCTTCTTATGGTCCTTCAGCTGCTGGAAGAAGGGAAGGAATTTATCTGTAGCCCTGGATATGAAGCGTCCGAGGGCGGTAACTCTTCCCGTGAGACACTGTATCTCCTTAAGAGTCCGAAGAGAGTTCATGTCGAGGAGGGCCTTGATTTTATCCGGGTTGGCCTCGATCCCTCGCTGGCTGACTTGAAAGCCAACGAACTTCCCTGACTCAACTCCGAACACACACTTGGCAGGGTTAAGCTTCATCTAATACTCTCGGAGGATGTTGAACGTTTCTTCGAGATCAGCAAGGTGGTCGGAGGCTTTGGTACTTTTTACTAGCATGTCGTCCACGTATACCTCCATAGTGCACCCGATCTGTTTGGCAAACATCTGATTCACCAGCCTCTGGTATGCTGCCCCAGCATTTTTCAGGCTGAATGTCATGACCCGGTAACAGTAGAGTCCTCTGTCCATGACAAAGGTCGTCTTCTGCCTGTCTGGGGGATACATAGATTATACTTGGAATAAGCGTCCAGGAACGAGAGCAGCTCATGTCCAGCTGTGCTGTCTACCAGTTGGTCGATCCGAGGCAACGGGAAGCTATCTTTAGGGCACGCTTTATTCAGATCAGAATAGTCTACACAGACCCACCACTTCCCATTGGATTTCCTGACGAGAACCACATTCGTTATCCAGTTAGGGTAATATACTTCTTCTATGCAGCCCGCATCGAGCAGGACGGAGACCTCCTCGGCAATGGCTTCATATCGTTTGGCGTCAAACGGCCTTCTCCTTTACTTGACCGCTTATGATCAGGGTCCACGTTCAACTTGTGAACCAGTACGTCAGGAGAGATTCCTAGCATATCCGCATGAGACCATGCGAAGATATCTTGATGCTGCCTCAAGAAAGCTAGTAGCTCGTTCCTCCGCTCGGAATTCAATGATGACCCGAGCCACCAGAAGTGTGACTTGATATTTCCCTTCTCCCACTATTACTGGGAGGGAGATAGCTCCTTCAAAGATTACTCTCTTTCCGGCAAAGCCGTGCAAGGGAGTTTTCACGGGTCGGAGTCGAGACCGTGGAATTTTCATTTTTTCGAACGCCTCGGAATACATAACATCAGCCGAACTCCGGGTGTCGACCAGGATGCGGAACACCTTGTGATTCGCTATGGTCATGGTAACCACTAGCGCGTCATCGTGTGGATGTTGGATCCTGCGCACATCATCTTTCGTGAAGGTCAAGCTGCACGGAGCGACTCGTAGTTCCTTACTAGGACGTTCCGTCAGGTGAACGTGATGCTCCGGCTCGGATCTCCAGAAATGGGCTTTTCGAGCCCTGTTTGAATCCCCTCCCCCAGCTGATCCCCCGAAGATGGTATGAATTTCGACGGGTTCCTCCAGGGGGTTGTTTGGCTTTTCCCGTGGCTGCTCCTCTCTCCGAGCAGATCTTTCTCTTTTGGTATAACGACGCGGATGTCCCTTACAGATGAGGGACTCGATCTCGTCTTTCAGGTCCACGCAGTTATCCGTGTTATGGCCATGATCTCGGTGGAAGCGATAGAATTTTCGCTTGTCATGTTGCTCGGGGTCAGCCCTTGCAGACCGGCCAATTAAGTAGTCTGTCTCCTCGGATATCTAGCAGAATCTGCTTGGCAGATGTGTTGAGAGGAGTATAAAAACAGAATTTTCCCTCCGGCCTACGGCTCGATCAACGATCATGGGGAGCGCGGTCATCGGCCCCTTTGCCGTTCAGCTGGGAGTCCTCGTTCCTCGGCGTCTTCCCTTTGTTTTCCAAGTCAACGACTTGTATTTCTTTACGAGCGTTCGTGAACTCCTCGACGTTGGTGTACTTTTAAGCCTTCGCTATGAAGTCCGCTAGCATTTTCGGGGGATTTTGCCGATGGAGAAGGTGAACTTTCCTTCCTTCAGTTCACTCAGGACGGCAGCGAGAGCCATCTTGTCATCATAGTCTTCGACATGCAATGCCTCTTCATTGAAACGGGCGATGTAGTCTTTCAACGACTCCTTCGGAGTTTGCTTGATGGTAAGCAGGTGGGTGTTAGGTTTTCGACTTATCTTACCGCTTATAAATTATGTAAGGAATAGTCGGCTTAGCTCTGCGAAGGAGCCCATGGAGTTTGGCTTGAGTTGGTGATACCAAATTCGAGCGGATCCTGTGAGAGTGATGGAAAACTCCCTACACATCATTCATACGTTGCAGTCTAGTTCTGCATTCACGATCGGTAGGATTCCATGTGTTCGGATGGATCCCCAAATCCTAAATACTGGATGACGGGAGGCATCCGAAACCTTTGCGACATCACTTCAGCCATGATGGCTGAGGTGAAGGGAGGCTCGGTCTCTTCCATCATCGCCTGGATCGTGGTTGGAACTGTCGATTGTTGTTGCTGCTTCTCCAATATCAAGAACTTGTCATTCAACTCTGTAAATCGTGCCTCTCATGGGTCCCTATTTTTCATGACGACTTCTGGGGTATCCTCGCCCTCCTGCGTTCTCCCTTCTCTCCTCCGTTCTAACTGATGATAGAGGTCCGTAGGCGGCAGAGTGGATGTAGCGGAATGAACAGTTGTGGGAACTCGGGTAGCGACATTCCGTGCGGATCCCTCGCCATGCACCGCAGGAGGGTTCTATCCTGAACGCGACACCCCTGAATGCTGGGGGGCTTCAGGTCTCACACTCCTTGGCGCAGAGTGGGTCTCCACGAACAGTCTCACTGGTTCGAGAACAGGCTGTTCATGAACCGGACGTGACTCTGATTCCCTCTACTGCTTCATCTTATTGCTCTCGTCGCGCAGGGCCTGGATCTCGTTCTGCATGCGCAGTATTTACCCGACCGGTTACGAGAACGTTGAGAAGGTCTTGGTGTAAACTCGGCATGAAGTGTTGATGAGGACCTAGCTTGCTCGCTTGGTTCCGGTTCCACCACTACAGCTTTCTTCTTCCTCGCCATTGCTTAGGTGAATGAGAACTTGACTTCTAGTTTCAGCTTCTCACAGACGGCGCTAAAAAATGTTGATGACAAAATCTGATCGGCCCTCCCTCCGCGTCACCCTCTGCATATCGTCCCTAAAGCCTGCACCGTGAGAAAAGGCAAAAGTGACCCTGGCTAAGTTGGGGGACCCTCTGATGCCTAAGTCAAGACAAGGGAATCAGGGTCTATGTCGAGAGTAGAGGATAGCTCCATTTCACGTACCTGTAGACATAGCACTGCGGGCTATTTATACTTGCCTGTGGGGCGGTCTGGATTCGATGATCTCGGCACGATCAGAGGGATTCTGGATCATGGAGATACTGCCCGCAATCTATTGATTGCGCAGCGTATCTGGCGGATCGTGCACATCTGCGAGCAAAGTTATCGGCCACGTTTGGTTATGGCAGTTTCCATGTTTAGCGAGTGGGATACGCACGTCAGAAGGTCTGCTCGACTCGGCTTGTCAGGCCATATCAAAGAACACTCTGAGTTGGACACCATCCGACCAGTCATACCGGATCCGATCTGACTGACTAAAGCGCCTCGGAGTTGGGGGTAGCGGGTTATCTGATCTGACAATTAGGACAAACTCCGAGTCTTGATCAAATGGATCAGATGGATCATGCCTTGGGCGCCTCAGCTCGGAATTTAAGTCCGATTAACGTTTTACTACAGGCTCGAATTTCTCCATAACAATTGTAACTAGGAAAGTTACATGTAGCTTTCTTTCAACCTAAAGACTAGTGAAAATCTCACATGCAGTGAAACTGAGTTTCAACTTATTTGTTACTTTGAGACAAACTAACAGATTATTTTTTACGTGGGGCCCATTGTGATGTTCGTGAGAAATTGACCTTGTCCATCTGTTTTTTTTTTTTTTTCTCTCCCAAATCATCTTAGGACATGGGCTTAAAATTGAGGTAGATCCAAAACTGAAATGGGCCACAAATTTGGAAAAAGTGGATAGGAAAAACCAACCGTTGAAACCTCCCTAGGATCCACCATGATGTTTAGATGCCAACCATACGGTTGGTAAGGTCATTCACACTGGGATGGACAAAAGACACAAGTACTAGGCTGATCCAATGCTTTTGTGACCCTATAAATGTTTCAGCGATGGGCGTTCATCAAATTTGTTTCCTGTCACGCAGCTCACTTGATTTTTGAATGTGCCTAATTTTTGGGCCCATGTCGTACTTCTGTGACCCAACGATGGGTATTCATAGAATTTGATTCCTGTTGTGTGGCCCACTTGATTTTTGAATGTTAACATAATCTAGCAAAACGGATGGCAGGGTGGATTTCTCACAAACATCACAATAGGCCCACCTAGCTGTTGCAAACAATCCACGTCCATTGAAATGGGGTGGCCTGATTAAGTGAGGCCATGACAATGGGCCCACTATCATCTACATTATGATCGATCCATGCCATCCATCAGTTTTGCCAGCTGATTTTAGGTCTTGGGCTCAAAAAAGAGGACGGTACATTCATCATATGGTCCACAGTGTCCGAAACATATTAGACCAAGTTTTAGCCCTCCATTGTAAGCTGAAGTGATTTTTCTTTTAGGAGTATTTCTTTTTTTCTTCATTGCTAATATTCCAGATTCATTTGAGATGTATCTTTTATTTTATTTTATTTTAACAAATGGATAGATCATATGTCAATTGGACCTACTTTTGTGAAAATTATCTTCACTGCCCATATTAATGGCCATTAATCAAATGGTTCATATTTGCCAGATGGGAAGTAATGCTTGCATGATAGCCCATTTTGAAATGTGTGCATGTAAATTATTACAATGATTACATCTATATTCTTTAAAGTATTTCTACCTTTGTCTACTTCTGTTTTACATCTCTGCATTATATTTTTTGCTGAACCATGGAGTTTCTTCTTTATTTGATATTGGTTAAAATCATCTCGTCAAAAAATATGTGAAGAATGTTGTTTATGCATTCACCTCAGTTTTGTTCCATATTATAGGTATTTTGAATACGTAGGCCCATTTTTATGGCCCACCTAATGATTAGTTTAGCCTAAGAATCAGCTAAACTATTCATATAGATGGGCTTCACAAAATGCATACTTTTATCCCATCTTTATTATGTGTCAATTTAACTTTTATACTATTCTCTATTTCAAGCTCTAGTTGGTATGAATATGCATCTTTGTACCTATGACTAATATACAGGTTATCTAAACATAAAAATCAACTTATTTGAAAGTAACTTACAACTTACGTCCAAACCGAATTACCTGCAATTTACTTTCACCTATAAGGAAGTTACCTGTAACTTAATGCTTAAAAAATTTACAGCTATCCAAACATACCCTTTACCAGCTTTGATATTCACCTGTGATCTGTATCAAAAAGACATGCTCTGCATCCTCAAAAGAATGATTTTCACAAAGACAAGAAAGTGATTTAAAAATAATAATAATACTACCACGTAACCACCAAGGGAGAGGAATAAATTTACCTCGTGATGAATAGCGTCTTGATTTTTAACGACATCCTGCAGCAAGACACATAAATAGAGGATATAAAAGTATTACCAAGTAATTACAGACCATTGAGAATCCCCAGTGACAATGGAGGACTCACTGGGAATGCCCCAGAAATCTTCTGAAATTGGAAGATCTAGCCATTGAAACTTCCGTCTTTTTTTTTTTCCTCTTGAATTGGATTTCTTGACCGTCTACTTGTGAGAAATGGTTAGGATATTTGAATTTGGGATATTTTGGAGTATCCCACTTTCAGAGGTCCATGAGATCAACAGTCTGTATTGCTGAATCATGAGCCCCTTCTCTGGAATGAGTGCATAAGGGAAAAGAGAAAACTCCCATGCATTAAAGGTCGGGGGAAATAGGGGGCTTTCTTTTGCAGCATGACCTTATGAGTGCCCTGTTTCATTTGTCAATGGGAATGAATCTGCAATTTCCCATACATGAATATATTTCGCCTTGGGAAGACTGTACAGGTGTGCTAGAACTCTACAAACTTCATCGATTCCTGACTTCTCTGCATCAGAAGCTTTCCGTGTGTTCATACATAGAGAGAGAGAGAGAGGAATGATACGAGTTTTATCTTATCATGAATGGAAGGATCAAGACTCTTTTATTAGCAGATTATGATAGGCCAATTATCATCAACCGTTCAGATCACATGGACATCAGTAGTAAAATATTAAGTTACGGCAAATCATCCATCATACACGGGACATATTAATATATACCAGATTGTCAAAATAACGGCCCCTTTCCAATGAAGTAATCCAAAATTCACACTGTTTGACAGGTGTAGCATAGCCATCGTCCCAGTATTCACAGTTGACCATTGGAATATAAAATTCAACATCAAAATCACAAAGATGAGGTCATATGACATGCCGTTAATTTCTTAATATTGACAGCCTAACTTGAGGTATTCCATCAATGTTGAGGCTCTTGGCACACTGTTTTAGTTCTCAACAACTGGTATCAAAGCCTAAACCGAGTCCATATTCGAGTCATGGAAAGGCAAACTGTGCTTGAGTGTATATGTTCCGACCAATATTCTTATTTCTACTTACAATATTCTCTGGTCCCAAACAGGGCCCACCCAATATATTGATTCCACCATCCACAAAAATGATTTTCTAGCACTTCTAAGAAAAAGCAAAAAAAAAAAAAAAAAAATCTGATTATTAGTATGGTATTTGGCAGGTGGCCCTTCATTACATCCCACAGGTATTAAACTATGATGAATATACAACAAACGTGGAAACATCCACATCCCACCTCTTTCTAACCCCCACGTTGGATTAATTCAAGTAACACAGGAAACAAACATCACCACCATAGGGAAAAAACAAAAAGAATGCAAAACCCTCCTCTTTATACTCAACTTCACTTCTTAGCTTATCCCATCCATAAAAAGCTTATATCCCTGACCCCTGTGCTGGGTGCTTTGTTGGTTGTGGGCAAAGTTCCAAGCATGCAGCCCTTCGTCTGCACATGATCAGACTAGGGAAAGCTAAGCTGTTCTTACAGGTGCCGTGGATTGCTGCACGAATGGATTGTCAGAACTCCTGGCCATCGAGGTCGGGCTTGGAAGGATACTCGAGACCCTGAAGTGCGGGCATCTTTCTCAGATCCTCGTCGGAGTATGCAGGGATGAACCAGTATCTCTTGTCTGTTCCAAACACCTGATATTCCAAACCCAACATCGGAGCAAAATGTAACTGATAATCAAGCATCAACATGATATGAAGTCTTAAGAAGACTTGAACCAGGTCTTCATGGCCCTAACATACAAGCTCGACAAAAAATCAGATACTAGAACCGGATAGCATATCTGTGGGTTTCTCATCTGTAAATGCATATTTTGTTTGGTGTTCGAAATCAGTTCATATGATAGGCCCCACTGTTGACATCTTAAATTGGAAGATACCAAACCTTTGATATTTAGCCTTTCCCCCATTGGTTGTGGTCATATGCATTTTTTTTCTCTTAATTTCTATTGGTGGGCTACTTTAATTGATGGGTTAGGATCTTCCAATTTGGGAGATTTACAGGTCATCCCCCATCCATGTCAGAGCAAGGTTTGAATATTCCGTATCGGTAACAGTGGCCGTAACGGTCACCACCATTACCGATACGAGTATTGGCCGTAACGGCCGATACAGGGGCATAACGACCGTTACGACCCTCGTAACAGTTGAAAATTTCTTTTGCCCGAAAAGTTCTGAAAAAATATCTAGAAAAACTAGAATAATATAAATATTTCAAACATGTGTTCAATTTTTCTTTTGATCATGTTTATGGTAGTGTACTGGTCCACTCCTTGGTGAGAGTGTTGTACCGGGCTATCTAGTGAATTTGTGAACATGATCATATGTCTCTAATGTTTACACATCATGATCAAGCATTAGAACTAGAAATCATTAAATAATAATAATAATAATAATAATAATTTTAAAAAAAAAGGCATAAATATCATTTTTTCAATTTTTTTGAAAAAAGGGCCTTGGGAGCTTTTATTCGCTCAAATCACTTCAATATATGGTTTTAATCTTAAAAATTGTAGTAAGAGTAGTCGAAATATGTTATAAAATGATCTAGGAAAGTTTTTTGAATGACAAAAGTGAAAAAAAAAAATGGACTCAAATAGAAAAAAAAAAAAAAAAAAGTTGTTGTTTTTCAAATGTTACAGGAGTCACGGTCGTTATGCCCCGTGACGGCATTTACGGCCACTTTAACGACCATTACGGTCCCAAAAAACCAACTGCCCCGTTTCACCCACGTATCGCGTAATGGTCATGGCCATTACCTATACGTATCGGCCTTTATCGGCATATCGTAACGGATACGGAATGCCTTGGTTTGAAGTATCATCAAAAACTACTACATATCATCCGATATGTACCCGTATTTCCCATGAACAATGCGGGTGAGTTGGCCCCGTATCGCCCTAAATAGCTCGATGCGGAGAGATATCATTCATGAAAGATAAGTTACAAAACAGACTAATCTCAAATCTTGTTGTGGAGCCCATCAGATTAATGGTTTGGATTACCAAATCATGGACCCCCCATATATGGAGAGTCCTACGCATAAGGAAGCTATAGATTCGTTGATGAGTGTTGAGGGTCAAATATTGCATATTATCCCCCATTTATATCTTGATTTTATGAACATGATAATGTTTAATGTTCTATTTTACTCATGTTTGTGCCGCAAGGTGAATTTAAGAGCTTGGATTAAAAATGGTACTAAAAGCATGGATTTGATGCTCAAGAATCACCAAGGCAAGGGATGAATCTTAAGAGACCAAGATTGAAGAATTCACATGCCAAAGATCCAAGAAAATCAAGTGAGGAATGAAAAGAATCAAAAATCCAAAGCAAAGAAAAGGAATCATGAAATCGTCTTAAAAAAGCATATTCTGAAACTCTGGGTCATTTTGTGAAATTGCGCAGAGTGAAGTCTATTTTGGAAAACTGCACAGAGCGAAATCTATTTTAGCAAACTGCGTAAATTTGAAGCGGTTTCTTGAGTTTTTCAACTAGATGCGAAAGTTAGAGTTCCACAACTATAAATAAAAATCCCTAGGATGTTCCTAAGCATCTTTTAGGATTTAAGGAGTGGAGCAAAAGGGTGGAGAAGCCGTCACCAAGAGTTTTTATTCTTCTTCCTTAGTTGTTTTCATGCTTTCTTCTAGGGTTTTAGATCCAATCATGTCTATGGTTAGCTAAACCTCTTAGATACGGCTAAGAGGTGAAGCTTGTAGTATGATGAGATGTTTCTATTGCTTTGATTCATGTTTATGTTGAACTCCATGGATTCTAATTTGATATTTAAGGAATACTTTGAATTTTTAATGATTTATTGTGACTCAAATTACAGTAGATCTGCAATAGCTTTAAGTATCTTCTTTTCCTAATTTGAAATTGTGAAATTAGCGAGTTTTGTTGTTCACCATCGTCCCTTGGGCATGGTAGAGCGATAGAATCCTTCCTAATCTTCACAATTCTCCTGCTTTGAGGTTATGGGATTGGTAAATCTTGCTATTTGTCATTGTCTCCTGGGCATGGTTTGCTGATGAAATCTTTACTAATTATCATAGTTCTCCTTCATTGAGAATTATGTCAATGGAAGTTCAGATTTCGTTTTATTGATATATTTTCCAATTGGATAGGATGGGACTCCAATTCTAATTGTGTTACTTGAATCAAGCAAGAGAGCTCCCTGATCACTACAAGTGGATCCTTGGCACCCTAGTTTCCACCTTTAAATTCTTAGTTTTAATTACTTAATTCACAACTACTCTCTCAATCACTTCAGAATTAGTTTTACGTCTTCTTCTAGTTCTACTTCTACTTAATTTCAGAAACACACAAGATTAGTCCCTGTAGATTCGACCTCAATCTTACCGAGATTATTACTACATCGCGACCCTACACTTGGGGTTGTGAACAAGTTTTTGGCACCGTTGCTGAGGATTGAAGGTTGCGTTTTCTGGATTTGATTAATTTTGGAATTAGGTTAAAAATAGGATTTTCCTACTTTCTATTTTTATGTTAGGATTTTTTCAAAATTATTTTAGAAACTAACTTAGCTTTTTATTTCTAGGTTTAGAAACTTTCCTTTTTTGTTTTTAGAAACTAATTTACTTTCTAATTCTAAGATAGAAACTTTTCTTTTTTGGTTTTTAGAAACTAATTTTTTAGTTTTTAGAAACTTTCCTAATCCGTTTTTAAAAACCAATTTCGTTTCCTTTTTCTGTTTTTAGAAACTTACTTTCTATTTTTAGAAAGTTTCCTTTTTCTTTTTTTAGAAACTAAATTGCTTTCTTAATTCTTTTTTAGAAACTAATTCACTTTCCTTTTTCTTCTGCAGGATCCCAAAATAGAAACTTCTAATTTGGTAACTTCTTTCTAATTCTCTTTCTTTCTATTTCCAGATTCATAAACTTTCCTAATTTGTTTTTAGAAACTAATTTTTCTTTCTATTTCTAGATTTAGAAACTTTCTTAATTTTTTTTTAGAAACCAACTTTTCTTTCTATTTCTAGATTTATAACTTTCCTAATTTGTTTTTAGAAACTAACTTTTCTTTCTATTTCTAGATTTAGAACTTTCCTATTTTGTTTTTACAAACTAACTTTTCTTTCTATTTCTATATTTAGAAACTTTCCTAATTTGTTTTTAAAAACTAATTTTTTTTTTTTAGAAACTAATTTGTTTTTAGGACTAACTGTTTGTTTAGTTTTTAGGTTGGGGTTTTTTCTGATTTATTTTTAGAAACTAACATTGTTTTCTGTTTTGTAGGATCCTAACATAGAACTCTCTAAACTGATAAACTCCTAACTTCTCCTTTACTTAGTTTCCATATTGATGTAGGATTTTTCTTTTATTCTATTTTAGGATTAGATTCAGAATTAGGGTTTCACCATGTATATGTAAGAGTAGGAACATCAGTATGCTAAGCTAGTTCAAAAAAGTGCGAGATATTGTGAAGGGCTGTCAGATAATTATGTTAGAAAACAACCTGTGTCTAGAATTTTTTCTAAAACCATTATCGGGAACCGACTAGAATGTAATCCTCCACCAGTTATGTGCGAGAGAATAATTACATTCCACGGACTAAGAAAACAGTACGTGAATGTTAGAGTCATCTTGATTATGTGAGTGAGGACTATTATCCCCCATCAGACAAGACGAAAACAATGCGTGATTATATTATGGGTGATAATATGTACCAACAACCATCAAACTCTCACACCTATGACCCGTATGACTATGTTCAGTGGAAACATCAACATTAGAGAGAGGAACCACCAATTGATTTTAATTACTCCCTTGGATTCTCTACCTATGGGATTGAACAAGAAATAATCCAAGAGAAGCCAATTTAGAAATACATAGCTGCTCAAGAACAGTTCAACAAATATGTCACACAAGCACTCGTTGCCATTAGAACATCATGCGAATCGCTCATATCTTCAACGCAAAGAGTTCAGTTGCATCCAATGTTGTCAAATCGCATATGCCATTGTATGCGATTAGCATATGCTGTTCGCATATTCTAATCGCACAATCGCATATGCCATGGCATATATTTTATAAAAAAAAAATTAAAAATTAAAAATTTTAAAATTTTTAAAAAATTTTAAAAATCTTAAAAAATAGGAAAAACTTGCCTAATTAGTACACATGATTGGATTGAGTTATTTTACTTATTTCATTATAGTTTGAGTGTTTCATTAAGTTATATATTTAATTACTTATATTATATTATATAAATTTTAACAAAACAATCAAACTACATTAAAAGAACTAATTATTATAAACTTCGAGCAAAGAAATTTTACTGATAAATGGATAACTTGAAACAACTTACAAGTTATAACTTACAGCTTAATTTACAAAAAGTAAGCACAACTTATAAAATACAAAAAATAAACATACTTGAAGTAATTGTAGAGAGATTAGAGTAAGAGAGAGAGAGAGTAATAGATTTTTAGAGTAGAGAATAGTGAAAATGGAAGGGATATGAGTGCCTATAAAAAGGCAAAAGTTCTCCAAATTGAAAAAATAAAAAATAAAAAAATTGCTTCCACACTGATTATTAGGAAATATGCAATCGCATGCTCGCATATGCCATCACATATTTATCGCATATAAAAGTATGCCATCGCATACTTGCCAGGATCGCATATGCCATCATGGCATATGCGATTCGATCAGCAGTATGCACATATATGCGATCGCATATGCACATATGCGATCGCATTTGACAACAATGGTCGCACCTCAATGAAGAGGAAGAGGCTAGGTTATCCCAACCTCAACCCAATCCAAAAAAACAATGCAAGGAAAGTGATCCTAACTCGCTTGTGAAGAGTACTGAAATTGAGAATGAAAAGTTGGACTGTTTTAATGGGCATACGATTCAATTTCCCAAAGAGTTGATTTCAATGATTGTCCAAAGGAATGATCAAGAGACATGGGTATCTTTCAAATATAATGATACTCACACGCTTCACTCACATAATACACTTGGCTTCAATGAAGAGAAAGAGGCTAGTTTATTCGAACCTCAACCAAACCTAAAAACAGAATGCGAGGAAAGCGATCCCATCCCACTTGTGAACTGCACCGAATTAGAAGATGATAAGTATTGGGATGACAATCATGAGTTTACAGCCCAAATTCCCCTAGAATCGATTTCAAGTTTGGCCCAGGTAAATGATCATGAGGTATAGGAAGTTATCGACTATAATAATCTACTCCACCCATCTGACATGCCTGATTTACATGTGGAGGATGAGTCTCTTTTAATCGACTCTTCCAAGTCTTTTTAGACATGTTTAGACCACTCCCTTGATTTAGATTACAATATGAATAGAGAGATGGACAACTTGCTCGATATGACTCTAAAATTTGAAACCACCCAGTTGAAGCCACCATCTGAGCTGTCAACCCTTGACACTATAATGCTTTTACTGAGCGGTATCAATGAACAGAGTCTTCACATTAATGCACTTATCGATCCACAGTCTGTTTATGTAGGGCAGGGTGAGATGTATCCGGTGAAAATTAACTCTCACCAAGGTGAAGAGCAAGAGAGCATGTTTTCGGCTATTGTAAGAGAAAACGAAGGAATCATTGGACATATCGTCACAAACCTCAATGTGAAAAATGAGGCCCTCTCAACTGACTCTCTCAACTCTCTAGAAGATTGTTTGGCATATTTTACAGATTCAAATGACCCCATGATAAAAGAAATAATAGATGCCTTGCAGAACAATGCCTCGGTAGTTGCTATTGACCAAGAGAACCCTTACTCTGAAGAACCTCCTTCCACAGATCCCGAATATTTATCATCAAAGGAGCCTTACTCTGAAGAACCTCCTTCCACAGATCCCGAATGTTTACCATCAAAGGAGCTGAAAATTGAACCTAAATCAGAAACTTTGGAATGTGTTGAGACTACATCACCTACTAAGACTTTTTCTGAATTTCACTTACTTGCAGTCTCTGATTCACCATATTGCTCTAACTTTGAAAATGTCTGTCACAGGTGTATCATATATATTTTGGATACCTCAGGCGATTCATCGACGATTTTTTGAGGCTCATAAATTTCTCTGGAAACCATGCTCCAGGGCATCCAAGCCTATTGTAAAAAGGGCTTTTGGATGATTTTGTTAAGAAACCTACTGAGAAATTTATTAAGATACTGGCCCGAGGAGGAACCTTGCAGCATGACTAAGTAGCTTTCCCCTGTTTTCCTAGTTAGGTTTATTGCTTTCAAAGAATTTAGGATTAGGATAATTTGCTTTTCACCGTTTAGGATAGTTTGTTTTTCGCCATTTAAGATAGTTTGTTTTTTGCTATTTAGGAAAGTTTTCTTTCTGATGGTTTAATTCTTATGCTAACCCATCTTCGCATTGACATATTTTGAAAAAAAAAAAAAAAAAACCTTAGAATTCCTTCCTTTAAGTACTACCTTTCCACCACTTCTCTTTTCTTTTCTTTGCCTCATTTGCATTGAATGCCTATCTCTTTTACATTGAGGACAATGTAAATTTTAAGTTGGGGGTGTGGATTAGGCAGGCTAATCAATTGTTTTCCTAGTCTTTGGGCAAAGTTGTAAAAAATTGAGAAAATTTTCTGAAATTTCTGCAAATTTAAGTGATCTCGAAGTTAATCCATGAATTAAAATTACAAAATATTTAATGTTGATGCCTTTTATCTCTTGAATTTTAGTCATTTGGGAAATCTCAAAATTAAGTTTTAAACATTAATTGAGTCATAATTTCACATGTCACATCTAACTTGCATATTAAAATGTCAATTTGATATTGAATTGTTAACTTGATGATTAATAAGCATGGAAGGAACCAACCTAGGGAATTTGTCCATCATGTTCAATGAGAAGAAATAAAAAGAAAAAAATATCCAGCTAAAAAAACAGTTGTCGTCAAAAAGGGCTACCTATTAAAGATCTTTAAAAAGGTTGACATAGCGTGAAAGCCATCAATGGAAAAATCAAAAGCTGAAGGAATAAAAGAGGGAACTAAAAGAAGGTGTAAGGCAAGTTTCGGTTTAGGTTTTGGTTGTCCTGAATGCTCTTTTAATTATCAACATCATCATGAAATTGAAGAATTGAACCTTTGATTGTGATAAGTGTAGACTTCATTACACGCCTATGGAACTCAATGTTTGGAATTGTTCTAATTGGAGGATTAATGCTTTAAACTTGATTATGAAACTTACCGAGTGCTAGAGTTTAGGAGAAGGTAATACATAACATTGATGTATTTTAGAATTCTATTATCTGGATTATTTTTTTTTTTAAACCACTTGAGCTTATATAAATTATCTTGTGGTTCTCAAAATATTTCTCACATACTTTGCTTGGGACTTTAAATGTTGGTTGGGGATTGTGTTGAGGGTCAAATATTACATATTATCCCCCATTTATATCTTGGTTTTATAAGCATGATAATGCTTAATGTTTTATTTTACTCATACTTGTGTTGCAAGGTGAATTTAAGAGCTTGGATTGAAAATGGTGCTAAAAGCATGAATTTGATACTCAAGAATAACTAAGGCAAGGGATGGATCTCATGAGACCAAGATTGAAGAATTCACATGTCAAACATCCAAGAAAACGAAGTGAGGAATGAAAAGAATCAAAGATTTGAAGCAAAGAAAAGGAATCATGAAATCGTCCTGAAAAAGCATATTCTAAAACTCTAGGTTATTTTATGAAATTGCGCGAGTGAAGTTTATTTTGAAAAACTGCGCAGAGTGAAGTCTATTTTAGAAAACTGCATAAATTTGAGGCGGTTTCTTGAGTTTTCCAATTAGGTGCGAAAGTTGGAGTTCCACAACTATAAATAGGAATCCCTACGATGTTCCTAAGCATCTTTTAAGGTTTAAAGAGTGGAGCAAAAGGGTGAAGAAGCCGTCGCCAAGAGTTTTTATTCTTCTTCCTTAGTTGTTTTCATGCTTTCTTCTAGGGTTTTAGATCCAATCATGTCTATGGTTGGCTAAACCTCTTAGCTACGGCTAAGAGGTGAAGTTTGTAGCATGATGGGATGTTTCTATTGCTTTGATTCATGTTTATGTTGAACTCCATGGATTCTAATTTGATATTTAAAGAATACTTACAATTTTTAATAGTTTATTGTGACTCAAATTACAATAGATCTGCAATAGCTTTTAGTATCTTCTTTTCCTGATTTGATATTGTGAAATTAGTAAGTCCTGTTATTCACCATCGTCCCTTAGGTATGGTAGGGTGATGGAATCCCTCCTAATCTTCACAATTCCCCTGCTTTGAGATTATGGGATTGGTAAATCCTGTTATTTGTCATTCTCCTGAGCATAGTTTGGTGATGGAATTCCTACCAATTATCATAGTTCTCCTTCATTGAGAATTAGGTCAATGAAAATTCAGATTTGGTTTTACTGATATGTTTTCCAATTGGATAGGATAGGACTCCAATTCTAGTTATGTTACTTGAATTAAGCAAGAGGGCTCCCTGATCACTACAAGTGGATACTTGGCACCATAGTTTCCACCTTTAAATTCTTAGTTTTAATTACTTAATTCACAATTACTCTCTCAATCAATTCAGAATTAATTTTACATCTTCTTCTAGTTCTACTTCTAGTTAGTTTCAGAAACGCACAAGATTAGTCCCTATGGATTCGACCTCGGTCTTACCGAGATTATTACTATATTGCGAGCATACACTTGGGGTTGTGAACAATGAGCAAGACCCCTGTAGTTCCTCAACAAAACAATTTGCATGGTCATATGTCCATTAGAATGCTAGTTGATTAGACCAGCCAATACATTGGTTCCACTTATTTCATTTCAAATCAGCCAACACCCTCTATGAGTGAATGCTATTTTAGGGTGAGTTTTAAGAACTTGAAATTGACTGTGCATTGATTAAAAGAATGACCTTTGAAGTTATTCTGACTTCAGAAGGCTGGTGTAGTTTGTCTGACGGACTGAGTTTTGAAAATGACAACAAGTGAGAAAATGCACACCTGTTCAAAGTTCCTTCTTCGGCCAAGGTCGTACCGCCATTTAGGAGTGGTCTTCTTCTCATAAGCCTGATTGCAAGGAAACTGCCATCATTAGGTACAAGTGAAGAAGAAAACAAAGGACAGGAAGAACAAAAGCACAAAGCATAAAACAATGACCTCGATGGTTGTCGTATTAGCAGCCACCAATGACATATGCATGATCAGGAATCCGAGAACACTCAGTGCAAATGCCAAGTTCAGCACTACAGAGCAAGAAATGGTTATAGGAAAAAAGTGTGGGATGAAAAGCAAATTACCCAATAAGAACAGCTGCTTACCAAATGCAAGAAAAGTGGTTGCAAGGGTCCCTGGAGTTCCAGGAATCTCTCCATCACTAAAGAATGCTACAAAATGTGGCAATAACGACAAGGTAACAAGACTCGTCTCAAGAAAAGTGTAGAACTGCATGGAAGTGGAGCAACAAAATCAGAACCACCAAACATGCCATCTGATTGGAGATCTTAAAAATTATAAAGAACAGAGAATTTGCCCAGAAACAGAAGTACGGAATATGTGCAAAAAAGATACAGGTGGCATGCAACACTCAGGTATGAGCATCTTATCAGGTGAGGAGGCATAGAAGTAACAATGTACAAACCTGATGAGAATGAGAGTCTGGAACAAAAAATTAAGAGTTGTAGGTCAGATGAATATATGCAAGAACAGAATGAAGTATACATGCAGCGGCCAAAGACCCACTATGGTAAGAAATAATTCACGGGAATCTGGAAAGAAATTATGTCAGAGAGTGGAGATGATGCAATGGCTAGGATGATGACAACGGCTAGATGTTTATGTCAGAAGATGAATATGATAGGATATTGGTTTACAAATTGGCCTGTTACCACATGATTATGGAATATCATGATGATAAGGCTATGTGTTCTGGATTAGAAATTAGAATGAGGCATGTTGCAAGAACTTTCTTGGCCTCTAAAGTTCTGCCGAGCATGGCTTAATGTTCCAACAATATCAGCCAATATATCAGGTTCACACCTTGGGAAAACCCCTCTAGTCTACACATTTTACAAAATATCCACAAAAATATCATCAAAAGTGCCAATGCATTGCAACGTCGAAGATATCACGATATATCTGCAGTCTTTTAGTCATATGCCTCCAATGTTTCAACTGACACTTGAAATATTTCAGAACTTTTGACTGAAACTGCCTCAATTCACCAAAAATTCAAGAGTTTTTTGCACATAATTATTTGTTTAGTCCCCTTCATATAGTGTTTTAACAATTCCTATAGCCGCCTTATATCAAAACATGGAATTGGTGGAGAAGGGTTTTCAGGCTGGACCTCCAAAGGTCAGAAAAATCTGTGAGGGTACGGCAATGGACAAATTTGTGTTACAAAAAAGTACTTAATTATTTAATGAACAAGGGTATGGCTATGGATAGATGTATCCAGGATCCAAATATGGGCATTCAGGTGTGGCACCACTGGGAGCAACTGTGACAGTTATGGTGATTTTTCAATACTCACCAATGGTTATATTGCTGCACATTGGCAACGATGAGTACCATTTATATGTTTGAGAGTACATCCTTGTATCATCAGTGCATCACCTCATACGTTGGGCACATGTGCTGCAGCAATATTATGACCACCTGAATAGCGATGCAGGTGAAGACTTCGGAACACCTCATTAATTCCACATGGATCTGAGACCTAGGTGTATCTGTTGCTGTATTTTCTGTGCTCTATAGCTTGTGTCATAAAGGCATTTAAGTGATATAAACTCATTTTTGGATATAATTGCATCATTTATGATGGACAAGACAACGCAATTTTGTCTCCAAAACAATTAAAAACCATCATGTATAGCTTTTCTGCAATGTTTTGAGTTCAAAGTGTGTAATCATGTGTATTTTTCATCTACTAATGTTTCATTGAAAACTGATGCTAGGATCCATCTTTTAGTTATAGTCAAAGAGAGCCTTCATTCTTGCAGCGTACAAGCTTGGCTTAGCTTGATTGAAGGGAACAATAAAGTTCCACCATTCATAACAAAAACATGTCTTAGGCACAAGTCCCCCATGAATTATTATAAATGGTCCTGCCCTGGTTGTTTATTTGATGTAAAGATAGTAATCTAAAACTTTATTTCTATTTGTTGACATTTTTTACAAGGTTTAGCTAGATTGGAGGAAACAATAGCCTTCCACCATCTGTAACAAATGATGTCCTAGCACAAGGTGTTTTGTTTTCACGAGTGAATTAATCCATAATCATCCTGTCTTCTCCCATACCCTCACTTTACCAGCACAAAACATTCTAAATGGTCCTGGTGGTTTATTTGATGGTGAAGGTAGAACTTCATATCTACTTTTTTATACATCCCGTACAGCCTACATGCATATTATTTGATACTGATCCCACAATACTAAACTCGACTAAATATCTTATATTTGTTTATGTTCTTTTAGTTATTTATATTTTTGATGATTTATATATGTGCAATTATCCATGGACGTCTTTGTTGTCTTATAATATATTGGTAGAAAGCTGAGTTCTGCACAACGCTATTCTGCTTCAGTGACTAGACTCCTTAACTATGAAGATGTATGAGATAGTTAATGGGTCAAGGTCACTGAACAAGCCCATCATGAGATGATATACAGGGAAGACATCGGAAGGTTTGGGCACAATAGAGCCATGTAAAGGATAGTGTGAGAATGCATAGTTGCAGGTGTAATTGGCAAACAGTATCACTAGACCAGATGTTTCACTCCCCAAAGGGGCCACAATGAACAAAAACATAGAAAGCTTAAAAAAAAAAAAAAAAAATCTAGCCACTTTGGTGAACGACCCAAAAGCAGAATGCTTCAAAATATCAATAAGAATTGCACCCTACATTCATATTCATCAACAAAGAACAAAAACTCAGATTCATTCAAGACATAAACTATAGACATGTCTAACCCAAGGTTACCTAGATCATGCGTCACACATGTATATGGTAGAGGAACAGGTACATAGGACAGTACTCCTCCAATTCATGGAACGTTGGGCATAGGATCATGTGGCTCTCTCCATGTCAATACGTTCTCTAAGCATATGCAATATAGTTTCATGTAAAAATTGATATTGTGAGATGAATGTTATTAATGTAGATCCTGCATGCATAGTATTGTGATAATGAATGTTGCATGCCTGCTATTGCATAGATCAAAGTGTAATTCCCTACATTCTCAATCTAGATTCACATCACAACTTAATCAACAATAATCATAAGTTTGGACTGTTAAAAATAGCAATCCGGATTGCAAGACCCAAATTTTGGATTATGTGATTAAAACAAAAAAAGAACTTGGGCAATCTAGGTGACATTGGTTTAAGTTCAAACCGCGCAATCAATTTTCGAAAGAATACAACTCATCGAATGGAGAATACAACAGGGAGTGTAGTGAAGCGCACGTACCAGGAAAAGAAGGAAATACTTATAATTCAAAGCCCCTACGCAATTCACGACCCACACACAATGATGGTCCATTTTCAGTATACACCTCCCACCTATATAACCAATAACAATCAATTCATCTAAAAGCAATCTATATGCATCCATAGGTATGTATGTATGTAAGAGCTTACAAACAGAACAATGATGGCAGCGAGGTGGTTTTGGGTGGTTGCACTTCCGGCAGTATCGGATTCTTGTATTCGACTGATCAGGGTCTGGCGTCCCACCATACTCTGAACCAGTCAATGGGACAGTGTCTCCCCTCTCCTCATCCACAACAGGCCTCCAATTGAGTGGGACGCCACCGGGGTCCGTAAACACCACAGAAAAGTAACTCCACAGCAGCATCACCAGCTGCCCAAATCAAAAGCAATTACCAATGTTTTAGAAATATATATATATATATATATATATAGACGCGCGCACACACACACACACACACACACACACACACACACACACACACACCAAAATTCCAAGGAAAATTAGAACAACTGAAACCCAGTAGCAGAAGTGTAAAAAGGTTGACAACAAGGGTTAGGGAAAAGAGAATTACGAGGCAATGGAAGACGAGCAAGATGGCGAAGGCAGTGACCGAATCGAGGCCGCCGGCGTACAAGGCCGGGCCGTAATTGGTGAGGACGAGAGCGTAGTAAGTGACAGCAACGACGCCGAGGACGAGGAGGATCATGATCGACCCGAGGCCGCGGAGGGCCGTACAGAATTTGAAGACGTTCCAAGCCATTGTGGGCCCGGATCTGTGCATGATCATAGACAAGGAAGATGAATGGTGATGATGATGGCAATGGTGAAAGAGGGGGGAAGAGAAGACGAGGGTCGGGAACGTTGGATTTACCTTTTCTCCTTTCTTTCTATCTAATCTAGGGTTTTGGGGAGAAAAGAGTGGGAATTTGGGAATTCCAGCAATGGATGTGGAATTCCATCCCGTATATGGGTTTCCGTTTTTTCCGTGAAAATATTAGCTAAACTCAAAAGGCTTAAAAAATTAAGGTAAGAAAGGAGGTTTTGTTTTTTTGAAGGCAAATGTGACAGATTCACGGTCCCTTTATCCTCTGGTCCAACGACGCGTAGGGGTTGTAAATCGGTCGGGTCAACCCGACCGGTCTTTGGACCCGACCCCCTGGAAATGAGCGCGTCGGGTCCAAAATTTATACGGAGGGAGGTGTAGTAGCTCCAATACTTCGGCCAGAATTATCAAAAATGGGTTGGATTTGAGACCTCTCAGATGACTTAAACCCAATTTGGCCTGTTTTTTTAGAATTACGTCTGATTTAGCTATCTAAAATGGGCTTGACATTCGTTGAACGTTGAACGAACACGGATTGCTAGTAGTGGGGCCTTATGATGTTTCTTATAATTTCAATGTGGCTATTCTTTTGCTAACTTCCTTGTGCTATGAGACAAAAAATGAAATAGATTGAAGACTTAAGTAAACAACACAATAGGAAAGAAACGGTGGGTGGGTTGAATGCTCATTGTTGAAACATCCATGAGGTCACAAAAGTTTTGTATTAGCTTAATAGTCTCAAAAGTTTTGTATCAGCTTAATAGTCTCATGTTTTCAATTCATCTCACTGTGAATGACTAATGAGCAGTTTATATAACACATAAATATCAACGTAAACCTTAAAAAGGTTTACACAGTAGGCATTTTCCTTACCACTTTAAAGTGGACCTTGGGGGATCCTTGCTCTTGCTCTAGTGTTAGACTCTTAGGAGTTTCAACACCTGTTCAAGGGTTTGAACACCTATAGGTGGTGAAATCCCACTAAGGCGTGAGTGTGCAGTGGTGTATGCATGTGTGGGCTTTTTTTTTTTTTTTTTTAAGAGTGGACCTTGTGAAGGTTTAATGATATTCATTTCTCTTTTTGTTCTTTTTTTAATGTAATCTAGCCTATTTAGATTTTCGATCTACCTCATATATTAACATGACCTAGCAAAATAGATGGGAAAAAGCGAATATCCCACGGGCGTCAGATTGGGCCCCAGCTAGCTTCCAACTACCGGAGTTTTCTACAATTGGGATATGCAGCAATCCTCATTCTAGGCAGAACCTGACTTATACCTATAAAATGTCACTTTGAATTTTCAAGGAAATTATGGAAAAATTAAATTATTTACTCTGATACAACTAATGCATTAGAAATATTATTTATGCAAAAACTTGCTTGTGGTTTTTCTACTCAATATATATCCAACGCTTGAGGTAAATGTGTTAGGTTTGATAGACGCAGCCCACTACGTGAATGAGTTAGCCTTTTCCCTTTACTTTGTACCTGACCTGGGTGGGACTTTGAATTTTAATTGAAACGGGTCTGGGCCAGAATTTCTGAGCCGGCTATTAAGTTATCTGCCCGGAGCCCTTACAACCTGACTTCACTGGCTATTTGCACAGCCTACTAACATGCATTCATCCTAGGTCGGTTCTAAACTAAATGGCCCATGATGTGAAAATCTTGCTAGTTAGATGGTTTTTTTTTTTTTTTGGACCCACCATGGCAATTGATTGAACGGTCCATACTGATAAATAGAAAGGTTCCCCAATTGTGCCACCGTTAAAATTTTTATGACTTGGGTCAGTATTAGATGAATGGTTTTCTTTCACCGTCGTGGCTTAGATGGGTGGTGTTGAGACCTACGGACTACAATTTCTGCTGAATCCGCAGGCTACTAAATTCGTCTTTTATATTTTTTAATAAATAAAGGAAAGTGTAGAATAAAGAAAAGGAAACGCTTGCGTCGGATTATTTTTAACTTGAGAAAGTGAACATGCATGAAATCCGCACCGTCCATCAGGTACATCACCTTTTTTGGCTTTGAACCAAAAAATGAGACTGATTCAATACTCACGCGAACAATTTTAAAAATTTTAAATCTAAAACTTCTTAGTTTACATGGGATGGCCCATGCGAGTTTTGGAATACTGTGTTTTTTGGTTAATTCTTTCATCCTGTTGGTTAATATCAGATGAATAGGTAGGATGTCAGATAAGCACCACGGGCCCTACAAAAAACTAATGGTGGGCGTTTCATACCAACCGTTTCTTTTGTTGCGGTTACATGAGTTTTATTTTTTTTCTATTGCTGTGAGTTTTAGTTTTGATGGTTAAGATGGGGCATTATACCTGATGGACGGTCTGGATCTCATGAAAATTTCACTCACCTGGCTCTCGGTTTGCGAAAAATAACCCCGCAGCAGGTGCCAAGCGCCAGGTACGCTACCGCGGTTCATAAGAATAGGAGGGGTTTCGGAGGAGGCGGATTACGTACTGAGTAAACTCTGTAGGGCCCACCGTGACTTACGTATTTTATCCACTCCATCCATACATTTTAAGAGATAATTTTATAATTTGAGAAGAAAAATTAATCACATACATAGCCCAAATGAACCACACCACAAGAAAAAGTTTGAAGTGAACATCTATCGTTGAAATTGTTTGGCAGCCACGTAACTTTTGGATCAAGCTGATATTTTTCTATTTCCCTTCACCCATGTCGTTGTGATCTTATGAACAGTTTGGATGGAAAATAAACATAATTGTAAGCCCTAGTAAGGTTTCAACGATGGAATGGTCGAAATTATTATTCCCACTGTTTCCTATGGTGTGGTCCACTTGAGATTTGGATTAATAAAATGAGCTGTAAAAATGGATGGACGGCATGGATAAACCACCTACATTGACGGTGGGCCCAACAGAGTTTAGTTACTCGGTACTCAATACGATTTCGGTTTTGGGAGAATACGGAAATTTTTACAATTTGGGACTCACGCGAGTAACGTCGTGAAGAGGCATCGCCACACAAGTGCCAAGTTATCTTGCGTATGAAAAATCGGGGCTGTTCGTCGTCTCTCGACCGACTTTGAAAATCCATTGTAAAAATTTAAGGCTGTTTTACATACTAGGTCATCCACACAACAGAAAAACGAACGGTTAATAAAACTTTCTCCAGCGGTCCATATTCAATGAAACTAATCGACTATCCGAAGAGTATAACAGCCTATTTTTTGGGCCAACACATTTATATTGTAACGTTACCTGATGAATGAGCAGGATTTCTCACACGCGTGTGGTCTTATTGGCGTTCGTATATGGAACGTTAATGCATAGAAGTTGGATGAAAACTGTCCCCGTACCGGGCCTAAGGTTGGTTCGGCCCGGATTTTGAACTGTGAAAGACCGGCCCTATTCAAAATTTTGGTAGGCCGAGCCCGGCCCATTGACACCCAGATTATAAATGATGGAAGAGAAAAGCTTTGGTACTTGGAAAGAGTACGATGAATGATACACAGGCGCATCAAATTAAACCGCCCCTATTAAAATAACCAATATAGATGTATCATGAACCAAAAATTAAGATAGTTGGATGTCAGAGTATTGGAATGGTTCCCAACTCTTGAATGGTTAGAAATAAAAACATTCAATAGTTGTTGAGTTTGCTTTCCAATAGATGCGGCTTCAACTTCCCTCAGCATAATCAAATACATGTGGTTGTAAGTGATGACGTGTATACTAACGGAACATTCTAGTTTCAAAATATATATATATATATATATATATATATATATAAGTGGTCCACTCATGAGAACTTCCTATGTTGTGTGGGCCCCACCATGATGCATGTCAACATCTACCCCATCAACTAGATGCACCATTCCATAATAGGTCTTGGGATTAAAAATTAAGTTAATCCATAACTTGTGTGTGCCACACCATATACAAAAGTTGAGAGGAGTTATCCTCTCATTAAAATATTCATAATCATTTTTTACGCCCACCGAGATGTGGCTCACATATCCAACCTATCCATTATGTGTGTCCCACTTGGATGAGGGATTGGATCAAGTTTCAAACGCATCTAAATTTTTGATAGGCCACACTAAATGCTTTTATATGTTTTAATCATGTCTTCGTATGCTTCTAAATGGTATATCCCATCTAAAGTAGTACATGGCTGATTTTTGAGATATCCCATAATTTTAAAGGGACCATCAAATGCAGGTGTTGATGTGCAACAAGAATCATGGTGGGGTCCACACAACTCAACTTCATAGGGACTTCCCATGAGGCATATATACACACACGCACACATGCGTGTGTATATGAATATTTTATTTTAAGCCTGCCGAGCTTGGCTGACTTCGTATGATTATCTTATTTTTTTTTATAAATATGCTATTCTTATTCTACAACTCATGCATCTCGAATGCATTCTGGTAATTTCTTTCCCCTTACTTTTCCTTTCATGTGTGGCTCACTAGATCAATGAATATATAACAAACTTTTCTGTGGGAAATAGGGATTTTCTCAATTCTTGGGAAGGCTAGATGAGGTTGTCCAGATTATTTTTTTGGGTTTGGTCTTTGGCATGCTGTGGTTGGCTCGAGCCAAGCTTGGGCCTAACTCGAACTTTGGATCTTAGTCCAAGCTAGGCCTAGCCTCGCTTCGACCAAACACCGTCCGATTGCCACCCCTACATAGCGGGAGTAAATATAAGCTTGAAGACCACGACCCAACCTGACCACGTGGAAAGTTCTTGAGTTGAGGGTTGAATCGGTAGCGTCAGAGGTACCCGAGTATGGTAGAGCCATTTCTTCAGACTACACGTGAAGGTTAATGTTTCTATCGGAACCAATCATCTAATGGGCGCGGATTATCTACTAACAGGTTGAGCAGCCAAACTCTCTACCGTAGTGACGTCACCAAGTTCCATGGGTCCCACGTATATTTTGTATCCACACTTTCCGTCCATTTGAAGAGACCATTGTAGGGCAATATCCAATGACTGAGTTAAATCCAAAGCTTGAGTGGACCCCAGCATGTGGGGAGAGTGACGCCCATCATTAAAAACTTCTAGAGGCCACATAAGTTTATCAAGCGGATATTTGTGTTCTCCCTTATTTAATGTGTTTTTAAACTTTTGAACAGGTTGGATTTTAAATAAACATTAAGGTGTGCCTTAGGATAGTTTCAACGGTGTAAATCACTCTCCCGACTGTTTTCTGTGGTGGGATCCACTACAGCTTTCTATCTGACTCTTTCTTTCGCTCATGCCCTAAAATGGATACAACACATACATTATAGTGGGCTACATAACTAGGTGACGTTGCTTCAGTAGCCAACTCCCTACTCAACCTGACAGTATCTAATCGCGTCCTCATCTAATGGGCTCGATTTACTATGAGAGTGGCCTCATTTTGGACCATCCTTTCGCCAGATTCACTGAACTGAGTCAACTCATCTACGGGTTCATTTGGCATACATGCATACCAATGCGGATGCCACAGATGACAGCTTCCACCACAGATATAGTCACAAAAATATACTGTTTGAACCATCCTAACCATCTGGCTGGTGGCCATTATTGGCAGAACCCAACAGGACAATACGCTGGATGGCCTCAACGATGGTGTTTGAAATGAAAAATCCCCTGATTCAATAGCCATCAAATGCACCGTAGAAAGGAATATATACGGGGAAATGGTACTATGCGGTCGAGCGTCAGCAGTTGAATAAAATATTTGAAAATATGTTAATGCCTGCAGTGTAATCAAGTTGCTAAACCGGTTGTAATCAATTGAAAAGAGTAATGTACGACTCTATCATCCTCTCTACCTTTATCAAGTTGCTAAACCGGCGTAACCAATTGTAACCAATTGAAAAGAGTTAAGTACTTCTCTATCATCTTCGGCATCTAAGTTCCTGGGCTATGACTCTATCATCCTCTCTACCTTTGCAGCATCTAAGTTCCTAGGCTACGAGCCCAAAAACAAAGTAGATCCAAAGCTCAACAATAGAAAGCAATGGGAATTGATTGCCTAACATTTAAAACTTCTTAGTGGCGTAGAAGTTTTGGATCAAGATGCTATTTGTTTTCTTCATTCATCTATGTTTGTTTGACCGTATGAATAGGTTGGATTGCGAACAAAAATCATAGTGTGATTTAGGAAGGTTTCAACGGGGCATGTCATTGTCCCTACTGCTCAACATGGTGTGGTCCACTTGAATTTTAGATCTGTTTAAATTTTGAACTCATGCTAGAAAATGATCTTGCCAAATGGACGAACGGTGTATATAGTACAATGGTGGATTAACAGAACTTTTAACACACTAACGAGGTCAGTGAAGTGTCTAACACACTGTGCAATCAACTCCCAAGAAGAAGCTACAAAAATTACCGCATGTAGAATTTTTTATTATATTTTCTTGAAGTTTTGTGCGTGAGATCTAACCTAACCATTATATGCATAATCCCATGTTAGCCCCTTTGCCAAATGATAAGGATGTGTTTTGATTCAAATGGGTCACACAAACGGAAAAATGTTGGCATAAACATCCACCTTTGATTTTTACGGGCCCACCATAATAATTATATGAAATGTAATTACTCCAACCATTTAGATTCCATGTAAATCTTATGCCTGGTTCCAAAACTCATGTCCAGCTGTGATTCAGGTGGGCTGCAGGCACAGAAACAGTTTAGAGGGTAAGCATGGTCATATGCACTTTCCAACTGTGTAGTCCATTTGAATCACAAATGAAGCTGATTTTTAAGCGAGAGGCTTAAGTTGAGGTGATTCACCTGATAATTGGGGGTGGATTTTACATAAGTAATACATGGGTCCCACTTGAAGAATTCCAGTGAGGTTGTCGTTTGCACATGTACGGTAAACTCGTGTAGACTTTCAATGTTAGTTTCCCAATGTTCAGTTTTCCTCTTTGCATATGTTATACTGATTTATATTTATCTAGTCAACCAATTGCGGGTCTCATTTTTAATTCATCATATACAAAAATAACATTGACCAAGCATTCTTTGTTGTCTAATTAATGAAAATCAAATTAACTGCATGACAGAATAAGTGAGGATTGAACCTCCACTGCTCAACATTTCGCAGGGCTACAGAAGCCTTGGATGAGGTTGATATTTCTGCATTTACAGTTCATCCCATTAGGAATGAACTTGTGAATGGTATGGATGGCATATAAGCATCTCAGTGGACACTAGAATAGTTGCAACGGTAAGCATTTTCTTACCTACTTTTTCTTGTCACACATCTCACTTGAGTTTTAGGTCTGATTATATTTGGGCCATGCCTTAACATGACCTGACAAAAAGGTTGGACAGAGTGGATTTCTCACAAATATCACAGCGGACCCACTTAACTTACCGTAGTTAGAAATTCATTCCCATACAATATTGAAGACAAGATATGGGCATAAAAACGATTTGCCTAATGTAAGTTAGGTAGGACTCACTATGATAAGTGTTATATCCACAAGGTACATTTATTTTGCGAGATCATTTTAAGACATGAGCCCAACAATGAGGAGGATACATGGCTCAAGCGAACCACAACATAGAAAGCATGGGATTGATTGCTTAATATTGAGGACTTCTCTGGAGCTATAAAAGTTTTGGTTCAAGTTGATATTTGTTTTGTCCCTTCATCTAAGTCTGTGTGACTTTAGGAGTAAGTTAGATGAGAAATAAACATTATTTACTAGTCTCTTCGAAGGTTTCAAGGTCGGCATCATTGTCCCTGGCCCTTTCTTTGGTATTGGTTCACTTAGATATCGATATGCATCAAAATTTTCACTTATGCGATGATCTCGTAAAATGGAGGAATAGTATGAATATAACACATGCGTCATGGTAGGTCTACAAAACTTGATAACATCCCAACACTACTTAGGTCTTGTGCGTCGTAGGGCACCCTATTACATGTTACCAGATTACACATATTACCCTTATTATAGGGCTCACTTTGATTATATATTCTATTACATGTTACCAGATTACACATATTACCCTTATTATAGGGCTCACTTTGATTATATATTGTATATCCACATGGGTCATTTTTATTTTTATTTTCAATCTATTTTAAAATGTTGTATTAAAATTTAAATATATCCAAAGGCCAGGTAGAATACACCGTAGGAAAAGTGGTGATTGAACACATACCATTAAAATCTTACCAAGATCCACCGAAAGTAGATCCATAATGTTTATTTACCATCTACCTATTAATAAAGGTTAACTAAACCTTGATGAAGGGAAAATACAAATATCAGATTGATCCCATACTTTTATGGCTTAAAAAGTTTTTAATGGTCATTCGCCACCTTTTCCTATGGTGTGGTCCATAAGAGATTTGGATGTGGTTAAGTTTTGGTATAACTTTCTAAAGTGAGCTGAAAAATTGGATGATTAGCATGGATATATATATATATATATATATATATATATATATATATATATATATATATATATATATATATATATATATATATATAGCGGAACTCTCAACTGCGAACCTTCGTACACGTACGAACTTTTTTGAAAACCCATCATTCGTGATTTGGAAACAAAATCTGAACTGTTCATGTGAAACAGCACCTCGTGAAACCCCCCAGGCCGAAGTTTTACTTTGATCTAAAACTTCACGGGCCATGAAAAATGAAAACAGTTTCCTCCCATGATTTGCATTTCTCTTTGCTCTGGCCCACCAAAATTTTAGATTGGGGTGAAAATTTGCCACATGGGATTTCATGGAATTCCGCATCACATGAACCGTTCAGATTAGACACCCATGACACGTGTGCAAAGGTGCGCACGTGCGTAGGTGTGCAGGGGAGCATGACTCTATATATATATATATATATATATATATATATATATATATATATATATATATAGCTGTTAAAAAATTCAGGCCCAGCAAGAGCGATGCAGTGCGTTTTCAGCCACAAAAATAAAAATTAAAAAATTAAAAATAAAATTCCCAGTGATTTTATGTGGCTCAAAATACACTGCAGCATGTTGGTGATCGGTCGTTCACCGTGAATTGTTGCAAACGTTTCTTAGGTGCGCGGCCCTTTTCGTAGAATTGAAGTGGGGATATAAGCCGGTTGCCGAAAGATGAGTTTCATGGACCTGGAGTTTTTACTTTTTACAAATTGAGTCCATGGCTAATAAATCCAAACCGTTGATATGCTGGGTCTCACTGTACAGGAACTAGCTTATATGAATATTTAGCCGCTTTCTTGAATGAATGTGAGCCATTATTATAAAGAATAGAAATCCTGTCAGTCCATGTGTCATTGTAATGAGAAAACTCCAGCTCATCCATAAGTCTTCTTTCTCCATATGATATTTCATTTATCAAGGATGCGATGGATTCCTAGTGGGGTGGATCATGTGTTACCCGGGTAACGCGTTAGTAGGTGTTACCTGAGCGAGGGGCCCACCTTGACGAATATGCTGTATATCCACGCCGTCCATCCTTTTTTACAGCTAATTTCAGGACGTGGTCCAAAAACTTAAGCACCAAACTACAGGAAACAACAATGATTGAATGCACACCATTAAAAACTCCCCAGGGCTTACAACATCCAACCTAGATGAAGAGAAAATACAAAGATCAACTTGATCCAAAACTTTTATGGCCCATGAGAAGTTTTTAATGGCCAATTACCACTGTTTGCAGTGGTGTGGTTTATCTGAGATCTTGATCTGCTTAAGTTTTGGGATCCAAGTCGTAAAATGAACTAGAAAAATAAATGGACAGCATGGATATACAACAGATTCATCAAGGTGGGCTCGGCATGGTCAGGGCAACACCTAATCTGCTGCCATTCATCATGTCATTTTCTGGTAGGATTAGAAATATTTTGAAGGGCTGTCAAGGCGCGCGGGATTTGGGACAGGGATTTGTGAAATCTAGCCATTAAATCTTTCCTTTTTTTCCAGATTTATTAAATCAGTTAATTTCACAAATTCACTCCATAAAGTCTCCAAATTTTAAGGACTTAAACAAATCCTCAAAATAATGAGAAAATCTTATTAAAGCAAAAAAAAATTTTAAAAAAAAAGATAATTCCTTACTATGAATGCCTTACTACTAGAATAACAAATGCGCCAAATATGTATAAATTTATAGTTTGATTATAAATAATAGACCTTGAAAATTAACACACCTCAATCAATAGCTTAAGTGGTAGAGTAAGGGCGTGTTTGTTAAATCTGGAGTTCAAAGTGTGAGTCTTAAGTTAGAATCTAAAGTTGGAAAACTAGCGGTGAATCTAGAGCAATCAGTTTGTTAACTAACGTTGAAATATTTGAAATATGATAATTTGACATATTTACCCATATAAAATAATTGTAATTGAATTTCTATCATTAAAAATTCCATAGATTCTTCTTGAATGTTTATTTGCTATCTAACCTATTGATACGGTAAAAAGACCCCATTGAAGAGACCACATAAATATCATGTTGATCCAAAGCTTTTGTAATCTGCAAGAAATTTTCAATGTATGTGTTTTATCTATGCCACCCATTCATTTTTCCAAATAACTTTAAGGAATGATCCCAACAATGAGGATGATCCAAATTTCATGTGCACAGAACTTTCATGGCCCATTAATGGATAATCACCACCGTTTTCTATGTTATGGTCCACTTGATAATTGGATTTGCTTCATTTTTTTTGTATAATGCCTTAAAATGAGCTTTCAATACGGATGAATGGTGTGGATGTAGTCATATACATCACAGTGAGCCCCATAGTTAGGCGTCCCACCCACCTCGGTGGATCAGGATTTAGGGGTCTCACCTAATCTACTCCCCCAGCCGGAATTGTGTGCTACGCCCATCAACCAGAAGCAGATTGGCTGGTGTACCACACATAGGGGTGTACGCGAATCAAGCTAGCTCGGTTAGCTCGCTTGACTCGACTCAGAAGAGCTCAATTCGACTCGATTCAAAGCTGAGTTAGAGCCAAGTCAAGTTGATTTTTTGAGCTTGAAAATGAGTTCGAGCTAGCCCCAGCTCGAATCGAACTTGAATCAAAACAGTTCGGTGACTTGGTTACTTTGCTATTGATGTTGCTCACCAAGTGTTTAATGAAATGACTCAACGAAGTGTGGCTAGTGGCAAAGAAGGTACATACATGAAACAAATACTTTTTTTTTCTTGGTTTTTATATTGCTTAAAAGGTGTTTGATAAAATACCTATAAAACCATCGCTTTTGTTTTACAAACAATAAGATTTTGAAGGTGCGTTCCAAGTGTTTGTGAAAATGTTGCAATGGTGAACTTGGCTCGATCTTAGCTCGAACTCGGTTCGAACTGACCTGAGCTACTGACCGAGTTGAGCCAAGCTGGCCAGTCAGGCTTAAGGACTGAGCCAAGCCGAGTTCGAGCTGAGGTCAACTAGTAGCTGAGCCGAGTTGAGCGAAGGCCAGCTCGACTCGATGTACACCCCTAACCACACATCGCTGATCGGGCTGGTGGGTTGACATCAGCAAGTTCTATGGGTCCCATCATAAGGTATGTGTTATATCCCACCGTCCTTCCATTTGGAGAGCTCATCCTAAGCCTGAACCAAAAAGTAAGACAAATCTAATGATCAAGTGGACCATACTGTAAAAAGTTGTGGGAGATTGAACATCTACCATTGAAACCCTTTCGGGGGTCGTAGAAGTTTTGGATTAATATGATATTTGTTTTTCCTCTTCATCGAGATCTTTGTGACCTTATGAAAAGATTGGATGGAAAATAAATGCTATGGTGGGCCCTACGAAAGTTTTAACGGTGAGAATTATTGTCCCACTACTCTTTTTGGTGTGGTCCATTTAGGATTTGGATATGAATAATTTTTGGTACCATTCTCTAAATTGATCTCATAAAATTGATGAACGGTGTGGATATAATACATACATTATTTTGGACCCATGAAACTTTGATATCCTTTTAAATTGTTCGTATAAGTGGGAGCTCGAGAAGCAGTAGCGGCAGCCCTGTATTTGCACGACACGTACCTACACCAAGTACAACAGCCACTCCATTTCCACTCGAATTGAGCTAGAGACGAATGGTCATATAAAGGTTCTTTGTGGGGCCTACCATGATATATATATTTTATCCACACTGCTAATCTTTTTTTTCTTTTTTTTTTTTCATATTACTTCAGAAATTAACATAAAAAACAAGGCAAATCTAAGGCTTAAGTGAGCCACACAACAAGAAATTGTGGGAATTGGGTGTCTATCATTGAAAACTTCTTGAGACCAAGTAAGGTTCCGATCAAGTTGATTTTTGTGTTTTCCTTTAATACAAATTTGTGTGACCTTATGAAGAAGTTAAATGGCAAATAAGCTTTATGGTAGACTTCAAGAAGGTTTTAACGTTAGTCGTTCCATTCCAGCAACTTTATGTGGTATGGTTGACTTGAGTTTTGGGTGTGCTTATTTTTTGGAATCATGCTCTAGATTGATATAGAAAAGTTGATGAACGGTGTGGATCTAACACATAAATTATGGTAGGCCTATAAGTGTGGTGCATTAAAAGTTGGGTTGTGTATTATGTAAAGAAGAAAATCTCTCTCGCGGAGGTCAATATTGGAAATTTTTAAAGATTTGGTGAAGGGAAAAAATTTAGCATAAAATTAGGGAGCACTTTCTATGTTCGACGTTAACAAGCACCACTGAACATGGAGTGCTTTCCAAATTCTACCTTAAAGTAAAAAAATTTCAGTGTTAACAAACAGGACCTAAGTAAAGATGTCGTTCTTTCAATATTAAGGTCTTGGTATCAATTCGCTTGTGGGGGTGGCTAAAAACAAATACTAAAAAAAATTCACATTTCCATTTTCTTAATCCCAAACAAGGCCTCATTTTCTATTCTCCTATTATTATAATTCAATTTTTCCTGTGCTAAACTGATTATGGTGCCATATTTTCTCAATTTCTTAGTTTTAATCAAAAGAATCTTGGATTTTTAATTTTCAAAATTCTAATATATATAATGGAAAATTCAATTCTCATGGGATAATTGCAAAAACCTCCTCTTTGCTTTGTGACAATTGTAAATGCTTCCCCTCTAGTTTGGGCTCCTAAGTAATTTTAGGAATATATTTTAAATTCAGTCAATTATTTAATAAGAAAAAACCTGATAACCCGTGGACCAACTGAAGTCTGAAGCTATAGCAGAGGGAAACAACAAAAAAGGATTTGTGCAACTGACCAATTAGTTGGGACAATGCTTAGATGATGACGGTGATAGTTCACCCCTATCTCATATGCATTTGTGTAGCTGCATTTGTTGCGAGATGTCTTAAATCTGAGTCCTTTCGCAACCGAGATGCGAAAGGGTCCTTTCGCAACTGGGATGTGAAAGGGTCCTTTCGCGTCCTTTCGCAACTGGGATGCGAAAGGGAAGTTTTCTAAACTATAAATAGGTGTTCCCAGGACTTTTCTATTGTATGAGAAATAATTCTAAGGCTTTCTAAAGGGGTTATAGGAAAATTAAAGGGTGTAGCAAGGGCGAGATTCGAGGTTGTTCGAATCGGGTAAGTCTTCTCTCTTTGTAATTTCTATTTTCATAGTGGAGATCTGTCGCTTTGTGCCGTGATTTTTTCCCGCAAGGGTTTTCCACATTAAATCTGGGTGTTCTCTGTGTTCTCTTGTGTGCTTGGTGCCATTGGATTACCATCCTAAATCTAGATCTGTGTAATTCCGCAGGTCAAAACCCCCAACAAGTGGTATCAGAGCTATCGTTGGGGCACAGATCTGAATCTAAGGGATTAGTAATAATGGCGAGCGCTAAGTATGAGATTGAGAAGTACTTAGGAAAAAATAATTTTGAGTTATGGAAGGTTAAGATGATTAACTTGTTAACCAAGCAAGGCGAAGATGGTGATCTTGAGGAGCGGAAGTCTACTGTGAATGATGTTGATTGGAATGCTCTTGATAAGAAGGCTTTATCATCGATTTGTTTATGTCTCACGGATGAGGTTCTCTATAATGTCATGAGGGAGAAAACTGTGGCTGGTTTGTGGGCGAAGTTAGAAGATGTCTATACAAAGAAATCCTCAAAAAATTGTCTACACTTGAAGCGGCAGTGGTATAACTTTAAAATGGCAGAGGGTGGAGATCTGGAGGCTCACATCAGCAACTTTAATAAATTAGTTTGCAAATTGTTAAATATGGAGGAATTGATGAAAGATGAAGAACAAGCATGTATGTTGCTGAATTCTCTTCCGGCGTCTTATGAGGCATTCAAGGACACTATGTGCAGCATGAATAAAACCCTGAGTATCGACACAGTTATCTCAGTCCTTCAAGGGAAGGCTATGAGACAACTGAACAGCGACATGGGGACATCTTCTGATGCACTGTTTACAATGGGTAAGAATTCTGGACAAGGTACAGGTTCTTCTTGTTCTAGATCCAAATCTAGGGGCAAGGGCAAAGGAAAGGTAAAGTGCTGGAATTGTGGGAAGGAAGAACATGTGAAGAGGGATTGTGAAAATTCTAAATCAAATAGGGAAGATTCTGAAGCTTCATGCAGGGAGACCAATGTTGCCACGTTAGATGGATCGAGTGGATGTGATGGTGATATTTAATCTATGTTTTCGCTCAGACGGTTATACGATGATCGTAAGGATGAGTGGATGCTAAACACAGGGGTATCTTTTCACATTACTCCTCATCGGAGTTGGTTCACCACCTACAGGGAGTGCGATAGTGGACAGGTATTTATGGGCAATGACATTGCCTGTAATGTCGTGGCTGTTGGTTCTGTGCACATCAGGATGTTTGATGGGGTGGAGCGTACCTTAACAGATGTGAGGGACATTCCTGATTTGAAGTAGAATCTGATTTCTCTTGGTGTGCTTGAGGTAAAAAGATACAAATACACAGGTATTGATGGTGCTCTTAAAGTATCCAAGGGGACACGGGTAATCATGAAAACGCAATGATTCGGTAACTTGTACAAGTTGATCGGGAGCACTTCAAAAGGTGGAGCTACAGTGGATGTAGCGGATTCCACCTCTGCATATGTGTGGCATGTTGGGCATGGCCACATGAGCGGGCAGGGTAGGAAGGCTGAGACGCGTGGACAGGGATACAGAGCAGGTGGAGCAGCCACCTGTGAGAAGAAACATACGGCATGATCGCGGGATATCGGCGAGGTACATGGACGACTCCAATATCATAGGAGTATTCATCTTCTATTCAGATGGCTCTAGGTGAGCCCGGTGCTAAGAAGTGAAAGGTGACTATGGGCGATGTGATGGATTTTTTGTACCAGATCGACATATGAGAGAGGGTGGAGCTTCCAGTGGGCCGAAAAGTGGTTAGATGCAAGTGGATCTTCAGGAGGATACAACATAGATAGAGAGCGAGGTTGGTGGCGATGGGTTATGCTTAGGGAGAAGGGATCGGCTTCTCAAAGATATTCGCGTCGACGGTATAGTAGGTGTCTATTAGATTAGTGATTGACGCTGGTTGGCCAATGTGATCTTGAGCTGGAAGGAAGGATGTGGAGTTTGCACTTCTGTAAGAAAAAGTGAAGAGCATATCTACATGAAGCAACCAGGGCGGTTCGAAGTTAAAGGGACTGAGAAAAGACTTTGCAGGAGGTCGTGGTTCGGCCTGTCGCGTAGGCAGTGGTTTGATTCCTTCATGGTGGGTCAGGTATTGTATGTTGATGACGTGTGGATCGCCAATTGTGACATGTCTGAAATCAATGTACTGAAGACTCGGGACATCCAGGATGAAGGATCGGGGGCTGCAAAGATGGTTCTCAGCATTGAGACTGAAGGAGGAGTAGGCTTTGGTAATCACAGGAGGAATACCTTATGTGTAGGTATTGATCAAGGATGTGATGGGCCAGGTAAAGCCGGAGAGCATTCCCTACGCATCTCTCCTCAAGTTTTTCTCAGGACATGTCCCAAAATAGATGAGGAAAAGCAGGATATCTCATGAGCCTTATTCGAATGCGGTTGACAGTGTATGCCATGGTCTGGATTAGACCGTTTATTTCACAGGCTATCAATGTTGTGAGCAAGTACCCTGGTAAGCAATATTGGGTAGTGGTGAGATGGTAAGAAGACTACGTCTTTTCTTTTGGGAAGACAGGAGCAAAGGTGGCTGGGCATGTGGATTTAGATCCGGCAGACATGATCAACAAGAATGTTCCTGCAGAGAAGTTCAAGTTCTGTGTAACTTCTCTAGGCTTGATGATGGCGTAAAAGGAAGACGGAGTGTGCAAGAGAAGCTATGATGTGATGTAGAAATAAGAGAAGAGCTTAAGAAGCTACACGGTTGAAGATTGAAGACATGGTGGAGATTGTTGCGAGATGTCTTAAATCTAAGTCTTTTCACAACCGAGATGCGAAAGGGTCCTTTCGCGTCCTTTCGCAACTAGGATGCAAAAGGGAAGTTTCCTAAACTATAAATAGGTGTTCCTAGGGCTTTTCTATTGTATGAGAAATAATTTTAAGGCTTTCTAAAAGGGTTCTAGAAAAATTAAAGGGTGTAGCAAGGGTGAGATTCGAGGTTGTTCGAATCGCTTTCGCGTCCTTTCGCAACTGGGATGCGAAAGGGAAGTTTCCTAAACTATAAATAAGTGTTCCTAGGGCTTTTCTATTGTATGAGAAATAATTTTAAGGCTTTCTAAAGGGGTTCTAGGGAAATTAAAGGGTGTAGCAAGGGTGAGATTCGAGGTAGTTCGAATCGGGTAAGTCCTCTCTCTTTATAATTTCTGTTTTCATAGTGGAGATCTGTCGCTTTGTGCCGTGGTTTTTTCCCGCAAGGGTTTTTCACGTTAAATCTGGGTGTTCTCTGTATTCTCTTGTGTGCTTGGTGCCATTGGATTACCATCCTAGATCTAGATCTGTGTGATTCCGCAGGTCAAAACCCCCAACAGCATTGGCTTATCCAATTGCACATACGCCATGTTGAAATCTCGCTGATTCAACCATCATATAGCCTACAGATCAATTTGAGGTTTTTGGGTGGTTCTTAGTTGTGTGATCTACCTTATGGCTAAATTACCTTAATTTTTTGGGTGTCCAATATTTATGATAGAGGAATTCTTAATGGACAGGTTGAATAACATATATAAATAACAGTGTGTTGCACATATCAGCAAAAGAACTGGTATAAGGGTATTGGAATATTTTGTCGTTTTGTACAAATTCTAAGGGGATACTTGTAACAATCCATAACAGATAGGAGATCTTTACAATTGTCATAGAGAGGTATTGACATTGAGCTCAATGATGGGTTTTTTGACCCGTCGTCTTTTCGCAACTGGGATGTCCAAGTCCTTTTGCAACTAGGATGCGGAAAGGAGTTTTCCTAAAACTAAAAAAAGGGGTCCCTAGGATTTTTCTAGAGTATGTTGTGTGAAGAAAAAGCACAAGAGGGTTTCTTAAAGGGTTTAGGGATATCAAAGGTGAGAGTGAGAGAAAAGAGAGAGAGGAAGCTTATGGAAGGGAGCCGTCGTCTCAGCGCTTCTACGTCCTCGTGATCGGTGAGATCTCTATTTTTCCTTTATTCTCTTATTGTTTATCCGCTCCTGCGTGAGTGAAGAAGGTTATATCTTTCTACTTCATAGTGGATTGTTGATCTGGACGAGGTCCCATGGTTTTTACCTCTTTGAGGGTTTTTCACGTAAAAATCTCTTGTGTGGTGTGTGATTGTACTTTGATTGATTTTCATTACATTGTTACTCCATAATTCTGGTTTGTTCTGGAGGGCTAGATCCTAAGGTTTTGTGCAAGGCCCCCAACAAAGTGGTATCAGAGCGCCAGGTTCATTGAACGAGTAGGATTGGTTTGGAATTATGGAAGGTGGCTCAAGGATGATCAGCCTCAATGGTTCTAACTGGACCATATGGAAGGCTAAGATGGAGGACTTGCTTTATTGCAAGGATCTATATTCTCCAATTTTAGGCATATCAGCAAAATCCAAGGATATGTTTGATGATGATTGGAAGAAGTTGGACCGGAAGGCGGTGGGGTTTATTAGACAATGGTTGGATGATTCTGTATTCCACCATGTGTTTACGGAAACTTCAGCCGCTAGCCTATGGCTGAAACTACAAGGGATGTATGAGAGGAAGACAGCCGGTAATAAAATTTTTCTGATAAGGCGACTTGTGAATCTCAAGTTGTGGCCGAGCACATGAATGAGGTCAGCAATATAGTGAACCAACTCTCTTCTATGAAGATGGTCCTGGATGATGAATTGCAGGCTTTACTATTACTTAGTTCATTTCCTAACAGTTGGGAGACATTGGTGGTGTCTCTAAGTAACTCCGCGCTAGACGGAAAGATATCCATGGAACAGGTTACTAGCTGTCTCTTCAATGAAGAGATAAGGAGGAAGTCTCAGGGGTCTACTCAGTAAGAGGCACTTGTGACATAGGAACGGGGGAGAGGAAAGAACAGGAAGGGCAGGAAGGCCCGAGATAAATCAAGAGGCAAGTCGAGTAACAGAAAAGATGTTGAATGCTAGAATTGTGGCAAGAAGGGCCACTATAAGCATGAATGTCGTAAGGCTAAAAATGACAAGAAAGGAAAAGGAAAGGAGAAGGAAGATGAATGTGATTCTACTGCGGTCGCTTCAGATGGCGACGTTGTTATTATTCTTTTCACAGATCATGATGTATGTCTCACGGCTACGAGTCAGGACACCGACTGGGTGATTGACTCAGGAGCTTCTTTTCATGCGACTCAGGGATTTCTTCACAAGCTACAAGTCAGGTGACTATGGGACCGTGAAGATGAGAAATTTTTGCGTATCGAAGATCGTGGGAGTTGGTGATATTTGTGTGAAGACCGATGTGGGCTACACATTGGTTCTCAGGGATGTGAGGCATATCCCAGACCTTCGCCTCAACTTGATGTCTACGGGAAGGTTGGATGATGATGGCTATGAAAGCCGGTTTGCTGGTGGGCGCTGGAAGCTCATCAAGGGTTCGTTGATCGCAGCCAAAGGAAAGAAGTGTTGCACCCTGTACAAGCCAAGTGTCAGTGTATGCAAGGGTTGTATACCTCTCAAAACCTGTCTTGATTCAGCTATTGACATATGGCACAGTCATCTAGGCCACATGAGTGAAAAAGGGCTTCAGCTACTAGCGAGGAAGCGGCTCCTTCCAGTCGTGACAGGTATACCTCTCAAAACCTGTCTTGATTGTTTATCAGGGAAACAGCATAGAGTTTCATTTGTTAACACTGTTTCTCATGTTAATAAAGTGCATGCATTAGATTTGATTTATTCTGATGTGTGTGGTCCTATGAGGACAAAAACCTTGGGTGGGGCATTGTATTTTGTTACTTTTATAGATGATGCATCTAGGAGGGTTTGGGTTTATGCTTTGAAATTCAAGGACGAGGTCTTTGGTGTGTTTAAGTTGTTTCATGCTATGGTCGAGAGAGAGGCAGACAGATCATTGAAGTGCATCTGCACTGATAATGGTGGTGAATACATTGGCGACTTTCATGAGTACTGCAAGTCCCTGGGTATACGGCATAAACAGACGGTTCCCAAGACCCCCCAGCATAAAGGTGTAGCTGAGCGAATGAATCGCACCATTATTGAGAGAATCAGATGCATGTTATCCCATGCGAAGTTGCCCAAGACGTTCTGGGGAGAAGCAATGCACACAGCAGTGTATCTGATAAACAGGTCTCCATCAGCCCCGTTGAATGGAGAAGTGCCTGAGAAGGTGTGGACTGGACAGGATCCATCGTACAGTCATCTCAGGGTGTTTGGATGCAGGGCATCCGTTCACGTACCAAAGGACGAGAGGTCCAAGCTCGATATGAAGATCAGGCAGTGTGTGTTTTTAAGGTACGGTGATGAAAAAATCGGTTACAGATTATGGGATCCAACCGAGAGGAAGCTCGTCAGGAGCAGAGATGTGGTTTTCTTTGAAGATCAGTGTATAGAAGACATTGGTAAGCCAGAGAAGAACCAGTCTAGTTCAGGTGAGCTAGAGGACATGGATCCAGTTATTCCTCCCGTGGTGCCTGATGATGAGGGAGTACAATAAGGTGCAAAGGATGAGGGAGTTCCTTTAGAAGATGGACCAGGGGAGTAGCCCCCACTTGATCCACCTGTTGAGCCACAGGTGAGGAGGTCATCTAGGGACAGGCAGCCGTCCAAGAGGTACTCACCGCATGAGTACATTATGTTGACTGATGGGGGAGAGCCAGAAGATTATTTTGAAGCCCTAGCCGATAAGCATAAGGAGGAGTGGTTGAAAGCTATGTAAGAGGAGATGGAATCCTTGTATAAGAACCACACCTATGACATGGTGAAACTGCCTAAGGGCAAGAAAGCTCTGAGCAATAGGTAGGTGTTCAGAAAGAAGGTTGAGCAGAAGAATTCACAAACGAGGTTCAAGGCCAGACTTTTGGTAAAAGGGTTCGGTCAGAGAAAAGGTGTTGACTTCGAGGAGATATTCTCACCAGTGGTGAAGATGACATCCATACGGGTATTGCTTGGGTTGGCGGCTAGCATGGATCTGGAGATAGAGTAGTTAGACGTTAAAACTGTCTTCCTCCATGGTGACCTGAAAGAAGAGATTTACATGCACCAACTAGAGGGGTTCGAAGTCAAGGGCAAGGAGCATATGGTGTGTAGGCTGAAGAAGAACTTGTATGGGCTGAAACAAGCTCCACGGCAATAGTACAAGAAGTTCGATTCATTCATGTTACAGCATGGGTATGACAGAACGGAGTCGGATCACTGTGTGTTCAAGTGCAAGTTCTCAGATGGTGATTTCATAGTTCTGCTCTTATATGTTGATGACATGCTCATCATGGGAAAAGACATCAAGAAGATTGACAGGTTGAAACAGGAGTTGGGTAAGTCGTTTGCGATGAAAGACTTGGGCCCAGCTAAACAGATCCTAGGAATGGAGATAACCTGTGACAGAAGCAGCAGAAAGCTTTGGCTGTCACAAGAGCGGTATATTGAGAAAGTCCTAGAGCGGTTCAATATAAATGCAGCGAAGTCGGTCAGTACTCCACTGGATGGTCACTTCAGATTGAGCGACAGACAGTGTCCCAAGATGAAGGCAGAGGTGGAAGAGATGCAGAAGATACCCTACGCGTCAGCTGTAGGAAGTTTGATGTATGTTATGGTGTGTACACGCCCAGACATAGCATATGCGGTTGGGGTTGTCAGCCGGTATCTTGCTAATCCTGGCAAAGAGTATTGGGCAGCGGTGAAATGGATACTGCGGTATCTAAGAAGCTCATCCAGGTTGAGCCTATGCTATGGTGACGGTAAACCTATGATAGAGGGCTACACAGATGCAGATATGGCAGGTGACATAGACTCCAGGAAGTCTACATAGGGGTTCATGTTCATGTTTGCAGGGGGAGCGGTTTCTTGGCAAAGCAAGCTACAGAAGGTCGTAGCATTGTCGACGACAGAGGCCGAGTACATTGCAGTCACAGAGGCATGTAAAGAGATGCTTTGGATGAAGAAGTTCCTACAGGAACTTAGCTTGAAGCAGGAGGAGCACGTGGTCTATTGCGATAGTAAGAGTGCTATACACTTGAGCAAGAATCCAAGTCAGCATTTCAAGTCGAAACACATAGAAATTTGGTATCACTGGATTAGGGATACTTTGGAACAGAAGGTGTTATAGCTTGAGAAAGTCCACACGGATAATAATGGGTCAAACATGATGACCAAGGCTTTGCTCAAGGGCAAGTTTGAGGTTTGTAGAAACCTGGCTGGCTTAAAGAAGGTGAATCCCTCTTACGTCAAAAAGTGAGAGATTTGATGAGTTTTTTGACCCGTCGTCCTTTCACAACTGGGATGAGCAAGTCGCGCAAGTCCTTTCGCAACTGGGATGCGCAAGTCCTTTCGCAACTAGGATGCGCAAAGGAGTTTTTCTAAAACTATAAAAAGGGGTCCCTAGAGTTTTTATAGGGTATGTTGTGTGAAGAAAAAGCACAAGAGGGTTTCCTAAAGGGTTTAGGGATATCAAAGGTGAGAGTGAGAGAAAAGAGAGAGAGGAAGCTTGTGAAAGGGAGCCGTCGTCTCAGCGCTTCTATGTCCTCGTGATCAGTGAGATCTCTGTTTTTCCTTTATTCTCTTATTGTTTATCCGCTCCTGCGTGAGTGAAGAAGGTTTTATCTTTCTACTTCATAGTGGATTATTGATCTGGACGAGGTCCCATGATTTTTACCTCTTTGAGGGTTTTCCACGTAAAAATCTCGTGTGGTGTGTGATTGTGCTTTGATTGATTTTCATTGCATTGTTATTCCATAATTCTGGTTTGTTCTGGAGGGCTAGATCCTAAGGTTTTGTGCAAGGCCCCCAACACTCAACATATTTTTCTACAAATAAGAATTTGAAAAAATAAAAATAAAAATTCAAGCATATCATCCTCATTAAGTACCATACATGGGACGCACTCAATTGTTAACCTGAGAAATTGAATTCATCTCATGATCTGATCATTGAATACCTGTGATGGGTCATTTTTTTGGGTCCTTGTTCTTGCTCAGGTGGTAGACTCCCAGGAGTTTCAACTCCGGTCAAGGGTTCGAGTACCCATAGGTGGTGAAATTCCACCAGCGTGAGTGTGTGGGGTGTGTGTGCATGTGTTTAAAAAAAAAAAAAAGAAAAAAGAAAAAAAAAGTGATGGATCATTTTCCTTTTCAATTTCTTCAATTTTCAGTTTCTCATGCATTTGTTGCCAGCTTGGCCAGGGCATGCTCAGGCCAGGCCTCCCTGGCGGAGATATTGTGCCACTTGGGGCGTTTGGATCATAAGTTATTTATGCCTCAAATAGCTTATCTTGGTTTATATTTATTAAGTTGAAATGATTAAATAACTTTAAGTAAAAAAGTTATTTATAAATAATCTTAAACCGAACTTATCTAAAATAAGTTATTGATCTACTGTTGTTAAGTAGAAAAAGTAACCTATTTGGTGGTATCCAAGCAGGCCCTTAGAGATGTGTAAAACCTCTCCAAGCATCAATCACCCTAGCATTGTGCGGGAGGCCACGCCTTCCTCTTTTACAAAAGGAATTAAAATAGCCATTTAACTTGAAGAGAAAATAACGTGATTTTGAAAATTTTCAAAAGGGAGATCTTTGGTAGAGGCTGATTAGGTAGCAAGGCCCTCACCACCCTCGACGTGTAGGGTCATGGTGAGATTTGATCAGTTCAGTCGTATGCTGTGAGAGATGGCTTGAGCCTTTGTTAAAGTATTTTAATCGAGTACATACTCCATTCATCTTTGACAGCGCACGGCTCCATTAATCAAATCTTACCACATTGCACCATTCCTAATGGTGGTGGGGGCCTCACTACCTAATCGGAACAACCTGTTCTTTTCTTCCAAGTGTTCTTCAAGAGAGAGCCAACCATTTTCATGGGTCCTGAAAAACTGGCTCGTTGGCGGAAAAGATGGTATGGTATCACAAGTTGTGGTACTTGTCTATGACATAAACTTCAAATAGGAAAACAACCTTTCACCATGCATCACACTTGCCAAAATAACAAATAACAAATGTGTGGACATCTTTTAGGTACATGCTATAAAAAGACGACCGTTCAAAAATCTCATACTAATCTACTCATCACGTGGAATTAGGAGTGTCAATGGGCTAGGCTCGGGCCTGAAAAATCAGAATTTTAAATAAGCCTAGCCTGATGGCATGGCCCAACGGCAGACCAAAACAGTTTAAAATCAGACCTACCCCAGGCTCAGGCCATGTCCATTGACAGCCCTACTCGGAATAGCATACTTGTACGAGAAGCGAATTAGGTGCGGCCGGGCGTCACCTAAGACGGTCAGGACCTTACCGTGGGGCCATTTTGAGGACGCGGATTTCCTGCAAAAGCCTTTAGCAGAAAATTCCTACGCTGGGTTCACAAACATTGTGATGTTTGTGAGAAATCTTCACCGTCCATCCGTTTGTGAGTTCATTTTAGGACATTTTGTCAAAAATGAACCATATCCAAAGCTTGAGTGAGCCGTGCTAAAGGAAAATGTGGTTAGGGAAATTCCTACCATTGAAACCTTCTTAGGTTCAACATGATGTTTAGATGCTATCCATACGGAACTGAAAACAAAATTATTAGCATGAATCAAAACTTCTGTGGCCCCACAAATATTTCAATTGTGGACATTTAATTAAAATGTTTTTGGCTCACTTGAGCTTTGGATACGATTCATTTTTGATAACGTGTTTAAAAATAAACTCACAAAATGGATGGATGGGAAGGATTTCTCACAAACATCACAGCAAGCCCCACCTAATTTCCCAGCGCGGAACGTCCTGCAAAAGGCTTTCTCAGGAAATCCAAGTCCCAATTTTGATGCATGTATTCTATATATATATGCCATCCATTTTATTTTTTTTTAATCATATTACATGATACCAAAATTGAAAAATCTCCAATTTTCAAATGAATCATAATATAAGAAATGGTGATAATTGTAAGTAAATAAACATTAGCTTGATCCAGAACTTATGTGGCCCATTAATGCTCAATCACCAATTTCCCATGATATGGTCCATTGAGAATTGGATCTGCTTCATTTTTTAGGACATGCCCTAAAATGATATGGAAAAATGAGTGCACAATGTGGATACAGAATACATAAATCAAGGTGGACCTAGGTTGCAGTCTTTTTGGTGTGTCAAAGCCACACCTAATTCGCTCCCACTTGTACAATATGTAGGTGTAAGGCCCAACTACCTCGGTTAAAATGCCTTGAGCCGGCTCGAAAATTAACCCGGCCCATGAGCCAAGGTAGGAGGTCTAAATGCGGTCCAAAGCAGGATGGGGCCAAGGGGGCCGCTAGGCCCACTCCCACTCTTAGTCACAACCCGTCATGCAATTGAAAATTTCTCAGCCGTAGGTGTGAAACCCCTAAATCTTTAAATTAATAAAGGGATTTTGACCATACTGGTATCGTTGTATGGTCAAATTCTCGAAAGAGATTTGACCTTTCAAATATTCCAAGGGTAACCATTTGATAGGTCTTGAAAAGTTTTTTAGATTAAATTGTCCTTATCCTTAGTACAGTAGTTTTATGGTTTTTTAGCTAATAAGAAGTTACGTCATATTTAATGCTAAAAAAGTGACGTGGACGGAAGCTTTTTTGGGCGTGGGCAAGGCCCAACTTGTGGAGCCCACATTGATGTATATGTATAATCCACATCGTCCATTCTTTTTACCATGTCATACTAGGGTCAAAGCCCAAATATCAACCTGATCTAGAGCTCATGTGTGCAACATAATAAAAAACAAATGGTGACAATGACACCCACTGTTGAAACTTTCCAGGCTCACTGTGATGTTTATTAGAAGTTGACACTGCCTAAGTCAAGACTTTTTAGGCCCACGACGAGCTGGCTGACAGAACGGATCACCCCGTCGTGGGTCTCAACCCCTATATTTAAAAATAATCAAGTAATTAATTACATGAACCTAACAACCCGACCTTAAACACATGACAACCAAGACCCTTACCATGTTACAACCATGACCCTTATTACGTTACAACCATGACCCTTACCAACCCTTACCACATTGTAAGGGTCATGGTTGTAACATGGTAAGGGTCGAGGTTGTAACGTGGTAAGGGTTGTGGTTGTCATGTATCGAGGGTCAGGGTTGTTAGGTTCATGTAATTAAATAATAGGGGTTGAGGCCCACAATGGGGTGATACGTTCCATCCACCTTATTGGCTAGCTCACCGGGGGCCCAAAAAGTCCTAATTTGGACAGTGTACACTTCTAACAAACATCATAATAAGCTTGGAAAGTTTCAACAATGAGTGTCATTGTCACCATTGTTTTCTATTATGTAACGTCCATGATCTAGATCAGGCTGCTATTTAGGCCCTGACCCTAAAATGACACGGCAAATTAGATGGGCTATGTGGTTTATACACATACATCAATGTGGGCCCCACGAGTTGGGCCTTGCCTATGCTAAAAAAGGTTTCCATCCAATCACTTTTTAACATTAAACACGTAACTTCTTATTCACTAAAAACTGTACAATTATTGAATAAAGGATAAGGATAATTTAGTCTAAAAGCTTCCCAGGACTTGTCAATGAGAACCCTCAATATATTTAAAAGGTCATCCCTTTCAAGAATTGACCATACAACTATATCAAAATTTCATTAATATATAAAATGTAATCGCTTTCAAATTTTATAAAACAACGTAAAGGAAGAAAATATTAATTAAAGATCAGAAAACGACCACTTGTATTAATTTAGACCATTGTTGAGGGTCAAATACTGCATATTAGACCCCATTTATTACCTGAATTTACGTACATAATGCCGTTTAATGGTCCGTTTTTCCGTGTTTGTGATACAAGGTGTAGTTGAAAGCATGAACTACAAAAAGTTGCTAAAAGTATGAATTTAACACTCAGTTGATGCCACAGGCAAGGGACACACTCCAGGGGACCAAGATTGACAAATATACACGGTCAGAAATCCGAGAAAAGTAAGAAATTGAAGCTCAAGTGGCCTGAAGGACGTCCAGAATGCAAGATCACGAGGTTCCCACCATCCGTTCGGCTCGAAACTTCATACGTCGCCTGAGGACCATAAATTAACCGTACATATAAAATTTCAGCCATTGAAGATCTCGGGAAGTGCTCCAACTGACAGATCAGCCCATAAACCGTTGGTTCTGTGCCCACTTGCTATTCGGATATTCTTTAAAATCGGTCTGAACGACTTAAATGAGATGAGAAAAGAGATGGACGGAGCAGATTTCACATATACATCACTGCTGGACCCACTTGTGCATTGCACGTGTACAGCGAGGGTAGTCTAGCAGTGCGTGGCAAGTGTCAGAGACGGCTTGACCGTCTCTGACCGAAAGAAAGAAAAAAAAAAAAAAAAAAAAATCGCCAGCGGACGCACGGCCGCGGCCGTTTTTGCGAACGGTAGTGGGCCCCACCCATTGCTCGTATGGCCAATCTGATCCGTTCACCGTGTAGAGGGCTTCGATTACTACAAAAATATGTTGAATTTTTGTACCCATGCGTGCACACGTGTGAGATACAGAGGCCACAAAAGGGCTGCTCGGTAGCGTTCAAAACTGATTCTTTTGTGATTTCTTCTCTGGGACACGTCAATGGACGTTCAAAACCACCCATTCTTGACTGAAATTTCGTTCTGAATCCAATGGACGGGGTGGATTTTCCATAAAATGCTTCTATGGGGCCCACCGACCACAACAGCGAAATGGTGCGAAAGGTTTCGCACATACGCGAAAATTGACTTTTCCGGACGGTTTTGGCCCACCATCTTTGATCATATGGCAGATCTGAACCGTCTATCATGTAGAGGACCCAAGAAAGTACTAAGGGACGGTGTTTTTTTTGAAATTTGAGCAAGGAAAGTGGCGTGTTTCGAGGCACCGAACTTGGCTGCGAAAATTGCACTCCGTGTCCTGCTACAACTCTGTCACTGACTCCAGCCTTCCAGCAGCTATAAAAAGAGGTTTTTGGACGTGGGGAGGAGGCATTCAGAGTCTGGGGAGGAAGAACAGAGGACTCGAGCTTGGGTTTCAACGTGGGCAGAGGAGAGAGAGAGGAGCTTGGTTTTTTTTCTTTCCCTTTTCTTTTCCTTTTCTTTTTCTCTTTATTTATTTGGATTGAGCCCATCCATGGCAGGCTAAATCCTCCTAGCTAGGGCTAGGAGGTGAAGCTTGTAGTGAGATGAGAGATTATATGCTTTTGATTTAATTTTAATTTTTGAATTGAAGTTGGTTTTAGTTTGATTTTAATGGAAATATTTTTGGTCTTTAATGGTCTGTTGTGACTGAAATTACAATGGGTCTGCAATGCTTTGAATATTTTCTTATCCCTTTTATGTTTATGACGTTAGGACGTCCCGTTGTTCACCATAGTCTCCTGGGCATGGTTGGATGACGGTACCCTTCTTAACCTTCATACATATGATTGGTTGGTAATTAGTTTAATTCTGTTGTTTGCCATAGTCTGTGGGCATGGTTTGGTGATGGAATCCATTCTAATTCATACACCTTTCATCTCTTTGAAAACTAGATCAACGGCAGTTCAGTAATTTCTCTGATTTTTGATGCAAGCATAAATTCTCCCTGATCTCTACAAGTGGATCCTCTGAATCCCTAGTTCCTATCTCTGATTTGTTTCCTAAGTTTTATATTAATTATTCTACAAATATTCCACCATTGCTAATTGATTTAGAATTCATCTTAGCCTAGTTCTAGTTCTAGTTAGTTTCAGATAACGTACAAGTTTCAGTCCCTTGGGATTCGACCTCGGTCTTACCGAGTTATTACTACATCACAACCCTGCACTTGGGGAGTGAACAAGTTTTTGGCGCCGTTGCCGGGGACTGTCGGCTACGTTTTTCTAAAATTAATTAGTTTTAGGATTAGTTTAAGATTAGAATTTTTACTAACTTCAGTTTTAGGTTTAGATTTTTCTGATTTTTTTTGAACTAACTTGTCTTTCCTGTTTTGTAGGATTCTGAGATAGAAACTTTTAATTTGGTGATATCTTTTCTAATTTCTTTATTTTTTTTCTATTAGGATTTTTAGAAATTTTATAATCTTAGACTAACTATTTTAGAAACTAACTTGTTTTGTTTTTTTTTCTGCAGGATCTTAACATAGGAACTTCTTACTTGGTAACACCCTTCTAACTTCTTCTCTTTCTTTCCATATTTCTATAGGACTTTTTCTTTTGTTCTAGGATTAGACTCAGAGTCAGGGTTCTACCATGGAATCGTGGGTACATGCATACGCTGAGATGGATAGGAGATATTGGGGAATGCCCGAGGGTTGTGGAATTCAAAGTATACCTCAAGATTTTTCTCCATCACAAACAGACATTGAGAACCGACTAGAACGTTATCTTCCATCGGTTAATAGGGCTGTATACGATCGTAATTATGGGAATGAGGATTATTATCAGCCATCATATTCTCTCATGTATGATCAGTATGACTATAACCAGTGGAAACATCAAAGCTGTGAAGATGAACCAATAACATGTTATAATGATTATTCTCTTGGATCCCCTACCTTTGAAATCCATCCAGAAACGATCCAAGAGGATTTGTATCAGCGTAATCTTTCAGCCTGTCTTGTGGAAATGAGAAAAGTAATGGAAACAATGAAAGGACTCGATGCGCGTCTTGATAGGATAGAGGAGGCTCGGTCATCCCAGCCACGACCTAATCTAAAAATACAATGTGAAGAAAGTGATCCGCACTCACTTTTAAAAGAATCTGGAATTTGGAATGAGGAGTTGGATTCCGTTAATGAGCATGTGGTTCAATTTTTCGATGAGTCAATCTCGATGACTGTCCGAAAGAATGGTGAAGATACATGGGTGTCTTTTAAATACATTGATGATGACACAGTTTCCTTACATGACACACAAGATTTCAATGATGAGGAAGAAGTTAGTTTATGCAAACCTCAACCCATGTTAGGTGTAGAATGTGAGGAAAGTGATCTCATCCTGAATGTGCACTGCACTGGACTAGACAATGATGCGTATTGGGATGATGGTCATGAATGTGCAGCCCAAATTCTCCCTGAATCAATCTCAAATCTGGTCCAGGTCAACGATCAAGACGTGCACGAAGTGATCGGTCAGGAAGATCTACTCCACTCATCTGACATGCCTGATTTAAATGTGGAGAATGAACCTCTTACAACCGACTCTTCTAACTCTTGTGAGGCATGTTTAGACCACTCCCTTGAATTGAATGATGATATGATTCGGGAGGAGGAGTTGCCCGCTACGACTCTGGAATTTGAAACCACTCAGTTGAGGCCACCATCTGAGATGCAAACAATTGAGAATTCAGCGCCTCAATTGAGTAATTTCAATGAACAGAGTGATCACATCAATGCTTCAGTTACTGATTTTCAATCTATCTGTGCAGGACTGGAGCAAGAGAGCGCACCTCCATCCACTTTCAAAGATGAGGGATTCTTTGCGCAGATCATCACAAGCCACAAAAACGAGTCACACTCATCTGAATTTCCCAACTCGTGGGATTGCTTGGTACACTTTGCAATTTCAAACGATTTCATGTTAAAAGACAAAGTGGATACTTTGCGAGACAACATCTCGGTAGTCATCACTGACCAAACGAACCCTTATTCTGAAACCTTCTCTTCCCCTGATCCTAAACGTCTACTAGTAAAGGAAGAAGAGCTGAATATAAAACCGAAGTTTGGAACTTCGGAATATGTTGAGACTACATTACTTTTTAAGAAGTTTTCTAAACTTTATTTACTTGTAGTCTTTGATTCACCATGTAATACTAACGTTGAAACTTCTTCTGTCTTAGGTGAATCGTATATATTACGGATACCTCCAGCAATTCAATGGAAGATTTCTTATGAGGTACATAAGTCTTTCTGGAAAGTCATGCTCCAGGGCGGCCAAGCCTATTGCAAAAAGGGCTTTTAGATGATCCTGTTGAGGAGCTTACTGAGAGACTTATCAAGATATTGGCCGGAAGGAGAACCTTGCGGCATGATCGATTCAATGTTTGTGGGTAACATTACTGCAAACCCTCACGAGACTACAACTCGTCCACTAGGGGTAACCTAGGGGTTTAAAGGCTTGTTGCATACGCTAAATGCAATCGAGAGCACCTGCGAAAGTGGTATAGGTAGGATTTTATTTTTATTATTTTTGTTCTGCTTTCTCTCTCATGCTGACAAGCTTCCATGCCGTGATCTATTGGAAACTCTCTTGATTCGTTATTCAGGTACTATCTTCTCATCACTTCTCATTTACTTTCGTTGTCCCATGTGCATTGCATGCTCATATCTTTTACATTGAGGACAATGTAGATTTTAGGTTGGGGGTGGGAGATTAGGTTTCCTAATCAGTATTTTCTTGGTCTTGAGCAACAATTGTGAAAAAATTTTTGAATTTTTCTGAAAATTTTTATGAATTCGCAGTGATTTTGACAGATACCCCTAATTTAGATTTTCAAGGTACATAATGGTGGATTTATGACTCTTGGATTCCGGATCTGTTAGATTTCATAGTTAAGTGAATTATTAATCCATGATTAGAAGTTGTAAACATTGATTGAATCATGATTTCAGGACACGTCTTGCTAACACATTAAGATTTCAGTTCCATATCGAAGGATTAACTTGGTAATCACTAAGCACGAAGGGAACCAGTCTGAAATATCTTGCCATCAGGGTATAAAAATTGAACAGGTTGGGCAATTAATCTTCACCATGGGTTTGCTCCCTACAGGTGAAGGTTTGATTCCCCAAGGTTAAACATTCAAAAAAAAATAAAATAAAATTATTTAGGTAATTGGTCTTTTGCCATAGGTTTGCTCCCTATTGGTAAGGATTTGATTCCTCTTTTTTGGCATGACTATTAATGAAAAAATAAAAAGTTGAAAAGATCGAAAGATGAAATTTATGAGGCAAGTTTGGTTATCATGAATTCTCTTGCTAGTTACCAATGAGATCCTGAAATAACAAATTCAATCTTAATATGATTAGCTGAGATTACACTATACATCCATGGATCTCAATGTTTAAAATTTTTCTAATTGAAGGATTAATGCTTTACACTTGATTATGAAGTCTACGGTGCGCTTGAGCTCAAGAGAATACAATTTCTAACATTCATGAATATTAAATTTCTCGTATTTTGTTCAAAATCTCACTCGATTTCAAAGAAAGTTCTCCTATAATTCTCAACTTATTTTTCGCATACTTTGCTCGGGACTAGCAAAATGCTGGTTGGGGGTTGTGTTGAGGGTCAAATACTGCATATTAGACCCCATTTATTACCTGAATTTACGTACATAATGCCGTTTAATGGTCCGTTTTTCCGTGTTTGTGATACAAGGTGTAGTTGAAAGCATGAACTACAAAAAGTTGCTAAAAGTATGAATTTAACACTCAGTTGACGCCACAGGCAAGGGACACACTCCAGGGGACCAAGATTGACAAATATACACGGTCAGAAATCCGAGAAAAGTAAGAAATTGAAGCTCAAGTGGCCTGAAGGACGTCCAGAATGCAAGATCACGAGGTTCCCACCATCCGTTCGGCTCGAAACTTCATACGTCGCCTGAGGACCATAAATTAACCGTACATATAAAATTTCAGCCATTGAAGATCTCGGGAAGTGCTCCAACTGACAGATCAGCCCATAAACCGTTGGTTCTGGGCCCACCTGCTATTCGGATATTCTTTAAAATTGGTCTGAACGACTTAAATGAGATGAGAAAAGAGATGGACGGAGCAGCTTTCACATATACATCATTGCTGGACCCACTTGTGCATTGCACGTGTACAGCGAGGGTAGTCTAGCAGTGCGTGGCAAGTGTCAGAGACGGCTTGACCGTCTCTGACCGAAAGAAAGAAAAAAAAAAAAAAAAAAAAAATCGCCAGCGGACGCACGGCCGCGGCCGTTTTTGCGAACGGTAGTGGGCCCCACCCATTGCTCGTATGGCCAATCTGATCCGTTCACCGTGTAGAGGGCTTCGATTACTACAAAAATATGTTGAATTTTTGTACCCATGCGTGCACACGTGTGAGATACAGAGGCCACAAAAGGGCTGCTCGGTAGCGTTCAAAACTGATTCTTTTGTGATTTCTTCTCTGGGACACGTCAATGGACGTTCAAAACCACCCATTCTTGACTGAAATTTCGTTCTGAATCCAATGGACGGGGTGGATTTTCCATAAAATGCTTCTGTGGGGCCCACCGACCACAACAGCGAAATGGTGCGAAAGGTTTCGCACATACGCGAAAATTGACTTTTCCGGACGGTTTTGGCCCACCATCTTTGATCATATGGCAGATCTGAACCGTCTATCATGTAGAGGACCCAAGAAAGTACTAAGGGACGGTGTTTTTTTTGAAATTTGAGCAAGGAAAGTGGCGTGTTTCGAGGCACCGAACTTGGCTGCGAAAATTGCACTCCGTGTCCTGCTACAACTCTGTCACTGACTCCAGCCTTCCAGCAGCTATAAAAAGAGGTTTTTGGACGTGGGGAGGAGGCATTCAGAGTCTGGGGAGGAAGAACAGAGGACTCGAGCTTGGGTTTCAATGTGGGCAGAGGAGAGAGAGAGGAGCTTGGTTTTTTTTCTTTCCCTTTTCTTTTCCTTTTCTTTTTCTCTTTATTTATTTGGATTGAGCCCATCCATGGCAGGCTAAATCCTCCTAGCTAGGGCTAGGAGGTGAAGCTTGTAGTGAGATGAGAGATTATATGCTTTTGATTTAATTTTAATTTTTGAATTGAAGTTGGTTTTAGTTTGATTTTAATGGAAATATTTTTGGTCTTTAATGGTCTGTTGTGACTGAAATTACAATGGGTCTGCAATGCTTTGAATATTTTCTTATCCCTTTTATGTTTATGACGTTAGGACGTCCCGTTGTTCACCATAGTCTCCTGGGCATGGTTGGATGACGGTACCCTTCTTAACCTTCATACATATGATTGGTTGGTAATTAGTTTAATTCTGTTGTTTGCCATAGTCTGTGGGCATGGTTTGGTGATGGAATCCATTCTAATTCATACACCTTTCATCTCTTTGAAAACTAGATCAACGGCAGTTCAGTAATTTCTCTGATTTTTGATGCAAGCATAAATTCTCCCTGATCTCTACAAGTGGATCCTCTGAATCCCTAGTTCCTATCTCTGATTTGTTTCTTAAGTTTTATATTAATTATTCTACAAATATTCCACCATTGCTAATTGATTTAGAATTCATCTTAGCCTAGTTCTAGTTCTAGTTAGTTTCAGATAACGTACAAGTTTCAGTCCCTTGGGATTCGACCTCGGTCTTACCGAGTTATTACTACATCACAACCCTGCACTTGGGGAGTGAACAACCATCAAATAACGTGGCCACATCCCAGGTGTATATCCATAAAAATCACGTAATTGCATGATCCCAACCATTCAATTGGTGACCATCAAATGGACGTTCCCATCCACACAATTTTCAGGATGTGCTATATCCACAGCTTGACTCATACTTTTGGGTGGTGAGGATTGATATACACGTGTGTCATTTGTACATCAGTTCAATCCGAACCACTTATAGTGTCTCAACCGGTATGAACTGGTCGTGGAGTAGACCCAAACCGTTGATAAAAGAACTGTCTTTTATTACGCGTAATTGTAAGACGTGTATCCTAATCCGTACTGTTCCGTCAACTCCCGCGATCCTTCCTGTCGAATTTTGGTAATTCTCGACTTGTAATCGACGTTGCGCACGATCGTAAGTCATATCCTATACATTTGAGTCGGCTTAATCCAAGACTTATATCATTGCGACCGCACAGTCACCGCGATTCCAACACCGCGACTCATGTACCGATCCGATACCCTGACTAAGAGATGTGAGCCGGCGTTTATTTCGAGAAAAATACAGCGCGTTTGCAATCCCAAGAGAATCTTTACAACATGTCTCATCAATTCCATCAATCACCTCTCATGTCAAGTACAAAGCACCCATGCTTTCTTTCTCCACAAGTCAAGCAAACCCAAAAGTCAACCAAGCTCTCACCTCACCCATCACTCACATCACACATCACTCACCTCACCCTTTCACCCATCACCCATTCCTCTTTCCTTACAACTCTCTCTCTCTCTTTCTCATTTCTCATCTCAAAATCTCAAGCAAAAGAGCATCACACGTCCAAGCTCCTCCAAGTGAGAAGATGTGATTTTTGGTGGCCCACTTTCTCATCCCAAAACCTCCATCCTAGCCATTCAAATCTTATCATCCACCATCAAAGTGAAGCATAAGGAGAGTGGCATTCCAACGGACCAAGAAGATCAAGTGGTGAGTGTTTTTGTAGGGTAGTTTACTTATTTTTATGATGGGCCAAGTAAGGCCCACCGATCAATGGTGTGGATCTCACTTTGGACCCTAAGATGTGGCCGATGGCCTACCTTGATTATCACTTGATGTATGATTGAATGCAAGGAGGGCCCATAGTATCAGGGTCCTTCCATCACATGTGTGTCTCACCTTTCTCTCTCTCTCTTTCTTTCTCTTTCAATTTTTTTTTAAGTGTGATTATGTGGCCGTGTGGTCCATCCAAATGAACCCCACCTTGGTGTATGTTTTATCCACACCCTCCATGCATATGGTGGCCCACTTGGATAGCATGTCTGAAGGTGGGGCCCACCTTAGTATATATGTTGTATCCAAAACCGTCTAGCGTTCAGGGACGCTGGACGTTAGTGAAGGGTGAGCCGACGGTGGGTGTACTAACGGCAGGAGTGAAAAGAAAAAAAAAATGAACTTTTTGGGAATGGCTCTTTATACAGGCCCTGTCTTGATGTATGTTTTTAATTCAAACCGTCCATCCCTTTCCTTAGAATATTTTAGGCGTTGAGCCAAAATATGGGGCTGATCCAATCTTCTGACGAGCCATACTTCAGGAAACAGTAATTTTCACCGTTGAAATCTTTCCTGATTTCTCTATGCACCAAAAAAATACCCAACATTAGACTCATTGGATTTTTTACGAGTTTTGGAATCCAATGACTAGATTGGATTTACTTGAAGTGGGCCCTACACAGGAAAAACCATGAAAAAATGGATTTTCAAAAAAAAAAAATAAAAATAAGAGAAGCAGCAGAGGCTGCTGCCTCTGGACGTCAGGACGGGCAGGCGTCCTGCGCTCCACAGTCGGGCGGACGCCATGGCACCCACGGCTCCAGCCGTGGGCCCTACATTGATGTTTATCTGACATCTAAACCGTCCATATGGTGTACCTCTATCTGAATCAGGCCCCACCCAAAACTCAGCCTCATCCAAGGCTTAGGTGGTCCACATCAGAGGAAACAGTGGTAATTTCAAGCCTACCATTGAAGCCCTTTCATGGGCCACAGAAGTTTTATATCATTGTGAAATTTGTTTTTCCCCTTCATTAAGGTCCGTGTGACCTTATTAATGGATTGGATGCAAAATAAACGTTATGGTGGGCCCCACGTGGGACCGACTGATGTATGTGTTTTATTTACGTACCGTGGACGCTGGAACCCACGTTATGTATGTGTTTTGGATCCATGTCCTCGTCCGTGGAGGGACGCTGTCCCAGCAGCGTAGCCACCATACTGTCGTCAGCCAGTGGGCCTCATTTGATTATATTCACACGTCCATTCATTTGACTGGAGGGGGCCAGCATGATACGTGTTTCATTCATGCCGTCCAACAGGAAGTGGAACCCACCTTGAAATATGTGTTTTTTTCCACACCGTCCATACCCTGGACGGTGGGCCCCTCGTCTTATGTATGTGTTATATCTCATCACCCAACTGTTGGGCTGCTGGCATTTTGCTGCAATGGAGATGCCAGTAAGTTTCATGGGTCCCGCCTTGATTGTATTTATTTTTGTATTAGTCGTCCATCTAACAGGCTATGTGGGGCGTGCCATGAAGCATTTGTGATCCACACTGTCCAGTTATCAGGTGGACCACACTGTAGAAAACAATGATGAATTGAACAATCACCTTCGAAACGCTTTTTAGGTCACGGAAGCTTGGATCCATATGAAATTTATCTTACCTCTTATTCAGGTTTTTGTGTGATCTTATAATTAGATTCGTTGGAAGATAAATGTTACGGTGGCCCACTTAATGAAAGTATATGCCCATTGTTGAGGCCCATTGATATGGCCCACTTGATGTTGTGTGTGGAGTCCAAACCGTTCATGGACCCCACCTTGATTAATGCATTGCACCCGCACCATCCAACCCATGGACGGTGGATGCGACTTGGCTGGGGAACCTCACACTAGCTATATAGCCGGTCATTTGACGTCAGCAAGTTCCGTGGGTCCCATTTGATGTATGTGATCCCCAAGCCATTCACCTGTTTTGCTAGTGTGGACACCACCATGATGTATGTCTTATCCCTACCATCCGTCCATGTAATGCACCATGGTGTATTTGTTTTATCATCGCCGTGTTGTATGTATTGTATATCTATGTCATCTATTTGTGCGGTCCATTGTGATGCACGTATTGTATATTTATGCTGGACCATGTGATTAAACCCACCTTGATGTATAAGGGCCTATGAGTTGAGGCCCATGGTGATGTATTTGGAGCCCATGGGTAGAGGCCCATTGTGATATATTTCCGGCTCATTTGGTAAGACCCATTGTAATGCATTTAAGGCCCATGGGTTGAGGCCCATTGTGATGTATTAGGGCCCGTGGGATGAGGCCCATTTGATGTATCTAAGGCCCATGGGTCGAGGCCCAATGAAATGTACTTGAGACCCATTGAATGTGATTCCATCGTGGTGTATGTGTTGACCTTTATGGCAAGTCGTGCCTTGGGAGCAATGTTGGTTTGACATCCACATTGTACGAATAATGTTGGTTAAATGTCCGCATTATAACTCTCCCCAGGGCCCATTGATAGACCCATACTAGTTGTGTGTAGATCGTACAGGCCCATCTGCATTGTAAAGATAGTTCATCACTTTATAACATGCCTAGTATAACTCCATGATTCATGACCATACGCATCATATGTATGCTTGAATGAGTAGTGACTGATCATAGCATATGTCATTGGGCAGACCATTTGCGGGACTCGTTATGAGATGGAGTGCCCCATATCATCGCGATGTACGCGCTGGATTGCTGAATGATTTGACGGTGTGATTCATGCATCTCGCATTTGTGTATCATGATCACTGCACGCCCTAGCGACATCAGGGCTTTAACCTCCACAGTCACATCGTAGATGGCCAAATGGGACACTGGAAATATTTGGTTCTAGCACTATGGGGCACTTAGGATGTCCTTGGGTGAAAATCTCAAAACCTCCGAGGCCAGGAGTAGCCCCAACGTCTAGACCGAGTAGAACATGAGCGTCCGAGTGCCGAATACCAGTAGGCCGCGTCTCCCACTGTGTTGTGGTCGGTTTAGAGGGGGTGTGGCCTTATTCGCCCAAGTGAGGGGGCTATAAGGTAGGCTGAGTTTGACCAGCTCACAAATGAGTTCGCTGTCGACGAGCCGGGTAGGTATTAACAGACTACTAGTCAGGCGGATAGTGTAGTCTATTCCACTTACTTGGCTGTACAGCTAGGGAGGAGGCAGTCAGAGTAACGTGTATTAGACCCCGGTGATTTTTCCAGAGAGTAACCGTACTGATATGTGGACTTATTGAGCAGGAATTGCATATCCATTCATTCATTCATACACTATCCACTCGGGCTGGTGGTGCGTAACCTTTTGTTACGTGTACCTTCACATGGCCAGGATTTCAGTTGGGCGCGCGACTAACCTGAGATCAGGAGTTTACCACATTGTGTCTGTCTATCCAAATTTAGGTATGGGACTGGTTTGAATAGAAGTTCCTTGTGATGGACCCCATAGCCTGTAATACTTCGTACTATCATCCCGACTTCACATTCCAGCATAGTCATTTCATTCGCACCTCATATTACATTGTATCTGCCGTACTTAGTATTTTAGGTTACGATGTTTTATATTTATATGGTCTAGATGAGATTGATGGTATTTATGGCTCGTCTGGATTTGTATATTGCATTGCATCCTCAGCATCTGTTATTGTCTTATTAAGTTTTGCATTGCATGGCCTTGGTATAGCCAAAAGCATTCATGCCTTGCATCACATTGCTTTGGCATAGCTGATTGTATTAATGGACTTATCGCATATTTCCGCATCACTCTGATATCGTATGATTCATGATCTTGTCAGTATTTCTGTTTATCCCGATGATGTATGATTTATGAGCTTTATTGTATACTTGGCACTTACCTTACACACACTTACACCACCCTCTAAGCTTTTGTAAGCTAATGCACGATAGATGCGTGCAGGTGGCGTTAGGTTGCAGCAGCGTTGAGCTTGGAGCATGCAGCGATTTTCAGGAACTCTGATTTTGATACATATGTATTTCCTTTTCAGCATTGTATTAAACTGTTTATATTAGTAAATATGTGATGATGATGTTGCCTTTATGATTTGGGTAAACTTGTGGTTATGCTCCATTAAAAAAAAAAAAATCATACTGAAAATCCTCCTTGTAGGATCCTAGGATCGGAATCTAGCATGCGAGTGCCGGGATCCGAGAATGGAGTACTACGGAGGCTTTCGGCGCCGGATCCGGCGATCGGAATTCCTGTGAATTCAATTTTCGGATTTGGGGCGTGACAGTAATGATCACATGATGTTCGAACTAATGGTAACTATCATACGTTCCAACTGTGGGGCCCATCGCGATGCACATTACGTGTGGGCCCCGCTCGCCTAGAGCAAGTCCTAAAGTGCTCGGATTCGGTGGTGACCCCTTTGGTACCGAACTGGGCACTGGAAAAGCTCTGTGAGCCCCTGCATGACGTAAGTATTTTATCCGTACCATCCATTCATTTTGAGAGCATATTTGAGGATGTTAACCCAAAAATGAGTCATATCCAAAGCTCAAGTGGACCACACCACAAGAAGATGAGTGGATAGTGACACCTATTGGTAAAATCTTTCTAGTTATTTGCCATCCTACCTATTCATAAAGCCACAAAAACCTAGTTGAAGGTTTTGAAAAAAATAAAAAATAAAACAGCTTGATCCAAAACTTCCGTGACTCATAAGAAGTTTTCCATAATACGCATTTAATCTCCACGGTTTCCTACAGTGTTGTTGACTTTGAGTTTTGGATTTACCTCATTTTTAGAATGATACATAAATATAAGCTAGAAAAATGAATGGACGACGTAGATAAAACACAAACATGTTTATTGAGGTCATGGAGCTTTGACCAGCACCGAGCTCGGTACCGAGAGTTCACTACCGAATCCTAGGTGGAATTGAAACAGCTTGTCACATTTCTCGGCTTTTAAAAACCGTAGGAAAAAGAAACATAGACCATATCCACGTTGACAAAGCTCCCAACCATACATCATACCTAACAAATGATATGTTGTGAAATTTATACAGATTAATGTAGTTTCTGTATAATATGGAAACCGAAAATAATATGGACAGGCTGAAGCACGTCTGAAAACGCTGTCCTTAAAGCGTTATTTGCCCCAACTCAAGTAAATTGAGTATGCTGATAGGTTACAGGCAAATTGCTTCTAGGATACGACGAGCCTGGTGTGGGTCTGCGTTCAGCAAACACGAAGGCCCACCAAATGGAACTCAATTTCACTATTTCTGGCAGTATTACAATATAAAGGAAAATCCCAAAAATAAGAAAAGAAGAAAATAGAAAAGTGGTTTGCTCGATTAAGTTCTAATCTTCAGCCTGCTGGTTCGGTTGAACCGTCCTAGACCACACCGCTGGTCTGTTCTTCAAGCTAAGGTTGACACCTTGCTGTATTGCTGGATAACACTTAGAATATATGAGTGGAGAGGCTATTTTTTGGAATTCGTATGGAGTGAGTTGAGATTGATTTGGAACCTATCCAGGCCCTCCTTTTATAGGCTATGGTGGCTGGGGGTTATGGTCCAGGGAAATAAATCCCATGACCGTTTTCTGGCTGTTGAGAAAACTAGCCGTTTTATGGCCGTTTTCTGACCGTTGTGCATGGGCCATTAAGCTGCTGCATGCTGACCGTTGTGAGACAGCAGCTAGCCGTTTTATAGCTGTTGGGGCTAGCCATGCAGCAGTTTCAGCTGGACCCTGCACTTATTGCACAGCTGTTACAGAATTTCTGCAACAGCTCTTTTTCAGCCCTCTATATATTCTAAGGGACTCTCATTCAGTCCTTTAGATTTTCGTCCAACCAACCATCTGCCTTAGCCACTAGTCGCACCGCGACTCGCACACGTCTCGCTGCGGTTCGCGAAGGGAGCGACCCTCTGCGACACGATGCGCACGTGCGAAGTGCAAAGTGCGCCACTAGCGCCTCTACAGCCACACTGCCTCACATGCCCACGCCCTCGCACCGAGCCCGAGACCGAGACCGTGACCGTGACCGTGACCGAGACCGAGACCGAGCCCGAGCCCGAGCGCGAGCGCGAGCGCGTGCGCGTGCGCGTGCGCGGTGTTCCAGTGCTTCGCACTGGAACACGCAAGTCCCATGGTCCACGGACTAGGTAGGCAAATATTATGGTACTCCACTATTATCATTTAAACCACTTTTCTTTCTCTTCTCTTTCCCATGTGGGACTATTCCCAAAGCCCCAAACGTTTTTCAAAAAATAACTTTTTTATTATTAAAATATTTTTATTAAAATCAATATTTTACAACAATCCCCCACTTGATTTTTTATAAAAATATTTTCTCGGTTAAACATACTGCCAGAATAATTAGCTTATATGCATAAAGAAAGATATCTTTCGATTTTAATCTTCCCTTAGTGTAAGTATCTCAAAACTCTATCGAAATGACTGGTAGCCGCAGCTTTGAACCAGTTATTTCTAGATAACAGAGTTGGAGAAACCACACACATATTCGCTATGTGTTGTTAGAGTTCCCACAATCTTGCTCAGCACAATTAATGGCCATGTGCTTATCCTAATTCGTGAACGATCCCGAGAGAAAACTCTTAACTCTCATGAGAGACGGCACCATCTCTACGTTCATATAGGTGAAATCCTTCCAGTGTCTCCGTTACTATAAGACACTTGTCCTAAAGACTGGAATTCATTAAGAGTTCTAAGACTCAACCCTCTTTCGTAACGCTCAGCACTTATCTATTATGGATGAGGTTATATAATTTAGTGCTGAAAACTTTCCACTTATCAGTGACTTGTTCTTACCCATTAAACCCAAGATTAGAGATTTTCTGATTTTAGGTTGGGTTACCATCACTGGTGGAACTTTGGTTGAAGAGTTTCAACCCCATCCCTCTAGATGTAGCCTTTACTACCTCTCTCGGTAGAGGTTTAGTGAAAGGATCTGCCAGGTTATTGCTTGATTTCACATATGAAATAGCAATGATTCCATCTTGAATCAATTGTCTGACATAATCATGTCGAAGACTAATATGTCTAGACTTACCATTATAAGTACCGCTATAGGCTCTAGCTAATGTGGCTTCACTATCACAATGTAGTGATACAGCCGATATAGGCTTTACACAAAAAGGAATTTCTAATAGAAGATCCCTTAGCCACTCAGCCTCTTTGCCTGTTGCAGCTAGGGCTATAAATTCAGACTCCATAGTCGAGTGAGTTATGCAAGTCTGTTTCTTGGATCCCCAAGATACAGCAGCACCTCCTAGGGTGAATACCCACCCTGTAGTAGACTTATTGTCCCCTGCACTCGATATCCAGCTCGCATCGGTATATCCTTCCAATACGGCAGGAAACTCTGAATAAAATAGTCCTAAGTCTTTGGTTGCTTTTAAGTAACCAAGGACTCTACTGATTGCATTCCAGTGTTCATTACTGGGGTTACTAGTAAACCTACTAAGTTTACTCACAGCATATGCGATATCAGGTCTAGTGCATTGCATAGCATACATAAGACTTCCTATAGCACTCGCATATTCTAATTGTGCAACTGTTCTTCCAGTATTTTCTTTTAGTTTGATACTTGGATCAAATGGGGTTTTTGCTTCCTTTATATTTAGATGGTTAAACTTGTTTAGTATCTTCTCAATATAATGAGATTGACACAAAGCATAACCCCCACAATGTTTTTTAACTTTGACACCTAAGATGGTATCAACTTGTCCAAGATCCTTCATTTTAAATACGGAAGAAAGAAACTTCTTTGTTTCAGTCACACCTTCCATTTTATTACTTATTATTAACATATCATCAACATATAAACAGATAATAATGATATGACTACCATCTTTTTTAGAATATATGCATTTATCAGCTACATTATGCATGAAACCATGAGATAGTATTTTGGAATCAAACTTCTCATGCCATTGTTTAGGTGCTTGTTTTAATCCATACAGCGATTTGACTAATCTACATACTTTGTTTTCATTTCCTGGTAGAACGTAACCTTCAGGTTGTTCCATGTATACCTCCTCATTGAGGTCACCGTTCAGGAAAGCAGTCTTTACATCCATTTGGTGGATGTGAAGATGATGTATGGAAGCTAGCGCAAATAATATCCTAATGGATGTTATCCTAGCTACAGGTGAGTATGTGTCAAAGTAGTCTATCCCTTCTTTTTGTCTAAAACCCTTAGCTACTAGTCGAGCTTTAAAGGTTTGGATAGTCCCATCAGTGTGATATTTCTTCCTAAATACCCATTTGCAACCTATGGGTCTAGAACCTGGAGGTAAGTTTACTAGTTCCCATGTTTGATTTGATAGTATAGATTCCATTTCATCATTTATAGCTTCTTTCCAAAAAGCTGAGTCTCTAGAGGATACAGCTTCCTTATATGTTTTAGGATCATCTTCTATAGTCATTACTATAGGTATTCGTCTTATAACATTTTCTCTATCTGCTTCTACCAGATGAAAAATGATGCGTTGTGAGTCTATATAGTCATCTCCAAAACTCTTCTCTATTCTAGTTCTTTGACTCCTACGAGGTTCAGTGGGAGCTTCCATTATATGTGGAGCTGTGCTATTTGGTTCTCTATTAGGAGTTTGAATTTCATTATCCTTTGACTCCAAGGATAGTGAGTTCTCAAAGAATTCAACGTCTCTTGATTCTATAATTGTATTAGACTCCATGTCTAGAAGTCTATAAGCTTTACTATTTTGTGCATACCCTACGAAGGCGCACTTAATAGCTCTTGGTCCTAACTTGGTTCTTTTTGGGTCAGGAGTTTTGCAGTATGCAAGACACCCCCACACTTTAAGATATCCTAGGTTAGGTTTTCTACCTCTCCATGTTTCATATGGAGATACTTTATATTTTTTAGACGGAAGTCTGTTTATTATATGGCATGCTGCAAGCAGTGCCTCACCCCACAGATTTAGTGGCAACTTTGCTTTTATTAGCATTGAGTTGACCATTTCTACTAATGTTCTATTCTTCCTTTCAGCTATTCCGTTTTGTTGAGGTGTGTATGGAGCTGTACATTGATGTACCAGTCCATGTTCTTCACAGAAGTAATCGAATTCATTCGAGAAGTATTCTCCTCCTCGATCGCTACGGAGAATTTTTATCTTCTTACTTAGTTGATTCTCTACTTCTGCTTTATATATCTTAAACATGTTCAATGCTTCATCTTTGCTCTTTAATAGATAAACATACACATATCTAGAGCAATCATCTATAAAGGTTATGAAGTACCGTTTACCTCCACGAGTAAGAATGCCGTTTAACTCACAGATATCACTGTGCACAAGATCCAAAATTTGAGACGATCTTTCAACACTTGGAAAAGGTTTTTTCGTCATTTTGGATTGTATGCACACTTCACATTTATTAGTTTCATTATCTGTGTATGAGATTAAACCATTCTTAGCCATGAACTTCAAAGTACTATACCCTATATGGGCTAGTCTATCATGCCACAGTCCAGCAGATTCAACCATATACGCAGAAGTGCTACTTTCATTCAGAGAAAACTTAACCATCCCGTTACAAGCATATCCCTTTCCAACAAAATTCTCATTCTTGGATAGAATCAGTTTTCCTGACTCGTATACCACCCTTATACCTGGTTTTCCCAGAAGATCCCCAGAAACTAAGTTTCGCCTCATGTCTGGGACGTGCAGTACATTAGTTAGAATCACTTTCTTTCCAGAAGTGAATATCAGTTCGACAGTTCCTTTGCCGACGACCTTCGATCGGACTTCATTACCCATTTGGACTTCTTGACCATCGGTCAATTCCTCATAGGTTTTGAAGGCTGATTTGTCGTAGCACACATGTACTGTAGCGGCAGTATCATACCACCAGCCTGGAACTTTGCCTTGGATGGTATTCACTTCAGTGATCATAGCCACGATATCGCCTTCTTCTACTGCACTTGCCTCTTTTTTAGATTTGCGATATCGGCATACTCGAGCATAGTGCCCGATTTTTCCACAGACATGGCATGGGCCTTTGAACTTTCCGTTCTTCTTTTGGGCGTTTTTCTTGAATTTCCCTTTATTGGGTTTTAGGGAATCATCTTTCTCGGGATTCTTGTTATTGGTGTTTTCTACTGCATGTACCTTGGACGAGGCATTCCCGTTATCATTCTTTTTATCGCGGTTACGGGATTCTTCCTCAATCCTTAGGTGTTTCTGGATTTGTTCCAGTGTGTAGTCCTCGGTTTTATGCAGCAACTTCTTTCTATAGTCTTTCCACATTGGTGGCAATTTAGCGATTATAGCCCCAACTTGGAATGATTCAGGAAGATCGATTTTGATCGCTTTGATTTTGTTTACTATTAGCTGCAGTTCTTGGATTTGGGGCAGCAGCGGTTTATTATCTACCATGCTGAAGTCAAAATACCTGGCGATGAGAAATTTGTTGGTCCCTTCTTCTTCAGCCTTGTACTTGAATTCCAGTGCGGCCCAGATCTCCTTTGCTGATGATGTCTGTTGGTACAGATCGTACAGGCGGTCGGAGAGTGCGTTCAGAATGTGTCCACGACACAATAGTTCGTCTTCGGCTCTTTTAGCACGGGCAGCCACTTGCTCAGGTGTGTCTTTGTCGGTTGCTTCAGGCAATGCTTGCAGATTTGGATCTAGTATGTAGTAGATCTTCAGCGCCGTCAGGAGAAATTTCAGCTTGTCTTGCCATCTTGTAAAATTGGTTCCATCGAACCGATCAAGACGTATCAAGTCCTGATTCATCAATTTAATAGATGAAACGCTATCGGCTTCCATTTTAGAAATAACGCTTTAAGAATGTTGTGAAATTTATACAGATTAATGTAGTTTCTGTATAATATGGAAACCGAAAATAATATGGACAGGCTGAAGCACGTCTGAAAACGCTGTCCTTAAAGCGTTATTTGCCCCAACTCAAGTAAATTGAGTATGCTGATAGGTTACAGGCAAATTGCTTCTAGGATACGACGAGCCTGGTGTGGGTCTGCGTTCAGCAAACACGAAGGCCCACCAAATGGAACTCAATTTCACTATTTCTGGCAGTATTACAATATAAAGGAAAATCCCAAAAATAAGAAAAGAAGAAAATAGAAAAGTGGTTTGCTCGATTAAGTTCTAATCTTCAGCCTGCTGGTTCGGTTGAACCGTCCTAGACCACACCGCTGGTCTGTTCTTCAAGCTAAGGTTGACACCTTGCTGTATTGCTGGATAACACTTAGAATATATGAGTGGAGAGGCTATTTTTTGGAATTCGTATGGAGTGAGTTGAGATTGATTTGGAACCTATCCAGGCCCTCCTTTTATAGGCTATGGTGGCTGGGGGTTATGGTCCAGGGAAATAAATCCCATGACCGTTTTCTGGCTGTTGAGAAAACTAATTTCTGCAACAGCTCTTTTTCAGCCCTCTATATATTCTAAGGGACTCTCATTCAGTCCTTTAGATTTTCGTCCAACCAACCATCTGCCTTAGCCACTAGTCGCACCGCGACTCGCACACGTGCGAAGTGCAAAGTGCGCCACTAGCGCCTCTATAGCCACACTGCCTCACATGCCCACGCCCTCGCACCGAGCCCGAGACCGTGACCGTGACCGTGACCGAGCCCGAGACCGAGACCGAGACCGAGCCCGAGCCCGAGCGCGAGCGCGTGCGCGGTGTTCCAGTGCTTCGCACTGGAACACGCAAGTCCCATGGTCCACGGACTAGGTAGGCAAATATTATGGTACTCCACTATTATCATTTAAACCACTTTTCTTTCTCTTCTCTTTCCCATGTGGGACTATTCCCAAAGCCCCAAACGTTTTTCAAAAAATAACTTTTTTATTATTAAAATATTTTTATTAAAATCAATATTTTACAACATGATATGCGTGGCACTTCTACTCCCCACAATAGGTTCCTTTAACGTGGATACTCACTCACCCCAAGTTCCTTGACATGGGTGAATTAATTAAGGAGCGACATGCCGATACATTGCGCGTGAGAGAGCGAGCCATCAATATTGTTTGGTGAAAGAAATGGACGGTTAGTAAGAAGGATGCCAGCCATAAGAGCTTGATTTCTCAGCCAGGACATATTCGTGTTCACACCTGATGAGTCTGGGTGTTTTTGGAGTTTTAATAAGAGAAAAATAAAATGGACCAAAGAGTCTGTTTAGACTCTCTATACTGCTTTTTGTAAAAAGAGAGTGTACCACCCAACTTCTCTAGGGCTTACCAGGATATTTGTTTAAAATCCAGCCCGTCCATCGGTATTTAACAAAAATAATATGTATGCTGAAACTCAAGCGGTAAGTATTTAAAATTACGAGTAATTGTGGTGTGCGTCCTCATCCATACTTTTACTAGTGGTGTGGCCCACCTGAGTTTTCAATCTATCTGATTTTTTAGGTCAGGTCCTAAAATGAGGTGACTGAACTGATGGACGGAGTGAATGGTATGCACACATCACAGAGGATGCCGGTCCTATGTAAATGAACACAGTCAAATGGACTCCGCTCGCCATCGAGTTTTCTGGCGTTTTTTTCTGAGGGACTGGGTTTCACGGAGACCACACGATGAAGACCGAGATGGAGCGCTCTCCTGACCGTAGACGTGGCAAGGGGACATAGCAATCAGAACCGTGTACAGTGGAGAGAGGGCTAACAGGTCCCATCCCACGTCTCCAATGCGTGCGGATCTAATGTCTAAACGTGAAGTGCGGGACTTTTTAACCTTTCCACCGCATGTTTCGCACCGGATCAAGACCCTACAAATCAGAAACTACACGACCTATAGCATCCTTTGACTATCTATTTTTACAAGTGGGCCCATGATCTGGTGATCCAGACTGCTAACCTGGTGGGCCCACCTGGATGGACCATAGTCCAAAAAATTCTCCATGTGACATTCATAAATCTTTGATTGATCTCTTCGAGTTGATCTAGACGGTCCAATCATCGGGTCAGCTAAGAGCCACATCGATCAGATGTTCTTAATCATTTACGTAGTGAACTGTGACCTGATATTTGGACCAGAAATACTCACAGTAGGAACCACATGATGAATGACTCTGATCTCGCACGTGCACATTGGCGTGTACAAATGGATTAAAATTCAAGTGGATATTCTCACCAAGCAACCATAACACAGCCCAAGAAGGTTTTCCTGACCACTGCTTCTTTGAACATGTGGTACGTGCGAGCAGGATCACGTGCGAACCTCCCGTCGATAGGAACGATTAACTTAAAAGTATTCTAGGGAATTATACTGTCTACTGCTTCTTCTGGAATGTGGTAAGGCCGAGCAAGATCACGAGCGACTTTCCGGTCAATAGGAGCGAGTATGCATGCTATGGAATCGCCATGTCTGCTGCTGCTTCGCATATGTGGTGCGTACGAGTAAGTTCACGTGAGACCCTCCAGTCAATGGGAACGATTATGCTACGGAAATGGCACGTACAACTCATTAAGGGCGTGTTTGGCCGGCTGGATTAGACGGGCTTAGCTGGGATGGAATTGCATCTGGTCGTGTGCCAATTCCACTCCATGTTTGGGAAGAGTGGAATTAGGTTACGTGCGTACTGGGTCCTGTGTTGATTTCACTCAATTATAGCAAGTTGTGTAGGTCCCACCATGATGTGTGGGCTATATCCATACCGTCCACTCATTTTTTGAGATCATTTTAAAGCATGGGCCAAAAAATCAGATAGATCTAAAGCACAAGTGGACCCCACCGTAGAAAGTAATGGGGATTAAATACTTGCCATTGAAAACTTCTTTGGGCTATATAAGTTTTAGATCTGCCTCATTTTTAAGCACATGCCATAAAATAAGGTTACAAAATAAATGAACAATTTAGATATAACTTATAAGTATTATTCTCATTGTTTTAAATGATGGTGGGTATATCCTTTCAATGCACTACTGTATTATAAATAAAGTAGTGAATTAAGTTTGTCCCATGGTATGAGTGAACAACCCCTGCTATGGGTAATAATTATGTTTTTGGAATCCCATCCCTCCTAATACTTCCTAATACTTCCCAATGCAACTGGCCAAACACGCCCGGGCCTGTTTGGGCAGTGGGATTAGAAGGGATTGGGTGGGATGGGATTCATCTGATCTTGTTTGGGCGGTGAGAATAGGATTGATTAGGTGGGTTGGGATTCATCTTGTCCAGTGCCAACTCTACTTCATGTTTGGGGAGAATGGAAAAGCTTGGAATTACATTAAATGAAATTGCATTGGGTCCTTTGCCAATTTCACTCAATGTTTAGGAAGTTGTATAGGTCCCAATACGATGTGGTGGCTATATCCACATCGTCCACCCATTTAACGAGATTATTTCAGAGCATGGGCCAAAAAATCAGGTAAATCTAAATCTCAAGTGGACCCCACCATAGAAAGCAACAAGGATTGAATACTTACCATTGAAAACTTCTTTAGGGCTACATAAGTTTTGGATCTACCTCATTTTTAGGCCCATATTATAAAATGAGGTTACAAAATAAATGAACAGTTTAGATATAACACATGTGTGTTATTCTCAGTCATTTCAAATAATTATAGGTATATTCATTCAATGTACCACCTTATTATTAACAAAGCATGGCATTAATTTTATCCCATGGCGGCAAGGGACAACTCCTGCCATAGGTAATAATTATATTTTTTGAATCCCATCCCAGCTAATCCCTTAGGGCCTGATTGGCCATGCAGATCCCATGGTACCAGGAGGGAGGGGAACAATTTTAAGATAATGATGGTGGTGTTAGTGGATTGTCTTAAGATCCACGGGATTGCTTATATCCTGGGACAAGTTCAATGGGTCTGTTTGGCAGGCCCCGCATATTTTGGGATTTTACCTTTCAATCCATTCAACCAAGGGATAGGATCAATTTTAAGGTAATGATGGTGATGTCAGTGGATTGTCTTAAGATACATGGGATTGCCTATCTCCTAGGACAAGTTCACCGGATCTGTTTGGCTCATCATGTCTATCTAAGGATACTGCAGATCCCATCCCTCCTAGTACTGTGGGATCTGCCTGGCCAAACAGGCTCTTATATCCCACCGCCCAAATTGACCCAAGCGTACGAGTGTTGCAGAGAATAACGAAAGCCGAAAATAAAACAATGAGAAATTAGAGGAAATGGGGCCCAATGCTGAGAGATACCGAGACAATGGTGCTCGCCTCATCAATGTTTTCCCGTGTCCAACGTCAGAAGCACACGTAGATGAATTAAATACAGTAATTCAACCGCACCAAGCAAGCACAGCTTAAACATCGTATTATTTTATTTTCACCCATATTTATAGTCATGGTAAGAATTTTAAATAAAATTGGAAATAAATTTTGTGGGTGTTGCAGTGTTCTTATGGGATGGTTTCCTCGAGGCGGGCCCTCCTTCACCTGCATAGACAACAATGTCAAGGGAACCCTGGCTAGAGCCGGGGAACCTCCGATGCTTAAGTCAGTTATCGGGTCAATAGCCAAGAGCTTGTCTCGGTTAGTATTGCATACCTTCTTCTGTTTCAAGCTTAGAGATTTATACAATTTGCCAACCCTTATCCTCAGAGGATTCTTCTCCGGGGATTGCTCAAGATCCTGAGAATCTCGGGATCCGCTACCCGTATCCCTGAATTTCCGTAGATCATCATCTGTCCTCGTTCCGCCACTCTCCGTCTCGGCTAGATCTCGACCGACTCTGGGGGAGTCTCAGCCAGGTCGTGACCAACCCTGGGGGAGTCTCAGCCGACACAGGAGGACGGGTTCCCGGCCCTTCCACGGACGGAATAATCTCGATTTCTATCGGTCATTCCTTGGTCCGTGACCGACAGAATCAACTCCTTGAGTGGGTCTTATTCTGTCGGCTGAGTGGTTTTAACACGCTCGGCGTTTAGTGGGTTTATGCAGGCGAGGTTATCACTCTGACAGAGCGACTTTAATCGTCCTTGCTTACGCCTCCCGGCCTATCCTCTGGTCTGTCGGTGTTGTCTCGGATTCTTCAGGCAGTGTCAGCAAAACCGACCCACTCTCATCCGAGTCTCAGAGCTTGACCCGAGCTTGACACATTTTTCCCCAACAGTGAGCCCCTCTTACTCCTTGTGTCGTCTATGGCAACAAGGAGTACGATTTTCTCAGTCGATTCGCAATAGCATCCGAGACAAAGATGAGGCATTTAATGCTCTTTGAGTCGTCTCTAGCGCGTGACGTTGCGCCTCCCAAGGTCGCACGTGCGGCCAGCTGTCAATTCGTTCCGTCCGCGTATAAAAAGCGGACGCGTGGCCACGATTTCACGGCAGTCAGTCAGCGGTTGCCACGCGTCGAACGGGAGAGCTGAGGCGAACGTCGATTCGCTTTTGCCATAATGGCCCTTCCACGCGGCGCGGCTATAAAAGGCCCGGACGGGAGGACGGTGCAAACTTTGTTTTCGCCCTTCTTCCTCCCGCCTGTGTCTGATCCCTAGTGTGTTTTCGCTTTTTCTTCTTCTCCTCCGCTGTCGCCTCTTTCTCCGTCAATCTTTCCTTGCAGTCGTCGTCGATTTCTTTGGTGAGTCCTTTCCTCCTTTTATCAGCTTTAATGGCCGCACACGGTTCTCAAAGCCCTCGGGAGGAAACGTCCGTAGATGAGGGTGTGTCCCAACACCTTTGGGACGTTACAGAACCACCTTCCCTGTTGACGGAGTTCGCCGTCAGAGCTGACACCGCATTCCGGCTTGTTAGAGAATCCAGCAACCCATCGGCTGAGCGTCCTGCCGAGACCGGTCCATCCAGTGGTGGGACGTCTCTGGTGACTCGTCCAGGGAGGCCTAACCCTTGGGTGGATCAGATGGAGGACGAGGATGGAGAGGATGACTTAATCACGGGCGAAGGAACGGCCGTTTCATACCCTGTGAACCGAACTGCGGAAGCTTCTGGGTCGTCTTCGAAAGGGGAAGGAGACGAGCCCAGCGGTCTCGTCGCCTCCATTCTAAATGAATCTGATTTAAACCGGATCAGGGCTGGATATCATGTCCCTGATTCGGTCGTCCTTAATCTCCCTCGTCCGGGTGATTTGCCCGACCATCCCCCTGCAGGGATGGTAGCAATTTTTCAAGTCGCGATGCAGTGTGGCTTGCGCTTGCCACTCCAGCCCATTGCCCGTGACTTTCTCTCCCAAATCAAAATAGCTCCTGGTCAAATTGTTCCGAATGCGTGGAGAAATTTGTTCGGGTGTGCTGTGCTCTGGTCCGAGTTAGAACAACCTTCCCTCACGGTCGACGAGTTCCTCTATCTGTACCAAGTCCGACCAAACCCTAACTTCTCTGGCCTCTACTTTCTGAGTGCGTGGAGAGGCAAGGGGGGATCTCTAATAACCGACCCTCCTACTTCGAACAAGTTCTGGAAGGAAAGGTGGTTCTGGGCGTGCGGTCGATGGGAGTCGGCCGACACGTGGCCGTACGAGCCTCAAGTATCCCGCACGTTCCGTAGAGCAGGTGACTCGGCGCCTCGGCCCACTGATCTTTCCTTTTCTTACTCTTCATTTTTATATCCTCTTCCGCTGATCCCGACTCCACAATGTCTTGTAGATATCTCGAAGAGAAGAGGGAAGCTCGAGTCCGGGGCTCTGACTCGGATAAGAGAGCTGAGGAAGCTAAGCGCGGTAAAGCGATCTTGGAAGTTGCTTCTACAACTTGAGCGCCTTCACCTCGCATGCTTAGATTCATTCGTCTCAGGTATTTCGTCCTCCTGATCTTTGTCCTTTTGGTTTCCTGTTTGCTTCCTCATTCTTTTTACTCGTCCTTACAGACCTCCCCGAAGCTCGCCCCATTCTGAGGCCCGCGCCTGAGAGCATGGCCGAGCCTCGCCCCGCCTTGAAGCCACTATCCAAAGTGAAGGCCCCCCCGAGATTGGCTCAGTTGTCCGGGTCTTGGCCCTCGAAGCAGTAGAAGACCACAGGCACGGGGAAGGAAACGGTCGCTCCACCTGCTGCTGCACCTGCTGCTCCCCAAGTGGTCGTTCTTTTCAACCCGGATGAGAGGGCCGAGGAAGCGGAGCCAACTCCTCAAGTGGCTCAGGTGACACCCGAGTCGGGGCCCGTTGCTGATGAGGTCTCAGGGCCGAGGGAGGCCCCGCGCGAAGAATCCCCGAGAAGGGGGATGACTCAACAGAAATCCCCCTTCACGAAGATCGTTGCGGGGATGATTCCTTGGGCGCTTGCCCACGGGAGCGAGAGAGACTTCGCCAGTTATTACAGCGCCCCGATGGCCCAGACCCTCGGGCATGCGGCGAGGTTGCTTTTTGAGGTAAACTTTTCTCCAATCTTGTATCGCCCCTGGCTAAGTTTTACAGCACAGCTCACTGTCTTTATATTGCAGCTGGCTCCTTGCCTCGTCAAAGCAAGCTCGGAGCTGACCGCCTCCCAGAAGCTCGCATCCGAGGCGGAGACTGCGAAGAGGGTCGCGGCCGAGGCTGAGGGCCGTAGAGAGATCGCTGAGAGCCAGATTGGCATCGTGACCGGCGATCTTTTTGATCGCTCGGAAGATGGCCGTGGACGCCCGTGCAGCTCTCGAAGGAGTCAAGGCCGACAATGCTCGTCTGACTTCGCTCCTTCAGGAGGCCGAGGAGAGGGAGCGGCGCCTTCTTCAAGTTCACGGCGAGTGCGAGGGTGCTCTTGCTCGCGCGAAGGCCGAGGCCACCGGCCTTGTTCAAGAAGCTCAAGAAGAAATGCGCCGAGCCAAAGAGGAGCGAGATCGAGCCGTGGACGCCTTCCTCGAATCTACCGAGTTTGAAGAGGAGAGGGACTATCTTTATCGAGGTGGTTACAAGGCGTGCGTCTTGGAGATGAGGGCGGCCTTCCCTGACCTCGATCTCTCAACCTTCGAAGTCGACAGTCCGACCGCCGATGCCGCTGAGGGCGAAGCCACTGAAAGAGATGTCGCCGCTGACAAGGCCGGTCCCTCGGGTGCCGCATAGGAGTTGAATCCCGACTGAACGGGACAGTCGAATAATGTACTTTCCTTTTTGTGATTTTTTTTTTGTTACTGACCCGATATTGGGTACTTGTACAAAATAGAACTTTTATTGAGTTGACTTCAATTACAGCTCTTTTTATTCTATCTTATGGATAATAAGTCTTGAGATGCTCGGCATTCCAAGGATGAGGCAACAACTGCCCTTTAGGTCTTCCAGCCGGTAGGTTTTCGGTCGGATGGTGCATGAGACGACGTAGGGGCCTTCCCAATTTGGCCCTAGTGTACCCGACCCAAATTCCTTAGTATTTGGGAAGGTCTTTCGGAGGACCATATCCCCGGCTCGGAATCGTCGGACTTTAACTCGACGATTGTAAAACTGAGACACCTGTCTCTGTCGAGCCATCATCCTCAATCGAGCACTTTCTCTTCTTTCTTCCAACGAATCAAGCGCGAACGAGAGGAGTTCACCATTCTCTCGTCCATTATATAAGTTGACTTGGGCTGAACCAATACCGATCTCAACCGGTGCGACCGCTTCCGCACCGTAACATAGAGAAAAGGGGGTTTCTCCCGTGGCAGTCCGTGCTGTGGTCCGATAGGCCCACAGTATATTCGGAAGTTCTTCGGCCCACGCTCCCTTTGCTTCGTCGAGTCTCGTCCGGAGATGCTGCTTTATGATTTTGTTGACCGCCTCGACCTGTCCATTCGTCTGAGGGTGATGAGGCGAGGCGTACATGTTTCGGATCCCGAGATTACTACACATCTCCCGGAATTATTTGTTGTCGAACTGCCTTCCATTGTCGGTAACTATTGCCCGAGATATCCCGAACCGAGATATGATATTCTTCCAAACGAAACTCGTGATCCTTTGCTCGGTAACTTTTGCCAATGGTTCTGCTTCAGCCCACTTCGTGAAGTAGTCCACCGTAACCACGACAAATTTAGTCTGACCCTTCCCCAATGGAAAGGGCCCGATTATGTCGATTCCCCACATCGGAGTAGTTCCTCGGGGGGTTGTCTCGGGATTACTGCGAACCGCTGACACTTGTCGCATCTCTGGACGAATCGTTTGGAGTCATGCTGTATGGTCGGCCAGTAATATCCCTGTCGCAACACTTTGTTGGCGAGCGAGCGTCCTCCTGAATGGTTTCCACATATCCCTTCGTGTATCTCCCGTAAGATATAGTCGGTTTCTTGGGAGTCGACGCACCTTAATAGAGGAGCATGAAAGCCTTTTTTATACAAAATCCCATTCAAGATGGTGTAGCGCGAGGCTCAAACTTTTAACCGCCGTGCCTCGGTGCTGTCTTCTGGCAGTTCACCATCGTTGAGGTAGCGGACGAGTGAGTCAAACGAAGCAGTTACCGGATTGATGGAAAATAGGGCTGAGACTGTCAGCTCATTTGTGCTTGGTTTAGGGACATATTCAATCGGAACTGACCGAGGTATGTCTTTCTCATCCGCTGAGGCAAGCTTTGCTAACAGGTCAGCTTTGGCGTTGTCGGTTCTGGGTATTCGAGTTACTTCACATTTCTAGAATCCGTCGATCAATTCTTTAGCCTTTCCCAAGTATGCCTTTAGCTGCTCTTTTCGAGTTTGATAAACACCGAAAACTTGGTTAACAATCAATTGTGAGTCGCTGAAAACGTTCAAATGGGTCACGCCCAGACTCGCGACAAGTCTAAGGCCTAACAATAAGGTTTCGTATTCTGCTGTATTGTTGGACGCTTGAAAGCCGAGTCGCAAGGCATATTGCATACAGGTTTGGTCAGGAGTTTCTAACACTACCCCTGCCCCGCTTGCCTTCGAGTTGGATGATCCGTCGATAAATAGCTTCCAGGGTGTCGGCCCGAGAGAGGAGGAAGCCTCGGGTACATTAATGCCCTCTGATCGAGGCATATTGTCGGGACTAGGAACCACTTCGACAAGGAAGTCGGCGACGGGCTGTCCTTTTAAGGCTGTCCTGGGCCTGTAATGTATGTCAAATTCGCTTAATTCGACTGTCCACTTTGTAAGTTGGCCGGAAGCTTCAGGTTTTTGGAGAATCTGGCGGAGTGGTAAGTCGGTCATAACGACAATGGTATGGGCCTGAAAGTATGGTCGAAGGCGGCGTGATGAAATCACAAGAGTGAAGGCTACTTTCTCGAGCTGAGGATACCTCGTTTCTGCTGGTAGCAAGGCTTTGCTGACGTAGTAGACCGGCAGCTACTTCCCTTGACTCTCTCGTATTAAAGCCGAGCTTACCGCGGCATCAGACACGGCCAAATATAACAACAACACTTCACCAGGCTCGGGCTTAGATAGCAGCGGTGGGGATCCGAGATAAACCTTCAGATCTTGAAATGCTTTCTCGCATTCGTTCGTCCACTCCATCGTTTGTCATCCCTTCAATTGCTTGAAGAACGGGAGACACTTGTCTGTGGCTCGGGAAAGGAAACGATTGAGCGCGACCACTCTTCCTGTCAACCTTTGAACATCTTTGATTGTTTTAGGAGATTCCATTTCGAGTAAGGCTTTGATTTTCTTGGGATTCGCTTCGATTCCTCGCTGACTAACGAGGAAACCGAGGAATTTTCCCTAGCTCACGGAAAACGTGCACTTGCTCGGATTTAGCTTCATTTTATATTTACGCAGAGTCAAGAACATTTCTTCCAAGTCCTTCTCATGGTCGTTTGCCCATTTACTTTTGACGAGCATATCGTCAATATAAACTTCCATCGTCCGGCCTATTTGCCGAGCGAACATTTTGTTCACTAACCACTGATACGTTGCTCCGGCATTCTTTAATCCAAACGGCATCACTCGGTAACAGTAAAGGCCTTTGTCGGTGACAAAGGCAGTTTTTGATTTGTCATTCTCGTGCATTACAATCTGATTATAGCCTGAATAGGCATCCATAAAATTTAACAGTTCATGACCCGCGGTACTATCAACCAGCTGATCAATCCGAGGAAGAGGGAAGCTATCTTTGGGGCAGACTTTGTTTAAATCCGTATAGTCTATACAGACTCGCCACTTCCTATTGGCTTTCTTTACGAGTACGACATTGGCTATCCATTCTGGATAGTATACCTCTTCAATGAATTTGGCTTTAAGAAGCTTGCCGACTTCCTCTCCAATGATAACGTACCTTTCCGGGCCGAGAGGACAACGCTTCTGTCGGATGGGTCTGTAGGTTGGGTTGATGTTGAGTCGGTGTGTTATGACCGAGCAATCGATCCCATGCATGTCTTCATGACTCCAGGCGAAGATATCGGCATACCGTTGTAGCAAAGTGATCATCCGTTCTTTAAGAGGCGGGCTCAAAGATGAGCCGATTCGGACTACTCTTGAAACGTTCGTCTCGGTTAATGGCACCGAGACGAGTTCTTCCATTGGTTCCCCCCGCTCTTGAGATCCGATACGGGGGTCCAGCGATTCAATCGTCGAAACCTCAGTCGGGGCCCTTACCGCGGCGGCATAGCACTTCCGAGAATCTTGCTGATCTCCTTTCACTATTCCTACTCCCCACTTGGTCAAAAATTTCATGGAAAGGTGGTAGGTAGACACCACGGTTTGAAGGAGGCTTAGAGACGGTCGGCCGAGTATGACGTTATACACTGATGGTTGGTCCACGACCAGGAAGTCGACCATCACGGTCCTTTGATGGGGCACAGTTCCGGCGGTGAGCGGCAGCGAGACGATTCCCTCTGGGAGTACCTGTCCGCCCGAGAATCCGATGAGCGGGGTTCGGACAGGCTGTAGTACCGACCGACCTATGCCCATTTTGTCGAATGCTTGGGCGAACAGGACGTCCGCTGATGACCCTGTATCCATTAGTATCCGGAACACTTTTCTATTCGCGATAGTGAGGGTGACTACGAGCGCATCATCGTGAGGATGATGAATGCCTCGAGCATCTTCTTTAGTAAACGAGATACAATATTTCTCTCATTTTTTCTCCTTGGGAGGCCGAGATAGCAGGAGGACTTCGGACTTTGGGCGATCGAGGCTTCTGGCATGGTTTCTTCGGGCGTTATTTGAGTCCTCGCCGCCTTGATGACCCCCGACGACCGTTCGAATTTCTTCTTGGGGCCGCTCTTCGCTAGGTCCTGCTGCGACGCCGGTCCCTACTGTATGTTCTCTTAGCCGGCCCTCTTTAATCAGCCGCTCGATCTCGTCCTTCAAGTGATAACAATCACTCATGTTGTGACCATGGTCACGATGGTAGTGACAATATTTGTTCTTGTTCCGACGATCCGGATTCCCTCACATTTTTCGAGACCAGTTGACGAAGCCTTCGGTCTTGATCTCCATTAGCACCTGTTCGGGAGATTTGTTTAGGGGGGTGTATGTAGAAAATCTTGTCTGGTCGCTTTCCTGGCCTGCTGTCGTCTCGCTCCCTTTCGTCTTTTCACTTTTTTCCTCCGACTGAGTCAGCTTCTTTTTTGGCCGACTCTTTTGCCGACGGTTTTGTGTTCTGGATCTTTTCTCTTAGGAGTCGCATCTCTTCTGCATTGGCGTATTTGTCCGACCGAACCATGAACTCGCCCAGAGTATCGGGCGGGTTTTTGTCCAGCGACGCCAAAAAAGTCTTGTCCCTAACCCCCTGCATGAGAGCGTTGAGAGCTGTCTCCTCAGAATGCTTTCGAACTTGCAGGGACTCGAAATTGAAGCGTTTAATGTAGTCTTTTAGTAGTTCTCTTTCCCTCTGAACTATGTTGTTCAGATGCACGGGAGGCTTTAGTTTCTTTTTTCCGCCAATGAAATTGCTGAGGAAGGCGTCACTGAGTTCGGCGAATGACTTTATCGACCTGGGTTTCAATTGCTTAAACCAAAGTCGGGCTACGTCAGTCAAGGTCAGAGAAAACGCTAGGCACATAACAGCGTCCGAGGCATCGTGCAATTCCATATAAGTCTTGAAGCATTCAAGATGCTCTGTCGGATCAATCTTTCCGGAAAAAGTTATCTGGGGTAAGCGGAACCTTTCCGGTAACCGCGCTCGCATTACCTCGTCCACAAACAGAGAAACTTTTTCTTCGTGTTTGGTAGGATCTGAGTTCCGACCGTGCTTTATATCCGCCATCTCCTTTGCCATCTTCTCTCGGACCTCGTTCTTGAAGTCCTGTATATCAGCCTTCCAGGGTTCGGCACTCTCTGCCGTTTCTTCAGTGTCTGTGGGTAGCCGACTTCGCCTCCTCTGATCTATTCTATGCCTCAAATCAGAGGGAGAAAAAATGGTTGTTGTTGAGCAGGCAGGCGCTGGGTGACTTGGTTCTCGCGGTTGACTCGGTCGTCTGGGCGACTGTGGCGGGCAGGCTGTGCTACAGACGCTGGTGGATGAACTTGTGCTGACTCCTGGCGCTGCATCTGCTGGTTGCATAGTTGTTCCAGCATGTGTTTCATGGCAGCCATCTCGGAACGCATTTCTTGAACCTCGCGATCCAGGTGTACGTTCCCTTGATTGGGCTGGCTTGTAGTCGCAGGCGGTGCTGCCGGGGGAGCTCCCTGAGCTATGCTAGCAGCGGCCTCCCCGGCTTCATCTGGGTCCGTCCTTCTTGTTCTTGCCATTCGAATAGTTGGAGAAAATGACTTTTTGTCCGATTCCCACAGACGGCGCCAAACTGTTGCAGTGTTCTTATGGGATGGCTTCCTCGAGGTGGGCCCTCCTTCACCTGCACAGACAACAATGTTAAAGGAACCCTGGCTAGAGCCGGGGAACCTCCGATGCTTAAGTCAGTTATCGGGTCAATAGCCAAGAGCTTGTCTCGGTTAGTATTGCGTACCTTCTTCTGTTTCAAGCTTAGAGATTTATACAATTTGCCAACCCTTATCCTCAGAGGATTCTTCTCCGGGGTTGCTCAGGATCCCGAGAATCTCGGGATCCGCTACCCGTATCCCTGGATTTCCGTAGATCATCATCTGTCCTCATTCCGCCACTCTCCGTCTCGGCTAGATCTCGACCGACTCTGGGGGAGTCTCAGCCAGGTCGTGACCGACCCTGGAGGAGTCTCGGCCGACACAGGAGGACGGGTTCCCGGCCCTTCCACGGACGGAATAATCTCGGTTTCTATCGGTTATTCCTTGGTCCGTGACCGACAGAATCAACTCCTTGAGTGGGTCTTATTCTGTCGGCTGAGTGGCTTTAACACGCTCGGCCTTTAGTGGGTTTATGCAGGCGAGGTTATCACTCTGACAGAGCGACTTTAATTGTCCTTGCTTACGCCTCCCGGCCTATCCTCTGGTCTGTCGGTGTTGTCTCGGATTCTTCAGGCAGTGTCAGCAAAACCGACCCACTCACATCCGAGTCTCAGAGCTTGACCCGAGCTTGACACATTTTTCTCCAACAGTGGGTATAGAAATATACACAAAATTTGCAATACACTTGATGAGGCCTTCGATGGGTGTATCAGCAAACCACCGGTAGCATTGAACAAGCACCAAAATAATTTAAAAACAAAACATAAAAAATCGGACTCCTCCTATAGTACTTCCATGGGTCTCATTGGCATCGAACAAGTACTCAAATGGGTCCTTGCTCTCACTTGGGTGGTAGGCCTTTAGGAGTTTCAACACTTGTTTGAGGGTTTGAGTACCTATAGCGGTGAAATCCCACTATGGTGTGAGTGTATGGGGTGCATGTGGGCGTGCTTATTTTTTTTACAAGTACCCAAATAGTCTAATAACCAATTGCAGAAAAACCAAATTTCTGAATGGATAGTGCTGTCGATGGCATTGACACATTCAGTCTCTAAATTGATTTAAGACCTAAAACAACAGGCCGTTGCTCACTTGAATTTTAGACATATGTCATGGTAGCATCCAAGCCCCGTAAAACAACTGCACAAAATGGATGTCATGCATCATGAGGACATGAGTCGCCCTGTGAATGATATAAATGATGACTGACTTTTCACGTGTAAACTGCATGCCACCTATGTGGGGCCCCTGTGATATAAGTGTTTTATCTACAACACTAATAGCTTTTCTTAGATCATTTAAGGTATTGTAGGAAAAATGAAGCAGCTCCATGGCTCCAATGGACCACACCAAAAGAAGCTGCGGTAATAATGACACCTACTATTAAAACCTTTTTAAGGGCCAACGTGATGTTATTACCATCCAAAATATTCATAAGGTCATGTAGATGTGGATGAAGTGAAAAAACAAATATCGGCTTGATCAGAAACTTCTTCAGCTCCCAAGAAGTTTTTAATGGTAGATGTTCAATCCCAACTTTGTGGTCCACTTAATCCTTTTGCCTGTCTCAGTTTTTGTTAGTACTTTAAAATTATCTGAAAAAATTAATGAACGGCGTGGATAAATCACTTACATCACAGTGGACCCTACATAGCCCTGCCCAGGGAAGGACGCAATGCGCGTCCATGCCACTTCATATTTGGAAGTATATAGCTGGTGGAAGTGCTTGTCGGGCGAAGACGAGCTTTTACGCTCCTTATTATTATTATTTTTTTTGCTAGCCTTTTTTTTTTAACACACGCATACAAACCCACGCACTCACGGATTAGTGGGATTAAACCACCTATGGACACTCAAACCCTTAAACAGGTGTTGAAACTCCTGAGAGTCTACCACCGGAGCAAGAGTTAAAGGATTTTTTTTTTTCTAGCCTGTCAGTGAGCAACACTGTCAGTTGACGCTCCTTGATCTCCAAAGTTGTACAAACCGTTCAAAGAAATCAAAGTGACGTGGCCCCACAATGATGTATTTATTATATCCACACTGTTTATCAATTTTTCAAGATCAACAGCTTGGAAAGGCATATAGTGTGAGGGCAGCTTTCAAAGAAGGTGTGTTTTTCTCTTTAGGCAATGGGGCAAGATTCGTTTATGAGAAGATGTGTCAAGAGTTTCCGATGATTGCCCACCTTGCTCTGGATCGCAGCGTCGTGATCAAGAAGTTCTTCAAGCGATGTTGTGGGCCGGTGGTGTGGACCCCTCGTCGCCGGTATCTTTGGGACGAAAAGGTCGAGGAGTACACTTCTCTTAGGATTTCCTACATCTATGTTGCCCCTTGGGAGACAGGATTGACAGCTTGGTGGTGTAAAGATAAGTCGTGTCAATTCTCAGTTAAATCCTTTTTCCTTAGCCTGGCTCTCGAGTGATTATATTACTATCCAAAAACTGAATCATATCTAAAGATTAATTGACCACACCACAAATGGCAGCCGGGATAATGATTTTCACCTTTAAAAATTTCATAAGGCCCACCATAATGTTTATTTTCCATCCAATCTGCTCATGTGGTCACAAAGACATGCATGAAAAGGAAAATTAAATTTCATATTGACCCAAAACTTCTTTTGAACCCCATAAGGGCTTCAATGGCAGACGATTCAATCTCCCACTGCTTCTTTCAATGTGATCCACTTGATTGTTAGATATGTTTTATTTTTCGTCTCAAGCTTTATGACGAGCTCGCAAAATGGATGGACGGTTTGGATCACACAAGCTATACAGCTGGTGTAGATACGTATCGTGTGAATACGGCTAGCGCGGCACTCCTCGAGATCCGAGATGTACGAACGGTTCAAAGGATATCAAAGTTAGTGATGTATTTATTATATCCACACCGTTAATCCATTTTTTGAGATCATTTTAGAGCATTAGACTAAAAATAATAATATCCAAAGCTCAAATGGACCCACCAAAAACGGCAGCGAGGATAATGATTTTCAATGTTAAAACATCCATATGGCCCACCATAATGTTTATTTTCCATCCAAATCTTTTCTTAAGGTAAAAAAGACGTGAATGAATGAAGAGGAAAAACATATATCGTATTGATCCAAAATTTATGTGACCCCAAAAGGGTTTCAATGGTAGATGTTCAATCCCCGCTGATTTTTGTAGTGTGGCCCACTTGATATTTAGATCTGTCTTATTTTTCGGATCAAGCCTTACTACTGGCTCGCAAAATGGATGGGACATTTGGATATAACAAATACCTCATGATGTGACCCAAACTACTTGCTGCCGTCAACACATCAGCTAGATCGCTGGTGCGTGGTACAGCAACCAATCCGCTTCTGTTGTGCACGGGCTCCCAAAAGTGCCGCTGTAGGAAATATGCGTTCATGTTACGCGGTGTATCATTAAATCGGAATTGAAGCATCAACCTCATTCCAAACCAACCCGCATCTACTCTTTCGTATCTTTCTTTGAGGGAAGGAAAGGGGAGGGAAGGGAAGGCAAAGGAAAGGAAAACGGAGATGGAAGGAAGCAAGAAAGGGAAGGTATGTGTGACGGGCGGAGCTGGCTACTTCGCTTCGCACCTCATCATGAGGCTTCTCCAGCATGGCTACTCGGTCAGAGCGACGGTCAGATCCGACCCAAGTACGTCTCCATCGCTCTTACTCACTGTTCGATAGTAGAATTCCCGAGAGTGAGATTCTTGGAGGGGGCTTACCACTTTCATGGGAAAATGGACGGATATGATACATACGTAATGGTAGAGCCCACGGAACTTGGTGACGTCAACCCACCACGGAGGTCGGTGATGCGTGGCGCGCCGCGCAATTATGGGATCTTGAATCTATCACCATCGAGGTTGCCCCTCTCCGCCTCACTCGCGCGCGTGCATTTGGCATTGGTTAACTCTCTTTTTAGGTTCCATTTTTGCCTTTCACGTCGATCCACGTCCGGCGAGCCACACTACTCGCTGGCGCGTGTCATCAACGCGGGTTTGGAACCTCTTCAGTCTCCATGGCGTTAAAAATCAAAATGAGGGAGGATCCATTACAAAGCTTTGTAGGTTAAAGCTTAACCCGCAATGTGATATGTGGGCACACATATTTTAATGGCATCTAGTCCGTTCAGCATGTTATCATTCGCACCTAAAAATCAGCAAGACCCAAAACTCAGGTGGGCCTCACCATGTAAAATCATGCCCAAAACCTCTAAAAGCACGAGGTGTGAGCCACCTGAGTTTTGGAATGTGCTGAATTTTGGAGCGTCCATTCATCCTCGTGGGGCGCTTACTTTGAATGGGTTGGATGGCATATAAAGATCCGGTCAGTCCCACAAATAATCTAGATAATTTTTAACGGTGGATGTGTTGCCCACCTGACTATTGCATCGGCCTGATTTTTGGGTGCGAGGAGAACATAGGGGACGCATGATGGATGGATTGGATTTCTTGCAAACGTCACAGTGGGCCCCACACACGGCATTGTTTCTTAAGATTAACTGACAGTGTCGGCGTGAATCCCGCTGCAAAATCTCTACAGCATACTCAGGTGCATGGATTGTATTGTGTGTTCGGGCCTCTGTTTGTAAGAGAGGGGGCTACATTTTGATGATCCAATCAATTAGTGTGATGGGCTTCACTATGGATCACCTACGCACCATAAATCCTCGTTTGGCCGAGGTTATCTGATCGTCGGTCCAGCACATGAAAGATCATTGGAGTCCATACGCATAGATGGATTGATGATCTGAACTGTCCATATTCCAGTTACTGGCCTGGATAAGCTACAATCCGGAAATCACGATAAGCCGATCATCCTGACTACCAATAAATGCCGTAGCATTCAGAGCACGGAAATGAATGAATCCAGCGGCTATAGATGGTAGATATTTATTTTTATCCCCTCTACGGCTACTAGAAAGAGTAGGATATAAATTAATTTTCTCAGCCATCCGATCTCTAGCCATTTAATTTAGACGGTGGCCTGATTTTGAAGGTATGGTTTGATGGTCTAGATCTGTAGATCAGTGGACCATGGGCGCAACTTTTACGAAGCAAGGGCCTCAGGACACTCGCGCGTGAGACACCCAAGTTTTTTTTTTTTTTTTTTTTAGAGTTCGTTTTGTCTCCGTCGCGACTCAGGCTCACGCGTGTGTGTCGCTACCCACTGGGCCTCACGTGTTGAGTTTTCAGATGATTCGAACCGTCCATATTCTCATTAAGGAAGTGAATAATCAATTTTCCCAAACCACGCTTAGTAGATGATCATAGCCTTTAATTTTTAGAGTTGAATGTAAGCCATTGAAAGTGCTTTCATTGTTATAAATTCATCTACAGAAAGTAATGGTCACAATCATCCGTCCAGTATAATTTTCTTATGTCGATCGTATAACATAGATCCACTACAGTACGTCTCGATCATCGGATGAGTCAGCATATGGGCCCCAGTGAGTGATGATACACTCTGGACTGTGAATCGCGATGAGTTGGCATGTGTGTATTAACCGTTTCTTCTCTCCGGAAACCAGAATTCAAAGAAGACACCACACATCTAAAAGCCCTTCCAAACGCATCCGAGAACCTCGAAATCTTTGACGCCGATCTCAGCCGTCCAGACAGCTTTGAAGCGGCAATCGACGGTTGCATCGGGGTCTTCCATACCGCCCATCCCATCCTCTTCGACACTGAAGATCCTGAAAGCATGGTCATAAAACCGGCATTGGAAGGCATGCGTGGGATTCTCAGAGCATGCATGGATTCGAAGACGGTGAAGCGAGTAATATACACTTCGTCGGCTAGTGCAGTCGCATTCAACGGCCAGGATCTGAAGGAGATGGATGAAAGCGTTTGGACGGACGTGCAGTTCTGTAGGGCTCAGGACGTTCCTATAAAATCCTACTTCATTTCGAAGACTTTGACTGAGAAGGCAGCTCTGGAATTTGCAGAAGAAAATGGGGTGGATCTTGTTACGGTGGCGCCCTCTTCTGTTGTGGGGCCCTTCCTTGTGGCCCACTATCCTGGATGTTTCGCTACAAGCATGGCTTTGATCCGGGGTACGTGCTGCTGCGTTCTCTTCTTCTTTTATGGTGTCTCTGTGTCTGTGGATTAAGAGGAATGAATCCAAACCGTCCAAACTGTAGGCTCCACTGTCATTGGTGTAGGGATGGAAGATCAGAATGATTGGACGGTTCTGATTTGTCTGTGATTAGTGGGCATTTGTTGGATGAAGCTGGATGGATGACTCTTTTTTAGCTCAACTGCCCACCCATTCAATGGCCATCAAACGGTCCTTTATGGCCCACCTACAGTGGGCCCTCGTTTGGATGGATTGGATTGTGCCACATGGTCCATTTGTTATCCACCATAAGTCTGATTTTCTAGCTATGCTCTGTCCATAATGGGATGTATCATTTGGATGGCCAGGATTGAACTGTGAACGGATCAAAGCTAGAAAATCACATCGATGTAAATGTTTCGAGTTTGACTGACCCAATCCAAACCCAACTCAGTTTTAAGAATGGAGTAAATGACAGTAAGCAACCCATTGATAACCTATGTAGGCAGGTCGGTGACATGTGGTCGACTAGACCCATTGCCACCCATAAACAACCAAAGGTTCAAACATGTGATGTTGGACATATCTCATGGATTAATCTAATTCAAGTTGTCAACCAACTAGGCATGGCCCCCACATAAATCATGAATTGATCCTAGCCATAGATTCATTTCATCATATCCATTAAACTGGGACTATTGACCCTTGGGTGGCCAGGCGTGTCAATGTGATCTCAGGGCTCGCCCAGGATCCTGATTGTGATGTCCAAATCTGTCAATTGTAAGTGGATACACACCGGTGGGGTCCACATCTCTAAAGTTTTGGAACATTTCAGGCGATCGTGAGCAGTGCAAGGTCTTGAAGCAGATGCAGTTTGTACACATCGACGACTTAGCATCGGCACACATATTCTTATTGGAGTGTGAACAAGCAAAGGGAAGGTACATTTGTTCTTCTAATGATACTACCATCCATACCTTGGCCGAGTTTCTCAGCAACAGGTTTCCAGAATTTCAAATGCCTATGGAGTAAGTTCCCATTTTCCTTCCCATCTGGTCTCTTGGCCCATTGTTCAGTAATCCAGGTCGTTGGTCTGTTGTGTCCCAATGTGGATGGACCATGCTCCAAATTCTCCTAGATTGGAAGATCCTAGTCACCCTTTTTTTCTTAAGTTGAATGTGAACCGATGCTGTTTTTCTTTTCTCAACTGTCTATTTGTAGGCCACAGAAGGAAAGGTTAGTATTGTCTTATCAGGGATATTTTGGCACATCCTCCATCCACTGTGTGAAGCCGCAGACCAATGGACTGGATCACTTGATATGGGCCCATATTTTGTTTTCTTCCTTTTTTTCTTTTTTACTTTTTTTCTTTTTTTCTTTTTTTTTTTTCTGTATTCTCTGAACTGGGTGATCTTGATGTTGTTTGATTTTGTTAGAATATTGAGTGAGATGGAAAAGGAAGAGCCCATTCACCTATCTTCGAAGAAGCTATTGGAATTGGGATTTAAGTTCAAATATGGACTTGAAGAGATGTTCGATGGAGCAATTGAGTGTTGCAAACGAAAGGGTTTCCTTTAGAGATGTTTGATGGAGCAATTGAGTATTGCAAATGAAAGGGTTTCCTCTAATGATCTTTATATCATGGAATGTCTAAGATTTTGTATGCCAATTTTTCATTTGGGAGGTTTATGAGTTATGATGGTATCATTTTCTACATTAACATTTCGGTTCAGTGTTTCGCAGCTTTCGCTTGAGTTTTGCTAAGCCCACAAGTGCCTCTACACCTGCTGATGCATGTAGCAGGCATTCGTGCAAGGTGGGCCACATCGGGTAGATGATCTTGGTCAGGCACAGATTGCTTACTTAGCAACTCTCTATCAAACAGTGCTCTGTGGGCCCCACCATGATGTATGTGTTTTATCCATGCTATCCATCCATTTTGCCAGCTCATTTTAGGGCATGAGCCCAAAATTAAGACAGATCAATGGGCCCTAGGAAGTTTTTAATGGTGGGTATTCATTCATCACTGTTTTCCTGTGGTGTGGTTCACGTGAGATTTGGACTGCCTCATTTTTGGGTGATTGAATCAACAGGTTGGATGGCAGATAAACATTACAGTGGGGCCTAGGAAGTTTTTAATGGTGGGTGTTCAATCACCACTTCCACCAGTTGCAAATTGACAATTCCTTTTACAATGTCCGTTGCTTTAAAGCCAATCCAGCAACCAATCTCATCCATCAGCAATTCTATTTTTAACACACACCACATGGGCACTCGAATCCATCACCTCAGTGTTGAAGCGCACTCTATCAACCACTGAGCCATGAGTTGGAACCCTACCCATCCACATTTAAGATTACACAATATGAGCTGATTGTGCCACTCTCAATGTTGAGCTAACCTGATAACCATCTGATCAAACTGCGATGTCGAAACAAATCAGAATTTGGTGTTGATGATATCAAAACTGGTGTTAGAAGTTCATCACAGACAAGCGCATAGAGTATGGATTATGTAACAGGGGATTCAACATACCCTTCTGAACCTTGAGGCTTCCATATCTTACAATGCAGACCAGTACATCAATTCCATTGATGGGTGGGGCTCCAGCAGGAGGTCATGGATCGTCTTCATCCCCTACCCAAATGCAAATAGAAAAGATAGGAGCAGCAGAAGCTGCAAAGAGCTAAATCTTTCCATCTATCTGAATACCATATTTTGTGAATGCAGCGAATCTACATTATATTTCATGGATATGTGATTAGAAAATTCAATTCTTTTAGAGATGGTATGCTGCAGAGAAAATGCATAAGAAAAAAGTGAGGATTTTACCACCCGTCCTTTGAGAAGCTTCATATTTCAATCAATGTTTATCATATAGAATTTACATATTCACACTAACACGTCATGAAACATTCGTAAATGAATTACAACAGCACAAAAGAAAGAGATCATGGACCCAGTTCAAAAAGAAGCTACAGATACCAAAGTGGCAGCTTCTGGGGACCTTGTCATGCCAATATACAACTAGATGGCAACTTTAAAACAAAAATAATCAAGGGGGCTAGATCCGTATTGAAGAGAGAGAGAGAGAGATTTATGATTACAAATGAGGGATGGCCAACCTGCCATACAGGAACACCTCCATTGTTGCCCAGGAGTGTGTTAAATGTGAATATCATCTACAGAAAGCTCTTCACCAGACAGGGACTTCACTTTCTGCAATTCATAACCACAGCCATCAAGGACAGAGCAGTAAGGCATCCAGATTTCTGACATATTGCAACATATGATGTAGCAATACACCGGAGATGTATTTGACATGTTCTCTTTTGAATACAAAGGCAGATTTTATTAGAGAAAATAAAGAATAACAACAATCTCTCATACACTGAGGTTAAAAGGGCTGCATACATTTCACTGTGAACATGGAGCCAATGTATGTAATTCCAAGTACAAAAGATTGGGAAGTGTGGAAGCATATTGGAATACCGATAAAAGCTAGGAAACAGAAAAGAAGAAAAAAATGGAACAGTGTCTTGGGAGTACTGATTGATACAGATGTAGAGCTATCACAAAGTAAGACTTCTTGGAAAGTCCTTGTGTAAAAAAGATAAATCCTTTAAAATATCAGTATCGGATATTCTTAAGCTACAAATTCTCTAAACAATGCTTATATTGTAGGCTAACATTTCAAATCAAACAGAGTTTGAAAATCAAAATAACAGCACTTAGGACATGCAGAAAATCAGAATACAAAAATGTTCAATTGCATTGCAAAGGATTAATATGTTATCAAGATTAAAAATATAATAAGCAAGCATCCAAAATCGCTACTTTGGCTTAAGAAAAGAAAAAGAAGGAAAAAAAAAAAAAAAAAAAGGCTTCTTAAAAGCATACATTGCAAACGGCATGGAAGCAAATGGTTTCATTAGGAAGCATGCTTTGATGAACCCAAGCTTCTAAGACAATGATCCAGACAACACACACACACACACACACACACACACACACACACACACACATCTAGACATGGATGTGTGCTTCCGGTGCAAACAAACAAATGAAATGATCAAACATGCACCAAGTCTCAAAGATAAGTATGTATTCTTTATCTTTGAGCTACAAAGCTGAAACTGCAATGGAAACGAACAAAAATCAGTTCATAGATTTACCTGGATAAATTGTGGTGGATCATCTAGACTAGATGAACCAAGGACGATTTCCCGACTGAGCTTTTTCGTCAGCTTGTGAACAACCCGTAGCTGTCGGAAGTATTTGGTCAGAAACATAACAAAGGATACACATGCATAATAAATTGGCAAAGCATGTCAAAGAGCCTGAGAATTTGACTTACCTCAGAACGAGTTGCTCCACCAACTATAAATACAAATATGCGCTGACCCATTCTCTTAAAATCACTAGATGCTTGCCTCAGAACCGAATCACTACAAGAGCAAGTGGAAGAGCGGTAAGAAGATGAAATTAACTCTGAGATTAAGAAAGCTGTGATTGATTGGGAGGAGAATAATTTCATGATTTGGTGCAACCAAATGCACCCTAAACAAAAGAATTTAGGGATGATCTATTTTAGACATAACAATAATGAAAAATTCGTAATTATATTAGACATAACAATAATGAAAAATTCGTAATTATATTGGAAATATTTCATAGCATGAAAGCTGGAACTTCCAGATAATCAAGCAACCTTTCAGGCTAGAGAAAGTGAATGACTACAAAAATAAGGACCTTGAGGACCCATCATCGGATTTACGTGGTCTAGCCCAAGTTGCAGTCCTCCTTGACCTCATTGAATGAGCTGGTGGAACTTGACCGGTGCGTGCTGAAACCCCCTGGCCCTGGGCAGTTCCATTGCTAGTATGACTAGGGTCGTTCATACAAGGATATTCATTCTTTGGAAGCTCTCCCTTGCTTAGCTTTGTAATCAGCTCCTGAAAGACGACAGAAATGATGATCATTTAACAGTACTTGCTGATGAAATAAGGAGGTGCAAGGCAGAAGGTGTAGTACAAGTTTATAAGTGAATGCAATCTGGTCCAAGGAAAAAGCTATTGTCATGTTGCATCTTTTGTTTATATTTCTTCCAGTGCCAAGAAGTTTCGAATGTCACCAAGGCAGTCAGATCCATTTGATATGCTCTTGTTGATGAAGAAGAACATGCGGAAGACCCAGGGCAGGACATGCCCAGAGGAAATCCTGATGAATATAGGTATCCTGTCATGTTTATGGTCATTCACTCACCAAATGACAGTGTACCACAGAGTTATATATACATATACGAATACACGGAGAGAAATCCTCAAAGCAGCAGGAGGCATTTCCCCTCCCACATGCAGCATACACAGAATAAGTGCAAATCTACCTAACATGAGGTCTCTGGTGTCAAGATGCAGGCAAATACAGAGTAATATTTGAAAGGAAATATCCCGCATTTATAGTGACATTGAGAGTAAAATATGTACTTTTCTTGAAATTTCTTTCCTTATATTTAATATGTAACTTCAACTCTATCGAATATGTAAGAGTGAGAATACATATTAATTCAACTTCGTCTATGAAGACGACATGGCAACACCTGTCATAGAATCAACAATGTCTAAATTCTGTATATACAAACAAAGAAAAAAGAAAAAGAAAAACTCCAAGCAGTGCTGTATGGGTCAGGTGAGAGATGGATGTGTGAATTTCTCTAGTTGTGGGAGCCCGTGTGGAACAAATAGGAAGCTATCGAAACAATAGGAAGAGTAAGAGAAGCTGAAACAGGAGCAGCACCTTAAGTAGCACATGCTTGCCTCTGGATCTAGTCTGTAGGTAACAGGAATGGCCAAAATAATCCTCATTTCCACCTCTCACTAAAGAGTTTAATATTTAGTGGCCCGTCTCACAAACTCAGCTTGTAACAAGATCATCATCAACATCATCTAAGCCTTATTCCAATTAATTTGGGTCGGCTACATGAATCTTGTTCCACAATTCCACTCTATCAAGGGCCATACCTTCAGTTAGAACATAGGTCATCTAGTCAGTTCATAATGAGATGCACAACAGAAAAACTCATCAAGTTTGACAAGCTCTTACATTCATACAAGTAATCCCTAGACCAAGAGTAAACCTAAACCAATAAAAAAGAACAAATCACTCTTTAGTTTCCATCAATCTTTCAATCAATTCAAAATAAGCACCAAACTGATCATTGGGTTGAGCTATGAAGTGAAATAGATACTGCATAGTGCATACCATGATAAAAGCATGATTCCTCACCAAATATGCTAAATGTGGAGATGCAATGCACCTATTGTTTGATCCTTGCAGTTCATTTTCCTAGTTCCAACTACAATCAGTGTTTGAAGTATCTGTATCGCTACAAGTTTCGCTGGTCGGGGATACGGAAACAATATCGATATTGCTGATAATATCGTTGATGACAGGAAATGCGAGAAAATATGGGGAAAATGGTAGAATTTTCAATGAAACTTTAGGAGATGCTAAAATACACATATTTGCATATTTAGGAATAAAAATTTTGCAAAAAGAATGTATACACAATAAGTTTCCATTTAATGGGGGCTTAAAAGCATGTGTCATCCTTAGAAACACTCTAACCATCATATATCCATCACATTTGACTATCCAATCATCCATCCAACCTCCATCCAAACATCCATCGATATTGTAGAATATCAACAACTCATAATATTTTGCCAAGAAATCATCAACAACAGGAAAGGAAACAGAAGATTGTGGTCTTGATATCGCGCATGTTGCAATAGTGATAATATTGAGATATTATCAATATTAGCAACAACAAACTGCAAACTGCATACAACAATGAGCTCATAAAATTTATTGAAATAGAATAGTTTTTAATAAACAAACTTTCTGTGATATTTCTATGTTGGTGATATTATTGAAATATTGCCAATACCCTTGTGATACAAGCGTTACCTAGAATTTACACAGTCAAAAATATTGGCAATACACTAGCGATATCGATACATTGGCAATACAAGCGATGCCAGGAATTTACACAATTGAAAATATTGCCGATATCGATACGTTGGCGGTACTTAGCAATATATTGTTGATGCTTGGAATTTCTGATACAATCGGTGTTGTCGGTATCGCCAAGCTGGAGATATTTCAATAATATTGGAAATATTTCAATAATATCGGAGATAATTCAAACAATGAGTACAATGAACTAAAGAATTAGTAGGGAAACATAGCTAGGATGTCTGATTGAAAAAACATCGCTAAAAGCAGAACTACCAACAGATTATAAACTTCAGTTTTGACATACTTCATAATTCATATGCATCACAAAACAGAGGCTCATCGTGAAAAGAAGCATATTTTTTGCTGAAACTCAATTATGGATCAAGGCAAAGAGGATATACACCTTAATCTCCAACATTTTTTTTTTTTTGCATGGTCTTAATCTCCAACATACCTCTATCACTGGATAAAACCGTGATAATTGCCAAGTTTCTTCCTCATCACTTCGCTCTTTTCTAGCTGCATTTTTCTTCTGGAAACCACACAAGAATAAAGCAATTGTCAGAATGGTCAACACTATAAAAAGGTGGGCACTTGCATTGATATCAAAGAACTCCATGGCATTTTGAGCCACAAAAGAATCTTACCTTGTGAACATCAAACTTGAGAGAGAAACCCCCTCCTGAGGCCTTTTTATTATCTGATCCCACCAAGTATCTCATGTTATTTATCGCGTCCAAATCAGAAAGCGGTAATCTCGCTAACTGAAAGAAAATAGAACCTTTTTCATTCATCTGATTGAGTTTACAGTCATTCTATGTATTGGCACTGGGTAGCATGATTTAAAATATTGTCCCGTATGACTTGGTTTCCTTGAATTGTACCAGTATCAGTCCATTACAAAATGAATCACCTTACCAAAACGGGATCAAAACTGATCAAAATGCACCAAGCTGGGGAGATTCATGCCAGTTTTGATCCCTAGGCAAGTTGCATTATGAAACTGCTGTTTAAATCCATGCTTGGTGGTTACATTTGTATATTGGAATTCGACTACCACATTGCTAATGCTTCATTCGCATTGATATATGTTCCGGAAAATTCAAGGAATAGTTCGAAAAGGTGATGTTTCACTCAAATTCTTGGAAAACCAAACCAAAAATTCATTGAATGCATGAATCCAAAACACAGCTTCAACATGAAATTACATTTCTCCAAATATACCAGCTTCTTTTCAACTTGGAATACTGAACTTGACAGTAGTTTTTGGTAACTATGACTAACATAGATACCAGTGTTCGAAATATCAGTATCGCATTACGTATCGCATTCTTGGGATACGGAAACGTATCGGTTATCGCATGGGATATATCGGTTGTATCGTGTAATGTATCGTTGTTGTTGGAAACATGGGGAAACATTGGGAAATTGGTTGAATTTTTCGATGAAACTTTGGTGATTGTTAAAACAGACATCAATATACACTTATAAATCAAAACATTACAAAAAACAAATACACATAATAGTTTTTCTTTGTATGGGGTCCTAATCAATGCGTTGTCTAACTGAATTGATGTAAGTATATTTAATGTCTATTCATATAATTTATAAATGTAAGAAGACATGTAGAAACACAAGCAATACATTCAAAAGCAAAAGAAGAATCACTAGATTAGGTTACAAACATTTTTAATGTGATGTTTGAACATAGATTGCAAAAGATTTGCGAGAAATTGATTTTTTTTTTTCAATTTTTCACAACTTGGCCCATCTCCCCCAAATCTAGAAATCGAAGTTCTCAATCCATGATTTTTCACACAGAACATGAAAAATCATGAACTTGTAACAATTTGACACTAATTTAACATGAATTACAGAAAATACGAGTATTGAAATTCGAAAATGCTCACTAGATAGAACATGTGGGATATATCACACTACTTGTGTGTTTCGTATCGCACTGGTGGGATACAAGATATATTGTGGGATATATTGGCCGATATCGTCGATATTTAAAACAATGATAGATACATTACATTAGAATCTATATAAGCAACCTCTAAACAAAAAAATAAAAAGAAGGAATCCAAAAAATCCTTATCTTTCTTTAATCAGGATCGGAAGATCATCAATCATCTTTTTATCCATTGTCGTTGGTCTCTGAGATTTAGAACAACTATTTCCGTCTCTTTTGTATCCAGTGGGTTTTTGATGGGTCAACCTGTGAGCTAATAAGCAGATGCAGAGCAGGTCCTCCGATTAGGGGAAGAATCCATTGCAAAATGTTTCAGCTTGCAATGTAGGGAATTTGAAGTGAAACAACAAAAGAATCTTTGAGAATTTGTTGAAACCAGTTCTCAAACTTCCAAAGTTATATTACGAATGATCTAAACTTTAATGATGAAATAATTTTGTGGCATTTTGCTTGAGACATGGTTTGAAATTGGGAAGTATTGAGTGAAGCCAATCTTGGAAGGAAATGTGCAAACTTAAGTGGATGACTCCACCTCCAGGTCATTGGGAATTCAAATTTCGATGGGAGTTCCACTGGTTACCCAGGTTCTTTTAGAGTCAGGGATGTTACTAAGGTAACATCTTGATGGCTTATTCCAGATGATTGGAGAAAAAGATTCCACAAAGTGGTAGCAAGAACTTCATCAAGGACATCATCGTTTTGCCTCCTCCAAACCTTTAATTATCAAAGGTGACTCTGACTCCATTGATACAATCAAGTTGGCTTCAAAATATTTCCTCTCTCATGAGTGCATCTTTTCTTCATTCCAGGAGAGGTGAATGAGATTGTCGACTCGCTAGAGGCGCAAAGATGAGATGGTCACATGTTGGGTAATTCCCTTCCCTCCTTTAGTTCCTTTGCATAATTGTTTTATTCTTGAATAAAATTGTCACCATTCATCAAGAAAAAACAAATGATACTGACAAGAGGGAAATGCAACAAGCCAAATATTTGGTCAACAGACGAGGAAGAAAAATGAACCTTAATAACCTTGGTCAAGGCAGCAAATGACCACATTGATTGGGATGCCAATTCACACCATATCAATTATGTCCAAGAAGCAATTTAATAAATTACCCATGCTCAAACTAATAATTGGAGATTGATAAAGGAAAGTGTCTTAACCTCTACCATGGTCAGTTCCAGAACCCAAATAAAAGAAGGTTGATACCCATTCGGAAGCCAATGGTATAATTTTTTTCCAATCTGCCACTGAAAAGATGTTCCCAAATTACTGGGAAAAAGGCTAAGATGATGATGATGTGATATGGCCAGGACATTTTACAAAGTAATTGTAGTATTGCTACAAGTGCTGCTACATCTTCCATGACAATTTTGAATTCACAATAGCACATTCGAAAAGAAAAGCCTTGTGAAACAGCATACAAGGTAAATATCAGAGATGGTCTTACTGAATAGTCAAGCCAAGATAGAAAGCACTCTACACCTTATAGAACACTGTAATCATAAAATAAGAAGGGCAGACTAGGCAACTGCACGCACAAATGACCACATAAAATCAGAAATGTGAATCCTTCCAGTAAATAAAAAACAGGAGGGCCTACCTGCATCAACTTTGCACCTTTGTCTGCCTCAAATTTCTCAGGATAGATGGCTGCATAAATCATCAGCAAACGTAATTTATTTTCAGAAGTTGTATCCTGCATAGAAGAGGTAATTGATTTAATCGATATACTGATAGGATATAACTATGTACGAAGAAGTTAGGACTGAAAAAATATAGCATGTGACCGTTTATGAAAAACTAAACTATTAAAGAACCTGCTTTGTTCTCAGAAAAGTGATCACTTCCTTTGTCCCTGCATCCCCAAAGACAAGATCCTGCTCCAGTTGCCCAAGATCTCTTAACCCCAGATCTCTGATCAATTTGTTAACCTTCCCAGCAATCTGCATCAAAGCATGGTTCCACTCATGAGTGTCATTTCCCATTCTTTCATGATCATTTAATAGAATTATGCCTGATGCAGCATAGGCGAACAGTCACCTTGGGGGGGCCCACCCCATTCAAATCTCTCTCTCTTCTCTCTCCCCCACTCTCTTTCTCTCCCTTTCCCAATAAATGGAGCTTTTGTAAGAGAAGAAAAGGTATTGAATAGTGTTTGTTTTCTTTCTTTATTAGAACCTTTAGATTCTTCTTGAAAGTGAGTCCTCTTGTATTTGGGTGAGTGAATCCCCAAGCCATCTACCGTGTATTGTTTACCAACCTTAAAGAAATCATCCTTTTCTCTCTACTTCAGTTTTGGTTTGTTGGATCGGCATCATTGCCTCAACATGATATCAGACATCTATGCTACTAAGGATTTTAATACCTCCTCTGCAGTTATTGGAGCTCTTGATGTATGAGTTCTCTCCTTGTCACAATCTTACAAATAAAACTACACCAAAATTTATTGGATCAAAAAGATGTTTTGGGGTATCTTTCAGCATTAATCTTTTAAGGATGATCAATTACTTAGTCATGAGCTAATGCTGTGCAGGATACGACATCTCATTGGATCTCAATCTACCTAAGAAATCTAACACCCACAGGTCAATGAAACGCACGACCAAGTGTTACAATGCAGAAGCGAAATTACAGCTCAAAACACACTTCCGAAGGTACATAAACACTAATTGATCAAATGATATTGAACTTCTGAGCAGCTTCATAATTTTATCAGATTCATAGTTTCTATAAGTACAACTTAATTCCTTGTAGATCTCATCCATACTGACAACACTAACAAAGGCAGACAAACACACAAGACTTTATTAAACAATGTGTGAATACAATAGTTTGTGGCAATCCAATGACGGAATAGTGAACAGCTTAGGCATATTTTAAAAAAGAAAATAATAAAGTGTTAATGAATGTGATATGGACCTACATAGGCCCACTTGGATGGGTTACTTTTTGTCTAAAACATAGAGGGGATTTCTGTTTTTGTTGTTAATGGCATTTCTGCAAATTATGAAGGGGGGAACCCTAACTTCAGCCTCTCTCCTCTCTTCTATTCTCTCTCTTTCTTCTTCTCTATTCCATCTCTCTTTCCACTAATTTCAGAGCTACTTTGTTTTGTATCCTCTTCAAATATTCTTATTTCTTCTTTTCTTTTATCCCTCGGTGTCCCCTTATATTGCTTGTGTTAACTTTTTTTTTAACAAACCTAGGATCTCTCTTTTTCTTTTTGTTTCTTTTGTGCGGCAAGCCTTTTATAATGGTCCACGCATGCTTGGGGGAATAAAGACATCAGCTTCTTGAATGATATCGCCTCATGTGTGATTGTTGCAAACTTATGGGTTGTTTGCCCATGTTGGATGTAGTAGTGTCCACAACTATATTTCCTTTAGCCGGTTGGAAGTAATGGACATGTGGGTTGGTTCCTCTGTTTAAGGTAACATGTGCATTGTGTTAAGTGTGCAAGTGTGGTGCTTATTGATTGTGTTAGGTCAGCCCATGCTTGTACTTGTGAGGTACTTTTCTTTTATTTATTATAGAAATTTAAAAAAAAAAAAAAAAAAAAAACCTGAAATCTGAATTAATAAACTCATTTGATTTTTTAGAAGTCCAGATAATCTCTATTAAATTAAATGAGACAAATTATTTATGGTAGTCTAAGTCAATCTAAGTTTTTCCCACGAGCAAGGAAAATTTGAGATATTTGATCACAGAGGAACCTAATGAAGAGTCCAGTACTTATTGACCAATGGATTTATGAAAATGCTCAAATTATGACCTGGTTATGGAATAGTACGGAACCCTCCATAAGTGAAAATGTCATGTTTCTAGATAAGACTAAGGAAGTGTGGAATTCTCTATGAAAGATGTATTTATCTGATAAAAACTTCTCTCATATTTATTTATTATATGAAGAAATATTCCAGCTCCAAAAATGAGATAAATCGTTAGATGAATACTATTCTAAATTCAAAGGAATGTGGGAAGATTTGAATGTATATCATTACATGACTCCCGATTTGGAAAAACTACGTCAGCAATGTGAAGAGTTCTGAATGGCTGAGTTCTTATCTATATTGAAACGTGAGTATGAATCAGTTCATGCACAAATTTTGGATGGGAAAGATGTGCCATCTCTAAACAAGGTGAATGCACACCTCTAGTATGTATCTTTGGGATTTACTAATAGAGCCAATGACAGCCTAGCATCGTTCTCTGGCTAGGGCCGCAGTGGTGGCTGTGGTGACATGAGGGGTGGTCATGGCAGAGGTCACAGACCTAGGAAGTGTTCGCATTATGGGCTCTTCAATTATTCTGTAGAAAAATGTTGGGACCTCTATGAAAAGCTTGCATGGCCTAATCAAGCTTTCAAAACCAGAGTAGCGGGCCTCCTCTGACTCATTATACATCTACTGCTCTACAGACGCGTATGACTAGTGAGATGGTTACTTTGACTCAAGAAGAATATTTCAAGTTGTTGTATAATTAAAATTAGTATGTTGCTACTATTGCAACTACTTCCACCCCTACAGCTACACTTGTGAGCTAGGGTATGGCTTATTTAAGATCCAAGTATTACACTCCATGGGTCAATCTAGTATGTTTTCATCTATTGGTGGCTCATTAACAGGCTTTTCTGTCACTCTCACAAATGGTACCCAATCCAAAGTATGTGGAATGGGTAGCATTCATACAAGTCCCTCTCTTTTTATTAACCTTTGTTTATTTGTTCCAATATTTCCTTTAAGCCTTTTGTCAATTAGCAAACTTACCAAATCCCTTAACTGTTGCATCACTTTCTATCCTTCTCATTGTGTTTTCCATGACCTAAAGACAAACAGGAAGCTTAATAGAGGACTTGAGCATAACAGGTTGCACTATCTTGTTCGTGATATTGTGAGCGCAACAGTATGAAAAAACATCTCAGCCTATCAATGGCAATGCGCCTTGGTCATCCATCATTGAAGATTCTTAAGAGTATCATTCCTTCCTTGTTGTCATTGTCATGTCTAAATTGTGATGTGTCATATTTATGAGTTGGGTAAGCATCACCATGTCACTTTTTCACCACATGTTGAGAAACATCGTTTAGTTTCTTTTTCTTTAGTTTATTCAGATGTTTGAGGTCCAATTAAAATATCTAATAAGTCTGGGTTTAAATATTGTGTTACATTTGTTGATGATTATTCAAGAATGACATGCTTTATTTAATGAAGACATATATGAATTATTTTTTATTTTTAAGACTTTTCATATGAAGTGCAAAATTAGTTTAATTCAAAAGTGTGTGTTTTGATTTGATAATGCCAAGGAGTACATGCCAGTTTAATTCATCATGCGCGCACACCTCACAATAAAATGGGATTACAAAATGGAAAAATTATCACCTCATTGAAGTAACTCATGTTTTCTTAATTTATATGAATTTTTCTAAAGCATAAATTGGAGTGATGCAATACTCATAGCTTGTTTTCTAATAAATCGGACCGCCTCATTTGTTTTAAAGGGTCAATCACGTCATCAAGTTTTGTTCCCAGATACTCAGTTGTTTCCTATACCTCCTAAAGTTTTTGGATGTGTTTGTTTTGTCCATCAAATAGTCTAACCATGATAAGTTTGATCCTCGAGCAGTTAAATGTATTTTTCTTGAATATTCTTGTACACAAAGGGGTTATCATTGGTATAGTCCATAAATTTGAAAATAATATTTATGTGCCAATGTTACCTTTTTTAATCAACCCCATTCTTCTCAAGAGATAACAGATCTCTTGGTGCAAAAACTATTCACATACCTGTTGCGGTCAACGAAGGCATCCAACCTCCATTATCTACTGCCTCTTCCATTTCCACTGTGCCTTAGCTGAATGTCTTCTGATAATGGAAATAGACATATGGTACAGTTGATCATGACATGTAGTCCAATATATCTTCTTCAGAGACTTGTGGTCCAGTGAGTTCTCCACATACATCTGATATTCTTATTGCTTTTAGAAAAGTTAAGTGTACATGTACTGATCATCCCATCTCTAAATATGTTTCCTTTCATTGTTTATCTCCAAATTTCCATAACTTTGCCCTGTCCTTGTCTTCTCACTTTGTTCCCAAGTCATATGAGAAAGCCATGTTACATAAGGGGAAGAAGCAAGCTGTGGAGGAAGAGATGGGTGCACTTTGTCGCAATGACACTTGGGAACTTATCACTCTTCCAACCGGTAAATGTGTTGTGGGTTGCAAATGGGTCTACACAATCAAGTTTCATCCTCATGGTACGGTTGAAACTTAAACGGTTAAAGGCCCGCCTAATCACTAAGGGGTATACTCAAAATACTTGGTGTTGAGTATAGTGAAACTTCTCTCCTATGGCCAAGTTAAATTCCATTTGGGTTATGTTGTCTATAGTTGTTAATTATGATCGGCCCATGTTCCAACTTGGCGTAAAAAATGCATTCATTCATAGTGATCTTACGAAGAATGTTTATATGGAGCGACCTCCTGAATTTGTTACTCAAGGGGAGTATACAATGTGTAAACTACAAAAGATAATTTATGGGTTAAAACAGTCTCCACATGCATGGTTAAACAAGTTCAACAAGGTTATATTGAAGTATGGCTTTATTTGAAGTCATGTTGATCTTCCGTTTTGCACGAAAATGTATCTTAGGCCTTATCGTGCTTGTAGTATATGCGAATGATATTATTGTTATTAGAAGCAACAACAAGGGGATTGAAGAACTGAAGAAGTATCTTCAACAATATTTTCTCACAAAAGATCTGGGTCATCTTTGACACTTCATTGGTATAGTAGTCAAATCCAAAGCAGTTAATCCATCCCAATGGAAATATATTCTGGATTTACTCATGGAGACGGGTTTTCTTGGGATCAAGCCAACTTTCCAAAGGATCCTAATCACAAGCTTGTGAGTGATAAAAGAGATGCAATGGAGGATCCGAGGAGGTATAGAAGATTGGTTGGAAATATGTACTTAACTATTACTCAACTAGACATATCCTATGTAGTATGCATGGTAATCCAATTCATTAGTTCTACAAGAGTACCTCACATGGAAGAAGTTAATCAATTTTTGCATTACCTCAAAGGAGCACAGGTCAAAGAATTTTGTATAAATGGAATGGTTGTCTTCAAGTCACAAGATATTTAGATGCAAATTGGGTAGGTTCCTTAGTAGATGGACGATCCACTGCTGGATATTATACATTCATGGGGGGAAATCTAATTACATGGAAGAGTAAGAAGCAATGTGTGGCGACCTGATCAAGTGTCAAAGCAGAGTACAGAGCAACGTTTCATACCTCCTGTGAGTTTATGCGAATCAAGAAATTGTTGTAACAAATGGGATTTACAGTGCAACTACCTATGCAATTATTTTATGACAATCAAGCTACTTCTCACATAGAAGCTAGTCAATCATGAAAGAACTAAACACATCAAAGTCGACCGTCACTTCATACGTGAGAAAGTTTTCAGTGGCAAAATTTCTAGTCCCTGTGTTTGATCTTAGGACCAACTTATTGATGTGTTCACCAAGGTTCTTCGTTCCACTCAGGCTATACACATATATTACCAACGTCACACAGATAATATCTATGCTCCAGCTTGAGGGGGAGTGCTAATGAATGCAATATGGGCCTACACAGGCCCACTGAAATGGGTTGTTTTGGTCTAGGACATAGAGAGGATTTTTTGCTTCTATTATTAATGACATTTCTGTTATTATGAAACTTTCATAATATAAAAGGAAACCCTAATTTCAGCCCTTTTCTCCTCTCTCTGCATTCTCTTCCCTTCTGTGTCTTTCTTCTTCTCTATTCCATCTCTCTTTCCACTAATTTACAAATAGCATGTCAATAAGGAAAGGACAAATGAAAAATAATAAAGAATGAACTGTTCTAGATATTTTGACATTAACTTGTTTGGAGGCCCTTAACCTCGATGTTTAAATCATGGAATCAGTAACATCACTATCATTTGTTAACGAACTCGCCACTCAGAATAAATAACACACATGGACATACAAAAGGCATGAATGAACCAAAACATACTAGCCAGATAACTTTTCCCATTCTAGCTTTCACCCCAGTCCCCGTCCCAATGAATTAGAACATTTCAAAATGTAACTTTACATATTTAAATGTGAAGTTCCTTGTTGTTTAGAGACTATTACATCCATTAATATGAACAAAGAACCAACCTCTACATGCAGGGAAAGCTTTTCCATTTGATCACTATACTGCGGCAATGCTTGTACCATCTTTTGAAGATCTCTTGTCGACAGTTCACCGCCATCTCTGTATAAAAAGATGTTGTTAATATGATATTCGAGAAGAGTATCACTTGATCTCAGTACTATTTCCAGCAATGCCTCAGATTTTGCAGAGAGATATCAAGGTATCTTTGAACATGTTTTAAAAAACAGGTAAGTTCCTGAGCTTTACATTAATGTTATAAACAACCAAACAATTCTCTAGTTAAAGACAAGCATTCTTCTATAAAACAAAAACACCTCCGCCAATGTTAGAGATCATTTGGGAGAGTATTTGATATGCATTGGAAATTACCATGGAATCCATGTGAACTGGAATCACATGGTTTTGTTATGATTTTAAGTAATGGACTTTTGGTTTATTTAATGTGAATTGGATTCCAATCACATCACATACATTCTCCCAAATGCTCCAATTACCACCGATTACGTGTTCCCAAATGACCCCTAGAGCTGAAATAACAATATCAGGTAACAACCATATTTAGATTGATCAAAGAAAGAAAAAACTTCAGCATCTAATCAACTAAAAAAAGGCAGAAAAAAGTGAATGTGCACATGAACGCCTGTGTGTGCATGCATGCACATCACACATTCAAGCAGGCAGACACATATGAGACATGTTTCTAGTTACAGTGCCACTTGATTGCAGACCTGATAGCTCATAGAAACTATGGCTACAAGTTGAAATATGACATCCACGGGATGTAGCAGATTAGATCTCAAAGGCATAGAACACAGTCGATAAGCGCAAGGTCAAATGTATATGAGAGATACCCAGTGTTCGAAGTATTGGTATCACTACAAGTTTCGCTGGACAGGGATATGGAAACAATATTGATATCATTGACAACTGAAAATGCGGGGAAACATGGGAAAAACGGTGGAATTTTCAGCAAAACTTCAGGAGATGTTAAAATGGACATATTTGCATATTTAGAAAAAAAAAATTGCAAAAAAGAATGCATACATAACAAGTTTCCATTTAATGGGGCCTTAAAAGCATGCGTTGTTGTAAGAAATCAGTCCAACCATCCCATCCAACCTGTTTAACCATCCAACCTTCCATCCAAGCATTCATCAATATTGCAAAATATCAACAACATATGATATTTCACCAAGAAATCATCAACGATTGGAAAGGAAACAAAAGATTGGGGTATCAATATCGCGCATGTTGTGATATCGATAATATCGAGATATTATCAATGATAAATTGAACATTGCATACAACCATGTTCCCATAATAAATAAATAAAAATAAAATAAAATAATTGAAATAAAAATTTACTATCGAAATATCATCGATACACTTATCATACAAGCATTACCTATAATTTATATAGTCAAAAATATTGGTGATACATTGGCGATATTGATGCATTGGCAATACAAGCAACACCTAGAATTACATAGTTGAAAATATTGGCGATTACATTAGCGATATTGATACGTTGGCGAAACTTAGCGATACATTTGCCATTTTTGTTCTCCCCTCCAACTGTATTCTAAGACATTGATCCTTCTGCTTCATTGCAACGTGACAAATTGAGCTTGTTTAAAAAACGAAGTTTCTAATGGGAGATAGAAATGTTTTTTTATTGGCAAGATTGAGAAAACGTGCCACAAATCAAAAGAAGTTGGCAGAAGTTGAAGATGAGTCAGGGACCGATATGTTGCATTCTGATTTTTGTTTTTCACTTTTCTTCTCAGATCTTACCATCAATATCGATTGAATCAATGTCTTGTAGCTGTATGTCATTAAGATTGCCCCTCGGGCCTCCACACTCGTTGGAGGGGGGTGTGAATCAGTTTAAGTAGCTTCTTTTCATTTTCTTCATGAATAAACCGAAAAAAAAATAAAATTCACCTTCAAAACAGTGGAGCCCCCCCCCCCCCCCCCCCCAAAATATATATATATATATATATATATATATATATATATATATATATATATATATATATATATATATATATAAAATTAAATTTTAAAAATTCTCCATGAAACTAAACTTTCCAAATAAAAACTAAAAAAAAAAAAAAAAATGTTGCAATAATCATCAATCACCTAAGGAGTAGACAGATGATGATCGCAATTGTTTGCATCCTATGCCTTTGAGATGCAGAAACAGTGAGCCACGTTTTTATGCCCAGTGAGTTTGGATGTGCTATCCGGTGGTGTTTTGTCCATCTGTTTCGGGTTGCCTCAGAGATGTCGGGCTTGATTGGAGATTCCTTTGAAGCTTGGAATTGGGGTAGTATGTACATGAAAATTTTGTGGAAGCTGACCCTGCTGGCTAGGATTTGGTCAATCAACAATAGGATGTTCTGAAATAAAGCAGGTCCAAGAGAAGACATGTTCTGAGAAGCAAATGGGAGGGTTAAGCCTGGGCAGGAGGCACCACGGCCTATAAGGGTAGTAGTAAGGATCTTTTGCGGGGAGTTGAGGACATTTGGTGTCCCTCATTATCTATTCCTGGTTGTTAAGTAAAGTTGTATCTTGTATTCTAGGTTCCCTTGGGTTGCCTCCTTTTGCCTTAACTAAATTTTATGCGTGTGTGCACGCCCACACACACACACACAAACACACATCATCATCATCATCTGCCAATCAGTTGCAAGTATGTGGTGGCAAGATTTCTGGTAGTCTGGGTAAAGTATCCTGATTAACGACAGACTAGTTTCAGCTAGCCATAGTTGACAGCCAAAAAGGCAGTAGTAATTTTTCACCTGCAAAATATCTTGATTAATGTACATGCACTACATTCTCAAGATTTCCTTGCAAAGAAAAGAATTCATAGTAACACTTGAAAGAGAAACTATGACAATCTAAGAAGATAATTCAACAAAACAAGAACAACCTAAAGTTCAAATGATTTGGAAACGAAAAAAAAAATCAAATGATTCGACAAATTCCATAGGAAAGTGATACCAACCTTGAGTGGATATGTGCAGCTTTGTTCTTTGATACAAAGTTGGTCATCTTGTCATGCAATCTTTCACTTGCCTGACACAGAAGTTAATAGTCAAATAGAATTCACATCAATCATGTATCTAAATGAGATTCTCTAAAAGCATTGTACATACATCTGCAATATGTGCATGGCGGAGCTCCAGCCAGACAGGATCATGATCCTCTAGAATGACCTCCTTTTTCTCTGGTTCTCCTCCTGATTTGCTTGACTAAACAATGTATATTATTTATGGACCTTCTTCAAAAACACTTGCCAAAAGAATTTAAGAAGAAAATCACAAGCATAAAACTGCAAATGCGATTAGAATTAGTGAGACATACCTCATATACGTATTTATTTCCATCCATTTCTAGCAGATCATGGCACATGGCATCATATGTCCATTCATGTATCACTGGAGCAATCTGCGCGTTCAATTTCAAATAGTGAACAATAATCAATACAGACCATTACGTACATCTAATTAGCCTTTTACAGAAAACAATTAGATAACTGTGACAGGAGCAGTTATTAAACCTGATCTACAGTTCTGTCCAAGATGAGTAACTCGCATGTTTCTGTCTGGGGAAAATTAGGAATAGTAGATTTGTACTTGGTAAGAAAATTCCAAACAGCAGCAGCAAGCTTTGTTGGAACTAAATCACGAAATGTTGTCATTGTGGACTCTTCCAAAGATGATTTGGCAGCACGATAGCGCACAGATGGAAGTTCCTGAGGAAGTACAAACAAACCATAGAAACTACTGAAAGAGGAACAAAAAAAAATCGAAACAATTTCTGGTATATCTTGATCCTTAGTGCTAGAGTAGTACAAGCATGCATAAGATACTATGGAGACTATAACAAATTGAAATTGCTAACACAGAGAAATACAGCTATACAAGGCTCTAAATAAATTGGAGCCCTAGTAGGATAGCTAAAAGTGAGGAAAGAAAGATGGCAAGAGCATGCTCCACCAAGCAAAGCCAAAAGGTTACACAACGAAAGGCTTTGTTGGTATTTTATGCCATGGAAAGCCAATAATGATTACAATGATCATGTATTTTGATGACTATGTGTGTTTGTCTTGGTCTATGGATGCCATAATTAAATGTGTGGGAAGCCTGAACTATCTGTGATTTTATGGGTTAAAGGGAGGGATCCAGTCGTCTTAGGGGAATATGAGTTTGGGAACAACTGCCACCAGCCAAGGGAGAGTTGTGTTTTAGGATCTCAATACCCTAAATTCCATGACTATAGTAGCAGGATTGGGCAATCCTTGAAAGGTAGTATATTGGTCATCTTGTGTGAAGGAATTGATGACGAGTTGTGATGGATTGTCTCCACCAATGGGCTCAACAACAAGTTGGTGCTTAGGCCCTACACCACGTAGGAGTGTGATTGTTCATATATGTAGGTTCTTGTGGTTCGACATGGGTGAGCACTTGCATTGCAGGACCACGTCGAGTCTTTGGACCGAAAGACCCATCATGCCTAGATCGGATTGACTTGATTTTGCACCAATTTTGACTAATCCTTCAACTTGAGATCATGTCGGGACTCCATGGTCCTAGTATCATGTTCTTTGGCTCACCCTGAGAGGTTACATTAGTTACTGATATACAAATCTGGTTAGGTGCATTTCATTAGGATACAATATCATGAGCTCAGATGTTCCAACATAGGATCCATAGGTTACCACGAGGAACTTATTTATGGCTTAGATCTTAGTGATCAGACCGTCCATCAAGTGGTTTTCTAGATGGCCACGGCACTAAAAAGATTTTATTGTTTAATCAGAACTTTTAACTATTGATCTTTTGTTTTAACCATTAAAAGTGTTTTAGCGTGCTTGATGGACATCTGATGGTTGAGATTTTGTGGTCCACCTCTTAGGTTGGCATGGGATTTTGGTCAAGAGTAGATGCCACTGGTTAGTGGAGGGATTTTGTCAATTTGGGTGCATGGGTAACGTAGTTGTAAGGCTTTTTATGGTGTGGGGCATACCAAAATCTATAGGGGTGAGAAGTACCATAACTGGTTCTCTCCTCTAAAACCCTTACTCTTCCTTATAAATAGATCCTAACCCAGAGGGGATTCAACTGATGCAACTCCTTAGTCCGACATTGAGAATTGTTTTAGTACCTTCAAGGAAGCAAAAACTGTAGCAATGCGTGTGGCCATCATGTTTAAACAAGCATCATACGTGCGAGAATTCTCCCCCTTTTCCCCAAAGAGTTCCTCCAATGCTGTGTCGTTGTCAGTAACAAAACCCTGCGTGGGAGATAGTAGCCAAAATCCATGGTTTTACTATTAAGCACGCCATCACCTAAAGAGCAAAACCAGATGATGAAAAAGAATATGACATAGTTGGGTATGTTCTGTATTAACCGTTACAAAAGGTAAGAATTTGACCAAAAGCCTTTGAGACTTCCAAAAACTATGATTAAGGTATGGCATGTTGATAAATTTCAACAGTGAAAAGGTGAATAATAAAGATATTAATTTCTACCTGACTGTCAATAGAAAAGTACTCCAAGTTCATCTGCATGCTCTCACACAAATAAGAAGAAATCACTATCAAGCAGATAATGGTTTCAAATAAAAGACCGGAGATGAAAACATCTACAGTCCAATAATAGTTAATAGAAGCATCCAGTGCCACAAAAACTATGAGAAAGGAGATGAGCTTAACCTCTCTCAATGCACCTATACGTGGTAAGACACTCGTATCATTCTTGATCATAGAAACGAAATCCTTTGGAATAGGTGAACTGAAGAACACATATGCCCTATCACAGAAGCATTAGATTTATGGGTAAAGAGACTGGGAAAAAATAAATAAATCTTCTGACAGATATTAGTCCAAAAGCAATAACTTGAACAAAAGAAAAATCTTCACATACTTTTTGTACAGAGGACATCTTCCTGACATGTCAGATATGAAAAAGACAACACTGCATGTACCGAAAACAGAGTAAGAAACTATTTAGTACATATCTACAATGCAAAAGGATCTCATGCTTCTCACAGTGCTTAAACCCAACAGAATATTTAGATGCATTGCATTCACATTCAGAAGAACAAAAGCACAATCGGTACAAAATTAGATAGGATAGGATTTAAAAAAAAAAAAAAAACTCCATGGCTCAAATGAAGTCATGTTTGAAAGTTAAGGGTGAAAACAGTTAGGATATTAGGTCCTTTGCTCTCTTGGAAGAATGGTAGTGGAGGATCGCTGGCTCCAAGTCGGACTTCTGGTAGTAGGGGGACATCCTAAGAGCAATATGTAAAATACATGTAGTAAAAAAGAATCAGTTCCTTTGAGTTTTGCAAGCAGTATTGTGGCAGTAGAAGAGTACAGAGTGTCCATTGCCAAGAAGCCATGTTCACGTCTTGAGAGAAAAACTAAACACAATGAAGTATGGACGTAAAGATAGGATTCATAGAAAAGACTGAGTTACCAACTTTCAGACCTTCAGACCTTCAAGCATGATTCAAGTTTCACAAAGGTTCCAGGTCAGTCATTGGACTATTCACAGCAAGCAACTGTAACAAATGATTTCACAGAGCTAAACCTTAAGGTAGGTTGACTAGACAATCTCGCTTCAAGGATGCAACAGTAATCATGATTATGAAAAGGAAAACAACAAAAAGAGGGGTGAAGGCAGCATTTGACCTGTGAAATCTAAACAATGAACAGATGGTCCTTACTCAACAGGACAGAAAAGAATAGACCAATGCATGATCAATGCCAGAAAGGAAAGGAGTCATACTTTTCTTTTGATGGATGGATGAAGTATATAGCATCCATTGAGGGTAGTGGCTGCCGTCGCTTGTACAGGTCCTCCACCACTGCGAGAAAAAAAAAATGGAAGCCTAAGTTCCACCCAATGAAACCAGAAGATTCCATGGCAGAATAATTGACTTCAACAAATCAAATACAGAAATTCCATGCATAATCTAGGAGTTTCAGGGAGACTATTAAAAGTGAACAGTTACTCCAGAAGTAGCCCTCGTGAACTTCTATAATTCACAATATTCCAGAAGCACGTAATATGGTTCTAAGAGTGATTCCCATGCCTAGAACACCAAAACCAACACTACCTATTGAATTACCCAAAGGAGAAATAGCATTTGAGACATCACCGCCAAATCTAAAGCAACAGAAAGAGAAAATGATAAAAATAAGAAAAATTCAGAGATCAGCATGTAACAGTCAAAGAAGCATCTTATATGGAAGTAAAAGCTGCATTTTATGAGTCATCAATCAAAAGATGTAAGAGCTAAGTAAGTGGGAAGGTAGGTGACAAGACCAAGATTGGTGAAGGTATCCTGTTTCCTACTGACATGCAACAGCCAATCTGAAGCTAGGGACAGTAAGCATGAGAAAACTAGCCAGTCTTCAGCAGACACATGAGAGGAAGAAAGAAGGATATAGAAGGTTATAATTCCTAAAGAATTCCCTCTTTTCTTTTTGCTTACATGAAACTCCTTCGTCTGTGATATCTGCCATCTTGCAAGAAGAAGACATTACTTTGACAGTAATTTTATCCATGATGAGTACCTGTTGGCAACCATTGGAATAACTAGAACCATGTAAGATATTAGTTAATTTCACAGAACGACAAGAATATAGAAAATAAGTGTAGAATTACTTCTTGCCTAGACAGTATTTCATAGTGCATAAAAGGGTTTGAACCCAGCAATAAAAAAATGTAAAATAAGTTTTGAAACTAAATCTACAGCCCATGACAGGGTACAAGGAATGCAGTTTGAGCTCAGTAAGATCTGTAAATGCATCCAGTATGTAAACTACTCAAACATTAATAAGGAGAGTCCACCCAATACAATGGGATAAAATTTGTGCTCAATATCCCCACCTGTCACCTACTGTTTAGCTAAAATTATGGCACTAAACTCTTACAGATTAGCAATCAGCAAGCAGGGGTTCAACTACAGGACCATAACATGCTATACAAGACCATAACATGATATGTAGTAAAGAAAGTGTGTTCACTTATATTCAATTGCTGTCAATCTCCACAAACATGAAATTCTTTAACCTCTCCAGTGCATCCTAGATATTACCAATACTCGTTATTGACAAGTGAAGAGATGGCCGTGAAGGGTTGATAAGGCTAAGACCATTTCAAAACAAATTTCTTTTGAATGATGCATAAGTGTGGAAGGAAAAGAATTGCAGGACTTTTCATGAGATTAAATTAGAGGCTTACAGCTCACAAAATCAGTTAGAAAATTATCATGGAGCTTGCACAGCATTGTGAAATTTCTTTAGCTAAGCTTAGGTTGGAAGGAATCACATTATGTTGAGTTTATCAATCGTGATATAGAACCTATAGGCCTAGAGAAGTTTCATGGCCTTAATCTATAAGTTCTTCAAAGCAAACTTAAGATGGAAATGGAAAGGGAAATCACAAACGGTTGTTCCTTTGGGACATGACCATGATAGATCAAGGTAGAGACAAAATAAAAGAAAGGTGAAAAAAAAAGGAGAGAGAATAAAAAGAAAGATGTAACTATAAAAATAAGAAGAAAGAAAAAGAAAAATAAAAATATAACAATGCTGAAAATACCTTCCACGTTGATCTACAATCCCCCACTTTGGTCGATTGTAGCATTTCATGCAATAATCCTGCACAAGCTCGTAGAATGAGAAAATTAAGAAAGTGATAGCTGACACGTTAGAAAGTAAGAAAAGTGAGAAGGCCTACAACGTAATATTAACCAAATAAAATTAATGGGTATAAATACAATGCAAACTGGTAAAATGTTTTCAGATTTTGAAAAGACTGTGTTTCAGTTAGAAGGCAACATGAGCAGAGACTGTGTTGCAGATAGATGTTGAGATGGGGAGGTAGACTAGGAAGGATAGAATTAAGTATGAGGTCATTTAAAGCATCCCAGGAGTAGTTCTAACAAGAGGACAAAAAATGATGGAGAGCAAGTCAAGATGTTCGGCCATGCGCAACAAAGACCAGAGATGGCTCCAATGAGGAGAACCTTTTTTTTTTTTTTTGGGGGGGGGGGGGGGAATGGCGATAGCCATGGGTTCCATTGATCATCGAAATTTACAGCCATTTGGGTGGGCCCAACCGAAAAAGAATTGCAGCCTCACCTATCATGTGACAGAAAATGGACAAAAGACTCTACAAGAGGAACAGAAGCAAAAGGAACTAGGACCTCGATCCCCGACATCTAATGGCTTCGATCCCTGCGTTATCCAAAAGAAGGGCACCTCTGACTAACCTCGGGAGTTGGGATCGGCACGAGTAGGTCCTATCTGGGCAACCCTCGCTAGCCAACCTAGCTAAAGCATCTGCCACTGAGTTACCTTCTCTAAAGGTGTGATTGATTACCTGATTTAGGCTTCGAATCTTGTCCTTAATGGTCCCCAAATGGTACCATAAATTCCAGAGGATGGGCGAGTCAGGGTCCACCAAAGCATCCGCAATGATTTTTGAATCAGTTTCAACAATAATATTCACAAGCCCCAGATTTGAGCAGATGTTAATCCCGTCTAGCATGGTTCGGGCTTCAGCGCTATTATTGGTGGAAGAACCATAATATCTGTGAAAAGAAAAAACTAGCTGACCACAATGATCACAACACACACCTCCACCACCGCTCTCTCCTGGGTTGCCTCTCGAAGAGCCATCAGTATTTAGTTTCAGCCATTGTCGGGGAGGATGAGCCCATCTCACTATCTGCGGTCTAGAAGCTGGGATATCAAGGGCGGGGTGGATCCTTAAAATCTAGGAAATTATGTCCTCAGACATGGAACTTCTGTCCGACATTTGAATCAGAATACCAGTCCCACGCAGCCATCGACTAACTTTGAAAATGATGGTAGTTGTGGACATACTTCGGCCCTCATAACACGCTGCATTACGACTCAACCACAGCTCCCAGATGAGAAAACAGGGTAAAAACCCAGTGAGCATTTTGATTCTGGTTGAAGGGATGGAAAGACGATGAGAGGAAGACCTAAAAGAACTTGGAACTAGGTGATGAGAAAGGATACGAAGGCTTGTTCACAAACCAAGAATAGGGCCTTAGGGATGGTCAGCAAAATCCAATTTATAAAATTGACCCCAAATGGCTATGGCGAGGCCATGATGATGGTGGTGGTAAGAAATGCAAAAGAAACTCTTAAATAATTCACGTGTGTGTGTGTGTGTGTGTGTGTGTGAGAGAGAGAGAGAGAGAGAGACGTCAACACAGTAAGCCCAATCAACCAACAAAATGAAGTTGCCCCCCTCACCAGAGGGGGGGGGAACTCTAGCAGTCGAACACATTTCCTTTGGAGATGAACAAAAACAAAGTTCTACATCAAGCAATTTATCAGAACTGCAGCTTACATTTTACAGCTGGAAATAACAAATTTATTTGCTTTATTATAGAATTAATCTCTCTTCCCAGTCTATAAAAGTATGCATAGAATGGCGTAACATGATGCATGCAATCTTAACTACTTTCATAATATTTTCTGACTCCAACAAGTAATGTTAGAACCTCATCAATAATATGGCAACATTTTATCCTCGTCTAATACCCTCTGCCATTTACTCTACAGTCAATGCCAAGGTTTTTTTTTGAAAGGTGATGATTTTATTGGGCAAATGCCACAAGTTCCATGCGATGCGCGTCAGTTTCCATGAGGACAGATTTTGATCACCACTTAGCATGAATCCTACAGGCAGCGGCTTGGGTAACAGAGAAAAGCCACCAAGGACTTGTAAGAAAATATTTTTCAGAAGAGATAGCATGGTGCAGCTCAGCAAAATTTACTAAAAACGTTAGAATAACTGATGATATTACACATCTTCTTCAGGGTTCAACATGTGGGAGCAATTCATGAGGCATCTTGTAATATTATCGACTTGAATCACTGACTATCCAGCTACTCAGCCCTTAGAGATGAGCTGAACATCTCGACTCAGTCACCTTCAACTTGCATAAGCACCTTCTTTAGCGTTCATTAAGAGATTATCTGGCTCCACTCTAATTGAAACAGCATAACGAGAGAGAGAGAGAGAGAGAGAGAGAGAGAGAGAGAGAGAGAGAGAGAGAGAAGGTGCAACCAAAGTTGCTCCAAAATCCAAATGCAGTGAGGGGACCTATACTGAAGTTGAGTAATGGGAAACATTATGCTGGCAGATGTCATGAATATCACAATAGCTATGGTGGTACAAAGAAAACATGAGATGCAACACAAGAGAAGAAAATGACAAAAAATAAAAAAGAGGGGTTGAAGTGCCAACCCCTGTGTTATATGAATCAGTTAATCCAATTTAATACACACACACACACACACACACACACTTGGCAAGCACCTTTCCCTCTAAGCATCACATTCATCTGTCCACATGGGTCAACCAAAATTCAGGGTAATGCCATGGTTTGAATCTGTACTTCATGAGCGGCATAGAAACTATAACAGAATTGCCATGCCAACACAGAGCAGTTTCATTTCCTTAACAAACCTCCAAAGTAACATCCAAGAACATAACAATTGCATGAGTAAAACAATAGCATGCAATAGGAAACATTTGTGGGGATACCTGCAAGATTGGATTGTATATCAATTGCAAGGTGGAGCCCCTAAACGATGAGACCACGTAATGGCATCTAACTAACAAATACGTTGAGATGACATGATCAGCAATCCCTTACTGAATTGTTCTACTGAGGAAGTACTGTTAGTGTGTTACCAAGGCACAAGCACAATTTCATTTTAGCCATTAGATGTAAATCGTTACACAGGCAATGGCAATAGATCCGATGATGGAAGTGAAAGTATCACAGGGATGAGTTGCAATTCTCACATTACTAGCTTTTCTAAGAATCCTTCCAAAGATTTAGGGTCCATATGGATGAAGCGCCAAAATGTGGCTGGAGGGATCCCCTCCAACAAGTTGTAGTTGCTATTGCGAGCACTTCAATTCTCCGCCCTTTTTTTCACTCCAAATCACAAGTGAGAATTTTAGGAAATATACAAGCATATCACACCTGTAATTGGGTACCAGCCTATCATGCCGACCTTCTTGACAAAATTCTACATTCGCCATATTACTGGCCACATTTGCTAACCAAACTACAACTTTGTTTCAATTCTTCAAAAATCCATTCTTCCCTTATAATCTATGGAGAATTCCACAAAATGCGATTGGTACACATCGTGATCTTCTATGAAAAAAAAAAATGAAAGACCAGAAAATCAAACAAAGATCCAAAAAACAACAAGAAAACCGTTGCAAAGATCTGCACTGGACAACCCTTGCAAATTACTTGCAAAAACTACATTCCGAGATCATTGCAATTTATTGAAATTGAAACTGAGATTGATTTGAAATCTATGACTAAAAAGAAACGCGACTGGAAATAGGGATTCAGAGGAACCAACGAGATAAGAGAACTCACGATCTCGACTGATTTGCCGGAAGGTTTTGTACTCGCCATTGGAATCGGAATCTAACATGATTCTTCCGCTTTGAGCTTCTGCGAATCAATCAAGAATTCTCCTTCTCCCAATCCAGACGAAGAATTTATGGTTTTTTCTTCTCTTTCGTTGAAGAGCTTCGTAGAGAGAGAGGGATTTGTGCTTCTGTTTTGTTTTCTTTCTTTGATATGAGCGGTGGACGGAAGGAATAGGAAAATAGGAAAACGGGGGAAGAGATGTGCAGAGGGTATTTTTGGGTGAGTCGAGAAGGTCGTGGGACGACGTGTTTACCGCGAATTTCGCTCTCTCCTTGAGACGGGAACTATTAACGATAGCCGTCTTCTTCAACCGATTCAAATCTGGCGCGAAATTACGCTTTTAACCTCCGCGTCAATTGCTTTTGATGGTGCGCTCGTCGCAACTCCCGCTCAGCGGTTCGATTCTATTCTTTTTTAGAATCGATCACCTACAACCAGTCGCTTGCGAGGTTAGAATGCATCCAGCCAACGGATCACCTTATTGCGAAATCTGATCCGTACAAAATGGTGTACTGAACCGTGAAAATAAAGAAAAAAAAAAAAGTCAGCCGTCCACCGCTCTTTACTGCCTTCAAAATGTACAATATTATTGGACGGCCAAGAAAGTCAATGACCTAGCTCGATTTCCCGCGGATGCGTGGATGGGAAAGACGTACGAGATGGGGGTAATCAAGGTGGGACCGACGTTCTCGCCGGTCACATGTCTTAAAAGTGTGACGCATGGACAAGCAAGATGGACACGGATTTCCATCCAATGCTTTCACATGAACTTCGGGAGTTACGTGGGGCGCACCGCTATGTTAGTTATAAATCCACTCCGTCCATTCGTTTTTCCATATCGTATTAGGACCTATGATAAAAACTTATGAGTGAGATCTAAAACTCAAGTGAGCCGAAATATTGAAATATTTATGGGACCACAGAAATTTTGGATCAGGATAATATTTGCTTTTTCAGTTCATCCCAATAAGAATGGAATTATGAACGGTATGGATGGAATACAAACATAACTATGTACCAGGGAGCTTTCAATGGGACATTTCCTTACCCACCTTTTCCTTTAGTAAGGCCTCCTTCAGTTTTGGATCTGCTTCATTTTTGGTCCGTGTCCTAATATAATCTCAAAAACGAATGAATGGTGTGGATTTCTCACTAACATCACGGAGGACCCCACTTAGATTCTCATCACAGAAGTTCTTGTGAAACACTCTATGCGGCATGGGCGAGCTGGGCAAAAAATGTCCAATGGATTGGATCGGCACGAATCAATTTAGATATTTCAAATCCGAATGGTTTTTGGATTAGGATCGAGTCGTCGTTGATCCGGACATATTCAGTTCGAAACCCGATTCGAAAGAATCTGATCCGATCAGATCCGACTCGATCCGGAGCCTTAGGAGGAATTTAATGGAGGATATCCAATCATTATTGTTTTCCTGTGGTGTGGTCCACCCGAGACTTTTATCCCTCTAATATTTTGTATCATGCTTTTAAATTATCTGTAAAAATAGATGAACGGCATCGATGAAATACACATATTATGGTGGGGCCCACAAATCACCGACACCATTATTATTTTCCGTCAGGGGCCTCACACCACACCATTCATCTGTTGTCGTAGCCTAGGCTATCTGGAGCTTGCTAGGTACGTGGCGAGCAACGACGAGATGCGGATTGCGTACTATCCCGGCCCATTCAACGGGCAGTTCTGTGGGTGGGCCCATCGTGATGTATCTGTAAATCCAAACCGTCTATCCCTTTTCTCATATTTTTATAAAGCATTGTAACAAAAATGAGGTAGATCCAACAATCAAATGAGGCACACCACCGATGAATCTTGCATTTAATACACCTGACATTTAATCCTTTGTGCATTTTAATGCAACCAAGCTTATCATTTGGTGTGGTCCACTTAAACATTAGATATTTCACATTTTTGTCTTCATGCCTTAAAATAATATGAGAAAAGAGATTTACGGTTTGGATGTACAGATACATCACTGTGGGCCCTCTCACAGACCTTCCCGTTCGAAGCCAGAGACGGCCAGGGGTAGTACGCAATCCCGTCCGCAAAGACCAGTCTGACGCTCCTCGAGCACCGAGTTGTACGAACGGTTCAAAGTATATCAAAGTTATATGGGCCCCACAGTGATGTATTTATTATATCTACACCGTTCATATATTTTTATAAATTATTATAGAGCTTTATTCAAAAAATGAATAATATCCAAAGGACATTTAGACCACACCACAAATAGTAGCAAAGAATGATTTTCGCCGTTAAACTATTTGTGTGGTCCACTTGATAGTTAGATTTATATTATTTTTCTTCTCAGGCCTTAAGACGAGCTTGCCAAATGAATGAACAATTTAGATATAACACCTACCCCATGATCAGATCCACAGTTAAAGTGGATGCACAATTCAAATTCACCCGTGCTTGCGTGAAAAGCAAGTAAATAGTGTGGTGAGGAGCAAGTAACTTTAAAAGTTAAATAAAAATGTATACACGGGAATTGAATGTTCTTTTAGAGTCATGTAGGGCCCACCTTGATGTATATATTTCATCTAAGCCGTTTATCTATTTTGAAATATTATTTTAGTTATTGAGCACAAAAAGGAGATATATTAAAAGTTAACTTAGACCACACTATATGAAACAATTTAATTTAATTCATACCGTCCTAATCGTACCTGATCCGATCCGGCTCGATTTTCCTGACCGAGCGGACTCAGTTCGGATAATGTCAATCAGGCATCGAGTCTGTCCAAATCAAAATTAGGTGACCCAGATCTGATCTTGGATTGGATCGGATTCGGGTGTAACTACTAAAAAATTAAATAGGATCAAGTTATACCTAATCCGATCCGATGCCCAGCTCACGGCCGGATGGGTTTGGAAGCCTAGGACACCAATTCTCTCCTTTTCCTTTGGCCGGACCTGAGTAGGCGAGCACTGCCTCTTACACATGACAAATTGGCACGTGTTTGGGAGATCCACACTGCTCATCGAGAGAACCACACGGTGTAGATGCTCTCCGCGCTGTGTCAGTATCCTGGATGACCCTATCAATTGACGGTTACGATCATTGGTAAAGATTAACCGACACAAACTGTATAGTTATTATCACTTAAAGAGCATTTATAGGTTATTCCATCCACCGTCAGAAACACCATATGAACGGTTCGGATCACTAAAGTTTGACCCACATGTACGGTTTATGGGCCAAACAAAATATGGCTCATTCTTTTGAAAAATCTGTATTCGTTCGCTGATTTCCCGCGGAGGCTGCAGCCGCAAGACTCGGTAACTGAACTCGGGCGAGCGGCAGTCTTGCCAATCTGGATGCGCGTCGCTGGCTGGACCATCCACCAACATGGCCTGGCCCTCAAGTCGGGCAGATGCACTGGTGAGAGAGGCATATGTTTCCGTTGAATGTAGACCGTTGATTATTCTTCCAACGTTCCATTTCTCTCGTACACGTGCAACCCACTTTATCATAGAACCGGATTCATTAGTGGGAAAGGGCATGGTAGGGTCCCCATCTGATGAATGGCCGGGATCTCAGACATAAGTTTCACGTTGACATGGGTGCTGCAAGTCACGTGCTGACTGATCCCCGGTTGGCATACGTGTTCAGAAGTCCAAGCTGTTCAATTCTTATTCCGTTTTGTGGAGGAGCATACGTTGAAAAACGGAAATGGGATGTTTTTTAATCAATAGAATTTCACCTACCAAGGACAGCTAACCATTTCATTCTAACTTTAATTTTAGTGGCCCCAGTCCACCAGTCCAAAAAATTCACATTGCGGCCATATGTCAAAGGTCATCGAAGATGAACTTTAAAAGCAAGAAACTAAAGATTTATCCTTTTGATAAGCATTAAATGTAAAACTCTAATAAAAGTAATTAAATGTAAAAATCTTATAAAAGAAATTCTTTAGTAAAGTAAAAATCCAACGACCAAAAACTCTCCAGTAAAAGCCCATTCTATACATTGCAAAATTAGGAGAGGCATGCATGATCACATTATTTGAAATGGTTTGTAGTAGATCACACGTTCAACCATCAACCATCTGAATCTCTTATGATACTGAAGATCGTCTCTCAAAGTTTATAAACGTAGTTATTTGGACCAGATCATTAATCCCAATTGGAGAGCGTAAATATGACCATATGGTACGTATTATATCTTCATGTTATAAATGAGATAAGTCACTGCTGAGCAACTATCTGAAAAGGCGGGCGTGCTCATAACTTGGAGATAAGATACTGTAACTGCTAGGGTTACATCATCATTAAAGAATATGTGCAAGGGTAACTGCTAGGGTTACATCATCATTAAAGAATATGTGCAAGGTTATTAATGAGATAAGAATATATTTGTTAAAGTGTAAGCACGATGAAATGAAGGTAATTGCTATTTTACAAATGGCAACACGTGATGTTGTTATGTAGGCAACAGTTATTATCATGACTTCATCAATGAATTTATAAATAGCAAAAGAAAGCACAAAGGAAATAATTCACAATTAATCCACCAAACTCTATATAAAATAAATTAATTTTGTATGATGTTGCTTATTCAGTCCTTTAGGGCCACATATCTCAATCCTCGCTCATCAGCACTCTCCTCCAAAAAGCACATTGTTACTCTCAATCAAGTTGGTAATCCTACCTTAGTGGTAAGTTTCACTTTTCTGCACCCATCTTTAACTTCTTTCCGCTCGATCACACAATTGATGCACATTGGAAAGTCTTTGGTTTCTAAGATTATTATTATTTAAAGAAAAAAAAAAAACTCATTGGAGGAATATTCTCAACTTTTGTGAATCGTTTGATAGCCCACTCAACAGTTAACTGAATAGACAATTGGTCGCACTCCTAACCAAGCATAGCTTTATTTTAATGCTAAGGGTTGGTGATTTCAATTTGAATTGGACCCAATTGACTATGGGACACTTGCAAATCTTACATGTGTACCATACAGCCAAATTTTAGACCAACAGAAGCCCAATCTACATTGGTCAACAAACGAATCATCATTCTTCAAATTAATTGTAAGTGTCCATGTTGTAAAATCATTAATAAAATACTTTTATATTTCATCTAGTTATATTTGTTTTCTCTATTAGTATGTCGTTAAACTATAGTTATTGAAATCCTTTCAACTGAAAGGTAAGATAAAAACTTATCCGAATGATTGACTCTCCCCTTAACAAAATGTCTAATCTCATATAATTGATGGCTAAATAGTCAGATCAATCTTCACATATTTTATTCTATTTGTTAGGAAAAAATATGACAAGTCTGGAGATTCGGTTATGGAATGGACCAACTCTACTAGCACTGCCCCAGGTTCCGAGGCAACAGGTCAAACCAAAACAAGACGAAGCCTAAAGGAGAGACTCAGCTTGGATTGTAGGAAATGAATCCTGACCAAGACGTGAAGAGTCAAGAGCCATATGCAAAATGTGTAAGATGCATAAAGTTGATTCGGCTAATGAGGCAGCAACATCTAAAGAGACCGATTAAGGCCCGAAAGCTAAAAGCCACCTGACCGACCATAAAATCAACCCATGTTAAGCCGGTTACAGCGTCGGCTATCGGATAAAGGAAGGACATCGGCCATAAACCAACCCTATTCCATCCGACAAAAGGCAAAAAGTTACAACCTTTTAGCCAGCCGAGACTGATTTGTTATCAGAATTGGTTGAGGCCGAGCCAAGCAAGGGAGAGACAGTGTCAGTCTAAATACCGTCTCGAGAATCTTATAACAAATCAGTCTTATAACAATGAGTTATCAAGAGAATGGTCCAAGAAGAATCAAATGAAGCCTCTATTACTGGACCACCGGGCGCAAACATAGCCCAAGGGGCTCAGAATCAACCCGACAACCACCAGGGTTTTGCGACTTGCCCAACAACCTCTGTTGCGACTAACGCCCAGTAGTACCGAGTCAATGGGCGGTTGGATCGGGAGGTCCAGGAGCTCAGAGCTGATATAAACGTTATGAAATAAATATTGGAGCAGATGCACCGTCAACAAGCTTAACAGCTTCATCAAGGTCAGGCGACGAATGTTTCGCAACAAGTTGTCAACCCTCAGCCCACCATTCCGCGATCACTCCCACAGTCGAGTCAGCCCCATGGTCTGTCCGAGCCAGCGCCCGCTCATTTCACGACTGTCGTGCTACCCCCCACTGATCTCCGACAAGAGATAGATCGGAGGAGGCACAGCCGGCCTCCGGTTGAGGGAATGACAGAAAGCGATGAACCTTGGAAAGCTAACTTTCAGGACTTCAGGTAAGAAGTGCAGGAAGAGATTGCAGACATAAAGCAGAGTTGGGATGCACATCAAACCCAGCTCGAAATAAAGGCATCCTTATTCATTGATGAAGTAATGCAGGCTCGGTTACCAGAAAGGTTTCGTCTTTCACAAATTATACCTTTCACTAGTAAAAACGACTCAACTGAACACATCTAGTACTTTCGAACATACATGGAACTACATGATGTTTCGGATGTCGTAACGTGCCGAGCTTTCTCCCTCACCTTAGTCGACATAGCTCGACTTTGGTTCAAGCAGCTCCTCAAGGCCAAATTCATAGAAGAAATATACTACCCGGAATGGGTAGCTAATGTCGTACTTATGAAGAAAGTTAATGGGAAGTGGCGAGTCTGTATTGACTATACCGACATAAACAAAGTCTGCCCAAAGGACAACTTTCCTCTTTCGAGAATCGATCAGTTAGTGGATAGCACTGCGAGGCATGAACTTCTTAGTTTTATGGATGTTTATTCTGGGTACAATCAAATTGTAATGCATCAATCTGATAAATCTAAAACCACCTTTTGTCACTGACAAAGGTCTTTATTGTTACCATATGATGCCGCTTGGTTTGAAGAACGCTGAAGCGACTTATCAAAGATTAGTGAACAAAATATTTGCTTGGCAAATTGGTCGAACCATGGAAGTATACATTAACGAAATGTTCGTCAAAAGTATACACGCGGCCGACCATATAGTCGACCTAGAAGAAATGTTCCTGATCTTATACAAGTACCAAATGAAGTTGAATCTGAGTATATGTGCCTTTGACGTAAGTTCGGAAAATTTTCTTAGATTCCTGGTTAGCCAACGAGGGATCGAGGCAAATCCGGAGAAGATAAAGGCATTGCTCGATATGGAGTCTCCAAAAATAATTAAAGACATACAAAGGCTGACCGGACGAGTAGTTGCACTCAATCGCTTCCTTTCTCGAGCTACCGACAAATGTTTTCCGTTCTTCAAACAACTAAAGGGATGACAAACGGTGGATTGGACAGAAGAGTGAGAGACTGCGTTCCAGCAATTAAAGTCTTATCTCAGATCTCAACCTCTTTTATCAAAACTAAAACCAGGGAAAGCTCTGCTGTTGTATCTCGCAGTGTCCGAGGTAACGGTTAGCTCAACTCTGATACAGGAGCATAAAGGAAAGTAACTGCCAGTTTATTATGTCAGAAAAGCACTATTACCGGCAGAGACAAGATACCCGCTCCCGAAAAAAGTGACCTTAGTCCTAGTAGTCTCCTCGCGACGACTTCGGCCATATTTTCAAGCTCATACCATTATCGTTATAACCGATCTCCCACTACATCAGATTCTACAGAAACCAAAAGCATCCGGTCAACTTACGAAGTGGGCGATTGAACTCAGCGAATTCGACATTCAGTACGAGCCGAGAGTAGCAATCAAAGGGCAAGCCCTGGCTGGCTTCATTGCTAAAGTAACACCACAAGCCGACCCAATCACTAAACATGCTACCGAGCATGCTGAGAAATCAACGACCGCTTCTCTCGAGTCTACGCCCACCCCAATCCCCTAGAAGCTGTATGTCGACGGCTCCTCCAACTCTAAGGTAAGTGGGGCAGGAGTCATCTTGGAAACTCCCAATCAGACCTACATGGAGTATGCCTTAAGACTTGAATTTCAAGCCTCGAACAATACATTAGAATATGAAGCGTTACTGTTCGACCTCCGACTCGCGGTCAGTTTAGGTGTTACACATCTCAATATTTTCAGAGATTCACAGCTAGTCGTCAATCAAGTTACCAGCGTGTATCAAATAGGAAAAGAACAACTGAAAGTATATATGGAGAAAGCTAAAGAATTGATCGGCGGCTTTCAGCTTTGTGTCGTCACTCGGATCCCTCGGACAGAAAACGCCAAAGCTGATCTATTAGCAAAGCTTGCCTCCGCTGATAAGGATGACATACCTAGGTCTGTTCCAATCGAATACGTCGCTAAGTCGAGTATCAATGAACCAGTTAGTTCGACTGTACACACAATAGACTTAAAAATTACTTGGCTTGACCCGATCATCCGATATCTTAACAATGGAGAGTTACCCGAAGATTGTGTCGAGGCTTAACGACTGAAGATCCAAGTTTCTTGTTACATCATACTTAACGAGACTTTATATAAAAAGGATTACTATGCTCCGTTGTTACGATGCTTAAACCCCAACGAAGTTAACTACATACTACTGAAAATCCATGAAGGGATCTGTGAAACCACTCAGGAGGGCGATCGCTCACACACAAGGTCTTACGTCAGGGATATTACTGGCCAACTATCCAGCACAACGCTCGTAAGCTCGTTTAGAAATGCGATAAATGTCTAATCTTGGGATCAAAAATGTATATTCATCACCCCATTATCCTCAAACGAACGGACAGGTTGAGGCAGTCAATAAGATCATCAAACAGCATCTCCGAACCAAGCTCGACCGAGCCAAAGGAGTATGGGCTGAGGAACTCCTGAAGATATTGTGGTCATACCGAACAACAGCTCGAACCGCTACAGGAGAAACTCCTTTCTCCCTTACTTATGCTCGGAAGCCGTCACCCCAGTCGAGATTGGGTTGCCTTCAGCCCGAGTCAGTTCATTTAATAAAGAGGATAATGAAGAACTCCTCACCCTCGGACTTAATCTTGTGGACGAACAAAGGGAAAGAGCTCGGTTACAGATGATGGCTCGGCAGCAATAAGTAGTTCGATTCTACAATGCTCGAGTCAAGGTCAAGCATTTTCAAGTCAGAGACATGGTCCTCCGAACAGTGTTCCTTAATACTAAGAAAGTTAGTGCGGGCACATTGGGACCCAATTAGGAAGGACCCTATGTCGTCTTAAGTACCATCCGACCGGGAACGTACCAATTGGAAGACTTAACCGAGCGATTACTACCTCATCCATGGAATGCTGAGCATCTAAAAATCTATTACCCTTAATTCGGCCCAAGAAGCGTTTGGAAAGACTCAAAAATGACAAGCATGTAAACTGAGTCAAAATGAATAAAAGAAAATCAAGTATATTCATTCATTAGTATGTTTGTTACACCGAGTTACATCTTGTTTCGACCTTACATTGATAGAGTAAAAGGGTTAAAGGCAAAGAAAAGATCAGCCATGACGTCCGAGCTTCTTCATCAGCTGTAGATACTCTCGAGTCTGCCCTGAAGACTTGGTCTTTTTAAGAGCTGGTGTGAGTGCCAAAAATTGAGCTGGCATGAGTGCCAAAAATCAAACTCCAAGGTTTATTAGGAGCTAACTCAGGAGGTGGCACAAACTCAGTTACTACCATCGCTTGGAGCAACCTCTGAAGCTGCCTCGGTCTCGACCTCGACACCAGTCACAGCGTTAGTAGACCCAACAGCCTCAGCCTCTAGGCCCTCAGATCCGCAGGCACTTTCATCAAATCCAAAGAGATCAAGATTGGGAAAAACTTCTCGCATCAGTCGAATACATTCGGTGTACCCGGCCTAATATAAGATATCCCTCTCTTCTGCAAACTCTCGGGACTCGAGGAAAGCCTTTACGGCTTAGTCCTTGGCCTGCTTGGCCTGATCTTTGGCCTGCTCAATGGCTGCTTTGGCCTCAGTCTTAACCTGATTCAGCCTATCTTCACAAGGAGCATGAGTCAGACGAAGCCGCCGACTCTCTTCCTGAGTCTCTTTCAGCAGCAAGGTCATGCGGGCGCACTCGGCCTTGGCATCCTCGACAGCTTTTTTGGTGAGACTTAAGTCGACCGACAGCACGCCGGCCCGAGTCAGGGCACCTTAAAGCTGCATCTCCAACTCAGCAGCTCGTTTCTCAACGTCAGCAAGATCCGAGCTACCCCTAAGCACGCAAGTGGAAAACTGAAAAAAAAAAAAAAAAAACTTAAAGTCAGAACTAAGTCACCGAGATAAAAGAAAAATTATTTAAGACAATAAAAATCAAAGACCTTACCTCAAGCAGCACCTTCATCACGTGAGCAAGAAACCGCCTCGAGGGGGTGCTGTAGAGGCCGGCATAATCCTTCTCTCCTCCATGAGAGATGGCCCATGAGACCAGGGCTGACACATCTCGCAGAAGGAGAGAAGGCTCATGCTGAGTCATCTCCCTTCCTGAGGTCTCCCCCCTCAGCTCTTCTCTCAGTTCTGATACCCGCTCTGCAACGGGTCCTGGCTCAGAAGCCACCTGAGACTCAGCAGGGACCGCATCCACCTCTTCTGCCCTCTCTTCTGGGTAAGAGAGTACGACAACAGTCGGGATACCAGGGCAGGGGTGACTGCGGCGGATGGCTCCATAGCCTTCAGAGCCGTCTTCAGCTTCTTCGAAGGCCGAATCTCCGACAGAAGCGCAGATCTTGGAGGAGTCTTCACCTTGGAAGCTGGTTTCAGAAAGGGCTGAGCTTCAACCATATCTGTGTCATACAAGGTACACAGTTAAGTAAAATCTAGGAAAAATGCGTCAAAACAACTAGAGGATATCTGTCACGGTAGAGTCTAGGCCCGAGAGAAGAAGATGCTCTGGCTGAAAAAGATTCTTTCAAAACCGATCCTCTAGACTTAGCGCCCTCAATTCTTTGATCTAAGCTAGAGCGTTGGCTTCTAAATTCGGCCTTTTCTTGGGAGTCTCTACAGAATACATTCAGTCAAACTCAGAAACATCATAGCAAGAAAAGACAGAGAAAGGACACGCTGAGTCAACTACTTCAGAGAATGTCCGAGGAACGCGAGGTTCAAAGAGTCCAAGCTCGGCAGTCTCTCAGCGACCGCATACCTAGAACCACATCTCTATCCAATTCTTGTTGGAGGTAGGAGGGTCAGTTATCAAAGAGCCGCCCATGTTTCACCAAGCGTTCAAAAAGTACCAGCCGGGCTGCTGAGGGTTTGGTCGTATTTGGTACAGATAGAGGAACTTGTCAATAGTCAGTGGGGGCTGCTCTGCCTCAGCCCACAATACTGAACATTCAAACAAGTTCCTCCACCCATTCGAAACTATTTGTTTAGGAGCAATTCGGAGTCGGGAGAGAAAATTCCAAGCAACGGGTTGAAGGGGCAGATGCAAGCCACATTGCATGACGACTTGAAAAATCGCAACCATCTCAGGAAGAGGACGGTCGGATAATTCACTTGGGAGGGGAAGACGAAGAATAACTGAGTCGGAGACATGGTACCTGACTCGAATTCTATCCAAGTCTGCCTTCGTTAAAATTGAGGGTACCAGACCCTTCTACTCTTCTCCACCCTCCCCTCCCTCGGCAGCTTCTCCTTCCCCATCTGTCGACTTAACGGCTCGTGTCGATCTCCTAAGAGGGACTGACTCAGTGGTTTCATCAAACTCCTCATCCTCTTCTTCCAGTTCATCCTCAAGAAAATAAGGGTTAGGTCTACCTGGGGTAGTCACCAGAGACGCCCCTCCGCCAGAAGGACCTGCCGAAGCAGGACATTCCGCTGAAGTCCCAGATACTTTCAGAGAACTGAAAAGCTTCATTGGTGTTAATCGCCATCTCCATCAGCAATGAGGGCGATTCCGAGACATTCCAGAGATGTCTCGTTTTGTCCTCATCACTGAAAATCCCCTCCTGAGGACTTGAAGAACGTATTGTCATTAAGATTAAAATGGAAAAGGGAGGGAGAGAACACACCGGAGAGGCGAAAAACACACAGACGAGAGAAAAAAGAAAAAGGAAGATGAAAATTGTGGAACAATAGCGGAATGCAGGGACAGCGAAGATGGGTAGGGGAGAAAGGGAAAGAGAAGAAGAATTCAGAAGGAAGGATGCGCGAAAATGGGGAAATGAATCCCACTCTGTCACACCCCAAATCCGGAGATCGGGCTCACAGGAATCTCGATCACCAATCCGGTGCCGACAGCCTCTGTAGTACCCCATTCTCGGCTCCCAGCGCCCATACGCTAGATTTCGATCTTGGGATCCTATAAGGAGGATTTTTCAACGTACATTTATCTCGTAAGAAGCATAACCACAAGTTTACCTAAATCCTAAGGCAACATCATCATCACATATCCACTAATATAATTATTTGAATACAATGCTGAAAGGAAAATACATATGTCAAAATCAAAGCTCCAGAAAACAGCTGCACGCTCCAAGCTCAATGCTGCTGCAACCTAACATCACCTGCACACATCTATTGTGCATAAGCTTATAGAAAGCTTAGAGGGTGGTGTAAGTGTGTGCACAAGGTAAGTGTCGAGTATTCAATATAATGTCATAATCATACAATATCAGAAAACTGATAATCCATAAACCATACAACGTCTGAATAAGTAGAAACACTGATAAAATCATGAATTATCAGAGTAAGCAGAAATACTGACAAGATCATAAACCATACGATAACAGAGTAAGCGGAAGTACAGACAAGTCCATAAGTAAATCAATAGTAGAATACGCAATATAGAACAACTATGCAACAAGGAGTCATGAAGAGCCAAATATCAGATGTCGAGGATGCAATGCAATATACAAATCCTGCTAAGTCTGTCCAGGGCATATAAGTGCAGAAATATAGCGATCCAAAATACCATATGCCTGCGAATGTAATGCAATATGCGATGCGAATGAGATGACCATGCTGGAGTGTGAAGTCGGAATGATAGTACGTAGTATCGCAGGCTACGGGGTCCACCACAAGGGACTTCTATCCAAACCAGTCCCATACCTAAATTTGGATAGTCAGACTCAACATGGTAAACTCCTGATCTTAGGTTAGTCGCGCGCCCAACCGAAATCCTTGCCAAGATCATAAATCATATGATAAAATCATATGTCGGAATAAGCAGAAATACTGACAAAAGTATGAATTATCATAGTAAACAGAATATTGACAAGATCATAAATCATATGATAACAAAGTAAGCGAAAATACAAACAAGCCCATGAATCAAGTAATATCAGAATACGCATTATAGACAGCTATGCAAATGAGGAGTCATCAAAAGCCAAATGTCAGATGCAGAGGATGCGATGCAGTACGTAATTCCTGATGAGCTCACGAATAGCATCAGCTGTATCTAGACCATATAAATGCAGAAGCACAGTAACCCAAAATGCTATATGTTGCGGAGGTAATGCAATATACGGTGCGAATGGAATGACCATGTTGGAGTGTGAAGTCGGGATGATAGTACGTAGTATTGCAGGCTATGGGGTCCATCACAAGGGACTTCTATCCAAACCAGTCTCATACCTAAATTCAGATAGACAGACTCAATGTGGTAAACTCCTGATCTCAGGTTAGTCGCGCGCCCAACTAAAATTCTTACCATAACGAAGGTACACAATAATTAGTTGTGCACCACCAGCCCGAGTGGATAGTGAATGAATGAATGAATGGATACGTAATTCTTGCTCAATAAGTCCACATATCAGTACAGTTACTCTCTGAAAAATTTACCGGGGTCTATTACACTCCAAATGGCATCGCCGCTCTCCCTAGCCGCACGGTCCAAGTGAGTGTAAGAAACCTCACTATCCGCCTGACCAATAGTCTGTCAATACCTATCCGGCACGTCGATAGCGGACCCATTCCTCGAGCTGGTCAAACTCAGCCTGGTAATGCCCCCTACTCTCGAGCGAGTAAGGTCGTACCCCCTCCAACCGACCACGATACAGTGGGAGACGCGGCCTACTGGTATTCGGCACTCGGGCGCTCATGTATCCACTCGGTCTCGACGTTGGGGCGTCCTCTGGTACCAAGAGGGTTTTAGAGATTTTCACCCAGGGCCATCTATAGCAGCCCGATGCTCGAACCAAACATTTTCGGTGTCCCATCTGGCCATCCACGATATGCCTGTGGAGGCTACAACCCTGATGTCGCTAGGGCGTACAGTAATCACAGCACAATTCAAGATGTAAGTGTCATACAATCTAGTCATGCATCAATCTCGAGCGTACTATGCTCTCATGTCAGGCGCTCCGTCTCATAAGGAGTCCCGTAAATGTCTCAGCCCAACGGCTTATGCTATGATCAAGCATTCCTTATATCAAGTATACATATGATGCGTATGACATGATGCATGAAAGCATGTTATAAAGTGATGAACTATCCTCGCAACGAAGATGGGCCTAGACGGCCTACATGTACAAGTATGGGCCTAACGATGGGCCCTAAGGAGAGAGACAATGTGGACATTTAACCAACATCATCCTTACAATGTGGACGTTAAACCAACATTGTTACCTAGGCACGGCCCGCCATAAACATCATTACATAAATCATGGTGGAATCACATTACAATGGGCCTTATGTACATCTCATTGGGCCTCGACCCATGGGCCTCCAATACATCAAACGGGTCGCATCATATGGGCCTTATATGAATCCAGTGGGCCGCATCATGGGCCTTATGTACATTGCAATTGGCTATATCCCATGGGCCTTTGAAGACATCACAATGGGCCTTTAACCCATGGGCCTTAGAATCCATCAAAATGGACCTAAATTGCGTGGGCCTTATATATATCAAATAAGTCTCATCAGACGGCCGCAAATGAATTCAAGATGGGCTTTATAAATTGGGCCTCATATATATCAAGGTGGCCTCAACAACGACCACAAATAAATCAAAGTGGGCTTGACGGATGGGCCATAAGGTACATCAAGGTGGGCCTCACATATGGACCACGAAATACATCAAGGTGGGCTTTAACGGATGGGCCACAATACATCAAGATAGGCCTAAGCACATAGGCTAAAAATATATCAAATGGGCCACAATATATGAGCCAGAAACACATCACAATGGGCCTCAACCGATGGATCCTAATACATCACAATGGGTCTCAAACCATGGGCCCCAAATACATCACAATGGGCCTTAACCCATGGGCTCTAAATACATCATAATGGGATGATTGGATCAAGCACGTACATCACGTGGGGGCCATGTGGATAGACGATGTGAATATACAACACATCTTAAGGTGGGCCCTGCTCATCTTACGATAAAACAAAAGGACGACTGGGTATAGGACGCATGCATCAAGGGGCCCACCGTCCCACAAAACAGATGGACGAGATTGCTGCAAAGCACAAACATCATGGTCAGCTCATACAACATCGTGAAAATGGACGGTGTGGATATAACATATATATATCAAGGTGGTCCGACGGCCTTGCTCATGGGACTTACATACATCAGGTGGGCCTAAAAACAGGTAGGCGACGTGGGAAAGCCTATACATCATGATGGGCTACAAGTATATCCAAGTGGGTCTCTCGAATGGGCCACAAAATATATCAAAGTGTACCCCCAACCACGGGCCACAAATACATCAAATAGGCCTCATATCATGGGCCTTACGTTCACATCAAAGTGGGCCTCAACAACGGCCTCGTACACATCAAGGTGAGCCTCAACAATGGGCCATAAATATGACGAGATGGGCCTATTCTCTTGGGCCTTATACCAAGTGGGTCACATCAATGGGCTGCACTAATGGGCCTTATGTATATCAGATGGGCCACGCCAATTGGCCCTATACATATCAAATGGGCCACACCCAAATACAAATGGTGATGATGTCTTCCACCATTAAAATTCCCAAGGCCCACCCTAGCATTGATTTCCTATCCAATCTATTCATAAGGTCACCAGGACCTGGATTTAGAGGAAAAGCCAATATCATAATTGTCCAAAATGGGTGGCCGAAGGGTTTTAATGGTGGACATTCGAACCCACTACTTTCTATAATGTGGTCTACCTAATCCTAAATTTGTCTTAATTTTGGTCTCAAGCCCTAGAATAAACCCTCAAAACGGTTAGACAGATTGGATGTGACATGTGCATCATGATGGGGTCCACACCAATTGGCCTACCAATAAAATGGATGGTTTGAATATAACACAAAACATCAAGGGTGGGCCTACTGTACTATGGATCGGACTCATTCTTAGTCTTAAGCCTTAAAATGGGCTTTCAAGGTGGATGGACGGTTTGGATACATCACATGCATCATGATGGAGGGTCCACATAGAGGCCCACCATCATACATATATACATATATAATATATGCAATATAATATATATATATATATACACACACACACACACACACACACTCACACACACAATCTAGTGTGGACAGAGTGGATAGACCACATAAATCATGGTGGGTCCCACTATCCAAAGAGTGGACAGTGTGTATAAAACACATAAATCATGGTGGTCCCCACCGTCCCACGTTGTGGACGGTGGAGTGAGACAAATACATTACAGTGGGTTCCACCATCCGCTGGATGGTGGCATTATAACACATACATCACTGGGGACTCTATGTGGGGCCACCATAATATATATTTTCCATCCAATCTGTTGATAAGGTCGTACAGACCTGGATGGAGAGGAAATACAAATTTCATCATGATCAAAAACTTCTGTGGCCCGTGAGAGGGCTCCAATGGTAGACACTCAATTCACACTGTTTCCTCTGGTGTGGGCCACCTGATCGTCTGATGATACTGAAACTTTGAAGGGGCCCACTTCAGGGGGGACCCACCTCATGAACGGTGTAGACGACAAATGAACATCACGGTGGGGCCCACAGCTGGGTCGTAGGCTGCTGCTCTTCCGCCCGCCAGTAGCAGCAGCAACGCTATTGTTGTTTTATTTATTTTTATTTTTTTTTGAAAAAAAAAATTTTCACTGTTTTTCATACGTGGGGCCCATATCAGCTGAATCCATCCCATCCATTGCACTCTATGGCTCATGAGCGTCCAAACGAGCCCAATATCCAATGTTTTTCGGTGCATAAAAATCGTCAGGGTGACTTTCTGTTGAGGTTCAAATAGTGCATATTAGACCCCATTTATTACTTGGATTTACGAGCATAATACCGTTTAACGCCCGGTTTTAATCGTGTTTTGTTGCAGGGTGTGATTAGGAGAGTTGACTGGAAAAGGATGCCAAAAGCTTGGATTTAACGTTCTGATGATCACCAGGGTAAGGGACGGACTCCAGGGAGTAAAATCGACAAATATGCACGCCAGGGACCCGAGAAATTCTAGCCGTTCACTTGCAAATGGCCTAAAATTGGTGTAGAATACAAGATCACAAGGTTTTCGCCATCAAATTGACACGAAACTTCACACATAGCCTGGGGACCATAAATGAATCGTACATGTTTAATTTCATCCCCTGGAGCCTTGTGAAAGTGGCCCAATGTACATATCATCCCATAAAATCATGATTTGGAGCCCACCTGAGATTTGCATATGCTTCAATTTTGAACTCAACACCTTAAATGAGATGATAAAACGGATGGACGGCACGGATTTCTCACAAGTATCATAGTGGACCCCATTTATGCATGGGTGTGCATAGTGCACAATCTCGCTCGCTGTGCACCGGTCTTGGATTTTTGGTCCAAATCGGGTTTGACCGACTCAATTCAAAACGGCAATAGCCGTTTCCAACGTCCACGAAACAGGGAGATCGGACGATCTTCGTGGGCCCCACCCATCAGTCAGATGACTAATCTGAGACGTCCATTCACTTCAGTGTATAGGCATAACCACCTCCTAGGTGACGGAATGTCAAGGGACAGCAGAGATTTATTTTTAACCGCTCAAATGTCGGTCGGACGGTGGAATGAAATCATCCGTGGACCACATTAAATACAGCAAAAAACCATCCGTTTCCAGCTAGTTTTTCTTTCTAAAGCTAATGGAGGGAGTAGATTTCATAGATATCGGAAGGAGTGAGCCCCACCGACAGCCAGCGCTCCTTGCGATGGCTCTGTTACGCGAGTCCAGAAAAGTCGGACATTCTGGATCATCCTGGCTCACTATCAATGATCGGATGGCCGATCTGAACCGCCCATTAGAACTCCGATGTCTGTTTTATCAAATCCTAGAGGATGGAAGTTTAGGAGACAGCGGGTATCAAATTTTAGTCGTCCAAACCTGGGACGGACGACAGTATGATTGATCAGGTGGGCCGCTCTAACTGCAATCCAAAACCTGATATCTCTGACCATAATCCTACTACGAATCTGAAGGAAGGAGTGGATTTCTCAAAAAAAAGAAGTGAAGTGGGACCCACCGTGTACACAGCGTAAGTTTTACGCAGCCAGCGAGCGTCCGGGATTCGTTCAGATTTTCGGGCTGTTGCGTGAACATGGTCATGATCGGATGGAAAATCCGATTCGTTCATCGTGTATGCCACTCAGAAATGTCCCAAGGGACGGTGTTCTTTTGGCCAGAAGCAAGGAATAAAATTGTTTTATTAGATTGTCTTCTTGGTTACGTAACAGAGCTTACGTAAGAAAATTTCAAATCCAATGCTGCGTAGAGGAAACTGCCGACGAAAGTTTTTCAAGGACTTTCCAAAACCATCCACTCCACCGACTATGCACGGATTACATCATCTATAAAAGGAATAGAAGAAAGGAGAGAGGATTATTATTCACGAGGGAACTTGGAGACGTGGAGAGAGGGAGATAGGGAGAGTTTATTTTTGCTGTTTTCTCTTTTCTTTTTCTCTTTTTAATTTCATGAGATCTAGGCCCATCATGGTGGGTTGAACCTCTTAGCTAGGGCTAAGAGGTGAAGCTTGTAGCATGATGGGAGATCCTCTGCTTGTGCCTTTTGTTTGAAATTGAATTGATATTGATTTAAGTTATTTAATGGGAATGTTTTTAGTTTTTTAATGGTTTGTTGTGACTAAAATTACAATAGGTCTGCAATGGCTTTGAGCATGTCCTTTTCTCTTTTATGTTTATGACATTAGGAAGTCCTGTTGTTCACCATAGTCTCCTGGGCATGGTCGGATGTCAGTACCCTTCCTAACCTTCATACATGTAATTGGTTGGTAATTAGTTTAATTCTGTTGTTTGTCATAGTCTCTTGGGCATGGTTTGGCGATGGAATCCATTCTAATTCATATACCTTTCATCTCTTGAAAACTAGATCAATGACAGTTCAGTAAATTCCATGATTCATGAAGCAGGCATAAGATCTCCCTGATCTCTACAAGTGGATCCTCTGAATCCCTAGTTTCCTTTTCTCTAATTTCTATAAATTTTAGATTAATATTTTCACCATTATTTCTCAAATTACATTTGATTTAGATTCCATCTTATTCTAGTTCTAGTTAATTTTAGACTACGTATAAGTATCAGTCCCTTGGGATTCGACCTCGGTCTTACCAAGTTTATTACTACATCACAACCCTGCACTTGGGGAGTAAACACTTTCAATAGTAAAAACCACTGTTTTACATGCTATGGACAGCCCGAAGATCGGATGATCTTCATTTTTCGACTCAACGCCTAAAATGATCCTCTGAATGGGATGAACGGCATGGATTGAATACATACATCAAGGTGGGGCCTCCACAAGTGGACCGCCCCATAAGCTTGTGAACCAAGCTAATATTTGTGTTTTCCACGTCCAGCGTCCAGGGATGCTGGACGGATTGTTGAAACGAAGGTGGCCTGCTCAGGTGGGCCACCACATGATGTATGGTGTAGGCACAACACATAAGGTGGGCCTCGCTTATAGATGGCTTGGGTCAATACATACCTAATGGTGGGGTCCATCCAAGTGGGCCACACGGCCACATCAACATACAAAGAAAACAAATAAAAAGGGGAGAGAGAGAGAGAGAGTGGGACACACGTGATGGAGGGACCCCGATACTATGGGCCCTCCTTTGCAATCAAACACATAACAAGTGGGTCCCATTACATGTGGGCCCACCAAATGAAAGATCAACGGTGGAGATCCTTTCTCCACCAAGATATAAGGTCTAGATGACCCATATCAACTAGAAATTTAAACATCATGATGGGGTCCATGGAGAATGGCCCCATCATGGAATGATATTAATAATCAAGGTGGGCCATCAGCCACATCTTAGGATCCAAAGTGAGATCCATACCATCGATCGGTAGGCCTCAATTGGCCCATCTTAAAAATAAGAAAACTACCCTATAGAAGCACCCACTTAATGATCTTCTCGGTCCGTTGGAACGCCTATCTCCTTGTGCTTCACTTTTATGGTGGATGATGAAAAGTGAAGGGTTAGGATGAGAAATCTTGGGATGAAAAAGTGGACCACACAAAGTCACTCTTTCTCTCTTGAAATGGTTAGATGTGTGTAGCTTTTGGTTGCTTGAGAAATGAGATGAGAAATGAGAAAGAGAGAGAGAGAGAGTTGTAAGGAGATGTGAGGTGATGGGGTGATGGATGGGAGAGAGATGGGTGTATAAGGCTTTGTTGATTTTTGGGTGGGAGTGATGTAAGAAAGGTATGGGGTGTGGAAGAAACTTTTGACTTATGGGTTGCTTGGGGATGAGGTGTGAGGTGATGTTGTACTTGACATGATGTGAGGTGATTGATTGATAGAGTGATTGATTGATGAGACATATTGTAGAGATTCTCTTGGGATTTGTGTTCACTCCCCAAGTGCAGGGTTGTGATGTAGTAATAACTCGGTAAGACCGAGGTCGAATCCCAAAGGACTGAAATTTGTACGTTATCTAAAACTAACTAGAATTAGAGCTAGAATGAGATATAATCTAAATTAAATAGAATTTAAAGGAATAATGATGGAATAGTTATCAAAAACTTAGGAAAAATCAGAGGAAAGGAAATTAGGGATTCAGAGGATCCATTTATAGAGATCAGGGAGATCTTATGCCTGTTTCATGAATCATGGAGTATAACTGAACGGTCATTGATCTAGTTTTCAAGAGATGAAAGGTATATGAATTAGAATGGATTCCATCACCAAACCATGCCCAAGAGACTATGGTAAACAACAGAATTAAACTAATTACCAACCAATCACATGTATGAAGGATAGGAAGGGTACCGTCATCCGACCATGCCCAGGAGACGATGGTGAACAACAGGGCTTCCTGGCGTCATAAACATCAAAAGGAAAAGAACATACTCAAAGCCATTGCAGACCCATTGTAATTTCAGTCACAACAGACCATTAAAGACTAAAAACATGCCGTTAATTAAACTATAATTAAAATCAGATCAGTATTAAACAACACGCAAGAAAAAAGTTTCCGTCACGCTACAAGCTTCACCTCTTAGCCCTAACTAAGAGGTTTAGTCACTCATAGACATGAGTGGGAAAAAAATCCAAAATAAACTAAAAGAAAAAGAAGAAGAAAAGAAAGAAAAGGAAAAGAAAAATCTCTCTCCTCCTCTCCCATGTCCAAGCTCGTGCCAAGATTCCTTCCTCCAACCGTGTATGATTTCTCACTCACGTTCTCTCTCTTCTGTTTTATACAGATGGAAGGTTGGTTGGGAGCAGTCGGTGGCTATGGAAAGTCGGTCGAAACTCCTTGACGCAGCCAGCAGCGCGCGCACTTGAAAACGCAAACATACCTACGTTCGGATTGGATTTTCGGGATAGTGAACGTCCCAAACTTGATTCTGACACCTAGGTTAGGGTCTTGACCACATTATGAGTCTTCTGGACAGTTCAGATCGCCGAAAATATCGTGATTTGGGCCGTGCAACTCTCCGAAAATTTTGGTTTTTCTGGACGCGAAACCAAGGTGCGATTCTTACGCTTTCTGCCAGTAGGACCTTGAATGGATGCATGGATGCATGGAATTGATTGAATTTTGGTCGATTTCCCCTCCCAGATACATTAGATGGTGCGGATCATCCATCCGAATGATGGAGGTGGCCCATAACGCATCACAGCGGATGCCCATCCGCACGCTCCATAAATCAACTTACGCTGATGTATTTATGGGGCCCACTTCAGCTGACTTTTGGGAAATCCACACCGTCCACCAGATTCATGTTGAAAAATTGTTGGGAAAGGACGAGACTCGTTTGATTTTCAATGTGGTCCACAAGACTTGGTGTTACACCGTTCATTCCTGCGTTTACATGCAATCTGCCTCTGTGTGTGTGCATGGGACCAAAATTTCACCTCGGCGAGGATTGTACCCCCACTACGGACTGAATGAACGGTTTGGATTTCCCGTATGGGCAATGTGTGGGACCCTCTATGCAAAAATGAACGGACAGCGAAGGACGCTGTCCGTTTTTGCGTAAAGAGACGGGTCAGCGCTGCTGACCCGATTTCTCCTGGTTCGGTGCAGTGCAAGTGCACGTGCATTGTTTGCACACCCAACCCCATGTGGGGTCCACTATGATGTAGGTGAGAAATATGCTCCGTCCATTCATCTTTACGTCTAATTTGAGACGTTGAAACATGAATTGAAGCATATCCAGGTATCAGGTGGGCCCCAAACTAATGATTTATGGGCTAATCTAACCGTTTGGCCACTTCAAAAGGGATTGAACGGATGAAATTCGATATGTACGGTTAATTTACGATCCTCAGGCCATGTCTGACGTTTCGTGATGAACGGATAGTGGAAACCCTGTGATCCTGCACTCTGGACCAATTTCGGGCCTCTTTAACGTGAACAGCTTCATTTCCTCGGATCCCTGGCGTGTAGATCTGTTGATCTCAGTCTTCTAGAGTCCGTCGCTTGCCTTGGAGCATTTTGAGCGTTAAATCCGTGCTTTTAGCACCCTTTTCAGTCCACGTCCGTAAATCCACCTTGCAACACAAACACGATAAAAAGGGGCCATTAAGCAGTATCATGCTCGTAAATCTAGGTAATATTTGGGGTCTAATATGTAATATTTGACCCTCAACACAACCCCCAACCAGCATTTTGCTAGTCCCGAGCAAAGTATGCAAAAAGTAAATTGAGATTTACAAGATGATTTCCATAAACTCGAGTGATTTTACAAAATAATCCAAATACTAAAATTTCAAGATTCATGAATGTTGAGTATTACGCTCTCCTGGACTCAAGCACTCAGTAGACTCATAATCAAGTTCAAAGTATTAATATATCAATTAGAACAACTTTAAACATTAAGATCCATGGGTATATAGTGTAATATCGTCTTATCAACATTAAAATTCACTTCTTTCTTTCATGATATCATTGGTAATCAATAAGGTCATTCATAACAACCAAAACCTAACCCAAGTCTTGCCTCATGAATCATTCTTCCATTCTTTCTTTTTTTTTTCATTAAAAGAGGGTCAAGAGGGGAATCAAATTTTCACCTATAGGGAGCAAACCTATAATGAAACTAGTCGCCCAACTCTTTTCAACTGTTAATTATGGGAAATCGAATCCACACCTATAGGGAGCAAACCCATGGTGAAGATTAATTGCCCAACCTTTCCAATTTTTATACCCTGATGGCAAGATATTTCTAGCTGGTTCCTTTCATGCTCAGTGATTACTAAGTTAATCCTTCGATATGGAACTGAAATCTTAATGTGTAAGTAAGACGTGTCCTGAAATCATGATTCAATCAATGTTTAAAACCTCTAATCATGGATTGATAATTCGAACTCAACTATGGAATCTATCAGCTACTGCATCCAAGAGTCATAAATTATCAACATCACTTATCTTGAAATTTTAAATCAAAGATATCCATCAAAAGCACTTCGAATTCTAGAAAATTTTAAAAATTTTTGCAATTTTTCACAATTCTTTTTTCATAATTTTTGCTTAAGACTAAGAAAAACACTAATTAGGAAACCTAATCTCCCACCCCTAACCTAAAATCTACATTGTCCTCAATGTAAAAGATATAAACATGCAATGCACATGGGACAACGAAAGTAAATGAGAAGTGATGAAAGGATAGTACCTGGATAACGAATTGAGAGAGATCTTTCAAGAGATCACTGGGAGAGAGCAGGTTAGTATGAGAGTAAAACCAATAAAAATAAAATAAAATCCTACCTATACCACTTTCGCAGGTGCTCTCAATTGTATTTAACATATGCAATAAGCCTTTAAACCCCTAGGTTACCCCTAGTGGACGAGTTGTAGTCTTGTGAGGGTTGCAGTAATGTTATCCACAAACATTGAATCGATCATGCCGCAAGGTTCCTCTTTCGGCCAATATCTTGATAAGTTTCTCAGTAAGTTCCTCAACGGGATCATCCAAAAGCCTTTTTTATAATAGGCTTGGGCGCCCTGGAGCATGACTTTCCAGAGAGACTTATGTATCTCATATGAAATCTTCCATTGAATTGCTTGAGGTATCCGTAATATATTTGATTCATCTATGACAGAAGAAGTTTCAACGTTAGTATCGCATGGTGAATCAGAGACTACAAATAAATAAAGTTTAAAAAACTTTCTAAGAAGTATGTATTCTCAACACATTTCGAAGCTCCAAACTTCAGTTGAATTTTCAGCTCCTCTTCCTTTACTGGTAAACGTTTAGGATTAGGGGAAGAGAGGATTTCAGAATAAGGGTTCTCTCGGTCAGTGATGGCTACCGAGATGTTATCTCGTAAGGCATTTGCTTTGTCTCTTAACATGGGATCGTTTGAAACTACAAAGTGTGTCAAGCAATCCCAAGAGTTAGGAAGTTCAGCTGAGTGTGACTTCTTGTGGCTTGTGATGTGATCTATCGTCCTTAAAAGTGGATGGAGGTACACTCTCTTGCTCCAGTTCTGCACTGACAGATTGAAGATCAGTAAGTGAAGCATTGATGTGATCACTCTGTTCATTGAAATTACTCAATTGAGGCATTTAATTGTCAAATATGTGCAGCTCAGATGGTGGCCTCAACTGAATGGTTTCAAATTCCAGAGTTGTAGCGAGCAACTCCTCCTTCTCCTGAATCATATCATCATTCAATTCAGGGGAGTGGTCCAAACGTGTTTCACAAGAGTTGAAAGGGTCAGTTGTAAAGGGCTCTTCCTCCACCTTTAAATCAGACATGTCAGGTGAGGGGAGTGGCTCATTATGACCGACCACTTCATGTACATCTTAATCATTGATCTGGACCAAACATGAGAGGGATTCCAGGGAGACTGTGGCTACACATTCAGGATCGCAATCATGTTCTAGTCCAGTGTAGTGCACATTTGGGACGAGATTACTTTCCTCACATTCTACACTTAGCATGGGTTGAGGTTCGAATAAACTAACCTCTTCATCATTGAAATCATGTGTGTCATGTAAGGAAGGTGTGTCATCATCAATGTATTTAAAAGACACCCATGTATCTTCACCTTTCTTTCGAACAGTCATCGAGATTAACTCATCAAAAAATTGAACCACATGCTCATTAACGGAATCCAACTCCTCATTCCAAATTTCAGATTCTTTTAAAAGTGAGTGTGGATCACTTTCTTCGCATTGTATTTCTTGATTAGGTCGTGGCTTGGATGACCGAGCCTCCTCTATCCTATCAAGGCGCATCGAGTCATTTCATTGTTTCCATTACTTTTCTCATTTCCACAAGACAGGCCGAAAGATTACGCTGATATGAATCCTCTTGGATCGTTTCTGGATGGATCTCAAAGGTAGGGGATCCAAGAGAATAATCATTATAACATGTAGTTGGTTCATTTTCTCAATTTTGATGTTTCCACTGGTTATAGTCATACTGATCATAAGTGGGAGAATCTGTTGGTTGGTAATACTTATTATCACTCATAATACAATCACGCATTGTTTTATCGGATGGATGATAATAATTCTCACAACCATAGTTATGATAACCCCAACACTCACGTACTATTTTGTTAATCCGTGGGGTGTAATTGTTCTCCTGCATATAATCACGTAAGGACTTCTTAACCAGCGGATTTTTATATTTTAATCGATTCTCGATGATAGTTTCAGAAAAGTTTTGAGACATAGGTTGATTTATATCATCATCATCCCAAAATAAGTTATTCTTCTCAGCATACTGACGTTGTCACTCATTCATATACATGATGAAACCCTTAATCCGAATCTAATCCTAAAGAGTAGAAAAGATCCTACAGCAATATGAGAAGTAGGTAGAGGAGAAGTTAGAGAGAAGTTACCAGATTGGAGTACTATATTAAGATCCTGCGAAGGAAAACAAAAGAGATTAGTTTCCTAAAGTAGGAATAGAAAAGTTAAAAATTTCTAAAGGAAAACTTAGAAGCTAAGTTAGTTTCTAAAACGGAAAACCTAATCCTAAAATAGAAAGTTTCTAATAAAGGAAGGATGAGTTAATTTCTAAAATTAGAAAGAGTTTCTAAAAAGAAAAGCGAAGTTTCCTAACCCTAGAAAATATCTAAAATAGGAATCCCTAGAATTAGAAAGTTTTCAAAATTAAACTAGTTCTTAAAAAGGGAAAAAAAAGTAGAAGAATTGGGAAGGGATTACCGAATTGGAAGTTTATGTCAGGCTCCTACAAAACAGGAAAACAAGTTAGTTCTAAAAAAAAAAGAAAAATCTAAAACTAAAAATCCTAATCTTAATCTAATTCCAAAAACTAATTAATTTCAGAAAAACGTAGTCGTCAGTCTCCGGCAACGGTGCCAAAAACTTGTTCACTCCCCAAGTGCAGGGTTGTGTTGTAGTAATAACTCGGTGAGACCGAGGTCGAATCCCAAAGGACTGAAATTTGTACGTTATCTAAAACTAACTAGAATTAGAGCTAGAATGAGATATAATCTAAATTAAATAGAATTTAAAGGAATAATGATGGAATAGTTATCAAAAACTTAGGAAAAATCAAAGGAAAGGAAACTAGGGATTCAGAGGATCCACTTATAGAGATCAGAGAGATCTTATGCCTGTTTCATGAATCATGGAGTTTAACTGAACTGTCATTGATCTAGTTTTCAAGAGATGAAAGGTATATGAATTAGAATGGATTCCATCATCAAACTATGCCCAAGAGACTATGGTAAACAACAGAATTAAACCAATTACCAACCAATCACATGTATGAAGGTCAGGAAGGGTACCGTCATCCGACCATGCCCAGGAGACGATGGTAAACAACAGGGCTTCCTGGCGTCATAAACATCAAAAGGAAAAGAACATACTCAAAGTCATTGCAGACCCATTGTAATTTCAGTCACAACAGACCATTAAAGACTAAAAACATGCCATTAATTAAAATATAATTAAAATCAGATTAGTATTAAACAACACGCAAGTAAAAAGTTTGTGTCACGCTACAAGCTTCACCTTTTAGCCTTAACTAAGAGGTTTAGTCACTCATAGACATGAGTGGGAAAAAAATCTAAAATAAACTAAAAGAAAAAGAAGAAGAAAAGAAAGAAAAGGAAAAGAAAAAATCTCTCTCCTCCTCTCCCACGTCCAAGCTCGTGCCAAGATTCCTTCCTCCAACCGTGTATGATTCCTCAGTCACGTTCTCTCTCTTCTGTTTTATACAGAAGGAAGGTCGGTTGGGAGCAGTCGGTAGCTATGGAAAGTCGGTCGAAACTCCTTGATGCAGCCAGCAGCGCGCGCACTTGAAAATGCAAACATACCTACGTTCAGATTGGATTTTTGGGATAGTGAACGTCCCAAACTTGATTCTGACACCTAGGTTAGGGTCTTGACCACATTATGAGTCTTCTGGACGGTTCAGATCGCCGAAAATATCGTGATTTGGGCCGTGCAACTCTCCGAAAATTCTAGTTTTTCTGGATGCGAAACCAAGGTGCGATTCTTGCGCTTGCTGCCAGTAGGACCTTGAATGGATGCACGGATGCATGGAATTGATTGGATTTTGGTCGATTTCCCCTCCCAGACACATTAGATGGTGCGGATCATCCATCCGATGATGGAGGTGGCCCATAACGCATCACAGCGGATGCCCATCCGCACGCTCCGTAAATCAACTTACGCTGATGTATTTGTGGGGCCCACTTCAGCTGACTTTTGGGAAATCCACACCGTCCACCAGATTCATGACGAAAAATCGTTGGGAAAGGATGAGACTCGTTTGATTTTCAATGTGGTCCACAAGACTTGGTGTTACACCGTCCATTCCTGCGTTTACATGTAATCTGCCTCTGTGTGTGTGCATGGGACCAAAATTTCACCTCGGCGAGGATTGTTCCCCCACTACGAACTGAATGAACGGTTTGGATTTCCCGTATGGGTAATGTGTTGGACCCTCTATGCAAAAACGGACAGACAGCGAAGGACGCTGTCCGTTTTTGCGTAAAGAGACGAGTCAGCGCTGCTGACCCGATTTCTCCTGGTTCGGTGCAGTGCAAGTGCACGTGCATTGTTTGCACACCCAACCCCATGTGGGGTCCACTATGATGTAGGTGAGAAATCTGCTCCGTCCATTCATCTTTACGTCTAATTTGAGACGTTGAAACATGAATTGAAGCATATCCAGGTATCAGGTGGGCCCCAAACTAATGATTTATGGGCTAATTTGACCGTTTGGCCACTTCAACAGGGATTGAACGGATGAAATTCGATATGTACGGTTAATTTACGATCCTCAGGCCATGTCTGACGTTTCGTGATGAACGGATAGTGGAAACCCTGTGATCCTGCACTCTGGACCAATTTTGGGCCTCTTTAACGTGAACAGCTTGATTTCCTCGGATCCCTGGCGTGTAGATCTGTTGATCTCAGTCTTCTGGAGTCCATCGCTTACTTTGGAGCATTCTGAGCGTTAAATCTGTGCTTTTAACACCCTTTTCAGTCCACGTCCGTAAATCTACCTTGCAACACAAACACGATAAAAAGGGGCCATTAAGCAGTATCATGCTCATAAATCTAGGTAATATCTGGAGTTTAGTATGCAATATTTGACCCTCAACAATTTGCAATGCGCGGTATTTTTCCTCAAACTAAACGCGGGTCTGCATCTCCCTGTAAGGGTATCGGATCGGTGCACGAGTCGCGGTGTTGGAACCGCGGCGACGGTGCGGTCGTAATGGTGCAAGTCTCGGATTGAACCGACTCAGATATACAGGATACGACTTAGGGTTGAGCGTAAACCTCGATCATCGGTCGCAGGTTGCTGGAATTTGACCGGAAGGATTGCGGGAGTTGACGGAACAGTACGGACTAGGATACGGGTCTTACATGCTCCTCCTTTTATAGTCCTGCCACGTGGCAGGGGTATTTAAGGAGGAGTCGAATCGACGCATACTTCGACTCCCCCGCCCAACACGTGATGTATGCCGACTGACGCAAGTAATGCCCTCGCCACGCATTCGACGCCTATAGGCGGACTAAACGTTCTTACGGCTATCCGCTCGTGTGACCTCAAGCATTGAACCAACGCGCATTAAAGACAACACAAGGAGCATTAAATGTTCCATCATAACCTCGGTCTTCAATATATATAAAAAACTCGTTACTCCTTAGTGTCAACACAACTGACATAAGGAGTAAGGGGGCTTACTATTGGGGAAAAATATGACAAGTCCGGAGACTCGGTTATGGAATGGACCAACTCTATTGGCACTGTCCCAGGTTCCGGGGCAACAGGTCAAACCGAGACAAGACGAAGTCTAAAGGAGAGACTCAGCTCGGATTGCAGGAAATGAATCCCAACCAAGACGTGAAGAGTCAAGAGTCATAGGTAAAATGTGTAAGACGCATAAAGTTGACTCGGCTAACGAGGCAGTAACGTCTAAATGGACCGATTAAGGCCCGAAAGCTAAAAGTCACTTGACCGACCATAAAATCGACCCATGTTAAGCTGGTTACAGCGTCGACTATCGGATAAAGGAAGAACATCGGCCATAAACCAACCCTATTCCGCCCGACAGAAGGCAAAAAGCTCAAACCTTGTAGCCAACCGAGACTGATTTGTTATCAGAATCGGTTGAGGCTGAGCCAAGCAAGAGAGAGATGGTGTAAGTATAAATACCGTCCTGAGAATCTTGTAGAAGGATTCTCGATCTCAAAAATCTCGGGATCGGGAAGTATCTGTAAACGGATTGTAAGTAAATCGAATCTCCTAGAAATCATGGAGAGAATCCCTACACACCGGGACCTCTCACTCCTATAAAAGAATAGCTCTCCAAGATCAAAGGTACGTAGAAAAACACCTAAAAAATACCTTTGTTCTAGCCCCATAACTGACTTAAGCATCGAAGGTTCCCCAGCTCTAGTCAGGGTTTCTTTTGCATCTCATCATTATGCAGGTAAGAAGTGCAGGAAGAGGTTGAGTCAGGTTTTTTGCATCAACACTATTATTAAGATAATTTGATCGCTGAGATCTCCTACTTTTGCACCATTCACAGTGAGTACCACCCACCTTTGTAATTATTTGTATATTTGTACTTTTATGCCATATTGCCGTTTAAAAAGTGGTGTGCAACTATTCACATAGTCATTTTAAATCTTGTTTGGCTTAGGGGTGCAAATGGGCTGGCTACTTCCTAGCCTGATCCTACACTCACGACCAAAGGCCCAAGTCAATCCTGGGCCTAGCATGGTGGGCTAAAGCCTAAGCCCAAAAAATTAGTTGGAACCTGGGACTGTGATGCAGCCCGATGTGAACCCAATGGATGACAATAAACAACTTAAATATCCTAACTTTAAATTGGTATATCCTTTTTAATATAACTCAATTAAGATGCATGATTCAAAAGAAACTTATTATGTCTTATCTTTGGAAATAAAAAATTTAAAAAAAAAATCCCAAATTCAAAGTTGATTTTTTAATCTGTTCAGACAACTATCAATTCCAAATAATTGGTATTTCAATAATTTTAATTTTTTTTTTTTTCCGGAATTTGCAATAGGCCCTGGGAAGTTTTTGGTGGTGGGGCTCAATCACCATTGTTTCCAAAGGTGTGGTCCACATGAGATTTGGATCTTTTTAATTTTTCAGACCATGTCTTAAAATAGGTTTTAAAAATGGATGGACCCATCAAGGTGGGCCCCTTTGCAAGGGTAACACCCACTAAGGTGTAAACTGGTGACACCTAATCCTCACCCGCCAGGGTGGTGTGTTGGTGTGGAACTTGGCCTTCACCATGATGTATGTGTTAGATCAACGTTATTTATTTATTTTGTGAGATCATTTTAAGATATGAACCCCCAAAAAAAAAGGCATATGCAAATCTCAAGCAGACTACGCCACAGAAAATAGTAGGGATTGAGCACCTACCATTGAAAACTTTTAAACTTCTTAGAGACCATGGTAGTTTTGGATCAAGCTGATCCCTTCATTCATGTCTGAGCAACCTTATGAACAAGTTGGATGGCAAATAAACATTTTGGTGGGCCCTAAGAAGGTTTCGACTATAGGCGTCACTATACCCATTGATTTCTGTGATGTGGTCCACTTGAGCTTTAAATCTGCATATTTTCTTAGGCCCGTCCCTTAAAATGATATGGCAAAATGGATGGACGGTGTGGATATACACATACACCATGGTGGGGCCCATAGAACTTGGTGATGTCAACACACCACAGGCGTCAGTGGTGTGTGTCGCACACACAATCCACTTCTTGTAGGACCCAGTTTTAACCTGTACCTTTTCTCAAATACTGGGCAAATCCAATAATGTTAAATATTGATACTTTGCCATACTTCATAACCATTCATTTTTATCATATATGTATGGGCCACTTGTTCAAGATGACTAGCCTTAGGGGCTGTTTGGATATTGTTATCGCCTGATAGATGCAGTCAATCGTGGAGGTATACCTATGGATACTTCTAAGGACAAGGGAGATGTGGGCAACAGGGAGTGCCGACGATCGGCTGTGGATGCCTAAGTTAAGAAGATAAACTTGAATCAAGTATGAGATTGTGGGTTTTGAGTTTGCTTCTTGTTGGTGTATTTTTATGGAACGGCTCCTCTAGGTCGGATCTTCTTCCACCTGCACGATCAACACTATCAAGGGGACCCTGGCTAGAGCCGGGGAGCCTCCGATGCTTAACTCAGTCGTTTTATCGATAGCAAAGGGTTTTCTCAATTTTGTATCTCGTACCTTTCTCTGTAGAAAGCTTAGATATTTATAAGTCTTGGGAATCCTCATCATACGAGGATCTTTCCCCTGATTCTCCGGAGATTTACTCCTCTCTACTGATTGCTTTCGATCCCAAGAATCTCAGGATCGGATATCCATATTCCTGAATTTCCGGAGCAGCATTTGCATTCCTTCCGCCTTCTCTTGTCTTCGCTCGGTCGTTACTGACTCTAGGAGAGCCGACCGACTCAAGAGGACAAGTGTTCTGCCTTCTCACGGACGGGATAGTCTCGGCGTTTGTCCGTCATCCTCCCTTACTCCGTGACCGACAGAACCAACTCGTTAAGTCAGTTTTATTCTATCGGTTGGGTGGCTTAGAACACACTCAGCCCTCAGTAGGCTTATGCAGACGAGGTTATCACTCCAACAGAGCAACTGTTATCGTCTTTTGCTTATGCCCCTTGGCCTATCCTTTATTCCCTCGGCTCTGACCGTTGTCTCAGACTCTTCGAGCAGCGTCAGCAGAGCCGACCTACTTATAATCCGAGTCTCCGGACTGAACGTAATTTTTCCCCAACAGTAAGCCCCTCTTACTCTTTTTGTCATTCGCGGCATCAAGGGGTAACGAGTTTTTAGGTCGGTTCGTGTTAGAGTCCGAGGTTATGATGAGGCGTTTAATGCTCCTTGAGTCGTCTCAAACGTATGACGTTGCGTCCCCCGAGGCCGCACGTGCGGCCAGCCGTCAGGTCGTTTCATCCGCGTATGAGATTTGGACGCGTGGCGAAGACGTTACCGCTATCAGTCAGCGTGTGCCACGTATCGAGCGGGGGAGTCGAGACGAGCGACGATTCACTTTTTCATTAAAAGCCCTATCACGTGGCACAACTATAAAAAGGCTGGGCGGGAGGACTGTGTAAATTTTATTTTTACGTTCCTCCCTCCCGCTCGTATCCGCTTCCGAGTTTTCTTTCTCTTCTTCCTTCTTCCCTCCGCTGTCATTTCTTGCTTCGTCAACTTCCTTTGCGTTCGCTGTCATTTTTTTCGGTGAGTTCTTTCCTCCCATTTTTTAAACTTTAATGGCTGCACGTGACTCTCAAAGCCCCCGGGAGGGAATTTTCGGCGATGAGGGTGTGTCCCAACATCTTTGGGACGTTGCGGAACCACCCTCCCTACTGATGAAGTTTGTCGTCGGCGCTGATGCCGCATTCCGGCTTGTAAGGGAGGCCGATGACTCATCGGCTGAGTGCCCCGCTCAGGCCGGTCCGTCCAGTGGTGGAGTGTCTCTGGTAACCCGTTCAGGGAGACCTAACCTCAGGATGGATCAACAGGAGGAAGAAGAAGTAGACGAAATTGTTATAGGCGAAGGGGTGGCTGTTCCAGACCTCGTGAACGAAACTGTGGAAGCCTCTGAATCCTCTTCGAAGGGGGAAGAAGGTGAAGACGAGCCGAGTGGTCTCGTCGCCTCAATTTTAACCGAATCTGACCTAAACCGGATCAGGGCTGGATATCATGTCCCTGACTCGGTCGTACTACGTCTCCCTCGTTCGGGAGATTTTCCCGACCATCCCCCTGCGGGGATGGTTATAATTTTCTAAGTCACAATGCAATGTGGCTTGCGCTTGCCACTTCAGCCCATTGCTCGTGATTTCTTGTCCCGAGTCAAAATAGCTCCCGGTCAAATTGTCCCGAACGCGTGGAGGAGTTTTTTCGGGTGTGCCGTGCTGTAGGCCGAGTTAGAACAGCCTCCACTAACAGTCGACGAGTTTCTCTACCTCTACTAAGTCAGACTAAATCCAAACTTCTCTGGCCTCTACTTTCTGAGTGCGTGGAGAGGCAAAGGGGGGTTTTTGATAACCGACCCACCCACTTCTAACAAGTACTGGAAGGAGAGGTGGTTTTGGGCTTGCGGTCAGTGGGAGTCGGCCGATACTTGGCCATACGAGCCTCAAGTCTCTCACACGTTCCGGAGAGCAGGTGATTCGGTGACCCATCCCGATAATCTCTCTCCTTTTCTTTTTTTTTTGCTAATCTGACCTCATAATGTCTTGCAGATATTTTAAATAAGAGGGAAAAACTTGAGTCCGGGGCTCTAACTCGGATGAGAGAGCTAAGGAAGCTGAGCACAGAGGAACGGTCTTGGAAGTTGCTGCTGCAACTCGAGCATCTCCATCTCGCGGGTCTAGACTCATTCGTCTCAAGTAACTCGTCCCGCTCTGCTTTGTCCTTTTGGTTTCCTATCCAACTCTTCATTCTTCTTTGCAGACCTTCCCGAGGCTCGTCCATTTCTCATGTCGGCTTCTGCTTCTGATAGCATGGCCGGATCTCGTCCGTCCCTAAAGCTAATCTCCAAAGTGAGGGCCCATCTGATGTCGGCTCTTTTGTCAGGGCCTCGGCCTTCGAAGCAGCAGAAGACTGCTGCAAAAGCTAAGGAGCCAACTGCCTCGCCTGCTCTCGTCTCTGTCGCCCCGCAAGTGGTCATGCTTTCTGACCCCGATGATAGGGTGGAGGAAGCGAAGCCAAGCCTTCCAATCTCTCAGTCGGTTCCCGAGCCAGGACCCGTGGTAGAAGAGGCCCCGAGGCCGAGAGAGGCACCTTGCGCAGAATCCTCGAGAGGAGAGATGACTCAACGGGAGTCTCCCTTAGCCAAAGTCATCTCAGGGATGATTCCTTGGGCTCTCGCACATGGGGACGAGAAAGACTTTGTCAGCTTCTACAATGCCCCAACTGTGCAGAATCTCGGGCATACGGCGAGGTTGCTCTTTGAGGTAAAATCCTTTCTCTCTACTTTTTCGTTATTTTTTACTACGTCCTTGTTCATAACTTACAGTCTCCTGCTCACAACTAGCTCCTTGCATTGTTAAAGCCTGCTCGGAGCTAACTGCTACTCAAAAACTCACGGCCGAGACAGAGACTGCAAGGAGGATTGCGGCCGAGGCGGAGAGTCGCAGAGAGATTGCCGAGGGTCGCATCGGCATCATGACCGGTGATCTGTCAATCACTCGGAAGGCGGCAGAAGATGTCAGGATGGTTCTCGAAGAAGCCAAAGCTGACAATGCCCACTTAACCTCGCTTCTGAAGGAGGCTGAGGAAAAGTATCAGCATTTTCTCTGAGTTTACAACGCCTGTGAGGGCACTCTCGCCCGAGCTAAGGCTGAGGTCGCGGCCCTCATCCATGAAGCGCAGGAAGAAACTCGCCGAGCCAAGGAGGCAGAAGAACGCGTCGTAGACGCCTTCCTTCAGTCACCAGAGCTTGCAGAAGAAAGGGACCCGCCTTAACCAAGACGGTTACAGGGCTTGCGTTTTGGAGATGAAGGCTGCCTTCCCCGACCTTAAACTCTCTGCTTTCGATGCCGACAGTCATGAGGCCGAGGCTACTGGCGACGACACCACTGACGGGGGAGCCCCCACTACTACTGATGGGGCCGGCCCTTCCGGGACTGCTTGAAGAACGGTCCTTGACCGAGGGATATAACTCTCTCTGTCGGCAGTTACGTCGTCCATCTTTCATGTATCTTTAACCTAATCTGTAACCCGACGCTAAACACATTAGGAAAAAATAGAATTTCTTTATTTTTATTGAATTGACTTCAATTACATCTCTCTTCCATTATTCTTTAGCGCTTTCTATTCTGTTTCACGAATAATAGATCTTGAGATGTTCGACATTCCACAGGTGAGGCAACAGTTGCCCATTTAGGTCTTCCAGGTGATACGTTCCAGGGCGGATAGTGCTGGAGACAACATAGGGACCTTCCCAATTGGGTCCCAATGTGCCCGCCCCAACTTTCTTCGTGTTTGGGAATGTCTTTCGGAGGACCATATCATCGGCTCGGAATCGTCTGACCTTGACTCGTCTGTTGTAAAATCGATACACTTGCCTCTGTCGAGCCATCATTCGTAATCGAGCTCTTTCTCTTCTCTCTTCCAACAGATTGAGCCCGACTGATAGAAGTTCATCATTTTCTTGTTCACCGAATGTATTGACTCGGGCCGAGCTAATATCGATCTCAACCGGGGCCACAGCTTTCGAGCCAAAACAAAGGGAGAAGGGAGTTTCTCCCGTGGCAGTCCAAGCTATAGTTCGATAGGCCCACAATATATTCGGGAGTTCCTCGGTTCATGCTCCTTTTGCTTCATCGAGCTTCGTTCGGATATGTTGCTTTATAATTTTGTTAACGGCCTTGACCTGTCCATTCGTCTGAGGATAATGAGGCGAGGCGTACATGTTTCGAATCCCGAGATTGCTGCACATCTCGCGAAATTGCTTATTATCGAACTGCCTCCCATTGTCGGTAATGATAGTTCGAGGTATTCCGAACCGACAGACGACATTTTTTCAAACAAAGTTAGTGATCCTTTGCTCGGTAATCTTCACTAATGGCTCAACCTCGGCCCACTTCGTGAAATAATCTACTGCAACCACAGCAAATTTGGTCTGACCCTTCCCCAGAGGGAAGGGTCCAATGATGTCGATCCCCCAGTGTGCGAAGGGCTACGGTCCGGACATCGGAGTGAGTTCCTCGGGGGTTGTCTCGGGACAACCACAAATCGCTGACACTTGTCGCACTTTTGGACGAACCTCTTAGAATCATGTTGTATCGTCGACCAATAATACTCTTGCCGTAACACTTTGTTGGCGAGCGAACGTCCGCCTGAGTGATTTTCGCATATTTCTTCGTGTATCTCCCGTAACACATAGTCGGCTTCATGGGAGTCCACACATCTTAATAGGGGAGCGTAAAACCCTTTCTTGTACAGTACACCATTCAAGATGGTATAACGCAACGCTCGTACCTTTAGACGTCGTGCCTCGGTGTGATCCTCTGGTAGTTCTCCATCATTGAGATAACGAACGCTTGGATCAAACCAAGTGGGTTCCGACATGATAGGAAGTATGGCCCAGTTTGTAGCCGAGTCTGCCGGCTCATTTATACTCAGTTTTGCTACAAACTCGATCGGAACCGACCGAGGTATGGTGTCTTCGTCGGCCGAAGCGAGCTTGGCTAACAACTCAGCTTTGGCATTGTCGGCCCTAGGTATCCGAATAACTTTGCATTCCTGAAACTTGCTGATTAATTCTTTAGCTTTTTTCATGTACGCCTTCAGTTGTTCTTTCCGAGTTTAATAAATGCCGGAAACTTGGTTAACGACCAACTGCGAGTCACTAAATACGTTGAGATGAGTGGCGCCTAAGCTCGCGGCGAGTCTAAGGCCGAGTAATAAGGCCTCGTACTCTGCTGTATTGTTCGACGCTTGAAATTCAAGTCGCAAAGCATACTGCATATAAGTTTGATCAGGAGTTTCTAATACCACCCCGGCCCCACTTGCTTTGGAGTTGGATGAACCGTTGACGAATAGCTTCCAGGGTGCCGGGTCAGGCAAGGGGTCGAGAGAGGAAGAAGCCACTGGTTCAATAACCTTCTCAGAATCATGTGCTGTGTTATTGTTGGAGGTGACTTCAACAAGAAAATCAGCAACAACTTGTCCTTTTATGGCCACTCTCGGCTTGTACTGTATGTCGAATTCACTCAATTCGACAGCCCACTTCGAAAGTCGGCCAGAAGCTTCTGGCTTTTGAAGAATCTGGCGCAGTGGTGAGTCGGTCACAACAATGATGGTGTGAGCTTGAAAATACGGCCGGAGTCACCGTGAAGATACAACAAGAGTTAAGGCTACTTTCTCAAGCTGAGGATACCTCGTCTCTGCCGGTAGTAAAGCTTTGCTAACATAGTACACTGGTAGTTGCCTCCTTTCGTTCTCTCGTACTAAGGCCGAGCTGACTGCTGCATCGGATACAGCCAGATATAATAATAAAGCTTCTCCTGGCTCGGGCTTAGACAACAGTGGTGGGGACCTGAGGTAATTCTTTAGTTCTTGAAATGCTTTTTCACATTCGTCCGTCCACTCCATCGTCTGTCGTCCCTTTAATTGCTTGAAGAATAGGAGACATTTGTCTGTGGCTCGGAACAGGAAGCGATTAAGCGCGGCTACTCTTCCTGTCAACCTTTGGATGTCTTTGATTATTTTCGGAGACTCCATATCAAGTAAGGCGTTGATTTTCTAGGGATTCGTTTCGATTCCTCGCTGGCTAACGAGGAAACTGAGGAATTTTTTCGAGCTTACACCAAAAGCACACTTGCTAGGATTCAACTTCATTCTATACTTACGTAAAGTCAGGAACATTTCTTCCAGGTCCGCCACATGGTCGGCTGCTTGTACACTTTTGACGAGCATACCGTCGATATATACTTCCATCGTTCAGCTAATTTGTCGAGTGAACATTTTGTTCACTAACCTTTGATACGTTGCCCCGGCGTTCTTCAAACCAAATGGCATCACTCAGTAACAGTAAAGGCCTTTGTCAGTGACAAAGGTAGTTTTTTATTTATCATTTTCATGCATTACAATTTGATTGTAGCCTGAGTAGGCATCCATAAAACTAAGCAATTCATGGCCCGCAGTACTGTCTACCAGCTGATCAATGTGAGGAAGAGGGAAGCTGTCCTTAGGGCAGGCTTTGTTTAAATATGTATAATCTATACAGACTCGCCACTTCCCATTGACTTTTTTTACGAGTACAACATTAGCTATCCACTCTGGATAGTATATGTCCTTGACGAATTTTGCTTTAAGGAGCTTACCGACTTCCTCTTCAATGACAGCGTACCTTTCCGAGCCGAGAGGGCGACGCTTTTGTCGGATGGGCTTGTAAGTCGGGTCGATGTTAAGTCGGTGTGTAATGATCGAGGGATCGATCCCGGGCATGTCTTCGTGGCTCCAAGCAAATATATCGGCGTACCGCCGAAGCAAGGCGATCATTCGTTCCCTAAGAGGTGGACTCAGAGACGAGCCGATTTGCACTACTTTCGACGTGTCTATCTCGGTTAACGGTTCCGAGACGAGTTCTTCCATCGGTTTTTCTCATTTATGAGATTCGATTCGAGGGTCCAGCGACTCGATCATCGATACTTCCGTCGGCGCCTTGACTGCAGTGGCATAGCATCTTCGAGAATCTTGTTGATCTCCTTTCACAATTCGTACTCCCGACTCAGTTGAAAATTTCATGGAAAGGTGATAAGTGGATATCACGGCTTGAAGAAGGCTTAGAGATGGTCAACCGAGTATAGCATTATACACCGATGGTTGGTCCACGACCAGGAAGTCAACCATTGTAGTCGTCTGATTGGGTGCAGTCCCGGCAGTGAGTAGTAATGAGGCGATTCCCTCGGGAAGTACCTGTCCACCCGAGAATCCTATCAGTGGGGTTCAGACCGGCCGTAAGGTCGATCGTCCGATGCCCATTTTGTCGAATGCTTGGGTGAACAGTACATCCGCCGATGACCCAGTGTCTACCAGTATTCGGAACACCTTTCTGTTGGCGATGGTGAGAGCGACGACAAGTGCATCATCATGGGAATGATGAATGCCTCGGGCATCATCCTCAGTGAATGAGATGCAATATCGTTCTCTCTTCTTCTCCTTAGAAGGTCGGGACAGCAGAAGAATCTCAGACTCCGGGTGATCGATGGTTCTAGCGTGATTTTTTCTGACGTTACTTAAATCTCCGCCGCCCTGATGCCCTCCAATGATCGTTCGGATTTCTTCCGTGGGACGATCTTCACTTGGTCCTGCTGGAACACCAGATCCTTCTGTATGTTCTCTGAGTCGGCCTTCTTTAATTAGCCGCTCGATCTCATCATTCAAATGGTAACAATCACTCGTATTGTGACCGTGATCACGATGATAGTGGCAGTATTTGTTCTTGTTCCGTCAATTCGGGTTCCCTCGGAGCTTTCGGGGCCAGTTGATGAAACCTTCGTTCTTGATTTCCATCAACACTTGTTCCTGAAATTTGTTCAGGGGGGTGTATGTGGAAAATCTCCTATTGGGTCGCTTTTTCGACCTACCGTCGTCTCGTGCCTTGTCATCTTTTCTTTTCTTCCCTCCGGCTGAGTCAGCTTCTTTCTTGGCTGGCTCTTTAGCCGAGGGTTTCGCATTCTGGACCTTCTCTCGTATGAGTTGGGTCTCTTCAGCGTCGGTGTATTTGTTCGACCGAACCATAAATTCGCCCAGGGTCTCGGGCGGATTCTTGTCTAATGACGCCAAAAAGGGTTTATCTCTCACCCCTTGCATGAGAGCGTTAAGAGCTGTCTCCTCAGAATGCTTTCGAACCTGCAGAGATTCGAAGTTGAAGCGCTTGATATAGTCTTTCAACAGCTCTCCTTCCTTCTGAACTATGTTGTTCAGATGTGCGGGCGGCTTTAGCTTCTTCTTTCCGCTGATAAAATTGTTGAAGAAGGCGTCACTGAGCTCGGCGAACAACTTGATTGACCTCGGTTTTAATTGCTTAAAGCAAAGTCGGGACACATCAGTCAGGGTAAGAGAGAAGGCCCGACACATAACAGCGTCCGAGGCATCGTGCAACTTCATATAGGTTCTGAAGCATTCAAGATGCTCTGTCGGATCGATTTTTCTGAAAAAGGGAGTTATCTGAGGTAAACAGAACCTTTCCGGCAACCGCGCCTGCATCACCTCGTCCACAAACGGAGAAGCCTTTTCCTCGGATTTGGTCGGGTTTAAGTTCCGACCATGCTTCATGCCTGCCATCTCTTTTTCCATCTTTTCATGGACCTTGTTCTTGAAATCTTGCATATCGGCTTTCCAGGGTTCCGTACTTTCCGTCGTTTCTTCTATAGGGAGCCGACTTCGCCTCCTCTGATCTATTCTATGTTGCAAATCAGAGGGAGGCAGAACGGCCGTTGCAGAGCGAGCCGGCGCTGGCTGACTCGGTCCTTGATGCTGACTCGGTCCCTGGGGTTGATTCGGTTGTCGAGGCGACTGTGGAGTAGCAGACTGCACTACAGATGTTGGGGGGAGAACCTGTGCCGACTCGTGATGCTGCTGCATCTGCTGATTACACAGTTGTTCTAGCATGTATTTCATAACAGTCATCTCGGAGCGCATCTCTTGGACTTCCCGATCCAAGTGCGCGTTCCCTCGGTTAGGCTGGCTGGTAATCGCAGGCGGTGCTACTGGGGGAGCTCTCTGAGCTGTGCTAGCAGCGGCCTCCCCCGCTTCATCTGGATCCGTCCTCCTAGTTCTTGTCATTCGATGAATTGCATAAAACAGCTTTTTGTCCGTTTCCCACAGACGGCGCCAAACTATTCGTGTATTTTTATAGAAAGGCTCCTCTGGGTCGGATCTTCTTCCACCTGCACGATCAACACTATCAAGGGGATCCTGGCTAGAGCCGGGGAGCCTCTGATGCTTAAGTCAGTCGTTTTATCGATGTCAAAGAGTTTTCTCAGTTTTATATCTCGTACCTTTCTCTGTAGAAAGCTTAGATATTTATAAGTCTTGGGAATCCTCATCATACGAGGATCCTTCCCCTGATTCTCCGAAGATTTACTCCTCTCTGCTGATTGCTTTCGATTCCGAAAATCTCAGGATCAGATATCCATATTTCTGGATTTTCGGAGCAGCATTTGTATTCCTTCCGCCTTCTCTTGTCTCGGCTCGATCGTTACCGACTCTAGGAGAGCCGACCGACTCAAGAGGACAAGTGTTCTGCCTTCTCACGGACGGGATAGTCTCGGCGTTTGTCCGTCATCCTCCCTTACTCCGTGACCGACAGAACCAACTCGTTATGTCAGTTTTATTCTATCAGTTGGGTGGCTTAGATCACGCTCGGCCCTCAGTAGGATTATGTAAACGAGGTTATCACTCCGATAGAGTAACTGTTATCATCTTTTGCTAATGTCCCTGTGCCTATCCTTTATTTCTTCGGATCTGACCGTTGTCTCGGACTCTTCGGATAGCGTTAGCAGAGCCGACTTACTTATAATCCGAGTATCCGAACTTAACCTATTTTTTTCCCAACACTTCTCATACGGAATAATTATATTTACGGAGTCCTTGGTGATTTTGTAGTGTACCGAGGTACCTTCAGTTAATTTCATTAGCTTTTTGGTTTCTCGCATGTTGTTAAAAAAAGCTACTAACTCACGTAGCATGCCTGTCTACGTATGGTAACGTGCAAGGCTGTGAGGGGCGCCCCCGTGATGCATAGGCGTCTATCGACTTTTTCGTACCATTTTAGTACCAAAAAATGAGGCAGATTCGAGGCTCAAGTGTAGTAGAGTGAGGATTAAACTTCTACTGTTGAGAACTTTTCGGAGTTTCGTAAGTTTTGGATTGAGCTGATATTTGTATTTTCCCATCATTCGTGACATTATAAACAGGTTGGATGACACTTAATAATCATTGTGGGCCTAGGAAGGTTTCAACGGCAGGCGTCACTACCATTGCCACTTCCTGTGGTGTGGTCCACTTGAGCCTTGGATCTGCCTCATTTTGAGTTTTAACGAGAAAATGGTACGGTGAAGTAGATGGACGGTACGGATAAAACCAACACATCACGGTGGCCCCTCGGAGCCCTAACCGGTTTCGATATGGAGACGGGCGGAGATAGGACGCAATCCGCCTTCGGCTCTCATTAACAACAGTCAACTAGTATCACGTGAGCCTCTTCCCACTCAGTCGCGCGAGGCCAGGCATTATTCATGAAACGACGGTCCCAATCTCCAACAGTCCTGACGTGTACCGTTCGAAACCACATATTCAGCGGCCTTTTCCTTTTCCTCAACTGTCGAAGACGCTCTCTTACATGTTCCCTTACGTCGCTCGTCCCATCCACAGGCAGCTCTGCGCCAAAAATCCTCTGCATCACCACCATCGACTACGCCTCATGCGTACTTTAGCGCATTAAGGAGATTTGGTCAGCTTTCTCATTCGTCAAGTAAAACACCAGCTTTCGCCAATCACTTCAGTTCCCGCCATTAAACTCCTTTCCTCTCTCTGTCTCTCTATGCGTTCTGTTTCAACTCGTTCGTCGATGGCACGAGCCGTAAAATCTGTGAACAGTAAGGGCAACACATATTCCAAAACCTCCTCTTCAAAGAAAGACGACACCAGGCACTTAAATCTGTCCATCGCCGACGGACCGAGAATTGGACAATGCGTGCAATCCGGTAGAATCCGAGTCCTCAAGGAAGGCAGATCATCAGGAAAGTGCCCCGTGATCTACTGGATGTTTCGTGATCAACGATCAAAAGACAACTGGGCCTTAATCCACGCCGTCGATCAGGCTAACAAGATGGACGCACCCGTCGCGGTCGCATTCAACTTGTTCGATCAGTTCTTGAGCGCGAAAGCCCGTCAGTTAGGGTTTATGCTGAGGGGACTGCGTGAGCTCGAACAGAATCTCAAGGCCTTGGAAATCCCTTTTTTCTTGTTTCAGGCAAGTTTTTTGTTTGGATTTCTTTTAGGCTGCGTTTGGATGCACTATCCATTTGAATCACGATATATTTAGTTAATGAGTGCGTAAGGGTAGATTGTCCACTCGCTCGAGTCGACTCGGACTCGGACGAGTCTGTAGTTAGTGAGAAAACAAAAATAGTACTGACTCGACCGAGTCATGACTCAACTCAGGAACGAACGAGCCAGTCCGAGTCGCTGAGGCTTAAAACCATTTGTCAGAAAGCTCTAAATCACAATTCTGTTATTTTCAAGTTGGACATCGAAGGAACCTAATAATTGAAATTTGTGGACTTCTTCCTAGCTATGATTACACTATAGTAGCGAGGCATTTGTTCATTGATCTAATCCGTTGATATTATGGGCCCCACTGTGCATGGTCCATGTGCAAAAGATCAAACATGTATACATAGTACGCCTTTCAATAGCAGCCAACAGAGAGCGACTGATCCCATTCAATTAATAAAAGACCAAGCATTAGTGGTTAGGATCTTCCAATCTAGGGGAATTTTTTATGCATGCGCTATCCATGGTGAGTGGCATCATATCAACGTTTTGGATCACTGAACTGTGGCCCGCACTTGTACAAATTGAAAACTCAAACATACTGCAGAATATCTCCGCTTCAGCACTGTATGATACCTAAATAAATTGCAATTCAATTCAATGTTGCATCCAAACAGTGCCCCCCCCCCCCCCCCCCCCTTCTCTTTCCGTTTTAAGTCAACTGCATTGCTTTCTTTTTTATAGTTCAATGTTTTTCCCCCTACTGAGGTTGTTTTCTTATCAATTATAGGGAGAGGCAGTGGATACCATACCAAAATTTTTGAATGAATGCAACGCGTCGCTTCTAGTTATGGATTTTTCACCATTACGGGAAGTCCAAAAATGGAAAGATGAGATTTGTAAGAAAGTAGGGGAGTCGGTAGCTGTGCATGAAGTAGACGCACATAATGTAGTGCCCATTTGGGTTGCATCGGGGAAATTGGAGTACAGTGCAAGGACTATCAGGACTAAGATTCATAAGTTGCTTCCAGAATATCTTATTGATTTTCCAAGTTTGCAACCTCCTAATAGGAAATGGATGGCTGAGGGTCCAGCCAAGATTGACTGGGAGAAACTTACTGCTGATGTTTTGAGGTGAGGCTGTTACAAATTGGAATCAATGTTTGTTAGTCTTTCTCTGCTATGGCTACTTGCAGATGTATGATTCCAAGTCTACTCTCCCTGCATGTTTGTGTGATTCAGTTATCAGGTAGGGCCCACTGCGTGTAGTCTGAAAATTGGGCCAAGCTGGATGCCAGGTGGGCCACACATGTATGTAGAATTGTATCGCTGGTCAATTTTTTAATTGACCTTTTCTCATACATGCATGACCGAACTGAGTGGCCTGTCTTTGAGGTGGGCGGGCCAAACATGTGATTAGAATGCGACGGCATTTTGAACAGTCCTTTTTTTCTCTTATGCATTTCCCACTTGATGACTGAAGCCACTTGATTGTTGGGCCATGGCACACATGCAGTGGGGCCCACTTGTTGACACTACAGATCTTGCAAGCATGTCCCAGGAGTAGCTGTCGCATTTGTCCTGTGTATTTAATTGTTAACTGACCTCAGAGTACACTGCCTGAGAGAATCTAGTGCATTTCGAGTTTTCTTTGAACAGGAAAGGAGCAGAGGTCCCTGAACTGGAGTGGTGTGAACCAGGAGAACTTGCTGCAATGGAAGTGCTCTTGGGAAGCACAAATGGGTTCTTAACGACAAGACTAAAGAATTACTCTAATGATCGAAACAACCCATTAAAGCCTAAAGGGCTTTCGGGTCTCTCCCCGTATTTGCACTTTGGGCAGATATCGTCACAGCGTTGTGCCTTGGAAGCGCATACCTTTCGGAAAATGCATCCACAGGTTATTATTTTTAGTTAAAATTGCTGATTTCTGTAATTTTGATTGGGAAGTGTAAAGAAAGCATTCTGATTGTCATATATTCTTTGTTTTATCCTTATCATGTTCTTCTAGTGTGTTTCTGATGTGATATAGTTTCCCATGCCCTTATGAAGTCAGTTGATGCATTCTTGGAAGAGATGATTGTGCGAAGGGAGCTGGCAGATAACTTTTGCTTTTACCAGCCACAATATGACTCAGTACAAGGTGCATGGGAATGGGCTCGGAAAACTTTAATGGACCATGCTGCTGATAAAAGAGACCATCTTTACACGTGAGTGAAATAGCTTCGTCTCTGGTTGCTGATGTGGATTGTGTTGTGCCGGTTTCTTTTGGGTATTTTGGACATTATAACTAAAAATCTGTTTTTCAGTTTTGGGAAAAGATTTTGTGGGGGCTGTGTGCAGTGAGGGTTGGGGCATGCATATTTCCACCAACCAATGACGGTGGGCGTGATCTTAAAATGCATTTCAAAATGGACATTGAAATGCTCGCTGAGTCCAGATATTTTTAACGGACGGAGACAATGAATCCACCGACTCCCTGTTCCCTCTGGGCACATTGAGATTCTGCTCTTAAGCTTTCACTTATATATTAGAAAACCTTAATATTTAAAGTTGGCTGCTAAGGATCTTATTCTTTCACCATGACAATGACGTCTGCAGGAAAGATCAGATGGAAAAGGCAAAAACTGCTGATCCTGTAAGTTGATTATTTTCTACATATTTTATGCACTTATGAGATGTTGGAGTGCAAAGCTTCATTTTTTCTGATATTTCCTATCCCTTAGGTTCAGATTGTTTGGATCTTCAATCTGTTATTTATCACATGGTCCTATATTTTCCAACTCGTTAATTATTTGCTTGGGTTTATTCATTGTTTTTCTTGTATTCTGTTTTAACCGTATAACTGTTCTTTTCAGCTCTGGAATGCATCTCAACTGGAGATGGTCCACCATGGAAAAATGCATGGATTCATGCGGCAAGTACCTTCTTGGCAGTTTTTTTTTTTCTCTGTTGGATAATTGATGGTCATACAACCCTGTTTTTATTTGTTCCTTGTGTTACCAATCTTACACGTGACTTAGGGCTGGTTTGGTGGCCCACAAAGTTGTGTGCAAGACAACCATGTCCACGAAAGATGACTGCAGGGAACTTTTCTATGGTTTGTCTACACTATGTTGTCACAAATGCCAAGAAATCTGAGTAAAGGGTGCTGGAAAAAAGCAACTTTTGTCCCAACTCTTGTCTTCAGAAATCCTCGTAAAAACTATCACTGGTTTAGTACACGCTGAGCATAATGTTATGTACACATGTGCCACTGCCCATCTTCAAGACGTGCAACCATCAATCCTCAAGCACCCCACATGTGCCATCACCCATCTTCAATCACCCCAAAGGTTCCACATGCACCACTATCAATCTTCAAGCTCCCCCACATGTGCCACCATCTATCCCCATTCTCTATTTCAGGTTGTTTGGCAAACAGCATGTAGGATAGCTTACAAGCCTGTCTAGGACAACTTTTGTTGCTACTAAACAGCCTCATAATTTCATCAGAATACCACATTGTTCATGGTTTGATTCAAGTCTAGTTAGTGCATCCAGATTAAAATATAAGAATCATCTTCTTGTACTAAAAAACCTTGAAAGAATTAGTTGTCTATATCTAGAACAGTTGAAGCATGTCTATTGCATGCATATGACTTTCTCAGTAAATGAATTGTTGTGAATGCATTTGATGTTGTTTGGCAGTTGTGTGTCTACAACATGAAACCAGTCTCTTTTTTGTTATTCAATGAAAAACTGTAGATAATTATTTCAGGAAATGGTGTTCTGAAGTACAAAGTTCTTGAAGCCTGTGAGGCTGAAGAGTCTATGGTTGCTCACCTGTGGATTGCCATTACCTGGTTTGAAATGGTTTCTAGTTTAAAGGTTAATTTGTGCAAGAGTGAGTTGTTGGGCATTTCAATTTCCTCGGATAAGTTGTCCCGGTTGGCTGATCTGTTTGGTTGTCGAATTGGCTCGTTCCCTTCGTCTTATATTGGTCTGCCAGTGTGTATCGGGAAGGAAATTCTCTCTCTGGAAGAGTAAATTGCTATCTCTGGGTGATAGAGTAACTCTTATCAAATCCTCCCTCTCCAATCTCCAGCTTTATTTTATGTCCCTGTTTAGATGCCCTAAAGGTGTTCTCGAGCATAGTGATAGATTGAGAATGAATTTCCTTTGGCAAGGGGATGCTTCCTCTTCTAAATTGGAAGGAGCTATGTCAGCCTGCTGTTGAAGGGGGTTCCAATATCAGGAGTCTGGATGTTTTAGATGAGGAGTTGCTTGGTAAGTGGGTTTAGAGGTTTGGTAAGGAAAATTCTAGCCTGTTGAGGATGATTATCATGGCTATGCATGGTCTGGCTCCTATGGGTTGGTCGAGGGTTAAATTCTGGGTGGATGTGTGGTGTGGCAATTTGTCTCTCCAATCTTCTTTCTTGGGATTAGCCCGTCTCTGTCCCGCTCCTGGCATCTCTGTTGTGGAGTGTTTCTTGAGTTCTAACCTCTAGGGGGGAGTGGTCTCCCCCTCACATCAGGACCCTCAAGTTGCAGAATTTGATCATCTTCTTTCTCTTTTTTCCACAGGGATTATTGGTGTATCCAAGAGTCAAAGATTCCCTCTTCTGGTGTCCTTGCAAGTGAGGGGAGTTCTTAGTTCATACCCTCTTTGTGCTGCTGTCTCAAGCTAATTCTGGGAGGGATTGTTGCCACACTGCTTCTATGTGGTCCTATAAGGCCCCTCCTAAAGTTGCTACTTTTGTTTGGCTTGCTGGGAGGAATTCTCACCTTTGATAACCTTCAAAAGCGCTTTATGGTCCTGCTGAACATTTGTCTGCTATGTATGTCAGTAGAGGAGTCGGTTGATCATTTATTTTTTCATTGCCCTTTTGTGAGGATAATTTGGTCAGGCATTATTTGATGTTGGGGTGTAGACTGGTTTATGCCAGACCCAGTAGAAGGTCTCTTTCGATCTTGGCATGCTGAGGGAGGAAGCCACTTGGGCAAGTTGAGATGGAAGTCTCCTCTGCTTGCTTTTCCCTGGTCTCTGCGGTTGGAAAGAAAGTCATTGCTTCTGGAATCTCAGTGGGTCAGCTGATAGGGTCCTTAACAGGGTTCTAGGTATGTTAGGTAATGGGTTCCTGATTTGGGGTTAGGGTGTTTGTTTGTCTGGGTTTTGGGCTCCCTGTTTTTGGGGCTATCTTGTTCGGTTTGTTAGTTTTGTAGGTCTTTTCTGTTGTTGTTTTTGTTTTGTTTCCTTTGGCTTTGTTGTTTTGTTTGCTTTTTGGCCTTTGTCCTTGATAAATTTGCATCATCTTTCAGAAAAAAAAATAAAAAATCATCATCATCATCATCATCTAAGCTTTATCCCCACTAATTGGGTCAGCTACACAAGTCCCGTTCCACCATCCAACTCTATCACAAGACCATGTCCTCACTTGGAAAAATCTGATTGGGATTTGAGTTCGTGGATCCCTTGTTCAATATGAAGATGTAGGCCTAGGCGTCCCTGTGAGTGAGCAAGTTAACCAGGTCATCCCTAGTCTTTTGAGTATACTGACCTTGGTCCCTGTGACTTTCCCAAAGTTTTCTTGCAGTAGAGCTGAGTACTCTTGGATGTTTATGGCCTGTTTGGTAGGCGCCCAAAAACAAGTTCAGCTCATTGTAGTCAGCCATTATTATGTATTAGAGATTGTGGATGTTGGTTATCAAGATTAATTTAATCCTTGCCAAAATAAATATGATCTCTAATACATAAATATGATTAACTAATACGAGACAGCCTCAAATTTAGGCCCCTACCAAACAAGGCCCTTAGTTTATGCTATTACTCTACAAACCTATTCCGGCAAATTGATGAATTACATTCGTGCTTCACTGAGTTCTGTCATCCTTGAATATATGCAATGCCATGGATCTACGTGAATTATGCCCCATCAGTTTAGTGGGGGTTTATACAAGCTTTTGGAGGTGTTTGCCCTCAAAACATGTCATGGGTCACTTGGTTTCAACCAATTAGAGTGGCTTTGTTAAGGGGAGAGAATTCAGGGATAATGGCTGATGAATGGTTGAGGCATTGCACTTGGCTGATATGACTGGATGATCATCGAGATTGGTCCTGAAAAGTCTACTACTATTTTAAATGACCAGTCGTCCATTTTTCCTGCGGTTCTTCAGAGGTTAGCCTTGTGAATGTGAATTTGGGGGTGCATTTCATAAGTTCATTCATTATCCACGGCAGTACAAGAGAGTTTTGGGGCTGCATGTGGCCTCAGGCATAGGTCTTTCTCAGCCTTGTTGCTGAATCTAGTGGTTCCTATCAGGGTGCATTGAACTTTTCATGCTTCGAGGCAACAATTTTTCAATTGATGGTCTGATGATCTCTTGTCCAGTGTTTAATGTGGGGTGATTTAATCATGTCTAGAAAGCTATTATGGAGGATGTTAGTGGATGTTCTTCTGTTCTTTGCAGCAAATTGTTTACATGACAAGCTCACAGTTTTGCAGGATGTATTGGGCAAAGAAAATTCTTGAATGGACAAGTGGACCTGAAGAAGCTCTTTCAATAGCAATATATTTAAATGACAAGGTATTAAATTAAAGTGCCTTTACAGACAATTATTCTTGGAACTCCATCAGTTGGTATCATTATGTTACCATTTTCTTTGTTAAATCACCATTATTTGTTAGACTTGCTGACTACCAGATTTGCATGCAGTATGAAATAGATGGTAGGGATCCGAATGGATATGTTGGTTGTATGTGGTCAATTTGCGGTGTGCATGATCAGGTTAGTGTTCCTCTTACCTATTACAGCTAGTCTTGTCAAGGGCTAAGAGAACCCAATAAAATAGGAATGATCATTACAATTCATTGCATGTGGCTTTCACATGTAACCCGGTTCACATGTGATGTGCATGGGATGTTGGAACCATGAATTAGATGGACCCCACCATGAAGATTAGTTGGCACAGAAATCAGGCAGGTTCACTCATCAAGCTAAACACTTAGAAAACATTGGATGGGTTAAATCAGACTGGCCAGCATTCTGATTCAACCTGTTCGTATGGCCTGCTTAATGAACGGGCCTGTCTTTTTGGGCAAAGCGATCTTCATGTTGAGCCCACCTTACATGGTTGGATGTACCCACACTTGACACATTGGCATGTAATCTGGGTGGGTTGAAATGTAAGTGTCACATGCAATGGGTTGTAGGTGATCGTTCCTCCCAATAAAATATTTTCATACTTTATTCTCTTGATTGAGCAGCATGTTGAATGAACTTCAGATGCAACACACCTCATGTAACAACATTTGTCATGCGGAAGGCAGTGTTATGCATATTGTGGGCCCCATCATGAAAGTTGCTTGGAACAAAAATCAGGCTGCTTCATAATCCAGTGGGGCTCCTGTAGGAGTTTAAATTGGCCCGCCAATGGTCAACAGTTCAAATCATACCTGCACCACTGGGTGGTGCAACATACACCTATGGCCTTCCCGCATGAGTGGACCAACCTAATAGCACCAAGCGATCTTCATGGGATCCACCTTACAGCCTAGATGTCCTACACATGACATGTTCCCACCTTTCTTTGGTGGTTGCACGTTAATTCTAAGCACACATGCAATGGGCTTTGGTTTATCATTTCACACAAGTATATTTACCTCTGAAATTGGACCAAGTAGAACTAATTCTGTAATGTGCAAATAACATTTTATTAAAAGCACCTGAATGCCTGACGACTTCTAATCACTGCAGGGTTGGAAGGAGCGAGCAGTGTTTGGAAAGATTCGTTACATGAATTATGCTGGCTGCCAAAGGAAATTTGATGTTGATGGCTACATATCATACGTGAAGAGGCTGGTTGGTGAAACTAAGAAGAGGAAAGTAGACAACCCAGCAAATCCAGCATCCAAAGAATCCAGGACTTTAGAGTCTGTATGATGAACAGAGGAAGTACATAAGAGGCTGAAATGCACTGATTTACCCATTTTTGCCTTCTGGTCTGAATGCATTGTAAGACCTCCTTCCTAGGATCAGTTACATTGGGCAGCTTACTGACCACCCCAACTTGACAAAAAAGAAAGGCAGTTGGGAGTGACCATGTCTACAGCATAGGGAAAGGGAGTTGGAGATTATTCATAGAAATGCTGTTTTGAAGGTCCTTGCCTTGATATTGACTAAGATTTTCCATGAGAGCATGCTGTATTTTTCAAACAAGGTTATTATTGATCGTTTCTTTCCCCATAAAAAAAAAGGTTGTATTGTATTGATAATTGTACTGAAACCTCATAATTATTGCATTTTCTTACCTTTTATTTCACATGGTATTATAACAATGATTTTTGTATCTCCATTGCCATTGAAACTCAGCAGCCGATGGGGTCAAGTATCCTGCTTCTTAAAATCAACACACTGTTGGTTTCACGGCAGTAAGATGGTTTAATGATACCTTAGCTCGATATGGCAAGCACTTTTATATACTCGTGCAGAAGAGGATACATTTTTTTAGCAGGGAAAAATATGTAACTAGAAAGGGCCTTCTCACCCTATCTCTTCAGTTCCTCTGTGCACATCACACCAAACTGCCATCCAAAGAGTACTCAAGTTCCAATGAATGAGAAGGGTTTTATGCACATCTCAAATCAAGCTAGCAGACATTCAGCCATGAATTGATATTTTCTCCCATAAAACTGGCCTGAGACTTTACCCAAAGTGCCAATATGACCATTCCTTAATCAGGCCCGGCCAGTGTATAATCAAATGAGGAAGTTCAGGCCTGGACTGAGTCGGGGCTATTGATGATGGGCTCCGCTTGACATTTGATGGCTAAATGGCACAACACCCAGCTTTGAACCTACAATAATACCTGCAGAAACTACAGGTTGTGATAAGTACGCATGGCACAAAGTTCTTCCCAAGAGACTGTCAATGGGCCAGGCCCAATCAAAATCCACGCCAACACCAAACCCAGGCCAGACCCATTTGAAAGCTCTAATTCTTGGTTTTCTAAGCATGGAAATAAAACAAGAAGCTCAGCCTATAATACCAACCAGATCGCATAACAAAGATGATTTCATAAGCAGCCAGAAAATCTGCATCTGAAACGGTATAAAAAAGATTCTCATTTAGATTAAAGTTAACATGAGATATTTAGGTAATGGTTGGGAGACTAGAATCTTCAGGATCTCTGATTTCCAAAATGCTCAATTTGTGAACTCTCCACCGCATGCACAACATGCCGAACAAACCCCCCATCAGCGGACCAAAAAACCTGACAGGGCTGCACCTCCCACACTGTCTAACAACCCCACAATCAGCAAGCTCTAGTGGCATTAATAATATGACCTGCGAGGTGGATAGGCAGCAGTGCTAGGATATCCATAACCAGCCTGCAGGAAAATGCACGCACGATTCAAATCAAAATGAGAAAGACAACGTAAATGCATGCATGTTCAAGATACCCTACAATGTTAATCTGCATGAACCATAAGGTACGGTGAGGTGTTTGCAACAAGTTTCTCCTCTTTTTTTATAAGATCCACAGTTCCATACAACAATGTGTGGCATTCTATTTCAATGGAAATTCCATCGAGTGTCATTAAGAGAGAGAGATCCCTATAAATGATGTTGATAAGGCAGTAGCAAAAGCTCAGAATGAAGATGGTACACACCACAAGATCTCTTGAGGAAGAGGAAAACATGCATAACATACAGGGATAGGAAGAAAGAGATGCACAAAAGACTACTTGGGAGTTTGAAAACCCAAAGCTGAAGGGGAAACTTAGATCCATACCCTAATTTCCTCCACCAACTACAATAAAAATAATGGAAACAAAGGTGTACAGGTAGGTGAGGAAAAGAATTAGCATCGCAACCTTCAAACCCATAAAGACAACTTCTCATGCTTATGTGCCAGTGTGTGTACCTCAACCTTGAAAACTAAATTCAAAATAACTTCTCATGTTTATGAGCCCTTGTATGTACCTCATATCCAGCATAGCTTGGGTACTGATGTACATAGGACGATGGGGGAAGCGGTCCTACAGCAAAACCACAAGCATGGAAGTCAGTCACAACACAAGAATGCCACAATATATGAAAAACAGGTATGTAACAACCGTAAAGGCCTTTATGGAAGGGTAAAGGCATGGGCTGTTACGGAATATAGGGCCTGTAATTGATTGTCTGTGACAACCATGCATAACCCAACCCCCCCCCCCCCCCACCACCAAAAAAAAAAAGTTTCCTTCTCTTTTTGACAATTAATCGTAATGCCGGTTGAATCATATCAAATTGCACATCATAAGATTTCTTTATTTCTTAAAAGAAATGAAAAACATCTAAATATATATAAGTTAATAAAAAAAGATATAAAAAAAGCTCATCAATCATCCATTTTCTATCAACACGTACCAAAAGAGTAATACATAAATATTATCAATTGAGAAAATGTATACGGTATACATATCATGATAGTAAAGGATTCTTGAATTTTTCCTTTTATTGTTGTTGTCTTTCAAAAAATTTACATTAAAAAACATACAAGAGTCCTTCAATAATTTTGCTCCTTGTGTCTCTCTTGAGTGTAGAATCATGTTAGAAGGAAAAAGGCATTCGATTCCACTAAGTGAATAAAGAATAAATATCTTGATTTCTTTTGGGTTTTTGAATATCATGAACCCTAAATCTACTCTAAAAAAATAGGAGGATATTTTTAATAGGAGAATGCCTTTTTCATGTTTTATAAGCAAAAAGGGTATCAGGAAAGAATAATAAGTTGAACAAAAAGTAAACAGAAATGATTTTTTTTTAGTAATTTTTGGCCCATTTATGCAATCTATGATGATCATACGATTCGTATAATAATCGCACAATTATTTAAGATTTTTTTTGAGTGTATGATTTGGATCATACACCTATATGATACAACACAAATCTTACAGTTCACAATGAATCTCATGATTCAGATAACACTGCTTGAGACTATTTTTAACACAGTTTCGACTAGATTTATGCAAATGTTTAAAATTAAAACACAAGATTTTAGTCATTTTCAAAGAATCAAACATTTGGGGACGAATTTGGGAGAGTAGAAAAAAGAGCGAAAAAAAAAATAAAAAATTCTGGCTACAAATGTATTGATTCAACATTATATTACCAAATCAACCAAATCTTGCCATGGTTGAGAGGTGAAGGAGTTGCCTCTCTACCGGGCTTCTCATATTTGGAAATCAATTGCAGGATTGAAAGAGAAATTCGGGGAATGTATATCTTTTGTTCCTTGTATCTCTCTTGAGTGAAGAATCATGTCAGTAAAAAAAAAGAGAGGCATTCGATTCCACCAAGTGACTAAAAAATATCTTGGTTTCTTTTGGGTTTTTGAATATCATGAACCCTAAATCTACTCTAAAAAATAAGAGGATATTTTTAGAAGGAGAATGCATTTTCGTGTTCTATAAGCAAAAAGGGTATCAGGAAAGAATAAAAAGTTGAACAAAAAGTAAACAGAAATGATTTTTTAAAGTAATTTTTGGCCCATTTATGCAATCTATGATGATCGTACGAGTCGTATAATAACTGCACGTTTATTTAAGATTCTTTTTATTCGAGTGTATGATTTGGATCATACACCCATATGATATGATATAAATCTTACAGTTCACAATGAATTGTATGATTCAGATAACACACCCAAATTTGGTTGAATGAAACTGAACCCTTGGTCTGGATCAACCATAGTTCAGATCAATTCGCAGTGGCGTCCTTTTAGTCAATGCGATGTCTAGAGTCATCAAGCTTAGATCGTCCCTTTGGCTCTCACTTTTAGTTCCACGGGACTCGCGAAGGTGTCATTTTTATTTTTTTTGGCTGGTGGCCAGAAGGAAAGTATTGACAATCAACAACCTCCATAAACGTGGGATGCCCATTCCAAATAGGTGCTACCTTTGCAAACAAGACGTGGAGTCAGTTGATCATTTTTTTATTTCCTTCTCTTTCACCTTCAAAATCTGGCTGCACTTCCTACTCTATTCAGGTTGTCGTGGGTCATGCCAGGCTCAGTTGATGCTTTGCTATGGTTGTGGGAAAGGGGAGGCGTGGCCAAGGAAGCTAAAGATTTGTGGCAGCTGGTTCTTCCAGCCGTTTGGTGGGTTGTATTGGGTGAATGGAACAATCGCTACTTACGGGATACTGAAGGATCATGCGAAGCAGCGAGAGCCCATATTAAGATCCTAGTTCATGAGTGGGCTACGTCCCAAAATGTTGCTCAGGATGTTGTTTCGAGGGTCCTTGGGATGTAGTTTTTTTTTAGTTTCCCTTGTATTTTTTTCCTGTTGAGTTTGGCTCCAGGCCTTTAATAAAACTTCCATTAAACTTTTAAAAAATGGCCATGTATATATAATTTTTCAATTTTTTTTTGTATTTTGCTAGTTTTTATATAATTTTCAGCAATTTTCTTCTTTTTTTTGCATAATATTTGAAATGCAAATTGTTTAAATAGATATATGGACTTTAGATATACACATGCATGCAATGAATCAATATTTTTCATCTCTTTTTCTTTTTGTATTTTTTGTAATTTCTGGTCATTTGAGGGATGAATAGTGACAATTTTTTCCCGTCAAATTTCTTGAGGTGAATGATGTCAAATGCTTAGGGATATGCATTTGTAGGATGAATCCCCTGAATTCCATGAATTTTGGCCCCTTTTTGGATAATTCAAACTGTCATGAATCAGCCCGGCAGTATTCATCTGAATTCAATTTTAATCTTTTCTTTAAATTTCTTGAGGAAAATGGTGTCAAATGGTTAAAAATATGTATTCGTGGGATGAACTTCACATATTGTATGAATTTTGGGACATTTGAAGCTTGACACTATTCATTCAATTTTTTTTTCCCTCAAATTTATATAGAATCATTATTATTAGATATTTAGAATATTAAATGCATGAGTTTTGAAGCCAGATTAAGCCTCTCAAGTTAACGATATCATCAGGTTGCCTGAGACAGCATTCTTACCAAAGAATGGCCAATTACATCATCATAAACTTGTTCAAAACCAGAAAAGAATACATATTTGGATTCCTCACATTTTTTGGAATGTTTCTAGTCTTTGTTTTCTTTATATAAAAAAATCCAACCAATACAAGGCCATAACGTAGCAGTCCAACCGCCAGCCCTTACCGTTATTGAATATCTTGGCCGCAAGCAATGTCACGTGAATCATATAGAAACAAATAATCACTTGGAAATTCCAGTAGATACTTCTAGGCACTTTAGGGTGGTCTAATCCTAAGATTCACCAAGTGACATGCTTCGATCCTTACGAGGATTACACCAAAGCACCTCCAACTTCGGTTAAATCAAAGAAAGAACCCTACAAAAAGGAACAGGCCCTCAATTTTGCAATGACAAAAACACCTATTGCCTAATTTGTCTAGCTAAATTTATATTGCCGACATGTTTTCAAGTTACAAGCTTTCTTTATTAGGCTTGCTGTGCAGTTTTTCTCTTTCTTTCTTTCTTTCTTTCTTTCTTTTTTAATGATAAAAAAGAAGCTCTCGTAAAGTCCTAAAGTTACATAATCCAAGAGAATAATTGTTCAAAGGGAATGCATACTTGAGATGGAGCATTTAGTTTACAAGGTCAATATAGAAAGACAACAAACTAAGAAAAAAATGTCAGGCTTGTAATCAAACATAAATTATTCCAAAAAAATTACCAATCACAGTTAATATATACTTACAAGCAACCACTGACAAAATAAAGCAATGTCAATATGTATAAGCAAATTCAGCAACAAAGTGCACAACAGTTGAGATGGAGCAAAGCATACTCAGGGTCAAACTCTAGGCAGGAGTTTTTTTTAAATAATAATAATAATAATAATAATAAATAAATAAATAAATAAAATAAAATAAAAACTTTATAACAAAATTGCCACATTCAGTTAAACCAATGTTTAAGAAAGTGTTCTGATGCCTTCAGATGTCAGTGGCATTTTTATTATTTGGCTAAGGTGCATTTTGCTTGGGCTGTGACAAAATCAATTCACGGTTTTTGGGATTTCTACTCTTAGTAGACTTTCCATAAACCATGAAATGCTAATCTTGTGGTTACAAAAGAGCTGCTTCTTCCAAATACAACACAAAAGAACCCCATTCCATGATTTCACATTTTCAAAATTCTACCAAGAGTAGAAATTCCATCATCATCCTTGTAGCATTGTCCCAGCTATTTGGGGCTGACTCTTTCTCATGGTTAATTAGCAAGAGTTCGATGACCGGCTGCACACCTGGCATCATCCCTCCTGCATTACCCAGGCCAAGGACAAGTGATTGCAATTCTACCAAGAGTAGAAATTCCATCATCATTCTTATAGCACTGTCCTGGCTATTTGGGATTGACTCTTTCTCATGGTTAATTAGCAAGAGTTCGATGACCAACTGCACACCTGGCATCATCCCTCCTGCTTTACCCAAGCCAGGGGCGAGTGATTGCAATTGCTACCAGGTGTAGTAAAAATGTACCACCATCAGACCAAAAATGGAAAGGACAAGCTCAAGGAGTTGGCTGCAAAGTATAGCCTGTTTACCGAACACCACTCATATGCCAACACGATTATTCCCCACAATGCAATGTAGCCTAACTATTGTGCGGGCCAGAAAGGGAAATTGCAAACAGTTGAGCTCCAGAACAGGCAATGCCAGACAAGCTAGCTAAGCACAATATAAGAGTAGAATCTCCAGAATCACAAAATATCTCTCTGCTCCTGAAATGGCTATGAGCCAAATACAGCCTAAGCAATTAAAACATGATTTCACTTATGAAAATGAACACTTCAAAAACTCCGCCTATGCACCAACAACGAAAAAAAAAATAAAAAATTAGACTCAAGATGCTACCTCCAATATATCCTGCGCCAATCCTGCCATGGCTATCATATCCACCAGAACTAATTGACCAAAATAAAGAACACACTACAATTAGTCACAGATTAGATTGAAAGCTCAAAACAATGAGAATAAGGCCAGATGGAGCAAACCTTCTCTGGCCATAAGCATATGGATCTCGGACCCTGTCTGCAGTAGTTTCCATGTATCCAGCATGAGGTTCCTGAGAAGCAGTGAAGCACAGCTCATGAGCAAAGTACTTACAACAAACAAATCAGGAGACAATGAACAATGTCGGGACATTTACCATATCAGAATAGTAATGTCTAGATCCAGCAGCTGCACCATAAGCACGATCCTGGTAGCTAGTTGCATGCGCTCCATACCTTGGTGCATATGCATCGCTATATGCAGCTCGACGCATGTACTGATTTGCTTTTGGCTTTCCAAATCGGAAGTTCTTCCGGTTGCCAAAATTATGAACAGGTCTGCCATGAGTATTGCCTAAAACATCAGAGGCATGTCAAACATCAATTCCACTTTTGTAGATAACACAAGTTACACAATCCAAACAAGTAAGAGAACAAATTCAAGATAAATTGAATGTGGTACCGATATAACGATTATCACGTGCTCTCTTCGATGGCCTTGTACTTTCCATGCCTCTACCACCACGCTTTACACCTTTTGATTGTTGTTCCTTTTTCAGGCTACCCCGGGAGGGGCCAGCACCTTGAACTTTTGAATCTTGTTCCTTTTTCTGGCGACCTTGGGATGGACCACCTCCTTGACCTTCAACGGGTTTGCTTTTAGATGGCTTGCTTGCTTTACTGCCTTTCAAGTTGGCATGAGCCTTCCCCTTCTGTTCAATTGTTTTGGCCTTAGCATTGCCTTTCACCTTAGATGGATTAGCATTGCCTTTCGCCTTAGGTAGACTGGCTTCTTCTGCATTTCCACCATCCTTCTTAACCTTGAATCCACCTCGAATACCCAGCTTTGCAAGCCGACCCTTATTCTGAGGCTTTGCAATGTTAGCTTTGACCTGATATGAGAAGCGGAGCTTAAGATACACTGCCACTATAATTCCATGACATTTTAAGGTCTCTGAGATAATTACCAAAAAATGGTTAAAGTCTCTAACATATAATTACCTTGGTCTCTCCCTCCCCAAGTTGGGAATTGTTTATTCCCTCCACACATGTTACTGCACTTTCTCGAGAGGCAAACTCCACAAATCCAAAATCTTTACGTTTTTTTGTGGTGGATTTTCGAGGTAGTTGAACTTTCTCAATTTCTCCATATTGTTTGCAGTGTTCCTCTACCTTATCTTCATCCCAAGAAGCTGGCAGGCCCTCAATAAATACAGTCTTCACCTGCAAAAATAAAAAAATAAAAATTTAATTATGGATGCAGCAAGATCCATGTCAAGTATTGAATTGTGGTTCAGAACTCAAGCAGATAGATAAATTGAGCAGAAGTAAAAGAAATAACTTGTTAGATAACAAAGCACGATTAAAACAAACATAGACGATTCCAGACCTGTAACAACGCCTCCTCCCTCGGATGTAACGATTGTGCAAAAGCAACTTTGGCACTCCTATCACGGCCTAAAACAGCATCTGGCTTTCTCAACCGCTGAAATGCTGCCATAGCATCAGAATGGGTGCTAAATTCCAGAAAAGCAAAACCTTTGCTCTTTCCCTCTTTCTTGGGATCATCAGGTAAACATATTTCCTCAATCTGCTCAATGCCGTACCCTTTAAGTGTAGCAAGTACCTTGTAACACAAAAAGCAGCGTCAGAACATGAAGATAGCTTATAGATGTTACTGCAAGGTATTTGTGTCACCCATGCTAACTACCTAAAGGTAAACATGCACAATTGTAATGTATGAAAAGTCATGCAGTAAAACAGCAAACGTTCTTTTCTTTTCTTATGCTTCTTTTTATTTTATTTAGAAGAATAAAACAGCAAACTTGACGCCAATTGATATGGCTCTATGTGTGAAACAGTATTCAGCAACAAGATAGAGGAGCTTGGAAATCTTACATGATCTTTTGTCCATGTCTTGCAAATATTACCCATGTATAGCGTATCATTGTCCAGACTCGCTGAAACACGAACAAGCTTGCCCTTCACCTGATTAAAATTATGACTTTAGGTCAAGGGTTCTAAATTCATGCTGACTATCAAAATAATAAGAGGCAAAGTTTTCATTAGCAATGAATAGGGATCTTCCCTATTGGTATAGTAGTAATATCATCAAGTTGCCAATGGAAAATTGGATCCCAGCAAAATCTTAGCTAAAATATATTCAAAAGGTTAAGATGTACAAACCTCTGTTCCATCCTTCAACTCATCAAGCGCTTTCTTGGCTTGCTCAGTGGTAGCATACCGTACAAATGCAAAACCCTTACTTTTCTGTGTTGTTGGATGCTTCACAATTCTTACCGCCTGAATTTCTCCAAATTGGGTGAAGACTTCAGTCAAATCATCTTCAACTGCTTCCTTGTCCAACCCACCGACAAAAATCTCAAAATCCCCTTTTTTCCTATCTGTTAGAGGAGCATGCATATATACAGAAGGGTCATCTTCCTCTTCTGTCCCTTCATCATCTTCTTCATCATCACTTCCACTATCATCAGCATCTCCATTAGTGTCAGCATTATCGTGCTCACCTCTTTCAGCATCTTCGACTTCATCTACTCCAGCCTCCTCTTCATCCTCTTCTGTCCCTTCGTCATCTTCTTCATCATCACTTCCACTCTCATCATCATCTTCATTACTGCCAGTATTATCGTCCTCACTTCCTTCAGCATCCTCAATTTCATCTACTCCAGTCTCCTCCTCTTCAACTATTTCCTGCTCGACACCTGAGGCAACTAAATTAACTGTCACATCACTACAACCACTAAGAAATTCAATGGCTCTTGCTCATAATCAAATGTGGATTCCCTTGTGAGGCTCATGCTCAATAATCCAAACCACTGACGTGATGGCTGCCACCATGGATGGGTAATGCAACAGAAATCTCCTGGATTAGAAGATCTCAGCCATTCATTATCTGACCTTTCTCCCATTTGATGCGGACCATTGCTATATTTTTCTCTTAACCATCTATCCATCGGCCACCAGGGACGGTTGACATGTCCAACGAGGGAAATATCAGAGAAATCATTCTTCCATGTTGAGGTCCATCAGATCAATGGTTTGGATCACCAAACCATGGGCCTTAATGAAGGGAATCCCGTGCTTCAACAAATTGCATGTTTGTTGATAAGGAACCTATAATTCCTCAGAAAAAAGAGATGCAACAAGCTACATGCGTTGTAGAGTGTGTAACAAATACAAATAAGAGGTAAACATCAATAGCTAGCACCACGCATTATGCACAAGCCATCATAAGACAAAAGGGCAAGGATGTGGCAAGGATTCAGCATGACTACATGACATTTATCATTTAGCATTGATGCATCAGACGAAAATATGACACAAATACATCTTCTATTTTTAAATGCTGGGTATCATATTGGATAAGTGTACATGCCAATATTAATGAGTAGAAATGAATTAGCCCCATAACTAGCTTACATTGACTGTGCCCAGAACAAAGGTCCAAAGGACATGTATCCACAAAGATTCTTGTTCCTCAGACTTTCATGCCTTCTTTCCTTTAAATTTCAAAATGTCAATAATTGGTGGGCACCCCGATAGTTATAACTGTCAATATCGCAGTCAACAGAAACAGTATCCAGGTGTGTAAACGGCTTGACACTAACCATCCATGGCAAAATCTCAATAAATAGAATGTTTCAGTAGAATGAGATGCTTGCCATGAGAAGTGAAGAAGAAAGAATAGATGCGGTGAGATGTCACTCATCAATCATGCTCGAGAAGGGACAAACCACTTTTGGGCACAGAAATTAGAAAGATCCAGGCAAAACAAATGGCATGAAAAGTTATATGGACGAGCCATGAGACAAATAATGATATGGCACATGGCAAGAAAATTGATAAATCAACATCTCTTGATATGCGACACGAGAGACTGAACCTATGAATTCTGATAAGCTGACAATATAGGAGGTGAGATTGGTGGGTACGTGCAAGAAAGGAATTTCATGAAATTGTAGGAGATCTAATTTATGATGGAGAAAGTATGAGACTATGAGGAAATGGTAATTTGTGTAGAGAAGAACAAGAGCTTACTGAAGAGATGACAATTGATCACTTCTCAAGAACAGTTCAGGAAAAAATAGATCTAATTTATGATAGAGAAGTATGAAAAAAAAAAAAAAAAAAATGATGATTCATGTAAAGGATGAAAACAGTGTTCGAAATAACGGTATCGCACTATGTATCGCACCCCTAGGATATATCGTTTGTATCGCATAATTTATCGCACTTTTTGGGAAACATGGGGAAACATTGGGAAAATGGTTGAATTTTTTAATGAAACTTTGGGGATTGTTAAAAAAGCCCTTAATACACACTTTTAAATCATAACATCTCAAAAAAAATATACGCATAATAAGTTTCCTTTGTATAGGGTCCTAAGCTATGCGATGTTTAACTGAACTAATGCAACTATATTTAAATTGGATGCATGATATTTATAAATATATCATATGTATGAAAACACAACCAATTCATTGAAAACACAAAGAATAACTGAAGAAGTAAAATTTGAGAAATATACGTATCAATGATAGGGACATGAAGTGACATCACCAAGTTCTGAAGAGCCCACCATGATGTATGTGTTGTATCCACACCGTCCATCCATTGGAAGATATCATTTTAGGCCATGAGAAATAGAATGAGTCAGATCCAAAGCTCGAGTGGACCCCACCACAGAAAACAGTGGAGAGAGTGACGCCCACCATTAAAAATTTCTAAGGGCCACAAAAGTCTTTAATCAAGCTGAAAGTTGTTTTTTTTCCCTTTTTTCATGCCTGTCTTAACTTATAACCAGGTTGGATCTCAGATAAACATCATAGTAGACCCACGATCAGGGTTTCAACGATGGGCGTCCCTCTCCCCACTGTTTTCTATGGTGGGATCCACTCCAAATTTGGATCTGACCCATTCTTTGTCTCATGCCGTAAAATGATCTAGCCAAATGGATGGACAGTGTAGATACAACACATACATCATGGTGGGCCCCACAGAACTTGGTGACATCACTTTAGTAGCCGGTCTGGCTACACGTTGTGCGAATCCAAGGAAGCGGATTTCCTGCGCAAGCCATTTGCATGAAGTTTCGACGCTGAAAACTTAAGTGGGGCCCAACGTGATGTTTGTGAGTAATCCACTCCGTCTTTTTGAGATCATTTTAGAACAAGGAGCGAAAAATGAACAGGATCCAATTTTCAAATGGGCTGAAAACGTAAGGATTGAACATCCACAGTCGAAATATTCGTGGGGCCATAAAAGTTTTGAATCAGGTTAATATTTGTGATTTCAGTTCATCTCAGCTCCGTGGGCCCCACCATAATGTATTTGTTTCATCCATTCCGTTCATCCATTTTTACGGATCATTTTAGTGCTTGATACAAAAAATTATTGGGATATAATCTCATGTGGACCACACCATAGGAAAACAATAATGATTGGATATCCACCATTAAAATCCTCCTAAGGCCCACTGTAGCGTTTATTTGACATCCAATCTGTTGATTGGGTCATAAAGACCCAGATGAAGCGGAAAAATAAATATCTGGTTGGATGACAAATAAACATCACTGTGGGCCTCAAAAAGGTATCAACGGTGAAAATTAACAGTTCTACTGTTTCCTGTGGTATGGTCCACTTGAGTTGTGGATATGGTTCACTTTTGGGCTGAACATCTAAAATGATCAATAAAAACGGATGGACGGCGTGGATAAACCACGTGCAATCACGGTGGCCCAACAGAGTTTGCTCGGTACGAGCATACCATGTGGCCCGTCATTGACGGAAATGGATTGGCTACTCCAATAGCCAATGGCTGATGGTCAGTGCTCTGTGGGCCCCACCATGATGTATGTGTTTCATCCATGCCATCCATCTATTTTTCTAGATCATTTTATGATATTACACAAAAAATTAGATATATTCCAATATCAACTGGACCACATTACAGGTAACAGTGTGGAATGAACGTTGACCATTAAAAACTTTCTGGGGTCCATAAAAGTATTGGATCTAGCTGATATTTGTTTTTTCCCTTCATCTAGGTCTTTATGACCTAATCAACAGATTTGATGTCGAATAAACAGTACAGCGGGCCTTAGGAGGATTTAAATGATGGATATCCAATCACTCTTGTTTTCCCGTGGTGTGATCCACCTGAGATTTACATCCCTCTCGTTTTTGGGATAAAGCCATAAAATTATCTTTTAAAATGGATGAACGGAATGGATGAAATACATACATTATGGTGGGCCCACAGAGCACCGACCACCATCCACGGGCTGGTGTCAGGGGGAGTATCCAATCCGTTTCCGTCATTGACGGCCCCATTGCCACATGACCTACTTGTGTGGGTCCCACCATGATGTATTTTTTGTATCCACACCGTCTATACATTTGAAAAGATCATTTTATGGCATGAACCAAAAAATGGGTCAGATCCAGAGCTCGAGTGGACCCCACCATAGAAATAAGTGGAGAGAGTGATTCCTTAAAGGTGGGCCCTTAAAATTCCTAAATTTAGGGATCAACCCCTTAAATTAGACGGGAAAACGGAAGGACGGCGTGGATAGACAACACACATTATAGGTGGGCCTAACTAAGTTTACTGAGTACAATATGAGCGTACTTCGTAACCCACCGCACGATCGAAACACCCTTTTCACCCCATCTTCGCGCCCTTCTTCTTCGTTTTCCCTCTCCTTCACACACGCAGAGGTTCCGACGATCGTAGCGGCGACGATTCTCGTTCCGGAGAAAGGGGTTCCTCAATCTAGCCCGATTTCTCGCCGGAATATCCGAGAAATCCCCACATATATATCGTACTTACCTGTCGAATGGCCCACCTCTGATCACCAATCTTCGCGGGTATTCTCCGATTTCTCCTTTTTTTCTAATTCAATTTTTTTTTTATTCTCCACCTATACGCATGGCGATATCACACGATATATCGTGCAATATCTGATTTTTTGCATTTTTGGTATATTCCGGGCGTTATTGCCCGAGTATCGTCTCGTTGGGGGCCAATAACGATAATATCGGCCGATAGTATCGATATTTCAAACACTGGATGAACCCATGGTGTGTCATACCAGTCATTACATGATGACAACGGTGCCAACCGTTATGCATTACAGGGTCATAATGGCCGTTACATAGAAAAATGACCCGTATCAACCTCGTTACGGGGCCGATACAAGTGTTTTTCCATTCTTTTTAAGGAGATTGTAAAAGATGTTACAGCCCATATCGTAATGGTAATGGTGGTGGCTGTTGCAGCCACTGTTACCATTACAGCACACCTTGGATGAAACTTAAAGATCAGATGAGGATTGATCATTTCTCAAAAACTGTTTTAAAAAATAATAAAACATAACAAAAAAGTTCACTACTCAAAAGTTGAGAATCGGTTGAGAACCAATCTTTTGATGTCATTTTAGCTCAAATGATAAGGTGTTAACGTGCAAATGGATAATGCCAGTTGAGAATTGGTTGAGAACAAAAAAGTTAACTTCTCAAAAGTTGAGAATTGGTTGAGAACCAATCTTTTGTTGTCATTTTAGCTCAATGATAAGGTGTTAACATGGTAATGTATAATGCCAGTTGTGAGGATTTCATATTCAAGCAAATGTTGAAAAAATTGAATATTGGTTGTCAGAATATCCACAACCTTACACTACGAAGTCATGGATTAGGAATCGGCAGGTACAATTATTATTTTTTAATGAATATTTGGCTTATGAAGATTGATCAAAGGCAAAAGTTGACTGGAAGTGCGTTCCCACCAGTGAGTAAAACTAATGAACATTCAACTTGGAATGGTGTTGTCTCTCTGCAGATGAATGCCACATCACACTTGGAAGTCCATGCAATTTGACCAAAAGGAGACTCACGATGGCCAAAAGAACAACTACTCCCCTTCCAAAGGTCATGTCAAGATCAAGTCCAACATTACTAAATTGGAGTTCAGAGTCATGATTGAGTAAAAGGGAAGTCTATCATGCTTCAGGTGTTGTGGAACCCAAAAGCAAATTGCCATGAGACCAAGAATCCAATGAAAGACCACTTGCAAAAAAAAAAAAAAAAAAGTACCAAGAAAAATCATTTAAAAAATGCAGCTGATAGATGGTTGGTCTCCCAATCCTCTTCAAACTATGAGGAATTGTTCTATAATGGTCTGGATGCTATTATGTGGGACCTTTGTAAAGAAAGAAATACAAAAAAAAAAAAAAAAAAAAAAAAAAAAAAAAAAAAAGATCTATAATAAGCAAGAGCCAGTGAATTCTTGATTAAGCGTAGGATCACATCAATGATTGTTTGGTGGGATACTAGCAGATTTGGGATTTCAAGGGACATCTTTTTTGCATCTGGAAAGCAGGGCCAATGGGAGGTCATATGCAGATAGTGGGAAGGCCAAGAGGTTGCCTCCAAATCCTGGATTCTTGAAACTAAATTTTAGTGGTTGTTCATATAGGGCTCCGAGGAGTTCGAGGATGGGTGGACCGGTAGGATATTAAGAGGTGGTGATGGAGGGTGTTGGTCACATTGTCTAACCCCAGTGGAGATTTTGATCTGCTTGATGCAGCTTTTCTAGCATTGAAGGAAGGACTCCTCATTTTTCTTCCTTACCTCCTTCAAAACTATTTACAGATGGGATGTTAGTCATATGTTTCAATTGATCAGGGATGATGTTCCAAGCCCTTGGAGGCTTATGGGTTGTAAAGGAAATTGAGTCATTAGTGCGTTGTTTGAATGCATCTATTCTCTTGTTTAAAGAGCTTCCAACGAGATGGCCAATAGGCTCACGAAAGATAGAGTGACGAGATGTTTACTTGCTATTGGCTCCTCGAAGGTTCTGTAGGTTTTTTGCAGTTGATAAAATTTTGGCCACCTTTCAGAAACAAAAAGAAAGAAAGAAGCATAAGAAAGGTGATGAGGACATCCGATCATTTAAGAGTATACCAGAGGCAGGGGAGGAGATCGGTCTAGCTTTCACTTTGGCTCAATGACTTGTGCATGGGCCCGGGTGGGCCACACTGAGGACTTGGAGACCCCACATGTATGATTGTGCATCTTCGAAGACCCTAGACTAGAAAAATGCACGAGGGTTACTTATTTGAGGAGTTTTCACCGTTGGATCGCAATGACATGACAATCAGAGTTGGATCGTGTGGTTCCTTTGATTGGGTGGTTGGATCATCATGATCCTTGATCACTTTGATCATTAGTATTAGGATTAGCTGATTTTATGTTTTTTATGGTTATTTATAGTTTAGGACGAGTTATTTTCAGCTTATTGCATCATGGGCATCCAGCCCTAATCCGTTAATAATCTCCTGCATCCAAATGGTTAGATCACATCCTACATCAAAATGTGTAGTTCATTCGAAGGACAATCTAGAGTATAAGAACTTCAACATGTTACAAACAAGTTCCCAATTGGGGGAGAATGATATAGTCAAATTATTCATCAAAAATATCAAATTTGATGCAAATATATAAATTGTAGTTCATTTAGAGAACTACTAATTTGACAATCTAGTTCTATTATAATATTCTTGTACAAAGATTTTTCTATTATGTGTTTGAGTTTAACCAAGGAAGGTTGTCTTCATAAATAAAAAGATAAAATTAAATAAACTATGAGAATGTTTCTTATCGGAGTTATAATATTAGAGGGTAACCTGTATTAAATTAAGGTCAAGTGAGCATATGGTTTTTGGGTATTATTAGAAGAATGTTTTTCTTGCTTTTGCTTGAAAACAAAGCCTTGTGGATATCAAATGTATCTCTTTATCATTTCATCAAACACTGTTGGCACAGTTGCTAAACTTTCTCCTCTTCCACCTTCGTCACATGCCCTATTACGTTCTATTTAATGAGTATACTTGGGACTTATGTGAGAAAAAGTCCACTATTTTCTTTACAGAGCAAACTCATGTGAGTGGAAAACAGGTCATTTTCCTATCTTTTCTCACTTATCAGACAGGATAAGCTTCTATCCTCATGTTTTCTGATTCTTAGGAATAATTGGCTGTTGGGCATTATACCTCAACTGCAGTGCTAAGGAGGCTCCCTTGCTGCACATGCATATTGCATCAAGTCCACACCACCCAAATAGTGTGATCTAATGTAGATGGGTAATAACCCAAAAGTTACAAAGTAAGTATGATCCTAACTGGCTCATTGGTGGATGCCCAACAGATGGTTAAAGATGTAGAAATACTCTCCAAACTCAACCAGAAAAAAAAAAAAAAAAAAAAAAAGGAAGTCCATTAATCAGATTCCAGATTGTCTAATAAATCTTATCTAGGGATATGACAAATCTACGGTGGGAGCATGTCAACAAAAAAAAAAAAAAAAAAACCACACACGAGATACATTCTGATACCAAGTGTTAGTATTAGAAAACATCAACAAAACAAACTGATGCAAATCCCAGAAGGGGAAGAAAATAGATAAATAAGAAAAGAAAGAGATTACAAGAAAGACTCAACAATCCTCTAACCGAATGTTAGAGATCACGAATGCTTGAACTAGAGATCACTTTCCCCCTTTCAACAGCTACCGTAGAGAAAATAAGAGAATTTCATAAAAGATAATGTCATCTAACTTGTTTTATTCCAAGCCTTATTTATAATCGGTCCTTACAATCTGCAATAAAAGCTATGGGTTCTAAAGATAGAATTCCTAGCTAGCCAATATATGAGAAAATAGGAAACTACCAAAATAAGAAAGCATTGTAATTAAGAAATTGCTTGGATAAGAAAATAATTAAATAAGAAAAATCTAAAATTACTTTTTGCCCAATCTAAATATATCAAAGGAAATATTTTAAAGAAATAAAAGTGAGAATATTTTCTAATGTAGAGATTTGCCTAAAATGGGAAGTGGTGAGCTAAAAAAGGGAAAGTTGGCATTTTCTTATGCTTGCGTGAGATGTGGGCATTTTCTTCGAATCTTGATTAATCAGCTTGTGTGGCCATTTTGGTTACATCACAAACCCATACAAAAGATGATTTCCGATACATTATATCGCAATGCATGCATTTTATTGTGCCACTCAGTGACTATAGTGTGATTATGTGCATTTATGGTACAACACTGAATTTGGCACCATTACATGCATGTAATTTTACCACCCAATGAATTTCAAATCCTTTGGATCTTGAGAGGACGAAACAACAACATGCATCGGTAGCAAATTTTAAAAAAAAATTATCCTTTCTAGCCCAAAGCACCAAAATGAATTCAACGGGTTAGGGAAAAGAACAGGAAAATGGTACGGCATACAAAGACAAAGATGCAAACCTTCTTCTGTATCCATTGGTGTGCTGCCTTCAGTCTCATCCCCTTCAATTTCTTCCGGTTCTTCGTAAACGTCATCATCCTTCCCGTTGTCGACTGCTTCCTCCGATTCCGAAACCTCCAACTCCTCGACCGTTGTTGGAACCTCCTCTTTCGGATGAGCCTCCAATGCTGCGCCTGCGCTCGGTAGAACCGCTTCTTTTACCGCAACAGTTTCTTCTACGACCGCAGATTCCTCTTTTGGATGCGGCTCCAACGCTGCGGCTGCGCTCGGTAAAGACGCTTCTTCTACGATGACGGATTCATATACAACCGTTGATTCCTCTTTTATAACGGTCTTCTCCTCCGAGATTGTATATATCTGATCTTCCGGTTCTGAAATGTTCTTCTCATCGACGGAGGGCGACGGAACTTCGGGTTCGGAGAGATTGTTTTCTTCGACGGAGATGGATGCGGCGCCCTTCTTGGATTTTGGCGTCGCTTTCTTTGTCTTCGGACCTGGCTTTTTTGCTGCAGACGCCTTCTTCGCTCGAGGAGGCATCTCTCTCTCTCTCCCCCTCTCTCTCTCCGCGTGTGTCTGTGAAGAAAGGTATGAGATGCGCTAGGGTTTTGGGAGGAAAAAGGTGGAGAAAGGATGAAGGCGGTGTGAGCGGAGCAAGGGAACTGAGGACAGATCGGATGAATCCTGGCCGTAGATCGCGCGTGCTCGCGGGAATGTGACCGTTGGCATTCATGCGTGCCTGTGTTCAACGCGGAAGATGGTGGCCTGACGTGGCAAAAGGGAAGCCAATCCGGACCGTCTTCTCCATCATGGGCCCTCATGGTTGGACAGTTATTGATCGTGGTGGACAGTCCTGCTAATTCCCAGGCGTCCAAAGGCGTGGGATCCAAAATCTCAAAAAATCTTATCAGCAGTAAATCTACGCCGTGGATGGGAATGGCCCATTTTCCTATAAAAAATATGCCAGATATAAAATTAATATGAGATCATTAAAATCTTGTGATCTGGGAAGTATTTTGATCCATTGCAAGGATATGATGCTTGACATGCACGCACGCTACTAAATTTTTTAACCCATTGTTATTACGTGAAAATGCCACGATCATATTAATACTGTGTCCACGGCTCAGATGCACGGTGTTTTTACTTTTTTAGTGTATATCACGAAGTAGAGCCATAATTTGGACCATATAATTCATATTTTTATCCATTCTTGCATATCATAAAGTAGACCCATAATTTGGACCATCTAAATCTTATTTATACCCATTCTTGTATCATTCATTGTCCTTTGCCAAGGCATTAAAGTGTTCATATTGTACCCTATATTTTTAACATTTACAAAAAATCTAATTAGCAATGGACATGTGTAATGTAAAGCACGCGTAGAATATATGAACATGTTGAAGGTGTTTTTAATGAAAATAGCAATCGGCGATGGTTGAGTTATACATATCATTTGACAGTGGAACGTGGTTCAGACATCAAAAGCAACATGTAATGGAGTGAAAAAAGTGATTATCGAAATAGATGTCAAATATATGTTAACAAGAGAATAAATAATTTGAAAGGTCACGTTAAAGTTGAAGCGATTATTGTAATTAATTAAACATAAGAATAAGCATCTAAATGGTTGTTTCAAATAAATCTATAATCATCAAAGGAGCTTGACACAGCAAAGTCTCATATACCAACACAGTCAAACAAATCAAATATATAAATTATCTTTTATATTTATTACATAATTTATCTTTCACGTTTTTTAGTATTAACCAACATTGTAATCCTATATTAGATCTATGAATGATCAAGTAGCTACAATCTTCAATGGTGATCCAAGCCTATGCTCCTGCACTAGAGGCCTTTTGTTGTGATACAAGCAGTTATTTCATCAAAAATGTGCTTTTGCAGTTTCTCATTACAATTGATTGTATGTGTTTCATTTTTGTTTGTTTTCGTATTTGAAAGTCATTTTATATAGAAAGCGAGAGACAACTCATTTTCATAGGATCAACCCTACCTTCTGATAATGGATTGATTGTCTTAAACAACTTGAGAGTAGTTGAATAGGTGATCCAGTTTCTTTAGATGCCGGTCATATACGGCCAAGTTTGACATATATGAGTATCTCACTGCTTGGGGTCGAAGTTGTTCGATTGGAATCAAGTTGCACAGTTAATTCAAGCACGCCCACATATATCACACGTGATCGATTTTCAAACCGAGAGGAAACAATTTCTACCTCGTATACTCAAGGGCACTAGTAAGTGAGTTGCCTTGGGCATAGGGTATAAATGAGTTGTCAAAGGTTTGATGGATCATATCTAATTAGTGTACCATTTCTTTTACATTGATTTTGAAGACACCCATATTAACTAGCATTGTTATAATATAAACTAATATGAATAATGCATCGAACGAGCTAGATATAAAATAATATCTCCTTTATATGATCCTGCCGAGTACAAATGATGGAAGCAAGAGCTCATTCTAATTATGGTATTAGAAAATGGGATCCTAATATAATACCTTACAAAGGCATTTTTATTACATATATATCTACTTGTCCACTCCTGTCCGTTTCCAAGTACATGAATCCTTCTGTTGAAGGTTATTTGAGCACGACATGTGCTATTTCAATACTGAACTTGTGTCCAACGGAATATGTGGCTTGATGTGGCAAAAGGTAAGCCAATCAGGACCGTCTTTCCATCATGGGCCCAGCTGTTGATCATGGATGGACAACCCTGCTAATTCCCATATGTCCAAAGGTGTGGGAACCAAGCAGCTTGTCAAGTGATGGTTGAAAAGTTCAAAATATCTTACCAGCCGTCAATATGCATTGTGGGCCACCGGGGAAAGGATGGGCCCATTTCTCTATATAAAACATGGCAGATGTAAAATTAATCCGAGACCATTGAAATCTAGTGATGATTATGTGTTTTGAAATGCTCTGTCACGACAGGTATATGGTTTCCATGGGTTTTTGCTGGGAAGCAAATGAATCATCTGGATGATTAAGATGCTTGATATGTAAGATGAAACTATACATCATGCACTGTTACGGTGTAAACTAGTAGGAAAAATCCATCGATTTGGTCATATATATAGGATAATATCCCCTTTATATGATCCCACTATGTATAAATGATAGAGGCAAGAGTTCATTTTAATTATGGTATGAAAAAAGTGGATGATAAAATAACACTCTATATTGCAGTCAAGCGTAAAGGCATCCACATTACAAATCTACTATTTTATTTATCCACTTGCGTCAGATTTCAAGTACATGTATCGTTTTATTGAAGGGTATTTGACATTCTCATGAGAGTATGCCATAGGTTACTTCAGTGTCAGGCCGTGTCCAAGAAAAGATGATGACTTGACATGGCACAAGGCGAACCGATTCAGAGCAAGCGTCTTCACTGTCACATACTATAGTTATTGATTGTGGATGGATAGCTGTGTTAATTCCCAAACGTCCAAAGTTGCAGGATCCAGGCAACTTGTCAGGTGATTGTTGAAATTTTTTTAAAAAATAAATTTGACCAGTGGCCAATCTGTGCCATGGACCACCGAGGGTAGGATGGGCTCATTTCCCCATATAAAGCACGGGTAGACATAAAATTAATCGGAGACCATTAAAATATTGTTATCATTACGTTTCTAAAATGCTCTGTCACAGCAGAATACATAGTTTCCATGGAATTTTGTTGCGAAGCAATTTGACCGTCTAGAAGAGTAAGATGCTTGATATGCAGCACAAAACAAAACATTGCACACATGCGATTAAATTTCAAAACACATTGTTGCCGTGTGAAGATACTAAAATCATATCGGTATTAATGTGCACTATTCCATACCATGGAATATAGTCCACAGAGTAGACAATTTAATTTTGATTTGTGCCTTTCACGTATCGTCTGTCATCCTTTGCTAATACACTGAGCTACCTCATAGGAAGAAATGCAGGCACATCAAAGCCCAAGCCATTAAATCCACAACTAAACCCATAATGTAATATGTCAAACCCGAATGGCATCTCAATCTTGGACATATCTTCTTGAAATAATGATAAATGGGTTACACAATATGCAAATTGGGATTCAATATATATTATGGGCAATCATGAGCTTGGACCGAGCAGTCACAAATCCAAGCTAAACCTTGGACATGTAAATGACCAATGAGACTGAAACCTTAGATTGAATTATGGCTATATTTGTTGAAAGTGAACTTGACATAACTCAACAAACAATGCATTGGCAGACTATTGAAACTAATTCTATCAAAAATTTGATGCTTCTATAACAACCACAACCAATACTTCGTTCACAACAAAATAAAACCTTATTTTAATACATGTAGTATGGGATGTTTTTCTACCCACCGTGTTCAAATGATTTGAATAAGGTATTCGGAATTTCATTCTTGAGGCCATGAACCAGGGAATACTTAAGGGGCAACCTTTCCCTGAGAATATCTCTCGCAATAGGGAATAATATTCAACAGGTCCTGAACCACCTCCTATAAACAAACCTCACCATTTGGACTGCGACCAAGTTTTATAATTGGTTCGAGACATGGCAGGCCAAGTTCATGGTTAAACAACCACTCACGTTTACCGTAAGCCTTATATGGAGCGGATTGATGGACAATCTCTGTTACTGCAGGCGAATTTAAGTTTTTTGATTAAGATAGTCGAGTTTGACCAAGATGTCTGACTATGATGTTTTCAACGAAGATGGTCGAGTTTGACCAAGATGACCAAATTTAAAGTTTTTTAATCAAGATAACTGAGTTCAACTAAGACGGTTGAATTTGATTTAAAAAAAAAAAAAAAAAAAAACCAAGAGGGCTAAAGTTAAAACAAGATGGCCGACTTTGATGTTTTAAAATCGAGATGGCCGAATTTAATATTTTTGCCCAATCGAGTAGCCATATTTGTTACACTGAACGATGAACCAATGTCGTTCTCACATTTTCAACTAAAGGCAAGGCGACGTGGGGGTAATGTGGTACCCTAATTCTGGCCGAGCCAATTATAATAAGTCATATGTCATTCCACAACATGTATGTTATCTATTGGGATACATGGAGTGTGTATTTTAGAATACCAGCTGGTGTTGGATGATTGGAACACATCATTTAGAGATGGGTAGTGGTCGACCGATGTGTGCAAATGGTTAAGGAAGAAGAAGCATCCAATAAATTAAGGAGACACTTAAAGGCTACTGATTGAATATGAAGCGTATCATCTATATGATTATTCTTCTTCAAAAAAGCTTATAAACAACAGAGGAAATCAACATGGTAAGATGTTTTGTACCAATCCAACAAACAAATCCTCATACCAATCCAACAAACAGATGAAATTATATTTCCTTGCAATATTATAGCTCTATCCTAATAGTAGCATTAAGTATTAGTCATACTCTAACAGTGATAATCTTTAGATATAATTCAAGGTTATGCTTGGGCACGGGATTATTCATGGTATCAATACAATCACTTCATATTTTAAAAATTGCATTTACCGTTGCTCCATGTGATTAACTGTAAGTATTATTTTTGTTTGACCTTTTTATTTATAAAATTCACTTCATGCGGAAGGCAAGATGTAACCCATCTTGAGAGGAAGAACCTCTCCCTTAGACAATTGCTTAATTACCTTACAACTATATTGTGAGTAGTTAAATAGGCAGCTAATCTTCTTAGGCCTCGGTCTTATATACTTATGTTTAACACATCTTTCTATCATAATGCTTGGGTTAGTTGTTAGGTTTAAATCAAGCCGCACAATGGTACACCCATATAAGTCACATGTGATTGCTCCAAACCGAAAGCCAAACAACACTTGGCCTAAAATGACGAGATGAAATGCATCTTTCCATCCCCACTATTTTATAAGGTGTAGTTTACTTGAGTTTTGAATTTACTTTATTTATTGGGCTATGTCCTGAAATCAGCTTGCAAAAATGGACTGATGGAATGGATATGACCATATACACCATGTACGCCACGAATGACCTAATTATTTTTAAAAATCGTGTTTAGACACTGAGCATGGACGAAGCGTCTTGGAGAGTGTTTGTTTTCTTATTAATAGCTGGAAACAGAAATAACTAAATCACCATTATTTCCGTGTACGCAACTGCCTATTTACCTTTGTTTTGGCTTTAACGCTAATGCCTAGGAGAAGTTTAAAATTTTGTAGTGTATGATCTAAGCCGTCCATTAATTTTAACAGCTCATTTTAGGATAAGAACTGAAAATTGAGGTAACTCCAACATGCAAGTGGACCACAATACAAGAAACCCGGGGGGGGGGGGGGGGGGGGGGGATTAAACACCCAAACACCCACCATTGAAAACTTTCTATGGGCCATAGGAGTTTTGCATCAAGCTGATATTTGTGTTTTCCCTTCATATGTGTCTGTGTGATCATATGAACGGGTTGGATCACAGATACACATCAGTGTGGGACCTATGGGTGGCTTCACATTTCAATGATGGACATCAACATTCCCTTGTTTGTTGCGGTGTGGTCCACTTGAGCTTATAATCTGCTTAATTTTTTGGTAAAAACCTAAAGTAATCTGATAAAATGAATAGACGGTGTGGATTGATCACATACATTACGGTGCGACTCATAAATTTCACTAACTCCTCATCCATTTTTTTCAAAAAGTAAATTCCGAAATTAGATGCGTAATTACCGTATCTTCCAAATAATTTAGGTTATAATTACTTATTTACCACCATTTATACGGCAAATAAGAAAATAAACAGGCCATTTGACCAACTCTGCCCACCAGATATTATAAATGGGTGGTTCCAGTCCCACCGGACCTCATTATCAGTTGGGTCTCCAAGTGGGTCAGGGAATGTAACCGACTATGCCCTTAGCCCAACCATGTCACATCGGGAACCGAAACTGAGGGGATCCGATGAAGTTTCACAGGCGCATGCGTGCTGCGATTCTCCCTTAGTCAGCCGACCAGCACTTCTTATTTTCTCAGTGCAACGTGCCACCTACTCTGTTCCGCGATAAATCATCGAGTTTGGAAGATCTTTTCAAAAACCATAAACAGAGACGGTCCGGGTATGAATGGCTCGAATCATTTCAATACGATGGGGCGGTGCCAAGCGGGCGTTACCCCATCAGGACCTAGCTAGAAACTACGGTAAGTTACCATAGTATATACATTTTATCCATACTATTTATCTATTTTAAAGATCATTTTCGAGCATAAACCCAAAAAGAATGGGATCGAAGGCTCGGGTGGACCATATCACATGAAGCAGTTGTTGGGGGAAAATGTGTCAAGCTCGGGTCAAGTTCTGAGACTCGGATGAGTGTAGGTCGGCTTCGCTGATACTGCCTGAAGAATCCGAGACAACATCTACAGAACAAAGGATAGGCCGGGAGGCGTAAGCAAGGACGATTAAAGTCGCTCTGTCAGAGTGATAATCTCGCCTGCATAAACCCACTAAAGGCCGAGCGTGCTAAAGCCATTCAACCGATAGAATAAGCTCCTTTCAAGGAGTTCATTCTGTCGGTCACGGACCTTGGAATGACCAATTGAAACCAAGATTATTCCGTCCGTGGAAGGGCTGGGAACCCGTCCTCCTGTGTCAGCCGAGACTCCCCCAGGGTCGGTCACGACCTGGCCGAGACTCCCCCTAGTCAGTCGAGATCTAACCGAGACGGAGAGTGGCGGAACGAGGACAGATGCTGATCTGCGGAAATCCAGGGATACGGGTAGCAGATCCCGAGATTCTCGGGATCCTGAGCAATCCCAGGAGAAGAATCCTCTGAAGATAAGGATTGGCAAACTGTATAAATCTCTAAGCTTGGAACAGAAGAAGGTACGCAACACGAACCGAGACAAGCTCTTAGCTATTGACCAGATAACTGACTTAAGCATCGGAGGTTCCCCGGCTCTAGTAAGGGTTCCCTTGACATTGTTTTCTGTGCAGGTGAAGGAGGGTCCGTCTTAAGGAAACCGTCTCATAAAATCACTGCAACAGTTTGGCGCCGTCTGTGGGAACCGGACAAAAAGCCGTTTTCCCCAATCATTCGAATGGCAAGAACAAGAAGGACGAACCCAGATGAAGCCAGGGAGGCCGCTGCTAGCGTAGCTCAGGGAGCTCCCCCGGCAGCACCGCCTGCGACTACAAGCCGGCCCAATCAAGGGAACGTATACCTGGATCGCGAGGTGCAAGAAATGCGTTCCGAGATGGCTGCCATGAAACACATGCTGGAACAACTGTGCAACCAGCAGATGCAGCGCCAGGAGTCGGCACAAGCTCATCCACCAGCTTCTGTAGCGCAGCCTTCCGCGCCACAGTCGCCTAGACGACCGAGTCAGCCTCGAGAACCAAGTCACCCAGCGCCTGCCCATTCAGCAATAGCCATTTTGCCTCCTTCCGATCTGAGGCATAAAATAGATCAGAGGAGGCGCAGTCGGCTACCTGCAAACGCTGAAGAAACGGCAGAGAGCGCCGAACCCTGGAAGGCTAACATGCAAGACATTAAGAATGAGGTCCGAGAGAAGATGGCAAAGGAAATGGCGGATATGAAGCACGGTCAGAACTCGGATCTGACCAAACATGAAGAAAAAGTTTCTCCGTTTGTGGACGAGGTAATGCGGGCCCGGTTGCCGGAAAGGTTCCGCTTACCCCAGATAACTCCTTTTTCCGGAAAGGCCGATCCGACAGAGCATCTTGAATGCTTCAGAACTTACATGGAATTGCACGACCCCTCGGACGCTGTTATGTGCCGAGCGTTTTCTCTGACCTTGACGGACGTAGCTCAACTTTGGTTTAAGTAACTAAAATTCAGGTCGATAAAGTCGTTCGCTGAACTCAGTGACGCCTTCCTCAGCAATTTCATTGGCGAAAAAAAGAAACTGAAGCCTCCCACGCATCTGAACAACATAGTTCAGAGGGAAGGAGAACTAATAAAAGACTACATTAAATGCTTCAATTTCGAGTCCCTGCAAGTTCGAAAGCACTCTGAGGAGACAGCTCTAAACGCTCTCATACACGGAGTTAGAGACAAGCCCTTCTTGGCGTCACTGGACAAAAACCCGCCCGATACTCTGGGTGAGTTTATGGTTCGGTCGGACAAATACGCCGATGCGGAAGAGACGCGACTCCTAAGAGAAAAAATTCAGAATACGAAACCATCGGCAAAAGAGTCGACCAAAAAAGAAGCCGACTCGGCCGGAGGAAAAAAGTGAAAAGACAACCGGGGGCGAGAAGACAGCAGGCCAGGAAAGCGACCAGACAGAAAATTCTCTACATATACCCCCCTGAACAAATCTCCTGAACAAGTACTGATGGAGATCAAGACCGAAGGCTTCGTCAACTGGCCTCGAAAAATGCGAGGGAACCCTGATCGTCGGAACAAGAACAAATATTGTCACTACCATCGTGACCACGGTCACAACACAAGTGACTGTTATCACTTGAAGGACGAGATTGAGCGGCTGATTAAAGAGGGCCGACTAAGAGAACATACGGTAGGGACCGGCGTCGCCGCAGGACTGAGTGAAGAGCGGCCCCAAGAAGAAATTCGAACGATCGTCGGGGGTCATTAAGGCGGTGGGGACTCAAATAACGCCCGAAGAAACCATGCCAGAAGCCTTGATCGCCCCGAGTCCGAGGTTCTCCTGCTATCTCGGCCTCCCAAGGAGAAAAAACGAGAGAAATATTGTATCTCGTTCACTGAAGAAGATGCTCGAGGCATTCATCATCCTCACGATGATGCACTCGTAGTCACCCTCACCATCGCGAATAGAAAAGTGTTCCGGATACTGGTGGATACAGGGTCATCAGCGGACGTCCTATTCGCCCAAGCATTCGATAAAATAGGGATAGGTCGGTCGTTACTACGGCCTGTCCGAACCCCGCTCATCGGGTTCTCATGCGGACAGGTACTCCCAAAGGGAATCGTCTCGCTGCCACTCACCGCGGGAACCGCACCCCATCAAAGGACCGTGATGGTCGACTTCCTGGTCGTGGACCAACCATCAGTGTATAACGCCATCCTCGGCTGACCGTCCCTCAGCCTCCTTCAAGCCGTGGTGTCCACCTACCACTTTTTCATGAAATTCCCGACCGAGTCGAGAGTAGGAATAGTGAAAGGAGACCAGCAAGAGTCTCGGAAGTGCTACGCCATCGCGGTAAAAGCCCCGGCTGAGATTTCGATGATTGAATCGCTGTACCCCCGTATCGGATCGCATGAGCGAGGAGAACCGATGGAAGAACTCGTCTCGATACCATTAACCGAAACGAACGTTTCAAAAGTGGTCCGAATCGGCTCATCTTTGAGCCCGCCTCTTAGAGAACGGATAATCACCTTGCTTCGACGGTATGCCGATGTCTTCGCCTGGAGTCATGAAGACATGCCTGGGATCGATTCCTCGGTCATAACACACCGACTCAACATCGACCCAACCTACAGGCCCATCCGTCATAAACGTCGCTCTCTCGGCCCGGAAAGGTACGCTATCATTGGAGAGGAAGTCGGTAAGCTTCTTAAAGCCAAATTCATCGAAGAGATATACTATCCAGAATGAATAGCTAATGTTGTACTCGTGAAGAAAGCCAATGGGAAGTGGCGAGTCTGTATAGACTATACGGATTTAAACAAAGCCTGCCCCAAAGATAGCTTCCCTCTTCCTCGCATCGATCAGATGGTTGACAGTACCGCGGGTCATGAACTGCTAAGCTTTATGGACGCCTATTCAGGCTATAATCAAATTGTAATGCACGAGAATGATAAATCAAAAACCGCCTTTGTCACCGACAAAGGCCTTTACTGTTACCGAGTGATGCCGTTTGGGTTAAAGAATGCCGGAGCAACACATCAGCGGTTAGTGAACAAAATGTTCGCTCGGCAAATAGGCCGAACGATGGAAGTTTATATTGATGATATGCTCGTCAAAAGTAAACAGGCGTCCGACTACGAGAAGGACTTGAAAGAAATGTTTTTGACTCTGCGTAAATATAAAATGAAGCTGAACCCCAGCAAGTGCGCGTTTGGCGTGAGCTCGGAAAAATTCCTCGGTTTCCTCATTAGTCAGCGAGGAATCGAAGCGAATCCTGAGAAAATCAAAGCCTTACTCGAAATGGAATCTCCTAAAACAATCAAAGATGTTCAAAGGTTAACAGGAAGAGTGGCCGCGCTCAATCGCTTCCTTTCCCGAGCCACAGACAAGTGTCTCCCGTTCTTCAAACAATTGAAGGGACGACAGACGATGGAGTGGACGGACGAATGTGAGAAAGCGTTTCAAGATCTGAAGGTTTACCTCGGATCCCCACCGCTGCTATCTAAGCCCGAGCTTGGTGAAGTGTTGTTGTTGTATTTGGCTGTATCTGAAGTCGCAGTAAGCTCAGCATTAATACGAGAGAGTCAAGGAAAACAGCTGTCAGTCTACTACGTTAGCAAAGCCTTGCTGCCAGCAGAAACAAGGTATCTTCAGCTTGAGAAAGTATCCTTCACTCTTGTAGTTTCATCACGACGCCTTCGTCCATACTTTCAGGCCCACACCATTGTCGTTGTAACCGACTTACCACTTCGCCAGATTCTCCAAAAGCCGGAAGCCTCTGGCCGACTTACGAAGTGGGCAGTCGAATTAAGCGAATTTGACATACATTACAGGCCCAGGACGGCTTTAAAAGGACAGGCCGTTGCCGACTTCCTTGTCGAAGTGGTTCCTAAACCCGATAATATGCCCGAACCAGAGAGAATTAATGTACCTGAGGCTTCCTCTTCTCTCGAGCCGACACCCTGGAAGCTATTTGTCGACGGATCATCCAACTCGAAGGTAAGCGGGGCAGGAGTAGTGTTAGAAACTCCCGACCAAACCTGTATGCAATATGCCTTGCGACTCGGCTTTCAAGCGTCCAACAATACAGCAGAATACGAAGCCTTATTATTAGGCCTTAGACTCGCCGCGAGTCTGGGCGTGACCCATTTGAACGTTTTCAGCGACTCATAATTGGTTGTTAACCAAGTTTCCAGTGTTTATCAAACTCGAAAAGAGCAGCTAAAGGCGTACATGGAAAAGGCTAAAGAATTGATCGGCGGATTTCAGAAATGTGAAGTAATTCGAATACCCAGAACCGACAACGCTAAAGCTGACCTATTAGCAAAGCTTGCCTCAGCAGATGAAGAAGACATACCTTGGTCGGTTCCGATCGAACATGTCCCTAAACCAAGCGTAAATGAGCCGACAGTTTCGGCCCTATTTCCCATCGATCCAGCGAGTGCTTGGTTTGACCCACTCGTCCGCTACCTCAATAATGGTGAACTGCCAGAAGACCGCGCCGAGGCACGGCGGTTAAAAATTCGAGCCTCGCGTTACACTATCTTTAATGAGATTCTGTATAAAAAAGGTTTTCATGCTCCTCTACTAAGGTGCGTCGATTCCCAAGAAGCCGACTATATCTTACGAGAGATACACGAAGGGATATGTGAAAACTATTCAGGAGGACGCTCGCTCGCCAACAAAGTGTTGCGGCAGGGATATTACTGGCCGACCATACAGCATGACTCCAAACGATTCGTCTAAAGATGCGACAAGTGTCAGCGGTTCGCAGTGATCCCGAGACAACCCCCCGAGGAGCTGACTCCGATGTCGGGACCATGGCCCTTCGCACAGTGGGGGATAGACATAATCGGGCCCTTTCCATTGGGGAAGGGTCAGACTAAATTTGCCGTGGTTGCGGTGGACTACTTCACGAAGTGGGCTAAAGCAGAACCATTGGTGAAAATTACCGAGCAAAGGGTCACGAGTTTCGTTTGGAAGAATATCATATGTCAGTTCGGGATGCCTCGGACGATAGTGACCGACATTGGAAGGCAGTTCGACAACAAACAATTCCGGGAGATGTGCAGTAACCTTGGGATTCGTAACGCGTACGCCTCGTCTCATCACCCTCAGACGAACGGACAGGTCGAGGCGGTCAACAAGATCATAAAGCAGCATCTCCGGGCGAGATTCGATGAAGCAAAGGGAGCATGGGCCGAAGAACTTCCGAATATACTGTGGGCCTATCGGACCACAGCACGGACCGCGACGGGAGAAACCCCATTTTCTCTATGTTACGGTGCGGAAGCAGTCGCGCCGGTTGAGATCGGTATTGGTTCAGCCCGAGTCAACTTGTATAATGGACGAGAGAATAGTAAACTCCTCTCATTCGCACTTGATTCGTTGGAAGAAAAAAGAGAAAGTGCTCGATTGAAGATGATGGCCCGACAAAGACAGGTATCTCGATTTTACAATCACCGAGTTAAAGTCCGACGATTCCGAACCGGGGACATGGTCCTCCGAAGGACCTTCCCAAATAATAAGGAAATTGGGTCGGGTACATTAGGGCCGAATTGGGAAGGCCCCTATGTCGTCTCAGGCACCATCCGACCTGGAACCTACCGGCTGGAAGACCTGAACGGGCAGCTGTTGCCTCATCCTTGGAACGCCGAGCATCTCAAGACTTACTACCCGCAAGATAGAATTAAAAACGCTGTAATTGAAGTCGACTCAATAAAAGTTCTATTTCATACAAGTACCCAATGTCGGGTCAGTAACAAAGAAAAAAAGAAAAAAAAAAGAAAAAAAGAAAAGTACATTGTCCGACTCTCCCGTTCAGTCGGAATTCAAATCCTATGAGACGCCCGAAGGACCGGCCTCATCAGCAGCGGCATCTCCTTCAGCGGCTTCGCCCTCGGCAGCCTCGGCGGTCGGACTGTCGACTTCGAAGGCGGAGAGATCGAGATCAGGGAAGGCCGCCCTCATCTCCAAGACGCAGGCCTTGTAACCACCTTGATAAAGATGGTCCCTCTCCTCCTCAAACTCGGTAGATTGGAGGAAGGCGTCCATGGCTCGATCTCGCTCCTCTTTAGCTCGGCGCTTTTCTTCCTGAGCTTCTTAAACAAGGCTGGCAGCCTCGGCCTTCGCACGAGCGAGAGCACCCTCGCACTCGCCGTGAACTTGGAGAAGGCGCGGCTCCCTCTCCTTGGCCTCTTGAAGGAGCGAAGTCAAACGAGCATTGTCGGCCTTGACTCCTTCGAGAGCCGCACGGGCGTCCGCGGCCATCTTCAGAGTGATAGAGAGATCGCCGGTCATAATGCCAATCCGGCCTTCAGCATCTCTCTACGGCCCTCAGCCTCGGCCGCGACCTTCTTCGCAGTCTCCGTCTCAGATGCGAGCTTCTGGGAGGCGGTCAGCTCCGAGCTTGCTTTGACAAGGCAAGGAGCCAGCTGCAATACAGAGATGGTGAGCTGTGCTGAAAAATTTAGCCAGGAGTAACACAAGATTGGAGAAAAGTTTACCTCAAAAAGCAGCCTAGCTGCATGACCGAGGGTCTGGGCCGTCGGGGGGTTGTAATAGCTGGCAAAGTCTCTCTCGCTCCCGTGGGCAAGCGCCCAAGGAACCATCCTCGCAATGATCTTCGTGAAGGGGGACTCCTGTTGAGTCATCTCCCTTCTCGGGGATTCTTCGCGCGGGGCCTCCCTCGGCCCTGAAACCTCCTTAGCAGCAGGCCCCGACTCAGGTGTCACCTGAGTCACTGGATGGGTCGGCTCCGCTTCCTCGGCCCTCTCATAAGGGTCGGAAAGGACGACCACCTGGGGAACGGCGGGCGCAACAGCAGGTGGAGTGATCGTTTCCTTCCCCTTGCCCGTGGTCTTCTGCTGCTTTGAGGGTCGAGACCCGGACAACAGAGCCGATCTTGGGAGGCCTTCACTTTGAAAAGAGGCTTCAAGGCGGGGCGAGGCTCGGCCATGCTCTCGGGCGCAGGTCTCAGAATAGGACGAGCTTCGGGGAGGTCTGCAAGGACGAGTAATAAGATTGAGAGAGCAAATAGAAAACCAAAAAGACACATATAAGGAGGGCGAAATACCTGAGACGAACGAGTCTAAGCCTGCGAGGTGAAGACGCTCAGGTTGCAGAAGCAACTTCCAAGATCGCTCTGCCGCACTTAGCTTCCTAGCTCTCTTATCCGAGTGAGGGTCCCAGACTCGAGCTTCCCTCTCCTCTTCGAGATATCTGCAAGACATTGTAGAGTCGAGATCAGCGGAAGAAGATATAAAAACGAAGAGTAAGAAAAGGAAAGATCAGTGGGCCGAGGCGCCGAGTCACCTGCTCTACGGAACGTGGGGGATACTTGATGCTCGTACGGCCACGAGTCGGCTGACTCCCACCGACCGCAGGCCCAAAACCACCTCTCCTTCCAGAACTTGTTCGAAGTAGGTGGGTCGGTTATTAGAGATCCCCCCTTGCCTCTCCACGCGCTCAGAAAGTAGAGGCCAGGGAAGTTAGGATTTGGTCGGACTTGGTACAGATAGAGGAACTCGTCGACCATGAGGGAAGGTTGCTCTAACTCGGACCAAAGCACGGCACACCCGAACAAGTTCCTCCACGCATTTGGGACAATTTGGCCGGGGGCTATTTTGACTCGAGAGAGAAAGTCACGGGCAATGGGCTGGAGTGGCAGGCGCAAGCCACACTGCATCGAGACTTAGAAAATTGCGACCATCCCTGCAGGGGGATGGTGGGGCAAATCATTGGGACGAGGGAGGTGAAGGACGACCGAATCAGGGACATGGTAACCAGCCCTTATCCGGTTTAAATCGGATTCATTGAGAATGGAGGCAACGAGACCGTTGGGCTCGTCTCCTTCCCCTTTCGAAGACGACCCAGAAGCCTCTGCAGTTCGATTCACAGGGTATGGAACGGCCGTTCCTTCACCCGTGATTAAGTCATCCTCTCCCTCTCCATCTTCGTCCTCCATCTGATCCACCCAAGGGTTAGGCCTCCCCGGACGAGTCACCAGAGAGGTCCCACCGCTGGATGGACCGGTCTGGGCAGGACGCTCAGCCGATGGGTTGCCGAATTCTCTGACAAGCCGAAATGCGGCGTCAGCTCCGACGGCGAACTCCGTCAACAGGGAAGGTGGGTCTGTAACGTCCCAAAGGTGTTGGGACACACCCTCATTTACGGACATTTCCTCCTGAGGGCTTTGAGAGCCGTGTGCGGCCATTAAAGCTGATAAAAGAAGGAGGAAAGGACTCACCAAAGAAATCGACGACGACTGCAAGGAAAGATTGACGGAGAAAGAGGCGACAGTGGAGGAGGAGAAGAACAAGCGAAAACGCGCTCGGAATCAGATACAGACGGGAGGAAGGAGGGCGAAAACAAAGTTCGCACCGTCCTCCCGCCCGGGTCTTTTATAGCCGCCCCACGTGGCCGGGACATTATGGCAAAAGCGAATCGACGTTCGCCTCGGCTCCCCCGTTCGACGCGTGGCAACCGCTGATTGACTGCGGTGAAATCGTGGCCACATGTCTGCCTTTTATACGCGGACGGAACGAATTGACGGCTGGCCGCACGTGTGACCTTGGAAGGCGCAACGTCGCATGCTAGGGACGACTCAAAGAATATTAAATGCTTCATCATTGTCTCGGATGCTAATGCGAACCGACCGAGAAAATCGTACTCCTTGTTGTCATAGACGACACAAGGAGTAAGGGGGGCTCACTGTTGGGGAAAAATGTGTCAAGCTCGGGTCAAGTTCTGAGACTCGGATGAGTGTAGGTCGGCTTCGCTGATACTGCCTGAAGAATCCGAGACAACATCGACAGAACAGAGGATATGCCGGGAGGCGTAAGCAAGGACGATTAAAGTCGCTCTGTCAGAGTGATAATCTCGCCTGCATAAACCCACTAAAGGCCGAGCGTGCTAAAGCCATTCAATCGATAGAATAAGCTCCTTTTAAGGAGTTCATTCTGTCGGTCACGGACCTTGAAATGACCAATTGAAACCAAGATTATTCCGTCCGTGGAAGGGCTGGGAACCCGTCCTCCTGTGTCGGCCGAGACTCCCCCAGGGTCGGTCACGACCTGGCCGAGACTCCCCCTAGTCGGTCGAGATCTAGCCGAGACGGAGAGTGGCGGAACGAGGACAGATGCTGATCTACGGAAATCCAGGGATACGGGTAGCGCATCCCGAGATTCTCGGGATCCTGAGCAATCCCAGGAGAAGAATCCTCTAAAGATAAGGATTGACAAACTGTATAAATCTCTAAGCTTGGAACAGAAGAAGGTACGCAACACGAACCGAGACAAGCTCTTAGCTATTGACCAGATAACTGACTTAAACATCGGAGGTTCCCCGGCTCTAGCCAGGGTTCCCTTGACATTGTTTTCTGTGCAGGTGAAAGAGGGTCCGTCTCAAGGAAACCGTCCCATAAAATCACTGCAACAGCAGTGGTGAAATTTTTTCATATAAGACCCACCTGATGTTTACTTGCTATCCCATCCGTTCATAATGTCACATTGACTCGTACCAAGAGAAAACATAAATATCAGCTTGATTTAAAACTTTTGTGGCCTAAGAAATTTTCAATGATAAGATTAAAATCTCCACCACTTCATATGGTGTGGTCTACTTGAGCCTTTGACCTACATTTTTTTTAGGCTCATGCGATCCATAAAAATAGATGGGCAATGTGAATAAAATATATAGATCACGGTAGGCCTTATAGTGCTCTTGACATGACTGTCCGTCTCTAATTGGGTCGCGGCGGAGGTAGTATCCAATCCGCGCCCAACACGATTCATGTCCAACGTCTACATTCCTGACTTACAAGTCGGAACACTATGTTGCAAAACCCAATCCCCACTATACTAGAAAACTTTCAGATGTATTGTAATAGGCCACTTCGATGTTATATCTGTGTACCTGGTGTCGTGTGTACCTAGTGTCGTGTTAGGTAATCCAAACCGTCAATAAGATGGGCCTCATGAATGATGCTATTTACTGAGCAAAAATCTAAATTGAAACTCCAAAGAAGTTTGGTTATTTTAGGCAGATTGGGTACTACACATGCCTGTCCCAAGCTCGGCACATGCATGGGCTCTGAGGGGCACACCGTGATGTATGTGTTTTATCCACATCGTACAACCATTTTTTCATATCATTGTAGGATGTGAGCTTTGATATAAGGCTCAAGTAAACCATGCCACAAAAAGTTGTAGGACAATGACGCCACTGTTGAAACCTTCTTAGGGCCATCGCAATGTTCATTTGCAATCCAACCTATTCTTATGGTCACATTGACCTGGATGAAGGGAAAACAAAAATATCAGCTTGATGCGAAACTTATGTGACCCCCAGAAAGTTAACAACACTAATAAATTAATCCCACCGTGTGGTCCATTTGAGCCTCATATGTGGCTCATTTTTAGGATTATTCCCTAAAATGATATGGAAAAATGGATGGGCGGTGTAGATAAAACCCATAGATCATGGTGGCCCCTCAGACCCCTGCATGTGCCGAGCTTGGGACTGGCTGGGTAGTAGTACCTAATCCATCTCCGTCCGCTCCACCGCTGCTTTGTGGGACATTGATATGAAAGTCTAGGATTTTCCAACGGTCTGGATTAGGTAATACGATCCAGATCGAGCGGATATAGTCCCGACTTATCCTGTTGTAATACCTCGGGATGTATTGTAGCAAACCTCCCGCCCCATTCCATCGTCAGCTCCGGAAGCTTCACCTCTTCATAGTTCAGACGCGTAGAAATTAGAAAAACGGAAGAGAAACCTCTCTCTCTCAACCGCCGGAGAAATGCTTCCCTCGCCATCTTCTCCATCTTTCCTAGGGTTTCCTGTTCTACCGCTCTCCATCTTTTCAATTCTCGTCGGAGGCCTGCTCGTTCTCTTCATCTTCGCAGATTACTTCCGCAGAAAAAGGGCCGAAGTCCGTTCGATCGCAAAACCCGAACCGGCCGTTGATCGGAAGGCTCCGAAGCCTCCACCATCCACCTCGAAGAAATCGCATCCGCGTTCGCACTCGCAGACGGCAGACAAGGTATGGTATTTCTTCACGAGCATAAGATTCCTAAGCTCTTCTTTTTTCTCATCGCGTTTCTCATTCTCGCCTGGGCACTGATTTTCAGGATCAGATCAAACGGCATCATCCCCTTGACGCGAATACATTGAAAGGTCATGGGGATTCGGTTAACGCAGTCTGTTTCTCGTCCGACGGTCGGAATTTGGCGACGGGTAGATACAATTTCGAATGCTGGCTTTCGTGATTTGTTATTTCCTCTGTTTCCTCTTCTTTTGAATTTTACAATTTGTAATTACATGTTCCAAATCACCTGATTTACTAGATCTCAAGAACTTGTGCATTCTGATTGCCTACCCAAACCCTCCTGCAGCTCTCAGTAGAAATGTACTGGGCCCTTGCACTTTTCTGTGGCAGATCGGATTCGCTTCATTCAAATCGATAGTGGACTCACTATTATTGCTGAAAAAACAAAGAGGAATGGTTTGGAGCAGTACGACCTTGATTTCTGCCGCATCCAAACGGACCTTGAAACCACTCTTCAAGCCCATCGAGGCTGGTTAACCATACACTTTCCTTTTATTTTTAGGTTGAATTTGGCTTGGCTGCGAGAAAAAAAATCATGGCCTTTGGATATCTAGTCTCAATAGAATTCTCACACCCCCCTCCCTCCAAAAAAGAAAAAATAAAAAAAAAGAAGGTTTTGGCCGAAGGAAGTCATTAACGGTCCTGTGGTCCTTAGTTCTTGTGTTGGGCCTGAATAAATATCGTTAAAATCCAGGTCTGGACCTAGCCTGTTTAGCTTTCATGCTAGAATATCAGGCGCGAGCGCAATCTGCAGGCCTAAAAAGATTAAACCCAAGCCTGACCCTTGGTGGGTTGGACCTTGGAGCCTGGCTCATCTATGGCCCTAAGTTCAACACAAGGCAGGATAGAGGTTCCTACATGTTGGTACATGGGAAAGTTGGTACCTGCTACCTCCTATCAAGTTGAAGATCTAAAGAATAATCTTGAGTTATATATTTTTGTTTTTTGGATCCATGATCTTGAGTTATATATTTTTGTTTTTTGGATCCATGATTTTGGAAAAGCATAATGATATCTACATGGAATCTATTAATTTCTTTGCCAACCAAAGATAGCAAAATGTAATGAGAAAAGTGCTTCATTTTCATTTCTCTTCCCTCGTATCAAATAGGCTCTTAAGTTATTAATAAAGAAATACTAGTTTGGCAATGAGTATTGGATTGCCTTTATTGAATTAGTTTTCATTTGGTAAAACATAATGGCGGATAGGTATTAACTAGACCTTAGCCATCTCCTCTTCCTATGAAGATGTTGGCTTAGGTGTGCCATGACATCAAGTAATGCAACTAGATCAAGGAAGAAACTAACTGCAATAAGATTTAACGGATTGAAGTTCGAACCATAATCGAGAAAAGAGTGCAAGACTGTGAGCAATCTCAACAATCCTTTGGTCTTGTACTAGAGATTCCCTCCCCCCCTGTCAACAACTACCATCGATAAACAAGGGATTTGCTCAAAGAGGTTATCATTCAACCGTGTCTTATTCCATAGACACAAGCCTTATTTATAATGAGTGCTTACTTCAAAAATCTAAAAATAGGATTCAAAATCTGTAAAATAAGAAAACACTTATATAAGAATATCTAAAATAAGAAACAACTTAAATAAGAAAAAAACTAAGATTACTTATTTCCTAATATAGAGATATAAAAGAAAAGGAAATTAGAGATAGGTTAAAAAGGGAAAGTGGGCATTTTCTTGTGCACATTTGTGGAGCGTATATGTGTGGGATGTGGGTTGATTGCATCAATTTTCCCCAGCTTGAGAAAACTTTGCTTTATCGAGTTAATGGCAATGTCTTGAGAAAACTTGGCTCCATGAAGTTAATGGCAATGTACTCCTTATAGAGCTCCGGGTTGATGCATTGGAAATCATTTGTTGAGATCCACGTGCTGTTGGATCTTGGTCAGCCCTTCCACTTGATGTGAAACTTCTGATGGCCTCCTTGGCATGTGGAAACTATTTAATCATCTAACACATCTGCAATGATTTCTTTAAGCTGGCGTTGCACCTCAAATATCTGGATAGCTTGTTCTTCCGTGCTTCATTGAGTTTTTCATTGAAGAAGGTCACTAGATGTCCTTCCTGGCCGAGGACACCTCCTATGTCTATGCGGGATGCATCATAGGCATCTTTGAATGCCTTTTCAAGATCAAGAAGCCTAAGAACTGAAGCTTCCATCATTTTTCGCTTGATTTATTGAAATGACTTTTTCGTTGCTTTACTCCACTCAATGGACTGACCTTCATACATTCAGCAATGGATGCTATAATTGAACTAAAGCTCCAATCAAACCATCAATAAAGCATTGCTAGCCTGTGAAAGCTGAGAACATCATGAATGTTCATGAGAGTAGGCCAATTGACAATGGCCCTTGCCCTTTTAGAATTAGCCTTAGTGCTTTTTGTTGAAACGACGAACCTCAGAAAGACCGTGCTGGAACTCATGAATGTACATTTTATCAAATTGATATAAAGTTTCTCGTGGCGTAATACTTTCATCATCTGGCAAAGATGGACCAATTGATCTTCACGTCAGCGGCTATAGAAGAGGATGCTATCAAAGTACACAACAACGAACTTGCCTATGAATGGCTGTGAAACTTTTGTCATCACTTGCATGAACATATTAGGTGCGTTTGTCAAGTTGGAAGGCATGATTAGCCACTCATATAATCCATCATTTGTCTTAAAAACGGGTTGCCATTCATCTTTAGGACGAATTCTTATCTGGTTACCCGCTTCGCAAATCAATCTTTGAAAAGATCGTAGCATTTTCTATCATGTCCAGCATGCCATCTAGGCATGGATTGGGAAAATTGTACTTTACCATTATCTTGTTGATGTACATTGTACAACTATCAACACATTTGTTAGCTGCCATCCTTCTTTAGCATTAACAATGCCGACACGACACCCATGTTGAGGCTATCACGAATGAAACCCTTAGTAATTCTTCCACCTGTTGATGAAGCTCTATATGCTCTGTCGGGCTCATTTGGTATGCTGGAAGTTTCGGTAAGGGCGCTCTAGGTACTAAATCAATCACATGCTGAATGTCAAGCGTGGGCAGAAACTCACTTGGTAGCTTGTCAAAGACCAAATCCTAATATTGGTACAATGTCCTGAATCTCAGGTGGTTGAACAACAACATTACTAGCTAAATCAATCTTGCATCCTACCAGAACACATAATCCTTGTTCGTGACTTTTGTTCATAAATCAGGCTGTACCTAACATTGTAGAAGTTAGCTTTGCCTCTTCAAGTTTGTCATCCTTCACAGGGTTGAGAGTAATGGGCTTTCTTTTGTGCATAAAGCTGTACATGTTCTTGCGGCCTGTATGAGTTACATCCTTGTTGTATATTGCCGGCGCCCTAATAATTTGTGTGACCTTCATTGGAATTATGTCATAGCAAAGTGATTGTTTGTAACGACCAAGGGAGAAGTTCACTAAGCACCTCTTGGTCATGCGAATGAATTTGTCATTTGCCCATGCAATCTCGTACGGCTTGGGATGCCTGTGAGGTTTTAGTTTTAACTTGTTCACCATGCTTTACGAGGCCATGTTTATACTACTATCTCCATCAATAATGAATTTGACAACTTTTTGATACAGGACAATTAACCACTTGCTCTAAAAGCTCGAACTGTTAGAGCATGATGAATCAATTCCCGTATCTCATAGCCCAAGCCCCACATGTCATGGGTTAGGACCTCAGATGAACTTCCCTTATGGGCCCCAAATCAATGGGTACCACCTTACACGAGCCACCCGCCTCACATTGGTGGGGCTCGCCTCACATGGGTTGCCCACCTCGAATGTGTCCCTACATTTCATAGGCAAACCCACTTGAGCCTGGTATGAAAATGCCCCTACATTAATTACCCCCAGTGAGGAGTCTCAAACATGAGACCTCCCGCTCTGGTACCAATTTGACGCAGGACAATTAACCAGTTGCTTTAAAAGCTCGAACTGTTAGAGCATGGTGAATCAATCTCTTTATCTCATAGCCCAGGCCCTACATCTCATGGGTTAGGACCTCGGCCGAACCTCCCTCGTGGGCCTCAAATCACATAGGTACCGGCTCACACGAGCCACCCGCCTCACACAGGCCACCCACCCTGAGTGTGCCCCTGCATCTCACAGACAATCCCACTCGAGCCCGGTGTGAAAATGCCCCTGCATTACCTTTCCACCACACGATACTCGTGTATGGAATATATCGGCTCTCAACTAGTCCTCTCAGACCTCCTTTTTTGATGTCGTCATAATTCTCTTCACCATCAATGTTAACTTATTTTTGTTAAGGCCATATACGCCTTAGGTTTGTGCTCGTCATCTTTTGGACTGCTTTCATGTTCACCTTCCACTTGGTTTGCAATGAAATTTTCTTTGTACCATTTGCTCTCTTGTCCCTCACAGAATTGAAGATTGCAAGTGTCCACGACTACATATTTGAAGCAAATGTCGGTCGACCTCCCTTGAGTTACCACGACAGATTTTCCCTTTATGTGATCACTCCGGGAAAGAGGATTGGAAGCAAGGTTCTAACTAATTTTGTAATCACGGGGAAAGTTATTGTGGGATGCGATTGGTTGCAAACACGCTGTGGAGCCACTAGTAGAGGGACATGTGGATGCATAGGCCCTTCCTTGAGGATTACTATATTTTATCACCAACTTTTGATCCTGCACTTTTCGGGCCATTTGATATGCTTTGTCTATACTATTGAGCTAGATGGGCACTAGTTCTGTTTGAATATCGAACTGTAGTCCATTGCGATAATGCGCTACTCGTTGCCGTTCAGTTTTTGTTAGGTGGCAACGAATAACTAAGTCATAATAACATTATGTGTATTCCTCCATGATCATATTGTCATGCTGAAGTGTGATGAGCTCATGGAAAGAAGTCGTCTCGTAATCTAGCGGTAGAAACTTTTGCTTCAATTTCACCTTCATTTCCTCTCAATTGCTTATGGGAGGAAAGCTACATAGTTATATGTCTTCTTCGACCGTGTGCCACTAGTCGTGAGCCTGTGCCCTTAAGTTTCAGTGCAGCAAAACGTAACTAGACAGCTTCCTCCATTTCATATCAGTGAGAATATTGCTCCATTGACTTTAGCTAGCCATTGAACACTTTGGCATCCAAATTACCATATTAATTCAGAATCTCAATCTTGATATGCTTAGCGGGTTTTGCGATGCAAACATTCCTCCCTCCTTCGGGATAATTTGGACAGTCCCGTCGGAGGTTGTTCATTTCTCTGGCTCCCAATTGCGCATATCGATATTGTTGGACCCCCATAGCTAGGCTCATATTTTTCTTCATGGAAATCACCATTTCAACCTAGATGCCTTGAGACAACATTCCCGAATTCTAAATCTCCTTCAAGGCCATCTATAGATGTTCGAAGTTTGGATGGATTCCCTTTCTTACTTATTGAAGAACAATAACACATCCTTCTAGAGTATCTATTCTGACCATGAAACGAGTCTCCATATCATCCAACCGTTTCATGATAAAATTGACCACTTTTTGCATGGTTGATGCAGTCCCATTCCGAGGTTCCATAGTCATCTCACAATTGTAAGTTGTCCCTCTTTTAATTATAATATGACAACATGCTTTTGCAGAGTATGCAAGAAGATTGTCGTTGTTGTTGTTATTATTATTATTATCATTATTTTTGGATATAGGGAATGGAAAAAGGTTTTGGGAACGTTGGGTGTATGATAGTGTATGGGCTATTTACTAGTGGAATTTGGGATAGGGATAGAGTGATAGTTTAGGTGAGATGGAGACTATATATGGTTTGTGGTTGAATGGAAGGGCTGAATTAATAGGCTGATTTAGAGAATTGCCAGGTTTGAGATGAATATGGGGACAAAAATTGTGGAAAGAAGATACGCAAGAGAAGAGAAAAGTGAGAGAAAATCCCAAGAGCAGAACTTGCTCTGATACCAATTTAATGCAACTAGATCATGGAAGAAATGAATTGCAATAAGATTCAACATACCAGATTGAAGTTCGAACCATAAGAGAGAAAAGAGTACAAGACTGTGAGCAAGCTCAACAATCCTCTAGTCTCGTACTAGAGATCACCTCCTCTCTCATTCAACAACTACCATAGAGAAACAAGTGAATTTGCTAAAAAAAATATAATTCACCTGTCTAATTCCATCGGCCTAAGACTTATTTATAATGAGTGCTTTCAATCTTCAATAAAATCTATGGAATATAAAAATAGGATTCAAGATTTGTAAAATAAGAAAACACTAAAGTAAGAATCTCTAAAATAAGAAAGCGTTTAAATAAGAAAGTACTTAAATAAGAAAAGTCTAAGATTACTTGACTCCTAATATAAAGATATGGAAGAAAATGAAATTAGAGATAGGCTAAAAAGGGAAAGTGGGCCTTTTCTTGTGCACACGTGTAAAGTGTGCATGTGTGGGATGTGGGGCGATTGCATCATTAAGTTATGCTTTTCTTTGTTGAATGACAATTCACCATCTTAGTTGCCTGGCCATTGGTGCATCCCAAAATATGCGAACATCTCAAGTCTTTTCCTAGACTATTCACTCCTTTATGATGGTTGCAATTTTATATGACAATGACTTTGATTTTTACTCATAAATTGACATGTCCTTCTATTTTATTTGCTTGTGTGTGTTGCTCATCATACCTCTCATATTGGGAGATGCTACTTCCCATTGGCTGGTTTGTTTTTTTTTTACCTCAGTTCTAATTCATGCCCGCTAAATGCTTCTTTTATAGATTGTTGTCTTTCTGTTCACAGCCTGTGCAGATGGAGTGGTCAGGGTTTTTAAGTTGGATGATGCTTCCAGTAAAAGCTTCAAGTATGCCTCTCTCTTCCATTTTTAGAAGCCTTTTTTTTTTAAAGGCAAAGAATTATATTAAGAGAGACCGAATGCGAAAGACTTCTATTAAGCCATTTTTAGAAGCCTTATCACTTCAATCTCCATATATCATTCGGGCACTTGGAGTTGACTCATCAATATTCTTTCTCGCATCATGATTATTTTTGATGCAACTGCTGTGCAGATTTATGAGGGTTAACTTGCCTGCTGGGTGCCACCCGACAGCCATTGTCTTTTCTGAGGGAGCATCATCTCTTGTTGTGGCTGCACAAACCCTAACTGGGTCTTCCTTATACATGTATGGAGAAGCAAGTGCTAAATCTGACAATGAAGCTAAGCAGCAACCCAAGCTTCCTCTACCAGAAATCAAATGGGAGCATCACAAAGTCCATGACAAAAGGAATATCATTACTCTGGTTGGAACCACTGCTAGTTATGGAAGTGCTGATGGGAGCACGATTATTTGTTCATGTTCAGAAGGTGTGGATTGACTACTGGATGCAAATTCTTTTATTTTCCATGATTTGAAGCTTGTTCTTCATCTTTGATTGTCAGACAACAGTAACTTCCACTTGAATATGTGGAAATCTGAAGCTTCTTCACATGCTGCAGATTTGTTTGCTGTAGTGGGGCCATTACTTTCCAATTTGACAGACCTTGTAGTGATGCTTCATATCTTGAGATCATCAGAGTTCTCAGTTTCCAGTCATCCATTTTACCATTGATGATCCAGTTGATAGGACCTTCTTTCAAAAATATTGAATTGACCTGCAGCAGATTTTACAGTCTAAAATTGCAATTTAGTGCAAAGCTAAAAAATAAATGTAGACTGATTAGCTTGGTAAATGTAAGAATATAGGTATTGTTCAGTACATGGACGTTCCCTTTTCAGTTTGATTATTTTTTGAGTTGTGCGGATAATCTAGTTCTTCAGTGGTATCTTCATATCAGCAAACATAATGTTTGTTTTGGTGAAACTTACTAGTTTTGTTCGTATTTGATGTTCCAAATACTGCAAACATGTAGACAACACATTGCACATTTCAATGACAGGGGAACTCTCTTTGTTGCTGCAACGCTGGATAATTCCATTGTGAGACCAACAAACCACATGATGTGTACAGCAGCTCTTAGAGGGGACCTTTTATGTTGAAAGTCATCAACCAATATAAAACGACTGTTACAGGCGAACTTCTATTACAATACAATTTCTCTTGATAAATCCTTCCCTGCCTTTTGCGTGCACTGTACACACAACAAGGATATATGCTTGGGTGTAAGAACTTGTCCGAGACTACCAGCATTTATCACAGTTGCATAATTGCACATTGTTTCTCTTTTTGGTCCTGGAGAAGAGTCTCCTCTATTCTTTGAAGATCAGTGCATGGCATGTGATAGTTTAACTGCAAAATTTTGATTAAACCTTGTTTTGTTCAACTCTGTTGAATGCCCGTTATCTTCAGGTACTGATATTATACTCTGGCATGGAAAAAGTGGAAGGAGCTTGGGGAATGTTGACACAAATCAGCTCAAAAACAACATGGCAACTGTATCTCCAAATGGTCGTTTTCTGGCTGCAGCTGCTTTTACAGCGGATGTGAAGGTTGGTCACTTCTATAATGTTTTTCTTTTTAATTACGCCAATCCATGACTGTATATTGATTGCACAGTATGAAAGAAGGTTGTTGAAAGATGTGATGGATTGTTGTTAGCTCAAGTCTCACACGGTCTGGCCCTTGTAAACTTAAAAACTTGGCGTGGATTCAGAAATCTTGTCTTCATTTGTGGCTCCGGTTTGTGCAAAAGAACCTATTACCTGATTGGGTGCTAAAAATGTATTCAGGTTGCTACACAACTTTTTTGAACACTGCATTGAGTTTCTCTCTGGTATTGAATATTACGCTGTACGTGTGAAATTTGTCTGGACTGGGTCCTGACTCGTTGACCTTGCAGAGCGTTGATTATTTAATCATGGTTTTTGGCATCATATTTAAATGTCTATACCTTAGAATATATTCTGCGTTACATTGCATCTTTGCTCAATTTGTTTAAATGCATATTTCTCTCGGTAAACCCATAACATGTGGTTACTTGTTACAGCTCATGTTTCAAATTTGAATTCTTATTGAAGACTTCAAGGACCTTCCTCCCAAAATATTAATATCTTGATTATTGTGACCTAGAGGGGTAACATTTATGCATTAGTAACACCTTAATATATCTTGAGTTCCTCTCCTCATTTTGCAAGACCACCTCCCTTCACCCCCTTTTTTTTTTTGGAAAACAAAATATGCTACAAGAGAAACTCATGACTATGAGGTAGGTTGACAGCTGCAATGAAAGCTCCCAACCAACCCCCCCAATCCATGGCTTTTAGGAAGGTTTCAGTACATGATTCTTACTTGTTACAAAACGTCCTATTGTACTTTCCTTCCAAATCAACTACAAACTGGCTATCAGTGCAAGGCGCCACAAAGTAATCTTCCTTACCCTCCGAACCCGCTTTCCACTCTTGAATACCAACAAATTTCCCTGGCATCACCCAGGCCATCCCAAATAGGTCAAAGAATATCCCCCAAACAGCCCCGTGAAACCGCACTCCCTGAAACCATAGTGCAGAAACAATGATCCGCTGATTTCTCTTTCCGGAGGCGAAGAATGAAACATTTGTAATTATCATCTTCCTTGTCAAATTACCAGTAGTGTGCACTTTCTGACTTTATCCTTTTCAACAAGCCAACATGAAGCAATTACCCTTGGTGGCCAAAGATGCTTACTGTTTTTGCCTATTGAAGCCCTCTCCATGCTACTATCACTCTCTGTTATCAATGAACAAAAACGATTTCACATGGAAATTCCCTTCTTTTTCCAGATACCATTTCTATGCATCAGTTTTGACCTGTTGAGGTGTCCATGAGGCTTAAAAACTCCTTGATCTCCTCTTCTAGGAGATCCCTTTGAAATGCTAGTGTCCACAACACCTATTCTCTGATGGTATTAAAGCATTGAGAGACCATGACCTCTCTCATTGCAACTAACATTCACAAAAGTGCATAGATATGACGAAGGGATCTATTATTTTCACTGCACACCCTCCTAGAACCACATAGCTAACCATTGCCGATTTTACACAGGATCACCTCTGAAAATACTACAATTCGAACTCCGGCTTCCATGATCTTGATGTCCTATATTGGGGTGCTTCTTTGATAAGGCACCAATTTGCACATCCCCATACTTGCATCCAACATCTTTTTGTTAATTGATTACTGTCCTCAACCCCAACCCCCAGAGCCATTTCTCTTACAATGCTGTATTTGTAGAATTTATATGATTTTATTCCCACCTCTCCATGCTAATGCGGGTTACATACCTCTCCCCAATTTGTGAGGTGGCACTCATTTCTTTCTTCTGCACCTTGCCAGAGAAAATCTCTTTTTGAATTTCCCCAAACTCTGTAAAACACTACACTGAAACTGACATCTAGGAATGAATAGGCTTTGGTCATTGTAACCAGCTTTAATTTATTTGTCAAATGCCTTCAAGAGAGTTCCTTGATTTGAACCATTAAACAAAATTCCTTGGTTTGAATGCTTTATAATTTTAGATTCAACTTTTAGAACGTCCTTATTGCTCAAAAAAAAAAAAAAAAAAAAAAAAACCCCTTTTAGAATGTCCTTGACAATGCTTCAATGCTAAAGCTCACCATGGAAGTTAAAATTCCTGAACTAATGGTTGAGATTGTTGTTGCTTACAATTTGTCTTGGTAGGTTTGGGAGATCATATATTCCAAGGATGGTTCAGTGAAGGAAATTTTGAAAGCTATGCAACTTAAAGGACATAAGGTAATGATGCATTTTCCCATTAGTTAGATGTCCTATGCACACTGCATATGAAATTCATGAAGCAGTCTTTGGTTTTTATTTTTTTATGGCATGAAAGATTCTACTGAACTTTTGAGTTATGTCAAATGCAACTTTTGTTACCCTTTTCTGCATTGACACATGGCATGTCACATTTGTGGGATATCTGAGCCATGAAAGGTGGGATCCACCGTGCACCTGGCAAAAAAAAAAGGCGGGTCATGTGTATATTGAACGTGGACTATGAGTTTTTTAACGGTCCATTACTTCTGTAAAGACATGGCCCACTTGAGTGGAATACCCTGATCGCTTTATGCATGGATGTTTTACACACAGCCACGCGTCACGTGTAGATGTTCCTGTGGCAGTATCAAATATTGTTGTTTGAGGTTCTTTAAGTTTAGAAGCATATTTTTGGTGCTAACAATGCCGTGTTCTGGTCTCACTCTTTATTTTTTGCCAATGGTTATGTCCCACCTTATTTTTGGTGTTTAGGATTACCAGGGTTGCTTTTAGATAAGCACTTGGGAAGGGAGGGAGGTGATGAGTACATTGTATTCTAGTACAAGTGGTTAATTATCAGGGCCACAACATAAGCGATCTAATACTTGGCAATTTTATCTATGAAGATAATTAATAGAGATCATATGCTATGCACATTTTCTTATCTGATTCAGAAGAAGATAATACTAGAGAGCATCTGGCATGCACATTTTTGGATCTGATTTGGGAAGGGCCTCTTAGCTTCTGGAGCAACATAAAGATTCGCACGGTCCAAATCTGCCTAATGAATCAACCCCTTTTAAAGATCGTCATCCTCATCATCCTCATCATCATCAAACCCTTGGTACCAACTATCAGGCTCGGCTTAGTTGAATCTCCAGGATAAAAGGAAAAAAAAGAAGGAATGGAGGATTTACAAGAGAAGAATGAGAAAAGAGTGGGTGAAGAGAGGAAGAGAGAGAAGACCATGCCAAAAGTTGCTTGTATTGTCAATAAGACAACTGCACTAATGATATTACTAAAAGGAGACCATTATGGCACTCCATAAGACTACAAACATAATAGAAACAAATAGACAAATAATACATGCCTGACTAATAACTCTCTCTACACTGCCTCTCAAGCCGGAGCCTTTTTTTTATAATTATCATTATTTATGAATCAATGTTGCACCATGCATTTCACCCTTGGGATATGGAAATATCGTTGGAAACATTGGGAAATATTCTACGTATCGAATAATGTATCTCAGCTTGAGGGAAATACTGAGGAAACTAAGAGTGGTGAAACTTTTCAACAAAACTTCATAGTCGTTAAAAGACATGATTACACTTATAACTGAAAAGATTACAAAAAACTATTCATAATAATTTTTCGTTGTTTAGGGGACAAAAGTATGTGTTATTAGCCATAAGTGATGCAGTTATATCCAGAATGAGTTCATGTCATTCCTATGTCCTTTTTTTGAAAGATGATAATTTCATTAAAAGTGCAAAAAGTGCCAACAAACAAAAAAGCCCTGAAACAACTAAGAGAAACAATCGGCGGGGATATTCAAATTACAAGTCCAATCCTTAGCAAAAGAAGCCGCCCTCACTATGACCGCAGATAGCGACCCACTTTTATCGTGAAAACAACGATCATTTCTTTCGTCCCAAATGGACCACAAAATAGCCACAAAAGAGAGCCTTTAAAGCTTTCTGCCTTCCTTTCCGGACCTGCCTCCATGCCAAGCTAGATCTAGATCATCACTACTTCCTGGCATCACCCAAGGCACGTTGAAAATGCCCAAAAAATGCTCCTATATGGATCTTGAGAATGGGCATTGAATAAACAAGCGGTTTACTGATTCCGCCTTAACAAGGCATAAGGAGCACATATTGGGAATATCCATCTCCCTCTTTTGGAGATTTTCAATAGTGAGAATCCGATTCCTACACACCAACCACGCAAAAGCCGATCATTGGAGGGGCTCCATAGCTCCAAACAAAAGCTGACGGGCTTGACCCCAAAACCACAAGAGAGGAAGAATGTAAACAATACCCGCCAAAAACACAAACAATACCACCAAAAACTAAAATGAACCTTGGTCTCAGATCCACATGGGAGTTTTCCAGCTGTGGAGATTGTTTATTATGTTTGAAAAACATTCCATTTGCCCATGTTGAGAGGAGGGTAAACGTAATAGCCAACCTCTTCTTAATCAATGGCACTGCCACCCTTGTGATATAGCAAAGAGAAGGATTGGAAATTTTCATTCTTTTATATTTTTCATGGGCGAGGGCCGAGGGTTTGAACTTAAATTGAGGGGAAGGGCTATATATATTACTTGTAGATTCACCACTCCATCGTAATTGCCATAGATAGAGAAGAAAATATTCAATAATGGGTTCCAAGTCCTTTGCAGCATGGTCATGGGCAATGTTGTTAAAGTTGCATGATTCATTTTGTATTGTACAATGCACGCCATGAATTATCACTAGAATTGCAAACCCTAAAAAATCGTACCCATATTATACGATTTGTAAGATTCATATTGTGAAGTGTACGTTTCATACAAATTGTAAGAATATTGTGGGATGCAGTTTGGCTGTTCCACATGTGTAAAAAAAATTGACCCCCCCCCCCCCCCCCCCCCGCCCCCCATACCCCTTTTTATAAAAGCTATTTACATCCTCTATTAAATACCCAAAAACCTAGGGAAAAGAATTTAAGATATCTTTCTCATATCTCAAAGGAATTGAATGGCGTTTGTTCCCTCATGTTTCTAACCAGAAAAGGTACAAAACGATATTTTTAATATTGAGGAAAACTTATCTTTTGGTTTATTTGATTACCAAGGTAGCTTTCTTAATGTGGTGGTTGGTGATTGCTAACAAATATGGAAATAAGGAGGGAGTATGGTGAGTCAGGAAATCATCTCTTTACAAGGCCTCTAGCCTTTAGAAGGCAGTGGAAAGCATGGCCCACAAGTTCAAGGAGAGTGGGTGTTGTTCTGTGTATGGGACAGAGAAAGAGTCCGCTTTTGGGAGAACATGTGGTTAGGAGAGGAGCTGCTTTAAGCTGAATTCCTAAGGTTTGGCAAGGATATCTTTGAAGGCAAACATTCCAGTCGCTTGCTGTTTCTTTGTAGTTGGTAGGGAGATGGTGTGGTCCCCTCCTTGTAGAAGGAACCTGACAGACAATGAGCTGGATGATTTCATTTGGATCCTTAAGTGTCTTCATGAATTTCACCTTGTGCCTAAGGGGAAGGGTGCCTTGCTTTGGAGGAAAGATAAATCGTACGTATTTTCCATTTGATCTTTCTGTGGATTACTTGCTCAGGTTTTGCCTGATGCATGCTCGAGTTTTGTGTCTCATGTTTGGCATTACAGTGCTCCCCCAAAGGTTGCTGCGTTCATATGGTTGGTGGAAAGGAACATAGTCCTTACCATCAAAATCTTTGAAAGTGGTCGTTCATCATCCCTAATGCATGCCCTATGTGCTTGCGTGATGTGGAATTGGTAAACCTCTTGTTTATCCACTGTCCATTCACAAGATCGGTTTGAGAGAGGATTTTTGACCTTTTTCACATTCACTGGGTGTTGCTGGGATCCATTGACAGCATGTTTTTAGCTTGGCATGGGGGTGGCTTTGGGAATAAGGGCAACATCTTCTGGAGGCTAGCTTTGCTAGCAAGGTTATGAGCCATTTGGTGTTTTCGAGATAAGTGCAGATCAACGTCGAAAGTTTTTTGGAGGGCAAAGTCATAAGTGTTAGATTAGGCATTGTACTTGAGGTTTTTGTTGTTTCTTTCTCCTCTTCTTAGGGTGGGTCGTTGTTGTAAGCCGTTTATCGCCTTTTAGCATTTCTTCTAATAGAGTTTCTTTATCTTTAAAAAGGAAACTTTCTTAAAGCAGTAGCGTGCACAATAGTTTTGAAGCTTGATTCTCATACTTTTTCCTTTTATTTGTGGTTTACTTTTTCCTTCTTTTTTTAGGTACTCTTTTGCATATTTTGGATGCTTGAAGAGGGCTACCTTTGTTTTCCTTTTGAAATCAAACCAAATAAATGTATAAAATAGATTGAAATGGGAAGTGGAGTAGGTTAAACTCTATTATGAGTTATCAGTATTGTATCGGCCAATACGGCCATATTGTATCCTTATCGGCCTGAAGCAATATGTAATATGGCACCGAATTGGCCTAGCCTTAAAAAAATGGGTTGTTGACTGGGTATCCATTGACAACCCTACAATTAGGCACATAGCACAGCCTGTCCACACATACATAGCCATCATTCAACCAACATTCATCTCAACTCCAAGAATAATATCAAAATAGGTCTAAAATATTTTTAAATAATTAGACAGACCAGAAGTATTAATAAAATAGGTAAAATGCAGTAGAAACACAAGCAAAAATACCAGAGAAATGGTTGGCAGGCAAACTTATCCCACACATCTTCAGGGATTCCTCAAATCTCAATGGATTGCCTTGGATCTACTTTTGAGACATTGGAAATGATCACACAGACCAAATAAAAGCCTCAAATCTCCTTAACAAAAAGACTCCACAAGCAGGGAATTGCTTCCATCTGAGAAAACACTTATCAAATCTTATAAAAAATTCCATTAAAAAAAGTATCACCATAGAACATCTAAAATCATGCTCTATTAAGCTGGGTTTTTTTTTTTTCCCCTTCATGGGAACCCATGGCCATACTGTGTTAATGTCATCCGTATGGCTGATGACGTTAGCGGCTGGGCCCCACAATCCTAGGCTGTGATTATCACTTCAATCACGTTCTGATACCAAATTGAATCTCTAGGATAAAAAGAAAAGGAATGGAAGATCTGGGAGAAGAATGAAGGAAGAGTGAGAGAGGGGAAGAGATAGAGAAGACTGGGTCTGGTTGTGTTCATTGTTTATAGACAACCACACTAATGATATTAATAAAAGGAGACCATGAATCTGCATGATTACTAACGAAATAGAAACAAATGGACATGCAGTACAGGCATCGATGCAAACATATCTCTACAGGCTTTAGGGAATCTATTTCGCCAATTATTTGGCCCTATCTTCAGCAAGTGAATGAGCCGTCATATCCTTCACCACCTCAGTCCAATTCCTTTTGTCTCTCTAGTCGCCTTGACCCAAGTCCTTTTCGTTCCCTTTTCAGTCTGTTCAACTCTAATCAAAGTTCGTTCCTTACTGGAGCCATCTTTGGTCTTCGGTCTTCAGTCTTCATTGCCTTTTCATTCTCTTTTCAGGACTCTAATCAAAGTTCATTCCTTTACTGGAGCCATCTTCAGTCGTTGGTCTTCATTGCTCATGTTGGAACCATCTCAATCCGTTCACCACCATTTTATCTCTTAATGGGACCACTCTCAGCTGGCTTTGAATAGCTCCATTCTCAACTCATTATCACTAGGCTTCCTGCACATCCAGCATCCTTATCATGGCACTCAATCCCTGTTCATGTTGCCCTTAACTGCTCAACACTTGGCACCATACAATGTCTCCAGTCAAATAGCTACCTCAAAATAAATTTCCTTACCCCGGTAAAGATCCTGCGAAATTTTTTTCCACATATCCAATCCCTAATATGGTGACAGTTAAGAGGTTGTTTTGACTGGGATATGGAAGCAGGAGCTTGATGTTCACAGAGAAAGCTTCCACCTGCCTTATATACAAGTTAAAATAACCAGTTAATTGGATCACCTCTTTTCTGCCCTTTCTAGTCTAAACAGTCCATGGAGAACAGGATATAGCTGGTCTTTGGTCAAACAAGATTAGAGGTTAGAGTGAGCTGTGATCTTTGCAACATTTTCCATTGTCATCTTACATGGACCCCTGCAGTTTGAGCTGTGGATTTGTTTGACTGCTAGAATTTGCCTTGTGATGCAGTCCATGTTGGGTCCACTTATCTTGAGTGCCAAGATCGAGAGGAAGGGTCACACACGGTCATCTAGATTTTTGCAGGATTTAAGGTTGTTAGTAATTTTGAGCTCTTGTGGGGTTAGTTTGATCATTCCTTGTCCTTGTTAGTTTTTAGTTAGGAGGTTATAAGATTGTTAGAGTTTGTTTTGATTAGTTGAAACACACTAATCACCAAGATTTGTTAGAGGTTAGTTAGGGTTCTTCTATAAATACAATGTTGGAAGGGTTGTAAGGACTTTTGATTGAATTTGAATGAAATTTCATTTCTTAGAGCAAGAGGCTTGAAAACCATTCTTCTTGAATTTGGGTGGGTGTTTGGATTGTAATTTGCAACCCAAATACTTTCTGACTTTTCTTGACTTCCCTTCTCCTTTGCTTTTGTTTTCTTTTGGATCGAAGGCCGGAGTTTGTCGATCTGTCGATCCCGTACATGGTCACCTTGTTTATTTTCTTTGAATATTAATTGCATGGTCAATTAGAATGAGTTGCTACAATACCTTGATGGTCTTTTGGATGTCCTTCGGTTATGTTCTAAATGTTCTTTTTTTTTTTCAAATTGATGCCCAGAGTGCAGTAACATGGTTGTGCTTCACGCCAAATTCAGAACAGATTATTACAGCTTCCAAGGATGGCTCCATAAGAGTATGGAATATCAATGGTATGCTTGTTCCATTGAATTTCAGTTCTGCAATCTTTATTAAGCTTTTCGACATACTTCAGGCTGAAGAAATTTGATCATTACTGTGCTCCTGATAGTTTTTGTATGTTGTACATATCCTTATATGATGTGAGCGTTTTTTTTTTTTAATTTATTTTGGTATGATTGGTTGGTAACTCCTGGTAATCACTGTGTGCGTATGTGAACATGTGTGCTTCTGATGGCCATTGTATGTGTACATTCACATATTATGTGTGTGTGTTTTCTTCATACATTTTTTTTGAAAGATGAGAATTTATTAAAGGGAAAGGAAACAAAACAGACCCAAACAGAAAACAAACAAAAAGAAAAGAAGAAACCTAAAGAAGGCAGACTAAACAAAACAGAACCAAACACAAACAACCAGACCCATGCCCAGCAAGAAAACCCCAAAAGACTAACAGCAAAACTGCGGAGCCCAATCTCGGAACAAGACTAGGACCCTTGAGAAAACCCCTGCCGAAGGCTAATATTTCTAAGATAACGATTGTTTCTTTCAGCCCAAATTGTCCAAAAGGCCGCGAGAAGGATGATCCTCCATTTCCGTTTCCCAAGCACTCCTCCAGGTTCTCCATGCCAATTGAAGAAGAGAGCTTCTACCAACCTTGGCATTGACCACAAAATGCCAACATAGCGGAGGATGCTCCACCAAATGTCAGCGGAAACGAGTAATGATGAATGAACAAATGGTCAACTGTTTCTTCTGCACATAAATAGAGGAGACAAATGTTCGGGATAACAAGTCCTCTCTTCCTAAGGTTATTGATCGTTAGAATGCAATTCCTACTAGCCAGCCGCCCGAAAGCCGCGACCTTGCGGGGCACACCATAAGACCATATTGGGCCCGTGTGAGAAGAAGCTGAAACTTTCTATGAAGAAAGGGAGGTATAGAACGTCTTCACTGAGAAACGCCCTGATCCAGCGAGAGCCCATCTTAATCCATCTTCAGAATTTGGAGAGGGAGCAATAAGCTGTAACCAAGAAATAAACAAGGTCAAATCCTGCAGTTGAACTTTAGATAGAGTTCCTCTGGTAGGGGGAATCCACATTCCAACTCCCTCGTGTTCGACAAAGCATTCCTTGACCAAGATATTCGGGCTATTGGTCGTTGCAAAGAGCACCTGAAAAGATTCGGCTAACATGGAATTCCCGTCCCAACAATCCAACCAGAACCTAATAGTCATACCATTACCCAGACAAAACTGACATCTATCAAACATCAGGGGGGGCCACCCTAGCTATTCCTTTTCAAAGAAAGGAAGCACAACACATTGAGGACTGCTTCATCCACCAACCTAGATGAGAAATACCATATTTGGCAGCAACAATCCGTCTCCAAAGACCACCCTTCTCAACATTAAACCTCCAAACCCATTTCCCATGGAGAGCAATATTCATTGTTTCAATGTTTCGGATGTTTGCCCCCCCTCCAGAATACGGATTACAAACCTCCATTTAAGAAGGGGAAACTTACCACCAACCTCGCTCGAATTCCACATGAATTGTCTCCAAAATTTGTCAACCTTTTGAATTATCAACTTTGGGCATTGAAACAATGAGAGTAGGTAAGTAGGTAAGTTAGATAGGGAGGCTTTTATGAAACCAACTTTCTCAAAGGGAGTAGGCTCAGAGAAGTGCTGTAGGGAAAGAACAGAAAGCTCTTGGTTTGGCTCGACGCTGCATTCTGAGCAAACATCTTTGGATAAGTGGAGGAATATCATCTTCCAAACTATCTTCTGTAGGGATCTCGACACCCCTTTGAGAAACTCCGTGGGTACTTTTGTCTATCCGAGAGATACAACTGTTAGTTGGGTTCATCTCATCTAAGGACATATCAATTGTCTCCACAATCGAAGAACCTGGCAGTCGCCTCACCTTAAGACCTGTGTCTTCAAAGAGACTTGAAGGAGTGGGAGGCGCATTAAAGTCGTCTCTATTATTAGCTTGCCACGACGACGACTTTGCTTCCATGGTGGGCCTTTCTTCACATGCGATCGGCCTCATTAATTGTTTCACAGCCGAACAATGCATCATCGGCTAACACATTACCAACGCGGACCTTGAAGAATTCGAAGTATTCTCAATCTGTGACTACATAAAGCCTAGCGTAGGAGGAAATGGCACGCCTAAGATATCGACAGAGAGGAGATGATCAGAAGATAAAATCGTCGAGATCTTGGGAGAATTGCAAAAAGCTTTCTGAAACACCTCCTAACCATCATGCACATGTGGCAAAAGGCACATAACGCGTAGCTGGGATGGGGCAATGTGTAGCCGGGTAGTGGTAAGACACGTGGTTAGCTTCTTCAAACATGTGGAGAATCCGGATCGGTGTTCCATAGGGTTCTGACATCGAAGGACTTGTAGGCATGGCTGAATCAATGGAATTCTACTACGCTGGAGGAAGATCATCAGGGACCTCTCCCTCCGCTGGTCTCTGCGGGCTGTCACAGAGAATCTCAAGCTCAATTTGTTGCGTACCCACAATAATCTTGATAGGGGAAGGAATCTCCACCATTTTAAGCCTGATGAGTAGCCAGACAGATCGAAGATCCTTCCACGTTTCAGTTGCACGATCAATCTGAATAACTTTGCCCACACAAGATCCGAGGAGGACAAAGAAATCGAGACACCAAAGCTCCCCTTGGACATTAGGGAAGACGAATCAGGCTGTCTTAGTACCAAAAGATGACCAATCAGACCATTTGCAGATCTTCACTAGGCCAATGATGTGGTGGTTTCTGGCGGAGATGATGTCCTCAATGTCCGCACTTGGAAAGAGAGAAACCCACACTACGTTAGAAACAATGTTCGAAGTGTCGGTGTCGCTACAAGTTTCGCTGGCCAGGGATATGGAAACAATATCGATATCACTGATAATTGGAAATGCGGGGAAACATGGGAAAAATGGTAGAATTTTTAGCGAAACTTGAGGAGATGTTAAAATGTACATATTTAGAAAAATAATTGTAAAAAGAATGCATACATAACAAATTTCCATTTAATGGGGCTTTAAAAGCATGTGTTGTTGTAAGAAATTAGTCCAACCCTCCCATCTGGCCTATTAAACCATCCAACCTTCCATCCAAACATCCATCGATATTGCAAAATATCAACAACACATGATATTTCACCAAGAAATCATCAACAATTGAAAAGGAAATGGAAGATTGTGGTCTCAATATTGCGCATGTTACGATATCGATAATATCGAGATATTATCAATGACAAATTGAATACTACATACAACCATGTGCCCATGAAAAAAAAAATTGAAATAAATTTTTTTCTAATAAACAAAATTTTAATGATATCAATTCATGGGCGATATTATTGAAATATCGTCGATACACTTATGATACAAGAATTACCTAGAATTTAAATAGTCGAAAATATTGGTGATACATTGGCGATATTGATGCATTGGTAATACAAGCGACACCTAGAATTTACATAGTTGAAAATATTGGCGATTACATTAGTTATATTGATACGTTGGCGATACTTGTGGATACATTGCTAATACTTGGATTTTTTTGTTTATACTACCGGCATTATCGGTATGGCTACCAGTGTTATTGGTATTGTTGAGCTGGAGATAAAGATAATATTGGAGATAATTCGAACGTTGGTTAAAAGTAGGGGTTTGATGGCCAGATTATACTGGCCGAAAGACAGAAAGACTTGAAACCACCAATAAAGGTCTTAAATAGAGGAATCTCGATTAAGGGTAACCACAGCCGACCATTGGAAGTATTCGGCTGCTCTAAGGAAAACATCTTCCGAAACTCAGATGGTAGGAGACTTGGTTTACAGGAGAAAGGCGAGTATGGTTCAGGCGCAGCGGCTGGGGGAATCAAGGCTTCCTTGAAAGATCTCCTCGACTGCACTAAGGGTGCGGACACCCCTTTCTCCATCCCTGACGGGGAAGGCACAAACTTTAGGGCGATTAGGGTTGTGCCGGGCCACCTCACTGGCCATCTTGAGGTTAGCCTTATCTAGACCAAAATGGGCAACACTCACCCTAATAACTTTACCATAGTTTTTTTTTTTCCTCCTTTTTTTCCAATCATCCCTTCCACAGCCTTCTGCACTTCCTCATCGGAATTGAATCACACAAGAGTGAAACCCCTTATTACTGCAAAACCCTTCTCCTTAGGAATGACCACCTCCCTAACCACACTGAATTTGTCAAAAACCCTCTGAAAGTTGGTATGCATCGACTCTTCTGGAAAATTTGCTATGTATAAGGTTGGGAGCACCCTCAGAGGGTTTATGGAAGCTGGATTCTTCCTCTGCTGGTAATTCTTCTTCTTAGCTTTAACCGTAGACCACTCTTTGGAATGGCGAGAAGACGGTTGTTTGCTATAATCACTCCGATCATGATTTATTCAATAGTAGGAAGAGGAACCCCCATAGATATCTTCCTGGTCTCCCTCTTGCACCTATTTGTGATCATGCCAATTCTTTTGGTGAGGGTGCTTCTTTCTTCGTACTTCGTACTCGTACTCCTTGATGAAATCACCATCCAGACTTTGATCACTGCATACAGTAGAGCTATACCGATGCTGAGACGTAGGAGGGCTTAATGCTCTCGGTGAAAATCTAGAGGGGTGAGAAGCACGTTCATCCTCCCTGACTGGAGATCTTCCTTCTTGGCATCTCTCAGAATTCAAAGGACTTACTTGCAAATGCTAATAACACAAAGTAGACAGCAGATTCTCATATTCAAATGCCTTGGTTGTTTGCATTAAAGCCTTATGAGCTTATCCGTGGTTTGTTTGGCAGTGACTGTTTCAGGATGATCTGCTCTTCGTAGATTGGTTGACTCCTGGTAATCCCTGGTTGGAGTATATAAATGATCTTGCATCACACATGACAGTGCCTCACATGCATATGGATTGCTCTTTTGTGTGTGTTGCTTGCACTGGCAGATAAAATCTTGCACTGAGGAAATATGCATAGCACAATACCTATATGTATTATTTCCTAATGCTGAACTTTAAGTTTAATGCTAGGTCAGACATGTTTATACATGAACTTCATTTGCTATTCATGCTTCAAATGCAAAGGCCTTAATATCATCCATAAGCTGTATAGGTCAATGTCAACACCAAAGCTTAATTATCTTTTTTATTTTTATTTTTTATTCTTTCGTTTTTACAGAATTTTTTTTTACTGGTTCACTGACTTCCTTTTACCTAAATAGTTCGCTATCATCTTGATGAGGACCCAAAGACTTTGAAGGTGTTTCCAATTCCACTTCATGACGCCAGTGGCTCAACTCTGCATTATGACCGGCTTAGCATTTCACCTGATGGAAAGATATTGGCAACAACCCATGGTTCCACATTGCAATGGTTATGTGCTGAAACTGGAAAGGTTTTGGATACAGCTGAAAAATCACATGAAGGTATAAGCGTTTGCCATTCTGTCCTCGCTCTTTTCCAATCTGATTCACTGATTATTGTATCTGTGGTTAGAATTGTGTTGCAAAACTTTTTGGTAGATATCGAACTTGGCCCAGTCGGCTAGTTTGGCTAGGCTACTAGGACTCTGTCTGAACTACATTTTTGTCAGGAAGTAGTGCGTTTGGTCAATTCAGCTGTTTCTTTTCCTCTATGCAATTGGTGTCAATTCAGCTGTTTCTTTTCCTCTATACAATTGGTGTCAATTCAGCTGTTTCTATTCCTTTATAAAATTGGTCAGGTTTTCATTGAACCAACCGATTGGAATTCAGTATCCAGTGGCACATTCCATAGTTGAATCTGACTTTCTGAACATATTCTGTACTTTTTTTGAACAGTAACATTAGTTTGAACTGTTGAGTAAAGCTAATATTGAGAAGAGTTCCTAGTGCATAAGCTACTTTGGGTTTCATACTTGCAAGCTTATTACAAACTAGATGGGACATTCTTACTCGTTAGTCTCTTACAGCAAGATAGACCTGATTAGTCAAGTGGTATTGTTTCCCCAATATAAGTCAATGACCTACCACATTCAATAGTGGCTGTCTTGTAATTTTCTATTTAGCTAAGCCTCTTTTATTGTTAGTGTTTCCATGTGTACAATTAGTTATGAGCCATGTAGAGCAAACTTACTGTGAATCAGTTGCACATGATCGAAGTGGTGCATGACTCTTATGTTGGTTTGCTCGAGATGGTGCATGGTTGCTGATATTCTACATGCTAAACATTTCCATTTAAATTACCTTACAAAATCTCTTCATGTAACCAGTGTAACTCTATTCATCATGCAGGTGATATCACAGGCATTGCTTGGGCACCCCGGACCATTCCAATGGGTAAGTACCTCTCTCACCCCAGAATACTTGCAACCATTAGACAGTTCGATGGACAAATCATAGATCTTTCAGAATCAATGCGCAACTTAGAAATTTCAATATTCATCTCTCTATGTCTATGCCTCTTCTTTCAATGAGCCTAGTTAGAGACCATGATGGGGACATCATGTGCACACGCGCACGCACACCACCCGCTCTACACACATATGTATGCAGAAGGAGAGCCCCACCATCGATCTGGCTCGATGGTAACATCCAGGGAGGGTATCCTAGGTAGAAGACAAGTTTTGGTTCAAAAAAAGTGGGCTCGATAGTCGAGAAAAGCCCATCATGGGATCTCATGATCGTGGCCCACTCGTCGGATTGATTTCATATTTTAGATTTTGCTTATTGTTATTATTTAGAACATTGTGAACGCTTTAGATTTCTCTGTTTGATTTTTATTTTAGTTTACTTCGTCGCCAAGTAATAGGTTGCGCACATGGTGCGAGTTTTGGGGTATAGGGTTTTCTTATAAATAGGCATCCCTTGTAGCTTTTTTCATGAATTGAAGATTAATAAAAATTCTGCGTTTTTCTACTCTCTGAGTTGTGAAGCCTAAGTGGGTGCGAAGCCCTCCCTTTTCAAAGGGCTAACTACTGTCGTGCGAAGCCACATCGACCCCGATTCACCCCCATCCTCCATCATCTTCATTTCCATCTTCCACCACCATCCGTATTTCGAATTCGTCCCTTTTGTTGCATCAGATTTCTTCATTACAGCAGGTTTTCAAATTTTGGCCCGTAGGCGAGCTGAAACTTCGGCGGAGCATCACGCACAAACCGTACATCGGATCGAGCTGATATTTGGGAGTTTTGGAGTCCATCCCTGGCCGACCAGGGCCAATGTGACCTTTTTCTGAATAGTGGGCCCCACATGTGCGGCCGTGATCACACGCACGTGCGTTTGAGCCATTGTTGTTGCCCGCGCGCGGGAAGTGTCTTTCGGTTTAGGTTTTCTTATTTTACCCTCTCATACCAGTTTTTCATAAACCCTAACCCTAGATCGCATTATCCTTAATTTATTTGTCTCTTTTCTCACCCTAGGGTTTCCCGAATTGGAATTTCTGAATCCCTTGGATTAGGGGCTGATTACTATGCATGTGTGGGTGATTATTTCTTATCTTTGAGTGTCGTTTGGTTTATAATTTTTATTGATCCAGCCTTATCATGTGTAGGCCTGGACTCGCATAGATTCCTCTTAATTGAATGTTTGGACTTTCGTGTGGGATATGAAATTTGTGTAATTGTTTATGAACTAACGTGATCTTAAGCCTGAAATCTCGCATATCATATTTAAATTTTCATGTCCTGCATCAAATTTGGTATCAGAGCCTACGGTTCTTGTAGGGGAATTCACCACAAATTTAGGGTTTAGTTTGTTTAAGTCCTTCATGCATTCAGTCCATCATATATAGCTGAATTTTAGTAACATTGTAGTCTCCTTCGTATAGAGTGTCGTAGGGTCATTTAGTTTTTAGATGCATATAGTTGTCGTAGCAGGTCCTTAGGTTGAACAATTCAGTGTATGCCCATACATATGGGTCGCGGCTTCGGTTCACACCCTACACTAAACATGGAACAATTGCAAGAGTCATTAAACAAGCTGTCCCAGAAGTTGGAGTCTATGATTAAGCGCTTGGAGAAGGACCAATGCTTTGAACAACTTGATGTGCGCATTGCCCAACTTGGGACCTCTGCTAGGACAAACCCCACCATTGGGGTGGATGTCCAATCTTAGGCAGGTGGCCAGAAGGATAGACCAATGAATGGTGTTAGCTAAGGAATCAGTTATGGGCGTGCACCCGTGCACCCACCCCATGAGGGACATCAAGACCACTATTTTGAGGAAAATAACATGTGCAGCCTTGTGACTGGAGAGAGTGCACCAAAGGCTAGTTTAGAGTTACCCACTAAGGCCATTCTGGTAGTGGATGAGTTTCGTAATGTCGTTCCTGATGATCTACCAGATGAGTCTTCCCCTATGAGGGATATAGAGCACACTAAAACATGGGACATCGTAATACCTGTAGCCGAGTTTGCGTTTAATAGTTCTATCGATAGGTCCACAGGTCTCAATCCTTATGAAGTCGTTACTGGTTATAAACCTGGAAAACCTATTGATCATGTCCCTATGTCACTGTCTCATATGCCGTCAGAGCCTGCAGAGTCTTTTGCACATCATATTCATTCATGGTATCAAGAAATCAGGCAGAAGATCATGACTGGTAATGAACATTACTCACTTTCTGCAAACCAACATAAATGTTTTCAGGAATTCAATGTAAGGGATTCTGTGATGATCCGCATTAGGCCAGAGCGGTACCCTCAGGGAGCCGTTCGAAAATTACACGTGTATAGCGCTGGACCATTTAAAATTATAAAACGAAACGGTATCAATGCGCATGTGATAAATCTTTCACCCTCCATGAGAATTAGTTCCACATTCAATGTGGAGGATTTAGTTGCATTTCAAGGGATCATTGATGCATTGTCCAACTTTTCGCCTAACCATCTTGATTCCTCAAACTTTTTCCTTGATCCATGGCCCACTTTAGACCCATTTTTTCAGCCTCTACGTCCCATTCCTACCCGTCCCGACCCATTTTCCCAGCCTCTACCTCCCATATCTACCTATCTTTACCCATTTTCTCAGCCTCTACCTCTCATACCTACCTATCCTGACCCATTTTCCCAGCCTCCACCTCTCATACCTACCCCTCTCAACTCATTTTTTCAGCCTTTATGTCCCATACATACCCGTCCCGACCTATTTTCTCAGCCTCTACCTCTCATACTTACTCTTATCGACATTTACCTCTCATACCTAACCTTCACACACCCAGAGAGGAAATAAAAAATATCCTGGACCATCGGATAGTTTCAACGTCGGACGGCGGGTCTCAGAAGTACCTGGTTAAATGGAAGTTACGCCGAGCTTCAGACAGCACGTGGCTCACTAAGGAGGAGCTTAAGAGACTTGATACTGACATCCTGGATCGGTTCAGGAGTTTTATTTCACCAGTGGCGAAATCTTCGTAGCCGGGAAGAATTGATGGTGACATCATGTGCACACGCGCACGCACACCACCCCCTCTACACACGTATGTACGCAGAAGGAGGGCCCCACCATCGATCTGGCTCGATGATAACGTCCAGGGAGGGTCTCCTAGGTAGACAAGTTTTGGTTCAAAAAAAGTGGGCTCGATAGTCGAGAAAAGCCCATCATGGGATCTCATGATCGTGGCCCACTCGTCGGATTGATTTCATATTTTAGATTTTGCTTATTGTTATTATTTAGAACATTATGAACGCTTTAGATTTCTCTGTTTGATTTTTATTTTAGTTTATTTTGTCGCCAAATAATAGGTTGCGCACATGGTGCGAGTTTTGGGGTATAGGGTTTTCTTATAAATAGGCACCCCTTGTAGCTTTTTTCATGGATTGAAGATTAATAAAAATTCTGCGTTTTCCTACTCTCTGAGTTGTGAAGCCTAAGTGGGTGCGAAGCCCTCCCTTTTCAAAGGGCTAACTACCATGGTGCGAAGCCACATCGACCCCGATTCACCCCCATCCTCCATCATCTTCCTTTCCATCTTCCACCATCATTTATACTTCGAATTCGTCCCTTTTGTTGCATCAGATTTCTTCATTACAGTAGGTTTCCAGATTTTAGCCCGTAGGCGAGCTGAAACTTCGGCGGAGCACCACGCACAAACCGTACATCGGATCGAGCTGATATTTGGGAGTTTTGGAGTCCATCCCTGGCCGACCAGGGCCAAGGTGACCTTTTTCTGAATAGTGGGCCCCACACACGTGCGGCCGTGATCACACGTACGTGCGTTTGGGCCATTGTTGTTGTCCGCGCGTGGGAAGTGTCTTTCGGTTCAGGTTTTCTTCTTATTTTAGCCTCTCATACCAGTTTTTCATAAACCCTAACCCTAGATCGCATTATCCTTAATTTATTTGTCTCTTTTCTCACCCTAGGGTTCCTCGAATTGGAATTTCTGAATCCCTTGGATTAGGGGCTGATTACTATGCATGTGTGGGTGATTATTTCTTATCTTTGAGTGTCGTTTGGTTTATAATTTTTATTGATCCAGCCCTATCATGTATAGGCCTGGACCTGCATAGATTCCCCTTAATTGAATGTTTGGACTTTCGTGTGGGATATGGAATATGTGTAATTGTTTATGAACTAACGTGATCTTAAGCCTGAAATCTCGCATATCATATTTAAATTTCCATGTCCTGCATCATACCATGGTTCAAAAACTCTATTGACATTGTTTGCTAGGAACTTGAGCTGGCCTGACTCAGTGACTCGTGATTCAACTAAGGGGCTTCCCAAGTTAGCTGCTATGTGCATGCCTTTTTCCCATGGCTTCTACTTTGGGCTGGCTACTCAGGTTATACTGCTATGAGTCAGTTAGGACTAACTACAAGTGTCCGAGCCGCTGAGCTTTAAAAAAAAATGGTCAGATGGTCCTCGTGCGTATGGACTCCACAGTGGCCTTGATCTGTCTCAAGTCAGATCACATCGAAAACCTGATCCGTTCTCCTCTGTGTTAGCCAGGTGTTGTGATTGCTGTATTGGCCAAGATGGCCTCATATGTCATAGTAAGACTTTATATCAACATGTGAGTCCTCTCTCATTAGTCGGTTTAGGGATGTTTTTAGGTAAATAACAAACAGAGAGAAACTCTTCAACCATTTTTCACTTGCAACGATCAGTGGATATAGACTGGTAGATTATAAAAGAGGTGTGTATCATGCCAAGAGGTGTGTGAGACCTCAAGATTGAATGCGTGATTGTCCATTTAAGATGGACATGTGAGAATCCAAGTACCATAAAGTCTACCACATTTGTTATCTCTGTTGCTAGAGATAACTGGTCCAATGGTAACCACTGTGCACATTCATCAAAATACAAATATCATCTTTCCCCTCTGGTACCATTAGAAAACTGCCTCACACCTATCTCTCTTCTTACAGGGGGTAGCCTTGCCACGGTTTTAGCCACGGCTGGTGCTGACAAGAAGGTAAAGCTTTGGGTGGCTCCAGATTTACATCAATCATGAGGGAAGGATCTAGTGGCAAGGCAAAGCAAAGCAACGCATACCAGTTTTGTAGAAAATAATGGAAAAAAAAAAAAAATCAGATTTAGATGCTTCATGGTATTTTATCTGGGTTCCTGAGATTTGATAATTCTAAATAGGTATATTTCCCAACCAAAAGTAATACGACCATGCTTGTATGGTATAAAGGTCTGTGGCTTTTATGGAAAGATAGATGGCAGCTTTATTCAGTTCCTGATTATTATTATTATTATTATTTTTTTAATACAGTTTGAAACTTGGTCTAGTTTCTGACTAAATATGGACCTTTTTTTTTTTAACACATGCACCCACACACCCACACCCCTCATGGGCACTTGAACCCTGGACGTTAGTGTTGAAATGCAACATGTCTACCACTGAGCCATGCACCAAGACCTGATTGAATATAGACCCTGTTGCCATATATTTGCTGGCCACCTGTTGAAGTCTAGGGTTTTCTCATTCAGGATAGTTTTGTTACATGATGCAAATATCGTCCACAGCGGTGGTCTGCATCACATCAGTGGTTGAGATTGCTCAACCACAGGCTCTCCCACTCATACAAACTGAAAACTGGGTTTGTTTGAGGCATCAAGCAAAGGATAATATCCTAAAAAACCAGTGATTAGTGGTGACCAGGGTCTGGAATTGAAAATGGGTGGCCTTTTCTGGTTTAAGGGCTGCAGCTTAATATACTTGCATGGATGGAGTAATGGGAATGAATGGTCTGTGAAATGTCGGTAAGGAACGAGGAATAACGGACGCTATTAGGGCCTGTTTGGGTGGAGGGATTAGAAGAGATTAGGTGGGATGGGATTCAAAAAATATAATTATTACCCATGTAGGATTGTCCCCTCTTTCCATGGGATAAGATTAATGCCATGCTTTGATGATAATACGGTGGTACATTAAATGAATATACCCATCATCATTTAAAATTACTGCGAATAACACACGTGTTATATCTAAACCGTTCATTTGTTTTGTAACCTCATTTTATGGCATGGGCCTAAAAATGAGGTAGATCCAAAACTTATGTGGCCTCAAAGAAGTTTTCAACGAAAAGTATTCAATCTCCATTGCTTTCTATGGTGGGGTCCACTTGAGCTTTAGATTTACCTGATTTTTTGGCCCATTGTCTAAAATAATCTCGATAAATGGGTGGACAGTGTGGATGTATCCCATACATCATGGTGGGACCTACACAACTTGCTAACATTGAGTGAAACTAGCATGAGACCCAATGCAATTTCATTTAATGTAATTCCAAGCTTTTCCATTCTTCCCAAACATGGAGTGGAATTAGCACCGGACCAGATGCAATTCCATCCCACCCAATCCCTTCTAATCCCACTGCCCAAACAGGCCCTTAAGAATCTTCTGATAATATGAAGTACCAGCTTAAATAATCTTCTCCCTTTGGTTGCACATAAAAGTTGCAAACTGCCGTTCGTTTGGTGCTGCTTGTTAAGAGCCTGGACCAAGCCTGCTTGGTGTGCTCCGCTGGTTAACAAGCTAGGCCTCTCCGGCCCAGTTCGCCAGCAGACACTTTGGGCCGGGTTAACCCACCCTGCCTGCTAGCTGAAGAGTGGCTCAACATCTGGCCAGGTCCATGGGACTGCCTGCCCTTATCTGCACCCTGTAGTGGTGTTGGCGGTCTGCCTGCCACTATCTGCACCCTGTCCCGTCGTGGTGTTGGCAGGCTGGGCAGCTGCTAAAGGGGCCCGGCCTAGAACTTTTTGTCTCGAATTCCAGCTTGCGCACTGAAGTCTCTTTTGTGGTATTTGGTTGCCACAAAAGGTCAGTGCCAAAGTCCTGTTTGGTAGCACCAAAACATCAGTCTTCAATTACTTAGTTCGGGTACTAACGTGTTCGTTGTTTGTCTAGTATTCTTTGCATAAAAACTAAAAGACCAAAGATAACTCAGGTTAGGTCTCTTGTACCACCGGGGCTGTTCTTGTTGTGGAGTTAATACCACACGTACCAATGTGCCTCAGCATCCATTTTGAAGTGTGGCAGATGCTCAGCATTCGACCTTACTAATGTCCTTCATGTGCAGCATGTTTCCAAGTTAAAAAATGTAATCCATGTGTCACAAGTACCACCATACATTTTCATTTTCAAGCACTTACACGTGCCACTGTATGTTTTCCAGTGCCGCATGAATGTGCATATGCACCACACGTGTCAAGGAAACCATCCTTATCTACGTGCTTAACAAACGTCATCAGAATATTTAATCTGAGACCTACCTTAGATAACCTGGTTAAGCTGGATAGCTTGACCTATGACCTGAAATAGCTTGTTCGGATGCTAAAAAGAACCTTTTTTTTAATCTCTCATGTAAAGCTAGGCTTATCAAGGTGGATAGCTTGATCTATGACCTGAATAGTTTGTCTGGAACTAAACTTTTGATGATAAAGTAGTAATGGTTCGATCTATCCCTTGGAATTTGGAACACTTGCTATTTTACTCACTAATCTTCCACTTATTAACCGTGAATTGAAAGGTCAGAGTTTCTTGATTGGGGGTGACAATGTGCCCTGAAATTTGGACGGTCTAGATATCCGTACATGAGATCCACATGGGAGGAGGATGAGTCACCACCATTTTTAAAATAGAGCTTCCAAAGGTTTTTTATTCTATTATTTTTTACGCCAAATTGTCCTTCGTACTTCTCTCCTTTTTTCTTGTGTTTTGTTTTTGTTTTAGCTCGGAAAAAAAGACCGATATAAGTTAAAATCGAAAATCCCTACCGATGAATATTAGTCCCACAAAACAACACAAAAACAAAATATGAGCCAAAACAGTCCTGGCTCAACCAGTTTAAAATCTGGGAAAAACACCAGAAATGTCCATACAACGTACGGTCCCAGATTACCAAAACACAAAAATCGGGTCCCATGTGCTCCTTTGGCACCATGTGGATGCCATCTTGATGCGACACGTGGCATGCGGACACCATACTACAGGTATTGATGCTTGTTTTCTTGGCGGAGTTGCACCACAATAATATTTTCTTTAATTACAAAATGATCTCATTTTGTGGACCACTGTAAAAGGAGCCAAAAACAATCATTTTAAATGAAAATCGAGATTCTAAATGACTTTGAAAAAAATCATTTCCCCTCAAATATATATATATATATATATTCACCAAGACAGTAATCTCGTTTGTTAGCATGATTGATGACTCCAAATATGGGAAGAAAGTCAGCAATCACATCTCTTTAATCAGTGTTTAATCCCCACAACACTAACAAAGCTAACCTCGTTTGTCTTCCTAAAACAAATATAAAAATTCAAAGTGACAGACGCACACCACATAAAGAAAAAAAATTGTTGTTTGGCTGGTTAGATATCGTTGTTCGTAGAGCCATCCATTTAATTCAAAAGAGCTGTATTGCTCCAGTGGGAGACTCTCGAGAGTTTCAACACCGGGTCAAGGGTTCGAGTACCCACATAGGAAGTGAAATTCCACTGCGCGTGAGTGTGTAGGGTGTGTGCGCGTGCTCAAAAAAAAAAAGAAAAAAAAAGAGAAGAGAATGGACTGCTACCATTGTGGCCTACATTTCTTAAATTGTGGTGTCACACATGGTGCGGTTGTATGGCAATCGGGACCGTGGAAATTGCTGACTCAGTTGTAGATTGAACATAACCCCAGATTGGGTTGAGCAGATGATAGTAACCATCAGATATTTCCACTCAATCTAGTCCGTGGATTAATGGATGGCTTATGCTTCGTTCACGTGTCCTACCGGTTAGATGGTCTAAATATTTGCATGTCAGGATGATGAGCCAACACCGTTTCGGAAATGGTGGTGAACTAACACCGGAGTACTGTCGAAAGCAAATCGATGGTTTTCTTCTTAAGGTGTATACTACCTAACAACCCTGGTTAATTAAAGTAATAATAGCTTAGGGATTGGCTTCAATGTGCGTTTGGACACAAATGTACTAAATTCTGGCAACTCACACATTGTACATGTGGGGCACATGCGGGCCAATCCAGACCATTGAAATCATGGCTACATTGTTGATGGACAGTACCTTTGAAAATCACACTGCTCGGATGATTTTAAGTTCTTAATCAACGATGAACGTTGACTCCTATACTTAAATGTCTATTGATATCCACCGATTAGATGGTACGATCATTCTTTTCACATTCTCAGGTCATGCCCCGAACAAAAAGGGTCCATAGATTTCCACGGTCTGGATCCCTAGAGCGTATGCCACGTGTATCATCGATGAGTAGCTACAGTTTAGTACTTTATGGCAAACGCATATTGGTATCTCATCGTAAATAGTAATCAGATGAAATAAGTAGGGGAAATGATTCGGTTTGTTGTATGTGAAAGAGAAGTTTCAACTGAAATAAAGAGAAAAAGAAAAAAAAGAAAAAAAGAAAAAGAAACGAAGAATGTAACTGGTTGTAGATATGAAGTTCGTGCAACAAATTTCGCTTAGGGTCCGTTATGTTTTTTATAGTAAATCCAATCCATACATCACTTTTCCTTCACCATGAAAATGGGATGACCCAAAATTCATAGCGATCCAACTGTCCTGTGGATTTCAGTTGACTACAGACGCTGTGGAGTGGTTCGTATTTTTTTTTCACTGATGTAGGATTTTCATGATTTTTTGGGGTCCCATTTTCATGTGGAGCGACTTTGACGGTTTGGATGGTGTGCATACATCCTAAAGTGGGTCTCACACCCAATTAGTGCACGAACTTCTATCTACCACAGTCTACAAAGAAACAACACAAAAAATGAGAACTATTTGATACTCTGGCTGTGAAGGACGCTTGATATGCAACCATGTAGAAATGGTACGCGTGGCATGTATGGAGTCAAATTAAAATGACTAAATTGTGGCCTCACTGTCCTTAAGTTGCAATCTCAAAGTTAGATTGATAGAAAAATCGCAATCTCAGATTTGTGGACGCTTATATTTTGAATTGACATCATTGGTTTTATTTTAGACCGTCCACAAGGTGTCTAGAAATCTAATAGTTAGATAACCATATAATATGAATATTTTGTTCATTATACATCCATACTGCTACCCATAATTTGAACAGTTTATTTTGATTTAATTATATGCCACGTCTGCAATATCTCAAAAATTTCTAACTGCCTGCCTAACATCCATCACACTCCGGCAAAGTATTGAAGTATTTTCTCAACAGAAAAAACAGAAAAGGGAAAAAAGAAAAGAAAAAAAAGGGCATGCAAGGAATTTAAAGAAATATATAGGGGTAGGCATGGAAAACGGACCACAGCCGTACCCACTACCACCCACCTGTGGCATGAGTGTTGTCGTACCAGATCCCAACTGCTCCCGGTTTTGACGCCGCACGTGCTAACTACAGAATCCACCCCATGAGTAATCGCCACGTGTCAAACCTTGGTTGGATGGAGCGTGTCCATCGAAGTGATTTTAGCTTTTATTGTCTAAATATTGAATAAGATGCTCCTTTTTGTATTTTAATAAAAAAGAGAAGGGATAATCATCAGTGGAATCACTTGCACCCTATTTTCACCATCATCAATTACTTAAAAAAAGAGAGTCAAACACTCAATCAGATGGCTGCCACGTGGAGGCAACCACTTGCTAAGTTGGTGGACCACGGGCCAATTTTTATGGTCCATGGGCCCCACAAGTAACTGATGTAGATCAAGAAATGATGATATGTCGTTTGTCTCAGTATAGTTGGTGGTATCAGATGATAATTCATGATAAATATTGTATTGTTTTAGCTCCAAATATAGTTATCAGTTAGATAATGAAAAATCAGAGTTTAGTGTGTTTTGAAATTTCTTTATTTTGCTTTGAATCACGATTTGATGTGAAATACTTTAGTTGGCACCTTTTTAAAAGTGAGAGAGTCAGACGAGTGATAAATGTGTTGTTAGGCTACTAATTTACTATACACATGGGACATTGATGATATTTCGAAACAATTTAATTATTGATCACATCACTAAAATCACATTAATAAAATATGATCTAAATAATTCAAAAGTTGACCATCTAATAGATGGTTGAAATTAAAGCTAGTTGAGTTGTATCTTTTGGGATCTTTATGTTTGTGACCCACTTTAGGTTAAAGTTTTGAAGTAGGAAGGCTGTGGCATGGGATCATTGTTTACTTTAAGTGTGTGAAATTTTAAATCTACAAAGTTATTCATAATTTATAAGAAAAAATAGAAAAATGAAAAAAATTATTAATTAATAATGTGTAGAATTCTCGATTACATTATGAAAAAACAAATCCCAATGAAGAGTCCTAATTCAACTAAATTAGGATTGACATGAAATAATGAATTTTACTGAAAATAGAAAGTTTTAATTTAATCATGCCAGATGGTTACTAACATGATTAGAAGTAATAACTAAGAAGATCACATGTGCTAAAGATAAGTCCAACATAAAACTTATTAAACATAGTAATTTTTTTTTTCTAAAGCTATGATTTTGAATTGGAAGGTAACATTTTTTTGTGAAACAAAATGAGACGACTTGTTTATGAGGGTCAGTTGAGTTCATATAACTTGTTTTAGTCAAAATTCATAAGTCATGCATCCCGTAATGATACTCGGATAAAAAGTTATGGTCAATTCACAGGTTACACTTTGAACGACAATTTCTTTCTATCCCAAGTGAATTTTTTTCGATTCGGATTCGCAGGGAGCACAATTACATCATGGCATACGTAGGATTGAGCCCGCATTTGATGAACTACGTCCACTTTCATTCGGGCTTCTTTAGGTCTAATTGTGTCAAGAATAAGTCTGTAGCCTGCTCTACATCAAATTTATTTATTTATTTATTTATATTAAAGTATAAATTCCAATGAGCTTATTACAATCATTTTATCAAATGCTATATATGTACACTAATTTAGAATTTTAAAGCTTTACTTAACTCAATTTAAGTTCTAATAAATATGCTATAGAGCTCCAAAGCATTTTAATTATATACTGCCAAACATAATTTTCAAATTCCACAATATTTCAATTACATGTTGCCAACTATAATTAAAGATTTTGATTCACAAAAATTCTATGGTTATTGTAATTTATATTTTAATTCATATCAAATATGAGCTACCAAGCATACCTAAGCATAAATAATTATATTGTATAAGCCTTCTTTAAATATTATTTAACAGTCTTTTTATCCAATTGAAAATCAAAATAAGCTTATTCCAACAATTATTCATATGCTTGTAAAAAGTTATTCACCTTGTTCTAACAACTTTCACGTTGTTACTTGTGTGGAGCTCACCATGTTTCTATTCCATCTAATCCATGTATTAAGGGGTCGTTTGGCACCTTTGATTTGGAGGTAAATGGGTGTATTTCAAAACCAAGTAGTTACTTTATATGTTTAGCAGCCTTTGTTCTGAAGCTAAAATGCCTTTTTGGCTTCTTTTTGAAGGCCGTGGCGTCGGATATGTAATAAAGATATCGCTCGGCTACTAATCTAGTGTACACATGGCATGCTAATGATACCCTAAGGGCCTATTTGGTTTTCTAAATTACATCGTATTTGAACGTAAAGAAGTAATAATTACTTATTACATGTAATTGTAATGACTGGTACTACTTCCGTTGACTGTTGCCACATGTTTGTTTAATACAAAAAATACAGTGTACTAGAGATAAAATCATCAGCCGTGTGTTTGGTTCAATAGTGTAATGACATGTCAAATCGAAAAGGATGTTATGCTGTCCACCACATCACCTCTAATACAGCTGCAGTGCTCCCGTGGACCACGCAACTGTACGATGTCAAGTTCTGCTGCCTTGATATTGTCTCTTTGATTACCTGTAAAGATATGTATTTCAAGCGGCTGCTTTTTGGTGAACTACTACCATTTCGAACACCTGCTACATTGCGTCCAAATCTAGCTATTTTCAAACGCGCGTTAGAAATAATAATTATTTCTTTACTTCTGATTGACAGTAAGTCAGAAAACCAAACAGACTCTAAGATAATCCAATTAACAGTTACAAATATAATGATATCAACCATCTAAACATTAGACATCTAAATGGATGGTTAAAAGATGTTAGTGGTCACTTGTTTATGATCCTTATGTTTATGGCTCACCCAAGGCTTAATATTTCTTCATTTTTTGTCGAGGCATATATTTCGATAGGTTTATTACAATCATTTTATCAAATATCACACACACATACGCGCGTGCATACATATGCTAATTTGAGATATGAAAGCTGATTTAGTTAATCAAATCCAGGTCCTATAAATAAATAGAAGAATTTCAATGCGTTCCAAATACAAGCTCTTAAATAGAGGATGTGGATTAGTGGGCATTTCAACCAAATAAAACCAAGGGTTTGGACTTAATTCCAATATAATTGTGATTTGGATTCTAATACATTCCAATCTAGGCTCCCAAACAGGTCATAAGTGAGCCCCATTGTGATGATGGGATGGACTAAAAATCAGGCTTGCCCAATCGTTACCCAAGTGACACCATATAAAATTGTGCACAATCACCCAACATACTCCAAATTCAAATGATGGTCTACATGCGGGTTTGATCTGTCTAATTTTTGGGGTGTCAACTTTTATAGTGGGGTGACCTTAGTGGATAGGTTGATTTCCATATACGCACCATGGTTACCTTGCTATAGAATTCTAATATTTGAATTCTGCTATATTTCAATTATAAATTACCAAGTATAATTGAGGATTCTAATTTACAACAAGTCTATGGTAATTATCATTTAGATATCAATTTATACCAAATACAAATTACCAAAAGTACTTAGCATGTAACTGATTATTCTATATGAGCATTCTTTTCATCTGATAGTATCATTTGGTTCAATCGAGAAAACAAAGTAACCTCATTACAATAATTATTCACATGCATGTAAAAAGTTACCTCATGTTAAGGGCATATTTGGATACCACAAAATAAGTTACTTTTTCTACTCAAAGTGGTAGATGAGTACCTTATTCCAGATATATAAGTTTAATTTATGATTAGTTATAAATTTTTTACTTAAAATTATTGAATCACTTCAATTAATTTTTTACCTTTTAAACTTTTCATAAGTTGTTGAGAGAGACATAAGGAGAAACAAAAGAGAGGACAAGCTTCTAGGTATGATGTTTGGTATTTATCTACTTAATAAATAAAAAACTAAGACAAGCTACTGTGGATGCTGGGATCTTGGGCTAGAAATCGACTTGAGGGCCGCTTTTGATGAGAAAAGTCTTAAATCTGAAGTTTTTGAGGTCGTTCGACCGGTCGTGGGACAACTTCGACTGGTTGTGGGAGGCGCTCGACCGGTCGTAGGTTCGAGCCCTGGCACGACTCAAAGTCCAGCGAGTTTTTGCTATTTTTCTCTGCGGTCTTCGACTAGTCGAAGGAGGCTAAGACCAGTCCTAGAATTTTCAGGACTAGTCGTAGGTTACGTAGTTTTTTCCGCGATTTTGCGTGAAACTACGGATTTGAGTCCTTTTACAACCGGGATGCGGAAGAGAAGTTGCCTAAACTATAAATAGGTGTTTCTAGGATTTTTCTAGGGTATGAAAAAGTTTTCTAAAGGGGTTCCAGAGAAATTAAAGGGTGTAGCAAGAGTGAGATTCGAGGTTGTTCGAATCGGGTAAGTTGTAACGCCCCGACTTTTCAGGACCCGAGTATATAACCCGTTTCTCAAAAAACCCGAGTGTTAGCTTATAAAATTCAGTGTAAATTTGAACTGTTTATCGTTAATTAGAGTTAACAGCAACGAAGCTAGATTAAACTACGCATTATATAAAAAAATATTTTGATCATTACAAAATTTCAAATTTAGCGCCCATACAAGACTTATACAATTTCAGATAACAAAGTTCAAGTAAGTGAAAGTATGAGTCTATCAACTAATAATGGAGATCAATGTGGGCCACAAGGACTCTGCCTAACTCCCTAGCTACTCGATCTGCTCCAGCAACATAGTGAACAGCATCGACTTGCCCTATACCTGCATCAACTGTTACGGTTTGATAGCGTTAAAGGCTATCGCAGTGAGGAGTACCCTCCAAGATTGCACACTCATCATTCATAATCCAGTACAGATCGCAAGTCATGAAGATATATATAATAAACAGGACAATTCATAGTCATACTCATGCTTTAAGAAAATCAAATCAATCAATAGGGTTTCATCATAAGTAAATATCATGGTAGTCGCAATTCAACGAAACATGTCCAAATAACCAAACAAATTAAACATACGATTTTCTGTTGTGTCTGAACTCACATTGTACGTGAACTCCGCAAGATGGCTAGAAAAAAATAGACAAAGCGAACTTCAGCTCCACCCCAAAATCATGGTACAAGTGGAATTCGCAAGGCGAATAGAAAATCACCCTTTAAACTCCCACTTCACCTGGGAATCATGTCGTACGTGAACTCCGCAAGATGGCTAGAAAATCGATAAAGCGAACTTCGGCTCCACCTGAAAATCATGGTGCGACTGAACACCATAGATGAAGAGATAAATAACATACAAACCCTAGACCATCCGAAAATCATGTCGTACGTGAACTCCGTAAGATGGTTAGAAAATCAACAAAGCGAACTTTGGCTCCACCCGAAAATCATGGTACGACTGAACTCCGCAAGATGGATAGGAAACAACAGCATATGCGAACATACCCAACAACCCACAAAGGGCAACAAGAGGTCATCAAAGCCATGAGGGCAAATATACGATCCAAGCCACATAAGCGATGTGCGGTCCAAGCCACATAGGCAAATGTGCGATTCAAGCCGTGTAAGGTAAATGTGGACCGCAGGATCATAAGTCCAAGGTAAGTTCCATTCAATTCATCATTCAAGCACAAGTGGTAGCATAAAATAAATTAATACGTATCCAATAAAGGATAGCATGTTATCATCGAACCATTTATGCATGTTATAATTTAAAAGAAATATTTATCGTCTAACACATAAATTAACTATACAACAAAGCATGTTTAATGGTAAAGTAAGTAACTCAGTTACGGAAATCATGTCATCATCTATATCTAGATTAATGAAATCAAGTGGGAAGCTCAAAGGGTGAGTCCTCACCTTGACTGAATGTTCCTTGACTTGGAGTCCTTATAAGACGAGTTCAAGAGTCCTAGAATTTAGATGAGTATAAGTTTAGGTTCCTAGTTAGAAGTTATACAAGAGTCATTAATCACATGACTTTAATGAATCACTTACTTGTTCTAGGAAATGATTGGAAGGAAGTGTTCTTCAAGGTGAACAGTTGGAAATAGCATCTGGGTGAGGCATTGCAAGGTCTCAGTGAGTCATGACTTAGTTGACTCGTTTTTCAGCCCAGTTAACTCGGCAGCAATCACCACCAGCCCAACTCTTCCTTTCTCCTACTCTCTTCCTCCCCTTCTCCTTTTTTTTTTCTTCTTCTTTCCTTTACCTTTTACATAAACAGGTCTAACAATTTTTGGCAATAGGTGGTGTTTACGTGTAGACCAAATAGTGTATACTCACTATTGGATCATCCTATTAAAACTCACGTGGGACACAACAGAGGATCAACGTACAGGCATCCCTAAATTTTGTAGCCACTTGATACAGCCCACTTTGTCAGATGCAGGGCGTGGCCCACTGAGATTTAAATCTCAGGAGCGGCCCCACCTGGAGACCCACTTTCTGGGCCGCTTCTCAGCCCACCACGTTGTCCAATGTGAGGCCTGCATTTCAGTTTGAATCAAGGCCTGTTTGAGGCCTGATCCAAGCCAAGATCAGAGCCCATTACTAGCCGCTTTCAGGTTGGAATTTCAACTGCTTTCAAATTGAAAAATCAGCTCGTTTCATGTTGCAGTTTCAACTATTCCCATCTGAAAAATCAGCTACATTCATGCCCTGTTTTCATAGCCCACTGTAGTGCATGGTGAGGGCTGGTTTTCAGCGTCTTCCATGGCCCATTTGAAAGGCTGTCTTAGTCCAGATTTGAGGTCAGTCTCAGTTGAGGTTGTGACCCCATTCCAAGCCGTTTTTGGCTATGCTCAAAGTCCCTTTTACGGCCAGACTTCTGGGCCAAAATATGGCCTTCCAACGTGGCTGGAACCTCTATGAAAGGAATAAGAGAACAGGAAGAAAAAAAAGAAAAGAAAAGAAAAACTAAAAGAAGCCATGCCATTACCTGGTCAGACTGAGGAAGAAGCTCTGAGCTTCAATGGTGGATTGCCATCTGATGGAGTTTTCTCCAATCCGAGCCGTGGGGGTGGTAGGAATCAATCCAAGGAGGCTAGTAGGAGGGATATTTCGAAGCTCCAGGTCAGTTTCGATGGTGGGTTCAAACGAAGAAGATGGCGGATATATTTTTTTTGAACTGCCGCAAGACACGGGAGCGTGACCCATGACACACGACCTCCTCTCCTTTTATCCGTTTAACCTAACATCCCAGAACCGTTGGATTGAAACCAAATGGTCATAATGCGATCTGGCAGAAACCACGTGCTATTACCGCCGGATTTGTAAAATCGACTGTGGTTTTGTTCTGCTAAGACGGGACGGTTGGGATTTCATCAAATGGACGTTCGAGATAAGACGGATTCTCCTCACTCGGATCGCTAAGCTAGCATGTGGAAAGAGAAATGGAAAATTTTCCATTTTTGGAAAGAGAAGAAGCACAACTTGCCTTCGTGCGCTGGAATTTGTGGTCACATGAGTGCGATCCATGGGGTGAACCAAACATGGTTTTGGTCAGACCCCCTCTGCGCACCAGATGGATGGATCAGATCACTTATACAGGCCATGATGGTGGACCAGGATTTGAAACAGAGGGGCGGTCCATTTTTGAAATCATCCGGGCAGGAGCGCTAGAGAAACCTCCTATTTTTGGGATGTTTCGCGTTAGATGCGGTTTGACCATGTGACTATCTCAGTGCACCTTGGCTGTGCCTCAATTGTGTACACACACTCCTTATGTGGGGTCCACAGTGATGTTTGTGATCTGATCCACACCGTTCATTAGTTTTGTCAGCCGGACTTACAGTCTGGCCCAAAGAATGAGGTAGATCTATGTCTTAGGTGGGCCATACACGCCAAGTTCATGCCTGACTAGTCATTTGCACAGCCCATGGTGACGTTAAGTGAGATCTGGCCTGTCCACTAGTTTCAGTATTAGTATAAAAATAACATGTATTTTGTGATGATGACCACACTAGTATATAATATGGTATATATTATAAACATACATACAACTTGTAGCACATTGTATTATTTTACATTTTATATTAATAATTATTTATAAATTAAAGACATATTTAATTTTGAAATATCATGTATATGTGTTTGTACGTATTTTTCTTTTATGTTTATATAAATATTGATTATTTTAAGTGATGTATATTTCATATATATGGTATAATATAATAATATGTAGTTTAAATTACAGAATGTAAATATTAGTTGATATACATCAATTTTATGATAATGTGTTGTCATACAAGTTATTTTTATATATAGTTTAAATAATGTAAAATAAATAGTATGCCTAATTTGTATACTTTAAGTAAAATATGTATTATTACAAATGTTTATAAAATCATTTGTAATAATATGTAGTTTAAATTACAGAATGTAAATATTAGTTGATATACATCAATTTTATGATAATGTGTTGTCATACAATTTATTTTTATATATAGTTTAAATAATGTAAAATAAATAGTATGCCTAATTTATATACTTTAAGTAAAATATGTATTATTATAAATGATTATAAAATCATTTTGTATTATAATCTATGTATACATTTAAAGTGAGTTGTTCTAGATCAACTTAAGATAGGCGGGAGTGTGAAGGTTCGCATAAGTCGAGGTTGTATTTATACTAAGTTGGATTCTTATGGTAACACCCGAGTACAGAACAGTACGGGGTGTTACATAAGTCCTCTCTCTTTGTAATTTCTATTTTCATAGTGTAGATCTGTCGCTTTGTGCCGTGGTTTTTTCTCGAAAGGGTTTTTCATGTTAAATCTTGGTGTTCTCTGTGTTCTCTTGTGTGCTTGGTGCCATTGGATTGCTATCCTAGATCTAGATCTGTGTGATTCCGCAGGTCAAAATCCCTAACAAGTGGTATCAGAGAGATCGTTGGGGCACAGATCTGAATCAGAGAGATTAATAATAATGGCGAGCACCAAGTATGAGTTTGAGAAGTACTCATGGAAAAATAATTTTGAGTTATGGAAGGTTAAGATGATTAGCTTGTTAACCAAGCAAGGTGAGGATGGTGCTCTTGAGGAGTGGAAGTCTACTATGACTGATGCTGATTGGAATACTCTTGATAAGAAGGCTTTATCATCGATCCGTTTATGTCTCACGGATGAGGTTCTCTACAACGTCATGAGGGAGAAAACTGTGGCTGGTTTGTGGGCGAAGTTAGAGGATGTCTATGCGAAGAAATCCTTGAAAAATTGCCTACACTTGAAGCGGAAGTGGTATAACTTCAAGATGGCAGAGGGTGGAAACCTGAAGGCTCACATCAGCAACTTCAATAAATTAGTTTGTAAATTGCTGGATATGGAGGAAGTGATGAAAGATGAAGAACAAGCATGTATATTGCTGAATTCTCTCCCAACGTCCTATGAGACATTCAAGGACACTATGTGCAGCATGAATAGAACCCTAAGTGTCGACACAGTTATCTCAGCCCTTAAAGGGAAGGCTATGAGACAATTGAGCAGCGACATGGGGACATCTTCTGATGCACTGTTTACAGTGGATAGGAATTCTGGACAAGGTACAGGTTCTTCTGGTTCTAGATCCAAATCCAGGGGTAAGGACAAAGGAAAGGTAAAGTGCTGGAATTGTGGGAAGGAAGGATATGTGAAGAGGGATTGTGAAAAGCCTAAATCGAAAAGGAAAGATTCTGAGGCTTCATGAAGGGAGGCCAATGTTGCCACGTCAAATGGATCGAGTGGATGTGATGGTGATGTTTTATCCGTGTCTTCGCTCAGACGGTTATACGATGATCGTAAGGATGAGTGGATGCTAGATACAGGGACATCTTTTCACATGACTCCTCATCGGAGTTGGTTCACCAGGTACAAGGAGTGCGATGATGGACAGGTATTTATGGGCAATGACATTGTCCGTAATGTTGTGGCTGTTGGTTCTGTGCACATCAGGATGTTTGATGGGGTGGAGCGTACCTTGACAGATGTGAGTCATGTTCCTGATTTGAAGCGGAATCTGATTTCTCTTGGTGTGCTTGAGGCAAAAGGATGCAAGTACACAAGTATTGATGGTGCTCTTAAAGTATTCAAGGGGGCACGGGTAATCATGAAAACGCAATGACTCGGTAACTTGTATAAGTTGATCGGGAGCACTTCAAAAGGTGGAGCTACGGTGGATATAGCGGATTCCACCTCTGCACGTGTGTGGCATGTTGGGCATGGCCACATGAGCGAGCAGGGTAGGAAGGCTGAGACATGCGGAAAGAGATATAGAGCAGGTGGAGCAGCCTCCTGTGAGAAGAAACACACGACATGATCGCAGAAAATCGGCGAGGTACATGGATGACTCCAATATCGCAGGAGTATTCATCTTCTATTCAGATGACTCTAGGTGAGCCTCGTGCTGAGAAGTGAATGGTGATTATGGGCGATGTGATGGATTCGTTATACCATACCGACATATGGGACCAGGTGGAGCTTTCAGTGGGCCGAAAAGTGGTTGGATGCAGGTGGATTTTCAAGAAGATACAACATAGATACAGAGCGAGGTTGGTGGCGATGGGTTATGCTCAGGGAGAAGGGATCGGCTTCTCAGAGATATTCGCACCGACGGTATAACAGGTGTCTATTAAATCAGTGATTGGTGTTGGTTGGTCAATGTGATCTTGAGCTGGAAGGAAGGATGTGGAGTTTGCACTTCTGCAAGGAAAAGTGAAGAGCATATCTACATGAAGCAACCAGGGTGGTTCGAAGTGAAAGGGGCTGAGAAAAGACTTTGCAGGAGGTCGTTGTTCGGCCTGTCGGCTAGGCAGTGGTTTGATTCCTTCATGGTGGGTTAGGTATTGTATGTTGATGACGTGTGGATCGCCAATTGTGACATGTTTGAAATCAATGTACTGAAGACTCGATCAATTGGAATATTGAGAATGAAGGATCGGGGGGTTTCAAAGATGGTTCTCGGCGTTGAGACTGAAGGAGGAGTAGGCTTTGGTAATCACAGAAGGAATACCTTGTGTGTAGATATTGATCCAGGATGTGATGGTCCAGGTAAAGCTGGAGAGCATTCCCTACGTTTCTCTCCTCAAGTTTTCCTCTGAATTTATCTCAAAACAGATGAGAAAAAGCAGGATATCTCATAAGCCTTATTCGAATGCACTGGGCAGTGTATGCCATGGTCTGGATTAGATCGATTATTTCATAGGTTATCAGTATTGTAAGCAAGTACCCCGACAAGCAATACTGGGTAGCGGTGAGATGGTAAGAAGACTACGTCTTTTCTTTTGAGAAGACAGGAGCAAAGGTGGTTGGGCATGTAGATTTAGATCCGGCAGACATGATCAACAAGATTGTTCCTGTAGAGAAGTTCAAGTTATGTGAAACTTCTCTGTGCTTGGCGATGACGTAAAAGGAAGACGGAGTGTGCACGAGAAGCTATGATGTGATGCAGAGATAAGAGAAGAGGTCAAGGAGATACACGGTTGAAGATTGAAGACTTGGTGGAGATTATTGAAAAAAGTCTTAAATTTGAAAATTTTGAGGTCGTTCGACCGGTCGTGGGACAGCTTCGACTGGTCGTGGGAGACGCTCTACCGGTTGTAGGTTCGAGCCCTTACACGACTTAAAGTCCAGTGAGTTTTTGCTGTTTTTCTCTGCGGTCTTCGACCAGTCAAAGGTGAGCTTTGACCAGTTGAAGGAGGCTACGACTAGTCTTAGAATTTTCAGGACTAGTGGTAAGTTACGCGGTTTGTTCCGCAATTTTACGCGAAACTGAGGATTTGAGTCATTTCGCAACCGGGATGCGGAAGAGAAGTTGCTTAAACTTTAAATAGGTGTTCCTAGGGTTTTTCTAGGGTATGAGAAAGTTTTCTAAAGGGGTTCCAGGAAAATTAAAGGGTGTAGCAAGGGTGAGATTTGAGGTTGTTCGAATCGGGTAAGTCCTCTCTCTTTGTATTTTCTGTTTTCATAGTGGAGATCTGTCGCTTTGTGCCGTAGTTTTTTTCTGAAAGAATTTTTCACGTTAAATCTGGGTATTTTCTGTGTTCTCTTGTGTGCTTGGTGCCATTGGATTGCTATCCTAGATCTAGATCTGTGTGATTCCGCAGGTCAAAATCCCCAACAGATTTCTCCATGGGTTTTATCTTTCGAGGGCTTTACGTTGTGACTGATTGATTATGTTTGACCAGAATCACCACCAGCCAATTTCTTTATCTTTACATTTGGCTAGACCTTATAGAAATATTAGGGTGGGATATGAAGATTTCTTGCCTTAAAACGACTATTTGATTTTGCAATCAGAGATTCTAGATAAGAGATTACAATTATAGAGATGGAATGTGTTAGGTACTCACTTTGCCCATACAGATGTACAGTCTCTACTTCACAGGATTTGTTGTTCTTAAGTTAGAATTCGATTCTCGTATATAATGTATGCAACATTTGTGAAAAAATATGAAGTAATTGGCATATTTTCTATTGGGTTAAATCTAATTAAATTGACAAGTCTCATAACATACTTTCGAACCAATTTGGTGTAAAGTGTGTTGGATGATGAGATGGATATTGTGCTATGCAAATGTTATGACTAGATGAAGCTTGGTCGAAGATAGTTGGGTGGATGGTAGTGTATGACCCACATCCTAGACCGTACCGTTTGTCGAATCTCGCGATCCTTCCCGTCGAATTTTAGCAACCTATGATGTATAATTGATGTTTACGCGTGATCCTAAGACGTATCCTGTAGATTCGAGTCGGCTTAATCTGATTCTTATTGCATTGCGACTACACCATCGTCGCGGTTCGAACGCCGCATCTTCTACACCGATCCGATACCCTGTTCAGGAGATGTGGGCTGGCGTTTATTTCAGAGAAAACGTCGCGTGTTTGTAATTTTAAGAGAATCTTTACAACATGTCCCATCAATTAATCAATCAATCACCTCATGTTAAGTACAAGAGCAACCCATGCTTTCTTTCTCCCCAAGTTAAGCAACCACCCAAGTCAACTCTCAAGTCAAGTACACTATCACCTCACATCCATCAGCCATCACTCTCTCTCCTTACAACCCTTTCTCTCTCTCTTTCTCTTTACATTTTCCAAGAAAAAGAGTGGACATCCAAGCCTTTCCATGTGAGAAAAGAGTGTGTGTGGCCCACTTCCTATCACTAGATCTATCATCCTAGCCCTTCATCTCTCATCATCTTCCATCAAAGAGGAGCATAAGGAGCTCGGCGTTCCATTAGACCAAGAAGATCGAACGGTGGATGCTTCTATAGGCTTAGATTTCATTTTTTAGGCCTACCGATCGATGGTATGGATATCACTTTGGATCCTAGATGTGGTCGATGGCCCACCTTAATTCACATGATCGTTCCATGGTGGGGCCATTCTCCATGGACCCCATCATGATGTTTACTTTTTGAAGATTTAAATAGGTCATCTAGACCTTCTATTTTGGTGGAGAAGTAATCTCCACCGTTGATTTTTGATTTGGTAGGCCCACATGTATTGAGACCTGCTTAATGTATGATTGAATGCTTGAAAAGGAGGGCCCATAGTGTTGGGGTCCCTCCATCACATGTGTGTCTCACTCTCTCTCCCTCTCTCTTTCATTTTTTTCTATTATATGTGATGATGGGGCTGTGTGGCCCACCCGGATGGACCCCACCTTGATGTGTGTCTTATCTACACCATCCAACAGTTTGGTGACCCACCTGTAGCGCGTCTGTAGGTGGGCCCCACCTCATATAAGTGTTAGTCAAACCATCCAGCGTCTAGGGACACTGGATGTTGCCAGACAGAGAAATGTGAACTGACGATGTGTACCGCCCAACAAACAAACAAATATATATATATATATATATATATATATATATATATATATATATATATATATATATATATATATATATATATATATATATATATATATATAAGCTTCTTGGGTGGGCCGCTAATGCACCTTGATGTATAAATCTGATCCATGCCGTCCATTCCATTCCCTAGCTCATTTTAGGCGTTGAGCCGAAAGTTGAGGCCAATCCAACTATCTGGCGGGCCATAGCATAGGAAACAGTGTTTGTACCGTAAAAATTCACCCTGATGCTTCTATACCCAAAATATATCGAATATTGGGCTTGATGGGTCTGTCATGGGCCATAAAAACCAATGACTAAGTCAAATTCCCTTGATGCGGGCCCCACGTACGAAAATCTGCAGAAAAACTACTTTTAAAAAATAATTATTTAAGGCAGTAGGCGCTGCTGACGTTGTAGCAGCATCCGGCTGCGTTTGACATTGGACGGGCAGGGACCACGAGTCCCAGCCGTGGGCCCCATGTGATGTGTATGGGACATCAACACCGTGCATTTGGTAGCCCCCTTTTTGGGCAGTGACCCCTCCAAAAATTAGCCATATACATAGCTCAGGTGGCCCATGCCATAGGGGACAGTGGAGTTGAGCGTCTGCCATTGAAACCCTTTTGGGCGTCCAGAAGTTTTGGATCATTTTGAAATTTATTTTTCCTTTTCATCCAGGTCCGTGTGACGTTATCAACAGTTGGGACGGTAGATAAACATTATAGTGGGTCCCACGTGATGTATGTATTCTATCCACACCACTGGACGGTGGGACTCACCATGATGCATGTGTTGCATGCAAGTCGTCCAATCATTTTGAAAGCTCATTTTATGGCATGAGCTAAAGAACGAGGCAGATCCAGTATTAAGTGGACCACACCATAGAAAATAGTGAAGAGATGAACGCCTACCATTGAAGTCCTTTGGACCTCGACAATTTTAGGTTAAATTAATATTTATTTTCCTCCCAACCAGGTCTTTGTGACCTTACTAACAGACTAGATGGAAAATGAACTTGATGGTGGGCCCTGGAATTTTTATAACAGTGAAAATCATTATCTCCACTGCTATTTGTGATATGGTCCAATTGATCTTTTGATATAATTCATTTCTTTTATATATATTTTGATTTCTAAAATAGATGAGTTGGGCTCGGCCTATTCGACTTAGCCCATTTGATTCGGCCCATTGATTCAGCACATTTGATTAGTACGATGTGATATACAAAACCCGTTGTCGAGGCCCACCTTGATATATATGAGGCCCATATGATTAGGCCCATCTTGATGGAGTTATGACCCATCCATTGAGGCCCACCTGATATACATGAGGCCCATGTTATGCGGCCCATTTGATGTATTTAAGGCCCATGGGTCGAGGTCCAATCGGATGTATATAAGTCCATTACAATGTGTGACTCTACAATGTTTTGTGTAATGATGTTTATAGCGCTTGTGCCTTGGGAGTAATGATGGTTTGACGTCCACATTGTAAGAATAATGTTGGTTAAATGTTCACATTATAATTCTCCCTAGGGCCCATTGTTAGGCCTATCTTTGTTATGAACAGAATCCATAACCATATAACGTGTTTAGTATAGTTCCATGATTCATGATCATACGCATTATATGTAAAACCCATGTCCTAGACCGTACCATTTCGTATTCTTCCGCGGTCCTTTTGGTCGAATTTCGACGACCTTCGACCTGTATTCGACATTTACGCTCGAACCTAAGCCAAGTCCCACATATCAGAGTCAACTCGACCCGAAACTTGTACCTTAGCGACCGCGCCGTCCCCGCGGTTCTAACGCCGCGACTCGCTCACCGACCCGATACCCAGAGTAGAAAATTTAGGCCCGCGTTCGATTCGAAGAGAACACCGCGTGTTGTGAATTACGAGAGAATCTCTACGAGATGTCCCATCAATCAATCAATCACTCATGTTAAGTACAAGTCAAGTCACTCCATACCTAAGTACAACAACCCATACCTTTCTCTTATACAAGCAAGCTCATAGTCAACTCTTACATCCCTTCACCCATCACTCCACCCAACCACCACATCACCCATTACTTTTCTCAAGCATCACATCTCTCTCTCTTTCTCAAAATCAAAATCCCAAGTAACCATAAGCCTCACACGTCCAAGCTCTCTCCCCCTCTCCCAAATCCCAAGTGTGGCCCACCTTCTCATCTTCCATCTACACCTCTCATCTCTCATCCACACCATCAAGGTCCATCATCCACCGTCCAAAGTGAAGGTAAGGAGCTAAGGAGGCTAGGGGAGTAAGAAGGAAGCCAAGAGGTGGGTGATCATCCTTCATTTTAATTTTTAAGGGTCCATTTATTGTGGGACCCACTTGATGTATGTGTTGTATCAATGGAGGGCCCATAGTGGCGGGGTCCCTCCTCTTTACCACCATCTCTCTCTCTCTCTCTCTCCCCTTATCCTTCCCCTAAAATGAAGTGGGCCCCACCAATTCATGATAAATCTACCCCATCCATCAAATGGTGTGGCCCACCACATTTTAGGTTAAATAATATTTATTTTATATTAATATATATATATATATATATATATATATATGTATGTATGTATATATGTACATGCATGGTGGGCCACGATCATGTGGGACCCACCTTGGTGAACGTGGACCACGTGCATGTGGGACCCACCATGATGCAGTGTTTATCCAAGCTGTCCAGCGTCCAGGGACGTTGGATGAGCATGGTGCACATGGGTGCGTGTACTGACATGGAGGTGTACTAACGTGCTGACAAAAAAAAAGTGGAAGAAAGGAAAAGAAAGAAATGGTGGGCCACTGATGCAGTCCCCACCTTGATGTATGTGCTTAATCCAAGCCTTCCACCATCTTTCTCAGATTATTTTAGGCGTTGAGCCAAAATTTGGGACCAATCCGATTCTTAGGTGGCCCATACCATCTAAAATCATGTGGAGACATGCCTGAACATATAAAAGCACTTGGTGGGGCCTACTTAAAATCTGGATGCATCTTAAATTTGGACTGAACGGTCCACCACGTGGGACACATGCAATGGACGAGATAGATCTAGTTAACGTGGGTTCCACCTAAGAGAAAAATAAAAAATAAAAAATGAATGCTTGAGGGATTATGTATTGCTATGCTACATCTCACGCATTCCAACACAAGGCCCATTTTCCAAAGCCTACGAAGTTGATTTGAATCCCAACTCACCCACCTACTAAACATGTCATTCCCAATTCTTGGGCGGGAGTAGGAAAGCAGTCCCATTTAACACAACTTGAGACCACTGACCACATATGCCCTTAGAGTTTTGGACTTGGAGTGGTACTAGATTTGAAAGATCTGACGATATAGGAAATCAAATTTTAATTAGACAATCTTGACTCTAAGCAATAGAACAATTTCCTGTAGTAGATATGGTATGAAACCATCTAACGTATAAGCTTAGGCTTTGGATTACAGCTAGTGAATTACAGACTAGGCTACTAGTTATAATAAGTAGTGTAAAGCCTGTATATGCTAAGGAATAGTAGGTTAGATTTGGTTGGAGTAGGACCTCATTTCTTCGATAGGTCCCCTTAATACTTATAGACTTCTGTTATAATCCTTAGGAAAGTTGTTTTAACTTAAAACCATTCACTCTCAGGGAAAACTTATAAATCCCTCAGATTGAACTTAGAATAAACCAGCACGCCCCTTAGAATTCTCTTTAGAATTGCCTTCCCAAGGATTTATTACAATTGGGAATGCGGAGTAAAGGAATTGTATATTAGCGATGCATTTGCAGTTTGAATCGACTTCTTAATCCTAGTGGTTACTAATAAATTCAATGCTTTGATCAAGCAGAAGATTGACATCGACTCGAATTAAGAACTGATACAACGAATTTTTTGTCCTAGTTAGACAGAAAGTCTATGTATCCGGCTCAGACCCACTACCCAACATTTCTTCCGTGTTGGCCCGACCACCTATAACCAAAAGTTATCGCATTGTCTTTGGGAACTGGCAAGGACTTTTAGCCAGTAGAGATTAGACCTCTTGCCACAAACTCACATCCGTCCTTGAAATCAACCACAACACTCATCATTTCAGCTCTTTTCTACAACCATAAGTACCAATGTCATAGAACGTATCATTAGTAAAGGAAGACCAATATAATGAGAGGTTGTCTCTCATTCCATGTCAAGGATAGGTCCTAAGTTACACCTCATTCCGATATACGGATCGAGACATAGATTCTTGAACCTTATGTATAACTAAGTGTTAAGGGGGGTAGAACGTATTGAGCCCAATCTACTTAGGATTATCTAATACAACCGTTGGATCAGAGTAGCGCAGCGGAAGCGTGGTTAGCCCCTTCCCCACTAGCCCAGGATCGAAACAGTTGGTTTAGGTTATACGTAAGGTTAGGTCATTAAATAGAATTTGAACATTCCTTAAAATGTCAATACTAAAGTCTCTCTAGGGACTCATTACACTTAGGCAAATTTTGGGGATGAAATTTTATTTTAAGGGGGGTAGATTGTAACACCCTGAATTTTTGCCAACCTAGGATTAGACGTCCTTAGGTAATGGGCCAACCATAACACCTTAGTAACCTCTCAAAACCCAATTCCAAAGCCAAAGAATTCATTTAGAATCAAATTCGTTAGAAATTAAGCGTAAGTTAACTAGCGCTACGTTAGATTAGCTGTAAAATTGTTCCTGATCGCTTTAAATACGTTCTGCAAGACCCAAAACTTGTAGAATCAATGACGCTATAATACCATGAAATTCAGGATCAAACTCTAAACCTGTTTGTTCCCAGGAACCCTTTGAAACCTTGTATTTGATCTAGATCGCGCGTCGAAAGTCCGATATTCGCAATCTCAGACCATTAGGACCGCTTAGCTGGACTTGACAATCGTTTCGAAAATCAAGCCCAACCGATGTTCTGAGGCTATTGTACTGAGCCTGGAGCGAGAAGTGTAAGAAAGAGTGAAATTCATAAAAATCTAAATGTGATTTAAATGAATCTGGCACGTTTCGTTTGCGGGATCAGTATAAGCATGCAGACCGTCGGAATCTGACCCAAATACATTCTCGGATCAAGAAACATTTCTTACTCAGGTCAGTGTACTCAGAATTCTCGATCGAGTTTCCGTGACCGCTGAACTGAAACTGGTTCGCCACGTGCGATCTGGGAACTCTACCGGTTTAAAAACTTCGGGTGAGCAGGATCTGATACGCATGAGCTTAAGTCCGACCGCGTTCGGCCAGGGGACCTCCCGAAACGCTCTTTTGGATCGAAAAAGTCCCGATTTGGTTATAACCCAAGTATACCTTTATCCCAAGTCTATTTAGGTGAGTTTTTAGCCTATATAAGGGCTTTAAACCCTCTCATATCTCTCCTATCTGAATTTTCTTGAAACCCTAGATTGAGAGAGAGAGAAAGTGAGAGATTGTGAGAGACTTTGTGAGAGAACTTCCTGCCGTTTGCTCCATCCTTTGCACGTACCAAAGCAACGTATTCAAATCACTTTCCCGGTGATTTTCAACGCACTTTAAGGTAAGAAAAATCCTAACCACTTGCTGTTTTAGGGATTCCTTCGATTCAAATGGCAAAGTACCTTATGTACTTATGCATTAGGTCGCATTTACGCTGTTGACGAAGCGTATACATTCTATTCGAACTGATACACGTCTAAGGTGAAAGGTGCGGATTTTAGACGCATTGATTGACTGATTTCAAAGCTTTCAATGTCGTTTAATAGTAGATTATTGACAAGAATGCCGTTTGACATGTAGAACATGCTGTCCGTTTTTCATTTCGACTGCGTATGAAAAATATGAGATTTAGGACATTTTAGGCATTTGTAGAAAATACTGTATACGCCCGTGTTTTGCAAAAATGATTGTCATGTTTATTTGTCATATTAATATACTGGATATGCGTGTATGATCTGTTTGGCGAAGAGATTCGCCCTAATGCACATTTGGGTCGACATACGATATGTAGACAAAGGTGTGTAGACTAAGTGTTTGTATAAATGTTTGTATTAGTATGTATTGAGTAAATGTTGTTGTAGATTAGCTTGAGATTGAATTTTCAATTCATATGATGACTTAAATGATTTTTCTCCATGTGTGTTAGGCAAATGGATTATATGTGGTTAATTGATTTGCTTACGTTGTATGCTATCACATGTTGTGAACATGCTTTGATTGTTTGTATTTCAATTATGTCACTCTCATGTGATCATTGATGTTGTTTACAAATGCTTGGGGCTATACGTTAGTCCAGGCAGTCGGTAATAGATTCAAAGTCGTGGTTGGCTTCTATCTGCCACGAAAGACGTGTCGATGAACGCGAGTCGTGTTTTGGGTTGACGGCAGTGGTTAGGCCACACGAAGTGTCTCATGCACTTCATGCCTTTCAGCTTGAGATGCACTCGTACTAGTCGAGCCCGTCAAGTAACCCGACTGACCATTGTATGGTCACCTTGTATGAGTCATAACTGCTTGAACCTAGGGTACTGACCTTACCATTGAAAACTCTGTTAACCATGGTACCTTGATTCATAAAGATTCATGAGCCGGGCATGGTGGTAGAGGACACCGTGGTCGAGCTGTCGGTCTACGCTGGGGCTACAAACCTCCCCATAGTGACTAGTGAGCACCCTACTCTAAGCAGATTATGGTGGTATGGGACACTATATTCTTACTGTCGGCCTACATTGATAAGGTGATGGGGGAGTGGAGCAACGAATGTGAGCAACAGCCCTGACAGCCCTTTGTAGTGACCTTGAGTTTATCCTGACACCGCATGGGGGCGACGAGTCCTGATACAGTCTTAAGGATATAAACTAGGTCTGTATTGATAAGGTGATGGGGGAGCGGTGCAACGAGTGCGAGCAACAGCCCTGACAGCCCTTACAGTGACCTACAAATATAACATCGTATGAGATTACTAGGATTGACGACCCTAGACAAGATCTGTATTGGGATTGATATAAGGAAGGTACCTTAGTTTTCCAATCCTGCTGTATGAAAAGGACTAATAACAACCCGGTAATCATTATCCATATCGCACTGCATGTGCCTGGAAGATTTGGAGCACTGCGGGAAGAAAGCATGCCGCGAACATAGATGGTGCCGTATGAGGGAGTATGTCGGTGAGGGCATCCATCATGTCATTTCATGCATGCATTAACAACAGTATCTAGAAATGTTTGATTGTTTGCTTTACTATTATCGCGTGATTGATTTGATAACATGCTAATCTTTGCTCTATGATTCCACTGAGTTGATTACTCATTCCCACGTTACGGGATGGTATTTCGGACACCCACCAGTCCCTATTTTAGTTTCAGATGATAGCGCTGCTTGTGAAGCGGAGCCGGACTTGATGATGATGAGGAGGATCCCTCCTTTATGCGTGTTCTGATCGACGGGATTACAGGGAGGTTGATTAGACGCCTTGACACTTGTCATTTTATATTTTTGGAGCATTCATGTATATTCTTTTCTTTTCATTTTTGGAGTATACATGTATTTAATTAACCTGGTAACATATTCACACTCTGGAGATTTACAATTAATTATATATTTTATGTATTCATCACAGTCTTCCGCTTGCTAATTTAATTGTCTCTGGAGTATGATATGCTGTTTTGGCTTAGTCTCAATCTTGTTTAATGCCATTCTATAGACAACATGCATTTATCATTATCTATGTTGCATAAGTGACGTTCTGAAACTCGGGAGTTGGGTTTCTACTCGACTCTCGATTTTTGGGGTGTTACAGTTGGTATCAGAGCATGATTTGGATTAAACCGGACCTGGGTTATGGTAACATAACGCACATTGACGCACTCTGACTTAGGAAGGGGGCGATGAAAATTTAGAAACCACATTAGAATCCCAAATTTCGCCGACAGGTGAGTCCATAACATATCTTCGGTCGCGTGAAGCGACCTAAGTCGCTTCTAGGTCGTTAGTCGACGGGTTTGAGACGTTCCATGAAAAATTCCAAACCCAGAAATGAATTTCCTTAGGTTGTGGGCCAACCACAACCCTTACATTCAATCTCAAGGCTTAAAACCCCTTTTCATCCAATTCCTTCAGAATCTTTCCTTTCACCACTCCATTCTTCAACTTTTTCTAAGTCCTTTCTTACTACACATAAATCCTAATGTGTGAAGGATAGTGAATCATACTTAAATAAAATTTTTACTATAAATAGTAAATATATGTAAGAATTGAACTTTTGGCCATTCCAATTATGGAATCTCTTGTAATAAATAGGTTAGTTGGATGGATTAGCCTCTCCTACCTCAAAATCATATGTTACATGATGCATAAATTAATTCTGGTTTATAAACTGGCCCCGAAACGCCCCAAACGGAGTCATGGGCCTACCCACGCTAATCCACAATGATCTAAGGTGGGCCCCACATATATTTGGGGACTAGAGGACAGGGGGAACCGGTCCTGGGGGACCAGCATTGTCGGATTTCAATTTCACCGGCGAGGGCTCGCCGTACGGTGGGCCCCACTCGGGCTGAACTTTGGGCCGACGCCCTTTTGTGGCTAGGGTAACCCCCTACACGTGGGACGTCCCTTAAAAACGCCCCAAGGGCTTACCTCCTTCATAAACAACCCTCCCAAGCTCTCCATTTTTAAGTTCTTTGCTGCCTCTCTCTCAAATCCCGTCCCCAAACCATATTCATTCTCATTTTCGGTCACAGCCGACCCCACTCCTTCATCCACATCCAATGGAGCTCCCTTCTCTCTTCATTTTCGTCTGTGGAAGCTCTCCTAACCTCCATTGAAGGCTGAAAATCGTGTGGACCTCCATTCCATCTTATCTTGCTCTTTTCTCTTTGAAAATCTAGCCTTTGAAAACTTGATTCACCCCTCAACAGGGCCTAGATTCGATTTAGTCCATTAGGGCAGCCCTATCTCCCCATTTCCTCCATTTTCCATGGCTATCGTTGAGGCTATTTTGGTCTTTTTCTCTTTCTCCACCATCCTCTCTCTCATGGAAAAGAGGAAGATCGCCGCAGACGAAGCTGGGCCTAGTCGCCCTTCACGATTGAGGAAGCCGAGAGGTGGCGCCGCCGCAAGTCCAAGTGCCGCTCGTGAGTTTCACACAAAGCGGGATTTGGATCCCCACGCTCAGATAGGAAGAGTATTGTTGGCGGACTTGGCCCACGGTGCGTATGCTGATCGTAAGGTTCTGTTTGAGGCACATGTGGATGGGCGACTCTTTGGTGAATTTTTATTGTTTGAGCGCATTGAAGCTGCCAATTGGGGTCCGCTCTTTGAAGCCCAGTCTCGTGCGAACGTGAGCACTGTTCATGCCTTCTATGCTCATATTCGGGCTCCTACGTTGGAGCCATTGCAATTCAGGATTCCCTTTGATAGAGATCGGGAAGCCACGATCGATGTTCAGTTGATAGCCCGACTTCTAAAGATGCCTCTTGGTGAAGTACATCCAAGTGCTAAGAATCTGAAGAGTGTTCGTGAGCAAAATCGCCGCACCAGGTTCCTATGTGGTGGTTTGGTTCCGTGACAGCATAACAAGAGCCTCTTAGCGTCCCACATGTCGGATGATTTTCGACTGTTGCACCACATTTGCACGTTTAATGTGTATCGTAGATCGACCAACCGCAGTCCCTATTTTAGTTTCAGATGATGGCGCTGCTTGTGAAGCGGAGCCGAACTTGATGATGATGAGGAGGATCCCTCCTTTATGCGTGTTCTGATCGACGAGATTACAGGGAGGTTGATTAGACGCCTTAACACTTGTCATTTTATATTTTTGGAGCACTAATGTATATTCTTTTCTTTCCATTTTTGGAGTATACATGTATTTAATTAACCTGGTAACATGTTCACACTCTGGAGATTTACAATTAATTATATATTTTATGTATTCATCACAGTCTTCCGCTTGCTAATTTAACTGTCTCTGGAGTATGATATGCTGTTTTGGCTTAATCTCAATCTTGTTTAATGCCATTCTACAGATAACATGCATTTATTATATCTATGTTGTATAAGTGACGTTCTGAAACTCGGGAGTTGGGTTTCTACCCGACCCCCGATTTTCGGGGTGTTACAGCATTACTCTGATACTGTATAATTGTATTACTACCTTGCTCACACACTTTTACTACCCTTTAAGCTTTTCATAAGCTTATGCACAACCGTTGCGTGTAGGTGTCGTTAGATCGCAGCAGCGTTGAGGCTAGAGCACATGACAGATCATTTTGGAGCTTTTATCTATCATCATTGTATTTCCCTTTACGCGCACTATACTTATAAATTTTTGATCATAGTGGAAATGTGATTGATTTTTTGGTTGTTATTTGTAGGTTATGCTTATTACGAATCAAACTGATGTTGAAAATCCTCCTCGTAGTATTCAAGGATCAGAACCTGGTAGTTGGGCATTAGGAGTCGGGAATGAGGTTCTACAGAGGCCATCGGCGCCGGATTTAATGATCGAGAATTTTGTGAGCCCGGTTTCCGAGTTTGGGATGTGACAGGTAGTGTTGCAAGAATCGTATTGAGTAGTTTAGATTTGAACTTGGGTTAACTTAAGAGGCAAGTGTTAGGCTTGGACTTGCGCTAGTGTCCCTTTCTTTCTCACTCTCACTTTCTTTGGTGGGATGGAGGCTTGATTGTGGATGTTTGAAAATGGGAGTCGATTCTTGAAATGTGAAGGGAAAGGGGGTATTTATAGCCCATCAACCCAATTTTCTGATAATTCCTGTAAAACTTGGGGTTAAGAAGGGTTTGAATGGTTGAGATTTAAAATTGCCATATGCCAAAATTTCATGTGTTGGTTTGGATGGCATACGGTGTAGTTTTGGCTTAAGAAAAGGGTATTGGAGTAAATTTCAAAATTTGCACATGCATGAAATAGATAGGGAGAACAACAACACATGAGTGAATAGCTGGCAAAGTATAACCAATGTCACATGACAAGCGACGCCTTGTGCTCCGCTCGCCATTCATTTTTTGCTTCAGCTTCTGAAGGAGCCTTCCCTTATACACACATAGGCATGTTTGGTCCTTTGAAGTTGTCATGCTATCTTTCATTTTCTTTGAACTGGGTTTTGCAATGGGCTTTGATGAAAATGAGTTTAGGACTTGATTTGACAAGGTAAGTTGATTGGGTAGGCCATGTAGAATGACTGGGTGAGTTGACTCGGAGTGCTTGACTATGAGTTCAGTTTTTCCTAAAGTTTGGATGTGGGACTAGTTTTAGAGTCACTTTATAAGATTCTAGGATTTGGATTAGGATTCCAATCAATATTTAGGATTTAAGTTATGATTTAGATTAAGGTTAAAGGTATGAATTAACGTTAGGATCAGGGTCAAAAAGTATAGATTAGAGTTTCTGTGCAATCTTCATCAAGCTTATCTATTTGAGGTGGGGCCAATAAGACTACTTGATGCATAAAAAGCTCATCTTAAGTAACTTACCATACAAACGCCCCCTAAATGCTTTTACAGTATTGCTCATGTGGAGCCATGATGTTCATGTATATACCATCCAACCCGTTTATTAAGTGAGCCCCACTAAAACAATGGGGTAGTCTAAAAAATAAGGCATATACAATTTTTGGTCGGGTGACACCATAAAAAACCGTGCACAATCTAATTCAGATGGTCCACATGCTGGTTGGATCGCTATTTATGGTGTGTCAACTTTTATGGTGGGGCAACCTTACTGGAGTGGTTGATTTCCATACACGCATCATGGTGGCCCCACGTGCAACCGCTGTAGAATAATCTTATTTTACGAGGACTTCTTGTCCTGTGGAGGAACCGGCCTCAAACTTGGCTGTGCTGGTATACCATGAGGCGGTTCATCTTCAGCGCTTGAGTGAGACCCATGGTTATGTTTTCAAGACATCTGATCCGTCCAAAATCTGTGCCTCTTCATCTTCTCCACGGATCCATAAATCAGTCTGATTCACAACTCATGTGGACCACACAATATAAAATCATACCTAAAACCTTGTGGTTAGTTGACCTAAGATCTTTAATGGCCTGATTTTTGGATTGTTCATTCATCCTGGTGAGAGGCATCATTTGAACGGAGTGGATGAAATTTTTTTTTAAAAAAGTTGGACCCACACACAATTTGGTTTTTAATGGTGAGCTTCCCCACCCAACTTTTCCCTATGGTCTGACCCACATGTTTCTTTTGTTGGATCAAGCTGAATTTTGGGTTATTTGGTGAAATTAAAGGGGCGCACCTTATGAACGGATTGGATCTGGAGAGAACATCATGGTGGGCCCCACAGCCCGCATTGTAGAATAACTTCGATCAAAAAAAGTTGTCGAGGAACCGGCCTCCTCAGTAGATATGATTCCGGTACGGATAGACTGATGTCTTAGTTCACCACTATTTTAATAATGGTGGTGATCTCAATAGCACACATGCCATAGCTGTTAGGAAATCCAACCGTGCAAATTTCTGACCCAAATTTGGATGGAGCATAGCCGAAAATTAACATTGACCATCTGAAAATTTCCTTCCAAGTCGACATTTTATTTTTAACCGTCCACTTTATAGCCATTAATTGGATGGTTAGATTGCTCGATCACTGTAAGTTTAGAGTTATGATCCGTTCACAGTGCGAGTGACAATTTAGATACTCTGGACAGCTGTACATCAATGCGACGTGGGCGGAAGATGAGTCCTCCACCACCATTTTCAAAATGGTGCTAAACTAACACAGGAGTCTATCGTCTGTTGCATGAATGATCAACGGCAAGGATCCAATGACAAACACTTTTTCCTGTATTTTGTCTTAATAAATCAGCGATATTGTTCCAATTTGATATCTGGACCGTTCATCCAGCACGATGCACCTTGGATGGGCCATAGCCTAAATTTTAGATCAATCAAATGATCATAACCATCTGATCAAGGGCCTTTTAAGGCTACAAGCAGGTGGTTAGAGAAATGATGAATGTTCGAAATTCAAGGGAAAAGCATTATCAGCGCTTAGGATTGTTTTGCTGGTGTAACTTGTGGGATGTGTTTAATCACCGTCCGTAGGTTTCGAACACGTGTCCACATCATAAGAAGAGAAGGGACTGTTTAACGCTGGATACCTTCTCTGCTTTCAATGGACACTCTATGGTGTGGCCCACCTGTAAAATTGATACTGGAGACACCACATGTGCACACGGAAAGAAAGGCCATGGATTGTGTGGTCAGGGCATAAACTCCTCGGCAAATGCCGTACTTTTAAGGGCCCGTTTGGATATACCCCAGATTGAATTATGAGATGAGAGGAATTATATGATGTACTCAGGCTGGGTACGACACTTGATACACAGGCACCTAGAAATTGCAGAGGTGGAACACATGAACTTCAATAAAACTGACTAGATTGTGACTATCCCCAAGTCACAATTCCAATATCAAATTAGTTCATCAATCCCAGCCTTTAATTCGTGGACCACTTATTTGTGGAAATTGGATCGTTGGATATTTTTAATTTTTAACGGTCCAATAAATGTTCAACAGGCCAATAGTGAGATAATCAAATAAGCTTAACTTTGGTTTATGATACATCTACACTATGTAACATAGTTTGAATGGTTTACTTTGACTACTTATACCTCACGCGTACAATTACTAAGTGCGTATCATCCATCACACTCTGCCAGTGTATCCAAGTTTTTCTCATAAGATAATGGGTGGGACTTGCTATCATCACATTCTCATTCAAAAGCGGGCCCACACGGTCAGGTCGAGCCCACACGGTAAGGTCAGGCCCCTGATTTGGTGGATGTTCCAAACAGGCCCTTAAAACTTTCTGAAAGAGAAATGATGAGAGATACAGCTGCTGTATCTTAAGTAGATGATACAGCCATTTTTTTTCTCCAACAACATGTAGAATATCCAATCCTTGAAAATGTGGGCCACACCATGGTGATCATCTGATATGAAAATCTGGAGGATCAACTCATACATAACATCAAAATCAATGGATATCCAATGACAGGTCTCAGTGTGCTGATGTGGCCCACCCAATTCTTAAATCAGTCTGATTTTCGTGTTAGATGATAAATATGGTGCGGGTCACATTTTGCACGGATTGGATTTTCTACACACGTGAGATGTTGGTGGGAAAACGGAAATTCTATAACTCATGTTACTTACCGGTTCATCTGAGGTATTAGCAGCTCCTACCATCCCCCTAGGTAGAGAAAAAGACATTTCTATAATATTAGTACGACATGCCACGTGTCACCACTGATGGATCTTCTCAGGGCTCTGCTAAAAGGACTTGCAATTGCACACGTACGAGGGACTCGCCCACACCTGCCAAAGTGGCAACTGCGGTTTAGATCTGGGCTGTTTGTCGGACGGGCCCCATCTTTTACGAGCACGAGTCATTACAAAATGCGTGACGCGTCACACGTGTCTAAAAAAGGGACAGTAAGTCAAGATTCACATAAATGCGTGGTCCACCTAATGCATGGACCTGCATGACTTTTGCAAGAGCGTTACGTAGTGGGTCATGCCTGATGAACGACAGGTGCTTTTCCCAAATGCATTTCTTTAGACACGTCCAAGGCGAGTCTCGTTGGTGGGTCCAGATTCTAGTACTCTCCCCTACGTTGCCTGCTTCTCTGAAAGCATTTCGCGAGTTATGGAAACGAGTTCGAGGAGGTCATCAAATAGTGGTAACTCATCCATTGTAAACGAGTTACACGTGTGTCAATCCAGCCGTCCAGATCTTGCACCTTATCACGATGGATCATCGCATCGCCCGCTAATCACGATGGTCAGATGATCTTAACCATCTGATTTCACTCGGAATTCGGACCACAGATCATCTTCCCATCTAATGGCCTCCATTTTAGGATTTTCCGTCTACAATGGTGCCCGTACTTTTGACGGTCTGGATAGACATATACAACGTGCATAAGTGGATGAGTCGCCAACGTTTACAATGGTGACTGACGCAACCATAGTCAGCTCCGTTAATGATATCTTTGACTCTTTAAGCCTAAAGACGAATTCGAATCATATCACGCATCAAAGTCAAAGATTCAAGACACTATCCACAGCACATGTCCTAACGTGGCCAGCGTGTGCCGTATCCAGGACATTCATTCGGTTGGTACCACCATCAACAGACCGTCCTGAAGACAAGGCCGTTCGACGCATCAAGTGGGCTGTACGCACACGGCGAAGAATGGTCATGGAAAAAGATGACGTGTCATGACACGTGTGGTCCATATGAGATGGTGGCCCCTCCTGGTTAATGGAGTTGATATTGCCCACATGTGCGGTAGTGGCGCGTGGGCCGCTAAGCCATCTCTTCAATCTCATCGCACGTGCCAACCACGTAGGCATTTATAAATTCGCGGTTCTTGATTTGAGACCTCAGACCTGACACTCCAATCTGGGACCACTGCTTTTTTCTTTCAACAATCACCAACAAAGTTATGGGTTGGTGGAGATTCTTTCGATTCGATGTAGTTACGTTTAATGAAATTTCGGTGCAACTACGATCGAAACCATCCGGTTCATCTACAACCTTTGTAGCATAACCTTCTGTGATGAGCATTATGTGACGTACGGTACACATCCAATCCGTCCATAAGGTGGGCCCATTCACGTTCTTCCATTATTAAAAAAATCAGGCAGATCTAATAAACAGATAGGTCACACCATATGGAAGAGTTTGGACGGGGACTCCCAAGATTGAAACCTTTCATATTGCGTGTCTATCAGGTGGATGTGCCAACTAGGACAAAAAATCAGGCCATTTGAAAACGGCCAGGTGGTCCAAACAGCGTGATTTTAGAGGTTCAGGCATGAATTTACATGTTTCGGTCCACCTGAGCTTTTTTTTTTTTTGGCTCACAGAGAACCTGCGGGGCTCGCACATGATGGATGGATTGGATGTGACGAACGCATCATGGGTGCAATGTCCAATCTCTCCATCAGTTTTGTCCGACCATGTAAAGAATCTGTCCGGAAATCAAATTGGTAGAGTCATTCCCAGAGGAAAAGTGATATACTCGTCAGGTGTGCCAAAATATTAGAAACGATCAGACAGCTTATAAGAACCTGGCCAAACTTATTTCAGCCATTCATTAGTTTCTTCATAACATCTAGCCAAGATTATAGTCAGATTGGGGTAGGGCACCGACCAGTGGGACCCACCTGATGGATAGCTTGGATCTCGTGACTGGGTGGTTTGTTAGGAACTCAGCAAAGATCAAATAAGTAGGTAGAAATGATATTAAGATCCAGTACGCGCGTATAACATCCGCGTTCTTTGGAGCCAACCTATTTTACCTGAAATCCGATCCGTCCATCAGATGCGCTCCTCAATGCTAGACACTTAAACCAAGAAACAACCAGATCAACAATTCACACGAGCCACACCACAGGGAACGGTGGGGATGGTATGCCAACCATAGATTTGGCTGTGGGGGACACGATCGTGTGCATCTCTCGACAAAGCGGCTAACCAGGTTTGACTCACCAAGATGGAGGTTAAATAAATAAATAAATCAGGCTGATAGAAAACTTAAGTGGACCATAACGTGTGAACTCACACATCGTGGGCGCGATTTTACTTTGTTCCAATTCTGAGACCTTTGTCCTCTTATCTTTTGTATGTACGGTAAACATAATCGTCACCGCTACATGGATGGAGTAGATGTGACGTGTACAATGTGGTAGGTCGCAGACAGGGTGTTTTATAACAGGTTTATAGTAGACTAAGCTATAGTCCCTATCAGATGGACACAGCCTATTCAAGCCTTTTGAAAAGGAGCATTATCCTAACTGCTCATTAATGTGGCACGTGAATTTTTATGAGCCAGGGGTCGCGTAACATGGATTCCATCGATCACTTGTGATCTCTCATTTTTTGACATGAGCCAAAACTAAGGCCTGTTTAGGAGCGTAGTTTTGAAATCCCTTGCATTGAAAACTCCTTTGGTTTGAAAATTTCCACCTGCATTTGGCACCTTGGATTGGAAATCAACTTTAATCCAAACGTAGCTATGCATATTATATTTATTGGGGTTTGAATTTAATAACTAAATCGAGATCAATGTAATGCTTGATGCAGTGACTGTAAAAAGCTCGTTGAGATGCAGGCTTTGCATGAAAATGATAAAATTCCAAAGCCTCGAAAGGGCCGCGAGCACAAGATCATGTCAAACTAGCTAACCAGTGATTTACAGCCATTTATTTACTCTTGCTTGGGTGGTAGACTTTAAGGAGTTTCAACACTCAAGGGTTGAGTATCTATAGGTGATAGAATTCCACTAGCGTAAGTGTGTGGGGGTGTGCGTGCATGTGTTAAAAAAAATGGCCATTTATTTACATGGACAATGTTTGGTCGTTACTCATCCTTATATTAAAGTAATTATAGTGATATAATTAATAATCTAATAATCTTTGGCTATCATTAGTGTGCAGGTATGGTGACACAAATGCTACACACGCAACTATTAAAAAGATTTTAGGTATAATCTAAGTTCTCACTTTGAATTAGAAACACAACCGCTCTTTACTTTATAATGCCAAACTACCCAGGGAATTGAAATCCCCTCAAATCTTTTTAAATCTATGGTGCCAAATAACCCCTAAGGCACGGGAAACTCAATTAACCATACCACATGTAATACATAGAATAAAGATGCCTACAATTGAAAACTTGGAGGGCCAATAGTAATATTTATATCTAGAACATTGTAACAATGATATGAGATCTTAGAATAGCCCACTCTATTCCATCATCTTGTTAAAAGTTCATTTATCTAAAGACAAAGTAGATTTGACATTGCTTATGCAGAGCAGGTAGTCAGTCAATTCGTCGCTGAGCCCCGCACCTCGTACGCGATCCAAGCCGCTCATCAGAAGTCCCTCACAACGGGTGTGGCGTGGGGCCTGTAGGACTACCCTCGCTGCTGCATTAGCACATTGAAAGTGCACTGTTGGTCATCTGTTTTCAACTGTTCATTTTTATCTAAGAATCCAGCAGTTAAGATCGTCGAACGGGCTTGATTTCGACCAGATCACATTCATGGCGGCCCCATTTAAGACATCCGAGCTTGATCAGGTAGGATACACCGTTCAGATCATGTCTCCAAAACCTCAGGACTATCGGGCAGACAACACATGTATGGGAAGCAATGGAACGTTCGAAAAACTTGCTGAGTAGGCAGTCACCGTTCCTCATATGTGGCCCACCTGATAGTTGAACACCCTGACTTTTAACCAGATCATCCACATGGCATGTCCCACCTGATAGACGGCTTGGATGTCCTGTATCCGTGGCAGGTTGGCACCAATTTCACATGAACGAAAGTATGGAAAGGGTGCACGCACAGAAGCAGGCTCCAAAATTTGGATTTGTTTAGTAATCTGCTGGACCATCTAATTTTGAAGTGCGTGCCATCCAGATTACATGTTCGATCCCAACCGTTCAATTAATATAATTTGGTTCGATGCTCTTGAACCCTATTTTTTCTTATTATTTTGGCAGTCCACTTCAACGCCACGGTGTGGCGATCTCGGATCAGTGGAATCTCTTCACGGTCAAGACGAAGTTGGACCACGACATTACTTTTCCATTTATTAGGAAGCGGATTGCAGGTGATCCCGGGCACAGAGATATTCCTGTACCTGGGGCTGTGTGGGGTCCATAGAGACGTCCGTGAAAAATCTAGTCCGCCCATCTGTTTTTCAAGACCACAATAGAACATGAAGCTAAAAATCAGGTAGATTGAAACTCATATGTGCGATACCACTCGAAACAGAGGAGATTGATCGTCTGGGGGTGACATAAGTTTTGTATTTTGATGATATTTGTGCCTACAGTTTATCTGAGTGGTAATAACCCGAAGAATGGTTTGGATGGCATATAAACATAATGCTCAGCTCCAGGAAGGTTTCAACGGTGTGCATTTCTGTTTCCACTGATTCGTTTGGTGTGGCCCACCTGAGCTTTGTATTTATCTGATTTTTCTTCTTCTATTTATGTCTTTCAAAACAGATGGACGAAGTTGATTTTCCACGAACATCTCTTTGGCCTCCACACAGCCCCGCGCACATGTATATCTCTGTGCCCGGTGTCAAAGGCAATCCGCGTCACATGTAGGAAACGCCAACCCACCTTTCCGGTTTTAAAATGGAATATGTTATTATGAACGGCGACGCATTTAGCGGTAAAGGATGGACCCCTCCAGCGTGTACACTGTGCTGGAAATTTGCTAGCATTACATTCAGCTCCACATCCAAATATGTAGGAAATCAGAGCCATTTATTTAGTGGATCAACAGTGTAGATTTGTCTAAGAATGCAGTCAGTTCAGCAAACATGCAGGCCATCGTTTTTACGATCATGTGTGGCTTAAATTTCAGCTTATCAGCTTGTTTCATTATCCGACAAGGAGGGTCCCACGTGATACACGGTCAATATTTCTATTCGAATCCCATGGTTGCATGTGTGTGCGCGTTTATCAGCGCGCATGTATGGGTGCCTCTAGGCCAAGCAACCTTCGCGCTGTGCAGCCGTCCTTTCTAGCCTTCCGATGAGAAATGGTCACCTTGGGCAAAAACTAGAACTATCCATTCGTCATGTGGGCCACAAACATGCACCTCAACAATGTAGCCCACACGATCAATGAACTGTCCTGATTTTAGTGCCTAGGAATATTTATCACCCGGTCCACCTTTTGCACGGCTCGGATGTTATGCATAATTAATAAGTCAACATGAAATGAAAACGTTGCATGCTAAAGTTCACAGACAAGGGTCTATGATAATTTCTCCTTGAAAATGGGTGCATCCTAGACCATCGGTCAAAAGAGCATATATGCTGGACAGCGCTAGCGTACCTCGCGTTGGTACGCAGATAGTGTAATTTCGCTAATCGAGTGCCACATGGATAAACACTTTCATGGAATCCAACCCGTCTATCAGATAACCTGCCTCTTTTCTCATTTGTAACTCAAAAATGATGATGATTCAAAACTCAGGTAGGCTGCTACACCATAGGAAGCAGTCGGGATGGCACGCCCACCGTTAGATTTGTGTAGGACTCGCTGTAGTTTTTCCATGCCATCCGGGCAATTCATCTGATGTGACTCAACCCGAAGAAAGAATTTTCCTAAAATCACACTATTTAAAGGTTTCAGGTACTACACCTTTCCATAGAGGATGGCCCACCCGAGTCTTGAATCAGCCTGCCTTGTGAATCAAGGACGAACGGGGAACAGTACACCTACGGACGGTGTAGATCTCATACACGTAAATTTGTATTTCTTACGTTGGAGAAAGTCACGTCCTCCGCGTACCTACGCCAGTGTTTTCGATATTAGCTGAGGTATTAAAACAATACGTGTGCTTGGATGTATACATCGCGACGCATTACAATAGGATACTCAGGAATTTAGCCTTTCAAGCTGTTCCAATGATCCGAACCGTTCATGTGACGGGTCTCACCTTTTATGTTTGAAAGTCAACAAAAAGCTCTGAATTGGATTAAAGGGCTGAAAAATTCTATCAGAAAGCTTTGGGAGCATCCCATCCAAGACAAGTCCTATCAAGTAAACGGTTTGGTGCATTAAAAAACTCAAATCCAACTGCTCGTCCTGAGTCCTGACATATCTTATTTCAATGCAACCTCGATCGTACAGTTCACCGTGAAACCTCCGTGAGGGTCCGCGGTGATATTCATATGCCATCGAAACCTTTCATAGGGTTATTCCTGACAGGGTGAACTGAAAAACACAAAAATTATCCCGATCCGAAACTTCTCTGCCCAGGAATATTTCAACGGTGGAAGTTCAATCTTCTGTTCTGCGCCCACTTCAGTTTCGGTTTTGCATCATTTTTTAGCTCACGTCTTAATATGATCAGGTTAAACGGATGGACGGAGATTGCCTACTAAGCCCTTGGTAGGAATATTTTGCGACCAACAGCTAAGTGGGGCCCATGGCAATGTTTGTAGGAAATCCATCCGGTTCATCCGTTTTTCCATAGGAAACGGATTGGCTACTACCCCTGCCACCAGCTCCGTGGCTGATGGCCGGTGCTTGTGGGACCTACCATGATGTATTTGTTTCATCCATTTGTTCATCCATTTTTAAAGATCATGGTATGACTTGTTCCAAAAAATAGGGGAATATAAATCCCAGGTGGACCACACCACATGAAAACAATAGCGATTGAATATTCACCATTAAATTCTCCTAAGGCCCACTATACTGTTTATTTGATATCCAATCTGTTGATTAGGTCATACAGTCCCAGAAGAGAAAAACACAAAGATAAGCTTGATCCAAAACTATTATGGCTCTCGAAATGTTTTTAATGGTCATTCAACGCTCTTTCCTGTAATCTGGTTCACTTGAGATTTGGATATACCTCATTTTTAAATTTATACCATAAAATGATCTATAAAAATAGATAGATGGAATGGATGAAACACATACATCATGGTGGGGCCCACATAACAGTGATCACCAGGCATTGGCTGGTGTCAGGGAGAGTAGCCAATCCGTTTCCGTTATAGTAGGGCCAAAAAATGACGCAATTCTATAAATCAAGTGAGCTGTAATACAGGAAAATGAGGGTGGGTAAATGCCTGTCGTTGAAAACCCCCATAGGGTCCACCGTTATATTTATATGCCATCCATTCTGTCCTAGGTTCACTTTTATTCTTACTATTTATTTATTTATTTTCGGTTAGCTCGTGAGTACACCCACTATCAGTTCCGACATCACTGGTAGCCATCGCTGTCAGCCACCCCCATCAACGAATCGGTGCCAAAGTCTGAATGATGAAATGAGGTATCTTTCACCCAATCTACCACTCGAGCCATGGGATCTGAGTGTAGGTTCATTACTAATGAACCGAAAACGTTTGTAGCAATAGGAATGTTTTAACGGTGGAAGTTTAATTCTCTGTCATGCCGCCCACTTTAGTTTTGGTTTTGCATATTTTTGGACACAAGTATCAGCATGGTCTCTAAAAATGGATGTACAAAGTGAATATCCCACAAATATCACGTTTGGCCCCACCTAGCTTCCCTTTCCTGCGAGACTGGCAGGCAATTTGCACGTCACCTTCAGTTTGCAAAGCAGTAACATCGGTGATCAAAACCGTTGACTTGATAGCTATCACCCTGGATGGCCTAGCTTTGTACCAGAAATCCCCAAGATTGGCGTATCCTAACAATGGGATATTTGGCCTATTTTCGATTGAATGTAAGCCATTGATTTATTTTCTTTATTGGCGGTTGATTTGCTGAGTCATCCATTAGGGCATTCAAGTCATTACGTTAGGTGAGCGTGGTCATCTCTTTAACTAAGCTCAACTTTATTAGTTTGATACTTTTTATACAAGTAAAATACTAAAAACGCTCAAAATATTTAATGATAATTACGGGTTTTGACTCACATGGATCTCAAGTGGTAGACAAAGTGAAAGATACCTCGTTTTGACACTGAGGTCTTTGTATTGATCCTTGGTGGGGGTGGCTAGCAGTGAAGTGTCAAATGACGGTGGGTGTACAAACAAACTAATGAAAAAAGAAGAATAAAAAAAGACTCACATGGACATTAAAAAATAATTGGTTTGAGTCAAATGTAGTTATGAATGGCCAAATAAAAACAATTAATAAATTAAATTTAATAAGTAAATAGCATTAATTTGAAATTAATAATGACTTTAACAAAAAATCTTATTATTTTGAAATTAACAATATTCAACCAATTATTTGAATCCTGAGCATAACAAATGAAAAGTGGTTAACACAACATGAATGGTTGGATTGACTTGATACTCGCCATGTCTATAATTTCAAAGCACCTAAATATTAACCATCACACTCTCTGGGATTATCAAAATATTACTCTTCTTTGTGCTTCTCTTCCATTAGAACTACATCTCTCTCCATGAAGTCATACCCACCAAACATATATAATACCTCTTGAAAATAATGCTAAGCTGGCACCCTAAATTCTATGCCCCACTTTTTTTCCTTTTCTGAAAAAATTTAAAAAGGGATAAATCAGAAAAATAACTAAAAATGAGAAAAAAACTAAAAAATAACAAAAAAATAAAAATACCATTAGATTTACCTGCGGAGTCACGTACATCTGGGGTTTGCGTACATCTGGGGTTTGCTCGACTAAATGACTAGACTGGTGACCGGGTTGGGTTGACACAGATGAGTCCCTAGTTGACTCACCTGGTTTGCAAACTATGGTTATTTCTCGAATAATGATTGTCCAATGTTTTCATCACAACTATCTACAAAATATTCTTAAATAGATTATATTAAATAGGCAATACATCAGTTTAATTTTTAGCTTATAATTCAACTAAAGAGGACTATTAAACAGTCTGATTTGGGTTTTCAACTGGAGATGTATGAACACTACCATACATGTTACTATCAAGGAGATACTATTGATATCTGTGTAGTGTTTGGATGCATAAATGAATTGAATTGCGAATATCCGTCCACTTGAAAAAGAAAGCATTGTGATATTTTCAAGTATCTATGATGAAAAAAAGCTGAAAACCGCATCTTAGATGCATACCTTTCAAGCAATGTTGTAGGACCAAACGGATCATTAAATTGGAAAAGTTTGCCTTTTATTTATCTATTTCTTTTTAAATTGCCGTTACAGTTAGTTGAACCACGTGAATATTATGATATTTATTTAGAGAAAGTCTCAAGTCCAATGAGTTGGAGCATAAGTTACGGTCCATCCTGCGGTTGACTCCCAACCTATCAAGTGAATGTAGCATCCAACCCATCCAATAGATTGGCCTCACTATGACATCATATTGTGCAGATATAAGCTATATCCGCTCATTAAGTTGGCCACATAGGTACTTTTCTATTTATCAACTGCTAGATACTGTTTTCTAAGTGTGGCCCACTTAACGAACTTTATTTTCTTTTTCCTTCAATAGCTAAACCTCAAGGAGGAGACAACCTATTGCAAGGTTTAGATGTCACATGCACTTAACATGTTGGAAGGTATTTGGTGGGTGGACCATAGCTTGTGATCCAATGGGATGTACTTGAGAGTTTCTCATTTAAAAATTTAAAATATTAGAGTACTATAAAATAGTGGTATGGTTGCATAAGGACTTTGGACAATTAAACTATCGATCTTGAGTGTCTATTAAGCCATGCACCATTTTTCATGAGCTATCATAAAAGGACTGCACAGATTGGATGATTAAATCCAAGATGGCCATTTTAATAGCCATCATGTTTCAAACAAGGCTTAAAGTTGTTGTCACGTGTGGTTACACACATGTGGATTTACCAATAAGCCTTCTCTGACTAAGTGCAAAATCAAATGATTATGTAGATACATTCAAGTACTCAAACATTCAAAGGCATCTAGAAGATGCGCAAGCATATAAAAGATTATGCTTGAAATACCCAAGCAATGGCCCACTTTTCAGCTCGTGGATGATCCCTTCGTGAAGGCCATTATATCGGCCTCACGGCATCTTCCGGCTCACATGTTGCAAATTGAAAATGGTATGTATTGATCATTACAAAGGCACAAAACTGCCGGATGCAGGGACATATGAGCTGTCTTTGGTGGTTACGTTAAGGTATACTGAAATGATTTTTAATCCATGGTTTTCAAAGCTAGTGATAGGATGGTTGGGATGTCCTAATAATAGCTATATTTTGGAGTCACCTAATCATAGGTAGAACACCTAACTAAATATACCAAATTGTTGAGTAGACCTATATTTATATAAATGACCTTGTCTAAGCATTTTATTGGCCATCTTATGGATCGTTTCAACTGTCCTATCATTCTCAATTTTGCATTTCATGCCAGGAAATGTGATCTCGAACTAATGGGTGGTCCACTTCAATTTTTTGAATTGTCCAAGCAACCCGATGCAACTAGTATTATTATAAATTATGGTGCTCTGAGAGTAAAACAACTAAAGACAACCACAAGAAATGAAATTTTGATACATGTGTTTAGATGGAAGAAATATAAAATAAGAAAGTAACTAGGAATTCTAACTATAAAATTTCTTTCTGCTTTAAGGTGTGATCTATTCATTGAATATCTTGGAAAAGAAACCGAAACAAGGTGTGGTCAATTCACGTTTCTTACCAGGGAAATCTATTTAATAGCTTTCATGGATGGCGTTAATATTTTCAATTTTTAAAAAAGGCTTACTTAAAAAAGAAAAAGAATAGAAATTTTTAATGCAAAATTTATCTGGAAATAAGTGAGAGATGCATGGTTTTTGAGGGATGCAATTACAAAAGTGACCTCATTTATTCTTCTTTAAAAGTTTGGGAAACTCAAGACTTGTGGGGCCACATGGTACATTTATAACATTCAACCCATTAAATATATGTACTTGAACATAGGAAGTCAGATCATGTCACGCCCCAAACTCGGAAACCGGTCTCATAAAATTTTCGATCGCCGAATCCGGCGCCGACAGCCTCCATAGAACTCCATTCTCGGCTCCTAGCGCTCATTCATCAGGTTCCGATCCTGGGATGCTACGAGGAGGATTTTCAACGTCAGTTTGATTCGTAATAAGCATAACCAAAGACAAATCCCATAAACAACAACCAAGAACTCCATTACATTTCCACTATGATCAAAAACTTTACAAGTACAATGAGCATAAAGAGAAAATACAATGGTATAGAATAAAAACTCCAAAATAATCTATAAAGTGCTCCTGCCTCAGCGTTACTGCGCCCCAACGTCACCTGCACGCAACGGTAGCATAAAGGGAAAATACAATGGTATAGAACAAAAACTCCAAAATAATCTGCAAAGCGCTCCTGCCTCAGCGCTGCTGCGCCTCAACGTCACCTGCACGCAATGGTCGTGCGAAAGCTTATAGAAAGCTTAGAGGGTGGTGAAAGTGTGTGCGCAAGGTAGTAATATGAACATGTTATATCAGAGAAATACAGAATATGCAGATGGATCCAGGAAAACCATTAGCCGTACCAAAGCTATGCGATGCAAGACATGAATGATATCGGCCATCCCAATGCCATGCGATGTGAAATGTAACTCAAGCATACAAATCCTCATCTATGTTCACACATCAATACAACTCAAATCTGGGATATCACCGGGGTCTAGTACACTCAAAACCAAATCGCCGCCTCATCTCGCGCAATAAGGTAAGTGGAAGAGACCTCACTATCCGTCTGCCAATATCGGGCTCGACTCATCGATAGTGGACCCATTCCTCGAGCTGGTCAGACTCAGCCTAGCATTACCCCCTACACTCGGGCGGGTAAGGCTGCACCCCCTTCCAACCGACCACGACATAGTGGAGAGGGCAGCCATCTGGTAATCGACACTCAACGCTGATCTACCCACTCGGTCTAGACGTTGGAGCAACCTCTTGGTACCATAAGGGTTTAAAGACTTTCACCCAGGGATATCATAGCACCCCATGTAGAACGAGATTTTCGGTATTCAATCCTGCCAACCACGATCTGTCTGTGGAGGCTACGACCCCGATGTCACTAAGGCGTACAACAACCATGTCACGCAATGCGAAATGCATGAATCACACTATCCAATCATGCAGTAAATCCTGCGCGTATCGTGCACTCATGAAGGGCAACACTGCCTAATCGGGGTCCCATAAACAATCTGCCCGAAAGTATATGTTATGATCAGTCACTTGTCATATCAAGCATACATATAATGCATATGATCATGAGTCATGGAACCATACTAAACATGTTATAAAGTAATGAAATATCCATACAACGCAGGTGGGCCTAGATGGCCTATACACAACAAGTACGGGCCTAACAATGGGCCCTAAGGAGAGTCGTAATGTGGACATCCAACCAACATTACACTCGCAATGTGGACGTCAAACCAACATTGCTCCCAAGGCATGATCATCGTAAACATCGTTACCTAAACCGTGTTGAGATTACACATTGCAATGGACCTTAGGTACATCCCATTGGGCCTTAAATATATCAAATGAGCTACATTCAACGGGCCTTATATTCATTTAGTGGGCCACATCCATGGGCCGCACCAATGGGCCTTAAGTGCATTATAATGGGTCATAACCCGTGGGCTTTAGAATGCATCAATGGTTCTCGACCCATGTGCCTTATATATATGAAATGGGCCACACTGACTGGGCCTTACCTATCAAATGGGCCTAATCCCATAGGCCTTGGAATACATCAAAGTGGGTCCAGTCCCATGGGTTTTATACATATCAAATGGGCCTAATCCTATAGGCCTTATATAAATCAAATGGGCCTAAACCCATAGGCCTTATTTATCAAGTGGGCCTAAATCCATAGGCCTTATATGTGTCAAATGAGCCTAAACCTATAGGCCTTATATGAATCAAATGGGTCACACCCAAATATAGGTGGCCCACTTGATCATAAAGCGGTCTCATTCTTCAACTCATGCCTTAAAATGATCTTTCCAAGTAGATGGACGGTTTGGATACTGCACACGCACCAGGGTGGGGTCCACTGTGGTTGGACAGTGTGCATAATGCACATGCATCACCGTGGGCCCCAACTCCACCGTCCGCTGGATGGTGAGAGTAAAACACAAATATCATAGTGGGCTTCCACTGTCCGCCTGGACGGTGGATATAAGACACATACATCACTGTGGGTCCCATGTGGGGCCCACCATAGTATATATTTTCCATTCAACCTGTTGACAAGGTTACAAGGACCTGAATGAAAGGAAAACACAAATTTCATCTTGATCCAAAACTTCTGTGGCCCACCAAAAGAGTTTCAATGGTAGAGGTTCAATCCCACTGTTTCGTGTGGTGTGGGTCACCTGAGTTTTGAATTTGGTTGAAACTTGGAGGGGGCCTGCTTCAGAGAGGGGCCCGCCATATGAACGGCGTGGATAAGACATATACATCATGGTGGGGCCCACGGCAGGGGCCGTGGGATGCTGTCCGCCCGCCTGCTGCACCCGGCAGCGTGTTAGAGAGCAGAGGCAGAGCCTCTTGTATTTGTTTTTAAAAATTGGAAAAACCCTTTTTTTTTGGGGTTTTTCGCGTCTGGGGCCCGCATCAACTAGATCCACCCCGTCCATTGGCTTCCTTAGCTCAAGACAAGCCAAAAGAGTCCAATGTTGAATACTTTTGGCTTGTAGAAAAATTTAAAATAATTTATAAACGGTGAGAATTACTGTTTTGAAAAGTATGGCCCGCCCAATGAGCGGATTAGCTTCATTCTTTGGCTCAACGCCTAAAATGATATGGGAAAGAGGATGGACGGCCTGGATTGTATTCATACATCAAGGTGGGGCCTATACAAGAGGCCCACCCTAAAAAGCTCTCTTTTTATTTATTTATTTATTTCCATCCAGCGTCCAGGGAAAGTCCAGCATCCTTGGACCATATTAAGTACGTTGAGGTGGGCCCCACCTATAGATGTGGGCCACCGAAAAGGGGTTAGAGGGCATGGGGAAATACATACATCAAGTGGGGTCCATCCAAGTGGGCCATTAGGCTACATCATCACAAAAGAAAGAAAAAGAAAAGAAGAGAGAGAGAGAGAGAGAGAGAGAGAGAGAGAGAGAGAGAGAGAGAGAGTGGGACACGCTTGTGATGGAGGGCTCCGCCACTATGAGCCCTCCCTTGAAGAAATCATACAATTAAATGGGTCCCTTTACACATGGGACCACCTAAATCGAAAATCAACGGTGGGGATCCTTTCCCTACCAATATGGACGGTCTAGATGACTTCCTAATGCAATAAAATAAACATCATGATGGGGTCCATGGAGAATGGCCCCACCATGGATGATCATGATGATCAAAGTGGGCCATCGGCCACAACTTAGGGTCCCAAGTGAGATCCAAACCATTGATCGGTTGGTCTCACTTGGCCCAACTCGAAAATATGAAAAATTACTATCATCAAGCACCCACCGTTCGATGTTCTTGATCCTATGGGTTTCTTAGCACCTTAGCTTTGATTTCAATGGAGGAGATGAGAAATGGATGGCTAGGATGGGAGATGAAGGAGTAGGAAAGGTGGGCCACACTTGGAGCTTGGAATGCTTGGAGAACTCTCATAGGTATGGGGTTTTCCTCACTTGCTTGGAATGGGTTTGAAAATGAGAGAGAGAGACTTGTAAAGGGAGAGGAAGAGTGATGGATGATGAAGTGATGGATGTAGTGGTGATGGGTGTAAGAACTTTGTTGACTTTGGTGGCCTTTTGTATAAGAAAGGCATGGGCTTGTAAGACCTTTTTGACTTTTGTGGTTGCTTGGGTATGAGTGAAATATGATGTGTACTTGACATGAGATGTGATGGGATTTGATTGATTGATGGGATTGATGTGACACCTTGTAGAGATTCTCTTGGGTTTTGTAATGCGCGGCATTTTTCTCGCACCGAACGCTGACCCACATCTCTTGACCAGGGCATTGCCTGGCGCCAAGTCGCGACATTGGAACCGCAGCGATGGCGCGATCGCTATGGTAAAGGTCTTAGGTTGAGTCGATACGGGTTGACTGTATATGAATCAGGGTCGCGCGTAAATATCGATTAAAGGTCGAAGGTTGCCGGAATTTGACCGATAAGACCGTGAAAGTTTACGAAATGGTATGATTTAGGATATAGGTCTAACAGATCATAAGATGGGGTACGCTTAAGTTGAGATGTTTTTTTTGAATGGTGTAGGTTATTGTTTATGGATTGACCCACCTTATGATTAAATTTATTATATTTCTCGTTCATCCAATAATAATATTGACGTGCATTTGTTGAATAAGTTGGATGTGTGACACATCTCATAAAGACTCTAAAACTTTCAATTTTTTACTTTGTCGTAAAGCAAAAAGAACCCAATAATGTAATATTTTTTTTCTCTTCAAAGGAACTGCCTGAAAGAAAAAAAGTAAATAAAAGGAAAACAAAACCTATGTGATTTTTCTTTTTTCTTTTTCTTTATTATTTTTAGAGGGTTTTCCATATAACCAGCAGCTGCCTATAGGGCCATTGACCTATAATCACTTGATTTTAAAATAACAAGCTTATGCGTTGCATATTGTCTGTCATCCCAACACCTGGCATTAGTGTTTTATATGGTATAAAATTTGTATTATAAAAAATGATAAATTTACCCTCTTTGGGAGCCAACTTGATGGGTGGGTAGGAAAATTCCTATCATTCGACAATGTTGTTTACATGACATCAATACAGTTCATACGATCATTCCTAGTGAGATGAATTCAAACCACAAATATTAACATGATTGAAAACTTCTATGGCCCCATGAATATTTTAATTACGGGGGTCCAATCCTCACATTTTCGGCCCATTTGAGTATTGAAAACGGCTCATTTTTAGCACTATTTCCTAATATGATCTCACAAAACGGATGGACAAGGTGGATTTCACACAAATATCATGATGGGCCCCACCTAGATTTGTAACGGTGGACTTCTTGGGAAAGGCTTTCCCATGAAATCTGGCTCACACTTGAGGCCTATTATAATATATATAACTATATTCATATCATTCATCTATATTGAAAGCTTATTTTAGGGTTTGATCCAAAAAATAAATTAGCTTCAAATCTTAGATGGACTTCTATAAAGGAAACAATGGTGATTGACTATTTAAAAATTCTTTTGTGCCACAAAAGCTTTGGATCATATTGATATTGGTGTCATCTCTTCATCTAGATGTTTGTGACATTTTCAATATGTTAGATGACAAATAAACATTTCAGTGAAATTCATGAAGATTTTAAAGGTAGGGATTCAATCACGATTGTTTTATATGGGTAAATGTGTCAAATTAATATATTTCAAATATTTCAGTCATTAGTTAAAAATAAATTATTCTAGATTTACTATTAGTTTTCTAACTTTAAATTCTGAAATACTTTAAATTCAAATTTCAGATTCATACTTCGAATTTCAGATTTAACAAACAGGCTCTTACAGCCTGTTTTGATACTGCAAAATAAGTTATCTTTTTGCTTGCAACTGTGAATAAGTAATTTATTTGAGATAAATAAGTTTGATTTATGATTAATTATAAGTATTTTTTTAATTATTTAATCACTTCAATTTAATAAGTAGAAAACAAGATAAGTTACTTAAGTCATAAGTAACTTATCTTAAATAACTTAAGATCCGAATGGCTCCTTAGTTAAGGTCAAATTTCAAGAGGCCACTATTTGTTCGAATTTATAAAACATAAACTTGTTAATTTAAGTACTTTAAAATTGGATTATTGTAAGTCAATGGCTCAAGAGGTAGGTGGTTATATGAAAAAAAACACTCTTATTTTTAATGAAAGGGGAAAGTAAAGATTCTTTGAGAATCATTTTCAGTTCCGGGGCTTTCAATGCAATGGTAATAGAAGCTGGGAGATATCGACAATTTATAGCAACTAATAAATAACAATATTACCATTTATTAACATGTAGATACTAAAACAAATAAAAGTCAAGTAATATTAATGGTGGTTGATGGACTAGTTTTGTAGGCTGGTTTTAAATGGGTTTTAACAATTTTAATATTAGTAGTTGTTTGGTACGAAGTCAAACCACTTATCAGTACGGTTCAGGTTGAACAGGATCATTTGGAGTTTGGATTGGAGTCCTTTAACGGTCATGATTCAATAGGGGCTCCTCATTTCAGGGGGTAGACCATTCGTTATGTGGTGTATAATATGATCATGTGATATATTAAAATCAATGTTGGTCCTTGATCAAGCAGGCCAGACATGCATAAGAAAATGAAGGTTTAGAAAAATAAGTGAAATAGTTTAAAAATCTAAGGCATATATACCTTTGGCTGACTTGATGAGTTTACTACCCTTATTTTTGGCATAACCCATTTCGTGGTCCACACTAATAAATGGCCTAGATCTCTAACACTTGTTCCACGCCACGAGTGGCACTTATTTAATCTTCGACTCTTTGATAATTTCCTATCATTTTGAAGTAGTATTTCAATTCAAAGGCAGATAAATCATCAGTGACAACCAACCTTGTACCATTATTCTTTACTCGATCTTTTAAGCTAGCCTGTAGATGATATCATAGAGCAGAAAGCTGTAATATGGTAGAGGAATCTCTCAACCGGACATGTGAGGGGATGTAAGAAGAGGGTCCATCCATATACATGAACTAAGATGGCTGGCTTATGTTTTCAGATAAAACTCAAGAGACAATCTTATCCATTACTTTTCTTACGTGGTTTATGATGCTACAAATCCAACGGGCAACCTTGTTTGTTTATCACTGTCACTTCGTGGGCAAGCATGAGATGGAGATGATTGTCTAACAAAAGTGACTTTTGAGATGTAACCGCCCTTCCCAGCACCTGCATGTGTGTACCTGATTTTCACATCACCTGTAAAGTCTCTTGTGAAGAGATTGCTCAACCATATTACGATTCTTTCTGCTCCACCGTGTCATTTCCTTTTAAGCCAATCTGCTACACCACCTTCACGGGTTGCAACTTAGTGCCAGCTCATCCACCTTGTATGCGTGGATATGGTTTGGCTAGTGAACCCGGCACTAGCCGACTAGTTGATGTCAAAACTCTGTGGGACCCACTGGTGTATATATTTTATCTGCATAGTCTATCCATTTTCCATCTCATTTGAGGGCACAAGCACAAAATTAAGCAAATCCAAATCTTTGGTACTCCACATATAAGAAAATAATGTTAATTGAACATGCACCATTAAAAACTTTCTAAAGCCTAATGTAATGTTTATTTGCCATTCGAGCGATTACTAAGTTCACACGGACCTAGATGAAGGGAAACACAAAAAACTTAAATGAAGGAAAACACAAAGATCTGTGTGATCTGGAGAAAAAATACCTAGATGAAGGTAAACACAAATAACCGAGGCGAAGGGAAACACAAATAACTTAGATGTAGGGAAACACAAAGATCCGTGTGATCCGGAGAAAAAATACCTAGATGAAGGAAAACACAAATATCCACCTGATCCGGATAAAAAATAGTCAGAGAAAAAATAGATGAATGGCATGGATAAAACACATACATTATGTTGGGCCCTCTAGCTTTTAATTGCCTATTACCCTTTCGCATGTGGTGCGCACAACGGGTGCTTGAATTCATGACCTACTGTTAAAAGTATTACCAGCATACCGCGTAGCCATAGGGTCGCAGGCTCGCTATCTCTATCTTTTGATGTGGCTTATGGTAGGCCACACAGTGTTATGGTAATATCAATGTCTAGGAGGCCCACCATGTTTTGCATCAGATCTACACCGTCCATGAGATTTTCCCATCGATGTTTTGTCATGAGGCCAAAATTTTTGGAAAGTCGGGTGGGCCACACCACTAGGAACAGTTTGGAGGGACACCAAGTCTTCTATAAACTTTTATGGGGCCCGTCGTGTTGGGCATAATCTATCTAATGCATTCATTCGACGTGACCCATGGGGAACACTAAAATTCAGGTCATATCAAAAACTCAGGTGGGGACAGAATTTAGGGGTTTAAATCATGGTTTCTACTGTTCCTTTGGGTGTGGCCCACCTGAGTGTCTGATAGTGCTGATATTTCGCCTCTACGGTCAACTTAAGTCAGTACATCCGATGGACAAAACGGATGACATGCACACATCATGGTGGACCCCACAAATTCACCTCCGTACCATGTGATGGACACTTAACGATCAAAACTGAGAACCGTCAGTAAGGCAAATGTGCCCACGTGGCACAAATTTGAGATCTCAGCCATTCATCAGGTGTGGCCAAACGTAATCGTGGCCTGGCATAGAAACCGGTCCCAGTCATCGGGCGAGCCACATGTGTGAACTAGTCATTTATCCTAGCCACCCATTTGCATACACACGTCACATGCCTGATGAGCGGAGTAACCTGATCACAGCACCAAACTATCTTAACAGTGGGCCCCACCATATGAACGGGTCGGATTCCACACAACACTTGCCACTTACAGGTCTACAATTGGAAAAGTAGAAAAGAAAAGTTGGATTAGGTGCGTTGAAAGCGGGTGAGATTCTCGTAGAAAGTGGTGTCGTCCTACACTAATCATTATATATCTGTTTGTTGCTTTTTACAAAGACATGAGTGGAGGAGCATAATACATACGAGCTAAAAAGAAAATAATTGAATTACTTTGAAACTCCGACGGAGTACGATAATTAATACGCACGCACTCAGAAACTGTACACGTACACATATTAACTCATGCTCAACCGCATGACTTAAGCGACCCATTGTAGATAGTTTATAACACCAAAAATCATATTTCTTGAGTGATTTTAGCCTCTGATCAGTAGATAATTGTTAGTTGAGTCTGAGCCGTTGGACACTTTTCAATCTGACCACCCATTGAACATCCACCAATCAGTCATTTAGATAAACAAATAAGTATTTTTTTAATAATTATAATCCATCTAAATTAATTACTGGAATTTAGTTGGTTTAATTTTGGTTACAATCTTGGGGATCCTAAAATTTTTTAGTGCCTGAGTATCAACCATCACACTCTACCGGAGTATCAAACTTTTACTCAAAAATTAAGAAAAAAAGAAAAAAGAAAAAAAAAAAAGAAAAGGGATTGAAGTTGGTGAGCAGTCAGTATTACAAAAGGGTTTGCCGACAGAAGCTGCTGTCTCTCCACCAACGGTAAATGCATCGCATCTCTCTCTACCTCGCACAGTAAATTCAAGGGAACCAGTGCCCATTCATGACAAAATCACTGCCTTTTTGAAATTTTTTTAAAAAATTGTTACTGCTTTGAAGATGTATGAATTTGAAATCTGCGGACAACACTTTCATAGATATACTCGTGTGAGAGTACCTATCATTACTCTCCCCACACGTGCCACTATGGCATACGTGTTAGAGATCCACGCTGATCGTTTGATGGGTCCCACTACGTGTTTATGTGTAGCCCGATAATGAGCCAGCCATGGGCCTGATCCTCATGTTTGTGGCATCTGCATCGACGTTATGAGGCCCACTAGATGAGCTGCCTGGATCTTGCGTGTGAGTGCCGCGTTGCTACTTACATTGGCCCATGGGGAAAAGTAGGATTAGGAGTGGCCGTGCCAAAATGTGGAATGCAACTACCATGGTCTGCTTTTACCATTAGTTTATTTAGAAGGTGCTGACCAGGTTGTGCAACTTGAGCAGGTTGGGTCAGGTTGAGGTCAACCCAAGCGTTACCCGACCACCAAGATGACCTAACCTGTTCTGACACAAATTTCAACGTGAGGTGACTGACCTGAATTCCTCTTTGCTCAATCTAACATAGACCCAAATAGGTGATTATTCCTACCCTAATCCATTCTAAAATTAGTCGACCTAACCCAACTCTTGCTCCAGTGGTAGACTCTCAGGAGTTTCAACACCTGGTCAAGAGATGAGTACCCATGGGTGGTGAAATTCCACTAGGCATGAATGTGTGGGGTTGTGTGCGTGTATTACAAAAATAAATAAATAAATAAATAAATAAAACAACTCAATATCAAATCAGACTGGAGTTTCCAATCCTAACCTTACTTGATGGACGACTAAATAACTTTTGGGTTGACTTGCACTTTAGTTTCAGTTACACCAATTACAATTGAGACTGCGTGCACACATACTCACACCTTAGCTGGATTTCACCATCTATGGGTACTTAAACCCTTAACCGGTGTTGAAACTTTTGAGAGTCTACCACCGAAGCAGGATTTAAGGACCCGGACCAACTTGTTTGGTTATATAACATATTAGACCATTTTCTCATCATATATGTGCCACACATGCTATAAGTGCCATTATGTACATCTTTAAAAACTGCAAATATAACACATTCAGCCTTTTTTTTTTTTTCCATATATTTATGTATACATTTGTTATATGTGATAAGTTGTACATATGATGCAAATGACATGTATTCCATCCTACATCGCCAAGTACCCAATATATACTATTGTACATCTTTAATCCTACACACACACTACAAAATATTTTAAAGCATCACACAAATGTCATATATTCTAATTAAAGTTGTAAATGTGTATATGTGATACTTTTGAAAAATTATTAATATTTTCCTAGTGTTTAACAAATAATACGAGAATAGTTACTTTAAAAAACATAACTTGGCTAAACATGATTTGAATTAATAAGAATATGAAAATAACTACTTGGAAACAATATAACCTAGCTAAACAAGACTTGAACTAGCCTAACTTAGCTAGAGTTTACCATGCCGCACCATTTTAAAGGTAAAATATCACGTGCATGACATCCTGGCCTTGCCAATTCATGAAGATGATCTAGTGCAAAATTCAACACGATCCAATCATGATCAGGTGGAACACACGCCTCCATGCTTCAGCCGGTTGAATGTGTTCGTCTGACTCACCTGACTAATGGATCAATCTATTTTTCAATCCAACTCACCAATACGATCGACATAGCCCACCTTTTGTACGACTCGGATGTCCCACAGGAAGAAAAACGGTGCAGCACGGTAAAAGCTTGGCATACCGCATGCCATGGCTGTTGTTGCATGCATACATTGTCTGTGATCATTCCTCTTCAGAAAAAGGGTGGTAAACGCAGACAATTAAGGTGAGGCCATGAGTAGAAGGGAGAGAGAGAGTAGTTGGAAGTTGAAAATGCTTTATTGGGTTCCTATGATAAGGAGAAATGATGGCCATCTTACTGAAAAAAAAAATCTACTCAGCATACTGTTTGGATGCAAAGAAGAGAAAATGAGTATCCAAAACAGAGAGCGTTGCTTTTACTACAGTGGATGATGACTTACCAATGGTCCATATCATATGCTCTGCTCTTCTTTTCTCTTCTTATCCAGTTTCTTCCTTCTCCCTCTAACTAATAATAAATGTCATTGAAATTGCATGGGCAGAAGAATGTGGTCAGGTTTGGTGCTCCTCTAGCATACCAAATTATTTACCCTGCACCTGCCCATGTTTTCTTCAGCCATTTGAGATTTCAAACAGCCATTCGTTTAAAAATCTGATGATCGGACGGTTGTAAGTTCCAATGTATTTATATGTAGTGATCACCTACATGCGACTGCATAGTTATTTGCGGTAGGTGAGTAAATTTTTTTTTTCTGGCTACAAGATGGATTGGAATAAATATTTTTTTTTCGACCCCTCTGATGCATCTTGTGACTAAAAGCCCCGTACAAGGCAGCTCATGTACAGAGGTGGGCAGGATGGACGGATCCGATCCAACCCGAACTGAAAGTTAGGGTCGGGTCGGATTGAGTAAACCTACTCAGATATGATGCCAAACCGAGTTGAGTTAGAGTAATGTAGCAACTCGATCTGATCCAATTCGGAATCTGATCAAGTTGGATTCAGTTCGGTCTGGTCCGGTCCGATCCGATCCGATCCAATCTGGATTGGAATCAGGTAGTATAAAGTCAGATTTTACTCTTTAAAAATAAAAAAAAAAACTTTACTCTTGTTCTATCCGAACTCTAAACCTATCTGCAACTTAAGTCGATTTCTTCTCCTTTGCTCCTTCTTTGTCTCCTCCTTTCTCTCTAGATTTTCCTTGTCTCCTTATTTCTCTTTCGATTTCCCTCATGTTTCCTTTCTAGCACCAGAGTTTCTGGTTCGGCTTGACACACTCAACTTAATCCGATTCGGTTTCCCTAACTAAGTTGGACTCGGTTCGGGTCAGGCCAGCAAGGAATTGGTATGGATCAAGTCAGTCCTACTGACTCGGTTTTGAATCGGATCGAGTTCAGGTTAGGTACTTGTAAAAATCGGATCAAGTCGAGTTGGACCTAATCCAATCCGACTCGACTCAATGCCCACCTCTACTCATGTATGTGTGACCACGTGTCAACAGAGATATAGGAAGAGTATACAAGTTGTCCATTTGGTGGGCCTAACTATTTTATGTGTTGCAGAAAAATAAATCTAGTTCGTTTGTTCAATAGGCAATCCTAATTTTAGATATTGTTGGATGGACCACCTCACAACTGGACAAGCTTGATTCTTGGCTCGAGCATTTGCATGATGGTATACCCTCATAACCGATGGATTGGATTTGGTACCAACATGCCATGCTTGCAAATTTATGGCATGTACATGAGAAGCCTCGTGGGATGCGAATTGCATGTGAGTGATGTAGAGCAGGTCGTGGACAATTTCAAGGCCAAGGTGGATCTTAAAAAGCCCTATAGGAAGCGAAAGTGATCTAGACCGTCAAATCTAAAAATAGACGTATCTCGCAAATTGGAATGAGTTATCGAAGGTACAATATAAGATTTTAGGGTAGGACGAGCTACTTTTGCCTAGTTGCCCATGCCAAATTTGCAAAATACCATTAGATTGACGATCGAAATCTTACTTTATCTTCATTTTTACTATTTATAGTAAGTTTTAGTTTGAGTGTAACTCTACATCCATTGGGCTTTAGGAGTTGGGCCCAACATGAAAAGTGCTTAGAATAATTAGGAGAACATCATGGTTAGGCGAAATAGGACACTTACTATTTTTGACGGCAAACCATGAGCACTAGTAGACATCACAATCATTTGTAAATAGTAAATTTATTATTTATTATAAGTTGTAATTTCTAGAAGTTTTAGCTGTAGTTTGATTCCAAAACTTCTCCTATGGCTTAATATTCTTATTTAAAGGATTGTAAACTCGTTTATTTCATCTATCAATCAAATTATGAATTTTATAGAATTTATTTCTATTTTACTTCTTTTTTTTTCCCTCATGGATACCAAAAGTGAGCATTGAGAAGTTCCATGAATTCGGAATAGTTATCGTTGAGGAAGACAGTGATCGGTCTCATCACGTTTATCCCTGTGTCAGCGACCCAACAAAAAAGTGCCACGTGTGCAAGTAGGATGTGATGGGGATGCAGATGGCAATCCCCGCGCAGCTATTTGTAGAGACTGGGTACAGGTAGGCGCTTTGTAGAGCCACATGTGTTTTATCTACACCGTTCATTCATTTCGACAGTTCATTTTAGGGCATTAGTTCAAAAAGAAGACAGGCTTAGGTGGACCACACCAAAGGAAGCAGTGATAATCATGTATGTCGTTTTTATTTGCCGTTTAACCTGTTCATAAGGCCATATGGATGTGGATGAGTTAAAAACACAAATATCAATTAGAGTTAGGCATCCGTAAGATGAGTCTAGTGACGAAAAGGTCATTATTATTATATCATATAAAAGAATCTTTATTTTTCACTGCAAGTCTTGTATCTGATCTCATGAGGTGCATGATGCTTTTTCATTTAGCAACATTCAAATTACACTGGCCTTGTACCTTTGGCAATTTGCCTGTTTAACAAAACTTCCTACTAACAGAAAATGATACGGTAGGTTATGACCTACCACAGTAGGGTGGACATTTAATGGCAAGATGACAGTTCATGTCCAACGTGGGCCTTTTAAGATCGGATGGAGGGGAATGAATTTGGTTCTTTAGCATGATTGAATTTTTAGTGTTCTTCCATAGCATGATGGTTCATATGCTTGTATTGAAATTACATGCTTGGCACGCATGTAAATCAAATTAAAATTGTTTCAACACTGAGATTATAGGATCGAGAGTGTTCATGTGGTGTGGGTGTGTGTTAAATAAATAAATAAAAACACTGAAATTAAAGCGTCTGGATCTTGAGAGACGGTCGATAGGTCATTGACCGGAAATCTTAACCTTTGATTAATGTTCGTTTTTCAAATTCTAACTGTTGGCTATTTTCCATTTTAACCATTCCTTAGATGTTCAACAATGGGCCAGTTAAGTCATCAGTCCAGTAAAACTGTTTGTTTATGACCCATCTAAACTGGGCCCACAATTTCAATGGTTTAGTTTATGCCACATATATGTCCATGTAACTCAAATTAGATCTCGAAATCCAGCCCAATCCATAACTCAGGTGGGACACACAAAAGGAACAATGGGGGAGACTGGGCATTGTGAATGCCCACCATAGAAACTCAAGATGGAATGTGGGGTCCAATATCTTGTGTATATATATACATCCACCCCTATCATCAGGTCTGCCCCACCAGGATGAATGGACACACCGACACTCAATACAATTTTATTTTTAATTTTAAAAAACCACAAGTGGGCCACAACAAGTGAATACATAAGTTTTAGGCAAGATTGCAGATTCCACCATGTGGGGTGGCCCACCTGACCTTTGGATCAAGGTGATTCTTGGGATGCACAGTGATCATGAAATGGCACACCAGATGCACTGTTTGGATTCCACATAGACATCACAGATAAGCACCACACAGCCCTAATGCATGCTAATTACCAAACATATGAGATCATTCACCATGCACACATGCACTATTACATGAATGCATAGTGTTCTAAACCACAATGAAAAATGGAAGCTGCAATTTCCACAGAGAACAGATCGAGGGGGTCTGTTGTAGGATCGCTATCAAGCATCTTTTGAACTTCCCTGTGCCGACAACCTGCCTCGTTCCGGGTCCTCTCGAAGCCTTTATTCAATCATGGCGATCGTCACCAAATGACCCAATAAGCCAATTTTAACCACATAATCAAAAGTCACGCAGCCCCAACTCGATCTTATGCTTGCGGACTTTGGTAATGTTTACAAGACAAGCTACCCAAAAGATTATTTTAAAGAGAAAAAGGCCCAGCGCCGGCCCCAGGCACCTTGCGCCGGGGCCCACCATCAGCTTTTACTTGACCGTGACAAAGCACTGAGATAGACATCCACTGCTTTCATGGTGGGTGCCCACCTTCCCAACAGACCAGAAAACAGATAACAGCCGACGTGCCCAGGCAACAAAGATCTGCCCATTTTTTCTTCCGAGGTTGACCATCAAGGTTCCCGTCTGGTTCGCCATCCACCCAACCACCTCGAGCCTGCCCTACTGCCTGAAATATGCACCAACTTGCAGAATTTCTCAATCCAAATCAATTCCATTCTGGTGTCTTTTTTTCTGCAACTACCTTTTTTCAAACTGGCCAAGCAATTTCAACAAATAAAATAGTCTTACCATATCTTACCATCTGCCGCTGTCATGGGGTGATCTTTTATGAACAAAAGGTTGTATGAAAAGCACATATGTTTGGAGTTTTTCATATGTATTTTGGGCCTTCAACTCAGCTCATGGGTTCATCTGTGCTGTTGTTTTTATGCGGGTAAATACTCAGTAGAGATTCTGTGTTTTCCTCCTCTTCCAGTCCTAGAACTGAGAAATCTTAAGCAAAGGGCTGGATTGGTAGTGGGCATGAGCTGTTGATCGGTATTTGGTACTGGTGAGATCATATGCATAAAAACGTGGAAAGCAAAACTCGTACAGGAAATTTGAGAGAGGAATGCTTGTTGCAGATACCCATGAACCCGCAGGGGAATCATACACACTTCCAAATTCTCACGAGTAAGTGAGATTCGAGGTGTTCATCAGGTGGACCCCAGCACAATGAATGTGCCCCAGCATCCTACGCCTCGCATATGCAGAAAACGGTATGCTTAAAATGGATAACCAATGGGGACGTTCAATGCGCATCTGTCATGCGTGTCCCACCCAATAAGTGCAGTCCCTATTTTTTCTGTTGTGGCCCCCAGCTGATGAGCGTCTTTGGTGCCTGCAGATGTGTGTGTGTGTGTGTGTGTGAATCAACGAGTGATGGTCCAAAGCAAAACAAAGGTGATTATGTTTCATGACAAAAAGGTTCATGTGAAGGAAAACAACAGAGATTTTATTTCACAGAAAAGTCCAGTGTCCTGCTCTGTAAACAACTACGATGAAACAGAACTGTCACTGTCTATGCAAGAGCGAAACAGGCTGTGAAGGCAACAGGACTTGGAACTTACAAACACTGGAGTCCTTTTTTGGTAGGGAGTCCTAGACCTCGGCTATAAGGGTTAGGGGTTGCTCCCCACCAATTACTTGCAGAGCTACCCATGTACTTGCAAAGGGCAAGACCTATGGTAATCAGGACTCCAAAGTTCAGCATTAGAAAGAATGGAAACCAGCATCTCTGTTGAAAATTATTTGTGTGGGAAAAGGCCACCGTGGTCGCTGCTCCTCCCGTTTAGCCTTGTCTTTCCTGAATTGGCAAAACTGGACACGTGAAGCAGTACAGGGACAATGAGCGGTGGTGCTCTTTTGAGAACTGCTCCGCCTTAATAAAGGCAGGGGACGATTCGACTCACACCGAGTGGAAAAGCGCACTGAATTGAAGTTGCATAAGTTCTCCCATTCCAGTTTGTTAAGGAACTCCGTAATGGAGGAAAAAGTTGTTCCTAGGAGTAAAATGGTAAGAATGGCGTGGTAACATTCGCACCACAGAACCTAAATGGAGTGTTTGGACGCACAATTGAATTGAATTGCAATTTTCAGTCAAGTGGAAAAGATAACACTGGACTCCACACTACAATAGCATCAATTCCAATTTTAGGCATGGAAGAAACAACTGCAATTTGAGGGCTACGTCTTCACCATGAGTACCAGGAAAGGAAACACTGTTTGACTGTAATGAACATTCCCAATTCTTTTGTTTTTTTGAACTGTTGAACATTCCCAATTCAAATCACTTGTCCATCCAAACTATGTAATTTACAATCCAGATGAAAACACAAAGCTTCCATTAATTCAATGAAGATTTTCTAACAACAACGAAGGGCACCTACGCCAGCCACAGGTGGAAATCAGAAATCAAAGCATCAACGGATTCAATGTTCGGTCTCAAGCAAAACCCTTGAACTGAAAGAAAACATCTGCAAAGGCTGGTGAAAAACCCATAGAAACTTAGAGACTACCCTAGTGAAAAACCCATGTCATGTTTCTATATACTTCTAGCCTAACTGGTGAAAAATAAAAAATTGAAAAACCCATGTCATGTTTCTATATACTTCTAGCCTAACTGGTGAAAAATAAAAAATTGAAAAACCCATGTCATGTTTCTATATACTTCTAGCCTAACTGGTGAAAAATAAAAAATTGAAAAACCCATGTCATGTTTCTATATACTTCTAGCCTAACTGGTGAAAAATAAAAAATGGACGGAATATCCATCAATAGTTCTAGCCTAACAGAGAACCTGCTGCGCAACTGTCCATGGACTATACAAGTGCTGCTGCCTAGACCAGCAATGGAGAAAATGAAATTGAATGAAATCCTACAATAACCAGAGTGAGCAATTTCAACTATGGGCGGAAGACGATATAGTTATGTTCTTGAATATTCACACGCACAGATGAACATACAAGATCTAAGAGTGCAAAGGCTGCCAAAGATAGTCCATGTCGAACACAATCAGCACATTCTCAGAAAATTTTACCTTCAAATTATCAGTCCTGCATAAACATTCATAGATACAAACTGAAGAAAACAAATCCAATTAGTGTACAGAATAATCATGGTTAGTTGGTTTGTCAAGGCTAAATGATTCAAACCAACAAGAAAGAGAAGAAGAAAGAAAGAGAAAGAAACGCCCATCTTGACTGCAGTTTCCGATCTTCAAACCAAGTAAAACCTCCCCTTCATAAATATTATTTATCCCAATTACTCTAGGAACCAAAATGCTACATCATTCTTTCCGCTTTGCTCCTCCAGCATTCTATCTTATAAACAAGAAGAGATTCTTTCTTCAAATCCAATAATTCCCAAAATCATGTTCCGGAGGCAGGGTGACGGCCAAACCCAATAACCACAAAATCATGTCTGGGGAGGGGATGCCGACCAAACCCAAGAATCCCAAAATCATGTCTGGGCAGGGGATGCCAACCAAACCCAAGAGTCCCAAAATCATGTCCGGGGGGGGGGGGGGGGGGGGATGTCAGTTACTTTTGAATCATGATCGGTGATGATCCTGTCCCTCTCGCGTCCCTCCTCTTCTTTGCCTCCCCAAAATCTCCATCAGAAAAATTGTGAACAACAAGGACACAGAGAGTCGAAAGAATTCAATAATCTTACAATTCAATTCTACAGGTAAAAATGTTACACTGAGGATGCATCCACGAAAACCTCATTGAGCACATCGTCCTCACCATTTGCAAATAGCTCTGCATCCTTCTCTTCCTCATTGGAGAAGTCTCGTCTCTCGAGCTTGGAGTGAGCCGCGATGAATATCATCTTCTGGGCCCGGTCCATTCCCACCCTTGAGTGCCCATGGGCGCAAACCCACCTCAAGAATGACCAATTACACTTGAAACTGCACGATGTTGCGTGGAGGAAGATCAACCTCACTGCCACCTTCCCCAATGACTTAAACTCGCTCAAGCACGTCTCCCAAACCAGGCGACTGCTCTGTGGGTTTGCGATCTTCATCTTCCCTGTTGTGGGGTCCCGCTGCTTCACCTGGACTGCCTGTGCATAGAGTGGGTCAAGCCCTTCTGATCGCCACTTCATGAGCTCCATCAACGCAATGTGGGCCTCCTCCCTTGACACCAACCGGGTTATCAGCCTATCGACGTCTTTCTCTTGGTCGGACGTCAGGCACTTGAATGGTGGGAGATACTTCCCACTGTTGTCGCGCATCAAGTAAAGCGGGTCCAGTATGAATGCAGCAGACCACGCTGGATGGTAATTCTTCTTGAACCGCCTCTCAATCACCTTCTGGACTGCCCCTTCTGCAACATTGTATTTCGAGCACCAATCCTTCACCTTGGCCCGCAGCTCGTCCCAGAGGGACAGGCATTGCCCAACCAATGGCCGCTCCATTTCCATCTCCTGGGCCATCATTTTGATCAGCTTGACAAGTGAATGCACAGCCTCCAATTCATTCCAAAACCCCACATCCCGAACCATATCCGCCACCTCCCGACCAACTGGGTCTTCAACGCAGACTGCCTTATATGATTCATCGTGCACCGCCAACTGGAGTGGGCGGGCAGAACTCATTATATCCTCCAACATTGTGTAAACAAATGCGAAATCTATGTTTCCACCACCGCTCACGCTGGGCGGAACTCTAAGCAGCCCAGCATGCTCAAGTTCTTGTAATTGGTATTTGTGGAAGCTGTTCCGTACCTGGGACTTGGTGTTGAAGAAGTTGGCAAGCTTGAGGCAGTTGTCAGCGACATTCCGGAAGAGCGGGAGTTCCTTGCTAAAATCTTTGATCAGGCTGCTGAAGCCTTGGAGCTGGCAGGAGAGGTTCACCATCCAATGGTTCTGATCCTCCAAATTCCGCAGTGCCTTCGCCTTGAACTTGTCAGCAACTATCCCCACGCATCGGTGGACTGCGCTGCCGCAGATGCCCGTGATCACCTCCCACAGGATCTCCTCAGCGTACTTGGACGGGGCACGCCCATTCGTGAAAACCGCCTTCCGGAACACGCTGGTGCCATTAGGGAGATTAACGGTCAGGCTAACGAGATTCTCAGCTTCAGCAGCAGTGGCACCGCTGCGGGGTTTCCACCCATCAGAAGCGACCTGAAAGAACATGGCATCGTGGATCTTAGCTTCCGATTCTGCTCTCACCTCCTCATAGCGAGCGTCCAATCGAGGGCCAACGAGCTCACGGCGAGCAATGGGAGGGAGGCCCACCTGATGGAGGAAGGCCTTGAATTTAGGATGCTTGAAGCAGGAGAAGGAGACAGCGCCGCACGACTCATAAAGCCAGTCGGCGAGGAGGCTGACTGCAGAGTCTATCTGAGCCTTGCTGAGGGTAGGACCCGGTGATGCTTTCGGGCTCTTCAGCTTCTTGACACTGTCCTCAAGCATAGCTAGAGCTCCAAGATCCTCCTTCCCACCAGAAAGCACCAAATGCTGTTGCTGAGGTGGGGCCGGCGCAGCTACGGTCGCTGAATAGACGATGTCGGTGCAGAAGCGGGACGGGTCGATGACCGCCAGGGGGGGAATTTGGTAAGAAGAGGATGCCGACAACGCTCGCTTCCGTGACGAAGCAGTGGGACCCACGGAAACAGGGGCCTGGGAAGACTGGACAGGCGGCGGAGGGGAGATCGAAGAGATGGGCTTGGGAGTGGAAGCGAAATTGGGGCAGGTGCCGCGCTTGAGGTGCTCAGAAGCGGTGCGGGAAGGGTTCGATGCGGAGAAGATGGCGTCGCAGAGGGTGCATCGGAGCTTGACTGCCTTTGGAAGGCCGGTGTCGGAGTGGTGGACGAGCATGGGCTCAAGGTGGGCCCAGTACCAGGCGCCCTTGCCTTTGATGGCCTTTGTACGGACGGTGATCAGGCCCTCGTAGCGCTTGTGGATGGCCTTCACTGTCATGTCTTCGGCAACTGTAGTTGTCGTCGTCGTCGATACTGTGATGGAATCTATGGAAGCGGCGGTGGCGTTGGCAGCGGTCGACGCCATTCCGTCCTTATTCGCCTCTTCCTCTTCTTCTTCTTCTTCTTCTTCGCTAATCTCCTTCTTCCATCGCATGAATTAGGACTTTCTCTTGCTGTGTCAGATTCCCCACGAATCCTTCCTTGCATTTAACCGGAAAAAGCCGCCGCTGGCGGCTGCTGCGTCAGAATTTTCCGGTTCCCCATGCCGGGAACCGGCAATCTAAGCCTCAAAGCTTGGGTTTTGGGGTTTTTTAACTTTCCTTTTCTTTCCGTTGGGTCTGGTTTTTTTTTTTTTTTTTTTTTCCAGTTAGTTTCTGGGCCTTTTCTTTCCGTTCGGACAAGGAGAGAGGGAGAGAGAGAGAGAGAGAGACAGCACACTTGGGAGAAAGAGAAACGGGAGGGGTTGATGTTTTAAGGATTGCAAGTCTGCGGGACCACTGAAAAGATGTGGTTCTCAGGGGCGTCTTAAATGGGTCCAACTTTCCAGAACCGTTCATTCCGCGGGTGGGCCCTACCATGATTGGTGAATGGTAAGATGGTCATTGATTAGATGATTTAGTGAGTCTGACCGTCGTTCTATTTTCAAAATGGGAGTGGTCTGTTGTCCTAACATGTGGCACACGTGTATGACGAGAGCATCCAAGTCGTGGATGTATCATAGCTCGGAAATTATTACACTTTAATCCTTGATATCCAATTGGTAGCCGTCAAAATCGAATGTTCCCAATCAACGGCTGAAATCAAACTGTCATTGCTGTTATTTGTGGGTTTGTGAGATCGGCAATTTGCACGGTCGGGATTGCGTATAATATGGTACTAGAGAGGAGATGATACGGTGGAGCTGCGGCCGAGCCACCTATTTACATTAAAAGTGGCCCGGTTATCCATGAATCTGAACCGTCCAGCTAGCGACTGAATGGATTATGTTTCGAAAACCATACTTATTTGAGGAACATATCCATCACTTTACCTTGAACATTAACTGTTTCTGTTTTCAACGGCTGATTTGAAGGCCACTACTTAAATGGCTAGGATCATCCAGTCCACGTGTATTTCTCCTAGCAACGGTGCATTTCTCCTAGCAACGGCGTTTAGTATATAGCAACACAGCTCTAGCATGTTACGGTGTTTTGCTCTTCGGTATCATCTATCCTGCCGCGATGACCCATAGCAGCCCATGTTTCACATTCAAACAAACTTACTGCAAGGTGGGCCATGTAAAACATATAGCATCGCTATTCAAGGCAGTCATGTTATATGGCCATGTAAAACATATAGCAAAAAAATAATAATAATAAAATTGTCAAACATATAGCACGCAGGCTACAAATCCCAGTGCTCCCTCTGACTACCACATTTGTCCTCTTCCTCTTCCCGTTCTCATTCTCTTTCCTACTCCCTGACTAGGTACTATTGAGCTCTCTCTCTCTCTCTCTCTCTCTCTCTCTCTCTCTATTTATTGTAATGCATTGATCTTCTTCATGTGGGTTATTCAAATTAGGAATATACACGGAGGGGCAGCCTAGGAATTTAAGGTGTACCTATCTTTCTTTTGCTGTCTTTTGGTTTGGCTGACCACCATTTATCATGACTGCTTGAAAGGTCATCAAATGTACGTGCAATTTGCGAGTCTACCAAAGTGCTAAAAAGTAGCTGAGTGAAATACTCAACCATGCTCCTTTGGACTCACATCGTAAAATGTCATTTTACCTTAGGTTATAGGTTATGGGAACAGTACCCATTGAAAGGGATAGAAGTAATAACACTGGGAATACCAAAAGCAATTAGAGAGTAAAGACCCTAATCCTAATTAGAATTTATATAGAAATATAGAAAGTATATTTTATGGAAGGAAATCAATCAAAATATTAAGGATAATTTATGAGTTGCTGATTATCAAGAAGAATTAGAGCAAGCACAATTAGATCACTCTAATAGCCTAATTCAAGGGTGAAAACCCTTTTTTTACTATAGCTATCTGCACCTGTTGGAAAACTCACTTACCCAATTTGGATATCTTCAGCCATTATTCCACAAGAAGGATAGACAGGTGTGATTTTATGGCATGTATAGTTTTACTTGATGGGAATATGATGAATGGTTCTAACACCATTTATAGCGTGCTAAAATATAGCTTCTTAAGCTCATTTTTAGGAAAGTACTGTAGAGTTATTTTATGGACAAAAACAGTTTTATACCAATGTTTTATTTTACATAATAAAGTGGTTATCAACTTGTTGATTGTAATCAACTTATATAATGGACAATTAGATAACACTTGATTGTACTCAACCTCTATAGCAGTCTATCACATTGCGCCTGTGGGAATTTTTTGCTCTCTTTACAGGTCCTAAGCCCCATTAAAGGAGGGTTGAACCAGGTTGGTAGCGAGTGTCCAATTCATGTTGTAACTTCTATCATACATCCAAACACTATAACATTCCAATAGAGTGGAATAGGGGAACAAGATTCATGCAGCTAACCCTAATTAATTGTGAAAAGAACTACATGATGACCATGTCCAAACATAACTAAAATAATCTTTGCTACTCATTTTCTTATACATGACAAGGTTGGGATTGAACCCCTCTTGATCTCAAAAGAGCATACTTAGAGATGATCATGTTTTGGTTTTACTTTCTTATAGAAAATCCAATGGATGAAAACAACCGGAAAAAAAAAAAAAAAACCATCATTTGACATTTCTCAGTTAAACTTTACAACTAATTACCTTATGTAATTGCATTCCATCTTGTATTCATGCATGCTAGTGGTTGGTCTTCCTTTGAACAACTGTTACGGATGGACAGATTTCGACCCTAACAAATGTTGTGGTTTCCACATATCTAAATCTAAGTGAAATTATCGAGTCCCGAATAAAGTTAGGTGTATTGGTGGGAAGAAAGTACTTTACTAATATGCTTGTTTGAAACAATTGTCTGCAATAAACGATTTCGACTCCTAAGATTAATTATGTATAAGATTTAAAGGGTTATTTGGCAGCATGAATTATGAATATTATTGAATTCAATTGCAATTCAACCAGAATCTAGAGGTTTTGATTTTCTAATTGTGTTCAGCAGCCTAAATTTTAAATGCTATATAGAATCTTAAAATTGTGTTTGACAGCCTAGATTTAACTAATAAAAAATTTTGAAATTATTTTTTCCTTTAAATTGTAGAGCTTGGCCTTAGCCAGACACCCCAAACATGAAAGTTCATGATATTCATTGTCATTTAGTCTATAACTCGAAAAGGATCATACTAGCAACCTTAATCAGGACCTAAAGATGTAGACTAGTATTTAAAGCATCATCTCGTAGGAACTCTGATAAGATGGAGTTACTAATCATGCTCCTCACATATCCTTTTAAGGGAACACTTATGACTCTTAACTACGCCATTTTGCTCCAGTGTCATATTTATGGTGTATTGAAGGGCAATATGACAACCTTATAGTAATGTTATGAATGACTGTAAAATTTACCTTGATTTATTATATTTATCATATTATTAATCACTCCAATTAGAACTAACAACCTTGATCTTCTTATAAAGTGAATTTTTAACCTTAATAATGAAAATTTTAAACACATTTATTGCATCAACTTTTTTACTTTTTAAATCAAATATATATATATATATATATATATATATATATATATATATATATATATATATATATATATATAAAACAAAAGTAGTCATCTATAAAAGTAATTAAGTATTTTTCTCCATTCTAAGAAGTTGTAGGTAACATGTTATAATTATATTCATGTATTTAACATCTAAGATACTAAAACTCTGAATGGCACTCAACTTTCTCACTCTCACTTCCCCTAAATGTAATTAATCCTTGGGCTACATAGACCAAGTTAGCTCAGTTACTTTGCTTGACTTGACTTGAAAAGGCTTGATTCAACTTGGTTTGAAACTGAGTTTGAGCTTGAAAAAATTTTAAATTGAGTTCGAGCTAAACTCATCTTGGATCGAACCCTAGCTCAAATTGGACTAGTTCAACAACTCGATTGCTTTGGTATTGATGTTGCTTACCAAGTGTTTAATGAAATGACTCAATGAAGTATCGACTAGTGGCAAGGAATGTATGTATATGAAACAAATATGATTTTTTTCTTGATTTTGATGTTGCCTACAAGGTATTTGATTAAATACTTGTAAACAATTGCTGCTGTTTTATATACAGGATCTATCTTGGCTCAAACTTGACTCGAATTAGCCCGAGCTGCTAACCGAACTAAACTGAGCTAACCAATCAGGCTCAAGGACCGAGCCAAGCCAAGTTCGAACTGCAGCTAGTGGCCGAGCCGAGTCGAGCTTGGCAAAGCTCAACTCAGTTCGAAGCTCGACTCAGTTCGACACATGTACACCCCTAATCAATACATCCACTCACAAGTTAGAAATAGACCTAGAGAATCTTAGGTACATCAACATCTACTACATAGATGTAACTGCATTTATATTTGGATGAGTCAAAGCACCGAATTAAGCCTGAAAATTAAGCAGCCCCAAGATTAAGCACCAAAGTCCTTGCTCAATCGGCAAACGCCACACTAGGTTGGTGGCCCGAATCAATTCCTAAATTGTTGCAAATCGAATGATCATTTACTAAATGTTGATGATCCAAAACTTTTCATATGATATTACTTTAATTGGCTAAACATTCTAAGTTGAAATTTATCAAAGAATGCTATTGACAATCAATGTACCTAGCTAACAATAAAAAAGTCAAATGATCTAGGAAGCTAATAGCCGCCCAAGAGATTGATCTAGCTAACAATGAAGTACTAGTTAGACGACAATGCAGTGTGTTGACCCAATTAGAAAACCAATACTTGATTAATTGTCATCAGGTAGTAGTTCAAAACGACAATCAAGCTGACTTCATCACCAATCACACCACAAACAATGATTGTTGATTAGCCAAATGAAATCAATCCAACAATTTCCCATATGACCAATTCAAAACGGATGGTAGATCAACTCACAGATTTGTCCAACACTTTAGGGCTGAATCTCAAGCAATGTTAACTGCTATCGGCCAATACTATTACCAAAAGAAACAAATCCCTTATTGGTTTGATGCCATAGATCAACAATCAATTAGGTTTTGCATTAAAAATGGCTTTGTAAAAACTTCAATTTTAGTAGTTATGAATCAAGTGATTGATATTTAATTGCCATTTTAATACAATTATTACAATGCAGGAAAGAAATCCAACGGAGTGTTTGGTTTCAAGGATTCATTTAATAAAGAAAGGAGAAAGTTGGATGATTTCCAACGGCTGAAGAAATTAGTTGATTTCAAAATTAGGCTGTGTTTGATTTGTAAGAAAACTCGTGTGAAATTTCATTTTTATTAGATAATAATAACCTTGTTTCTTATGTTAAGTAATAAAATAAAAAAATTAAAAATTAATTTTTTTTTTTTTTTAAAAGTGAAAATTTATTAATAATGACTCTATGAAATCTATTTTTATTTGCTAATCCAGTAACATGAAAATGTGAAACCATCGGAAACTATTTTCCATTAATATAAAACCCTCAAAATCAAACAGGCCCCGAATGAAAATCCTATATAATAAAGACAAGATGCCACTTTACTAATCTTGATTTCACAACAGGGTACCTATGTTCTGATGTTGTTGCAAAATTTTTTTTTTTCTTGGTTAGCTTGTAAGTACGCCTCATTGTCAGTTGACACTTCACTGTTTGATAACCCCATTGGGGATCGATACCAAGACCTCATTGTTGAAACGAAGTATCGTTCACTCAACTGCCACTTGAGCTATGGATCAGGGTGTTATGGTTGTTGCAATTGCCATTGAAGTCCTCTTGGAAAGCTTGATCTTCACCTTCAAAAAAATTAAAAAAATAAAATAAAATCAGTGCAACAGTGTCAATAGGCGGGGACCAAGATCCCCTTTATACAGTGAAATCTTAGGAATTCAACACACCACAAGATTCCTTTCCCTAAGTCTCCATGCTAGGTAATTCTCTAATACTTACATGCTGCTTAATATACACCACATGATCAGTGTAAAAGGCCTATCGGGTGCTCAATCATGTGTTTTGATCACATCCCAAAGTGGGACACACTATATGCTCATCTCTTTGATCTCATGGCTCATTTCAATGGACTCAGATTATGTAGTGACCCCTATACCTCAGTACGGGTTAGTGCTGTGTGACGTATCATGATGAATGTGTTTTATTCATGCCATCCATCTATTTTGCCAGCTCATTTGAGGGTATGAGCAAAAAAAAAGGTAGATTCAAATCTCAAGTGAACCCACCACAAGAAACCGTGATGATTAAATGATTACCATTAAATACTTCCTAGGGCCTACTGTAATGCTTATTTGTCACCCAACTTGTTGATTAGGTCACACAATGATGCAGGGAAGGACATGATGAGGTTGATCACTGTCTTTCTCAGGAAAGCTCTTTCGATTCTTCACCGAACTCCCTCGAATTCAGGAGGAATAAAATAGAAATAATTTCTAATGAACTTGAAATAAATTGATTGATGATAGAAAATGAAATTACAATCCTTTAAATAATAATCTCAAACCACATTTTAGACTTAGAACTTGAATTCAAACTCCATAAAAATGTAACTTACTATAAATATTGAACTTATTATTTACAGAAGGTCTCCATTCCTACTAGACTTCGTAGTTTTGGGCCAAAAGTAGTAAGTGTCCAATTTGGCCTAACCATGTAATTCTCTTCATTTTTGTAAGCCCTTTCCATGTTGGGCAAGCCTCCTACAACTCAATTAATCAAAAGTTATACCCGAATTATAACTTACTATTTATAGTAAAAATGAAAATAAAAGAGACTTTTCATCATTGATATGATGAAATCTTGAAAATCTGGCATGGGCAACCCAAAAATCATATAAGATATGTCAAAAAACTCATTCAAATTTGTGAAATATAACTATTTTAAGGTTTTGACCGTCCGGATCATTTTTGCCTCTGATGTGGCCTTCTCTGGTCCATCTTTGCCATGGAAGTCTCTGCGACCTGCTCTACATCACACAATCCTGGATGAGGGGAGAACATAAATATCAACTTGATCCAAAACTTTTACAGCCCCCCCAAGAAGTATTCAATGGTGGGCACTCAATCATCACTATTTCCTACGTTGTTGTCCACCTAAAATTTGGATGGGCTAATGTCTAAAATGAGCTGGTAAAATATATGGATGGCAGTCGCTAGAACACATATATCATTCTGGCCCTACAATTCTAACTACTGCTGACCTTGGAAGGGACACTATCCATTTCAAAATCATGGGATACATATTAACATTGACAAGTAGAGATAGAGGAAAAGAACGTGTTCATCATCTATGTTTTTTCTTCTTTGTTTTTTCATCATCTAGCATCCATCAGGTGAGCCACATTATTTATATATTCAATGAGGCTGCTTCACTCAAGTGGGCCACAATGTAAGAAACCATTGGAGGTTCACCTCAAGATTGAAGGCCTGATATTTAGATACATTTCTCTCTAAGCCATACATTTCTTCTATACATTGCAGCGAACATGGACTCAATTCTAGTAGTGGCCCCTCTAGCAAACCATGTTGGTACTAGTCGGTGTAGTGGGCCCACAATAATATATGCCTTTTATCCATACTGCCCATCCATTTCTCAGGCTCACTTTAGGGCACTAGCACAAGTATGAGGCGGATCCAAATTTCAGGTGGATCACACCATAGAAAAAACTGATGAACAATTGCCTACCATTAAAACTTCTCTGGGTTGTGAAATTTTTCGGTCAAGCTGATATTTGTATTTCCCCTTCGTCCCGGTCTAGGTTAGATGGAAGTAAACTTTATAGTAGGCCTAAAAATTTTAATGATTGGCTTTCAATCAACCATGCTTCTTGTGTTGTGATCTACCTTAGATTTGCTTGATATTTGGATAAACTTCATTTTTGCGATCATGCCCTGGCAAGAAAGAAAATTCATGACATGGATAAAATAAATACATCATGGCAGGGCCCACAACATTGACTTAGTGGCGGGTCACTGTAGAACCCAAGACAGCTTGTTTTCGATTGTCTATTACTGGGACGCGGATTAGATACTGATAACATCAGTAGCAAAATGGAAGTGACATCATAAGCTTTGGGGACCGCATCATGATGCATGTGTTGTATCCATGCCGTTCAACCATTCTGAGATCGTTTTATGGCATGAAAAAAAGAATGAGATAGATCTAAAGTTCAAGTAGACCCACCACATAAAACCGTGTGAACAGTCACACCCACCGTTGAAACATTTGTAGGGCCCACCATGATGTATTTTTTAGATTTAACCTAATCATAAGTTAACTTAGAGATAGATGAATTGAAAACAAAAACATCAGCTTGATCGGAAACTTCTGTGGCCCCTGAGAAGTTTTGAACGATGGATGTCACTGTCCCCAATTGTTTCTACGGTGTGGTCCACTTAAAATTTATATATATCTCATTCTTTTCTTCATGTCATAAAACGATCTCTCCAAATGAATGGACCGTATGGATACAACACATGCATCATGGTGCGGTCCACAGAGCTTGGTGACGTCACTTCCTTGGCCATTTGGCTACTGAACATGTCAGTATCTAATCCGCGTTCCTATTATTGACCTATTGGTCCAGCAAACTCAACGGCTCAATTTTCGAGAAACCAGACCTAGTCACTACACTCCACCTCATTGGAAGTTTGAAATTTTACACGTGTGTCAATAGCAGTGCACGCGGATTTCCTGCCAAAGCCTTCGGTAGGAAGTTCCTGCGCTGGGATGTTACATGGGGCCCACCATGATGTTTTTTAAAAATCCACCCCGTCCATCCGTTTTCTCAGATCGTTTTAGGTAATAGGACCAAAAATCGAGTGGATCCCAAACTCGAGTCAGCTATACGAGAGGTAAAAATGGAGAAAATGTTTTTCACCATTGAAGCTTTACTAGGCTCATCTTAATGCTTATATGCCATATAAATTATTTATAAGTTCATTTTCAGTGGGATAAAGTGAAAATACAAAACTATTAGCCTTCTATTAAACTTTTGTTGTCATACAAATGTTTAAATGTGGCCACTCAATTTCCATTATTTTTTCTTTTATAGCCTATTTGAATTTTGGGTCAACCTAATTTTTGGTCCGGTTTCCTCATTTGAAAAAAAATAATAATAACTTTTAGTGTCATTTCTTCCGATATTTGAAAAATAAAATTATAAACAGGGCAGATTTTTCAGAATCATGATGGTAGACCCACGTAGCACCTATAGCAGCAACTTATGCAAAAGGCTTTAGAAGTAAATCGGGCGACCAATATCAATTGTGTAGATGGACAGTGCTCTAGACTGAGGTAGATGGACAGAAATGTCTGAATTTGTAGAAAGTAATGCCGTGATACTTGTTTGAGGATGGGATCCAATTGTTCTACCTTGATAAAGTATGTTTTTGTTAAAGTTTACATACATATATGTTTCTAATATTGCTCCCTCGTTCCCCTCATTCTCATTTGCCAGGTATCTCTGCACGCATGTCTATCATGAACTTTCAATATCCTATATTCTCATTTTCAAGAAACGACACCACTGGATGGTGCACACGAGCCCCACTATGATGTATACGTTTTATACATTTATTCTGCTCAATTTATGACATGAGTACAAAAATAAAATAAATCTAAATCTCAGGTAAACCGTACCATATAAATAGTGATCGAACACCCTCAATTAAAAAAAATAAAATTGAAAGACCAAAGTTTTGTATAAATTTATATTTGTGTTTTCCCTTCATCCAAGGTTAGATGGCATTTAACAATGACAGTGTGGCCTCAAGAAGTTTTTAAGGGTGGGCGTTAAATTACCTATTTTTAAATATAGCTTGATCAACCTAAGATTTGAGCATACCTCAATTTTAAACTCCTGACTCTTCAATAAATTCCTTACTCTTGCTTCGGTGGTAGGCTCACCGTAGTTTTAGCACTGGTCAGGAGTTCGAGTAACCATGGGCGGTGAATTCCCACTACGGGGTAAGTGTGTATGTGTGTAATTATTATTATTATTTTTTTTAAAGGTGAAAAAATATATAAACATGTGTGGATAAAATACATATATAATGGTGGGCCCATATCACCGTTAAGTAACGAGGTCTCTACCCCAATGTAAGTGGGCCATCTCCGTCCGAGATTTTCTGCTCGCTACCTTTCAAAACGAAAACTGTATTTGAGGATGCAGATTGCGTTCAACCTCAACTGTTTAGTGAGACCCAAATGTGATCTATCTGTTTATCTGCACTGTCTATTCATTTTATCGAATCATTTTAATATATGATCCCAAAAATAAGGAAGATCCAACACTTAAGTGGACAACACCACAGAGTGGTCCACTTGAGCGTGGGATCTGCCTGTTTGACTCAAGTGGACCACATCATAGATAATTGTAGCTTGTTATTAGAGGTGACATTTGGAGACTGTTTTAAGACTCAGATTAGTTTGATGCGATTCAACCAGTCGACTCGGCCTCGTTACGTCATGATCTGGTTTGATTGCACGAGTCCATCCACAAAGTCATCTCGACCGCCCTGATTCAATCAAACCACCAAACTTGTGGAGCTCACAGTAACCAAGACACAATCTCAAAATCAGATTGGTTGAACAATCTTAGCCTCTGATTGATGGACACTTGTTTGATGAAATAGGACCGTTGGATTTTTTTAATTTAAACCTTCTAATTAATGTCTGCCAACCCGATAGTTATATGATGAAATAATTATAATTTTTGGGTTACAGTGCATCCAAACAGGGATTCATAATTCGGCCAGGTCAATTTGAATTAGTTGTATTCCACGCGTCCAATTTCTAAGTGCTGCTTATTATCCATCACCCTTTGCCAGAGTATCAGGCTTTCCTCCGTGGCTTTATGCCCAAAAGCTGTTGCTGAGAAAGTCGCACTGCATTTCTCTTTTCAGACACGCTCGGCTATTGCAGACGGGGAAAGATGGTACGACGCAGAAAGAAACCGTACTACGATAGAGCCATCCATCAAAAGCACACAAGGTCGATGTATCAATCGGGACCTTCCATCTAGTGGTGTAATTACTATGGATGGCAAATATACAATGATACACATCAAGCCGATTATCTTATCAATCTGATCAGTTCTTTTCAAAGCAACGGTAGGAAGCAAAACTTGTTAAAGATCAACATATGTGATTTGAAGTGAGAGAAAATGAAGGCTAGGATTTTCTGATAATTGTGATTTTCAAAATACGGGCGGTCCATGAATAAACCTACTGGATGGGAGTCCTTGTTGACACATCAGCTGCCACGTGTACTGTATAAAGAGAGCACGGCTTCGGTGAATCACCAGATCCACAAAGGTGGGTGGATCCTTAGCTGTGGGGATCATCCTCATGTACGTGTCTTAAATCCACGCCGTTCATCCGTTTTTTCAGCAGATTTCACGGCATGAACCCAAAAATACAGCAGACCCACATCAGAGATGGACCATACCACATGAAGCAGTGGTGATTGAATTCCCAAAATTAAAAACTACCTGCAGATCCACATCTCAGGTGGTCCATGCCACGCGAAACAGTGAAGATTGAATACCCACCATTAAAACTACTTGGATGAAGGGACGCACCAATGAAAATTTTTGTTACCTCAAACAGGTTTTTATCACTAGATTTGAATCTGCTATATTTTTTTTATCTCGCCCCCAAAGATGACGTGGAGAAATGTATGTAAAACAAATACGTTGCAGCTGTCAAATCTCTGGGCCGTACACTTATCCATATTTTATGCTCATTTTATGGCTTAATCCGAAAAGTAGTCAAATCTACACGTGAACCACATCACAAGAAATGTCGGGAATTGTTCACCGTTTAAATTTTATCGGAAACCACAGAAGCATTTGATATGATATTTATGTTTTTACTTTATCATGTTCGTCTAATCTTACGAACAAATTAGATGGCAAATAAACTTTCCTGTAGTTACTAAGAAGGTTTAAAAAGGTTTGAATGGTAGACATTAATATCAGCACCGTTTTCTGTGGTGTGGTTCAGAAGGTTTCAACGGTGGGCATCATTATCCCGGCCGTTTCCTGTAGCGTGGTCCACTTAAGCTTTGGGTCTGCCTCATTTTTAATCTCACACCCTAACATGAGCTTGCAAAATGGATGAACGGTTCGGATAAAACAAATACATCTTGATGAGTCGACAGATAATTGACATCAGCTAGCTGTATGCTGGTGGGGTAACCTGCCAAACCTCGTCCAGACTTCACTGCCCCGTGAAGTTCCTGCTCTAACGGATCATCCCCCATGTTTTACAATAGACAGCGTTGGCAGGACTACACGGATGGCTGCCAGAGTTACACGCGCGCGTGAAATAGACAAATGAAATTTCACCGCGGAAGGATGCAAGATCCTGGGTCGGTGATAAGGCTGGGTGCATTGTCATCGTGACCAAGTGGCTTGGCAGATTCTGTTGAGAAGTGGAGTCATATTTGGGCCATATTCGACCGGTCGTAGGACATGCTCGACCGGTCGTAAGGGCCTGTTCGACCTGTCGTGGACCGTCGACTTACAGTCCAGCGAGTCTTGATTTTTCATATTCGGGTCCTTCGACCAGTCGAAGGAACTGTTCGACTGGTCGTAGCTCCCTTCAACCAGTTAAAGCTCTCCTTTGACCAGTCGAAGGTTACGCAGATTCGTTTCCGAATCTGATGCGGACTGCGGATTTTGGTATCGCCTTTCGCAAGGGTGCGAAAGGGAAGTTACCTAAACTATAAATAGGGGTTCCTATGACTTTTTTAGGGGATTAAGAATATTGAGAAATAATTCTAAAGGTGTAGTCTAAGAATTTTCTAAATTCTTCTAAGAGAGAGGTTAGTATTTTACCTTATAATCTTTATTTTTCTTCATAATGGAAGTTTGCATCCATGATTTTTTACCCTAGTTTAGGATTTTTCCACGTATATCTTGTCTTGTGGTTTGTTTTAGATTTCTTTGATCTGTTTTTAGTTTATATTCCTTTCCGTTTATCATTTGTAGGTGAGGCCTGAGATTGGATCTCGGCCCACTGCGTTGTTGGCGTGCTGCGCAACAACTGGTATCAAAGCTATTGGTTTAGTTCTACTGGGAGCGATGACGGAAGATGAAAAAACTAGAATTAAGAAGTTTGATGGTTCAAACTTTACCTTCTGGAAGATGCAGATGGAAGATTATCTGTATCAGAAGGACCTCTACATTCCTCTAGAAGGAAAAGAGAAGAAACCAGAAAACATGACAGATGATGAATGGTTTTTACTGGATAAGAAGGCTTTAGGAACGATCCAACTCTCTTTGTCTAAGAGCGTCGACTTCAACATATCCAAGGTAAAAACGACAAAAGAATTGATGGAAGCACCATGTATGAAAAACCCTCAGCATACTATAAGGTTCATTTTATGAAACAGCTATTCAACATGAAGATGTCAGATGGTGGGAGCGTGGCTGAATATCTAAACGAGTTCAATACAGTCATGAGCTAGTTGGAATCCGTTGGCATCATTTTTTACGATGAGGTCAGGGCGGTATTGAACTTATCCAGTCTGTCAGACGGTTGGGATAGTTTGGTGATTGCTATGAGCAATTCTTCAGGGTTGACAAAGTTAAAATTTGATGATGTCGCCGGTCTAATTCTTAGTGAAGAATCTAGAAGGAAGACATCAAGAGTTTCAGGGGATTCAGAGAATTCTCTAAACGTTTAAGGAAGAGAAAAATCGTTGAACAAAGGATGCAATAAATACGGGTGTTCTAAGTCGAGGAAGAAGTCCAAGGGACAGAAAGATAAAGACGGGTGTTGGCATCGCGGCAAGAAGGGGCATATGAAACGTGATTGTAGGGCGCTCAAGAAATAAGAAGGAAGCTTTCAAGGTGGGAAGGATTCAGTGAATCTGTCCAAGGAGAGCGATATAGAGGTATTGATCTTGTCTTTTGATGCGAGGAATGAGTCTTGGGTTATAAACTCGGGTGCTTCGTTTCATGCCACTTCATGCAAGGAAGTTAGGCGTGATTATGTGTCTAGTGACTTTGGGAGAGTCTACATGGGTGATGATGAGCCGTGCGGTATTGTTGGAAAGGGAGACGTTCAGGTCAATCAGAAAGACGGAACGGTTTCGAAATTGAAAGATGTCAGATATGTACCAAGCTTGAGAAGGATCTGATCTCAGTGGGACAGTTGATATCAACAGCAGAAGAAGCACTACAAGTTATGTGTTTACTCTTGGTAGTATTGCAGTCAGTTAGGTTTCTCAGTTACAGAAGATAGTATCTATCAGTACGACAGAAGCAGAATATGTTGCGGCTACAGAAGCATACAAGGAGATGGTGTGGATGCAAGGTTTTATGGAAGAGTTGGGTAAGAAGCAAGTAGATTGCAAGCTGTATAGTGATAGTCAAAGTGCAATACACTTGACTAAGAATTCAGCCTTTCATTCAAGGACCAAGCATATTGCTATCAGATATCACTTCATACGTTCGTTACTGAAAGATGGATCGATTACTCTGGAGAAGATTCTTACAAGTGAGAATCCTGCGGATATGCTGACCAAGACGGTCACACGGGAGAAGCTGAAGCTTTGTTTAGCTTTGATTGGTTTTCAGGCTTGAAGACGAGAAGGTGATGCACTCCGGATGAAGAAGACGAAGGTTTATGATGATGTGTCTCCAAGTGAGAGATTGTTGAGAAGTGAAGTCACATCTGGGCCGCCTTCGACCGGTCGTAGGACATGCTCAACCGGTCGTAGGGGCCTGTTCGACCGGTCGTGGACCGTCGACTCAAAGTCCAACGAGTCCTAATTTTTCATGTTCGGGTCCTTCGACCAGTCGAAGGAACTGTTCGACTGGTCGTAGCTCCCTTCAACTAGTCGAAGTTCTCCTTTGATCAGTCAAAGGTTACGCAGATTCGTTTCCAAATCTGATGCGGACTGCGGATTTTGGTGTCGCTTTTCACAAGGGTGTGGAAGGGAAGTTACCTAAACTATAAATAGGGGTTCCTAGGACTTTTCTAGGGGATTATAAATATTGAGAAATAATTCTAAAGGTGTGGGCTAAGGGTTTTCTATATTCTTCCAATGGAGAGGTTAATATTTTACCTTGTAATCTTTATTTTTCTTCATAGTGGAAGTTTGCATCCATGGTTTTTTACCATAATTTGGGGTTTTTCCACGTATATATTGTCTTGTGGTTTGTTTTGGATTGCTTTGATATGTTTCTAGTTTATATTCCTTTTCGTTTATCGTTTGTGGGTGCGGCCTGAGATTGGATCTTGGCTCACTGCGTTGTTGGCGTGCTATGTAACAGATTCATCTATATTATAATGACAGAGGCACCTTGCACGATCGAGATGGTTTGCCTTGGATCCGAACTGTCCACCCCGTGGGCTCTGCCTTCAATGGCCTATAGAAGAATCCTAGCCATCCCTCCTCTCACCTTTAACCTTTGAATGCCAAATATTAATTACTTTTGCTTCTTGACTGTCCGTTTAAAGGGCACCAATCGGAATTATAGGAACATCTCTTTAGAAATGAACTTAAACCAGGAAGCATCTACGGGCCAATTTACACGGACGCGGATTGCGTCCTACCCCCACCGGGAAGGTAATCCTTCCAGGTATGGCTCTGTGCGGCCCACTATAATGTAAGTATTTTATCCACACAGTTAATCCTTTTTATATGATTATTTTATAATATAAGCCAAAAATTGAGGTAGTTTCAGGGTTTAACTAGACCACAAAGTGGGGATTGAGCATCCACCATTAAAAACTTCTTGGGAGCTAGAAAAGTGTCGGATCAAGCTGAAATTTGCCTTTTCACTTCATCCAAGTCCGCATGACCTTATTAATAGGTTGGGTGGTAAAAAAACATCACGGTAGCCCTTGGAAAGATTTCAACGGTGGTTGTCATTATCACTGTAGCTTCCTTTGATGTAGTCCACTGGAGCTGTGTATCTGCTTCATTTTTTGAATAAAAACTTAAAATGATCTGAGAAAAGTGATGAACGGTGTGGAAAAAATACTTACATCACGGTGGCCCCCACAAAGCCCTATCCGAATGAATTACGGTATAGGCGGGGTAGGACATAATCCACCTCCAATTTACACTGCCACGTGCTTGGTGGAGAGGGCCAATTGAATACACTGATTTAAAATGCCACGTTGGGGTTTTTACTGCAATTTTTTTTAGGAATCTATATTTTATAAAATAATGCTTTCGCAAATAGAGATTAGAAGGAAAAAAAATAATAAAAAAGAAAAAAGAAAAAAAGAAAAAAAGAGAAGCTCAATACTTGTAGGGTGCAATGCTATGTGTATAGCATCCGGCCACACCCTGGTCATAACATGAAAAAAAATCATGTCAATCAGGTTATCAGATAGGATAAAGTTGAATTAAAATATTTTGAATAGTGTATATTATTTTTTGTTGACCAAGTTATCTTATGATTAGATGTGCTACATTTTCTATTGGTTTAACCACAACATTTTACTATGATGTATGTCTTATTTTATCGTGCCTCAATATCATTTCATATTTGTAAAACCGATTGAATTCACTAGAAGTGAAATCTTCATCATTATCTGTCATCAACACTTGTAACTTCCGCCTTGACTATTTTTTCATCGTCGCCTTTCATATCTTGAAAGTGGCGAAAATATCGAGTTTATTTTTTAGAAAATGAACTAATGCCTTTCTAGAGAAATCGTCAGTGAACGTGACAAAAAATAACAATCCTTCCCCAAAAACAACCTGTGATGACCCTTACACATCCAAGTGTATATAATCAAGTGATCCATTACTGCTATACTTTCCAACTTTAAAAGATAATATATAATGTTTACCGTATATGAAATGTTCACATATATCTACATCAAAATTTTTAAATACATGAATTAGGCAATGATCGAGTAATACCTTCATACCATGCTCACTCACGTGGCCTAGGCATGCATGCCACAAACATGCCAACATGAATTCTGTTACAGAAGTTACAGCTCCACCCGTTTCTATATTCCCGATTAGCTTGTAAAAGTTACCGTCCCGCTACACTTTCATAACAATGAGTGACCAATTTGAAACTTTTATGATATCATCATGGCTGATGAACTTATACCCAAGGGCATTGAGAGCACCTAGAGAGATCAGATTCTTCTTCAAATCTAAAACGTACCTCGCATTTGTCAAAGTACGCTTCGTCCCATCAAACATTCAGATGCAAACAAATCAAATTTCAATCATCTTACAGGCATGCTAATTTTTCATAAGAATCAGGCCACCATCCGATGGGGACACATGTGATATGATGCCTCTATATATATCCAAAATCTACTCATTCTTACGTTTATCGTATAAGTGTCCAACCTTTGACACTGTAACGCCCTGAAAATCGGGGGTCGGGTAGAAACCCAACTCTCGAGTTTCAGAATATCACTTATGCAACATTTTTAATGATGGGTGAATGTCGGCGGTAATAGTACATAAAACATAAGGTGGATCAAGCCAAAACAACATATCATACTCCAGAGACAGTTAATTTAGCAAGCGGAAGAATGTGATAGATATATAGAATATATGACCTGTTGTGAGTCTCCAGAGTGTGAACATGTTACCAGGTTAAACATATACATGTATACTCCAAAGATGAGCAAAAAGAATATACATGGGTGCAAAAATAAAGGGCGAAATACCACGTGTGCTGGCAGCAAATCAGTAACCCTGTAACCCCGTCAATCAGAACCTGCATATAGGAGGGATCCTTCTCATCATCATCAAGTCCGGCTCTGTTTCACGAGCATCGCCATCATCTGAAACTAAAATAGGGACTGGTGGGTGTTCGGAACACCATCTCGTAACGTGGGAATGAGTAGCTAACTCAGTGGAATCATAGAGCAAAGGTTAGCATGTTATTAAATTAATCAAGCGATAATGGTAAAGCAAGCAAAACAAACATTCCTAAACACTGATTAATGCAAGCATGAAATGATATGATGAATGCCCTCACTGACATACTCCCTCATGCGGCACTATCTCACGTCCGCGGTATGCTTTCTTTCCTCAGTACTCTACATCTTCCAGGCACATGCAGTGCAATATGAATATGATTACCGAGTTGTTATTAGTCCTTTTTATACAGTAGGATTGGAAAACTAAGGTACCTCCCTTATATCAATACCCAAACAATGATCCTATATATGGTCGTCACTCCTTATAATCTCATACGATGATATATTTCTAGGTCGCTGCAAGGGCTGTCAGGGCTGTTGCACGCACTCGTTGCACCGCTCCCCCATCACCTTATCAATACAGGCCTAATTTATATCCTTAAGACTACATCAGGACTCGTCGCCCCCATGCGGTGTCAGGATAAACTCAAGGTCACTACAAAGAGCTGCTAGGGCTGTTGCTCACACTCGTTACTCCATTCCCCATTACCTTATCAATGTATGCCGACAGCAAGAATATAGTGTCCCATACCACCATAATCTGCTCAGAGTAGGGTGCTCACCCGGCGTAGGCCGACAGCTCGACCACGGTGTCCCATACCACCATGCCCGGCTCATGAGGCTTAGGGGATCGAGGTACCAAGGTTAGAGGAGCTTTCCAATGATAAGTTTAGTACCCTAGGTTTAAGCAGTTATGACGAATATAAGGTGAACATACAATGGTCAGTCGAGTTGTTTGATGAGTCCGACTAGCACGAGCGCACGTTGAATCGACCGACATGAAGTACACAAGCACTTCGTGTGGCCCAACCACTGCCGACGACTCTAATACGATTCGCGTTCATCATACACATCCTTCGTGGTGAATAGAATCCAACCACGAATTCTAAACTGTTACCGACTGCCTGGACTAGAGTATAGCCCCAAGTGCAAAGATGTGAATCAGTAATCATATGAGATAAATAAAATTGAAATAACAAGCAATCCAAGCATGTTAGCAACATGTTATAAGATACAATATAGGCAATTAAACCATACACAAGTACTTCACACATAAGGAAATCAATTGAAATACGACAAGCGTAAAGGAAATCATATATATCATCAAATTAGTTGAGAATCCAGTCTCAACGCTAATCTACAACACCATATACTCAATACTTACTAATACATACATTTATACAAACACTTAAACTACTCAACTCCAACGTACTTGACGTATGTTGATTATAACATATAATATGACAGATCCTTATATCAAGGAGCTCTTACATTCAAAACGTATGGCAGGCATAAATCATATTGATTTAGGCATTTCAACAAACACTTAGTCTACACACATTAGTCTACATAGCATATGTCGGCCAATATGTGTATTAGGGCGAATCTCTTCGCCAAACAGATCATACACACATAACTAGTATAGGTACATGACAAATACTCATGGCAATCATATCGGCGAAATACGTACGTATACGATATTTTTTTAAAAATATCTAAATATCCTAAATCTCATATTCTTTGTACGTATTCGAAATAAAAAACGGACAGCATGTTCTACATGTCAAACAACATCCTTATCAGCAATCTACCATTAAACAGTATTGAATGCTTTGAAAACAGGTAATCTAAGCATCTAAATCCCCCACCTTAGCCGTAGAAGCATAACGAATCGAACAAAAACTCTACGCTTCGACAACACCTGTATGACGACCTATAACACAAGATACATCAGTTACTTCGGTGTATCAAAGGAATCTCTAAAACATGTTGAGGTTAGGGTTTTCTTATCTAGAAATGAGTTAGAATCACCGAAAAAGTGATTTGAATGCGGTGATTAACCACGTGTAGAAGCTGGAGCAGGTAGCAGGAATTCTCTCCCACAACTCACTCACAATCTCTCTCTTTCTCTCTCTCTCTCTCTTTCTAGGGTTTCTTACAAATTCGGATGGGAGAGATATGAGAGGGTTTAAGGCCCTTATATAGGATAAAAAGTTACCTATTTAGACTTGGGACAAAGGTATACTTGGGTTATAGCCAAATCGGGTATTTTCCGATCCAAAAGAGCATTTCGGGAGGTCCTCTAGCCGAACGCGGTCGGACTTAAGCTCATGGATGCTGGATCCTGATCACATTAAGTTTTCAACCCGACAGTGTTTCCAGATCGCACATGGCGGACTAGTTTCAGTTCAACGGTCATGGAGATTCGATCGAGGATTTCAAGTACACCGACCTGAGTGAGAAATGTTCCCTGATCGAGGGTGTATTTGGGTTAGATTCTAACAGTCTGAATGCTTATACTTAACCCGCAAGCGAAACGTGCTAGATTTATTTAAATGACATTTAATTTTTAATGAATTTCACTCTTTCTCACACTCCTTGCTTCAGGCTCAATGAAATAGCCACGGAACATCAGTTGGGCTTGATTTTCGAAACGATTGTCAAGTCCAACAAGGCGGTCATAATTGTCTAAGATTATCGCTATCGGACTTTCGACGCGTGATCTAGATCCAATACAAAGTTTCAAAGGGTTCATGAGGGCAAACGGGTTTAGAGTTTGATCCTAGATTTTAGGATAACATAGCGGTAACAATTTCAGAGGTTTTGGGTCTTACAGATCGTATTTAAAGTGATTGGTGCTAATTTTACAGGAAATCCAGTGTAGCGCTGGCTAATTCACGTTAGATTTCTAAAGAATTTCGTTCTAAATGATATCTCTGGCTTTAGAATTGGGTTCAGAGAGGTTACCAAGGTGTTATGGTCGACCCATTGCCTAAGGACGTCTAATTCCAGGTTAGCAAAAATCTGGGGTGTTACAGACATTGACAACACATTACAACCACACGTAGCTACACCTGATTTCGCTGAATTGGTCTCCCTTGTCAATCTTTTGATTTCTCATCCTTATGGGTTTTAGGGTCCTAGCAATACTTCTTCATATGTTCCATCATCTCACGGTTTCAGTACTTCAACTTCAACTTGCCCTTCGACTTAGACTTAAATATCAAATATTCATTCTTCTACTCAGAAGCTCTTCCCCTAGTAACAAACACAATAATAGAGGAACCCACACCACTGTCTTTGTTTCTTAACTGCTTCAAATGAAGGGCTGAGATAACAATTTCGATATTAATGGTCTCCTTAACATGGCACATAGTGTCTACGAGATTCTCATATTACTCTATAAGAGAACTCAACATGATTTGGGCTTGGTCCTTTTCATCGATCTTCACCTCAATACTCATCAATTTGTGAAGTAGTTGATTGAATGTGCAGATATTTTTATTAAGATTTGACATTTCGTGTCATGCCCTAAACTCAAAAACCGGGCTCATAAAATTTTTGATCGCCGAATCTGACGCCGACAGCCTCCATAATACCCCATTATCAGCTCCCGATACCCTTATACCAGGTTCTGATCCTACAAGAATGATTTTGAACATGAATTTGATTCGTAATATGCATAAATATAAGCATAACCCACGAACAATAACGAGAACACCATCACGAAAATTCACTATGATCAAAACTTGAGTATAATGCGCATAAAAGGGAAATACAATGATAATAATGATAAAAATTCAGAAGCTCTGCAGCACGCTCCTGCTCAGCTACGACCTAACGTCACCTGCAAGCATCAATCGTGCATAAGCTTATAGAAAGCTTAGATGATGGTGAAAGTGTGTGCGCACGATATGAATGTTATCGTGCATAAGCTTATAGAAAGCTTACATGCAAGTATGCAATATCAGAGTAATGAGAAAATGCTAGTAAGTCTATAAATGCCAACAGTCATACCAAGGCTATGTAATGTAAGACATGAATATTATTGGCCATACGAAGGCCATGTTATGCGAGACATAAGTGTTATCGGCGATACCAAGGCCATGCGATGCAAGGCCTACAGGACCAATGTTATATGCGAGGTGCAACTCAAGCATACCAAATCTCATATGAATCCTCATATCAATACAGTTTATCTCTGAAATATATATCACCGAGGTCTAGTACACAATACACCATATCGCCACCCACTAGATGCACAACCATGCAAGTGGAAGTGACCTCACTATCCGCCTACCAATATCAACCCGACCTATCGATAGCGAACCCATTTAAGAGCTGGTTAGACTCAACCTAGCATTGCCCCCTACTCTCGGGTGGAAAAGATCACACCCTATTTCAAACGAATACGACACAGTGGGAGACACGACCTACTGGTATACGGACCTCGTGCGCTCATACATCCAATCGGTCTCGATGTTAGAGTTATCCTCTGGTACCATCAGGTTTAGAAATTTTCACCCAGGGACATCTATGACGCCTTGATGCTAGTAACAGTATTTTTGGTGTCTAATCCTGTCATCCACGATATGGCTGTGGAGGTTATAGCCCATATGTCGCTAGGGCGTATAGAAATCATATCACACAAATGTGAGATGCATGAATCATACTATCCAGTTGTAACACTCTGAATTTTTACCAACCTAGAGTTAGACGTTCTTGGACAATGAGTCGATCATAACACCTTAATTGACTTCTCAGAACTCAATCTTAAAGCCTCAAATTCTCTTTCAACCCACTTCAAAATCTCACATTTCACTACCTTATTATTTAAATTTTTCCAAGTACTTTCATATTAAACACTAATCCTAAAGTTTAAATAATGAAGAACAATAATAAAATTAAAATTTACTATGAATGGTAAATACATAAATAAAATGGACTTTTGACCATTAATTTTTTTAGAATATCATGATATAAATAAGTTATTTGGATAGATTATCTTCTCTTACTCCAAAATCATATATTGCACGTTGAACAAATCATTTCGGTTTATAAGATATACCCGTTTCAAATATCAGATCGACGAAACTACATCAAACGGACTCGAAAGCCCAAACGAAGCAAATCGTGGCACCCCCCCGGGGGGTGGGGGGGGATGGCATAGCCCATGGGGCAAGCTATCGCCACAGGGTCCAGCGAGTGGCGATGCCTGGTTAGGTGATCCTTTTTCTGCCATTTTTCTACACATTTTGTCCAACTTCAAAAGTCATATCCCCCTCATTATAATTCTAATTTAGGTGATTAAAAAGCTATATTAAAGCTTGAAAATTCTAGTTTCATATAAAAATAAGTGAAAAATATAATATAGTTAAATATAGTCGTGATGACAACTATCTGAAAATTATTAGTTTGGACAGCTGCTGCTTCTAGAATTTTTAGAATTTTTCTACAACATATAATCTCATAAAATTTGGTAGAGGTAAATTAAACTTGATGATGAACTACTAAAAAAATAATAAAAATAATATACTAATTAAAAGTGCTAGAAAAGGACGTAGAACTGCCCTAGGATCATATTCTATCGTAATTAGGACATAATTTAGTTAAGTACTAAACTAAATACTCAGTAGAATTAGCTTGAACCACTTTAAATATGAACTGCAAGACCCAAAATGATTAGAACCACTAATCTACGTTACCTAAAAATATAATATCAATCTCAAAATCCAGTTCCTCTCGGGAGCATCATGAAAATCTGTATCGGACCTGGATCGTGCGTTGAAAGTCCGATTACTACGAAACTATACGGTTATGACCGCCTTACTGGACCTGACAACCATCACAGAAATTAAGTCCTAATAGTATCCAAAAATGCACAATTTGAGTCCGGAGCGAAGTGTGTGAGAAACGCGAATATCTTTAGGAAATGAACTGAACTTAAGTGAATTGAGTCGATTTGCTTGTAGGGCACATCTAGGGATTCTGACCGTCAGAATCTGACGTAATTATACCCTCAGATCAGAAAATTTTTTTTACACATGTCAGTGTACTTGTGACCCTGATCGAGTACTGGTGACTGTTGAACTGAAACTGGTCCGCCACAGTCGATCTGCAAACCTGATCGGACCAAAAACTTAGCCTGACCTAGATCCATTGTTAGGGAGCTTAAGTTCGACCGTATGTAGAAAAAGGGCCTCCAGAACAGCTCCATAGGACCAAAACGACCCGTATTTGGATATAACCTAAGTATACCATGACCCTGGGGCCATTCGCATTAGTTCTGGGCCTATATAAAGCCCTTAAACCCACCTCTCTCCCTCCCATACGAATTTCTCCAAACCCTAGGAGAGAGAAGAGAGAAATGGAGAGAAAAGAGTGGAGATCGGAGGAAGATCCTTGGAGTTTGCTGCCGTCCTTATGTTCCGCTACTCCACGCCTCAATTCACCTTCCCACATCGCTACACCGTCGATTTTAACTTCGTTGTTGGGTAAGAAATACTAATCCTAATTTGTTTTAGGGATTCTAGAGGAGTATGTGATGAAATAACTAATATATTTCATGATATAGGTTGTCGTTGTGCCGTAGACAAAGACGTAATGTTCGAACAGAGCTCGATACGAGTTTACCGGTGAAAGGTGCGGACCATAAACATTTAAGTTATGATTTTCAAGGCTTTTAATCTCAGTTAATGATTTATGACTGACTTGATTGCTGTCACATGTGCTTAGATGTAATACTTTCCGTATATTACATATAAATGTGAGTTAGGTCGAATATAATGCATTTCTTGTGTTTGTTGTAATGTTTGAATGAATATGGAATTATGATTTGTACTTTCTATATTCATTTGATTGAGAATGCATGATTGTTGTATGTATGACAACTCCTTATGAAAGGATTTGCTACAATATATTTATGACTAAATTATTACACATACGTTTTTACGTGTAGTCTAAGTGTTTGATAAAATGCCTGAATGAGAAAATGCTTATTGAAATGTCTTTAATTAGGGTGTTGAGATATGATTCTCAATTCCCTTATCTATAGTTACAATTCCCTTTATATAACATATCTTACTACTATGTGTTTTATGGATGAATGTCTATATATGTTAACATGTACTTCAGGTGTTCGTTTAAATACTTATATAAGATTTATATTTGAATTAGTTACTACATACTATTTTGATTAGCACATATAAATGCCTATTGTATTTGAAGTGTGATTGGGACTACGATGTAGTCCAGGCAATCGGTAATAGTTTACGATTGGTGGTCGAACTGTTCTAGCCATGACGGATACGCCCGATGAATCTGAGTCATACATTGATTATCGACAGTGGCTAGGCCACGAGGAGTGCATATGCATTCCATGTCGATTAATTCAATGTATGCTCGTACCAGTTGAGCTTATAAAGTAACCCGATTGACTCAATGTATATTCACCATGTATGGATACTACTGCTTGAACCTAAGGTACCAAACTTACCAGTGAAAAGCTCATTTTACCTTGGTACTTTGATCCGCAAAGACTCGTGAGCCAGACATGGTGGTATGAGACACCGTGGTCGAGCTGCCGGCCTACGCTGGGGTAAAGAGCCTCCCCGTAGTGACCAGTGAGCATCCCAAACTCGTGAGCCGAATACGGTGGTATGAGACACTGTATTCGAGCTGTCAGCCTATGATAAGGTGACAAACCTTTCCTATAGTGACCTCGAGTATACACTAGGACTACGATAAGATGACGAGCCTTGCCGTAGTGACCTTAAGTATAAAATAGGCGTACGGATAGGTGACGAGCCTCTCGTAGTGACCTTGAGTGTGAATTAAGACTACACTGAGGTGATGAGCCTCCCATCGCAATCCACAAGATAAACTGGAGAACTTACCTATCATATGTGACTAACTGAGATTGACGACCTTAGAATGGATCATTGTTTGAGAATTGATATAAGGGAGGTACCTTAGCTTCCCAATCTTACTGTATGAATAAACCTAAGTAAGCAACCCACCTAATCATATGCATGCATCGTATTACATGTGCCTTTGGCGTTGAGGGAGCGCAGGCGAGGTCATGCATCATTATTTCATATCAGTCTTGCATTAACAAGAGTACTTAAGACTTGATTATTGTAGTGCGTTATCATGACTGCTTGACTAAATTGATAACATGTTAACCTTTGCTTTATTATTCAACTGAGTTGATCACTTACTCCCATGTTACGGGATGATATTTTAAACACCCACCAGACCCTGTTTTAGTTTCAGATGACGACGATGCATATGAAGCGGAGCCAGACTTTTATGATAATGAGGAGGGTTCCTATATGCAGCTATCAGGCGGGTCTATGCAGACCATGTTCTGATTAACGGGGTTACAGGGATGCTGATTATATGTCATTACACTTCTTATTTTACACTTTTAGAGCACCCATATATATTGATTTTGTTCATTTTTGGAGTATACATGTATATATTTAACCTGGTAACATGTTTACACTCTGGAGTCTTATGACAATTTATATATTTTATATATCTATCAAAGTCTTCCGCTTGCGAAATTTAACTATCTCTGGAGTATGATATGCTGTTTTGGTATAATCTCACTCATGTTTAATGTACTAATATGAGCAACATTCAATCATTATTATCTATGTTGCATAAGTGATGCGTTGGAACTCGAGAGCTGAGCTTCTGCTCGACCCTCGATTTTCAGGGCATTATAAGTTAGTATCAGAGTATGATTTGGATTAATCTGGACCTGGGTTATGACAACACGATGCACTCTGACGCACTCTGACTTAGGAAGGGGGTGATAGAATTTAGAAACCACACTAGAATCCCAAGTTTCGCCGACAAATGAGATTAATTGCAGTAGTTTAGCCCTTACGCGTTCAAGATCATGCAAATGGATCTTAATCACATTTAAACCATTAGTCGATGAATAGGAGTTGTACTTCACAATTTTGAACTCGAAACAAATTCAAAAAGGCGTGAATTTGTGTACGTACGGTTAGGAAAAATGAACCCTACGGGCCTAAGGACCAAAACCAAGAAATTTAGAGGGGAGTAGTGAGATAACTAAGACCTTGGGATAGAAGATTATATAAACAACAATGACTATCAAATGTTGGGACACTTAGAGTCTTGGGACTTAGAGTTGAAACTCCTCTATTTAGAAAGATCTGATGATATGAAAAATTTAATAAATTAATAACATGAACCCTAAGGCCTCCTTAGCTGGTATGGGCATATGCGAAGTGCTACTCCCAAGATGAGACTAAGATACTGGTTATACGAAGGAATGTACTGTAAAAGACTAATTATGCTAAGATAATTGAAATATAGACTTAGTTAGTTGTCTTGATTTGGTTAGAGCGAGACCTCATTCCTTCGTTGAATCCCCTTAATATTTATAGGCTTCTTTAATAAATTTAAGGAAGTTTGTTTTGATTAGAAACTATTCACGCGTAGAGAAAACTTATATATCCCTCGGATTGAATGCTAGGATAAATTAATACACCCCTTAGAATTACCTTCTTAAGGACTTGTAACAATCGGGAACACGGAGTAGAGAAACTATATATAAGCGAAGTATTCGCGGTTTTAATTGACTTCTCAATCCTGGTAGTTACTAATGAACTCTCCAGTAGAAGATCGGGATCGACTAGGATTAATGACTGATACGATAAACTTTTTGTCTTAGCTAGGCAGAAGGTTTATGTATCCGGCTCAGACCCACTACACAACTTTTCTTCCATGTTGGCCCTACCATTTACAACCAAAAGTTTATTACTTTACCTTAGAGAAGTGTTAAAAATATATAGCCAATAGAGATTAGGCATCTTGTCACAAACTCACACTCGTCTATAGAATTAACCACAACACCCATCATTTTAGCTCCTTTCTATAACCATAGGTACCAATGCCATAGTACACATCATCAATGAAAGGAAGACTGATGTATTGCGAGATCGTATTATATTCCATGTCAAGGATAGGTCCTAGATTACACCTTGTTCCGATATACGGATATGACATAGATTCTTGAGCCTTGAGAATAGAAATTATTTTTAAGGAGGGTAAAACATTATGAGCCCAATTCAGTTAAGTCAGCTTGTACATCCACTTGATTAGAGTGGCACAACGAAAGTATGATGGGCCCCTGCCCCACTGGCCTAGGATCAAAGAAAATTGATCCAGGCTGTGCATAGGGATAGGTCAATACATAAGATCTGAATCTTTCTTAGAAGGTAAATAATAAAGTCATTGAATAAAAGCAATTAGGTTCAAGTATTAAACTAATTCATATTAAAGAATAAGCCTAACAATAGGTGTAGCTGAATTGCAATAACCAATGTCAGTGTATCTATAATGTGCTCGTTGAATATGGATCCAATATGAGCTTTAGCCAATTTCAGGGCGTAACAGTTTTAAAGATGGTAGACTAAAGTGAGACAAACTAGCATAGATAATATACACCCCACCACGTATATAAACTTAAAATCCATAAAGCTTAGGTAAAAGGAATAATAGAATCTGTACTCATTACCCTTAGCCAATTTCGGAGACAATAATTTTTAAGGGGGGTAAATTATAACGCCTCAGATTTTTACCAACCTAGAGTTAAGCGTCCTTGGGCAATGAGTTGATCATAATATCTTAATTGACTTCTCAGAACTCAATCCTAAAGCCTCAAATTCTCTTTCAATCCATTTTCTTTAAAATCTCACCTTTCACCACCTTCTTCCACTGTATCGTGGTCGGTTGGGAGGGGGTGTGACCTTATCCGCTTGAGTGAGAGGGTAATATCTAGGTTGAGTTTGACTAGCTTGACGAATGAGTCCGCTATTAACTAGCCGAGCCTGATATTGGCAGGCGGATAGTGAGGTCTCTTCCACTTATCTAGTTGTGCTCTCGAATAGGGGTGACAAGCTGACGTAGAGTGTACTAGACCCCGGTGATGATCTCAAAGATGTACAATACTGATATATGGACTTATTTAGCAGGAGTTGCATACTCAGCATTTAACTCATTTATTCATTCATTCACTATCCACTCGGGCTAGTGGTGCGCAACTAATTATTATGTGTACCTTCACAATGGTGAGGATTTCGGTTCGGACGCGCGACCAACTTGAGATCTAGAGTCTATCACATTGAGTTTGATTATCTAAATTTAGGTATGAAAGTGGTTTGAATAGAAGTCTCTTGTGATGGACCTCATAGCCTGCGATGCTATGTACTATCATCCCGACTTTACACTCTAGCTTGGTCATTTCATTCGCACCACATATTGCATTGCATCCTCAGCGCATAGTATTTGGTTTACTATGCTTCTGTATTTTATATGGCTTAGATGAGGTTGACAGTATTCATGGACTCGTCAGGATTTGCATGATGCATTTGTATCCTCAGTATATGATACTTGGCTTACTATGTCTTCGCATTGCATATCTGATCTACATTGCTTCCTCAGTATATGATATTGGCTCATTATGTTTTTGCATTGCATAGCTTGGATAAGGCTAATAGTATTTATGGACTTACCAGCATATTTTTGCATTGCTCTGATATTACATACTTGACACTTATCTTATGCACACACTTACACTACCCTCTAAGCTTTCTGTAAGCTTATACATGATAGATGCGTGCAGGTGGCGTTAGGTCAAATCAGCATTGAGCTTGGAGCGTGCAACTATCTTCTGGAGCTTTGATTATCAATATATGTATTTCCCTTTCAGCATTGTATTCAACTGTTTATATTAGTAGATATGTGATAATGATGTTGCCCTTGTGATTATGCTTGTGGTTATGCTTTTTACGAAATAAATGTACGTTAAAAAATCCTCCTTGTATGATTTTAAGATTGAAATTTGGCGTATGGGCATTGGAAGCCGAGAATGGGATACTACAGAGGTTGTTGACACCGAATTTGGCGATCAAAAATTTTGTGAGCCCGATTTTTGAGTTTGGGGCATGACAATATAGGTAATATACATCACATCGGGCCTCATCATATGGGTCTCACATACATCATATTAGGCCTTACCAAATGGGCAGCAAATACATCATATTGGGGTGGGCCCACCAGATGAACAGCATGGGTTCACAACACCTATATCAAGTGTGCCACATTAATGGGCTTCATATGCATCAAGTGGGACCCATCGTCCTAGCTGGACTATCTACACCATTCATCTATTTTTAGAGATCATTTTAGAGCATTATCCAAATAAGGAACCATATCGAAATATCATATAGACCATTCCAAAAATAACAGTGGAGATAATGATTTCCACCGTTAACAATTCACCGGGCCCACAATAACATTTATTTTCCATCCAATCTGTTCATAAGGTCACAAAGACCTGAATTAAGAGGAAAAACAGATTCCATATTGATCCAGAACTTCTATGACCTCAAACGGTTCCAATGGTAGACGTTCAATCCTCCATTGATTTGCAGTGTGGTTCATCTGATAGATGGTTTGGATCTAACACACATATCACGGTGGGTCCCATCCAAATGGATGGCCAGGATGAAACACATAGATATGCTGGACCCACAGAACTTGTTAATGTCCTTACAAATGGACGGTTGAGATATATCTCATAATCGGTTCCACAGACTTGTTGACGTCAGACAGTAGCTATCTACTGCTGGCAGCAGACAGATGGTCTGGATATACAATATATACATTCAAGATGGGTCCCACGTCGACGGTCGGAGTGGATTAAAACCCATACATCATGGTGGAATCCCACTGTCCAGTAGATTGGATGGTGGGGATATACAATACATGCATCTATGGGGTCCACGTTCCTGGACGATGGTGACCCCACATGTGCAGAGTGGGTCCCACCGTTCCAGGGACGAACGACGTGGATGTAACATACACACACACACACACAAACACACACACACACACACACACACACACACACACACACACACACACACACACACACACACATATATATATATATATATATATATATATATATATATATATATATATGAGGTGGGTCCCACACGTTTGGCCCAAGTGATTGGATAAAGCTGCTATTTGTGTTTTCCTGTGCCATCCAGGCATGCTGGACGTCCTCTGGACAGACGACCTGGATGGACATTAGTGTCTGGTGGGTCCCACATGTCTGTGGCCCACCTTATTTTGTATCAAACTGATATTTGTTTCTTCCCTTCATCTGGGTCTATCCAAAATGGATGGCTAAGATGGGCCGGTCTGCTAGACGTCAACAAGGTGTGATCGATTGTGGACAGCATAGATAAAGTTCACACATCACGGTGGGCTGCAAATAGGGAAAAGAGAGAGAGAGAGATGGGAGGAGCTCCGCCACTATGAGCTCCTCCATGAACATGCATACACTAAGATGGGTCCCAAATAAGATCCATACCATCAATCGATAGGCCCCACTTGGTCCAGCACAAAAATGAAAATCTAATCCTACAAAACACCTACGATTGTCTTCTTCTTTAGCTCATTGAATCCTTGACTCCTAAGCTCTCTCTTTGAGGGTTGATGATGAAGTTTGTAGGGTTGGATGGTGAAATGTAGGGGGTAGGAAGTGGGCCTTCTCTTTTCTCTCATAAGAATTTTTCTCTCATGGAAGCTTGGAAAATGGTGGAGAGAATGAGAGAGGAGAGGGTATTGTAAGAAGGATGAGATGAGAGGGATGAATGTTGTAAGAAGAATAATATGGAAGGTATGGGCTTGGTTGAATTTTGGATGAGAGAGGGGTGGGTGGAGAGAGAGAGAGAAAGTTGACTTTGGGGATGGCTTGTATAAGAGAGGGATGAGTTGCGTACTTGACTATGATTGATTGATTGATGTGATGAGTTGTAGAGATTCTCTTGGAATTTGCAACGCATACCGTTTTTCTCGAAATAAACGCAAGCTCACAACTCCTGACTTGAGTATTGTATCGGCGCGCGAGACACGGTGTTGGAACTGCGGCCACGACGCAGTCGCAATGGTACAAGTTTCGAGTCGAGTTGAATCAGATCTACAAGATGTGACTTAGGGTTGCGCGCAAACGCAAATTAGAGGTCACTAGTTGCAGAAATTCGAGGGGAAGGATCGCGGAAGTCTAATGAACGATACGGACTAGGATACGGGCCTTACATTCCGCCATCTTTAGTTTATAAAATTACTTTTTCAGATGTAGACGATTTGAAAGAGATTTTTTCATGTACAAGCTTTTTAACTTCATCTAAAGCCTCAGGGTAGTCTTCTGATAAAGGACGTCATTCGTCAAACATAATTGGATTGAGGTAATCACCCTCTGATCAAATTTTTCTCACTCTTTATTGCTCATAGTCGTAAGACACTTTGTTATACCAAAGAGTGCATGTTGCAATCTTTGTTGCATTAGAAGGCCTCTCATCTTCACCTTCTATTGTTCGAAGTTTTTTTCATGGTGAACTTATTTGTCTCAAGTTCACGTTCGATTCTTTCATTACCATGTCTCAGATTCAAACTCGAATCCTAACATATACCTCTAATACCACTTGTTGGGAGTCATGGAAGCAAACTTCGAATTTGAATCACACAAACGAAAGATAAACACAAATAAAGAAAACTAGATAACACACGATTTTACATGAAAAAACTTTTGTGGGAAAAACCATGGCACAAAGCGATGAGCAATCTATGATGAAAATGAAAGTATGAGAGATAGATTAACTTATGGATGTGAAAACCCAAGTTTCCACCCTTCAAAACCCTAGAAATGATTTAACTTCCCTTGTTCTCTATCCTAATCTTGTATTACACCCATATATATAATGTTACACCCAGAATAGAAAACAAATTGTGTGCGCCGTCGATCTAAGCTTCGATCGATCGAGCAACCCTTGATTGATCGAGCTCCCATGTCCAATCAATTGAACATGCTCAAAAGTGTCCAAGAGTTAACATGAAAATTTCAAATTATGTCGATCAATCGAACCTCCAAGGTTAACTAATTAAACTTGTCCAAAAACTGTCTACAAATCAATCTGTTTAATCCGAGATTTTCTCAATTGATTGAGTAGTGTATTCGATTGATCAAAATCTCCTATTTTTGCATAGATTGAAGACGTCTAGGCACCATCTCATTCTGTAAATACTCAAATAAAGGAGGCAATGGATCGAGTTTGGGCTAGATCGACTCAAGCTCAATTCTTAAGGCCCTACATCCAAGCCCGACATGGTCTAGTATAGGTGGCCTAAGCCTAAATCCTAAAAACTTAGTTGTACTCAAACCTAACCAAGCTCAGTTCAAAAACTAGATAAATTTCTTATTTTCTACTTGAATGGTCCTTATTTATTCGTTAATCAAGTGATCTTGATATGTGTAAAAATAGTAATAAAATAATTATAAGGAACAAAATTAATAATCTATGTTCAACTTGCATGCATGGGTTACCTAATCAAGGATCAGAATGTCATTCATGCAATATAAGATATACATATAAAATTAAGTAAAATTGGGTTGAGCTTAGGGTAGATTGGCCTAAAATAACTTCAGCCGAAAGTGTTATAGATTCAAGTCAAGTCCAAAGTTGGACTTGTTGGGCCACTTAGCCATTGTCACCTTTACCCACTGCCATACATGAGAAATATGTAACTCAAAATTAAACAAAGTAAATGGTTGATCCAATTTAAAGAGATTATAAATCAAACACATGAGAAATATATGTAACAATACATAGCTCAAGTGGTAGACTAAGTGAAAGATACCTCGTTTCAACACTGAGGTCTTGGTATGGATCCCTAGGGGGGGTGGCCAACACTTTCTAGGGATCTAACATTGAAGTGTGAACTGATGGTGGGAAAAAAAATAATTTAATTTTGAAATAATAAGCATCACTTTAAATGATTCATAAACTAATATAAACTAGTAAAATTATATTTTAGTTGTTAAATTAGTTAATATATAGTTCAGTGTACTTTATATATTTAATTTTAATTTTATAATTACTTATTATTTTTGTAATAGAGCTCAAAGTTATTTCATATTAACATGTTCTTATCAAACTGTGCTTAAAATGTCCAGAAGAAAATTATTATTTTCAGCTACATATTTTTTAAACCATGACATAAAATCTCTGTACCCAAACAGCTCCCAAATTTATAATGTCTGTCCTTTTTTCAGCCATCTACATTCTGAGTACAAGCCTTCACCTCCCTGATGAATGGATCACACTGCATTTTTGGCAGAGATAACATGCTCTGCCAAAAAATAGGCTGGTCCTCCCAATAGGAGGGCCAACGTGAATAGACGAGGATAAGGTACAATCCCTACCTGTGCCAACAGGTATGGTGGGAGTTGTTTGATTGGCTGGCTGTAAAGGTGAAGCCCGTTTAAATATATACTCGATCTAATAATTTTCAAACACGTTTTGTGCAGGTCCTGGCTTTGATGGCGGTCTGCTTGATAATCAAATCAGGCCCTGCGATTATTGTGCCGACGTCAGCACAAGCAGAGGCAGTACCGAATCCCCGTCCCACACAGACAAGGTGAATATATACGCTTGGCCATGTTTTTTCTGACTGTTTCAGGTTTCTTTTTCAAACGTTTGTGGTCAACTTGATGGGTGGGCTTGCTTGAATTTCTGAACATTGTTTGTACGAGCAGGACCCAAATAATGAATGGCTGAGATCTCTTAACCATGTGCCAGATTAGCGTGTGTGCACGCTAGCACGAGTATCCATCGTGCAAATTGCCTTGAGCCGTGCGGATGGTCTGACTTATTTGTTATGACACGGTCGAGATGGTGATTCGGATACTCGGTACTCGCAAAGGCTGAGTTGCTTTAACTTGATTAACTTCACATAGCTCGGAGTTTTAACATAAGGTTTTGGGTTCGAGTATTCGAAGGTGTGGGGATTTGGTTTTTTGAAAAATATTTTAAATATTTCAAAATTTGGCGTCAAAATAAATTTTAAGAATTTTAAATGAAAAAATACGGTATGTGCTTTTGTCCTACATTGGAAATGATAGGAGATGATTTGAAGTTTATATGTGGATATGTGTGTAATATTTTAACTTGCTTTGGAGATTGAGATGATTGGGTTGCATTACGCACTAGAACATATGCACATATGTGCTCGGGCACGGGCAATGGCGTGAGTAGTGTGGCTGTAGTGGTATTAGTTGATGCACTTTTCACTTTATGAACTGTCGGAAGCTACAACAGTCCGAAAACGGACGGGCCATGATGATCCAATGGCCAAATCTTCTGATCCGACGATCAGAAATGACTAAAATGAATAATTATGGTCAGAAATATTTTTCAAACGTTTTGAACCATTGATGACCACTAAGCAACGGTAACTGAACTATTTTGGTCCAAATTTCATCAACTCGAATAGAAATCTTTTCACTTCTCTTAGTTCCTCCATATAATATATCATTTGTAGAATATTATAAACACATTTAAATATTTAGATAGGCTTGCCTTATCCTAAAATTAATTCACATGTAATCTCATCAGCAATTGATAAGGAGTAAATTACACTTTAAGGACAACCTGACTTTATTTTACTGTATTTTTCAATTTTCAGTATTTTTAACATAATTCTTCAACAATAGGTTGTGAAATCCCGCTGGGGTGTCAACGCATGCAAGGGTGCGTTCGTGCGTGTGTAGGAAAAAAAAAAACACGTTAGCCCGGACATTGAGTTTCTGCCTAATGTCTATACGCTCTGGTTTTCAGTTTAACATTTAGGGTCAGTGATTGAGCAATCCAAACCGTTAATAAGGTTAATCTCACTCTCATATACCAGAGATTTCGTAGATGTAAAATATCCTTACCTTTTGTTATGTCCCAAAAATCCACGTTTAGGAAAGGAAATACAGGAACGGTCGGCATTCAGTGAAGAAATGGTCAAAGATTCAAGGGAGAGGATCTTCCAATTTGGAGAATTTTTGGTTCATGAGCCATCCATGATATAAAAGTTGGACCACTAAACCATGGGCCCCACTTCCAGAAACTAAAAACCCACTAAACCATAGGCTCCGCTTCTAGAAATAAAAAACACGAGCGTATCCTACGACTCAATGGCCGAAGATTGATCGGATTAGAAGGGAAAACAGATCAACAACCCAATGAGAGACGGATCACGTTTATCAGATGGGTGGCGAAATCTCATTAACGGGACATGCTAATGTGCAAATGGCTGCATTGAAAGTCCTGTGCACTTCCCTCAGGAAAATATTTCTGGTGTTTAGGACTGTTGATCTAACCATTCTTTTTTCAGCCTACTGATCGGATGTTTACAATAGTCTAATTCATTAATTTTTGGGATATGGTCTATCCACGATGTCGGCCATCAGAACAAGGGTCCTGATTACTCTAGATGTTTTCCACCTTTTACTGTTAAGAGGGAAATGCATGTAACTTTTTTATGAAGGGTTGCGTCAGTTTTCTTCGTATTTTAAAAGCCAGTCCCTGCTTGCATCTCGCTTTCGATGCAACTTGCGGTACCCCTGTTGCTCCTGTAATGGGATAATTGTAAATGCATCCCATATCGTTTGTGAAATTTCTAATCACCTCCCTCTTCATTTGCATTATTGCAAGTACCTCCCTGTGGTTTCCCAATTAAGGGTGTCAACCCATGAACCCTGAGCCCTGGCCTGATGGTTATCATCCGACCTGTTCAGCATGGCCACTCTACCGTGAAAGTAGAAAACCCTAAAAATCAAGTTGATCCAACGATGGCTGACCACATAGGTACCGAAAATTTTGGGTGAGTATTGCTTCCCAATGATTGTTTTAACTAGCTAGATTCTTTTGGCATCCAACGCCTGTGGTGGAATTATCCTCCCGGACAAGGTGGAAGTTATTTAAACCTAATGGTGGGCCCCACATGGGGAGAAAATTAGGAAGTAGATTACATGTACCTTAGTGGTGTTTTGATGTCACCAAGTTCCAAGGGCCTGCGTGTATATGTATATATATATCTCTCTCCTATATCCACATCATTCATCTATTTATTTTGTCAGATCATTTTATGATATGGTTACAAAAACAAGATGGATCCATAGCTTATGTGGTCAACAACATGAGATCATTTTAGGATATGGTTACAAAAACAAGGCAAATTGAAAGCTCATGTGATCAACAACACAAAAAGTAGCGAGGACATGAATGCCCAGTGTGAAAACCTTCTTAAGGTTCATTATAATGCTCATTTGTCCTTGAACCTGTTGATAGGTCATACATGCCTAGATGAAGGGAAAACATAAACTTTTGTGGCCACCAGTAAGTTTTCAATAGTAAGCGAAGTTTTCAATAGTAAGCGTTTGATCCTTGCTCCTTCAGGTGACGTGGTTAATTTGAGTTTTAGATTTGCCTCGATGTTTTAAGTCACGCCTGAAATGATCTCTCAAAATGAATGGATGATGCGTATATAACACATACATCATGGCGGGGCCACATAACTTGGTGACGTCAGGTGTGTGCGGCACACCACGCCATCCTCTTTCTCAAAATCAACTCCTTTGGTGCATATTCTGCTTACGTCACTTTCAGAGGGTTGGTAAATACAATTGTTCAAAGGGGACGTGTTTATTATTAAAAAAAAAAAAAAAAAGACGTAAATATCATGCCCTTTCTGAAAAAGGAGCTATCTAGTACGCTAGGGGTATGGAAGCTTTTCATGCTCCTGGTTACATTTGTCCTGGTTGGCATAAACATAGTATATCTGGATTGTTCATCAGGTCAATTACTCCCTTCTTACGCTACAGCGAAAAAACCACGGGAATCTCATGGTTCTAATTTTCGTCACTGGACCTATCTTCTATCTTCTACTAACGATCCTGCCCATCTATTTTTAAATGCCTTTGAATGAATAGTTTGAATCATCCAATCAGTGTTATTGCTTCCAAGAAGCCTACGAAGAGTTGATTGGACGTAATGGACGGATCCGATAGGTCGTGTGGGTTTCTACTAGTCCAAATGCAACCAGTTGCATGTGATGATTTCCATGCAGCTAGCCCACCAAAACCAATGACATACGTCACTTTAATCCGATGTTCCAATCACAGAGGCTTACAGCTATGGATATCTCACTGGCGTCTTTTATCGGGAAGCGGATTGGATGGTGTGCCACACACTACCGATCTGGCTGCTGTGCTGACATCACCAAGCTCCGTCGGTCTCATCATGAGGTGTGTGCTATATCCAAACCGTCCATTTATTCGGTGAGCTCGTCTAAAGCTTATGCCGAAAAATATGACAGAAACAAATATTAAATGGACCACACTACTAAAAGCAGCGGGGATGAACGTATACCATTGAAATCCTTTTGAGGTCACAGTAATTTTGGATCGATATGATATTTTTTTTTCCTCTTAATCCGGGTCTGTTTGACGTTTTGAATAGATTGGATGGAAAATAAACGTCATGATGGGTTACGAATGTTTTAATGATGAGGATCATTGTTGCCACTGCTATTTGTGGTGTGGCCCACTTGAGTTTTGAATATGACTCATTTTTAGGATCATGGTCTAAAATGATCTTGCCAAATGTATGAACAGTTGGATATAATAAATACATCATTATGGGGATATATAACTTTGATCTCCTTTGAACCGTTCGTACAACTCGGAACTGGAGGAGCGTCAGTGCTCGTCTCCGCAGGACACGTACCCACACACCAGCCAATTCGTTAGTGTGTGGTACACCAGCCAATCCTCTTCCCTGTTATCGACAGCCTACAGCAAATGTCAACCACGTGGGGGCGCAATGAATGGCCCACCATTCAAAAGCTGCACTGATTGGATGATTCTGGTAATCCGATCAATGGCCCAAAAACAAACAGTTAGAAACAAAGGGAGTGGATGGGAAAATCTCCACACTGAATGGGGAAATTTCAATGGCTGGATGATTAGAAACAGCACTTGGTGGCCTACCGGACCAACAGGTTTGGTCACCTGAGATATTTGCCACGTGGGTGGTCGTGGATTGGTCTTCCCATTTAATATGCACGCTGCTGCGTGGAAAGTCTATACAGGTGCTTCCTCACAGTACACGTGGTAAACATGTGACTGGTGTTTCGGTGGGCCATTGCAGAGACCATATCCAAATTTCAACGAGATATAGACAGTGGTAAGCCAGCTGATGGGTTCTAATCAAAGTATCAGGATGGTCCAGATTCGAAAAACAAATGCCAATTAATCAGATTTGAACGGTCTAATCAGTCTGATTTTGTGCGATGTTCCACCTGCCACAGGCCCCACTGTTTTGGACGGAATAGGTCTTGCGCATGGCTGTCACTTTCTTGGAAGCGGATTGGCTGGTGTACCACACACAGCAGCCATCTACCTGATGCATTGACGTCACCAAGTTATGCAGGTCCCATATGTGTTATATTCAAACCGTCAATCTATTTCGTGAGCTCGGCATAAGGTTTTATCTGAAAAATAAGACGGATCTAAAGATCAAGTGGACCACAGTGTAAAAGGTAGTGGGGGATTGTACGTATGCCATTGAAATCCCTTTGAAGGTCACAGAAGTTTTGGATCAACATGATATTTATATTTCCTTTTTATTCAGGTCTTTACGACCTTATGGACTGATTGGATGCAAAATAAATGTTACGGTGGCCCCTAATAATGTTTTAACTGTGAAAGTCATGATCCCAGAGAGTATTTGTGGTGTAGTTTAGTTGAGTTTACGGTATGATTGTTTTTTTGGCACATGCTTTAAAATAATCTTAAAAAATGTATGAACTGCGTGTATATAATAAATATATCATTTTCGGGCTTATTTAGCTTTGATATCTTTTGAACTGTTTGTACCCACATCAGCTATATGTTGGAATATTTGGTTGAATTAAATAGACTATTAAAATTGAGAACCCTAAAAAAAAAGAAAATAAAGTTTTTGAGAAAAAATACTTATTGAATTGAGTCGAGGCGTGATTGAGTCACTTGACTTGAAATCGAATTTACTCCTCTTGAACAGCGTCCCAAGTGCAACAAATATCCAGAGCAATCGACCTTTAGAATGCAACGACTATTACCCGGTCCTACCGGTACACTCACTGCACGCAAGCTCGAACCACTTGCAGTCTAATCCGAAAGTGCTGAGTTGACTAAGCGATGAACTCAATAAAATTCTTAAATCAGAATAGCAGAGAGTGTTTTATAAAAGAGAAAGATTTTCGTATTTTTGAAACTGGAACGGAAGTCCTTATATAAACTCCAAAATGGTGCATAAGCACCATTTACACCTCTCCAGTTTAAAATAAAAAGGCACAAGTACGAATACACTCGCAAATAAAGTCTCGCGAGTACTCATACACACACACCCACACGAGTACACTCACCCGCACCCGCACCCGGGCCCACACCTAGCCCGTCCAGTCCCATCGCGTCGGACACGGACAAGGACTTGGACTCGGACTCGGCTTGGCTCGGCACGGTACGACACGGCTCGGCTCAGCGCGTGCGCACACGTGTGGTCGATGAAATAAATTAGAGCTATTGGCATAGCCTCCCCACAAGATCAAATTCACATACAGCCTGAATGAGGTTCAAGCCTAAGGCAAAAGCCTATCTTATAAACAAGAGAATTTTTTTTGTCAAATCCGATGTACGACAAAACTCACACCTCAAAAACACCAAATTTTAAATATGGAGGGAAACCACTGAAAATTTAAAAATCAAATTTTAATATTATTTTAAAACAAAATACAACACTATATAGATGGTGTGTGATACACCAGTAACTTCTCTTGAAATAAAGATGCAGCTGTTTTTTTATACACGAAAGAATTATCGACGCAGTTGGGCTAGTGACGCTGCCACCACCTAGGTGGTAGTGGTCGGTGCTATGTGGACCCCATGATTATGTATGTGCTTTATCCACGTAGTCCATCCATTTTGAAAGATAATTTTAAGGCTAGAACAGAAAACTTAGGTAGATCTAAATCTCAGGTAGACCACACCATGGGAATAGTAGTGACTGAATGTTCATGTAACATCCCGAAAATCGGGGGGTCGGGCAAAAACCCAACTCCCGAGTTCCAAAATGTTATTTATGCAACATAGATATGTATGATTGAATGTTGTCTGTGATAATGTATTAAACATGAGTGAGATTAAGCTAGAACCGCATATCATACTCCAGAGACAGTTAAATTAACCAGCGGAAGTCTGTAATAGTATGTATAACATATATAAACTGTTGTATGTCTCCAGAGTGTGAATATATTACCAGGTTAGACATATACATGTATACTTCAAAAGTAAACCAAATGAATATACATGAGTGCGCTAAAAATATAAAATGATAAATGTCAAAGTATCTAATCAACCTCCCTGTAATCCCGTCGATCAGAACACGCATAAAGGAGGGATCCTCCTCATCATCATCAAGTCCGGCTCTGCCTCACAGGCCGCGCCATCATCTGCAATCACAAAAAGGTCTGGTGGGTGTCCGGAACACCGTCCCGTAACGTGGGAGTGAGTAGCTAACTCAGTGGAATAATAGAGCAAAGATTAACATGTTATCAAATCAATCATGCGATAATAGTAACGCAGTAAATCAAACAATCCTAATACTGTTGTTAATGCAATTATGACATGACGTGATGTATGCCCTCACCGACGATCACCCTCATGCGGCAACATCTTACGACCGCGGCATGCCACACTCCCTAGAGTGCTCCACATCTTCCAGGCACATGCAATGCTATGGTGATATGATTACCGAGTTGTTATTAGTCCTTTTCATACAGCAATATTGGGAAACTAAGGTACCTCCCTTATATCAATCCCAACACAGATCCTGTCTAGGGTCGTCACTCCTAGTAATCTCATACGATGTACATTTCGTAGGTCGCTGCAAGGGCTGCCAGGGCTGTTGCACGCACTCGTTGCTCCGCTCCCCCATCACCTTATCAATACAGGCCTACTGTACTCTACTGCACGGAAGGGTCGTCGCCTCCCGTGAACTCAGAATACGCTCGCGGTCACTACAAAGGGCTGCCAGGGCTGTTGCTCGCACTCGTTGCACCGCTCCCCCATCACCTTATCAGTGTAGGCCGACAGCAAGAATATAGTGTCCCATACCACCATAATCTGCTCACGAGTCATAGGTGCTCACTGGTCACTACGGGGAGGTTTGTGGCCCCAGCGTAGGCCGACAGCTCGACCACGGTGTCCCATACCACCATGCCCGGCTCATGAGTCTTTATGGATCAAGGTACCATGGTTAACAGGGTTTACAATGGTAAGTTCAGTACCCTAGGTTCAAGCAGTTATGATACATACAAGGTGAACAAACATCGGCCAGTCGGGTTACTTGACGGGCTCGACTAGTGCGATCGCATCTCGAATTGAACGACATGAAGTGCGTGAAACACTTCGCGTGGCCTAACCACTGCCGCCAACTCTCAACACGAATCACATTCATCGACGCGTCGTTCGTGGCTATGACCAGTCAGCCACGAATTCGCTCGGTTACCGACTGCCTGGACTAAGTCAAGTCCCACACATCTATGGAATTACATTAACACTATACAAAGGTGTTGGAATTGAAATACATCATGTGAGCATGTTAGCACATGTTATAACATTCAACTTAAGCAAATCTTCAAGGCATACTTCCCATGCATATTCAACTTAAGCAAATCCTCAAGCACATACATTCCATGCATGTGATGAAATCATGCATTTTGTCAACATGTAGGAAATCATTTAGGGCAGCATAATAATTGAAAAATCAATCACAAACTATCAAATAACATCATTTAATTCAATACATACTAATACAAGCATTTATACAAACACATACACTACACACTTAAGTCTACATATAGTATGTCGACCCAAAGTGCGCAACTAGGCGAATCTCTTCGCCAAACTAATTATGCACGCATTCCTAACTTCCTAATGCGACAACAAACCATGTCAATCACATCAGCAAAATATGAATGTAAACGGTACTTCCTACAAATGACTAAAATGCCCTAAATCTCATATTCTTCGTTAGCTTACGAAACGGGAAACGGAGAGCATTTTGTACATGTCAAACGGCGATGCCGTCAAGAATCTACTATTAAACGACATTGAAAGCTTTGGAAACAGTCAATCAAAGCGTCTAATATCCGCACCTTATGTCTTGTAGACTCGGAAATTGAAACGGAGCGTATACGCTTCGTCTACGGCGAATAAGGAACCTAATACATAAGATCCATAAGCTACATCGCTATGGAAACAAGGAAAACTCAAATCACCAACTATTTAGGGTTTTTACTTACCTAGGATTGCGGTGGAATCGCCGGGAAAGCGGTAGAGGAGTGTTGCTTAAGCATGTGCAACACGTAGCACAAGTGGCGGGAAGAACTCTCCCACTCTCTCACAATCTCTCACTCTTTTTCTCTCTCCCAAGCTAGAGCTTCTCTCAAATTCGGATGGGAGAGAGGAGTGGGGGTTTCAACCCCTTTTATAGCCTAAAACATTCCCAAAATAGGCTTGGGAACAATGTTTACTTGGTGCCTAACCAAATCGGGGCCGTTTCGGTCCAAAAGGGCATTTCTGGAGGTCCCCAGGCCAAATGCGGTCGGAATTAAGCTCATGCATACTGGATCTAGCACACATCCAGTTTTCAGACCGGTTGGGTTCCCAGATCGCACGTGGCGGCCCAGTTTCAGTTTAACGGTCACCGCACCAAGATCAGGCCTATAAGTCTCGTGATATATAATAGATATTTTTCCTGATCCAAGGGTGTAATTTGGCTGTATTCTGACGGTCAGAATGCTTAATACTGATGCGTCAAATTTGTGTGCCAGATTTGAATTTGAAATTCCAACTATGTCCCTATTCACACTCTCTTCGGTCCGGGCTCAATGAAATAGCCTGTGATCATCGGTTTGACTTGATTTTTGGAATGAGTGTCAAGTCCAGCTAGACGGTTCTAACGGTCTAAGATAGGAGGTATCGGACTTTCGACGTGCGGTCTAGATCCAATACAAAGATTCAAAGTGGTCCAGAGAACAAACCTGCTTAGAGTTTGGTCCGAGGTTTTAGAGCATTATAGCACCATTGGTTCCACTCGCTTTGGGCCTTGTAGAACGTATTTAAAGTAATCAGGGACTGTTTCCCAGCCACTCCAACGTTGCGCTAGCTAACTTATGCTTAGTTTCTAAAGAAATTTATCCTAAGTGGTTTCTTTGGCTATGGAATTGGGTTCTGAACGATTTTTTAGGTGTTTTAATTGACCCACTGTCTAAGGACGTCAAATCCCAGATTGGCCAAAATCCGGGGTGTTACAATCTACCCCCCTTAAAACACAATGTCGTCCCCGACATTGGCGAAGGACAAGGAGTACTTTCTCTAAGGAAGGTTCAAATCCTATTTAATAACCTAATCGTACATACACCCTAACTCAAATGTTTCGATCCTGGGCCAGTGGGAAAGAGGCCAACCGCTCTTCCGCTGCGCCACTTTGATCGAACGGTAGCGTTAACTAATCTAACTGGATTGGACTTAATTCCTTCTACCCCCCTTAAAACTTGGTTTTACTTAAGGTTGAAGAATATTTGCATCGATCAGTATATCGGAACGAGGCGCAACTTAGGGGCTATCCTTAACCTAAAATGGAAACAATCTTTCTCTACATGGTTTTCCTTGCTAATGATGCGTTCTATGGCATTGGTACTTATTATCATAGAGATGAGCCTAATCTCCATTGTGGTTAAGTTCAGGGTCAGGCATGAATTGATGGCAAGATGTCGAATTCTCTACTGGCTTTAAGTCCTCGCCATTTCCCAAAGGCAATGTGATCCTGTTTGGTTATAGGTGGTTGGGTCATCTCAGAATAAAGGTTGTGTAGTAGGTCTGAGCCGGATACATAGACTTTCTGTCTAGCTAGAACAGAAGATTTATTGTATCAATTCTTAATCCGAGTCGATGCCGATCTTCTGCTTGATCAGAGCATTGGATTTATTGGGAACCACTAGGATTAAGAAGTCGATTCAAACCGCGAATACATCGCGTACATGCAGTTCCTTTACTCTGCGTTCCCGAATGCAATAAACCCTTGGGGATGGCAATTCTAAGGGGCGTGCTAGTCCATTCTAAGTTCAATCTGAGGGATTTATAAATGTTCCCTGAGAGTGAATGGTTCCTTCCTATGGGCAACAACAGAAGTCTATAAGTCATAAGGGGATCTGTCGAAGGAATAAGGTTCTACTTCAACCAAATCTAACCTACAAGTCTTTAGCATATACGGGCTGTACACTACTTAAGGTAACTAGTAGGCTAGTCTGTATTTCATTCGCTATAATTCAAGACCTAAGCCTATACACTAGACGGTTTCATACCATCTCTAATACAGGGAATTGCTCCATCGCTTAGGATCAAAATTGTCTAAATGGAATTGGATTTCTTATGTCGTCAGACCCTTCAAATCTAGGAGTGCTAACACTAGAACCAAAACACCTAGAGCCTATGTGGCCGGTAGCGCTTAGTGGTATTAAATGGAACTGCATTCCTAGTCCCATGGCAGGATTGGAAGTGGTATGCTTGGTAGGAGGGTGGGTGGGGATAAAAATTAATTTGTAGGCTGGATCTCAGGGAGTTATAATACTCCCAATCTAGGGACAATATTTTATAGCGAAATGAAACAACATGCATTCCATTCAACAAATTTTGGCTATATTAAGCCCAAACCACAACACAAACACATTTTTCTACCTAACAACAAAACAACAGAAATTTCAAACAGTAATCAAACAAGCTAAAGGGCAACGACATAGATGCCTAATTCTACCAAAGGACTTCTACCAGGGTCCCAACTGACCTTCTTGAATACTATCAAGTTCAATACTGTCAGTTGCCCATTAGAGCTCTATCGGCCATGTGTTTTCAATACTTCTCAAACGGAGAAAGTTGAGAAATGGGATTTGAGGTTAGCATGATTCTGAGACCCAAAAAGGGGGTAAAGGCTCAAATAAAAGGGACATGAGAGAGAGAACGATGGAAAGGGAGGAAAAAGGCTGAAACAGCCTTAACAATAGCCATGGAAAATGGAGGAAATGCGAAGAAATGGTCGCCCAAAGGGACAGAATGAAATCTAGGCGTTGTAGAGGGATGCTTCAAGCTTCCCTAGGATGTATTTTCAGAAAGAAATGAAAATGAAAAAGGGGAATGGAGCACCTCACGATTTCAGCTCGATTTTGGGGTTTTAGGAGCTCCAACGGATGAAATCTTCAAGAGGGAGGGCTGCCAACTTCAAAGGAATGACGGAGGGTGGTCGTTTTTGGCAGAGAATGGATCTAGGGTGGTTTGGAATCACGAATTTTTGGGATAGGGCAGCTGAAAACGAAAATGGGGCTAGGGGAGGGGCTGTTTGTGAAGGAAGTACCCATATTTGGGGTTTTCTATGGACGGGACTTACATGGGAGGGGTACACGACCCAAAATAGGGCGTGCGCCCAAAAATCACTGCAAGTGGGCCCCACCGGTCGGCGATGCATCGCCCGACCGGCGATGGCATCGCCGGCCAACTTCCAAGTTGGCCGGTGGGACCACATGGGTCTGGTCCCCCATGATCCCAGGGGTCCAAAAATATATGGCCCACCCCCTGGTTCATTGTACTTTGATCTGTATGGGCCCAAATATGTGTTCGGGCCTCTCCGGGTCCACCTCGCAATCCCGAATACCAAATCATATGATGCAGCATATGAATTTGGGGTAGAAGGAGCCAGTACATCTATTTAGATCCTTAGTTACTAAAGAAAGTGAAGTTAGAATGGCCTTATGGTCATTTTTCATGAAATTTTACTATTCACTGTAAAATTTTGTGAAAGTACTAATTTGTGTTATTTTCTTATTAGGTTTGATGCCTAATATGAAATGGATAAGAAAGAAATGAAGATTGGAGTGTTTAGAGGAGGAATTTTGAGAATTTTTGGCAAGACGGGGTTTTTAAGCCCTGGCGATTGATTACTGGAGTCGTGGTCATTCCACGGCCCAAGATTCACTTTTGCGGTTTAAAACCACTCATATGACGTCTCCACCCGACTTCCTACAGCTTAAAAGTGATTCGGGTCGCTTTACGCGACCCGAGATGCGTTACAGACTCGATCTTGCGATCGATCCTTATAGACTTCGCCTATCGGCGAATCTGTGATCCTAAAAGTGTTTCTAGACCCTTCTCGCACCCACCTAAGTCAAAGGAAGCGACAGCGTACGTTGCAAGACCATAACCCAGGCCCAGTTTAATCCAAATCATGCTCTGATACCATCTGTAACATCCCGAAAATCGGGGGGTCGGGCAAAAACCCAACTCCCGAGTTCCAAAATGTTATTTATGCAACATAGATATGTATGATTGAATGTTGTCTGTGATAATGTATTAAACATGAGTGAGATTAAGCTAGAACTGCATATCATACTCCAGAGACAGTTAAATTAACCAGCGGAAGTCTGTAATAGTATGTATAACATATATAAACTGTTGTATGTCTCCAGAGTGTGAATATATTACCAGGTTAGACATATACATGTATACTTCAAAAGTAAACCAAATGAATATACATGAGTGCGCTAAAAATATAAAATGATAAATGTCAAAGTATCTAATCAACCTCCCTGTAATCCCGTCGATCAGAACACGCATAAAGGAGGGATCCTCCTCATCATCATCAAGTCCGGCTCTGCCTCACAGGCCGCGCCATCATCTGCAATCACAAAAAGGTCTGGTGGGTGTCCGGAACACCGTCCCGTAACGTGGGAGTGAGTAGCTAACTCAGTGGAATAATAGAGCAAAGATTAACATGTTATCAAATCAATCATGCGATAATAGTAACGCAGTAAATCAAACAATCCTAATACTGTTGTTAATGCAATTATGACATGACGTGATGTATGCCCTCACCGACGATCACCCTCATGCGGCAACATCTTACGACCGCGGCATGCCACACTCCCTAGAGTGCTCCACATCTTCCAGGCACATGCAATGCTATGGTGATATGATTACCGAGTTGTTATTAGTCCTTTTCATGCAGCAATATTGGGAAACTAAGGTACCTCCCTTATATCGATCCCAACACAGATCCTGTCTAGGGTCGTCACTCCTAGTAATCTCATACGATGTACATTTCGTAGGTCGCTGCAAGGGCTGCCAGGGCTGTTGCACGCACTCGTTGCTCCGCTCCCCCATCACCTTATCAATACAGGCCTACTGTACTCTACTGCACGGAAGGGTCGTCGCCTCCCGTGAACTCAGAATACGCTCGCGGTCACTACAAAGGGCTGCCAGGGCTGTTGCTCGCACTCGTTGCACCGCTCCCCCATCACCTTATCAGTGTAGGCCGACAGCAAGAATATAGTGTCCCATACCACCATAATCTGCTCACGAGTCATAGGTGCTCACTGGTCACTACGGGGAGGTTTGTGGCCCCAGCGTAGGCCGACAGCTCGACCACGGTGTCCCATACCACCATGCCCGGCTCATGAGTCTTTATGGATCAAGGTACCATGGTTAACAGGGTTTACAATGGTAAGTTCAGTACCCTAGGTTCAAGCAGTTATGATACATACAAGGTGAACAAACATCGGCCAGTCGGGTTACTTGACGGGCTCGACTAGTGCGATCGCATCTCGAATTGAACGACATGAAGTGCGTGAAACACTTCGCGTGGCCTAACCACTGCCGCCAACTCTCAACACGAATCACATTCATCGACGCGTCGTTCGTGGCTATGACCAGTCAGCCACGAATTCGCTCGGTTACCGACTGCCTGGACTAAGTCAAGTCCCACACATCTATGGAATTACATTAACACTATACAAAGGTGTTGGAATTGAAATACATCATGTGAGCATGTTAGCACATGTTATAACATTCAACTTAAGCAAATCTTCAAGGCATACTTCCCATGCATATTCAACTTAAGCAAATCCTCAAGCACATACATTCCATGCATGTGATGAAATCATGCATTTTGTCAACATGTAGGAAATCATTTAGGGCAGCATAATAATTGAAAAATCAATCACAAACTATCAAATAACATCATTTAATTCAATACATACTAATACAAGCATTTATACAAACACATACACTACACACTTAAGTCTACATATAGTATGTCGACCCAAAGTGCGCAACTAGGCGAATCTCTTCGCCAAACTAATTATGCACGCATTCCTAACTTCCTAATGCGACAACAAACCATGTCAATCACATCAGCAAAATATGAATGTAAACGGTACTTCCTACAAATGACTAAAATGCCCTAAATCTCATATTCTTCGTTAGCTTACGAAACGGGAAACGGAGAGCATTTTGTACATGTCAAACGGCGATGCCGTCAAGAATCTACTATTAAACGACATTGAAAGCTTTGGAAACAGTCAATCAAAGCGTCTAATATCCGCACCTTATGTCTTGTAGACTCGGAAATTGAAACGGAGCGTATACGCTTCGTCTACGGCGAATAAGGAACCTAATACATAAGATCCATAAGCTACATCGCTATGGAAACAAGAAAAACTCAAATCACCAACTATTTAGGGTTTTTACTTACCTAGGATTGCGGTGGAATCGCCGGGAAAGCGGTAGAGGAGTGTTGCTTAAGCATGTGCAACACGTAGCACAAGTGGCGGGAAGAACTCTCCCACTCTCTCACAATCTCTCACTCTTTTTCTCTCTCCCAAGCTAGAGCTTCTCTCAAATTCGGATGGGAGAGAGGAGTGGGGGTTTCAACCCCTTTTATAGCCTAAAACATTCCCAAAATAGGCTTGGGAACAATGTTTACTTGGTGCCTAACCAAATCGGGGCCGTTTCGGTCCAAAAGGGCATTTCTGGAGGTCCCCAGGCCAAATGCGGTCGGACTTAAGCTCATGCATACTGGATCTAGCACACATCCAGTTTTCAGACCGGTTGGGTTCCCAGATCGCACGTGGCGGCCCAGTTTCAGTTTAACGGTCACCGCACCAAGATCAGGCCTATAAGTCTCGTGATATATAATAGATATTTTTCCTGATCCAAGGGTGTAATTTGGCTGTATTCTGACGGTCAGAATGCTTAATACTGATGCGTCAAATTTGTGTGCCAGATTTGAATTTGAAATTCCAACTATGTCCCTATTCACACTCTCTTCGGTCCGGGCTCAATGAAATAGCCTGTGATCATCGGTTTGACTTGATTTTTGGAATGAGTGTCAAGTCCAGCTAGACGGTTCTAACGGTCTAAGATAGGAGGTATCGGACTTTCGACGTGCGGTCTAGATCCAATACAAAGATTCAAAGTGGTCCAGAGAACAAACCTGCTTAGAGTTTGGTCCGAGGTTTTAGAGCATTATAGCACCATTGGTTCCACTCGCTTTGGGCCTTGTAGAACGTATTTAAAGTAATCAGGGACTGTTTCCCAGCCACTCCAACGTTGCGCTAGCTAACTTATGCTTAGTTTCTAAAGAAATTTATCCTAAGTGGTTTCTTTGGCTATGGAATTGGGTTCTGAACGATTTTTTAGGTGTTTTAATTGACCCACTGTCTAAGGACGTCAAATCCCAGATTGGCCAAAATCCGGGGTGTTACAGTTCAGCATTAAAAACCTCCTACGGCCTAATGTAATGGTTATTTGACATCTAACATGCTGATCAGATCATACAGACTTGGATGAATGAAATACACGCACACACACTTTATTCAAAACTTTTATGCCCCTGGGAAGTTTTTAATGATGGGCGTTCAATCAACATTGAGCAGTCCATTAGAATGGGTGGACAACATGGAAACAAATACATCATGGTTGGGCCCATAGAGCACCGACCACTAGCCATTTGCCAGTGGCAGGGTCAGTAGCCATTTCGTTTGCAGGCGGGAATTGTTGGGATTTTGGCTAATGGAATCACACAGATTTAGATCTAAAATAGCAATTCAATGACACCAAGCACACATAAGAGAACACACAGATTTAACGTGGAAAACCCTTTCGGGAAAAATCCACGGCACAAAGCGACAGAATTCCACTATGAAAATAGGAATTACAAAGAGAGAGGACTTATCCGATTCAAACAATCTCGAATCTCACCCTTGCTACACCCTTTAATTTCCCTAAAATCCCTTTAGAAAGCCTTAGAATTATTTCTCATACCTTAGAAAAACCCTACGAAACCCTATTTATAGTTTTAGAAAACTCCTTTCCGCATCCTTATTGCGAAAAGACTCAAAATCCGCAATCCGTATACAATCACGGAACGATTCTGCGTAACCATGACCGGTCGAGCGCCACCCACGACCGGTCGAGCATGTCCCACGGCCAGTCGAGCACCTTAGACTGCAAAAATTGATGCTCGTTTGACTTTGAGTCGAGCGAGTTATGACTAGTTGAGCCGCTCCCACGACCGGTCGTGCACGTTCAGATTTAAGACATATGACAATAATCTCTACCATGTCTTTAATCTTGAACTGTGCAGCTTCTAGACATTTTCTCTTATTTCTATATCACATCATAGCTTCTTGTGTACACTCCATCTTTCTTTTACGCCATTGCTAAGCTAGAGAAGTTACACAAAACTTAAACTTCTCTGCAGGAACGATCTAGGTGAGCATGTCTGCCGAATCAAAATTCACAAGCTCAACCACATTTGCTCTTGTCTTCTCAAAAGGAAAGACTTAGTCTTCTTACCATCTCACTGCTGCCCAATATCACTTGTCGGGGTACTTGCTTACAACACTGATAGCCTGTGAAATAACCGGTCTAATCCAGACCATAACATACACTGCCAACCGCATTCGAATAAGGCTCATGAGATATCCTGCTTTTTCTCATCTGTTTTGAAACATGTCCTGAGGAAAACTTAAGAAGATATGCATAGGGAACGCACTCTGGCTTTACCTGGCCCATCACATCCTTGATCAATACCTACACACAAGGTATTCCTCCTGTGATTATTAAAGCCTACTCCTCCTTCAGTCTCAATGCCAAGAAACATCTTTACAGCCCCCCGATCCTTCATCGATGAAGGAATCAAACCACTGCCTAGGCGACAGGTCGAACCACGACCTCTTGCAAAGTTTTTTCTCAGCCCCTTTAACTTCGAACCGCTCTGGTTGCTTCATGTAGATCTGCTCTTCACTTTTCCTTATAGAAATGTAGACTCCACATCCATCTTTCCAGCTCAAAATCACATTGACCAACCAACGCCAATCACAGATCTAATAGACACCTACTATACCATCGGTGCGAATATCTTTGAGAAGTCGATCCCTTCTCTCTGAGCATAACCCTTCGCTACCATCCTCGCCCTGTATTATGTTGTATCCTTCTAAAGATCCACCTACATCCAACCACTTTTCGGCCCACTGGAAGCTTCGCCCGCTCCCATTTATCGGTCTAGTAGAACAAATCCATCACATCACCCATAATCGCCTTTCACTTCTCAGCACCAGGCTTACCTAGAGCCATCTGAATAGAAGATGAATCTCCTATGATATTGGAGTCGTCCATGTACCTCGGAGATATCCTGCGATCATGCCGTGTGATTCTTCTCACAGGTGACTACACCACTTGCTTTGTATTCCTGTCCCCACGTCTCAGCCTTCCTGCCCTGCTCGCTCATATGGCCATGCCCAATATACCACATACGTGCAGAGGTGAAATCCGCTACATCCATTCCAGCTCCACCTTTTGAAGTGCTCCTGATCAACCTGTATATGTTACCGAGTCGTCGCGCTTTCATAATTACCCATGTCTCCTTAGATACTTTAAGAGTACCATCAATACCTGTGTACTTACATCCTTTTGCCTCCTCAAGCACACCAAGAGAAATTAAATTTTGCTTCAAACCAGGAACGTGCCTCACATCTGTCAAGGTACGCTCCACCCTATCAAACATCCTGATACGCACCGAACCAACAGCCACAACATTACACGCAATGTCATTGCCCATAAATACCTGTCCACCATCACATTCCCTGTAGCTGGTGAACCAACTCCGATGAGGAGTCATGTGAAAAGATGCCCTTGTGTCTAGCATCCACTCGTCCTTACGATCATCGTATGACCGTCTGATCGAAGACAGATAAATCATCGTATCACATCCACCTGACGTAGCAGCGTTAGCCTCCCTGCATGGAGCATAAGAATCTTCCCTTTTCGATTTATGATTTTCATAATCCTTCTTCACATGTTCTTCCTTTTCACAGTCCCAGCACTTTACCTTTCCTTTGCCCTTGCCCTTGGATTTGGATCTAGAACCTGAAGAACTTGTACCTTGTTTAGAACTTCTACCCACTGTAAACAGTGTATTAAAAGATGTCCCCATGTCGTTGTTTAGTTGTCTCATAGCCTTCCCTTGAAGGGCTGAGATAATGGTGTCAACACTCAGGGTTCTATTCATGCTGCACATAGTGTCCTTGAATGATTCATAAGACGCCGGAAGAGAATTCAGCAACATATATGCTTGTTCTTCATCTTTCATTACTTCCTCCATATCCAGCAATTTGTAAACTAATTTGTTAAAGTTATTAATTGAGCCTCTAGATCTCCACCCTTTGCCATCTTAAAGTTATACCACTGCCGCTTTAAGTGTAGGAGATTTTCAGTGGATTTTTTAGCATAAATATTCTCTAACTTCGCCCATAACTTAGCCGCAGTTTTCTCCCTGATGACGTTATAGAGAACCTCATCTTTGAGACATAAACGGATCAATGATAAGCTTTCTTATCAATAGTATTCCAATCATTATCAGTCATAGTAGACTTTCGCTCCTCAAGAGTACCATCTTCGCCTTGCTTGATTAAGTAACTCATCATCTTGATCTTCCATAACTCAAAATTATTTTTTTCTGAGTACTTCTCAATCTCATACCTAGTGCTCGCCATTATTACTAATCCCTCAGATTCAGATGTGTCCCAAAGATTGCTCTGATACCATTTGTTGGGATTTTGGCCTGCAGAATCACACAGATCTTGATATAGGATAGAAATTCAATGACACCAAGCACACACAAGAGAACACATAGATTTAACGTAGAAAACCCTTTTGGAAAAAAATCACGGCACAAAGCGACAGAATTCCACTATGAAAATAGAAATTACAAAGAGAGAGGACTTACCCGATTCAAACAACCTTGAATCTCACCCTTGCTACACACTTTGATTTCCCTAGAACCCCTTTAGAAAGTCTTAGAATTATATCTCATACTTTAGAAAAACTCTAGGAACCCCTATTTATAGTTTTAGGAAACTCTTTTCCGCATCCATGTTGCAAAAAGACTCAAAATCTGCAATCCGCACAAAATTGCGGAATGAATTTGCGTAACCACGACCGGTCGAGCACCACCCACAACTGGTAGAACATGTCCCACGACCGGTCGAGCACCTTAGACCCTAAAAATTGATGCTCGATAGACTTTGAGTCGAGCGAGCTACGATTAGTCAAGCCGCTCCCATGACCGGTCGAACTTAACCCACAACCGGTCGTGCACGTTCAGATTTAAGACATATGACAATAGGCATGACATCGGTACAGCGCAAGGGCGAGAAAGTGGTGTGGGCAACACTGCAGAGAGAGGGTGCAAGCTACATGGAAAGACATTTTCTCGTCGGTCCTCACGTGAGGTAGAGAGAGGGTATTACTTGGTAAGAGAATTTTTATAAGGAGAAAAAATTAAAATAAATAAATACGAGTCTTAAGTTCTTTATTTTTCTTGTGTTAAAGAAATTACATAAATCTCTTTTTCTATTCTCTTATTTTTATTTTGGCTTTTGACATTTTCTGTCCATGCATGAATCGCATACAAACATTTTATCACAAAATTTAGTATCATAGTTAAAATTTGAGAAGCCTTTTGGCATAAGACCAATGTTGGTATTTGTGTTATAATTGTTTTTCATATAGCAAAATTGAATTCTATTATATTTGAGGTATCGAATTTCAGTAAATCTAAATACATGTTGTCAATGTTTACTCAAAACAAAGATAAAAAGATCTCAAAACCCATCCATACCCAACTTACATCAAAGTCATGGCAAAACCTGGGTCGTTTGATGTTTATGCATTGATTTGATTGAATCTTCATGATTTGAACATCTATTAAATAATATGAGCCTATTGATGTTTTTAAAGGCACTTATTGAGATAATGAGCGAGAGTCAGCCCAATTTAATATGAGAAGAATAAGATCAGTTGAAAACAACGGCAAATGGTCAACCAATTTTAAATAGAATCTCTCTAATCTCATGGGACCATCTTGAAGGGCATATCAAGAATGCAACTCCGTTGAAATTTCATCTCCATTAAATTATTGGATCAGTAAATATGTCTCGCTCAATAATGATTAATCTTGATTATCCAATAACTTCACAATCCGAACTTTAATCTAAATGAATGACCAATTGTAACGCCCTGAAAATCGGGGGTAGAGCAAAACTCAGCTCCCGAGTTCCAAAACATCACTTGTGCAATATTTTTTTAATGATGGATGTATGTTGTCTATATTAATGCATAAAACATGAATGAGATTAAGCCAAATCAGCATAATATAATTCAGGGAGAGTTGTAATACGCAAGTGGAAGACTGAAATGAATATGTATAACTGTATAAACCAATATGGGTCTCCAAAGTATATATGCATTGCTAGGATAATATTTACAAGTATTGTTTTCAAAATACAGAATGTCAAAATGTGATACTTTACTACAAGTATAACCCTGAAGCCCCGCCGATCAGAACGGTCTATAGAAACCCGCCTGATAACTACATATAGTAGAACGCTTTCGTCATCATCCTTGAAATCTGGCTCCGCCTCATGGGTCGCATCGTCATCTGCAACTAAGACAGAGTCTAGTTGGTATATAAAATACCATCCCAAAATGTGGGAGTTAGTGATCAACTCGATGGAACTATACAGCAAAGGTTAACATGTTATCAATTCAGTCAAGCAGTAATGATAAAGCAGTGCAACAGTAAGGTCCTAAGTACTCTTGTTAATGCAATAATTATATGCAATAATGATGCATGCCTTCGCCTACACTCCCTCAACATCTTCATCTTACGACGCATATGACATCCTCCCGAAAGTGCTCTTCCTCACCAAAGCACATGCAATAAGGTGCATGCACATGATTAGTCAGATTCTTACTTAGGTTTATTCATACAGCAGGATTGAGAAGCTAAGGTACCTCCCTTATATCAATCCTCAAACAATGATCCATTATAGGGTTGTCAGCCCTAGTAAATCTCATACGATGTTGCATTTCTAGGTCGCTGCAAAAGGCTCGTCACCTGATCAATGCAGGCCTAGTTTATACTCTAGTTGCTACGAAAAAGCTCGTCGCCTCAACGCAGTCTCTAGGTATGCTCGATGTTACTACAAAGGGCTCGTCACCTGATAAGTGTAGGCCGACAGATCGAATACAGTGTCTCATACTACAGGTGGGCTCGTCACCACGGCGAAGGCCGACAGTTCAACCATGGTGTCCCATACCACCATGTCCGGCTCATAAGACTTAGCGGATCGAGGTACCAAGGTTAAAAAGTTTTCACTGGTGAGATTGGTACCTTAGATTCAAGCAGTAGCGTACAAACATGGTTAACAAACATCGGGCCAATCAGGTTACTTGACGAGCTCGACTAGCACGAGAGCACGTTGAGTGGATCGACATGAAGTGCGTAAGCACTCCGTGTGGCTTAACCACTGCCAACATCCCAAGTATGGCTCGGATTCATCGAACACGTCCAATGTGACGAAAACAACCTCAACCACCAAAGCAGAGCCTATTACCGATTGCCTGGACTGCAATATAGTCCCAACTATGTGCAATTACAACAACTAAACATATGAAATGATTAAGACAATAATAGACAAATAAGTCAAATCCTACAATCATTTGAGCATGCTATGCAATATAACTTAATCATGAATATACCATACATGGAGGAAATCATACATACAGTCAAACATGAATAATATATAGTACATGGAGAAAATCATACACACAGCTAAGGTAGTTAATAATCATATCTCAACTCCCCTATAAATCACAATTTAGTAACTACTACCTCATTCAGACTTTTTTACAAACTCATAAACTACACATTCCAACATACATGACGTATGTTGGTTCTATTACGTATTAGGGCAAACCCTTTCACCGAGAAATTGTCGCCAATGCAACAAACATATATGCATGACAAATAATCATGTCAACCATAAATCCAAAATCTACACATATTCAGTTATTTCAACAAATACATATAATACACTATACTTGACATAATTCATATGTATTCGTAAAGAGAAACAAATGTCACGTTTGGCATGTGAAATGACACTTACGTTAATAATAAATCATTAACCGACATTGAAAGCCTTGAAAACCATAACCTAAACGTATATAGTATGCACCTTACGTCGGTAAACGCATAACGGATTCGTTTTAGACGCTTAGTCTTTGTCAACGGCGGATTGACAACCTATAGCATGAATTAGGTTATCTATTTCATAACCTACACTATCTGAAACTCTAAAATAGATTAGGTTAGGTTTTCTTACCCAAGTACGTGGTCGGAAACACCGGAACGGTGATACAAATGAATGGATTTGACACGAGAAGCCGCAGGGAAGAATCCTAGGAATACTCCAACTCTCTCTCACACTTTCTCTCTCTTTCCTTCTCATTTTCTTCTCCTCTCTTCCTTAGGGTTTGAAATTCATATGAGATATGAGAGGGGGGGGTTTAAAGCCCTTATATAGGTCCAAAACTAATGGGAATGGCCCCAGGGCCAAGGTATACTTAGGTTATAGCCAAATCGGGTCTGTTTCGATCCAACGGAGCATTTCTGGAGGTTCCTTTACTGAATGCGGTCGGATTTAAGCTCTTTGATATTGGATCCATGTCAAGCTAAATTTTCAGTCTGATCGAATTTACAAATCACCCGTGGCGGACCCGTTTCAGTTCGACGGTCACCGGCATTCGATCAGGGCCACAAGTGCACTAACATGTGTGGGACATTTCCCCTGATCCGAGGGTGTATTTGGGTCAGATTCTGATGGTTTGAATCCTTATATTTGGCCCGCAAGCGACACGACTCAGATTATTTAAATTCAGATTTTATTTCTAAAAAAATTCACGTTTCTCACACACTTCGCTCAGGGCTCAAGTAAATAGCCCCAGGACACTATCGAGACTTGATTTTCAAGATAGTCGTCAAGTCTAGCTAGGCGATCATAATCGCATAGTTTCGCGGTCATCGGACTTTCTACGTGCGGTTCAAGTCCGATATGGAGTTTTAATGTGCTCCCGAGAGCAACTGGGTTTAGAGATTGATCCTAAGTTTTAGGATAGTATAGCGTTAACGATTTCACAAGTTTTGGGTCCTGCAGATCGTATTTAAAGTTATTAGTACTAATTTCACAGCGAATCTAGTTTTGCGCCAGTTAATTCTCGCTTAATTTCTAAAGGATTTGGTCCTTAGTGATTTCTGCCTGAGGTCGTACTTGGATCTTTGTACAGATTTTTTCGAAACGTTACACCAATCATTTCAAAATAATCAACATAAGATGTATGGATCATATCTCCCGAAAGGGAACTAAAACGGGGCAAAACACCATGTGAAAGTTTTTAATGCAATAAGGACTAGGCATAGCCCGATACATGCTTGATTCATGAGCCCCACATGATGATCCAAACACCTTGGGCCCCACACTTCCAAGGGGTCACATGGTCAAATCCACATAGGAATGATCAAATTTAAATTAAAACACATCACGCAAACAAAGTGCATGTAATCAACTAACTAAATTGTGTAAGGATGCATGTGCCGTCACACTTAAATTATTTTAGAGATTTTTAAGATCTCCAAAAACCATAATTTCAGCACAATAGAAACTTTAGAAATTATGACATTTTTATGAAATTAATAAATTTGAAATCATAAACAATTAGAATTGAGAGAGAGAGAGAGAGAGAGGTGTGAACACATCACTCTCTCCTCTCCTTCTCACATAGGATACTTTTTTGAACACCCATGTACAAGGGGGGTCACATGTCTCACATGGCCCACTCAATGGAAGTTAAAACTGTCCGTTCACTTCTCTATCTGAGCATTCCAACAAGTCCTATGTCAATTGATCTCTTGGATCTATATGCTACATCATGATCCCGACTAATTTGGACCACCCGACACTTTATACAATATTAGATCTAAATAGTACAAAAGAAAATTCCAAAATACAATTTGAGAATGACCTATAAAACAACACATCTTTAAAATTAATTGCATGGTAAATGAATAAACTTGGAATTTAATAATCACCATTAACCAAGCCATAAAACTTAAGCATCATACACTGTACATCACATAAACATAAACTAACCATATTTAGTGAAAGGAATGGTCTAAACTAGCCAATAAGCCTCAAAATAATCTATCCTTTAATTTACATCATCGGCAATACGATGAAATTGAAATACTTGAATCTCCCAATCTGAAAATCCCTTTGCGTTGAAGCTTATTTTTACTCAATCTTCAATCAATGTAATACAATTTGACTAGTTCATATGCTAAATGGATGGTGGTGGATTCGTTAATTAGAAAATTTTGAAAATTAATGATTCTTGTAGAAAGGAACTACTCTAATACCACATGTTATATTGGTTTTATAGAAATATAGTGATAATGGAAGCTTTTCAAAAAATATTTAATGGCAATGCAACAGCCAAGAATCAGCTAAGATAACTTCAAATTCCCAAAATAGAATTCTAAAGAGTCTAGATCTCACCATGCTGCAATTGAGATCATGTAACAGATTTTTCACAATGAAGAAGCCAATGTCGATTCTCTAATGGAAGAGATATCTCTCCAATCTATCTCAGATTAAAAGGTGAGAAAACTATCAGCTATCATTCAAAAGAGGTCAAGAAAGATACTATCTATTAAGATTGACCACACACTCACACGTGGAGTAGAAGAGGAAGATGAAAATGAAGGTAGTAGGTATGATCTCTCTCTCTCTCTCTCTCTCTCTCTCTCTCTTTCTCTCTCTAAGTGACCCACATGGTACATATATTGTTTTCATCTTTCTTGAGATAAAATTTATACGTAAGGAGAATTAAGATTTCAAGGGTGCACATTGAATATAGTATTGTACTATCCTACGAACTTCGGTGTATCTCATATTAAGAAAGCCTATATAAAACTTTATATATGCATGTATATATGATCTAATACTTCTATTATCTAAGCCACCTACTATAATTTTAGATCTCATATTATTCAAGAAGTAAACCATTAAATTTAAGTCATCAAGTTATTATCAAGTGTAATAAAAGTAGTTTTAATAAATTAAAATAAAACCTTAACAGTTGAAAACTTTTATAAAATCTATTTTAACTTTTCAAATACTGGGTCAATGATGTAGAGTGGGTCGGACACTTTCATGTCCAAGATGGATCAGAGAAGGCCCGATCAGAGACAGAAGTCATCGAGACCGTCAGAACCTTAAAACGGAAATATCTTGCAATTCAGAATGAGTTAAGCAACGTACCATATATGATTTTGGGGTAAGATGAGCTACTTTAGCTAATTAACCCAGTTAAGCAAGGTTACCCACGTCGAATTTGCAAGATTACATTAGATTGACGACCAAATTCCATGTTTATTTCTGTTTTTACTATAAATAGTAAGTTTTAGTTTGATTATAATTCTTCATTCGTTGGTCTTTAGGAGTTGTCTCCAACATGAAAAATTTTTAGAATAATTAGGAGAAGAACGTGGTTAAGCTAGTAAGTTACGAATTTCTAGGAGTTTTTGTTTTAATTTGCTTTTGATTTCTCTCATATTGTCTGGTATCCCTATTTAAAGGGTCGTGAACTTGTTTATTTCAATTAAATCAATTAAAAATTTGAATTTATTAGAATTTATTTCTATTTTCTTGCTTTCTTTTCTCGCAGATTCGAGAAGTCTCTGTGAGGATCCAGAGAAGCTCTATGGATTCTGAGTAGTTATACTTGAGGAAGATGGTGATCGACCTCATCATGTTCATCCCTACGTCAATTGGTATCAGAGCAAGAATGAATGTAATGAGGTCGATTACCATCTTCCTCAAAGATAACTATGTTAGGAAAGCAAGAAAATAGAAATAAATTCTAATAAATTTGAAATTTTAATTGATTTAGTTGAAATAAACAAGTTCATAACCCTTTAATTAGGGATCCCAAACAATGAAAGAGAAATCAAAAGCAAACTAAAACTAAAACTCTTAGAAATTCTTAACTTACTATACATAGTAAATTTACTTTTTATAGTAAGTTTCCTATGTAAGTTAACCACGTTATTCTCCTACTTATTCTAAGTACTTTTCATATTGTACACAACTCTTAAAGTCCAACAGATGAAGAGTTATAATTAAACTAAAACTTACTATTTATAGTAAAAATGGAAATAAACATGAAATTTGGCTGTCAATTTGATGGAATCTCATAAATTCGGCATGGGTAACATAGCATAGTCAGGTTGGTTGGCTAAAGTACCTCGTCCTAACCCAAAATCATATATGGTACATCGAGTAACTCATTCCGATTTGCAAGATATGGATGTTTTAAGGTTTCAACAGTTGCGAAGGCACCTGTCTCTGATCGGGCCTTCTCTGATCCATCTTAAACATAAAAGTGTCTGTGACCCGCTCTACATTAGTCCCCTCCACTTCAAAAGAACTCGTCCTCAAGTTCTTGTGCTGCTTCGATTCATGACACTCGGTCTAGTGCGCCGTAATGATACCCGGATTAAAAGTTATGATTAATTTACGGTCCACTTTCTTTTAGTCCAACCATGCTAGGAATGTATTTGTGACACGTTTTACATCAAATCCTTTTGCTCAAAAAAAACTCATCCTTGATGACTTAGTTCATGATTCTGAGCTAACTTTTGATGTCAATGTTTATTAGTCTTTTTCTTGCACTTGACATTAAGCTCTTGAGTTGAGACAATACATGTACTTATGCTCTCCTTGACTTGGCAAGTATGAATAAGTTCCTTCACTCTTGTCTTCAAGATCTCCCTGGGTGAAATTAGCACATCCGCAATACTATTAAGGGTTGCTTGCAACCTTTTTATGGTCAACTGACTCTCCCTGTGAAAAAATTTTATTCTTTTCGGAAGATAATAAATCTCTTAATCACCGTCCATAGGATTTATGTTCTTTCCTTCGTTGTTTGTCATTGGCCCAAGAGGAGTCCTTGCTCTGATACCAATTGACGCAGGGATGAATGTGATGAGGTCGGTCACCATCTTCCTTAAGGATAACTACTCTGAATCCACAGAGCCTCTTTGGACTCCTTATAGAGACTTCTCGAATCCATGAGGAAAGAAAGCAAGAAAATAGAAATAAATTCTAATAAATTTAAAATTTTAATGGATTTAATTGCAATAAACAAGTTCATAACCCTTTAAATAGGGATACCAAGCAATAAGTGATAAATCAAAAGTAAACTAAAACTAAAACTCCTACAAATTCGTAACTTACTATAAATAGTAAATTTACTTTTTATAGTAAGTTTCCTATATGGCTTAACCACATTATTCTCCTAATTATTCTAAGCACTTTGCATTTTGGACACAACTCCTAAAGCCCAACGAATGAAGAGTTATAATCAAATTAAAACTTACTATTTATAGTAAAAATAGAAATAAACATGGAATTTGGCTGTCAATCTGATGGAATCTTGCAAATTCGCCGTGCGTCAGGTTGGTTGACTAAAGTAGCTCGTCCTACCCTAAAATCATTTATAGTACATTGAATAACTCATTCTGATTTGCGAGATAAGCCTGTTTTAAGGTTTTGATGGTCTCAATGGCTTCTGTCTTCATTCGAACCTTCTCTTATCCACCTTAGAAATAAAAGTGTCCGCAACCCGCTCTACATTAGTCAAGTAAAAAAAAACCACTTGATGTGCCCTTGACCTAAGTAGAACTAAGTTATAAACAAATTCCTAGGTAAATCGAGTGGGTATCATGTTAGCTGGTGCATGAATCAACAATCATGATAAATGTACCCAACATCGCACACTTTCAACGGTTTTTATCAAGTTCTTAATCATATGATTATAGCTTAGGCTTATAAATCTTAGACTATTGAATTAAACTTTGATTCACCAATGAGATCATTTATTCATTACATACTCACACTTTTGTGTGAAGTTAGGGCAAAGGTACATTCGATATAATATTAATTCTTGATTGTGGAAACTTTTCATCCTAAATCAAATTATTCTTCTCATACAGGATGACCATATATATATATATATATATATATATATATATATATATATATATATATATATATATATATATATATATATATATCAAAGAATGACGTTCATAAATGTGTCTTGAGCATTTGTGTTAATCATGGTTGATTAAAGTACATAAATCCATAAATCACAACTTGATAATATCTACCATATTCAATCTCAAGTTTCCCTGTTTAAAGAAAAAACTCATCAAACATATCATTTACATTTAAAGTAATACCGGATATTAATGGATGTATATCATGTTGTTCACAAGGAGTATCGATCATTGAGATCAACGCTATCACATTTACATGACCAATGAGGTAAGGAGCCCAATGCTTATGGTTAAAAATTTATAATAAATGGATGATCTTAAAAATTCAATTGTACCCTTCAGTACCGGTAAAAAGCAAAATTAATTAGCAGTTGGCATTCACCCGGATATGATGAGAAGAACTGATGGCTAGGATCATTTGATTGGTAAGATTTTTAAACCATGATCCATCCACGGCAGTGCCAGTTAGGTGGACCGTACTAATTCACCCTTTATTGTAACACGTGTGTAGTGCTCATGCATAGTACGGACGAGACAAAAAGCCTTTTGTGGTGATCGTATTCGAGCAGTACTGCATGAACTCCATTTCGCCTTGGATTGTTCGCCTGATAGGAGACGATCCTAACCGTCCAATGGATGACATTTGCTCATAAAATTGAGACAGACACATGGCCACTATGCAATTGGTATAAACTTGCCTCAATCCAAGGCATCCAAATAGTGGTCCCCACCAAGATGAACTACATCCCAAAATCAAATTGACGGCACCCAACATAGACGGAGTGAACCCAAACTCAAATCCATCCGTTGATTGTAATATCTAAGTAATGGACATCCATTTGTTGCACCTGTACCGATTACTATTTTCACATTGCTACTAGAGCTGGGCATTTCATACCCGTTCCGGTATATCCGACCCGATCAGACTCGACTCGACCCAATTCGAACAGAACCGGCGGTCAGGATCTGTCAGGATCGGGTAGAAGCATCCAGATCCGATTGCTTTTCGGGTCGGATATGGATATACCCTGTTCTGAATAGATTCGATCCGGGATCCGATCCGAATGGATCCGAGTCGAATTGACCCGACCCGACCCGGATACCTTATTTATATACAAAAGTTTAGGTTTTTTTTTTACTCTTACCGTTTTATCCTGTGTTTTTACCCTACCCGAGTAGCTCCTCTCGCCGCCGCGCTGAACCCTAATCCCCATATCCTATTCATCTTCTCTACCCTACCTGGCGTACCTGCACCGGAAGATCTCGAATACCCGGCCATTTTTTACCCTTCCTTGTCCCTTCCCGCACTCGAAGAAGCTTCGCCGCGCCAGATCTGGAATCCCCAAATCGTCCCGATCCCAATCTCTGCCCGAAGATCTTGATCCCGTCGTCCCAATCCCAATTTCTACTCGAAGTTCAGAGTCTTCACTCTCACTCTTCACCTCGCAGCTTGGCACACCAATCCTGATCCCGATCAGGTATTCACGCAGCCCGGCACAGTTATTCATTTCCTGCAAATACAACTGCTTAAAGACATTAGGAATTGGTTATTGCTTGCTATATTTCTTCTGATTTAGAGACTGTGGTGGAAGCTGAAAGGGTATGAGATTCCAAGGTTGGGGAATTTCTGTTTTGGGTTCTATTTTGCTGTTTTTTTTTCTTTTTCTTTTTCTTTTTCAATTTCTTGATGAAATTTTCAAATGGGTGTTTGATTTTCATTCTTTTTAGGATTAGAAGTTTAGTGGATTTGGAATTAGAAGTTCAGTGATTTATTCAAATGGTGACACTGATGATCCAGTTAATTACATTGCTCTTGGACATTGTGAAATAACCGAATCAATTTTCTTCCTTGACACAGTTATTCATTTCCTGCAAATACAACTGCTTAAAGACATTAGGATTGAATCTTTCCAAAAAAAAAAAAAAAAAAGATATAGTGAGTGTCTAAAGTTTCCCATATTTCTACTTTCTGTTATCTTTTTGAAGCATGTATTAGTGCATTTTGCTTGGATGATGCCATTTTATCCTGAATCATTATTTTTCTTTGCCTGTATCTCACTTTTGTTGCCACCTTTTTCTAATTTGGCATTACCTTAACTGTTGAATCAGGTCAGACATTAAGGCTTCTTTGCCTTGACTCTTCTGTGGTTTGATCATAATCCAGCAAATGTTTGAGCTTAGTAATTTGATATATCTATTGCCATTTCTGTAATTCTACAAGAATACAATCATTACCCAGGTAATCTGGATTATCAGTTAATAGTGATTGTGTATTGAATATCAAAATCTCTTATACGTAATTTCAGTTAACTAAAATGAGATCAACTCAATTTTAGGTGTTATTGTAATAGCTTTGCATGCGAAGTAAGCCTTTCATGATGTTATTAGAAATTGCAGGGCTAAGGATTATGCTGCAGTAGAACAACCTGTGGAAGCATTCACAATATCCATTTCTCATCTACAGGTAACTTGAAATCTTTTAACTGAAACATCTCAAAGATCTTGATGCTTCATCTTGCATATTTCATGCAAATCACGAGAAACAATGGAATAATGACATCCACCGTTGAAACCTTCCTAAGGTCCACCGTTATGTTTATTTTCCATCCAACTAGTTCATAGAGTCACACAAACTTTGAAGAAAGGAAAACACAGATATCAGCAAATTCAATAGTAGCCGTTCAATTCTCATTGCTTCGTGTAGCGTGGTACACTTGAACTTTGGATATGCTTCAATTTAGGGCTAATGTCTTGAAATGAGCTCACAAAATGGATGGACAACAAGATAAAACACATATTTCATGGCCTCACAGTAGGACCCACCCGACCACTCCATTTTTTTTTTAATTTTTTAATTTTTTAATAATTTTAAGAGCTCAAATCTCTGGCTACCTATTGCACAAAATAGACGGTTGGCCATGGCCATCCATGCCCCGCTGCCCGTTTTGCGAGTGTACGGTCGTGGCTCGTCGGCCAGGCCAGCCATGGCCCGCTGCCTGCTGCTCAATGTCGGTGTGGGTGTGCATATATATGTGTGTGTGTATTATTGAAACAGGGCCTGTTTACATACTTACATGGCTTGTTAGCTTCTTTTTATTTTATTTTATTTTTAAATGGTGGCTAGTCATTTGTGGTACATGTTGTATATATGCATGACTATCTTTATCTTTGAAATCATTCTAGATGAAAACATGCTAATATGATGATAATAGCCATCTAATCTTACCTGGCTGTCAGAATTGGATCAACCAGTAATCATCCATTGGTACTCTCTAGTTAGATGGCTATGATGGTTTTTGATAGATACTTTTCGGTCTATACTCAATCCCAGATTAAATAAAATTACACATTGGAGTTTTGAGAGAACATTCAAGTGAATTTTCACCTTTTTCGGTACAAACGCTCAGGTTGGGTGGGATTGCCGGACTTGAACGAGAAATGCATGGGGTCGACCATGGGCTTGATGAATTTGAGTGGGTCAGGTCAAGTCACTAAGTAATGGGTTGCAGGTCAGGTTTCGACTAAATTCTCCAGTCTAACCCCATTTATAAGTTGGTTATAGTAGAAAATACTTAACTAAATCATGTGGACGCAAACGCTTCCTGGGAAGTATATGCATTTGGATCTACAGGTGAGTTGAATTGCAAACATTTGAAAAAAAAAAAAAGGTAATGAAAAGATCTGAACCATATTTCCTGCTACATCAGGCATGGTTGAAACTTAAAAGTATTAGAGCTGGTTGTAATAACCGATTGATTTTATCTTAATCTCTAATACACATGATCCCCTTAATAGAAAATATCATAGCTTATTGTCCAACTACGCGCATTTTTGAAAAGTGTTACATTATACTTTAGCTTGTATATGATCATGATAACAGTCCCAAGAAAAAATATCTTGGAAACTAATTAATCGGGTATATACACACCAACTAATCTTTTAATTGATGGGAAGTGGCCCACTTTTTTAAACCTATCTCCACACGTGCGGGTGTCTATATGCATGAATTTCCTCTCCATACGTGTGCCCTTTATATATGACAGTGATGTCATATTACGATTAGGTCTCTCTCTCTCTATCTATCTTTAAATAAGGTTTTTCATGCCTCTTGAATTTTTTACAACTTTAAAAATGCATAAAATTTTCTTACTTTTTCTTTCAGATTGAGGAGAAAGTGTAGTGTGGTTTCGATATTTAGTTTTAAGGTGGCCTGTATGTGCTATCGAAATCATATGATGAACGATCGTACTCTAGGGATAGTGGAATACAAAGAGAATCGCCAAGAATGAGCAAAATTAGATTATTTTTTTTTCCTGATATTTTGTCTTATGCTTGCTTCAGTCAAAATATCATGTATGTCACAAATATCACCCAAGTATTGATGATATATCAGCAAAATGTCACAAATATCACCCAACTATTGATGATATATCAGCAAAATATCATAAAACCATGATATATTGGTATGCATCGACAATATTATTGGATTGGATTGGTATGCATGAAATTGCCCTTGTTTTAGTCACAATGGAAATCGAGTTGGTTCTCTCATCAAGTGGGCCACAATGTTAGAAATAGTAGATAGCTTTGATCCATTCCTTCATTAGTTGTGGTCTACCTAATTAGTAGATTGGCCCTAATTCTATTATAGGGGATCCAAATGATATGATTTGAGTGGGTGAGAATGTGACACTTATTCATTCCACTTTATTAAATCTCAATTTGAGTAGACCTATAAATACATTTGACATTGCTGAAAATCTAGAATTTATATAAGTGAATTCATTTGACATTGCTGAAAATCTTAATTTCAATTAAAGATTGGTTTAAAATCTATACCACAGATGTAACATTGATTCTAGTCTCTAGAGGATTGAAATCCTTAACTTTAGTTTTTAAAATTTTCCTTGAACTCTCTAGTTTATCTATTTTTTTGAATTCAACTTAAATTGATACAAGAGATGTTATTGGATTGTGATTTGTGAGGTTTGCTCAAATGCAACGACATGCTGGGATACTAGTTGTTTGATGTTATTTTCTATATTTTAATTTTCTGAAAAATCTTTGGGATTGATATGTGCATTGCTTAGTTAATTATTGTGCATTGTATACTTAGCTTAGTTACGATTGTGACTTATAAGTTAGATAATTAGTTACTCGTTTGAGGATTTCTATGTGGCCATACATAGATATAGTGTGTTTTTGGTGGCATAGAAATCGCTCAAATTATCCATTTTTGGATAGTTCAAGGTTAGATGGATAGTATACTTTCATATAACCTATTTAAATGTTCATGCCTGATCTGCGGTATATTTTCTCGTTTCTCTCTGGATATGTTTCTTTCATTTCGTATCCAATGTCAAATATCTTTACTTTGTTTTAGATATTTGACATCGGAATGTAACGTAAGATCAACTTATCTGGAGAGACATGGGGAGATGTTGCCGAATTTTCGGCGTGGACGTTTAAATGGGAATATGAAAGTATTACAATCTATCCAACCTTGGATGAGTAACTAATTTAGGATTTAATTGTTATTTGTAAGTTAGATAATTAGTTATTCGCTTGAGAATTTCCATGTGGCCATACATAAATATAATATGTTTTTGGTGGCATAAAAATCGCTTAAATTGTCCCTTTTTGGACAGTTCAAGGTTAGATGGATAGTATGCTTTCATATAACCTATTTAAATGTTTATGCCTGATCCACGGTCCATCTCCTTATTTCTTTCTGGATATGTTTCTTTCGTTTCGTATCCAATACCAAATATCTTTACCTTGTTTTAGATATTTGGCATCGGAATGTAACGTAAGATCAACTTATCTGGAGAGACATGGGGAGATGTTGCCGAATTTTCAGCGTGTACGTTTAAATGGGAATATAAAAGTATTACGATCTATCCAACCTTGGATGGGTAACTAATTTAGAAATTTAGTATAACTTTGTTAGCATTAGATTGATAATGCTAATTTGATTTAATATATTTAAACTATCAGATGGAAAGCAAGGGTCTTTCCAATACCCTGTCCCCGGCCCCTGGTGGTCGATCAATTACATCACCGATGATCCTTGAAGATGAAGGATTAGGTGTTGAACATAGAGAGGTGCCCGTCGAGGTGGTTGATACTAGTACCACACAGTCACATGTTGTGGGAAATATAAAAAAGAGGTTGGCAGTGTGAAAAGATTTTGAAGAAGTAACCCTGAAGAACGGCCAAGTGAAGATACAATGCAAACACTGCAAGAATCAGTACACTAAGTAAGCAGATGATTCGACCACAACATTGAAAAACTATCTAGCAAAGTGTCTTAAAAAATCGAGAAGTGGGTTAAGGCAACAAACACTTTCATTTTCGCAATCTGCAGGAGGTCCGTCAGTGTCCATCTACAAGTATGAGAAAGAGTTGGTGAATGAGTGGACGGCGAAGTTAATTATTTCATATGAAAGGCCATTTCAGATGGTAGAGAGTCTTGCTTTTGTTAGACTAGCCAAATGCCTTAACCCCAAATACGAGAAGGTCTCTCGTACAACAATCAAAAGGGTGTGTATGAAGATGTATAAAAGCGAGAAGGTTAAGTTGAAAGGAGAGTTGGCCATTCTCGATTCTAATACAAAGACTTTCCACACCCCTCACCCTACAACTACAACCAATACAACTAACCAAAGAATATATAAAAGTAAGCCTGTTATAAATGAAGAAGGGTTTAGCAGAGGAACTGCAACTGCCTCTAGCTCTAATTCCAGGCCTTTCACAACCACAATTAGTAGAGAAGAAAAATAAGAGAGAATTTTATGGGAGTAAGAAGAACGTGATTTTAAAGAGGCCGTCAATGAAAGCATGCAAATGGCATACAGATCAAGAAGTACCAGACAACAATATCCACCTCCGAGACAACATGATGCTGAAGCAGGCACAAGTAAACCATCAAAATTTGTTAAAAGTCTTGCAGCATTTTATAAGCTATTAGGAATCCCGTACAAATCGGATCATAAAAAGAGTTTTGAAAAAGTTCTTGCATCTGTGAATGAGAACGATGAGAAGAGATCCCCACCATCCGATTCAGCAGAGGTGAACGACCATTTGTTGGACACATCTAGCTCGGAGTCGCCCAAGAGTTCTTCTACCGTTGGATCTATAAAAAGAGAACCGAATGATGAATCTGGTGACGAAGGTGGAGGTGGAGGAGGGGGTTACTATTACGGACAAGGTTCATATAGTTACATGCCACAAAGGCATTCATCATATAGAGGGTATTGAATGTATGAAAGTTTTACCTAATCTATATGTCAGTATATTCATGTTAGGTTTTTTTACTTTTGATGTTGGACATGGTTTATGTCAGTATGTGCAAGTTTTACCTAATCTTTTTTTTTTCTTTCTTTATTATTTTTTAAATTTTAGCTTAAAGTGTATTTGGTACCAAATTTCATGAAAATCTGCACCAAATTAGACTGATTAGTCATGAAATCTCGGTTTTCCAGTGCCGAGAGAATCTCTGATGCTGAAACTAGTAAGACTTCATAGAAACCATGTACCTATTGTAGTGTGTAATGTTAATTAAGATGCTAATTTACATGCAAGGGTTTCACAAATGCAGTTGCTTAGCTTCTTTCATCTCTCATCCTTTTAGTGGGTTCCTTGAAAACTAAACCAGAAATAGCCATTGATGCTGTCTCTATCTGGTGAGCTAATCATATATTTCCAACCTGTTACATTCGATGTGATTTTTTTAGTGGTTCTTGAATTCTTCCAGACCCAAATTCACCTTTTTAATCCCTTTTTTCTGTAGTATGAACTTGGAGCTGTGGACACTAATGGTTGCAATCGGTTTCAATGCGGCTGTCAGGTTCGTGATCTCTCTCTTTGATTGTGGTTTGGGTCAGTTGTAAGGATTAAGATATTGTTTGGATGCAACCCAAATCACAATTGGATTGGATATCCTTGGCGATTTTTAAATGAGCATCCAAAGGACTATAAATTTGCCAATTTCTAGATTGACATTCAAAAGAGTTGCATTTCCACTTTCGAATGACTAGCTTCCGCAAAAGGCAAGAACACCCAAACACTATCTAATTTCAATTTCCTTGCAGTGTGCGTGTCTCGAATGAACTAGGGGCTGGCCATCCAAAAGTGGCAGAGTTTTCAGTAGTGGTGGCTGTTTCTATGTCGGCATTGTTAGGAATTCTCTTCACAGCTGCAGTTCTCATTGCCAGGAACCACTTCCCAGAGCTGTTCACTGATAAACCAGAGGTCATAAGAGAAACAATCAAGCTCGGGTATCTTCTGGCAGCCACGATTTTTCTCAACAACATTCAACCTGTTCTACATGGAAACTTTTCCAACATGGCCATAGAATTCATATCAGAAACAGATCTCCAACAGATGGGATTAACATTTATGAAATGTATGATCTTCAGCCCATTGATATACTCAATAAACTCGATGTCTCACAGTTTTTTCAAGTTGGGGTGCATGGTTCACTGGTCCAGATCATTGGCCTAACCCGTCTCATCATAGATTGAACATACCCCAAAAGTCTCATTGATTGGAAAATCCTAGCCACACCAATCTTGGGCTTTCTATGTGGACTGACATACAATGCAATGGGCCACTCCACATGAAAAAACTGAAAACCATTTGGAATCCAGTGGTCGAGGGTCCTATAATTCATCACAAGCATTAGAAATTCCTTGTTGCCATCTGATGCAGTCAAATACTTCCATTTGCAGGTGTAGCAATAGGTGCAGGTTGGCAATCCTTAGTTGCCTTTGTAAATGTAGGATGCTACTATCTCTTTGGATTGCCGATTGGCGCCTTACTCAGATACAAGTTTAAGCTTGGAGTTCAGGTAAGAATCTATACAGAGAAATTCACAGCTACAATCATGAAATCAATGGTAGCCATGACTTGTTCCTTGATAATCATGCAGGGCATTTGGTCCGGAATGCTAGCCGGGACCCTGTTGCAAACGATCGTCATGATGTCGATCACATACCGAACTAACCGGCAGAAGGAGGTATCATAAAATCCACAGTAATTTATTTTCTTGTGATAAAATGCTATAAGTACTAAGTAAAAATTGATGGGAGAATACCGGCCTAGAGGTTTTGTAGTCCAACGCACATGTTGCGTGCAGACACCTCACCAGTGCACAAGGTGGGCTTCACCAAGTATACAATTGATTAAAGTATACTTGAACAACTAGGCGAGAAGAGTTGAAAACAAAGATTTGGAATGGCAGGAATCCCAGGAAATTTATGCATTTAACAAGATAATGTGCAAGTGTAGATCTAGTTTGAATGAAGAAGATTTTTTTTTTTTTCTAAAAAATTTTCCCTTTATTGTTTTTATTATTATTATTTTATCAAATCCATCTAAGCAGTCTTGTTTTAGATACTACCAAAAAAAAAATCCTGAAAACTTCCATATGACAACTGATAGAAAGAACATCTCAGTTAGCATCAATGTTTTAAAATGTAGACAGGGAATGGGATTCCATTTCCTTCCATGTCCATGACATCGTCAATAAGTTTATCAATATTACTTAAAAAATCAGAAAAAAAAATGAAGGCTGGTCACTCTGGCCGAAAGGTTTGACAGTTGGAGTGTGACCCAGTTGGTCTAAGTCCAAAAATGGTTCCAAGTTGGATAGGCCACTGGTTCCAGTCCAAACTGGTTTGTGTTTTAAAACATTGGTTAGCATGTCAGATAAATTTGGGGCTCTTGATATGCGTTTGGAAATGTTTTCTCAGGTTCTTCTTCACCTCTACAGATTTTAAATTCTCTGAAATGCTTGTAGGGGCAACTGTTCAAACTGATGCAGCAATTGGAAAACACCGCACCCCACTTTATCAGATGCATAATGCCAAACAGTAAGCACCTTCCTAGAATGTATGAAAATGACCTTGTCTTGCAGCAGCTCAGATATTGTGGAGTCATTGAGGTTGTTAGGATAACAAGGTTTTTAAGAAGAGCTGCAATGGTCCTCTCTCTTCCTCAGATTCAACAAGAAGAAGCGATGCCATATTAAGGTACAAAATCTCTCTCCCCCCCTCTCTCTCTCTCTTTTTTTTCTTAGATCGGATCCTTGAGCCTTGTTCTGATTGAGCATTTTGGGTCTAATGTTTTTCTGGGTTTTGATTGATATTGGGTCTTGATTGATATTGGGTCTTCATCAATACTTGCTTTGGCTTTTATTCGATTCCCTTAATCATTTGTCACACTGACAGAGTATCAATTCTCTATTTGCCAACATTTCCTGATTTCAGTTAATCAACTTACCAATTCCTTCACTGTAATAAACTGTTCATCAGTCAAATGACAACTCCATCCCTGAGAATAAATTTCTAGTTAATATAACAGAAAGTATCAACACATACAGGAGGAACTCAAACCGGTGATTTCAAGAGTTACACACTGAATGGATGTGTTCCCTGATACATTCATCACAAGACTTACATACCCATAAATTCATTTTTGTGTCTCCATACAGTGGCATTTGCCAAAAAATTCACAGAATCACATATTATTTTATACTTTTGTGCAAGGAATATAAAGCACCTCAATGTTGCCTTTAATTATTTTAAGGCTTTGAATTTTCTCTCATTTACTCGATATATTGTTTTTCAAATCACTTTGCATCCTTTGAATTTGCAGATCAAACCTTGCGGTCATGGAACATTAGCAGCTTCACATTTTCTTTTTCCTTCTGGTTTGGCTGGAACAGATCAAATCAAGTACCTCACAAAAGTTGGGCTTCTCACTGCCAAAAGGGTCGATGGATTTCGGCAATTAGACGGCATCTCAAGGCCTTCAAACCATGAAGTGGACAAAAGTTTTTCTAAAGTTTCCTTCTGGGAGAACTCCTTGGGATTTAGCTTCCATCAATGGACACAAAGGCATTACTAGTTACCTTGCAGAATCTTCCTTGACTACCCAGCTTTTAGACCTGACCTCAAAGGAGAGTTCTAGGGACGACACTTGTAACATCCCGAAAATCGGAGGGTCGAGTAAAAACTCCACTCCCGAGTTCCAAAATGTTATTTATGCAACATAGATATGTATGATTGAATGTTGTCTGTGATAATGTATTAAACATGAGTGAGATTAAGCCAGAACAACATATCATACTCCAGATACAGTTAAACTAGCAAGCGAAAGACTGTAATAGTATGTATAACATATATAAATTGTTGTATGTCTCCGGAGTGTGAACATGTTACCAGGTTATATACATACATGTATGCTCCAAAAGTAAACCAAAAGGATATACATGAGTGTTCTCAAAATATAAAATGACAAGTGTCAAGGTATCTAATCAACCTCCCTATAATCCCGTCAATCAGATCATGCATAAAGGAGAGATCCTCCTCATCATCATTAAGTCCAGCACCGCCTCGCAGGCCGCACCATCATCTGCAATCACAATAGGGACTGGTGGGTGTCCAGAAACACCATCCCGTAACGTGGGAGTGAGTGATCAACTCAGTGGGATAAGAGAGCAGGGATTAGCATGTTATCAAATCAATCATGCGATAATAGTAAAGTAGTAATTCAAACAATCCTAATACTGTTGTTAATGCAATATGACATGACGTGATGTATGCCCTCACCGACGATCTCCCTCATACGGCAACATCTTACGACCGCGACATGCCACACTCCCTAGAGTGCTCCACATCTTCCAGACACATGCAATGCTATGGTGATATAATTTTCGAGTTGTTATTAGTCCATTCAAACAGCAGGATTGGAAAACTAAGGAACTTCCCTTGTATCAATCCCAACACAGATCCTGTCTAGGGTCGTCAATCCTAGTAATCTCATACGATGTATATTTTGTAGGTCGCTGCAAGGGCTGCCAGGGCTATTGCACGCACTCGTTGCTCCGCTCCCCCATTACCTTATCAATACAGTCCTACTGTACTCTACTGCTACGGAAGGGTCGTCGCCTCCCGTAGACTCAGAATACGCTCGCGGTCACTACAAAGGGCTGTCAGGGTTGTTGCTCGCACTCGTTGCACCGCTCCCCCATCACCTTATCAATGTAGGCCGACAACAAGAATATAGTGTCCCATACCACCATAATCTGCTCACAAATCTATGTGCTCACTGGTCACTACGGGGAGGATTGTGGCCCCAGCATAGGCCGACAGCTCGACCACGGTGTCCCATACCACCATGCCCGACTCATGAGTCTTTATGAATCAAGGTACCATGGTTAACAGGGTTTACAATGGTAAGTTCAGTACCCTAGGTTCAAGCAGTTATGACTCATGCAGGGTGAACATACAACGGCCAGTCGGGTTACTTGATGGGCTCGACTAGCACGATCGCATCGCAAGTTGAACGACATGAAGTGCGTAAATACTTTGCGTGGCCTAACCACTGCCGCCAACTCCAACACGACTCGCGTTCATCGACGCGACCTTCGTGGCCAAGATAAGCTAACCACGAATTCGCTCGATTGCCGACTGCCTGGACTACGTATAGTCCCAAACACATATGAATCCACGTCAGCGATCATGTGAGAGTATTGGAAATGAAACACAACCATGTGAGCATGTTAACACAGTTATATCGTACAACTTAAGTAAATCATCTAACACATGCCTTTCGTACATATAATGAACTTATGCATATCGCCAACATATAGAAAATCATTTTCATCAGCATATTAATTGAGAATTCAATCTCAAACTAAATCAAAATGAAATCATCAAGCACATGTTATAACATACAGCTTAAGCGAATTGTCAAGCACATGTATTTCATTCATATTATGAAATCATGCATATGGCTAACATGTAGGAAACCATTTACACCAGCATATTAATTGAGAAATCAATCTCAAACTAATTCATAACACCATTTAATTCAATACATACTAATACAAGCATTTATACAAACACATACACTACACACTTAAGTCTACATATAGTATGTCGACCCGAAGTGCGCAATTAGGCGAATCTCTTCGCCAAACTAATTATGCACGCATTCCTAATATCCTAATGCGACAAGAAGCCATGTCAGTCACGTCAGCAAAATATGAATGAAAATAGTACTTCCTACAAATGACTAAAATGCCCTAAATCTCATATTCTTCGTTGGTTTACGAAACAGGAAACGAACAGCATATTGTACATGTCAAACGGCATTGCCGTCAAGAATCTACTATTAAACGACATTGAAAGCTTTGAAAACAGTCAATCAAAGCGTCTAAAATCCGCACCTTTTTCCTTATAGGTGAAGTGATTCGAACGGAGCGTATACGCTTCGTCTACGGCGATCAGACAACCTGATACACATGTACATCAGCTACTATTCTATTTGAATCGAAGAAATCTCCAAATCAGCAAGTGGTTAGGATTTTCCTTACCTAGAAGTGCGTTGGAATCGCCGGGAAAGTGATCGGAGTGCGTCGCCTAAGCACGTGTAGCAGTAGCAGCAGGTGGCAGGAAAATCACTCCCACTCTCTCTCACAAACTCTCACCTTTTCTCTCTCTCAATCTAGGGCTTTTTGCAATTTCGGATGGGAGAGAGGAGTGAGGGTTTCAACCCCTTTTATAAGCTTAAAAATGCACGAAATAGGCTCGGGGACGAAGTTTACTTAGTGCATATTCAATTCGGGGCTGTTTCGGTCCAAAAGATGCTTTCTGGTGGTCCCCTGGCCGAATGCGATCGGACTTAAGCTCACGCGTACCAGATCTAGTACATATTAAGTTTTCAGTCCGGCTAGGTCCGCAGATCGCACGTGGCGGACCAGTTTCAGTTCAACGGTCACCGCACGTAGATCAGGGTTGAAAGTCTCATGATATAAAATAGAAATTTCTCCTGATCCGAGGGTGTAATCTAGCTGAATTCTGACGGCCAGAACGCTCAATACTGACGCGTCAAGTCGTGTGCCAGATTTGAATTTGAAATTCCAATTCTGTCCCTATTCGCACTCTCTTCGGTCCGGGCTCAATGAAATGGCCTGTGATTATCGGTTTGACTTGATTTTCGAAATGAGTGTCAAGTCCAGCTAGGCGGTTCTAACGGTCTAAGATAGGAGGTATCGGACTTTCGACGCGCGGTCTAGATCCAATACAAAGATTCAAAGCGGTCTAGAGAACAAACCGGTTTAGAGTTTGATCCCAGGTTATAGAGTATTATACAGTCATTGGTTCTACTCGATTTGGGTCTTATAGAACGTATTTAAAGTGATCAGGGACTATTTTTCAGCTACTTTAGCGTCGCGCTAGCTAACTTACACTTATTTTCCAAAGGAATTTATCCTACGTGATTTCTTTGGCTATGGAATTGGGTTCTGAGCGATTTCTCAGGTGTTTTAGTTAATCCATTGTCTAAGGACGTCTAATCCCAGATTAGCCAAAATCCGGGATGTTACAATCTACCCCCCTTAAAACACAATGTCGTCCCCGACATTGGCGAAGGGTAAGGAATACTTTTCTAAGGGAGGTTCAATCTTACTTAATAACCTAATCGTACATATATCCGGACTCAAAGGTTTCGATCTTGGGCCAGTGGGGAAGAGGCCGACCACGCTTCTGCTGCGCCACTCTGATCAAACGGGAGCATTGACTAACCTAACCGGATTGGACTCCATACGTTCTACCCCCCTTAAAACTTGGTTTTACTTAAGTTCAAGAATCTATGCGTCGCTCCGTACATCAGAACGAGGTGCAACTTAAGACCTATCCTTGATATAAATTGGGAAACAACTTCTCTACATGGTTTTCCTTGCTAATGATGCGTTCTATGGCATTGGTACCTATGATCATAGAGATGAGCCTAATCTCTATTGTGGTTAAGTTCAGGGGTAGGTATGACTTGGTGGCAAGATGTCGAATTCTCTACTGGCTTTAAGTCCTCGCCATTTCCCAAAGACACTGTGATCCCGTTCGGTTGTATGTGGTCGAGCCAACACGGAAGAAAAGTAGTATAGTGGGTCTGAGCTGGATACATAGACTTTCTGTCTAGCTAGGACAGAAGATTTATTATATCAATTCTTAATCCGAGTCGATGCCGATCTTCTGCTTGATCAGAGCATTGGATTTATTGGTAACCACTAGGATTAGGAAGTCGATTCAAACCGCGAATACATCGCTTACATGTAGTTCCTTTATTCCGCGTTCCCGAATGCAATAAGCCCTTGGGGAAGGCAATTTTAAGGGGCGTGCTAGTACATTCTAAGTTCAATCTGAGGGAGTTATAAATGTTCCCTGAGAGTGAATGGTTCCTTCCTATGGGTAACAACAGAAGTCTATAAGTCATAAGGGGATCTATCGAAGGAATAAGGTTCTACTTTAACCAAATCTAACCTACAATTCCTCAGCATATACAGGCTTTACACTACTTAAGGTAACTAATAGGCTAGTCTGTAACTCAGCAGCTATAATCCAAAGCCTAAGATTATACGGTAGAAGATTTTCCCATATAGTCAGATCCTTCAAATCTAGGAGTGCTATCTCTAAGTCCAAAACGCCAAGGGCCTATATGGCCAGTAGCATTAAGTTGTATTAAATGGAACCGCATTCCTAATCCCATGTTGGGATAGGGAGTGGCATGCTTGGTAGGAGGGTGGGGTGGGATAAAAATTCATTTGTAAACTGAATCCCGTGAGTTACTATACTCCTAATCTAGGGACAATACCTTACAGCGAAATGAAACGGCATGTATTTCATCTAACCAAATTTCGTCACAATATATGGAATAAAGTTCCACATGGATTATGACAGAGATGCATTCGGCTATGCGAAGCCCAAACCACTGACGCAACACATTGTCTACCAGTGACATCACTAGACCCAATAACAACAAAACACAGAAATCCTTAAAACAAAAATCAAACAATCTACAGGGCAAAGGCATAGATGCCTAACTCTACCAAAGGACTTTACCACAGTCACGACTTACCTTCTTTATCCCTGTCGAGTCTAATACTGTCTGTTGCTCACTAGAGCTCTCTCGGCCATATATTTTCAGTAACCCTTAAGTAAAGAAAATGGAGAAATAGGATTGAAAGGGAGGATGGTGAAAAGAGAGAAAAAGGCTAAAACAGCTTAACAATAGCCATGGAAAATGGGAGAAATGCAAGGAAATGGCTAACCAAACTAGAAAAGGGAGATCTAGGCGTGGTAGAGGGATGCTTCAAGCTCCCCTAGGATATATTTCCAGAAAGAAAAGAGAATGAAAAAGGGGAATGGAGCACCTCACGATTTCCAGCCTTTTATGAAGATTGTGGGAGCTCCAAATGATAAAAGTGGAGAGGAAAGGGAGTGCAACGGCTGTGAGTGATGGAGTAGGGTCGGTTGTGACTGAAAATGAGATCGGGAGAGGTTTGACATCGAGATTTGAGGGGAAGGCAGTAAAAATGTGAAGAAAGGAGAGCTTAGAGGGGCATTTTGTGAAGGAGGTACATATTTTAGGGGGTTTCAAGGTACGGACCGCATACCAGGGGGCTACCCTAGCCCCCAAACTCCTCCAGCCCAAAGGCGAGACCCATCTGACGAGTTTGACCGGCGATGCATCGCCGAATCGGCGATGGCATCGCCGGTGAACTTTCAAATTGGCCATTAAGGCCATATGGGATGGGTTCCCCTTGCCCTAGGAATTTCAAAAAGGTATAGTTCCCACCTTGGTTCATTGTAGATTGCCCTATGGAGGCCCAAACATCCATTCGAGGCTTTTTGGGGCCAATTCGCAATCCCGAATACAAAATCCTATTATGCAGCATATGATTTTGGGGTAGAAGGAGCTAGTACATCCATCTAGCCCATTAGTTGCTAAAGAAAGCGAAGTTAGAATGGCCTTATGACTATTTTTCATGAAATTTTACTATTCACTGTAAAATTTTGTGAAAGTATGATTTTATGTTATTTTCACATTAGGATTGATGCCTAACATGAAAAAGATAAGAGAAAATTGAAGATTGGAGTGGTGAGAGGAAGAATTTCGAAGATTTTCGGTGAAACGGGGTTTTTAGGCCCTGACGATTGAATACAGGGGTCGTGATTGTCCCACGGCTCAAAAATTCACATTTACAGGTTTAGAATCGTTCAAAGAACGTCTCAACCCACTTACCTACAACCTAGGAGCTATTCGAGTTGTTTCACGCGACCCTATATGCGTTATGGACTCGATCCCGCAATCGAAATGAATAGACTTCGCCTATTGGCGAATCTGGGATGCTAGAAGTGTTTCTAGACCCTTCTCGCACCCACCTAAGTCAAAGGAAGCGACAGCGTACGTCGCGTGACCATAACCCAGGACCGGTTTAATCCAAATCATGCTCTGATACCATCTGTAACATCCCGAAAATCGGGGGGTCGAGTAAAAACTCCACTCCCGAGTTTCAAAATGTTATTTATGCAACATAGATATGTATGATTGAATGTTGTCTGTGATAATGTATTAAACATGAGTGAGATTAAGCCAGAACAGCATATCATACTCCAGAGACAGTTAAACTAGCAAGCGGAAGACTGTGATAGTATGTATAACATATATAAACTGTTGTATGTCTCCAGAGTGTGAACATGTTACCAGGTTATATACATACATGTATGCTCCAAAAGTAAACCAAAAGGACATACATGAGTGTTCTCAAAATATAAAATGACAAGTGTCAAGGTATCTAATCAACCTCCCTGTAATCCCATCAATCAGATCATGCATAAAGGAGAGATCCTCCTCATCATCATCAAGTTCAGCACCGCCTCGCAAGCCGCGCCATCATCTGCAATCACAATAGGGACTGGTGGGTGTCCGGAAACACCATCCCGTAACGTGGGAGTGAGTGATCAACTCAGTGGGATAAGAGAGCAGAGATTAGCATGTTATCAAATCAATCATGCGATAATAGTAAAGCAGTAATTCAAACAATCCTAATACTGTTGTTAATGCAATATGACATGACGTGATGTATGCCCTCACCGACGATCTCCCTTATACGGCAACATCTTACGACCGCGGCATGCCACACTCCCTAGAGTGCTCCACATCTTCCAGGCACATGCAATGCTATGGTGATATGATTTCCGAGTTGTTATTAGTCCATTCAAACAGCAGGATTGAGAAACTAAGGTACTTCCCTTGTATCAATCCCAACACAGATCCTGTCTAGGGTCGTCACTCCTAGTAATCTCATACGATGTATATTTTGTAGGTCGCTGCAAGGGCTGCCAGGGCTGTTGCACGCACTCGTTGCTCCGCTCCCCCATCACCTTATCAATACAGGCCTACTGTACTCTACTGCTACGGAAGGGTCGTCGCCTCCCGTAGACTCAGAATACGCTCGCGGTCACTACAAAGGGCTGTCAGGGCTGTTGCTCGCACTCGTTGCACCGCTCCCCCATCACCTTATCAATGTAGGCCGACAGCAAGAATATAGTCTCCCATACCACCATAATCTGCTCACGAGTCTAGGTGCTCACTGGTCACTACGGGGAGGTTTGTGGCCCCAGCATAGGCCGACAGCTCGACCACGGTGTCCCATACCACCATGTCCGGCTCCTGAGTCTTTATGGATTAAGGTACCATGGTTAACAGGGTTTACAATGGTAAGTTCAGTACCCTAGGTTCAAGCAGTTATGACTCATGCAGGGTGAACATACAACGGCCAGTCGGGTTACTTGACGGGCTCGACTAGCACGATCGCATCGCAAGTCGAACGACATGAAGTGCGTAAAACACTTCGCGTGGCCTAACCACTACCGCCAACTCCAACACGATTAGGGTTCATCGACGCGTCCTTCGTGGCCAAGATAAGCTAACCACGAATTCGCTCGGTTGCCGACTGCCTGGACTATGTATAGTCCCAAACACATATGAATCCACGTCAACGATCATGTGAGAGTATTGGAAATGAAACACAACCATGTGAGCATGTTAACACATGTTATATCGTACAATTTAAGTAAATCATCTAACACATGCCTTTCGTACATATAATGAACTTATGCATATCGCCAACATATAGGAAATCATTTCCATCAGCATATTAATTGAGAATTCAATCTCAAACTAAATCAAAATGAAATCATCAAGCACATGTTATAACATACAACTTAAGCAAATTGTCAAGCACATGCATTTCATTCATATTATGAAATCATGCATATGGCTAACATGTAGGAAACCATTTACACCAGCATATTAATTGAGAAATCAATCTCAAACTAATTCATAACACCATTTAATTCAATACATACTAATACAAGCATTTATACAAACACATACACTACACACTTAAGTCTACATATAGTATGTCGACCCGAAGTGCGCAATTAGGCGAATGTCTTCGCCAAACTAATTATGCACACATTCCTAATATCCTAATGCGACAAGAAGCCATGTCATTCACGTTAGCAAAATATGAATGAACATAGTACTTCCTACAAATGACTAAAATGCCCTAAATCTCATATTCTTCGTTGGTTTACGAAACAGGAAACGGACAGCATGTTGTACATGTCAAACGGCGTTGCCGTCAAGAATCTACTATTAAACGACATTGAAAGCTTTGGAAACAGTCAATCAAAGTGTCTAAAATCCGCACCTTTTTCCTTATAGGTGAAGTGATTCGAACGGAGCGTATACGCTTCGTCTACGGCGATCAGACAACCTGATACACATGTACATCAGCTACTATTCTATTTGAATCGAAGAAATCCCCAAATCAACAAGTGGTTAGGGTTTTCCTTACCTAGAAGTGCGTTGGAATCGCCGGGAAAGTGATCGGAGTGCGTCGCCTAAGCACGTGCAGCAGCAGCAGCAGGTGGCAGGAAAATCACTCCCACTCTCTCTCACAAACTCTCACCTTTTCTCTCTCCCAATCTAGGGCTTTTTGCAATTTCGGATGGGAGAGAGGAGTGAGGGTTTCAACCCCTTTTATAAGCTTAAAAACGCCCGAAATAGGCTCGGGGACGAAGTTTACTTAGTGCATATCCAATTCGGGGCTGTTTCGGTCCAAAAGATGCTTTCTGGTGGTCCCCTGGCCGAATGCGATCGGACTTAAGCTCATGCGTACCAGATCTAGCACGTATTAAGTTTTCAGTCCGGCTGGGTCCGCAGATCGGACGTGGCGGACCAGTTTCAGTTCAACGGTCACCGCACGTAGATCAGGGCTGAAAGTCTCATGATATAAAATAGAAATTTCTCCTGATCCGAGGGTGTAATCTGGCTGAATTCTGACGGCCAGAACGCTCAATACTGACGCGTCAAGTCGTGTGCCAGATTTGAATTTGAAATTCCAATTCTGTCCCTATTCGCACTTTCTTCGGTCCGGGCTCAATGAAATGGCCTGTGATTATCGGTTTGACTTGATTTTCGAAATGAGTGTCAAGTCTAGCTAGGCGGTTCTAACGGTCTAAGATAGGAGGTATCGGACTTTCGACGCGCGGTCTAGATCCAATACAAAGATTCAAAGCGGTCCAGAGAACAAACCGGTTTAGAGTTTGATCCCAGGTTATAGAGTATTATAGAGTCATTGGTTCTACTCGATTTGGGTCTTGTAGAACGTATTTAAAGTGATCAGGGACTATTTTTCAGCTACTTTAGCATCGCGCTAGCTAACTTACACTTATTTTCCAAAGGAATTTATCCTACGTGATTTCTTTGGCTATGGAATTGGGTTCTGAGCGATTTCTCAGGTGTTTTAGTTAACCCATTGCCTAAGGACGTCTAATCCCAGATTAGCCAAAATCTGGAGTGTTACAGCACTGCACCAGAAGCTTCTGGTGTGAAAGTTGTCCAAGTAATCGCAGAACAGAGCGCCATTCAATTCAGCGATGGTGATTTGCAAGATGGTCTCTCACTGAAGGACTCACTCACTAAAGAAGAAGCGATGCCATTTCAAGGTACAAAATCTCTCTCCCTCTCTCTCTCTCTCCCTCTCCCTCTCTCTCTCCCTCTTTTTTTCTTTTTTTTCTTGGATCGGATCCAAACCTGGGCCAATCCGATCCGACTCGGTTTTCCTGACCGAGTCTGACTCGGATCGGTCCAGGGCCACATGGGTTAGGATTGGATTGGGTCAGAGGTCCAGGACTCGGTCCCAGTTTTGACCGAGTTCGGGTCAGACTCTGGTGAACTCGGATCTGGTTGAGTTAGGCCCAATCCGATTCGACTCGGTCCGATGTCCAGCTCTAATTGCTACATTGTATTTGGGCGTGTGTAATCAAGCCATGGTTTTTTTGACTCGGTGACTCACCTTGACTCGTTTCACTTGCTCCAACGTGTCATCTCACACCCGTTCATTGTTCCATCAGCGTTTTGGCATGTGTATGCATGACTCATTTTTTTTTTTTTTTTTGACTCAGTGACTCGTCCCGACTCATTCATCTTGGAGTTGAGCCACACTCACGTGTGCTAATATGGAACATCTGAACTTTCTATCAACACGTGTGCCAATAAGTAGGAGGTGAAGAAGGGAATAACTCGTGGACCGACCGAACCTGTTGATGACTGAATCAGAGTCGATTGAAGCGAACGGGATATGACTCGGACCAGTCATGAAAACCATGATGCATGGTCAAGTCCCAATAACCGTTCAAATCCGGTTTAAGTGGTCCATAGATAGAACTAAGCAAGTGGACCCCACCCATTTACTGTTTGGAGCAACCCTGGTGGGTCCCAGAATCACAAAGGTGGGCTAATAGTAGTAGGAAGCTTAACTTCTTAAGTTACCCTGTAATCATTTTCCTTTTTATATTCTAGTCTTTTTGACACTTGCAGCACCTGCTTGAATGTGCTCCCTTGTGAGAACCATCTGGAACACTTGGCGCCATCATTCATTGATCCAAACCGTTGATCATATAAGCTACAGTGAAAAAGTAATTGGGCTAAAATCTCTAGCTCCTTGATAGTTGGACCATCTTCCTTCGAATGCAGACCGCTGTAGTATTTTGTTCACAACTATATAGGTTGGATCATTGATCAAGGCATTAGGAATTTTGATGGGCCATCAATACACATCGTATCAACGGTGTGGATCTGAATGTGCGGTACAACATTTAAGATCTTGGCATGCTACAGTACCTCAGCGGGTATCATTTGAAAATGGAAATTGATACCTGCACCTACCAAAATTGATAGATAAATAGGTCCATTCCTTTTCTATTTTTTGGTATAAAAGGATGCAACTTTATACCTTTCTATTACTAAAAAGGAGAAATAAAGGGTGTGTCTATCGACGAAAGAGGGTTCAAATAGCAACTTCCTGTGGAATAATAGCGCTTGAAACATGAGGTTACATGTTACCTACTATACTCTTTTTTCTAACCTAAATACCTAATGTATCTCTCTACATATGATTTTGACGTGCCCACCAAGGAAGCCTTTCTATCGACACGCACTCACATGTGCCAATATGAAACACGTGTGGAACATCTGAGCTTTTCATCATGTGGGCATCCACTTTTTAGATTTTCTGGCCTAAGAAAGGGCCACGCCATAGAAAAAAATGGATGTTTTTAAAAAGAAAATGTTTTAATTGGTTATTTACTTTTGTGGCCTACCCGATGAATGAACATATTTAAACTTGAAGTGGGAAAAAACCTAAGCATTTTTTCCAGTCAGATGGAAAGAACAGATGTCGCACATGTGCTACGTATTGGCACGTGTGGCTGCGAATGGATGGTCCACGCGCGTGTGACCTAGCAAACCTCTTGGAATTAAAAGCGTTTTGGTATATTTGGTAGAGTCGTTCGTTTTGGCGTAATACATTTGACTCTTCCTGACACATAAGCTTACCTCACATAATCAAATCACCACCATTTTAAAAAACCGTATTTGGATCTGCCGACGTATGGAGAATCGCACGGTATATCTTGAAATCTGTTTAAATAGATTATTAAAAGGACTGAAATGCCGAGAGCACTATATGTCATGGAGATACTAATTTCATCGGGGCACTTAGAGAGTAAATCCATTGATCTGAACCGTTCATTAGATCCAACACAGTTCGTGGGATACAATAAAAACATTACACGAATCTAATAAATATTAACCATTTGATTGATGGCCCTAAATATGGATGGTCAAGATCATTTGCATAAAAATGGGAAGCATAAAAATGGGTCTAAATTCGATCCTTCTATTTGATAGGGACCATCATGGAGTGCTTATGATTCTAAAGAACCGCCTTTGTTAGGCAATTGTAACCATCTCATCTATGGCTTTGGAAAAGGATGGCTGTAGAAAATAAGGCCAAATAAAAGATGGGTTGGATCATCCGATCAGTGTCGTTTCTGAATATTGGGCCATGAAATGTATTCTGAACTTAATGGACAGTTCAGATCAAATAATTGGACTGTACAAGTGAACTGATGCATCTGGGAGCACTATAAATTACGGTGTTCTGAGAGAGCTGGAAGCATTTCTCTTCATGCAATGAAGTGTGTTTTCAAGGATACATCCCTGACGTTTTAAAATTAGATACGTCCGGACTTTAGCTGCTGGATTATACGAAGGTTGCGATGGCCATCTAAAGAGACAAATTATCAATGGGTAGAAATGATCCAACTTAGGAGCTTTTACTGATTGGTAACCACCGTACATAGTGGGGCCCGCCACATAAACGGTTTGGATCATTGGAAGATAAAACAGATTCAAAAGCTAAAGTCCAGGACGTATGGTACTGCCGTACCCATTTTGTGAGGTGATGAGGGTCTGCTATCCCACACACGTGTAAGAACACACTTCAATATGACACGTGCGTGAGATCCAGGCTTTTCAATAGAAAGGCCCTGGCTTGTCAACGGACTGGACCAGGCATTTTGAATAGGCCAGGCCCGATGTCCCAGCCCATATAGCTCAGAGTCCGGACCGAAGCCGACGTTGGGCCTACTTCGCGTTGACAATGACAAACCCAGATGAATGGTTGTAGAGTGACTCGTTCAAAATCTGGGCCCAAACCATGGAAAGCCCTGGGTGGCGATGAAGCGAGTCAAAGTTTTGTACTCAGCTCGACTCGGGGCTTGACTCAGTTGACACGGCCATGCCAAGCCTTCACCCATCAAAATCAAATCCACTCCAGTTATCAGGTGGGCTCCTCGGTGCTCAGCCCTTGGGTGAAAAATCAGCCAGATAAAACTCAGGTGGGCCATACCACATGGAGCAATGCGATGGGACAGCAACCATAGGTCTCTTACTGGAGCCATCATGGTGTTTATGTTTCATTAAAACCGTTCATCAGGTGTCACCACAAGAATGAAGTGAATATACAAAAATCAGCATAATAAAAAAAAATCAAGCGAGCCACAAAACTTGAAGCTTTTATGCGTAATTCTACATCATTCCCGTTAGCGTGGTCCATCTGAGATTGTTATGAGGCTTGTATTTTGAATGTACAGAAAACGAAAGGATTCCCACCTGATGGGCGGAGTGGATTTCACATATACATCATGGTGGGCCCCACATAGCTTGCGTGTTTTTCATCTCTGGTATAAAACACGTGTTGTATGCTAGATGGCATATTACCACAAACCCCAGGTCCTTAATGCCGAACCAAGTAACTCATGAGCATTTATCATATGTGGACTATAGTAAAAAAATAAAAATTAAACTTTTATAAAATATAAAATTATGATTTTGTCAGTTTTATACAGTCTCCATGGGTATGTTTTGCTTATTAATAAGGCTTTCCATTGTGCTAGGTTAGGATTATAAGGAATTCCTTCGTATGTGTCTTGACATAAAAGCCTTTAGTAACAATTTTTCATTCCTTTTCTCCCATGCCTTGCAAGTCACTTCATGCATGAGATGCTTAGAAAGCTTAAAATCTATCCTTCAACGCACGTGCGATGTGTGCTGATGACTGCAATGACCAACCGAAACGACATGCCTCTTCGGCGCAGCAAATATTTCGGTGGAGAATAGTACAAATGCAACGATTGGAGAATCGTAGCCCTATCATAAATAGTTATATATATATATATATATATATATAATAGGATGTGGACCATCAACTTATTTTTCCTGGCACCACTTTTTTAAAGGTACAAATCAGTTATGAAACAACTAACATAGCATACAATAGGCCAACCGAGGTAGGAGCCGGCATGGATGGTCCTGGATCTCTGTCTCTAACTTCAATTGCACGTGTATGTCAGAGTGACACGAGAAAAAGGCATAAGCAGGTTTCCAGAAAAAGGTCAATGAAATAAATAAGTGGAATTATTTGATACTCTGGCGGAGGATAACTCTTAATACTCAGGCACTCAGACAGTGTACATGTGACGTACGATAACTCAGATTAAACTGATTAAATTATCGAACCCATTATAGCAAAGCTATAATTCCAAAGTTAGATTGGTTTTTTATAATCGTAATTTCTGATTCGTGGACACTTTATTTTTAAATATGATCACTGGATATTTTGCATTTTTAACTGTTCAATAAATGTTTATTAGATAAGCATGACTTCAAAAAAAAAAAAAAAACAATTTAATTGGGTTATATGATTTACACAGTTTAGTTTGAATCGTACACCAAGATGCCATTTTCAAGTAATTTCTAAGTGGCTGCATATCATCCATCAACTATGCCAGAGTATCAAAGTTATTTCTGAGCAATATATAATATGCTTTTTGGATGTAGTGTAGTTTCCGCATTGTAATATTGTATCTTTTTCTTTTTCTGTTTTACAAACTAAAAAATATGGTTTTTTTCAAACTAAACAAAGGGCACGCCAACTGTCATAACAAACAATCTATTCTTCATATACAGTACAAACATGTGTAACGAATACTTTGGTGTGCGTTTGCCACATTTTGTTAATTCTTTGTGACCCATCAATCACAAATGCAGCATGTATGTAGCTATCCCATCCGTCCAAACTGAAGGATCAATGATCAGGTAGAGGACGATTTAAATAGATTTCGCCGGTTGATGTCGCAACATTGTCTGTACGAAACAGATCGCTAGGTTCTTCAAAGGTGCTACATCTACAGTGGAGCCACAATTTGGACGGCTCCGATTGGATTAAGATTAAAAATGTATGTATGTTTGTAGAAGATCATCACGACCATTTAACTATCTTTGAGTGGAGGAGGAAGGGTCTTCTCTCTCCCGTGACATAAAAGAAGACTTATAAAAGAAGGAGATGACAAACGACAACCCAATTTCAGCCGCAGTATCATTTTCTGTAGAAAGAGGTTGACAACACAGCCAATAGAAATCCAAGATCCATGGAAGAATCCTTATAAAATACAATCTTCAAAGATCCTACCTTAATCAACGATATTATTAGTTCTCTACTATATAGAATGACACTTATTTATTATTTTTTTTTTTGGGCCACAGGCTCCTCAAACCACTGATCCAGTGCCTCTCGGTGCACTATATTTTTGTGTTGCCTGATCATGTACCATGCACGTGGCACATGCTTATTGTGATGATCTGGACCACACATCCTTCTGGGTCCACCGTTGATTGGCCACTGCCTAAAATTGGTCTGGTTGGACTGGCCTAATCATACAATAAATGGATCTTTTATCAGTGAACGCAGGCCATTAATTTTTGGGCTATGGCCCATTCACTATTTAGCCTATTGAATTAATGGTTTGATTAGTCCATTGTCCCACTTGGAAGGAGTGATTTTATCTGTGTCGTTCATTCATTTTGCCATATCATTTTAAGGCGTGATCCTAATAAGAAAGTAAATCTATGCCATACACCATAAGAAGCATCAATGATAATGATGCCTACCATTGGAACTTCTTAAGGCTTAATATGATTATTATTTTTTCTTTTGCTGTCTAGCCTCTTTATACGGTCACGTAGACGTGAATGAAGGGAAAATATAATTAACAGCTTGGTCAAAACTTCAAAGCTCTCAAAAAGTTCTTATTAGTGAGTGTTTAATCACCATTGTGTAGGTCACTTAAGTTTTGGATTTGGTTTTTTGTTTTTTTGTTTCATTACTTTTATCCTAAAATGACAGTAAAATGAAGGACACTGGGTAAAACATTTACATCATGGTGGTCCTTGAAAAGCCTTGAGACCAATCTCCCGAGACAGGTTTTGGGTACTAATCTTGCCTCTCCCTAGCCAAGGATTGACTGATGCCCTGAGTGGCCACCGTGATGTATAGGCTTTATCCATACTGGTCATCCATTTCATCATAACAGTTTGCAGTTCCTTAACTCTTTTTTTTTTTATTTCTTTAAAACACGCCCACACACCACCTCGTACTCATGTTATAGTGGGATATCACCACCAATGGGTACTCAACCCTTGACCAGGTGTTGAAACTCGTAAGAGTCTACCACCAGAGCAAGAGCAAGTACCCAATTTCCATCTAACTTGTTACTATTTTATTTTTTTTACACACGCACACATACACCCCCACACACTCACACTATAGTGGGATTTCACCACCTATGAATACTCAAACCTTTAACCAGGTGTTGAAACTCCTAAAAGTCTACCACCGGATCAAGAGTAAAGATGCGTAGACTGGAATGAAGGGAAAACACATATATTAGCTTGATACAAAACTTCTACGGCCTCCAAAAGAATTTCAACCATGAGTGTTTAATCCACACTTCGTGGTCCACTTGAGCCTTTTGAATTACTTGATTTTTGGACTTGTAACTAAACCGATATGCAAAATGGATAAGATAAAAGGTACCAATAAAATCCAAGTGCCCTGTCCGTTTCAAAATTGGATTGTTTACGGAGTAACTCAGTACGCTAAGGGGTACTTAGTTGACGTGTCATGTGCCAATTGGCTCTAAGATGCAGAACTATTTCCCTCCTCTAAACGATAAAACAAACACCGTTAGCTTCTCTCTATTTGTCTCTCTTATGTGTAAGGAGGAAACGTAAAAGGTTCTACCGCTGCTTAGAAAGGTTTCAATGCATGGTACTAAGTAAACTCTGTTGGGCCCACTGTAAATGGATGTAGTCTACTCACACTGTCCATCCATTTTTCAAGCGTATTTCAATAGTTGAGGCCAAATTTGAATAATTTCCAATGCTCAAGTGGACCATGGAGCAGGAAACATTGGGAATAATAATTTTCACCGTTGAAACATCACAACGGCCCTTAAAGAGGTTTCAATGGTGAATGTCATTATTATTGTTGTTTCCTTTGGTGTGGTCTATTGGAGATCTGAATCATGCAGTAAAATTATTTGAGAAAAGTTATTAATGGCATAGAAAAAATTCTTAAATCAGTGGACCCCATAGAGTCCTGCTCGGACGAATTAATAGGACATAATCTACTTACATTGCATACCAGGTTACTCATTATACTTAGCTTGCTGATTAAATTTTATGACGTTCACCATGATTAATATATCTAATCCACTCCGTTCATCTATTTTACCATATAATTTCAATGCTTGAGCCCAAAAATGAATTATATATAAAGTTCAAATGGACCACACCACAGAAACAGTGTGAATTGAATGTTTACTGTTAAAAAATTCTTAGGGCCACAAAAGTTTTGGATCAAGCTTATATCTTTGTTTTCCCTTCATCCATGTCTTCATGATATCATGAACAGGTTGGATGACAAATAAAAATCACTGTAGAGCCTAGCAAGGTTTCAACGGTGGAAATCATTACTCTTATTGTTTCCTGTAGTATGATCCATTTAATTTTTGGATATGCTTAAATTTTGAGTAAAACATCTTAAATTAGCTATAAAAATTAATGGACGGCGTGGATCGACCACATACATTCAAGGTGGGCCCAACTAAGTTTACTATTTACGATAAAACTAGCAGTCCGATCTATGCTATAATAGAGGAGTGGGAAGCGGATTGCTTAGTAACTCACAATGCTTACCGTACTAAGTAAACTCTGTGAGGTCCATCATAATTTATGTATTTTATCAATTTTGTCCATCCATTTTTCCAGATAATTTTAGGGCTTTAGCCAAAAAATGAAGCATATACAATGTTTAAATGGATCACACTACAGGAAACAGTTAAATTAAACTTTTACCGTTAAAAATTTCTTGGGGGCCATAGAAGTTTTGGATCAAGGTTATATTTGTGTTTTCAGTTCATCCATATATGTATGATCTTATTAACAGGTTGGATGACAAATAAACATCACTGTGGGGCCTATCAAGGTTTCAACGGTGGAAATCATTATCCCCACTGTTTCTTGTGGTATGATCCACTTGATCTTTGGATATGCTTGAATTTTGGGCTAAACCCCTTAAATTAGATGGAAAAGCAGATGGACGGCGTGGATAGACTACATATATTCAAAGTGAGCTTAACTGAGTTTACTCAGTACGATAAGAGTTTACTAAATAACTCAGTGCAATCTGATTTAAGAGGGGTGGTAGATCCTTCTATGTTTCCTTCTTGTACGGAAGAGAGAGAAAGAAAGACAAACTAATGGCCTTTGTTTTAGTGTTTGGAGGAGAAAAGTGGCCCTACATCTTAGAGCCAATAAGCTTGTGGTACTTCAACTCAGTACCTTTTAGTATAATAAGTTACTCAATACACAATCCAATTCTGTCCATTCCACCAGGCATGGATTGGGTGTCAATCGATTAGCAACTGAAAGGGTGTTATCCTTAGATGTAAGGCCCACCTTGATCATATTTTGTATATCCACTCTATCTTTCTTTTTTAAGAGACCATTTTAGCATGGGCTCTCAAAATTTAAGTATATCAAAATCTCAAGTGGATCACACTACAAGTATCAATGATGATTGAAAGTTTACCATTAAAAACTTTCCAAGGCCCATTGTAATCAGATATGTAAGGTCAACCACAACTAGGCAAAGTGATAGTATAAATATTGCCTTTGATTCAAAACTTTCGTAGCCTAAAATATCATTTAATAGCCATTCATCACTTTTTTCCATTGATGTGTTCCATTATAGATTTGGATCTGCTTAAGTTACGGAATAATGTCCTTAAATGAGGTGAAACAACGGATAGGTGGCGTGGATGCGAAACACATTAATTAAAGTGGGTCCCAAACAATTAACGGTAACACCCACTGAGTTGTTACCCTGATAACAGCTAATCCGTTCCTAGCTAGGCTTAGGGACGGGCAGGGTAGTACTCAATCGGCGTACGTCGTCCTAGGGGCAGGACGCAATCGCGTCCTACGTACGTCCTCTTTTCTTTATTTCGTAAGGACTGAGAGTTAGGTACGTTCGCAATTGTAGAGTACCTAATGTTTGTGTTTTTTTTTTTATATATTATTATTTAAGTCTCAGAAAAATAAAATTTTACTTTAAAAAAAGACTCAATTTGGACTTCGCAGGATGTCAGCACCTGTCAACTAAGGTGCTAATGGCCCACCTAAATTTAGGATGGGCCGGATATTTTCCATATTGTATTTCCACGTCATGAATAGATACTCGGGCGGTTCGGATCCTGCATGGGTGTCACCAGTTAGCACATTTAAAAGTAGCCTTAAAAAAGTACCTACCACACTCATTTTTAAAATACTCATAATTTGAGTTTACAATATTCCACTTGTATTAGTCTTTTCATGGTCGGTGTACCAGCAATGTTTCCCTGCCAAGAGTAATAACATTTCATTGGCTTTTAAAAGCAAGTGGTTCAAATAGACGGTCAGCCGTACACTGGCTCCTTACTTTAACCGGTCGTTTGTAGCTGGGATTTGAGTATATTTAAGTGCATACAAATTCCAAAAGACAGCTTTGTGTTTTCAAATCTTCCCCTCTTGTTGTGAATTGAATTCATAAAGCCTTTTTTTAATCTCTTTTTTAAAATCAAGAGAAGCTTTCTTACGTATAAAATACAACCCGTTGGTTAGCTTTTGTTAGAAAATTTTAAACGGTTTGATAGATATTAACCTATTTTCTTATTCCTAAAATACCCTTAACTTCAGCAAAACAATATTCTACTTTATGTGAAATTTTCAATGTTTAGCGCTCACGACTGTAAAAATGTAGATTACACCACTTGCATTATATATAGCATTAATATATAGACCACACGCTAAAGATTCCTCATTCCCAAAATGAAAAACGGTTTAATTGCAGCTATGTGATTTAATGTGACAGTGGACAAATTAGATGTGGGCCGTTCAGATCCTTACTCTTGATCTGGTGTTATACTCTCATGAGTTTTGAGGCCTGGTCAGGGGTTCAAGTATCCATAGGTGGTGAAATTCTACTACGGTGTAAGTGCGCGGGGTGTGTGTGTGTGTGTGTATATATATATATATATATATATATATATATATATATATATATATATATATATTAATCATTGCTGAAGTAGTCAGCCAAGAAAAAAGAAAAAATCAGTAATATTCCAAAACAACAATGTTGGATTTGTGGCGTAAAATATTCATTAGAGAAGAAAAATGTTAAGGTAAATGGATCTCCATTATCAATCAACATTTTGATAATGGATTGAATATCCTGACCCTTCAATCCTGATGCATCTAACAATGGATTGAATATCCATTTTACCATATGATTTTAGTACTTATTAAAAATGTAAAGCATATCAGAAGCTCAAATGGACCACACCACAAGAAAAATTGTGGATTGAATATCTACTGTTGAAAATTTTTTAAGGGCAATAGAAGTTTTGGACCAATCTTATATTTTTGTTTTTCTTTCATTCATGTTTGTGTGCTCTTATAAACAGGTTTGATGACAAATACGCATCACTGTAGGGCCTAACAAGGTTTCAGCCGTTAAAATCATTATTGCCACTATTGCCTGTGGTATGGTTAACTTGGGCTTTGGATATGATTCAATTTTGGGCTCAACTCTCAAAATTAGCTGAAAAAGGGACGAATGATGTGTATAAACCACATACATTCACGGTGGGCCCAACAGAATTTACTCAGTACAGTAGGAGTGTACTCAGCAATCCGATTTCTCTCATATTTCTAGGTCTCATTTTTTTAAAGAACGATTGAAAAATACTAGCTGCAGAATTTTTGGCCTTTCATTGGTTGAATGGAAACCGTCGTTGCTATACTTTCTTTATTAACAGTTTCCTTTGTTGGCCGCCTACTGACAGTTCTCGTGCCTGTTTGGACGACGCCTTTTTATTATTATTGTTATTATTTTATCATTTCTGTCCATCCAGTTGAAACCGTCTGAATATAGCTTGGTGCTATTTGCTGCGAAATGAGCTTGGAAGATGGTATTTTACCATAAATCAGGACACGTGCCTGGATGTCCAGGTACAATATCCTAACCATCCAAAAGATGCACCATCATGTAACCCCACCCTTAGTGAAAAATCATGGCCATCTCTTATTGAGCCGCAATAGTTGTGTACACCTAAATTGCACGACTGAGTTTATCTTAACTGAGTCTACCACATGAGCTATGGTATTGCATCTCGTTTGCCAATAAGAAATGAGTTGGAATGGTTTTTCAACGCTGTCTTGAAGGGCCCTCCTCGATTTTTGTTTTCAGGGATTCTCAGTACAATAAACATATACAGTAGGGGCTGGGCGCGGTTTGCGTGGTGACTCCAACACCACGTAGCTACATGGGTCAGGATTGTGGGGCCATCATAATTATCTGTTTTATACACTCATCTCATCCATTTTATAAGCTCGGTTTGGAAGATGAGCCCAAAAATAAAGCATATACAAAGCCCAAGTGGACCGTACCGTTAAAAACGGTGGGAAAAATGATATTCACCGTTGAGACTTTTTTAGGGCCTATAGTAATGTTTATTTGTCCAACCTGTTTATAAGGTCACACAGACCTCGATGAAGAAGGGAAAACGCTAATATTATTATCAGCTTGATCCAAAACTTGTGTGGTCCTTTAGAAGCTTTCAACTTTAGGTGTTCGGTCCCGTTGTTTCATATGGTGTGGTCCACTTGGGATGGGATGTGCTTCAATTTTGTGTCATTCCCTAAAATGAGCTGATAAAACAGATAGATGGCCTGGATAAAACACATGGATCACAATGGGCCTACCATAGTCTTGACATCACTAAGCTACTTGTTGGGTGTACCAACAATCCGGTCGTAGGGTCCATAATATCAATGGCTTACATAACTGAAACATGGTTGTACTCATACAAAATGAAAGCCAGCCCCTATTATACCTACTATCTTTGGAATTTGTGCCACAAATGAACATTATAGCAGCTTTTCCCTCTCTACAGTGAATAAGTAGGTTCTTTTGCAAGTATGTGTAGATCAAACTTATTATATACATGATTTACCATTCTTGACAAAAATCTTAAATGTAAACATTGTCTAGTGATCAGTGGGTTATGTCACGGCCTGATTGTTATGGTCGATCAAATAACATACGACATATTTTTATGTCGACCATGTACCAAAATAATTGATGCTTATAATTCCTACTAATTAAAAACGAGACAAAACATTATTTATTTATCTGGTTTCGTTCACCTTTTTTATCCAGATAATTAAGGGGAATAATGTTTTGCTATAAGTGGCCATAACTTGTCCACCTTCACCTTCGAGATGATATTCTCGCTACTGTAATAGTCTATAATTACATCATAGACATTTTGTTGATGGTATACTGTGTACAGAATATATCGTGCCATTGCAAGTGCACCTCATTCCTTGGAATGTATAATAATCGCCTTACGATCAATGACCCGCCATGATCGTCGCCCAACCATTGTTCATTACCAGCTCTTTCTTCAGCGGCTTGTTCATCTTCTTCAAATGTAAGGCCTTTTTCTGCGACATCACTTTCGATGCACCATTTGTTAATGGTCAAGTGGGCTATAGGGCGTTGAGGGCAGGTGTTTGATAAATGGCGTGGTTGGCCACATTGGTAACGAGTGTTCAACCTTAGTCGACCATAAGAATTTGGGATCCTACTCGAACCTGTCATCGTGGGTGTTGCACGTTGAGGCCTAAATGGACCGCTTTTTGTGTCACAGTTTGTGGTTGTAGAAAGTTGAGGATGTCCTCCTACTGTTTCATTTCCTTTGGTCAGTATTGAATCATTCGTGGGACTCGTCATAGGGGGGTCAAGTCGAAGGATAAGGCCTATTAGGGACCCTCGCAAGCTGTGTTTCTATTATACCTGCCAACCGAACCACTTCATCCGCAGTTCCAACCGGGTGCATCTAAACTCAATCACGAATTGTCAATCGTAACCTACCTATGAACTAGACTACCTTCTGCGATTTGATCTCCAACAAGTCATTCTGCGTTGCTAACCACTTGAATTCTTTGGTGTAATATGTGACGATTCGATTCCCTTGTCAATAATTTTTGTATTGCTAGAACAACACGTGCTTATAATCACTATGAAAGAATCATGATCCAAGAAAGCACCTCATCCGTGTCCATAATCAGAAGGGAGCCTTATTCTGTTAAGCACGTGAGAGTTGTAATTGCTCCCAACATGCAAATTCATCAGATTTTAATTTGAATTATACTAATTTTACTTTTTTATATTTTGACACATTCATTTAATCAAAATATCGTTCTACTTTGACTAACCAATCGAAGAAATCTTCTATATGCAATAAATCATTAAAACTAGAAAGTTTGATCTTACATCAATAGTCTCTTTCAGCACAATCTAATCGATTACCTTCGTGTACCGGTCGTCGAGCAAAGCCACCATCGATGTCCTCATTGCTGGAGCTTGACTCATATAAGATAGCCTTATGATTCAGCTCTGGAAGTGCTCTACGGATATTGCGATTGTGTCATACAGTCGAGAGTTTGTTGTAGCCCTTGTATAGTCAAGTGACTCTATCGGTGGAAAGCTTTCATTCTTCTTAATAAACAATGAATCTATAAATCACCGTCCGCATGAATTTAGTTTATGCTGTCGTTAGTGGTCATTAATTCGATGGGAGTCCACACTCTTATACCAATTGACATAGGGATTGATGTGATGAGGTCGATCACCGTCATCCTTACGAGCAACTACTCCGAATCCGCAAAGTTTCTCTAGACTCCTTGTAAATGAAGGAAATAGAAATAATTTATAATAATTTGAAATAAATTAATTGATGATTAAAATTAAAAATTAAAATGAATTTATAATCCTTTGAATAGTGAATTCAAACTTATGATGGAGTTTCAGACTCAAACTCCCTCAAAACGTGGCTTTTTCTATTTATAAACGGTTATGATTCCTACTAGACTTTATGGTTTTCAATAGTAATTGTCATATTTTTCCGAACCACGTAATTCTCTTAATTTTTCTAAGTCCTTTTCATATTGGGCACGACTCTTAAAATTTAAAGGATAAAAAGTTATGATTAAATTAAAACTCATTATTTATAGTAAAAATAGAGATAAAATGAACTTCCAGCCATCGAACTGATGCAATCTCACAAATCCAGCGTGAGCAACCTAGCTACCGAGTTGGTTGGCTAAAGTACTTTCTACTCCAAAATCATTCATGGTACGTTGAAAAACTCATTTCAATTTATGAGATACAATTGTTTGAATGTTCCGGCAATCATAATCAATTCCACCTCTAATGAGGCCTTCTCCGTCCATATTGGCTATGAAAGTGTCTGCAACCTGCTGTTTATCAGATGCACTTCAATTTTGGGTCATGCCTAAAATAAGCTAACAAAAGGGATAGATGGCGAAGATAAAACACATGCAACACAATGGGCGCAACAGAGTCTTGACACCACCTAGCCAAGTGTTGGGTGGACCAGCAATCCCGGTCCTAGGGTCCATAATATCAGTGGATCAGATCACTGAAACATGGCCATGCTCATACAAAATGAAAGCCAGCCCCTATTACACGGTACCATCTTTAGACTTTGAGCGACAGGAGAATATTATAGCAGCTTTTCCCTCTCCCCGAATGAATAAATAGGTAGGTTCTTCTCCCAGTCCGGGTACATCGAACTTATTATACACGTGATTCACCTGACTGTCAAAAATTATTAACTTATGTGTGAAAGTTATTTACCTTGACTGAACACCTATTCGTATACTTATTCACTTGCTTATACCTATGTGGGCCCACCATGTTATGTGTATTCCATCCAAACCGTAAACTAAGTGAGCCCTGCCATGATGATGGGATGCACTAAAGTCCTATTCAATCATTAGGTGGGCCACACCATAAGAAATAATCAACAACCATTCAAAAACCTCCAATTTCAGTTCTTGGCCCACCTGATGGTTGGCTCGGCGTATGTGGGGGCATCTAACTTTCATACCAGAACCACCCTTCTAGATAGATTGGATGGCATGCAGAGAGATGGTGGGCCCCATCCACAACCCATGTAGAATAAGCGTATTCTACGAGGACTTGTTCATGGGTACTACATCAAATTAGGAGGAGAGTATCTATTACGTAGGTTTAAGGAAACATCCGTTTCTTTTCTTTTCTACTTTGAAAGCTACGTGAAATCAGATTACATCTCTTGAAAGATCATCACCTGCGTAAACACATGACCCCTCTTGCACACGTGGAAATAACTAAAATACCTTGTGATAGAGAGACTTCACCTAGAAAGGATGGGCCTCTGATGGTGACCGGTCCTGATTATGTTATTTTCTTAGGACCACCTATTATTTTAGAAGCACGACTCGGGCTGACTCGTCTCAGAAATTATCAAAATGCGTTTGGATGTTCCATCAAATTGAATCACAATATAGTTTTTACCAAAAGACCCCAGTTCTGGATTGCAATTAGTTTATTTCCAAGTTGGGCTTGGAAGGTATATGATCCATGAGATGCAAGAATGATTAGCGGCCGTCAATCATCGATGCACTACTGTGATCAGAAGATCGTGGGACCATCTTTAGGGGAATTTACTATCCAAACAGACCCTAAAGCAAATGAAATATGATGTTTTAAATTCGAGGACAAGAGAGCCAGCCAAATACGACAAAGAGAAGCTAATGGAATTCAATTATTGTACTAAAATGTCTACCATGGTCTTGACATCTGAAGGGAAGGGTGGGGGCCACTTTGTGAAAATTTCATGGGTAATTCAGTAATTATCTTTAAAACTTTAGGCATTTTACAGAGAGAATGTTTGCCATATTGGTCATGGCATGTTATGATGACCTTTCATCATTTGAAGTTCCATATGAGTCTGTTCGGATGGGAGCAGCTCCAATTAAGAATGATATGATGGCCATGTTTGGATACATAGATTCCATGCCAAACAAAAGGAAAAAATCAATTCCGTTTAACGTTATGACATTTTGATAGTTGAGAAAAGGATAAATTCTAGCAAGCAATTACATGCTTGTCCACAATTTAATTAGGTAACTTTTGTGAGGGGAATATGAAACTTTCACTTACAATCCTGGTCACTAAGGGCCTGTTTGGATACCACCAAGTAAGTTAGCTTTTCTACTTACAGCAGTAGATAAGTAACTTATTTGACATAAGTTTGGCTTAAGATTAATTAGAAGTAACTTTTTTTAACTTAAAATTACTTGATCACTTCATCTTAATAAGTAGAAACCAAGATAGGTTACTTTAGGCATAAATAGCTTATCATATGTAACTTACAATTCAAACCCCCCTAACTAATTACTATTTTTTTTTCTTTACTATTCTCTTAAATTCCAAGTATCTATACATGCCTTTAATGTTCTGAAGTTGGCCTTTTGAAAAAATAAAGTTCCGGCCAATTAAAGTAAGGATTGATAACTAATGAGATGTAAGTAGGCTCGCGAGCCCCTCTAGTTTGTTCTCTTAGAGCGGGTTAACTTCTTGAAATTAAGTTTGCTGCTTGAAATTTTAGAAAGGCCTTGTTTGGATGTATCTCAAAATGAGATTAAGGTGAAAAGAAGTCAATTTGAATGCATCTGGGACAATGGAAGGGTCGTATTAGTTCCCAAATAAAAACATACAAAAGGCAAACAGAGTAAAACAAGTAGCAATATGAGATCATTTCATGCACCCATCTAAGAAAACCATGATATCCAAGCTGGCCCTTAGAGACTATTGAAACATGGGTCCACATTTGAAGCATGTTCCAAACAGCACCATATCATTTCTAAAACAAGACTTCTTGTATTTTACTTCTTTTAGAGGAAGCTAGGATCATTTATTTTGGCATATGCATTTCGTTATATGATCATGCATGTGAGGTTGGATTATTCCTGGAACCGTTTGGCTGCCACAATAGTTTAGAAAGTCATGGAAATTGCCACTCGAAAATTTGTAAATCATTTCAAACGTAATCTCAGCTGACGACGCCAAATGTAAATTACCAATGGATGACTGAACCCCTACAGCCCCATGTACCCTAAGTTGCCATGCAGCCATATCTTTCGTGCCAACATGCCACTTGGGTAGGAAAATCTATACCATACAAACACATGGCACAAGAATCTATAACTATGGGCCTTATGGGTCAGCCCAAACTCAAAAAGGGGGCACTTAGGCCGGGCTGGACCAAATTAACCTATTTTCAAGAAGAATTTTATCAAGTCGTCAATGGTCCCAAGAGAAGAAGAATTGGTAGAAATGATTGAGTAATGACCACTCAAGACCAAGCGTGGCCCAGTCATTTGGGGATCATGATGAAAGGCATGGATCTAGCTCATTGATCAACGTATACATAGATTTACATTTCAAACGGACGGTTAGATTAGCTTGTTATAATGGTCCAATTGTTCATCTAAAAAAGAACTGTCCAATCATTAACTTACAAATGGATGAAATGGGTAGGTATACCGGGGCCTGATCGGCCAGAAAACGCTCTTGGGCCAAACCAACCAAAGGCGTGCATTTGCGACGTTAGCCTGAAACTATGACTTACAATGTCAGGAACTAGGTTTGGGCATTATTTTTGAGCCCTGAGTTGGGCAATTGAGTGATGTAGACCTAATTCAAGGACAAAGGCCAGCCCATCAACCATGCCCAAACTTTGGTATTTAGCCCAAGATTTTCAACTCAACTATATTTAAGAGTCTTTATAAGGTATGGCTACGGTACTAAGAATGACCCATTTGTAACAATGGGAAAAAATAAAAAGTAAATCATTTTTGAGGTATAAAAAAAGAAAAGAAAAAAAGAAAACATATCATTCTTGTAAATTTCGTAAATTTTCAATAGAAAGACTCGAGTGATTCCTCTTTGGTTGTGAGGAATTCCAACTCGTACTAGAAATTTTAATATTGATTCGTCCATTGTTTATGACTTTTAGACATTTTTAATTAATGAATTATTTTTATAATTTTTTAGATAATTTATCATCAAGTTTACTTTCATCTCACAAAATTTTATTTTATTTTAATTTTTTTTAATTATTAAAATTCTTGAAATACCAACTTTTCAAAATCAACAATTTTTAGAATAATTTTAAAATATTCTAAATTCTAAGTTAGCCATATTTGACTTTGGATTTTCTTATTTTATTTCTTTGAAACAAGGCTCATCAAGCTTTCTTTGGACTTTTAAATCCCCTCATTGAGAATTGTCTCCAAGAGGGTACACATTTTTAAAGTTAGTGTATTTAAGTTGTCAATTGCAATCCATTGGGACAGCATCAAGCTGCATCATGGAGGAGATACATATAAGCTGGCAAAATTAACAATCATAATGAAGGCCCACATTTGACAAATAGGTAATATAGATTTCTACCTCCATTCTCACATCAAACAGACAGGTAATGCAGATTTCAACATATCCACTCTCACATTCTGTATTTAAGCTGTCAAATGCACTCCATTGTAATAGCATCAGGCTGCATCATGGAGGAGATTTATAAGCTCCCAAAATCAACAATCACGATCGAGGCCCACATTTGACAAAGAGGTAATGAAGATTTCAACATCCAGTCTCACATCACTTGTTTGCACCATATCCTCAAATTAATATTTAACTACGCTTAAGAAGTGTTTAGGTGGACCATCAAATCATGATTGTCAGTGCTTCTATCCTAGACTTTTAATGTAACTGACCTTCAGCATTTTCCAGCTTTTAGATAAGAACGTGACCATGGCCCCATCGGCCGCAGCTAATCACGCCTATTCCTGGCACCCCCTTAGACCCTTTTGGCAACCATGGTCAACAACTACCAGGTAACCACCACGTAGCCATCAAATCTAAAACTGCCATGCAGGTACGGTTAATCTCCACTAGCCACCTCATCACCTGGCCGGTCAACTGGTCAACCTAGCCATCATCAGCGCACCACGCAAGCCAAAAGCCAAGGAAACGGATGGGCTACTCCCCTGCCACCAGCCCCGTGGCTGATAGTTGGTGCACTGTGGGCCCCGCTACGATGTATGTGTTTCATCCATGCCGATCATCCATTTTTACAGATCAATAGTGATTGGATGTCCACCATTAAAATCCTCTTAAGGCCCACTGTATTGTTTATTTGACATCCAATATGTTGATTATGTCATTAAGGCCTAGATGAAGGGGAAAAAACAAATATCAGCTTCATCCAAAACTTTTATAGCCCCCAAAAAGTTTTTAATGGTCGACGTTCATTCAACACTATTTCCTATAATGTGGTCCAGTTGAGAGTGGGATATACCTCATTTTTGGTCTCATAAGCTAAAATGATCTAGAAAATAGATGGACAGCATGGATGAAACACATACATCATGGTGGGTCCTACAGAGCACCGACCATCAGCCATTGCCTGATGTCGGGAGTACCGAATCCATTTTCAAAAGTAACGCCAGGAAGGACATAAGTCGAGCACCGTCTTCCTCAAGATGATAATTATTCTAAATCTACAGAACTTCTCTGGACTCCTCACAGAGACTTCTCGAATCCACGAGAAAAGAAAGCAAAAAATAAAAAAAATTTCTAATAAATTCAAAATTAATTAATGAATGAATAAAAACGAGTTCACAACCCTTTAAATAAGGGTACCAAGCAATAGGAAAGAAATCAGAATCAAACTACAACTAAAACTCCTAGAATCCGTGACTTACTATAAATAGTAAACTTACTATTTATAGGCGATTGTGATGTCTATTAGTACGCAAGGTTTTCGGCCAAAAATATTAAGTGTCCTATTTAGTTTCGCCAAACTGTTCTCCTAATTATTCTAAGCACTTTTCATGTTGGACACAACTCCTAAAGCCCAACAGATGAAGAGTTATAATCAAACTAAAACTTACTATTTATAGTAAAAATGAAAATAAAATGGAAAAACGACCATCGATCAGGGAGTATTTTGCAAATCCAGGTTGCACAACCTGGCGTAGCGGGGTTGGTTGGTTAAAAAGGCTCGTTTTATCCCAAAATCATATATTTTACGTTAGATAACTTATTCTAGATTGTGAGATACGCCCGATCTAAAGTCCGACAGTCCGGATCACTTTTGTCGTCGACCGGGCCTTTTCTGATCCATATTGGCCATGAAACCATGAAACTGTCCGCGACCCACTCTACTTCAAAAAGGGAGCCAGACCATGGTTCTTACTATTAGAAACACACAAGCATGTAGCTCGCACCTTAAATGGACCAGACCATTCAAATCCCTCGATCAAATATAGTGGCTCGAGATCTACAATAAATAAATAATTGTCCCCATGTAGGTTGAACCCATCTACGGTGGAGATTAGAGCGAAACATGTGTAGGATGGAGACTCAAGTGTGATGGATGATACACATGCAGTTAGAAGTTATTTAGAAATTGCATACGTAGCATCTAACTAATTCAAATTAAACTATCCAAAATTATGTATCATGCAACAAAAATTATGTTTAGTTGGTCACTGGAGTATTGGATTATTGGACAGTTAAATATGAAAATTATTTGATAATCCCATTTCAACAAAATAAGTTTCCACAAATCAGAGGTCAGGAGTGTTTTTACCCAATTTGATTTTGAGACTGAATTTACCATAGTGGGTGCAATAATTTAATCAGTTTAGCTTTAGTTGATGTAGGTAACACGTACAATTTTTGAGCGCCTGTGTATCAAGTGACATACTCTGCTAGAGTACCCCAAGTAGACCTACCGGACTACCCATAGAATTAAAAAAGGTCACTTCCACGTCAAGCTGGCAATGGTCTGGCTTTGGGCGGGCTCCTTAAAGCCCAAGGAAAATGGATCCAAAATGGATCTGGCAATGCATGTGAGTTCCCAACCTGCCCACAGGCCCAAACTAGTTATTGTCGATGCGGTCAAATGCCAGGTTGGAGTGTCAATGGGCTGGATTAGGGCCAAGCCAAGGTGTTGTTGGGGGACCACAGAAGCATACAGAGATAAATCAAGTGGAGCAATCTAATCACACCAAGTCAACACAATGCAAACATAACGAATTTAACATGGAAAAATCCTTGCAGGAAAAAACCACAACACAAAGCGACCATAAACATTATGAAAGCAGAAAATTAAAAGAGATAGAGAAAATACCCAGTTCAAAGAAACCTCAAATTTTCATTACAAATGCTTGAAATCCTAGGAACGAATAAGAAGGCCTTAGATTACATCCAAATCTCAATTACATCTAAATATATAACAATTGGAAGAATCACAATCAAAATAGGAAACAAATCCCACAAATACACAGCTGTATAAATTTGTGCAAAACCGTTCAATGACATCAAAACTTAACCTTCAATGACATCGAAGCTACTTCGATGACATTGAACTAATGCCAAAACGTTGCAACGACCAAACCTGAAAATCGAATTTTCTCGATTGTATCGAACTTTGATCTTCGATGTCATTAAACCCTCCTTGATGTCATCGGAAAAGCACCCAATATATCAAGCAACCAACTGAAGGAAATTTGAAAAATCTCGATGGCATCAAAGCCTGCAAGATGACATCGGACCTATCATCGACAGACTATTGATCAATTACAGATTTAAACATCTATCAAAAATCTCCACAATGTTTTCAATCGTCGTCCTTCCAAGCTTCTTTTCCACTTTCTCTAATCATACCTTGCATCGTAGCTCCATAATTGTTTCTCATGCACACTCTATCTTTCTTTTACGACTTCGCCAAACTTAGAAAAGTTGCACAGAATTTGAACTTCTTTTTAGGAACTACTTTTGTAAGCATGTCCACCAGATTCACGCTTGTGTAAATCTTATCTAGAGTTATGCTTCATTCCTCAAGTACCTGTTGAATAAAATAGTGACGAACATCAGTGCTTTTACTATTATAATTAATCGGCATGGCCTCCTATTGAAGCCCAACTGATTTATCATGCCTCTCAACCACACACTTTCCTTGAATACTTCTATCATTGTCATATACTCTGCTTCGATTGTGAAAATAGTTATCACAAACTGAAGCTTTGACATCCAACTAATTTCTCCACTCGCTAGTACAAACGAATAACCTGAAGTTGACTTTCTAAAGTTCATATTACCTACGTAATCTAAATCCACATACCCAACTAACTTTGCCCATATTTTCTCAAAAGTTAAGACGTAATCTTTCATACCTCGAATATACCAAAGTAGTCATTTCACCACTTCTCAATGTTATTTTTCAGGATTTGACATATATCTGCTCACAACACTAACTACGTATGAAATATTCGGTTTCGTATATATCATGACATACATTAAACTACTTGTAACATTCGAATAAGGTACACGAGACATATTATGTTTTTCCTCATTTGATTTAAGACATTAGTCTGAGAAAAGCTTAAAGTGAATCGCATGGGGAACGCTAACTGGATTTACCTTGTACACCATATACTTATTAACACCTTCTCAAGGAATTATACCTGAGATAAGTAGGGTATCTTCCTATCTATATGAATATCTATGCCGAGAACCCTTTTTATAGTCATCAGATCTTTCATCTCGAATGTTCCTGATAACTGAGTTTTCAGTACATCGATTTCAGATATGTTATAACTGGCTATCAACATGTTATCCACATACAATATCAGGATGATGAACTTACCATCACTCAGCGTCTTGTGATAGATACAGTGATCGTATTCACTCTTGTTAAATTTCTGACTCAACATGAAAAAATTAAACTTTTTATATACCATAGAATAGGCACTTCTTTCATTAACGGCTTGTCTTCCTCAAGGTTTGTTCAAACCCAGCTTGAGGCCACGACAGGCCAAAATGGTCCTGCTTGAGCCTGTATCTAGCCATTCCCAAGGAGAGAGAACCTTTTTTACAAGTATCGATCATAGCCATCCATCCTCTTGGAGCTGAAGAACACCGAACCCCAACTTAGCACTCGTTCTTTCACCTAATTCCCTCTAAATCCATGTCATCCTTACACATCACACAGTTCCGAAAGGAGATGATGGAGCTGATAAAACCGAAGAAGAAGCTAATGTTGAGATCTTCTGGACCTCCAGTTTGCTCGTTTTTGGCGTTTTTTTTTTTCCCCTCAAGGGCCTGATCGATCATGTCCGCAGAGCTGTCCTCCGATCTTGAGCCAGATTCGGTGGCATTGATCCGGGCCATTTATCTTGGGGTCTAACGAGGGAGACAGGAGAGGAAAGAGAAGCAGACAAGGAGACGTAAGAGGAAGAAGACGGGGGGCGACAGAGATGTTGAATTTGAAATTTAAGAAGGAAAATAATGTAGTTTAAATTTTAAAATTTTTGAAAAATATAACGGGCCGAGCCGAGCTGAGGGATTTGGACAGCTAAATCCAAGCCTAGCCCGCTTAAGAAACGGTCCTGGATTTAAAGCCCAACCCTGCCGCCTGATCCTCCAGCCCAATCCTCGCCCGTGGCAGGGCAGCCTGGCCAATTGATAGCCATAATCCCAGGTAGGGCTCATAATCCCAGGTAGGCCTGGTCTGGTCGAAGCAGACGGCTTGCCCGGCCCACTCCCACCAATACCAACACGCAGGATATCAGAACATGCTACACGCATTTTGTACAGGACCTCAGTAGCATGCCATGAAGATGACCCGTTATAAAAATCAAGCCACTCCGCTCATCAGTTGAAATCCATGGATAACAGGCGGGCCCGACATAACATACAGGTGTGGCCCACTTTTGAGCGGATCAACCTGATTACCGAGAAGGGTGATCTTCATCGTAGTAGCCAGGGCCTATCATTTTCATGGTAACCGTCGGTAGAAAAGTGGCATGTTTGCGAGAAAGATGGTGCAGTACAGCAACTTGCGGTACTATTGACCTGTTCTCTTTTGAGAGTAACAAAAGAATCTTGCTCTATTTTACACAGGTTCGTCTTTAAAAACAATTCCCATATTTTCAGCAGCTGCCGTCGTAAATGCTTACTGTGAAAGTTTTGAATCTTGACCATAATAAAGAAGCTGTGTTCTCCGCCCCACGTGTGTACACAGAATTTTATCTACACACCTCACATGCGCCTACACGTGACACGTTTATAACATCCAAACCGTCCATCAGGTGGGCCCCAGTATGTATATTCCCTTGCCAAAGATTCAGATCAGTTCATGGATGAGGATGACTACATCCTTTGGGGAAAGAAAAGGGATCATTAAAACAACTTGGCCAAGTTTTCCTGGGCTATCCTCTTCCTAACATTTGGGCCTACCTGAGGTACGGATTGGATCTTGAACTAGTGCGAAAGATGGACACATCTAGTAACACGTTTATGTTAGTTGCCTTGTACACGCGCGTGTGAGCTTAGCCAGGCAAAACATAGTATATTGCCAGTTTGCCACGTCCGGACTACGCGGGAATAATATGGCAGGTCGGTTGGAATTATACGCAACGCATAGACTTTGAATTATGCTATATTGCCTCGTCTATACAACGCCACGTCGGCTTCTTTTCTTTTCTTTTTATGCTTTATTCTTGAAATACGGATTGAGTGATGTGCGCCGCACCACCGCCTTGGATGGCATGTTGAAGTGGTGAAGTTCTTTGGCCCCACCATGATGTGTGTTATATCCACACCGTCCATCCATTTTGCAAGATCACTTTAGTGAATGAGCCCAAAAATATGGCAGATCCAAACTTCAAGTGTACCACACTATAGAAAGTAGTGGGACAATGATGCCTATCGTTGAAACCTTCGTTGAGCTCAACATGATTTTTATCTGTCTGTAACCTGTTCATGAGGGCTTTTTTATTTTTTTTTACACACGCACACACCCCACACACTCACGCCTTAGTGGAATTTCATCACCTATGGGTACTTGAACTCTTGATCCGGTGTTGAAGGGAAAACGCAAATTTCAAATTGGTTCAAAACTTCTTTAGCCTTGGGAAGTTTTCAATGGTACGCGTTCATTTCCCACTGCTTTATGTGACGTGGTCTACTTGAGGTTTGGATCTGTCTCATGGCTCTACGTGACGTGGTCTACTTGAGGTTTGGATCTGTCTTATGTTTGGGATAGATGGACGGTGGATCTAACATACACTGTGTGGTGGGGCCTCAGAGCTTTTCCACGTCAACAGTGTGTGTCGCCATCAGCTTCGATAAATTTGCAGCAACTTCCCTATTTACTTTTATCAGTTATTCCTAAAATGCCCCTTATAAGTTACAAAATTAGGTGTAGAGAAGTTGCCTAATGTTTCCGAAGCACTGTTAAGATTTCACCGATAGATGCAACTCAACCGTTTATATTTATCAAGAAAAAAAAAACAAAACAAGAAGAAGAAGAGAAGCCCAATGCTTAGGGCATATTTGGATGATAGGTTACTTGTATGTTTAAGTAGCTTATCTTGATTTCTACTTAATCAGTAAATATATATTTTTTAAACCTCATCGGAGAAGAATGTTAGTTACTGAAACAGTCAGTCTAATAATGTCGTAATGGTGGGGCTCACCTTAATGTATGTGCTATATATCTATTTAGTTCATCTGATTTGCTTCCTCATTATTGGGTATTGGCCTAAAAAGGGCCAAATCTAAATCTCAAGTGGACCACTATAGGAAACAGTGGTCATTGAACTCCCACCATTTAAACTTCTTACGGCTCATGGTAATGTTTATTTTCCATCCAACATGTTGATAAGGTCACATGGACCGGGATGAAGGGAAACATAAATATTAGCTTGATCCAAAACTTTTGTAGCCCCAAAGAAGTTTTTAATTGTAACACCCCATTTTTTTTAACGGTGGGTTCCACCATTTCCTTTGGTGTAGCCCACTTGAACCTTGAATCAACTTCATTTTTGGGTTAATGCCCTAACTTGATTTGAAAAAATAAATGGACGGAATGGATTTTTCATAAACATCATGAGTGGAGCCCATCATGTTTAAAAAAATAAAACAAAAGTAACGTGCTGGTGCACGTCACTCCTCTCACGTAACCAACCCCAACTCCATTCTCGATTCTCTCTCTCCTCTTCATCCTTCTTCTTCACAGCGCCAAACGTCCGCACGACTGGACCCAGTCTTGCACGTCGTCTTGCACATGGGACCCACCTCACCGATTTGAACCATCCATCAGATTCAGACTACAGAGAGAGTTTGAGAATGAGGAAGAGAGGGTGTGAACTCCACACATCATCCAAATTAACCCATTACCATAGGGTTCAATCAATGCACCACCGACTTCAACGTCTTACATCAGTCATCTATCAAGAAAGAAAAGAGAAAGAAAGAAAGAAGAAAGAGAAGCAAACAATTTCGTGGAGTTAACTCAGCGAGTCAACCCGATGACCCACTGGTCCGATCATCCGAACTGATTTTAGATCCTGACTTAGAGCCATTTATGAGCTAAGTTTCTATTCTCCATCCTTTGACCTTATATGTTAGAGTAGCCTTGATTCGAGTCGACTCACTAAGTCAACTTAATGATTTAACGTGTTATTTTCTTATATTTTAATATTAAAGAATTAGAAATCTTAATATAGGTCTTAATAAATTAGCATGTATGATTTGTGTAGGAATATCATCATTTACATTGAAAATATTTACCGAGTGCTACTAATCCAAGTGTCGTTGTGTTGAACTTGATCTACTTGTACCAAATGGACAATATTTGTATCGATCTTAGATCTTCTCGTCTAATCCATCCATACATGGGATATGTCACACTAAATCAGGTAGGTGATCTTCCCTATTGAAAATTTTAGTTTAACATATAAATTGATTTAATTATTTATTATGTATTAAATTTATTTGATCATTGTCATTAATTACATATTATTTTATTTGATTTCTAGGTTACATATTGTAAAGATAATTTATTTGAGTTATTTATTGATCGACATCATTTTATTATCATAGCGTGCTAAAATTGTAATTATTTTCTTATTATTACATGATGAAGAATGTATTTCAATTTATAGGTGCTCTGCCGTAAAAGGATCGTTGTATTTTTATGGGTGTTCTACCCAGGGTCATTCCCGAAGGGATCAGCACGGTACGGGTGCTCTGCCTAGGGTCATCCTCGAAAGAATCGGCATGAGTGCTCTGCCCTAAGTGATTCTCTAAAAGATATGCACACACAGGTGTTCTGCCCTAGGTAATTTCCTAAAAGATATGCACAAACGGGTGCTCTGCCCTAGATATTTACCCTAAAAGTATATTCATCAGGTGCTCTGTCGAGGGTCATTCCCTAAAAGGATCAATACACATGGGTGATCTGATCTGAATTAAAATAAAAAGAATTTTAGATGACTGTATTATCTTATTTTGATATTATGAAAAATAAATTATTATTATTGTCATGTAATATGCCGATTCAATACTCGTAATTGATCCTATTTATTTTTATTGAGTTGTTTTGGTGTTAAAGTAGAATTTTTAATTTTGGGAATAATGTGACCTTACGAACCATCGCACTCACACTTTTATTGATTGTTTTGTAAGGTCTGTGTGTGAAGAGCCAATTAGACAGGATCGAAGACTTCTCCTTTTATTTATTTGAGGATTTCTTAAAATTTAATGTATTTTATTATTATTATTATTATTAGTTTTTATCAATGTAATTAAAGATTCAAGATTTAATTAGTGGACATCATTTAATGACAATGATTATTATCCTTTTAATTGCTCTAATCGCTTTAAAATTGCATGAAAATAATGTGTGTTGTGATGTATATTTTGTTTAAATATAACTTATAGTCTAGGAATTCAGGTTTGGACCTGGCCAACTCAAGTACTGAATTTTGGAGCATGACAGATTAGTATCAGAGCTTAGGCTTTAGATTCTCACGAGAACCTTTGATATATGTTACACTAATAGTTAGATTAAGCATAAGCTATAAACAATTTGAGGGCCTATGATAGAGATTGAATTAGAGATCCAAATATAGGATTCTTTGCTTTTGTGATGAAAAATAAAAATAATAAAAATAAAATATAAACTTAGGAAACCCTTTGTATCTATATGACATTAAATATGATATTATTTAGGCTTGACATTAAACTAACAACCCTAAACTAGACCCTAAGGAATTTTTAAGAATCTTTAGCCTACTACGGTAAGTTGGACAGCAATAGTAAGTAGAAAACACCTGAATTGTAAAAATCATAACTAATTAATTATAATTCCATTTAAGGCGATTCAAAATCTCAGTCGTAGATTAACAAGTTTAGTTTTATATAAAAATAATACAAAAATATAATTCTAGGTTTCTTCTATACCGATTTTAATTTAGGTGTATACTAGTCAAAAATCGTCTACTTCTGGCCAGACCTAGTTTTTCGAATTTTAGAATTTTTTGTAAACTTCAAATTAAGCTGAAATTTCTTAGAGTTATAATAAACTAATAGATGCATCGTTATAAGAAGTTTTAGACCAATCCGATACCTGAAAACACTAGAAACATTAGCAGGAATAATATCCTCATAATCTAAAATTTTTCTTCACTACAACCTTGGTACATATCGAAGCTTTTATTCTCTTAATCTTCATGTGTAAGTCTTTTACACCATCTAATCTTCCTTGCAATCCTACGAAATCTTCAATGTACTAATAAATAAATCCTTGTCCAATCAATGGTAGATTATATCTGAGCAATACGAGTCACAACACTATTATAGATACTTGTACCAATTGGCCTTGGGAACAGATTAATTGCAAGTAACTAGTTAAGCCTTAGGAGATCTTTCAGCCTTGGTAGATTATTAGGTATGACAAAGTTAGTAAAAGAGTTAGACCGATTAGGATCACGCGTTAGTCTACTACAACTAAGGATATGAAGATCACATTCTACATTTATGCCAAGCGCCTCAACTCCAGTACCAGTATGGTTTTCATTTTTACCCTGACAACTACAATATTTAGGGACTCAAGGAGCATTTGTACTTCAACGTTAATAATTGCCTCGTCTGTATTAACCACAGAGTTAAGAACCCACACCTCAGCAAGTCTACCGGCTACATTCATAACATGTGCCACCATCCATGCACCGACAATCTCCATTGTACTCTTCAACACAACCATTCCTTGAGCTCATCTTTGTCGTATCCACAAGGATTACCATGACAATTTCGACAACCGCATCAACGACCTCCATTATGGTCACAATAGCAAGGGCCATTCGTAGGACATCTCAAGGCTACCTCAACAGTCACATTGACAAGTTAGACCACTCAGCATCAACAAACAAGTGCAAGGAACCATGCACCATGACCTCAGACTCACTGATACACCAAGCTACGACACCACTCGCAGACAATATAATTCAACCTTACAGGGACATACCTCAACAATACGAAGATGCATCTCGAGGTTATGATGACTCAACACCACCACAGAACGATGTGATGCAAGAGTGCAATGCCACTACACTATAATGCAAGGACTCAACACACTAATGAAGATATTTCCATAACTGGGCATTGAGATTCAACCTGGAACAAGATCACACCAACCGTTGAACAATAGATCAAGTGAAGAAGCAATGGAATCGCAACTATAACGCTTGAAGACTCAACCGCAGGAACAGATTCTCCACGACCATACCAAGTATCTAGCAACAACCTTCGCCATGCACGTCACATTATAGTCATATTAAGGACCGCGTTGACAATCTCAACAACTACCTCAACCATATCAACAATGACAGCAGTGGCAACATCATAAGTCTTCACAGCGCTCACATCAGCCCCAGGATAAACTGCCACACCACGAGAGAATGAACAAATTTCAACACACGGGTACGTCAACCACCATTTGAGGGAACGCCATAGCTAAAGGAAGTGCAAACACCAACCACACTATCTATGATGATATTCGAGTGTAGTCGATAGTATAGTAAATTTCAAGGATGAAATTTTTGTTAAGGTGGGTAGAATGTAACACTCCATTTTTTTAACAGTGGGTTTCACCATTTCCTTTCGTGTCACCCACTTGAACCTTGGATCAGCTTCATTTTTAGGCTAATGCCCTAACTTGATCTGGAAAAATAAATGGACAGAATAGATTTTTCATGAACATCATGAGTGGGGCCCACCGTGTTTTAAAAAATAAAACAAACATAACGTGCACCAGCACGTCACTCCTCTCACGTAACCAACCCCAACTCCATTCCCGATTCTCTCTCTCCTCTCCATCCTTCTTCTTCACAGCGCCAAATGTCCGTACGACTGGACCCAGTGTTGCAAGTTGTCTTACACAAGGGACCCACCTCACCAATCTGAACCATCCATCAGATTCAGACTACAGAGAGAGTTCGGCGAGAGAGTTTGAGAATAAGGGAGAGAGGGTGTGAACTCCACACATCATCTGAAATGACCCATTGCCATAGGGTTTAATCGATGCACCACCGACTTCAACGCCTTACATCAGCCATCTATCCAGGAAGAAAAGAGAAAGAAGGAAGGAAGAAAGAGAAGCAGACAGTTTCATGGAGTTAACTCAGCAAGTCAACCTCATGACCCTGTCCAATAATCTGAACTGATTCCAAATTCTGACTTGGAGCCTTTATGAGCCAAGTTTCTATTCTCCATCCTTTGACCTTATATGTTAGAGTAGCCTTGATTCGAGTCGACTCACTGAGTCAACTCAGTGATTAAACGTGTTATTTTCTTATATTTTAATATTAAAGAATTAGAAACCTTAATATAGGTCTTAATAAATCAATATGTATGATTTGTGTATGGATGTCATCATTTACATTGAAAATATTTACCGAGTGTTATTAATCCAATTGTTGTGTTGAATTGAGTTGAACTTAATCTAACTGGACCGAATGAACCGCATTTGTATGAATCTTAGATCTTCTCGCCTAATCCAGCCATACATGGGATATGTCACACTAAATCAGGTAGGTGATCTTCCCTATTGAAAATTTAAGTTTAACATATAAATTGATTTAATTATTTATTATGCATTAAATTTATTTGATCATTGTCATTAATTGCATATTATTTTATTTGATTTCTTGGTTACATATTGTAGAGATAATTTATTTGAGTTATTTATTGATTGACATCATTTTATTATCGTGGCGTGCTTAAATTACAATTATTTTCTTATTTTTACATGATGAAGAATGTATTTCAATTTATAGGTGCTCTGCCCTAAAAGGATCATTGTCTTTTTATGAGTGTTCTGCCTAAGGTCATTCCCGAAAGGATCGGTACGAGTGCTCTACCCTGGGTGATTCCCTAAAAGATATGCACATATGGGTGCTCTGCCCTTGATATTTATCGTAAAAATTTATTCATCAAGTGCTCTGCCAAGGGTCATTCCCTAAAAGGATCGACACTGGTGCTTTGTCGAGGGTCATTCCCTAAAAGGATCAACACACACGGGTGATCTGCCCTGGATTAAATGAAAAAGGATTTTAGATTACTTATTATCTTATTTTGATATTATGAAAAATAAATTATTATTGTTGTCATGTAATATGTCGATCCAATACTCGTAATTGATCTTATTTATTTTATTGAGTTGTATTGGTGTTAAAGTAAAATGTTCAATTTTGAGAATGATGTGACCCTACGAGCCGTCCCGCTCACACCCTTATTAATTGTTTTGTAAGGTCTATGTATGAAGAGTCAATTGCACAAGATAGAAGACTTTTCCTTTTGTTTATTTGAGGATTTTTAAAATTCAATGTATTTTATTATTATTATTAGTTTTATCAATGTAATTAAAGATTAAAAGATTAATTAGTGGATATTATTTAATGACAATGATTATTATCCTTTTAGTTGCTCTGATTGCTTTGAAAATGCATAAAAATAATGTGGGATACGATGTATATTTTGTTTAAATATAACTCACAGTCTTGGAATTTGGATTCGAGCCTGGCCAACTTAGGTACCGAATTTAGGGGCGTGACATTAATGGTGGGCATTCATTCACCATGTTTCTTATGGTGATTAGGTCCACCTGAGATTTGTATTACTTCTTTTTTGGGCTCATGACCTAAACCGAGCTAGCAAAATGGATGGAAGGCGTGGATATACAATACATACATCAAGGTGAGAACATGATCATGACCTGACTGAACACGTTTGGAGTAGTTTGTTACCCCAACTAACCTAATGTGCTCTGCTGCTCTTGCTAGAAATGAATTGGTCAGTGAACCCAACTCCACATGCCTAAGTCCACTATAATGTTTCTTAGAAATTCACCTTGTCCATTCATTTTACCATATCAAATTAGGATGTGGGCCAAAAAATAGATAGATCCAACGCTTAAGCGAGCCACATTGAAGGAAATAATAGAGTTTGAATGACCACCATTGAAAGATTCACGGGGCCAATGATGTTGATTATATGCCATCCAAACCGGTCATAATGTCATTCCCACATCCATATGATCATATGAAGAAACCGGTTCATGGGTCAATATTTTGAAAAATAAATGTAGGCCTCATGACTAATTCAACGGTGGAGATTCAATAGCTCAGTTTCAAGTAATGTGGCCCACTTAAGTGTTGGATTTGTCTCATATTTGAACCGATATTCTAAAATAAGCAGACAAAATGGATTTCGGGTACTCGAATCCATGACCTCATGTTGAAACTCTTATAAGTCTACCACGGAGGCATGAGTAAAGACCAAGCACGTGTTCAATAACATTGTTTCGAGCTGCTTGTCTAGAGTTTTGGATCTTCCTTATATTTCGACCCACCAATTAAAATCAGCTGGAAAAATTGGTGGATGGAATAAATTCTCAAAAATATCATGGTGGGCCACACAACAATGGGTTCAATTTCAATGGTGGGCATGCAATACCACTATTGTAAGTAACGTAGCCCACTGGAGTATTTGATCTACATTACATTCGGGTCCACCTCTTAAAATAAGATGAATAAAATAGTTGATAGGAAGAATTTCTCCAAAAAAAAATAAATCACATACGCATTTCCCCACATGGCGCATCCATCATTAAGTTTAGAGTGCACTCCTCATAGCAATGGTGATTAAGTTATTTTTGTAAGCTAAAAAGCAATAAAACATACTCACACGTCACACATACCCACGCACCAAGACCACAATGTACTTAAGAGAATATGTTGCTTTATTTAATAAGTTATTTATTTAAGTTGATTAACCCAACTAACTAAATTAAGAAAAGTAAATTATTAACTTACATCATTTTAAAAGGCTACTAATTTAGTATCCAAACGGCCTCAACGATCTACTTCTCCCTCACCAAAGCTTAATATCCCCATGGATATAGCTAAATACCTACCAACTTTACTTTCCCAAATAGAAAGAGAAGCAAGTGGAACTATCATGAGATCCATCCCAGTCCATTAGACGCATTGCCCCATTCTAATTACAGAAACAAAAAACCGTGATCGTCCAAAACTCATGTAGGCCACACCATAGAAAATAACACCATTAGTTTTGTGCAAGGCCTATTATAATGTTTATGTACGTGCCATCTAATCCATTTATGTTATATGCCCCATCATGATAAAAGAATTACCCAAAAAGTACATTATTCCAAGAGTTTGGAGGGCCATACCACACACATGTAGGGCCTGTTTGGTCATTATTACCTGTTTGAATTTTCAAGTGCATTTTTTTCTCAAAAATCGGTTTGAAAAAGCTGACTTGCATTTGTGGACCCCCACTATGATGTGTATGACATATCCACACCGTCCATCTATTTTATCAGAAGATTTTAGGACCTAAGTCCAAAATTGAGACAAATACAATACTCAAGTGGCCCATATCACAGGAAACAGTGGCCCATATCACAGGAAACAGTGGCCTTAAACATCCGCCATTAAAAGTTAATTTGTTTATTGGCCCCACATTAATGTCTATATATCATCTAACCTGTTCATGAGATCATAAAAACATTGATAAGGGGTAAACACAAATATCAGCCTCAGCCAAAATTTCTACGGGCCACATAAATTTTTATACGGCAAGCATTCAATCTCCACTGCTTCCTATGATGTTGTCCACTGGAGCTTTAGATCTGCCTCATTTTTGGATTCATGACCTAATTCAAGCTGACGTATAAGATGAACGGTGTTGATACATCACATACATCACTGTGGGCCTTATTTAATTTGGCAGCCATCCTCGAATTTAACGCCAAAAAGCTAAGCCGTCAATGCAGGCGCAAGAAATGATGGGGCAATTCCCTGTGAGTAATTATTACTTATTTACCCAGTAATTACCATTTCCTTCAAAAATCAAGCAGGCCCTTAGAGGTTTTAGGTATAATTTTATCAAATAGTCCACCTTAGAGATGAATCAACCTAATTTTTCAAATCAAAGTCAAGGAAGGTGAAATTTAACCTATGGATGGCATAGATTTTGTGCGTCATGTACCTTATGTTTGTGAGAGAAACCCCAAGAGGTAACTACATGAGGTACCAAGCGTTTTAGACTTTTCCCTCCCCTTTTTCTTTCCATGTGCGTCAAGCGTTTCAGACACCTTAGTTATATATCATGCTAATAGCTTTGGACATTTTTGCCTTCACAATGCATCTTCACGGCATTGATTAGGAACTCTAAAGAGGATAATTTGTCAAAAAATGTAGTTGCTTGGCAAATAATGACTACGATTTTAGCACATAAGAGGATGGCATATATTGTAACCGCTTTCTTGAACTACTTTTAATGCATGTAACCAACGCCAACTTCTCTTCTCTACCAATAGTTGTAGGTAGTATGTAATTAAGGAAACTATGTTGTGGGTCCACCTGATGATTGTATGACATCCATTCTATACATTTGTTGCGGCATTTTATGTTTTAACATTTGCTTAAAAATTGTATACATTGGAGATCAAGTGGGCCACAGCTAGGGAAATAGTAATGATGAGTTGCCCATTCTCTCTTCTTTTTTACATGTAGCAGGCACTTGCACGTAGCTGTTGCATATAGCTCACCATCCTTCTGTTGGATAATATGTTGAATTAAATAGACTATAAAAATTGAGAACCAAAAAAGAAAAATAAATTTAGAGAAAGAAAAACTTATTGAATTGAGTCGAGGCGTGACTGAGTCACTCGGCTTGAAATCGAATTTGCTCCCCTTGGACAGCGTCCCAAGTGCAACAGGTTTCCAGAGCAATCGACCTCCAGGATACAACGACTATGACCCTGTCACATCGGTGCACTCACTGTACACGGGCTCGAACCACTTGCAGTTTAATCCGAAAGTGCTGAGTTGATTCAGCAATGAACTCAGTAACAATGGTAAAACCGTATCAGAGAGAGTTTTATAAGACAGAGTATTTTCGTATATTGAAACTGGAATCGGAAGTTCATATATAGACTCCGAAATGTTGCATAAATATCCTTTCCAAAAGGTTAGGTCCGTTGGGTTTAAACCCAACAGGAGCGACCAACCGGAAGGGAAGCATCTCTCTGGATGCCCCCTGAAGGGGGCTCAAGCCCTAGGCAAAAAGCCTATCATATAAATAAGAGAATTTCTTTTGTCAAATTCGATGTGGGACAAAACCAACACCTCAAAAACACCAAAATTTTAAATGTGGAGGGAAAACACCAAAATTTGAAAATTCAAATTTTTAACATTATTTTAAAACAAATACAACAATAAATTCTCCACATGTTTTAAAATAAAATACTTTCGGATTAAAGTGAAATATTTGTGCAATGGTGCCGGTGTCACCATAGACTTGAACCGACATTAAAGTAAGCAAGACAGGTCTACAGGAATCAGGTGACACCATAGTCTTGAACCTGAATCCTTTTAATGTAGATCGCAAGTACATGTCACTCACACAACTCTTCCTCTGCAAGTGATTCTGTGGTTCGGTGCATTTCGGCCATACACCATTACCTAGATTTCATGAGTGCTCTAGAGAATTCGCCTAGATTCTCATAGGAAGCGGCCTCCACCTCCACACCCATATAGGTGAATTCCATCAAGTGTATGCAGCAACTGTATACACCACCAAATATATGGCTATGGATCCATTAAGAGTTCTAAAAACTCATCTTTCTGCGTTGCTGCTCGCACTGTACACCATAGAATGGGCTCAAACAACTCAGTACAATCGTCTACCTCGTGTCTTGTTGTTTACCCATTGAACCTATCTCATGGGATCTCCACTTGTATAGGTTGGGTTACCGACACTGGCAGCTCATATATTAGGCTCAGCCTCATTCCCTTCGATGTATCATTGACTAACTTTTTAGATAGTCCTTTGGTCAGAAGATCTGCTAGATTCTTTTCTGACCACACAAAGTCAATAGATATGACTCCATCACGTAACATATGTTTCACTATGTTGTGTCTGAGTCTAATATGCCTGCTTTTTCCATTATATATTTTACTTTTTGCTTTCGTTATAGCTGCTTGACAGTCACAATGAATAGACACGGCCGATACAGGCTTTGGCCATAATGGTATATCAGCTAAGAGATTTCTAAGCCACTCAGCTTCTGATTCAGCCTTTTCTAAGGCAATAAACTCGGATTCCATAGTCGACCGAGCAATACATGTCTGCTTGGTGGACTTTCAAGAGACTGCTCCTCCACCCAAAGTGAAGACATATCCACTAGTGGATTTTGTCTCATCTGAATCACTGATCCAGTTAGCATCACTATATCCTTCTAATACAGCAGGATAACCATTATAATGTAAACCATAGGCCATATTGCCTTTTAGGTATCACAAAATCCTAGACAAGGCATTCCAATGCTCTTTTACAGGGTTATGTGTATATCTACTTAGCCTTCCTACTACAAAAGCTATATCAGGTCTAATACAGTTTGTTAGATACATGAGGCTACCAATTATTCTGGAATATTCCAATTGAGATACACTATTTTATGTATTCTTCATGAGAGTCACACTATAATCATAAGGAGTACTGACAGGTAAATAGTCAAAATGGTTAAACTTTCTCAATATCTTCTCAATATAATGAGATTGTGATAATATAATAACACCATTTTTCCTGGTTACTTCAATACCCAAGATTACACTTGCCTCTCATAAGTCTTTCATGTCAAACTTAGATGACAAGAATTTCTTAGTTGCATTAACTAATTTAATATTAGTTTCAAAAAATAAGCATGTCATCAACGTAAAGGCATATAATAACATAATCATTTTTAAAAATTTTACTATATACACATCTATCTGCATCATTTATATGATAACCATTTGATTTTAAAACACTATCAAATTTTTCGTGTCGTTGTTTAGGAGCCTGTTTTAAACCATATAGTGATTTAATTAGTTTACATACTTTATTTTTTTTACCTGATATCTTATAACCCTCAGGTTGCTCCATATATATTTCTTCTTCTAAGTCTCCATTTAGGAAAGTCGTCTTAACATCCATCTAGTGTACCACTAGTTTATATATGGAGGCTATCGCTATTAAGACTCTAATAGTTGTAATCCTAGTTACAGGGGAATATGTATCAAAGTAATCTATTCCTTCCTTTTGTTTAAAGCCTTTCGCTACCAACATAGCCTTAAACTTATCAATAGTTCCATCTGGTTTTAGTTTCTTTCTAAACACCCATTTGCAGCCTATTGGTTTGTTACCAAGTGGTAGGTCTACAAGTTCCCAAGTATTATTAGATATAATAGATTCTAACTCATCATTTATTGCTTCCTTCCAAAAGGTTGCATCTGCAGAGTTAATAGCTTTTTAAATAAGTTGTAGGATCATCTTCTACTAAGAATGTGAAAAAATCATCTCCTAGGTTAGTTTCTCTTCTAATCCTAATACTTTTTCTTGGTTGTATCTCTTCTACTACTTTCTCGTAGGCATTTTTACTAGTAAACGCAATATCTGATTCATTGACTTCTTCTATTCCTATAGATCTAGATTTCATAGGGAATACGTTCTCAAAGAACTCTGCATCTCTAGCTTGTATAATTGTATTAGGATGTAGAATATTATCCTTAATTTTTAAAACTAGAAACTTATACGTTGCACTGTTTTGTGCATACCATATAAATATACAGTCGATCGTTTTAGGACCCAACTTTCTTTTCTTAGTTTCAGGTAATCCTACTTTAGCAAGACACCCCCACACTTTAATATATTTATAACTAGGAATATAATTCTTCCAAAGTTCATATGATGTTTGTTCAGAAGATTTAGATGGAATCCTGTTTAGGATATAACAAGCAGATAGAATTACTTCTCCTCACATATTTGAGGGTAAGCCTGAACTATTTAACATGGTATTCATCATTTTTTTTAGAGTTCTGTTCTTACGTTCTGCTATTTCATTCTGTTCTGGTGTATAAGGAGCTGTAGTTTCGTGAATTATTTCATTCTTTTCACATAATTCTCTAAATTGAGAAGATTCATATTCACCTCCTCTATCTGTTCTAAGTCTTTTAATTTTTATATTTAATTAATTTTTAACTTCAATTTTGTATTTAGAAAAAATATCTAAAACTTCATCTTTGTTCCTTAATAGATATACTCTAGTGAACCTAGAGTAGTCATCTACAAAAGTTATATAATATCTTTTTCCACCTCTAGACATGTGATTTCTAAAATCACCTAAGTCACTGTGTATCAACTCTAATAGAACAAATGATCTTTGTATTTGTTTAAAGGATTTTCTAATGAATTTTGATTCTACACATGTTTCACATTTTTTAAACTCTTCATTAGATATATTAGGTAATAAACCTAATCTTTTCATTTTCTTTAAAGATGTCATATTCACATGACCTAATTTACTATGCCATAGGTAAAAAGGTTCAACGATATAAACAGAACTAGATGTCTTCTTATTATCATTGGATACATTTATAATGAATAAACCATCGCTACAGTACCCCTTACCAACAAAGGTTCCATTTTTAGTCATTACAAGTTTATCTGAATCAAATACTAATTTGACACCAGCCTTATTGAGGAGCGAACCAGAGACCAAGTTTCTTCTAATATCAGGCACATGTAGGACATTATTCAACATTAGAGTCTTTCCAGAAGTGAGTTTCAGAAGTACTTTCCATTTCCCTACAACTGGAGACATTCTAGCATTCACATGAACACCTGTTCATCATCTCCTGATACTTGGTAGGAGGTAAACATGCTACAATCCTTACACACGTGCCTGGTTGCACCAGTGTCTAGCACCCACTCCAAGTTATTTACAAGGAAGACTTCTGACACCACAGCTACTACCATGTCAGACTCATTGTATGTTTCTGTAAGATTATCCTGCGGCTTATCTTTGTTTTTCTTAAGCCTGCATGTTTTAACATGATGCCCAGACTTTCCACAGTTGTAGCAATTTTCTTTTTTCTTGAATTGATTATTTGCATTCTTTTTGAGCCTGCATTCATTTACATAATGTACAGGTTTACCACTGTTATGACAATTGTCATTTTTCTTATTATTTGTCCGACTTGATTCCACAAGATTCGCCTTTGAATCTATCTCATTTTTATTTTCTTTTTGGTCCCTGATTCTATTGGCCTCCTCTATTCGTATGTGTACGATAGTGGTTTTCAAAGAAACACCGTTCTTCTTATATTTCATTCTATTTTTATATTCTTTCCAGGAGGGCGGTAACTTTTCTATTAGCACTTCTGACAGAAACACCTTATCCAACTTAATTCTTTCTGTCTATAGTTCGTGAATTAGACTTTGAAAGTCGTGAATCTGATTTGTGACAGATTTATCGTCTGTCATTTCATAGTGAAGGAAATTAGCAATTACATGTTTCTTAGCGCCTGCATCTTCTAATATGTATTTCTTTTCTAAAGCAATTCATATGTCTTTAGCAGAGGCGTAAGAAGCATACACATCATATAATTCGTTGGATAAAGAGTTTAGAATATAATTTTTATAATTATTTTCATCTGTTACTTCATTTTGATCTGCTGGATCTATAGTAAATGATTCAGATAAAATGTATAAAACTTTTAGGGTGGTAAGAGCGAACATCAATTTCTGTTTCCACCGTTTAAAGGATTGTCCAGCAAACGGTTCGATTTTAGCTAACTCAGTAGAAGCATTTACTGTTACTGTAGCCATAGTCTATGTAATTCAACACAAAATTTCGATTTCAAGATTGTTGGATAATATGTTGAATTAAATAGACTATAAAAATCGAGAACCAAAAAAGGAAAATAAATTTAGAGAAAGAAAAACTTATTGAATTGAGTCGAGGCGTGGCTGAGTCACTCAGCTTGAAATCGAATTTGCTCCCCTTGAACAGCGTCCCAAGTGCAACAGGTTTCTAGATCAATCGACCTCCAGGATACAACGACTATGACCCGGTCCCAGCGGTGCACTCACTGTACACGGGCTCGAACCACTTGCAGTTTAATCTAAAAGTGCTGAGTTGACTCAGGAATGAACTCAGTAACAATGGTAAAACCGTATCAGAGAGAGTTTTATAAGACAGAGTATTTTCGTATTTTGAAACTGGAATCGGAAGTCCATATATAGACTCCGAAAAGGCGCAAGTGCGAGTACACTCTCACACATACAGTCCTGCGAGTACCCATACACACACACCCACGCGAGTACACTTACACCGCACCCGCACCCGCACCCGCGCCCAGCCCAGCCCGTCCCATTGCGTCGCGCACGCGGACGCGGACTCGACTCGGCTCGGCTCGGCGCGCGCGCGCGTGTGTGGTCAATGGCATAGATTAGAGCTATTGGCATAACCCCCCCACAGGACCAAATTCACATGTCCCCTGAAAGGGGTTCAAGTCCTAGGCAAAAAGCCTATCATATAAATAAGAGAATTTCTTTTGTCAAATCTGATGTGGGACAAAACCAACACCTCAAAAATACCAAAATTTTAAATGTGGAGGGAAAACACTAAAATTTGAAAATTCAAATTTTTAACATTATTTTAAAACAAATACAATACCTTCCACTCTCTTCTCATTTCTCTTCCTTCTCTCTATGTCCCCTCTCCCCACATGCATTGTATATGCCATGCCCTTAGGAGTCATCTGATAGCGTAGATGCAGTGGTAATCAATAGTAACCTGTGGTAAAAGCATAAAGTACCATCGTGATGTTTAAATGGTAATTGAGGCATTTAGGTTGGTGTACAACAGTGGTAAATTCTATTTACCATCAGTTCACGCATTTTTACATTCTTAGGTTGATGCACAATTTTAGGCCCCATTACCACAAATGACACCAGCATCAAAATTAATTAAAAATAATAATTAAAGAATTAGAGGGCTCCACAATTATGTTTAAGTGAAATCGACCTCAACCACCGGGTTGGTCTTCCCATTTTAGCAATAGGGCAGGAAAAAAAAAACTCATGACCAGACTGTAATTTAGGTGTGTTAGATGAAGGGAATTAAACAGTTGGGACGGGGATGCCTTGTATAATATTTCCAATTGTATGGTCCACTAAAATCACAGATCAAGCTTATTTTTGGCCCCACAGTTAAAATGGAGTGATGCACCAAATGATCATAATAAATATTTGCATAGATATCATGATAGGCCATGTGTGAGAATTTTTTTAATCATGTATATATTTACATAAGTAACTTTTGCATGAAAATAGCTCAAAATTGACCTCGCATACGGTTTCAATCATAAGGTCCCCCTGAATCACCGAACAGGCTGGCGCTCGGGCATTATGGCTAAAATAGAGTGACACACCTGGTGATCATGGTAGATTTCACGTATACATGCGAGTGGCATGTAAGAATTTGTAGAATTTGTCTTATACATGCAGGAACATGCAAAAAACGAAAATTAATTTATTCATCTTGGAATCCATCTTTTTTTATCACACGCACCACACACGCCCACCCACTTACACTACAATGGGCCGGGTGTTGGATCCCATGACCTGTTGGTAAATTTATACAGATTAATGTAGTTTCTGTATAATTGGGAAACCGAAAATAATATGGACAGGCTGAAGCACGTCTGAAAACGCTGTCCTTAAAGCGTTATTTGCCCCAACTCAAGTAAATTGAGTATGCTGATAGGTTACAGGCAAATTGCTTCTAGGATACGACGAGCCTGGTGTGGGTCTGCGTTCAGCAAACACGAAGGCCCACCAAATGGAACTCAATTTCACTATTTCTGGCAGTATTACAATATAAAGAAAAATCCCAAAAATAAGAAAAGAAGAAAATAGAAAAGTAGTTTGCTCAATTAAGTTCCAATCTTCAGCCTGCTGGTTCGGTTGAACCGTTCTAGACCACACCGTTGGTCTGTCCTTCAAGCTAAGGTTGAAACCTTACTGTGTTGCTGGATAACACTTAGAATATATGAGTGGAGAGGCTGTTTTTCTTGAATTCGTATGGAATTGCTGGAGTGAGTTGAGATGGTTTTGAAACCTATCCAGGCCCTCCTTTTATAGGCTATGGTGGCTGGGGGTTATGGTCCAGGGAAATAAATCCCATGACCGTTTTCTGGCTGTTGAGAAAACTAGCCGTTTTATGGCCGTTTTCTGACTGTTGTGCATGGGCCATTAAGCTGCTGCATGCTGACCGTTGTGAGACAGCAGCTAGCCGTTCTATAGCTGTTGGGGCTAGCCATGCAGCAGTTTCAGCTGGACCCTGCACTTATTGCACAGCTGTTACAGAATTTCTGCAACAGCTCTTTTTCAGCCCTCTATATATTCTAAGGGACTCTCATTCAGTCCTTTAGATTTTCGTCCAACCAACCATCTGCCTTAGCCACTAGTTGCACCGCGACTCGCACACGTCTCGCTCCGGTTCGCGAAGGGAGCGACCCTCTGCGACACGATGCGCACGTGCGAAGTGCGCCACTAGCGCCTCTACAGCCACACTGCCTCACATGCCCACGCCCTCGCACCGAGCCCGAGACCATGACCGAGCGCGAGCGCGTGCGCGGTGTTCCAGTGCTTCGCACTGGAACACGCAAGTCCCATGGTCCACGGACTAGGTAGGCAAATATTATGGTACTCCACTATTATCATTTAAACCACTTTTCTTTCTCTTCTCTTTCCCATGTGAGACTATTCCCAAAGCACCAAAAGTTTTTCAAAAAATAACTTTTTATTATTAAAATATTTTTTATTAAAATCAATATTTTACAACATGACCTCGTGTTGAAACTCTTGGGAGTCTACCACTGAGCTATAAGGGCACATGTTTTAGTTCATATATTTATCATTGGATCCATTTGTACGGTGCCAGACACAATTGACTATTCTAGTTCACATATTATATATAATAATTATAATTTGAATTTCAATTCAACTAATGCATGTGGCCAAACAACTCCTAAAACGACCGTTTGAATGTAAACAACATATTATCATATATTCGTAGGCAGATCTTGCAAAGCAGGACTGCACATATTATCAGGTAGAGCTTAAGATGAGTGGCATCCACAATATACCTGGTATATATCATGGCACATGTGCGTGCTGATTGTGACATATTACACGTGTGAAGCACCCAAAGATTAATCCCTTTTGGTGCTTAAACATGGATGGTGGCAAGGGCAGTAATTTGGCATATATAATACGTAATATTAATTTCATGTGATCCAAATGTACATCGAATATTATATTCTTACATGAGCTACGCGTATGTGATGCAAGCGTTTGAACGTGTACTTCTAGCATTTTTATTCCATCCAACCGTTTGAGCATGGATAAACTATCAATGGGTGATGGTGTTGTGTAATTTGTACTGATTCCACTCTTTTTTTTATGCAAATGGGTGATAAGATAGCATGTGCGCATTAGACAACTTTGTGTGCATTAGATGGAGTACGAAGCTTCATACACAGCCAGAGTATCACAGAATAGTCCGTCTTGGTACCTTTATGTATTTATTCCATTTTCACAACCAAAATGCGCCCACTTACACCGATTCGATCGTCCGTTAGAATCGCATCACTATATTGATGCTCCACGCCAAGACTCAGGTTGATACACTGGTCAGGTGAGCCACGGTTTGTAAAACAAATGTACAGTTCTAAAAAAGTTGGGTTGGAATCTCTAATACATTCACCTATTTCCAATATTGGGACTTGCATGCCGAGTGGACCAGCTATAATTTCTATTAAAACGTGTACAAGGTTGGACCGACCTTATGGATGGATTGGATCCTGCACAAATATGCCATGCTGGCACACGTTTGGGTTTATTGAACACACGTATGCGCTTAGGGAAGCTCTATAATTATACCGTTTATCCCCTAGGAAGCAGGAGCCTCCATCTTTGCAACCGGATCATCCAACCCGCTTCAATCGGGCGAGCGCAGGCAGCTTCGGGGAGACCGGAACCAGCAATTTGGATGAGACACTGACAGTAGGGTCCACCTCAATGTATGCACTGTATATCCACGCCATTCATATATTTTTATATATTATTTTAGTCTATGGTCCCAAAAGTTAAGCTGATGCAAATTTTCAAGTTGACCACACCACAAGAAACAATAGTTAATAACCATTGAAAACCTTTTGTCAGCCACAAATTTTAGATCTTGCTAATATTTGTTCTTTCCTTTCATCCAGATCTCTATTACATTATAGATAGGTTGGATGCTCAATAAACATTACGGTGGATGCTAGGAAGCTTTTAATGGTGAGAGTTCAATGACCACTTTTAGCTTTGGTGCGGTCTACCTGAAACTTGTATCTGATTCATTTTTGGGACCAAGCCTTAAATAAGTTCCAAAAATATATGGACGGTGTGGATATACAATTCATACATCTAAGTGGGCCTACAGTCAGGGTCCCACCCCCAGGTTCCGGGGTCTCACAGAAGATCGGAAGTAGCGCTCATCAGGCGCGTCTCATGCGACGTTTTATCCGTTAAAGGAGAAATGTTCTCGTACAACGCTGTTGAGGAGCTTTAAAATACGATGTTTTTATGTTCTTTCGGCTCATTTGTCACTTCAATGGAAAATCTGATCCGTTAAAATAGTGGATCATAATATGAAAATCATCCAGAACAAAAAATCTGAGCACTTGTCAGGTAGGACACATGTTGATGACAAATCTGGTCAGCCCTCTCTCCACTTCACCCTCTGCGTATCGTCACTAAAACCTGCACCAAAGGGAAAGGCAAAGGTGACCCTGGCTAAGCCGGGGGACCCTCCGATGCCTAAGTCAGGACAAGAGAATCAGGGTGTAGGTAAAGTAGAAGAAAGCTCGATTTTGTGTACCTGTAGACATAGCACTGCGGGCTATTTATACTTGCCTATGGGGCAGTCCGGATCCGATGATCTCGGCACGATCAGAGAGATTCTGGGATCATGGAGATACTGCCCGCAATCTATTGATTACGCTGCGTATCTGGCGGATCGTGCACATCTGCGAGCGAAGTTATCGGGCACGTTTGGTTATGGTAGTTTCCATGTAAAGCGAGTGGGACACGCACGTCAGAAGGTCTGCTCGGTTCGGCTTACCAAGCCATATCGAAGAACACTCCGAGTAGGACGCCATCCGACCAGTCATACCAAATTCGATCCGACTGACTCAAGCGCCTCGGAGTTCGGGGTAGCGGGTCATCTGATCTGACAATTAGGACCAACTCCGAGCTGGATTTGTCTCGAAGACGTTCGCGTGTTGTTGTTGCGATGCTGTAGTCTTGATCAGATGGATCATGCCTTGGGCGCCTCAGCTCAGACTTCAAGTCCGGTTAACGTTTCGCCACAGGCTCAGATCTCTCCATAACAACACAAACACACATTTGGTCAGACCATTAGATCTCCATTAATTTTGACAGCGTAATCCGCTGGTGAAAGGTCGTGAACTTTATTTTTAATCTGGGTGATCTTTACAATATGTCCTGCCATTAGTACGGCTAAATGACTACGCGGAAAGAAAGCATTGCGTGTTAAACTTCCCATGCAGAGGTGTATATGAACCGTTGATTTTATCCCATCGGACCGGCCCCTCGCGATTCGATGGGACGCGGATTGTGTAGTAACTCACCGCGCTATATCGCAGTGACTAAACTACGCGGATCCCACCGTGATGTCTATGTTTTATCCACTCTGTTAATAGGTTTTTCCAGCTTATTTTAGGAATAAGCCCAAATCGAAGCATATCCAAAAATCAAGGACACCACTTTCGTGGATCAAGCTGATATTCGTGTTTTCACTTCAACCATGTCTGTGGCCTTATGAACAAGTTAGATGGTAAGTAAACATCCTTACTAAGGTTTCAACGGTGTATGTCATTATCTCCATTGTTTCCTGTGGTATGGTCCACTTGAGCTTTGGATATGCTCCAATTTTAATGTAAGCGTATAAAATAAGATGGAAAAACGGATGGACAGAGTGGATAATGACAAATAAATTATCACGCCCCAAACCCGGAAATCGGATTCATAGGAATCCCGATCGCCGAATCCGGTGCTGACAGCCTCCGTAGTACTCCATTCTCGGCTCCTAGTATTCATATGCCAGATTTCCGAACCTGGGATCCTACAAGGAGGATTTTTTTTATATACATTTAACTAGTAATATGCATAACCACAAGTTTACCCAAATCATAAAGGCAACATCATCATCACATATCCACTAATATAATCATTTAAATACAATGCTGAAAGGAAAATATATATGTCAAAATCAAAGCTCCAAAAAACAGCTACACGCTCCAAGCTCAATACTGCTGCAACCTAACATCACCTGCACGCATTTATCGTGCATAAGCTTATAGAAAGCTTAGAGGGTGGTGTAAGTGTGTGCGCGAGATAAGTGTCAAGTATTCAATAGAATATCATAATCATACAATACCGGAAAGCTATTAATCCATAAACCATACAATGACTGAAGAAGCAGAAACACTGATAAGAGCAGGAATTATCAGCGTACAGAAATACTGACAAGATTATAATCATGCGATAACAGAATAAGCGAAAATATGAACAAGTCCATAAGTTAATCAATATCAGAATACGCAATATAGGACAGTTATGCAAATGATGAGTCATAGATAATCAAATGTCGAATGACAAGGATATAATGTAATACACAATTCGAAAGAGCTAACAAATATCATCACTCTCATCTAAGTCACAGGAATACAGAAACATAATAACCCACAATGCCACACCCCGAAGATGTAATGGAATATACAGTATATGGTGTTAATGTAATGACCATACTGGAGTGTGATGTCGGGATGATAGTACGTAGTATTGCAGGCTACGGGGTCCACCATAAGGAACCTCTATCCAAACCAGTCTTATACCTAAATTTGGATAGTCTGACTCAACGTGGTAAACTCCTGATCTCAGGTTAGTCGCGCGTCCAACCGAAATTCTTTCCATAACGAAGATACACAACAATTAGTTGCGCACCACCAGCCCGAGTGAATAGTGAATGGATGAATGAATGAGTATGCAACTCCTACTCAGTAGCCTGTCAGCACAGTAGTCTGCCAACCGCTGGTAGATCGCCCAGTGTGGTAGCTCGCCCAGGCCTCAGCCCTGCCCACATCACACCCGCCCACATCAGCGTCCGCCCACGTGCGCCCGCCCACATGCACAATAGTGACAGGGTGTCATAATATCATGTCAGTCCTCATATCAGTACGGTTCCTCTCTGGGAAAATCACCGGGGTCTATTACACTTCACACCACCTGCCGCCCCAATCAAACGCACAACTGGATAAGTGGAAAAGACCTCACTATCCGTCTGTCAGTAGTCTGCCAATACCTACCCGGCTCGCCGATAACGGACCCATTCCTCGAGCTGGTCAAACTCAACCTAGCCATGCCTACTCCCTCGGGCGGGTAAGGCCGCACCCCCTTCCAACCAACCACGACACAGTGGAGAGTTCAACCATCTGGTAATCGGCACTCAATGCTCATCTACCCACTCGGTCTAGACGTTGGAGCATCCTCTGAAACCAAGAGGGTGTTTAGAGATTTTCACCTAGGGCCATCTATGGCGGCCCGATGCTCGAACAGATTTTTGATGTCCCATCTGGCCATCCGCGATATGCCTGTGGAGGCTACGGTCCTGATGTCACTAGGGTGTACAGTAATCACAACACAATGCAAGATGCATGAGTTATACAATCCAATCATACATCAATCCTGCGCATGTCATGCGCTTATGTGAGATAATCTCCACCTATCAGGGAGTCTCACATCATCCTGCTCAATGACATATGCAATGGTCAATCACATCTCATAACAAACATACGGATGATGCGAATGGGCATGTATCATGATGTTATGATGTCACATACTCATAAACGGTATCAATGACCGGCGTCGACAATGTGGACTTTTAACCAAATTGCCCCCAAGGAATGGCCCACATAGAATCAAATATATAATGGGCACATGGCCTCACACAAGGGCCAAATATATGAAACAGGTGGGCCCTGTTCATGGGCCTAACACATATCACAATGGGCCTTGCCCATAGGCCTCAAATACATCTGGATGGGTCGCACCCATGGGCCTCAGATATATCACAATGGGCCTCAAATATACTTCGCAGGTGAGTCATATACCTGGGTCTAATACACATCAGTATGAGCTACATCACATAAGCCTAATATACATCACTATGGCCACAACCCATGGGCTTTAAATACACAATAGGTGGGCCCTACACATGGGCCTCAAATATATACCACGGGTGAGCCTCAATCGATGGGTCACCAATACAACAGGATGGGCCTAATGACATAGACCCCATAAATATATCGAATAGGCCGCACCAATTGGGCCTTACATACATTGCAATGGGCCATGACCCATGGGCCTTGCATACATCACAATGGGCCTTGCAACATGGGCCTCATATATATTTAAGGTGGGCCTCAACAACGGCCCTCATACACATCAAGGTGGGCCTCAACAACGGGCCTCATACACATCAAGGTGGGCCTCATACACATTAAGGTGGGCCTCAACAACAGGCCTCATACACATTAAGGTGGGCCTCAACAACGGGCCTTATACACATCAAGGTGGGCCTCAACAACAGGCCTCATACACATCAAGGTGGGCCTCAACAACGGGCCTCATACACATCAAGGTGGGCCTCAACAACGGGCCTCATACACATCAAGGTGAGCCTCAACAACGGGCCTCATACACATCAAGGTGGGCCTCAACAACAGGCCTCATACACATCAAGGTGGGCCTAAACAACGGGCCTCATACACATCAAGGTGGGCCTCAACAACGGGCCTCATATATGGCCTTAGCAACATGCCACAAATATATCAGATGGGCCTAATCAATCATATAAGATAAATCAATCAAATGGCCGATACGAGCAGGCCGATCAAATGGATCGATACAAATGGGCTGTGCGTCATGGAGTTATACTAAGCATGTTATAAAGTAATGCCCTATCCTTACAACGCAGCTGGCGTAGACAGCTTGCATACAACAAGTAGGGGCCTACTAATGGGCCCTAGGAAGAGTCGCAATGCGGACATTTAACCAACATTATACTCGCAATGTGGACGTCAAACCAACATTGCTCCCAAGGTGTAGCCCGTAGTGAATAACATTACGTAAATCAGGTTGGGATCACACATTGCAATGGACCTTAGGTACACCCCATTGGGCCTTAAATACATCAAATGGGTCATGTCATATGGGCCTTTTACTCATCAAATGGGCCACATCAATGGGTCGCACCAATGGGCCTTATGTGCATTGCAATGGGTCATAACCCGTGGGCCTTAGATTGCATCAAATGATTCTCGACCCATGGGCCTTATACATATCAAATGGGCTTAATCCCATGGGCTTTAAAATACATCAAATTGGTCCAATTTCATGGACCTTGGAACACATCAAATGGGTCCACTCTATGGGCCTTAAATTACATCAAATGGGCCTAATCCCATGGGCCTTGGAACACATCAAATGGGTCGACTCTATAGGCCTTAAATAGTTCAACAACTAACTACATTCATGGACCCAATTAAATTCAACTTTGGTGGGCTTCAAAAGTGCATTCATTAAGCCCAACATTTAAGGAACTAAAAGTATAAATCATTTCCTCTAAGATCTTTATAATATGGTGGGCCCCACTCCTCAAAATTTCAGCCCAAGGCCAGCATAATTATAACATGTTTTTGTCATAAATTTAGGCACTTCATTGGAGTGGGTCCAAGGAGTCTAAAACTCTGAAAATTGAGGGTCAAGGTCCCTCATCATGCATACAATGAGAGGAAACCCAAAAAGGTGGTCCACCAACAGAAGAAATATTTTTGAATTATGGTTTTTTATCAAGGCATATTGCTGGACTGCACAGCAGAAAAAAATCTGAGAGTCCAACTATCTTGGCCCATTCTTTTGGATACCCAAAAGGAGTCACTTGAGGGTGAAATTTCACAGAGTGATACTTCCATAGGTGGGCCACACCCCCACAAAATTTCATAATTTTTAGATATGTCTAAGTATTTTAATTAATTTAAACAAAACAGACTGTCCAGAAAAATCGGACTGACCTGGACGTCCCAATGTGGTGGGCCAGTCCGGCCCTTACCACGGTGTGTACAGGGGTCCATTGGCACTGAAATTTGGTAGGTGGGTTCTAACATAAGTGTACCACACTCCTAAAAAATTTTAGAATTTTTAGACATCTGTAAATATTTTAATACATTTACATAATTCAATCTGTCCTTAAAATCGGACTGATTTGGACACCATATTATAATGGGCCAGTCCCGCCATCACCATGGTGTGTACAGGTGTCCGTTGGCTCTAAAATTTTGTAGGTGGGTACTACCATGAGTGGGAAATCCCCCTATAAATTTTTATAATTTTTAAATACCCACAAATATTTTAATAAATTCCATAAATCCAACCTGTGTAGGGTGTAATGTTGCCGGAACAGTGCAGAAAATCCAGACTGTCCACCTCACTTGGACCACACCTTTGGGACCCCAATGAAGGTCAATTGGGGCTGAAATTTGGGAGACATCAAGATGAGATCTCCACCTTTTAGAAAAGTATATTTAATAGGTATGAATAGTCCCCCAAACAGTCCCAAAATCTGGTCCAAAAACAACCAAAAACTGTCCAGAAAATTCTGGACAGCAACATGTACTTAGATAAAATTTATTATATAAGTTAAATAAAAAGAGAAATACATTAATGGAGGATGGTGTGGCCTTCCTTAGTGGGCCCCACAAATTTTCATGTCATAATCTAAAGCCGACACACCTTTCATGCATCATTAAGGCAGTAAGTAAGACACCCAAAATTAAACAATGGACAATTTGGGCATCCCACCTTGCTGAAATTTCTGGATGTCCTAAGCCCACCAAATGGGCCACACACATCAAGAAATAAAATGAGGAAAAAGAGAGATAGAAGGACAATCCGGCCATAGGAAAAGGGGCTCTGCCACTATTGAGTTCTCCCAAGATCAATCACACCCGCACATCATACCTAGATTTACATTTACAACATAGATCTTACACATGCATGGCCTATAATTAAAATGCATTGTGAGGATGTCATCCCCACCATGGTTATAAGGTTTAGATGACTCAAACATAATATGATATGAAATAAAACTATCATGATGGGGCCCATAGAAAAAGGCCTCATGCATGGATCATGCATGCATAAGGTAGGCCATTAGGCCACAACCATGGGATTGTGTGGGATCTCCACCATTGATTGGTGGGTCCTACACTTCCCTCATGAAAGAAAGAAAACATCTAGGCTATAGAAATCAGATTTTTTTACATCTAGAGGAGCACCCACCATTCGATCTTCTTCCTCCTATGAGTTCCTTAGCACCTTAGCTTTGATTCCAATGGAGGAGATGGGGAGTGGATGGTTAGGATGGGAGATCATGGGGTAGGAAAGTAGGCCACACTTGAAGTTTTGAAAGAGAGGGAGAGGCTTGGAGAATTCTCATACATATGGGATTTCTCTCCTTAGATTTTTTTGAGTTTGAAAATGAGAAAGAGAGAGAGAGAGTTGTAAAGGGAGAGAGAGATGGATGATGGATGTGGTGAGTGATGGGTGTAAGAAAATCTTGACTTTTGTGTCCATTTGTGTAAGAAAAGCATGGGTGGTGTAAGAACTTTTTGACTTTAAGGGCTTTTGGTGTAAGAGAGGTATGGGCTTGTAAGAGATTCTTGACTTTTGTAGTTGCTTGGGAATGGGTGAAAGGTGATGTGTACTTGACATGTACTTGCCATATGATGGATTGATGGATTGATGGGATTGATGTGACACCTTGTAGAGATTCTCTTGGGTTTCGCAACGCGCAATGTTTTCTTCGCACCGAACGTTGGCCCACATCTCTTGACCAGGGTATCACCTCGGCGCGCAAGTCGCGGCATCGGAACCGCAGCGACGGCGCGGTCGCTATGGTAAAGGTCTTGAGTTGAGTGGATACGGGTTGACGGCATACGAATCAGGGTCGCACGTAAATATTGGTTAAGGGTCAAAGGTTGCCAGAATTCGACCGGTAAGACCGTGGAAGTCTATGGAACGGTACGGTCTAGGATACGGGACTTACATAAGTCATGCGACCCATCACTACACAATCTGCGCCCCTGAGCTAATGTTTTAAATTGGCAAAAAATGGTCAGGTTCCCATGTGGAGAACTTAATTATAAACATCATTGTTCGCGAGAAATGCTCGCAAGATCTAATAGGTGATTTGCTGCAGACATTGCTGCATCCAGGCCATTCATTAGGAGGTGGGGTTTACCATGAACATTGCATCAAGGCCATTCACTAGGAGGTGGGGTTCTCCGTGAACATACCTTGGGCCAAAAGTCTGGTTAATTTTCTCATCTGTTTGGTCGTGTCGCAGAAAAACACTCCTTGGCAATGCATCGAGAGATGAGATTAAAATATTTTTTCCACTAAAACAAAAAAAAAATAAGAAATATTAAATATTTTTTGATAATTGTTTTCTCTAATATGATTAAGTAGAGCCTTAGATCTGCTTAATTTTGAGCTCATATCCTAAAACTATCTAGAAAAATGTTAGAATAATATAGGTAAAATCGATACATCATGGTAGGTCCCAAATAGACATAGCCTGGATATCTAGTCTGAATAAGACAGTATCCGCTTCACAAAGCAGGCATCCCCAGAGGTCTAGGTAGAGCTGGGCAGGATCCGACCCGAACCGACAGATCCGACTCATTTGAACTGGTCGGATCCGATCCGACCCGAACCGAACCGAAAGCCAGGATCGGGTTGGATCGAATAGACCCACTCAAATCTGACCGCACATTGAGTCGAGTTCCGGTTAGTAGCCAATCCAATCAGATCTGATCGGGTAGTATAAATAAATTTTTTTAACTTTTTACTTTTACCCCTCTTTTACCCGAATGGCGAACCCTAACCCATCCCTACATGAGGTCCTTCTTTCTCTCCTTCTTTCTATCCTGATTTCCCTTCTCTCCTTCTTTTTCTCCTCCTCTCTCTCTATCTCTCTCCTGATTTCCCTTTTGTTTCCTTCCTAGCACGAGAGTCTCCGATTCAGCTTAGCTCAACCCAGTTCGAATCGATCGGACAGACTCGACTCGATTTTCCTAACCGAGTCGAACTCGATTCGGGTCAAGCTAGCAAGATTTGGATCGGATCGAGTCAGCCTTGCTGGACTTGGTCCCAGATCAGATCGAGTTTGGGTCAAGTTCTTGGAAAAATCGGATCGAGTCGAGTTAAACCCAATTCGATCCAACTCGACTTGATGCCCACCTCTAGATCCAAGTGAATGACATACATGCTAGAGATTCCAATTGTCCATTAGTTAGTGAACATGCCATGAATCAAAATCAAAGTAATACACTCATAAGGTGAGCCAAATAGTATATTAAACGGTGAACAATGGACTTGTTCAAACTACCTACCTAGTTAAAGAACGAATATTATTTTTAGGCCATGGCATGTTTGCATAGCTTCACTAACTAATAAATGTTAGGGATGGCAATGGGCCAGGTGGCTTGGGCACTTAAATTTGGCCCTAAGGTTTATGCTAAGACCTGAAATCTAGGCCATATGCCCAAGCCAAACCAGGTCCTAGTTAATGATAAACGGCCCAGTCTAACCATCAATAGGCCACCATTACATTGGCTTAAAAAGACTTCAATGGCTCCATTTCAACATATATGTATGGTTTAAAAATAATCATTTGTATGGAATCATTTTGAAATGAAGGCTATTTTGCAATGAAGTTATCTTGAGAAAATAGAAATTTTAAATTCAATTTATTTCAAACCTCTGATTAATAAACTTCTTTGAATAAGGCTCCATTAGGAGAAAAATCGGCCAGCACGTAGCCACTGATGGGACCTTTTACAAGTGTACCATTGATCGAATATCTAGCACGTATTTCCCTAGTTGAATCACCCATTTTTCCAACCATACAATGAAAATGGTGTTGGGGAAAAATATGTTAAGTTTGGAGACTCGTATTTCGAGTAGGTCGGCTCCGCTGGCACTACCCGAAGAGTTCGAGACAACGGTCGAAGCCGAGGGAAAAATAGATAGGCCAAGAGGCATAAGCATAAGACGACTAAAGTTACTCGGTCGAAGAGATAACTGCGTCTGCGTAAGCCTACAGAAGGCCGATTAAGTTAAAAGCCGACCGACCGAGAGAGGAAAACCGACATGGTATGTTGGTTCCGTCGGCCAAGGAATAAGGAATGGTGACGAGTAAACACCGAGACTATTTCATCCGTAAGGAGGCAGAAAACTTACTCGCTTAAGCCGACCGAGACTCTTTCAGAGTCGGTAACGGTCGAGCCGAGACAGGGAAAAACGATGTGAATATAAATGCCGCCTCGAAAATCTGAAAATACAGGTGTCCGATCCTGAGATTCTCGGAATCGGGCGAAATCAGTTGAAAGAATTAAATCTCCGGATAATCAAGAGAAGAATTCTCGTACGATGAGAATTCTTAAGATCTATAAATATCCAGATTCTTTAAAGAAGCAGGTACGCAATACAAAAACTCTAAAAACCCTTTGTCATTGATCAGAAGACTGACTTAAGCATCGGAGGTTCCCCGGCTTTAGCCAGAGTCCCCTTTGTATTGCTGATTCTGCAGGTGAGAGACGATCTAACCCGAGGAGCCGTCCCATAAAAATACACCAACAAATGGTATTACTTTGACCACATTTTTACGACCGGCAGCTGAAGCGCTTGGTCAACCAACTCAACTGCATTGGGGGAGAAATAGACTCCAAACTCCAAAATTAGTTGTCCCCCCATTCCTTTGGCATACTTTGAAAATGTGTGTCATATGATATTTTTCTGGTTATTTTTTATTGTTATTTTTCGGAAGAAGTCAGGAAATGAAACGTGCTCATCCAACCAAAGTAAACGCATTGAAAGTACGAACGGTTGCCTAATATACGGTCACGATAAAAGCCGGATCCGGAGAGGTGCCAAAACGGCACTTACATGTATATTTGAGCTGTTAGTTAGGTGGGATCCTGCGTATATGTTCCTGCACAAAAGCCACGCTGGTCCGTTCATTAGGTGGACCACGTGTGCGTTGAACGGTGATTGTTGTCTATTTTTACCTCGTTACAATTTTTGTACTAGTGGACATATCGCGAGGAATGCGCTCAGAGACAGAGAGAGAGAGAGAGAGGGAGAGAGAGAGGGAGAGCTTTGAAAGGAAAGCGATACATGTGATATTTATTTATTTTAATCTTCCCAAAAAAACGTGGGCCAACCCACCATTTTGAAATTCATCGTGACTCATTCTTCTAAGTTTTAGCACATGACACTCGTGTACCTCTGTTCAGACACTGTAAATGGAGAAATACTGTAGATGACAGTGATCAAATAATCCCAGCCATCCAACTGATGTATGCGAAATGGAAGGTCAAAAGTAAATAATGAGTGGGCCAAATTTCAAGATAAAAAGCAGATGGTTGCTGTTATTTTCTCAATGAAGGGAAAACAAAAAACAGGTGATTATGTTACATGCACAGTTTATTCAGAAATTTGGACGGTGTAGATTGTCTTCAAACTATGTCACTTGTACAGATGAAAATGTGATCACTATTTCTTAAAATGGGGGTAAACTATCATATTGTTTTTTATCGTGAGGTTGCAATCTAGGCCATAAAAAGTAGCTGACCGAGCATATGCATGCATTCACCTCTTAATCTTAAATAATGCATATTTCGTGTTTTGGGCGGTGCATAGATTGGAGTGCGCCTAATGGACGGCCTGGGTGACGCACGTGCGCCAGACTGGGATGTTCAGAGGAGCCAGGCTCAACTAGTTCTCCCGAGAGAGGGGGAAGGATGATAGTGCAACATGTAATGATTCGTCTGTCCCCAGAGAGCGGATTGCGTTCTGAGGCCCACACGTTTTGTACGTGTCTTATCTACACCATCCATATATTTTATCTGATTAGTTTAGAACACGAACACGAACACGAAATTGGAGCATACCCAAAGCTAAAGTGAACCACATCACAGGAAACAGCGGGGGATAATGACGTCCTCCATTGAAACCCTCTCAAGGGCTACGGTGATGTTTATTTTCATCCAGCCTCTTCATAAAGTCTGACAGATAAAAATGAAGGAGAACACAAATATCAGCTTTACCCCAAACTTTTGTAACCCCAGGAACTTTTCAACGGTAGACACTCAATTTCCACCATTTGGTATGGTGTGGTCCACTTGAGCTTTGGACATTCTACAATTTTAGGCTCGTCCTCTAAGATGATCTGAAAAAGTCGATGCATGGAGTGCAGAGGGCCTGTTTGGCCGGGCGAATCTAATGGGATGAGGAGGGTTGGGATGGAATTTAAGATAATGATGGTGGTGTCAGTGGATTGGTCTAAGGTCCATGGGCTTGCTATATCTCGGGACAAGTTCACTGGGTCTGTTTGGCACGCTGCATATCCCAGGATTTTACCTTCCAGTCCATCCAACCAAGGGATGGGATCAATTTTAAGGTAATGATGGTGATGTCCGTGGATTGTTTCAAGATCCATTGGATTGCTTATACCCTGGAACAAGTTCACCGGGTCTGTTTGGCTCGCCATGTATATTCCGGGATATCGCGATCCCATCCCTCTTAATATTGTGGGATTGGTCCGGCCAAACAGGCCCTAACTAAGAAATTATGGGACCCGTCCATCCATAAGCGAGTGGGCAATTGGCACCGTACCTCCAGTGGGCCTAAGGTGAATACCTCATATCCCAAAAATCACACAATGACATGACACCTGTGATGGAATCTTATCGAACTGCGGTAAAAACCAAAGCAATTGGCACCGAACCTCCAGTGGGCCTAAGGTGAATACGTTATATCCCAAAAATCACACAATGACATGACACCTCTGATGAAATCTTATCGAACTGCGGCAAAATGAAATCGGTCTCAATTCTAGTATCTTTGGCATGAGATTATCTATAGTCCTGGGAATCGAATAACTAAAGAAAATTAGATCATACTTAAATATAATGATGAGTATTGATGCAATGTCAATGGTGGTCCTCCAAATTAGAATGCCTCTCATCAATATACCGAAAAGATCTAGAGCCCAAGAAATATCCTTTGGTAGGTATAAGAGAATCCCATAGCCATCCATAAGAACGAACTACATAAAGATGGAAAAGATAATGAAAACCACATTTGCTTTATTTACAGATGTTTCTCTATTTTATCTGATTCACACAGTCAAGGGGAAATGTGTCCAAGGCATCTCGTATTTACTCATCTAAGATATGATCAAACAAATAAGGAGAAATTTGGGGTACTCCACCGCTTTATGCACAATTTTATAACCTATTGTTAGGGAAGTGTATCTATCAGTCTCATCTATACATATAATCATGATCTAATTCGTCCACTAATGATCATATCATATGCCCATCAGAAGTGAACCATCAAATCTTGACCATAAAATTATCATCAAGTATAATCAAAACAGTTTTAACGATTAAACTAAAACTTCAAAAGTTAAAAATTTTTAAAACCCGATTAAAACAATCAGAGCATCGGGGCCAACGGAAAGATCACTTGATGAGTTTTTGATATATCCATATTAAAGGCATAAACATATTTCTAGGCAAATAAGTGAATCCCTTGTTGGACTATTGAAGAATCAATAGTTCCTAACGGAAGACCTAACTACATTCACTTTATTTGTCCTTGCATGGACCTCATAGAAAGAGTCAAAGCTAATGAACCAAGATCATAACCCTCACACATCCTCAAGTTTAAGAATAATTCATCTTTCATGCATCAAGTCTTAATTTCACTCCTATGTAGGATAAAGCTATGGCATAAACCGACAATAAGTCGGTTTCCAATGGTGGAGACAGTCCATCCTAACCCAAGTCAGTCCCATCACACAAGATGATTGATGCACCTGTGACAGTCATGATCTAACAGGGTACTAAGATTCATAGAACATGACTCTCCCAAGTCAATAATCATCATGTCAAGTCTCAAGTTCTCAATGACTATCAAATGAATCATTTATCAATAAACACATAATAAAGATTCAAGGCAACACTATACACGGGGGATAAATGTAATGTCTACCAAGGACTCCTGGTCATCATAATTTATGGTTGAGATCATCCTAACCAGGTCCACATGGTAAATAGATTAAATCAGGTCACATTAGTTTCCAAAGCACGAGCTCCAACAACCTTCATCTAAACTTTAAACTAATGGAAAAAGAAAAATGGCCAAAGATTCTTAATCAATAGTTTAATCAATTTAATAGTTGGCTAGTATCATATGATCCCACCCCGTTCATCTAGTGGGGCACCCTCATAGATGGTCCATCCTGATTTCTGTCCACCCTTAAAAACCTAACCCTGGTAGGGCATGCTATAATGTTAGTTTACATCGAACTTGTTGATTAGGTCATACACACCTGGATGAGGGCACGGCTTCAGTGGATCGTCGGATCCACCGAGGTGGGTGGGACCCTAACTATGGGGCTCATAGTGGTGTATGTGCATTAAATCCACATTGTCCAACCATTTTGACATATCATTTTAGGGCTTGCTCCCAAAAATGATGTTGACCAAAATATTAGGTGGACCACACCATACGAAACAATCATGATTGAATCCCCACCATTAAAAACTTCATGGATTCCACTGAAAAGTTTATTTTCCAACCATGTCACAAAGACCTAGATATAGAGACCACACAAATTTCATCTTGATCCAAAACTTTTATGGTCCACAAGAAATTTTTAATGGTCAATTACCACTATTTTCTGTACTATGGTCCATCCGAAATTTGGATCTACTTCATTTTTTGGATAATACCTTAAAACGAGCTTTCAATATGCATGGATAGCATGCATGTAGTCACGTACATCATCGTAAGCCCTATAGGCACGGATCCCACCCATCTTGGTGGATCGAGAATCCACCTAAGCTGCCCCTATATGAAGGGAAAAAACAAAAACAAATATCACCTTGATTCAAAACTTTTGTGGCCACCAAAAATTTTTTAATTGTGAGTGTTCAATCAACATTATTATCTACGATATTGTCTACTTGAGATTTAGATCTACCTAGGGATGTACATCGAGTCAAACCGAGTCGAGTTGGCCTCAACTTGACTCAACTCGAACACTGGCTAACCTCAGCTTGAACTCGGCTCGGCTCGGTCCTTGAGCCTGACTGGCCAATTCGGCTTAATTCGATCAACAGCCCGAGCCAGCTTGGGCCGAGTTCGAGCCAAGATCGAGCCGAGTTCGTCACTGAGGCATTTCCACAAACACCTAAACTGCAACTTTATAATCTCACTGTTTGTAAAACAGAGGCAATGGTTTTACATGTGTTTTATCAAACACCTTCTTAGTAACATAAAAACTTTTAAAAAATAGAGAGAAAAAAGGTACTTGTTTAATGTACATATCTTGCTAGCCACCGGCCAAACCTTCCTTGCTACTAGTCAAACCTTCCTTGCCACCAACCACATTTGGTTGAGTCATTTTATCAAACAGTTGGTGAGCAACATCAATGGTAAAGTAACCAGGTCATCAAACTAGTTCGATCTGAGTTCAAATCGAGTTGGATTCTATCCAAGTCGAGTCGAGCTGGGGCCTGCTCGAACTCATTTTCGAGCTCAAAAAATCAGTTCAACTCGGCTCAAACTCCGCTTCGAGCCGAGTCGAATTGAGCTTTTTCAAGTCGAGTCGAGCAAGCTAACCCAGCTAGCTCGGTTCATGTACACCCCTAGATCTACCTAATTTTTTGGCTCGTACCATAAAATGATATAGAAAAAATGGATGGAGAGTATGAGTGAAACACATACATCATGGTGGACCCACATAGCACAGACCACTAGCCAATCCCCTCGTCTTGTGTACTTCTGTGGTACGCAAAAGGAAAGTCAACAAAAAAACCTATAACGGTTCGTATTCTAGCATAAAACTGATAAATGAACTTTGTCATACAGTCCCACTATATGAACGGTATAGATTACAAGGATGCCCGATTCTGTTGAAGAGGATTGTGGCAACATTCTCTTATTGTCTCAGAGACTTTCGAATCGGTCTCATTCCATTATTGCTAGTAAGGAACTGCCCCATGCACAATACACATGGCAATATGAATTATTACTAGGCCAATCGATCTATTGGGCACCAAAAAAGATAGCTTTTGTTTAAAAATCAGGTTCATCAGATAATAATATTAGTCAATTTTCTTATAACTATTGATTTTTTTTAATTTTTACTGTTGCCTTAATATTATCAGTCAATTCATTGGGTTCGAGTCCTTACCCCAGTGATAGACTCTTAAGGAGTTTCAACACAAGGTCTTGAGTTCGAGACCCATAGGTGGTGAGATCCCACTACAGTGTGCGTGGGTGTGTGTCGGGTGCGTGTATAAAAAGAAAAAGAAAAAAAAAAAAAAAGCAACTACCACCAATAAGATTGCCAGGGCAATGCAAATCAAAAGAGGAAGAAAGAAATCTAAAGATAAAAATCAGCTATAATTTTGGTGAGTCATTCAATGAATAATAACCACATTCTCAAGTTCTAAAAATACACTGCAATTAAAATGTCTTAGCATGTTCTTTTGTAAACACTCCATCTGAGATGGGGAATTTACACCATTTGATCTAAATCAACAAGGGAAGTTCACTTCATTAAACAAAAGCTATCAAGAAGCAAGAATGCCTCAGGATTCAAGTTCGGTACAGTATTAAGAATCTAATCCCTGACATATGCTGCCTAACTCAAATCTTTAAGTTTCCTATCTAGAGAGAATCTCAAGATTCAAACTTTTACTTCCCGCCACTATCTCTATAAAAGGGGGTCATGTCTCATTCGAGAGAAGAATTTTGGTAGTCAAAGGGTTTAGAGTTTAATTGAGGAGACGTCAGAGAGAGAGAGAGAGAGAGAGAGAGAGGAAGAAGAATTTGAGCTTTTCGGCTGTTCAAATCAAGAGAAGTAAATGCAAATTTTAAGAAAACTAATAATCTATGACATTGATCATAATTAAGACGATAATTATTGTAGTAAAGTAAAAAGTAAGAAAACTTAGTAGTTGCGAATGCAAGCAAAATGTGGCTGGGGATTACAAGTGATTACCATGTGTGCAAGATGTGAGAGGAGAAATGAGACACTTTTTCTTTTTCTTCTTCTTCTTCTACACCCTTATCTATAGCTCAAGTGGTAGATTGGCTGAAAGATATCTCATTTCAACACAGGTCTCGATATCGATTCCCTAATGGGGGTGACTAACGGTAAAGTGTGAATTGACAATGAATGTACTAACAAACTAATATATATATATATATATATATATATATGGGAAAAGGTACTATGCGCTCGACGTCACAATAAGCAAACGTGAGGTTGAGCTATGTGGGCCCCACCGTGATGCGTGTCAACCATCAACACCGTGCATTTGATGGCTCCCCTTTAAATTATGGGATATTTAAAAAATCAACCGTATACGGAACTCAAGTGGGCCATACCATCTAAATTCATGTGAAACACCGTTAAAACATATAAAAACACTTGGTGGGGCTCACCTGAGTTTTGAATGCTGCTGAAACTTGGTCTGAACCCTCATACAAGTGGGACACACATAATGGATGGGCTGGATTTGCAAACTATATCTTTTGTGGGCCCTAAAAATGATTATGAATATTTTAATGGTGCACGGCACATCTCTACGTTTGTATGTGGTGTGGCCCACACAAGTCATGAATTGACTTGATTTTTGAGACCTAGCTCCACGATGGAATGGTGCATCTGACTGATGGGGTAGATGTTTGAAAAGCATCACGATGGAGGGCACACAACTCGACCGCATGAGACGGAGCCATGAGGTCGAGCGCATAGTACCTTTTCCCTATATATATATATATATATATATATATATATATATATATATATATATATATATATATATATATATATATATATATCTCCTCTCACATCTTATACACATGGTAATCATTTGCAAGCTCCAGCCACATTTAGCTTGCATTTGCATCTAGTAAGTTTCTTTACTTTTTACTTTCCTACAATAATTATCTTCTTAATCATGATTAATGTCAAGTGCATCATATGCATAGTCATAATTGTAATTAATTTTTTTAAAAAAAAAATCATTTATCTTTCTAAAACAAAGAAAATTATAATTTCTATAAAGTAGAATCCGTATTCCAATATAGACAAAAATATAATGTATCTAATCCCTCCCTTCTTCATCACCGATCCCTTTATTTAGTATTCCTAGCCACATATCAATCACCAAAGTCACTTTACTTAAAAACTCTTTAATTTTCCCACTCATAGCCATATTACAGTCTTTAATCCATTGTAAATTTCAAATTTCATTAGTTTAGTGTTAACTCCAAGTCAACCATATCATTTGCTAAATCAATAACACACCCTGCTAGAGGCCCGAAACAACTTTAAATATTAAACATTTCCTAATGAAGAAAACTAATTGTTATCCCTTTCATAAAGTAGAAATGTTTACAAATTTCTTTAAAAGACTTTAACAGTCTAGCAATGAGATAGATAATATACATGAGCACAAAAATCAAACACATGGTATGCAATTAATTCAACCCAACCGCCCAAATTGTGGGGAAAAAGTACTTTATTTTATTTGTAGACATTTATTGGACGGTAGAAATGAAATGATCTAATTGTCCTAATTCTGCAAATGAATGTCCATCAATGGAAAATTAAAATTATTCAACTGATCTGATTTGGGGAATGCAACTTACTGATGGTAGATTGTGCTATTTAGGCGGTTTGGTTTGGATTAATATATGCGGAATGTATAATTTCTGAAATGCTGTGTAATAAAGCATGATACTCTCCCTAAGTATTAAATAATCGGGTGATTTTAAATTTGTTAATGACCGAAAGGGAGACTTCCACCGCCCCAAAAGTGAACGAAAGGACAACTGCACGCGTCGAATATGCTGCCCGTTTCATATTCTATCAGCTCCCTATCAACGGTACACGTGGCAATATTTGCCGTCATCCTACAGTTGATTCTGGGCCACCATGTGCCTATGCAAAGGGATTCGGATTGCGTGGTGTAGCACACGGCACCACGTCGGTACGTGTGCCGCGGTTAAAGCTCCATGTCCCCACCATGATGAATGTGTTTTATTGCCAAACTCGTTCACGGCAACGGCCCAAAAATCAAGTAGATCTAAGTGCGACACACCATAGGAAAGAATGGTGATTGAAGTATACTGAATCAAGATGGTATTTGTGTTTTGCTTTCATCTAGGCACGTGTGACCTAGTCAACAGGTTGGATGCCAAATAAACATTACAATGGGTTGTAAGTAGTTTTAAATGGTGGGCGTTCAATCCCCACTATTCCTTTGGTGTGGTCCAACTAAGATTTTGATATGACTCATTTTTGAGCTAATACCTTCAAATGAGCTGGCAAGAATGGATGGATGGCCTGGATTAAACATATACGGGCTACAGGACTTTTCTAGCAGCAGACTGTACCAACCTCGGTTCTTTGTGATACACTACGCAATCCGAGTCATATGCAACGTACTAAAAACGCAATCGGTTTGACCAGTGGTGGTGGTACCCATCAGATTTGGAGTGGGGATAAAGAGAAAATGTGGAAGACGGTCCCCGCGAGAATAAAAGAAGGAAAGGTGGGTGAGGCCTGTGTAAAATTTTTGAGAAATCCATCCCATTCATACGTTTTCCAAGATCATTTTAGCACACGGGGACAAAAATAATTCAGATTCAAAATCAGATTGGCCACACCACAGGAAACAACGGGGAGAAAAATGTTTGGCCGACGGTCCATCATCTATTTCCGTACCAGATGAACGGCCAAGGACACAACACGTGTTTCCCAAGAGGGGGAAAGCGAAAACATTCATCTCAACGCTGACGGTAAAATCCAGGAAAAGCAAACCTAAATCCCGAAAGTAAGCAACAGTTAGACAACACCATTCCCACGCAACCGACGACAACTACCTGCTCTGGACGCGTTTGAAGAGAATCGCGCGAGTGAGATGGAGGAGGACCCTCATATCTTTCATGCCAAAGTACCAGACTAAAGTCAGATCCGGACTGAAGGTTAATACTGATTCAATTCCGTAGATGAAAATCAATGACGTTTCACCTATCCTGTCCTCCAACAACATACATCAAACATGGACCGTCAAACAGTCTCTTGTCTCACAAAATGTGCGTCCCACCTGATGAGCAAACCGGCCTGTTTTTGCCGAGGGAGTTTTATTAGTGGGACCCGCTGAAACTGGCTTAATTTTTATACACGTGTGTCAAGTGAGCATGTGTGCAGCAAGCCCCTGTTTCTATAACAATGCCTATCTTACGTGCCCGCTCTCGCCGTCCCTCCATCACCCCACACCTCTCTCTCTCTCTCTCTCTCTCTCTCTCTCTCAAACGTCGAAAAGCCGACTATCTGCCCATGTCTGACACACAACTCCGTCGAAGAATTCCGGCCACCGCCCGGAAATCGAGACCCCCACACCCCACCCGATCGCCTCATGGCCGGACCCCTCCGACACCCCGGCACTCCAAGCCACACAAGCCAATTAAACGTCTCCAACGTTGCTCTTCCGAACCGATCCTTTGGACCGTTGGACTCATCGAAGCCGATCAAAACCACCACCACCACCACCAACAGCATGCTCTGCTCTTTCGACCCCAGACATGCACTGACGTGTTTACATCGCCGCTTCGGTCTCTGTCTCCTTCTCCATACTCATTTCACGTAATTCTGATTTCGGTCTTCTTCTATTCCTCTAATTACGATTTGGGTTTCCTGTATTTCTCTCGTTTCCCTTATTTTCTCAGTTTCTGTACGATGTTTTTCTTGTTCGATGATCCAGACCGTTGATCTTTCGGGCCCCGCTTTGCAAGTTCTGATAATCTGTTGGGCCCCACTTGTTTTTCAGAGGTATAGCGATGATTCAAAGGTTGTGGTTAACGTGACTGTTGAAGGGAGTCCTGGGCCTGTGAGGACTCTGGTTAGATTGGGAGCGTCTGTTGAAGATACAATCAAGCTTGTCATTAATAGATACAGCGAAGAAGGGCGCAGCCCAAGGCTCGATGTCGAAGCTGCATCGGAATTCGAATTGCATCACTCATATTTCAGCCTCGAAAGTAAGTTGAATTTTGTTTTGTTTTTTTTTAAATTTTAAAAAAAAAATAAAAATCTTTTTGGTTGTTTGTGTTTTCATGTGACCATTTGATTTTGTTTTCTGTTGGGAGGGGTTGATTTTGTGATGAAAATGAAAGCTCTGTTTTGAATTTTTGGCTGCGTTTGGATCCACAACTGAGCTGAATTGGGAATACTCAGCTCAGCCAAGGGAAATGACTTGATTGGAGTGGTGTTTCGTAGCACTAATACTGAGGAAATAGCCTTAGGATTGGATTTAGATTCCTTTAAAGTTCAACTTGAAAGTAATGTAATTGTGATTTGGAGCCTAGTTTCTACTTATGAACTAATTATTGTGATCCAATTCAATAGCACATCCAAAGGCAGCCTATGTGTTTTGTTAAAATCATTGGCCTTTTTTATGAGTTTTAGGACTTTGGCTCAAGAGATGGGACTGTTGGGTTCTCATCTTTTCGATTTCTGTTTGAGTGTGTTTGTGTTTATGATGATGGATTTTTCTCATAAACCCCAGCTGGTTTTTATTTGTCTTGAGAGGAATTGCCGTCAAAATGTGGATTGAGTTGTCTTCTTTTTAAGTTCTCTTTGATTATGTTTGTATTATGACATAGATTTTTCTCATAGAATCCAATTGGATTTTATTTCTCTTGGGAAGGATTGCTATAGAATTGTGGTGTTTCATTTTTCTTTTCTTTTTTCAAGCTCTGTTCAGCCTGTTTGGGTTTATGATGATGGATTTTTTCATAAAACCCCAATTGAATTTTATTTCAAATGGGAGAGATTGCTGTCAAAATGGCAGAAAAAGAACACCCAATTTTTAAATTGATGGCTTGATTTGTTAAAATTGCTCCCAAAAAAAAATAAAAAAAGGTTTTGCCCATTTTTTACTGGAGCAACTATCACACGGCTAGTTGGTTAAGGGCACTGTGTGTGCTTAAATTTTTATTTTTTATTTTTTTAAGGAAAAAAAAAAAAAGCTAAACACGCTTGTTCAGAAAATTGAAGCAGATAAAATTTTCAGGTGGATCACACCACAGGAAGCAGTGGTTATTGGCCATTAAAAACTCTTTTTTTTTTCTGTGGCCACGAGAGTTGGATTCTCTGTGACATTATAAACAGGTTGGATGGTCAATAAGCATTATGGTTTACGTTAAGAAGCTTTTAACGGTGGGTGTTCAATGACCACTGTTTCATGTGGTGTGGTCCACATAAAATTTGTATCTGTTTCATTGATGGGACCATGTTCTAAAATAAGCTGGAAATACAGATGGACGGCGTGGATATACAATGCATACATCGAGGTAGGCCCTACTGTCAGGCCTCATCCACATCGCTGGTTCCGGGGTCGGGCTCATTTTTCAATTGGATATTGCAGCATTGGATTGGCTTTTCAGATCTTGGAACATCCATTTATTGTTTTGAAACTCGTTCTTGTATTATTGTATACTAGTCATGGCCGCTTCTCCTAACGTTTTCATTTTTGATGGAACGATTGGATGTTGCGATGACTACGGTAAAAGTTTACCAACATTTTTTAAATGGTGGTGACTCACCTACCGTAACCATGGCATGCATGTACGGCAATCCGAACGTTTCAAATAAGAGGTCTGATTTTGATGTAGCATGGCCCATTAATACACCCATCGCCTGGTGGTTTTCTAATGGATGCAATTGGCAGATGCAGATGTTGGCGATGGACCTACCCTTTCAATGGTCAGGATTTCAGTATATTTAAGGAACAGGCATTGTCAATGAGTCACTTCCGAAAATGGTGGTTAACTATCACCATACTCTATTCCAGTATCTTTCTTTTTCCTCCACTGAACCTTCGATGGAGCAGGCTTGGCTATTTTTGGAAAAGATTGTGCCCCTAAGTACCCAACAGAGACAGTGCATTGTCTAATCATGACCGTTCACCAAACGAGTCCTGCGGTAGAAGGTCCATAGATCAAATGTTACTCTTCACTGAATGATCCTGAAACCACGGTACTAAGACACTTCAGATGAACGGCTTGGATGTCATCTAAATGAACAACGCATTTACCGTCCATTTAGCCCACATAGCCAAAGTTTCAAGTGTACATGACATCTAAGCCACTCAAAGCGTGGGCTCCACTGGAGCCTACCTTTTCAGCGGCTCAGATTTTGTACACACATGATATGTTGGATGTATGCCCTCAATGGATGGCAATGTTACCCTCCACTCAGATGGATTTGAACAATCTCCTTAATTTTTTTATTATTTATTTAATCAATAAATAAATAAAAATAGAGTGATGTCGGTGGTCTTCTCACGTTGTGTAGCACGCCCCTTGTTTTTATTATTTGTCTTTTTTAAATTTGAGCAATTGAAATATCTTAGTGTCATTATTCTTCAGTCCAAGTGGCATATTTATCTACCAATCACGTCCGTTCATTTATTGGGTCCCGGTACGGACGGCAAATTGTATAAAAGAATTAAATCTATCAGATATTCCATATTCCTATTAATCCTACAAGCAGTTATCACAGCAATGTTTGCAAGTGCATATTGCTAATGATTAGAAAAAAGAAAAAAAAAAATGGATGGATAGGATTGTCCTATAGACTTCATTTTTTAAACATAAGCTATTTTTATTAGGGCCCAATAGATGAATGGACCTGATTAATAATTCATCTTGTCATGTTCACCACCCGTCAATAGTTCTTTTCAGTTTTGGGATTTTTCAACTGACATGTCAAAACAGGTCGTCACAACTCTGCTTAGGCCCTGATAGGCTTACTTGTATACAAAATAAGCTAAATATGATCATCAGGTGGGCCACACATGTAGGGAGTTAGAACCGTTGATCAATTCCTCTTAACCAATTATGTTTTTGCCTTGGAACGGAATTCAATGGTGCATCGAAATGCTGTCCTAAAAAACGAGAGGAATTGCGTGATCTAGTTTGATTAAAAAAAAAAAAAAAAAAAAGGAAAGAAGTTGTGAGAATGTTGGTTGTGGTGTGTTTGAACAGGTATGAATAAAACGGAGAGGATTGGGGAAATGGGGAGCAGGAATTTCTTCCTCCGGCGGAGCTGCAGTAGCCGCAGCAGCAGCAACTTTGATGATGAAGGTGATGGTGGAAGGAGAGGCACCGACAATGCAGCTTCTTCAAGGGAGGAGATTGTAAATGCAAACCCACCACCTCAGCTTTTCTTATCTTTCATTGCTCGAAGGATTAGTAAGATTGGACGACGAACTAAGAAAATTTGGAATATCTTGGGTTGTATGTCCTGTGGTTAACTTGCTCTTTTTTTTTTCCAATTATAAAAAATTAATGATAATAATAATAATAGTAAATTCTCTCTCTCTCTCTCATAAATTTGTAAAAATGAATAAATAAATAGCTAAAGGTGCATTTGGTTGCACCAAATATCATGAAATTTCATAATGTTTCATGATTAGTCAATCCAATTTAGTGCAAAATATCATGAAGTTTCACGATAATTGATGCAACCAAATGCAAGTACATGTATTGTTTGTCCTTGCTTTTTAATGTTACTAATTTAAGGGCCTTAACATGTGCAAAACTGAGATGCACATGAAGGATTATGAGAGAGATTTCCAAGGTTTTTTAAAAAAAAAAAAAAAAAAAAAAACCCTTGCACAACAGAAGGATCACTCAGGCTGCATTAGAAGAAAAAGCCCCATCAAATAGCAGCTCTAATTCTCCCATTAGCCACTGTTACTGTAACTAAGGGCCCATTTGGATACCACCACATATAAGTTACTATTCCTACCTACAGCAGTACATAAGTAACTTATTTGAGATAAGTAAGTTTGGTTTATGATCAATTATAAATAATTTTTTTATTTAAAGTTAATGACTTTAGTTTAACAAGTAGAAATCAAGATAAGTTACTTAAAGCATAAGTAACTTATCTTAAGTAACTTAAGATCCAAATGCTCCTTAAATAATGATCGGTGTTTAACAGGAGTTTTTCCTTAACATAACACCCTATCCTTAGCTTTCCCTTTTTTACCAAATCAACCATGACCAGCGACCTCGATCTGGCGGTTGAAATGCATACACCTCAAAACCTTGAGGTTGTTGTAAGCATTGACATAATGAAGGAAAAGAATTTATCATGTACTGGGAAACTAATTTGCTTTCTAAGAGATGAAATTGTTCTAGCAAAACCAATTTTATTGAGAGTTTTGTTTTTTTCTGAAAAATGATGGGAGTTTGCAAGGCGCCATTTGACTTCCTGGGGATTGCGCATGTTATAATATGCCTACCAAACTAGAATTATTGTGGTATTATCAACATTCATTTCCCAGACATTGCACCCATGTAATGGTTAGGATTCTTACATTGCCGGGTGCTTCTCGGCCTATTCCCTGTCTGGGCAAACCTGATCACCGATCAACAGCTGCACATCCACAAAGCATGTAACATGTACCTTGGTGATGCTGGCTCTCATGGGCGCACCATTTAAATGATGGCGGAGGGAAACGAGGATTCCAGCAAGCATTTCCAAATGCATGTTAAGCACCCACCCACCGTTAAGGACAGTTGGAGATATATGCGGACCTAACTATGGAAACTCTTTAATCTTATGTGATTATAGGTTTGCTGAGCCCACACGCCTGTGGATCTCTGCACATCCACTCTGAAGACATGTGCCATTATGCCACACGTATGTAAGATCCTAGCTTTTCCTAGGGAGGGCCGAACTGTTGGCTCAGGTGGGTCACTGTATAAAACAAAAGGGTAGCTAGAAAGAGAGAAGAAGAAGAAGGTTTTGGCGGTCCATTTGTATTGTACATTATAGCCCGCCTACAGAGTAAAACATCCTGACTTTCGAACCGGATGTTCTGATAAGTAAGGCCCAGCTTAAAGGTCGAATCTCGCACACATGCCACAGCAGCATGTGTGCTTGTGTGTTGTGAATGGGCAGAGCTCCACAGGCAGATTGCGCGCATCTAAACATCTTGTACCACGTTGCATTCATGGAGAGTCAAATATCAGTTGAGAAAGGAGAGACCATCAGGACGGAGAAAACAACTTTAATCCATTTTTGTAGACAATGGTCATTTTCACGTCCCTATCTTTTCTCAACCCTTGGATTATCATCCAACAAACGGCACTCCGCATGCATAAAGAAAGCCTATGCCAAAAGGAGCTCCATTTCCATATTTCTCTTTCCAAAGCACGGCCAAAATCGTCCTTAAAAAGTATATTTCATATTAGAGAATAAAAATTAAAAATTAAAAAACCTCAGGTAAGTCTTCTGATCTGGAATTCAGAAGCCACATATAGAGTTCATTCACACAATCTATATCGTAGATGCTAAAATACCAGCCACCCATTTCTGAAATTATTGTAGTATTTTCTCTCTTTTTTTAATCATAACTTGGATGACTTTTCAGCAATAATATAGGTGCAGTGACGCAGTGACACAAGGCCAAATAGTTTATAGCTAGTGACGCTATTGTTGGCATTTGCAGAGCAAACGGTCTTCAACCATCCCCCAGTCAACAGCCTCTAGGCACTCTAGCTTTGCATTTCCACCAAGAACACTTTGCTAGAGGTGAGCCATCGGAATAGCTGGTTGTCCATATCACCTGGGGTCCACCCACCTCGTGACAGTATCCAAGTAATATTCTGTGACATGCATGCTAAAAGGAACAGTTATATGACCCAAGGAAATGCTTGGTATCCTTTGTTTTCAGTTTGTAGAAGAGGGGCCCTCAGTTCAGTGATCCAAACGGTTAACATGATAATGATGGGCACAAATCTAGTAGGGAAGGACCATGTTCCAAATCAACAGGACGACTGCTGCATTCAAATGAAAAGAGACTGAAGATCAGATGGCTATGACCTTCTGATCTGAAAGATTTTTGGGGCATTGTCACTCCAAGGAAGGGCCCATCTTATCCCAAATCTGGATCACTGGACCAAATAAAATCCGGCAAAGACACCCTCAACAGCCTTCCATGCCTCACAAATGCAATGGACTAGTTCTGTGTGGTTAATGAGGACAGGTAGTATTTTATTTTTTTTGTTTTCTTTTGCCAGACGTGACAGCTGCTTAATGCAGCATGCAGGAGGGTATACCAACAAACACCATGAATAGGAGGCGTGGTTGATGAGAAGAGCTAAAAATGACCTGAAGTTTACTTGCTAGAGAAGGATAACAGGAAAATCAGATCCACGGTCTTTTGGTGAAGCTGTACAAGATCCAATTGAGTCAGTTAAATCATGTGAAAATTACACTGCAATGCTGCAATATCACTGCTAACGTGAAATTACAGCAATGCCATTATGAAAACCTGATAGGTAAAATTGCGAAGCCGAATGGTGATAGCATCTTTAGCTAGAAGTCGCAAACCTAGATGCGGCCTCCAAAAGACTAATGATATAGTCGGTCAAGGTACATCCAGAAGCAATATCATGTTCATGAACAGAGAAACAATTAACACGTAGTTGTGTAATATGCTCATGAAATATTGGATGAGAAGCATGGTAGTCAACACAAATACCTAATACGCGGGCAGGAGGTGGCCTCTCATTCAAGTGTTATCCCTATGTCTCACAAGTCACGCCACCAAATTTGCATGTACACGCAAGGAATCCAAGCATAAAAAGCAGAGAGATGCTCAGAGGTGTGAAACACCAAGAAAAAATAGTCACAACAGAGAAATAGCTGCCACTGTATCCGAACCCAACAGGTGTGTCAGAAGCAAGAGTCTAGACTCACATCCAAGACATGATCTGAAAGGCCCAGGCCTTGATTTTTTATTTGTTTTTTTTTTTTTAAGATGACAAGACTTTTATTAAGAAACAAAAGAGAATAGAAACTACAACAAAAGGGGACACCAAGAAGGTGACCCGACTACTGTCCAAGAAAATCCAAATTACATCCCTTTAATTTAGAAACACAAGAAGCCCATCTATAACCAGCAATCTAGCCCTTTGGGAGATGCCTTCCACCCACTACTTCCTGACATTATTGAAACACCTACCATTTCTTTCTTCCCAAACAACCCACCAGATTGCCAGCAAAGCTGTTCTCCAAAGCACTTATCTTGACTTTCCCTAGGCCCACCCAATGCCATGCAGACAAAAGACAATCCACTGACTCCCGAACGTACCACATCATATGAAAATGACCCAACATATCTGTCCAAATCAGACCCAGAAAAGGATAGTGCACAAAAAGATGTCCACTATCTCCTCATCATGCATACACAAAATGCAAATATACCTAGGATAGCTAGATTGTCAACTTCCCTGAGAGAGCTTCCACCTCTGATGAGATTTCAGATTTCCATTACCTGTACTGAGTTTTGGGTGTTTCCACAAGCATAGATTGGGAAAATATATTCGGTTTAAGTATTTCTCTGATGCCATGATATGCTATGACTTCACTTGGGATAGAAAGATGCTAGGATAGATTTTTATCATTTCCATGTGTCCTGTCTAGTTTCAATAGAGTCTGTCTTAGTGGTTAAAATTCTCATCTTCAGCAGACTAAAATATATCAGCTGCCATAACAACCTACAATCTGACAAAAGGCCACATTTGCACGGCATGGAACTAACTTGTATTATCATCTGAAGTTGGAATGAAACTAACTTCTAAACATCATGTGAAGTTTAGCTTCCCCCATAATAGTACATTTTCAGTTCATGGAATCGCAGAAAAGGATTCAAGTAGCTGGCCCCAATTAGTTGGGATAAGGCTTTGATGATGATGAGTGAGTTTTGACCTTCATAAGTTGAAAACCAATGCTGGCTGTTTCAGTAAGAAAAGACATGGGCATTTAAATGGTTTTGATAAAGGAAGGCAGCATCTGTCCCTTGATAAAAAATTTTACAAAACTCCCAATAGAAAAACATCAAAGAAGACTGTCAACACAGCACTAATAATCATCATTATTAGAGAAACGATGGTTTTGATGCATCGAAACATGTGACATACCAATCTGTGCAAGTTGGGCCCATGGCTCAGTGATCCAGACTGTTCATCTGATGGACCCAATGTGGAAGGGGGATGCCCAAAAATTCTCCCAAAGTCAGAAAAGCCTGACCTTTTGATGGTGACCTAAAAACGGAAGGTCAAGGGTGGGGGGGGGGGGGGGGGGGGGGGCGCAAACATTTACTTCTTTTTTTTCCATCAATTTAAAAAACAAAGAGATCAGATGGTTAGGACCTTCTAACCTTGAAGACCTTGGGGCATCCCTCATTCATGATCATGGTCTAAAAATCAGTTTTGCCATATCATATCATTCACCACTGATATGGGGTCATATCCCCCCGTATCACCCTGTATCAGGCTACTCCAGGCCAATACAACTGTATCATTTATGGACGATACTGCTACATATCGGGCAATAAGTACCGGTTTTGGACGATACTTTAAACCTTGTTCATGATTAGTCACATCAAGTTGTCAGCCCAGATCGATGGCCCACACTCCATTCGTATGGGCTGGAGAAATCAGGAAACTTTCTGATGTATCAGCACCGGATAACTTCTCTCGCTATTATTATTATCAAAATAAAGACCAACTCTTCATTACAATAACCTGGTGAAGTTTCAGTTACAAGTAATGAATATTCATGTCTCTTATTTAAAGCTTTTCTAGCAACAAATTGTGAATTATCATGGAAATAGATATGAGAAACTAAATTTACAGTATCTTAGCATCAGGTTGCCTTTCAGGTAGAGAAGCTTGGAATGCTGGAAGAACTTTATATGCTTCATTGATCCTATTTAGAGTGGGAAACCTGGACTGCATAAGAAAAAAAAAAAATTAGAGCAAAGCAGTGGTCATTTTATGCAAAGATGGTAGCAGCATTTACTGAGAAGTAATAATAACCAATAGAACTAAGACTATATACATCCAGTACCTAGGAGAATGCACAAGTAGGGGGTGGCTCAGGTTCAGGTCAGGTCAGGGTCAGCCCAAGCCCAACTCTTTTGTTAACCAGAGTTGAGGCCCAAGCCTAACCTGTGATCCAAATGAGACAGCCGTGCCCAACCCTTGACCAGATTCTGAATCCCAATCCCAGCCCAACCCAACCACTTGTAAAGGAAAAAGAAAAAGAAAAAAGTGTTGTGAAAGATAGAACTGAGACCTCTTGCAAGGTTCCACACATCACTAAAGTTAAAGCAAGCACATGGCCATTGAACACTACCTATTTGCTTCTATATAAATGATAAACATGGGTGGGTTGGGACAGGTCAGATTGAGTCAGGGTCAACTCAAGCCCTAGCCATGTTTTCTTACCTAAGCCCTAGCCATGTCCTTAAATGACCAGATTTTCTGACCGAACCGCACCCGAAACCTGATAAACTCAATCGGTGCCCAGCTTTTAACAAGGTTGGGTTGGCTAGCCAGTGGGTCAACCCGACAAACTGCCAGCCCTATGCACAAACACAGGTTCTTTTCCGTCATATTGTATTTTGATTTCCAGCAGATACTCATCAACACTTATTACCCAGCATCGAAGTCTCAAATGCAGCAGATAATCATCAACATTTACCACCCAAAATCGGGGTCTCAAACACATCCAGGAAATTCAACAAAAGCAGATTCCCAAAAAGGTTCAGAAATTTTGCTGGAGATGAACAAATCTTATCATAGAGTTCCCAAGAGCAGATAATAACTTCCTGAACTATAGGATTTCCAAGAAGGTGGTAAATAGTAGATTCTTAATTCAGGAAACTTGAAGATCTTGCTTAAACTATGATAACATGGAAAATGGCAAGGAAATGCCATGTGCCATGTAAAAACAACAAGGCTCGATATGGAAAAGTTATCTCATTTCTGTGGCTTCTTTTAATTGCATTTCCATGACATTTTACACTGTTTCAGTTTCAATGATGGCCCACTGCTTCTGATAATCACTACAAGGGTAAGAAAATTAAAAAAAGTAAGACTCATGAGATTGACATAGGTGACCAAATGTCAAAAGAGTTTCTCATGGAAGTAAAGATCTAAGAAAACTCTGATAGAGACAAGATGTTTACCTATGGTGAAAGTCCTAGGGACAACAGCTAGTGAGGGGGGAAAAAAAAAAAAAAAAAAGCAACACAAATAGAGACTGAATGAAAAGCATAGTACTTGAATAGTGTACACATCAAATTATTTATGAAGAACAAGAATAAACAAAGATAAAATAAATAGTTAAAAACTTTACCATATCAATATTAAACCTTGCAGTAGCAACATTGATCTGTGGGGCTAAAAATACATCAGCCTGCATATAAAAATCTCTAGTTAGTTAGGCCTTTGAGGTCCTCAGATGGTAGTAGAAGAAGCCATTACTAATACGTTTTATAGGAAAACTCTTGAAATTAACCATCTGGCAACACCATAGGCAAACAGACAATCATCGTGTTCAAAATATTCAACCCAATCATGACTCCACGGCATGTCCCTTGAATTTGAAACTCTTAATAGAATTTTCCTTGAATAAGAAGCATGCATAGTTTGTCCAAACATTCACTAGATCAAAATAGCATCTTAGCTTGCTGCCTTATTAATGAAAATCTGTAGAAGTAAAACAATTAGCTTGGTTTAACAGGTTAGGTATTGGCTTCTGATGGAAATGAAAATATAGAGTTAAAAATAAAAAAAGACAAGGCTCAGGACGTAGAAATAGAGTGGAGAGGATAGCGAATGATGATAAAAACAATCACATGCAAAAAGGCCCTAACAAAAACTGAACATGAATATTTGACCCCTGTAGCACAATGAGAGGGAGTGAAACGGCTTAAACTTACTAAATTTTGACAAAATTGGTACAAAAGATAAGGTAATTGTGAGAAGCCAGTACAAAGCCAGTACAATCAATGAATAATCATAAACAATCTTCTGTACTGAAAAGGGACACTGAAACAGACCATGTAAACTTTGTCTCCTGTAGCATATTTGCCAACAAAGTCCTTCAGCAACTCCTCAAGAGCTGTACAAACATGGTTATTACAATCCACAGTCATGAAAAGCAATAGAAACACTCGCTATAAAAATTTTAAAAAACATAGAAGTTCGGAAGCAATGTCAAGCACACCCACTTCTGAGGAAAGGCTCGGTGACACAACTTTTCCATGTAAGGCAATGCTATACCTAAATGAAGCAAGTTCAACAGTGTTGTTTAGGTCACCCTAAGGTCAATAGAATATTTATGTTTCAAAGGGGACATGGTGATATTGACATTACTTTCCGTGGTTTACTGTGTAGGAAAGACCACTGCAAAACCCAAATGCTCTTGATCATGATCCATAATGCTTTCAGTGAGTAGGGAGAAAAAAGGCAGCTAAAGACTAGATGGAGCACACAAAGAACCATGCTTACCAGTAAAACCTTTTAGTATGTAATGTTGAGCCCACAATAATCTGTCTTTGGGAGAAAGCTTTTCCTCAATGTACTTCTGCAGAAATTGAGGCTGGGTAATTAATAAACCATTATACAAATCCTAATGGATGCAGAATAAGCATAAGCACACCAAGCAGAAGCAGAATATACCAGCACTGACTGCATCTGAAGAGGTTGTATGCTTGAGCTAATAATACTTGCAGCCTACAAAGGAGTATTATTCTTAGCATTGATAGGAAAACACAACCAGGAGTAGAACTTAAATTAGTCACAAAACTAGCATAAAGCCTGAGAAATTTCCATAGAAGCATGCCCAGTAGTTGATCTAGTATGAAATTCAATAGATGTGACACTTCATTGTATAAAAGCATGCCCTGTAGTACTCTCTCATCAATCCAGCAGTTGTAGTTTTGCACTCTCATTGTCGGTCCCAAGCCCAGATGAAGGGGGGTTGTGTTAGGTTGGCAGCCAATGTCAAACTTTGGCCACATCTTTTTTTCTCGACGATGATTTGGTATGTTATCAAGAAAGAAAGTGTACGAAGATTTGAACTCAGGGTATAAGGAGTGCATTCAAAAGGGTATGTCTGAGAAACCAGCAAACTCAGGTTTGGGTTGCAGTAGCACCAATCCTAAGTAAACCAGCAATAAGAGGCATAGACCAAGGACCCTCATGGCTGAAGACCCAAATTTATCCAAAGCAGCAAGTCTCAAGGCCAAGGACCCTCATCCAGCTGAACAAATCTTTCAAGGCATCATGACCAAAGACTTCTCATAAAATGCTGACATAGGCATTTCAAAGAGGTTTATCTTGGACTTGTCACTGTCAGCAGCATCCATAGCCAGCTGCAGAGATTCGCAGCTTGAGAAAGATTAAGATCAGGCAAGATCTTGGAGGATTTTTTGAGATCTTATCCAACTGGTTTCCTTTACCAGTTGGCTCTTTCGATTCTTGGTTTAATCCAATATCCTTCGCTAATCAGATCGCCATCTCTGAATAATCCCCAACAAATCCTAGCTGTTGACAAGGCAGCTCATTCGTCTGAGCTAGCAAATCTCCATTCACATGGCACAATGCAATTCATCTAGGAGAGTCATCCCCACGTTGCTCGCATTGACCTCTCTCCCCTGGCCTAGATAAAGAGGAGCATTTGGCAGAATCCACATACAACATTACTAAGAGAACTCCAGCAGAAGAGAGGGGAGTATCCAAGAAACAATGCTTTAAGCATATTCAGCTGATGCCTTGTGATTTTACACCATTCTTCTTTTCAGGTTCTGTCAGACTTGCTAAGACAGACAGCCAGTGTGTTTGGTTGAGTCTGTGTGCTGCAAGCAGCAGACTGTTTCTTTCCTTTATATTGTTAAGTCTGCTGGAGCAAACCTCAGCCCTTGCAGCCAACTAGGTTTAGATTCGACTGCAAAAATGAGTATCTCGTTTTCTGCAAGAAAACTTGCCTATAGCAACATGTTTGGCATTTTCCTTTTTTCTTTTCTTTTTTTAATTCAAGTGCCGGGAATCATTCAGTTATCACACCCCCTCATTTGAAAACTAACCATAGGACCAGAGACTGTCCCTATCCATACCACTTGACCTTGCTTACAGCAGCAGACCAAACAGAGAACATGCTTAAAATTAACATCTGACATGGATATAGGCATAGGATGAGATCACACCAAAGGATAGATCAAGAATATTCATATAGGAGACATGATACTGTAATCTAGTAACTTTCGATGACAATGCAGAAGAAGCATGATGATTTTCAATGATTAGGTAATGCAGCCCAATTGATCTCCATTGTGGCTTAACGAAACCCAATCATATTGTTATAATAAAGCAAATCTTAGTCGAATTAGAACTGGGATGACAAAATCAACCCCTTCAATAGTATGAGGTGAAAGGACTTGGTGCTAGAACTTGCAAATCAGTAGCTAACTACCCAAGTTATTGAAGAGCTGAAAAAACAAGGGAGCTGTGGAAATCCTTGAGTTCTTCTGTGGCCATGCACAAACTCCACTTCACGTTTCCATGACAAATCATATAGCTACCACTAAGGATGTTTGTAAAAAGTATATATATTATCATTGGAAGAAAGAAGCACAACAAATCTTACCTGAAGATTGACAGCTTTTCTTTTAATATCGACAGGCAGAAGAGCATTCTGGGGGTACTTCTCATCCAGATACTGTCCAAGATTCCAAGATCAGCATCCCATGAACAGTCAACAACAGGCATACAGCAGAAGCTAGAAAAAAAAAAAATCCCTAGGCAGCTTCCTGACACAATGACTAGGAAGTACTCGATAACACACAGCAACAAGTTAACAAGCCCGCAGATGAAGAACGTCAAAACAAAACCCATTTATTACTAACCAACAAGATTGCAAACGAGTCAGAAACCACCAAATCCCCATCCACTAGTACTGGAACAAAACAAATAGGATTTAAACGCTCAAACTCTGCAAAACAGGCATGACCAACATGAAGTCATCAATTGCACACCAATATGACATCACAACACCATAAGTAGCAACATACACATCTCCTATACAAGGATGCAGGAACGCAATAGCATTGATGGATAGTGCAGTGGAGCAATCTCCAGAATTTGTACAGAAGCAGTATATTACACCGAATTGGATGCTAAGTACAAAACTAAATGCCCGGTCCGAGTCAGAAGCATTTTTGTTTTATCCAGCAATCCATACTCTTGCAGCCTACCTATCGGTGATGCAGAACATTTGATGGCGAAGCCCATCATGGATAGCCAATGAACCCAAAAAAAAAAAAAAAAAACCCATCGAACTTAACTAGCCATCAATAAGTGGAACATTTTACATTACATACGGACCATCGGCTATACTTCTAATTAACCATCCATATGTAGGCCAGATATTGGATGGTTGGTGTTGCCCCATTAGGTTGTTTTCTATAGAATCACTCCGTACATGGCAGGTCCCGCCATCCATATGCACCCATAAACATACGGGATGAAGGCCTGAACTTTCTTCTTTTCCTTTTTTCACGGTTTTGCATTTCTCCTCATTAACAGTACTCTTCCTGATTTAAAGCACATTCCCTTTTCTTCTTCTTTTCACGACAGATCATTATCCAATCAAACTGATTTAAACCTCCAAAGTTCACCTGGACTGAACTGCTCCCCTTTTGAAAGATCTACCGCTTTGTAATCGTAAGAAAGTCCTATTACACATTACCGAAAACAAAAGTATCAGAATTCAGAATTCAGAAAGGAATACTATTCAAAGATTCAGAATTTTTGAAAAAAAAAAAAAAGGATTTCAATGCCAACGGTCCACCAAGCCAGGTACAATTGAGACAGCGTCAGCATTAGCCCAGCACATGGCAAGCGCAAATGGGCGAAGAACTGGGCTCGGACTGGGCCTTAAAGCCCAACGAACCAGCCCAGTAAATTCCAATTATCCAATTATAAAAATCAAAATTCACCAAGAAAGAAAATGCAAGCATCCGAGCATCGACTGCTAACCTTTCAGATTCAGAGCGAATCGGACACGCCACGAACAGGAGCTTTGCCAGTACGAATACAGTTGCAGCTTCGTTGACGAAGCGCCTGAAATTTCCTGTAAGCAAATGCGTCAAGATACAGCTATTTAACCGAGAACTTCAGGAATTCCGAAGAACGGATCTAAGAAAATACAGAGAAGCAAGAGAAGCAATCAAACCGTCGATATCTTATAGAGAGCTGCTAGTGAGATCTTGATTGAGATCGAGACAAAACGAGAACCCTAATTCAAGATGAGAAAGAGGATTTTTCTCTTTTTCTTTACTTTTTTCTTTTTCATTTTTTTTTCATTTTTTTATATTTCCGAGAATTATCGATGCTGAGATGGAATAAATACCTTTGAAAGCGGGTCCATGAGAAGTGGTAATGAATGGCAAGAAACCGGCGGGAATTGCCCGAAAATATGGGGGATTCTAGGTCGCGCATGATGCGCAGATACGCACCTCCTGTATTTGTTGTATGCGCGGATGATTGCTGAAGAGAGGCGGGCCATGCTTGTTAAAAGCTGAAAGTGACGGCAGCTTTGGTCAGATTGGCGATGAATTGTACCATCATCGTACCTCAGCGCACGCAAGCGTACAAACTGAAAACATGGCCTGTTTGCCAGGCAGATCCCACGGTATTATTAGGAGGGATGGGACCAGCAGTATCCTTTGATAGGCATGACGAGCCAAACAGGTCCGGTGAACTTGTCCCGGATATAAGCCATCCGATGGATCTTAAGACAATCCACTGACATCACCATCATTACCTTAAAATTGATCTTATCCCTTGGTTGAATGGATTGAAAGGTAAAATCTCAAGGATATGGGGGGCATGCCAAACAGACCCAGTAAACTCGTCCCGGGATATAAGCAATCCCATGAATCTTAAGTCAATCCATTGACACCACCATCATTACCTTAAAATTGATCCCATTCCTCTTAATGCCATGGGATCTGCCCGGCCAAACAGCCCTAAACCTCACAAAACATGGGATGCAGATTGCATACTAATTTATGTGTTCTATCCGTGCTGTGGATCCATTTTGTCAGCTCCTTTTAAACATAAGCCCAAAACTGAGGCAGATCGAAATATCAGGTGTACCACACCACAGGGTACGGGGTGTCTCAAAAAGCAATGGTATCTTAAGCTTGGTTGGGCCACACAATCTAAAATCGTGCCTAAAACCTCTAAAACTAATTGGTGGCCTCCCTGAGTTTTGAAATGAACTCAAATTTTGGTGTGACACTTCGTCCATGTATTGCTCAATACAATAGATGCCTAAACTACATCTCAATGAGCCCATAGATGGTGAAAATATTTATGTGGATGGGCATTGAGGGCTGTACACGAATGGAGTTAGATGGGTTATCCCGCACGACTCAACATGAAAAAGCTCGAGCTCGATTCAACTCGGTTTAAGTCAAATTGAATTTTTTAGCTCGAAAAAATTATGAGCCAACTTGAAGCTTACCTAAGCTCAACTCAACTTAAATCGAGCTTGAATCGGACCAATTCGGTAACTCAATTACTTTGATATCAATGTTACTCACCAAATGTTTGATGAAATAACTCAACAAAGAATCGGCTGGTAAAAAAGAAAGTATGTGTATGAAACAAATATCTTTTTTATTGATTTTCATATTGCCTACAAGGTGTTTAATGAATACATGTGAACAACTACTACTGTTTTACATACAGTGAAAATTGAAAATGTAGTCCACATGTTTGTGAAAATACCACATGGGCTCGATCTTATCTCGAACTTGGCTCGAATTGGCCCGAGCTGTTGACCAAACTGAGCTGAGCAGGCCAGTCAGACTCGAGGACTAAGCTTTCCTGAGTTCGAGAGGACTGAGCTTTTTCGAGTTCGAGCTGGGGTCAGCTAGTGCCCCAGTTGAGTTGAGTTGTGCCAAGCTTGACTCAATTCAACTCATGTACACCTCTATGGGCTTCTACTCTCAACCGTTAGCCTACCTAAATAAAAAAATGGCCTAATTTTCAGGACCATAGCTTGCAATGAAAAGGTGCATCTAATTGATGGTGGATGTCCAGTACAAACCATGGTAGAGCCCACAAAGCTTAACCTCGTGGGAAGTTCTGTGACCTCATGGAATCTTCACCATGTTTTATAAAGAAAAATTAAATAAAGAAGATGAAAAAGAAGAAATACGGTACCCAGGTTAATTTCATAACCGGAACATTTGATATGTGAAAGTTTATTTGTTGAGATAAGTCTACTGTATATTTCCAGCTTTAATTGTGCAATAGACGTCCATTAAAATGATTGTCAATTGATCAAGTAAGCCTGATTCGTGGTTCATAATAGTTCTAACCTAGTAAGTGTAATTCTTGATAGTTTATTAGTTTAATTTGAAATATGTTTACACTAAGTTTGCAATTTATGAGTAATTTATTATTGATATCATCCACCGCACTCTACATCTCCAACCAGCTACCCCCCCCTGACGTGTGTATGGATTGCCCTGGGATTGAATCTTCGAGGATATTTCAAAGGATCTAGCATGGTAGGATTTACTTTATGCGCACATGAAGCATGTTTGGAAGTTGGTTAGTTAAGTATACATTTAAAGCATTGTCTTTTGATAGCAGCATGTACCCTAATAAACTCCCACAATGTTTGGGTCACTCGTGATCAGTCCCTTATATCTTACCAAGTAACGAAGAGATGATTAACTCCACATAAGTGCTACATGCAGCAAATGCAGGCTGGCTACGTATCCTGTGGTACCTAAATTATGTGATGACTACGACACCATGTAGCTACATGGTGTTAGAACTCAGTGGAGCTATTATGGTGTATGTATTTTATCCATGTCATCCATTGGTCTTACAAGCTCATTTTAAAACAAGAGTTAAGCTCAAGTAAACTATGCCACAAGAAACAGTGGAGATAATAATATCAATTGTCGAAGCCTTCTTAGTGCTCACATGATGCTTATTTGTCACGCAACTTGTTAATAATGTCAAATGGATTGGACGAAGTAAAAACCCGATTTAAAACTTTTATAACCACCAAAATATTTTCATCCACAGCCATTTAATCCCCACTATTTCCTATGGTGTGGTCTACTTTAGGCTTGGATTATGCTTCAATTTTTTATTCATGTCAAGAAATAAACTGGAAAAATGGGTGGACCGTATGGATAAATCACATGCATTACAGTGAAGCCCACGAATTCGCAACACCAATGTGGTCCAGGAGTCCCCTCTCAGTCTATTACCCTGACTTTGTGTGTTCAGGTTAGTACGGGGAAAAGCAAGATTTCTTTGGGTGAAAACAATATCATCCCAACACTTTTTCGATGGCTCATGTGAGTGGTTCCAATTCATGAAATAACTAAACATGTGTTGACCTTACACAAGTACTGTGGGAGTGGAGATGGGGTACTACTCCCACCAGGGCTAGTAAGAGAAACGATCCTATAAGAGCTCTATGAGGCCTACCATGACAAGTATGTTTTATCCACACCGCCCATCCATTTTAGCATATCATTTTAGAGCACAAGCTCAAAAAGGAAGCAAACTGAAGGTTAAAGTGAACCACACCATAGAAAGTAATAGGGATTGAAAATTTACCATTGAAAACTTCTTAGGAGGCTTAGAGGCCATGGATCAAACTAATATTTAGATTTTCCCATCATATAGCTCTATATGACCTTATAAACATGTTGGATGACAAATAAACAACATGATAAGCCCTGTGAAGTTTTCATTGCATGAATTCAACCCCATTGCTTACATAATGCCGTGTGATTTACTTAGCTTTTAATGTACTTCTTTTTTTCTTTTTTCTCATGCTCTAAAATAATATGTTTAAATTTGGCTACGAATAAAACACATATATCATGGTGGCCCCCACATAGGCCCTCACAGGAACATGAGTCTCTAGCCAGCTCTCGGTGCAGTATTACCTACTGGACTAGCTAGAGATGCATGGTCCTATATGGGCTTTGTGGGGCCCACTGTTTTATAAATGTTTTATCCAGCTGTTTATCCAATTTGAAAGGTCGTTTTAAAGCATGAGCCAAAAGAGGAGGTAGGTCTAAGGCTTAAGTCGACCACACCACGAGAAGCAAGGGGTGACAATGACCCTTATTGTTCATTGTGATTTTTATTATTATTTTTTTTTTTTTGGTGGGGGGGGGGGGGGGGGGGGGGGGGTGCGGATCCCCACTGCTCTGAATACTGTGGTCCGCTTAAGATTTCAATATGCCTCTTTTATGTGAATCATTCCATGAAATTACCTCGAAGGATGCTTAATAAAACACGTGTATCACGATAAGCCTCACAGAGCAGCCGGCAGGACCGACCGTATCTAGCGAGGTCCAGGTGCCGATAGCGATTTTGACGGCTCGTTTCAGGGAATAAGCCAACAGTGGTAATTGAATCGCCACTTTTAAAAACTTTTCGGGTACCATACTTGGTTATTAAGCTGATATTTGTGTTTTCTCTTCAAAGTCTATGTGAGTAAATCAAAGGGTTTAATGGTAAATAAATATTATAGTGGACTTTGGAAGCTTTTAGTAGCGGGCGTTTAATAATTATTGTTTTTCTACGGTGTGAGCTAGCTGATATTGTACGCGGATTACGTCCAACCCAGTAATCCGGGTGGGCAGGGATCTGTGGGGCCCATCATGATGAAAGTATTTTATCCACGCTGTTCATTGCTTTTCTCATACCATTTTAATTTATGATATAAAAACTAAGCAGATACACAGATCAGTAAACCACACCAAAGGAAGCTGCAGTGATAATGACATCCATCGTTGAAATCTTTTTAAGGGCCACCATGATATATTTTTTACCAGCCACCTATTCATAAGGTCATGTGGACGTAGATTAAATAAAAACACAAATATCAGCTTGATCTTAAACTTCTCGAGCTCCTAAAAAGTTTTTAATGGTGGATGTTCAATCCCCATATGACTTGTACCCGCCTCATTTTTTGTCTTATATTGTAAAATGATCTGGGAAAAATGATTAATGGCATGGATAAAATACTTACATTACGGTGGGCTCCATAGATCATCGTCCGGGTAGTGGTAGGATACAAATCCGCGTCCACCTGATCTTAGGGTAAGCTTAATTTTTTGGAAGCGGATTGGCTATTGTATCACACACCACTGACCTGATTGATGTGTTGACGTCACTAAGTTTTGTGGGTCTCATCATGAGGTATGTGTTATATCTCAACCGTCCTTTTCTTTGGCGAGCTCGTGATAAGGCTCGATCCTAAAATTAAGATAAATCTAAATATCAAGTGAACCACACTGCAAAAAGAAGTGGGATCGAACGTCTGCCATTGAAACTCTTTTGGATCACAGAAGTTTTGAATCAATATGGTATTCGTATTTCCTCTTCATCCAAGTCCGTGTGATCTCATGAACAGATTGAAAATACGATACGGGGGCCCTACGAATGTTGTAACGGTGAGAATCATTGTCCCTATGTGATTTATGGTGTGGTCCACGTAATATTTGGATATGAATCGTTTTTGGGATCATGCTTTAAAATGACTAGTGACTAGCATGTGCCAGTATATAATGACAAAAATACACCCAGGAAGCCGAATATCCGATTACACGGTTTAGAAGGCGCGCGAGTGAGCGAGAGAGAGAGAGAGAGAAACAGAGCTCGAAATCTCTCTTTCATGGCTTCGTTTGCAATGAAGTCGAGCATTTATCGCTCTTCTCTCCCCCGTATTGTATCGGAGCAGAAAAAATCGCCCGAGCCGGGCCCGACACAAATCGGTCGAAGGTATTTAGTTAGATCCCTTCTCTTTTCTTTTTCACTTTTATAATTTTCGAGAAATGAAATTCAAATGAAGTTATGGTGAAATTGAAGGGAGGTTATACTGAGGAGCAGCGAAATGGCAACGATTGCCGCCATCTTCCATTTCAGGTATTCGTTTTTCTGCCCTAGCTTCATGACTTCCATATCCTGCATCTGTTCTTGTTGCTGAAATGACAGGAATACCCCCGACTCCGTGACGGGATTTTGGTTTTTCTTCTTTTCTAAACTCCTTTTCGAAATGCGAAGGAAATTCGCGCGAAGAGGATTGAGAATCCTCCTCGTGGCACACGTGTGAGATTTTGGTGGACCCATATGGCTCAAAATTAAAAGTCAGGATCGTCTGCTCATACGTGTGCGCATGCATATTGGGCAAGAAACGTCGAGTGTATTCCAGATGGTCTGTCTGGCGGACCACCATATGAATAGTCCATGGTCCAGAAACTGCAGCTTCTGGATTTCCGACAACTTGGATTTGGACCATCAATGCTTCGGCCATGATACTCTGGTCGGTTTGATTTTTCGAGCTATGGCGATGGGGCCACTGGATAAATCGTGCTTACTATTGCACCTGGACTCGTTTCACAACCGTCTCACGGACAGCATAACACATCCGAGCCGTTGAAAACGTACGCCCTACCTTGAGCATCTTTAGGCACAACAGGCTTCTTCATTCATCAGGTGTGTCACACGGCGGGAAACATTGATGGCCAATGGATTAAATCAACGGCTAATGCAGTTTCCCTATGCACACGTGTGGTGTGGTGATCTGATGAGTAGATAGGCTGGATTTTTGAGACCTGGATGTTCAATTTTGGTGCCTACGTTTTCCGGTTAAAAGTAAGGGAGGCCTATCTTAATAAAATGGACGGTCAGCAATAAAAAATAAATTTATTTTGCCAATTTTAGGCCGTTCGATATTTTCTTGCATTTGTCAGGTCATCCACAACCTGTGTCCCACCCGACATGCTGAGCCGCCCGTTTATGGAATTGCGAAACGCCAGACGTGGCTGTGCAGGTGGGCTAAATTCTCTAGGAGACGTGATTAGATACAGCAGCTGTATCATAAGTTATGATACGGTGTTTTTTTCCAGCCAACGGATCACATATGAAGATTATCCTATCCATAGAAAAGGTGGACGTGATCACCTGGTACGAAAATTACACAGATCCACTCTTTGTGAACCGCACCAGTGATCGGCCTGATTTCCATATCTGGTCATCACCATGAGTGCGGCCCACCTTATCCTATGATATTCAGCATATGTTACGTTGGCGGGAAAATTGGCTGTGCCGTACAGATGATTCATCTCTTTTCTAGGAGGCCTACTCTGATTATGGGGCATCTCAGGTGTGGCGGGATTTCGAAGAGCAGTTCATCACCCACTTGATGACATGTTCTCTATCTGGTGTGTCCTGTCTAGATGGCCACTGTTTGAAAAATGACACCAAAGGAAAACCACCACTATCAGCTTCTTCTTCTTTTTTCCCAAGCACACACTCTCGCCGTACCGTAGTGGGATTGAAACTCTTGTGAGTCTACCACAGGGGCAAGAGTAATGAAAAATACCACTATCAGCTTCTCCCATCAAATCCATTTCCATTTGAGCCATCCATCTGAAGGCCACTGTCCATATGGACAAGGTCTTCCATTCAATCTGATTTTCGACCATGGGCCATTAATCCGCAGGAGCAACTAGATGGATGGTTTGGATCCGCTGCCGCTTAGGCGATGAATGCCCTTCCAGACGGAGCCTACACATTGGTGGTAGGAGGGTAGTACTGCATCGCTTAACTAGAATAACCCCCGTGAGACGCAATACGCGCACATGTACGTCAATACACCAGCTATATAGCTGGTGTAGATACGCGTCGCAGGGTTCAAAGGAGATCAAAGTTACATGGGCCTACATTGATGTATTTATTATATCCACACCGTTCATCCATTTTTCGAGATCATTCTAGAGCATTAACCAAAAAATGAATCATATCCAAAGCTCAAATGGACCACACTAAAATAGCAGCGGGGAGAATGATTTTCACCTTTAAAAAATTCGTAGGGCCCACCGTAACGTTTATTTTCCATCCAATCTGTTTATAAGGTTACAAATACCTGGATGAATAGGAAAAACAAATTTAATATCGATCTGAAGCTTCTGTGACCCCCAAAAGGGTTTCAATGGTGGACGTTAAATCCCCCACTGCTTTTTGCAGTGTGGTCCATTTGATCCTTAGATCTGCGTTATTTTTCGGCTCAAGCCTTAGAAGGAGCTCGCAAAATGGATGGACTGTTTGGATATAACACATACCTTATGCTGTGACCCACGTAACTTGCTGACGTCAGTACACCAGCTATATAGCTGGTGTGTCATGTGTGGTACACCAGCCAATCCGCTTCCCTGTTAATATCCTGTGACCTTGGATGAGAGACGCCGACTGCGTCCTACCCCGCCCCTCTCTAGGTACGAACGGGCACATCTGTGTGAGGCCGCTATGATGCACGCCAGCCCTTTTCTCGGATCATTTTAAGGTACGCAAGTTGCATTAAATGCAACTCATCTGTGGGGTGGTCCATTTGAGCATTTGATTTCCCTCATTTTTTTGCTCATATCTCAACGGCCTTTTTAAATCCCGAATTATAACTTCTCAAAAGTGTTTGAATGTATAACACTCTATGTTGGGGAAAAATGTGTCGGGCTCGGGTAAAGTCTCGAGGTTTGTAGAAGAGTAGGTCGGCTTTGCCGACACTGCCTGAAGAAACCGAGACAACACTGACAGGGCAGATGGCGGGCCGTCAGGTGTAAGCAAAGACGAGTAAAGTCGCTCTGTCAGTGTGATAACATCGCCTGCTTCACCCCACTGAAGGCCGGGCGTGTGAAAGCCATTCAACCGATAGAGTAAAGATCCCTTCAGGGAGTCAATTCTGTCGGGCACGGCTCAGAACCCGTCCTCCTGCATCGGCCGAGACTCCCCCGGTGTCGGTCATGACTTGGCCGAGACTCCCCCGGAGTCGGTCGAGATCCAACCGAGACAGGTAGTGGCGGAACAAGGACAGATGCTGATCTACGAAAATCCAGGGATATTGGTAGCGGATCCCGAGATTCTCGGGATCCTGAGCGATCTCAGGAGAAGAATCCTCCGAAGATAAGGATTGACAGATTGTATAAATCTCTAAGCTTGGAACAGTAAAAGGTACGCAAATACTAACTGAGAAAAACTCTGAGCCAGAGACGAGATTACTGACTTAAGCATCGGAGGTTCCCCGGCCCTAGCCAGGGTTCCCTTGACATTGTTTCTGTGCAGGTGAAGGAGGGTCCGTCGCCAAGGGAAACCGTTCCATAAAAAAAAGCTGCAACAGTTTGGCGCCGTCTGTGGAAAACGGACAAAAAGCCACTTTCTCCAACCATTCAAATGGCAAGAATAAGAAGGACGGACCCAGATGAAGTAAGGGAGGCCGCCGCTAGCGTCGCCCAGGGAGCTCCCCCGGCAGCGCCGCCTGCGACTACAAGCCAGCCCAACCACGGGAACGCATACCTGGATCGTGAGGTTCAGGAAATGCGTTCCGAGATGGCTACCATGAAACACATGCTGGAACAACTGTGCAACCAGTAGATGCAGCGACAAGAGTTGACGCCAGCTCATCCACCGGCATCTGTAGCGCAGCCGCCCCCCGCCATTGTCTCCTAGACGACCGAGTCAGCCCCGAGAACCAAGTCATCCGGCACCTGCTCGTTCGGCAACAGCCGTTCTGCCTCCCTCTGACCTGAGGCATAGAATAGATCAGAGGAGGCGCAGTCGGTTACCTGCAGATGCTGAAGAAACAGCAGAGAGCATCGAACTCTGGAAGGCTGACATGCAAGACTTCAAAAACGAAGTCCGGGAGAAGATGGCGAAGGAAATGGCAGATATAAAGCACGGTCGGAACTCAGATCCGACCAAACAAGAAGAAAAAGCCTCTCCGTTAGTGGACGAGGTAATGCGGGCCCGGTTGCCGGAAAAGTTCCGCTTACCCCAGATTACTCCATTTTCTGGGAAGACCGATCCTACAGAGCATCTTAAATGCTTCAGGACTTATATGGAATTGCACGACGCTTCCGATGCTGTTATGTGCCGAGCGTTTTCTCTGACCTTGACGGACGTTGCCCGACTTTGGTTTAAGCAACTGAAACCCGGGTCAATCAAGTCATTCGCCGAACTCAGCGACACCTTCTTCAGCAATTTCATTGGCGGAAAGAAGAAACTGAAGCCTCCCGCGCATCTGAACAACATAGTTCAGAGGGAAGGAGAATTACTCAAAGACTACATTAAACGCTTCAATTTCGAGTCTCTCCAGGTTCGAAAACATTCTGAGGAAACAGCACTCAACGCTCTCATGCAGGGAGTCAGAAACAAGCCTTTTTTGGCATCACTGGATAAAAACCCGCCTGATACTTTGGGCGAGTTTATGATTCGATCGGACAAATACGCCGATGCGGAGGAAACGCGACTCCTAAGAGAAAAACCAGAATACGAAGCCATCGGCAAAAGAGTCGGCCAAAAAGGAAGCCGACTCGGCCGGTGGGAAGAAGCGAAAAGACGACCGGGGCCGAGACGACAGCAGGTCAGGGAAGCGACCCGACAGGAAATTCTCTGCATATACCCCGCTGAACAAATCTCCTGAACAAGTACTGATGGAGATCAAAACCGAGGGCTTTGTTAACTGGCCTCGGAAAATGCGAGGGAATCCTGGTCGTCGGAACAAGGACAAGTATTGCCACTACCATCGCGATCACGGTCACAACACGAGTGACTGCTATCATCTGAAGGACGAGATTGAGCGGCTGATTAAAGAAGGCCGGCTAAGAGAACACACGGCGGGAACCGACGCCGTCGCGGGACCGAGTGTAGACCGGCCCTAGGAAGAAATTCGAACGATTGTCGGGGGTCATCGAGGCGGCGGGGATTCAAATAACGTCCGAAAAAACCACGCCAGAAGCCTCGACCGCCCCGAGTCCGAGGTTCTCCTGCTATCTCGGCCTCCCAAAGAGAAAAAACGAGAGAAGTATTGCATCTCGTTTACTGAAGAAGATGCTCGAGGTATTCATCATCCTCACGATGATGCGCTAGTGGTCACCCTCACCATCGCGAACAGAAAGGTGTTCCGGATACTGGTGGATACAGGGTCATCAGCGGACGTCCTATTCACTACAGCATTCGATAAAATGGACATAGGTCGGTCGGTGCTACGGCCTGTCCGGACGCCGCTCATCGGTTTCTCGGGCGGACAGGTACTCCCAGAAGGAATCGTCTCGTTGCCGCTCACCGTGGGGACTGCGCCCCACCAAAGGACCGGGATGGTCGACTTCCTGGTCGTGGACCAACTTTCAGTGTACAACGCCATCCTCGGCCGACCGTCTCTCAGCCTCCTTCAGGCCATAGTGTCTACCTACCACCTCTCCATGAAATTCCCGACTGAGTCGGGAGTAGGGGTGGTGAAAGGAGACCAGCAAGAGTCTAGGAAGTGCTACGCCACCGCAGTAAAAGTCCCGGCAGAAATTTCGATGATCGAATCACTGGACCCCCGTATCGGGTTGCACGAGTGGGGAGAACCGATGGAAGAGCTCATCTCGGTGCCGTTAACCGAGACGGACGTTGCAAAAGTAGTCCGAATCGGCTCATCATTGAGCCTGCCTCTTAGAGAACGAATAATTACTTTGCTTCGGAGGTATGCCGATGTCTTCGCTTGGAGTCATGAAGACATGCCTGGGATTGATTCCTCGGTCATGACGCACCGACTCAACATCGACCCGACCTACAGGCCCATCCGGCAGAAACGTCGACCTCTCGGCCCGGAAAGGTACACTATCATAGGAGAGGAGGTCGGCAAGCTTCTTAAAGCCAAGTTTATCGAAGAAGTATACTATCCGGAATGGGTAGTTAATGTCGTACTAGTGAAGAAAGCTAATGGGAAGTGACGAGTCTGTATAGACTATACGGACCTAAACAAAGCCTGCCCCAAGGATAGCTTCCCTCTTCCTCGTATCGATCAGATGGTTGATAGTACGGCGGGTCATGAATTGTTCAGCTTTATGGATGCCTATTCAGGCTTTAATCAAATTGTAATGCATGAAAATAATAAATCAAAGACTGCCTTTGTCACTGACAAAGGCCTTTATTGTTACCGAGTGATGCCATTTGGGTTAAAGAATGCCGGAGCGACTTATCAGCGGTTGGTGAACAAAATGTTCTCCAGGCAAATTGGCCGAACGATGGAAGTTTATATTGATGATATGCTCGTCAAAAGTAAACAGGCATCCGACCATGAGAAGGACTTGGAAGAAATGTTTTTAATTCTGCGTAAGTATAAGATGAAACTGAACCCTAGCAAGTGCGCGTTTGGCGTGAGCTCGGGAAAGTTCCTCGGTTTCCTCGTTAGTCAGCGAGGAATCGAAGCAAACCCAGAGAAGATCAAAGCCTTACTCGAAATGGAGTCTCCCAAAACTATCAAAGACGTTCAACGGTTAACTGGAAGAGTGGCCGCGCTCAATCGCTTCCTTTCCCGAGCCACAGACAAGTGTCTCCCGTTCTTCAAGCAATTGAAGGGACGACAGACTATGATGTGGACGGAGGAATGTGAGAGAGCATTTCGAGAATTGAAGGTTTACCTCGGATCTCCACCGCTGTTATCTAAGCCCGAGCCTGGTGAAGTGTTATTGTTATATTTGGCCGTGTCTAAAGCCGCAGTAAGCTCAGCGTTAATACGCGAGAGTCAAGGGAAGCAGCTGCCAGTCTACTACGTTAGCAAAGCCTTGTTGCCCGCCGAGACAAGGTATCCTCAGCTTGAGAAAGTAGCCTTCACTCTAGTAGTTTCATCACGACGCCTTCGGCCATATTTTCAGGCCCACACCATCGCCGTTGTGACCGACCTACCACTCCGCCAGGTTCTCCAAAAGCCGGAAGCCTCTGGCCGACTTACAAAGTGGGCAGTCGAATTAAGCGAGTTTGACATACATTACCGGCCCAGGGCTGCTTTAAAAGGACAGGCCGTCGCCGATTTCCTTGTCGAAGTGGTTCCTAATCCCAATAGTCTGCCCGAGCCAGAAGGGGTTAATGTACCCAAGGGTTCTTCCTCTCCCGGGCCTACACCCTGAAAGCTATTTGTCGACGGCTCCTCCAACTCGAAGGCAAGCGGGGCAGGGGTAGTATTAGAAACTCCCGATCAAACTTGTATGCAATATGCCTTGCGACTCGACTTTCACGCGTCCAACAATACAGCAGAATACGAAGCCTTATTACTAGGCCTCAGACTCGCCGCGAGTTTGGGCGCGACCCATTTGAACGTTTTCAGCGACTCACAATTGGTTGTTAACCAAGTTTCCGGCGTCTATCAGACTCGGAAAGAACAGTTAAAGGCGTACATGGAGAAGGCTAAAGAATTGATCAGCGGATTCCAGAAGTGTGAAATACTTCGTATACCCAGAACCGACAACGCCAAAGCTGACCTACTAGCAAGGCTGGCCTCAGCAGACGAGAAAGACATACCTCGGTCAGTTCCAATTGAACATGTCCCTGAACCCAGCGTGAACGAGCCGACGGTCTCGGTCCTGTTTCCAATCGATCCGGCGGCCGCCTGGTTCGACCCACTCGTCCGCTACCTTAACAATGGTGAACTGCCAGAAGATCGCGCCGAGCCACGGCGATTAAAAACTCGAGCCTCGCGCTACACTATCCTCAATGGGATTCTGTACAAAAAAGGCTTTCATACTCCTCTACTAAGGTGCGTCGACTCCCAAGAAGCTGACTATGTCTTACGAGAGATACACGATGGAATATGCGGAAACCATTCGGGAGGACGCTCGCTCGCCAACAAAGTGTTGCGGCAGGGATATTACTGGCCGACCATACAACATGACTCCAAACGATTCGTCCAAAGGTGTAACAAGTGTCAGCGGTTCGCAGTGATCCCGAGACAATCCCCCGAGGAGCTGACTCCAATGTCGGGACCCTGGCCTTTCGCGCAGTGGGGAATAGACATAATCGGGCCCTTTCCATTGGGGAAGGGTCAAACTAAGTTTGCCGTGGTGGCGGTGGACTACTTCACGAAGTGGGCCGAAGCAGAACCGTTGGCGAAAATTACCGAGCAAAGGGTCACGAGTTTCATATGGAAAAATATCATATGTCGGTTCGGAATACCTCGGACGATAGTAACAGACAATGGCAGGCAGTTCGATAACAGACAATTCCAGAAGATGTGCGGCAACCTCGGGATTCGTAATGTATACGCCTCGCCTCATCACCCTCAGACGAATGGACAGGTCGAGGCGATCAACAAAATCATAAAGCAGCATCTCCGGACAAGACTTGACGAAGCAAAGGGAGCATGGGCCGAAGAACTTCCGAATATACTGTGGGCTTATCGAACCACGGCACGAACCGCGACGGGAGAAACCCCCTTCTCTCTATGTTATGGTGAGGAAGCGGTCGCGCCGGTCGAGATCGGTATCGGTTCAGCCCGAGTCAACTTGTATGATGAACGAGAGAACGGTGAACTCCTCTCATTCGCTCTTGATTCGTTAGAAGAAAGAAGAGAAAGTGCTCGACTGAAAGTGATGGCTCGACAGAGACAGGTGTCTCGGTTTTACAATCGTCGAGTCAAAGTCCGACGATTCCGAACCGGGGACATGGTCCTTCGAAGGACCTTCCCAAACACTAAGGAAATTGGGTCGGGTACATTAGGGCCGAACTGGGAAGGCCCCTATGTCGTCTCAGGTATCATCCGACCTGGAACCTACCAGCTGGAAGACCTGAACGGGCAGCTGTTGCCTCATTCTTGGAACGCCGAGAATCTTAAAGTTTATTATCCGTAAGATACAATCACTCTTACTGTAAGTGAAGTCGACTCAATAAAAGCTCTATTTCATTCAAGTACCCAATGTCGGGCCAGTTACAGAAAGTCAGTTACAAAAATTTTGATTACAAAAAGAAAAATACAATCCTAAGAGGCGCCCGAGGGACCGGCTCCGTCGGCAACAGCAACGGCAGCGTCTCCTTCAGCGGCGTCGCCCTCGGCAGTCTCGGCGGGAGGACTGTCAACCTCGAAAGCGGAGAGATCGAGCTCAGGGAAGGCCGCCCTCATCTCCAGAACGCAGGCCTTGTAGCCGCCTTGGTAAAGGTGGTCCCTCTCTTCCTCAAATTCGGTAGACTCGAGGAAGGCCTCTACCGCTCGGTCTCGCTCCTCCTGGGCTCGACGCGTCTCTCCCTGGGCTTCCCGGACAAGCTCGTCAGCCTCAGCCTTCGCACGAGCGAGGGCGCCATCGCACTCGCCGTGAACCTGGCGAAGAAGCCGCTCCCTCTCCTCGGCCTCTTGAAGGAGCAGAGTAAGGCGAGCATTGTCGGCCTTCGCGCCTTCGAGAGCTGCGCGGGCGTCAGCGGCCATCTTCCGGGCGATAGATCACCGGTCATGATGCCGATTCGGCCCTCGGCGATCTCCCTACGGCCCTCAGCCTCGGCCGCGACCCTCTTCGCAGTCTCTGCCTCGGACGCGAGTTTCTGAGAGGCGACCAGCTCCGAGCTTGCCTTAACGAGGCAAGGCGCCAGCTGCAATACAGAAACAGTGAGTTGTCTCGGAAAACCTAGACAAAAAACAACACGAGAATGAAGAAGATTTTACCTCAAAAAGCAGCCTTGCTGCATGCCCGAGGGTCTGGGCCGTCAGAGCGTTGTAGTAGTTGGCAAAGTCTCTCTCGCTCCCGTGGGCAAGCGCCCAAGGCACCATCCCCGCAATAATCTTCGAGAAGGGGGACTCCGCCTGAGTCATCTCCCTTCTCGGGGACTCTTCACTAAGGACCTCCCTCGGCCCTGAGACCTCCACTGCGGCGGGCCCCGACTCAGGTGTCGCCTGAGTGATTGGATGGATTGGCCCCGTCTCCTCGACCCTCTCATCGGGGTCAGAGAGGATGACCACCTGGGGAACGGCGGGCGCGGCAGCAGGTGGAGCGACCGTGTCCTTCCCCTTGCCCGCGATCTTCTGCTGCTTTGAGGGTCGAGACCCCGACAGCAGAGTCGATCTTGGGGGAGCCTTCACCTTGGAAACAGGCTTCAAGGCGGGTCGAGGCTCGGCCATGCTCTCTGGGGTAGGTCTCAAAATTGGGCGAGCTTCGGGGAGATCTGCAACAACGAGTGTAAAGGTTAAGCAAGCAAACCGAAAACCAAGGAGACAAACATAAGGAAGAGCGAAGTACCTGAAACGAACGAGTCAAGACCGGCGAGGTGAAGACGCTCGGGTTGCAGAAGCAACTTTCAAGATCGCTCCGCCGCGCTCAGCTTCTTCAACTCTCTTATCCGAGTCAAAGCCCCGGACTCGAGCTTCCCCCTACTCTTTAAGATATCTGCAAGACACGGTAGAGTCCAGATCAGTGGAAGAGAATATATAAAAGGAGGATAAGAAAAGGGAAGATCAGTGAGCCGAGGCGCCGAGTCACCTGCTCTACGGAATGTGCGGGATACTTGAGGCTCGTACGGCCACGAGTCGGACGACTCCCACCGACCGCACGCCCAAAACCACCTCTCCTTCCAGAACTTGTTCGAAGTAGGTGGGTCGGTTATCAGAGATCCCCCCTTGCCTCTCCACGCACTTAGAAAGTATAGGCCCGGGAAGTTGGGGTTTGGTCGGACTTGATACAAGTAGAGGAACTCGTCGACCGTGAGAGAAGGTTGTTCTAGCTCGGACCAAAGCACGGCACACCCGAACAAGTTCCTCCACGCGTTTGGGACGATTTGGCCGGGGGCTATTTTGACTCGAGAGAGGAAGTCACGGGCAATGGGCTGGAGTGGCAGGCGCAGGCCGCACTGCATCGAGACTTGGAAAATTGCTACCATCCCTGCGGGGGATGGTCGGGCAGGTCACCCGGACGAGGCAGATGAAGGATGACCGAATCAGGTACATGGTAACCAGCCCTGATTCGGTTTAAATCGGATTCGGTGAGGGTAAAAGCTACGAGACCGCTGGGCTCGTCTCCTTCTCCTTTCGAAGACGATCCAGAAGCCTCCGCAGTTCGCGTCACAGGGTATGGAACGGCCATTCCCTCACCTGTGACCAAATCGTCCTCTCCCTCTCCCTCCTCGTCCTCCATCTGGTCCGCCCACGGGTTAGGTCTCCCGGGACAAGTCACCAGAGATGTTCCACCGCTTGATGGACCTGTCTGGGCGGGATGCTCAGCCGAAGGGCTGCCGGATTCTCTGACAAGCCGAAATGCGGCGTCAGCTCCGACGGCGAACTCCGTCAACAGGGATGGTGGGTCTGTGATATCCCAGAGGTGTTGGGACACGCCCTCATCTACTGACGTTTCTTCCCGAGGGCTTTGAGAGCCGTGTGCGGCCATTAAAGCTAATTAAAAGAGAATGGAAAGACTAAAGACTCACCGAAGGGATCGACGGTGATAGCAAGGAATAGCTGACGAGGAAAGACGCGACAGCGGAGGAGAGGAAGAAGGGAGCGAAAATGCGCTCAGATTCAGACACGGACGGGAGGAAGGAGGACGAAAACAAAGTTCGAACCGTCCTCCCGCCCGGGCTTTTTATAGCCTTGCCACGTAGACGGGTCATTATGGCGGAGGCGAAGCGACGTTCGCCTCGGCTCCCCCTTCCGACGCGTGGCGACTGTTGATTGATTGCGCTGAAATCGGGGCCACGCGTCCGCCATTTATACGCGGACGGAGCGAGTTGACGGCTGGCCGCACGTGCGACCTTGGAAGGCGCAACGACGCACGCTAAGAACGACTCGAAGAACATTAAATGCCTCATGATTGTCTCGGATGCTAACGCCAACCGACCGATAAAATCGTGCTCCTTGCTGCCATAGACGGCACCAGGAGCAGGGGGGCTTACTGTTGGGGAAAAATGTGTCGGGCTCGGGTAAAGTTCCGAGGTTCGTAGAAGAGTAGGTCGGCTTTGCCGACACTGCCTGAAGAAACCGAGACAACACTGACAGGGCAGATGGCGGGCCGTCAGGTGTAAGCAAAGACGAGTAAAGTCGCTCTGTCAGTGTGATAACCTCGCCTGCTTCACCCCACTGAAGGCCGGGCGTGTGAAAGCCATTCAACCGATAGAGTAAAGATCCCTTCAGGGAGTCAATTCTGTCGGGCACGGCTCAGAACCCGTCCTCCTGCATCGGCCGAGACTCCCCCGGTGTCGGTCATGACTTGGCCGAGACTCCCCCGGAGTCGGTCGAGATCCAACCGAGACAGGTAGTGAGCAAGGACAGATGCTGATCTACGAAAATTCAGGGATATTGGTAGCGGATCCCGAGATTCTCGGGATCCTGAGCGATCCCAGGAGAAGAATCCTCCGAAGATAAGGATTGACAGATTGTATAAATCTCTAAGCTTGGAACAGTACAAGGTACGCAAATACTAACTGAGAAAAGCTCTGAGCCAGAGACGAGATTACTGACTTAAGCATCGGAGGTTCCCCGGCCCTAGCCAGGGCTCCTTTGACATTGTTTCTGTGCAGGTGAAGGAGGATCCGTCGCCAAGGGAAACCGTTCCATAAAAAAAAGCTGCAACACTCTAGATAATAAATGCACAAGAAATCTACTGTCGTGCCTGGAATGTAATCCGTATATTAAAATGTAAAAGATGAAATGTAGATAGAAAATTGCAGGTGCTTCCAAATGTGGTACATCTCCTCCAATTGCAACTTCAAACTCAAGTAATTTTTGGAGTATACATTTGTTGTTTGATTTGATGCATATTACATGAAAATGCATGCAATTACATGCAACTAAACAACCCTTAAAATGATACATCACGATGGGCTCCTACAAAAATCTGCCCGCTTGTGCCTAGAGAAAGGCGGAGGTAGGACGCAATCCATGTCTTGTGGATTAGTTAGATGGAAATGAAAAGCTTTGATACCCCTGGTTGATACACAAGCTCTAAGACATTGCCCTAATTGTATAAGTAAATTAAGCTAAACCAGCAAAATAGTTGGTTCCAGTTTAAATGTCTTGTAAACCAAAAATTAAGTGATTTGATATGATAGCTGGCGTATCAGTGGACATCTAATCCACGATCAAAGTGAAAATAATCAACTGTTTAAATCCAACGAACAAATGCTGATTATTGAGAAGTTAGGATCATTTAATCTGACTATTGGATTATGGCATAGCAACAGTGCAGTTTGGACAGGTTTTGAGTTAAAGCATTCCACGTGATAATTTGCTAGTGCGTGCTTAGCAACCATCACAGTCATGATTTTAAGACACTGACGAGTCTGTAGCGACTCATCCGAGTCGATTCCGACTCAGTCAGACGCAATCTCATTTTGATGTGTAAGTTACCTTGGCAAGTCAGGCCGATTCTGCCGCAACTCAACTCAGGACCAAACAAGACAGTCCGAGTCGCTGAGTCTTTTAACCACGATGACAGTGCCAGAGAATGTGAAATAGCTCCCTTTCAAGTTTCAAGCCTAGGGACAGGCGATCAGGTATTTGGATTTGAGCCGGGCATGCCTAACAAAAGAACGTGTGGTCTTAACTGCTCGCTATGTGCTTTAACATAAAGAACACTTAGTGGAAGATCTCAGCCGTCCATAAGTGGGCCCCCTTTTGTCAATGAACTAGTCCACAAGAGCAGCCAACCTTTATACCATCGTACTATAACTCGCTGACTTGACTCAAAACTCGACTTGGAGAGATGGTAAGCCGAGTCATTGAGGAAATCGCTCACAATATTGACTCAGTCCCGACTTGCAGACTCAATGAGTTGGACTGATAACTCGAGCCGAGTCAGTCGCCTGGTCAAACTGTTAAACTAATAAAGCACAATGTTTCAGGGGAATTATACCCTTCTAGTACGCATTCAGTCATGGAAAAGTTAGCCATTTTATAATATCTATGTAAATATTTATAAAAAAATTTCATAAAATATGAAATCGAGTCAAGGACTCAGCCGAGTCTTCGAGTTAACCCAACCCAGATGGACGCCGAATCAAGTCGACTTAGCGGGTTTTAATCCTTGCTGTGTTAAAATATCACAAAACCTGATTTTGTTGCTTTTGGATTGATCGATCACTGCCACTCTTGGTCTCTTTTCTCGGACCCACTCGTTTTTGTCCCCAGTGAATGAATGGTTTGGATCATCATACACATGTGAACTTGGGAAGAAGAACCTTGAAGCTAGAATGCCCACAGTAGACTCAATGTTTTCAATTTATAAAAATGGGGCACATGGTTTAGCAGTCCACTCTGGTAGAATGGAACATGACCGAACTGTATACTCGATTGCACAATCCTAACCTTTCAATGAAGGGCCCAAGATTGGTGGTTGGGATCTTCCAAATTGGGAGATCTTTTGACAAACCATCCATCTAAGTCCATCCGCATCAAACCAATGATCTAGATCATTGAACTATGGGTCCCACTTTGACAAACTGAAAATATGAGAGTATATGCATATGAAGAGGCAGCAGCTCATGTAATTTATTACCTCTCATTTTATAAAGGGATTACTCAGACAGCATTTCTATGTACGTGACAGTGGTACAAAACCCAGCTATCTAGGAGTGCAAAGGAATTCCCAGTCATTGGCGTTGTGCCCTGCAACTAACAACTGTCTTTCTACTTCAGAGGAGATGAGTGACCTCACACACTATGCCCCACCATGGTATGCTTTCCTCTCCCTCTCTCCTCTAACCTACATCAATTTGTACTCTACAACCCTTTTTTTTTTTTTAATAAATCCTTTTCTACGTGTTGTAGGTTATGTTAATCTACATCCGGTCGTGGGTGTTGGTTTTTTCTAACTATAGTAGGAGATCTTGAGATTTTCTTAGCTTGAATGATTTTCCTGTAATATCGTCCTGCATGTTTTTTTTTTTTTGGTTGGGGGGAGGAATAACAGCAATGCTCTTCCCTCCTGCCCCACCACGTGATGATCTAGTTTGTTCAGCTCTAAGGTTGCACGTGGGCAAGGATCTTGCTCATTAGAGATTACTCGTTCATAGTAACTTGGACAGGGGTCTGCAAAAAGCAGTTCCTAACTCAATTGCCGATGCATGGGCGAGGATCTCTTATTAGCGGGATTCCTTTGTCATGTGGGCTGGTTGTGGTGGGACCACCTGGACTGATGGTCTGGATCATCCACGTGACGGTGAATGAAGGGGTTGCTTCTAGAGGCTACCCTTGGTAAAATATTGAGCAGATCACACAGCAGAATTTATTGCGGTTGATGTTTCTGATGGGGAATTTTTTACCATAAGCATGGTAAGATGAGATACGTCTGGGATGGCTTCTGAAACATATGCCATCCACAGAGGGGGCCACAGCCACTAGATGGACGGTCCTGATTAATATGCATACCCGTCAAGTGTCCCTATTGTTAGTGTCAATGTTAAGTCTGTGGCATTGTCTGGTTCTGAGATATGCTGATGAGTTTGGCAGGAGAGCAGACTGAAGAAATGATATGCTGCACAACGTGCCAGATCCAGTCCATTAATCCAGTGGGGCCCACCATGAACATGTCATGGGCCAAAATTCAATGCCAGTCCACTCATCAGGTGGGCCCAATGTGTATGATAAGAATGGAGGAACCAAAAGAAGACTTGCCATCTGCATTCAGGGTACACGTGTGGCTCATCTGTCGAGGGTAGGCATGGATCTCACACACCTGTGCCGTGGACCACCTCTTGAATCTGCCCTCTAACACATCGCAACAGCATTTCCCAACTGCAAGAGGGGGAGGGAGGGGAGTTACTTGATACTCAGGACACTTGATGTGCAGGCACTCAAAAATTGTTTACGTGTGGCATACATTAACTCAAACTAAACTACCTAGATTATGGAACCCACCTGTGGCTAAGCCACAGTTCCAAAATCAGATTGGTTGAACAATCCTGTCCTCTGATTTGTGGACATGCTCGTTTGTTGAAATGAGGCCACTGGAAATTTTTCATTTTTCAAACCTTCTAATAAATGTCCCTTGATCTTATAGTCGGATAAGTAAATAAGCATCAGCTTTTGGCACACCATGCATCTAAACTGACACCCATAAATAATAAATTGGACAGCTTAATATGACTTGTACACCAGGTTTGCAATTTTTAAGTGCCTGTGTATTATCCATCACCTTCTTCCAGAGCATCAAAGCTTTTCTAGAGAGAGAGAGAGAGAGAGAGAGAGAGAGAGAGAGAGAGATTTTCCCCCTGTCCTGTGGAGACTGGACTGCCACTCCCAAATAGCAAGGTCCCAACCTTGAAAAAGATTGGGGGGCAACCAGACCAGGTCTGGGGGCCAGTTTCAGCAGCCATTGTTGGGCGGTAGCTCCTCAGGACTGTGATCACTGCCAAACGGCTCTTGTATATTCCTGATATTTGTTTATTTGTACTCTGCTAGGAATTACAATCCTGAAGAAGGGCGTGGAAAGAAAAAGCCTGTGAGTAAAGAAGAAGCCATGGCTGAGCTTCTTCAAGTGGTATAACCCTGTTATATCTCTATGGTTTGTGTGTGCATGCGCAAGATTCTTTATGCTGTTATTTTCTCCATAACAACTGTTATCTATCATAAACAATGCCATTTTCATTATAAACAAACAAACAAACAAACCAAAAAAAAAAAAGCAGCTCTTTTTTTTCATGGTGTAGCATTTTTCACCTTTTCATTTTCCTCCCATTTCATGCTGGCTGTTATAAGGTGTAGAGCAGTGTTTCAGACCTTGGTCACATGATCGTCCATCGTGGTATACCCCATTTTTCCAGTGCATAAGCTGGGATCAAACTAACTTGCGAAAGAGAACAATCATATGATGCAACCTCAGTTTTTTTCATTGGAAAAGAAATTAAAGCGCTCCATTCTTTTTAACAATCCTATTTAATATGTGATTTATGAGGTTAGTAGCAGCTAAATGCAATGATGCTTGCTTCGCAGATCAAGTCAACAAAGCCAGATAGGTTTGCTCCTCGTGTGGTGGAGAAGAATGACAATTACATACGCGTGGAGTATGAGAGTCCGATAATGGGGGTAAGTCTTAGAGGGGACCTTGTTACCATATTACTCCTAATCATCGGGTCAAGTCAAAGTTGAAAAATTAATAGTTTTATTATTTTATTTTATTTTATGGTTTTCTCCTTCCAGTTTGTGGATGATGTGGAGTTTTGGTTTCCTCCTGGTAAGAAATCGATTGTCGAATACCGATCCGCATCCCGCTTGGGAAACTATGACTTTGATGTTAACAGAAAGAGAATCAAGGTAAATCACTTGTGACATTTCCCTTTGGTAGCAAAAAAAAAAAGAAAAAAGAAAAAAGAAGAGTTTTGCATAAAATGCACCCTGCGGGTAGGAAGGTATGGCATGTGACTGTTGAGACTTTTGTGCTGCTTGTGACAGGCTCTGCGGTTGGAGTTAGAGAAGAAGGGATGGGCTTCAGAGAGTAGTTACTGAGAACCATCATCAATGGCATGTTTTGTTTTGCGGCTGTTTCAGTCATTCATTCATGAGTCAATGTTGTATTTCTTAAGACAGCAAAACCCGTAATGGGCATAAATTCAAATCATCCATTTTATTTTGAGGAACACAGAAACATGTCTGCATGCATCGTATTTCTTTAAAATAATGGAGTGAAATTGTTTGATAGCATTTCCTAAGAAGTTAACAGAAGTATTTGATGCACTTGGAAGCAATTAAAGATCCACCACAGCTAGCGACAGCAGAAGAGATGTTAGTCTTTCCGGAGATCTGTATACTCTCGCCGAATGCCACCAGCATTAATGATGACTATCTCTACCCTGTCTCCCTGCATACAACCAAAGGAAGTTAGAAGCAGAAAAATGAAGGGCAGCTCATGTCTTACCAAAACTTCTTTCTTTTAATAATAGGCATATGGGATCTGAGGTACTTACAGTGTAGATATCCCTTTCAGCTGCGGAAGCAAAAACATCTTTTACCATATCAACAGCTTCCGACTCAGACAATGGAGTCACAGCATCCTGTGCATCCAATGGGTTTTGAGTTTTTGAGTGTGGAAAATGAGTTAAAGGCCAGTTTGGAAGTTCCACTTCTAGCAGCCCTTGAGATGAGCTCCACCCAAATCTCAATTGGAAGATAAGGAAAACAGAATCTTGCCTAGTGCAGTCTCTTTTCTCCACGCCAACCCAGACACATGGCAGATGGGTTTTGCTCAAATCCCAAAACCATCCCAGATTGTGGTACTTCCAAAGGGAATAGAGATCACAACAGGCAAATTAAGTTGGATCCTTACCTTTGCGGGTAACAAAAGAGGGCTAGGAGATTTCAGTTGGTTGTCCAAAACGGGCATGATGAGTGTAGAACCGGAACCTTGGGAGCTGTATCCAACTCTCTCATATGATCCAACTGCATCGTATGTAAACACACAACCCTTTCCTGAAAAGTAAGTTAATGGACTTTTTGAGTTTGTAACCTTACCTTGACTTTTTGGGAGAGTATCCTGTTAAGGTTAAAATCTTAACTTTTTGAGTTTTTAACCTTACCTTCATTGTCAAGGCCGCCTAGGACATTGAAAGCATAGTAAGGAAAGAAGCGTTTGTAATAAAGGGTATTGGAGAGAAGCTGGGCCATAGCAGGGCAGCTCATCTGCTTGTTGTGTTGATGCTGATAAATCTGCACCGCATGGAAAAGAAAAAATAAAAATAAAAATGATAGCAATCAGTTTAAGCAACAAACTTCCTGCAAAAAAAGAAGAAGAAGAAGAAGAAGAAGAAGAAGAAGAAGAGAAGAATCCATGGCATGCAAGCAAAAGACCATTGAAAGGTTACCACCCTGTGTGCCACATGCATCCGAGTAGTTCCTTCTTCTTCTTCTTCTTCTTCTTTTTTTTTGTGAAGATCAATTTATTTAATCCAAAAAGAAGCACAAAAGAGACCCATGATAAGGGCAACACGTTAAAATTAGGCATGCGATGACAAATTATTGGAGTATTGCAAATAATAACATGGTTTGTGAAATGCGTATGGTGGCTAATCTCAAAGGCTTGAAATGGAGTGTCATTCCCAACGAATTCTTTCTAGATTCCAACAGATGAACACATCCTTTCTGCCTTTGAGATTAGTGACAAAAATAAATCCAGTAAACTTTCCAGTGTTTGAGGAACATTAACACTAAAATAGGATTACCATTTTTCCTCAAACAAGAAATCCTGGGCTTCCATTTTCATGATTCCTGGGTTTGAGGATTTTAAGATCAGGTCTTATATTTTGGAAACTGTTAGAAGGTTTTTTGTTATTGTACTGAGTCTTTTTCATCCTATAAGAACCCAAAGTTCCAATGAAAATTTTCCTACACATCAAGAAACCAACTTAGTCACTATTTGTTAATGAACTAATTACATACAGATTGTCCATTCCACATTTCCATGTAAAGAGAGAGGCTATTGATTTACCTGACTTGTTGACCAGGTCCTTGGGCCTTCCCTTTGCATTGGGAAATTCCTTTACGTTGTCTTTGGTTGCACTGAATATCATGAAATTCATGATATTTTTGCACCAAATTAGACAGATTAAACATGAAATATCATGAAATTTGGTTGTTTATCTTCCCAAAAAAATGCTTATCTTTCCCCCCCAAAAAAAAGTAAAGAAAAAGAAAAAGAAATATGAAACTACATGATATTTGGTGCAACCAAATGCACCCTTTGTTAGATGTAATCCATGTTTCTTTTCTTAAAAATAAAAATCATTGTTAATTATCACAAATAAAAATAAAATAAAACAGTCAAAATTCATTGTTCATTCATAAACCATCATTTAATCAAGCAAAATTTTGGGAGATGGTTTAAGAATCCTAATTACAGCAGCAACCACCAATTAATTCATGATGCTGCAATGCCCTCCAAAGATGATTACTTCAAAGTGCCTTCGATATAAAAACAGTTTTATCAACCAGTCTAATCATTCAGAAATTGGCAACTATTAACGTTTTGTGTTGGATACACAGTGCCCTTAAGATTAAAATATGATAAGTCTGCATAACTGAGTCCCTAATTGCCTTTCCAAATTTACAGTCTTGGAAAAAAGAAAGGATCTCAGAAACACCTGTTAATTCACCAGTGAGGCTTAAGCTATGGCTGATGTTCAATGGGACAGGTAAACAAATATTGGAACCACCTAGGTGGTAAGTCATAACTATACTTACAATCTGAGCAAAATTGATAATCTTTTCCTTGATCGCGATGGTAGAGAACCTGCTCCTTATAGAAGTCCATGCCAAGATTTCATTTGAAGTCAAGGTTTGAAATCGGTGTACTATGTAACGTATTGTTCATTGCCAATACCGTTACATATACTCCATATCACCCTATATCAGGCTGTTTCGGGCTGATGCAGGGGCCAATACACCCTTATTGTTCATGAGCGATTCTAGTACATATCGCATGGTTAACCATGCAATATGTCAAAAATGTGAAATCAATAAAAGAAATTCCAGACACTGAATCGTATATACAAAAGGCTTTGCCGATCAATCTTCAATTGATGCTCCATAATTAAGCATTTTAGTTATCTACTTGGCCTGCTTATTTTGTTAGGGGAAAGGTTTTAATATTCCATGAGACTGAGAATATCATTATCATTCAAACATATTCCCAGGGCCAACACTTATATGTTTGTTTCTTTATGGTTGTTTAAAATTTTCAATTTTTTAATAAGTTATCAGGGAGCCATAAGTAGCCTACAAAATGTATATTTTGGTTCAACGGAAAGTCCAGTTTCCAAATAACATGCATTTGGAATGCATTTGCATGGCATGACCAAACGTATACTACTTTGTAGGGCCTATTTGGATGGTGGGAAAAGAAAAAGGAAAGAAAAGCAAATGGACGACTTTTCCCATGACAGGACGTTTTACTATGTTTGGCTAGCAAAAGAAATATTGTATTTCAAAAAGCAATCATTAACCAAACACTATAAATAAATTCTCATGCACAAGAGACGAGGTGACCATTGTGAGAACTTTATGAGATTTCCACTGGTTATCCAAACAAGACCACAAAAAAATGAAATCCATGTTTCAATAGTGCTCATGGAAATCGTAGGAAATCATCATAGAAAATGCTGAAATGAGTTGAAGGCAAGCCCCACCAAGAATCGAACTTGGACTACTGAATCTGAAGTGAAATGTCAAACTCCAGCACACTTTGATATGTTAGATTTTCATGGAAGTATATAGGATCATCAGCGTGCAATTAGATATTCAAACTTCTGATGGCGTACCAGGTGCCTGGCTGCCAAGTTCTTTTGTAGAGCTTTCACGTCTGCCTGGAAGCCAGAGGAGGCCATAACACATTTGTCAGCTCTGCAAGGATACAAATATAAACACCCATTACTAACAGAGACATGGATCTTCCATTACAGAACATAGTTCAATAGAGTTATCCGTCCAGTCATCCACTTCCATGTCCAAAAGTAGGGGCACCCATGGGCCAGGCGGGCCAAGCTTTGAATGGCTGATTCAATACCAGAGCACAGCTTAGTGATTAGTCTTTCGACTTCAGGCCCAAACTTAGCCATTAAAATCATAAGTGGGCCTATACCCAGGCTTGAGTGAGGCCTTGATAGAAAGTTCTGCAAAACCTAGGCAATGGACTAAGTTGGTATGTGGTATGGGAACAGTTACTTAGTACGGTACTTCTTCCAATGCATGGCACACCATGGATAGAATCATGTGCATCAGTCCAATACATACACTCTATATGCAATAGAGTTTATATATGAACTCACACTGCGATTTATTTATGAAATGATGAATGTTATTATTAAAGACCCGCATGCTTAGTGTTATATAATAACTCACAAATATGAGTATATATCTCTACATTGTAAATAATAAATTTGCATTAACTTAATGAATAGTAAGAATATAAAGCCATAATTTTGGATTGCTAAAAATAGCAATTGGATTGCAAACACTCATAATCTGGATCATACGAACTGGAACAGAAAACGTGGGGTGTTTCATGTTTTAGGTAACTTTGCCCAGGACTGACCCAACTATCAATCAGGCTTCAAAATATAACTTGTCCCCACCCAACACATGGACCTATATCACAGCCTGATCTATATCAGGTGGGACCCAAAACACAATGGCCCAACACCAGTTTCCAGCCTTATATAAATGTAATATAGACTGAAGCACTGCTCCATGGATTCCATCGGTACTAATTTCCCTCTGTGGAAAAGGCAAAAATAGGATATGTTGATGGCAAAATCCCAATTCCAAAAGATGATAAAAAAATCTTTGAGTGGGAATCAAGTAACCATTTGGTTATGAGTCTCTATGGAACATCATATGGCTGAAGGTTTGTTTTTCATTACAACTAGTCGTGAAATTTGGACCTCATTGCATGATATTTGTGCTGAAAAAACAACCTTGCTCGAATTTATCAAATCTAACAAGATATTGCTCAACTTCACATGGAATACCAAAAAAAAAAAGTTAATATTTTGGAGGTGTTTGTCGTATTTGAGAGGAACTCTCTCACTTAAATCCTTTCACAAATGACCCAGTGAAGTTAAAGAAAAGGATTGCGCAAGATAAAATCTTTCATATTTCAGCTGGATTGCCCACCAAACATGAGTCTATTCATAGCCAAAGCTTAATGGCCACAAATTTGCTTTCTCTAAATACTGTGTGTGCACAAATCCAACAAGAAACAAGGAAAAAAGTTATGGAGGCTCACAATGTTAAGAATTCAGTAAAACATCCAGCCTTGCTTTCTGATCCATAATCAGATAATCAGGGTGATAAAGGACATGATTGTGACTGTGGCCATGGTAGAGGCCGTGGAAGAGGACCTGACAGAGGTATTGGGGAAAGGCCTTGTTGCACCCACTGTAATAAACTTGGTTGCGTCAAAAATAGATGTTGGGATCTTCATGGTAAGCCTGGGGATGATAAGATTAGAACCAATGCTGCTGACTATGCTAACTTAACTGAACCAAATGAAGTTAGCATATCTATTGAAAGTTGTATGTGCTTCTTGATCAGTTTAATAGTCAAAAGATAAGTCCAATGCCCTCTCCTACACAAGATCCAAGTACTTCTCAGTCCTTCTGTTACATGACCCAAAAATTGTCAACTTCTTGGATAATTGATTTGGGTGCCACCGATCATATGATTCAAAATATCTTGATTCCATGATTATACTAGATGTATGCAAATGCTATCTCTTGCAGATGGTTCTATTATTCCAGTACATGCAGTTGGTCAAACAAATATCTTTTCAGGAGTTGATGTGCCCTCTATTCTTTATATCCCCGCATTTCCTTCAAATCTATTTTCTGTAAGCAATCTCACAAACTCATTAAATTTCTCTGTCATGTTCTTTCCAAATTTGTGTTTTTTTTTTAAAGATTTGATCACGGGAAAGGAGATTGGTAGAGGACAAGAAGCATAGGGCCTCTACGTGTTGGATCAACATGCAAGAGCCTTTTTAAGCAATGAAAGGAATGTTGATATGGATAAGACTTGGCATTGGAGATTGGGGCATCCATCAGATCAAATTTTGCATCAATTATGTCCTTTTATTTATTCTTTCTATAATAAATGTGAGACTTGTCGCTTTGCAAAACCTTCTAGACTTTTAAGACTAGGGAACAATTTTCTTATAAACTTTTTGATCTGATTCATTTTGATGTGTGGGGACTTACCCTGTTGATTCATAGTTTAGTTTTAAGTACTTCGTTAGTTTTATCAATTACTCAAGATTTTTATGGATTTTTATATCAAAAATAAAAAGGAGATGTTTTTAAAGCTTTTAAGGATTTTCACAATATGGTTATTACACAATATGATGCGAAAGTAAGAATTTTAAGATTCGATGATGGTGGTGAATATGTGAGTAAAATTTTTACTGAGTATCATAGTAAAAATGGAATTATACATTAAACTACTTGTCCAGGCACTCCACAACAAAATGGAATTGCCGTGCACAAAAATCGTCCTCTCTTAGAAATTATTAGATCCCTTATGTTTTGAATGAATGTTTCCAAAAAATTTTGGCCAAATGTCGTTTAGGTTGCCTACTAGTATTAATAGATTACCCAGTGTTGTTCTCAAAGGCAAAAGTCCTTTTCAAATACTAAAGAAAAAAAAATTAAAAAAATCCCAACATTTCATCTACGTGTTTTCGGATGTTTGTGTTTTGTCCATTTACCAGATACAGAAAGATGCAAATTAGATAATAATAAATAAATAAATAATCCGTCAACATCTTCTTCGATTATTCACCTATTAAAAAAGGATACAAATATGTTGATTTAATAAAAAGGAAGATTTGGGGTTTGTTGAAAATACTCCATATTGTTCTAAATCTACGCATCTAGGATTTAAAGATGCCTTGACTCAAGGGGAGAGTTCATCATGTCCTAATGAATTTGTCAATCCATTGTCTCGAAGTTAAGATGTAAATCAACTATCGAATTTCAGGATGATGCTCAAAGGCCTGATTCATTAAGCAAGACTCATGTGCCCTCTTCTCATGAATCATATGCCTCCATGACAATTTCTCCTATGCAAGGTACTCCCAAGTGTTAATATTCCTCAGAAAGATTCAACCAATGATCTTCCAATTGCCTTACAAAAAGAGAAAAGAGTTGTCCATCCTCCAACTCGTTTGTTTAACAATACAATCATCTCTCTCTTTTAAAAGATTAATCTTATCATGTTACATATCCAATACAATCATCTCTCTCTTTTAAAAGCTTCTCTGAAAGCCACAATGCATTTCTAGCTGTTATCTCTTCATCTTCAGAATTTACAAGTTTCCATGAAGCTCAATACCAAATTGTACGGAAAATGGATACAGAAACAAAGTGTTCAATAACGGTAACGGTGGCCATTACAGCCACCGCCATTACAGTTATAATACAAGTCATAACAGCCGTTATAGCCCCCATAACGGTCATTATAGCTTCTGCTTTTTTAACCTATTTCAGCCCCGTAACAAACTGTTACCGCCGTTACAAGACCGTTAGGGATCAATTTTTCCATATTGGTCATTGCAACCCCATAACGCAGAATGCATACCATAACAATCGTTACATAACCGTTTTGGAATACCTTGTATGGAAGAGGAATTAGCCGCTCTCGACATGAATAACACATGGAGGATAGTGCAATTGCCTAATAGAAAGAAACTTGTTGGATGTAAATGGGTTGACACTATAAAATATAGTAGTGATGGTTCCATTGACAGATATAAGGCTAGACTGGATGCATAAGGCTTTACTCAGATTTATCGTGTTGATTACTAAGAAACTTTTGCTCCTGTGGCTAAAATGAATTCAGTCCGCATTAATGGCCTTCATATCAACTGGATATTTTAAAAAAAAAAAAAATGCTTTTTTACACATTTACACAAAGATTTGCATATATATATGAGGTTGCCACTTGGATTTCCTTAAGAGGAGAGTAAGATATTGTGTGTTAGTTAGAAAAGGTAATTTATAGGTTTAAACAATTCCTAGAGTTTGGTTTGAAAAACTAAGGTCGGTTGTCATAACTTTCAAGTACTGTCAAAGTGGTGTAGATCATACATTGTTTGTTAGACAAGCAAGCAGGAAAGATCGATTTGTTGATTTATGTTGATGATATCATGGTCAGGCAACCAAAAGGTCATCTCAATTCTCAATTTAATTTAAAAAATAAAATAAAAAATCTTGGCAGGTTATACTTCTTGGGAATTGAGGTTGCCTCTTCGAAGAAAGGTATATTTATCTCTCAAAGGAAATATACCTTAGATTTACTAAAGGAAGCAGGAAAATTGGCCAATTAAAGATATTGGGCAATATAAGGGATTGGCAGGTCATCTTATACACATTACAATTACTCGTCCATAAATCACATAAGTTGTTGGTCTTGTCAGTCAGTTTATGCATATCCATGCTCTGCACAAATGGATGCAATTGACGGAATTCTCAGATTTTTAAAGGGAATTGTAGGAAAAGGTGTGCTAATAAAGTGTAATAACAATCCAAAAGCAGTTGGCTATGCTGATGCTAATTGGGAAAGCTGCCCATTTGACAGGTATCAACTACTGGAATGTGCACCTTCTAGGTAGCATCCAGTCACATGGAAAGGTAAGAAACAAAATGTGGTGGCCTGCTCTAGTGCCGAAGCTAGATACAAGGCAATGGCCACAAACGTATGCAAATTAATTTGGATAAAAGCCCTGCTAGAAGATATGGGCTTCCTATTCAACAGTCAATGGAAACGCTTGTTGGATAAAATGTTGAATTAAATAGACTATAAAAATCGAGAACCAAAAAAGGAAAATAAATTTAGAGAAAGAAAAACTTATTGAATTGAGTCGAGGCGTGACTGAGTCACTCGGCTTGAAATCGAATTTGCTCCCCTTGGACAGCGTCCCAAGTGCAACAGGTTTCCAGAGCAATCGACCTCCAGGATACAACGACTATGACCCGGTCCCAGCGGTGCACTCACTGTACACGGGCTCGAACCACTTGCAGTTTAATCCGAAAGTGCTGAGTTGACTCAGCAATGAACTCAGTAACAAAACCGTATCAGAGAGAGTTTTATAAGGCAGAGAATTTTTCGTATTCGTATGTTGAAACTGGAATCGGAAGTCTTTATATAGACTTCGAAATGGTGCATAAGCACCCTTTACAAAAGGTTAGGTCCGTTGGGTTTAAACCCAACAGGGGCGACCAACCGGAAGGGAAGCATCTCTCTGGTTTAAAAACGAAAAGACGCAAGTGCGAGTACACTCTCGCACATACAATCCTGCGAGTACCCATACACACACACACCCACGCGAGTACACTTACACCGCACCCGCACCCGCACCCGCACCCGCGCCCAGCCCAGCCCGTCCCGTCCCGTCGCGTCGCGCACGCGGACGCGGACTCGGACTCGGCTCGGCTCGGCACGGCACGGCTCGGCTCGGCGCGCGCGCGCGCGCGTGTGTGGTTAATGGCATAGATTAGAGCTATTGGCATAGCCCCCCCACAGGACCAAATTCACATGCCCCCTGAAAGGGGCTCAAGCCCTAGGCAAAAAGTCTATCATATAAACAAGAGAATTTCTCTTATCAAATCCGATGTGGGACAAAACCAACACCTCAAAAACACCAAAATTTAAATGTGGAGGGAAAACACCGAAATTTGAAAATTCAAATTTTTAATATTATTTTAAAACAAATACAACAATCCCCCACATGTTTTAAAATAAAATGCTTTCGGATTAAAGCGAAATAGTTGTGCAATGGTGCCGGTGTCACCATAGACTTGAACCGACATTAGAGTAAGCAAGACAGGTCTACAGGAATCAGGTGACACCATAGTCTTGAACCTGAATCCTTTTAATGTAGATCGCAAGTACATGCCACTCACACAACTCTTCCTCTGCAAGTGATTCTGTGGTTCGGTGCGTTTCGGCCATACACCATTACCTGGATTTCATGAGTGCTCTAGAGAATTCGCCTAGATTCTCATAGGAAGCGGCCTCCACCTCCACACCCATATAGGTGAATTCCATCAAGTGTATGCAGCAACTGTATACACCACCAAATATATGGCTATGGATCCATTAAGAGTTCTAAAAACTCATCCTTCTGCGTTGCTGCTCGCACTGTACACCATAGAAGGGGCTCATATAACTCAGTGCAATCGTCTACCTCGTGTCTTGTTGTTTACCCATTGAACCTATCTCATGGGATCTCCACTTGTATAGGTTGGGTTACCGACACTGGCAGCTCATATATTAGGCTCAGCCCCATTCCCTTCGATGTATCATTGACTAACTTTTTGGATAGTCCTTTAGTCAGAGGATCTGCTAGATTCTTTTCTGACCTCACAAAGTCAATAGATATGACTCCATCACGCAACATATGTTTCACTATGTTGTGTCTGAGTCTAATATGCCTGCTTTTTCCATTATATATTTTACTTTTTGCTTTCGCTATAGCTGCTTGACAGTCACAATGAATAGATACGGCCGATACAGGCTTTGGCCACAATGGTATATCAGCTAAGAGATTTCTAAGCCATTCAGCTTCTGATCCAGCCTTTTCTAAGGCAATAAACTCAGATTCCATAGTCGACCGAGCAATACATGTCTGCTTGGTGGACTTCCAAGAGACTGCTCCTCCACCCAAAGTGAAGACATATCCACTAGTGGATTTTGTCTCATCTGAATCACTGATCCAGTTAGCATCACTATATCCTTCTAATACAGTAGGATAACCATTATAATGTAAACCATATGTCATATTACCTTTTAGGTATCGCAAAATTCTAGACAATGCATTCCAATGTTCTTTTCCAGGGTTATGTGTATATCTACTTAGCCTTCCTACTGCAAAAGCTATGTCAGGTCTAGTGCAGTTTGTTAGATACATGAGACTACCAATTATTCTGGAATATTCTAATTGAGACACACTATTTTCTGTATTCTTCATGAGAGTCACACTATAATCATAAGGAGTACTGACAGGTAAACAGTCAAAATGGTTAAACTTTCTCAATATCTTCTCAATGTAATGAGATTGTGATAATATAATAACACCATTTTTCCTAGTTACTTCAATACCCAATATTATACTTGCCTCTCCTAAGTCTTTCATGTCAAACTTAGATGACAAGAATTTCTTAGTTGCATTAACTAATTTAATATTAGTTCCAAAAATAAGCATGTCATCAACATAAAGACATATGATAACATAATCATTTCCAGAAATTTTACTATATACACATCTATCTACATCATTTATATGATAACCATTTGATTTTAAAACACCATCAAATTTTTCATGCCATTGTTTAGGAGCCTGTTTTAAACCATATAGTGATTTAATTAGTCTACATACTTTATTTTCTTTACCTAATATCTTATAACCCTCAGGTTGCTCCATATATATTTCTTCTTCTAAGTCTCCATTTAGGAAAGCAGTCTTAACATCCATCTGGTGTACCACTAGTTTATATATGGAGGCTATCGCTATTAAGACTCTAATAGTTGTAATCCTAGTTACAGGGGAATATGTATCAAAATAATCTATTCCTTCCTTTTGTTTAAAGCCTTTCGCTACCAACCTAGCCTTAAACTTATCGATAGTTCCATCTGATTTTAGTTTCTTTCTAAACACCCATTTGCAGCCTATTGGTTTGTTACCAGGTGGTAGGTCTACAAGTTCCCAAGTATTATTTGATATAATAGATTCTAACTCATCATTTATTGCTTCCTTCCAAAAGGTTGCATCTGGAGAGTTAATAGCTTCTATATAAGTTGTAGGATCATCTTCTACTAAGAATGTGAAAAAACCATCTCCTAGGTTAGTTTCTTTTCTAACTCTAATACTTTTTCTTGGTTGTATCTCTTCTACTACTTTCTCGTAAGCATTTTTACTAGTAGACGCAATATCTGATTCATTAACTTTTTCTATTCCTATAGATTTAGATTTCATAGGGAATACGTTCTCAAAGAACTCTGCATCCCTAGCTTCTATAATTGTATTGGGATCTAGAATATTATCCTTAGTTTTTAAAACTAGAAACCTATAGGCCGCACTGTTTTGTGCATACCCTATAAATACACAATCGGTCGTTTTAGGACCTAATTTTCTTTTCTTAGTTTCAGGCAATCCTACTTTAGCAAGACACCCCCACACTTTAATATATTTATAACTAGGAATATGATTCTTCCAAAGTTCATATGGTGTTTGTTCAGAAGATTTAGATGGAATCCTGTTTAGGATATAACAAGCAGACAGAATTGCTTCTCCCCACATATTTGAGGGTAAGCCTGAACTATTTAACATGGCATTCATCATTTCTTTTAGAGTTCTGTTCTTACGTTCTGCTATTCCATTTTGTTCTGGTGTATAAGGAGCTGTAGTTTCGTGAATTATTCCATTCTTTTCACATAATTCTCTAAATTGAGAAGATTCATATTCACCTCCTCTATCTGTTCTAAGTCTTTTAATTTTTATATTTAATTGATTTTCAACTTCAATTTTGTATTTAGAAAAAGCATCTAAAGCTTCATCTTTGTTCCTTAATAGATATACTCTAGTGAACCTAGAGTAGTCATCTACAAAAGTTATATAATATCTTTTTCCTCCTCTAGACATGTGATTTCTAAAATCACCTAAATCACTATGTATCAACTCTAATAGAACAGATGATCTTTCTATTTGTTTAAAGGGTTTTCTAATAAATTTTGATTCTACACATGTTTCACATTTTTCAAACTCTTTATTAGATATATTAGGTAATAAACCTAATCTTTTCATTTTCTTTAAAGATGCCACATTCACATGACCTAATCTATTATGCCATAGATAAAAAGGTTCAACGATATAAACAGAACTAGATGTTTTCTTATTATCATTGGATACATTTACAATGAATAAACCATCGCTACAGTACCCCTTACCAACAAAGGTTCCATTTTTAGTCATTACAAGCTTATCTGAATCAAATACTAATTTGACACCAGCCTTATTGAGGAGCGAACCAGAGACCAAGTTTCTTCTAATGTCAGGCACATGGAGGACATCATTTAACATTAGAGTCTTTCCAGAAGTGAGTTTCAGAAGTACTTTCCCTTTCCCTACAACTGGAGACGTTCTAGCATTTCCCATGAACACCTGTTCATCATCTCCTGACACTTGGTAGGAGGTAAACATGCTACGATCCTTGCACACGTGTCTAGTTGCACCAGTATCTAGCACCCATTCCAAGTTGTTTACAAGGAAGACTTCTGACACCACAGCCACTACTATGTCAGACTCATTGCCTGTTTCTGTAAGATTAGCTTGCGGCTTATCTTTATTTTTCTTAAGCCTGCAGGTTTTAACATGATGCCCAGGCTTTCCACAGTTGTAGCAGTTTCCCTTTTTCTTGAATTGATTGTTTGCATTCTTCTTTTTGAGCCTGCATTCATTTGCATAATGTCCAGGTTTGCCACAGTTATGACAGTTGCCCTTTTTCTTATTATTTGTTCGACTTGATTCCACAAGATTCGCTTTTGAATCTATCTCATTTTTATTTCCTTTTTGGTCCCTGATTCTATTGGCCTCCTCTATTCGTATGTGTACGATAGTGGTTTCCAAAGAAACACCGTTCTTCTTATGTTTCATTCTATTTTTATATTCTTTCCAGGAGGGCGGTAACTTTTCTATTAACGCTCCTGACAGAAACACCTCATCCAACTTAATTCCTTCTGTCGATAGTTCGTGAATTAGACTTTGAAAGTCGTGAATCTGATTTGTGACAGATTTATCGTCTGTCATTTCATAGTGAAGGAAATTAGCAATTGCATGTTTCTTAGCGCCTGCATCTTCTAATATGTATTTCTTTTCTAAAGCAATCCATATATCTTTAGCAGAGGCGTAAGAAGCATACACATCATATAATTCGTTGGATAAAGAGTTTAGAATATAATTTTTACAATTATTTTCATCTGTTACTTCATTTTGATTTGCTGGATCTATAGTAAATGATTCAGATAAAATGTATGAAACTTTCAGGGTGGTAAGAGCGAACATCAATTTCTGTTTCCACCGTTTAAAAGATTGTCCAGCGAACGGTTCGATTTTGGCTAACTCAGTAGAAGCATTTACTGTTACTGTAGCCATAGTCTATGTAATTCAACACAAAATTTCGATTTCAAGATTGTTGGATAAAATGTTGAATTAAATAGACTATAAAAATCGAGAACCAAAAAAGGAAAATAAATTTAGAGAAAGAAAAACTTATTGAATTGAGTCGAGGCGTGACTGAGTCACTCGGCTTGAAATCGAATTTGCTCCCCTTGGACAGCGTCCCAAGTGCAACAGGTTTCCAGAGCAATCGACCTCCAGGATACAACGACTATGACCCGGTCCCAGCGGTGCACTCACTGTACACGGGCTCGAACCACTTGCAGTTTAATCCGAAAGTGCTGAGTTGACTCAGCAATGAACTCAGTAACAAAACCGTATCAGAGAGAGTTTTATAAGGCAGAGAATTTTTCGTATTCGTATGTTGAAACTGGAATCGGAAGTCTTTATATAGACTTCGAAATGGTGCATAAGCACCCTTTACAAAAGGTTAGGTCCGTTGGGTTTAAACCCAACAGGGGCGACCAACCGGAAGGGAAGCATCTCTCTGGTTTAAAAACGAAAAGACGCAAGTGCGAGTACACTCTCGCACATACAATCCTGCGAGTACCCATACACACACACACCCACGCGAGTACACTTACACCGCACCCGCACCCGCACCCGCACCCGCGCCCAGCCCAGCCCGTCCCGTCCCGTCGCGTCGCGCACGCGGACGCGGACTCGGACTCGGCTCGGCTCGGCACGGCACGGCTCGGCTCGGCGCGCGCGCGCGCGCGTGTGTGGTTAATGGCATAGATTAGAGCTATTGGCATAGCCCCCCCACAGGACCAAATTCACATGCCCCCTGAAAGGGGCTCAAGCCCTAGGCAAAAAGTCTATCATATAAACAAGAGAATTTCTCTTATCAAATCCGATGTGGGACAAAACCAACACCTCAAAAACACCAAAATTTAAATGTGGAGGGAAAACACCGAAATTTGAAAATTCAAATTTTTAATATTATTTTAAAACAAATACAACAACGCTATGTGACAACAAGCTGCTGTTCACATTGCATCTAATCCAGTGTTTCGGGAAAGAACAATGCACATTGAAGTGGTCTGCCACTTTCTCGGAGAAAAGGTTAAAGAAAATACAATTTCCACGCCTTTCATGAAGACTAAAGATCAATTGGCAGATAGTCTCACAAAAGCCATTGGAAAGCGTAGATTTCACAAGCCATTGTGCAAGTTGGGTATTGTTGATATCTCAACTTGAGAAGACCTCCCTTATCTCACACTAGTTATCTTTATCCTGCTCATTTTGTGCTATCCTTACCCTTCGTGTCCTGCATTTGTAGTTTGAAATGCACCATATCCTGTGTATCCACCTGTATAAATCCCACAGCACTAGTTGAAACTTCTCATTCACTTATTCTAAGTAAGAGGAACTTGAGTTTGCCCCCTCCAATTTGAGGCAGAATCTCACTGATTCAGCTCCTCAATGCCATTTCGCCAGGCAGATCCCAAACACACTCAAAATAACACTTGGGAAAAACCCGCATCATACCGTATCAACTTGGATCAAACACGCCAATTGGGCCTACTATACCATGAAAAAAGACCAGCCCGGCTACTGAATCACTCTCTTTCGTTACTTAGTTTTTGTTCAAATCATCAATGCATACAACCAAACAGAAAATTCCAATTGAAATCGAAGAAATAAAACAAAATGCAGATGAATTGAATAGCATACGAGAGCAATGACATACAACAATGATTTTTTTATTTTTTATTTTTGTTTAAGATCGGAGAAGTGGCAGGAAGAGAATTTGAAGTTGATAGAAGGAGCCGTACAATTTGGAGATCTTGGAGTAATCGCGGGTGAGGATGCTGTAGCCGGTGGACATCCGGGTATCGGCAGCAATCACGCAGTAATCGTAGCCCGCGATCGCCACACATGTCCTGAGTATAGAGACGACGAAGAAGGTTAGACAGATATTCAAATCCGTTTGAGATATTCAGAGAGAGAGAGAGAGAGAGAGAGGGAAGCTTACCCTCCGTTGTTGTCGTACGGCGACCAGTTAGCATGTTGCTTTGGATCCATTGATCTGTTGTGTGTGTGTGTGTGTGTGAGAGAGAGAGAGAGAGAGAGAGAGAGAGATGCCTGCGATTGCTGCTTTTGATATCCTTGTTGGATTTTCCTTTCCTCTCCTTTCCTCTCAAGCAACGAAGGAGAAAGGCCGTCGAGGCCGCGCGGAAAACACCGTACGCGGCTTCGGTGGATCCCCAATTGTGGGGCCTACCCTGATGTATGTGTATTATATCCACGCCGTCCATCCGTTTCTCGAGACCAATTTACAAATTGAGACGAAAATTTTAAATGATCCAAATCTCAGGTGGACCACACTACAGGAAACAGTGGCGACTGAACGCCCACCATTAAAAACTTCCTGGGCCATCGGAACGTTTATTTTCCATCCAAACAAATCGTAAGTTTACGAAGACTTCGACGGAAGAACAGCGTAAATATCAACTTGATCAGTTTTTAATGATCAACCACCAGTGTTTCCTATAGTGTCGTCCACCTGAATTTTGTTTCCACGGGCAGCTTGGGTCGATCCATGACTGTGGGGCCCACCATGATGTATGTGTCTTGTATCCGCGCTTTCCATCCATTTAGCCATTTCAGGGTACGAGCCCAAAATACAATAGAACCAAATCTCGAGTGAGCAATACCATAGGAAACGTGGGAAACAGTGGTGATTAACCACTCAAAGTTTAAAACTTTTTAAGAGTCATTGAAATGTTCGTTTGCCATCTTACTTGTTGATAAGGTTACCAATACGGGTATAAAAGAATACATAAATATCAGCTCGATCCAAAACTTTTAAGCCCTGAGAAATTTTTAATGGTCAAGTAACACTGTTTTTGTAGTGTGGTGCACATGTGACTTATACATGCTGGCTAATGCCTTAAAATGATCTAACCAAATGAATGGACAACATGGATATAAGATGTATACATTGTGGTGGGCCCCACAGTCAGGAACCCTGCGCCAGATCCATCAAAGCCGTATCCATTTGGACCAGGCTGATTTCCTTGGTGCTAGTGAGATACGCACCATAATGCCCTACACACAAGCCAGTGGTAGACGTTCCATCACATTGTTCCGGTTGCCCAACTTCATTGTCTATTCAGCTGTTTCTTCACCCTGAACATATATTTGAGGAGCCCACCAAATGTATAGAATGAACGTCACACAAACAACACGGTGGGCCACAGGTTCAGGTGTTTCTGGCGCTGCGTAAAAGTGATGGAAATGGTCCCACTGGTTAGTGGGCGCCGATTAGATACTGACGACGTTATCAAGCTTTGTGGACCCCACCATGATGCGTGTATTGTATCTATACCATCCAACCATTTGCGGAGATCATTTTATGGCATGAGAAAAAGAATGAAATAGATTTAAAGTTCAAGTGGACCCACCACAGAAAAATGTCGGATCAGTCACACCCACTGTTGAAACATTTATGGGGTCCACCATGGTGTAGTTTTTAGATCCAACCTATTCATAGGTTAACATAGGCACAGATGAAGTGAATATATATATATATATATATATATATATATATATATATATATATATATATATATAAAAGCTTGATCAAAAACTTCCATGCCCTTGAGAAGTTTTGAACGGTAGATGTCACTATCCCCACTGTTTTCTATGGTGGGGTCTATTTGAATGGTGGGTCCACTTGAACTTAGACTTATCTCATTATTTTTCTCATGCAATAAAACGAACTCTCCAAATGGAAGTATGAATACAACACATGCATCACGGTGAGATTCATAGGGCTTTATGATGTCACATCAGTAATCATTTGGATACTGACCTGCACCCCTCGGTAGTAGAGAGCGACCCAAGGCCCCATCTCTAGTCATCTTATCCTGTAATAAGTTTAATAGGACCTCCACCCCACCAAAAAAATAAACTCCTTTGCAACACCTGCTGTACATGGCATCACCCATACAATACTTCGCTTTGTGGGGCCTACCATATTGTATCCATTGTGTGTCCCAGGATAAATTTAGTCCGATCACCAACTCAAGTAGACCACACCATAGGAACAATGAGGAGGAAACAACTATCATAAGGGTCATTTGGCACCACCAATTTCGGTTTATTAGAGTGCATTTGGAATCCAAAAGCTGATTGGTGATACCTCGTTTCAGCACTTGAGGTCTTGGCAATGATCCCTAGCAGGGGTGGCTAACACGGAGTGTGTACTGACATAGGTTTGTACTTGCAAGCTAAAGTAAAAAAATTTTAAAAAATCAAAAGCTGAGTTCTTCTTCTTACTTGGTGGTAGACACTTAGGAGTTTCAATACCTGATTAAGGGTTTGAGTACTTATATGTTTGGTAAAATTCCATTAAGGCATGAGTGTGTAGTAGTGTGCATGCATGTGTAAAATAAAAATATAAAATCCAAAAGCCAACTTACCCTACCTTATAACTTTTAAGGGCTCATTTAGCCAAGCGGATTGAAAGGGATTGAATAGTATTAGAGTGGATGGCATGGATTTCAAGATAATGATGATGTTATAAGTGGATTGTTTTAAGATCCATGGGATTGCTATATCCCAGGATTGTTATATCGAGTTTGTTTGGTGCACCTGGCTAATCTTGGGATTAAACCTTCTCATCCCTTCCAATCTCTTGAACCAAATTTATCTAAGTAAATTTGAGCAGTTTAGGATAAATTGGATGAGATTTGAAAGTAACGATGGTGTTGTCAGTGAATTGTCTTAAGATCATGGGATTGCTATATCCCAGGATCAAGCCACCTAGTTTGTTTGGCACACTTGGCTAATCTTGGGATTTAACTTCCTATCCCTTCGAATCCACTTGGCCAAATGGACCTAAGGGCTTTTTACCATTGCAATGAATATATTTTCAGTATTTCGTGCTCAATTTCAAAGTTAGCTGTTGGGATAATATTCTCATATGTGATTAGTGTGCCATGGCCCATTAAAAATATCGCGGAGACTCTGGATGATTCCGATCTTTGGATAATATCTAAATGTGGGCCTAATGTGGAAGAAATGTAAAGGTGATCACGTACCTTTGCAAGCGGACCAAATCCTGCCTTCACACGTACTACTGTGACGCGTGTGAGAAACCCGAAATCGTTCATCCAGTGGGTCAATATGGTCATCGTTTAGGCCGCATGAAAATGGAAAAAAAAAATGGACGACAGTAAAATATATGTATTTGGCCCACTTGATGACGGGGACTGATCTAGCTTTCGGGCCACGAGACATAGGGGGGACCCACCTGATGAATGGCTCACTGCGTCAGATCACACGCGTACAAGAAAAAAAAAAAAGAAGCAGCAGGGCGTAGATGCTTGGTTTAAAAGATGCCACGCTGATTTGGTCATTAGGCGGGAAGCATGTCTTGCAAAAGAAGTACATGGTTGACGTTTATGTACACGTGCAGCCCATCAGGGAATCTACAGGGTCAGTCCTTCCTGATAATCGCCTTGGATCTTGTACACGTATCTACAGCCATCACCTACTCTGCCCTTGTGATGGATGATATGCGGGCAGTGAGAAACTGCGGACGTGGCAATCGAGTTATTCATATTTAAACTGTCCGAATTGTTTTTACCAGTTTATACATGTGACGAAAAAAAAATTGATTAAACGGCCGAAATTATCTATGGGTTCGGTGGAATTTCGGGATGGTTAAAATGAAAAATATCAAATTGACTTGTTACGACAAGCAAGCGCCCACGAATCAAAGGTCAGAATTGTTCGATCAATCTGATTCTGGTACTTCAACCCCAATAATCCGTTTAATTTGAGTTAATATATGCCACGTGTATCATTTCATAGTACCGGCGGCTTGAGCATGATACTTTGCCAGAGTATCAAGTAACTCGCGCCAGAAGGAAACGGATTGGCTAGTCCCCCTGCCATCAGCCAATGGCTGTTGGTCGGTGATCTGTGAGCCCCACCATGATGTATGTGTTTCATCCATGGCGTCCATTTATTTTTTCACGTCATTTTATGTTAAAAGAACAAAAAAGAGGTATATTTTGATCTCAAGTGAACCACATCACAAGAAAAGGTGTTGAATGAGTGTTGAATGAGTGTCGACCATTAAAAACTTTTAGGGGCATAGAAGTTTTGGATCAAGCTCGTTTTTGTTTTTTACCATCAGCTAGGCCTATATGACATAATCAACAGATTTTATGTCAAATAAACAGTACAGTGGGCCTTAGGAGTATTTTAACAGCGGATATCTAATCAATATTGTTTTCCTGTGGTGTGGTCAACCTGAGATTTATATCCCTCTCATTTTTGGAATTAAGTCCTAAAATGATTTTTAAAATGGATGAACGGAATGGATGAAATATATAAATCATGGTGGAGCCCACAGAGCACCGACGACCAGCCACGGGCTGGTGGCAAGGGGAGTAGCGAATCCGTTTCCTCCGAGGACGCTGTTCAAGGCCTCAGGTCGGGTACCCGAGAATGCCTATGTCGACAGGGTGAGGGACTCTCTCCCGGCTCGATCTACGGCGTATATATCTGACACCGCGCATTTCGCCTCTCAAAGGTGTCCGAACATCGATGTTATCGTGCGCCCTTAGTTCTTTTCCTTCCTATGTAGCTGTAGCGAGCGGGTGGGGAGCAAGATAGCAGGGACCTTCGGGGATATGATGGAGGGAGATCTACTCGTATGGCTCCTCTCCTTCTTCATCCTCATCGCTCTGCTCGGTCTTCTCGTCTACCAGGTATGTTTTCATCAATACCCCTTTCAAAACCCTAGAAATCGTACACGTCTCTCTTTCCCCCGCTTCTTCATTTCCGTATTTCGAAAAATTTCTTGATTTCTCGTATTCCTTTTCGTAGTCAGGGTTTCTGCTGTTCAACGCACTGAGGACTGTCTTTACAATTTTTAAAATTTGGAAGATTTCAGGAAATTATAGAAATCTGGAAAGTGCAATTCTTGGTAAGAAATATGAGGTGAAGAATTCCGTTTTATTACCGACCTTTCTACGAACATTTGGCGGGCGAAGTTGGGATATATTGTCAAGGTGTGAAATTGGAGTTTTTGGGAACTTTGAATGTGTAGGTTGTAGCGTATAATCAGCCGTAGGTGGTCAGTCTTCTTTTTTTGGGCCGAGCACAATTCGGAATGGAATCCCCAAAATCCCATTTGAAATGTGTGTCGGGAATTGGGATGCGTGCTTGCTGGCCTTGGATGCTGGGAGAATGGAATTTGTAAATCCCATTTTGAGAAAGTGATTGCTGGTGATGCAGAAAGAAATAATTGGTAGAATTGCCATGCATAGTGTGTGACTTGTTGATTTTTCTTTGAAGTTGGGATCTTGAAGGGAAATGGGAAAGAAAAGGAGGAAGAAAGCGTCGAGAGAAAGTTTATGTTGACTTATTTCAGTGGGTGAGATGCAGTTGGCAATTTGGAGGTTTAGGGCCTTTTTGAGAAAATGATTGACGGTGATGGAGAAAGGAATAATCTTGAAAAGTAGTGGAAAGGAGAAAGGATGCGAAGAGCAAGAGTTTATATTGACTTCTTTCTGTCATGTGAAATACAGTTGGCATTTGGAAGGTTTTAGAGCTGAGAATGAAATAGGAGTAAATAGTCTATACTATAATGTATTCAGGGCTGTCCTTTCGGCTAAATAAAATGCTTTCTTTAATCCAATGTTTTGTATGTCAAAGGGTTAGGATATTCCCTTCTCCTATCTATGTACTTGAACTGTCTTGAAATCACCATTGTCGCCGTGGTAATCATCATCACCATCATCGATGTTGTAGCCTTGTATAAGCTATTTGGGGCTGGCTTTACAAATCCTGTTTGTCCAATCAGAAGAATCAGAACAGGAATTCTCATGATTGTTCGGCAACAGTTTGGCAAGGGTAATGGTAGAGGGGTGTTGTCGAGATTACTCTAAAACTAGAGCAATCCTATGGGCTATAGGACTAAAATCCTTTGTGGTGTGTTGTCATGAGAAAATCAAAGAAAGTTGGGAAGAGGGGCATCTTTGTAATTGAACTGATGATTTCTCATCATTGCGTCTCTTTTCTTTTGTGAGCTTTGCCGGCAAGTTGCTCACCCGAAATGATCCCCCTTTTACCCGAGTGTAATACCAGCTGATGTGTCACTATCAGTTAGATTCTTTTTTTACTTTTGCAACAGCTATGAAATTAATAGTTAACAACCTTCATTTCCATGGTGCAAAATATCGTTTCATATAATTCAGTTTGATGAAACTGTATCAGTCCTGTGGGCAATGAAACAAGTCGCAGGACTGCAATGTAACAAGTTGGTACTAGTTGTACCAGTTTCGGTCTCTAGGTGAGTTGCACTTCAAAATTGCTAGCTAAATTCATGTTAGTGAGTTGATTCATGGGCAGGAGTAGAATGAGTATATTTTAAATGCTAGTAAGTGTAAATGCCTAGGGAGCGGGAGCGAGAGTGAAAGTAAGAGATCGAGTCTAAAGCAAGAGTGGGAGTGACAGCGAAGGTTCTTGCATCTAAAGGTTTAAGTGTGGTTCTAGTGGAAGGTTGTATGTTATGTTCTGGTTAAGTTCCTCATACAAGGTGGTGAGGATGTTATTTCTATGATGTCCAAATGGCCAAACTCAAGTGGAAATGTATGTTTAACTATATTCTCAATTAGGACGCTATGATAATGGGGTTCATCGCATTGAAGAGGCATTACTATCTCGATGACTTATGTATGAAAGTACATCCTAATCACTCTTATGAGGAGAATCAGTGTGCCTGTGATATGGGGCATAGTGTTGAGCAGTTAACATTGGAGAATTTTCAAAGTTGTAATGGAATTAAGAGTTTTCAAATTTTTAATAAAATCCAAATCTGTGGATCTTCATCCATATATTATGAAGTTTCTAATATGAAAACTAAAATCCCACAACTAGGATTACCTCTAAACAATGCCACAAAAAACCGGATGAAGTATCGGTGTCGATCCTCCAAACTAGGTCTCTCCCTAATCTATCCTAGATAAGAGCTAATTGGGAAGCCACACGCAAAACCCTTGCAATAGGGCCAACGACATGCGCATGAGAGTTGTCCAGATAGGTGGACTTCATACATATGAACATGTGGATGATGAAGTAGGGAGAGAAACTGATGAGGACATCGGAGCTCGTTTTAGAGTTTATCAGAGATGAAGGGGAGCTACCTGAGTTTTGTTATGGCTAGATGATCATTACATGGGGCCTAGTGGGCCCAATTTAAGTTCTTAGACCTGTTGAAAACTCCACATGCATGATTGTGCATCTTTGAAGATCATACTCTCGGAAGATGCATGCAGGCTGCTTAGTTGGGAGTTTTGGACCATTGGATTTCACATGTGGACCGTTGGATCGTGACCGTGGACCCATTGGACACAATGGAGCCATTGGGATGTCGTAGTTTAGTTATTTTGGTTTATTTTATAATCTAGTTGAAATAATAGTGTTTTAGACATTTTATATGCAATAAGGGTATGTTTGTGAAAACACCCCAAAAAGATTATTAAAGGGTTGGGCGTGTAAAGCCCTATGAGACATTGAAAAAATAAAAATAAAATTGTTTGTTGCTTTGAGCAAAGAAAAAACCTTATGTGATTGGAGTTTGGTGTGAAGCCATGGAGTGATTCCAGCTATTTTCACTTTCTTTCTTTTTTTTTCTCTACAAGATATTCTTTTCTCTTTTTTCTTCTTCCCTCTCTCTCTATTTATTTTTTTTCCTTTTCTTTTATTTCCTTTCAAATCCCATCCCCAACATCTCCAAAATCCTCTAGATCTAAACCCTACTCAATTGTACAATCGTACGGCCAGTCCCATTCCCCCCTTCTTTTCCTCTTTTTGGTCCATGATCCTTCTCCTTTAAAACCCCAAAACCCTAGAACCTAGATTTCCAAACCCTAATCTCCCAAATTCTGTAAACCTTAAATCTCCAAACTCTAATTCTTTCTAACCCTAACAAAGCGCAAGTGAATCTTCAAATTTAGATTGAATCCTATGCTAGATGGAAGTTCTACATTCCATTAGGCTGTTTCCGATCAATAATCTTAAGATCCATCCGCGGGATGATGTGGCCTAGAATTTGAGCATAGTTTTTTTTTTTTTTTTTTTTGAGAAGTCATGGATTATATTAATAATAGAAAGAAATACATTAGAAACAAGGCTGCACCGCTGAGGGAGCTACACAGACTACTACACACCTAGGAACAACAAATTGCAATCCTTTATTTGTCGACATTAACAATCCACTCAACAACTAGCATTCTAGCTCTAGCAGCTACATATTCCGCCGATTTTGAGATCCCGTCGAAACATCTGCTATTTCTTTCTTCCCAAACTGCCCACCAAACAACAAGAAGGGATATTCTCCATAGCTTCGTCCTTTTATTGCACACCGAGATACCATGCCAAGCCTTTAATAAACTACTTGTAGAATTTGGGGCAGACCAAGCCATTTCAAAACGAGACAGAAAGTCTGTCCAGATATGGTTGATAAAGGGGCAATGAATAAATAGATGATTCACCGATTCCTCCATTGAGATGCAACAGAAGCATACATTAGGGATAATCATCCCTCTTTTCCTCAAGTTATCTACCGTGAGCACCCTACTTTTGCCCACAAGCCAAGCAAACCCCACAATCTTTGGAGGGATTTGATACTTCCAGACCTTGTTGGTGAAAATCTCTTCTTCCTTTTCATCTCCTTTTTCAATGCACCTGTAGAATGATTTGACCAAAAACTTCCTCTTTTTTTTCCATACTAACTTGTCTTCACTTTTCAAATCTATCTTTACTTCTTGGATACGTTTTAGCAATGCCACATATTCTTCTACCTCATACTCAAGGAGATTCCTTTTGCACTCCACATTCCACAACAGCACACCCCCTATCTCTTAATAACTGTCCGCTACTAAAATATCTTTATTAGTAGTGATGCGATATATGTGCGGGAATTCCTGTTTTTAAATTCCATCCCCCACCCATGAATCTGTCCAGAATTTGATTGTCTCCTCTGCCTACTGCAATGGCTATCTCTTTAGTAACTTCCTCTCTTATGGATAACACCCCCTTCCACACCGCCAAGGCCCTATAGTTGGAAGAGTTTTTGGTCCACCGGCCCCCTTGAGACTGCTCATACTTGCACTTAATTAACAAATTCCAAAGAGAACCCTTCTCCATACCCAACCTCCAAATCCACTTGCCTAAGAGAGCCGTATTCATCCTTTCGAGATCTTTTATTCCGGCCCCTCCATCTTGCACATGTTTGCAAACCTCTTTCCAATTCAGAAGATGAAATTTCTTTTTTTCTTCCCTTTCGTGCCATAGGAAATCTCTCCTTAGCTTCTCCAATCTATCTAAAATTGCAGTCGGACAAATAAACAGAGACATAAAATAAAGAGGGAGATTCGAGAAGGCTACCTTTATAAGAGTGATTCTCCCGCCTAGAGAAATATATTTGCATTTCCATTTTGCTAGATATGAATCGAATCTGGAGATTACCTTATCCCAAACATGCAACAGTGTCTTTCCAAAACAAAGCGAGAGCCCCACGAATGTAGTTGGAAATGTGCCCACTATACAATCAAAATGATCAACAAATTTATTTACCTCTTCTCTTGCCATGTTCACACCAAACATTTTTGACTTTGCCATGTTCACTTTGAGGCCCGAAACCACCTCAAAACAGCGAATAGTCATTCGAAGATTAATAACTTTTTCTTCCCCTGCTTCACTAAAGAGGAGCATATCGTCAGCGAACTACACATGGGAAATCGACTTATCCATACCTTCTATACTAATACCGTTAATGATGCCTAGATCCTGACCTTTTTTGAGCATTTTTGATAATGCTTCCACCACTATTAAGAACAAGAGAGGGGATAGCAGATCCCCCTGCCTCAATCCCCTGGAGCTCTTGAAGAAGCTTTTAGGGGAGCCGTTGAGGAGAATCGAAAAATAAGCGGAGCCCACGCATTCCTCCATCCACTTCCTCCACCTATCACCAAAGCCCATCCGCCGAAGCATGTACTGCAAAAAACCCCAGTCCACATGATTGTAAGCCTTTTTAATGTCCAACTTACATAGAATACCTTTTCGCTTGGATCTATGACTCGAGTCCACACATTCAAAAGCTATTAGAGCACTATCTATAATCTGCCTTGCCAGAATGAATGCACTCTGATTATCTGATTTAATCTTCCTTAACACCCCTTTCAATCCAGTAGCAAGGACTTTAGCTAGGATTTTATAGGGGCTGCCAATTAAACTGATTGATCTAGAGTCCTTTAATGATTCTGCCCTTGAAATCTTTGGGATTAGAGTGATGAAAGATGCGCTGAACTCCTTCGATAATCGGCCTCTAGTTGAAAATTCTGACATGAAATCCATGATATCTCCCTTTAGAGTTTTCCAAAAGGCTTGGACAAACGCTATTGGGAAACCATCAAGACCCGGGGCCTTATCACCTCCTAGATCTTCCATAGCTCCTTTCACCTCTTCTATAGATATTGAACCTTCTAGCCCATTAGCTTCTTCCTCTAAAATTCTGTTGAACTAAAGATGGTCTAGAGTCGGCCTCTTCCAGACTTCACCCTTGAGAAGATTTCTGAAATAACTAGTAACCTCATCAGATATAATTTGCTGATCATCGGTTCGTATCCCATTCACCATCAAACTGCTGATTTTGTTCCTCCTAGCTCTTGCACTGGCTATACTATGAAAATTTTTTGTATTCTTGTCTCCTTTAATCCACCTAGTTCGAGATTATTGCCTCCATGATATTTCATCCTCCAACACCCTAGCAAAATATTTTTGGATAAGCTACATTCTTATAATCGATTTCTCCGAGGGCATCTGACCTTCTTCCCCTTCTTTATCCAAAGCTAAAATATCGGCAAGGATCTCCTCTATTTCCATTTCCCTTTTTCGCAGCACCGTGTTTTTCCACTCTTTGATCTTCTCTTTTAAAAGCTTTAATTTTCGGCATAGTCTGTGACCAACGAAGCCCATCACCTGGAAATCAGGCCACCACTCTCTTATAAGCTGTTGCAAACCTTCAATTTTCAGCCATGCCATGTCGAATCTAAAAGGCTTCGGACCCTAATTTTGTTCTTGTTCTTCAACTAAGAGAATGATCGGGCTATGGTCAGATGTAGGTCTAGGGAGAACAATTTGCGCGACCAAGGGGAAGACCTCTATCCATTCAGTGGAAATAGGGAATTGATCCAATCTGGACATGATTGGGTTCACTTGTTGATTGGACCACGTGAATTTGGCACCTAGCAGAGGCAGGTCCAAAAGTTCCTGATCACCGATCCAATTGGAAAAGGATCTCATTCCTGTAGTAACCTTTCGGCCGTTGGATTTTTCTTCCACAAAACGCACTAGGTTGAAGTCATCCCCAATGCACCATGGACCTTTAAATTTCTTTCTGATATCTGATAGTTCCTCCTAGAAGCCCATTCTTTTGCCTTCTTCGTTAGGGTCGTATATAGCAGAGATGAGACAAGTAAACCCGAACGATGAATCCTTCAGGATTACCAAAATTGAGTAAGTCTCTTCTAGGTGTCCATTAATATCCAACCAGACGATTCCCACGCCACCAGAATTCCTCCCACGCTGCTGATAGCATCCAACGTTTCCCAACCAACATACGTAGCTTTCCAAACAGACCCTAACAGTTTGTCACTAAAATTAACAACCTTTGTTTCCTGTAAATAGATGACATCCGATTTACTTCTACCGCATACATCCTTTATAGTTCTTCTCTTTTTCTTTGACCCCAACCCTCTGACATTCCATGACATAATCTTCATATGGAAACCACACTTCCTCGCGATCCCTGTAGCCCATTTGAAACTGCGATCCCTTTTGGCGTATCAGGATGACATGTATATTTACACATTTTCTTTCTACTGTGATCTTTACCGCGTTTTGTCGAGGAGGATCTGTTTCTCATCAACTGTCTGCCCCGATTCTCTACACAGTGGAAGAGAGCAATAAAGTCTTCCGAGTGACCTCCAAACGAAAGACCGATCGATCTTCCCACATGTCCCATTGCATCTCTAATCCATTTCTTCTTCTGGATAACTTCTATGATCTTGGCCCTCTGTTCCTCGACTTCTGCTTTCTCCCACAGTTGTTTTCCCATCCTAACCTGAAGAGGTTCCACTGCGATAATCCCTTCACCCATATCTTCTTCAAACAGTCTTGATAGGTTTTTGATTGATTCATTTTCCTGGCAATAAGACGATCAGGAAGTCAGGCTGTTTGGAGTTTCTGCACAGTCTGAGTACCAAGGGAGAAGGTCTGTATCTGGCGCAATATAAGTCTCCTCATCCTCTGAGAAGGATATATCATCGGTACGGGGAGTCACACATGCCGCACGTATCAAATTAGGAACATCTTCTGTTCGCACATGCAAAATGGACTTCCTTGTTTGCTTCTAAGGAGTGGGAGTTCTCACGTCTACTATTGTAACCGTGTGAGTATTGGGGTCACTCTGGTATTCTACCAAGGCCATTTGTCTCTCATTTGAAATTCGATTCGGGTCCGGGTGTAATGGCGTTTCCAAGTAACTTTTTGTAACATCGCAGCCACGTGTCATCTCTTCCTGTAGGCATTGATGAGAGTTTGTTTCGAGAGCATTAGCTGCTTTAATACCATCGGCTAAGGAGCTCCCATCCTCCTTCCACATGGATGGTTGGGATTCAATTTGTGAGTCTTGTGACAGTCGAGGGCTGTTCGTATTCTTGACTAATAGTAATGCCCCACGCGTCTCGCAACATACGGCGTCATGATGGTCTGCCTCTGCCATCTAACACCCCGCCTTTTCAACATTTGGTGCTTCAAGATCGTATGGAAGCGATGCTCCTTCTTCCACCGCTTTTGCTACTGCTTTCTCAATTGCGTTTACACCCCTCTCTTACCCTCCACAGTCTCCCCAATGGGGCGTTATAGCATTTGTGCTCTCCTTTTGTACACGTAGCTGCAGAATCCTGTCCTTTACGAGGACCTGAATGTATGTGGGCAGTATATCTCCCTTCTTCCTTCTAACTATGATCCTAATCACCCCCATCTCCTCACCGAGCTTAGTCTTTGGATCCTGAATTTGAGCATAGCTGACTACTTGATTTCTTTAGATTTGCAATCGATTGGCAATATTTTATATTTTGATTTACTTTTATAACCCGTTTATTAGTTCATTCACATCATTATAGTTTAGGCTATCCATCCTGCATTAGAGATGATCTCTCTCTCTCTCTCTCTCTCTCTCTCTCTCTCTCTCTCTCTCTCTCTCTCTATTCTCCTTTTCTCCTCACTTTTCTATGTCTCTTTGTGATGCCTAAGGGGAGTAGGGACATCCAAGCTTCTCTACTCCTTGAAGATACGATCTATATACAAGAAGTTAGGGTTTCAGAGATGCATCAGTTGTAAAATGCCTTATCTTTATAGACTTTTGAATGCCCTACTAGATCAAAAGTCGTGATCCTTGCCTATTCATGCACCCAAATTAATCCACTCTCTTGATTAACCATGGTCATCCACCCTAGATCCAATGCCCGTGCAAATCAATGGATGAACTACGAGATCTCAACTATCAGATGTCCATCAAGCACAATTAAAATCTTCCTAATGGTTATGAAACAAATCAACAATTCTAGCATCTTTGAAGTCAAGGTTTTCAGTAAAGTCCTCGTGTTGTTTAGGAATTGGGCTCCATAGTGGGGGTGCAAGTCTCTTGGGGCTTCGGTTCAACCATGGGGCTGATTGTTGTTCTTTTTCTTGGGCTTGTAGTTCTCTATTTTTTTTTTTCCCCTTTTCTTCCATTTGTATAGTTTTTGGTTTTTGCCCGTTTGGCTCTAATAAAATTTCCATTGTTCAAAAAAATAAAAAAGTTGAAACAAAAGATCAATGGTTGAAAACTTTTAAAACCATTTGAGTGTTGGGCCCATCTCAAAATAACTTGATGGATGGTCTGATCATCATCTAAGCCATAAAAGCAATCTTAGGCAACACCAATGAGTCCTTTATTGGATTATATGGACCTCAACCATATCTTAATGCTTGCACCTAACCATACCCACATACGAGCTGTTGAATTGACTTCCTAAGGAGGGCCAAAGTATATTATACTAAGAACTTGAACTCCCATATGTTCTCAGGTCTAAGGATTAGTCAAAGTTGGTACATATATAAGCCGATCTAGATTGGAGATGATGGGTGTCTCAATCTAGAGACTTGTAGCGATTCTCCAATGCAAGTGTTCAAATGGTCTAATAAGAAGATCTCACGTCCATGAACACTCACTCCTATGTAGGTTAGTGCAAAGGCCTCAACTCGTGGTTGAGCCCAATGGTGGAGACATTTCATCCCGATTCATCATTGATCCCCTCACACAGGATGGCTACATATGAATGACCACATGTTTGTCCTCAAACCTGCAAAGTGGATATAAAACAGCATGGTACTGATATCCACGGAGCACAATTCTCCCTTTGACCACTGGTTGTTGTGCCCAAACTTTAGTTCCTAAGGATAACAGAGGAAATCCTCACCTTGAACCCATAAATACATGTTACACCCCTGTATTGATTAAGGCATTAATAACATGCCCATAAAGGACCCATGGTTATCATGTTCAACAATCAAGATTAACATTGGCTTTTCATGGCACACAATAGTAACAATTATAAGGTAACTCAAGCAAAGATAGTGTTGCAGAGATGTGAGGATGTTGAGATGGATGTCTGGGAAGGATAGAAATGATAGAATTAAAAACAACCTAGGAGCAATCCCAGTACGAGATAAAATGGTGGTGACCCTTAAAGTGGTGGAGACCCTATCGGCAAGGAGCCTCCTTTTCGCATCACCTTCTTCCATCATCATGTCAATCTTACATCTGTTGCCTGCCAATCCATGGATCGACTCACAAGAAATGCAGCTAGCTCACGAACCAATTGTTGGTTTGGTCATGTGTAATAAAAACCAAAGACGGTTCTACTCAAGAAGGGAACATTTATTGGGGTTGAAGGGATTGAAAAATGAATGAGAGAAAAATCTAAAAAGGGTTGGATGGAAGTGATAAGGGATATGAAAGCTTGTTCGCTTGCCAAGGATATGGGTAGGAATATGCAAGGTCCAAGGTGAGCTTGAGCCTGGCCTGATTGTCAATCGGGCTAGAAGGCCAAGCCTGGGCCCTACCTGTTTGGTAATAAGGCCTTCAATTTCAGGCCCAGATCCACCATTAAGACATAAACAAGGCTATTCTTGAACTCCTGTCTGGCCTTACAGAAAACTTTGCAAAACCTAGGCCTTGTTCTGACCTACTTATTAAACAGACTCCAAATCTAGGGCCATTGCCAACCCATGGGCCTCTTATAGGCCTGATCCTAACCCATATCAGGCCAGGAATTGAAACTTGACGGGCCAACCTGGCGTGTTGCCCCTTTGCCACTATGGGCCTTAGATATGATTGATTATAGGTGAAATAGGATTCATGGACCCAATTGTGAATAGCTAGGACAAGGCACTGACTACAATAACAATGATGTATCTATCTAGAGAAAATCTTCTTGTGTGGTTCAGTTTTGTGACATTGCATTTTCGTTAGATCTAATTATTGAATTCGTTATTTTGTGGTTTGTTTGAATTTTTATTCCATTTATAGTGTGTCATCTTCAGCCAATCTTCTAGCCCTTCCTGCCACTTCACCTTCCCCATAGGTTCCTACCACCCTTTTGTATCTTTTGTCTCCACAAGTTTTCATTTCCTATTGGAGTTTCATATAATCATCACCCTCATCTAAGCATTATTCCAACTACTTGAGGTTAGCTACATGCAGCTTATTCTGCCATTCCACATTACGAAGGACCTTATCCTCAGTTAAACCATATGTCATCAGCCCTTTTGTGCTACCTCCCCGTCCTTTTGGGCTTTCCCCTTGTCCCTTTTAGGGCCTTCAACTTGAACCAACTCAATCCTATGAACTGCAGCTGTTCTTGGTCTCCATTGCACATGGTCAAACCAAGTCTACTTTCCCTCATCTTGTTACCCATTGCTACTACTCCTAAGTTCCCTCGAATGCATCCATTTCTAATTCTATCCTTCCTCGTCTTGCCACTTGTTCATCTCAACGTCCTCATTTTAGCTACGCTCATCCTATGAAAACGTTGTCATATCCTTAAAAAAAAGGAACATGTTTTCTTTAACTGCCCAACATTCTGTCCCATAAAGCATGTCTGGCCTTATAGCTATTCTATAAAATTTCCCCTTAAGTTTGATTGGTATGCAACAATCACATTAAACTGCAGAGGCACATCTCAACTTCTTCCACCTAACTTGAATTCCATGAGTTACATCAATCTTGATTTCTCTGCTCATGAATAATTGACCCAACTTCTTGGTCACCAATCTTGATTAATTCCTCATTTCCACTCCTGTTGTTACTAAAATTCTATTCCATATACTCTAGTCCAACTAATTTCAAAGACTAGAGATTCTAAAGCATCCCTCCCATGTCTTGTCAATTAAAATCATGTCATCTACAAACAACGTACAGCACAGAACCTCTTTTTGTAAATGCCCTGTTAACTTGTCCACAATCAATACAAAAAGATAAGGGCTCAGTGTTGACCCCTGGTGTAAACCTATAGTAACTGGGAACTCATTGGTCTCTGCACTAGTGGTCCTCATATTTGTTACCTCTCCTTCATATGTATAATGTATCCTTATTCATGACAATATATCCACTTGAGACTTTTCTTTTCCAACACCCACAACTCTCTGGGGACCCTATCATATGCTTTCTCTAAGTCAACAAAAACCATGGGAGATCCTTTTCTCACTAAACCGTGTGCACTTGCGCGCGTGAACATGAACCAGATTGTGATTGTGCATGAGACCAATAGTGTGGTTTGATTTTCAAACTTCTATTCAACGAAGTTTTTATACTTCATCTGACTTTAAAAAATAGTATGGCTACAGACACCTGCATCCCAAACCCAAAGATATGCTTTCTTGTTCGTGAATGCCTAACTAAGCAGCAACTAGGACATGATTTTCTTCATTCATTGTGTTATTTGAGAAATTGTGATAATATTTATTGCCTTTTGTGAAGTATAGAAAATGCATTTTGGTTAAGTCTTGTTCTGGCACCTTTTTCCCCTTTGTTTCTCTTTTCAATTATGCAACATGAATTCCAACTGATAAAAGTTCATTGCAGCTTATGTGCTTGGCAGACTTGGAGTTTGACTACATCAACCCATATGATTCAGCATCACGGATAAACAGCGTGATCTTGCCAGAGTTTGTCACTCAAGGAGTCTTATGTGCAGTGTTTCTTCTCTCAGGGCACTGGATTATGTTTCTGTTCTCTGCACCAAACCTTTATTACAATGTGAAACTGTAAGTTCTACTCCCGATATTTTGCACGTATATAGTCACCTGGGAAAGAAGACCCCTGTTATATATATATATATATAATATTTATTTGCTGTGTTATTGTAACTGCTCAAATTTTTTTCCCTTGGAATAAAACTATAATGGTGGTAGCAGGGATGGGAAGTTGCTAGAAAGGTTAGCACAAAACATGTTGATAGAAATCGAAGCATGATGGAGTAATCTAATAATTGCTTAGATGATCATCATGAGTACGCAAACATGAATTGTAAATATCTATAGATATAAAAGAAGAAGATCTGTAGATGCTGGATATCTAAATTTCTGTGGGAACTATTTTTCATTCACTAGCTACAGTGGAAAATTAGGGGAAAGAATAATAGTTGGGTGTATCACTCTTATTCTATTATTAAACGGGACACTTACAAGGCAATCAGTTGGGCCAAATTTAAAATCAGTCCTGGAGGACTGAAAGTATCATTGAGGAGCTGTCTGATCTGGTTAGTTGTAACTAGTGTTCCAAATATTTGCAATATTATCGATAATATTGCAACATTATTGGTGTTGCCCGGTCAGCAATACTGAAACTGCTGAAAGTATAAAACTTTCAAATATCACTGATATTTTGAATAATATTGGTGGTACTTGACAATATTATTGATATCAGTGATACTTTGAGAAGAATCTCTTACAAAAGTTCACTAGTATCATTGATACCATTGATGATATCCCAGATACCAATGATAATATCGCTAATACCAAGGAAGCATCTGTAAATAGGCAAAGATTGACAGAAATTTGGAAAATTTTTCAAAAACCAAAAAATCTCCATTTTTGGGGATTTTCTTTGGAATTTTGTTCCTAGGTGATTTTGATCACTCCTGGTTTTTATTGAATAAAAGTTTGATTTGGGGAGAAATCTTAACTCAAAACAACGATAGGCCGTAATGAAAAACTGATAGAAACTTCGTTGTCTTTTTTCAAATGTTAGTATGGATTGCAATGGAAATCCATGTCTATGCATAATCTATGCATGATTCTCATGCATAGACATGGATTTATGGAAAAAAATAAAAATAATATAAAATAAAATAACATTTAAGTAAGAATGGGGAAAACTAGGAAATTCCTAATTTTCTCTGTTAATTAATGTGAAAATCTTATAATATTAAAGACTGTTGGACAATCTATTGATTGGCTACAAATTTTATATTAGTTTTTTCAACAACACATGGTTAGGCACCTTATAAATGGGAATTTATTATGTATAGGTTTTTTTTTTTTTTTTTTTTTTTAAAATACAATATTTTGACTCCTTCATGTGTAAACATGTGTCTTTTAACATCTCCCGAACTTTCACTGAAAAATTCTACCTTTTTCCCAACGTTTTCCAGTGCCCCCCTTGGACACCAATATTTTTCTAAGCAATATCAGTGATATGGATACATGTTTCTGTATCCCCACTAATTGATACACGTAATGACACTGATACTCTGAAAGCTGGCTGTAACAGGGTATCATTCATTAGGGTAAGTAGATTGGCAAATGATAGGGCGGATACCCTTGCTAAGGAGGTTTTTCTTGATGCATGTCCATTGTGGACAGGAGATCATCGGTTTTTATGTTTTTATTTCTGCTCTTAGTTTTAATGTGAGAGAGAGAGAGAGAGTTGGGTGTAAAAATTGAAGTGACACTAAAAATTTTGGTATTTAAATTGAAGTGGCACTAAAACTTTTCAATTAAATATAGAGGGTAGTGTGAAAACTTCTCCTAAGCATCTCCTTCCCCATCCAGTTGCTTATGGAATGATGAATTTCTGAAATTCACTAGGCATTGTGTGTCTTGTTTTAGTTTCTGGTTGGCAAGTCTGTTGAGTGACAAAGGGTCACCTGCATTTGGCCATCTTCTTTGTAGCTTTCCTTTTCTTAATGTCATTGTCATTATCTAAACAATAAAGCATATTATGATTTCCTAGCCAATTAGACATAAAAATAGAATATAAGATAAGTTGAATACTATCCTCACACTTTGAGCAGTGACGATGCGGCTGGGTTTGGCATCAGAAGGTAAAGATCCCTGCAACTTTGCCAACGTGCTGGATTGATGTTAAGTGTTAAAATTGTTGCTTCAGTGGGTGGAAAGTGTTAAAAAGTAAGCACTTGGGTGTACTTCACAATCGTTGGTGGCAGGAGGTAGTATATCACAGAAAAAGCAACATGCACTAAGCCAGCTAGCAGTTTCCTTTTCTGGCCTCAGGAGTGTGGTTGAGATGAAAACAGGGTCGTCTTTGTGTTCTTATCCTGAGTCCCAGCTGTGTTTTGGGACTTTAGTATCTTGTTGACCTTGGGAACCGCACACTTTCAAATGTGCCCTGAAATATTAAGAGTTCCTTTATGGAGTGTTGCATGAGATCTAGAGAAGTGGAGCATCAACGGTGAACTTTTTATTGTTCCTGAAGGAGTGAGGGTTGGTTTTCCCTTGACTTTAGGAATCAGAATTCTAGAAGGAAGTCAATCCCTTGTGTTGGGAATTGATTTAAGTCCCTCTCATAGAGTAGTTGGATTTCATTTCTTCCAAAATGCTGCTGCTAAATAAAGCTCAGGCCCCAGATCAGAAGGTGGCCTCAGCCTAGCCTTCCGATGTCTAAGAGTATTATACCTGGACTTGGATGAAGTCATTGATTCCAACAAGGGGAATTCTGATGAGGTAAACGCAAATGGAGAGTGGAAGTGTATCTTATTGTGCAGGAGTTGGAAGTATCAGAATAGTTGATTTTCCAATCTTTGCAGCTTCCCATCTCCAATTATTGGGATAATGCTGAGATGATAATAAAAAGATTTTTGGGGTTTGGCATCAAAGATGGGGCCCATCATATCAATGGTCTGATTCGCTGAACCATGGCCCCAAATTTATCTTTGCTGGCTCAGCAGTCAAGACCCTCTGATTCTTCTTGTAGGAATTGGGCTTGTGTTGCTTTGAGTGTCTTTTCCATACTATGATGGCCCTTTTACAGAGCCATTGGAGCTTTGGTATGTTTTCAATGAAATTAGGTCTGTAAGCTTTAGGTTAAATATTTTGTTTACTCATGTGAGAAGAGAGGCCAATGTTTTTGCATGTGTTTTGGCGAAAGGAGTTAATTGCTTGGCCCTTTGTATTAGGAATTCTTTCCCTCTTTCTTAATGTTTAATAATATTTCCCAATACGTGTTTGGAAAAAAAAATAAAATTGATGGTCCTTTTACTAACATAGATAATCCAGTTTGTTGCCTTAGGGAAGAGTTAGGAGTTATTCTTAACATATGAACCAACCACATAGAAAACAATTGTAAAGTGACCTATAGACTTAACAGAAATGATCATACACAATGTTTTTATGTTCTGCTGACATGTCACTTTTTTGTAGCATATGATCCATGCCAATGGTGGGTTGCATCAGAAAGATCACCTGGCAAGAAAACCAGAACGATCGATTCACTAGTCAGGCTACACTATCAAAATCAATGTACAGTGAAATGGTCTGGCTCAATGTATGTGTGCAACCCACCTGATTGTTCAGATTTTTGCTCCAAGTGATCTTCATTGTATGTTCGACCCTATTCATGGAAGTGACACATAGCAGAAAATGAAATTGTTGTATGTGATCATTTCTCGACTTGATGGTTGCTACCAGCATTGTCTCTGGTTCAATCACACATTTTTTATACTCACTTTCCCTCTCTTTGCTTGCCTATTAGAACAAGTTTTTGCTACCCAATAGAGGAACTTCAAATTGCTGATAAAAAGAGGGAGTTTCAAATAGCAATAAATAAATAAAAATAAAACATAAATAGAAAATAAAGGAACTTCATATTTGTACATTTATCTCTTATAATCCCCAATATTAGATGTTCCCTCATGTAGAAATAGGAAAAGAAGAGAATAGAATGTTTCCAAAAAAAAAAGGAAGATAAAGATCCCTGCTCCTCTGGAATAAGAGATTATAAAGATATTCTTATGTTTACAAAGAAATAATTACCAAAACAAATCAAATAACCAAAAGATATCTAAAAGATAACTAAAGCATAGTAACTAAGAGACATACATCAATATGGTGTTCATTGGGAATGCACAACTGTCCATCAGTATGGTGCTCTGCACGTACACACAGTCGTGTACTCTATCATTCCCCCCCAAGCTGGAACATGTGTATCATGCAACCCCCGCTTGCTGTTGAGTCTGGGAGTTGTGGGAGAAGCAGACTGCACTTTCCATGACTCCTGAAATGTGAACCATTAGCATGTCTTGAGACTACCGAAGGATCTAACGGCACTTCCGGTGTGGAGATTTGAATCGTTTTCTTTTTCGGTGGCTTGATAATGATTCGACAGCAAATCAGTGATGGCAACTGGTTCCGACTAGAACCCCAAGGTATTTGAATCAGAGTGGTCTTCTAATCAGGTGACAATGCTGAAGGGTAGCAAGGGGGAGAGAGAACTTTATATGATGATGAATTGTAAATAAATTCCCCCATCATCATCCCTCCTAACTCTACGAGGAGATGAACAAAAGAAAAAACATCTATGAGTCTCTCATACCATGTAGAAATAAGTAAAAGCATATAAGAGAGACCATCTCTGCTCCTTTCGAATGCTTAATTTATGATCTCCTGATTATAAAGATAATCTTCTGTTTACAAAGAGATAATCACCAAAACAATCAAATTACCAAAGGATACCTAAAAGATAATAACTAAGAAATATGCATCAATATGGTATTCATCAAGAATATACAATACTGTGTACACCATCAGTACGGTGCTCTGCACATACACAGATAGCTGTGTACTCCAAAGCCTCACATGAAACCTTTGTATTAAAAAAGAAAATATAATCAACAAGCAGTCTCTGCTGCCAGTTTTCATTTATAAAATTTTGAAGGTGTTTTTCTTGTTTCTAAACCCACATGCATTCAATGGATACATGAAACAGGCTATTTATGTGTTCCATTTTGAATTGTCTGTCAGGTATACAGCAAGGCAACACTTGATAGATGTAACAGAGATATTTAACCTTCTCAACAGAGAAAAGAAGCAACGCCTTTTCAAGCTTATTTATCTCGTGTTCCTTCTCTTCCTCTCCATATTCTGGTATTGCAACTTAGAAACTTCTATTTCTTAAAGAGAATATCATGGGGAGCAATTAAGCTGATCATTATATGTTGTGCATTTTTTCATTGCAGGATGGTTTGGTCGGCATTGGAGGATGATTGATCAGTTTCGGTTGATTTGCATCTCTTCACCTCCCTGGGTAATCCAGCTGTAAGTATTAAGAGATGCAACGGCTACTCTTGAGAATATGATATTGAATCATGGCCTCCTCCACATTCATCACTATGGCCCTTGTGCACAGATCCGGGTCATTGGTTAGCTGGGCTCCACCACACATGCACATGGTCCAAAAATTGGTGGCTGTGAATAAAATGGCAGTTGACAAGGATTGCCCAATGTCCACCTTTGTTGTAACATGCAGTCCTCTTGATGATTGATTGACTTGATTCTCCAGCCATGGCACTTGCAGTTTGGAGGCATGCCTGATTAACGGCCCAGATCTTGCACGCACCCGCCTATTTGAGCAGCTTTAAGCACTCTCAAGTATAAAATTCCCCCAAATTGGTAAGTTTCCAGCATGAGCAGTAAAAATGCATGCCTTACCAAGTCATTTTTTTTGTGCTTAAAGTTACACTGATGTGCTATTCTTTGCTGACTTTCAATATCAGGTACCTTGAGGCTAGGATCTCATGATTATGCAGATTCAGAAGTAGGAGTTTGTAGAATTTGAAGTAGGCCTGTCAAGCTTGTCTTGGATTTCAATACCTATTTCTGATTTTCCACTGTTGTAAACATGTGTTTTATCTATTTGATTTTAAGGTGTTTGCTGATTATTTTTTCACGGTGAATGATATCGTCGTTCACAAGGTTTGACATTCAGGAAATCAGACTTACAGATCAGCTTGCCGGAAGTTCTATATCAGGTGAGTTGAACTGGTTATTGAGGGCAGTTTTCGCAAGTTTAGGTTAATTAAGAAGTGGTTGGTTGGTCAATAAACCCAAAAATTGAAAGAGAAATAGTGGAGAAAAACAGGAATAAAGTTAAAGTTTCAAATACTATTTGGGAGGCTATAAACCATTGTATAAATGGGGTTTTAGTTCAATAAAGGTATGAGGCACGTAGAGCATGCTGCAATATCCAGTCCGATCATCAAAACCATGATGAGTTTCTTTAGCTCAGTTCTTTTTATGCACAGTGGTTCACCTTGACTGAATTCTAGACATGGGCATTTACATGGTGGACATATCTGATCGACAGCTTGTGTCTCATGCTCATGTGCACCACACATTGCCACGTGTGGTGGTATGTAGATAGGCTGACGTATACAGATGCATGGGATTAGCAAAGCCTCATCCATGGGGCCTGTTGGAAGAAATGATGATGGTGGAAATTCTTGCGGGGTGACACTAAAGATTTGAGCGGCTCAGCAGGAAATCTTTGGAGGGTTGACAAATTCCTCCACCTTATGAGCTGGAAGCTTTACGGGGATGTGGACGTGGCCTTCTGGAAGTATGGAACTTTTGGTGGGATGCTTTGTTGGGTGATGAATCTCTTGAGACATCTTAGGGTCTACCAGAGCTTGGAAAAGGAGGGAAGGCAAAAAGCTCCGGATTGTTGTGTTGGTGGGGAAGATGTGGTTTGGAATATCAAGATGACAGAAATCTTGCTGATGAGGAATTTGGGCTCTTTGCTAACCTCCTTGCTCTACGGAAGTTGAATGATGCAAATATTTGATCAGTGTCAAGGCATCTTGATGGCTAGGGGGCGTTGGATTTATCCTTTCTCGTGTTGGGAGTGGCCTGGACCTTGAATTTCTCAAAGTTGGAAATGTGGTGGGGGAATAGCTTGGTGGGCCATTCAGGGCTCAAATAAAGAGAGATTATCGAAGATACGCTTCCTTGTGATATAAATCAACAGGGTTTGTGGAAAGAGGGACGGACTCTTAGAAATTATTATTGGATAATGTCTCATGGGTTGGACGCATCAAAATAAGGATCATCGGCATTAATGCGGTGTGATTTTCTTTCGGGGTAATTGGGTATCTTTAATGGTTGGAATTTTTTGTGGGCTTCGCATGTTTCTTGCTTCAGTATCTGCTGGCCTGTTGATGAGTGGGTCACTGCTCAGTATCTGCTGGCCTGCTGATGAGTGGGTCACTGCCCATGGGTTTTACTTTTCTTCGATTTTCTCTCTTTTTTTTTTTTTTTCCGAATGAACTCAAAAAAGTAAAATATTTGTGAGACGTAGGATTTTGCCTTCTAACATTATACCGGCATCCTGATTCATTCTGATTAAAGAAAATATTAATTAGGTGTAGCACGGTTGTCCGCCAGCCCCAAACCCTGCACCAATCGATGGATCCCATACCGCACGGGACCTTTTGCAGATGGAACGTGGACAATTGTTTATCTTTATTTTTCTCTGAGCACTAGTTGTGGTGGCTACAGCTTCAATTGTTAGGTTACTACAGGGAACTGCAATGAAGGTGGGGTAGCCGTCCGTACGCTGGATAACTGGAGCTGAACGAGCGCAAGTTGGGCCATTGACAGCCTCACTTGCACAAATTCGCAAACATCAATTGCATCACGTCATAACAGGAAGCTCTGCCAAACACAATTTGGCTTGTGCAATCCAAACACTCACCCAAAGACAAACTAAACCACAAACAATCTTACAATTTAGTTGTGATATAGGGCATTGGATGGCCCCACCAAGGATATCCCTTTCCCTTGGAGCTGTCGAGCATCATCTCGGGTGATCCCAGCACGGAATGATCTCAAAAGTAATTAATTCTCTTCAAGCAAACAAACGGCATTCTCAAAACCGCATCCTCTCTCTGCAAGCTGATCGAGCACACACTACAGAAGCACCGCGTACTGCTTCAAAGAGGATAGATCCTCTTAAAGGCATATGATAAGAGCACATGTTAAAGAAACCACTCATTTAAGAACTCCACCTCCATAACTCTAGAAGGGGAGTTAAAAAAAGCATATCAGTTAAAAGTGAACTGCTCTCTGAGACGCCTGAAGAACAAGCAACAGTAGGGCTCATTGTCAATGGCCCTCACATACCATCCTGCTTGATAGTGGCCAACTTCGAATTTTTATTATATTTTGTCTACCCTGTTCTCTATTAATACCCAAGAGCCAGCACTCAGTTTCCACAGGAGCAGCTTCAGTCCATACCAAAATTTTATGCCAAAAAAACTCAAATCAACTAGTGCTCCTTGGATCTCAGGACAGTCAATTAGTAGGGTTTGACCGGAGTGCGGAACTTTTCACCAGCATAGATGGCAGCGGACCCAAGCTCCTCTTCAATCCTCAGCAGCTGCATGCAGCAAAAAACGCCAGCGCTTAAAGATCAGAACACACTCTCTGCGGTTCAGTATGGTTGGAACAAAAGGCAAGGTTGGGGAACTATACCTGGTTGTACTTTGCAAGTCGTTCTGAACGGCATGGAGCTCCAGTCTTGATCTGGCCCTGTTAGACCATGAGCATAAGCAGCCAACCGGTGTTAGGTCAGCCCCTCTTGCATGTGCATATGACCCTCATTACAAAAAATAATAAATAAATAAATAGAGCGCGCGTGCACACGCACAAGTGGCCCAATACTTACCGTAGCCAAGCCCACTGAAAGATCTGCAATGAATGTATCCTCTGTTTCACCACTGCACCCAGCAAACAGAACCAAACCTTAGCAATGAAAGCCCCAGAAAATGACATTAATTACGCTGTGTAGTTGGTCCGGAAAGTTAATACGTGACCGATACCTGCGGTGGCTTGCCATCACACCCCAACCAGCCCGTTTAGACATTTTCACAGCTTCAATGCTCTCAGTGACAGACCCAATTTGGTTCACCTGTCCCGCCAAAGAAACAACCCGGCTTACCCTTCAAATCAATGCACACTACTATTCTCTAGCATCATAAATAATCATAAGATGTCGTGGCATGGGCACAGATACCATAAAAAGGGGGAAAAAAAAAAGGTTAACTATGGTTAGCCATACCTTTAACAGAAGGGCATTGCAGGCCTTTTCTTTGATTGCTTTCTCCACACGCTGCAGAATTCATATTAAAACAAGTATTAGGATGGTAATTTTACTCCTAGTTTCCAATGGGGGTCATACCGATGGTGTACCTTAGGGTTGGTGACTAGCAGATCATCACCAACAATCTGTACTTTCTCACCAATCTCTGCAGTCAGCTTAGCATAATGCTCCCAATCATCCTGATCAAAGGGATCTTCGATGGAAACAATCGGATATTCAGCAACAAATGACTTGTAGACATTCTTCAAACTGTCTCCTGATATTTTCTGTGATCCGTCATTGTTCTGCAGCAGATTCAGAACAATTTAATTTAAGCCTGAAGTTTAAAGAATTGAACAGTATCTCTCCACAGAACCCATATCAGCAGGGTGAGCAAAGCCTCAACGAGTTTTTTTTTTTTTTTTTTAAATGGTTATGCATTCCTACAACTCAGCAGGCTCACCTCCTCCTTGAAGTTTAGATCATAGGTCTTATCCTTGCTGTCGTAAAACTCTGAAGCAGCAACATCCATGCCAATCACAACCTACAGGAAAAACAAAGGCCAATGATAATGTACCCACTGAAAGGTAAAAAAGCAAAGACAGTAATGAGGAGGAATAGAGAGCCAAGAAATTATAAAGATCTTTATTTCTCTACAAATCGCTATTTATGAAGGGTGTCCACAATCTCATTAAGCATCCTGTGGACATGCATCCAAAGCTAAGCCTAGGGGTGTACACGAACCGAGCTAGCTTCACTCGACTCGACTCAGTTCGAAGCTGAGTTTGAGCCGAGTCGAGCTGATTTTTTAGCTCGAAAATGAGTTCGAGCTGGCCCCAGCTCTACTCAACTCGACTCGGATCGAACGCAACTCGGATTGAACCAGTTCGGTGACTCGGTTACTTTAATATTGATATTGCTCACCAAGTGTTTGATGAAATGGCTCGATGAAGTGTGGCTGGTGGCAAGGATGGTATGTATATGAAAAAAATACCCTTTTTTCTTGGTTTTTATGTTACTTAGAAGGTCTTTGATAAAATACCTGTAAAACCACCGCTGTTGTTTTACATACAGTGAGATTTTGAAGGTGCAGTCTATGTGTTTGTGAAAATGCTGCACAGGCAAACTTGGCTCAATCTTGGCTTGAACTCGGCTCGAATTGGCCTGAGCTGCTAACTGAGCCGAGCCGAGCCGAGCTGGCCAGTCAGGCTCGAAGACTGAGCTGAGCCGAGTTCGAGCTGGGGTCAGCTAGTGGCCGAGCCGAGTCGAGTCGAGCTGAGGCCAGCTTGACTCGATGTACACCCCTAGCTAAGCCCCTGTTCTGCCATTTAGATATGAGTATCTCATTTTAGTTGCCAGTAATTGTGCATTGGAGATTTGCACAAGGATTAAAAATATCATCATAACCCATAATTCATATAAACCATATGATCACTAATCCATAATTACTGTTACCTAAATTGAGATGAAATCAATTTTTGGTGGCAATTAAACAGGGAGTGATTGAGTCTTCAAATTTCATTTTCGATTAAAGCAATGAACCCAGCTCCAGCACCAAAGCTGATTTTATTGATAAAAATATAAAAGGGGAGGGGTACCTTGCCAGTATATCCAGCTTTTGCTATAGCTGTCTTTAAGAGTTCAAGACCCTCTTTGTTCTCCTGCATTTTGATACAAAATGGGAAAAATGAAATAAAAATAACAGCTCAGTAGACTGTTTATAAGTCAAATTTACAGGAAGAATATTATTCCATGTTCGGTGTACTACACTGTTTCCCACCTACCCAATGAAACGAACAGCTCATGGGTGTCAGATAACCCAACAAACAGAAACCCAGCAATGCATGTTATGATGAGTAACAACTAAAGGTTGTCACGGAAAGAATGGAGAATCCACAGAGTTTTGTAAGGTGTAGGCGGAATTTATCAAACATGAGAATGACGTGCATCTGCTCCAATAACCAAACCTGGACAAACCAATCTGAGTACTAACTCGATGAGCAAGTGTTTTGACATTGGTTGGACTCCCATGTACTAGAAGTTTTCATTAATTTACATAATAATGCATGCACGCATGCCTAATGAGTATTGATTCTTTATCTTATGGGAGCTCTTGACTCTTGAGAATCCCATAAATTAACTCCCATCTCTCTTAAAGATTCCATGTGAAATTCTTAGCCTTTTCCACTGTGGTCCATCACTTATGAATAGCACAATGTCGTCAAAATCGCTACCGTACCACAAATTGTAAGATTTTATTGATTTTCTTGAATTATCAAAAAAATAATAATCTGAAAAATATATAAATGGAAAATTAAAAGTTCATCAATCATCCACTTCCCATCAACTTGCACCTATAAGGTAATACATGTCATGATATTGGTAATTGAGAACACGTATATGGATGCAAATCATGACAGTGTTCAGGGATTCTCGTCTTTCCTTTTTGCTCTCTCAGGGTGGAAAAGCTAAATTAGCAACAAACCTGAATATTAGGAGCAAAGCCACCTTCATCACCAACATTCGTTGCATCTTGGCCATATTTTTTCTTAATCACAGCCTGAAGGAGAAGAGGGAATCAAAATTTGTAGCTGAGACCTAAATGGACAGTTTTTGAAGCTGTTAAGCAAAATAAAAGCTTGCCTTCAAATGGTGATATACTTCAACACCCATCTTCATGGCTTCCTTGAAAGTGGATGCCCCAACAGGAAGGATCATAAACTCCTATTAAAAAAAAAGATACAGAGTCAAAAAAAATTTTCATTTGCACAAAGGCACGTCTCACAACATATTGCTTGTTTCAACCATACCTGCATTGCCAGCTTATTGCCTGCATGTGACCCTCCATTGATGACATTAAATGCAGGCACAGGCAGAACTAGAGTTTTGTTCCCAGCAAGGTTCGCGATGTGCTGCATGACAGAGAGTGCGACTTAACAAACATACTATAGCAGAGGTGGTGCCAAATGGAGAGAAGATAATCAGTTCCTATACCTGGTAAAGAGGGATCTTTTTCACGCTAGCACCTGCTTTACAGACAGCAAGTGATACTGCCAATATAGCATTAGCACCAAGCTGACCATATTAACACAACAACAAGATCATATAAGATACATTTTTGCAGCATCACATGCATAATTAACACAAAACTCATACAACAAACATCAATAATTGAGGAACAACCATGATACCTTCTGCTTGCACCATCCCCACTCGTTAACTGTTCCATCAAGTTGTTGTACCATGAAGTTATCAATGCCAGTTTGCTCGGTTGGGTCCTGCAAAGATAACATAAGCATATTTACAAGTCATTTTAGGGCACCCAAGACAGTTGTTTTGCCAGTTTGAAATGATGAACTCAAAACTATCAAGGAGAGAACATCAAATGCTTAAAGAAAGAAAACAAAAGGAAAAAAAAAAAAAAAAAGAATACCACACAAGTACCTTTCCAATCAAGGCAGGTCCAATTATTGCATTAACATTCTCCACAGCCTGTGCACAATAAAATACATCAGTAACAAGTTAGGCCACTCCAATTAGATAATAGAGACAGCACCAGAACAGCACATTTCAAGAGTGAAATGCTAATTTCTAAAAGCAGGAATATGGAGTGACTGACAAAACCAGATTAAACTCAACTATTTTAATTTTCTAGCCCAGTAAACAAGCAAAGTATCATGATATTCAGGGTGACGATGTGTTCAAGGTTGCATTGCTCAAACACTGAGCATCAACTTCCCAATGAATGGACAATTTAAAGATATGAATTAAAAGTAATACTGACCTTGAGGACACCTTTTCCAAGATAGTCTGATCCCCCATCTCTGAGTTCCAAAGCCTCGTATACACCTTCAAAAATCAAGAGCACACACTGAATGTCAATCACAAATTACAAAAAAGAAAAGGAGTAATTCAAACAATCATTGGCAAACTGTACAGACAAAAGAGGAACATTCCATCAAATTCAATTAAAATTCTAGAAGAACAAAAATTATAGTTATAGTTCTATATAAAACAAGCATGTATTACAAATTTGCAAAGTTTGCTCTCAAGTAACCATCCACCAACTAGAACAAACATCAGCTTGATACCAAAATTATAGGATAGACAGCACAATGCATGCAGGCATGTAAACATCCGTCTTGCATTCCTCGCTTCCAACTTGGATAGCAAGCCTTAGATTCAAATAATGGGAAACATTACTTCTATTTATTTTTTTCATTTTGAATGTTAGAATGGATTTTTTTTCTTCTTCTAGTTGATGCAGGACATGAAATTAAATATAACATGCAAAATTTCAAGCTTTAGATGATACCAATTTTAAACAAACACAAAATTCCACGACCCACATTAGATCAAACATTCAACAAGGGGAATCTATGGGGGTCCAAGGCTACACACGTTTAGGGTTGGATCAAATAAAATTATAAACCAAACAATGCCCAAAGGAGTATAAGATTCATCCACTCTTGCAAAGGATTGTTCCCCAATTCAAGAGATTCACCATGTTGCAATTCAGAAAAAGTCTAGGGTTTGCAGAAGTGGAAAAAAACTTGAAATTTGGGATTCTCTGGGGTTAGGGTTAGGGATTTAAGGCGAGAGAGGAGAGAAACGGAGGAGAGAGAAGAACCTGAGACAGTCCACACGTGTGGACAACAGTAAGGCCCAGACGCACGTGCATGGGTCCCTGTCTGCACGTGTATGGGGCCTCCGAAACTGGAAACGGCCACCTAGGGTGTGGTCCGCTAGGGGTGGCCCACTCGCACACCAAATCTCATGTCGATCCGCTATCCGGTTTGAGCGTGGTGCTCCGCCAAAGTTTCAGCCCCCCTGAAGGGCCAGAATCTAAAAATCCGCTGTAGATGAGAACTTGAGTACAAAAAAGGGTAGATTTTAAGATAGGATGGCTCTAGGAGATGGTGGATGTGGAGTGTAGGAGGTGGGGGTGATTTGGGATGGTTGTGGCTTTACACCACGGTAGTTAACCCTTCAAAGAAGGGAGAGTTTCACACCCAATTAGCTTCTTCAACTTAGAGGAATAGAGAGAGAAAAAATAAAATAAAATTTTATTCATAAACTTCAACGAAAAAAAAACCCATATAGGGTTGCCTATTTATAAGAAAACTCTAAACCTCAAAAGTCATGCCATGTGCGCACACTATTACTTAGAGACAAAGTAACAAAAATAACAACTAATCAATGCAATCAAAACCGTTCATGATGTTTTTAATAACGATAACAACCAAAACTCCAAATCTTAAATCATCTAGGGCAGTGGGCCACGATCATGAGATCCAATGGTGGAATCCCTATGATGATCGGGTCAACTCCAATGCTCCATAGCATGACCTCCTAAGTAAGAGGTCCTCCATAGATGTCGTCGTCGATCCAAATCGATAGTGGAGCCTTCCTCCTCTTTAAGTACGTGCGTAGGGTGGGGGGCCTGCGCGTGCGCATGATGTCTCCATCACTGGTATTCGTAGTATCGGTACTATTACATGTATCGGCTGGGAATACGAAAACAAGTATTGATATCGCTAATATTATTGCTAACACCAGAAATGTCTCATCGAGAGAGGGAAACATGGGGAAAATAGTCAAATTTCTCAATGGAACTTCAGGAGAGGTTAAAATACAAATATTTGCATATTAAGGAATCAAATATATATATATATATATATATATATATATATATATATATATATATATATATATAAAGATGCATACATAATAAGCTTTCCTTTAAGGGGAGCCTAAAAGAATGTCACACTAACACAAGGAAACTTTGAGGGAACATGGGGAAAATGGTGGAATTTTTAATGATATTTTAGGAGATGTTAAAATACACATTTGTAAGAATAAAAATATAGCAAAAAAAAGAAGACTCATATTTGTATATTTAGGAATCGAATAATAGGTTTCCTACACATTTGTAAGAATAAAAAAAATAGCCAAAAAAAAAAAAAGACTCATATTTTTATATTTAGGAATCGAATAATAGGTTTCCATTGATGAGGGCCTAAAAGCATGTATTGTTGGAGGGGAAACATTGGGTGGGGCACATGGGGCAAATGGTGGGTCCATCCATACATCCATCTATCCAACCATCCATCCATGCATGCACATACATGCATACAAACACATGCATGAACCATTCATCCATCTAACCAACCATCCATGCATGCATGCATACATACAATGCCGCATGCATATAAATACACATGCATGATCAATCCATCCATGCATGCATGCATGCATACATATACACATGTACAAACATGCATTTATCATCCAACCAGGCACCCATCAAAAATTTTTGAAATGGAATTCTTTAAATAAACAGATTTCTGGCGATATCAATACGTTGGTGATATTATCGTTATATCACCGATACAATGGCAATATAAGTGACACCCGGAATTTACACAGTCAAAAACATTGGCGATACTAAGCAATATATCAGCGATATATCATCGATACCTGGAATTTCTGATACTACCAGGATTATCGGTATCACCAAGCTGGTGATAGCGATAATATATGCAATATTATCAATAAAATCACCAATACTCATAACATTGAGTAAGTTACAATATTTCTCTTAATGTTTTTCTTATGAATGCACCAGAATTAGAATTACATCTCACAGTTGCAGCTCTCTTGTGGAGCGGATTGAGTTGCCTTGAGAGCTAAACTTAAGGCAGAAATAACAGTTCCTACAATTTTTTTCACCAGAAAAAATCTCAATAAAAGACTACTGTTGTTTTTGAAATGTGTTTTTTTCTATGATCATTGAGTATCGAATTCTTGTAAAGCAGAATACAAACTCTGTAATCCTATGATCTGAAAACAGGATCATTCCATTCGAACTGCACTGGAAACATCAAGATCTGGCCCACCATGATAAACTCTTCAATCCTATGGTCTGAAAACGGGTACATTTCATACGAATTGCACTGGAAACATCAAGATCTGGTGCACCATTTCTACAATAGACAGGCCATTCTTACGTTTGAATTTAAAAACTGAAAACCAAGTCAAAACAGGTGCTGTGACCGGGATCTCCATAGAAGTTAGACCAACAGCCAAATGTCATTACAAAAAGGCTCCAAAATGGAAGTGACACAGTTACAAGCTCTACAGATCAACTTCTAGTCAAAACAATAGGAACTATCCAATCTTTCGGTCTGAAAAAACAGATCATTTCATATGCAATGAACTGGAAACCTCGAGATCTTGTCCACTATTTCTACAATCAAACTAAAATAATTAAAATCACTAAAACCTCAAGATAGCTAAAATTTCAAGAGATCTGATACAGATCCAAATCATACGATGCAGTACAGATTCTACTACGAAACGAGTTCTTGGTTTTTACCTGTCGAGGCACCACTCGGGACAGCAGCCCTAGCTAAGGTTCCATCACTCAGATAAACATCCACCTGATGAAATAAACAGGCAGAGAGAATCATCCATCGAGTATAAGAACAAGAAACCGAAACTTCTTCATCAGATGAGAGAATCACACAATATGAACGGATGCTTGATTACGATCTGATCCAATCATGTATGAAAGACGACAGACGGGAAGATGAAAAAGACGGATCAAATCCAGGCGTGGAATCGAAATCGAAAACCTAGACACGAGAATAGCAAATCGCTGGTAGAATGAGAAACAGAAGAAATCACCTCAACGGTTGGATTTCCACGGCTATCGAAGATTTGCCTAGCTTTAACGGCCTTGATCGTCGCCATTTGTTCTCTTTATCTCTCTCTAGCGATCTGCTGCAAATGAAGTCTGGCTACCAAGGTAAAATAGGGTTATTTATTGCCGCGAGTCGGTCAGCTACCAAGGTAAAGTGAACGAATCAGGTGTTACCCGTGTAACACCATAGTGGGTGTTTCCCAGACCGTGGGTCCCACCTTGATATATGTGTTATAAATCCACGCCGTCCATCAGTTTTTAAGATTATTTTAATCTATTTTTAAAAAAATAAATCGTATTAAATTCTGAGGTGGATCACACCAAAGGAAACAGTGATTATTGATAATTAAAAACTTCCTGTGGACCAAAAAGTTTTGGATCGGGCTGATATTTATGTTTTCACTTCATTCAGGTCTATGTGATCTTATCAACTGGGTGGATGGAAAATAAAAATTCCATTGGGCTCTAAAAACTTTTTAATGGCGGGCATCCAATGACCACTGTTTCCTGTGGTGTGGTGCAGTTGATATTTGACTATACTTTAATTTTAGGAACATTCCCTAAAATGAGCTGGAGAAATGGATGCGCGTCGTGGATGCGCAACAAATACAACGAGGTGGGCACCACGGTCAGGAAAACACCCGCTATAACAACACCTGATCCGCTCTCCAAGGCAAATATTTCCTGGCCGTTGACTCTTTGTAAGGATTGATTTAAGGCGGCATGGTTATTCCCTGCTCATCACTAAGTCAGTCGACGTGTCATCTGGGAGGAGCATATTCGCGGAAATCAGGTGAAAATTCCTTGGGCTAATTACTAAAATGCCCTTCCCGGTCGAGAACCATGAACATGGGCTGCACGCGGTCCGTCACGGGCGACCGGTAGAAAAGCGCGACTACATTCATGTGGTTTGGTAGGACGTGGATTGTGTCCTAACCCCGTCCGTCTCTAGCATCGAGCGGCACATCTGTGCTGGGCCCACCGTGATGTATCTATTTATCCACGCCATCCACTCCTTTTCTCAGGTCATTTTAAGATATAAGTCAAAAAATGAATCAGATGGCCGCACCAAATAGTAAGCTTGGTTTGCATCATATGTTCAAAGCTGTGGTGTGGTCCACTTGAGAGTTGGATTTACCTATTTTTGAACTCAGACATTAAAATGACTTAAGAAAAGGATGATGACAGATACATCACGGCACGGTGGGCCACACGATTTGCCCGTTCGTGGCTAGAGACGGGCGGGGTAAGACGCAATCAGCGTCCGGTTTAGTTGGAGCAAGTTCACTTCTTTTGGCACTCGCCTGACAAATACACGTGGGCGTGGCAAAGAAGTACACGTGCGTGAGATCGGAGCCGCTCTTCCGGCGATCCACCCTGTGAAAGTATCTTTATGAAAAGAGAGTTTGATCTGATTATTGGAGTGGGACCCACTTGAGAATAGAAAGTGAATGATTGTCCGTCCCACCCTCTGATCAGATTGCATGATTTCGGTGAGAAAATGAATGCCTAGTGGTGATCGCTTGATGAGTTCTTCCAAACACGTCTCCCTCATGTGGCCACGTGTGAGATGAGCGGGAGGAGAAGGTGCTCTTTCTCGACGAGGCGCACGTGTTTGGACTGGATCAGGTTTAGATGCACTTAAGCGGTTAGGTCCACGTAACAAAAGGATCAGATGGTACATACATGGGGGAAGCGGATTGGCTGGTGTCACGCACGCAAGCCATATGGGTACGTGTCGTGCGAAGAAAAATGTTCCTCGAGCTGCGGTTTAAAGGAGATCAAAGTTAATACGCCCCAAAATTATCTATTTATTATATTCACACCATTCATCAATTTTTCAAGATTATCTTAGTCCATGAGTCAAAAAAATAAATAGTATAAAACAGCTCAAATGAACCACACCACAAATAACAATAGGGATAATGATTTTCACTGTTAAAACATTCTTCGGTCCCATCATAATATTTATTTTCCATCCAATCTATTCATAAGGTTATAAAGGTCTGGATGAAGAGTAAAAAAATATCATATTAGTCCAAAACTCCTGTGACACCAAAAGGGTTTCGATGGTAATCGTTCAATACCCCACTACTTTTTGCAGTGTGGTCCACTTGATCCTTAGATCTGTCTTATTTTTCTACTTAAGCCTTATGACTAGATGGAAAAATGGATGGACGGTTTGGATATAATACATACCTTATGATGGAACCCATGAAACTTGCTGATGGCTGGTGTCCCCCGGCAGTGTGGGGCCCACAGAGATGCCCGCAATCAATCAACTTTGTCCATCAGTTTTGCAGGATAATAATAGTCCAGGATCTAAAAATTAGGCATATCCAAACTCACGTAGGCTATATCACAGGAAACACAGAGATTGAATGCCGAACATTGGAAACTTTGTAGGGCGATAGTTTTTTATGAGTATGGCATTTGTGCCTACGGTTTAGCTGAGTGGTAATAACCATATGAACGGTTTGGATGACAAATCAACATCATGGTCAACTCTAAGAAGGTTTCAAGGGTGGACATTTTCATTCCTATTGTCTTATTTGGCATGGCCCACTTTAGTTTTAGATCTGCCTGATTTTCAAATTCCTATCCTACTGTGGTCCTGCAAAACTGATAGACAGGATTCATCACGCCATCTCTGTGGCCCCACACAGCTTCCGACAAACGGAGCATGGGAATATCTTATATCTGCGTGTGCCAGGACTCTTATCAAAATGTCTGGCAAACTAAGTTGCTGTTAAAATCACATTTGAGGACCTAACAATAACTCAATGTTCAACCAGGTGTTTGTTGAACGAAATAGAGGCAGAAATGAAATTTATTTTTTTAAAAGGAAATTTTTAATCAAAGTGTTATTCACTTTTTCTTGTTAATATGAGATTGTTATTAAGTTGGTAGCGAACTGTTTTCAGGATGACACAAGTTTTAATGGTTTTATGTGAGCAATTATGGAGAGACCACTCTAGGAACTTGACACGCAATTTGTAATTCCATCAGACTGTGTATTGAGAAAATACTGCAAAAACTTGATATGCAGTTTGTAATTCCTTTATTGGGAAAATGGAAAAACCACTTCACTTTTAAAAGAAAGATTGATAGACTAGAGATGCCATATATATAATCCTAAATCTATAAAGGCGTATTTGGCCGGTTGCCTTAGGTGGAATTAGAAGGGATGAAACTATTTTTAAGGTAATGATGATGTTGTTAGTGGATGAGTTTAAGTTTCGCGGTGTTGCAATATCCCGATTCAGGTTTTGATGGTCTCTTTGGATAGGTTGAAATATCCTGGGACGATGATTGTGATTTGTGTTTGGATGGGGCATGGGATTGAAGTAATCTGGTAGGTGAAACTATTCTGCCCATTTTTATATGTGGATTATTATCCGGGGGTTGATTTTCTAACTCAAAATGCATGTTGCGTGTGGTACGTCGGACACCGGAAATTCCCGGAAAAACGGTCTCAAGTGGACCACACCAAATGAAGACTATAGTATCCACGCCGTCCAATATAACTGATAGACGGTGTAAATGACATTATTCAAAAAAATGAATGTGGTCCAAATATCTAGTGGACCACACCAAATGATTCGAGGGCATTAAAATCACTTACACGTGTAGTAGGTCCTGATATCCAGTGGACCACACCAAATAGAGCAGTAGTGATAAAATCACAATCTACCTAAAGCGGGCTTAGATATCCAGTTGACCACACCAAATGATATGCATGTGATAAAATCACCCACCAAAAAGAAAGTTGAAAAATAGTATTCTTGAATCCAAAACACTACCACCTATACTTAGAAATCATGGCTCGGGTCGTCTGTTGGATAGATGAAGTTGACGAATGAAGGATGTCAACCTCGTCACAACATGCGGAAACATATCTCGCATGAGATACTCGACCAAGTCCCAATTGAGCACTGATATTACCGAAGTGACTGTCCCAACATGCAGACGTTTCTTTCCAATTCTTGAAAGCTCGATATCTGCTATCGTTGTATCCTTCAACTTCCAATCTAGCATCATCTCATGACAGACATATGCCTGGTCAACGCCTCACAAGTACGACGTAGTATTTTTCTTTACCCATCTGCATTGACACGTCCATTATCGAAATATATACAGATGTAATTGAATCTAAACATGTACAAAAATTATAAGGCATATCCAATCGATAAAAAAGAGCAGTGTTTGTGATCAAATGTATTGAAAAAGCTGTGAGTACGTACCCTTTCTCCGGTGGAAGTGTGTAATCCTATCTGTCTTAATGTGCATCCAGCAAGCATATGAATATATCTATTAAAGTTATTACATCTCCAAAATATTCATTATAACATCATTCAGTTTAGTATACACTATATACCAAATATACCAATCCCAAAGTGAAAGTATCATTGAAAAAAGTTATTACAGATTCATAGAAGAAAGTGTAAGAAACAGGGCACAGTCCATGTCAAACCAAGCCAACACCTACATCCTTAAACTTATCGCGGAGTGTTTTCTTCAACCACTCGACCCAACGCTTAGGTCGAAGACTGACAAAGAATGATGTCAGCTTCTCGTCCCTACTCAACAACTGACTAACTTCGATGAACTCTTAATTGGTCAACCCTTACACTTCTTTGAGGACATCAAATACTTTTCTAGTACGATTTACCTATTTGCCTGGGCCAAACTCACGCATAGCCTCTACAACATTTTTAAGAGAGATGTCGAATACATCACAAGGACAAGGAGGCCGCATACGTTTCTTTAATGCGGTTCCACCCTGGCTACTATCTGAATTGGATGTACGAGTTGTAGTGTCGTGGAACATTCGATTTTCCATCAAGGGAGTTTCCGATGAAAATTGATTGTTCCCTGTCGAGTCTGCTAAGTTATCATTCGAGAGGTCAATGGTATCTTCAAGATCATCTTCGAGGTCCGTCCAGGCCTCATTGAGATATCGTTGAATCCGAGAGAAAGATGCAACCATACTCATACTTCCTTGCACGTAACATCCTCTGGCCTAATCGGATTCGACGATAAGCGTCAAGTCATCCATTTTCTTGTTTCTTTTGCTGCGGAGTTTTTCAGCGCGCGAGTGAGAATGTACCAAATGATCACTTGTAAGTAATGAAATAATAATATCTATATAAGGGTCATTAAAATATGAAAATACACGAAATTATTTTATAAACTCTACTTCTGCAGATCTTACCCTAAGATACTCTCTTTGGACCTCGTCGGGGGCCGTGACCACCATTCGCTCATTATCCCACTAAATCCACCGGTCGCCAGCATGTCCCTGAAAGCATTATATTCTCTCTTATAATACCTCAGCCGGTTCTGCACATTCTGCCAGTTCACAACAATCTCTGTATGCTTCGTCACCTCTTCAGCAACTGCTTGGTAGGCTTCCCTTTTGAAACCATTGTCAGCTTTATGTCCTAATGCAACCTGTTCGAGCAACATGTCGAATAGCACTTGATCTATTGCTTTACTCCATTTGATTTTTGCTGCCTAGGATGGAGGCTTGGCCAGAGATTTCACTGTCTTTCCCCGTGAAGAACATCGAGTTGGGAGCGCTGGTGTATCATTTGACCAGAAGTCCGACATTCCACTTACGCATGCAACGTGTCTAGCATAGATGAAGTCTATCTAATGTCAACCCACCAGGATAGAATTTACATATAATTCTATTAACGAATACTTAATATTACGAGAAATAAAACATATAATGTTTTGGTTATACAGATTGCATAAAAAAAGACTATAAATAATTTGACTATCTACTCTTACTATTCTGTTGCGTATTTGCCCACATTTGAGTCGTAATATCATCGCGCATTCTAATCCATGCTTCCTTCTCTCACTGAGTAAATTGTAGCAACCATTGCCTCTCATCATTCATTAATAGCTCATGCGGTGTTGGGTTACTCTCCACATCAGACATAGGTATACCAGCGTCATGTATATCTTGATGAGACTCATTTTCAGTTTGTATGAAATTATGTAAGACACAATAGGCTATTACAATTTTCACTTGTGTGTGGAATTCATACTGTATTGTCGTCTTCAATATGGAAAATCTGTCTTTAATAACACCAAAACAACGCTCGATGATGCGCAGTTGTGCATGTCGGTAATTAAACAACTCCTCCTTGTTTGCAGGCACTCTCCTGGTTCGATATTCTTGTAAGTGGTATCGAACGCCCCAGTATGGAGTCATAAAAATGGGTGAATGAGCTTATCCAGCGTCGACAACATAATATTTTCCTACACATTTGAATGAATGTTGCATTAAGCGAACAATCGAATCATTCATAAGTATTAATCAAATGGGTAATCTTTGAATAGATAACTAGTACTATGCCGGACAAGTAAGGGATCATCAGATCGGGTCAAAGCGTTATTTAGCATTATCGCATCTAAAGTAGAACCCTCCCAACCAGCTAATACATATAAAAAATTCATATCAAATGAAAATGTTGCAAGTACATTTTGAGAGAGGATCCCTTTCCGATTGTGGAAGCTCGCATGATCGGTTATTTGGATATGAGCAGGTATGTGTGTCCCATCAATTGCACCGACACAATCTTAAATACATTTTATCAAATTTTATTTAGAGACGAACTTGTTAATAGAGGTAAGTGAATAACAATATAGATATACATTAGCCTTCAATCAAAATGATATCTTAAAGTATGCAGCCCAATTTATATTTGTTTGGATCTCATATGGTGTTTTTGATCTGGGTTATTTAACGAACTCGGGGTACATTAATACAAAGGCATCTAATACACAGTGAAAGTGGTGGCTAACGGTTTGAACATGTATACGAACAATATTTTCCAATAGCTGCTACACAAGCTGTCATCACTTGAACGACGACAGACCTTTCCATCTTAATCTGTCCTATCAAAGCACAAGTTATGGATTAGAAAGTTATGTCAGGTTGTGGGTTAGAAAGTTCTATCAGGTTAAGAGGATCATTTCTATCACCCTATGAGAATGACGTAGGACATGCTAGAGATGCATTATTGGCACGACTAGACTAGAATAAGTCAAAACGAAAGTAAAAGTGATCCATCAGATCCGAACATAGTCTTACATAGGATTTGGCGTAAATGAGTATTAGGCAAGTTCGAATTGAAAAAATTCATTCCGGATATGAAAGAAATTTGTTGTTTGAATTTTAACTGTGAAAGAAATACAACTTTTAATTCATGCTTCGTCACAAGATGCATAACTTATCGATATTTATATAATGATGGTTCCAGGGTCAACCGACCTGCGTAGCAAGTTACACACCTCCATTTCCCAGAAAAATGCACATTTCTAGTTTAAATTTATAATTTTAGAAAAATTTACTATTTTTATTGTATCTCCTTATTTTTAGAGTCTTAAGATTTTTATATTTTTAAAAGATTACTTATAGTAATGCTAGAAATGTTCCAATAAGGTTTATTTTGATGTTTTTATTTTTAATATGTTAAGCTTTAAAAGAGTTTTGCTATTTCGAGTAACTTGTAAATGAATCAGAAAATTAGGCTTTAGAAGATTTTGTTATTTAGGTAATTTCGAATTAGGGTTTTGATTTTATTTTACTAGTGGTGTAATCAAGAAATCATATACACATTATTCAATAAAACACTTAAATTTTCTCTTTTATTTTCTTATGGACTTAGATCTTCCTCGCTTTTTGTCTCGTTACATAAAATGGTATGGAAAAATGAATGGACAATGTAGATCTGATACATATATCATGATGGGCATCCTTCACTTTCACTTTTACTAAAATTCAAAAGCGATTTGAATTTTATTTTCCTTCAAAAACTTATTTGAAAAGTGAAAATTCTTTGAAAATCTTTAGTCCCACCATACTTTGAGAGAAATGACTAGAGGGGTTTATAAGCTTTGAGTTATCTAGTATTTTTACTCAAATAATGGAGAGAAAAAAATTGGCTTGCTTGTTTTAGTGCTTCACGCGCCGACGCTGGCATGGGCTTTGAGGAAGTGTGGCTGTAAAGGCACACTTTACACTTTGCACGTAGGCATCATGTCGCAAGTGGTGCTCCCACGTGACCTACTGCACAATAGTGCAACTAGGCTAAGCCATTGCATAATTGGTCATAGCGAGTATGTCCACCGCAAGATTGATAGTAAGAGAGAGACTGTTTCACCTATTGGCCAATATATACAACTATCCCACTAATCGGTCAACGAATTTTGACCATTATGTGAATTGGTTGACAGATAACGGTCGTTGTGTCGACTAGTAGGTGCATTCTGACCAGTGGATCTGACCGTTATATCGATCAACCTACTATTATCGACTGTTTCACAAATCGACTAGTAGAAAACGGTCGTGTCGCCAATCAACTAATAGATTTCGATCGTTACTATGTTTCGATCAGTCGGGTGTTTCCGTTGTCAGGAACGGTTGGTGGATTCAACCAACACACTAATCGATCAATAGATTCTAAACGTTGTGACAGTTCGACTGTTAAGATTTAACCATTATAATAAACAATTACTTTGGCCATTGTGAGTTAAGCAGCATTTCTTCTTAAATAACTTGACCGCTGTGAATGGTTTCAGATATATTTTTAGAAAATGCTTCTTTACAAAAATGTATGATCTTTAATTCTCTATAAAATCCCTTAAGGCGTGTTTGGCCCGCGGAATTCAACGGGATTAGGAGGGATAGTATTGTAATATCCCTCCTAAGTCCTAACCTATTTTAGTGCCTGTTTGGGTGGGTGGATATCAATCTATCTCAAATCGATTTGGGAATTTTGATGCCCGGACTGCTGCTAGCATCGAGCCCATCCCACAATCTTCCTCGATCCATCGTATGGGTCGACGCAATGAGAGGTTTCAGGTAGAGGTGGGTGGGCGAGATGGCGGGAGTGGAAATGTTGGCTCCAAAATAGGGTTTATTTATAGAGATGTTTGTGATTTGTGGTCGTCCTCGGACGTGCTTCGATAGAGAAGAGGTGAGCAACGACAACACCAAACCCTAATACAGCAGAGGTAAGTCTCCTTCTTCCTTACCGGAATCAACATCGTCTAATTTATGATTTTCTCAGCACTGATATCTTCCTTTGATTCTTGGTGCAATGTTTTCTAATTTTCGGCACTTATGGAATTTTTCTTAGAAATTAGAGGTTTGCTACCTAAACGATGTGATTGGTAGTTCACTTGATTTTCGAGACTGTATGGATTTTTTCCTTTAAAAAATGGAGGTTTACTGTCTAGACGATGTGCATGGTAGTTCACTTGATTTTCGGGACTGTATGGATTTTTTCTCAAAAATTGGGGGTTTGCTGCCTAGACGATGTGCATGGCAGTTCACTTGATTTTTGGGACTGAATTTTTTCGTTAAAATTGGGGGTTTGCTGCCTAGATGATGTGCATGGTAGTTCACTAGATTTTCGGGACTGACATGTTCTTGTAAATTTTGGTGGGATGCTTTCTATGACTATGTTTTATCCATGTACGGAAATCATGATCTTGCAAATGGGATATGGATGGGTTATATGCATGTGGTCACTGAAGCCAATATGTGTTACTTGCTTGAAAATCATGAGCTTCTCTCTATTTTTAATCTACATTGTTATTTCCCATGGATTCTTGTAAATCTCTGAAACTGATGTATATATATTCTATAAACTGGTCTAGAACATCATGTGAATTTCTATGTAAGTTCCTTTAGTTTAAGTAACTGTTTCATTTCGATGCCCCATGTAACTGGTTCATTTTCATCTCCCTGTATTTCGTGCTTCTTAGATGATGAGCTTGTTGACATGGAATGAGATTACCCTCATGTTTGTCAAATAAACAGAGGGTGACGCAGTTCATGTTCATGCTTCAACTCTGACATTTCAATGTATATACCCCAAGATTTTGTTTTTCAAGGATTTTGATCTGATTCATCTTCTAATTCAAGCATTTTCTGTTAACTCAAGTTCTCATGTTACTGCCTCATGTTCTGCTTCATGTTAACTATAATATGTATTTTCTGAAAGATAGGATTTTGGTTGGGTTTCAGTACAGACTCTGAAACTGTTTAATTTCCTTAATGTTCTATGTAGCACTGTCATTTCCCTCCATATTGTAATTTTTGTAAACTTGGATCCTAATCTACTTGCTTTATTTCATATTCTTTGTTAACTGTGAGCAGTCTATTCTGTAAACTGGCCCACAACAATTTTGAATTTTTGTGTCGTTTCATTTATTCTAATGAATTAGGCAGTCTGCTTGACTGTCAATCATCTAAGGATTGTACTCTTTTTATGTGACTTATGGGTTGTGGAGTGTAGCTCAGGGCCTATTTGGATTCAGGGATTTATTGAAGTTATCAAGTATTTCCATTTAATCATGGATTTGCCAGGAAAGAAAAATCCTCCAGAAGTTATTTGTCAAATCATCAAAATGATTGAGACTCCCAAAAGCAATAAAAGCTCTCCTCTTGAATAAATCTTCCCCAAATCCATAGATTTGTAGCTTGGTTACTGAACAACAGGCCTTAGGATTTGCCAAATCCCTTTCCTAGGCAAATCAATAAAATTTTCAAAGGCATGGATTTATAAATCTTTATTCTCGTTTTCCTAACCCCAAACGGGCTCTTAGCTTGATTAAGGCCAATAATTGAGCTAGTTAGTTTTCTATCCTCACTCCCCCAATACCATATGTCATCTTATTTTCATTGACTTCTCTAATGAAACTTGGTGCATATACTGAAACCAGTAGGCAAGCTCTCCAGGATTCCAGATTCTAGGTGCATTAGTGGATTTTGCAGTTTATTTGAGCAATTTAATTTTCTTATAAATGCAAGAAACAAGATGCGGTCTACAAGTCCAATGTTGAAGTCATCTTAAAAGCAGCAGGTACATGCTTCATGTCCAAAGTTGATGAATGAAGAGTCTGTACTTCATCTATTTTAACAAGTTGACTGGTGACAGTCAAACAAATTGCCCTGTGTCATTTCGTTTATTCTAAATAACTGTTTCATTTCCCATATTTTCATTTTTAAGGATTTTGATCCGTTTCATCTTCTAATTCAAGCATTTTTTGTTAACTTATGTTCTCATGTTACCGCCTCATGTTCTGCTCCATGTTAACTATAAATAGTGTATTATGAAAACTAAGATTTTTACAGTTTCAGTACAGACTCTGAAACTATTTAATTTTCTTCATATTTTATGTAGCACTGTCATTTCCCTATATATTGTAATTTCTGTAAACTTGGATCCTAATTTACTTTATTTCATATTTTTTGTTAACTGTGAGCAGTCTATTATGTAAACTGGTCCAGAACAATTTTGTTATTTCTGTGTTGTTTCGTTTATAATTCTAGGTAACTGTTTCATTTCCATGCCCCATGTAACTGGTTCATTTCCATCTCCATGTGTTTTATACTGATCTCCTTCATGTTCATGCTTCAACTGCAACATTTCAATGTATATCTCTCTAAGATTTTCATTTTTAATGATTTATATCTAAATTATCTTCTGTTTTAAGCATTTTTTGTAAAGTATTGAAGGCATCTTTTGTTTCAATTGATTTTCTGGTTCTGAAAAAAATGCAACTTTGAGAATAAATTATAGTTTTTCTGTTTCAATGTAGCTGTGTCATTAGGATATATTTATGTAATGAAATCGCCATCTTCAATATCCAAATTTTGTGGTTCCATTCAAAATAAATTGACGTAATTCATCAAGTTCAGGCTACGGGGTTTTATTATGTGGTTCTCAGGAATTTATTCCGTATAGACCACGTTCAATGAAATTTTGGGTATGTATTCTAGCATCTACATTTCTACTAATGACTGAATTATTTCTACTTCCACTCACTACTATCACTTTCCCAAACACATCGTAATTTCATATCAGTTTTAGTGAAATGTTTGGATATAGGTTGTAAATATAACAGTTTCATTTGTCAAAATGCTTCGAGGCTCTGAACTATATTTAATTGCTATAATTAAAATCTTGTATAAAAAAATGACGTAGGTATATGTAATCACCTCTAAGTCATGTTTATCCCTCAAGATAGCCTACATTTAAATCGATTTGATCGGATAATCCCCACAGTAAGATTACCAGTTTGAAAAATAGAGTAAACAAGAGATTTATGATTTATATTAAAAACACACTCCTACATACACATGTAGGTGAACAATATTTAGTGATGGATAATGAAGAGGACAAAGAGATGGAAAGGTCTGTCGTCGTTCAAGTGATGGCAGCTTGTGTAGCAGCTATTGGAAAATATTGTTACGTATACATGTTTAAACAACCGGCACGACATGGGGATGATGAGCGGGCGAGGTTCATCAACTCTATCATTCGGGCCACTGATAGGGATTGTGTAACTTAAGTTATGATGACTCGAGATGCTTTTTTTTTTTTTAAATTATATTCTAAACTACGCGATAAGACACATCTGCGCGATACTCGTAATGTGAGCTTGAAGAACAATTAGTTATTTTTCTACACACTGTGGGCCATAACGTTCGCAATCAGCAGATAATATGACAGATTTATTCGATCAGGTGAAACCGTTAGCCACCACTTTTATTGTGTATTAGATGCCTTTGTATTAATGTACCCTGAGTTCGTTCAACAACTCAGATCAAAAACACCACATGAGATCCAAACAAATATAAATTGGGCTGCATACTTTCAGATATTATTTTGATTAAAGGCTAATATATATCTATATTGTTATTCACTTACCTCTATTACCAAGTCCGTCTCTAAATGAAATTTGATAAAATGTATTTAAGATTGTGTCGGTGCAATTGATGGGACACACATACCTGTTCATATCTAAGTAGCTGATCATGCAAGCTTCCACAATCGGAAAGGGATTCTCTCTCAAAATGTACTTGCAGCATTTTCATTTGATATGAATTTTTTATATGTATTAGCTGGTTGGGAGGGTTTTACTTCAGATGCAATGATGCTACATAACGCTTTGACCCGATCTGATGATCCTTTACTTGTCCCACATAGTACTGGTTATCTATTCAAAGATTACCCATCTGATTAATACTTATGAATGATTCGATTGTTCGCTTAATGCAACATTCATTCAAATGTGTACAAAAATATTATGTTGTCGACGGTGGATATACTCATTCACCCAGTTTTATGACTCCATACCGGGGTGTTCGATACCACTTATAGGAATATCGAACCAGGAGAGTGCTTGCAAACAAGGAGTTGTTTAATTACCGACATGCACAACTGCGCAATGCCATCGAGCGTTGTTTTGGTGTTATTAAAGACAGATTTTCCATATTGAAGACGACAATACATTATGAATTCCACACACAAGTGAAAATTGTGATAGCCTGTTGTGTCTTATATAATTTCATACAAACTAAAAATGAGTCTCATCAAGATATACATGACGCTAGTATACCTATGTCTGATGTGGAGAGTAACCCAACACCGCATGAGCTATTAATGAATGATGAGAGGCAATGGTTGCTGCGATTTACTCAGTGAGAGAAGGAAGCATGGATTAGAGTGCGCGATGATATTGTAACTCAAATGTGGGCAGATACGCAACAGAATAGTAGGAGTAGATAGTCGAATTATTTATAGTCTTTTTTTATGCAATCTGTATAACCAAAACATTATATGTTTTGTTTCTCGTAATATTAAGTATTTGTTAATAAAATTATAGTTTCAAAAAAATTTAGAATATAATTCCAAATAAGTATGTCCAATTTCTGATTCTTCTTGCTTCCGTCATGTAAATTCTAACCTGGTGGGTTGACATTAGATAGACTTCATCTATGCTTGACACGTGTTGCATGCGTAAGTGGAATCTCGGACTTCTGGTCAAATGATACACCAGTGCTCCCAACTCGATGTTCTTCACGGGGAAAGACAGTGAAATCTCTGGCTGAGCCTTCGTCCCATGCAGTAAAAATCAAATGGAATAGAGCGATAGATCAAGTACTATTCGACATGTTGCTCGAACAGGTTGCATTAGGACATAAAGCTGACAATGGTTTCAAAAGGGAAGTCTACCAAGCAGTTGCTGAAGAGGTGATGAAGCATACAGAGATTGTTGTGAACTGACAGAACGTGCAGAACCGGCTGAGGTATTACAAGAGAGAATATAATGCTTTCAGGGACATGCTGGTGGGCAGTGGGTTTAGATGGGATAATGAGCGAATGGTGGTTACGGCCCCCGACGAGGTCTTGAGAGAGTATCTTAGGGTAAGATCTGCAGAAGTAGAGTTTACAAAATAATTTCTTGTATTTTCATATTTTAATGGCCCTTATATAGATATTATTATTTCATTACTTACAAGTGATCATTTGGTACATTCTCACTCGCGCGCTGAAAAACTCCGCAGCAAAAGAATCGAGAAAATGGATGACTTGACGGTTATCGTTAAATTCGATCAGGCCAGAGGATGTACGTGCAAGGAAGTATGAGTATGGTTGCATCTTCCTCTCGGATTTAACGATATTTCAATGAGGCCTGGACGGACTTCGAAGATGATCTTGAAGATACCATTGACCTCTCGAATGATAACTTAGCAGACTCGACAGGGAACAATCAATTTTCATCGGAAACTCCCTTGATGGAAAATCGAATGTTCCACGCCACTCTAACTTGTACATCCAATTCAGATAGTAGCTAGGGTGGAACCGCATCAAAGAAACGTATGCGGCCTCCTTGTCCTTATGATGTATTCGACATCTCTTTTAAAAATGTTGCAGAGGCTATGCGTGATTTTGGCCTAGGTAAATAGGTATATCGTACTAGAAAAGTATTTGATGTCCTCAAAGAGGTGTAAGGGTTGACCAATTCAGAGTTCATCGAAGTTAGTCAGCTCTGGAGTAGGGACGAGAAGCTGATATCATTCTTTGTCAGTCTTCGACCTAAGCGTTGGGTCGAGTGATTGAAGAAAACACTCCGCAATAAGTTTAAGGATGTAGGTGTTGGCTTGGTTTAACATGAACTGTGCCCTGTTTCTTACACTTTCTTCTGTGAATCTGTAATAACTTTTTTCAATGATACTTTCACTTTGGGATTGATATATTTGGTATATAGTGTATACTAAACTGAATGATGTTATAATGAATATTTTGGAGATGTAATAACTTTAATAGATATATTCATATGCTTGTTGGATGCACATTAAGACAGATAGGATCACACACTTCCACCGGAGAAAGGGTACGTACTCACAGCTTTTTCAATACATTTGATCACAAACACTGCTCTTTTTAATCGATTGGATATGCCTTATAATTTTTGTACATGTTTAGATTCAATTACATCTGTATATATTCTGATAATGGACATGTCAATGCAGATGGGTAAAGAAAAATACTACGTTGTACTTGTGAGGCGTCGACCAGGCATATGTCTGTCATGAGATGATGCTAGATTGGAAGTTGAAGGATACAACGACAACAGATATCGAGCTTTGAAGAATTGGAAAGAAACGTCTGCATGTTGAGACAGTCACTTCGGTAATACCAGTGCTCAATTGGGACTTGGACGAGTATCTCATGCGGGATATGTTTCCGCATGTTGTGACGAGGTTGACATCCTTCATTCGTCAACTTCGTCTATCCAACAGACGACTCGAGCCATGATTTCTAAGTATAGGTGGTAGTGTTTTGGATTCAAGAATACTATTTTTCAACTTTCTTTTTGGTGGGTGATTTTATCACATGCATATCATTTGGTGTGGTCAATTGGATATCTAGGCCTGCTTTAGGTAGATTGTGATTTTATCACTACTGCTCTATTTGGTGTGGTCCACTGGATATCTGAACCTACTACACGTGTAAGTGATTTTAATGCCCCCGAATCATTTGGTGTGATCCACTAGATATTTGGACCACATTCATTTTTTGAATAATGTCATTTACACCATCTATCAGTTATATTGGACGGCGTGGATACTATAGTCTTCATTTGGTGTGGTCCACTCGAGACCATTTTTTCGAGAATTTTTGGTGTCCGACGTACCACATGCAACATGCATTTTGAGTTGGAAAATCAACCCCCGGATAATAATCCATATATACAAATGAGCAAAATAGTTTCACCTACTGGATTACTTAAATCCCATGCCCCATCCAAACACAAATCACAATCGTCATCCCGAGATATTTCAACCTATCCAAAGAGACCATCAAAACCTGTCTCGGGATATTGCAACACCGTGAAACTTAAACTCATCCACTAACAACATCATCATTACCTTAAAAATAGTTTCATCCCTTCTAATTCCACCTAAGGCAACCGGCCAAACACGCCTTTATAGATTTAAGATTATATATATGACATCTCTAGTCTATCAATTTTTCTTTTAAAAGTGAAGTGGTTTTTTCGTTTTCCCAATAAAGGAATTACAAACTGCATATCAAGTTCTTGCAGTGTTTTCTCAATACACAGTCTGACGGAATTACAAACTGCGTGTCAAGTTCTTATAGTGGTCTCTCCATAATTGCTCACATAAAACCATTAAAACTTGTGTCATCCTGAAAACGGTTCGCTAGCAACTTAATAACAATCTCATATTAACAAGAAAAAGTGAATAATACTTTGATTAAAAATTCCCTTTATTTTTTTAAAAAAATTCATTTATGTCTCTATTTCGTTTAACAAATACCTGGTTGAACATTGATTATTTTTAGGTCCTCAAATGTGATTTTAACAGCAACTTAGTTTGCTAGACATTTTGATAAGAGTCTCGGCACACGCAGATATAAGATATTCCTATGCTCCGTTTGTCGAAAGCTGTGTGGGGCCACAGAGATGGCGTGGCGAATCCTGTCGATCAGTTTTGCAGGACCACAGTAGGATAGGAATTTGAAAATCAGGCAGATCTAAAATTAAAGTGGGCCATGCCAAATAAGACAATAGGAATGGAAATGTCTATCCTTGAAACCTTCTTAGAGCTGACCATGATGTTGATTTGTCATCCAAACCGTTCATATGGTTATTACCACTCAGATAAACCGTAGGCACAAATACCATACTCATAAAAAACTCTCGCCCCACAAAGTTTCCAATGTTCGGCATTCAATCTCGGTGTTTCCTGTGATATGGCCTACGTGAGTTTGGATATTCCTAATTTTTAGATCTCATACTATTATTATCCTACAAAACTGGTGGACAAAGTGAATTGATTGCGGGCATCTCCGTGGGCCCCGCACCGCCGGGGGACACCAGCCATCTAGCTTTTATGTTAACGTCAGCAAGTTTCATGGATTCCACCATAAGGTATGTATTATATCCAAATTGTCCATCCATTTTTCCATCTAGTCATAAGGCTTAAGTAGAAAAATAAGACAGATCTAAGGATCAAGTGGACCACACTGCAAAAAGCAGTGGGGTATTGAACGATTACCATCGAAACCTTTTTAGTGTCACAGGAGTTTTGGACCAATATAATATTTTTTTACTCTTCATCTAGACCTTTATGACCGTATGAACAGATTAGATGGAAAATAAATATTATAGCGGGACCGAAGAATGTTTTAACAGTGAAAATCATTATCCCTATTGTTATTTGTGGTGTGGTTCATTTGAGATGTTTTATACTATTTATTTTTTTGGCTCTTGGACTAAGATAATCTTGAAAAATTGATGAATGGTGTGAATATACTAAATAGATAATCTTGGGGCGTATTAACTTTGATCTCCTTTAAACCGCTGGTACAACCAGGAGCTCGAGGAACATTTTTCTTCGCACGACACGTACCCATATAGCTTGTGTGCGTGACACCAGCCAATCCGCTTCCCCCATGTATGTACCATCGGATCCTTTTGTTAGGTGGACCTAACCGCTTAAGTGCATCTAAACCTGATCCAGTCCAAACACGTGCGCCTCGTCGAGAAAGAGCACCTTCTCCTCCCGCTCATCTCACACGTGGCCACATGAGGGAGACGTGTTTGGAAGAACTCATCAAGCGATCACCACTAGGCATTCATTTTCTCACCGAAATCATGCAATCTGATCAGAGGGTGGGACGGACAATCATTCACTTTCTATTCTCAAGTGGGTCCCACTCCAATAATCAGATCAAACTCTCTTTTCATAAAGATACTTTCACAGGGTGGATCGCCGGAAGAGCGGCTCCGATCTCACGCACGTGTACTTCTTTGCCACGTCATTTAGCTACTGAAAATCAAGACCTTCAGCGGGTACGGTAGGAACTCTATCCCCCTTCCCAGACTCTTCCATCCCCATTTGCTATTAGTTTATCGTCTCGCAGGAAATTCACCCTCTCTTTTCAACCTATTTCCAAAAATGACCCTATCCCTTCAAGCGACCGCTTCTTCCCATCTGCACTCTCTAAATGGGGACTCTCACCCCTCTTTGAGGTACCTTTCTTCATATATTCACACAATCTCAAGAAATCTCGACCGTCTGAATCCCAGTCCATGTTGTTTTTGGTTGTTGCAGCTGTATGAGCAAGGTCTTTGTCGGATTGAAACCTCAATCAACGGGTGGGATTTAATTCCTCTGCTCCGAAGTATCTTCCACCTGCGATTTCATTGATTCTGCAGCATTATTCATTTATTTATGCTGTGCAGGTTCTTTCGGGTTTGGGAAACCTAACTTGACTGTTGAATTTCATGACAGAGTTCAGCAGAGCCTCAAATCCAGGTAATTGCTTGCCGCGCCATTGTTCTTTTTTCCTTTTCTTCTCAAAGAACCAACGGTCGTGATGATTCTTTGCGCACCTTTTTACATTACATATTGTTTAGGGTGTGTTTGGATGCATTATTGAATTGAATTGGAATTATTAATCTAGTGGAATGGAGTAAAAACAAGTTGGGATTTCCTTCCTTCGCACTCACATTGAAGGTATGGGGTCTAGACTGTGTTATGTTACTTTCATGTTAGTTGGAAAAGGGTGGGAGAACTGCAATTCAATGGCCAATTCCTCTTCATGGATATTAGGAACTTAAGGGGACATTTGGATGCCTGTAAGTTTTTAAGTTGTAAGAGACTTTCACATGAAAGTCATTAACATGCTGCCTGTTTGGATGTAAGCTGCAAGTCACACACACAGAGGGAGGGAGGGGGCCTTTTACACGTTTTAATAGCAAAATGGTAATTTAAAAAATAATAATTTTGTGCACCATTCATGCGGTCAACAATAATTGCAATTTGATAACTATTCATTTCCCGTGGATTTGCGGTTTGGGGCTATGATTTGCATTACATACATATACAATATGATTCAAATCATAAATCGTATGATTTTTACAACCTTGGTCTCACAGTATACCAGATTATGGCTCCTCTAGATTCTTTCAACAATGATGTTCAACTTTATTGCACTTGAACATGGTGTTGTTATGGTGAACTTCTAGTATGTTTCGAGGAAATGGTTCTTTGTTTAATCTTGCAGTTTGTGAAGTTGAGAGAGGCAGTTTCATGAGTGTTAAGATATGGGTTTGAGAGTGTCTAGTCTGGATTTCTGTGTGTGAAAGAATTATCGGACATATGGAAGAAGTGGTCAAGACCCAAGAAATTGCACTTGGGCATGATTTGAATCATTTTTTCCAATGACGATATGAACAATAATAAGAACAAACACTTAACCATATGGTCAAAGTGTTTAGGCTTTTAATGGACAAATATATTGTGTGACCAAAGTCTTGTAACTTGCTATCTTGGTATGCCTGACATGCGAGTGTGTTTTGTCTGTAAATCCTCTTTTCCATCAGAAGTTATTATAGCTAACAAAAATCACAGTATGTTACCTATTCACCCTCCTCTCAAGGCCATCCTCCCTTTTTTCTGTCACTAAATCCATATATTCCTTGGTGGCTACATGACTGCTTAATTTTCTTCGTATTCTCTTGTAAAGGTTAAGGGCCTGTTTGGATGTATGCTAGAATGGAAATGATGGACCGAGGTTCAACTCATCAAATTTGTGGAGTTGGAGCTATTTAGTTTGGCCCTCAAAATGCGGATGGCTGGATGTGCTAAAAGTTCCCATCTGAAAAACCTTCCCCGGAAAGGCAATGTAATAATAATGGGTGGGCTTGTTAACAGTGGTAGCAAGGATCTGCCTGTGTTTTTAGGCCCCAACCAGTGTTAAACTTTTGTCCCTTTCTAAACTTACCATCAATAGGGGTAAATCTAAGCGTCTCTCTTGCTTCTTTGCCATTTTTTAAAAGGAATATTCTTCTACTTTTTTGAAAAATATAGTACTCTTTAACATATATATATATATATATATATATATTGTTTTTGAAGACACAGGGTGTCCCCACCTCTTTTTTGAAGTGAGATTAATCCCTGCGGATACACGTAATCACCCACAACCACGTGTATCGGGTAAAACCAAGGAGGGGAATTGAACCCTCACCTATAGGGAGCAAACCTATGGTGAGTATTCTTCAAGATATGGGGCTCCACAATTAAAAATTCTCAAAACCAAGCCAAAGTGCGCGTATTAATTTTCCGTGAAGGAAAAAATTATCTCACTTTTGGCTGCAGATAATACCAATTACTCTTCCTTGGTGTGTGTTTTATCATCATCATCATTTAAGCCTTAAACCAACCTTTTTGGGTTGGCTACACGAATCTTGTTTTGCCATTCTACTCTATCAAGGACCATTTCCTCATTTAACCAAATCCTTTTGGGTCTTTCCCTTTCCCTTTTAGGGCATTCAACTTGACCAACTCACTCCCAACCAGTGCAGTTCTTGGTCTCCATTGCACATGGCGAAACCATCTAAAGTCTACCTCCTTCATCTATTTATCTATCAGTGCTACTCCTAAGTACTCTCGAATGCATTCATTTCTAATTCTATCCTTTCTAGTCTTGTCCCTCATCCAACATCCTCATTTCAGCTACACTCATCCAATGAACATGAATCCCATAAAACTCTAGAGACCATCTCCAGAGATCTTTGCTGGGTGTTTGCTTAAATAAAGATTTACAATTAAAGTTAGGCACACCTTCAGGAACATAAGATATTTTTAATAATCCTCCAAACACTAAGATTCCTCATAGTTAAATTTCTGTATTGCTACTTCAGCTTCGCATGGCTTAACCATTTTTTTTTCGGCTTTGCTTCAATCAGTCTGGATTAACTTGTTGCCAAATGAGTAACTTCCACTACATTTTATTGTTGAATTATTGGCATATATATGATACTTCTGTAGAAAACTACACTTCCTTGTTCAAGGATTGGTACGTGTATCATATTACATGCAAGATAGTATGCAACTGCAGGCTTTTAAGCAAGAAAGCAACACGTGCACGGTTTGGAATGATGCCCATAGGTACACCTAGAGTACCTTACAGAACTCCTGGTGAAGGGACTTGGCAATGGGTTGATCTGTGGAATGCTCTTGTAAGTTGAAGTCATAGTAATTTTGGATCAATTTCCATTGCATGAGTCAAGTTCCATTAGCTATTTTATTGTTTAAATACCTGCAAGAAATCCAACTGTGGGGCTCCTGATTTGCAGTACCGAGAACGTGTTATTTTTATTGGGCAACATATAGATGAGGAGTTTAGCAACCAGGTACTGGCGACCATGCTTTATCTTGATAGCATGGACTCTTCCAAAAAGCTATATCTTTACATCAATGGTCCAGGTGGAGATGTGAGTCCATTTTATATAATTCTTCTTCTTTCTTTCTTGTATTGCTGAATATACGAGGCCATTTTTTACCCAGATGGAATCTCATGTAAGCTATTTTTAAGTATAAAACCACATGCTTTACAGCTTACTCCAAGCATGGCCATCTATGATACGATGCAAAGCTTGAAAAGTCCAGTTGCTACGCAATGTGTGGGTTTTGCATATAATCTAGCAGGGTTTCTTCTTGCCGCTGGAGAGAAGGTTTGTGTTTGTTTGGAACTTTATAATACCCTCGTTCAGCATAATACCTTGAATTGTGTTGTTATCCTTTTTGAATTGCGCCGTAGTTTTTTTACACTTTTTTGTGCCTTATTTAAGGGTAGCCGCGTTGCCATGCCTCTTTCAAGAATTGCGCTGCAGTCTCCTGCTGGGGCAGCTCGTGGCCAGGTTCCTCTTCAGCTATCCTTATCATGAAATAGTAGCATGACAATGGGTCTTCTTCAAGCATTGTCATATTCTCGTGTATGATGATCTGAACTTGCTTCTTGAAACTGGTATTAACAGGCTGATGATATTCAAAACGAAGCAAAAGAACTCCTGAGAATTAAAGACTACCTGTTTCAAGAATTGGCAACAAAGACTGGTCAGTCTGTTGAGAAGGTATTATCCCTTCATCCTGGTTGAAAGATACTGGTTTTCTTTTATAGCCAAGCTTGATAAGTTGCTGCAGTGTTATATTTTTCTCTCGGTTGTTTATCATTCTTCTTTAGTGAATATTAACTAATGATAGTATCTAAGAAAGAGTTCTAAGCTGCTGAAATGGTACGGTGCTGAATGCTGGCCATTTCATTGCTTGGTTCCATGAATTCTGCTATCCAGTTTTTTATTGGGTGTTATATTGTGGTTGTTAGCTGTTAGCTTGCTAGTGTGTTACAAAGGTGTATCTAGGGGTGTAAACGAACTGAGCTAGCTCGACTCGACTCGGTTCGAAGCTGAGTTCGAGCCAAGTCGAGCTGATTTTTTGAGCTCGAAAATGAGTTCGAGCAGGCCTCAGCTTGACTCGACTCGGATCGAATCCAGCTCGAACCCAGCTCGGATCGAACCAGTTTGGTGACTCGGTTACTTTGCCATTGATGTTGCTCACCAACTGTTTGATAAAATGACTCAATGAGATGTGGCTGGTGGCAAGGAAGGTTCGGCCGGTGGCAAGCAAGGTATGTACATTAAACAAATACCTTATTTATTTATTTTTATTTTTTGTTTTGTTTTTCTGTTACTTAGCAAACACCTGTAAAACCATTGCCTTTGTTTGTAAAACAGTGGGTTTTTGAAGTTGCGGTTCAGGTGTTTGTGGAAATGCCTCAATGGCGAACTCGGCTCGATCTTAGCTCAAACTCAGCCCAAGCTGGCCCGATCTGCTGACCGAACCGAGCCGAGCTGGCCAGTTAGGCTTGAGGACCGAGCCGAGCTGAGTTTGAGCTGAGGTCAGCCAGTGTTTGAGCCGAGTTTGACTTGATGTACACTCCTAGGTGTATCTCATTCACCTTCTTAGCTTCAACATGCAGCTAAAAGGATCCAGGGAATTGAATATTCATAGATTACAATTGGGTTAAGCTTCACCAAATCATCTTCCGTTACATCAAATTGTGTTTCTAGTTCTCGAGCAAAATCTCTTCAGCAAATCTGTAATGGTTCTGGAGCCCTTAATCTCATTGCAGATGAAAGATGCATGGTGGCATGGATAGTTTATTATACTTCATATGATTCAGAAAGGTTCTCCCTCAGGTCACATCTTCTTCTTAGAGTGCATTTATCACTAATAGGCAGATTATCAACAGTGCCTTGATAGCTCACGAGTGCATCGATTCTCAATTTCGGGCCTGCAAAAAAAAGAAAAAAAGAGGTTAGTCTGCAAGTTAGACCTTGAAAAAGCTTACGAGTTATGACCATGTTGATTGGCAGTTTCTGGACCATATGTTGGGGCAGGTAGGGTGTAGTGAGAAGTGGAGAATGTAGATGAGGTCATGTGTTAGTTCTGCACAATTTTCTATTCTCATTAATGGTTCTACAATCGGGTTCTTCAAAGCTTGTAGGTTTCTTCGGCAAGGAGATCCCCTTTCCCCTTTCCTTTTCCTGGTTGTCTCAGAAGCTCTCAGCAAAATACTCTCTAAGGGTCAGTCAGCGGGTTTGTTTGGGGCTTCAAAGTTGGTAACACCAATCAGCCTGTTTCTCATCTCTAGTTTGCGGATGACACGCTCATCTACTGCGAAGCGGATGAGTCTAAGGTCGATAATTTGAGAAAAATCATCAGATGTTTTGAGGTCGTATCTGGTCAGAAAGTTAACCCTCTCAAGAGTGTCATTCTCGGGGTCCATATGTTGCCGGAGGAAGTGGCCAACATGGCTGAGGTGTTTGGGTGTACCTCCGGATTGTTTTCTTCCTCTTATTTAGGCCTGGCCCTTAGTATCAGGAAGCCCACTAAGCATCTTTGGAATGTAGTTTTGGAAAGAATGGAAAGAAAGCTCTCACCTTTGCAAAGTAAACTTCTCTCACTTGGACGCAGGTTAACCTTAATCAAGTTAGCCCTCTCCAATCTCCCTGTGTATTATGTCCCTGTTTCACTGTCTTAAATCGGTAATCCTACGTATCGAGAAATTGCGCAGAGATTTCCTATGGCAGGGTGGGGCATCTAAGGGCAAATTCCACTTGTTAGAGTGGGTAGAGGTCTTTAAGCCGATTAGGGAAGGTGGAGTGGGCATTAGAAGTCTTGTAGAGGTTAATTCAACCCTCTTAGGGAAATGAGTTTGAGGGTTTGGTTTTGAAGAAGAGAGCCTCTGGAGATATGTTATCGTGGACAAGTATGTCTCTAGGAAGGGCTGGTAGACTAGGCAGTCCTCTCTCTATCGTGTTTCCTACTGTTGGAAGTCTATTGCTAAGTTGGCGCCTTGAGTCTTTGAGGGGATCGGGTTTTCTGTTGGAGATGGGGAAAGAATTAGCTTATGGGACGATGTTTGGTGTGAGGAGGGATTTCCCCAATATTGCCAGTCTTTGCCCTGTTAAGGATAATTCTGTGTTGTGGTGCTTTTTAGATGGAGTTTGGCTGCTCTCTGCTGATGACATCTTCAGGATGATGAAGTGCTGGAATTATGCACCTTCTTACCCATTTAGAAGGTTATTGCCCGGTGGCGGGATCTAAGGACTTCGTTCTGGCATTGTGACCGATCTGGGTGTTTCTTGGTGCACTCCCTCCTGAGATTTCTGTCTCCGCCCAGGCCTTCTCAGTCTAGAGAGCATGTTGGGCAGCTTGGCATTACGGCGCCCTGCCTAAGGTGGTTGCGTTTGCCTGGCTAGCTGGCCGTAGCAGGGTGCTAATCATAGACAATCTTTTGAAGAGAGGTTTGGTGTTGCCGAATTGCTGTCTCTTGTGTAAAGGGGACTTGGAATTGGCGGTGCACCTTTTTATCCTTTGCACATTTGCCTTGGAGGTGTGGTCGGGCATTCTCTCATTCTTCAAGATTCTTTGGGTGATGCCCAATTCCATGGAGGGTCTCTTCCTTTTGTGGCACAAGGGCGGTCCTCACTCTATAGACAAGTCTAAATGGAGGTAGGTGCTGCTTTGGTCTATTTGGGGGAAAAGGAATAGCCGATGCTTCTGTAATTGTAGCTCTATGTCAGGCCAGGTGGTTTTGGAGGTGCTCTCGTTGGTTAGGGAGTGGGAACCTTGAGTTTGCTGGGTGCTGGTTTGGCTAGTTGTATTTTTTTGTTTCTCTGCCCTTTTGTTTTTTGGCTTTCATGCCTCTTAATAAAATCTTCATCTTAAAAAGAAGAAGAAGAAGAAGAAGCCAATCTGTGTTATTGTCATAAAAGCAATGCAAAAAAACTTTATTTTCTAGTCAACTTGTCACATTTATTCTTAGACTGGACTCATCCCAACTGAATTACAGGATGCTTGACCTGAGGGTTTGCACAATATCCTCAGCTTTTCAATTCTGACCAATGGAGTGTATGGTTTGTTGGTCTGCCGTTGCTTCCCATTGCCAATGGACCATGTGCCGAATATCTACTTGATTGGAAGATCCTAGGCGCTTAGGACTGTTTTGCAGTTGAATGTGGACAGTTTCTGTATTTCTTACACGCACGCACACACACACGGAGGAAAGGAGGGAGGATCCAAATAGTGTTAGACTGCATGCTAGTTTGTCATGCAGTCAAGCTGTGTGGGGCTGGGGCAAAAAATAGGCTAATCCGTGAATCAGGTGGGCCCCACTGTGATGTGTGCATGGCGTTGAATCTGTCAATCACGTGCATCCCTCTGACTTAGGCTCAGGGCCAAAAAATCAGGCCAATCTGTGAATCAGGTTGGCGAGGGAACAAAGGAAAACAGTTGGGAGGGGATGCCTACCCTTGATTGCAGCGGGGCCCACCTGAGCTGCAAAATGGCCTCTTTTTTTTTTTTGGTGAGCCTTCATCCATTCCAGATGAACCAGTTGAATGTGCTGGATTTCATATACACAATCATTGGTGGGCATCCCCCCCTCCCAACTGTTTCCCTTGGTGTGGCTGGTCTGAGTAACAGGCTGGCGTGATTTTTGGGCTCCTGGACTGAAATAACCAGCCATCTGAGATGGACACCCTGGATTTCACTTGAACTTCCAGTGGGGGGCCCACAGCATTCGACTACATGATAACTTACCATGTAGTCGACTTCATATGATCATTCCCAATAGTCTATTTGTAGGCCACAAATCAAAAGGATAGGATCGTCCTATCAAGGAGATTTTTGAATCGGTCTATATATATTGGCAGCTGACCCCAATTAGTTGGAATAAGGTTTAAGATGATGATGAGTCTAAACTCTAGAGACATGCAACAGGGCAAGGTTCTGGATTACCGGACCATGGGCCCCACCCTTTTCCTTTAACCAGCAACCGAAACTTTATTCAAAGAAGCAGACCTTACAACCATATCCATTAATGCAATGGATAATGGAAACCTATAAAGTGTCTGATTCGTAAGGCGCAGTCCTTTGCAAGAGAATGTGCAATAGGATCAGCATCTCTCTGCAAATGACTGAACTCAACCCTTAAGGATGCCAAACTGTTTAACATATCATTTACAAGAAAAGCCCACTTCCAAGGAGCCCGACATTTTCTAGAAACCCAAGCTCTTAACATTCCTAGAGTCAGCTTCAAAGATTATAGGGCCTCAGAATGCCAACTTTTTCTCACCTTGATGGTCATGGAGCCGATTCCAGGGTTTCATCAATCTATATTCAACTTCAGTAGAAGGGATCCAAGCAAGGTATTTCATAACGGTAATGGTGGCTGTAACGGCCATATTTATTTATTTTTTTGAAGAAAAACCAATTTTGGTCCTGTAATAGACTGTTATAGGGCCATTATGGCCGTTATGGGACATTTTTTCCGTAACGGCCATTACGACCCCGTAACTCATAATGGTTACTACCATCTCATTTACGTAACTGTTTTGGAGTACCTTGGATCCAAGGAGTCGACCTCTTGATTGCATTCCAACCACTTTGGAAGTTGGCAATTTTTCACCTCTTTGGATTCTTTTGTTAAACTATTTATTTGCAAGAACTCAACATGCTGTCCCAAATACTAAGAAGGCCCAGAATGATCCTATAAAATTCTACAATTCCTTCCCTTTCACATGCCCCTCATGATGAAAGAGGAAGCAATCTCCATAGCACACTTCCCCATGCTTGAATGGAACCTAAATATGAGCACTGCCACTGAGGATAGAAGCATCCAATACACATGGGGGAAAAAAAAATGAAATGGATTACCCTGGTTGCTTCATGGTGAAGAAAAGTGCAACAAACTGACTTGACCTCTTTACATTACAACCCACAAAGAACCACTTAGGAAGGGAAAATTTCCTCCTTTCTAGTTGGTCAGAAGTGAAGAATCTTGTTCACGACTGCTGTTCAGAAGAAAGCTTCAACTCTAGGGGTACAAGAGCCCAAGTATTGGTGCAAGGGGGCTTGGAAGGGTCAAGGGTCTCCATGATGAGGAGCCTTGCAAAGCTCTTTAGCTGAAAACTTACAGGGAGGTGCATGGGATGCACTAATCTTCTTTCGTAGGAAACTGGACCTCTTCAAGAACCTTGAGAAGTGTCCAAAGCCTCAGGCTTAAAATCCCACAGGTGGTGAAAATCAAGCTCTATGCAGATCTCCTCAATAGTAATATTTGAGAAGAACCTCTCTTCGGGAGGGAGTAGTCTTGGAAAGTGTGCTGCAAGCTTTAACATCTCCAACCCAAAGATCTCCCCAAAATCAAATTCTGTAACCCGAACCAATCTTGAACCTCATTCCTTTGGGAAAATTTTTTCCCACCCTTCTTGGTCCATCCCCAAACTTGGAAATAGCTTTCCATATAACTGATGCTCTCCCTCTAAAGACACACCCCAGAGTTCAACCCCCCTTTGCCATGTTTACTAGTGATACTTTTCCTCCAAAGAGCTTCACGCCTAATACTGAATCTCAACCATTGCCCCACTTGTCAGAACTGAAAAAACAAGAGTGCATTGTGCAAAGCCTTGGGTCAAGGATCCTACAATTCCTCTTTATCCCATTGGAAGTAGGACAAATAGCCTTCATTTAGATCAAATTACCTTCTCCAAGATATGACCAAATACCTCTTATCTGTTAAGGATTTTTTTTTTTTTGTTTTTTTGCCAAGAACAATTTTCTTTAAATGGTTTCTAATTTCTCAGAACGTTTTCCTCATAGGAAAAATTCTATTTACCTCCAATCTGTTTTAGACATTGACAACTTTGAACGTTAGGTTTGTGGCCAAAATGTCTTTAACCAACTTGTAGCTATAATATTAGTACTTAAAAGGATGGGAAGCAGTACTAAAAAGGCCTTGGCTGGGATCTACTTTTACTTCTCAAGGTTTGATATGCTAGCCTGCTCGTAGCCCATTTTCATTAGTTATAGAAAAGGTCATTACTATCTCTCTTGGGTGGTGATTGGAAGCACAAGGGAGTTAAAGAATCTAGAATGCTTTGTTTAATCAAAGAGGAAATGTAAAAACTTAATGGTGTTTCCTAGTATCATGATAAGGATGTAGCCATCATATTGCAAGTTCGTTCCATTCATGTCATATTGGAGCTCTGCCCCTCAATGTGAATGTGATTGGAGGACATAACAATTTGGTTATCTTCACCTTCAAGAGCAAAATACTAGCAATTAAGTTCTCTAGTTTGTCCAAATGCGCATTCGATGTTATGTTTCTTTGTTGCCTTTTATTTTACAAATTTGGATAAAATGTACTTTGCATAGGAATGCATGCGTGTCTCCAATTTCCATGGTACTCTTCAAGCTCTTCTAGTTTCAAAAATGAAATATCTGTTTGAATGTGGAAATGCACGGCTAAAATAAACCTGTTGAGCGACAGAGGTTAATCTTATCTATTGATTTTATTTGTGGGTGGTGCAGATCAACAAGGATCTGAGTCGAATGAAGCGCTTCAACGCGCAGGAGGCTCTTGAGTATGGGCTCATAGATCGTGTACTCAGGCCACCACGCATTAAGGCCGACGCTCCGCGCAAGGAAAATTCAGGGGTGGGTCTTGGTTAGTTGCCTTGCTGCTCCCAACCAAACAGGCGACATTGTATTATTTCAATCTCCAAGGTCTTTTTATAAAAAGGAGGAGGTGGCTACGATCATTCCAAAATCTTCAGGGGTAAAAGAGGCGGATTTTATTTTATTTTATTATTTTCATTTTCTTTTCCTAATGGCATGATTAGAAGACAATGGTTACTTATGTTGAGGCGTAATATGATGAGCTCAATCAAAAGCAATGGTGGGATTTCCCCCACCCTCCAATCCTGCATTGCACATGCATCTGCTGGGACCTTATCATGAATTGGGCACGCCCCAACATCTCTCCTATTAGATGATCCTATTGCCATCTCATTCGCGGCTTGCAAATGTATGCTCAGAGCCAGTGGGCAGCATTTAACGAGGAAAAACCTTAGTACCCTTAAAGATAAAAGGGGGGGCCATATTGGATGGTCGGGATTATCTGGAGGGTTTTTTGGGTTCTCTCTCATCCAAGGTATGGCCCACCATGTGACAGGTTTGGTGAGCCATGTCTGTAGTTTGTTTAACCAAGCAAACCGTTCGCTCAATGAGCATTGTATATTTACTTCATTTACTCTGCCCCCAAATGTGTGAGGCTTTAATGCTATTTGAAGTATCGGTATCACTACAAGTTTCGCTGCCAGGGAGACAGAAACAATATCGATATCGCCGAAATTGGAAATGTGGGGAAACATGGAAAAAATGGTGGAATTTTCAACGAAACTTTAAGAGATGTTAAAATGTACATATTTGCATATTTAGAAATAAAAAATTATAAAAATAAAAATAAAAATGCATACATAACAAGTTTCCATTTAATGGGGTCTTAAAAGCATGTTTTGTTTTAAGAAATCAAACCAACCATCTCATCCGGCCTATTTAATCATTTGACATTTTATCTAAACATTTATCGATGTTGCAAAATATCAACAGCACATGATATTTCACTAAGAAATCATCAATAATTGAAAATGAAATGAAAGATTGGGACCTCAATATTGTATATGTGATATCGATAATATCAAGATATTATTAATATTTTCAATGACAAAATTGAACATTACATACAACTATGTACCTATGAAAAAAGTTTAAAATAATTTTTTTTTAATAAACAAAATTTTGATGATATCAATATGTTTGCAATATTATTAAAATCTTGTCGATACACTTATGATATAAGCATTACCTAGAATTTATATAGTAAAAAATATTGGTGAAACATTGGCGATGTTGATGCTTTTGCAATACAAGCAACACCTTGAATTTACATATTTAAAAATATTAGTGATTATATTAGCGATATTGATACATTAGCGATACTTAACAATATATTACTAATACTTGAAATTTCTGATATTACCAGCGTTATCACTTACCAGTATTACTATGAGTGTTATCAGTATAGCTGAGCTGGAGATATTGACAGTTTTTTGTGTATATGTGGCTCTGGACTAACGGAGGCCAATGCCTCTGCGAGTCCTTGTAGAATAAGCTTATTCTAGAAGGGTTCGGTGCATCCATGTTATCCAACCTGCCAAGAAGGGTCGCCCCATCATTAAAGTTGGACACCCGGAAAATCGGGCTGATCCAACGGTCATGTGGCCACCACGGGTATTTGATTTTTTGGTGGTTGTCAGAATCACTTTGTATAATAAGCTTATTTCTACAAGGAAGCTTGAATGGAAATTGTTGGCCATTCTATGATTTTAGTCGTCAAAGGATCAAATGGTCAGGAATCTATGACAGCTTATACTTCGCCCGTGGCACATTAGTGGTGAGACCTACCTCTTGAACGGTTCAACTAGGGGACTGCGTCAGAGGATTTTAGGACTGACTCCATAAACCACGTGCCTATGGAGGATATGTGAAGTGAGACTGTATACAGCATGCACAAGTGGGGCCCAGGGTTTGGCAACTCAGACCGTTGGTCTGTCATTTCCAAGTTCTCCCCTTGGAATTTCTAGCCGCTAATCTTGGGACCTTTTTCAGTTGGATATGGACAATTGCTGTAAATGTATATTCTCAGCCTGCCTATTTGGAGACCGGATACTGAAGCTAGATACACAGATACTCAGAAATTGTACAAGTGGCACAGAAACTGAACGAACTACATTGTAAGACCGACTGTAGCAATTTCACAGTCCCCAAATCAGATTGCTTGAGCAATCCTAACCGTTAATTCGTAGGCAATTGTTTGTTGAAGGAGACCACTGGATATATATATATTTTTTCAGTTTTAACTGTCCAGTGAATGCCTAACAATCCCAAAGTCAATAATCAATTATACTTAGGCTGCTTAATTATTATACTTAACACGGAATTGGAAAAATTTTTCATGTTTAGTGGTGTTTGTTAATGCGTTGTTAACGTGGAAGATGGAAAGCGCTAAGAGATTTTTCACTAAATTCTTTCCCTGATAGGAGTCTTGCTTAAAAGTACCATTTTTTAAGTTCCTACGCTATTTTTTTTTTTTAAATGGTTTGCGAAATACAAAATCAACCTTTTAACTTGTGAAACTTTTTTATGCCCCACCACGATATATGTGTTTGATCCACACCGTCCATCAACTTTTTCAAATCATTAAAGGTATGAGCTAATAAAAGACGTAAGTCCAATGATTAATTAGACCAAAAGGTGAGGATTGAACGTCCACTGTTAAAAATTTCTTGGGAGCTGGGGAAGTTTCAAATCAAGCTGATATTTGTGTTTTCACTTCATCCACGTATACATGACCTAATGAATAGGTTGAATGGTAAAAAAACATCACCATAAGGTGAGGATTGAACGTCCACTGTTAAAAATTTCTTGGGAGCTGAGAAAGTTTCAGATCAAGCTATATTTGTGTTTTCACTTCATCCACATATACATGACCTAATGAATAAGTTGAATGGTAAAAAAAACATCACAGTGGCCCTTAGAAAGGTTTCAATGGTAGATGTCATTATCACTACAGCATCCTTTGGTGTGGTTCACTTTAACTATGGACCTGCTTCATCTTTTGAATCTTATATTAAAATAATATGAAAAAAATGATGAACAGCTTAGATAAAACACTTACATTATGGTGGCCCCCACAGAACCCTGCCGATCCGCGTTCAAAGCGATTGTGCTGGGACGGATTGAGAAGTGGATTGGATGGTGTATTGACGTCAACAAGTTTTGTGGGTCCCATCATGCCGTATTTGTTATATCCAAATCGTCCATTCATTTTGTGAGTTCATTGTAAGGCTTGAGCCAAAAAATAAGACGGATCTAAAGATAAATTGGACCACAATGCAAAAAGCAGTGGGTGATTGAAAGTCTACCATTGAAATCCTTTTGGGGTCATAAAAATTTCAGATCAATATGAAATTTGTTTTTCCTCTTCATCCAGATATTTTTAACTTTAGGAATAAATTAGATGGAAAATAAACATTATAATGGGCCCTGCAAATTTTTTAACGGTGAAAATCATTATTCCGCTGCTATTTTTGGTATGATTCATTTGAGTTTTGGATATTATTCATTTCTTTGAGTAATGCTCTAAAATGATCTCAAAAATTTGACGAACGGTATAGATATGATAAATAAATTATTGTAGGGCCCATGTAACTTTGATCTCTTTGAACCGTTCACAACTCAGACCTCGAGGAGCATCGGCGCTTGTCTCGGAAATGAATTGGCTACTGCCCCGTGGCTGGTAGTCGGTGCTCTTTGGGCCCTACCATGATGTATGTGTTTCATCCATTTGGTTCATTCAATTTTAAAGATCATTTTAGGGCATGATGTAAAAAATTAGAGGTATATAAATCTCACGTGGTCCACACCACATGAAAACAATAACAATTAAATATCTACTATTAAAATCCTCCTAAGGCTCATTATACTGTTTATTTGATATCCAATCTGTTGATTAGGTCATACAAGATGAAGGTAAAAAACAAAATTCAGCTTGATCCAAAGCTTTTATGGGCATTAAAATGTTTTTAATGGTAAACTCATTCAACACTGTTTCTGTAATGTGTTCCACTTGAGATTGTAATATACCTCATTTTGATCTCATATGATAAAATGATCTATAAAAATAGATGAAACACATATACATCATGGTAGACCCCAGAGCACCGACCACCAGCCCTCGGCTCGTGTTGGGGGAGTAGCCAATCCGTTTCCGCGGACGCTGATTTCCTGCGAAAGCCCTTCGCGGGAACTTCCTGCGCAAGGGTACTGGGTGGGGCCCACTGCCATTTTGGTTGGACATCTACCCCGTTCATCAGTTTGGCGAGCTCATTTTAGGACAAGTGCTAAAATTTTAGGTGGATCTAAAATTTAAGTGTACCACATGACAGGGAAATTTGGGAAAAGAAATACCTACCATTGAAACATTCCTGGGATCCACCTTGATGTTTATATTCCATCCAAACCGTTTATAAGGTCTTTACCACTAGGATGAAGTGAAAATACTAAAAATTTAGCCCGAAGAAAAGCTTTATGGTTACAAGAATGTTTCAACGGTTCTAACTGAATATCCACTGATTCCTCTTGTGTGGCCCACTTGAGTTTTGGATACACCTCATTTTTGGTCATATATTATAAAATGATCTCGCCAAACGGATGAACGGGGTAGATGTCCCACAAACATTGCGATGAGCCTCACCCAGAATCCTTGCGCACAAACTTTCTGCGGGCAAAGATGAACCATATCCAATCCTGAAGTGGGCTGAAAACGCGATGATTAAAGGTCTACAATAGAAATATTTGTGAGGCCATAAAATTTTTGAATCATGCTAATATTTGTGTTTTCAGTTCATCCCAGTAGGAATGACATTGTTAACGGTTTGGATGGCACGTAAAATCTGAGAGGTTTCAACGGTAGGAATTTTTTTAAATACCTTTTCCGCTGGTACGGCCCACTTGAGTCTTGTATCCTGATTAATTTTAATTTAATTTTCTAAAATTAGCTCACAGAATGGATGATAGACGGAGTGAATTCTTGACAAATATTACGGTGGGTCTCACTTAAGTTCCCAGTGACAGGAAGCTACCGCTAAAGGGTTTCCCAGACAATCTGCGTCTGCTCCTCTTGGACAACTATCTGAGTTGGATACTCCCCATGCAAGCGGACTGCGTACTGAGTAAACTCTTTGGGGCCCACTGTCATACGTACATTTTATCCACTCTGTCCATCATTTTTACCGGATAATTTTATTTAGTTATTTTAGAAAGAAAGCATATTAAAAGCACAAGTGGAGCACACCACTAGAAAAAGTGTGAATTGAAATTCTACCATTGAAAAGTTTTTAGGGCTATAAAAGTTTTAGATCAAGCTGATATTGTGATTTCCCTTCATCCATGTCTGTGTGATCTTATGAATATCCTGGATGACAAATAAACATCATTGGGGGCCTTAGAAAGGTATCAACGAAGGAAATCAATACTTCCACTCTGTCCTGTGGTATTGTCCAATTGAGATTTGAATGTGCTTCAATTTTGGGATCAACGGTTAAAATGATCTTTGAAAACGGATGAATGGTATGGATAAATGTAATGCACTCAAGGTGGGTCCAACAGAGTTTACTCAGTACGATAAGAGCATACCGAGTGACTTAGTACGCAATCCGATTTCCTCCCCCGGTCGGTGGCTGTTGGTGCTATGTGGCCGCTATGATGTATGTGTTTCATCCACTCTGTTCGTTCATTTTTATATATTATTTTATATTTTTATCTCAAAAATAAAAGGAATATAAATCTCAGGTTGACCACACCATGGGAAAACAATAGTGATTGGATATCCATCATTAGAATCCTCCTAGTGCCCACTGTACTGTTGATTTGACATCTAATATATTAGTTAGGTCATACATGCCCAAATGATTTGAAAACTCAAAAATTAGCTTGATTCAAAACTTTGGCCTTAGAAGATTTTCAATAGATAAACCTCATTCAACGTTGTTTTCAATGGATATAATTTATTTAAATTAAATAGAATAATTTTATTTTTATTTAATAAAAAATAATTTATTTATAATGTAAAATATTTTCAAACAGAAAATTAATAGAGATAAATATGTTAAATTAACATATTTTAGACATTTCAGATGTTTGTTAACAAATAATTTATTCAAATTCAGTACTTAATTATTAGACTTTAGTCATAGTTATCAAACATGCTTTTAAACTTCAGATTTCAAATTCAAGCTTCGGCTTTTAGAGTTAGGCATCACTCATCAGACTTCAGATTTAACAAAGGGGGCCTTACAGGTGTATTATTATTTTTGTGTTTCGTGATAAATCTTAAGTGCGACATATAAATGAGACAGTTTAATATGAATTACATGTGTGCCATGTATTTAATTTCCACGTTCATGTGTATCATCTATCACACAATACCAAAGTATCAAAGTTTTTCTCTAGAGATTTTTTGGGCCGGTCCATCTGGTGGGGTGCAATGGCTCATCTGTCTAGATTACCTGTCATTGGGACCCACTTGTCAAAAGTGACGTGCACAAGTAGAGTCGGACGCGGATTAGCTACGGACAGGTTGAGTAGCAAGACCGTCTACTAAAGTAACGTCACTAAGTTTTATGGGCCCCACCATGATGTATATTTTGTATCCACACCGTTCATTCATCTGAAGAGATCATATTAGGGCATAATCCAAAAGTGAGTCAGATCCAAATCTCGAATGGACTCCACCACAGAAAACAATGGGGAGAGTGAAGCCTACCATTAAAATGTTCTAAGAGCCACAAAAATTTTCGATAAAGCTGATATTTGTGTTTTCCCTTCTTTCTGTCTTATTTAACACATAAACAGGTTGGATCTCAAATAAACATCATGGTGGACCTTGGGAAGGTTTCAACGGTGGGCGTCACTCTCTCCACAGTTTTCTGTGGTAGGATCCACTCCAGCTCTAAATCTGCCTCATTCTTTGTATCATGCCCTAAAATGATATCTCAAAATGAATGGACGGTGTGGATACACAGTATACATCGCCCACGTAACTTGGTAACGTCACTTCAGTAGCAAGACTCGCTACTCAACCTGTCCGTATCCAATCCGCGTCCAGTGGAGTCCAGCAGGCAGCAGCCGACGCTTGTCATAACTGACAAGAGTTCTCGCTTTGGTCTAGCATCAGTGAGGGCACCCCAGATTGTGACACGTGGTCCATCACCTTGGAGCTAATAGACATGGCGGTCAGATGATCCGGACCATATATCTAGGGGGATCTTCCTTGCCTTTAACATCTCTTTGGGGGCTGAGAGGAATTATAACATAAGGGATTCTATGCATGTAGGATCACTTTTTTGTTGATACCAACCGTTGGTTTGGTGGGATTCATTGTTGATGAGGATAGCCCGAAAGCACCCAAGATAAAAGATTCTTAAATTTTGATTATTTGACTATTTCCAGTCAACCGTTCATTTGGGAGGCCATTAGGTGTTAGGATCTTCCCATCTGGAAAATTTTGGAGGTGTCCCCCGTCTATGATACGGCCCATCAGATCAAGCGTTTGGATAACAGAACCATGATTGTAAGAATTCTGCAGTATCAGATCAGATACTGCTGGGCCCACCGTGGAAGACCACATACTTTCCAAGGCCTCCTATTTTGCCACCACGGATTACTTAAGCCGCGTGGGAAAAGATGGTGAATTATCACAGTATGTTCTAGATATGTGGAGCCCATCGAGAATTCGTGAGTTCCATCTAATCTATCCAATAGATGCAGGCTCCCATTTTAAGCTAGAAAACAAAATTCCAACCTGATCTATAAATCAGGTGGATCACACCAAAGGGAATAATGGAGGATATTGGGAGTGGTGATGACGACCGTTGAAACTTTCAGATGGAATGTGGGTGTGTTTTTCATTATGTTGTCCACAATATTCTCCACGTATGCCCCAGCAGGACGAAGAGACAGCCAAAACCATTTCAAAAACTGGGTGGGCCACAACAAGTGAATACATAGATTTTTCAGGCGTGGCTGCACATTGATGCCCGTGGTGTGTCCCACCTCCGTTTTGGATTTGGATGAGTTTCGGGATGTACGGTAAACATGCGGAAGCACACCAGATGTACGATATGACACATGATAGGTGTGGACTCCACAAAATTCGAACGTACGTTACATTCCCCTCCCTTAGACGAGGCCTCGGTGGATCCCTGACCGTGGGTCCCACTCTAATGTATATATCTTATATCCACGCCGTCCATCCGTTTTGCCAGCTCATTTAACGGTATGCCTTAAAGATGAAGCAAATCCAAATCTCGGGACCACCACACCACATGAAAGAGTGGTGATTGAACGCTTACCATTAAAAACTTGTCAGGGCTTGCAAATGTTTTAGATGAATAGTCCCTTCATCCAGGTCTGCATAACCTGGCAAATAAAGATACTGGTGGCGCCCAGGACGTTTTCAACGGTGGGTATTCACTCATCACCTTTTCCTGTGGTGTGGTCCTCCTGAGATTTGGATGGGTTTCATTTCTAGATTTACACCCTAAAATGAGCTGGAAAAAGGATGGAAAGCATGGATATAAGACATATACAACGTTTTGAGGGCTCACAGTAAGCTGCATCTCCCTCTCTTTATCCCATATCGATTATAACAAGTATGTTTTCAAGGTTATATAAAGTGTACGGCCAAGTAGCCACGAGCTGCGAGCGGAGCGGTTTGGCCGTACCTTGTCACAGGTAGGCTTTGGAAAGTCCCCGGGCCGTCCTTCTGCAGAGATGCAGCCTTCGTGAGGAGGATATTCCACGTGGGACTCCGGTTGCCTCGTTCGACGGGCTGAGACATGTGTGGAGCTATGGAGTCCTACAGGAAGATCTTGGCCGATACTTACAGTTATACGCTCAACCCGACGGGTTAACAGAACGGGGCTTATGATCTCGTGGCTCACCTTTTTTAAAAATTTTTTGTAAATATAATCCGTCTGATTTTTTGTGATAGCCCATCTCGTTGTCCTGTAGAGGATTTCTTGAGCATTGTCCATCCATGGTAGAAAGCGATAGGCAAGTGTTCTCTATTATCGAATTATGGGGCCCACTTTTCAGAATCGAAAAAAAAAACATAAAAATCCATGCCAGTTGGGTTAGCGGTTTGGGCAATCTGGACCACTGATCCGATTGATCCTAAAAATGTCTCAAAATTGAAAACTCCTAACCACCCATCCTGTCTTTCCCATTGAACATGGTCGTTGCTGTAGGTAGCCTATTTAATGGCTAGGAAGGTCCCATTCGGAAGATTTTTGGAGCATTGTCCATTGACTTTGGGGCCTATCCGATCAACGGTTTGGATCATGTGGACTAATGGTCCCACTAGTTCAAACCCAAAATGATACCATACATGTCCTGACACAAGGATCACATACAAACTTCAAAGCAGAAAGAAGAAGTTTAAACAACAGTGGAAAACCAGGTTTTACACATCTAAAAACATGCAAATGTTAGAACAACAAGGGATGTGATTGCAACAGCTACAGATCATGGCCCACCCAGTCAACCTAAAACATCAGAATCCCAGCACATGAAATAAGAGGAACAAACCTCAGCTAAGCTTTGAATCGTCGCAAGTGAGCCAGTTTACAAGCAAAGCAAGTCAGACACAAACATGCAAGAATTCAGTAATTGGTGTAGTTTGCACGAAGCAACCACAGCCAAATACTGATGTGGGTCAGTAAGAAACCATTAGGCCAGCAGCGGGCACCATTCGGACTACCCACCCGGCAATGATATGTTAATATCAGTGGTGTTCCTTGAGTCCGTTAAGGAGTGTAAGGATGCCCAGCTGTCTCCTCGGAAGGAAGAGGAAGCTGTGAGATTCGGCTTTGGGATTGTTGAACTTCTCTGTTCTGGCCTACCATATGACTCATCCATGTCTATGCTAGAAATGGGAACGGCTGCAGTTGGTGTTGCGGCCGAGGTGGATTCGGTTTTTGGCTTCTGTTCCCGCTGAATGTTGGGCATAAAACTGCCCACGACAACCTAATAAACCCACAAAGATTGTGGTTAGGATCAATTTCCACAGTTACTTGTTGGTTCATAAATAGCAGGGAAAGTAGACATTCATGGAAGTCAATTTCATTTGCAAGGTTTTCAATTTCAACATTCCCCCAAAGCTCCCAGCAAGTTGGTTTTTGTTGAAACCATTGTGGGTATGGAAAATAGCCAGAATCCACGCGAAATGGAAAACGTTGCATACCACGAGGAGAACCCATGCATTCGGTTTGCAGTGCTGTTTTTGTTAGATTTATGTAGAAATGCGAAAATGTCAACGGTCGAACAATTACTTTTTATTTCCTTTCAGAAGTTAGAAATCTATTTATCAAAATTTTGGAACAACGTTGATTTCTCTGCCTTTTTAACTCCTCTCTCTCTCTGTAAGTTTTTTTTTTTTTCCTTTCCGCACACGCCCCCACACCCACACACACCACAATGGGTACTCGAACCCATGACCTTGGTGTTGAAATTCTTTTTTTAGGATTCTGTCCCCATAGAAAATTCATAAAAAAAAAAACAAAATTCTAAGCACGCTCCTGGGTTTTTCAGGCATAAACATCAACGAAATAGGAAAAACCTTTTTCAAAGTTGTCTTTTTTCTCATCAATCTTTTGTATCTTGAAACCCCTAGGATGTCCAATGTCCATAGACCAGCAGCTTTAAATAATTCCAATCACTGAAACTAGACTAGTTTTAAAGAACTACCTTTATTCTTTTTTTTTTTGGATTGGAATTCCTGGACTTCCAAGTGTCCAAAGGGTGCAAATTCTTTGCTGGACAAAGTTAGCCACCATTAGACAGTGGGGCTCCACCATGAATTGCACATGGAGCCAAAATCATCCCTGTTGGATGATCACAGCCATCTGATTAAGGTAAGAAGAATTTAAGGTGGGCCCCATTGGATAGTGGGGTTCCACAGTGAATTGCACATGGACCCAATATCATCCCTGGTGGATGATCACAGCCATCTGATTAAGGTAAGAAGAATTCTTACTGGATCTTAGCTCCATAGATATAAACCTAAGTACCTAACACCCTTTTTTGACACATGCACACTTTTTTCTACTTTTGGATCTTTCCACACACACCCCCCTCTTTCCAGCATGCCAATACTGAAAGTTGTAAAATCAGATGTGTAAAAAAGAACAGGCAATCAGGCATAGAAACCTTTTCCTTCAGAATAGTTTTTAGGCCTCTGAAGATTTTGGCCATTTTCAGAAAAGAGACTTTAAGCAATCAATATTGAATTCCACTCCACTAAAAATACTGGGCTCAAAGTGAGTGAATCCTGCACTTTGGAGGATCAAAACTTCAGAGAAAGCAGTATTACCTGAACTGGGCTGGCAGCTACCAATAAACCTGCAACTCCTCCCCTTACAACACGACCATCTGGGCTCGCGAGAGAGACACTCATCCCACCAGATCGGCTTCTTGTTACTCCACTTTTGGTAGGCATGAAGGATCCAGACAATGAAAGTATCTCAAAGCGTCGACCCTACAAACATAATTGCTTGAATGTCTAATAAATTGGGTCATGGGAGACTGTATTCTAATAAATTGGCTCTACATCCAGGAAAATGGAATTGGCATCAAGACATGCCATAGTGGGATGTTGCCCACGATGTGAGATGTGAATATCCTACTACAAGAGAGAGGACCTTCCTGAAGCAATTACATGTTTCATGACTCATATCAGTTCTTGCAAGTTGGTATGTATCATGGAATTTGAAAAGTGGATGTGGTTTTCATGTGTGTGAATGGTAATGATGCATATCAATATAATGATATTTTGTAAAAGAAAAACACATAGCATGACGAATCATATCATGGGACGTAATGAATGATAGCATTAGTAGCATGAAACATGAATTATTGTGTTTGAATGTCTAGAGCATAGATCATACCGACGTGGATCACATTTGGTATAAATTTAGTTTCAGAATACTGTACCCTTGCATTTGGCAGGCTTCTTGAGAAAAGTCTTTGTTTTACAATTTCGTTTTATAAAAGTTGGAACATTCACTTTTAATATAATATCCTTCTCATGAGTAGGAGTCCATTATCTTCAGTTTACTGAATCTCAAGCTGCTTTATGCTTTATGCAATCTGACCTTTGGAAAAGAGACCGAGGAACGAAGAACTTCAGTCATCTAACAAAAAACCTGAGGACCGAGCCCCTCGTGATTGTCGGTCGAGCCGGAGACCCGAGGGCAAATTCCATTCTTACACACCTCTCAACACCTTTATGGAGCAGATTCTGTTAGATATCAGAGGCCAGAGACTCTTGAATTGGCCTGTTTACATGAAGACCGACGCAGAGAATCAGGACAAACACAAGCATTGCAAATTCCACCGCGACCACGGCCACAACACGAGCGATTATGTGGATCTCAAAGACGAAATTGAGACCCTTATTTGCAAGGGCCATCTGCGCTAGTACACTAAGGAGGAGAGGTCAGCTCAGAAGGAAGAACGGCCAAGCAAAGTAGTGGAAGAACCTACGGAAATTCGAACCATCTATGGTGGTTCATTTGGTGGAGGCGACTCGAACAGGGCTCGTAAAGCCCACTCTCAGAGTTTAGACCCCGAGCACTATATCAATTTGGATGAAAGGCCAAAGAAAGAGCACCGTGTCTACCCTTGCAGCTTGACTTTCATAGAGGATGACGTGTGCGGAATCCAGCATCTGCACGATGATGCCCTCGTGGTGGCTATGATCATATTTAACCGTAAAGTCTTCCACATCTTAGTTGACACAGGGAGCTCAACCAGCGTCATTTACTCTGAGGAGATCGAGAGAATGGGTATCGACAGGTCGCGCCTCCGACCCGTGAAGACTCCTCTACACGGCTTTGCCAAGGATAAGGTAATCTCCGAGTGAGTCATCTCCTTCCTAGTAACAGCAGGAGAAGGACAACACTAGGTCACACTTTTAGTGAATTTTCTAGTCGTCAATATGCCATCGGTGCATAATGTAATCCTTGGCCGACCCTCCCTTAATGCAATGAGGGCGGTTGTGTCCACATATCACTTGATGATGAAGTTCCGGGGTCGAATACCTCCGAGGAGACCAGTGTGAAGTTCAGAGATGTTATGCAATAGATGTAAGAAAAGGGTCAGTGAAATAGGCCCTCATCGTCAACGTCCTCTACACCACGGAAGATCCCCCCGAGGACTTGGAGATCGTCTCACTCAAGGAAGCCGACACGAGCAAAACTATTTAACTCGAGATATCGTTGAATTCTGAGCAGAGATCTTAGATGCTGACTTTCCTACGATAGCACAGGGACGTATTCGCGTGGTCGCATGAAAATATGCCGGGAATCTCTCCCGATGTTATGGTTCACAGGTTGAATGTGGACTCGGATTATAAACCAGTGAAGCAGAAAAGAAGAGCGTTCGATGCTGAGAGATATGAAGCCATAGCCGATGAAGTTTCTAAGCTCCTCAGCATCGGTTTCATTGAAGAAATCCATTATCTAGATTGGATCGCCAATGTGGTCTTGGTGAAAAAAGCAAGTGGAAAGTGGCGGGTCTGTGTCGACTACTCGGACTTGAACAAGACCTGTCTGAAGGATAGTTTCCTATTACCTCTAATCGATCAACTGGTTGACAGCACAGCTGGTCATAAATGCCTCTCCTTTCTAGTTGCCTATCCTGGATATAATCAGATCCCGATGCATCCCCCAGATAGGCAGAAGTCTACCTTCGTCACCAACAAAGGGCTCTACTATAATTGGGTCATGCCTTTTGGCCTGAAAAATGCTGGGGCAACATACCAGAGATTGGTGAATCAAATGTTTGCCAAGTAGATCAAATAAATAATGAAAGTTTACGTTGATGACATGCTTGTTAAGAGCGTCAGAGCATTCGACTACCTCGTAGACCTTGGAGTGATGTTTTCAATCCTCCAGGAGTATCGCATGACGCTGAATTTAGCCAAATGCGTATTCAGAGTCAGTTCTAGCAAGTTCCTTAGGTTTCAAGTCAGCCAGAGGGGCATCGAGGCGAATCCCGAGAAGATAAGAGCGTTGCTCGACATGAGTTTCCCGTGAACAACGAAGGAAATCCAATGCTTGACTAGCCGAGTGGCAGCGCTCGGGTGGTTTATCTCCAGAGCTACCAATAGGTGTCTCCCCTTCTTCCAGCAACCGAAAGGTCATAGGAAGGCTGAATGGACCTCTGAATGCGAGCAGGAATTCTGGTAGCTGAAGCAATACCTGGGTTTACCTCCATTACTGTCGAAACCAGAAGAGGGTGAGCCCCTACTCTTATACTTGGCAGTCTCGGCCTCGGCCTCAGCTCTGCACTCATCAGGGAGGTAGGAAATAAGCAACACCTAGTTTACTATATGAGTAAAGCAATGCTGCTCGTCGAGACCAGATACCCGAGCTTTAAAAAGTTGGTGCTTAGCTTGGTCTTTTCAGCATGGAGGCTTTGTCAGTATTTCCAAGCACACACCATCGTCGTCCTGACCGACACCCCCCTCAAGCAAGTCCTCCAGAAACCAGATGTCTCGGGACGACTCACGAAATGGGCGATAGAACTCGGGGAGTTCGATATCCAATATCGTCTAAAGATTGCTATCAAGGGTGAAGCTGTGGTTGACTTCATTGCCAAGTACACCATCTTGAGTGACAATAACAAAACAGAAGTAGCCTCGCCGACCTCACTAGTTTCATTGCTTGCCAGAAATCTAGAGTCGGTGTAGAGGTGGGTCCTTAATGTTAACGAGTTTTCTAATGCCAAGCGAACTGGGGCGGGAATCATCCCGGTTGCACCCGACTCTACAACTATCCAGTATGCTATTAGGCTCGGCTTCAGAGCCTCCAATAATGAAGCAAAATATGAGGCTCTATTGGTATGACTCAGACTGGCCACAAGTCTGGGGGTTTAGTCCCTTGAAGTGAGATGTGATTTCCCATTTGTGGTAAACCATATCTCTACTGAGTATGAAGCCAAGAAAATTAGAATGGTAGCTTATCTGGCCGAGGCTTGAAAATTGATCAAAAGGTTTTGGAGCTGCACCATCAACCAGGTTCCGAGGGCAGAGAACTCTTGGCCTGATGCTCTAGCAAGGTTAGCCTTGGCCATGGAAGGAAAGATTACTCAGATCATTTCCGTAGTTTTCATGGAGAGCTCAAGCATCGACCAAGTAGAACGAGAAGTGGTCAACCGGGTCGAGACTGCGCCAAGTTGGATGAACCCAATCTACGACTACCTTATATCTGGTGAGGTCCCCTAGGACAGGCTGGAGGCTTGAAGGTTAAAGGTCAAAGCAGCCTGACACATTTTCCTGGTTGGGGTCTTATGCAAGAATGGGTACTCACAGCCCTACCTCAGATGCCTTCGACCCGAAGAAGCGGATTACGTGATACAAGAGATACAAGAGATCCATGAAGGCATCTGTGACAATCACTCCGGTGGTCGAGCCTTAGCTCTAACGATACTCCGCCAGGGGTACTTCTGGCCGACTATTCGAGAGGACTCGAAAGATTACGTCCGAAGGTGTGAAAAATGTCAGAGGTTTGCATCAATACCAAGGTAGCCCGCTGAAGAAATGACCTCCATGAGCGAGCCGTGACCATTCCTTTAGTGGGGAATCGACATCATTGGACCTTTGCCCATAGGAAAAGGACATGTGAAGTTTGCTATTGTCGTAATCGACTACTTCACTAAATGGGCCAAGGCTGAGCTCGTAGCTATCACACTCCAGACTCGGTAACCGGATTCACAAGGAATCTGATGGCCAGTTCTGGCCGCAACAGCCTCCGTAGTACTCCATTCTCGGCTCCTGAAGCAGGTTCCGATCCTGGGATCCTACAAGGAGGATTTTCATAACAGTATAATCATTCCAATACGAGCATACCAAAAATTACAACAAGTACATCTGAAAATAATAAAGGGCACACATCACAAAATTCACTAAGAATTTAAACTTTACAAGCTTACATTAGGTCCAACAGGACATACATAAGGTAATAAGAAAAGAGAGAAAAGTCAGAAACACTAGAGTCCTCAAAATCAACTCTACTCCATGCTCTGCTGCTACGTGGCCTGCCTAGAGTCTTCTGCACTCATCAATCGTACATAAGCTTATAGAAGCTTAGAGGGTGGTGAAAGTGTATGACAATGGTGCACAGAAGAATAGTAGGAGATACAAGGAGTGAAATATGCTCAATGAGAATATCACTAGCTTTATCATGGCTTATCATGAATACGATGGAATGAGTATTGGACGCCATACCAAGGCAATGCATGAAGGGGCTTACATAGCCAATGTTAATGCAATGCAAGTAATGCCAGTGCTCATATCCAAACCACATGTCAAGTACATTTTCAATCATAAAAAATCACCGGGGTCTATTACACTGCTGAATGACTGCCGCTCTACAGACCCCGCATAGTCAAACGAGCATAAGAGACCTCACTACCCCCCTATGGACAGCCAATCACCAGTAAGGCCTGACGATAGCAGACCCATTTATGAGCTGGTCAAACTTAGCCTAGCAACGCCTTCTCACACCAGGCAGGTAAGGCCACACCCTATCCAACCGACTACACGACAGTGGAAGTCGCGACCTAATGGTATAAGGCCCTCCTGCGCTCATAGTTTTCACTCGGTCACGGTGTTGGAGCAGATCCTTGGTACCATAAAAGTTTTGAGAATTTCATCCATGGGCATCCTATGCACCCGGTATGCTTAAATAATATTTTTGGTGTCCATACATACGACCATCCACGAATATCCCTATGGAGGCAAGGCCCCGATGAAGTAAGGGCAGTATCACCATGAAATACGATGTCAATGCATGAGTCACACATACAGATCATGCACTAGCTGCAGGCACACAATATGCATAAGGAGAGAAACTTCATCCCTCAATGACAACCAGACAATGCAATCAATTCACACAGATGATGCATATGGGTCACAAGAATACAAGTGTGCTACCTGTGGAATATGGAATCCTCCGTCCTAAGGAGGGACAAGGTTTAGGCACATAGACAAGTTTTCTAAGAAGAAGAGAAGTCCTCTGGGGGGGCCCAATACTTTGGAACGACCCACAAGTTAAAAGAGTCATAACCCTAAGGAGGAACGGTCCTAATCAGGCTCAAGTGGGCCTTCAACCAGCTATTAGGGCCTTTATAGGCCTACCTTAGGGCCACTAAGGAGGACATTCAACCTCAACTGGGTCCCGAAAAGTAACTCACTATACATATAATGTAAAGTCTAAGGCCTAAGTAATGTATGGTCTAATGGGCCATGCTCCAAGTCCGATCTCATAAACCATATAGTGGGCCCTCAAGTGAGGTTTGGGCCCAACCATAAGGGTCATAAATCCATAGTTGTGGTGGGCTTCATGGGTAGCCTGATAGTTCATTTACATGGGCAATTCTCACATTTAATAAAAGTGAGTTGGGCCTCACTTTTTAGCCCAAGTATAGGGTCAATTTCTATGGATGGCCAAGGGCCCAACTTCTTGCATATTCTTGCCCCTAAGCCCATCACAATAGATGGGAGAGTATATGCCCAAGATCAATTGGCCTATCCAAAAGGACTTAGTCCACAAGGCCTAATTACCAACACAAAGAGGGCGGCCATGTATATATATATTGCATCACATAAATGGGCCCTAAGAAAATAGCCCAAACAAAAACAATCCAATTCATGCATTATGGTGGACTTAGAGGGCAGCCCATAAATCCAAGAATACACATGGGCAGGGCCTAAGCCGATAGTGTGAGCCTTGCCATATTAGCCCAAAGACTTAGCAAGACCCTCCACAATATGCATCAATGTGGGCCTTGCAAGTCAGCCCATAATTAAGTACTTTATGAGGGCATCAAGGCCCATAATACAAATGATTAGTTTATAGATGGCCCATTGGACTCACAATTCAATAAGGTCAGCCCTTGTACAATGTTGGGCTCAAGGAAGAGGTTTACAGTCCATTGGGCCTATAAAATTATTTAAAAATCTGGTTAAGGCTAGCCCACAATATCACCATAAAGGTAGGCCTTAAGAGGCACTAATTAAGCCCAAGAATGCCTTAAGGAAAGAAGGCAAAGAGTGTGTGCAACACTCCCTTAAATCTGGTGGGCCACAATAGCTCCAAAACAATCAACTATGTAGCAAAATTGGGGCCCTTGCTTTAATTCGAGCCCACCCACTTCCTGGGTTTGCCGGAGTCTAGAAATTTATTTAATTTAGATGGGTTACTGACCCATGGTGACCCACATATATCACAGTGGGCCCGACCAGATAAGAAGGGGGATATACAACGCTTACTTCAAGTAGGCCATGCCGTTGGAATGTAGGCCCAGCAACCCAAGGTAGGGACGTCCCATGGTGGTTAATCCTACGGGCCTGGGTATTTTGCCAAAACTGATCCAAATTTCAGGTCACTCCATGGTCGGTACAGGGGCCCGATGGCCCTAAACATTTGCAGGGTTATCCTTCCATGGGTTGGCCACACCTCCACAAAATTTCATGATTTTTAGATGACTAAAAGTATTTTAATTAATTTAAATAAAATAGTCTGTCCAAAACATCAGACTGACTTGGATGTCCCAACGTGGAGGACCTATTCGGCCCTTGCCACGGTGTGCACAGGAGTCCATTGGCCCCAAAAATTTGTAGGTGGGTTCCAACATGGGTGGGCCACCTCTTTATAAATTTTCATGATTTTTAGACACCTAAAAGTGTTTTAATAAATTTCAGAATCCCAACCTATTCAAGGTGGAATGTTGCTGGAAATGTAGTTGTCCACTGTCCTGAATTTAGGTCATCCAAATGGGTGAGTTTTGGGCCTCAAAATTCTTGAAATTTGGGTTTAAGGTCCCTCATTAAGCCTACAACAAGTTGGGACCCAAAAATATGGCCCACCTTTTGAGAAAATATTTTTAAAATTTTATTTTTATGGGACTATGCTACTGGACTGCATAGCAGAAATTTCTGGCAGCCCAATATATTGGCCCACCCCTTTGGATGCCCAAATGTGGTCCATTGACCCTAAAATTTTGTACGTAGGTCTTCCCATGGGTGGGATACCTCTCTGCAAAATTTTAAAATTTTTCAGGTAGTATAAGTATTTTATTTAATTCATAAAATTATGATCAGTAATGAATATCCAGAAGATCTGTTGGTGCAGAAAATACTACTGTCCCATGTTTGGCACCATATGGGGTGGGCTTATACTTGCCCAAATTACTGGAAAATTGGCAGGTTTGATGGTCCCACATATGGACAACAAGTGGGGTCCATTGGAGTAGTCCACTTACTCCCAAATCAAGATAAAAAAGAACATTTCTAACATGCAATGTTGTTGGACTGTCCAGAAATTTATAGACAGTCAGCCTACTTTAGTCCATCCCATAGGCCTCCAACATGGGGGAAATGATGTGGGCCCCATTCCAAATTAAATTGGGGTCCACACTGTAGAAAACTCCCAAAGAAATTTGGGAGAAAAATAAATACAAACAATCCCAAACAATTACTCAAAATCATATTATAAATGAGCCTGAAATCTGGACAACAACATGTGTTGTCCATATTTCGGTCCATAGAAATTATCTCAAGGGTTTTATACCCTAATCCATCAAGTGGGGTCCACCTAAATGGGTCATCAAAATTTCAGATCCATCAGTACACCAAAAACCTCAAGAAAATTCATATTTGGAGACCACCCAACCCATACATGTCATGGTAGGACTGGACATGAACGTCCCATTTTCTGATGGAACTGAGATGTTACTGACCACATCAGTGGGTCACAAACCTCCGGCAACAAAAAGGAGGAGAAAGAGGGATCACGACCATGGTAGAAAGTCTTGACACTGTGAACCTTCCACCTTTAATTCACACCATCCACTATATTGGTAGCTTACATGCATACCATTTGCAATTAAAAAGAGGTGTTGAGGTAGGGATATCATCTCTACCATGCATGCAAAGGTCTAAATGACTTATGAAAGGTTAGATCTAAGAAAAATACTTCATGGTGGGTCCATGGAGAATGCCCCACCATGAAAGAAGATATGCATGCTCTAGGCCCATGGCCTTGAATCTAGGAGTCGTGTAGGACATCCACCATGGATTGGTGGGTCCTACATGCTTTCATTCATGTAGAGAAAGGAAGACAAGAAGAAGAAAGGGAGGAGAGTCTTCATGGAGCACCCACATCCAATGGACAAAACTCCAACTCCAAGTGATAGCTTCTATGCTTCAAGGGAAATGTTTTAATGGTGTAGATGGGGGTTTGATGGTATGATTGAGGGGAAGATAGGAAGAAGAGTTGCTGAAATTTTTTGCTAGGAGGAGAGGAGAATGAGAGAAAATGAGAGAGAATAGAGAGGAAAGAAAGGAAGCAGTTGTAGCAACGATGAGTTTTTGGGGAAACGACTTGCTTAGGAAAGAAAAAATACATGGGGAAGTAAAAAAACTCATGATTACTTCTAGAAAAGAGAAAAAGAGAGTCATGATAAGTTTAGAGAAGGGAGTCCATCATTGCTAGACTAGGCTAGGCAATCATGGTAGCTTACATGGGAGATAGTGCACTAGGGTGGGGTCCACATGGGGGAATGTGGAAGCCAAGTGGGTCCCACCAAAATGCAATCATTGGTCCAAATAATGCATGACCTATAACTTTTGATGGACATGTCAAATTTATACACGAGATGCGGTGTTGGAACCACGACGATGATGCGGTCGCGATGACATAGGTCTTGGGTCAATCCGAGTTGGGTCTACGTGACCGAAATTAAGGATGACCGCAAACACTATCAAAGGGTCGCGAGTCACTAAAATTTGACTGATAGAACTGCAGGACCAAAATAAACGAGATGCATAATCACACACACACACACACACATGCGAAATTAGGTCGAGTCTCACAGTAGCTAAGATCATCAAGCAGAAAGTACTAGACTTTGTTTGGAAAAATATTATTTGTCGATTTGGAATCCTGTGTACCATCATTTCTGACAAATAGCAAGCAGTTCGATAATGATAAGTTTAGAAGTATGTGCAGGGAGCTCGATATCTCAAATGCTTATTCCTCACCTCGACATCCGCAGTCCAATGGACAGGTGGAGGCTGTGAACAAAGTCATCAAGCACCATCTTAAGACAAAGTTAAAAAAAATGAAAGGTAACTGGCCAAAAGAGCTCCTATTTGTCCTTTGGGCCTATAGGACTATAGCCCAGTCGTCTATTAGGGAGACCTCCTTTTCGCTATCTTATGATTCAAAGGCGATCGTCCCAGTGGAGATCGGCCTCCCAACTGCTAGGGTTAGAAACTACCAAGAAGATCAGAACGTAGAGTAGATCATTGCAAGCCTCAACTTGCTCGAAGAAGCCAGAGATATCGCTCGACTCCGAGTCGCTGCTAGGCATCATCAAGTAGAACGATTGTACAACTCAAGGGTCAAGACAAGGCAGTTCCAACCAAGGGACTTAGTCCTCCATCGCGTCTTCTAAAATACAGCTGAGCCGGGGGCTGGGACACTTGGGCCCAACTGGGAAGGGCCTTACCGTGTGGTCAGATCAACCCAGCCAGGTTCCTATCATTTGAAAGACCTCGAGGGACGTCCACTCCCCCATCCTTGGAACACCGAGCACTTGAAGATCTATTATTAGTGAGAGCCTATCGGCCATTAAGGGCCCTTAATAAATGTATTGCTCGGAGCCATCGATCTTTTACAGCCTCTAATAAAAATTCCTTTTCTTCATCATCTACTTGCGCAATTCATCTTGGTTATCTACAAACAGAAGAAGTTATCTCTCATAAATAGAGGTTAACTTAACAAACCGACCCCTTCAAGAAGGGGTTAGGGCGTTAAACCCATGAAAATCTACATAAGAATCCCCTCACACATAGAGAAAAAGCCCAAAGACGACCCGATTCCCTGAAAAAGGGGTTGGCTCGTCACGCAACGACTAATATACGAAAACGACTGAGCGCGCCATTTGTGGGGGATTGGCCCCTTAAGGGGTCAGTCCTTAAACATTAACATCTAAGAATTATCACGACAATCAACACATGTGAACAAGCCACTGACCAGTAATCATCATTAATCAAAAAGTTATAAAAAAATTCATCATCCAAAATTGTGTGTGTGTGTGTATATAAAAGAAAAAATGACTCACTCCCTCCGAGTAGAGGGACTAGCTACTGAGCTGGGGGGCTAAGTGTCAGCAGCAACTTCGGCGACAGGAGGGCCGTTCTCGAGCTCGTCTGCTTCGCCGGTTCGACACCATTGACATCACCTGCGGCAAGAGCACCGAGGTTAAGAGTTGGATGAAGCTTTCGAACCTCGGCCAGGCAAGCATCATAGCTTGTATCTTGCCGAAATAATACAGTTTATCCAGCGCCTTAACCTTCTCGGCCAACTCCTTATAACCTGTCATGGCCGCAGCAACCTGCGAAGCATCTCAGGCCTCGAGCTCATTTCATAATCTCTCCTGATCAGTAATAGTCGTGGCCTCAAGAATAGACCGTTGCTGAATCAACCCCTTGCAGCTTCACGCTTCACCAGCTCGAGTTGTTTCTCCAATCGTGAAGCGTCATCTACTGCATCCTCAATAGTAACCTTCAGAAGTCTGACAGACTCCTGAAGACGAATGACTTGGGGTTCAGCTAGTCCAGGAGGGCTTGAAGCTGGTTAACCTCACCCTGGAGCCCGAGCTCCATTGCCTGACCCTTTGCAACAACCTTCCTCAGCTCCTCTTGTTCTACAACCAAGGCTTCCAACTCCTTCTCGAGCACTACTATGCTTTCTCCACCACGAATTTGGCCCGCTCTGCTTCGAGCCGTTCCATCTCCTTTAGCCTCTCCTTCACTTTCAACATCTTTGGCAGCAACTGGTAGCATACAACCGCATAATCGTTCATGAAGTTGACATCGTGGCGGGAGACGTGTCGGCTATCTGCGCCTCTGAAACATGCTTAGCTACCCAAGGGTTTAGCTGAGCCATGTGAAAACTAAGAGGTAGGACCCCTGAAGAGAGTGAGGAAGCTCCCCCAACCCGGCTAGCCGAGGAAGCTTGGGCAGCCGCTTTGGGTGAGTTTGCATACCCAACGAGGATGCTACCTTGGCCGACCAAGGGCTCGACCTCAACAATAGCAGGGGGAAATGCAGATTGTGCAGGGACAGTCATGCCAAGGGTCTCCCCTACTGCTTCTCTCCTTGCCCTCGAAGGACCCGCAACTACTAAAGGAGGAGCCTTGGGGACTTATTCCTTCGTAGAAGGTGACGATATGGTGATAGGATTGACTATGGCAGGAGCCCCAGTAGCTGGAACCTCAGCAGCGGGGGCCGGAGTAATATCAAGAACAGCCTCAGAGGGGGCCGTGGTAGGCACAGTTTCAGTTGGTTCTACAACTGAGGTGGCCTCGGCCTCAAAAGTCTTCCTCTTCCTTGGCGTCACCTTCGTCTTTGGTTCGGAGGAGAGGACGATGTCTATTGAAGGGCGCAGGGGCCTTCTCCTCTTTAAACCATCTGCCTTCATCCCTGTAAAAAGAAAAAAGAGGAATCAACCCAGTAAGATCCATGAAATCAATGAAGGTTGGCAAACTAATCTCCAAAGACCCTAACTCCACTTACCCAAGACAGAGAGTAGGCCGGACTCTGCAAAAGCCGGACGATACCAAATTCTCCTGGTTGATAAGGTTAAACCAGGCACGCTAGTCTGCAGGGATCACTTGGACTTGGTCAACCTGTTGCTTATGAAAGGCAGAGAGGTCAGGAGCCCCTTCGACTGAGTTGTAAGTAGAAGTGAGGATACGATTAAAAGAAGTGCCTAACCTGGGTTGGCGAATTTCATGGGGACTCGAACCCGTAGTCTATCCGCCTCAAAGGCAAGGGTCTCCCATTCCCTCGAGGCCCAGAACCACTTTTCCTTCCAATTCTTGTTGGAAGAAGGAAGTTGGGTTACCAAACTCGGGATGCATGGAGGCATAGCCGAGAAGTACCACCAGGCATTGTCCGATCTGTCGAACTTGGCCATGTACAAGAACAAGAACTCTTTCAACGTTACCCTCTGGTTCCCCGCCCGATGCTAGAGGACAAAAGTGGTGTTGAGGATTCTCCAAGAGTTTGGAACTATCTGCCCTGGCGCGATTCTCATCTGCGTTGTCAGCTTGCACAAAAATGGATGAATGGGAAATTGGAGCTCGCACTGGAGGGCGTAGATAAAAATGACGATCTCCCCCTCAGTTGGAGAGCCTGTTTGGTCTGTGGGGGCAGGGGCTCGAATATGAAATAAGTCAGGAATTTGATAATCTTTATGAAGCTGCGCCATCTGAGACTCGACCAAGATCAAGCCCCCATGAACTAATGGTTTTGGTCTTCCTCCCAAAGGACCTGTATTTGATCACCTAGTAGGATCTCTGAGAGTCCTCTTTAGCATATTGCCTCGACTTTTAGCCCTCTGACTTGCGGTTCTTTGGGCCGGGGCTGAAGTGCTAAGGGGTACAACCTCAAGAGAACCTTCGGACTCCCCGGATCCTTAGACTGAAGTCTCTGGTTCGGACTCTGAACCAACTCCTCCGACCGAACTCATCTCTTCAGAGTCGCTCGACATAAAGAAAAAATGCATTAAGTGTTGGAAGACTCACAATGTTGCGGACGATTTCTTCCGACGTCTTCCATTGGGATGAATCTCCCCTCCGATGGTCGGGAATCCTTTGTCCGATGATAAAAATGCTTTCTCCGACAGAAGGCGATTTTCGGTAAGGGCGATTTCTGGCGAAGATGATTTACGGCAGAAAGGGATTCGAAAGGAGGGAGCAGAGAAAATACGAACGCGAGAAGTGTGAGAGTTAAGAAGGGAGAGGTTTATATAGCCGCCTCATCACTCAGCGCCATCATTACAAGAGACCGTTCCAGAAGCCGATATAGCTCGGCACTGGTGCCAAGGAATACGTGGAAGAGTACGATACGTCCGAACCCGATATAGCTCGGCACTGGTGCCAAGGAATACGTGGAAGAGTGCGATATGTCCGAACTCGTGCTTGGAGGTTGAAATCTTCTCAACATTTAATGTCATTAAAGACGTAGGCGCTTCCTCGCTCCTCTGACACACGTGGCGTCGTTTCCTTCATCCCGTCGTCTGTAAAACATAACCGTCACCACGTGTCCTTTACTAAGAGAACAGAAACCGAAGGGATGCGGCCATTGCACTGCACGCGGATCGGAGATGTGCAAATTGCATTAATTGCGCCCCAATCATCCCAATCGACATCATGAGCAGAGATATGAAGGCGTCGTCTCATTTTTCCAGGCATTTACTCTTTAAGTCTGAGCTCATACTAAAAGAGTAGGGGGCTTTTGTTGTGGGATAATCCAACTTGACGAGTCAAGCCAGCCACAGGCTTAAGAGCTCAGAGGGAAAACCTCGGGAACGTATGAAGGATAAGTAGGGTTGAGTCCTCTCTCGACACATCTCAGCTTCGAGCCGTTATCCTTGCTTAATAACTCGACGACAAAAGGTCATCTACGCACTAGTCTTGATCCGAGGCTTAGAGCTGAGGCCATCTTAGTCCAAGGTCTAGAGCCCAAACAAAGGAGATTCGACCAGTCCCGACTACTAGCACTCGGCCTCGAGCTGGGTGAGGCCGAGACTGAGCCTATATGTGGATATTCTAAGTGCCGAACCAGGAAACTTCCCTACGCGGACGTGACCGAATATCTCGCCCGCGGATATGTTCTCTTAAGGCACGATACACTACACAATCCATGGATTACGAACGAAATCTCTACAATCACAATATCTCACTGATTGAGCGAATCGTGCCGAGATTGACGGGTGCAGATCATCTAACTTACAGGTATAAATACCAGGGGACCCCATTGCTACAGGTACGCAATATCTCGCACCCTCTCTCTACATTCAACTGAGACCCAAATTCCCTAACTTGAATTAGGCATCGGAGGGTCCCCAAGCTTAGCTAGGGTCTCCTTTGCTTACCCATTTGTGCAGGACCAGGGCTGTCAAAGGTTCACCGCATTGAGTGGAGGTGATCCAGATTTTGACCTCAACAACACCCTTGCCCTATATATTTTCATCCTTACCCTTTCCCTTGTATGGACATATTAAACCCATCTCATATGTCCAGGTATAATGATTTATTTATTTATTTTGAGAGAGAGGTATAATACTCTTTACTTTACTTCTTTTTTTTTTTGCATTTTTTAATCAGTTGCATGAGCATTTTTGGCAAGAAAGATAACATTTCTATATAGACAATTTTCAGAAAGTAGGCATATTTGACAATGTATTTGTTTGTGTCCCATAATAACATCCAAATTATACTCAGGTACGTTCTCAACTGCGACAGAAACCTTCTACATTCGTCTCGCAGGCGTGACTGGATTCATAGCCAGCTTCCTTTCAACAGAATATAGGCACCATTTCAAAGTCATGATGCATTGGTATCACTTACTTGGCAAGGTGAGATTTTGAGCTAAGTCAGCAGGAAACTTGCTTGTAAGTTGGCTCAGTCAAGACTCATTGGGACAACTAGACGCAACTTCCAGAAACTAGAACCAAGTCATGTGGTTTAATGAAAACTTGGGTCAATGACCCAGTGTTCAAAGCATCAACATTGTAGTATTTCAATTTCTAAGGTCTTTTTATAAAAAGGTAGAGGTGGTTACGATCATTCCAAAATCTTCAGGGGTAAAAGAGGCTGATTTTATTTTATTTTTTTTCATTTTCTTTTCCTAAGGGCCTGTTTGGATGCCTGTAAGTTTTTTTAAGTTGTAAGTGACTTACATGCAGGTGAAAGTTACTTACAGGTAACCTGTTTGGATGTAAGTTGTTAGTCACTTACAGGTAAATTAGTTTTTCTGTTTGGATAGCCTGTAAGTTACTTACAGGTAAAAAGCTATATATTCACATCGAGCAGAGCTTGAATTGGGGAATCGTTTTAAAATGTTATAATCATATAAAAAAAACATAGGATCAAATATGTTATTTTGTTAAGCCCATCAAGATGAATATTTGAGATAATTATTAAGCTAAACCAATCATCAAGTGGACTATAAAAGTGGGCCCACGAATTCAAAATATCTATAATATGGAGTAATAACTCAATTTAAGCATTGAGAATAAACTTAAAAACATTAATAGAAAATCTAATAATTACACATGGCCGAGTTATCAAACAATCCGAATCGTCCAAATAGTAGGAATCGTTATAGATGTTCTTGATTTTCAGACTCTTCAGACGTATATATCTTTCAATAATCTTTATTTTACAGAAATTAATGTTGACCATTAACTGTTTTTTGCCAACCTTCGATTTGAATTCCATTGTTTAATGTCTAGGATCATCAGATCTATGTGTATCTCGAGTAAAATTCCATCCACAGTGGTTCCCATTATATGGACAATCCTAATTTAAAGATATCCCTGCCACGTGTAATACAGAAATATGGGCCTATCATCTCACGTATCTTCCGGCTCTACGGTATCATTTCCCCCCACTCAAGCAGGCCGGCTCGGGTTGGAGGTTAGAATTCTACGCACCCAGTACACGTTAGCATCTCCTCCCTCTGCCCCGATTTCAAATCGAATACGCCAATCGGAAAAAAACGTGGGCCCCTGTCTCTTGCATTTCTCTTTCCTCCATCCATCCCTACAAAATTCAAGAGCGTAGAGAGAGAGAGAGAGAGAGAGAGAGAGAGAGAGAGAGAGAGAGAGAGAGATGACAATGGACAGAGAGAGAGAATGAGAAATGGAGCTGGAGTGTGCTATGTACGCCAACTGCTTGCTCTTAGGCCTGGATCCCTCCATCATCAGCATCGGCAGCAGCAACGGAACTCCTCGCATCGGCCTTTTCCGACATTCAAACCCTAGGATGGGAGAGCAGCTCCTTTATTTCATCCTATCAGCTATAATGGTAGTTGGTGGGTTGGTGCGTTTCTCCCTCTTCCTCTCTTTTTAAAAATATGACCGTTGAGCCTGTAAGTGACTTACAGGGAAGTGACTTCCCACCCCCCTCGTCCTATAGTTTTTTGGTAGATTTGCCTATAAGTGACTTACAGGTTGTAAGTCACTTACAGGTGATTTTTCTCCCCCAAACACTACCTGTAAGTGACTTCTTACTTACCCAACTTACAGGTATCCAAACAGGCCCTAATGGCACGATTAGAAGACAATATATGGTTGCTTATGTTGAGGCGTAATATGATGAGCTCAATCAAAAGCAATGGTGGGATTTCCCCCACCCTCCGATCCTGCAACGCACATGCATCTGCTGGGACCTTATCATGAAATGAGACACGCCCCAACATCTCTCCTATCAGATGATCCTATTGCCATCTCATTCGCGGCTTGCAAATGCATCCTCAGAGCCAGTGGGTAGCATTTAAAGAGGAAAAGGGCAGCCTTAATACCCTAAAAGATAGAAGGGGGCCCCATATTGGATGGTCGGGATTGTCTTGAGGGTTTTTTGGGCTCTCTCTCGTCCAAGGTATGGCCCACCATGTGACACGTTTGGTGAGCCATGCCTGTAGTTTGTTTAGCCGAGCAAACCGTTCGCTCAATGATCATTGTATATTTACTTCATTTACTCAGCCCTCAAATGTGTGAGGCTTTAGTGATAGTTTTCTCTGTATTTGTGGTTTTGAACTAATGGAGGCCGGTCCCTCTGCAAGTCCTTTGTAGAGCTTATTCTACAAGGGTTGGGTGCATCCATGTTATCCAACCTGTAAAGAAGGGTCGCCCCACCATTAAAGTTGGACACGCAGAAAATCAGGCCGATCCAACCATCATGTGGCCACCATGGGTATTTGGAGGTTTTTTGGTGGTTGTCAGCAAGTGAATCACTTGTATAATAAGCTTATTTCTACAAGGACTTGAATGGAAATTGTTGGCCGTTATACGATTTAAGTTGTCAACGGATCAAATGGCCAGGAATCTATGACAGCTTACACTTCGCCCGTGGCCCATTCATGGTGGGATCTACCTCTTGAACGGTTCAACTAGGGGACTGGCTCTGAGGATTTTAGGGCTGACTCTATAAACCACGCGCCTATGGAGAATATGTGAAGCGAGGCGTTATACAGCATGCACAAGTGGAGCCCAGGGTTTGGCTACTCAGACCGTTGGTCTGTCATTTCCCCCAAAGTTTCCCCTTGGAATTTTCTAGCCACTAATCTTGGGACCTTTTTCAGTGGGAACTGGACAATTGCTGTATATGTATATTCTCACAGCCTGCCTACTTGGAGACCACAGATACTGAGATAGTGAAGCTTGATACACAGATACTCGGAAATTGCATAAGGCACAGAAACGGAACAAACGACATTGTAGGTCGAGCGCATTGTGCCTTTTCCCACATATATATATATATATATATATATATATATATATATATATATATATATATATATATATATATAGTTAAAAGGTACTATGCGCTCGACCTCAATGTCGAGCTGTGTGACCCCACCGTGATGCGTTTCGAAAATCTACCCCATCAGTCAGATGCACCATTCCATTGTGGGCCTAATTCTCAAAAATCAAGTCAATCCGTGACTTGTGTGGGCCACACCACATACAGAAGTGGAGAGGGGTTGTGCACCATTAAAACATTCATAATCATTTTAATGGCCCACCGAGATGTGTTTTGCAAATCCAGCCCATCCATTATGTGTGTCCCACTAGGATGAGGGGTCGTACCAACTTTCAACAGAATTCAAAACTCAGTGGGCCCCACCAAGTCCTTTTATATGTTTTAACGGTGCCTTCACATGTTTTAGATGGTATGGCCCACCTGAGTTCCGTTTACGGCTGATATTTGAGATATCCCATAATTTAAAGGGGACCCATCAAATGCACGGTGTTGATGGTCGAAACGCATCACAGTGGGGCCCACACCCCCGTGAGGTCAAGCGCATAGTACCTTCCCCCCTCCCCCCCCCCCCCCCACACACACACACACACACATATATATATATATATATATATAGAGAGAGAGAGAGAGAGAGAGAGAGAGAGAGAGAGAGAGAGAGAGAGAGAGAGAGAGTCCCTGTCTCGCACAGAGCTTTTATGCCAGCATTCGTATGAGCTGTTGGGTTACACTCACGTCTCGAAAAATATGATCCGCGCTGAGACTCCCTTACGCTCCCGGGAATGGCATGCTGTTCGTAGTTAGGTAGCTATTGGCCTCGGCTTTGGGGCAGATCATGATGTATGTATTTTATCCATGTTGTTCATCTAAATTTTCAGATCATTTTACAAAAAAAAAAAAAAAAAAAAAAAAGTAAATACAATTCTCAAATGGACCACACCACATGAAAACGGTGCTAATTAAACACCCATCATTAAAAACTTCCTAAGGTCCACTGTAGCACTTATTTGTCATCCAATTTATTTATTTGTCATCCAATCTGCTCCTTATGTCACACAGATTTAGATGATGAGAAAACAAAAAATATCCATTTCATCCTATCTGTTCCATATGTGAATTCAATGTATACCATTTAAAAATAAATGGGGGCCACAAAAGTTATGTATCAAGTTAATATTTGTATTTTTCTTTGCATTCATATCTGTGTGGTCTTATGTACAGTTTGGATGATAGATAAACATTATTGTGGGCCCTAAAAAAGTTTCAAGGGTGGAAATCATTATTTCCATTGTTTCCTATGGTATGGTCCACTTGAGCTTTGAGTATGCTTCAATTTTGGGCTCAACCATTGAAATGAGATGAAAAAAATGGATGAACAGTATGGATAGACCATATACATTTATAGTGGTCCCAACAGAGTTTACTTAGTAAGATAAAAACGTGCTAACTAAGTACGCAATCCAATTTCACCATGTGCGAAGGAAGCGGATTGGCTGGTGTACCACACACCACCGATGTGGCTGGTGTGTTGACGTCACCAAGTTATATGGTTCCATCATGAGATATGAGTTATATCTAAACCTGCAGTCCACTTGGTGATATAGTCTTAATACTTGAGCTGAAAAATAAGACATTCAAAAATTAAGTGGACCACAATGTACAAAGTAGTGGGGGATTGAACGCCTGCCATTTAAACCCTTTTCGTGGTCATAAAAATCATGGATTAACGTGACATGTCTTTTCTCTTCATCCATGCATGTGTGACCTAATAAAGAGATTGGATGGAAAGTAAATGTTACGGTGGGCCTTATAAATGTTTTAACAATGAGAATCGTTGGACCACTGTTAAAAACTTCTTGAAGGCCACAAGTTTTGGATGAATTAGATATTTGTTATTTTCTCATCATCTGTCTCTATGACCTAACGGGCAAGTTGGATGGCAAATAAATATTATAGTTGGCCTTAGGAAGTTTTTGACGATGGGTGTTCAATCACAAATGTTTTCCTGCAGTGAGGTCCATTTGAGATATGGATCTACTTTGTTTTTGGGCTCATGGTTGAAAATGATATGAAAAATTAGATGAACAATATGAATAAAACGCGTACATCATGATCGAACCAGAAAGCATCGTCGAATAGCTTTCTAGTTGCTTATAGCATGCAATCCCAGTGAGTGCTAGCGCCTCATTATTTTGGAAGCTCTCTTGTTCTTACATCATGATCGAACGAGAAAGCATCGTCGAATAACTTTCTAGTTGCTTACAGCATGCAATCCCAGTGACTGTTAGCGCCTCATTATTTTGGAAGCTCTCTTGTTCTCACGGATGCTTAAACTCAGCTGTGAGTATAATCTAACGGCTCATATAAAAAACTCACATAAAATCCCCATGCGACCTTGTGCACAGGAGACCATCTCTCTGTATGGGAAAAGGTTTTATGCGGTTGAACTCATGGAAACTTCCTATGAGGTCGAGTTGTGTGGGGCCCACCGTGATGTGTGTTAAACATCTGCCCCATCAGCCAGATGCACCTCTCCATGGTGGGCCATGGGCTAAAAAATCAAGTCAATTGATGACTTGTGTGGGCCACACCACATACAAAAGTTGAAAGGGGTTACCCTCCCATTAAAAAAATCATAATCATTTGTTGGGCCCATCAAGATGTGGTCAACAAATGCAACCCATCTATTATGTGTGCCCCACTTGGATGAGGGGTTAGACCAAGTTTCGGATGCATCCAAATTTTATCTGGGCCCCACCAAGTGCTTCTATATATTTTAAACATGTCTTCACGTGCATTGAGATAGTATAGCTCACCTGAGTTCAGGGCTGATTTTTGGGATATCCCATTATTTAAAGGGGATCCAACAAGCGCACGGTGTTGATGTTCGACATGCATCACAGTGGGGCCCACACAGCTCGGCTGCATAGAATATATATATATATATATATATATATATATATATATATATACACACACACACACACAGATTTATATATACAGTTTTAAGTGTCCAATGAATGTCTACCAATTCCAAAGTTAATAATCATTTATACTTATTTTTATTATTATTTTTGGGTTTCACAATAAATCTTAACCGCGACGTATAATTGAAACAGTTTAATCTAAATTACTTGTACGCCATGTATTCAATTTCTATGTGCTTGTGTATTAACCATCATACTCTACCAAAGTATCAAAGTTTTTCTCCAGAGATTTTTTGGGCCGGTCCATCCGGTGGGGTGCAATGCCTTGTCTGTGTAGATTACCTGTCATTAGGACCCACTTGTCAGAAGTGAAAAGTGGGCAGTTAGTCCAAGCGTGCACATGTGGACTCTAGCAGCATAATCTTTGTGATAATTGACAAGAGTTCTCGCTTTGGTTTTAGCATCAGTGAAGGTACCCCAGATTGTGACACGTGGTCCATCACCTTGGAGCTGATCCGGGCCATGGCGGTCAGATGATCCGGACCATTTATCTAGGGGATCTTCCTTTCCTTTAACATCTCTTTGGGGGCTGAGAGGAATTATAACACAAGGGATTCTATGCATGTAGGATCACTTTTTGTTGATGCCAGGCGCTGAATCTGTGGAATTCATTGTTGATGAGGATAGCTCGAAAGCATTCAAGATAGAAGATTCTTAAATTTTTGATTATTCGAGAGTTTCTAGTCCTCCACCCATCAGATCAAGCGTTTGGATAACAGAACCATGATTGTAAGAATTCTCCCGTATCAGATCAGACACGGCTGGGCCTACCGCGGAAGAGCACACAATTTCCAATGGCTCCTATTTTGAAAAAGATGGTGAGTTATCACAGTATGTTCTAGATATGTGGAGCCCACCCAGAACTCGTGAATTCCATCTAATCCATCCAATAGATGCAGGCTCCCATTTTAGGCTAGAAATCAAAATTCGGGCCTGATCTATAAATCAGGTGGATCACACCAAGGGAATAATGGAGGATATTGGGAGTGGTGATGACGACCGTCAAAACTTTCAGATGGAATGTAGGTGTGTTTTTCATTATGTCGTCCAAAATATTCTCCAGGTGTGCCCCAGCAGGATAAAGGGACAGCCAAACTCAAACCATTTCAAAAACTAGGTGGGCCACAGCAAGTGAATATATAGAATTTTCAAGCGTGGCTGCACATTGATGCCCGTGGACGTGTCCAACCTCCGTTTCGAATTTGGATGATTTTTGAGATGTACGGTAAATATGCGGAAGCACATCAGATGTACGATATGACACGTGATAGGCGTGGCCCCACAAAATTCGGACATACGTTACATTTTCCCTCCCTTAGACGCGGCCTCGGTGGATCCCTGGCCGTGGGTCCCACTCTAATGTGTATGTCTTAGATCCATGCCGTCCGTCCATTTTGCCAGGTTATTTTTGGGCATGATCCCAAGATGAAGCAGATTCAAATCTCGGGACCACCACACCACACCAAAGAGTGGTGATTGAACGCTCACCACTAAAAACTTCATAGGGCCTGCAAATGTTTTGGATGTGTGGTTCCTTCATCCGCGTCTGCGTAACCTTATCAACATATTGGATGGCAAATAAAGACACTGGTGGCCCCCATGACGTTTTTATTGGTGGGCATTCACTCAACACCGTTTCCTGTGGTGTGGTTCTCCTGAGATTTGGATTGGTTTCATTTCTAGGCTTAATTCCTAAAATGAGTTGTAAAAAAGGATGTACGGCATGGATATAAGATATATACAACACGGTGGGCCCCACGGTCAGGGATCCACTCTAGGAGCCTGCATCTCCTTCCCTTTATCCCATATCGGTTTCGATATATGGGTTTTCAAGTTTATATGAAGTGTGCGGAAAAGATCCAACGAGTCACGAGCGGAGCGGTTTGGCCGTGCCTTCGGGCAGGCTTGGGAAAGTCCCCGGGCCTTTATTCTGCAGAGATGCAGCCTCCTATAAGGAGGATATTCTGCGTAGGACTACGGTCGCCTCGTGTGACGGGCTGAGACACGTGTGGAGCTATGGGGTCCTATCGGAAGATCTTGGCCGATAATCACAGTTATCCGCTCAACCTGACGGGTTAACAGAACGGGGCTTATGATCTCGTGGCTCGCCTTTTTTTAAAACCGGACTGATTTTCTAGGTTACCGAGTATACGAATCACGCTGTTAGATCTTGGCACAAAAACAAAAGGGGCGATTTCACCCCTCAGGTGTACCACACAACATATCAGAAAAAGTAAATGGATGAAAGAAAATCTTAGACCATCAATTTATTTTGGACACTCGGGCCCATCTAAAGAGTGAAATTCCGTTATTTATTTATTTATTATATATATATATATATATATATATATATATATATATATATAATAATTATGAAGAATATCTAAGCGTCATTTCCAATCTCATGGAAAGCTCAGAACTCAAACACCTGTTCCATATCTGCGAGTGTGGATGTGTACGACCCACGTGTGGAATTAGCAACCTCGTGGAGGTAAGATTGTCCTGTAGAGGATTTCTTGAGCATTGCCCATCCACGGTAGAAAGCGATAGGCAAGTGTTCTCTATCATCGAATTATGGGACTCACTTTTCAGAATCGAAAAAATAAAAATAAAAATTCATGCCAGCTGGGTTAGCGGTTTGGGCAATCTGGACCACTGATCCGATTGATCCTAAAAATGTCTCAAAATTGAAAACTCCTAACCACCCATCCTGTCTTTCCCATTGAACATGGTCGTTGCTGTAGGTAGCCTATTTAATGGCTAGGAAGGTCCCATTCGGAAGATTTTTGGAGCATCGTCCATTGACTTCGGGGCCTATCCGATCAACGGTTTGGACATGTGGACTAATGGTCCCACTAGTTCAAACCCAAAATGATACCATACATGTCCTGACGCAAGGATCACATACAAACTTCAAAGCAGAAAGTAGAAGTTTAAACAACAGTGGAAAACCAGGTTTTACACATCTAAAAACATGCAAATGTTAGAACAACAAGGGATGTGATTGCAACAGCTACAGATCATGGCCCACCCATTCAACCTAAAAGATCAGAATCCCAGCACATGAAATAAGAGGAACAAACCCCAGCTAAGCTTTGAACCGTCGCAAGTGAGCCAGTTTACAAGCAAGTCAGACACAAACATGCAAGAATTCAGCAATTGTAGTTTGCACCAAGCAACCACAACCAAATACCGATGTGGGTCAGTAAGAAACCATCAGGCCAGCAGCGGGCACCATTCGGACTACCCACCCGGCAATGATATGTTAATATCAGTAGTGTTCCTCGAGTCCGGTAAGGAGTGTAAGGATGCCCAGCTGTCTCCTCGGAAGGAAGAGGAAGCTGTGAGATTTGGCTTTGGGATTGTTGAACTTCTCTGTTCTGGCCTACCATATGACTCATCCATGTCTGTGCTAGAAATGGGAACGGCTGCAGTTGGTGTTGCGGCCGAGGTGGATTCGGTTTTTGGCTTCTTGGGCTTCTGTTCCCGCTGAATGTTGGGCATAAAACTGCCGACGACAACCTAATAAACCCACAAAGATTATGGTTAGGATCAATTTCCACAGTTACTTGTTGGTTCATAAATAGCAGGGAAAGTAGACATTCATGGAAGTCAATTTCATTTGCAAGGTTTTCAATTTCAACATTCCCCCAAAGCTCCCAGCAAGTTGGTTTTTGTTGAAACCATTGTGGGTATGGAAAATAGACAGAATCCACAGGATTTGGAAAACGTTGCATACCACATGGAGAACCCATGCATTTGGCTTGTAGTGCTGTTTTTGTTAGATTTATGTAGAAATGTGCAAATGTCAACAGTCGAACAATCACTTTTTATTTCCTTTCAGAAGTTAGAAATCTATTTATCAAAATTTTGGAACAATGTTGATTTCTCTGCCTTTTTTACTCTCTCTCTCTCTCCCTCTAGTTTTTTTTTTTTCCCTGCACACACCCTCACACCCACACACACCACAATGGGTACTCGAACCCATGACCTTAGTGTTGAAATTCTTTTTTTAGGATTCTGTCCCGATAGAAAACTCATAAAAAATAACAAAAATCTAAGCACGTTCCTTGGTTTTTCAGGTATAAACTGATGGGATTTTTGTCCCGTGCTCGACCGGTCGTGCAGGTCGTGAGCCCTGCACGACCGGTCGTGGGCTGATGTTCGACCAGTTGTGGGAGTCGAGCCCTGACACGACTCAAAGTCCAGCGAGCTTGCACTATTTTTCTCCAGGGCGCTCGACCGGTCGTAGGAGGGTCACGACCGGTCGTAGGTGGCGCTCGACCAGTCGTGAGTGGCACACGACCAGTCGTAGTTACGCAGATTCGTTCCACGATTTTGTGCAGATTTCGTGTCGCAAGTTCTTTCACAATCGGGATGCAGAAGGGAGTTTCCTAAAACTATAAAAAGGAGTACCTAGGGTTTTTCTAGGGCATGCTGTGTGAAAAAAAAAAAAGAGCACAAGAGAGTTTCCTAGAGGGTTTGGGCTATCAAAGGGGTGAGAGAGAGAGAGAAAGAGAGGGTAAGCTTGTAGAAGGGAGGTTATGCTTGTGGAAGTGATCTACCATATCTCAGCGCTTCTACGTCCTCGTAATCGGTGAGATCTCTCACTTTTTCTTTGTTTCTCTTACTGTTTATCCACTCATGCGTGAGTGATGAAGGTTTGATCATAACAAGGTGTGTTTGTGATCGGTTGTAACGTTCTGCTTTATAGTAGATTGTTGATTTGGACGAGGTCCCGTGGTTTTTACCTCTTTGAGGGTTTTCCACGTAAAAATCTCTTGTGTGGTGTGTGGTTGTGCTTTGATTTATTTCATTGCTTTTATTATCCCATAATTCTGGTTTGTTCTGGAGGGCTAGATCTTGAAGTTTTGTGCAAGGCCCCAACATAAACATCAACGAAATAGGAAAAACCTTTTTCAAAGTTGTCTTTTTTCTCATCAATCTTTTGTATCTTGAAACCCCTAGGATTTCCAATGTCCATAGACCAGCAGCTTTAAATAATTCCAATCACTGAAACTAGACTAGTTTTAAAGAACTACCTTTACTTTTTACTTCTTTTTTTTGGAGTGGAATTCCTGGACTTCCAAGTGTCCAAAGGGTGCAAATTCTTTGCTGGACGAAGTTAGCCACCATTGGATAGGGGGGCTCCACCATGAATTGCACATGGAGCCAAAATCATCCCTGTTGGATGATCACAGCCATCTGATTAAGGTAAGAAGAATTCAAGGTGGGCCATCGGATAGTGGGGCTCCACCATGAATTGCACATGGACCCAATATCATCCCTGGTGGATGATCACAGCCATCTGATTAAGGTAAGAAGAATTCTTACTGGTATCTTAGCTCCATAGATATCAACCTAAGTACCTAACACCCTTTTTTGACACATGCACACTTTTTTCTACTTCTGGATCTTTCCACACACACACCCCTCTTTCCAGCATGGCAATACTGAAAGTTGTAAAATCAGATGTGTAAAAAAGAACAGGCATAGAAACCTTTTCCTTCAGAATATAGTTTTTAGGCCTCTGAAGATTTTGGCCATTTTCAGAAAAGAGATCATAAGCAATCAATATTGAATTCCACTCCACTAAAAATAAGGGGCTCAAAGTGAGTGAATCCTGCACTTCGGAGGATCAAAACTTCACAGAAAGCAATATTACCTGAACTGGGCTGGCAGCTACCAATAAACCTGCAACTCCTCCCCCTACAACACGACCATCAGGGCTCGCGAGAGAGACACTCATCCCACCAGATCGGCTTCTTGTTCCTCCACTTTCGGTAGGCATGAAGGATCCAGACAATGAAAGTATCTCAAAGCGACCCTACAAACATAATTGCATGAAATGGATTGTGTATCACTTAGCAAAGGCAACAAACAAATGGCACTATGAAGCATTAAAACATTACAAAATGAAAGGAAGATCCATGTTGTGGAATCTTAGAACCATCATTAGAACTCATGATGATAGATCAATTCATCATTGTCATTTATCCCAACTAATTGTGGTTGGGTGCTAGGCTACACGAATCCAGTGCTGCCATTCCACTATCAAGGACCATATCCTCATTTAAAAGGATGGGGCAAGTAGAACAGAATTTATTGACATACCCAAATACCTCAATGGACAATCAAACTGAGAAATGAAATGAAATGAAATGATATGAGAGAGAGAGAGAGAGAGAGAGAGAGAGAGAGAGAGAGAGAAGAGAGAAGAGAGAGAGAGAGAAGAGAGAGAAGAGAGAGAGAGAGAGAGAGAGAGAGAGAGAGAGAGAGAGCTGTTTTAACTCATCTAGTTTGAGAATACAGTTGAATCCACCCTAGTTAAGTAAACAGAGATATTGCTGTCATTGTGTTACTCGGGATCCGTGAGTATGATAGTTAGTGAGGTGGGTCACAAGATTAGTCATCAAGAGGAGCCCTTTTTGGCACCTGGCATCATGAGGGGGGTCGAGCGTAGTTTTGGCCTTGGACATTAGAGATTGCTTCTTGTCTTGGAGCTAGCTTGTTGAAAATGGGTAACACTAGGGCTCGATGCAGAAAAGGGTTGCTCGAGGGTCAATGCTAATGGTAGTGACAGCTTGAATGATTTGATTTTGATGAATGCCAAGATGCGCTCAGGTGAGTTTCTCAGCTAAAGATAAAGAACCAGAGGAAGAGATTCAACTAATAGACAAACACCAGACATGTTTGATTTGAACATTGCCACATATGGCGTGGTGTGCACAATATCTGCATTCGTGTAGGGTCATGGGAGACTGTATTCTAATAAATTGGCTCTACATCCAGGAAAATGGAATTGGCATCAAGACATGCCATAGTGGGATGTTGCCCACGATGTGAGATGTGAATATCCTACTACAAGAGAGAGGACCTTCCTGAAGCAATTACATGTTTCATGACTCATATCAGTTCTTGCAACTTGGTATGTATCATGGAATTTGAAAAGTGGATGAGGTTTTCATGTGTGTGAATGGTAATGATGCATATCAATATAATGATATTTTGTAAAAGAAAAACACACAGCATGACGAATCATATCATGGGACGTAATGAATGATAGCATTAGTAGCATGAAACATAACTTGTTGTGTTTGACAATGTCTAGAGTATAGATCATACCGACGTGGATCACATTTGGTATAAATTTAGTTTCAGAATACAGTACCCTTGCATTTAGCAGGCTTCTTGAGAAAAGTCTTTGTTTTGCAATTTCGTTTTATAAAAGTTGGAACATTCACTTTTAATATAATATCCTTCTCATGAGTAGGAGTCCATTATCTTCAGTTTACAGAATCTCAAGCTGCTCTATGCTTTATGCAATCTGACCCTTGGAAATCCATTCTATTTACTCACCCATTGCACCCTTGCCCTATATATTTTCATCCTTACCCTTTCCCTTGTATGGACATATTAAACCCATCTCATATGTCCAGGTATAATGATTTATTTATTATTATTTTTTGAGAGAGAGAGGTATAATACTCTTTACTTCTTCTTCTTCTTCTTCTTCTTCTTCTTCTTCTTCTTTTTTTTGTCATATTTTAATCAGTAGTCATATTTGACAATGTATTTATTTGTGTCCCATAATAACATCCAAATTATACTCAGGTACATTCTCAACTGCAAAAGAAGCCTTCTACATTCGTCTCACAGGTGTGACCGGATTCATAGCCAGCTTCCTTTCAACAGAATATAGGCACCACTTCAAAGTCATGATGCATTGGTATCACTTACTTGGCAAGGTGAGATTTTGAGCTAAGTCAGCAGGAAACTCGCTTGTAAGTTGGCTCAGTCAAGACTCATTGGGACAACTAGACCCAACTTGCAGAAACTATAACCAAGTCATGTGGTTTAATGAAAACTTGGGTCAATGACCCAGTGTTCAAAGCATCAATATCATTACATGTATCAATGACCAAGTATATGGAAACATGTATCGAATGTTGACGCTACCCAGTCAATTTCACCAGAATCTAGGCACTCACCCCTGACGTATGAACCAGGTGTATCCCTCTTGGTGAAAAGGTGGAATGTTTCGGTGAAAGTTCATGAGATGTTAAAATACACTTGTTTACACATTTAAGAATCAAAATATTATAAAAAACAATTATAAATAATTAAGTTTTATTTATATGGGAGCCTAAACCACGTGTCATTGGGGAAAAAACAGTGCAATTATGTCCAAAATGAGTTCCTATCATTCATATACCATATAATGCAAGTATAAAACATTCATTCTCAATTTGTGGAGTAAAAACGGAGGAAATTAAGATTTCCCCTATTCACCCCACTCAAATGTTAATTTATATTTCCATAAATCCATGTCAATGCAGAGAACCATACATAAACATTGCAGTCCATGCTAATATTTGAAAGAAAAAAAAGAAAAAAAAAAGGAAGTTTCTATGGATTTTTTGTCTTCTTTGAGTTCTAGCTTCTCTTGTTTCAGTCGAGAATTTTCCCCTAAATCCCAGCTTTGATTTAACAAAAACAAAAAAGAGTGGTCAAAATCACCTAAGGAACAAAATCCCTTTAAAAAAATAATAATAATTAGAAAAAATCCACGTAAGACAATAATTTTCTTTTTGGGATTTTTCCAATTTTCTCCTGAATTTTCGGGATTAATACGAGAATCCTTGGTATTGTTGATCCTAAGGAACTTCCATACTTTAAAAAGTTCAAAATATTGTTGGCATCGATGGTATCGCCAAATATCGCCCATAATATGTTTGAAATTTTCTAGATTACTTGGGGTTTCATTATAACTAACCTGGTGATACAGATAATATCGCTGACTATCGATATTATCACCAATGTTTAAAACACTCGTGACCTCTCAACTATTTTGTTGATAAAAAGGAGACTGATGAGTTGAATCCATGGCTTTCTCCAAGAAACATGATGCAGGACATAAAATTCAAGTATGATGTGCAAGAATTCAGGTTTAGATCATACCAATTCAGAAACAATTACACAAATTCCACATCCCACATGATAGTCTAAACATTCAATGAAAGGGGAATCTATGCAGGTCTAGGCCGACGCAAGCTAGGGCTGGACCAATAAAAATTATAAGTCAAACGATGTCAAAGGGAAATAGAAATCAACCACACATGCATAAGAATCATTCCCTAATCCAAGCGATTCTCCAATTTCTATTTAAGGAACCCTAGGGTGAAAAAAATGGACAAATAAATTAGGGCCAATGCAAAATAAGGCTGGGGTTTAGGAAATAAGAATGAAAAGAGGAAAACCAACAGAAAACCTGATCCGGAGAAAGCTCCTGCATGCAGATGGTAACCCGAAGCTGACGCACGCGCTCGAGTGGGCTAGCCGCACGTGTGATGGAAGCCCGCCTCCCCAAAGTAACACTTAGGCCTTGGTCAGCTGGGAGAGACCTCCAATCCCTCCAAGTTTGACGACGATCCAACATAAGGTCGAGGCGTAGTGCTCCACCGAAGTTTCAGCCCTCCTATAGGTTCAGATTATGGAAACTGGCACTAGGGGGATGAATAGCTGCAAAGGCTGGAAATTTCAAAGCAATAAGATGATAAAAGATGAGGTATATGAATGGGAGAGGGTAGGGACGGATGGGAATAAACGTGGTTTCACACTACATAGTTAGCCCTTTAAAAAGAGAGGGCTTCGCATCCACTTTTGAATTCTTCCATAACTCACAAAGAGAGTAGAAAAATAAAGCAGAAATTTGTTTTATTAAGCTCGAATGAATAAAAAGAACTACAAGGGGTGCCTATTTATAGAAAAAATTCTATACCTCAAAACTCGCACCATGTGTGCAACCTATTACTTGGCGATGAAGTAAACTAAAATAAAACCAAAAAAAAGAAAAAAATCCAAAGCGTTCACGATGTTCTAAATAATAACAAAAAGCAAAACCTAAAATATAACATCAATCCGACGAGTGGGCCACAATCATGAGGTCTCATGATAGACTTTTCTTGACTATCGGGCCCACCATTTTGAACCAAAACTTTGACTTCTAGCTAAGAGGCCCTCCCTGGACGTCTTCATCGAACTAGATCGATGGTGGGGCCCTCCTTCTGCGTATGTACGTTCGTAGGGGGTGGCGTGCGTGCGCGTGTAGGCATCGTGCGTACGATGTCCTCATCAACTCTCCCTGGTTGTGAAGATTTCACCACTGGCAAAATAAAACTCCCGAACTGCTCCAGGATGTCAAGATCAAGTTTCTGAAGCTCCTCCTCAGTGAGCCACATGCTATCTGAAGTTAGGCGTGACTTTCATTTAACTAGGTACTTCTGAAACCCGCCATCTGACGTGGAAACTATCTCATGGTCCAAGATATCCTCTATTTCCTCTCTGGGTGTGTGAAGGCTAGGTATGGGAGGCAGAGGCTGAGATGAAAGGTCGGGAAGAGGCCATGGATCAAGGGGTAAATCTAGGGAATCAGGATGGCTGGGCGAATGCCAAGACAAAGTCTCAATGGGTCCCTTAAAAGCAACTAGATCCTCCACATTGAATGTGAAACTAATTCCCGTGGAAGGTAGAAGATCTACCTCATACGCATTGAGACCGTTTCGCTTTATAATTTTGAAGGACCCATTGCTACGCGCGTGTAACTTACGAACGGCCCTAGAGAGTACCGCTCGGGCCTGATGCGGACCATCACAGAATCCCCAATATTAAACTTTTTGAAACATCTATGTTGGTCTGCAGAAAATTTATAATGTTCATTACTAGTAGTGATCTTTCGCCTGATTTCTTGATGCAATGAATGTATGTGATGTGCAAAAGACTCTGCAGACTCTTATGGCCTATGGGACAATGACATGGGGATAAGATCAATAGGCTTCCTAGGCTTATAACCAGTAATGACTTCAAAATGACTTAGACCTGTGGACCTATTGACAGATCTATTGTATGCAAATTCGGCTATGGGTGGTACGGTGTCCCATGTATTGGTATGCTTCCCCACTAAATATCGAAGTAAACTCCCTAGGCTCCTATTAACCCCCTCAGTCTGGCCATCGGTCTGTGAGTGGTAGGCAAAAGAAAATTGGAGCCTAGTATTCATCATATGTCTTAGTGTCTTCCAAAAGTAACTCATAAAGCGCACATCACGGTCAGACACTATGATTTTTGGTAACCCATGCAGTTTGGCGACCTCACTAAAGAACAGCTTGGCAACATGAGATGCATCGGAGGTCTTAAAACAATGAATGAAGTGGGCCATTTTAGAGAAACTGTTCACGATAACAAATATGGAATCGTGTTTCCGAATAGTCTTGGGAAGTCCAAGCACGAAGTCCATACTAATGTCCTGCCAAGGGATGAATGGGACTGGCAAAGTTGTGTATAATCTTGTATTTTGTTTCCTTTGCTTTGTCAGTTGACAAGTATAACATTGCCCTATAATTTTGGCCACATCTCGCTTGAGGCTTGGCCAATAAAACCTATCATCCACTAGGGTAATGGTCTTATCACGACCAAAATGACCTGCGACCCCTCCTGAATGTAACTCCTAGATAAGAAAATCGCGGAGGGAGGTGTGTGGTATGCATAAGCAGTCACTCCTAAACAAATATCCGTCCAAAATCAAATATTTACTGTTAGCTCCCGACGGACTCTCTAACAACAACTCGTACACAACTTTGGAATCTGGACATATAGAATACTCTTCTTTAATGCGCTCAAGGCCCGTAACTTCAACGCTCATAAAGTTGAGTAATGTGACTCGATGACTCAACGCGTCGGCAGACTTATTCTCGACACCGGCCTTGTGCTTAAGCACAAAAGTGTACTCTTAAAGGAATTGAACCCACTTGGCATGCGTGAGGCTTAATTTCTTCTAAGAGTTCAAGTATCTCAAGGCCTCGTGATTCGAGAACAAGACGAATTCTTGCGGTAATAGGTAATGACGCCAATAATGTAGTGATTGCACTACCGTGTAGAATTCCTTGTCATAGGTGAAATATATTTGTTTCGCCTCATTCAGTTTCTCACTAAAAAATGCGACAGGGTGCCCTTCCTGACTAAGTACTCCTCATATGCCGACTCTTGACGCATCACATGCGACTTCAAAAGCTTTTGAAAAATCTGGAAGTCGTGTTACTTGAGCTTCAGTCATGTTGAGCTTTATCTCCTTGAAGGCCTTCGAGGCAGCCTTTGTCCATTGAAACTCTCCCTTTTTTATATAGTCCGTGATGGGAGCCACAATGGAGCTGAAGCCTCGAATGAACCGCCTATAAAAGGTAGCTAAGCCATGAAAGTTGCGCACCTCATGAATATTGCGGGGTTCAGGCCAATTAACGATGGTTCTGACCTTCTCGGGATCCACCAATATGCCCTCAGCTGACACAATAAAACCTAAAAAGATCACACTACTAGACAAGAATGCGCATTTCTTTAGGTTGGCGTACAACTTCTCGGCCCTAAGGATCCCACAAACCTGCCTCAAATGGTTGAAGTGTTGCTCCTTGGTCATGCTATAAATCAAGATATTATCAAAGTATACGACCAGGAACTTCCCCATGAAGGGTTTCAACACTTAGGTCATCACACGCATGAAAGTTCTTGGGGCATTAGTTAACCCAAAAGGCATAACTAGTCATTCATATACCCCATCCTTCGTCTTGAAGACCGTCTTCCACTCATCACCAGGGCATATACGGATTTGGCAATACCCACTTTTGAGATCAATTTTTGAGAAGATAGTAGTATTGGCCATCATATCTAACATGTCATCAAGACGCGGTATGGAAAACCGATACTTGACTGTGATTTTGTTGATGGCCCTACTATCAACACACATCCTCCATGTATCATTCTTCTTAGGTGTAAGAAGAGTGGACACGACACACGGACTCATGCTCTCTCGAATGAAACCCTTCTCTAGGAGTTCATCAATATGCCTCTTCAACTCAGTGTGCTCCTTTGGTTTCATTCTATAATGCAAGAGGTTTAGTAGAGTCGCCTCAGGGATTAAATCAATGACATGCTATATATCCCTCATAGGGGAAAGCTCATTCGGTAGATCATCAGGAAAGACATCACGAACTCATATACTACCTGAATGGCCTCAATGGGTAACTCTACGTTAGTCACTGGTACACTCTCCCTAGCCACAAGGGCGTATATCGTCGAGTCCGCCTCCGTTTCTCGCTCAGTCTTTGGCGTTCAAAATATGGAGCGGTTTGGACTTGAACTTGGACTTGACTCCACTTCTTTTGGGCCGCTCGCACCACTCTATGTGGTGGACTCTTTTCCAGTCATATTCTTGGGTAGCAAAGGATTTAGCTTGACTTTCTTTCCCTCAAAGCAGAACGTACACACATTTGAACGGCTAAATATGGTGACGTCCCTGTCATAGAGCCACCGCCTACCCAAAATGATATGGCCTACATCCATAGGAACAACATCACACCAAATTGTGTCTTTATATGATTCAAACTGAACAGGGACAAGACAATGGTGCAAGACTGGAATGGATGCTTTATCAACCCAAGAGACTCAATAGGGTTGAGGATGGGCTTCCAGCTTCAAACACAAACTCACAGTGCTAGTCGATGCCACGTTGGCACAACTACCACTATCCACGATCATCTTACAGCTCTTTTCCCCACATTTTGCATAAGTGTAGAAGATCATGTTGCAGCGCCAGTCATTGGTGCTCTTAGTTTGAGCCAAAGCACAACGCACAATTGCGAAGGTCGTAGACTCTTGCATTCCCTCTTCCTCATTACTAGGGGTTTCGACTGACTCATATTCCTCCTCCTCACCATCACTTTCTAAGGTCAGTACTTCTACTTGCCTATCAATAAAGAGTACTTTGATGCCCGCACTGGTGAGCAAAATGACCAACCCCTGACACCTAAAACACCTAGTGGCCCTGCTTCCACGCAAACTAGACCCGACAATCTCTTTACCCTTATCATCCTTGGGTCTGGGCTGAACATTAGGGGAAAGTTTGTTTTGAAATCCCGCGTTAGGTCTAGCCCCAGAGGGGTTGGCCTTAGCACCGGATTTGCGAAAGTCAAACCGTCTTCCCACAGATGCTTTAAGGTATTGCTCGACATCTAACACTACTTGGTACAATTGTTCAATAGTGTTTATCTCTTTGGCGAGCAATTCTCTCCTAATGTCAAGATAGAGGCCTGTTTTGAAACGAGCAAGGGTAAGTACTAAGTCCTCATCAACCTCACAGCGGGTCAAGTATTCTTCAAACTTCTCGATATAGTCCGCAAAACTCATATAACCCTGTCGAAGAGACTGTCACTCCTCAATTAATCGTAAGCGATAAGAGAAAGGGAGGTACTTTTCTTTAAGCGTTTCTTTCATCTCTACCCAATGAACTATTGGGAGTTCCCTCGCTCTTTCTTTCTTTCGCTCAACCGTCGCCCAAAACCTCTTTGCTTGACCCACAAGCTTCGTCTCGGTGAATCAGACTCTTTGAGCATCCGACATATCATATCACTCAAAATAGTGGTCCATTTCTACCAGTTAATCTAGAAAGGCTTTAGGGTCTAAGTGGCCATCAAATGTAGGGGCATCTACCCTAACTCCCTTGAGGAGTTGTACATCCAGGTCATATTGATCATGATGTCCCTCACGGGGTGGGTGCACAGGTACACGCCCATGACCAACTCCTTGGCCACCTCCATTCTTTGGTCTAATCTCCTAACCAATTGCTTAAGATTTGGCATCCTCCCCAGTGGTGGGGTTTGCCCTGAAGGAGGCATCTATTTCTTTAAGGTATTTATCTATACGTTGTTCCAAGTGCTTATTCAAAGACTCAACCTGCTGGGCTAACTTGGCCACCGTTTCTTGTAGTTGCTCCATGTTTAGTGTGGGGTGCAAACCGAAACCACGATCCATACGTGTGGGCATACACTGACTTGCTCAACCTAAGGACCTGCTATGGCAACTATATATGTTTAAAAACTAAATGACCCTACGAGATTCTATATGAAGGAGACTACACACCGTTACGAAAATCAGCTATATATATCAGGGACTGGTTTTCTAATAGCTATATATGATGGACTGGATGCATGAAGGACTCAAACAAACTAAACCCTAAATATGTGGTGAATTCCCCTACAAGAACCCTAGATTTTGATACCAAATTTGATGCAGGACATGAAATTCAAGTATGATGTGCAAGAATTCAGGCCTAGATCATAGCAATTCAGAAACAATTACACAAATTCTACATCCCACATGATAATCCAAACATTCAATGAAAGAGAAATCTATGCGGGTCCAGGCCAACACAGGCTAGGGCTAGACCAATAAAAATTATAAGCCAAACGATGTCAAAGGAAAATAGAATTCAACCACACATGCATAAGAATCAGTCCCTAATTCAAGGGATTCCCCAATTTCAATTTAAGGAATCCTAGGGTGAAAAAAATGGACAAATAAATTAGGACTAATGCAAACTAAAGCTAGGGTTTAGGAAATACGAATGAAAAGAGAAAAACCAGACCCGGAGAAAGCTCCTGCATGCAGATAGTGACCCGAAGCTAACGCACGTGCACGGGTGGGCTGGCCGCACATGTGATGGAAGCTCGCCTCCCCAAAGTGACACTTAAGCCTTGGTCGGGAGAAGGAAACCTCCAATCCCTCCAAGTTTGACAACGATCCGATGTAAGGTCAAGGCGTAGTGCTCCCTCAAAGTTTCAACCCTCCTACAGGTCCAGATTTTGGAAACTGGTTGTAGGGGGATGAATAGTTGCAAAGGCTGAAAATTTCAAAGCAATAATGATGATAAAAGATGAAGTATATGAATGAGAGAGGGTAGGTACGGATGGGGATAGATGTGGCTTCACACCATGTAGTTAGCCCTTCGAAAAGGGAGGGCTTCGCACCTACTTTTGAATTCTTCCACAACTTACGAAGAGAAAAAAAAAATAAAGCAAGAATTTTTATTATTAAGCTTGAATGAATGAAAAGAACTACAAGGGGTGCCTATTTATAAGAAAAATCCTATACCCCAAAACTCGCACCATGTATGTAACCTATTACTTGGCGGTGAAGTAAATTAAAATAAAAATCAAACAAAGAAATCCAAAGCGTTCACGATGTTATAAATAATAACAATAAGCAAAACCTAAAATATGACATTAATCCGACGAGTGGGCCACGATCATGAGATCCCATGATGGGCTTTTCTTAACTATCGGGCCCACCCTTTTGAATCAAAACTTCGTCTTTTAGCTAGGAGACCCTCCCTGGACGTCATCATCGAACTATATTGATGGTGAGGCCCTCCTTCTATGTACATACGTGCGTAGGGGGGTGTCGTGCGTGCGCGTGTAGGCGGCGTGCGCACGATGTCCTCATCAAAACACCCTATCGAACATGCTGGGTAACTTAAATACCTTCACCACTATAATTTATTTTAGATTCTTTATTTAAGTTATTTACTTAAATATTAAATTCCGAGTCAAGTGAAGACTTGGTCATTCTTCGAGTCGACACAGCACGGCTGGACATCAAGTTGAATCAAGTGTTCAGGTTTCTGAACTATGGTTGAAACCAAATTTTAACCACGCTCATATGGAGATGAAGAATGACGTAGATGATTGTCAACAAATGGTGATTCTACAGTCTTTAGTGCTAATTTGGAGCTATTATTAGGCATTCAGGTCAGGTGTAATTTTTGTTAGCCAACTTCTGGCTGGCTATTATAGATTCTTTTGCTAGTTTGTACTCACTTTTTTCTTTTCTTTTTTTTTTCCCTTTCAGTCTAATAAATTATGATATCAATCAACTAAAATGTCTTAGTTTGTGTTTCATCCTAAGTTAATGTAAAGAAATTTGACCACTGGAAGTATCCTGCACCTAATTAGGTTGTCTTAGGAGTCTCAAACAGACTAAATTATCACATGAAGTCCAAATTCCATATGCCAAATCTTAAATAATTTGCAATAAAATCCTTCAAATCATTATCATCATCATCAACAACATCAAAGCATTATCCCAATTGATTGGGGCCTTCAAAAAAAAATAATCCAATAAAACAATAATTGTGCACTACAATATGTGTGTTTGTGTGTATTGACAGTTTGACACTTATAAAAAACAACATATAAAATTGTACTTATGCAATGAAATGAAGTCAGGAGCAAAAACACGAGATTCGTTCATAAATTACATCCGGTTAAGAAATAAGTCCAACCATTTCATGAGAAGAGCAATAAGCTTGGCACACCTCATAAGTCAAAGTACCCCCAGAAGAATCAGGCTGACGAAGTGTAACATTTGAGATAGCACCATTTGCAGAAAGAATGCAAATAGCTCGAGGCCCTTGTTGAGAAAATGATATGATCTTCATGGTAACATCCTAAAATTTTTAAAAAAGAAGAATATCAGCAATTATATAGAACTCAATACATGACATGGATACAAAAGAAATCAGTAGTGACAAACTAAGAAGCATATTGGTCAAGGGTTTGAGTGGTGAAATCCCACTACTGCGTGAGCGTGGTGGTGTGTGTAAAAAATTTAAAATTTTTTTTTTTTTTTTTAAAATAAAAAATAAAAACCTAAGAAGCATATTGTGTTTAAAGTCACATTTCTTTTTCTACTAATCTTCGCTTGGCATTCAAATAAGGGGGCTTTAGTACAGCTGGCAATGGGCCAGGTCTGGGGTGGGTGAGGATCATCCCAAGCCTGACTCAATTATTAATTGGGCCTAAAATCCAGGCCCAGGCCCAGCCCATTTTAAAATCTGGCCTTTGATATCAAGCACAACCCTGCCCATTAACATCATAAATGAGCCTGCTTTTAAGCACTCTGTGTATTACTCGAGCTTCAAATTTTGGCCCATACTCAACCCACGGGCCTCTATTATAGGCCAAATCCCTATCTGTATCGGGCTGGGACCGAAAACTTGAGGGGCCAGCCTGTCCATTGCAAACCATGAGTTTTTAGTCTTAGTGCTTCACATTTAGAACAACATTTTACTATTTCATATTCTATGCATATATTTATCAAGAGATAAATAATAAAACAGGTCCATTGCTTAGACCATCAATTTCATACGTTGTGACTAAAGCTATTTGAGTAAAACTTGCATTTTCTTCCGACATGTTTGTGCCTGGTTTTATTTAAGATCATGCAGCAAGGTTCTCAATCATTTCCACAAGCCCTTCATAGCGTTGCGTGAGTTTAACACCATATTTCATTCATCACAATATGCGATGATTACCGCTCTTGAAGAAAGCTAATGCCATAATGTTTGGCATCATCTCATATGTGTAAACGAATGTTTCAGTCATTTCTAACCATAGACTACAAATTTCTGGATACTCTATTCCATTAAACTACCCTCATATCAGAAAAGATGTTTTCTCATATCAAGTTAGGAATACCCAATTATGCACACATCAATTATTATGTTTCAGCATTTACAAGATTTTTGACAAACCTATGTGGCACTTTTTACCTTGTTAGGACAAGTGCTTAAAAGAAACGGGATTTCCTTGCCCAAAAGCTTTGAAGGTGGGAGATAAATCTGTGGAAAAATATTTCTCTAATTGCCTCTTAATCTTTTTCTTGAATAGGGATTTCCTACGAGATAAACCCATATGAGCCATTCAGACTATCGTTGTTCACCAAAAATTCAAAAGATGTTTCGGGTGTAAAAAGATAAGGCTCAGTTAGCAGTCTTTGGCTCTTCATCACACAAAATATGCCAAAAGATCCCTTGCTTTAGCTACAATCCACTGAGAGTAACGCAGTCGATTCACCTTTGTAGTTGGCTTTGCAATTAAACTTCCAAGTTCCAATCCTTAATAGCATCGATATCATTATCCGCTCTTTATTCCATTCTTGGAATCCAAACAATATAAAGAAGAGCAAAATAATCCCACATCATGTACTGAAGCATATATATAAAAGTAAGAACAAGGAATAAGCAGACACCAGAAAATCACATAGGAACTTTGAGATCAGATTTTTACTGAGGTGCTACTTATCCCAATTTGACTGTACCTCGCCAGCAGCAACAGTGATGACGTGGGGCATGAAATCGGCTCCAACAGAGCTCCCTGCCCATTCACCTACAAGGAACATTTGAACAAAAATATCACTTCGTAGGTGAAATCATCCCCATCTTAACATTACAATCAAATATTGTTCAGTGCTTTAAGAAGAAAAGGTAGTGGTAACAAAACTGTGAAAAGTTTTTACAAAGTGAAATGAAAATTCAAGAAACAAAGACAAAATAAAAAATGTAACCCTTCAACTGGGTGTTCAAATTAAAAAATGAATGTTATGCAGATTCTGCAATCAACTTTAAGTAAGTACTAAGAAAATTCTCCCATGAATAACCAATTTACTGAAAAAAATGCAATGCACTATATCTATCCCTGTCTTTTCTTACTTGATCTTTCTTGCATAACAGGTTAGGTAGTTTAGCTCCCTCTCTCTCTGATGTGTGTGAACCTGTTCATTAATTCTACAGAATTTCATAATTGGTGTAAGAAATTTGAAATACATGCCTTCCAATGAATGGACATTGCTCCCTTCCTTTTTTATTTTTCATTCATTTACTAATGGAGTCAGAAAATCCTAATGCTAAAAAATAAGATAATCTATATTTTTGAAAGAAAGCATCAGATCATAACCTACTATAGCTAGAAAAAACGTATATACAATGGAAATGAAAAATTAACCCAATTGGCGAAAAAACAAAGACCAAATGAGACATACAAAAATGAGATCAAATGTGGCGATGCAGCTTTTTCCTAGAACAGATAGATACCTACGGCTGGCAAACATAAGGGCTCCCACTCAAGCTTACCAAACATGGGCCACACAAGGAATAATCGAACAAACCAACACAAATATCTCTCCATCTCAGCTGGACCATATGTCGTTAGAGTTACAAGCAATAAAACCGACTCAAAACCCTTTGATTACTTCAAATTACATCCCAAAACATTACCATTTCTACATGTAAATTAGGACCAAACAACCCTCAGCAAACCCCCCCAACCCCCAAAACCGGAAAATTTCTTCTCCTTCCATTTTCATTAAGTGTCCTTGACCCAAAATCATACATTAATTATCCCTTTCCTCAATAACCTAAATAATCAAATGACAAAAAAAAAAAAAAAGGAAGAAGAGAGAGAGAGAGAGAGAGAGAGAGAGAGAGAGAGAGAGAGAGAGAGAGAGAGAGAAAAGACAAGAAAGAAGAGAATAGAATCCTAGTCAGAACAGAGGACTATAACAGAGTTCCAAAACCAACCCCACAAAAACCCACCTTTTTTTCTCAGTAAAAAAAAAAAACAGCATTTCCAAGTAGATCTCAAGATGAGCATCTCAATTACAGGCCCCACACCATCTCCATCAATACAAGAGAGAGATTCAAATAAAATGCAGAACAAACGAAATAGAATTTCAAAAAAAAAAAAAAAAAGTAAAGAAAAGAAAAATCCTTTTGAGAAATCTTTTTTTTTTTTTTCCCTTCTTAATTTCAATTAAATTCATTTACCTGAATCCAAATTAAACTGCTTCGGCCTGTTCACCGAACCCACTGGCCGCCCTCTACCCCGCTTCACCGCCGAGAACTCCCCTGTCGGGGCCGACGCCGAAATCGGCATCGGTGACAGCGCCAGCGATACACTCCCGTCCGGCCCATACTTCCTCGGCCTTCCTCTCTTCTTCCTCCCCTCCGCCAGCGACAAGCTCACCGCCGCCGGCGCTCCCGCCGCCGCCGCCGCTTCCCCCTGACCGGAATCCTCCACCTTCACCACCGTATGGAAACTTCCAGAAGCTTCCGCCGGCATTCCAGAACCCATCCCTTCCCTTCCCTCCATACATAGATTTCCAAAAACGCCCCAAAACCACTTTAATTACCAAAACAAACTTATCCTTCCACAGCCTCAAAGATCAGACCCCGAAGCTCTCATCGCTCGACTTTTTCCTTGAGATTTTCTTCCTTTCCTTCCTTCCATCGGCAGCATTCCTAAAGTCCGATTTCTCTCTCTCAAGCTTCAATGCCTTCTCTTCCGATATCTTCTCACTCCGGTCCGAAAACCGGTTCTCTTATGCCCGAAAAAACCGCTACCGATACCGGATCGGTCACAGCTGCAGGCCGGTCTGAGAGATACGAGAGAAAGAAGAGAGGAAAAATGTAGAAAAATAGTGAAAAATGCAGATTGAGAAAATGAGGAATATTTTAATGGGAGGATCCACGGAATCCGAAAAATACGTTTTGGGTTGGAAAATAATTTCACGTCCGTCACGAGAAATTGAATAAAGAAATGACGGAATTGGAAAAGGAAATGGCTTTTTTTTCCCCTTTTTTTCTTTATTTTTTTCTTTTTCTTCTTTTTTTGGTTTTAAAGCTGACAAGAGAACGTTGGAGGCCCGCCTTTTTACTGTCACTGACCTGCTCCTTGTCCGCTTCCGCATTTGCAAGTCGATGTTTTCTTGTGACTAAAATGCCCCTCATTCTTTTCATGTTTTACCATTTCACCAACATCCTTCCGCTCCCGGCTTTCCTCGTTTTATATCAAGTGCTTTTCTGATTGAGGAGTTTGTTTTTCCTCCGTCGCGGCGGAGAATAGAGCCTGTGTTGGTGCTCACTGGGGCCTTCTTACTGAGTGGTCTTCTGATCGGAGCCGTTCATATTGTGTGAATATATGTGATTAGAGTATTTTTGGAAATTTGTATTGGAAATGGATGGTTTTTACGATACTGACTGCAGATGAATTTGGAACGATGAAGAGAATTTTTCAACGGATCACATTCAGCTTTTAAATCAGAAGGTCAGGATCTTTGATGAAGGTTGATTGTGGAATAATTTCTTAGTTATGGAGGTAAAAAGAATATGGACGGTTCAGAGCATTGGACCGTCTCAGTATATGGGTCAGGCAAAACGAACTCGTCCTTGAGTGATTTGCTGGGCCAAGAGGTGGGAGCTTTCCTTGTCTTCACATGCGGACGTGAGACATGTGCGAATATGCCTCATGCGCGGAACTATGGTGGACGGCTCTTCGGGTGCAATCTGCTGTATGCATTACAGCAACCAATCACCTACTTGAATGTCCTCTTGTAGACATCCGTACCATGAAAACGGTGGGCCCCACGATGGATATCACTTATCTCTAAAATCAAGCTGATCCACTCGTTAGATGGGCCACAAGTGTCTGTTGAGTCAGACAGTCTGTGTTCCATTGATTCCAACAGTGTGGCCCACCTGACGAGCAGACTCGTCTATTTTTGTTCCAGTTGAACTTCACTGTGGGGCCCACCGTTTGCCTGGTGCAGTGTACCTTTCAAGTGGCACATTGGTGGGAAAGTCCCGCATTCATGACTGCTGACGCTGGCGTCCTCCTTCGTTGATCATTCTCATGGATTGCGAATGGGTTGGTCCACTTGTAAGGAAGTCGCACGTGCGTGTCGAATGTAGACTGTTGGCTGTTGTCCTTGTACGTGTGGGCTGGTCTAATATGTTGGCCAGGGAGTTTATACAGACGAGCCTACGATGAAAGGCTTGGATCATATGGCTTGTGTGATGCGTGTGGTCTTCGAGACCCTATCAGCGATTGCCCCGGTTGGAAAAAAAAATATCCCAGTGGATGATCCTGGCCATTCGATCGGCGACCTTCAAACAGTAAACAGTCAACATATAACAGGGAAAGTGCTAGCTCGGATCGTGTGATTACTTTATTTTAAAACTATGGTCCATATGCAAATAGGGCGCTCTACACTGACTGTCCTGATCTACTGCCCCACCTAACACATGTCAGGTATTAAGCGTGCGTTAGTCGCGCCTGGGAAAAAATAAAAATATATTCTCCTGCCTCATTGCTGGCTCTAGTCACATCAGAGTAACCTCAGCCATTTCAGAGTATTTAAGTGGGTAACAGTTTTGAATTGTAGGGTCTGCAGTTCATTAATCTAAACCGTTAATCAATTGTGTCCTACTGCAGATGAATAGTTATAAAAGAATCACACTGAAAAAACCACTTTACCATAGTAGTTTGTGTTGGTCCCATTGAGAATTTGGTAATTTCAAATTATATATTTATAATTTATGTGATAAAAAAAGAGAGGAAATAAATTAAAAGTATTAAAGACACTTAAGCAAGTGTGATTAGGATGTTTTTAAAGCATTATTTGTACATTTTAATAGTAATTAAGATTGTTAATAGGTTATAGGCAAACAGTTTTTAGCATATGGCAAGTCCGTGTGTGGTCTTTCATATTTTTTTTGTTGGCTTGTTAGTACACCCTGCTATCAGTTCGCACTTCACTGTTGACCACCTCTATTAAAGAATTGATACTAAGACCTCAGTGTTCAGATAAAGTATCCTTCTCTCAATCTATCACTTGAGCTATGGATCAAAGTATGTAGTTATGCATTTAGCAAGCACCAAAAAAAAATTACTATTTGAACTTTATAAACACAGTTTGTTGGCAAATGAAAACTCAAAGAAATTTCCAAGTTGGATAAAGATAGAAAATGAAATTAAATTACTAGCTTAGACCACTACAATGGTCTAATTCTTGTGAATTTATTGGCTTATGTTTGCATTGCACTTTACTAGCTTGATTAGAGAACATTTGGAGCTTTATTAGTTTATATGAGAGATGATTGTGATTTGTGATGTTGAAATGAACTAGCTAGGCTCAATTTATAATGTAGGCGTGGGTAGTTAAATGTTTTGGTCCAAGGTCAAACTCTAATTGACCATTTTTGTCTATTAGAGAGAAACTAATTATTTGATAATTTCTGACTGTGTTGCATGTAGAAAAACTAGCTATATACTAGCCATTTAGATTGAGTAGCTAGCTATTTATATCTATTGAGCTAGCCACATGCAACAGTTTCTGCATGATCTAATTAATTTCTGCATGAACAGTTACACCAAGCCTCTTAAATAGCAACTTTTATCCCCCATATAAGGTATATATATCTCTCTCTCTCATATCTCTTACTCACGACATTCCGAATCCAACCACCTAACCCATATCTCTTACCCATTATAGCACTGGTTTGTGTAAGTTTGCGGGGGAGTAACCCATTTGCGACATAATACTCATGTACAAAGTGCAAAGTGTACCACTAAGGCTTTTACAACCACACTACCTCATATGCTCATGCCCTCGCATCGAGTCCGAGATCATGTCCAAGCTTGTGTATGTGCACGGGTAAGTCTCGTTGCTCCTCTGATTCATCGAGCAAATAGCAAGGTGCTTAATACCTTACTTATTAAGAAAAAAAATTTCTTATCTCCTTTCTGATATGGGATTATTCCTAAAACTCAAAAAAATTAAGTTTTTCACAGACCTTTTTATATATCTATATATAATTTTTTATTTAAATATTTTTAATCAAAACTTTTTCTATAACTAGTCTTTCCATTTATAGATTTAATCACGTGATAAATGCGAGCATGATATTATTAAATGTATGGCTCGATTCAAATTGAAAAACTATTACCCCAAGCGTTAAGATAGTCAGATACGTAATATGTGATCAAGATTGAATAAGATTGAATGCCTTTTCAACCACTCTCACAATGTTTTAAATAATGATAATGTGATAATCAAAGAGTAGGGGTTATCTTTTAATAATAGATTACACCTTTGATTTTCATACAAAAGGATTCTTTATTATAGATGAAATAACAACAAAAAGAAAATTCTTACAGCCGATCATAAAGAATCACCATAAAATAGCTTTATGAATGGAGAGCTCTACTTAATACTTAAACTGGATGCACTGTATAAGCGTAAATTCAAATTATAGCTAGAGTTTACCAGCTAACTAATTACTGCTATAGATTAAACTAAGAAATATAAATAACAAGTAAGTATAAAAATTATACAAATTAATATAAATAATTGATAATTAACTGATAAATACAACTGCATTACCACATAAGTAAAGAGCCCCCGATTAAGAGGAGTCTCCAATCTTCCTATTATAAAATTTTTTTGAATGGTCCATCCTTGGTAAGATGAACTGGCCCATGGAGTGGATTACCAAAATTCAGGCCCACTTGTGGGAATAAAAGACCCAAACAGTCGGGTCACATATGCTACAATTCCTCCGCGTGATCAAGCGGGTCATCTTCTAAAAAAATGGTGGTTGCTCCTCAAACGTACACGTGGCATAGTTGTGCAACAATCCAGACTTCACAAATCACTGACTTATTAACTGTGCATGGAGCTTAATAGAAAAATTAGAATAAGAATATAATAGTAACCATTTTATTTTCACTTCTGATAGGACCACTTATCGTTTTACTTTTAACTTTGATGGCCATTAATTGGATGGTTAGGATGTCTTAAACTATGTGATTTTAAAAATATGCTTTATCCATGATGGGAATCACAATTTGGACGGTATAGATAGCTGTACATCAGTGCCATGTATGAGGAGAATGAATCGCCACCATTTCCTAAATTTTGCGAAACTCACATTAGAGTCGCCGTTTTGGGAGTGTATGGATTGGCCAGACATGATATAGTGAGCTAAAAGTGTACGGCAGTGTTCCTTGCAGATGGTTGCACTTTAACTCATTGGCATCCATGTCAGCTATCTGAACCGTCCATCAGTTCCAGTCCGCTATTCATCGCCTAGCTTGAAAAAAAAAACCCAATTGGATGATAAAGACCGTTCATTCAGTGGCACAAAAATGGATGGACAGTTTTATTTGCATAAAATATGTCCAATCTTGGATTTTTACGAGTAAAACTCTGCGATTTTGTCAGGAAAGATGGAAAATAGTGAACTGGACCTAATGGACGGTCCAGATATGAGATATATATATACCAAAGAGTTCAAATTATCTGCATGGGAAGGTTTGCGTACCCTTAGCCCACTACATCAGCTATTTTAGCAGGAGCTTTGCTCTCATACTTCTCGGTGTATTGAAATATTATACGCAGGGACGTTAGCCGTCGGAATTGGATTCTTTTCAATGATACAAACCGTTTATGAGGTAAGGATTCTCTTCCTTGATAGATGCCCAAAAAATCTCTCTGATTGACTATTTTAATCCTTTGATTATACAGAGGTTATAAAAACCGTCCATTTAAGTAAAAAAATCTACATTTTAAAGAGCTGATATAATCCAAGTCTAAAGCTTTTATTTATTGTCCATCCATCATAAATGTAAGATTAATCGTGTAAATGGTTTGGATCATTGGAAGATGACGTATATTCAAAGCTAAAGTCCAGATGTATGATATCGCAATACGCTGGGATGTAAGGGAGCAAACCTCCCTTCCAGGAGGGCTCAGAACAGATAAGTATGCTTTTTAAAGTTATTTTAGTTTTACAAATAATTTGACCATGACCGAAGGATAAGATCTTATCTTCTTATTCTTAATGTACATTGAATTTAGAGAAATGATCCAGTGGTCTCAGTACTGTAAGTTACAATACTCCTCCTTGCATTAAGGACATTTAGACAGTCCAATCGATCGATCTGGAGTGTTGATTAGGTCCACCCCATTTTTCATTGGCCATCATGAAAGTATCACGCCGAGCAGGTGGGCCACTCTATAGTTAAGTTGGCCTTCTCTTTCATAGCCATCCTTTTTTCCAAGCCTTGGATGAGATGGTTAGGATTGGCTGATAAAAAAGAAGCTTTAGAATAATAATGGTCCTCCAGAAATTGATGGCTCCATATTGTTGATTGGACATTTTTTACCTAAGCAATCTTGACCGTTCATTTTACAGGAAACTGAGTAATTCGTTAGGATCTCCCTATCTGCATGATTTTGGAAGTAGGAAACAAGATGTGTGCCTAACCTAACTGAAAGTTCGGATTGATCGATTGGACGGTCCAAGTGTATTGGTGCACTGTAACTAACAGTTCTCGACGAGCACTGGATCATTTCTCTTGAAGTTAAATTTATAAATCTTTTATAATTAATAGAAATTAATTTTGATGTAGAAGGTCTCAGCTCTAACTGGTTGGACCACAATGTATGATCCACCCATCCGATAAATTTCAACTTAATATGTGCATGTGACATCCAACCCTTCCAATATGTTGGATCCACCATGAAGATCATTTAGAGTAAAAATCATCCCCATCACTCATCAGGTGGGGCACACCATGTAAAACAATGTTGACCCATTGATAAATATAAAAATATAACATTGGTCCACTTGATGAGTTGACATGGACGATTTAATCATACAGTAATCTTCATCATAGGGCCCACCTATTGGATGTGTTATATGTAGCACACGCACGAAAGGTAAGACGTAATCTGTTGAGTGTACTGGAAATTTTAGTCCAGCCCGTTGGACTTTAGACCTTGTCTTCTCGAGGAGATGACCACTATATTCTCCTAAAAAATGGATCGTGGGCCACGCATTTTATCACCTGTCAATCTTTTATTTTTTTTTGGACGGTGACGAAATTAGAGGAATTATACAATGATCGGCCCAGTGATTATCCCCTACCGTTCAGGTAATCAGTTGGTACAAGTGGGGCACATTGTTTGGTGATCCAAACCGTTGATGTTGTGGGCCGGATTGTGAATGATCCATGTACTAAAAATATTCGTATAGATAAATCTAAACCTTGGCCTATGAGTAAACGGCTAGGAAAGAAGCAGCAGCAACAATTTCGTTAAACCAGTAAAAGGCCAAACATTATATGGGTACGATCTGACGTTATATGAGATTTTATTTATTTATATTTTTTTTTGGGTATGGCCCATCCCCATCGTGCTCCATCATATTAACGGTACGGATGATTGAACAACGGGATCTGCTCTCGAGTTTCAAAAATTAGTAATAAATCTTCTTAAGTTTTAAATATTTTAATACCAGAAATGATGTAGTGGACTGTGTATGTAAACCTTTACGTGCACCTCGGTTTTGGACTTCTCCCATCTACTTGATCTATTTTGATTGCCCCCTCCGCTCTTCTTCTTCAACCTTATAAAAATCATAACAATCAGAAGATCCAAATCATCCATTAGTGGCATAGAGAAATGGACGGTCAAGATCATTCATAGAAGATAGGTCCAGCAGCGAATGCTTACAACCATTCAATTGCTGTGATTTATCTGGAGTAGTGGAAGAAGGGTGGACAGGACCTTATGGAGGGTCCCATAGAGGTGCATGGAAATGATTCTATACATCAGGTCCACTGGATCATCTCTCTAATGTCTTAGATTTAAGATGGCAAGTGCAATGGCCTATCTACGGTGGAGTCTGATGGATGATTCAAATCACTGTACACATGAGATACACCCATCCCAGCATACGATTGCATCCCAAAAACAGAACGGGAATATGTATAAAGGTACGGGAATAGATGCTAGACATCATCTCTATATTTTTTTGAGTCAGAGTTATTTAATACACTGGCAGAGTATGGCACTTAGTACACGGGCACTCATAAGTTGCACACGTGGCACACATTAACTCAAATTAAATTGATTAAATTATGAACCCACTTGAATAGTAAAAGTGATTCTTAGACAATTATTTATTAAAAAAGGACCGTTTGATTTTTTCATTTTTGATTATATTCATTGAATAGATGTCCACCAATCCATAGTTTGATAACAAAAGGGAGTTATCATCTGAACAATGCCACTTGTGCAATTTCTACAAGTGCCTGCCATTATCTTACACCGGCAGATTATCAAAGTTTCTCTTTTTTAGTGGTACAACTCACTCCTTTCTAGTTAAAAAAGCTTGGATTATGTCCATTGGATCTGAGGGCAATTATTTATTTATTATTATTATTATTTTGTGATCTAAACCGTTTATACTATGAAATTATCCATGGGTGGGATACTAAAAAAAAACTATAAGATTGAAATGTTTCAACTGTTGATCTCAGGGCCTTTTTTTTAATGGGCTATTTAAAAAGATTATAATATTTAAAGATCCATGGATGGAGGTGTATGACAGCTAAATAAGCACATTTCTGTGTCACTTAGTTAGGAGGGTGAACATCACATCCATTTTTATACAAGCCCCTTCCATTACAAAATTTCATTTTTGTAAGGATGAAGGGTATCTAATTTCGTTTTTGTAAAGAAGAAGCTTTCTTTGTCATATGTTCCAGATTTATTTATGATTACTCTGGAGTGATGTGATGGTTGATATGCAGGCACTCAGATAATTCGTCCAACCCAAGGATAAGAGGCGCTCAATTATTCGTGCTCTTGCTACGGTTAAACGATCCTCCTCCTCGTCCAACCCAAGGATAGACAGCCGGATGATAGCTATATGGGCGTGGATGCAAGAATCCGGTTGTCGGCCGGCCGTATTGCAATCACCTCAGGAGAGAGAAGTGGTAAAAAATAAAATAGTAATAGGGAATTAAAAAAGGGAAATGCTCCAGTGCTCTCGGAGCATTATAAGTCTTAGAATTCTTAGTTTCATTGCTTCCTTCCACAGTTTAATCGATTCATCTGAAACGTCTATTAAGTCCATGCCACATCTCGTGGCCCACCATAAAAAAAAATCTCCCATCTTTCAACCATACTTGATTTGGCTTTATTTTCTGTATTAGTCTGTTTTTTAAGCTATGGATGGAATGGTTATGATCACCTAACATAAGTGATACGTTGAAAACTATGGATGAGATGGTTATGATTACGTAACTAAAGTGATGCTTAGGAATCATAAGCAATCCATGATGGTTCTGACTAAAAGATTGACTGGACTGATTTTTGTGTAAACACTCCTGACCCTTCATATTGAAGGCCATTGGTCAAATGGTTAATATTTCTTAGAATTGAGTGATGTTTGCATAGTAGCCCATCAAATGTGCATTGAATGCAATGAATGGTCTAGATCAATTGATTGAACTAAGTGTCCAAATGCAACTAAGGAGCACTATAAGTTATAGTGCTCAGAGAGCACTGGAGTATCCCTTATTAAAAAATAATCAAAATTCAGCTTTTCTTGGTTAAAACATTAACTATTAAAAAAGCATTTCCAATTTCTATTTCTTAACCACAATGCGTGATTAAGAGAGAACCAGTTATGGTTGTATCCAACCATAAAATCACTTAAATATAGCCAAAAAGTGACTTAAATATAAAATAGAAAAAGGGATCACATGCAGCTGAGGTACGCTAGCTTGTGTTGCAACAACATCTCCCTGCAAATATGCCACTTCTCTGGTAAATCCTTACCATGCAAGGGTGGGCCTCACCATGAGAATCACCGGGAACAAAAATAGGTGGGATACAATACATAGGTGTGTCCCAATTTATACACCTACTTACCTAATTTTCGTGAGAGGGGATCATTGCGATGGGGCCTTTCATTTGCATGTTGGCGGTGTTACATGGAAATACTGATAAGTTAGGCATTTGTTGTATGCAAAGTTTTAAATATCCATGACATCTACCGATATATTCCACAGTATATCTTGTATCCTATCTCGTGCATTACAAAACATATGGGTTGTATTGATATCTCCCACATATTTTATTAGGTGAATATTTTAAATCTTTGATTCAATTTTTTTTTATTAAAATTATGTTAAATCAGTGTATATTGGTTACAAATATAATGGTTCATCAGGTTTTGCATGAAAAATTAATGAGTTAGAGCTTTGATTTCGATATCTATTGATTTTTTATATGTTTTATGTTTTTGTTTTTTTTTTTAAAAAAATTTTTTCTCGGCCAACTGTGAACCGAAACTAATTTCAAAATATTTAAAAATATTTGATGAAGTAATCATCATCTAAGCCATAATTTTGATATTTGAGGGTAAGTGGTCTAATTTGAAAAAAAAATAGACAAAATTCAAAAAAATTCAAATTTCTTTGAAATTGTTGACAATGTTATGCTTCAAACATAAAATCATGAGAGGTGATTTATTAATTTGTTAAGTTCTTTTAAAAATTAATAAAAAAATATTAATATTTTTCAAAATTTTCCTAAGTAATTATCTTTTAAGAAATTAAGATTTAAAAGCATGTATTAAGGCTTTTTTAAATAAAATTTGAAGTTTTATAGAAAAATTTAACCATTTTTCAAATAAGTTTTTATGTTTTTCAACGAGTACGATAAATAATTTATTTTATACGAAAATCAATATCTATTTGTATTCCAATAATAAAATAATGATTAATATTTGAAACATTGATGGTACGTTACCATATGTCAAAATTCAAAATTAAATAAGATGTGCGGCCCCACACATCGGTCAACATGCATTCAAGCATGCAAGCCTGACAATCAGGTGGGAATGGGACCGACCGTGTAGCTAATTTAGCCAAAATCTATGTCTGACAATCACGTAGGCACGTGCGTACGAACAAAAAAATGAATGGTCTGAAATGCTCGCAAGTTTTCCATTCCATCCTAACATGTTTCGCCAATCTGATATTTTAGGAGCCTGAAAATCTCCCGGATCATCCATACGGTGGGTCCAACTTCATACACGGTTTGTTCTATACACGTGTTGAGTTGTGCGTGTGGAGCTAGCTAACCTCATGTGATATTGACAATAAGGGTTTGGTAGGATACGGCCTATGTAGTGCAATAGAACACGTGGGACTATAGTCATTGGATCCGGGTCATGTATCCAAGTTGATCATTCAACAAAATATGATGATGAAGGTGGCTGGCTCAAGAGTCTTGAAGATCGGAAAATAGTAGATGGTAGAATCAATGCAATGGTGAGGATCATCTGATAAACGGTTTAGATCACAAAAGATGGCCCAGATCTAATGGCTAGAGTCCCGTGTATCATACTGTAATATGTCAGGATTAGGGTGGCAATGGGCCAGATTGCTCGACCTGGCCTTATTCTAGCCTTGGTTTAGCCCAGCTCTTTAGGGCGAGGGCAAGGTGGGGCCACAGCCAATCATGGCCGAACCTTTCAAGTTATGAAATCAATTCTTTCCAGGACCATGCGAAACTTACGCTGAGCAGATTTAGCGGATTACTGTGACCGTCTGGAGATGAATATAGAATAATGAAAAGAAAATTTTTATCGACTTTGATTCAATTGTAAAAATCAACGGTTAAGATCATCAGTTAAGCTTGATTACAAAACAATAACTTACTTATGGTAGTAACAACAACATGGACGGCTGAAATCATGTGGACCCCAATGGATGGCGACGCACGGTGGATACGGAGTCGCAAGAGAGACAAAAACGACGTGAAAATGAGAGTGAGGGCATTTCTGTGGTTACATTACAAAGCAATGGCATTTTTGTCCACACGAAAGTCCAGCGGAAACAACATAATGCCGCTTTGACTCGCCTAGTGGCTGGGACGGAGGGAGAGTGAAGGAGCGTTTAGCCACGTGGGCTATTGGATGGGCGCAAACGATGATGACGTGGCGTGTGACCCACTTGCTGCGCCGCGACTGTATCCAAAGTGCAGATCTTGTCCAATCATCGCCGCGCATGATAGCAATGATTGCTTCATATCCTTCCAACGTGGCAGCATCATCGACGGGATCTCGAAGCTGCATGCGCTTCGTACGACGTTGTTAGCCTGCCTTGCATTTTGGAGTCATCAGAGGCCCGAGGCCGGCTCTGGCCCGTCGCGCGGTATGAGGACCTGATGCTGCACTTTGAGGTCTGTTAATTCCACACGCACGTGATAGTCGTACATATTCAGAAGTGGGCCGCATGTGTTACAATGTAACGCGTGTGTGAAATCTGAGCACTTCAGACAGCTGAACTGCACTGTTTAGATCTCTTGCATAAGAATCAGGCTGTTTCACACAGGTGGGCCATGACATATAAAAACAAATGAATGTCATGGGAAAAGATTGTAGCCGTGGATTTACTTCTTATTCTGTGATCCAACTGAAGGGGAAAGTTATCTGATTTTATAAGCACTATTTCCAACCTTATGGAAGGATCCATACATTTTTCATATTTGCACCTCTGCCAATACGTGGATGTGTACGTGGATAGACTTCAGTTGACAGTGACACCGAATAGAGGAAGTGGTTTGGATGGTGACCCAATACAAGGCAACTAGATGGCATCAAAGCTCAGTATGGATGTGTTTTATCCAACTCGTCCACCAATATTAATGTTTAAAGGTTTAGGGCATCAATCCAAAATTGAATTATATCCAAAGCTCATGTGGGCCACACTATAAAAAAAATCAGCGAAGAAACTTTCCTAAGCCTCACAGTGATGTGTAGTTTGATTAAAATGAGCTAAAAGAATGAAGGGAGGGAGGGAGGGAGGGAGGGAGGGAGGGATAAAACACATATATCACAGTAGAGGGCCAACAAAGCTGGCTGGTGTTGGGTCACCAGCTAAGCCGCGTCCCAAAATGGAGGACTCCAGCCATTAGTTCTTTTCTTTTTTTCCCTATTGAATCTACTTCATCATGAACGTTCGTTTGAAAGCCAGCATCCAATGGAAAGATCTGAATCAACAAGCGAGCCTCATCATCTGCTAAGGGAGCGGATAAGGTGTGGTCCCGGTCCTACCCAACGGGGTGCGGCCCTGACTGTGGGGATCAGCTAGATGTATCTATTGAATATCCATTCTGTCCATCCATTTTTCCAGTCATTTATGGCAAGATCTTAAAAATTAAGCAGATCCAAATCTCATGTGTACCACAGTATATGAAACAGCGGGGACTGACCGTTAAAAACTTACGGTGGGCTATAAAAGTTTTTCATCAAGATGAATATTATTTATCCCTTCATTCAAGTCATTTATCCCTTCATCCAGGTCTGCTTGACCTTATCAAAAGGTAGGATGTTAAATAAACATTACGGTGGGCATTAAAGTAGACCCAACAAAGTTTTTATTGGTGGACGTTCAATAAAAATTTTCCTATGGTGTGGTCCATCTGAGAATTTAATTTACTTAATTTTTCTTATTATAACATAAAATAATCTGAAAAAATAGATGGACGGAATAGATATACAATACATAAATCAAGGTGGCTCTCACGGCCAGGGCCATATTTAATCCAATCCCGCGCCCCGAAGCCAAATCCTCCTGAGCGCCCGAAACAAGAGATGGAAGACGTTTCACTTCTTTCACTGTTCCAGGATTCTCATGAAAACGATACACTACAACCGTTCCGTGCGAACTTCCATTCAATCTATCACCCACCTTACACGTGGTAGACTGCAACGAGATTCATCCATTTGGTGGGACCAACGATGGATGGATCCTGTTAGAAAAAAATATGTTCAAGTCCGGAGACTCGGATTTTAAGTAAGTCGGTTCTGCCAGCACTACCCGAATAATTCGAGACAACGGTCAAAGCCGAGAGAAAAATAGATAGGTCAAGTGGCACAATCATAAGACGATTAAAGTTACTCTGTCGGAGAGATAACCTTGTCTGCATAAGACCAAGCATGTTATACGCCACCCGACCGACATAATAAAACCGACCTAACGAGTTGGTTCTGTCGGCCACGGCATAAGGAAGGATGACGGGTAAAACAGAAACTATTCCGTCCGTGGGAAGGTATAAAACTTATGCTCGATAGCCGGCCGAGACTCTCTTAGAATCGGTAACGGCCGAGCCGAGATAAAAGAAAGCAGTATGAATTCAAATACTGCTCTGAAAATTTAGGAATACGGGTGTCCGATCCCGAGGATCTCGGGATCGGGCGCAATCGGTGAAGAAGATTTAAATCTCCGGATAATCAGGAGAAGAATCCTCAAACGATGAGGATTCCCGAGATCTATAAATATTTAAGCTCTTTACAGAAGTAGGTACGCAATACAAAACTGAGAAAAAAATCCTTTGCCATTGATCAGACGACTGACTTAAGCATCGGAGGCTACCCGGCTCTAGCCAGGGTCTCCTTGATATTGTTGATTGTGCAGGTGGCTGAAGATCCGTCTCAGAGAAGCCGCCCCATAAAAATACCTCAACAGTTTGGCGCTGTCTGTGAGAACGGACAAAAAGCCTTTTTCTACAACTTGTTGAATGACAAGAACTAGGAGGACGGATCCAGATGAAGCGGGGGAGGCCGCTGCCAGCACAGCTCAGGGAGCTCCCCCAACAGCACCGCCTGCGACTACCAGCCAACTTAACCGAGGGAACGCCCACTTGGATCGTGAAATTCAAGAGATGTGTTCCGAGATGGCTGTTATGAAACACATGCTGGAACAACTGTGTAATCAGCAGAAGCAACAGCGTCATGAGTCGGCGCAGGTTCCCCCGCCAGCATTAGCAGCACGGCCTGCTGCTCCACAGTCGCCTCGAGAGCCGACTCAGCATCAAGGAAGGAGTCAGCATCAAGGGCCGAGTCAGTCAGCGCCGGCTCACTTTACAATAGCCATTTTGCCTCCCTCTGTTCTGTGACATAGAATAGATTAGAGGAGGCGAAGTCGACTCCTTGTAAAAGAGACGACGGAGAGTGCGAAACCTTGGAAAGCCGATATGCAAGACTTTAAAAATGAGGTCCGAGAAAAGATGGAAAAGGAGATGACAGATATGAAGAACGATCGGAACTCGAACCCAACCAAATCCGAGGAAAAAACTTCTCCATTTGTGGACGAAGTAATGCAGGCGCGGTTGCCGGAGAGGTTCCGCTTACATCAGATAACTCCCTTCTCCGGAAAAACTGATCCGAAAGAGCATCTTGAATGCTTCAGAACATATATGGAGTTGCACGATGCATCAGATGCCGTTATGTGTCGAGCTTTCTCTCTTACCCTGACTGATGTGGCCCGACTTTGGTTTAAGCAATTAAAACCGAAGTCAATTAAGTCGTTCGTCGAACTCAGTGATGCCTTCCTCAACAATTTTATCGGTGGAAAGAAGAAACTAAAGACGCCCGCACATCTGAACAACATAGTTCAAAAGGAAGGAGAGCTGTTGAAAGACTACATTAAGCGCTTCAACTTCAAATCTTTATAGGTTCGAAAGCATTCTGAGGAGACAGCTCTTAACGCTCTCATGGAAGGGGTGAGAGATAAATCCTTTTTGGTATCACTGGATAAGAATCCGTCCGAGACTTTGGTCGAATTCATGGTTCATTCGGACAAATACGCCGACGCTAAGGAGACCCGACTCCTACGGGAGAAGGTCTAGAATGCAAAACTGTTGACTAAAGAGCCGGCCAAGAAAGAAGCCGACTCAGCCGGAGGGAAGAAGCGAAAAGATGACCGGGCACCAGATGAAGGCAGGTCGAACAAACGACCCGGCAGAAGATTTTTCACATACACCCCTCTAAACAAATCTCAGGAACAGGTGTTGATGGAAATCAAGAACGAAGTTTCGTCAACTGGCCCGGAAAGCTCCGGAAAAACCCAAATCGACGGAATAAGAATAAGTACTGCCACTATCATCGCGATCACGGTCATAACACGAGTGATTGTTACCAGTTGAAGGATGAGATCGAGCGGCTAATTAAAGAAGGCTGATTCAGAGAACATACGAAAGTACTTGGCACGACAACAGGACCAAGTGAAGATCGTCCCACGGAAGAAATTCGAATGAATATGGGAGGGCATCAGGGCGGCGGAGATTCAAATAACGTCAGGAAAAATCACGACAGAAGCATCGATCGCCTGGAATCTGAGATTCTTCTGCTGTCTCGACCTTCCAAGGAGCAGAAGAGAGAATGATATTGCATCTCATTCACTGAGGATGACGTCCGAGGCATTCATTATCCCCATGATGATGCACTTGTCGTTGCTCTCACTATCGTCAAAAGAAAAGTGTTCCGAATACTGGTAGACACTGGGTCATCGACGGATGTGCTGTTCACCCAAGCATTCGACAAAATGGACATCGGACGATCGACCTTACGGCCGGTTCAAACCCCACTCATAGGATTCTCGGGTGGACATGTACTTTCCGAGGGAATCGCCTCACTACCACTCACTGCCGGGACTGCACCTTATCAGACAACTACAATGGTCGACTTCCTGGTCGTGTACCAACCATCAGTGTATAATGCTATACTCGATCGACCATCCCTGATCAAGCTGTGGTATCTACGTATCACCTTTTCATGAAATTTTCAACTGAGTCGGGAGTAGGAATTGTCAAAGGAGATCAATAAGACTCCCGACGATGTTATGCGACCGCAGTCAAAGCGCCGACGGAAGTGTTGATGATCGAATCGCTGGACCCTCGAATCGAATCTCATGAACTGGGACAACAACTCGTCTCGGAACCTTTAACCGAGACAGACGAGTCGAAGGTAGTGTTAATCGGCTCTTCTCTAATTTCACCTATTAGAGAGGAACTAATCGCCTTGTTTCGGCGGTATGCCGATGTATTCGCCTGGAGCCACGAAGACATGCCCGGAATCGATCCCTCAGTCATAGCGCACCGACTCAACATCGATCTGACATACATGCCCATTAGACAGAAGAGGCGTCCTCTCAGCCCAGAAAGGTACGCTATTATTGAAGAGCAAGTCGGCAAGCTCCTTAAAGCCAGATTCGTTGAGGAGATATACTATCCAGAGTGGATAGCCAATGTCATGCTCGTGAAAAAGGCTAATGGGAAGTGGTGTGTCTATATAGATTATACAGATCTGAACAAAGTCTACCCCAAGGACAGCTTCCCTCTTCCCCGCATTGATCAGTTGGTGGACAGTACTGCAGGACATGAATTACGTAGTTTTATGGATGCCTATTCAGGCTACAATCAAATTGTAATGTATGAAACTGATAAATAAAAAATCACCTTTGTCACTGACAAAGGCCTTTACTGTTACCGAGTGATGCCATTTGGTCTGAAGAATGCCGGAGCAACGTATCAAAGGTTAGTGAACAAAATGTTCGCTCGGCAGATCGACCGAACTATGGAAGTATATATAGACGACATGCTTGTCAAAAGTGTACATGCAGCCGACCATGTGGCGGACCTAAAAGAAATGTTCCTGACTCCACGTAAGTACAAAATGAAATTGAATCATAGCAAATGTGCTTTTGGTGTAAGCTCGAGAAAATTTCTCGATTTTCTCATTAGTCAGCGAGGAATCGAAGTGAATCCCGAGAAAATCAAAGCTTTGCTCGATATGGAGTCTCCAAAAACCATTAAAGACATTTAAAGGCTGACAGGGAGAGTAGCTGCGCTAAACCGCTTCCTGTCCCGAGCTACAGATAAATGTCTCCCATTTTTCAAGCAGTTGAAGGGACGACAGATGATAGAATGGACGGAAGAGTGTGAAAAAGTATTTCAAGAGCTGAAGGCCTATCTCGGATCTCCACCACCACTGTCTAAACCCGAGTCAGGAGAAGCATTATTGTTATATCTGCCTATATCTGATGCGGCAGTCAGCTCAGCCCTGATACGAGAGAGCGAAGGGAAACAATTACCCGTATACTATGTCAGCAAAGCCTTACTACCGGTAGAGACAAAGTATCCTCAGCTCGAGAAAGTAGCCTTAACTCTGGTAGTATCTTCGCAGCGACTCCGGCCATATTTTCAAGCTCACACCATCATTGTTGTGACCGACTTACCACTGCGTCAGATTCTTCAAAAGTCAGAAGCTTCCGGCCGACTTACGAAGTGGGCTGTCGAATTGAGTGAATTCGACATACAGTACAGGCCGAGGTAGCCATAAAAGGACAAACTGTTACTGATTTCCTAGTTGAAGTAACCTCCAAACATAACACAGTGCCTGATTCTGAAGAGATTACTAAAGTAGCGGCTTCTTCCTCCGGCCTAGTACCTGACCCGGCTCCTTGGAAATTATTCGTGGACGGCTCATCCAACTCTAAGGCAAGCGGGACTGGAGTAGTATTGGAAACTCCTGATCAAACATGTATGTAGTATGCCTTACGACTTGGATTTCAAGCGTCGATCAATACAATAGAATACGAGGTCTTATTACTCGGCCTTCGACTTACCGCAAGTTTAGGTGCAACTCATCTTAATGTTTTCAGTGACTCGGAGCTGGTCGTTAATCAAATCTCTGGTGTTTATCAAATTCGGAAAGAACAACTGAAGGCGTATATAGAAAAAGCCAAAGAATTAATCAGCAGATTCCAGAAATGCGAAGTTATTCGATACCCAGGGCCGACAATGCCAAAGCTGACTTGTTAGCCAAGCTCGCCTCAGCAGACGAAGACATCATACCTCGGTCGGTTCCGATCGAATACGTAGCAAAACTGAGTATAAATGAGTCGACAGACTCGGCTATACTTCTTATCAATTCAGAACCCACTTGGTTTGATCCAATCATTCGTTATCTCAACGTTGAAGAGCTGCCAGAAGATCACACTGAGGCACGACGGCTAAAGGTACAAGCATCGCGTTACACCATCTTGAATGGGGTACTGTACAAGAAAGGGTTTTATGCTCCCTTGCTAAGATGTGTGGATTCCCATGAAGCCGAATATGTCTTACGGGAAATACACGAAAGAATATGTGGGAATCACTCAGGAGGACGTTTGCTCGCCAATAAAGTGTTACGGCAGGGGTATTACTGGCCGACTATACAATATGATGCCAAGAGGTTCGTCCAAAGATGCGACAAGTGTCAGCGATTCGGGGTAATCCCGAGGCAACCCCCCGAGGAACTAATTCCGATGTCTGGACCGTGGCCCTTCGCACAGTTGGGAATCGACATCATTGGACCCTTCCCTCTGGGGAAGGGTCAGACCAAGTTTGTTGTGGTTACAGTAGATTATTTTACGAAGTGGGTCGAAGCCGAGCCATTAACAAAGATTACCGAGCAAAAAATCACATGATTCGTTTGGAGAAATATCGTCTGTCGGTTCGGGATACCTCGGACTTTCATTACCGATAACGGAAGACAGTTCGATAACAAGCAATTCCGAGAGATGTGCAGTAATCTCGTAATACGAAATGTGTACGCCTCACCTCATCATTCTCAGACGAATGGACAGGTTGAGGCCGTTAACAAAATTATAAAGCGGCATCCCCGGACAAAGCTCGATGAGGCAAAGGGAACATGGGCCGAGGAACTTCCGAATATATTGTGGGCCTATTGAACTACACCTCGGACAGCCACGGGAGAAACTCCCTTCTCCCTCTGTTATGGCTCGGAGGCAGTTGCCCCGGTTGAGATCGGTATTAGCTCGGCCCGAGTCAATACGTTCAGTGAACAAGAAAATGATGAACTCCTATCACTCGGGCTCGATTCGCTGAAAGAGAGAAGAGAAAGAGCTCGAATACGAATGATGGCTCGACAGAGGCAAGTGTCTCGGTTTTATAACAGCCAAGTCAAAGTTAGACGATTCAGAGCTGGGGATATGGTCCTCCGGAAGACGTTTTCAAACACAAAGGAAGTTGGGGCGGACACACTGGGACCCAATTGGGAAGGTCCTTATGTCGTCTCCAGCACTATCCGCCCTGGAACGTATCAGCTGGAAGATCTAAATGGGCAACTGTTGCCTCACCCGTGGAATGCCGAACATCTCAAGATCTATTACCCGTGAAACAAAATAGAAAACGCTAAAGAATAATGGAAGAGAGATGTAATTGAAGTCGAGTCAATAAAAATAAAAAATTTCATTTTTTATAAAGTGTTTAGCGTCGAGTTACAGCTTATGGTAAAGTCACATGAAAGACGGACGACATAATTGTCGAAAGAGAGAGTTATCTCCCTCGGTCGAGGACCATTTTTCAGGCAGTCTCGGAAGGATCGGCCTCGTCAGTAGCAGCGTTCGCAGAGGGGGCTTCCCCGTCAGCGGTGTCAACGCCAGTAGCCTCAGCCTCAGGACTGTCGGCATCGAAAGCAGAGAGATCAAGGTCGGAGAAGGCAGCCTTCATCTCCAAAACTCAGGCCCTGTAACCGCCTTGATAAAGGCGGTCCCTTTCTTCCGCAAACTCCGATGACTGAAGGAAGGCGTCTACGGCCCACTCCTCTGCCTCCTTGGCTCGGCGGGTCTCTTCCTGTGCTTCCTGGATGAGGGCCACAACCTCAGCTTTAGCTCAGGCGAGAGTGCCCTCGCAGGCGTCGTGAACTCGGAGAAGATGCTGATACTTTTCCTCAGCCTCCTTCAGAAGCTAGGTCAAGAGGGCATTGTTAGCTTTAGCTCCTTCAAGAACCATCCTTACACCCTCCGCTGCTCTCCTGGCGTCTTCTGCCGCCTTCCTGGCAATTGACAGATCGCCAGTTATAATGCCGATGCGACCCTCGGCGATCTCTCTGCGACCCTCTGCCTCGGCCGCAATCCTCTTCGCTGTCTCTGTTTCGGCAGCGAGTTTTTGAGCAGCGGTCAGCTCTGAGCTGGTCTTGACGATGTAGGGGGCCAACTGCAAATGAGAGATAATAAGTTATGACCAAAGACTTAGTCGAAAGTAACAAGACAGTAAAAAGAACGGATTTTACCTCAAAGAGTATCCTCGCTGTATGCCCGAGAGTCTGCGCGGTTGGGGCATTGTAGAAGCTGACAAACTCCTTCTCTCCTCCATGAGTGGCGACCCAAGGGATCATTCCCGAAAGAACCTTGGAGAAGGGAGACAACTCCTGCTGAGTCGTCTCTCCTCTTGAGGATTCCCCGCTAGGTGCCTCTCTCGGCCTCGGGACCTCTTCTACCACGGGTCCTGGCTCGGGAACCGACTGAGAGACTGGAAGGCTCGACTCCGTTTCCTCCACCCTCTCATTAGTGTCAGAAAGCACGACCACTTGTGGGGCAGCAGAGACGGGAGCGGGCGAGGCAGCTGGCTCCTTGGCTTTTGCAGCGATCTTCTACTGCTTCGAAGGCTGAGACCCTGGCAAAGGAGCCGACATCGGAGGGGCGTTCACTTTGGAGATTGGTTTTAGGGACGGACGAAACCCGGTTATGCTAGCAGAAGCTGCCTTAAGATGTGGACGAGCCTCGGGAGGATCTGGGGAGAAGAATGAAGATGGGTTAGATAGGAAACTGAGAGAATGAAACAGAATGGGATGAACCACCTGAGACAAATGAGTCTAAACCCGCGAGATGAAGACGCTCGGCTTGGAGCAATAATTTCCAAGACCGGTCTGCTGCACTCAGCTTCCTCAGTTCTTTGACCCGAGCTAGAGTGCCGGACTCAAGCTTCCCTCTTTTCTTTAAAATATCTGCAAAGCATCATAAGATCAGGATCAACATAAGACAATGGAAAAGAACAAAGGTTATCAAGCCGAGTCACCTAGTCACCTGCTTTCCGGAACGATCGAGAGACTCGAGGCTCGTACGGCCACGTATCAGCCGACTCCCATTGTCCTCACGCCCAAAACCACCTTTCCTTTCAGTATTTGTTAGAAGTAGGTGGGTCGATTATCAAAGACCCACCTTTGCCTCTCCATGCACTCAGGATGTATAGGCTAGGAAAGTTTGGATTTGGTCTAACTTGATAGAGGTAAAGGAACTCGTTGACTGTTAGTGGAGGCTGTTCTAGCTCGGCCCATAGCACAGCGTACCCAAACAAATTCCTCCACGCGTTCGGAACAATTTGACTGGGAGCTATTTTGACTCGGGACAAGAAGTCACGATCAATGGACTGAAGTGACAAGCGCAAGCCACATTGCATTGCGACTTGAAAAATTGCAACCATCCCCGCAGGGGGATGGTCGGGCAAATCATCCGGACGAGGAAGACGAAGAACGACCGAGTCAGGAACATGAAATCCAGCCCGGATCCGATTTAGGTCGGACTCAGTCAGAATCGAGGCGACAAGACCGATCGGATCGTCTTCGGCTCCTTCTCCCTTGGAAGAGGATTCAGAAGCTTCTGCAGTTGGGTTTATAGGATCTGAAGTATCCATCTCCTCAGCTATAATTACTTCATCTTCTCATTCTCCCTCCTCCAACGGGTCCATCCCAAGATTCGATCTCCCTGGACGGGTTACCACGGATGCACTGCTACTGGAAGGACCAGCCTGAGCGGGACGTTCAGCTGATAAATCGCCAGCCCCCCTTACAAGCCGGAATGCGGCATCAACGCCGACGCCAAACTCCGTCAGTAGGGAGGGTGGTTCCGTAACATTCCAAAGATGTTGGGACACACCCTCATCTCTGGACATCCCCTCTCGAGGGCTTTGGGAGCCACACGCAGCCATTAACGACTATAGAAATGGAGGGAAAGAACTCACCGGGGAAGATGACGGCGGATGCAAAGGAAGTTAACGGAGGAGGAAACGACAACGAAAGATTTGAAAGAGGATATAGGGGCGGGAGGAATGAAGGCGAAAATAAAATTCATACACTCCTCCCGCCCGGCCTTTTTATAGCCGTGCCATGTAGTAGAGCATTTAATGAAAAAGGCGAAACAACGATCGTCTCGACTCCCCCGATCGACACGTGGCGTACGCCGACTGACAGCGGTAACGCCATCACCACGCGTCCAATTCCTATAAGCGGACGAAACGACCGCACCATCACATGATAGGGATGACGCAAAGGGCATTAAATGCTTCATCATGACCTCGGACTCTAATACGAACCGATGTAAAAACTCGTTACCCCTTGACACCGTGAACGACTCAAGGAGTAAAGGGGGCTTACTGTTGGGGAAAAATATGTTCAAGTCTGGAGACTCGGATTCTAAGTAGGTCGGTTCTGCCGGCACTACCAGAATAATCCAAAACAACGGTCAAAGCCGAGAGAAAAAGGGATAAGTCAAGTGGCACAAGCATAAGACGATTAAAGTTACTATCGGAGAGATAACCTCGTCTGCATAAGCCCAAGCATGTTATACGCCATCCGACTGACAGAATAAAACCGACCTAACGAGTTAGTTCTGTCGGCCACGGCGTAAGGAAGGATGACGGGTAAAACTGAGACTATTCCGTCCGTAGGAAGACAGAAAACTTATGCTCGATAGCCGGCCGAGACTCTCTTAGAGTCGGTAACGGCCGAGCCGAGATAAAAGAAAGCAGTATGAATTCAAATACTGCTCCGAAAATCTAGGAATACGGGTGTCCGATCCCGAGGATCTCGGGATCGGGCGCAATCGGTGAAGAAGATTTAAATATCCGGATAATCAGGAGAAGAATCCTCGAACGATGAGGATTCCTGAGATCTATAAATATCCAAGCTCTTTACAGAAGCAGGTACGCAATACAAAACTGAGAACAAAATCCTTTACCATTGATTAGACGACTGACTTAAGCATCGGAGGCTACCCGGCTCTAACCAAGGTCTCCTTGATATTGTTGATTGTGCAGGTGGCTGAAGATCCGTCTCAGAAAAGCCGTCCCATAAAAATACCTCAACAGATCCCTTGTCAAAAACGAGGCGGATCAGATGATGCAATCCATCACTTTGGTGGACTTAAGATGTACGGTAACAAAAGATTAATGATCCATGAGCAATCGGTAAAAATCATAGTTACGATTATCTGATTGGCGTTGCTATTGAACTTTTATCCATAAACGACAGGTTCGCTAGATGCCATCATATCCCCTCCATCGATCCCACGCGCGACGTGACAAGAGAGATTGGATATGGTGGAGCCAGAAGAATTGTAATATGGTAGATCCATTGCTCCTGACGACGAATGGCAGGGTGATGTTTAAATCATTTCCGCCCTCCATACCTTTAATGGTATATGTCTCAAAAAATCTACCAGGCAATCATATTCATTTGATCTGTGGCTTAATGGTGGAAAATAAAAATAAGAAATGGTCAAATATGTAGCAGGATAAATTAGAGAAAATTGCATGAACTTCCTTAGAAATATCTCTTTAGTTTTAGAAACTGAAAAAGCCAGTGAGAATGAATGGTACATCTTAGCGCAATTGCTTTATGGTCGTGGGTTGTTTGTGAAAGCCTTTTGGATGAACTTTGTGTGACTAAAAGTTAGGTGGGACCACCATGATGTTTATGAGAAATCCAACATGCCCGTCCATTTTGCCATATGGTGTTGGGACATGTAAGAAAACATAAAGATGCAAATTCAAAACTCGAGTAGGCCACATAGTATAGGATTGAACTTTCATTGTTAAAACATTAGTGGGGCCACGATAGTTTTTTATCAGGCTAGGATTGAACTTTCATTGTTGAAACACTCATGGGGCCACAATATTTTTTATCGGGCTATTTTATTTTGTATTTCAACTATATATCTTAATAAAATAATTTTATGAACATGCATATAAACATCACAATAGACCTTAGGTTGGTTTCAATGGAAGGTATTTTACCTATGCAAGGCCTACTTAAGTTTTGGATTTGTATTATTTTAGGTGCATGTCCTAACATGATTTAGAAAAATAGCTGGACTGGGTGCATTAATTTCTTATAAACATCATAGTGCATGCCACCAGTTTTCCATGCTCACGGATAGTTCCCGTGAAAGGTTTTCACAAGAACACCATGTCCCTACATGGTGGACTTAGATCAATACATAACCTTGCAATATGTCATGTAGAGGGATGGGTCTACCTAATTATTACAGTTTTTCTGACTCCAAATCATCTCCAATAGGATAAATCTTTTTCTGACACTAAAGTTTTTAGTATATCTTAGAGTTGGATTTTTATTATGACATTGTTGGAAAACTATTGTTAAAAACAAAAAAAAAAATTATTTATTATAAATTAATAAATAATTAAAAAAATAAAATATATTTGCTTACAATAAATCGATTTAACTATTGAATAACTTTCACACTGAAATCATGTTGCGAAGATTAAAAACTTGCAAGATTTCAAAAATCTTGCAATTTAAGCATGATAGTATTGTTTAATCACTTTACCTAAAGATATCTCAAGATTCTTATCTTGATGGACATAGATAGCGTGCGAGGCAAGTTGCATATAACACAATGTGACATCATTTGCGTGCTAACGTGGAAATGATACTCTCTCTCTCTCTCTCTCTCTCTCAGCCAAATGCCACTTGTTTTTTAATTAATTTCTTACTCTTAAATCTCATCAACCATGCTATAATAGATCTAAACCGTGCATCATATCACTCTTCCTATTTATTATTTGCCACGCTAAAAAATTCACTGCTGACAGATAAGTTTAATTGTCCAATCGTTGGCTAGAGAACCGGATGATTCGTATTGATTATATTTTTAGAGACAGCTCAGTTATTGATTTAGACCATCTATAACATAACCCTTGTCTTTGATCGAACAGCGGTCGACCAATGTGAATTTTAGCAATGGACCTGCTCTGATAGAGCCAGGCATTGAGTTGAGTTGGAGCGAGTTAGGGTTGACCTAAGTTGATCTGATTTTGAAATAGGCTTAACCGGACTCGACTTGGCTAAGTACTAAGTCCAACATGCCTAACCTGATCTGAGTGGGTATAGCCTGAACTAATCCGGACCGAGTCTGACCGATCACAAGTATCGAATCGGGTTGGGTGGTATTCATGGGTTGAAATCATAATTCAAAACCTAGATTCACTTGCCATTATTGCAGCCTCTTCATCAGCTACACAACATCTTAGATCTGAATTATTAAATTTTTTTTTTTTTTTTTACTTTTTAAAAATATGTGTATGAGTCAAGTTTCGGATCGAACCGAGTTAGTAATGAGTTGGATTTTGGGTCGGGTTGAGTTGAGTTACTGGATAACTCAAACTTGACTTAGTTTGAGTTCGATCGGATTGGATGAAGTCAACTCGAATCGGATCGACTCACCCACTTAGTTCAAATCGAGTAGGATACAAAGGAACTGAAGGAGTTGAGTCGTCCCGTTCCCAGCGCCTCTATACCCTAGTCTGGTGCACGGAGTGAGTGGAACGGGCGTAGCCCATTCATGCAATTGGAAAAGGACAGGCCAAAAGAACCAGAGTTTGGGAGAGCCCACCCTTTTGATTGAGACGGACCAGTTCACTTAATGAGTGAAAGCGAAGAAAAGTGATGGATGCTATTTGTCTAATATATCTCATAATTGAACGTAGACCATCCATAGGCATCATTAGATGGAGGGCCTGGATTGATGCGTTTCTGGGCCACCTATACTCTGGAGGAATGGAATTAACAATAGCATATAATCTAGAATAGCCATTAACGTATCGTGCATTGTAATACGAGATGCCACTCATCAGGTCTTAGATGGCAACATGTGGCCGACATGGTCCACCACACGCATGACATATCCATGGCCGTCAGTTTTCGAACGTGCCACGTGGGATATAAGGCTTACTTAACCTTTGTTTAAGACCAATCAATGATCAATGTTTTAGGAAAAATATTGAATGTTAGAGAACCGGAGGATATGAAGTCTACTCAAGCAGGGTCACTGGTCCAATGATTGGACCGTTGATCTGGTCCAACCGGCTTTGGATGGAAAATGCCCAAAATATACCCCAAATTCAAAGATCCCAGCTATTCATCTATTCCCCACACACACACACACACACACACACACACACACACACACACACACACACACACACACACACATATATATATATATAACATTCTATGCGGTCGAGCTCATGGGAACTTCCCATGAGGTCGAGCTGTGTTGGCCCCACCATGATGTATGTCAAACATCAACACCATGCATTTGATGGGTCTCCTTTAAACTATGGGATATCCCAAAAATCAGCCTTATACGGAACTCAGGTGGGTCATACCATCTAAAATCATGTGAAGACATCTCTAAAACATATAAAAGCGCTTGCTGGGGCCCACTTGAAATTTGGATGAATCTGAAACTTGGTCTAACCCCTCATCCAAGTAGGACACACATAATGGATGGGCTGGATTTGTGAACCAGATCTTGGTGGGCCCAACAAATGATTATGAATGTTTTAATGGAGGGTAACCCCTCTCAACTTTTGTATGTGGTGTGGCCCACACAAGTTACAGATTGACTTGATTTTTAAGCTTAAGGCCCACCATGGAATGGTGCATCTGACTGATGGGGTAGATGTTTGACACGCATCACGGTGGGCCCACACAACTTGACCTCATGGGAAGTTCCCATGAGCTCTACTACATATAGAACCTTTTTCCTATATATATATATATATATATATATATATATATATATATATATATAGAGAGAGAGAGAGAGAGAGAGAGAGAGAGAGAGAGAGAGAGAGAGAGAGAGAGAGAGAGAGAGAGAGAGAGAGAGAGAGAGCTTATCTACACACCTGTGCATGTGTGCACCGCTACACAATCATGGGCGTCTATGGTTAGAGCTAGGCATCGGACCGAGTCAGATCGGATTGGGTCGGGGTCCAACTTGATCCGATTTGAAAGCTTAATAGCTTGATTTGAACTTGATCCAATCCAAGACTGAGTCCAGGTCACTTGACTCAGACTGACCTGAAATATACATTGCCTGATTCGATCTGAGTCCGACTCAGTTAGGAAAACCGAGTCGTATCAGATTGGGCACGGTTCGGATCGGTCCACATAGGGATGGAAACGGATTGAGCATCGGGATTCGGGATGACTGGATGAAAAGGATTGGGTATCGGGATTTGGGACGACTGGATTGGTCCAAAGCATGTCTTCCACTATTAAATAAGCTCACACGACTGGATCATGGAATCCCACCAAAGGTAAGGATCAGAGCTAGTTGTTCTTGTTTGTATTGTGTTGCCTTTCCGCATCTTTGATAGAGAAGAGAAGGTTGAAAGTTAAGGTGAAGATGAAATTGGGATGAGGATCTTTTCATTGATTCCGCGATTTTTGTTGTTGTCTGGCATGGAAGGATTGGTTGGCGATGGCATTGATGATTTGTTCATTAGTCAAGTTCCAGAGACAATTTGGAAGTGTGGACTTGCATTCACAGAGAGTGTGGAAGGAATGGGAAGCATCTTGAGTACAATAGCCATAGTTTTAACTAATCAGATGAGCAAAGTTGGAGGACGAAATGATTGGAGAAACTCTCTCTTTCACCATCTAACATATTGGAAGAAGAAAATGGTCGGTGGACTTCAAAACGGAGTTTGTAACAATCTCAATATGATGATTAAAAGTCGGAAAACCGGATCGGATTGGTCCGGATTGGTATTAATATGAACTCAACCCGAAAAGATTTTGGATATGAATTGCCCTACTCGATCCGCACCAATCCAAGCTGTTAGATTAGGTCGGATCTACCGGATCAGGTTAGGATTGCCCGACTCTATCTACAGTCCATATGATAGAAAATCCCATGAAACCATAAGGGATAAATTTTCACCCAGTTATAATATTCTGTTGGGCCATAGAAAAGAGAAATGTAAAAATTGAGCCTATGGTCTTTAATGGGGTGCTTCTTCACATGAACTGTTCAGATTTTAGATCCATATAACATATCATGAGTTCTCAAAAAAGTTCAAATGAGTTCCATGAGAACTGGTGTGTAACTATATATATATATATATATATATATATATATATATATATATATATATATATATATATATATGAAAAGTTTCTAAGCTGTCTAGCTCATGGGAACTTCTCATGAGGTTGAGCTGTGTGGGCCCCACCATGTTGTATGTCAAACATCAATCCCGTGCATTTGATGGGTCCCTTTTAAATTATGGGATTTCCCAAAAATCAGCCATAAATGGAACTTAAGTGGGCCATACCATCTAAAATCATGTGAAGACGTGCCTAAAACATATAAAAGAACTTGGTGGGGCTCACCTGAAATTTGTATGCGTCTGAAACTTTGTCTGAGCCCTCATTCAAGTGGGAGACACATAATGGATGGGCTGGATTTGTGAACCGCAAATCGGTGGACCCAAAAAATGATTATGAATGTTTTAATGGAGGGTAACCCCTCCCAACTTTTGTATGTGGTGTGGCCTACGCAAGTCCTGGATTAACTTGATTTTTAATCCCTAGGCCCACCATGGAATGTTGCATTTGACTGATGGGGTTGATTTTCAACATACACCACGGTGGGGCCCACACAGTTCGACCTCATGGGAAGTTCCCATGAGCTCGACCGTATAGAATCTTTTATATATATATATATATATATATATATATATATATATATATATATATATATATATATATATATATATATCGCGCACACACACTCTGCTTACGGTTAAGAGTCAAAGGGTTAGGTTATCTCACTGAGGAAATATTAGGGTAGGTCACACACACACACTCTGCTTACGGTTAAGAGTCAAAGGGTTAGGTTATCTCACTGAGGAAATATTAGGGTAGGTCGAGCCGCAAGATCAACAGTCTGGACCACCCAACTAGTCTGTTTGTACAAACTGAGGACGAGAGATACCATAGATTTCTTTAAGTCGAGGATCGTATAATCATTTTTTCTATACACGTGGAACGTTTTTGATCCGAAATATCTGGGACATCTGCTGTACGTGGCCTGTACAATTCGGACCCAAGCTCTAGGCCCCCACCGTATTATCACGTGAGCCTTCTCATTTTCTCAGTGCATCCTAAAAATCAACCGATCCAAAATCAGAAAGGCCACACAATGGAAACGGCGTAATTTTCAAGTGGTGCGGCCGGCCTTAGTTTTCATTTAGGCTGATTTTTTACGTGTCTATTCAACCAGACGATGTGCACAAAATGAACGGGTTGGATGGAATATATAAACCAACTTAGGTCCCATGCACAAACCCACGGTTGACATCCCCTCCCAATGTAACCTGTGGTGTAGCCTACCTGAATCGTGGATCAGGCTAATTTTTTAGACCGGAGATTAACGTAGATGGACACACCTGATGGACAGAGTAAATTTCACACTCACAGCATGGTGGCCCCACGAAGGTCGTGTGTTTTTCCTGCTGTGTAAAGTACAACAGGTGTTGACGTGTTGTGGAGGATTCCCGCTTCAAACGTCTCTAGGTGCTGAATCTGTCCATATTTATTATCATTTATTAACCATATTTATTATTTAAAAACAATATAAAAAGGTTATATATAGTTTTTTAATATATATTTTAAATATTGATCCAAATCTGGACCCAAACATAAGTTCAAACCCTAATCTCCACCGAAATCGGGATTGAAACTTATTACGAATTATAATTCGTGATTGAAATTATACATTATGAGGCCCAGTGGGTGATCGGATCTGATCAGAGTTGGAACTAGACCCAGATCCACTTTACTTGGTAGGTCTGGGTACGAGAAAGAGTATCTAAGCCAATCCCAACTTGTTTACAATAGGCTATCAATGGGTTGAGTTTGGGTTGGGTCCTAGAATTTTCAGACATAATCTAATTAGGTTTGGTCTTTGCTGGGTCCAGTCATTGGAGCAGGGGTCTTGATTTTAGGATCCAGACCCAGACCCGGATCCATTAAGTTTTGTGTAAACTCGGGTCTTTGGATCCTAGTTTAAAGTTGGGTTGGAATCTGGTCCACATAAAATAAGGGTACACCCATTGTTAGTTCACACTTCACTGTTAGCCACCCCTCTAGGAAATCGATATCAAAACCTTAGTGTTGAAACGAGGTATCTTTCACTCAATCTACCAGTTGAGCTATGGATGTGATTGTATCATTGATCATCACTGTTGAAATCTTTCTAGTCCTCATTGTGATTTTTATTTGCCATCCAACCTATTTATAAGGTCACATAGAAGTGGATGAAGGGAACACATAAATATCAGCTTGATCCAAAACTTTCGTGACTGCTAAGAGGTTTTCAAGTGTTAAGCGTTCATTCTCCACTCTTTCCTTTGGTGTGGTACACTTGTGCATTATGTCTGCCTCATTTTTGGAATAATCATATGAAATTATTTTTCAAAATGGATGAACAGTGTGGATGATTCAAATACATCACGGTGGACCCCACAGAGCTCCAGACGGTCCTTAGGTCCCAGTAGAGGTAAGTACCCAATCCATGCCCTGATCCAGGAGAGCCTAATGTGCAAAATGAAGGGTCGTCACTGTAAATTCTGATGGGGCAACCATCACCTACAACCATAGCATTATTAGCTAGCATGACCAAGTCTTACCCGCCAACGTGTCACTTGTGCCACACAAAACGTAGGTCCCACCAAGAAGGTCGCCTTGCATCAAGCTTATCCACTCATCAGGTAGGCAGAAACTGTACATGGTGGGTCAGACCGTGAACTGGCCATTTTATTACAATAATGTAGCCAATCTGATGAGTGGCCAATTAGATATTTATGCCAACTGATGCTCATGTTGGGATCCACCTTTTGGATGGTTCAGATGTCCCACGGAAATAACATGTTGGCGGGAAAGCTTGTGTTACACGGTAGCTTTGTAAGCTACAATACTTAAGACTTATATTAATTAATTTTACTTACAAATATGTTAAATATGAAGTAGAAATAGTGCACGCCAAACGAGGAACGAAATTTCTCCATTTCATCGAAGTAGCTGACCAACGTTAATGATTTAGTTCCTAACTTTGATTATTTATAGGGTAGGAGTTAAAGAAAAACACCACTAAAGTCAAAAGTAATACTGTACCTGCCCCAGACACAGCCTCATACACAGGTCTAAAGTCCAACCAGTTGGACCATTACAGTCCGCCCAAACCTTCCAATATATCGTGTACCATTGACATCCAGCACTTTTAGGTTAGCTCCTCCACGAGGTCTCTCCTGTGAAATAAAAAACAAAAAAAAAGAAAAAGAAAAAATAAAACCCCTATCCACTCATAGAAAGGCCAATATAATAAAAAATAATGAAGTTATTGATAAATAAAAGGAACAAGTGTGATCCACTTATTGAGTGGACGTGACTGACTTGTGCACCAGATGTCCCTCACGGTGGGGGTTCAACCTGTTGAACTCGTCTCTCTCTCTCTCTCTCTCTCTCTCTCTCTCTCTCTCTCTCATACACACACACACACACACACATATATATATATATATATATATATATATATATATATATATATATATATATATATTAAGAGAGAGAAAGAGACCACTACGAGGTTGACTAGAGGTGGGCATTAAGTTGAGTCGGATCGGATTAGGTCCATTTCGACTTGATCTGGTTTTTGCAAGTACTTGATCCATACTCGATCCGATTCGGGACTGAGTCCAGTAGAGTTGACTCGATCTGAACCGATTCCTTACTGTCCTGACTTAAACTGAGTTCGACTCGATCAAGAAAACTGAGTAGGATCGATTTGAGTCTATCTAGTTGATTCGGACAAGGCTGAGTCAAGTCGAGTTGGAGACTCTGGTGCTAGGAAGGAAATATGAGGAAAATCGAGAGAGAAAGAGGGAGATAAAGGAAGAGAGAAAAAAGGAGAAGAGAAAAATCGAGAGAAGATGAGAGAAAGAATGAGGGAAGGAAAAGAAGTCAGCTTGGGCTGCGGTGCCACACCATGCCAGGCTCTATGTGCTGGTCGTGCTTCAACCAACAGTACAAGAAGACTAGTATGGTTGTAGCTGTTACACTGTACAAAGGTTCATCTGATGGCGTCGGCTCGAGTATGGTTATGGTTCAGGTAGAAGAAGGGTAAATGTTAACAGAAATATAAAATCTAAATTTATACTACTTGATTCTGGTTCGGATCGGATCAGATCAAGTTGCTATATGACCCGAACTCGACTCGGTTTGGCGTCGGATTCGAGTGAGTCTACTCAATCCAATCTGACCCTCGCTTTCGGTTCAGGTCGGATTTGATCCGACTAGCTCGGTTGAGTCGAATCTGACGAGTCGGGTCGGATCCTGCCCACCTCTAAGGTCGGATCCTGCCCACCTCTAAGGTTGATCTCAAGGGAACATCATGGGAAGCTCCCTATGAAATAGAGCTTCGTCGGCCTCACCATGATGTGTGAGGGACATCCATTCCATTAAATAATTAAGTGTAGATGAATGTCTATCCATTGAAGCCTTACTCATTATATATAAGACTTAGAGATGTGGTTTAGACATATGGTATATTCATTATCTATCTCACTTGGGTGAGGAGTTGCACCAAAATTTATGCTTTTCCAAAACTTAGGTGGGCTACACCAAGTGATTTGATGTATTCTAGGCATGATTTCTCATGATTTTAGATGGTATGTAACACCCGACTTTCAGATATAACTGATTTTTGACACATCCGGTGTGCCAAAGGAGACCTACAAAATGCATCGTTTAGGTGTCCTTCACACTCCTTGGTGGGGCTCATAGAACTCGACATCATGAAAAGTTCCCATGAGGTAAACCTCGCAATACTATTTCTCTTATATATGTGTAAGTACGTATGTATGTATACCTTTGTGCTTGTAAAGAAATTGAATTAAAATACGTGTATCTATGATCAAGGCCAATAATGAAGCATATGATATTGATGCCTTGATGGGTGCATGTCAAAAGAAATATTGAAAAGGGTAAAAATGGCATTTCACCCAATGTAATCTTTTCTTACTTTTTACTGCACAAGCAGTAATTCCATGATAGATTGAAGGGGATTCTTGTACCCCAGGTTACAAACAATCTTTAGGTTTCAAGACAACTGATACCCTGATTACTTTCCTGCCGTTTGTCATTTGTGCATAAAACCCAAGCCATGTAGAAGTTGGACTACATTATAGAGATTATCCGGGGCAAATATTAGACCGATTTGCTTATTAGGTGGGCCAAACCTACACCAACAGTCAAACCATTAACTGTCCATTGATTTCAACATTCAACAGTGTAGCCTACTTGATTATTGGGCCATCTTGGTTTTTGTCCCAACTTATATTGTACTGGGCGATCCAACATGCATGAACAACATCTTGTATGGGGGACACGAAACAATACCGAGAACTCTTTTCTTAGAAGTGCTTTTAAGATTCCGTAGAGTACTATCGTTCGTGCAGTATCATATTATAGTACTACATGGTCAACATGTCATTTTACTATTAGAGAAACAACACTTACCGTACGTGCATCTTCTGCATTTTCCTTCGGTAGATGTTACCCCATTAACGCTTTTTTGCTTTGTACCGTAGGTCTTTTCTAAGACACTAATCCAATGGCAAGGATCATTCCACCAAATACTTCTTTGGGGCCTGTTTTCATTAGTAGGGACAACTACACGGGTAAATAGCCTTCCTTGCCATGTGTGTTGGGGAAAAGGTAGACTTGAATTAAGTACTATCATTATTTATTGTTTGCATTGAGTTTAACAGAATACATGGTATATGTTTAACAGCAGCTAATCATCCATTCAAAGTTTGTCACATTATATCTTTGCCTAGCTCGTACTAACAAAGGCAGTACTCCATCCTAGTCATGAGAGGTGACTCCACGGTATGCTAAGTCAACGTAGTGAAGTACAACTATCCATGTTCAACCACTATAAATGTGGCACACATGTTCCTCAATTTAAAGTGTCCCCTCATTTTTATCGGTCATGTTCCAAATTGTTATAAAAAATACACTCCTATGGTCCACTTTGTGGATAGTTAACATGGTCCACGTTCAAGAAATAAATATCCGTTAATCAGAGACTGGAGATCAATATCAATTTGATTTTGTTTTTGTTCTCCATCTATGGGCAGGGCCTAATTTGCACTGATTGGATTGATACACAATGACCCAAGTGCACATGGGTTGGCTGCATAAGTATTGACTCTCATAACTTGCTAGAGTAAATATGTTTCTATCACCCCATACCTATCAAGTAATCTTTAAATAGAAGATGTGTTTACGTGGGTTTCCAATTAGGCCACACAGTACACGTGTGAAGTTTGTCGGCATGCCAGAATTAATTAGATTTTATTCAAACTGTGACAACCGATTCTTGACATTGAGATAGAGCGATGTTCGGTCATAGTTCGACTGGTGTATTCAACCAATGCCAGGTACACGTAGTATAAAGCCATTGGTGGAGGTTGGGGCTTTTCCTCCAATGAATACTTTTTTTCTTTAAAAATTCAATACTTTCAAAAGTATAACAATTGTATGGTTAAATGAAAATTAAAGTGGAAGATGAATTTGTGAAAATAAGAAATACTTACCTTTGGAATGAAATCACCAACTTGACTAAGAATAAGATGGTGTTTCTTTGAAAATGTGCTGGCGAGTGAGGTAAAACTAGTGTTGAGAATAACAATTACGGTCAACTCAACGTATGAGGGTAGACAGATAGTTTCTAAATTTAAGATCTTCCTTCATATCTAACATGCGGATGCAAATGGAAGGAAATTACAGTTATATAGAGCTAGTCTGGTATGTGTAGGGATGGACTTCAGTTAGATTTACTCCCAGAGAAGAAGCTGCTTGAAAATTTACAGAATAATAATTTTTTCTGTAAAATATGGAATCCAAAAAATGCAAATTAATCTGAAATAAGGACATGTTGAAGCACGTTTGAAACGCTGTCCTTAAAGCGTTATTTGCCTCACCTCAAGTGAATTGAGTATGCTGATAGATTACAGGCAAACCGCTTCTAGGATACGACAAACCTGGTGTGGGTTTGCGTTGAGCAAAACACGAAGACCCATCAATGGAACTCTGTTACACAATCTGACAGAAATAAAGAAAAAAGAAAAGTTCCATAAAAATAAAAGAAGAATTCTGATGTTAGACCACGACATTGGTCTAATAGTTCAGATGAACTTGTTCTTAGACCACTCTATTGGTCTAAGTTTGATCTTCAGGCAATGGACCAGAAGAACCTTGCTGTATAGGCTAGAGTATTTGGTCAGTGGGCGTTGATTCGTATGGGTTTACTGGAGTGAGTTCAGATGGTTTAGAAACTCATCCAGACTCTTTATTTATAGGCTATGATGGCTAGGAGATTCTGGTCCAGAGACATAAATTCCATTATGTCATTTTTGGCTGTTAGAAAACTAGCTGTTTTATGACCGTTTTCTTACTGTTGTGCATAAGCCATAACCACTGCTATATATGACTGTTGTAAGAAAGTAGCTAACCGTTTTCTAGCTGTTGAGCTAGCCATACAGCAGTTACAGCTGGTCTCTACACTAATGGCACAACTGTTACAGTTTCTGCTGCAACGGCTCTTTTCAGTTCCTATATATATACTTAGGGATCTCTCTCCCATCCTCAAGTCTCTCTGCCAACCAGCCACCCATCTTAGCCATTTAGTCACACCGCGACTCGCACACGTTTTGCTCCGGTTGGTGAAGGGAGCGACCCTCTGTGACATGATACGCACGTGCGAAGTGCAAAGTGAGCCATTAACGCCTTTATAGCTACACTGCCTCATATGCCCGTGCCCTCGAGACCGAGCCCAAGCCCGAGCGCGAGCGCGTGGGTGTTTCAGTGCGTTATTCTCCTTCGGACCATGAGGGTAAGTATTATAATACTCCACACTCCTCATATAAACCACAAAAATTCCTCCTCTTTTTTCAATGTGGGAATATTTCCAAAACCCACAAAAAGGTGTTTTTCAAACATTTTTTTATATATTATATTATTTTTATTTTAAAAATATATTTATAAAATCAATAAATTTTTTTGCAACAATCCTCTACTTGATTTTTAAAAATATATTTTCTCGATAAAATATTTCTGTCAGATTAATCAGCTTATATGCATAAAGAAAGATATCTTTCGATTTTAATCTTCCCTTAGTATAAGTATCTTAAAACTCTATCGAAATGACTGGTAGCTGTAGCGTTGAACCAGTTATTCGTAGATAACAGAGTCGAAAAAATCACACATATATTTGATATGTGTTTGTTAGAGTTCCCATAATCTTGCTCAGCACAATTAATGGTCATGTGCTTATCATAATTCATGAACGATCTCGAGAGAAAACTCCTAACTCTCATGAGAGATAACACCATCTCTATATTCATATAGGTGAAATCTTTCCAGTGTCTTCATCACTATAAGACACTTATCCTTTAGGTTGGATTTCATTAAGAGTTCTAAGACTCAACACTCTTTCGTAACGCTCAATACTTATCTATTATGGATGATGTTTTATAATTTAGTGTTGAAAACTTTTCACATATTAATGACTTGTTCTTACCCATTAAACCCAAAATTAGAGATTTTCTGACTTTAGGTTGGGTTACTATCACTGATGGAACTTTGGTTGAATAGTTTCAACCCCATCTCTCTAGATATAACCTTTACTACCTCTCTTGGTAGAGGTTTAGTGAAAGGGTCTGTCAGGTTATTTCTTAATTTCACATAGGAAATAACAATGATTCCATCTCGAATCAATTGTCTGATATAATCATGTCGAAGACTAATGTCTAGACTTACCATTATATGTGCCGTTATAGGCTCTAGCTAATGTAATTCGCTATCACAATGTAGTGACACAACCGATATAGGCTTTCCACAGAAAAAGATTTTTAATAGAAGATCCCTTATCCACTTAGCCTTTTTTCCTGTTGTAGCCAGTGATATGAATTCAGACTTCATAGTTGAGTGCGTTATGTAAGTCTGTTTCTTGGATCCCCAAGATATAGCTGTACCTCCTAGGGCGAATATCCACCCTATAGTAGACTTGTTGTCCCCTACACTCAATATCCAGCTCGCATCAGTATATCCTGCGAATACGGCAGTAAATTCTGAATAAAATGGTCCTAAGTCTTTGGTTGCTTTTAAGTAACCAAGGATTTTACTGATTGCATTCCAATGTTCAGTACTGGAGTTACTAGTAAATCTACTGAGTTTACTCACAACATATGCGATAACAGGTCTAGTGCATTACATAACATATATAAGACTCCCTATAGCACTCGTATATTCTAATTGTGCAACTGATGTTTTGTTATTCTCTTTTAACTTGATACTTGGATCAAATGAGGTCTTTACTTCTTTTATATTTAGATAGTTAAATTTGTTTAGTATCTTTTTAATATAATAAGATTGACACAAAGCATAATCCCCACAATATTTTTTAAATTTAATACCTAAGATGGTATCAACTTGTCCAAGATCCTTCATTTTAAATACAGAAGATAAATTTTTTTTCGTTTCAATCACGTACACCTTCCATTTTATTACTTATTATTAACATGTCATCAACATACAAATAAATAATAACGATACAACTGTCATGTACTTTAGAATATATACATTTGTAAGCTACATTATGTATGAAACTATGAGATAATATTTTACAATCAAACTTCTCATGCCATTATTTTGGTGCTTGTTTTAATCCATACAAAGATTTGATTAATCTACATACTTTTTTTTTTTTTTTCATTTTCTGATAAAACGAATCATTCAGATCATTCCATGTATACCTCATCATTGAGGTCACCATTCAGGAATGTGGTCTTTATATCCATTTGGTGGATGTGAATGTGATAAATGGAAGTTAACGTAAATAATATCCTAATGAATGTTATCCTAGCTATAGAAGAGTATGTGTCAAAGTAATCTATCCGTTCTTTTTGTCTAAAATCCTTAGCTATTAGTCGAGCTTTAAAGGTTTGGATAGTTCCATTAGTGTGATAGTTCTTCCTAAATACTCACTTACAACTTATGGGTCTGGAACCTATATGTAAGTTTACTAGTTCCCATGTTTGATTTGACATTATGAATTCAATTTCATTATTTATACCTTATTTTCAGAAAGCTGAGTCTCTATAGGATACAACCTCTTTATATGTTTTAGGATTATCTTCTATAGTCATCATTATAAGTATTTTTCTTATAACATTTTCTCCATCTCCTTCTACAAGATAAAAAATGATGCGTTGTGAGTTTATGTAGTCATCTCCTAGACACTTCTCTATTCTTGTCCTTTGACTGATACAAGGTTCAATAGTACTTCCATTATTTGTGAAGCTGTGTTATCTGATTCTCTATTAGGAGTTTAGATTTTATTATCCTTTGACTTCAAGGATAATAAGTACTTAAAGAACTTAACGTCTTTTAATTCTATTATTGTATTAGACTCTATATTTAGAAGTTTATAAGCTTTACTATTTTGTGTATACCCTACGAAGGTGCACTTAATAGCTCTTGGTCCTAACTTAGTTCTTTTTGGATCAGGGGTTCTGCAATATGCAAGACACCCCCATACTTTTAGATATCTTAGGTTAGGTTTTATACCTCTCCATGTTTCATTTAGAGATATTTTATATTTTTTAGACGGAATTCTGTTTAGTATATGTCACGCTGCAAGCAGTGCCTTACCCCATAGACTTAGTGACAACTTTGCTCTTATCAAGCATTGAGTTGAATATTTCTACTAATGTTCTATTATTTCTTTCAGCTATTCCATTTTGTTGAGGTGTGTATGGAGTAATACATTGATGCATTAGTCTATATTCTTCACAGAAGTTATCGAATTCATTAGATAAGTATTCTCCTCCTTTATCATTACGGAGAATGTTTATCTTCTTATTTATTTAATTCTATATTTTTACTTTATATATTTTAAACATGTTCAATGTTTCATCTTTTCTCTTTAATAGATAAACATACATATATCTAGAGCAATCATATATAAAGGTTATGAAGTACCGTTTACCTCCACGAGTAAGAATGTCATTTAACTCATAGATATTACTATGCACAAGATCCAATACTTGAAACGTTCTTTCAACACTAGAAAAAAGTTTCTTCGTCGTTTTGGATCGTATGCATACTTTACATTTATTGATTTCATTATCCGTATATGAGATTAAACCATTCTTAGCCATGAACTTCAAGGTACTATACCCTATATGGGCTAGTCAATCATGTCACAGTCTAGTGGATTTAACCATATACGTAGAAGTGCTACTTTCATTCAGAGAAAACTATCCCGTAACAAGTATATCCCTTTCCGACAAAATTCTTATTCTTTGAAAGAATCAGTTTACCTAACTCCTACACCACCTTTATGTCTGGTTTACCTATAAGATTTCTAGAAACTAAGTTTCGCCTCATGTCTAGAACATACGGTACATTAGTTAGAGTCACTTTCTTCTAAGAGGTGAATATCAGTTCAACAGTTCTTTTACTAACGACCTTTGATCAGACTTCATTACCCATTTGGACTTCTTGATCATCGGTCAATTCCTCATAGGTTTTAAAAGCTAATTTGTCGTAGTATACATGTACTGTAGCGGCAACATCATACCACCAATCTGAAACTTTGCCTTGGATGGTATTCACCTTTGCGATCATAACCACAATATTACATTCTTCTACTGCACTTGCCTCTTTTTTAGATTTACGATATCGACATACTCGAGTACAGTGCCCAATTTTTTCACAGATATGGCATGACCCTTTAAACTTTCCGTTCTTCTTTTGGACTTTTTTCTTAAATTTCCCTTTATTAGGTTTCAGGGAATTGTCCTTTTCGAGATTCTTGTTATTAGTGTTTTCTACTGTATGTACCTTTAACGAGACATTCCTGTTATCATTCTTTTTGTCGCGGTTACGAGATTCTTCATCAATTCTGAGGTGTTTCTGGATTTCTTCCAGTGTGTAGTCCTCAGTTTTATGCAGCAACTTCTTTTTATAGTCTTTTCACATCGGTGACAATTTAACGTTTCTAACCCCGACTTAGAATGATTCATGAAGATCAATTCTGATGGCTTTGATTTTGTTTACTATTAGCTGCAGTTCTTGGATTTGGGATAGCAATGGTTTGTTATCTACTATGTTGAAGTCAAAATGCCTGGCGATGAGAAATTTATTGGTACCTTATTCTTCAGGCTTGTAGTTGAACTCCAAAACGGCCCGGATCTCCTTTGTTGATGACGTCTGTTGGTACAGATCGTACAGGCTATCGGAGAGCGCATTCAGTATATGTCCTTGACATAAGAGCTCATCTTCAGCTTGTTTGGTGCTGGCAGCCACCTGCTCAAGTGTGTCTTTGTCGGATGCTTCATGTAGTGCTTGTAGATTTGGATGTAATATGTAGTAGATCTTCAACGCTGTCAGAAGAAAATTCAGCTTGTCTTGCCATCTCGTAAAATTGGTTCTATCGAACCGATCAAGACGTATCAAGTCCTGATTCATTAAATTGATGGACGAAACACTGTCGACTTCCATTACAAATAATGCTTTAAGATTGTTGAAAAATTTACAAAATAATAATTTTTTGTAAAATATGGAATTCGAAAAATACAAATTAATCTGAAGTAAAAACAGACTGAAACACGTTTGAAACGCTGTCCTTAAAGTGTTATTTGCCCCTACTCAAGTCAATTGAGTATGTTGATAGGTTATAAGCAAACCGCTTCTAGGATATGATGAGCCTGGTGTGGGTCCGTGTTCAGTAAATAGCAAGACTCACCAATGGAATTCTGTTACATAATCTGGCATGAATAAAGAAAAAGGAAAAATTCCAAAAAAAGAGAAGAAGAATTCTGATGTTAGACCACTATACTGGTTTAATAGTTCAAATGAACTTGTTCTTAGACCACTCTATTGGTTTGAGTCTGATCTTCAGGCAATGAACCACTGCATAAGCTGGAGTATCGGTTTGCTGGAGTGAGTTGAAATGGTTTGAAAACTCATCCAGACCCTCTATTTGCAGGCTATGGTGGATAGGGGGTTATGGTCTAGAGACATAAATTCCATTAAGTCATTTTTTATTGTTGAAAAACTAGCCGTTTTCTGACTGTTGTGCATGAGCCATAACCACTGATGCATGTGACTGTTGTGAGACAGTAGTTAGCCGTTTTCTAGCTATTGGGCTATCCATGCAGCAGTTACAGCTGGTCTCTGCACTAATGGCACAGTTGTTACAGTTTCTGTTACAACAGTTCTTTTCAGTTCCTCTATATATACTGAGGGAGTGACCCTCTGCAACACGATGCACACGTGTGAAGTGCGGCGCCTTTACAGCCACACATGCCCACGCCCTCGAGATCGAGACTGAGCCCGAACACGCAAGTTCCATTCTCCTCTGGACCATGAGGGTAAGTATTATAATACTCCACACTCCTCATATAAACCATAAAAATTTCTCATCTTTTTCTAATGTGGGACTATTCCCAAAACCCACAAAAAGGTATTTTTCAAACATTTTTTTATATATTATATTATTTTTATTTTAAAATATATATTTATAAAATCAATATATATATACACACACACGAAAACGCTCACCTGCGAACCAGTTCATTACGAACTTTTTTAGAATCCATCATATGTGATGTGGATCCAAAATCTGAACCGTTCATGTGAAGCAGCACCTCGTGAAACCCCCCGGACCTAAGTTTTACTTTGATATAGAACTTTGATGGGCCTTGAAAAATGAAAACAGTTTCCTCCCTTGATTTGCATTTCTCTTTGCTATGGCCCACTGGAATTTTAGATTGGGGTAAAAATTTGTCATATTAGGTTTCATGGGATTCCGCATCACATGGACCGTTCAAATTAGACACCCATGGCACGTGTGCAAAGGTGCGCACGTGCGTAGGTGCGCAGGGAAGCATGACTCTCTCTCTCTATGTATATATATTTGCAACAGAAGCATCCCACGGTCCCATGGCTGATGAACGGTAAGGATTGTTGATTGAGTTGTTTTTGGATTAAAAAAAAAAAATTTCTAGATTTTGGCAAAAAAGCAGTTACTTCTCATTATTGTGGTTTTGACTCTATTGAACGTGCAAAATAATTGTTAGACCTTACCAAGGAAGGAATAACTTAAACACTGAAGCTTCTCAAAGAGATAACATATTCTTCGTATATTTGATGCATGCTATAAATATATCAAACGTACCATGTGACTACACCATTGATATTATGCTAGATTTTGGTACAAACAGCTCTTTTAATCCATCAGTTAATTTGCAGCATTATAGTAACACCAAATACTACCGTACTCAGCATTATAGTAACACCAAATACTACCATACTTGGGACCGCTGCCCTACATAACACATATATCAAACGTATCATGTGACTACACCATATGGTTTATGGCATTCATGCCATTGGACCGCTGCCCTGCGTAACACATATACAAGCTGTAGTTATCAGGTTGAGCACCCCCATTGGCAAGCTGAAAGGGCAGGTCCCACTACGAACTGATCCTAGGCGTTTATTTTTTAATAGGCCACATTTCTAGCCCAAGCTCAACCCATTACCCATGCATCCGAGTGGGGCTCGAGCTTCAGTGATCCAAACCACTCATGTGATGGATCCTGCGGTGGATGGCTCATGTGCCAAAATTATCCATTATGGAGAGATTCAAACCTCGAATAGGTGGGCCAACAGTTAGACTTTTGAGAAAGAAACTGGGGAGGGACTCACGTCTAATTGAAAAATGAACAATATTCAACGTATTGCATCTTTTAATTCAGTTTTTTTTTTAAAAAAAATGTTCATGGCCATCCAAGGTAAGGTCCATCGTATCAACGGTTTGGATTACCAAACCAAAGATAAAAACCACCTCGTGGCCTCTTTGGATGATATATGTCTGTTTTCCAATTCGGGAAAGTGGGACCCATGGTTCGAACCATCTGGCTGTTGCGTTCTCGTACATGGACTGTCCCCAACTTCCCCTTGATATTACAATCTTAGCCTTTCAACTTGTGATTACCCAAGAAGACATATCAACAACGGTCCACATTCAACTTAAAAGACTTCTAAAACTGGCTGCTGGAAACTTCCAATCTGGTAGAGTTTGAAGCCATGTTCCATCCATTGTGGCATGCAACACACCAATGGTCTGATCTCCGAACCATGGAACTCAGCTGAAAGAATTGAAAACGAGCCTATCCCAATTCCTGCAGAATAAAGAAACCCAAATGGCATGATTTTGGGGTCTATGATTCATCTGTATCAGGATAAGACTAATGATCACACAAGCCACGTGTAAGAAGATCTCGTATTAATCAAGAAAAGGGATCATATTCATCTATCAACGAATCCTTTCCCCACAAAGGCAGGGGAAAATTAAAATAAATCTGCAGTACGGAAAGTAGATGAAAAAAAAGTAAAGTAAAATGCTCTTGCACAAAAAGGAACTAGCTTCTTAAAACTCTCCACTTCGTTTACTTTTTATAAAGCAACTTTACACTAGAATAATCTACTTATTTATAAGTAAACTCCATGGTATGTTTTATAAAATGACATTGGGAGTTATTTGATACTCTGGCTGCAAATGAGGCTTGATATGCATGCACTCAAATATGACACACGTGGCGTATGTCTAAATTGTAAAACCTATTGTTGCTAAGTTACTGTAATAAAAATCAGATAAGTTGAACAATCTTAATCTTTGATTTGTGGACACTTGTTTTTTAATCAGACCATTGGTTAATCATCCAATAAATATCCAACAACCCAACTTTTAAATAATAAAATAAGAGTAATTTTTGGTTTATAATATAGCTAAAAATGGTACACAATTTGGATGGTTTGGTTTGACTTATTTATTTGCCATGTATGCAATTTCTTAGTAATTTCTATCTACCCACTTATCATCCATCAAACCTGCCAGAGTATCTAATGGAATTGACATCCATATTTCTAATTTTGATACATATCCTTAATCCTTAATCTCCGATACATATCCTTTATCCTTATTCTCCGACACATAGGTATAAATAATGGTACATGTTAAAAAACAAAGGTTGCTGATATGAATGTTTGTATACTTATTTGTACTCACGCACATTGGAGTCTTTTAGCTCAAAGAAAAATATCCTGCTGCATATAATATAAATCAAATAGATGAAGTGAAAAAGAAAAAGACGAGAGAGCGAAGAGGATGCTCAAAAAATAAATTCAATTAAAAACAAACTACACATATCAAACTCTCTCATAAGAGTTGTAGGTTCATAGCAAGCACTTGAGAGAAAGCAATCTTTTCTTTAATATATTTATAGGTAGGGCTCTTTCAACTTGCAACTCAAGCTGTCTGCTCTAACTAATTAGATTCTAACTAGATTAGATTTACATAAAACAATAATACCTAACACCACACATGATCTAGCACTGCTACTCACATATACGAACACATGCCAATATGGAACAGTGGAACACTTGTGAAAGATCCAAGCTTTCCATCCTGATAAGAATGATGCTAGATCTTTTGCTTCAAAATTCGCGACCTTATTCTTAAGTGGGCCATGATGTAAAATGTAAATTGACGGTTAGAATAATTTTCTGTGTCCATCAAATTGGCTTGTAATGCTATGATGTGTGAAATGTATTGATTTTTAGGTTAGAATATCTTAGTAGTGTAATTCTCTTGATTGAGAATTCAGATTTCATATTGGTGACAGTGCTTGTGCGTGGATGGGTAGGACTGTAACGTGCGTGTGGAATTAGTAGATTTTCCATACATCCATATTATCTTTTATGTAAGAGTAAAATAAGAGAACAATGAATTTTTTATAAGCCTACACGCGTGAAGAACGTTACTAATTATAGCTTTCCATCAGGTGGGCCACATCGTTTAGATCTTATGGCTTAAAAGATATGATTTCACTTCTCAGCTGGTATACACTACAAAACAAATGAGGTTCGTTCAATCTGCTAAACCCTTCTGCCCAATCAGGTGATGATCCAAACCGTTCATGTAGAATTTCTCTTCATATATGAACTGAAACCAATGGTGCGAAAATATAGAACGATAGTAGGCAGCAACAGCTGGTTAGCCATTGGATCACGGGCCCGATGCAGTTGGGCCTGAGCCAGTAAAATAAGACCGTGGGTTTGCTATGGGTGAGCCTACTACGGGCCCATGAGTTGTAGGGTGTTGGCCTATATTTTGAAGGCCCACTGTAATATCCCCTTCCTGGGTCTGATACTTGGCCCAATAAAAAAATCCAACTTCAAAGCCCATTCCATGGACTAGTATGCAGACCAGAATCCTCTGTGGGGCCCAGCATGTTGTATATGTAACATCCACAATGTTCAACAGGTTGTATCCTGCATTCTAGGCCCTGGGACAAACAAAGGAAAGGAACCAAATCCACAACTTACGAGGGCCGTGCTACATCTATCAAACCCATTAATCGGCTGGGTTGAAGTGAAGATAAAAATATCAGCCCGATGAAAAATTCAGGCGGGCCGCATCACATGAACTAAGAGGTTTTACGAAGAATTCTACGCTGTTCCCATTGGTGTGGCCCATTGGAGTTTTATATCAGTCTGATCTTTTGTATTTCGGTTGAAAAAAGGTTCTCACCTGATGGACTAAGTGGATTTACATATAAAAATTGGTGGGCCCCACAGGTGTTGTAAATGCTTCCGGCCAGAGGCATAGAACGTAAGCAGGATGACTTGTGCATTTTACGAGAAACGCAATAAGGGCCATCCATCAGAAGCCCAAATACAAGCCCAAGACTTTTACTGGCTTAAAATCACAAGCCTGAACCAGGGCATGCTATGAGCCTACCATTCCAACCCCTAAGCACGAGCCCAATCTTAATTCATTGTACTGGGCCTAAGTCGAGGCCTGATACAACTAGCCCAATGAGACTTCCATGCCGGATATCAAGCCCAAGTCCTACTGTCAGGTGAGGCCGAAAAGCAGCGGGCCGGCCAAGCCCGTTTACAGCGCCAAAAGGCAAGCAGGTGTATAGGGCCGATGATCAATGTAACTTCTGCGACTAGCGGGATTTTTATGGGTTTGGGATTTAGGCTGTTGAAAGTAGAGAAAAATTCCATACTCTGGCAGTGTGATAGTTGATACTCGTGCACAGAGAAATTGCATGTGGCATAAAAATAGCCCAAATTAAAACGTCCAAATCGAGGGACCTTATTTAGAATCGATCTTCGAATACGAGGAGTCTCTTTAGTTGGACACAATTGACCAGTTTCGCACCTTCACTAGACCAAGGGACCATTTTGCATGTTTGGATTTAGGGTCGTATACGAGTCAAGCTAGCTCGAAAAGCTCGCTTGGCTCGGCTTGAAAGGCCAACTCGAGGCAAGCCAAGCTTGTTTATTAAAGCTCGAGTTGAGTTCAAGCTGAGTTCGACCATGGTGTATTTCAACTCAACTCGACTCGAACTCGACTCAACTCAAAGCTCGAGCTCGAGCTCGGCTCGAGTAATATATTTTAATAATATATATTATATATATTATATTAATATTAAATATATAATATATATTTATGTTTTCTTTTAAAACAAAGTTAAAACTTAAAAGTTTTAACTAAAAAATCCTACCCGATTCTACCCGTCCCCATTCCCTCTTTTTCTTTCCCTTACCCTACCAAGGTAAACTCGACTCGACTTCAACCACGAGCTTGACTCGAACTCGACTCGAAAACTTTGGCAAATAAGCTAAGCTTCAATGTTGAGCTCGAGGGCGAGCTCAAACTCAAGTATAACATGAACAAGTCAAGTCGAGCTTGGCGCATCTTGACTCAACTCAACTCGATGTACAGCCCTATATGAATTATCCCCAGCTGGTTACTTGCATGTTTTAAGTTGGTTGATCGATTCATTACATGCACTTATCATGATATAGCTGGATATATGGACCAATAACGAAAAGGAACCAAAACTTGACACAGGCCATGCACATCAAATGGGAGGTTATTTTATACCATAGCACCGGAATGAACCATAACCATAACCACAACCATGGCCACATGATGTAGAGCGGGTTATAGACACTTTCATAGCAAAGATGGACTAGAGAAGGTTTGATCGGAGGCGGTAATAATTCGAATTGTCAGAACCTTAAAACAGTCGTATCTTGCAAATTGGGATGCTTTTTTTAACATATCATATATGATTTTGACGTAAGAGAAGCGACATAGCCAACCAACCCTTTTATGTTGAGTTGCCCATGCTAGATTTTGCGAAATTCCATCACATCGACGATCAAAAGTCCCATTTATTTTCATTATTACTATAAATAGTAAGTTTTAGTTCCATTATATGTTTTGATAGTAGGAGAATAACATTGTTTGGGCCAAATTGGACGCTTACTATTTTTGGTCAAAAGCCTTAAAGTCTGGAAGTAATGGACGTCGAGTTTGAGTCAAAAAATCTATCCTAAGTTTGAGCATTATTTGGATCCTTACTCTTGCTATGGTGGTAGACTCTCGAGAGTTTCAACACCCGGTCAAGGGTTCCAGTATCCATAGGTGGTGAAATCCCACTACTGTATGAGTGTGTGTGCATGTGTATAAAAAAAAAAGTTTGAGCATTATTTAAAATGATGTTTTTTTTTTTGTTTTTTTTTTTGTTTTTTATCATTAATCAATTTATTTTGAATTTATTATAAATTATTTATACTTTTATCCCTCGTGGATTAAAGGAAGCTCTCGAAGAATTACAAAGAGCTCAGTGGATTTGGAGTAGATATCCCCTGAGAAAGATGATGATTAACCTCATCATGTACCTCCCAACGTCACCACACCAACACCACCCTAGAATTTGCTTTCATGTTGGCATTATTTGGTGAAATCCTATTTCACTGTAAAATCACTTCATTTAACTAAAAACAAAGGCGCCGTCGTTAGTCATGACTTCCATGTGGTTAATGTTATATGCATTTTGTTATCGAATTCGATTTACTTATAAAAGAAAAGACATTATTTTGCTGTGAAGCCTTAGGGCTTTTGTAATCTCCTTTGACTAATAAACCACCGGGTTTAAATTGGACTGCAGTGATTGCGATGCGGCCCACCATTGTCGACAACAACATGCTGATGAACCACTAATACAAATACAGTCAACTACAAACTATTGGCCAATCTAATTAACTAAATTTGGGAATCTTTCTACTTAAAATATTAGTTCTAGATTTTAGAAAAGGCCTAACGACAGTCAACAATTTGTAAGCTTCCAACACGCCTTATATCTGCCGGCACTTGAAACTGACAGGACTCTAATGTCGAAAGCTAACAGTGGATTCTTCTTACAAATGAATACCGTTAGGCAAAAATGGCCAAGCTCACATTACAAGTATCATTGCTGAATTTTGTATTATAAGCCCCATAAAATACATGTTTGACCATCCATGATTTTTTAGGATAAAACCCACGAATGAATTTTATGCAATTGAGAAATGACAAATCAATAAATCTTTTTTTTTTTCTTTTTCCTTTTAGTTTTTCGTTGATCCACCAATAAGGAACTTGGGATTAGGATCTGAAAGCGGACCATACGAGTACATGTTGTTGCCATGTGGAGATGAACTAGGATTAATGAAATCAGGCTCATTTGTCATTTTGAGGAGATATTGAAATCTTGGTCAATCGTAGAATCATTGCATTGGGAAGTAATCATTGTGGTTGGGTGATTCGCGCGGGTTTAGTTGAAGAAAAACCCAAAGTACTTTTTAAATGCATTCCCTTTGCAGTAGCATTAGGATATTGACAGTTACATGTGTAGCACTAGCTTGCTTAGGAATTTAGTTAGTTAGAGCAGATAGTTTGAGTTGAAAGTTAAAGACTCCTAGCTAAGCCTATAAAGAAAAGATTGCTTTGTCTTAGGTGGTTGAGCTAAGTCTATAAAGGAAAGACTGCTTTGTGTTTGGTGGTCGATACAAGCATGTAAATGAATAACCATATAGTAAAGAGAGTGTATTGAGAAGCTGGCTTTGAGTGGTGCTTTGCTACTGTATGTCTTCTTTTAATTAATTAATTATTATTGTTATTTGTGACTACTCTCTATCTCTGGTGTTCATGTAGGGAAAATGCTTGCAACGCGGTTGCATAAGTGTCTATTGGAGGTAACTTTCTAGGGTTTAAGAGCATGCAATCCACACCATCTTTAAGGTAAACTACCCTTCTATAGGGTTGATCCAAAAAATAAGGCTAATTCAACACTCAATTTAAAATTATACAAAAACCTCTAATTCACATGGTATGACCCACCTTAGTTTTGAAATGCTAGGTTTTTTAGTAATTCTTTTAGATGAATGGATTGGATGGCATATAAACACCTAGGTGAGCCCTATACAAAACTAACTATGGTTATCCTATCTCAATAGTTTCCTATGGTGTGGCCTACCTGAGTTTTGGATCATCAAGATTTTGGGTTCTTTGTGAACATGATGGACGGTTTGGATCTCATGAAAGTTCCACCCATGTCCGCACTGTGGTGCGAACCCAAAAAGGCCCGGATCACCAACTCTCGCCAGTATTCGTGGATACGATCAATCAGATGTGGGCCATGCATGAGACTATGAACTGAACATTGAAGGGTACAAATGGAATTGGATGCCCTAAGTGACACAAGTGACCTGACTTGCACCGAATCATCTCCTAGAATTCAACGATGCCATCTTTTGTGTGTTTGAATCATGCATGCGTTCATGCACCTTGGTTTACTTTCCCTCAACATAGATGCCATCAACCATTGGGAATCTCTGTCTAAGTGTGAGATTAAAATATTAATTAATTAGGTCAATGCAATATTATTATAACGTATGATTGAGAAAAAAAATATATAGGGTTAGCTATAGGCCGGCCAACGTAGGGGCGCATCAAACACCACAACTTCATTTTAGTTATTTTTATTTGCTTTACTGTTTCTGGCAATTTTAATTTCATGTCAACAAGTTGTATGACTTTGGAATTTTGCTGAAAAATTCCGTTGAATTTTCATTTTTACTAAATAATGCTTCAAGGAGTGAATTTATAAGATAGTGATGGCGACTGAAATTATTATATTATTCCTGCTTTTCTTTTTCTTTTTTTTCTTTCTTTTCTTTAAAAGTTAATAAAGTTGAGAATTATGGTACGGCGTGATATGTGTATGACATTCAACCCCTCCAACATATGTACCCCACCATGATGATCGCTCAAATTAAAAATATAGTTGATCAAATCGTTAGATGGGCTACATGTGAATTTCAATGTTTTTGCATAGTGTTTTTTTTTTTTGTTCTTCAATGATGTGGCCCACTCTCTGGTTGAATCCACCGGAATTTTAATTTATCAAATCTTCTTGATAGGTCTTATTTGTTAAACAGGTTGAATGTCATACACATACCACTTGAGTCTCATAATTCTTGACTTTATCTATTTTTCAAGAAAAATACAAATGAAAGCCAATTTCTAATTTCAGCCCATGAAAGGCACCATACTATTTTAATTTCCTGGAGGCATTTTTTCATAAAATTTAAACTTTCAAGGAATTTTATGATAGAAATCTCTATAACATCTAATGTAATTATTAAAACGTCTATGCGCTAACCTGGACCAGCTAGGAATCTAGTCGAGTCAAGCATTCGCAGTTTTGGACCATAACATGGAACTGTCCATTTAGGTCATATTCATTCTTCTTCTACTGCTGTTTTAAAATCACAGCAATTGGAAAAATCCATTACTGGACCTATCTTCTACGGTATGCCTTTTGGGGTTGCGTTGCCATTACAATCGACATGTCACAATATCACATACTGGAAAAGAATTATTAAAAATAAAAATAAAAAATGAACATGATAGTTATATGTAGATTTTTAATAGAAAAAAGATAAAATATTTTATTTGATGTAGATATTTTATCTGGGTCAACTAATAACTGACCAATCCATGTGGGTTTTTGAGGGTTGGTGATGTGGTAACGAGAGAGTTTAATATTCCACAAGATGGGGTGCATTTCAGGTGGACCTCCTGCATGATGTTGGCCTTCGTGATTTCACATTGGTGGCCTCTACCGCGATGTGAGAATCACGAGGTCAGCAACGTATGCTAGGGAGATTTATTTTTCGTTACATATGTACACATTCTTAAAATAAATGGAGGCTGAATCTGAGCCGTTGATCAATGAACCTATTTTGGTCTATTACCATTCCATGTGATACGTTTGTATAATAGATGGGCTTTTCTCTGAATTGGACTATTATGCGCTGATGGCATAAATCAAATCATCCGAGATTGGATGGTTATGATATCTCGAGCAGTGAGATTTTGTACCAACCCAATGAGTTCTCTGGATCTTGAACCGTTGTTCAAGACATCCAACTTAAGTTCAATGCACCATATAAGATCCAAATTCTACCTATCAGCAACACATATATAAGATCCAAACCGTTCATTTGTTGATCAGGGTCGTTGTGAACCCATCCACTTTATTAGTCCATGACTTGTATCAAGGTTTGGCCCGGCCGACCTATATATGGGTCGAACCCATAAAGCCCTCTTTTTCTAGGACTGTAGAAGTCCGATCCCATTCTAAATAAATCCCAGGAGCACCGATTGGATCTGAACCGTCAACCAGTGTGGTTCGAAACCCAGTTCCAGGTTGGACCGGTCCGTTGTTTTGACCTCACCAATTGACAACATTAGCTAGGTAATGAATGATAAGGAATCTCGGATGGGATAATTGTGAACACCTCCCTTTGATTTCTAGAAGTCGTAAACTCCCTTCTGACTTGGATTATTGCAAATACCTCCTCTAAAATTTACAAATTCATTGTAGATTCTCCCACACAGTCACATAGTGCTGTGATTAGAAAGACTTGGCAAATCTATTTAAACCGTTTGGTCCTGAGTCAGGTGACTTATGATATAGAACTTGTGATGCACATGGAAGTAATAGAACTAGTAAACTAGACTGGAACCGACCAAACCGGAGGGTTTGGTTCGGTTCTGGTTCAAAAAATCAAAGAACCAGTTAGTTTGATTTGATTCTTGATTTGAGATTTTGTGGAATCTACTCGGACCGTGAACATAGAACCGTACCTAGAATTGGACCGTAGAACCAAACTTGGAACAGAACCATCCAATTAATAAATATTTTTTAAAAAATAAACATAAAAAGTATGTATGTATATATATAAACACTAATCTCACAAAAACTTCACGCCGCCTAACACCCATTCTCATATCTCTCATGACGTGTGTTATAACACGATATCTAGACCATTCATCAAATGGATCACAACACGAATGGACATGGGCTGGATATATATATATATATATATATATATATATATATATATAGAGAGAGAGAGAGAGAGAGAGAGAGAGAGAGAGAGAGAGAGAGAGAGAGAGAGAGAGAGAGAGAGAGAGAGCTGGATTATACAAATCCCAAAACTGTAGAATAAAATCAAAATCGAGCTAGTTTTTATGGTCCAGTTCCGATTTGATTTTAGGGTGTAAACTGTCCTGTTCCGGTTTTGATTTTCTTGCAACCATTAGGAATGATTCAGCCTTGTTCTAAAAACCATGATTAGTGGGAGATGTGTGAGCCTGCCATGGTGCGTGTATGTCATCCAGTAGATGGGAACTCCACTATCAAAATAGAAAACCTCAAATATTAGGCTGATCCAACCTTTTTGTAGCCATGGTGTAAATTTGAAGGTTTTGGGTGTTTATGGCCCACCTGATGATTAGATGAACGTGATCTTCCAAATTTACGGGGAGGGACCTTGCTGGACCGGTTAGATACCATTTATACATAACTTTGGCCCCACTGGCAGCCAAAAAGAAAATTACTGAGATAAGGGTATTTTTGTCATTTGATGCAGATTTTTCAAACTCATCCGGCAATGGGCCCTTGTAATAATCCAAACTAGAAGGCAGGTAGTTACATTATCCCAAAACCTGCAAGTGTGCTCCACTACCAACACTGAGTGTTTAATATACAGAGATACTAGTGTTCAGCACCCGGTAGTTTCTATGATGAGATCAGAACTGTTCATTCACCAGGACCATTAGTGATTGGGCAATGGACCTTCGGTCAAACTATTTGTATGATCCAAGCCTTTGATCTTCCATACAAATGGACACCGGAAGAGGGAACTTGCAACAACTCACATTCAGTGAAAAAACTAAAGCTTACTTATCGGACGGTTAGGATTGTTGATCAGTGAAATTTTGGGTTAGTATGTAATGAATGATGGAGGTCACTCGGATACACTGGTACCAGGTTCAACGCTGCAGACCTGAGAGACATTATCATATCTTCCCACTCTCCAAATCGGGAAGTTATTTGATACTCTGTCAGTGTGACTACTTCATACTCAGACATTCAAAAATTATTAACGTGGCATGGATTAACTAAAATTAAACCGATAAAATATGTTAACTGCGGAGGCCACTAACCCTTTTAAGTCACGGTCCCATAAGTCACGTTTGGCCAAACGTCTGACATGGAAACGCTTGTCTAGCGAAATAGGACCATGGGCTACTTTTTTCAATTTTAACCATCCAATGCATTTACAACTATCCGATAGGCAGATAATCAATGGAATGATACATCTAAAATGAGACCCATCATTTGGACAGTTCATTTTCAATGATTTGAATTCCATGTGTGTAATTTTTCATGTGCCTGTGTATTAAGAGCAGAGTCTTACCAGAGTATCAAGATCTCGATTTAGAAGTCAAGCCCACTCGTGGCTTCAAAGGAAAGCAGGTGTCAATTATTTGGGCAGCATAGAGTAATTAAATACGGTAAAGCGGCGCAGTATAAACCGGGCATCCGTAATAAATGCCACATGCGTTACTTCTTTTTATCTATAAATGCGGCGGGACCGCAGGAGATATCACGTGATGTTCCATGCGTTGAGAGAAATTAATAAGATCGTCCTTTTGTTCTTTCATGATCAATGGTTTCTAACTACTGGAATTGGATTGCCTAGCAACACAAGGACGCGGATTGCGTCTTATGCCCCCACCCGTTTCTAGCCACGAACCGGCAGTTCTGTGGCTGGGCCCACCGTGATGTATCTGTTTATCCACACCGTTTATCTCTTTTAGTTCTTTTGTTGAATCATTTTAAGGTATGTTCACACAAATGAGGCAGATCCAACGCTCAAGTGAAACACAGTACAGATTACTCTCCCATTAATGCAACCAAGCTTATTGTTTGGTGTGGTAAAGTTGAGCATTAGATACATACTTTAAAATGTTCAAAGAGAAGGGATGGACGGCGTGGATAAAGAGATAAATTACTGCAGGGCCGCCCACAGAACTGGGCGTTCGTAGGTGGAGACGGCAGGGTAGGACTACATCCGCCAACCGAATCACCCTAGATTTTTTCGGTGACCTAACGGTACTCACGGACAAGGATGGGACGTACAAGGATTCGGTAAGGTAGGTTAGCTGGCTCCCTCCTGATATTATAAGGTGGGATTTGATTGGCCGGCGTTGGCTGTTAGAGTTAGGTCTGTTATTATGCCGAGTGTGCTGGACTTTATTATAGCTGTCCAAACCACGCTACTCTGACCACGGGAACAAGATAAATGGAGGGATTATTTATTACAGGGAATTGAAGCAGTTCGAGTTATTTATTCAAACATCTCTATGTAAATTAAGTGATTTAGGGCCTGTTTGGCCGGACAGATCCCATGGTATTAGGAGGATGGGATCAATTTTAAGGTAATGATGGTGGTGTCAGTGGATTGTCTTAAGATCCGTGGGATTGCTTATATCCCGGGACAAGTTCATTGGATCTGTTTGGTACACCCCCCAATCCCGGGATTTTACCTTCCAATTCATTCAACCGAGGGATAGGATCAATTTTAAGGTAATGATGATGATGTCAATAGATTGTCTTAAGATCCATTGGATGGCTTATATCCCGGGACAAGTTCACCGGACCTGTTTGGCTCGTCATGCCTATCCAGGATATTGCTGATCCCATCCCTCCTAATACCGTGGGATCTGCCTAGCCAAACAGGCCCTTAGGAAAGGGAAAGTTATTCATTATAATGAGTATATTTTGTATTTTAATTAAAAGTTTTTCTCCTCATTGTGATAATAAAGATAATTCAATTAATGACTTTATCATAGATGGTAATACCTTAGATTTAAAATTTTCTTGATCCAATTAATGACTTGAGTGTAGATGAAAGGAATTAAACTATTGAAAAGAAGAAGTCAAAATGCTTTCTTTGCGATCCAGCACTTGGCTTAGATAGGAGAAAATTATACCTCTCCTAACCGAAGCTAGTCTAATATAGTAACATATATGATTAGAATTATACAGCTCTTAATCTAGTTCGGCCCAATGTAGTAGCATAGATGGAAGAAATTATATTACACATGTTAAAGTCAATCCAACATAGTAGTGTAGATGGGTTGTCTTGTCTGTTAGAGCCAGTGCTAATGAAAACCATCCATGCTCTAATCTACTGGCTATGTATATATGTTTGAGTGGATATCAGCCATTGATCATAGTGATCATGTGTCCTAGATTGGACATGCGATATGCCTTAGACATATATAGTATTATTTTCATTTATATATGTTCATTGGGTTTGCTTAGGAGTAATTCTTCCAATAGTTCTTGGGAATTTAAGATTAATCATAACAATCATTGACTTATACAAGGCATGGTCCATGGTTCTCAGTAGCCTATGAGGTTATAACTGTCACAAATGCATAGGACACACTTATAAGCATCAATTCATCAAATGTATAATCATCTTCTATGAGGGGAGCGACTTAGGTTTGGATGGACAATCTTCACCATTGGGAGCTAACTTGGTAACGTTTTATTCATTGTCATAATCCCGCACAAGAGTGTGAGTATGCCATAAATAAAGTATACAAGTTCAGAGTTTCGGTTACTCACATTAGAGGATTAAGATCAAGTCAACAATCTTAAGGCCCATTAACTTAGAATGTGATTGTAACGCCCCGAAAATCAGGGGTCGAGTAAAAGCTTAACTCCCGAATTCCATCGCATCACTTATGCAATATAGATATTGATGATTAAATGTTTTCCATATTAGTGCATGAAACATGAGTGAGATTATGCTAAAACAGCATAACATACTCCAGAGATAATTACGTTAAGTAAGCAGAAGACTGAGATAGGTATAAAAATGTATAAAAGTGTTTCTCAATCCCCAGAGTATGAGTATGTTATCAGGCTATATATATACATGTGTTGATCCAAAATTTATAAAATACAAAATGTGAAATTCTAACTAGATCATATAATCCCTGTAATCCCATCGATCAGTACATGGTCTACATTGACCCGCCTGATAGCTGAACGTAGGAGAATTATTCCTCCTCATCTATGAAATCCCAATCAGCAGTGTAGACATAGTCGCCACCTGCATCTACAAAAGTCTGGTTAGTGTTTTAAAACACCGTTGAGAGTGGAAGTGAGTTATCAACTCAGTGGAGCGATAAAGCAAATGTTAACATGTTATCAATTTAGTCAAGCAGTAATGATGAAGCAGTACAACAAGCATTCCCTAACTAGTCTGGTTAATGCAAGGATGATACGTGGTAATGATGCATGCCCTCGCCTGTACTCCTTTAGCGACACCATCTCACGATCACATATGCTACTCCCACTGTACCTTCATCGCCAAAGCACATGCAATGCGGTGCATGTACGTGTTAGCCGAGTTCTTGATTAAGCTTATTCAAACAATAGATTAGGAAAACTAAGATACCTCTATTTATATCATTTATCCAAACAATGATCCATATAGGGTCGTCAATCCTAGTCAATCACATACGATAGGCAAGTTATAAGGCAACATCACCCCTGATTCAAAAAGCAGTAGATAGGCAAGTTTGTGAGTTTGTAGATACTGAAAAATCGGCGCCCACGCTGATTTAAATGTTATGTTTTTAGTGATGGAGTGTCGGGCTGATTTGTGGATGTTGGAGTCGACACTAGCCGAAAAATCTCGAAATCCCGCGGTCGGCTAGAACCACGGAATACGTAAGGTGAGAAAAATTTAAAGACTTTTCTACCTTAAATTAACTCCTAGTCTGCGATCCGGAATTCTGGGTAGGGGACCTCGGTTACAAAGAGGGAAGGTATTAGGCACCCTCTCTATCCATACGTATGTATAGTCTCTACTTAGGGTGTTAAACTAATCTCAAGAGGAAGATGGATGTGGTTGGGATAGGATTAGGCACACACGTGAATTTCTGATATGACAAGATCCGAGATTTCGGCAAGTCACATAGCATACATTCAATGATGTGTCTAAGAGACGGATGTGATGATGCTTATGCAAAGACTAAAACAAAGGGACTGGGTCACTAGGAATTTCTGATGTGATAGGATCCGATATACGGCATGCCAGAGAGCATATATTCACTAGAGATTTAGAGAAGCAGGATGGTTGAGAAGGGAATAAATGTCATGATGAATTCTTACATGTAAAAATGAGTGTTTCTTTGGCTTGATCTTGAATAGATTAAAATATAAACTGGACCATGATCCGATCTGAGCTAGGCTTATGGGTTGGAAAGGTTGAGAGGAAGGTTAGAGGGGTGGGTGAAAAGATCAGATCTTTGAAGGCTTGGGAGCTCCTTCCCTTTCCTTCACTATCTTCCTCACTCTCTCTCTCTCTCTCTCTCTCACTTTTTCTCTCTTGGATGAGAAGATCTCCTTCCCTTTAGTGAGAAGAGGAGAGGGCTATTTATAGCCTTCTCCAATGACATTGCTGTAAATTTTGGGTTTGAGAGGGGTGAAATATGAGGTGACAAGTTATGGTTGGTTGTGGAGAGAGGAATGTCACATGACACTCTCATTTACCATGAGGGGTGGTAAAAAGTTAAATAATGGAGTTTGGAAGGATAATTTTGAAGGAAAGTTGACTTTTGGACGCTGAGACAGTTGTCTTCATGCTGGCGGCAGTCGAAGTACCGCAGGCAGTAGTCAGACTGCCGCCCGGGGTCAGTTCAGGCCAGTTTCCTGCTTGCGAGCTTTGTACAACGTGCGGGTTCATCCAGATGTCTCATTTCGAGTTTTTCAGCTCAGAAAAGTGGGTTTCGGCCTGGGTAAAGGGGTTCTGATTATGGTATAAGGTTTAAGCGGGGTTATGTGCGTGCTGAACGATTTGGATCGGGGTTTCAGGTTGTGAATTGGGAGTTTGGGGACTCTGGGTTAGGGTTCGGTTTAGGCTAGGATTAGGGTTTATTTTAAGGTATGATCATGGTTCTCGGACAATCTTAACCTTCTCAAGCTTTAACCTGGGAGGGGTGTCTACATATGCCCCTCTTTGACCGAGGTTGGGAGCAACCAACGGTCAAAGAGAGTGGACACCCCACCCTTCTGGTCAGAAAAAGGGGAGTGACTCGAATCTGTTGTTTGTCATTGTATCGTTAGTCAGTCGACTGTCTGGAAAAGAGATGACTTGCACATATCACGAGGGTTAAGAAAAATATTGTGATTGTCTCCTGCGCATTCGTCGCGGCTTTACTGATTACCAATCACAACCCTTTCACATCTGATTGTTGATAGCATTGGAGGGTAAGTCTGAAAAGTAAGGGCTTCTGCACATTTGTCACGGCTTTACGAGGATTCCCGTACTGTTTGGTCTGTCGTTCCTTTGCTACGTAATCACCCTAAGAGTATTTGGTCTGTTTGATTGTCAAAGTGGTTAGCTACCTTGAGCGTTGGTGCGGCCTTACGGGGAACTCACTACACCGACTTGGACTCAATCAAATTTTCCAAACATCCTGGACTAGGTATGTGCGTGTAATCTTTCGCCATGCAGTCTGCTGATTCTGATACTCTAGTTACAATGAATTGTTGCCACTTCGAGTTTAATGATTCTTTTTCAGAGATGGATCCACTCATTTTGCTAGCATTTGTACGACTGTCCAGATATAGAGATCGGACCAATCACACATGTATCATGTACAAATTCAATCATCCACTGGGAAAACTGGAAGAGATCGAATCTTATTTAACTGTTTACACTGACCGCAACTGGAGAATATGGAAGATTCCTCAGTATACTGCATGTCACGTGCGATTAAAAAAAAATTATTTGAAAACTATTCCCTTTGGAACTAGACTCCTTGGGAATTTTATTTAAAAATATATATTTTTTATTTTTTAAAAAATATTGGTTCTATTTCGTGGGTGGGTGTCGTCGTTCATTTTTTTATTTATTTATAGAAAAGTCAGATGGTCTCCACTAATAAATCAGTGGGGCTAATGGTTTGAAATTTTTTAAAATTTTTTTGAAAGATCCGTCCGATCTCACAGATGGCCGTGATCGTCCAGTTTTTATTATTCGAAAACTCCGGTGGCCTCCACTAATAAATTAATGGGGCTAAAATCTTAGAAGAAGCGGACCCTTTTAAGGCTATACATACTAGGGATTTATTGTGTGCTTATTTTTGAGATTTTTTTTAAAGATTTTTTCTTAGAGATTTTTTGAAAAAGAGGCTGTTTTGGTAAGTTTTGAAGACTTGGGGTCTGTTTTGGTGACTATTGAATACTTGGAGACTGTTTCGGCAACTTTTAAAAATTCAGGACTATTTTTGAATAATTTTGAGAGCTTAGGATTATTTTTAAAAAATTTTTTGGGTATTGTCCAGTGGTTAGAGGCAAAATCTGGTTGCTTGCAACTGCCCCATGCACACTTTCGGTCGGGCGGCAGTCCGGCTACTGCTTGCACGTCGTTTGGACCGTTGGTCCATTCAGTGCACTGGTCCATCCGGTGTGGCCTTCTCCTTTATTTGATTCTTACAGTTGGGACGTCTAGGGACCCATGGTGGTCCCTGGAGCTATTTTGGAGAAGTTTTCTCAGCCCATTTTCTTACATTTTTCTCCTTTCCATTTCATGTAATCTTAGCCCCTGAACCTCTACTGTATCTTTGTGGGCCACCCTCTCAAAGATCTTTTGGTGGGTTGAATTTTTCCTTGGGTTGGGGGAGAGCCATTATCAGGACTGTTGGATCATCCGGATTTGATCTGAACCGTTGGATCTTGTTGAACCTATTTGCTTCGGCTAAGTAGTTGGTTAGACTATGACTGTATTTTTTTTCTGGTGGAGTGGGGTGTGATAAGAAAAGGGGCCCCACCCTATATTTATTTTAATTTTTTTTATTTTTCATTTTTTACTCTTTTTTTTATGAGATCTGGACCGTTAGATTGATGATTTGGGGCCCATTTGTGTGTACGAAGGATGTAAATCCTAATGGTTGGCCATTTATGACTGGTGATGGACGGGTGGGATTTGCGAAGTGGACCCCACATCATGCTCCTGAACTGTCTAGATACATGAATTGGAGTTTTGGTGAGGATGGTCTCTGGAAGGAATTTTTTGGAAGATGAGCCTTTGAGATGGGCTTTTTGGAAATGGGCCTTTGTAAACGGGCCTTGGATTTTGGAAATGGGCCTTTGAAAATGGGCCTTGGACTTCAGAAATGGGCCTTGGATATTGAAAATGGGCCTCAAAATGAGCCTTTGTAAATGGGTCTTGGACTTTGGAAATGGGCCTTTGTAAATGGGCCTTGGGCTTTGGAAATGAGCCTTTGTAAATGGGCCTTGGGCTTTGAAAATGGGCCTCGGGCTTTTAGAAATGGGCCTTAAAATGGGGTACTTACTCAGATACTTTGTATATGCAGCATGCCTCAACGTGGTAAAAATGAAGCCAGCTTCTCACGTAAATCAGCCGATCCATGTTATGTACCCCAAGATGGCCGGCATTTGTACGACATTACCCGAGAAGGTAGTGCGCCTGCTGTTTTGAGAGGGTGTGGGGTCAGGATGCACTGGCCTGATTGGTTCCAGGATCCTCAACCTTTGTTCTTCGAGGTTGTGGAGCGTACCCCCCTTTTGGCCTGATTGGTTCCAGGATCCTCAACCTTTGTTCCAGGATCCTCACTTGTTCCGGGTCTATCTGAGTCGGAAAAATATGTCTCTCTTATCTACTCTGGCCAAGAGATGACACCCTGAGATCCATACCTTCCAGCTTCCTTTTGGAGAGTGGGGCGTTACCCCATATGATATATACATGCAGTTATGCCTTCGATATGATGGAGGATCCGTCCCTTTTGAGGATGACCTTCTGGTGCCTACCGAGGAGGATTGGATGAGTCTATTGGGGATGATGCCAGACGCAGCGGACTTTACCGGTCCCCGCTTCAAGCTCCTCTGGTTATCATCGAACTTTGCCAGACGTATTCTCACGACCAAAGCGGCGGCTGTGGTGAAGGCGTGTGCCTTGATTTTGTATACTATGGGTGCAATGATTTTCTGTTACGGGAATGAGCTGGTGAGTTCTCGTTTGTTGTCGCTCGTGGCAGACATCACTTTCCTCACACCATATAATTGGAATGCGGCTCTCTTGGCCCATTTGTATGAAGAGCTGGATAAGGCCAGCCGTTGTATCAGCAGATCCCTGATTGGCTTTTACACAGTCATGGAGGTATTTTCTTTGATCTCCATCTTTGTAATATTCTCCCTAGGGATAATCTGATTTATCTTTTTCTGACCATGACTTGCATAGGTCTGCTTTTTTTTACCACTTTTCTCATTTGGCCCCCACTTTGATCGACCATTCACCTCCATTTCCTCGCATGATGCTGTGGTACAAGGACAATCGCAACCACACGCGTTTATTTTTCGATGTTCCTTGGAGTTCGAATGTCGACCCCCTTATTCCGAGTGATGTGAGTAATCTTTGCCCTACTCTGTACTGCCTGTGCGTTGCCTCTTTTTTTTTTTGCTCAATCTTTGATTTTCTTTCTGCAGTTCCTGTCCAGGCTGTATCTTCGATCAAATGCGGCACTTACTCCTGGGGCCCAGGAAGCTTTTCAAGCTTCTCGTCGATGCCACATTCTCGAGAATCCTCGTGTGATGAAATGGTACCTAGGAGAGACTTTTCTGCTAGCTGACCGGCAATCCCATGGTGCCACTTAGTCCACCGTCTGGTCCTTCTGATTGGAGATCGGTGCTTGAGAGAGAGCTGACTGCTGCATTGGAGGGCTATGATGTTAGCGCCTTCGTCAATCCATTTAGAGAGTACAGCTCCTGGTGTGAGCAGTATAATATCGGCCCGATCTTACAACTTGGCTATGCTCCTGGCGACGGTGCACGTTTTGCTGGAGGAGGGATCTTGGGGCCTCACTTTCATTATCAGGATACTGATGCATATCTTCCTGATGATGATTAGCTTGTTGTATCTTGCTTTCTTATATGCTTAGATATACAATATTCATGTTTATAGACTTCAACTTGCTAACATTGTTCCCTTTCAATCTTTACTTTGTGCACCTTTGGGATCTCAGTTGGGTGTATAGATGTTTACTCCAAGGTCCCGGCTTGCTGAGGTGGACCCTACCTAAAATTCGACCAAAACTGGGCCCGGGCGGTAGTTGGACTGCTGTGGGCGGCAATCCGATTGCCGCCCGATGACTTTTTTCTCCCGTTATGTCTTGTCAGCGTTACATCAATGACACAGAAATGGCAGGTCTGTAGGCGGTGGTTGGATTACCGCAGGCGGTAATCGGAGTACCGCCTCCGTTCATCTTTTCTTCCAGTGACCATCTCTTCTTCCTATTCATTCTTGCTGACCTTTTTGGACATTCTTTCTTATCCTTGTTCGTCCGATTACCTCTTTTGTCCATTTCTCCTTATCCTCTTTTCTTTTTCTTCTTCTCCTTTTGTCCTCTTTTTCTTTTTGGGGCTGATTATGGCTAGCTATGATGGGAGCATTGATGGGCTCATGAGTAGTGAGGGGGTTGGTGGATCCAATAATGGTGGAGGGAATCCATTTATGGAAGAGTTGATGGAGGTTGGTGGGGGAGTAACGGGATCTTTTAGGAAGATCAATGCCATTTATGGCATTACCCTTGCCACCATTAATGAAGGATGTGAGGTTGGGTTAGATGAGATGAATGGTTTTGAAGGGTTTGATGGATTCATGGTAGATGGGCCATCGGGATTCATGGATATTGGGACAGATAGTTTGGGTGGTGTGGATGATGTGGCAGTGGTGGGAGATATCTTGATTGATGGGCCGATGTCCATGGATGGGGTAGATGGTGGTATGGTGATGGCGGATGGTGTGGATCAGATTTCTATGGATGGCGTGCCCTATTTTGGTAGCATAAGCGGCTGGTGATGATTCTCTCGCAGATGGCCTGGCTCAGATTTTTAGCACGGATATCGAGACAGTGTTGGGACGAGCAATCGCAGTCGGGGCTTGTAGTGTCAGCCTTGTTAGCCATTAGGAGACCCTTAGTGTTGCGGCTCATCGGTCTCATGTGTTTCAGACAGCTCCTGACGTGGCGGTTGTGGGTGGCTCTAGTCCTCCTGCTGCAGCTTTTCATAATACCCTGCGTGATGCGATGGGCAACGCCGGCTTCTTTCAGCACCATGAGATAGACTTGCTGGATGAAGGGATGCCCATTTTTTATGATTCACCTGTTGATACGAGGATTCTGATTATGGAGGGCGTGCTTGTCCAGACCTGTCGATTGCAGCCTCGCGATACTTGTTCAGAGCGTTTACGCCTTGGATAGAGAGCTTGATCGAGTCTGAGATCGTGGAGCTGAGATCCTTGGGCTTTGGGAGGTTCTCCACTTTCACCGAGTTCGCCTTAATTGGCGACTCTTGAGTGCAGTGCTGTATGACTGGGTTCCTTGCCTGAACCTTTTTTTCTTAAATTGTCTAGAGCTGGGTCCGTCATTGGAGTAGTTTTCTCACCTGTCGGGACTTCCTCTTACCCGGGAGCCTTACATTCCCTCATCCGAGCCGGTTCGTCCCTCAGATTTGTCCTCTTGGTTTGGGTTTCACACTGCTCTGCCTAACATGGAGGGTGGGGCTGATGTGCTTTCTCTGGTTTTACTGTATGATTGTTATGCTACTTCCCGGGGTGCCCGTGGATCAGATCACCAGCTTCAGTGTTTAAATGCGCTGATATTTTATGTCCTGGCTGAGTTGCTCTTCTTTGGTGGGCGACAATCTTCGTTAGTGCCTTTACTGGATGTCTTCCGTAGGGTCCTCCACCGTAGGAGCATTATCTCCGTGGTACTGGCGGAGCTCTTTTTAGGGTTGACTGAGTGTTCCCTTAGACGCACTCGCATCCTCAGAGGCTGCTGCTTATTTCTTCAGGTATGCACTGTCTTTTACTTTTTCTTTTTTCAGGCGTGGTCATCTGCTTGTGACCTGAGCTTGACTTGTATCTTCTTGCAGGTTTGGTTATGAGAGCATTTGTTCATGACCCCTTAGCTTCTGTGGTCGGATTCTCGTCTTGGAGACATACTGTGTTTGCTGCTTGATGGCTTTCCACTTGGTGTTGAGGCTACGGAGTCGCTGTATCGATGTATGCTTGCTCAGCTTCGAGGGTGGGAGATTAGCTGGGAAGCTACTTGGCTTTGCCGTTCGCCATTGATTTGTAGCGCTGCTCGCAATCATCTTCTGTTGCTCAGCCTGCGACTGCATTGCTCCTATCATCTAGTGTGGTTCCTTCGATAGTTTGACTATTGGTAAGACATCCCAGAGTTCCCGATTTTAGGGTTTGGGCATGCCTCCTTCCCATCTGATTTGACTGCTTTATCTAAGCGGGTCTGGATCTATTGGCGGGAGTCTTTGGATGCAACGATGCTGGAGCTCGAGTCTTGGGCCCCTCCTCTGACGACAGTACCGTACCAGCGATGGGTGGCCGAGCAGTCACTCTATCGACAGGTTCCTGGCTGGCATTTAGCGGATGAGGCTGCTGATCAGGACATGGAGGGAGATACTGCTTCCTCTTCTTCCTACATTATTGATTCATTCGAGGCATTTGAAGAGCGCCCCTTTATTGATCCGTCTTTCTTATTGGCCACACATGGTCATCTGATTTCTGAGATCGCTGTCCTACGCCACACATGTGAGCACATGGCTCGGCGGTTGACAGTGGGGCGGCGGTATGATGAGAACATGCTTGCGACACATTGCCTGGAGAGGGATGGGTCCTTCTACCTGCGTATGGAGATAGAGAGGCTTAAGAAGAGATTGTCGATGTACGAGAGATAAGAGTTTACCTACAGTTTTTTATGTTGGTCAACTGCTTTGTCTTGTGTGCGTGAAACCTCTATTTTTTTTTGTGTTTTTGGCTTTTTGTAAAAAAAAAAAAAGGAAGACAATATACTTGTAAGAAGATTTTAAAGGAATGAAAGAAAATTTTTGTTTGTGTCAAATGTCAATGTTTGCTTATGTTTGGATTTGTGTTTTGGATGATTGGGATTAGAATCTTGGGCTCAGCCCATGTTGTTTGCAGTATCCTAGATCGTGTCTTTAAGGTTTTAGTTCCCTAAGAAGGTGCTAGGGATCACATCCCGTGGATTTGAGCAGAGTCTGATAGAGGACTGATCCGTAGCTAATTTTTCCTTTGTATCTCTTTGGGGCATTTTTTACTTTGCCTTCTTCTGTTTCTACACTTTTATTTTATTATTTTATTTTTTTTACTGTTTTTACCTATAGCGCCTTCTCAGGTTTTCACTACGTCCAACTTCACCCCGTCATTTTTTCCCACAGCGTCCTTTCAGATTTTCGCTATGTCCCGGGTATTTTATCTAACCTACCCCTTGGCAGCTATGCTATTTTTACCCTTGGCGCCCTTTCGGATTTTCACCAAGTCCGCTACAATCCCGTTGCTTTTACTCGAGCCGCCCTTTCGGATTTTCAACTCGCCCCTTTTGCTTAGGCATGCCTCTTAATTTTTTTTTGTTTCATATATTTTTCTTTGGAGCATAAGGAGTGATGAACGAGAAGGAGAGACTTCTTTCATAGCCGGCCAGCTGGTTACCTGCCAATCCTTTGTCTTTGAGTACAATTGTAAGCTGCATGGGAGTTGTGTGTAAGTTTTGGGATAGATTTTTTTTATTTTTTTTGTCTTATTTTGAGACTCTTTTTTCTTCTTTTTTTTGTGTGTTTCTTTCTACTTTTTCTTTTTCCTTTTGTGGGAGGGGCGATTGGTATTTCTGATAGGGGAGGTGGTGGATATAGATTTCTTTCTTTTTTAAAATTTTTTTTCTTGGCGGATATAATGGATGCAGCTTCACAATTGTAATCATTGAGAAAGTCAAGTAAGGTTACCAATGATAGATTTTTACGTTGTCGGCGTTGATGGGCTCGGGAAGGTCTTCCCCTTTCAGATTGGTTAGTCTAAGAGCGCCTCTTGGAAGTACTTCTCGAATGATCAGTGGTCCTTCCCACGAGGGTTTAAACTTTCTTCTAGGGTCTGGTAAGTGTGGTGGTAGGATGCACTTCATGACCATGTCGTCGACTTTGAAACTTCGCTTGTGAACCCTTTTGTTGTAAGCTCGTGCGATCTTTCTTTGATAGCTTTGGGAGTGACTTATTGAACGCATGCGCTTTTCATCTGTCAGATGCAGTTGATCGTATCTTGCTTGTAGCCACTCGCCTTCCTCTACTTTACTTTCAAGCAGTATCCGGAGTGACGGGATTTCGATCTCGACTGGCAATACTGCTTTCATTCCGTATACAAGCTCATATGGAGTTGCGCCTGTAACAAATCATACAGACGTCCGATAGGTACAGAGTGCATAAGGAAGCATCTCCGACCAGTCGTGATATGTTTTCACCATCTTCTCCAAGATTCGGACGATAGTCTTGTTGGTAGCTTCGACTCCACCGTTCATTTGAGGACGGTAGGGGCTCGACCGATGGCATTAGATTTTGAACTTGTCGAGGAAATCGCTCATCCTTTTATTGACGAACGGAGTTCCGTTGTCAGTAATGATGGCCTGAGGGACCCCATAACGGCCGATGATGTTGTTCTTCATGAACTTGACCACATGAGATGATGCGATGGTGGTGTAAGGTGCTGCCTCTATCCATTTGGTGAAGTAGTCTACTGGTACCAGAATGTATTCATGCACATTTGAGGCCTTAGGACTGATCTTGCCGATGATGTTTAGCCCCCATACGGAGAAGGGCCAAGGTAATGTCAGGTTATAGAGTTCGGATGTAGGGGCATGGATCTGGTTTGCATGTTCCTGACACTTGAAACATTTTCTAACATGTTTGTAGCAGTCTGTCTCCATCATAAGCCAATAATAGCCGAGTCGTAGGATCTTCTTTGCCATCATGTATCCATTCATATGTGGGTCGTATAGTCCTTCATGAATTTCTAACATGACCTATGCTGCTTCTGTTTCATACACACATCGGAGAAGGACTTGATTATAGGATCGCTTGTAGAGGGTTCCCCCAGTAATTATGAATTGTGCCGCCAACCGTTGTAAGGTGCGGCGATCTGTTAGTATTGTTCGTTCCGGGTACTTCTGGTGCTCGAGATATTCCTTAATGTTTGCGTACCACAGTCGATTATTTGAGGAGGGTTTAGCTTCATCGATCTGTATACAGAATGAGAGTTCCTCCTGAAGTTCAACCGTGAGTTCCCATTCAGCAACTCCTTTCGAATTTTCTAGCATGGAGACGAGAGTGGCCAACGCGTCTAGAAACTAATTCTTGACTCGGGGCATGTAAGAGAATGAGATTTCTACGAACTCTTCGATTAAATTCTCCAAATAGATGTGGTATGGGATTAGCTTCTCATCCTTAGTTTTCCAGTCACCGTTTGTTTGATTGGTGATGAGTTGCGAGTCCCCGAAGACCCGTAACTTCTTCACATTAAGGATTATGGCCTCTCTTAGACCGGCGATGCATGTTTCGTACTCAGCTACGTTGTTAGTGCACTGGAATGCTAGTCTTTTGGATATGGAAACTAGGACGTCCTCGGGAGAATAGAGTATGGTGCATACCCCACTCCCTTTCGAGTTTGTAGCTCCATCAAAGAAGAGTCTCCACTCTCCTGCCTTTCTTTCTTCTTTCTTGATTAGGAGGATATCCTCATCAGGAAAGAAGGTCATCAATGGCTGGTAGTCGGGCAGAGAATGTACGGCTAGATGATCCGCCAGTGCTTGCCCCTTGATTGCCTTCTGAGTGAAATAGGTGAAGTCAAACTCAGAGAGTAATAATTGCCATTTTGTGATCCTGCCTGTCAATGTTCGCTTTTCAAACAAGTACTTCAACGGGTCCATGTGAGCGAGCAGGAGGACCGGATGGACGATCATATACTGCCGTAATCGTTGTGTTACCCGGACTAGGGCGAGGCAAGTCTTTTCTAAGATGGAGTATTTGACTTCATAGCTTGTGAATCGTCTACTTAGATAGTAGATTGTCTGCTCCTTTCTTCCTGTATCATCGTGTTGATCAAGGACGCATCCGATTGCTTCTGCTGCGACAGAGATGTATAGGAGCAATGACCTACCCGGAGTAGGTGGCATGAGCACTAGAGGACTTAGCAGATATCTTTTAATTTTGTCGAAGGCCGCTTGACAGTCATCATCCCACTCCTTTGGCGAGTTCTTCCGCAGGAGCTTGAATATGGGCTCACAGACTAGGGTGAGATGTGCGATGAATCGGCTGATATATTGGATTCTTTCGAGGAAACCTCAAATTTTCTTTTCAGATTTGTATGGTGGCATTTCGATAATTGCTTTGGTCTTGGTCTCATCCACCCAAATTCCTTCTTCGCTGACAATGAAGCCTAATAGCTTGCCTCCGGTTGCACCGAAGACGCACTTTTGCAGGTTGAGTCGGAGCTTGAACTTCTTTATCCTGTCGAAGAGCTTTTCGAGATACTTGAAATGTCCTTCGATTGTGCGAGATTTGACGATCATGTCGTCCACATAAACTTCCATTTCCTTATTTATCATATCGTGGAATAGGGCAGTCATGGCTCGCTGATATGCAGCTCCAGCATTTTTCAGCCTAAAAGGCATAAACCGATAGCAAAAGGTTCCCCATGGTGTGATGAAAGAAGTCTTTTCACAATCCTCGATGGCCATCTTGATTTAATTGTAGCCTGAAAAGCTATCCATAAAGGAGAAGATCTTATGTCCAGTAGTATTATCTACCAGTGTGTCGATATGAGGCAGGGGGAAGTCGCCTTTAGGACTTGCTTTGTTGAGGTCCTTGAAGTCGATGCACATTCTGACGTTCCCATCTTTCTTTGGAACTAGTACGATATTTTCGAGCCATTTCGGGTAGTTGGAGACTACCAAGAATCCCACGTTGTATTATTTGATGACTTCATCACGGACCTTCATGGCCCATTCTGACTTCATTCTCTGTAGCTTCTGCTTGATAGGCTTCATGTCTGGCTTTGTTGGTAGATGGTACACTACCAGATCCTCATCGAGCCCAGGCATGTCCTCGTATGAGAAGGCAAAGTTAGACAACATCGGCTTCAGAAACTCCATCATCCTCTGCTTGTATTCCGGAAGAGTGACCGTCCGATGCGCACCTCTCTAGGGAGTTCCGCTGACCCTAGGTTCATAATTTTGAAATCATCTGCCATAACATTGGCCTTTGTTTCAAATTTTTCGAGGGAGTCCTCGAATTCGAGAGCTGTATCATCATTTCCCATATCTGGGGCTTCATCCAAACCCATGAGCTCGAAGTCCAACTCGATATCGAAATCATATGAGTCGACATTGAACTCCTGCAGTGTATGTAAGATGTTTGGCATAGTGGTTTTTGAAAGTTTTTCTATTGTTTTTATGTTTTGAGGATTTTCTACTGTTTTATGATTTTGAGAAATATTTAATTTTTTGTGCTTTTGGGAATATATGATTTTTTTGTGTTTTGAAATTTTTTTAATTTTTTTTTGTTTCTTGGGGGTCCCGAACAAGATGGTGTTCTGAACCAAGATTGATCCTGTCCTAGTCCGGGGTACTAACTGTTATTTACATTGGCATTTTTTTTTTAGGTCAGCATCCACGGAGGATTCACCGACCGACTCGATTGTTAGGGGGACAGCTGTCCATGATAATTCTTTCCCCTCTCTGACCCTGTTGTCCTGATTTGTGTATTCCTATGGGTCACCTGGCTTGATGACCATGATGTCTGCTGGGCTAGGCTCAGAGCCGAAATCTGATTCGACTTCCTCACCCAGGAGCTGAAATTCTTCTAGTCTCTCTGGTTAGTCCTGCGATGGGACCTTGATGTCTGTCCAGTCAAGGGCAGGCCACTTCCCTTTGTTAATCCAGTAGATGGGCTACTTCTGTCCCATGTGTCGCTGGGCTGGTGGCGGGGACATGTCCCCTTGACTGTGTGTGGGAATGGGTGTCTCCCTAGGTTTGCTTGTATCGCTTTTAAGGGGCATTCCTGGTTCTGGATCCCGCGTGGGTGGACCTATTTCCATGCCTCTTGCCTTTTGTGGTGGATCTGGAGGTTCTGCCCCTTGTGTCAGATATTCTTTTGATGCCTCGAGAATCTTGTCCCATCTTATGGGTGGCTAGACAGACTCCGGGTGAGAATGATTAGAGAATTTGAGTTGCTGGAGGTGGTCCTCAAGGGAAATCATCGGGTCTCCACAAACTGTTCCAGCCTTAAAAAAATTGATGGGTGTGCACTTGAAGGATTGACCCCTTTTTGGCTTTTCGGCTTGATCCTCCGGTTTCGATTAATATCCCAGTCCCTGTCTCTGTATGTTAGCACGTGCAGACTTTACTATTTGTAACACCCTGAAAATTGGGGGTCGTGTATAAACTCAACTCCCGAGTTCCAGACCGTCACTTATGCAACAAAAATGGTTATGATTCAATGTTGTCTGATTTAAAGCATTCACATGAGTAAAAGTATACCAAAACTGCAATTCATACTTCAGATCCAGTGATAAAAACAAGCGGAAGACTAAACAATGTATATATCACTGTATGGAAAAAAATAAAGTAATCTCATCTGTCTCCAAAGTATGACTACATCTCTGAGTCTCATATACATATACATAACAAAAGAATAATGTTCAAAAAAAGAAAGTCCCACTGATGTCCCCTCGATCCAGGTCGCCTACGGGAAGCCGTCGTGATACTGCATATACGAGAACTCATCCTTGTCCTCGTCGATCTCTGGCTCCACCTCCTGGATCTCGGCCTCACCTGCATCTACAATAGGGTCTGGTGGGTGTTGCAAACACCATCCCGTAACGTGGGAATGAGTGATCAACTCAGTGGAATCATAGAGCAAAGATTAGCATGTTCACAATTCAATCGCGCGATAATAGTAAAGCAGTAAATCAGACAATCCTAATACTGTTGTTAATGCAAGATGATATGACGTGATGTATGCCCTCACCAACGATCACCCTCATGCGGCAACATCTTACGACCGCGGCATGCCACACTCCCTAGAGTGCTCCACATCTTCCAGGTACATGCAATGCTATGGTGATATGATTTCCAAGTTGTTATTAGTCCATTCAAACAGCAGGATTGGGAAACTAAGGTACTTTCCTTGTATCGATCCCAACACAGATCCTGTCTAGGGTCGTCACTCCTAGTAATCTCATACGATGTATATTTCGTAGGTCACTGCAAGGGCTGCCAGGGCTGTTGCTCGCACTCGTTGCACCGCTCCCCCATCACCTTATCAATACAGGCCTACCGTACTCTACTGCAACGGAAGGGTCGTCGCCTCCCGTGGACTTAGAATACACTCGCGGTCACTACAAAGGGCTCGTCGCCTGATCAGTGTAGGCCGACAGCTAGAATATAGTGTCCCATACCACCATAATCTGCTCACGAGTCTAGGTGCTCACTGGTCACTACGGGGAGGTTTGTGGCCCCAGCGTAGGCCGACAGCTCGACCACGGTGTCCCATACCACCATGCCCGGCTCATGAGTCTTCGTGGATCAAGGTACCACGGTTAACAGGGTTTTCAGTGGTAAGTTCAGTACCCTAGGTTCAAGCAGTTATGACTCATACAGGGTGAACATACATCGGCCAGTCGGGTTACTTGAAGGGCTCGATTAGCGCGATCGCATCTCAAGTCGAATGACATGAAGTGCGTAAAACACTTTGCGTGGCCTAACCACTGCCGCCAACTCTAAACATGAATCACGTTCATCGACGCGTCGTTCGTGGCTATGACCAGTCAGCCACGAATTCGCTCGGTTACCGACTGCCTGGACTAAGTCTAGTCTCACACATCTATGGAATCACATTAGCATTACATGTAAAAGTATTGGAATTTAAATACAATCATGTGAGCATATTAACACATGTTATAACATTCAACTTAAGCAATTCTTCAAGGCATACTTTCTATGCATGTAATGCAATCATGCATAAGGTCAACATGTAGGAAATCATTTAGGTCAGCATATTAATCAAGAAATCAATCTCAAACTACTACATAACATCATTTAATTCAATACATACTAATACAAGCATTTATACAAACACATACACTACACACTTAAGTCTACATATAGTATGTCGACCCAAAGTGCGCAACTAGGCGAATCTCTTCGCCAAACTGATTATGCAAGCATTCCTAACTCCCTAATGCGGTGACAAACCATGTCAATCACGTCAGCAAAATATGCATGTAGACCGTACTTCCTACAAATGACTAAAATGCCCTAAATCTCATATTCTTCGTTAATTTACGAAACAGGAAACGGAGAGCATGTTGTACATGTCAAACGGCGATGTCGTCGATAATCTACTATTAAACGACATTGAAAGCGTTGTAAACCGTCAATCAAAGCGTCTAAAATCCTCACCTAGTCTCTTACGGTTGCGGGATTTTGAACGAAGCGTGTACGCTTCGTTTACGGCAGTAGGAGAACCTGATTTATGGCTAACATGCTATGAATCTAAGTAAACCCTAAATCAGCAAGTTTTAGGGTTATTTTATACCTGAAAAAGGGGAGAAATCACCAGCCAGGTGATTGGGAAGAAGTGCTGAAGCACTAGCAGTCGGCGGCTCGGAAGCGGGAAAAATCCCTTCCAATCTCTCTCTCAAACTCTCTCTCCTTTTCTCCTAGGGTTTGCTAATTTCGGATGGGAGAGGGAAATGAGGGTTTCAACCCCTTTTATAAGCTTAAAAACGCCGAAAATAGGCTCCGGAATGAAGTTTACTTAGTGCCTATCCATTTCGGGGCTGTTTCGGTCCAAAAACTACTTTCTGGTGGTCCCCTGGTCGATTGCGATCAGACTTAAGCTCATGTGTACCAGATGTAGCTCGTATTAAGTTTTCAGTCTGGCAGAGTTCGCAGATTGCACGTGGCGGACCAGTTTCAGTTCGACGGTCACCGCACATAGATCAGGGCTGAAAGTCTCATGATAATAAATAGAAATTTTTCCTGATCCGAGGGTGTAATCTGGATGAATTCTGACGGTCAGAACGCTTAATACTGACGCGTCAAGTCGTGTGCCAGATTTGAATTTGAAATTCCAAATCCGTCCCTATTCGCGGTCGCTTCAGTCCGGGTTCAACGAAATAGTCTGTGATTATCGGTTTGACTTGATTTTCGAGATGATTGTCAAGTCCAGCTGGGCGGTTCTAACGGTCTAAGATAGGAGGTATCAGACCTTCGACGTGCGGACTAAATCCAATACAAAATTTCAATGTGGTCCAGAGAACAAACCCGCTTAGAGTTTGATCCGAGGTTATAGAGTATTGTAGAGTTGTTCGTTCTACTCGATTTGGGTCTTGCAGAACGTATTTAAAGTGATCAGGGACTATTTCCCAGCTACTCTAGCGTTGCGCTAGCTAACTTACGCTTAATTTCCATGGAAATTATTTCTACGCGATTTCGGGTCGAGTTGGTACTCGAGCCCAAGTACGGATTTTTCACGGGCGTTACACTATTATACCTTTCTCGTGGAACTCGGTATGGTAGTTCCAGATTAGCCGTTCAGCGGGGGGAATGACATGTTCAGTAATGAGAGGGTGAGGATTTACGATTGAATTTACAACTTCGAATTCGAAGCTGTGATATGACACATCACCCTCCGCATGCTGGATGTCGATCATAGGGATGTCAGTTTTTGGGATATTAACCCCTACTGGCAGGACAGTTTCTGGCTCGACCAACACTGAGATTATTCGATTTTCCGAAGGAAATTTCACCCTTTAGTGGAGAGTTGAGGGAATGGCTCCAACAACATGTAGCCACAGCGGCCCCAACAAAAGGTTAAATGAGGCAGGGATGTCGATGGCCTGGAAAGTGATAAGGGTTAAGTCTGGTCCGATTTGTAGCTCAATAACAATCTCTGCCTCAACCTACTTTCGGGAATTATCGAAGGCTCCAACACTTATGGTGCTGGGCTTGAAAGAGGATGGTTCTATCCCTAACCGTTCGGCAATCCTTAGAGGGCAAACATTAAGGCTAGATCCATTATCAATGAGCACAAGTGGGACTTTAAAATTCTTGTGACGGGCCATTATGTTCAGTGAGCGCCCATGCTTGTGTCCCTCAGGTGGTAATTCATCATCGGAGAAAGTGATGGCTCGTGGTGCGAGGAATTATCCAATTACACTTGCCACCATTTTGGGCAGTACGTCAGGAAAGATGTGCATCATTCAAAGTCTTCGCAAAGATTTCTTGATGCGATCTTTGTGCGGGAATGGTTTTGAGCTGGGCTGCTATGTCATAAGCAGCGTCAGTTTTGTAGGTAGTTCCTGACATAATTTCTCGGGTTTCCTTTGGATTCTGGTTATTTCTCCTGAAATATCTCCCATTGTTGCGCACCTCAGCGCATTCTGGGTAATGCCATGGAACTGGCTTTAGGTTGTAGGATGGAACCGTCCTTCCTTCCAAGTATATTAATGGTTCCTGAGGTTGAGGGGAAGTGACTGAAACAGCATGTAATGGACTTGGTGGTTTCTTTTAGGGCGCCACCAAGTTTTGGCAAGATTTCTCTTCTTCTTCTTGATATGCCGAGGAGGTCCCCTGGCCACATGCCAGTTGGTGAGGCATTAAGAATTTTAGACTTTGAACCAAGGGTGCTCCTTATAAAATCAGCGAAGCTAGATCAGGGAGACATATTGGGAGAATGACAGGTTCAGAATTTGACCTTTTTGGACATGCTGGGTGTGTCCCATGAGAGGTAAGATGCTGCAAGTGTGACCTGTTGGGTGCGACTTCGAGGTTCACGAGTGGTTGAACTGTCGGTGCTACTTCCAAGAATATGAGGGGTTGTGTTACTGGTGCTGCCTCAAGGATTGCTTGTATGGAATGATGTAGGGAGGGGTACATGGACTGCCCTCCTTTAATGTGGTTTACGGTAGAGGTGTCGGATGTACTGGGTCCTGTTTGATGCGATGGCAGGAGATTTTAGAGGATGTTGGCCAGAGCCATATTGTTAGCCTACGTGGTGATTGTAATTTTTTGGCTTTCGATCAAATCCTGGACCGCATGTTTCAAAGCGAAGCACCAGTCTGTTAGATAGCCAGGAGCCTGATGGTATGCGCAATATTAGTTCTTATTGTAACCAGGCGGTAAGGGGTTGAGAGGAAGTCGGGATTGAAGCGGTGTCAGGAGTTATTTTTGCATCAACATTGTCAAAACCTGATTGTATATTTGTGCTAAAGGGGTGAATTTTCTCCCTAACATTGCCTGTTTGTATGGACCTGGTGCATTCCTCCGAGGCCGTTGGTGTTGTTGTTGAGACGGCTGTGCTTGATATCCATGTTGGGCCTGATATGGTTGGTACTGCCTGTTTAACTGCGGTTGGTATTGCCTGTCTTGTTGTATCTCTGGTTGTGGAGCGTATTGGTTGCCCTGAGTGTTAGCAATGATATTATTAACCTCTATGGTACGCTGCGCGGGAGCAGTGTCGTTTCCATTCGCATATCTTATAGGTTTCTCTTTGATTTTGTTTCTTTTGATTGAAGGGGTTTGATGTGGCCATGGGGAAACGGTTCTGGCTCTGATCCCGACTTCCACTTGTTCACCAGTTCGGATGAGTTGAGAGAAATTTACATAGGGATACGAGATTAAATATCCTGAAATGATGGGATTTGTAGAGTGTACGATCATGGATATCTATTCCTCGTCATCAATGGGGTTTCTCATTCGTGCTGTCATGGCCCTCCATCGTCCCACGTATGCTGACAATGATTCGTCATTTTTTTATCTCAGGGCAGCCAAATCAGATCTCCTTAGAGACATGTTCAAATTGTAGGAGAATTGGTCAATGAATGCTTGAGAGAGTTTTTTCCAAGTTTTGATTTGATGGTTGTCCAACGAGGTATACCAATTCAAAACGTCGCCTTTGAGGAATTTTTGGAAGAGCTGTATCAAGGCTCCATCATTCCTTGCTATCGTATTGAGTTCCCCACAAAATGCTTTTAGATGTGCCGTGGGGTACCCGCTACCGTCATACCTTTTGAATTTTTATACCTCGAAGTTCGAGGATACCCAGGCATCTGGGAAGGGACAAAGGTCCTTGAACTTGGTGGATGGGTGATCCACTCCTTGATGTCTCTAAAGCTAATTTTGCACCATTTGTAACTGCTTTCGTAGTTCCTCAATTTCTAACTTACCTTGCTGCGAGTATCTTGCCCCTCGCTGTAGGGGTTGTGCTGTTTTTTCTTCATATGTATCGATGATGGGATGTGTGTTGAAAAGAAGATGGACTCCTGGTGGCGGGAGGTAGCTGGAATTGAACACCGCTCCCTTTCGGAGGAGGGTGAGATGTTCGAAAATGGCGCCCGCCTGGGGTATCTGTCAAGTCCGGGACATTGCTCTCGTTAGGGGGAATGAATTGGACTCGAAACTGGTCCCCTTCATGGGCATCCACCAGTTCTTGTCTGTGGTTCCCGCTAGGGGGAACCTATGCTGTAACCTGATTATTGTGATGTGTTGAGTAAAGATGTGCGGGAGGGTTGCTCCCGTTTGCTAGTTGCTGTTGTTCTTGTGCCGACTCCTCTGGGAAGGGGAGTAAGGGGTTTGCTGGAGGAATGAGAGAGAAGGCGAAGGGAGTTTGTGGGAGTGAGTTGTTCTGTACGCTAGGCTGAGTTACCTGTGTATTTGAGGAAGGATTTGACACAAGGCGGTGTAGTAGCTCTTGCACTGCTCGTAGGCTCTGGGCCATTTCTTGCATGGTGGTGTTAGCTTGTGGTCAGGATAGGACTAGGCACACACGTAAATTTCTGATATGATAAGATCCGAGATTTTGGTAAGCCATAGAGCATACATTCAATGCTGTGTCTAACAGACGGATGTGATGATGCTTATGCAAAGACTAAAATAAAGGGACTAAGTCACTAGGAATTTCTGATGTGACAGGATCCGATATACGGTAAGCCACAGAGCATACGTTCACTAGAGATCTAGAGAAGCAGGGTGGTTGAGAAGGGAATAAATGTCATGATGAATACTTGCATGTAAAAATGAGTATTTCTTTGGCTTGATCTTAAGTAGGTTAAAACATAAACTGGACCATGATCCGATCTGAGCTAGGCTTTCACAAAGGAGTTGTCATACGTATAACAAACATGAATTCTAAGATAATAGTTATGACAAACATAAATCATAATTTCTTATTCATTCAAACATTTGAGCAAATACATGAAATGCATTTAGTATACAACCTAGTTTACACATGCATGTTATATTAAAAACTTCGTAACTAAGATCAGATGGTTGCAATCAAGTAAGGCATAAATCATTGCTAATATTGAGGGCATTGAAAACCATAACCTACGCGTTTATAGTCCGCACCTTCCGTCAGTACGCTCGTTACGAACTCGGTTCGTACACCACGTCTTTGTCTACGCACAACGGCTACATAAACATTGAAATAAGTTAGTTATTTCATCGGTTTCTCTATTTGGATTTCTAAAACAGATTACGGTTAGGATTTTTTATCCAAAAATGGAGTTGAAACGAGTTGAGTAGCTAGACGTAAAGGCGATTCAATGGGTGGAGTAGCAGAACAGAAGTACTTCAGCAAATTCCAAAGATCTCCCTTCGATCTCCACTCTTTTCTCTTCTTTTCTCTCTTCTCTCTCCTAGGGTTACAGAAAATTCGTATGGAAAGAGAGAGGGGTGGGTTTAGGACATTATAAGGCCCAGAAGTGATGTCAATGGCCCCATGACTATGGTATACTTAGGATATAACAAAAGGATGGCTGTTTCGGGCTAATGGAGCTCATCTGGAGGTCCATTGCTCGCATATGATCTGAAAAAAGTTTCCTGACAATGAATCTATACCAAGTTAATATTGCGGTCCGATCAGATTAGTGAATCGATCGTGGAGGACCTATTTCAGTTCAATGGTCATTGTTATTCGATCAGGGCCACAAGTATACTGACACGTGTAGAGAAATTTTCCTGATCTAAGGGTATAATTGGGTCAGAATCTGACGATCTGAAACCTTAAATTTGTCCTGCAAGTGAACAATCCAATTTTAAGATATTCGCGTCTCTTACACACTTCGCTCCAAGCTCAAGTTGTGCGTTTCTGGATATTATTTGAACTTGATTCCCGCGATGGTTGTCAAGCCCAATATGGTGGTCATAATCTTATAGTTTCGTAGCCATCGGATTTTCGATGCGCGGTCCAAGCTCGATAAGGAGTTTCAATATGCTCCCGAGAGTAACTAGGTTTTAAGATTGATCATATGTTTCTAGGTAATGTCGAGTTAGCGATCGTAATGATTTTGGGTCTTGCAGCTCGTATAGATAGTAGTTTAAGATAATTCACCGATTAATTTAGCTTAGTACTTAACTAATTTTCGTTTAATTTCTAAAGGATTCGGTTATTAAAGATTTTTACCTGAAGTGGTACTCGGGTCTTTGTATGAATTTTTTTGAGACGTTACTATGATTGTGAGATCAGGACTTATTAACACATGAAAGATGGTTTAATCCTTAGACCTGATGATGTGTAAGGATCACGATATTAACTTGTTGGTTTTGACTTTTCCTAAGATGCACATGTAAGGGCCAATAAAATGGACATAATTGGGCACTTCCATTAGGAATTATTAATTCTTACAAAGGCCAATAAGGGATTCATTAATTTTTCTAGCAACATATTTATGCTTTGATCTAGACGGATTAAAAACTCATTAAGTGGTATTTCGACAGTCCTTTTTCGTGAAAGGCACAAAGCAACCCACCTTTAAAGTAAAAACCCCACCTTTTAATTATCGCCTACTTAAAATTAAATTTTATAAGTGATTGAGTAAGCAATCGATCTTCACATAATCAAGTTATATATATTCATATGATATATTTGCTACTTTTAGTACTCGGGGTCAAAATTGATAGTTTGCATCGAGTTGTTATATTAATTCTAACACACCCATACGGTAAAAAACAAACCGAGCAACCAATAGTGTGTTCCACTTGAGTTTTATATTTACCTAGTGTATGGCTCATGCCTTAAGATGAGCTGATGAAATGACTGGACTGCACACATTTTACACATTGATCACGTTGGACCCACGGATCTAATGGCTGCCGGCAATCCGAATCCCAGAACAGACATAAGAAGTGGGCACCACGGTAAGTTAATAAACTCATAGCCCAAATGAGACCAGAGTCTTATCCACGCTGCCCATCCATTTTTTGCTAAATTACTTCACGGAGCAAGTCCAAAATTGAAGCATATCTACGGCTCAAGTACCAAGTACACCATCGAAAACATTAGGTACAATAACGTGCACCGTTGAAATTTTCTTAGGTCCCTCATCCAACCTATTCGTAAGATCAAGAGGACATATGGATGAAAGGAAAGCAAATTAAAATATAAGTTTGGTCTGAAATTTCAGGACCTTAAGTTTTCAACTATAAGCGTTAAATTAACACTGTTGTATGTGGTGCAGTCCACTTTAGCTTTGGGCATGGTATGCTTCAATCTAAGGTCCACATCTTAAAAATGAGCTGATAAGACAGATGGACGGCCTGGATAAAGCACTTTTACATCACTGGGCTACGCAGAGTTTTCCCAGTACGCAATCCGCGCCCAGGGGAGATTTCTGAGACCCACGTCAGAGTTAAGTCGCGTCGCCTCGATAACGCCGACTTAGGTCAAAGGAACAAAACGAGTATTGAGGCCCACGGTTTTCAGAGCTACGTGAAGCAACAGCTGCATCAAAAGCCGAGAAAATTCCACCTAAGTTCGAACCATTAACAGGTTCCCCACTTGCCGTTACTCGGGTTATTTCCATGCTCAGGCACTTTACTGGACACTTGATACGCGGGCGTTCTGAAATTGTTCAGGTGGCAGACACTAAATCAAACCGTTAAACCTATTGTCCGTATATCACATTCTTAAAATCAGATAATTTAAGCGATCCGAACCTCAAACTTGTTCGTTGAAATAGGAAACACCATTGGTCAATCTAACCGTCCAATACATGTCCTTCAATGGTCAGATAATCAAATAAGAGTATTTTTGGGTTACAGGTGCAACCTGTTAGATGATTCTAATTATTTATTTTGAAGAACGTGAGTGGCATGTATGCAATTCCTTGGCGCTTGCGTATCATCCATCCCACTCAGGCAGAGTATCAAAGTCTATATCCTTATTAGAACCTGAGACAGTATCCTGCAGGAATTAGTGAACCTCACATGGCACTTGTGGAGGACATCAGTACCCTGAAAACAGTATGCCCCCACCATCGAGATCACTATTTAAAAAATCAAGCTGATCCAATATCTAGAGGAGCTACATCTGTACGTTGAGTCAAACTGACGGTTGAACATTGATACCAATGTTGTGGCTCTCTTTATGATTGGCACAGTTTCAATTTTCTCCAAATTGATCTTCATGGTGGGGCCGACCTTTTTCATGGTGCTGATTTATCACACGAGTCGAATATTGACCATAAAGATAGTATGGTATCACAAGTTGTGATCCCTTGCTTGCATGTGATAAGTTAACAAGCAACCTGTCTCGGACGCGGATTGCGTACTACCCCCGCCCGTCCCTAGCTCCGAACGGACAGGTCTGCAGGTGGGCCCATCGAGATGTATCTTTACATCTAAACCATATATTCCCTTTCTCATATTATTTTAACATATCAAAAGAAAAATTAGGTAGATCCAACGGTCAAATGGATCACACCACAAATGACTCTTGCATTTAATGCAACTAAACTTAATGTTTTGTGCATTTTAATGCAACCAAGCTTATTATTTAGTGTGGTCCACTTAAGCGTTGGATATGCCTCATTTTTGTATTCATGCCTTAAAATAATATGAAAAAAGGGAATGACGGTTTGGATGTACAGATATATCACGGTGGGCGCCCCACAGACCTGCCCGTTCAGAGCTAGGGACGGGCGGAGGTAGTACGCAATCCGCGTCCACCTGTCTCCGTACACGTCACACATCCAACAGTTGATGACATACTACACCTGGCAAATGATCCAAACCATTGTTTTATCTATTAAACATAGACCATTGACCAGCTTTCTCCAGTGACCAGTTTTTAATACGCAAGGGAATTCTAATGAGTGACTTCGATCTTTGTGATTTTTAAAGGTCTGGATCATGGATGGACGTTGAATGGATAAAGAGATGCAAGTGGATACGACAAAGCCAGTTACAGTGGGTATATGGGAGCGTGCCTACTGCAATCCTCTGAGGAAAGACTTTATTTGCAAAAGATCAGCCCCGTCCGTCAGGTTCTCCCTCACTACAAAATACTCAGGCTACCCCAATACCCAGGTGGGCCACACCATAGGGAACAGAAAAAACTCATTCCTAAGACATCCAAATACCCTTGGTGTGACCCAATTAACATTTAGAATAGCGTTGTTTAATAAAGTCCCTTTGTTCTGGTGTGTTATGGTCATATGAATGGATTGGATATGATATAACCACCAAGGTGGGCCCCACGCAAAAACAAACGGTGGCCGCCCCTATCCCAACGGTTGGTGTCGCCTAACTGAGATTGAATAGACCTGATCTTGGCGTACGTAAGGCAGAGAACATGATGGGCGGTGTAGATCTTATGGTCGTTCACTTAAGTGCCGCAGGGACGCTCTATTCAAGCACAATGCCACGTGTTGGAGAATAGGATCCAAAGGGCTTTGCCTCTTACACGTGCCAACGTCTATAGAATAGAACGTCCATGAGTAGGTCACATCAGGAGCGGATTGGGTGCGACCCCGTCCTCACCCATGACGGTACGGCGCTTACCACGTGGCCCACATTGAGTTATTTATTCTATATCCAAACGGTTCATCCCATTTTTCACATCATTTTAGGTGATGAGCCCAGAATCGAAACAAATCCAATTCTCAGGTGAATCGTAACATAGGAAACAGTGGTGATTAACCATAAATGGACCACGAAAGTTTTGGATCAAGTTGATATTTGTTTTCTCCATTCATCTAGGTTTCTGTAACCCTATCAACCGGTTGAATGGAAAATAAAAATTACGGTGATCCCTGGGGAATTTTATTTTATGGTGGAGCGTTCAATTACCACTGTTCCCTATATGGCCCAACTGAGATTTGGATCTCCTTCGTTTCTACGATAATATTCTAAAAAGATATCAAAAAACGGATGGACAGTGTGGATATCATACATAAGGTGGGCCCTGCGGTAAGGGACGCACTGTCGTGGGTAAGACCGAGACCGCACCTAATTCGTTCCCGGTCGCATCATATACCCATTACATGGCCCGAGAATCTAGCTCTTACATTCGGTCGAGTGTCCCATGTCGGTAGATTTTAAGTGTTGCCGTCGTTCAATTTCTAATATTCGTTCAACAACCACACACGTGTCGTGCACCCGATTACCTAACTGCCCCAGATTTTCTCCTACCAGTTGAATGACCCAGATCTCTTGCATATCTGCACCAGCATAGTGGGACGCGGATTGCGTCCTACACCCGCCCGGACGGATTACTCTGTGGGGCCTATCGTGTTGTAAGTATTTAATCCACACAGTTAATAGTTTTTATATGATTATTTTAGGACATGAGCCAAAACTTGAGGTAGTTTGAGGGCTTAAGTAGACCACAAAGTGGGGATTAAACGTGCACCATTAAAAACTTCCTGAGACCTGGAGAAGTGTCGGATCAAGATGAAATTTATGTTTTCACTTCATCCAAGTCTGCATGACCTTATTAATGGTGGGCCTTAGAAAGGTTTCAACGGTAGGTGGCATTATCACTGCAGCTTCCTTTAATGTGGTCCAATAAATCTGTGTATCTACTTCTTTTTTTTTGTATAATAACTTAAAATATCTGAGAAAAGCGATTAAATGTGTGGATTAAATACTTACATCACGGTGGACCCCACAGAGCCCTGCCCGGACGGATTACCGTCTGGGCGGGGGTAGGACGGAATCCGCGTCTAGTATAGTGGGTTCGGCAGCATTTTTATAGCTTAAAATACCTAATAAGCTCCGGATTCTGCGGCGTAGGTGCCGCCACGTGAGTCATGAGGGCCCACCTGGCCGGGTGGATTACCAAACCTTCCCATCATGTAATACGCCTGTCGGTCTCTTTTACCTTTTCTTAATATAATTTCAAGAGAAGGAATACTGACAATGGTGCGGCGTGTGGAAGACATCGTATACATGCACATAGCTCACAGTACATGTGGTATGATGTCAATCTAAACCATCCAAGTCATCTGGCCCACTGTGAAAGTGTAGCCAGTTAATAGAATGAGTGTAAATTGAAAACCCGTTGTACCATTACCAATATTTATTTGTTGAGTTTTGGACCGTTGAATTCTTTTAGTTCAGTTGTTCTTTTTAAAGAAGTCAATCAGACAGCAGGATATTTATTTCAATGATATTTTCGGATTATGAACTATTCACAATGGGCCCTACTATTTGGACGGTTAGGATTCAAGGATAAAATGCCACGTGTAACCCATGCCATCGTAATCATCTTGCACTAACTCGTAGACTTTACAAGTACCAAATAAATTCATGGGGAAGAGTCGGTATCGCAGCCCGGCTAGTCGGTATCTACGGAGTTATTTGATATCGTCGCAGCGTATGAGATTTGATACGTAGGCATTTATCCGTTTCACGCATCAACTCAAATAAACAGTCTAAATTGTTGCAAGTCTATCCCTAAATTTACAGTCCCAAAATCATTGACGATATTCAGTCCAGCTGTTGAAATAAGACCATTGAATACATTTCATTTTGGACCGTCCAATAAATGTTCCAACAATCTGATAGGTAGCATATAAAACAAGCATTGTTTTTGTACATTGTGCATCAAAACTGGGACCCACAATGTGGACAGTTAATTCTAACTAATTATTTTCCACGTATCCAATTTCAAAGCGCTTGCGTATCGTCCATCACACTATGCAAGCGTGTCAAAGTTTCAGTGAGACCGGGGCGCATACGCACGTGGCTAAGGAATCACATGATACGCGGTCGGCATCTTTGCACAATATACACGGGTTTTCATGTCTTCCAGTTGGGACGCATGGTGAGGCCGATGGTCTGTCATGACGCAGGGGTAAAAGCTTGGTGAATGAGGTCCTGATCGTGGGGCCCACCTTTAAGTAATTATTGCACGTCTACAACGTCCATACGTTTTGGAAGCTCATTTTAGGGCATGGACCAAAAAAATCAGAAAATTCCAAATCTCAGATGGACCACACGGCAGGGATAAATTCCTACCATTAAAAACTTCCGAGGCCATTGGATCAAGCTGCCATTTTCCATTAATACCGGTCCATGTAACCTTATCAACAGGCTAAATGGAAAATAAACAATACAGTGGGGCTTAGAAAGCTTTTACTGATTGTCATTCAATAACACCACTGTCTTCCTGTGGTGTCGTCTACTTAAGGATCTGCCTCATTTTTTGGGACCATGCCCTAAAATGAGGTAGGAAAACGGGAGGGACAGCGTAGATGTACAACGGATACATTGAGGTGATCTGGCCACCAGGGTCTCATTTAGGGCGGTACACGAACTGGGCTAGCCCGGTTAACTCGCTCGACTTGGCTCGAAAAAGTTTGACTTGGCCCGACCTGGAACTGAGTTTGGGTCGGGATGGGTCATTTTTTTCAGTCCAAAACAAAGTTTGGGACGACTTCAAATAGGTCCCAGTTCGGCCCGAAACCCAACTCGACCTGCATGATTCGATCAAGTGATGTGTGTGTGTGTATAAAAACTCTACCCGTCCTTTTTCTTTTTACCCTTTTGGGATAATTCACCGCCCATTTTTAAAGTAACAGTGACTCATCCACCTCACAGACGTATAACTTGAACGGCTTAAATTCATCCAAATACAAAATTAATCAATTATAATGTCCTGATTAGTTAGATTTTTTGTGGAGTTTATAGTTCAACTATTTAAACCGTTGATCGAGGGCCTTGTGATGGGACACGGATTACCTGTCAAAGTCTTTCCCATGAACTTGTTTAAGGTTCGAAACTGGCCTGAACTTGGCCCGAACTCACCCGATTGCTAACCAGGCTGAGTTCGGGTTAGACATGTTGGCCCAATGATCGGGTCGGGTCAGGTTCGGGCTAAGTTTGGCTTATGACAAGGCCGGGCTGAGTTGAGCCTAGTTTGACTCGGATTGACTTGTGTACACCCCTAGTCTCATTTACTAACCTGTTCCCTCCCTCACTTAATCGCGCACAATAGAGCATGGCTAGGGCGCGAATTGGTTGCTGACAAGGTCGATGGCCAAAGTGATGTCACCAAGCTCTGTGTACCCCACCATGATGCATGTATTGTATTCATACCGTCTAACCATTTTTGGAGATCATTTTATGACATTACAAAGAGAATGAGATAAATCTATAGTTCAAGTAGACCCCACCATAGAAAATAGTGGGGACAGTGACATCCACCATTCAAAACTTATTAGGGGCCATAGTAATTTCCGATAAAGCTAATATTTTTATTTTCTCTTCATCTATTTCTATGTTAACTTATGAATATGATGGATCGCAAAAATACATCATTGCGGGCCCTATAAATGTTTCAACGGTGGGTGTGACGGCTCCCACAATTTTCTGTGGTGGGTCCACTTGAAATTTAGATCTATCTCATTCTCTCTGTAATGCCATAGAACGATCTCTACAAATGGTTGAATAGTATGGATACAACACATGCATCATGGTGGGTTCATAGAGCTTGGTGATATCACTTTAGTAGCAATTTGGTTGATGACATTTTTTGTATCCAATCCGTGCCCGCTAAAAGCTAAGGCGCGACAGGCGCGGATTGGATACTAACAAGGTTAGTAGCTAAATCGTTACTGAAGTGACATCACCAAGCTCTATGGACCCCACCATGATGCATGTCTTGTATCCATACCGTCCAACTATTTTTAGATATCGTTTTATGACATTACAAAGAGAATGAGATAGATCTAAAGTTCCACTAGCGTGAGTGTGTGGGTGTGTGTGTGTGTGTGTAAATAAAATAAGAAAAAAAAAAAAGATAGATCTAAAGTTCAAGCGAACCCCACTATAGAAAATAGTGGGGATAGTGATATCCACCGTTCAAAACTTCTTAAGGGCCACAGTAGTTTCCAATCAAGCTGATATTTTTGTTTTCACTTCATCTATCTCTACGTTAACTTATGAATAGGTTGGATCTTAAAAATACATCACGGTGGGCCCTATAAATGTTTCAACGGTGGGTGTGACTGCTCCCACAGTTTTCTGTGGTGGGTCCACTTGAAATTTAGATATATCTCATTTTTTTATTTTTTTTTGTAATGCCATAAAATGATCTCTACAAATGCTTGGACATTATGGATACAACACATGCATCATGGTGGGGTCCACAAGGCTTGGGGACATCACCTAGTAGCGATTTGGCTACTGACCTTGTCAGTATCCAATCTGCGCCCAGCTGCGACCCCCCATGGGAAGTTCCTCTGGTCGGAAGCTAGGTGGGGGCTGGACCCAGACATGCCTAAGTAGCAACTGGCCGGTGTTACGTGGGCCGTGGGCTCCACCATGATGCAGGTGTTTTATCCATGCTATTCATCTATTTTTCCATATCGTCTCAGCACATGAGTCCAAAAATGAAGCAAATATAAAACTTGTGTGGTCCACACCACAGTAATTGAAGCTGACCATAAATAATGATAATAATAATAATTTCTTGAGGACCACGATAGTTATGGATGAAGCTGATATTTAAATTTTTACTTAGTTCAAGTCTTCATGACTTAGCTGATTGGAAAACAAACAAATAAATATTACAGTAGGCCTAAATGGTTTTTAATGACCCAGAAATGCAGATAGAATGCATAGATAAAATACATAAATCATGGTATGGCACATCGAGCACAGTACAGTAGCCAACTCCGGTAGGCCTCTGGTAGGCATTCGGTGGATCCCTGGATTCACTGACAGATCCACCCTGGTAGGGGGCACCCCCAACTCTAGGGGCCGTTATGATTGACTTGCCTTACACACTATCCATTCATATTTAAAAATTAATTTATGACAAAATTCAAAAATTAAAATAGATCTGAATCTCAAATGGACCATAGTGTAGGAAACAATAGTAATTTACAATTTAAAACTTCTTGCCATGTTGATAAGAAATTTATCCTTTCCATCCGTTTTGCCGCATCATCTTAGAACAGATCAAAAAAATGTTGGCAATTCCAAAACCCAAATGGGCCACTCAGTAAAAGAAGACCAAGAAAATGCCAACCAATGGAACCTTCTCAGGGTCCACCTTCACCTTGAAGGTTCATACAGTGTGGCACATCGAACACATTTCGTTAGCAAACTGTTCATGCAGTGTTGTCGCCACCACTCAATCCTTATAAAATGTTTAATCTAATGAAATATTACTTGGCTGACATATTACATGCATGGTCAGAGGATCTATTAGTTTCTTCTGCAAAGTATGCTGTTGCTAGTATGCTAGGTCAGTTAAGCCTAATGGAGCGAAGGCATGCATGGGCTCATTGGGATTAACTGAAAACACAAAAGCATCAGGCTGATTTATCCCAGGCTCTCAAGCCGTTTTTAAGGATTTGGGCTGAGTATACAAGTACTTGCCCATCTTTCACTCTGTGATCCAACAATCCGATCTCGCTGCATCATCTCACCACTTATGTGGAGGATACAAAATGCCTTATGCGGATTGGCTGGTGTACCACACACCACTGAACATGGCTGGTTTGGGTACGTGTCCTGCGAAGAGGTGCGCTTATGCTCCTCGAGTTCTGAGTTGTACGAACGGTTCAAAGGAGATGGTAGTTATATGAGCCTCACAATAACGATGTATTTATTATATTCACACCGTTCATGCATTTGAGGAGATCATTTTGGAGCATCAGCTCAAAAGTGAGTCACATCCCAAGCTCAAGTGGACCACACTACATATGAATAGCAGTCGGACAATATGATTCTCACCACTAAAACACTCTTAGGACCCATCATAACATTTATTTTCCGTCCAATTTATTCGTAAGGTCATATAGACCTAGATGAAGAGGAAAAATAAATAGAATATTAATCTAAAACTTATGTAATTTCTAAAAGGGTCTCAATGATAGACGTTCAACTCCCCACTGTGTTTTTGCAGGATGGTCCACTTAATCTTTGAACCTGTCTTATTTTTTGTCTTAAGCTTTGCAATGACCTAGCCAAACGAATGGAACACATACCTCATGATGGGACCCATAGAACTTAGTGACATCAACACACCAGCCATATGGGTGGTATGTGGTACACCAGACAATACCCGCTTCCTATGGGTGATGAGGAGATGTGAGGAGATGTGATTGGTGGGGTTGCATACTGTAAGACATGGCCATAACAGCGGAGATTGCCTTGTCCATTTTGAGATGGGCTGTTATTGCCACTAAAAAATAGAAAATAAAATAATAAGAAAGGTTACTGGTTATTTCTCTGTAAGGGATTTTTGGCCTATAACACTAATGAGCCGTTTTGAACCCGTCTTGGCATAGGATGGCATCCGGACGAGCCAATATCTTCTATAACACGCATACACATTACATGCAACGTTCGAGCTCAGGCCCACCATTTCAGGCGCGATATGAACTATGTTGACCTGTGGAGTGGGCGTCAGATACCTACCATAAATCTAGTGCCTACGGCTATAATTTAGGCCGGTGCATGGCATAAGAGTGATAAAAATAGAAGCAGATTGGCCGGTGTGTTCACACCATCAAGTTCTGTGGTCCATCATGAGGTATGTTTTATATCCAAACCGTCAATCTATTTGGAGAGCCCGTCATAAGGCTTGAGCCAAAAAATAAGACAAATCTAATTATCAATTGGACCACACTTAAAAAGTCGTGGGGGATTTAACTTTTACCATTGCATAAGTTGATCAGACTCAACTTACCATATAGCTTTCTACATCTGTGTGAGTAAGGTCACATTCCTTTCAACCGGCTCCGATATAGCGAGGTCACATCCCTTTCAACTGACCCTGATATAGTGAAAGATATGGTCTACTGGTATTCAACCCTAATGTGCTTATAAATATACTCGGTCTAAACATTGGGTTATGCTACTGGTACCAAAGGATCTACGACCTGTCCCATGGATACTTATATTGCACGATATGCAATAATAGAATTTTCAATGCCCAAAAACTAGGGCTGAAAGTCGGGCGCGTTGGGTCGGGTTGGTGCTCAACCCTAGCCCAACCCAAGATTCTTATACATCAACCCTAACCCAACCCAACCCAACCCAACCCAACCCAACCTCGGGTTGGGAATTCTCAACCCAAGCCCAACCCAAGTGGGTTCAGTCGAGTTGGTCAGGTGGATACATGCTAATATTTTAATGATTGCATTAGTTTATTATATTTCAATACACGTCTAATTTTTTATATTTATAATTGTATTAATTATATATGTAGTTATTTATCATAAAGAACTTCATTTATTCTAAACAAACAAGTTCAAATATAGGACAACTACTCATTTAAAAGTCGTGTTGTGTAGCACACAATTTATTTGGGAGAGAGAAATCCTGCATTTCGTGTTAGCTTGAGTCATCGGAAATTATGTGGACCAATGAGACCCGATAGCACAGAAATTTCTTATGTCTTCAACACCAACCCAAGACCTCAACCTAAGCTCGACCCAAGTTTTATCGGGTCGGTGTTTATATATCCCAAGCCTGAGATCGAACTCGATAAATCCTGCCCAAGCCGAACCCAATGTCAGGTCAGTCACGGGTTCTACCCTCCCAACTTTTAGCCCTACCAAAAACTCATTCGCCAGCCGCGGTGGCTACAATCCTGATAGTACTAAAGTGTGTGCTACAGCCCATAGTTGGTAGGGTGTAAATGTAATCGTGACATACATAATGTGTCATGCATGATTCACGTCATTCAAGTCATGCACCAATCATATGATAATCATGTGGGCGACCCTATCTCGTACCATACCAGTCCCCAATGAATCGTGAATCATATAATGTAGGTTTCCTTGCACCAAACGATCTAATTTGTGACATGAGTATTGTTGCTGACAAAATCTAGATGACTCTCCGCTCGAATTACCGAACTCCAAGTTGCTTTAGCGTCCTGAACCTGCACAATCATGTGGAGCAAAGGAGACCCTGGCTTAAACAGAGGACCCTCCGATACTTAAGTCAGGTCAAAGGAATCTAGGACTAAGTTCGTTTGTAGAGGAAGAGTGCAAGATATTGCGTAACTGTTTCTTCCTCACCAAATGCTATACATACCCTCATGCTTAGAATGGTCATGTCCACATAAATCGGCGCGTCTTAAGGCATTTACCCCATCATGCAGGTGATTCGGCCACCCAGTCATTGTATAGTCGTGCAGAAGTGTACAGACACTTCACAGCCTTCTTTATTGGCGGATCCTGGTCCGAGTCCTTAACCGAGTACCTCGGCCCCAGATAACTCCAAGCCGACACCTTTAATTTCGAAGCATTCCAGGATTCCACTCAGACCCTCGGACATACAAACTCAGCCTCGGGTCATACCGTCAGGGGTCTCGGAATATTACAGTCATCGAATCGGATGATCATCCTTCACCTATACAACCCCAAAGTTTGGTTTTACGCCTTAAATCGGCTCTGACTTACTTCAGACCTCAGTTCTGATGTATCTCTGGTCTTTCCATAACAGAAGCTCCCTACTCTCCGAGTTCGGACACGAACTCACAGAGTAAATATACATGGAAGATCAGTGATTTCCTTCGTTACACCTCGACGCGTGCGATTATAATCATGGTGTATATATCCAAAAAGATACATCCTCGGAGTTTCCCGTCCACAATTTATCCTCGAATGGATGTGTAACATCCTGAAATTTCACGGCCAGAGTTTATACTTGTGCCCGAGAAATTCGTATGTTTATGAAGCAAAGCGAGAATCGTCTCGAGGACTTACCTTGAGACTTCTCCCATCAATATTACATTCATTTATACTTGTGATGAAAATCCTCCATAAGAATGAAATTAACTGTAGTTCTCATTCCAAAAGTAATTAACCAAATTGTCAAAGATTCTCACAATAGGAGTTTGATAATAAAATAAAAAAATCGGGTAACATCCTAACTGTAACTAAAACTAAGTCCTAATTGTTCTAAGTTATGCAGCATGTTCTTCCTCAGGATAGTGATCCTTTGGTTCTTCAATCTGTTTGTCACCTGCATCATCTGTACGGTTGGGAGAGGGTCAATGCCCTACTCATAGTAAAGCTAATCCTTCAAGATTAACAATAATTCAAGCGATTCATAATAGGTAAAGTAAGGGTCTGATATGTCCCGTGCTCCACTGACACGAGGGTATTAGTATGCGCAAACAACCTACATGTGATGCATGTCTAGCAAAGTATGTGGGGCTCATCATACGTAGTGATCATTACAATGTAAAATATGATTTATAGATAACCGGCTCGACCCGCATCTCATACTACGGATATTCGCTGGCATGGCCAATGGTACCGTGGAGTTACGAGGGGACCTCAGAGCACACAACAACATGAACTGGGTGATTTACATGACATGACTTGTTCATGGAGCGACTATTTGCGACATCCAATCCCGGGGTGATGTGACGCTGTTGTGATTTACACATCGATTTGTGCACCACTACCCGAAGGCTCAAGGACTTACGTGCCCCAAAAGGACCTTTATCCAGAGCACATTACGTCCATGATAGAATATTTGAATCACTAGTTATGATATATCTTGCACATCACTTGCACGTACAAAGATAAATTGAAACATAAAGAATATAACTGAATCTAAATTATGAAGAATATCAATTGAATTATGGAAGTTATGGAATAACAAGACACATGCTCAAGCCATAAAGACAAACGGACGAGGCTAACATAATAAAAAGAAGAGTGACAATAGTTAACTTAAGAAAAGTAGCAAGGACCAACATAATAATAAGAAGAGTGGCAAGGGCCAACTCAAATAAAGAGACGAGTAGCAAGGCCCACTCAATAAATTTGATAAGGCATGGCAAGGTTTGTATCTATGGCCTCCCATAAATTCAGAGAAATTTCTTATAATTGACATCATGTCATAATTTCAAAAGGGCCAATAGATGTAATGATATTAACCAAAACAATTGATAGGATAATTCTCAGGAAACATGTAAACATGAAAGGCAAGATAAGTCACATCATTAAAGGCATGATAACACTCATCATCAGAAATATGAAAAGGTAAGATAATTTATATCATAAAAGGCATGAAAAAGCAAGTAACTTAAATTAGAGTAAGCTTAGAGGATAAAACCCTCACCTTAGGTTGTCTGTTCACATAATCCTAACTTAAATATTGGTTTACTCTTGAGGTTTTAGATCGTGTCTTAATATTCCTGTTCAGGATTAAATTAGATTCCCAAATTAATGAAATTTCTGTGTTATGCTCTTGTTTTAGTCATGCCATCTATCATGACAGTTTCACCGAGTTGACTCATTTTACTGAGTTGACTCAGTTTGGCTGGTTAATGCATTCCTGCATTCTTTTATTTGAATACGAGAAATTGGAGGAGAAAGAGAGAAAAGATGAAGAAGGAAGGGAGTGCAACCTGCAGAAGAAATGACTCTCATTAGTAGTTCATCAGACCAGGCCGTCCGGATCGATCAGACGCCTGCACTCTGCGTAATGTCGATTGTGGTGGTATTTAGGAGCCCACTTTCTCTGATTTTCTTGTAAATCCACTCCATTCATCAAGTTCCATCTTGAATCTTGGCCCCTTTGATCAAGGTTTGGATCAACTCTGTGGTGGGCCACGGCTTTTCCTTGTTGATATTAAGCTTATGTTCAAAGGTGTGGAAACAGCTCTCGCTGCTTCTTTGTGAGATTTTTCTTCTAGGTCCTAATTAGTAAAATGCCCCTTTGGAGTCTAACCAACGGTTCGGATCTAACACTTAGGCCGAGTTGATGGCCCACCCGAACCATCTGTGAGTCCCTGTATGGGAATTTCGCAGAGGGTCTCCCACTAGAGAGAAGACTCTTTCTCTCTCATTTTCGCGTCCTGAATTTGTGTTGTTGTGGGTTCCCTGAGGAGGTGATTTTCGACGAAGACGATTTTCGACGACCACGATTTTCGGCGAGGGCGATTCCGACCAACTCGAAGTTTCTTGTAAAAGCGATTCCCGGTGACCGTCCAGTGAGTCCCCCCTTTCATTTTCGCTTTACTACTATTTCCTTCACCTTTGTGAGATGTCAAACGATTCAAATATGTTCCGAGGCAATTACGACTTTAGTAATGACTCCGAGCCAGGGACCTCGAATGATAGAAGTGGGGCCTCCGAAGGCCCCCTTGAAGCAGTACCTTCCTCCCTCCGCCCAAGAGTGGCAAAGAGGCGGGAGCTAGGACACACCGCCAGGCAAGATGAAAACCTCCCAAGCCCCCGAGACTTGACAGCGGGTGGTGCAAAGATGCCTGCGAGTTGGCGGGATTCGAAAACCATCCCAGGAGGCTCTGTATTAGTTAAGTCTCAGATGGGATGGATCCGGTCGGAGTTCGAAATCCAAGACTCCATGCAAATACGGGCGCTAGAGCCCCTCAATACCGTCGGACCTCCTGTCGAAGGTGAAGTTGTGATATTCCTCTGTGAGATGCAATGTGGGCTTCGACTTCCCATTCGCCCCTTCGTCTGAGCCCTGATGGCCTACTTGAGATTGGCTCCAAGCCAGTTTAGCCCCAACGCTTGGAGGGTTTTGATATCTTTTTACATCTTCTGGCGTCAAGTTGGAAACCTGGATCTAACTCCCGAGGAGCTGATAGCTTATACTTGGTCAAGCATGATAGCCAAGAGTTGTGGTATTACTTCGTCACTCTCGGCAGTAAGGGCTCGGGGCTAGCCTTGCAACTTCCATCCTCTAACAAGGATTGAAAGAACAAGTGGTTTTCAACTTTGGGCAAGTGGGAGGCGCCGAAAATGGAGCTCGGAAACCTAAGGACTTGAGCTCCTAACGATTCACCCTTCCAGGTCGTATCCTTAACAGTCTTCATGCATGCTTCCTTATATGTTGTAATCTGACTAAAACCTTTTTTTCTTTTGCAGACTTCCCAAGGGGCTCGCCTCTTGTTATCTCTGCTTAGAAGAATTAGATCGCCAAGGCCAGGGCGCAGTCGGAAGAGCTATGCTCCTGGTCGGGCCTGATCACTGTTGATAATCTTTATCGATCATGGCTCTGCAAGTCCAAGTCACTCCCCACTTCATTCAGTAAGTTTCCCTTCATCTTTTGCTTTGAAGAAAATGAATTTCTTCGCACCGATATTGATTCATTATTCTGTATACAGGCATAGCCGAGGCTTCTAGATCCCAGAAAAGGAAAATTGCTCCGACCGTCGAGGAGATGCTGAGAGCCGAACCACGAACAAAAATAACTGTTTGGAGGAGGCAGGCGGCCCCTCGGGGTGAGGGCCCCTCAGCCCTAATTTCTGTGGCTGCAACTTCAGCCGCATTGCTCCAACCGTCGTGGAGATGCTGAGAGCCGAACCACGAACAAAAACAACTGTTCGGAGGAGGCAAGTGGCTCCCCTCAGCCCCAATTTTTGTCTTTGCAGCTTCAGCTGCATTTCTCAGAACATTGCAGAGATGCTGAGAGCCGAATTACAAACAAAAATAACTATTCGGAGGAGACAGACGACTCCTTGCAGTGAGGGCCCCTCAGTCTCAATTTCTGTCGCTGCAGCTCCAATTTCTGTTGGTGCAGCTCCAGTTGTAGCTGCTACCTCAGCTTCAATCCGCCCTCCTGACATTGCGCCTCGCGTTCCTAATGCACCTCCGCTAGCCCCCGAACCCTGCATAGCCATCCCATCTTCTTCCGAGCGGGAGGAGTCCATTCCGATGGCCGATGCAATGCTCTATCCTCCCAAAGCCGGGAATGACCACGAGGTTGAGGCTCAAGCATCGGCAGATAGCAAGACCGGAGTAGGGAGAGTGACGGGGTCGGCTCAAGTTAGAGCTGTTGAAGAAAGCCGGGTTATCACATGTCGTGCTTGGTTCGTTGGGCTGCTAAACATGCCCCGAAGGAGGAGATAACAGTCCTTCTCAATAAGTCGAATGAGTCCTTCACCAATGACATGGCATCCGTATTCTACCCGATATTTGTATCAACCTTTCTTGCCTTTGGTTTCTTTTATTGCGTATGTATATTCAATCTCTTACTTTGATTCAGTCCACCCCTATGCTCTTTTTAACCCAGGAGAGGTTGAGGGATCTTGCGCAAAAAGATGCAGAGATAAGGACCCTCAGGAGCGAGATTCGGACCTCCGAGACGAGGTTAGTTCCTCCGGATGAAGCAGGTGGAACTACGCCGATAGCTTGAAGACGGAAAGACCCGTGATCTATAACTAAAGGGGGTCGCAAGTGATCTTGAAGCTAGATGTGTTGTTGTTACAGCAGAACTGTCCCGAGCTAGGGCTCATTTTAACTGGCTCGCTAAGGAGAATGCCCGATTTGGGGAGATGTTCGAACAGACCAAAGAAGAGGTGGCGGAAGAGCATCACCGAGCAGTCACCCAAGCAAAAGAGCCTCAGCAGGCTGAAGACGAGGCCTCCCTGGCCTCGGCGGTGATAGTTGCAGTGGACGCGTTTAAGTCCTCGGAGGAGAGGACTGCCGAAGCTACCAAGTTTTATAACTTCAGCTTCGACGCTTGCATAAATGCAGTCCAGGAGCTCTATCCAGACCTTAATTTTGAGCTTCTACTACCCGAGGATGCAGGAGAGAAGCCAACTAGAGACGCTTGCCCGGACCAAGCCCCTGCCTCTCAAGCTCCTCCTCCGATTAAATAGCTTCAAACATTTTTCCTTTTCATAACTTTTCTAGATTTATCTTTTGACAGATAATCTGATGAATGATATATTTTTTGACCCTCTAAAGAGGGCATGGTAGTTGATTTTTTGGATAATGAGCGTTAGATGTTAAACCATAGTTGATTTTTTGGATGATGATTGTTAGATGTTAAGTTGTCGATTGCCGAACCAATTCTTGTTGGAGTCAGTTCCTCCCACGATTGGCGAGTAATTTTTAGTAGATCTGTCAGTTGGATGATGACCCGACTCTTTTTTTGAGGAGTCGGGTCATCTACGGGCTTTTCCTTCGAATACGAAAGGATGCCTTGGAGAACTTTCATGGGATAACGTACTAACCCATTCTTTAAAGGATCAGGCCGTTAAGTCGGCCCTTGCTTATGAGAGTCAACTTTCTATTAGTAGATAATTCGTTCGGGTAGATACGAAGAGACATGAATTTTATTGAAATCCTTAAACGCTAGTCGTTCGGAGATGTACATTTATTAGGGGCCTTTTGTGGCCATTACATCAGGGCTAGTAGAATTTTAGGTGCTCGGCATTCCAAGGGTAGGGGAGCTGACAGCCTTCGAGATTCTCTAAGTGGTAGGAGTCAGGTTTGGTCGATCAGACCACACGGTAGGGCCCCTCCCAATAGGGTCCGAATGCCCTAGCCCCCCGACTCTGCAGCGTTTTGGAAGACTCGGCAAAGGATTAAGTCTCTTGGATGAAATTGCCTAGTCTTGACCATATAATTGTAGAATCGTGCTACCTACTGATGCCAAGTGGCAACCCAGAGTCTAAAGATATCTCTGGCTTCTTCAAGTAGGTCCAGGTTAGGTGAAATCTACTCGATGTTTTGATCTTCTTGATAATTCCTGACCCAAGCTGTAGGGAGGCCAATTTCAACTGGCATCATCACCTCCGAACTGTAAGAAAGTGAGAATGGGGTTCTCCATTGGATGACTGAATCATAATCCTGTAATCCTAGAGGACAAATGGGAGCTCCTCGATCTAGTTACTTTTTGCTTTCTCTAATTTTATTTTAAAATGGTGCTTGATGACTTTGTTAACTGCCTCCACCTGTCCATTGGATTACGGGTGTCGAGGCGAGGAATATACGTTCAAAATGCCAAACCCACGATACATACGTCGAAACTTGTCATTATCGAACTTTCTACCATTATCTGACACGATGGTGCATGGGATCCCTAATCGGAAGATGATGCTCTTCTAGACAAAATCAACCACCTTTTACTTCGTAATTTTTATGACAAGCTCAGCCTCAGCTCACTTGGTGCAGTAGTCCATGTAAGACCCGTATCTTGGTCCGTACCTTTCCGTACACTTCCGCGGTCTTACCGGTCGAATTCCGGCAACTTTCGACCCTTAACCGATATCGACGCGCGACCCGGATTCATGTGCCGACAACCCGAGTCGACTCAACCCGAGACCTATACCATAGCGACCGCACCGTCGCCGCGGTTCCGATACCGCGACTCGCGCGCCGAGGCGATACCCTGATCAAGAGTTATGGGCCAACGTTCGGTGCGAGAAAACGCCGCGCGTTGCGAAAACCAAGGGAATCTCAACGATGTGTCACATCAATCACATCAATCCCATCAATCAATCACCCATCAAGCCATCACATGTCAAGTACACATCACTCTCACCCATTTTCCCAAGCAACCACAAAAGTCTTCACATCTCATACCTCTCTTACACAAAAAGCCTCAAAAGTCTTCACAACCCATACCTCTCTTACACCAAAGCCTCAAAAGTCAAGCTTTTCTTACACAACCATCACTCACCCATCCATCCATCACTCTCTCTCTCTCCCTTTACATCGCTCTCTCTCTTTCTCTCTTTCTCATTCTAAAATTTCCAAGCAACAAGAGAAATCCAAGAGTTCCATACGTATGGAAATCTCCAACCTTCCTAAGCTCTAAGTGGCCCACCTTCCTACCCCAAAATCTCCCATCTCAACCCTCCATTCTTCATCTTAGCCATTGAAGTTGAAGACAATGTGCCAAGGAACCCCTAGGACCGAGAAGATCGGACGGTGGGTGCATCTATAGGATAGTTTTCCTTGTTTTTATGGTGGACCAAGTGAGGCCCACCGATCAATGGTGTGGATCTCACTTGGGACCCTTAATTGTGGCCGATGGACCACTTGGATCATCATGATCATTCCATGATGGGGCCATTCTCCATGGACCCCATCATGATGTTTATTTCATTGCAAAAAGGTCATCTAGACCGTCCATAACGGTGGAGAATGGATCTCCACCGTTGATTTACATTTTTATGGTCTTTTGTTCAAAGGGATCCGTTGATGTATGATTTCATGTAAGGGAGGGCCCATAAGGACGGGGTCCCTCCATCACAAGCCGTGTCCCACTCTCCATGACTCTCTCTCTCTCTCTTTCATTTTATTTTATTTTATTTTATTTTATTTATTTTTATTGCAATAGGATGGTGTGGCCCACTTGAATGGATCCCACCTTGATATAACTATTTTTATTCAAGTGGGGCCGACCTTAAAAGTTAAACCCATGCCATCAATCAGTGGTGGCCCACCGTATCAGGGCCCCCACCATAATCCGTTCCCAACTGCCAACCGTCCAGCGTCTGGGGACGCTGGACGTCTTTGTATAAAAAAAAAAAAAAAAAGAAAGAAGGAAAAAGAAAGAAAAAGGAAAGGGACTTGGGTGGTCCCCTTGCATAGGCCCCACCCTGATGTTTGCGTTCGATCCAAGCCTCCCATCCTCTTACCCACGGTATTTTAGCCGTTGGGTAGAATGTTGGGGCTGATTGTAGGATCTGGTGGGCCATGGCGTCGAAGGACGCGTCATTACCATTCAAAAACATTATCTCGTTTTATTTCACTCTCCAAGCATCAAAAAAATTCGAACTTCGGACTTATTTCGACTGTTTCAGGCCACTGGACGCAATGGCTGGTGTGGATTTCCCGAAAGCGGGCCCCACACGTGATTTTTGTCAAAAGGATGAAGTTGGAGGAGAGAGAGAGAAGGAGAGGCAGCAGCTGCGGCCGCTGTGTCAGGCGCACGCAGGCGCTGCCTGAGCGCTGGCGTACGGGCGGGCGGTGGCGTCCAGAGAGGGACCCACGGCCCCAGCCGTGGGCCCCACCTTGATGTATGTATGCTATCCAAGCCGTCCATTGGGTGGGTCCCCATCTCAGGTGGGTCCCCTCCAAATTTCAGGTTGGCCCAAAACTCAGGTGGCCCACACCGTAAGAAATAGTGTGGATGAGCATCCACCATTGAAACTATTCCTGGGGTCCACAGAAGTGTTGGATCAAGCTAAAATTTCATGTTTTTCCTTCATCCAGGTTAAGTGACCTTATGAATGGGTTGGATGGCAAATAAACATTACAGAGTGGGCCCCACATGGGACCCACACTGATGCATATGTTGTTGCCAGCGTGCTGGCAGACGGTGGCACCCACCTAATGCATGGGCTGCCTCCACCGTCCACGGACGGTGGGCCCTGTGTGATGTATGTGTTATACCGCACTGTCCACTGGACAGTGGGACCCCCCCCCCCCCCCCCCCTTGATGCATGTGATACATCCAAACCGTCCACCCATTTGATATATATAGGGCCTAGAGATTTAGGCCCATCTGACTCATAGAAGGCCTATGGGCTAGGCCCATTCGAATTTCAAAAGGCCTATGGGCTAGGCCCATTTGGCTTGTGAAATGCTTATGGGCTAGGCCCATTGGATTCATTCTAGGACTAAGGACTTAGGCCCATATGATGTGTTGCAAGTCCATGGGACTAGGCCCATTTAATGTACTTCAAGGCACAGGTAATTGGATCTATTTGTTGCATTCTTAAAGCCCATGGAAGTGGACCCATTTGTTATATTGTAAGACCTATGGGACTACACCCATTTGATTAAGGAAGGGTCCATGGGATTAGGCCCACTTTGATATGTATGCAAGCTCATGGACTAGGCCCATTAGAATTGTTTAAGGCCTAGGTATTTAGGCCCATTCGACTCATGTAAGGCCTCTTGGTTGAGGCCCATTTGATATACATTTGGGGGCCTAATTGGTGTGGCCCATTTGGTACATATTAGACTCATATGACTAGGTCCAATTGATGCAATCCAAGGCCCACGGGTTTCGACCCATTGCAATGCACATAAGATCCATTGGTGTGGCCCATTTATGTGGCTCATCTATGTGGCCCATCTGATGAATAAAAGCCCATAGGATATGGCTCATTTGATATATATATGTAAGATCCAATGGGGACAACCTACGGTCCATTGCAATGTGTAAACCCATTATAGACTAAGTACGATGTTCACAACGATCGTGCCTTGGGAGCAATGTTGGTTTGACGTCCACATTGCGAGCGTAATGCTGGTTGGATGTCCACATTACGACTCTCCTTATGGCCCATCACCAGGCCGTACTTGCTGTGTATTGACCGTCCAAGTCCATCTGCATTGTTAAATAGTTCATTTCATTATAACATGTTTAGTATAGTTTCATGACTCATGATCATACGCATCATATGTATGCTTGATATGAGGACTGACTGATCATAGTAATTGCCTTCGAGCAGGTTGTTTATGGGCTCCCGGTTAGGCGGTGTTGCCCTACATGAGCGCAACGGTATGCGCAGGATTGGTTGCATGACTGGATAGCGTGATTCATGCATTCCGCATTTGTGTGACATGGTTATTGTACGCCCTAGCGACATCAGGGCCGTAGCCTCCACAGACGCATCGTGGTTGGCAGGATTGGATACCGAAAATCTTGATCTACATGGGGTACTATAGATATCCCTGGGTGAAAGTCCCTAAACCCTTATGGTACCAAGAGGTTGCTCCAACGTCTAGACCGAGTGGGTAGATGAGCGTGGAGTGCCGATTACCAGACGGTTACGCTCTCCACTGTGTCGTGGTCGGTTGGGAGGGGGTGCGGCCTTACCCGCCCGAGTGTAGGGGGCAATGCTAGGCTAAGTCTGACCAGCTCGAGGAATGGGTCCGCTATCGACGAGTCGCGCCCGATATTGGCAGACGGATAGTGAGGTCTCTTCCACTTACCTTATTGTGCGCGATGTGGCGGCAATCTGGTTTAGAGTGTACTAGACCCCGGTGATATTCCATACTTTGAGCTGTATTGATGTGTGGACATTGATGAGTATCCGTATGCTTGAGTTGCATTATACATTGCATGGCCTTGGGATGGCCGATACCATTCATGTCTTGCATTGCATAAGCCTTGGTACGGCTCATGATATTATGTTTCCATTTACATATTCCGGATCACTCTGACATTGCCTGTACATATTACTACCTTGAGCACACACCTCCACCACCCTCTAAGCTTTCTGTAAGCTTATGCATGACCGTTGCGTGCAGGTGACGTTGGACTGCAGCAGCGCTGAGGCAGGAGCACGTTGCTGATCATTTTGGAGTTTTTGTTATTTGCCATTGTATTTCCCTTTATGCTCATTGTACTTGTAAAATTTTTTATCATAGTAGAAATGTAATGGAGTGCTTGGTTGTTGTTTGTGGGTTATGCCTTTGGTTATGCTTAATACGAATCAAACTGATATTTAAAATCCTCCTCGTAGCATCCCAGGATCGGAACCTGGCGAATGGGAGCTAGGAGCCGAGAATGGGATTCTACGGAGGCTGTCGGCGCTGGATTCGGCGATCGAGAATTTTGTGAGCCCGGTTTCCGAGTTTGGGGCGTGACAGTCCACTAAGACAATAGCAAACTTAAGCTGATCTTTCCTTGTGGGCAAAGGTCCAATGATATCAATCCCCCATTGAGCGAATGGTCACGGTCTGCTCATGAGAGTCATTTCTTCTGCAGGTTGCATTGGCACAATCACGTATCGTTGACATTTATCGCACCTTTGAACGTAGTTCTTTGTATCTTCCCTGATGGTTGGCCAAAAATATCCTTGGCGGAGTATTTTCAAGTTAGGGCCCGACCACCAGAGTGATTTCCACAGATGCCTTTGTGAATATCCCGAATCACGTAGTCTGCTTCATTGGGTCAGAGACACCTGAGGTAGGGCTGTGAATACCCTTTTTTGTACAAGATTCTATCCAGGACTTCGTACCGTGCTGCTCTGACTCTCCGACGCCTACCCTCCAACTTGTCTGAGGGGACCTCACCAGATGTGAGGTAGTTATAAATTTGGTTCATCCAACTCAGAGCATCTACTGCTGGATTAACTGTTTTCTTCTCTATCTGATCAATGCTCGGATGTTCTATGAACTCCACTGGAATGACTCACAGGATCTTACCTTCCATGGCTTAGGCTAGCTTCGCTAAGGCGTTGACCCATGAATTCTCTGCCCTAGGAATCTGATTGATAGTGCAGCTCCAGAACCAATCTATCAGTTTTCTTACTTCGGCCAGGTAAGCCACCATCCTAGTCTCCTCGGCCTTGTATTCGGTGGAGATAAAATTCACTACTAGCTGAGAATCACATCGTACCTTGAGAGATTGGACCCCCAGACTGGCCGCCAACCTGAGTCCAACCAACAGAGCCTCATACTCCGCCTCACTGTTAGAGGCATTGAAACTGAGTTTGATCGCATACTGGAAGGGTGTAAAATTAGGTGCGACTAGGACAATTCATGCTCCGACACGCTTGACATTGGACAATCCATCCACATAGTGAATTCATCCTGACTCTGATACTGTCTCTCGATTACCTGGGGGAACAATCGAAGGAGTCGTCTCCACTTCAGCGTTAATTCCCTCTTCGTTCGGGACAATGAACTCCACAATGAAGTCGGCTACAGCTTGGCCCTTAATCACTGACCTTGGTCGGAACTGGATATCAAACTCCACGAGCTCGATCGCCCACTTAGTTAGTCGACCCGACACTTCGGGCCTCTGGAGGACTTACTTGAGGGGGGAGTCGATCAAGACGACAATGGAATGGGCCTCGAAGTACGAGCGTAACCTCAAAATCGAGACAACAAAACAGAGCACCAAATTTTTCAGAGATGGATACCTCGTCTCGGCAGGTACCCTACCACTCTAATCAGGGCCGAGCTGACAGCTGAGGTCGAGACCGCAAAATACAAGAATAGGGCCTCGCCTTCTTCGGGATTGGACAGTAGGGGCAGTGATCCTAAATATTGTTTCAACTGCTGAAAAGTTTGCTCACATTTTGATATTCACTCAGGTTTCTTATGACCCTTCAATTGTTGAAAGAAGGGGAGGCATTTGTCAGTGGCTCTGGATATGAAACGCCCGATCGCTACTACTCGTCCAGTGAGGCATTGTATCTCCTTTATAGTCCGGGGCAAGCTCATGTCGAGGAATGCCTTTATCTTGTCAGGATTTTCTTCAATGCCCCTTTGACTAACTTGAAACCTGAGGAATTTACAAGAGCTAACTTTGAAAGCGCACTTCGTGGGATTCAGCTTCATCTGGTACTCTCGGAGGATGAAGAAGGTTTCTCTGAGATCTGCTAAGTGATAGGACGCCTTGATGCTCTTAACGAGTATATCATCGACATAAACTTCCATAGTATGCCCGATCTGCTTTGCGAACATTTGATTCACCAGTCTCTGATACGTGGCTATAGCGTTTTTCAAGCCAAATGACATGACCCGGTAACAGTAGACTCCCTTGTCGGTGATGGAGGCAGTCTTCTGCCTATCTGGAGGATGCATCGCGATCAGATTATACCCAAAAAAAGCATCCATGAAGGAGAGCCGTCCGTGCCCTGCTATACTGTCTATCAACTGATCAATTCGAGGTAAAGGAAAGTTATTCGTAGGATAGGCCTTGTTCAGGTCCGAGTAATCCGCACAGACCCATCATTTTCCGCTGGCTTTCATGATGAGGACCACGTTTGTGATCCAATATGGATAGTGTACCTCCTTAATGAAGCCAGAGCTGAGTAGCATGGAGACTTCGTCGGCTATAGCTTCATACCGTTCGGCATTAAACGGTCTCCTCTTCTGTTTCACAGGTTTATGATCCGGGTCCACATTCAGTTGTTAACCATAACATAAGGAGAGATCCTGGGCATGTCCTCATGCGACCATGCGAAGACGTCTCTATGTTGTTACAAGAAAGCCAACATTTCAGACCGTTGCTTAAAATTCAATGATGTTCCGAGCTGAACAGATTTACTCAGATGTGCCTCATCGAGCGGTATTGCCTCCAAGTCTTCCACAGATGAGTCCTCTGTAGGTCTCCTAGGATCGAGGACGTTAATGGTGAGGGCTTGCTTTACTGACCATTTCTTTATTGTTATCATATAACACCTCCGAGTCTAGTGTCGATCGCCTCGAAGGTAGCCTATTCCACCCTCAGTGGGAAATTTCATCATCTGATGGTCGGTAGAGACGATAGCCCTTATTGCATTGAGGGAAGGTCTGCCCAAGATGACATTATGCATTGACGGCACATTAACGACGAGGAAGTCTACCATGAGGGTAACTTGATGTCGTTCTTCTCCCGCAGTCATAGGGAGGGAGATGACTCCCTTTCTCCAACAAATTCGTGTAGGGGGGTCTTCATAGGTCTGAGGCATAAACTTGAAATCCTCATTATTTCAAAAGCTTTAGAGTATATTACATAAGTTGAGCTTTTGGTGTCGACCAGGACGCGATACACCTTGTGGTTAGCTATGGTCATGATAACTACTAAAGCGTCGTCATGCGGATGCTAGATTCTACGCGCATCATCTTCCGTGAAGGTCAGACTGCACGGGCTGACTTGAAGTTCATTACTTGGCCTCCCGATCATGTAGATGTAGAGTTCCAGATCAGACTTACGAGAATGGACTTTACGGGCCCTGTTTGAATATCCTCCACCAGATGAACCACCAAAGATGGTTCGAATTTCAATCATATTATTCACCTACTCTCGTTCTTCTTTCGAAGCTTTTCTCTCTTCCTTGGTATACCAGCGCAGATGACCCTTACGGATAAGAGTTTTGATCTCATCTTTGAGATTCACGCAGTCGGCTGTGTTGTGGTCGTGATCTCGATGGAAACGACAATATTTGTGCTTGTCTCGATGGTTTGGGTTGGCCTTCATACAAATAGGCCAATTTAGGAGCTTCTGGCATCTAATGTTCAATAGAATTTATTCGGTAGATGTGTTGAGAGGAGTGTAGGAATAAAATTTACCCTCAAGTTTTCTGCTCGGACGACAATTACGAGGAGCACGGTCGTCTAGTCTTTTACCGAACAGCTGGGGTTCTTCATTCCTTAACCTCTTCACATGCCGGTTGGCTCTACTACTTGAACATTCTTACGAGAGTTGGAGAATTCCTCAGCGTTAGTATATTTCTAAGCTCTGGTGACGAGCTCAGCTAATGTCTTCGGTGAATTTTTTTCAATGGAAAAGGTAAACTTTCCCTCTTTCAAACCACTAAACACAGTAGTGAGTGTCATTTTGTCATCATAGTCTTCCACTTGTAATACTTCCTCATAGAAACAGGCGATGTAATCCTTCAACGATTCTTTAAGCCCTTGCTTGATGGTGAAGAGATGAGTATTCGGCTTCTGACTCTTCTTACTGCTTATGAATTAGGTAAGGAATAATCCGTTGAGCTCTACAAAGGAACTGATGGAATTGGGTTTGACCTAACGGTACTACCTCCGAGCAGATCCCGTGAGTGTGATTGAAAACTCTTTACACATCATCGCGTTCGTTGCTGTCTGGATTTGCATACATGAGCGGTAAGCCCTTATGTGATCGAATGGATTGTCGGATCCGAAATATTGGATGATGGGAGGTATCCAGAACCTCTGTGGCATCACCTCGCTCATAATCGCGGAGGTGAAGGGAGGTTTGGCCACTTCCATCATCGCTTGAACAGCGGTGGGAACCAATGAGGTCTGTTGGTTCTGATCTAACATCAAAATCTTGTTATTGACCTCAGCAAATCGTCTCCCACGGATCTTTGTTTTCAGCTAATATCTCCTGTGTAACTTTCACTTCAGGAGTTCTTCTTCCCCTCCTCCTTTCTAGTAAGTGTCAGAGATCTGTCGATGCCAAAGTCGAGGTGACCGGGGCATTCGTTGGAACTCGGGTCGTTGTGTTCCGACTTGGAACTTGGTTTTGAGTTGTAGGAGGGTTCTAGACCGAGGCTGGAACCCGAGCAGATTGATGTTGAGACCCCTCGGGTCTCATGCTCCACGGTGCAGACTAGACCTCTACCACCAGTCCAACCGCTTCTTAGACGGGATGCGGTTGCGGCTACTCCTCCTGTCACTATTTCATCTGATTAATCTCGTCGCACAAAACTTGTATCTCGCTTTGTATAAATTGATATTTGCTCGCCCGATTGCGAGAACTTTGGGAAGGTCCTGGGGTTGACTCGGTGTGAAGTAATGAGGAAGACCGATTTTGATCATTCTGCTCTGATTCCACAACTGTAGATTTCTTCTTTCCTCTTACCATTGTACTTATGAATAGGAAACTGACTTTTCGTACCAGCTTCCCACAAATGGCGCCAAAAATGTTACTGACAAAATCTGGATGACTCTCCGCTCGAATCATCGAACTTCGAGTTGCTTCAGCATCCTGAACCTGCACAATCATGGTAAGCAAAGGAGACCCTGGCTTAAACAGGGGACCCTCCGATGCCTAAGTCAGGTCAAGAAAATCTGGGTCTAAGTACGTTTGTAAAGGGAGAGTGTGAGATATTGCGTACCTATTTCTTTCTCACAAGATGCTATATATACCCTCATGCTTAGAATGGTCATGTCCGCATAACTCGGCACGTCTTAAGCCATTTACCTCATCATGCAGGTGATTCGACCACCCAGTCATTGTATAATCGTGCAGAAGTGTGCGGTTGAGTAACTGTCGCTAGTCGTGTGATAGTGGGACACTTCACAGCTTTCTTCATTAGCGGATCTTAGTCCGAGTCCTTAACCGAGTACCTCGGCTCCAGATAACTCCGAGCCGACACCTTCAACTTCGGAGCATTCCAAGATTCTGCTTTGACCCTCGAACATACTAACTCAGCCTCGGGTCATACCATCAGGGGTCTTGGAACATTACAATCACCGAATTGGATGATCATCCTTCGCCTATACAACCCCAAAGTTTGGTTTTACGCCCTGAATCAGCTTTGACTTACTTCAGACCTCGGCTCTGATATATCTCTGGTCTTCCCATAACAAGTACCAGTCATAGCCCCGTGGCTGGTTGTACGCTATGATGCGTTCATATCCATAGCCAGCCATCATGTGATTCATATAAGCATATGAATAGGCATATTTTGCATTACACAAAACATATTATCAGTGTCAACTATTTTTAAGCCAGGTATACTAGCATGTTACTACTAATAGTATATACATATATTCTCATTCATATATATAATATTAGGTGCATTAGGTGCTTAGTACGCATAATAATCAACCTTAAATGACCCAATATAAAGAGAGCAAGGGGAATCAAACGGCGGTTCCTACTGTTGGGAAAAAATGTGTCAAGCTCGGGTAAAGTTCTGAGGTTCGTATGAGAGTAGGTCGGCTTCGCCGACACTGCCTGAAGAATCCGAGACAACACCGACAGAACAGAAGGTAGGCTGGGAGGCGTAAGCAAGGACGAGTAAAGTCGCTCTCTTAGAGTGATAACCTCGCCTGCATGACCCCACTAAAGGCCGAGCGTGTGAAAGCCATTCAACCGATAGAGTAAGATCCCCTCAGGGAGTTGATTCTGTCGGTCACGGCTGGGAACCCGTCCTCCTGTATCGGCCGAGACTCTCCCGGGGTCGGTCACGACCTGGCCGAGACTCCCCCAGAGTCGATCGAGATCCAACCGAGACGGAGAGTGGCAGAACGAGGACAAATGCTGATATACGGAAATCCAGGGATACGGGTAGCGGATCCCGAGATTCTCGGGATCCTGAGCGATCCCAGGAGAAGAATCCTCTGAAGATAAGGGTTAGCGAACTGTATAAATCTCTAAGCTTGGAACAGAAGAAGGTACGCAAGACTAACCGAGACAAGCTCTTGGCTATTGACCAGATAACTGACTTAAGCATCGGAGGTTCCCCGACTCTAGCCAGGGTTCCCTTGACATTGTTTCTGTGCAGGTGAAGGAGGGTCCGTCGCAAGGAAGCCGCCCCATAAAAACACAGCAACAGTTTAGCGCCGTCTGTGGGAACCGGACAAAAAGTCACTTTCTCCAACCATTCGAATGGCAAGAACAAGAAAGACGGACCCAGATGAAGCTAGGGAGGCCGCCGCTAGCGTCGCTCAGGGAGCTCCCCCGGCAGCACCGCCTACGACTGCAAGCCAGCCCAACCAAGGGAACGTATACCTGGATCGCGAGGTTCAGGAAATGCGTTCCGAGATGACTGCTATGAAACACATGCTGGAACAACTGTACAACCAGCAGATGCAGCGCCAAGAGTCGACACCAGCTCATCTACCAGCTTCTATAGCGCAGCCTCCCGCGCCACAGTCGTCTGGACGACCGAGTCAGCCCCGAGAACCAAGTCACCCAGCGCCTGCTCGTTCAGCAACAGCCGTTCTGCCTCCCTCTGATCTGAGGTATAGAATAGATCAGAGGAGGCGCAGTCGGCTACCTGCAGACGCTGAAGAAACGGCCGAGAGCGCCGAACCCTAGAAGGCTGACATACAGGACTTCAAGAACCAGGTCCGAGAGAAGATGGCGGATATAAATCACGGTCGGAACTCAGATCCGACCAAACACGAAGAAAAGGCTTCTCCGTTCGTGGACGAGGTAATGCGGGCCCGGTTGCCGGAAAGGTTCCGCTTACCCCAGATAACTCTTTTTTTCGAGAAGACCGATCCAACAGAGCATCTTGAATGCTTCAGGACTTACATGGAATTGCACGACGCCTCGGACGCTGTTATGTACCGAGTGTTTTCTCTGACATTGACATTGACGGACGTTCGCTGAACTCAGTGACGCCTTCCTCAGCAATTTCATTGGCGGAAAGAAGAAACTGAAGCCTCCCGCGCATCTGAACAACATAGTTCAGAGTTAAGGAGAACTACTAAAAGACTACATTAAATGCTTCAATTTCGAGTCCCTACAAGTTCGAAAGCATTCTAAGGAGACAAGCCTTTTTTGGCGTCACTTGACAAAAACCCGCCCGATACTCTGGGCGAGTTTATGGTTCGGTCGGACAAATACGCCGATGCGGAGGAGACGCGACTCCTAAGAGAGAAAATTCACAATACGAAACCATCGGCAAAAGATTCGACCAAAAAAGAAGCCGACTCAGCCGGAGGAAGAAAGCGAAAAGATGACCGTGGGCGACACGACAGCAGGTCAGGGAAGCGACCAGACAGAAAATTCTCTACATATACCCCCCTGAACAAATCTCCTGAACAAGTACTGATGGAGATCAAGACCGAGGGCTTCGTCAACTGGCCTCGGAAAATGCGAGGGAACCCTGATCGTCGGAACAAGAACAAATATTGCCACTACCATCGTGATCACGGTCACAACACGAGTGACTGTTATCACTTGAAGGACGAGATTGAGCGGCTGATTAAAGAGGGCCGACTGAGAGAACATACGGTAGGGACCGGTGTTGCCGCGGGACCGAGTGAAGAGCGGCCCCAAGAAGAAATTCGAACGATCGTCGGGGGTCATCGAGGCGGCGGGGACTCAAATAACGCCCGAAGAAACCACGCCAGAAGCCTCGACTGCCCCGAGTCAGAGGTTCTCCTGCTATCTTGGCCTTCGAAGGAGAAAAAATGAGAGAAATATTGTATCTCGTTCACTGAAGAAGATGCTCGATGCATTCATCATCCTCACGATGATGCGCTCGTAGTCACCCTCACCATCGCGAATAGAATAGTATTCCGGATACTGGTGGATACGGGGTCATCAGCGGACATCCTATTCGCTCCAGCATTCGATAGAATGGGCATAGGTCGGTCGGTACTACGGCCTGTCCGAACCCCGCTCATCGGTTTCTCGGGCGGACAGGTACTCCCAGAGGGAATCGTCTCGCTACCGCTCACCGTGGGAACCGCACCCCATCAAAGGACTGGGATGGTCGACTTCCTGGTCGTGGACCAACCATCAGTGTACAACGCCATCCTTGGCCGACCGTCTCTCAGCCTCCTTCAAGCCGTGGTGTCTACCTACCACCTTTCCATGAAATTCCAGACCGAGTCGGGAGTAGGGATAGTGAAAGGAGACCAGCAAGAGTCTCGGAAGTGCTACGCCATCGCAGTAAAAGCCCCGGCTGAGATTTCAATGATTGAATCACTGGACCCCCGTATCGGATTGCACGAGCGGGGAGAACCAATGGAAGAACTCGTCTCGGTGCCGTTAACCGAGACGAACGTTTCAAAAGTAGTCCGAATCGGCTCATCCTTGAGCCAGCCTCTTAGAGAACGGATAATCATCTTGCTTCGACGGTATGCCGATGTCTTCGCTTGGAGTCATGAAGACATGCCTGGGATCGATTCCTCGGTCATAACACACCGACTCAACATCGACCCAACCTACAGGCCCATCCGACAGAAACATCGCCCTCTCGGCCCGGAAAGGTACACTATCATAGGAGAAGAGGTCGGCAAGCTTCTTAAAGCCAAGTTTATCGAAGAAATATACTATCCGGAATGGATAGCTAATGTCGTACTCGTGAAGAAAGTCAATGGGAAATGGTGAGTCTGTATAGAGTATACGGATCTAAACAAAGCCTGTCCCAATGATAGCTTCCCTCTTCCTCGCATCGATCAGCTGGTTGATAGTACAGCGGGTCATGAACTGCTAAGCTTTATGGACGTCTATTCAGGCTATAATCAAATTGAGAATGATCATCGGTTTTTGAGAATGATAAATCAAAAACCGCCTTTGTCACCGACAAAGGCCTTTACTGTTACCGAGTGATGCCGTTTGGTTTAAAGAATGCCGGAGCGACATATCAGCGGTTAGTGAACAAAACGTTCGCCCGGCAAATAGGCCGAACGATGGAAGTTTATATTGATGATATGCTCGTCAAAAGTAAACAGGCATCCGACCATGAGAAGGACTTGGAAGAAATGTTTTTGACTCTGTGTAAATATAAAATGAAGCTGAACCCCAGCAAGTGCGCGTTTGGCGTGAGCTCAGAAAAATTCCTCGGTTTCCTCGTTAGTCAGCGAGGAATCGAAGCGAATCCCGAGAAAATCAAAGCCTTACTCGAAATGGAATCTCCCAAAACGATCAAAGATGTTCAAAGGTTAACAGGAAGAGTGGTCACGCTCAATCGCTTCCTTTCCCGAGCCACAGACAAGTGTCTCCCGTTCTTCAAGCAATTGAAGGGACGACAGACGATGATGTGGATGGACGAATGTGAGAAAGCGTTTCAAGAACTGAAGGTTTACCTCGGATCTCCACCGCTGTTATCTAAGCCCGAGCCTGGTGAAGTGTTGTTGTTATATTTAGCCGTGTCTGAAGCCGCAGTTAGCTCAGCATTAATACGAGAGAGTCAAGGGAAACAGCTGCCAGTCTACTACGTTAGCAAAGCCTTGCTGCCAGCCGAGATAAGATATCCTCAGCTTGAGAAAGTAGCCTTCACTCTTATAGTTTCATCACGACGCCTTCGGCCATACTTTCAAGCCCACACCATTGTCGTTGTGACCGACTTACCACTCCGCCAGATTCTCCAAAAGCCGGAAGCCTCTGGCCGACTTATAAAATGGGCAGTCGAATTAAGTGAATTTGACATACATTACCGGCCCAGGACTGCTTTAAAAGGACAGGCCGTCGCCGACTTCCTTATCGAAGTGGTTCCTAATCCCGATAATACGCCCGAACCAGAGGGAATTAATGTACCCGAGGCTTCCTCCTCTCTCGGGCCGACACCCTAGAAGCTATTTGTCGATGGATCATCCAACTCAAAGGCAAGCGGGGCAGGGGTAGTGTTAGAAACTCCCGACCAAACTTGTATGCAATATGCCTTGCGACTAGGCTTTCAAGCGTCCAACAATACAGCAGAATACGAAGCCTTATTATTAGGCCTCAGACTTGCCGCGAGTCTGGGCGTGACCCATTTGAACGTTTTCAGCGACTCACAATTGGTTGTTAACCAAGTTTTCGGCGTTTATCAGACTCGGAAAGAACAGTTAAAGGCTTACATGGAAAAGGCTAAAGAATTGATCAGCGGATTCCAGAAGTGTGAAGTAATTCGAATACCCAGAACCGACAATGCCAAAGCTGACCTACTAGCAAAGCTTGCCTCAGCAGATGAGAAAGACATACCTCGGTCAGTTCCAATTGAACATGTCCCTTAACCAAGCGTAAACGAGCCGACAGTCTCGGTCCTATTTCCCATCGATCCAGCGACTGCTTGGTTTGACCCACTCGTCCGCTACCTCAACAATGGTGAACTGCCAGAAGACCGAGCCGAGGCACGCCGATTAAAAATTCGAGCCTCGCACTACACTATCTTGAATGGGATTCTATACAAAAAAGGCTTTCATATTCCTCTACTAAGGTGCGTCGACTCCCAAGAAGCCGATTATATCTTACGAGAGATACACGAAGGAATATGTGGAAACCATTCAGGAGGACGCTCGCTCGCCAACAAAGTGTTGCTGCAGGGATATTACTGGCCGACCATACAGCATAACTCCAAACGATTCGTCCAAAGATGCGACAAGTGTCAGCTGTTCGCAGTGATCCCGAGACAACCCCGATGTCGGGACCATGGCCTTTTGCGCAGTGGGAAATAAACATAATAGGGCCCTTTCCATTGGGGAAGGGTCAGACTAAATTTGTCGTGGTAGCGGTGGACTACTTCACGAAGTGGGCTGAAGCAGAACCATTGGAGAAAATTACCGAGCAAAGAGTCACGAGTTTCGTTTGGAAGAATATCATATGTCGGTTCAGGATACCCCGGACGATAGTAACAGACAATGGAAGGTAGTTCGACAACAAATAATTTCGGGAGATGTGCAGTAACCTCGGGATTCGTAATGTATACGCCTCGCCTCATCACCCTCAAACGAACGGACAGGTCGAGGCGATCAACAAAATCATAAAGCAGCATCTCCGGACAAGACTCGACGAAGCAAAGGGAGCATGGGCCGAAGAACTTCCGAATATACTGTGGGCCTATCGGACCACATCACAGACCGCGACGGGAGAAACCTCCTTCTCTCTATGTTACGGTGCGGATGCAGTCGCACCGGTTGAGATCGGTATTGGTTCAACCCGAGTCAACCTGTATAATGAACGAGAGAACGGTGAACTCCTCTCATTCGCACTTGATTCGTTGGAAGAAAGAAGAGAAAGTGCTCGATTGAAGATGATGGCTCGACAAAGACAGGTATCTCGGTTTTACAATCGTCGAGTTAAAGTACAACGATTCCGAACCGGGGACATGGTCCTCCGAAGGACCTTCCCAAATACTAAGGAAATTGCGTCGGGTACATTAGGGCCGAATTGGGAAGGCCCTTACGTCGTCTCAGGCACCATCCGACCTGGAACCTACCGGCTGAAAGACCTGAATGGGCAGCTGTTGCCTCATCCTTGGAACGCCGAGCATCTCAAGACTTATTACCCGTAAGATACAATCAAACACGCTGTAATTGAAGTCGACTCAATAAAAGTTTTATTTCATATAAGTACCCAATGTCGGGCCAGTTACAAAAAAAAAAAAATTAATTATTACAAAAAGAAAAGTACAATGTCCGACTCTCTCGTTTAGTCGGAATTCGAATCCTAGGCGGCGCCCGAGGGACCGGCCTCGTCGGCAGCAGCATCTCCTTCAGCGGCGTCGCCCTCGGCAGCCTAGGCGGTCGGACTGTCGACTTCAAAGGCGGAGAGATCGAGATCAGGGAAGGCCGCCCTCATCTTCAAAATGCAGGCCTTGTAACCACCTTAATAAAGGTGGTCCCTCTCCTCCTCAAACTCGGCAGATTCAAGGAAGGCCTCCACGGCTCTGTCTTGCTCCTCCTTAGCTCGGCGTGTCTCTTCCTGAGCTTCTTGGACAAGGCCGGCGGCTTCGGCCTTTGCGCGGGCAAGAACACTCTCTCACTCGCCATGGACTCGGAGGAGGCGTCGTTCCTTCTCTTCGGCTTCTTGAAGGAGCAAAGTCAGACGAGCATGGTCGGCCTTGACTCCTTCGAGGGCTGCATGGGCGTCCGCGGCCATCTTCCGAGCAATAGAAAGATTGTCGGTCATGATGCCGATCCGGCCCTCAGCGATCTCTCTACGGCCCTCAGCCTCGGCCGCTACCTTCTTCGCAGTCTCTGCCTCGGCTGAGAGCTTTTGGGAGGCGACCAGATCCGAGCTTGCTTTGACGACGCAAGGAGCCAGCTGCAATACAGAGACGGTGAGCTGTGTTGAAAAACTTAACCAGAGAGCGACACAAGAATGAAGAAAAGTCTACCTCAAAAAGCAGCCTCGCTGCATGCCCGAGGGTCTGGGCCGTTGGAGCGTTGTAATAGTTGGCGAAGTCTCTCTTGCTCCCGTGGGCAAGCGCCCAAGGAACCATCCCCGCAATGATCTTCATGAAGGGGGACTCCGGTTGAGTCATCTCCCTTCTCGGGGATTCTTCGCGCGGGGCCTCCCTCGGCCCTGAGACCTCCTCAGCGGCAGGCCCTGACTCAGGTGTCACCTGAGTCACTGGATGGGTCGGCCCCGCTTCCTCGGCCCTCTCATCAGGGTCGAAAAGGACGACCACCTGGGGAACGGCGGGCGCAGCAGCAGGTGGAGCGACCGTTTCCTTCCCCTTACCCGTGGTCTTCTGCTGCTTCGAAGGTCGAGACCCAGACAGCAGTGCCGATCTTGGGGGGGCCTTCACTTTGGAAAGAGGCTTCAAGGCGGGTCGAGGCTCGGCCATGCTCTCGGGCGCAGGTCTCAGAATAGGACGAGCTTCGGGGAGGTCTGCAAGGACGAGTAATAAAATTAAGAGAGCAAACCGAAAACCAAGAAGAAAAATATAAGGAAGAGCGAAATACCCGAGACGAACGAGTCTAAGCCAGCGAGGTGAAGACGCTCAGGTTGCAGAAGCAACTTCCAAGATCGCTCTGCCGCGCTAAGCTTCCTCAACTCTCTTATCCGAGTCAAAGCCCCGGACTCGAGCTTCCCTCTCCTCTTCGAGATGTCTGCAAGACATTGTAGAGTCAAGATCAGCGGAAGAGGATATATAAACGGAGAGTAAAAAAAGGAAAGATCAGTGAGCCGAGGCGCCGAGTCACCGGCTCTAAGGAATGTGCGGGATACTTGAGGCTCGTACGGCCACGAGTCGGCCGACTCCCACCGACCGCATGCCCAAAACCACCTCTCCTTCCAGAACTTGTTCGAAGTAGGTGGGTCGGTTATTAGAGATCCCCCCTTGCCTCTCCACGCGCTCAGAAAGTAGAGGCTAGGGAAGTTAGGGTTTGGTCGGACTTGGTACAGGTAGAGGAACTCGTCGACTGTGAGGGAAGGTTGCTCTAACTCGGACCAAAGCACGGCACACCCGAACAAGTTCTTCCACGCGTTTGGGACAATTTGGCCGGGAGCTATTTTGACTCGAGAAATAAAGTCACGGGCAATGGGCTGGAGTGGCAGGCGCAAGCCACACTGCATCGAGACTTGGAAAATTGCTACCATCCCTGCGAGGGGATGGTCGGACAAATCACCCGGACGAGGGAGATGAAGGACGACCGAATCAGGGACATGGTAACCAGCCCTGATCCGGTTTAAATCCGATTCGGTGAGAATAGAAGCAACGAGACCGCTGGGCTCGTCTCCTTCCCCTTTCGAAGACGACCCAGAAGCCTCCGCAGTTCGAGTCACAGGGTATGGAACGGCCGTTCCTTCGCCCGTGACTAAATCATCCTCTCCCTCTCCATCCTCGTCCTCCATCTGATCCGCCCAAGGGTTAGGTCTCCCTGGACGAGTCACCAGAGATGTCCCACCGCTGGATGGACCTGTCTGGGCAGGATGCTCAGCCGATGGGCTGTCGGATTCTCTGACAAGCCGAAATGCCGCGTCAGCTCCGATGGCGAACTCCGTCAACAGGGATGGTGGGTCTGTAACGTCCCAAAGGTGTTGGGACACGCCCTCATCTACTGACATTTCCTCCCGAGGGCTTTGAGAGCCGTGTGCGGCCATTAAAGCTGATTAAAGGAGAAGGAAAAGACTCACCAAAGAAATCGACGATGACTGCAAGGAAAGGTTGACGGAGAAAGAGGCGACAGCGGAGGAGGGGGAGAAGAACAAGTGAAAATGCGCTCGGGATCAGACACGGACGGGAGGAAGGAGGGAGAAAACAAAGTTCGCACCGTCCTCCCGCCCGGACTTTTTATAGCCGCGCCACGTGGCCGGGTCATTATGGTAGAAGCGAACCAACGTTCGCCTCGGCTCCCCCATTCGACGCGTGGCGACCGCTGATTGACTGCGCTGAAATTGTGGCCACGCGTCCGCCTCTTATACGCGGACGGAGCGAGTTGACGGCTGGCCGCACGTGCGACCTTGGGAGGCGCAACGACGCACGCTAGGGACGACTCAAAGAACATTAAATGCCTCATCATTGTCTCGGATGCTAATGCGAACCGACCGATAAAATCGTACTCCTTGTTGCCATAGACGACACAAGGAGCAGGGGGGCTCACTGTTGGGGAAAAATGTGTCAAGCTCGGGTAAAGTTCTGAGGTTCGTATGAGAGTAGGTCGGCTTCGCCAACACTGCCTGAAGAATCCGAGACAACACTGACAGAACAGAAGGTAGGCTGGGAGGCGTAAGCAAGGACGAGTAAAGTCGCTCTCTCAGAGTGATAACCTCGCCTGCATGACCCCACTAAAGGCCGAGCGTGTGAAATCCATTCAACCGATAGAGTAAGATCCCCTCAGAGAGTTGATTCTGTCGGTCACGGCTGGGAACCCGTCCTCCTGTATCGGCCGAGACTCTCCCGGGGTCGGTCACGACCTGGCCGAGACTCCCCCAGAGTCGGTCGAGATCCAGCCGAGACGGAAAGTGGCGGAACGAGGACAAATGCTGATCTATGAAAATCCAGGGATACGGGTAGCGGATCCCGAGATTCTCGGGATCCTGAACGATCTCAGGAGAAGAATCCTCTGAAGATAAGGGTTGGCGAACTGTATAAATCTCTAAGCTTGGAATAGAAGAAGGTACGCAAGACTAACCGAGACAAGCTCTTGACTATTGACCAGATAACTGACTTAAGCATCGGAGATTTCCCAGCTCTAGTCAGGGTTCCCTTGACATTGTTTCTGTGCAGGTGAAGAAGGGTCCGTCACAAGGAAGCCGCCCATAAAAACACAGCAACACCTACTAAGGGTTAATGTGGCATGGTTCACTGGAGCCATCATCGGCCTCACACTTGGCCACGTACCTAAAAAAAAAAAAGACTATTGAAACAAATGTACGGTACAGATAAAGCATATACATCAAGGTAAGCGCCACGGCAGGCTTCTAACAAGTTGGATGGATAACAATCATTATTACGGCGGCTGAAAGTTTTCAGCGGTAGGCACTCAATACCCACTATCTCCCTTGACGAAGGCCACGTGAGAGTTAGATCTGACTCATTTTTAGGCTCGTAGCCTGAAATGATGCGGAAAAATTGGATGGGCTAAAGCATGGTATGGATTTTACATCACATCACCTGGGTACCACATCATGAGGTGCCACCCCGTCGATATTCTCGAAGAAAGAAACAAAGGAGACGTCCCTCTCTGGAGGACGTTCCTTCCGTAGATATTACTATATATATTTAAATAATAAGCTCATTCTCACTGTTTTCTAACTGTGGGTTCCACAGCTGCCAGACCAAGTTGATATTTGTGTTTTCTCTTATCCAAGTTCGTGTGACCTCACATCCGGCCCCAGCTCAGCCGGGGTCCCGCTACAGGTGATCCACTCCACCCGTTTATCAATTTGGTCATCACAGATGGTTTACCAACATTCATATCTGCGTGTTATCTTGCAATAACATCACAGTGCACCATAAAGTTGTCACACGTGGCCAGAGCGTGTGAGGCATCCATCTCACAGCATGGCTCATTTGTGCGTCCCATACTTTATAAAAATCTACTGAGAAATAGAAAGGGAGTCACACTCTTTGGGACCACAATAATGCAAAGGAAAACACTCACATTTAATGGTGGGATGAGTTAGATCAAAGATAGGATGGTACACCAAGCTCCTTAAGTTTTTTTTTTTTTTTTTTCCTTTTCTTTCTATATTTTCCATGTGAGCAGAGAAACCCATTAAATAGACAGATTTAAGAGTGGTACATAAGGAAGAATGGGCAGTATTTAAGCAAGTTTTATCCTTCTGAAACATGAGCTTGGGAAGGATGCGTAGGAGTTTACAATAAGCTTTTCCATTTGAGGCACCCTTTTTTTTCCTTTTTTCGATAGGGAACCGTTGACGGCCGGAAGCAGTTGATAATTCATTATAATTTTCGAATTGGCCCATCACATAACCAAACCAAACCTGCAATTGGCTGAAGGGAAACCGGTTTGGCTCAAAGTCGTTTGAGCTTCACCCGCCTTTGAGTTTGGTGCAACCAATCAATGGCGAGGCTGTCAATTTCTTGTGTTGGGCTTACTTTGACTCAATCTAACCTGGCAATTGTCTAACTGGCATTATTTCACTTGTGAAAATGTTTTGATTAGGGTTTATCTGAAATTTGAGATGCCTATATTGAACAAAAGTATGTTTTTAAAGGTTTAGGTGTATATGTAATTCAAAGTAACATGTGTACACGTTCCATATGCAAAATAATCAATGATTTTAATTTGTACATCATGTGTTTTTTAATGATCAGTTTACTTTGCTATTTGGATTGCCCGTTTGGCTGATATAAGTATGATAGATAGTCAAATAATGGACAGAGTGGATTTTTCGGGTGATCTTTATGTAGCCTATTCATCTGCACACTGTTAGGTTCAAGTGATTATTAGGGTGTACAGGTTACTTATATTAAAGTTTTCCTCATTCAACTCAGTCACAAAGCAGATGAATAGGCAGGGGTTAACTGAATCATGTGCCCCACTTGCCGGATTAAGGGATTGATGGTGATGGATAAAATAGCTAAAAGGTAGAATGGTCCTTGCAGGCGACTGTTTCGGAAACAGGAAGAAAGAAAAAGATGAGACATATGGAGTCATTGTCAATCGATCACAGCGGGATCAATGACTGACTGACGAGGCTAACGAGGATGATTTTTCAATGCCATTGAAAACTTTTTTGGACTTTCAAGTGTAATCTTCCCCGCATAAGATCCACCTCACTTCCCTTCTCTCTCTTCTGCGCTACTTTCCCTGTAATTATAAATAAGATCACCTGCCGTTTAAGTGTACATTGTTGAAGTTTGCGACATCAGAGCCGTTCATCAACCAATTCCGTAATGAGTATATTTCAAGACTCAAGATAGTCAGGGCTCGGATTCGGTACTGACCCGTCTAGTACGGAGCTCATACAGATCCGTGCTGGAGAAAGCTCTGTGGGCCCCACCATGATGTGTGTATTTTATCCACGCCGTGCATGCATTTTTCCCGATCATTTAACGCATGAGCACAAAAAGAGGCAGATCTAAATCTCAGGTGGACCACACTAATAAACAGTGGTGATTTAACGCCCAACATTAAAATCTTCTTGGGGGCATAGAAGTTTTTTGGATCAAGCTGATATTTGTGGTTTCCTTTGTCCACGTCTATGTGACCTAATCAACGGATTGGATGGAAAATAAACATTACAGTTGGCCTTAGAAATTTTTAAATGGTGAGCATTCAATCACCACTGTCGTGTGGTGTGGTCCACCTGAGATTTGGATCAAGATGAGCTGGAAAAATAGATGGCTTTTCCAGCACTGACGAGTGGTCACTACAGAAGCCGGGTCCAAATAGTTGCAACAAGCGATGATGATGATGTGTCCCACGTGATGATCAGACCATCAGCTCATTTTTGACACATAACATCACTCCCACACGATTGCCGCTAGTCATTTCGAGGTTGGAGATGTGTAGAAGTAAAATAAAAACAGAACCTCTCGAACCCCATTACCAGAGGACCCACTGCTACCGGGGACATTATAAAAACCGAGTCCAGAGAATTAGAGATCCAATTTGATTCCGATAACAAACAACCAGCCAGAAAAGCAGCTCCAAACTCTCCTACTCACACTCACCCACCTACCATGCCCGTACGGGTGTATAAGACACCTCCATCTAAGCGCCACTAACAAGTGCAGAAAGTGAATTTAGAATCAAAGCCATCCACAAGTTGGGTCCCATTTTTTAGATGACCTAAAATCCTAAGTTGGGTCCGATTGTTTGAATGAGCTGGCCCAAAAATCATGCTAGTCCACTGGAAAAATACGTCGCCCCAAGAAATTGTCAACTGTGTCCTGTTTCTTACAGCATGACCAACTATATGTATGGAACCACCTGAAGTAGGTCATCTACACAATAGGACCCACTTTATGGTTGGCTTGGATTCTTACACGTGTGCCACGTTTGCGCTGGTGCCGGTGCGTTATTTGTCTCCTCTATGAAAGGCCTATCATTTTGTCCTCCAAATTATTCGGATATTTACCGCATAGGCTTTATATGACTGGACCTTCTCAATGAAGGGTCTGGATCATCATCATGCAGTGGGGAACAAAAAGCTTCTAGTGGGAACCGAAGCTTGTCAGAAAAGCTCAAATCATGAAATCAGAAATATGGAAAGAGATGGGCAAATACAATCAACCATTAGAATCAAAATTTAAGCCGTTTATGTACAGTGAGCGTATGAGACCGTGTCCCGTGTCCGAAGCTGCAATGGCAACATCACACCATCCAATCAACAACCTACTCTCTTGCCAGCAAACACCACCACAATAGAGGGGCCCTAAACCCTTCCCCAATCCAACCACACAATAGAGGGGCCCTAAAACACCTCCCTAATCCAACCTAATTTTCTTCTCCTTTGTTCCTTTTCCTATTCATCCCATTTCTTTTCTGAAAATATGAAAAAGGGCTAACCAAACCAACCATCTACACTACAACAACTATCACATATCCCCTTTCCTTTTCTTTTCTATCCCTGTACAAACAACTACAGAGTGGAGGCAAGGTATATGCTACACACACATCAGATCATCTTTTTGGTTAAGAACAAGATCTGATCAAAAGGCCCAAATTGTATAAATTCCTTTTAACTAGACTGCCCAGGGAGAAAAGACCAACTCCTGTAGTCTCCTCCCTTGCTGAAGAAGTGTTGTGGCAGATTAGCGGTTCCTTCACTTTGAGGCTACTTAGTCCAATTCTCTGTCGGATGGCCTCGATGGTCTCAGGGTCAATCTGGTGGCCAGCAGCACTGGTCACACAGAATACATTGATGGCCGTCTCACCCGTCGTGCAGATTTCAGCCTTTGTGATGCATAGACCATTTTCACGGAATCCTCGGGTCACATCCGCCAAAAGCCCCTTTCGATCAGGGGTGCATAGCTCCAACCTCACACCCTGCCCACCAAACCAAACACATTCAGGATGCAACTGGAAGACAGCTGCAGCTGGAAATTTGTAGAACGGCTGGCTAAATGATTTCATGATGGAAGAGCACAGCTGGAAATTTGTAGAACGGCTGGCTAAATGATTTCATGATGGAAGAGCACAACGCTCATATCCGGGCACCCAGAAATAGTACAATTAGCATAAAGTCCCACAGTGCTGGTATCCAGGCACCCAGAAATTGTACATGCAATATTAAGTAACTCAAATTCAACTGATTAAACTGTGCAACCCACCATCCTGAAATCAGATTTCCTGAACAATCCTAACATCTGATAGTTGAATACAGGTCTGTTAAATGTTTTTCATTTTTAACCGTCCAATATATGTCCACCAATCTCATACTCAGATAATCAGATATCCATAGTTTTTGATTTATGTACATCTAAACTGGTACATAATTTGGACTGTTTGATTTGAATTACTCATATGCCTCCTATTTTCAAAAGCATACAAAATACCATTAGACTTTCAATGGGTTATTGAAATGGATTGCAATAACCTTTCCCAAGTGCAATCATATTTATGTGAGCGACTAAACTCCAAATTGCAGCTGTGGAACTTCCAAGATGAACTTGAAAGGAACAGAACTGCTATTTGGCGCCACTTCCTCTACCTAGCCATTTATCGCAATCCGCTTACAGCCACGTTGGACTACAGCTAAGAATCAGACGCATTTCCTCTCTTCAATGAATTAAAAGTTAACCAGTAAACAGAACAATAGAAAGTAACGAAAAGAATACCTCGGATTCTCTCCTTTCAATGGCAGCTTGCAAGCATTGAATCACACGCTGTCTTTCGGCCTCTGAACTAATGGGGCTTCCATCTGTATGCCGGATGTAGAATTCCTAAATTCATTCACACATATTCTAGAATTATAAAACAGATCAACACAAATTGAATCAAATGCAGAAATTTAAAATTAAAATCCAAAATAAAAACCTGATGAGCTTGTGTGCTGTCTGTATCAATCGTGGCATGGAAGATGACATATTCCATGTCTGTCAGCGTGCACACGATATCGAACAATAGCTTCGGCCGATCATTACACTTAACATTAACAACAGAGTAGCCACGTTCCGACCAGTCCTGAATCGATACATTCGGGACTGATGACTCCGCCATGGCAGCAGCTGATTTCCTCTCATAATCACGGTCGGCAAACATCATCTGGTGGAGCCGTCGCTCAGTGTGGGCACCAGGCACTGATGAGACTGATGTCTTCGCACTCCGGATATCATTCTCACCCTTCAGAACACTCCTCAGACGCTCTTCAATCCTGTTAATCTTGTGGGCGTCTTCAATGGCGGAGCCAGAATCCTCATCTTTGACATAGATTGTGGACGCGATCCGGCCATTGTGCGTCCACACCTTCGCATCCACGACATTGCATTGCAAGTCGTCAAGAACTGCAAAAACCACCGAGAGAAGACCCGGCCGGTCGGTTCCCGTTAATTCTAACGCTGTTAGGCCATTGAAGCCATTGGACCTGGGACCATTACTGTTGCCGAGAGACTGTAATCAAAGAAGAATGATTAACAAAGGAACCTAAAGAGATAGAAATTACAATCTCCTAACCTAATTTAGGAATTTGACTCAATTTCAAAGCCACTGTTTGACGGGTATACCTCTTTTCTGCTTTTGGTAAATCAATAGTGAAATTTTCCGACTGCTGAATTACCAAATTAGCATAAAAGGGTGTATGTTGCCAAAAAAACAGGTGTAGAAATTGACTCCGTTCCAGTAATGGTTACCTGTTCAAGGTAGCTGATAACGCTCTCATCCGTGAGCTTGTTGCCATTTAGATCAGTAACGTGAAAGACTGCAGAGAAGGAATAAGGAGAGTGAGAGAGAGTTCATGAACAGGTGGGGAGAAATTTTGACTGTGCAGAGGATAACCGCCAGGCGCATGTTAGCGAGATCCCTTACCGTCCATGAACCATCTTCCGTCGGAGGAGATGTACGCCTTCTTGATGCAGAGGTCAAGATCGGTAAGCACCTGTACGGCCTCGAGAAGGATGCCGTGCTTCCTTGCACTGTCGACCTAAGAAAACAGAGGATGAACAAAGATTTAAATTTCCGCCTTATTGTCTTTTCCCAATTATGCGTTTTGCGATTCCCACTCAGTAGAATTGCCAAAAATCATAGAACAATGCCGTGAGGTGCGTTTGGGTGGACGAGATATCATGAAATTTTATGATTAATCAGTCCAATTTGGTCAAAATTTAATGAAATTGCAACCAAACACAACCTAAAACAACACAAAAAGGCTCCATTTGGGGTTTTTTGAAAATTCTACAGTGAGTATGAATTCCAAAATCGAATATCATTTCTGGAAATTCCCGTTTTTGTATGTTTTCTGAGATGGAGTTTTTCTTTTCTTACCTTTACCAGAGTAGCAGTTGCGCAGACAGCATTGTCAATGACTACCCTGCAATAGATAACACAGATAAAATAGACCGTCAGAAAGACTTTTTTCTCACGAATGAGCAAGAACAGAATCAAAAGCAAAATGCAGGAAGGAGCGATAAAGGAACGAAGATAGGAAGAGATAGCAGCTGTTTGAAAATAGCCGTATAAGACCTAGAAAGGAACATTGTAAAGAAAACACGAAAGATCTGAGGAAGAGAAATCAGGAAATCCGTAAGAAATATAAAGAGAAATAGAAACTTGAGTAGCAAGAAGTTCTCAGGAAGTAAGGAATTAGCAAAAGCATATAACGAAAAACCTCAATTTCCCAGCACTCGACTCGAAAATAGAAAAATCAAACAGCTTTGACGAAAATTGCATATAAAAAAAGAAAGAAAATTCAACCAAAAGTTTAAAAAAAATAAAAATAAAAATAAAAATAAAAACAGACCTTGGAGTGTCCATTCGTATGACGAGCTTTTCATACTCATCGAGAGATGCAGTCCACTCCATCTTCTCTCCTTCTAACGAAAATCTTAGCTTTCTGGCCAAAATACAACTCTACCAGCCCTTTTATCTCTCCTACTCAAAATCCCGACGAAAATAACGAAGAGGTGACCCTAAAATACTCAGAGAAACCAATGCCAGGTGGGCTTGAGCTCCTTTTTGTTGTCCCAGCTCTCTCCTACATCGACGAAATCGCCAACCGACTCGGCCGATCTGCCTATGTGAAAATCGCCCGTTTCTCTCTCTCTCTCGCTCGCTCGCTCCGGAAAACACGCCTTTGTCTCGCTCGCTAGCTTGCCAGGTCTTTATTTAGGCGGGGTTGGAGGCATCTCCTGCCCGGGCTGCCCGAACCGACCGTCCCGCTATTTTTGATCTACGGTGAGGCAACAACCGCGGGCAACGGGCAGTTCTACATTTCGACTTGATTTTCCGCCACGTGTCAGTGGAGGCAGCTGTCTGAAGTTCCACCTCGGATGCCACGTGTGTGTGACTTTACTCCTTGCGTGCGATCGACTCCTATGTCTCTCCTGTTTGGAGTTTAAGAAAAGTTTTGACTGCGCTCGCATGAGAAGAACGGGTGCCTCGCGGAACTGAAACAGAAATGGGACACGTGTACGTGATCTGGACGCTTCATCAAATAGAACAAAGTGCAGGGATCTGTTCAACAGAAGTTCAGGACAATATCCGTCTATTTATTCGTACAAGTGGACCATGGACGATGGCAAGATATGTAGGGCTATTGTACCAGAGCACGCATGCTGTGTGTCCTTCATGGTAACGGCTTGTATCTTCTTAACGTGTACCAACTAAACACGTGTACCGCGATCCCCAAATCCATCCCACGCTCAACGTTCCTAGTTGAGAGTACGTATAGCTTAGAGATTCCATGTCCAGGCAAAGGGTGGAGCCCACGTTGAGGAGGTGGCCCGCGATGACGTGGCGGTGGCTTATTAGCCAAGCAGAGATCTGCCGACCGGCATCATTGGTGTCACACCGTCTGTGTCGGATTCTTCCGCTTTTCTGTCGCCGTTACTGCAGTTGGTGTCTCAGTGTATGATCGCCACACCTCTCTACCCTTTTCTTTTCGTCCCCTTCACTCAGCTTCTCTGCTTATTATGTTCGACCAACAGGACCCACGGTGAATCAATTCAGGTCGTTTATACGATGGCCCATGCACTAAAAAACTCCAATTGGCAAAGATCAAAAGAAAATGCAACAATGGTCCACTTCCAACTTAAAACAAGGCCAAACATCAAATATTTCTTTTGGTGAGGATCCTCTTCTCGGGCATTCAAGGCGGGCCCACTACATCAACGGTCAGAATAAGCAAACGTGAAGTAGCACCGCTTCTCACATTGATATTTCCTTTTTGCTCAGTGGATCACGGAAAATCGTACTCAATCCGCCTCATGCAGCGCAAGCGTTCCCAAAAAAAAAAAAAAAAAACGTGATGCAAGATGGCACTAGTGACTCGTTGCATTTACCTAATTGGCCTTATGCTAGTAATAATCAGACTAAAACTTAAGGGTAATAAAGTCGTTTAATCTTAACGTGAAGCTGAATAGTGTACTCATTAAGATAGCTAGAGTAGATAAATGATTTTGCAGAAACATGCGTGGGGCACATGGGAATTATTTTAGATCCGAATAATTACGGAAATGGAAAGAATGCCATAAAATGCTTCCGATTGTAGGGACCGCTGGTCGGACGGTCGCGATCAACCGCACCTAACAACGTCTACTAGGTAGATCGCACGTGACTGTGGATTGCGTTGCCCCGCTAGATCATTTCCCCCGCAGGGAATTGCGACAACAAGAATGATACGTGGCCCACATCTTTTAACCATGAGCCGCATCTCAATTCTAAAACCTGGAGTATGGTTTGATGATCCATACCGTTGGTTTGTTCTGCCATAAGGTGAATGTACTCTGCATAAAAAATATACAAGACAGGAAAATCTCAACCTTTCAATATTACGTGGGCTACAAAGGGATGGTTTAGATGAGAACTACAACAATAATCCGTTCTACTAAAATGGAAATCAAACAAGATCAATGGTCTGGATTACTGAACTACGGGCCCCACCTTTTGGAACGTAGAACTAGTGTGGAAAGATGCTAGCTACGGATGTAGGACTGGTCAGGGATGGACAGGTATATTGGCAATGTAATCAAACGGCTCGCACGTGAGACACGGCACATGTTAGCATCTTTTCCGTTGATAAGGTGGACCCACAGAGGATCACTCTTCATGTGGCCCCAGACGTACAAAAGAATGACGGTTAGAAAAGGTATTCATTGATCCACAGGCAAGTCTCATGGATCGGCCTCAGGATCATTGGATGCGCATGGTGTTTGTCATGATGAATGGCCTTGGTCTCTCGCACGTATGCCACTTTAACACGAGTACATAGCCTGCTTTTGACATTCGTTTACGGGCGCCTGCGAGTAAACATTGTCCACCGTGATTTTTGCAAAGCAGCCGATCATCGTGATTTCAGGAAGCCCATGGCTCCAAAGCCTTCTTTACTGTGATGCGTGCCCCACCATCGACGGCGCGGTAACGTGCTGGGCGTCAGAGACCACGTGATCCTGGAGAAGTGGTATCCTCGTGTCGGACGCGGTTTGGCTAGTCACCCAACACCAGCCAGATAGCTGGTGTCAACGCTATGTGGACCGGAAGCTGATTGGCTGGTGCACCACCACCACCGACTGACCTGGCTGATGTGGGTACCTATCGTGCTATGACGAGCGGTGACGCTCCTCGATTTCTTACTTGTACAAAAGTTTAAAAGGAGATCAAAGTTACATGGCCCTACGATGATGTATTTATTATATCAGCACCGTTCGTCCATTTGGAGATATTATTTTAGCACACTAACTCAAAAATAACTAATATTAGTAGAATAATTAATCTCACCGTTAAAACATCCGCAAGGTCTATCGTAACATTTATTTCCCATTTACTCTATCAATAAGGCCCGAAGTACTTTGACGGAGGGTTAAAATAAATATCATATTAATCAAAACTTTTGCGGCCATGGGAGGATTTAAATGGCAAACATTCGACCCCACTGCTTTTTTAAGTATGGCTGCCTTGTTATTTCGAGCAAGACTTATCTTTTAGGTGAAGCATTATGAAGAACATGCAAAATGAAAAAATGGTTTAGACATAACACAGGTGGTGATGGGATCCACGTAACATGGTGATGCCAAGTTTTTAATGGAGTTTTTTGCCCCGTGTTTAACTGGTCGTAAGCTCTACTCGACCGGTCGAAAGCTAGTACGACCAGTCGTGGGAGTCGAGTGGTACCTCAATTCAAAGTCTAGCGATTTAACTATTTTTTTCAGGAGGGTGCTTGACCGGTCGTAGGTAGTTCACAACCGGTCGTAGGAGGTACTAGACCGGTCGTAGGATGTCCACGACCGGTCGAACCTTCGGAGATTCGTTCCACGATTTTGTGCGGATTTCGTGTCGCAAGTCATTTGCAATTGTGATGCGGAAATGAGTTTCCTAAAAATATAAAAAGGGGTCTCTAGGATTGTTCTAGGGTATGTTGTGTGAAGAAAAAGCACAAGAGGGTTTCCTAAAGGGTTTAGGGATATCAAAGGTGAGAGAGTGAGAGAAAAGAAAGAGAGGAAGCTTGTGGAAGGGAGCTGTCATCTCAGCGCTTCTACGTCATCGTGATCAATGAGATCCCTCTGTTTTTTCTTTATTCTCTTATTGTTTATCCACTCCCGCGTAAGTGACGAAGGTTGTAAACGTTCTACTTCATAGTGGATTGTTGATCTGGACGAGGTCCCGTGATTTTTACCTCTTTAAGGGTTTTCCACGTAAAAATCTCTTGTGTGGTGTTTGATTGTTGCTTTAATTTATTTCATTGCTTTTTTATCCATAATTCTAGTTTATTCTAAGAGGCTAGATCATAAGGTTTTGTGCAAGGCCCCCAACAAAGTGGTATCAGAGCTAAGTTCATTGAACGGGTAAGATCGGTTTGGAATTATGGAAAGTGGCTCATCAAGGATGATCAGCCTCAATGGTTCTAACTGGATCATATGGAAGGCTAAGATGGAAGACTTACTTTATTACAAGGATCTATATTCTCTAATTTTAGGCATATCAACAAAATCTAAGGATATATCTGATGAAGATTGGAAGAAGTTGGACCGGAAGGGGATGGGTTTTATTAGACAATGGCTGGATGATTCTGTATTCCATCATATGTCTACGGAAAACTCAGTCACTAGCCCATGGCTGAAACTACAAGGGCTATATGAGATGAAGACAGCGGGTAATAAAAAAATTTGGTAAGGCAACTTTTGAATCTCAAGTTCAAGGATGGTGGTTTTGTAGCCGAGCACATGAATGAGGTCAGCAATATAGTAAACCAACTCTTCTCTATGAAAATGGTCATAAATGATGAATTGCAAGCTTTACTATTACTTAGTTCGTTGCCTGACAGTTGGAAGACATTGGTGGTGTCTCTAAGTAACTTCACGCCAAACAGAAAGATATTCATGAAACAGGTTACTAGTTATCTCTTCAATGAAGAGACAATGAGGAAGTCTCAGGGATCTACTAAGCAAGAGGCACTTGTGACACAAGAACGGGGGAGAGAAAAGAACAAGAAGGGCGGGAAGGCCTGAGATAAATCAAGAGGGAAGTCGAGTAACGAAAAAGATGTTGAATGCTATAATTGTGGCAAGAAGGGCCACTATAAGTATGAATGTCGTAAGGCTAAGAACGACAAAAAAGAAAAAGGAAAGGAGAAGGATTGTGAATCAAATTCCATTGTGGTCACTTCAGATGGCGACGTTGTAGTTATTTTTTCTGTAGATCATGATGTATGTCTCACGGCTGCGAATCAGGACACCGACTGGGTGATTGACTCATGAGCTTCTTTTCATGCGACTTTACGCATGTACTTCTTCACAAGCAATAAGTCAGGTGACTATTGGACCATGAAGATGAAAAATTTTGGCGTATCGAAGATCGTGAGAGTTGGTGATATTTATGTGAAGACCGATGTGGGGTGCACATTGGTTCTCAGGGATGTGAGGCATATCCCAGATCTTCGCCTCAACTTGATGTCGATGAGAAGGTTGGATGATGATGGCTATGAAAATTGATTTGCTGGTGGGCACTGGAAGCTCATCAAGGGTTCGTTGATCGCAATCAGGGGAAAGAAGTGTTGCACCCTGTACAAGGTAAGTGTTAGTGTATGTAAGGGTGAACGCAGCGAAAGATTCAACTATTGACATGTGGTAAAGGCGTCTAAGCCACATGAGTGAAAAAGGGCTTCAGCTACTAGCGAGGAAGCGTCTCCTTCCTGATGTGACAGGTATGCCTCTTAAAACCTGTCTTGATTGTTTGTCAGGAAAACAGTATAGAGTTTCATTCATTAAATCTGCTTCTCATGTTAATAAAGAGCATGCATTAGATTTGGTTTATTCTGATGTGTGTGGTCCTATGAGGATAAAAACCTTGAGTGGGGCATTACATTTTGTTACTTTTATTGATGATGTATCTAGAAGGGTTTGAGTTTATGCTTTGAAATTCAAGAACGAGGTCTTTGGTGTGTTTAAGTTATTTCATGTTATGGTCGAGAGAGAGACATACAGATCATTGAAGTGCATCCGCACTGACAATGGTGGTGAATACATTGGTGACTTTTATAAGTACTGTAAGTCCCTGGGTATGCGACATGAACAGACAGTTTTCAAGACCCCCCAGTATAATGGTATAGCAGAGCGAATGAATTGCACCATTACTGAGAGAATCAGATGCATGTTATCCCATGCAAGATTGCCCAAGACGTTCGGGGGAGAAGCAATGCACACGGCGGTGTATTTGATAAACAGGTCCCCATCAGCCCTGTTTAATAGAGAAGTACCTGAGAAGGTGTGGACTGGACAGGATCCATCATACGGTCATCTCAGGGTGTTTGGATGCAGGGCATCTGTTCACGTACTAAGGGACGAGAGGTCTAAGCTCGACATGAAGATCAGACAGTGTGTATTCCTGGGGTACGGTAATGAAAAGTTTAGTTACAGATTATGGGATCCGACCTAAAAGAAGCTCGTCAGGAGCAGAGATGTGATTTTTTTTAAAGATCTGTGTATAGAAGACATTGGTAAGCCAGAGAAGAATCATCTTAGTTTAGGTGAGCTAGAGAACATGGATCCGATTATCCCTCCCATGGTGCCTGATAATGGGGGAGTACAGCAAGTTGTAGAGGACGAAAGAGTTCCTTCAGAAGATGGACAAGGGAAGCAGCCCCCACTTGATCCACCTGTTGAACCACAGGTGAGGAGGTCATTTAGGGACAGACAACCATCCAAGAGGTACTCTCCGCCTGAGTAAATTATGCTAACTGATGGGGGAGAGCCAGAAGATTATTATAAGGTCCTAGCCGATAAGCATAAGGATGAGTGGTTAAAAGCTATGCAAGAGGAGATGGAATCCTTGCATAAGAACCACACCATGACATGGTGAAACTGCCTAAGGGCAAGAAAGCTCTGAGCAACAAGTGCATGTTCAGAAAGAAAGTTGAGCAAAAGAATTCACAGACGAGGTTCAAGGCCAAAGTTGTGGTAAAAAGGTTCAGTCAGAGGAAGGACATAGACTTCGAGGAGACATTCTCACTAGTGGTGAATACGACATCCATACGGGTGTTGCTTGGGTTGGCGGTTAGCATGGATCTGGAGATAGAGCAGTTGGACGTTAAAACTGCTTTCCTCCACGGTGACCTGGAATAAGAGATCTACATGCACCACCAGAGAGGTTCGAAGTCAAGGGCAAGGAGCATATGGTGTATAGGTTGAGGAAGAGCTTGTATGGGCTGAAACAAGCACCACGACAATGGTACAAAAAGCTCAATTCGTTCATGTTACAGCATGGGTATGACAGAATGAAATCGGACCACTGTGCGTTCACGCGCAAATTCTCAGATGGTGATTTCTTAGTTCAGCTGTTATATGTTGATGACATGATCATCATGGAAAAAGACATCAAGAAGATTGACAGGCTGAGATAGGAGTTAGGCAAGTCATTTGCAATGAAAGACTTGGGCCCGGCTAAACGGATCCTATGAATGGAGATGACCCGTGACAGAAGCAGCAGGAAGCTTTGGCTGTCACAAGAGCGATATATTGAGAAAGTCCTAAAGTGGTTTAATATGAATGCAGCGAAGCCGGTCAGTACTCCACAGGATAGTCACTTAAGATTTAGCGACAAGCCGTGTCCCAAGATGAAGGTAGCTGTGGATGAGATGCAGAAGATACCTTACGCGTCAGCTGTAGGAAGTTTGATGTATGTTACAGTTTTTATACGCCCAGACATAGCATATGCGGTTGGTGTTGTCAGCCGGTATCTTACCAATCCTAGCGAAGAGCATTGTGCAGCGGTGAAGTGGATACTATGGTATCTAAGAGGCTCATTCAGGTTGAGCCTATGCTATGATGACGGAAAACCTGTGATAGAGGGCTACACTGATGCAGATATGACAGGTGACATAGACTCCTGAAGTCTACATCGGGGTTCATGTTCACGTTTGCAGGGGGAGCGATTACTTGGCAGTGTAAGCTATAGAGGGTCGTAGCAATGTCGATGACAGAGGCCGAGTATATTGCAGTCATAGAGGCATGTAAAGAGATGCTTTGGATGAAGACGTTCTTATAGAAACTTAACCTGAAGCAGGAGCAACACGTGATCTATTGCGATAGTTAGAGTGCTATACACTTGAGCAAGAATCCAAGTCAGCATTCCAAGTCGAAGCACATAGAGATTCAGTACCACTGGATCAGAGATACTTTGGAACAAAAGGTGTTACAGCTTGAGAAGGTCCACATGGACGATAATGGGTCATACATGATGACCAAGGCTTTGCTCAAGGGTAAATTTGAGGTTTGTAGAAATCTGGCTGGCTTGAAGGAGGAGGATCCCTCCTAGGTCAGAAAGGGAGAGATTTGATGGGTTTTTTTATAACATGTTCAATCGGTCATAAGCCCTACTCGATTGGTCAAAGGCTGGTACGACCAGTCGTGGGAGTCGAGTCGTAGCTCGACTCAAAGTTCAGCGATTGAACTATTTTTTTCAGGGGGGTGCTCGATCGGTCATAGGTGGTTCACGACCGGTCGTAGGAGGTGCTACATCGATCATAAGAGGTCCATGACCTGTAGAACCTACGCAGATTCATTCCGCGATTTTGCACGAATTTCGTGTTGCAAGTCCTTTCGCAACTGGGATGCGGAAAGAAGTTTCCTAAAACTATAAAAAGGGATTCCAAGGATTTTTTTAGGTATGTTGTGTGAAGAGAAAGCACAAGAGGGTTTCCTAAAGGGTTTAGGGATATCAAAGGTGAGAGAGTGAGAAAAAAGAGAGAGGAAGCTTGTGGAAGGGAGCTGTCGTCTCAGCATTTTTATGTCCTCGTGATCGGTGAGATCCCTCTGTTTTTTCTTTATTCTCTTATTGTTTATCCACTCCTGCGTAAGTGACGAAGGCTGTAAACGTTCTACTTCATAATGGATTGTTGATCTGGACGAGGTCACGTGATTTTTACCTCTTTGAGGGTTTTTCACGTAAAAATCTCTTGTGTGGTGTGTGATTGTTACTTTAATTTATTTCATTGCTTTATTATCAATAATTCTAGTTTGTTCTTGGAAGCTAGATCCTAAGGTTTTGTGCAAGGCCTCCAACAATTCTGTGGGTCCCAACATGAGGTATGTGTTATATCCAAACCTCCCATCCATTTGGTGAGCCCATCTTCAAGTTTGAGATGAAAAATAAGACAGATCTAAATATGAAGTGGTCCACATTGCAATAAGCAGTGGAGAATTGAACATTTAATTGATATCCTTTTAAGGTCACAAAAGTTTGGGATCAACATAAAATTTATTTTCCCTATTCATAAAGATACTTGTGACCTTATAAATAAATTAGATGGAAAATAAACCTTATGATAGGCCCTACAAATTTTTTAACTGTGAAAATCATTGTCATGTGCTTTTTTTAGTGTGGCTCATTTGAGCTTTAGATATAATTCATTTTTGGTTAATGGTCTAAAATGATCTCGAAAAATTGATGACCGGTGTAGATTTAGTAAATACATCATTGTTGGGCTTATGTAACTTTTATCTCGTTTGAACCGTTTGTACAACTCGGAGCTGCTCCACTAGCATCTTCGCACGACACGTATCTACACCAGCTATACATAGAGCTGGGCAACGAACCGAGTCGGATCGGATTTGATCCAACTCGATCAGGTTCGAAATTTATAGGTCCTGATCCGAACCCGATTAGATTCGGGATCGGATCCGAGTCATTTAACTCGAACAGATCCTAACTCTCGCTGGCGTGAATCGATCCGACTCCGACTCGGTCAAAAAATCGAGTCGGATCAGATTGAGTAAAGTTCGGACAAAAAATTGATGGACGGTGTGGATAAATCAAAAAAGGTTCAAAATGGGCCCCACATAATTTCCTCAATATGAAAAAAATGGACGGTTAGCTTATGAAAGAAGCTTTACACCACATGGAGATAGCTTCGTGAAGAAGCTTTACACAGTAGACGTAGCTTCTTGGAGAAGACTCCCAAGTGTCTAGGGGTCGGTGTTCTATGGGGCCCACCATGATGTATGTGTGTCATCCATACCGTCCATCTATTTCTATATATCATTTTATGATACAAGGAAAAAAATGAACTATATCTCAATCTTAAGTGGACCACATTACAGGAAAGAGTGTTGAATGAATTTTGACCATTAAAAATATTTTGGGGGCAATAAAAGTTTTGGATCAAGCTTATATTTATTGTTTCCCTTCATTTGGGTCTTTATGACCAAATCAACCGATTGGATTTCAAATAAACAGTACAGTGAGCCTTCGGTGGATTTTATTGGTGAATATCCATTCATTATTGTTTTGTTGTGGTGTGACCCACGTAAGATTTATATCCTTATAATTTTTTTTATTAAGCCCTAAAATAATCTGTAAAAATGGATGAACGGAATGGATGAAACACATACATCATGGTGGGGCCCATAGAACACCGACCATCAGCCACAGTGGTGCACTTATACTTGCTCTGTAGCTGGCACCAGCTGTAAAGTTGATCTAGCTATGTGTCGTGCACAGACGAGCACTAACGCTCCTCGAGCTCCGAGTTGTACGAACGGTTCAAAGGATATCCACGTTACATGGCCCCATAGTGACGTGTTTACTATATCTACACCGTTCATCTATTTTTAGAAATCATTTTAGATCATTATCCAAAAAATGAATCATATCCAAAGATCATCTGGACCACACCATAAATAGCACCAGAGATAATGATTTTCACCATTAAAAAATTTGTAAGGCCCACCTAACGTTTATTTTACATCCAATCTATTCATAAGGTCACAAGTACTGAAAAAACATATTTCATAATATCACAAGTACATGATTGAAGAGGAAAAACAAATTTCATATTCCTATGACCCTAAAAAGGGTTTCAATGGTAGACGTTCAATCTCCCTCTAATTTTTGCATTGTGGTCCACTTGATGGTTAGATCTGCCTTATTTTTTGTCCCAAGCATTAAAATGAGCTCGCCAACTGGATGGACGGTTTGGATATAACACATACCTCGTGATCGGACCCACAAATCTTACTGATGTTACATCAGCTAATCTGCTACGTACACCACCCAATCCGCTTCCGTCAGTGACAGCCTGTAAACACATGCTCCCGCCAACCATCCTTCAACGATTCGGATTGCGTACTGAGTAAACTCTGTTGGGCCCACCGTGAATGTATATGATATATCCACGCCGTCCATCCGTTTTTCCATCTTATTTTAACGGTTGAGACCAAAATTTAATCATGCCCAAAGATCAAATGGACCATACCAAAGGAAAAAGTTGGAATAATGATTTCCACCGTTGAAACCTTTTTAGGGCCCACAATGATGTTTATTTCTCGTCAAACCTGTTCATACGATCACATAGACACGGTCGCACAGATGAAGGGGAAAAAATAAATACAAGATTGATCCAACACTTTCGTGGCCCCCAAGAAATTTTCAACGGTAGATATTCAATTCTCATTGTTTCCTGTGGTGTGGCCCATTTGAGGTTTATATATACTTCATTGTTTTGCTCAAGCCTTAAAATTATCTGGTAAAATGGATGAATGGTGTGGATAAAATACATAAATCACGCTGGACCTCATAGAATTTACTTAGTACGCTTAGGGTACTGAGTTACGTAGTACACTATCCGCTTCCCTTCTTCAATATCAACGCTGTTACGACTCTCTCTCTTCCGTATACGGGCAGCTGTACACCATTTCTCTGTGTATACATCTCTCCAACGATAAATCACATGAAGCTTCTGAAACCCAACGGCAGAACACGAGAGATTTGATCTACAAGAAGACATCCAGCCATCCTTCTTCTTCAACAGAAAGGGAGACACGTATATATAGACAGATAAACAGATACAAAGAGAGAGTGGTTTTTTGGCGCCGAATGAAAAAGCTAGGCGGTAAAATTTTATTTTTTGAAAATAAGCGGGAAGTAAATCTTTAGAGAGAGAGAGAATTTTACAAAAATAAAGAAATGTTTACATCCCGGGTCGAGTCGGGTCAGGTCGGTTCGGACCCCTTGGGTCCAGATTTTCGGATCGGTTTTGTCCGGATATACCATTATCCGAACCCAACCGAAAAAATGATCGGATCTAGATTTACAGACTCGATCAGGCCGATCTAGGTCGTCGGTTCTGTTCGGAACGGTACCGAGTCAGGTCGGATCGCGTCGGATTCACCGGATCGGGTCCAACATGCCCACCTCTAGCTATACAGCTGATGTGTGGTACACCAGCCAATCCGCTTCAACAATAACGGTCCATCTTCTAACAGGATCGTGTCCACATCACGATCTCCAAGTAACGGATATGATTGCGCCACGTTTCGGACAAGATATTAATGACATTCTCTGCACGACGCCGGCATGCCGCACCAAGCGGCGTAAACTCCGTGAAATCTTACGGCCGATCATGGTCGTTAGCTTCAATTGTGGTATGCAGGAAATCGGATTGCGTACTGAGCTGTACGCTCGTATCGTACTGATTAAACTATGTCGAATCTACTGTGAATGCATGTTGTTTATCAACGCCGCCCATCCAATTTTTCAAATCATTTTAGTCGTTGATACAAAAATTAAGCTATCCAAAGATCATTTGGACCATACCACGGTAAACATTAGAATTATTGATTTCCACCGTTGAAACCTTCCTAAGGCCACAGTGAAATTTTCTTGTCATCCAACCTGTACATAAGATCACAAAAATACGGATGAATGGGAAACACAAATATCAGCTTGATCTCAAACTTCTGTGGACCCCAATGACTTTTCAACGGTAGATGTTCATTTTACACTGTTTCGGCTGTTGTGGTTCAGCTGAGCTCTGGATATTCTTCATTTTTGGTAATAATCTCTAAACTTTTCTTCAGAAATGGATGGAAGGAATGGATAAAATGTATGAGTGACAGTGGTTCCCATGGAGTTTACTCAGTACGTAAGCATACTGAGTTACCCAGTACGCAATCCGCTTCTGGTCTGCCGAGTATTCCAAGCGAACGGTCAAAGACAACGACAGACGCGGGCACGGCCGATCCGGCATCTTGACTCGTATATGAGATTCCTGGCGGGAAACAAAACGCTTTCCCGCCAATTCTACCCGCCTGCCGAACGAAATATCCCTTGTGGCCAGGTCATCATAGTTATACGCATTGGTCCGGTGAATAGAGCCCCACGACCAAGACCACCATACAATCTTGCATCCGCTGTACACGTGGAAGGGAAAATTTTGATCTGGACCGTTAATCTAGTGCGCCCATTTGGGGGGTAAAGTTAAGCATAGTGCAACCGTAACCCTTTGTTTTCCAGCACAATCTTGACGGTAAGCAGATATTGATTTTCGACCGCATGATTCCCGGACCAATCTGATGGCTAGGATTTTCCTGTTGGCGCATTTTGCAAAAAAACGGACGGTGCAATTCTATCATTCCTTGCGCGTTTTTGCACGAGGCAGGCGGAGAATTTCATTAGGGACATCTCTGCTGCCGGATTAATGCTACGTGCATTTAATGCAATCCAAGCTTATTATTTGGTGTGGTCCGATAAAGCGTTAGATCTGTCTCATTTTTTTTTAATGTGACTTAAAAAATGATCTCAGAAAGACGGCGTGGATAAATAGATACACAAGGGTCGATCCGCCGACAGAACTATCCGTTCGGGCTAGAGACGGGCGGGGGTAGGACGCAATCCGCGTCCCAAAAGAACTCCCTGGCTAACGTGTCATCCAGGAGTGGCGGATGGTCCAAGAAAACTGACATCAATACTAATCGCTGTTAAAGTGAATCGCGCGCATGGATAATAAGAGTGCTATGTGAAATAGGTTTTCAGGTAAAAAATACAAGATCTGGACCATTCATTAGATGGAGCCCAATTCATTCTTCTATTTCCTCAATAAGCATAAATGTCATCGAGCAAATTTTTACGAGAAAATTGGACGGTCTGAAAAATAGGCCAAGAGACCCTCTTCACCGTACAACATGGCCTAGCTGATGAACGGATGCGATTTCCATCGAATGCATCCCGCAATAACTTACACGTGTTTTGAGTTGGCATGCGTATATGGATTAAGCAAGAATCCTCTCCCGCAGAGACGCGTGACTCACCTTCGATCGTTTCCATTCCTACGTTGTTTTCTCGCGAGCGAAAGTCACTATGTACGAGGTGAGACATGGCGTGTAAAGGAGGATAAGACGCGTGGAAGCCAGCTCGGACGTGGATCCCCACGTAGCTTTGCATCGAAAGCGAGGGATGTGAGTGGGCCACTCTTATTCTGGAAATCCAGCTTTTTTCCTCGCGGCCCTTATGTTTGACCTTTCGTGGAGCGAGCAGTCGGAGAGAATCCACGAGGTTGATTTGGCGCCAAAATTCAAAATCATATTCCCAGTGATGATTCTGCTGGAAAAATATCGCCTCTTGTCTTTTTCAGAATTTCAACGAGAATGAAATCCAGTCGGTTGATGAGAGAGTACCTTCTCGAGATTGATTAGGATGATTCAACTGGTTGACCCAGATCAAAAAAACAACTTCAATCCTTTCTAGATCTTCTTCATTTAACAGGAACGAGGGCTTAATGGAATGGAATTGCGATTAATATCATTATTGAACAAAAGTGGGGCCGAGACCAATTGAATCCCAATGTATAACAGCTGCCCTCTATAGCGGCTCTGAAGGATAGCGTCCGTACTGTGCTTGGTGTTCGGAGCTGGGGCTCCCTAGTGACTTATGGTGTAAGCCATAGTTGGTGCCGAAGAGTCAGGCTCTCGGCATCCGGTCTTTAGGTTCCAATCAGAATACTAGCTTGCCTATTATAGTTGTACCCAATCAGTGAGACCCAATTGCATGAATGGAAATTAGATGGAAATTAACTCAGTACGCTCTTATCATACTGAGTAAACCCAGTTGGGCCCACCTTAAATGTATGCGATCTATCCATACTGTCCATTTGTTTTTTCATCTAATTTAAGGGGTTGATCCAAAAATAGAATCATATCCAAAGATCAAGTGGACCATACCACACGAAACAGCAGAGATAATGATATCCACCGTTGAAACCTTGCTAGGCCCTACAATGATGCTTATTTATCATCCAACCTGTTCATAAGATTGTACCGATATGGATGAAGGTAAAAAAAAAAAACAAACTTGATCCAAAATTTCTGTGACCCCCAAAAAATTTTCAACGGTAGGCATTCAATTCAACTGCTTCCTATGGTGTGGTTCATTTGAACATTGTATATGTTTAATTTTTTGGTTGAAGCCCTAAAATTATCTTTTAAAATAGATGGACGGAGCAGATAAAATATATAAATCATGGTGGACCTTACAGAGTTTACTCAGTACACTAAGTGTAGTGAGTTACTCGGTACGCAATCCGCCCCCGATTAGATGGCTTCAGGAATAATCATCATCTTTGTTTTATTATATAGTGCATATATAGTACAGGGCTTCCCTTAAATGTAGTAGCTCGAAATCTTGCTTCATACCAAGTCATACCTCAAGGCACTCATCAGGAGGTGATTCAAGTAACAACTTGAAAATGTGTAGGATCAGGGAAGAGCTCAGCAGTTAAGGGAAGTGAAGATACGTTTATCTTCTGATGATTGAGCCCGAGCAAGAAGCGATTTCCCCAACGATAGATTGTTGTTTCCTGGCCGTTGAAGGTCTCCTTGGTTACATTCGGCACTAGCTAACCATGTGACAAGCATCAATGCCGGAGTTGACCTTTCCCCTTGGCTAGTTCAATTTTACCCATAGCACTATAAATTATAATTCTAAGTCATCAAATGCAACCGACAATTAAAGTGGTATTAATTGATAACTGTAATTTCGACAATAATTCACAGTAAATACAAGCCGGCAAATTACCCCCATGTTCACTTGACATGGCCTGACTATATAATTCATAGAATGGTAATTGTTTTGAGAGTGCTTTAATCATGACGAGGCACGTTAGATGATTGGATTGGATGACATATAAACACCACGGTGGCCTAAAAAAACTACCGGTGGGTTTTCTATTTCAACTGCTACGTATGTGGTGGCCCACCACTATTTTAGCCTACTATGATTTTTGGATTCAATTGCGCCAGGGCGATTTGATTCGGTAGCACATCGGCAGTCTATTTCGCAGGAGCTCTGGCCGCTGGATTAGTTGGCCCACTTCTCTACCCGCACGCGTCAAAGAGCTAGCACGTACAATAAAAAGCCAAGTGGGCCTCACGGTGGTTTACTTTAAGTCACTCCGTTTGCCAGTTGCCACTTGATCTGAAAAATCAAGCCCATTGAAGCAGGTCCCACGAAATAGCAGCCTTATGTGAGCCCTCGGAAGGTTTGAATGGTGACTGTCACTATCTCCACTGTTTTCTGTCCGGGTTTCCTGCATTAATGCTTGATTGGCCAGTATGTTGGGCTCACGTCCTAACGTGACGGAGTAGATGTTACGCAAAAATAAGGGTAGGCCCAGAGAGTCTTTTGTTACATGGGCATGGGCTGTCTGCAATAACTGTTGTAGGAAATTCGCATACGTTGCTCCCAAGTAACACCGTAGCCTCTCGTGAGAGTCTTTAATGAGATGGGGCCCACAATGTCAGACGCGGAGATCAGCTCAATCCAAATGAGTATAACTTTCTTCTGCCAGCCTGGATCAGGAAACCGCGTTGATCTCGTCATTCCTTACTGTCCATCTAGTATTTTCAATCAGTGGATCGCCTACCGTTGAAAATCACACCAGCTGACTGTTGTAACTACAGAATCTGTGTTATATTTCGTAATTCTATCAGTGAATTGATTGACTGTCAAAATCAAAGAGGAAAAAAATGTATGGCCAGGATTATCCAATCTGTTTAATTCTCATCCTTTGGCTACTTGCCGTCAGGACCTAGCAATTGGTGTCGCCCACCAAACCTCTGCCAGATTTTCGGGTGACCATTATAACATGGGCGGCAGCTCATTATAGGACGCGGATTAGCTACTGACAGGCTGAGCAGCGAGACTTCTACTGAAGTGAGTTCACCAAGTTCTGTGGGCCTATCATGATGGATTTTTTGTATCCACACCGTTCATCAATTTTGAGATATCATTTTAGGCTATAATACAAAGAATTAGGCGGATTCAAATCTGGAGTAGACCCCACCATAGAAAACAATGGGAAGAGTGACATTCACCGTTGAAATATTCCTGAGGTCCACCATGATGTTTATTTGAGATCCAACCTGTTCATGTGTTAACGCAGATATGAAAGAAGGGAAAACACAAATATCAGCTTGATCGAAAACTTTCTTGGCCTTTAGAAGTTTTTAATGGTGGACGTCACTCTCCCTACTTTTTTCTGTGGTGGGGCCCACTCGAGCTTTGGATCTAAATCATTCTTTGTATCATGTCCTAATATGATCTCTGTAAATGGATGAACGGTGTTGATACAAAACATACATCATCGTGTGGCCCACAGAACTTAGTGACGTCACTTCGGTAGCGAGTCTCGTACCCAACCTGTCAGTAGCCAATCCGCGTCCCTCGTTATAACTTATAACCGGGTTGTATGTCATGAACACGTCATGGTGGGCCCAACACAAGCTCTGCGGAGGATGCGGCCTCAATTACCCTTCGTTCCCAAAATGTCACGGATCCTGACCGTTCACATAGCGTACACCGAATGAAAGGCCTAAATCGGTTACATATGTGTCATCGGACAGCGGGAACGCGAACCTATGGTAGCTGTGGGACCCAGAATTCTATCGAAACCCTACCAACCTGTCTCAACGGTTTAATTTTATTGTGACTGACATCAAGCACTACCTCCGATCACGGCCATTGAAAGCGAGTGTAATTCTCCAACAATGTATTCGTTTTCACCATAAGTGAGAGATCTGGCCCCCCCATATCAACTATCGTAGATCTCGTGATATATCTTATTTCACACCTTTGGTTCCTTGCGTATGTGTAAATCTGAAGCAACGATCTAAAAAAGCATTTGAATGGGACGTACGACGGAGCATGGGAAGCATGTTTCTACTTCCCTTGGAGTAACACGGTGAGAGTTCACCACCATTTTTAAAGTTGAGAGTGTGTGTGTTCTACCAAACACGTGGCATACGTGTACAGGAATCCGGACCGTTCAAGTTGCCTACGCATTCATGGATAGAGCATGACCGAAACCCAAAGTGATCTAATGGTTTATATGGACGCAGATTGAATGGTGACCACGAATCTGTGGGGCCCACTGTGATGTATGTGTTTTTATCAATGATGTCCATTCATTTGCCAGAGCATTTTATATCATTAGCCCAAAATTGGAACATATCTGTGCTCTCCACTTGTTTTGCCCGATCATTTTAGGGCATGGACCATACTAGAGGAATCATTGAGAGTGAAAACCTATGGCTGAAGATTTACTGGCGTCACGGTAGTTTTGGATAAGCTGATATTTGTGTTTTCCCTTTATTCAAGAGCACGTGACCTCATGAACATGTTGGATTGGATGAGAAACAAGCATCACTCTGGCCAGGAAAGGTTTAAACGGATATCATTATATTCTCACTTACTCCTATGGTGTGGTGGACTTGAGCTTTTGGGTGTGCTTCAATTTTGGTGTGGTGCTCTAAAATGAGGTAGCAAAAATGATGGACGCCATGGATTAAACACATACATCCTGGTGGACCCCACATGGACCTGATATTAGGATAGATCCCAGTGGACCTTGTGATTTGGATGGATTGGGTTGTAGTGCATGTGATTTGGTGGTCCATGTTGTTGATCTCGTGGGTCTATCAGGTGATCCGGATTGGATGGACAGTATCATTCAGTTGGAGTGGTATCTGCTCCCTGAGATGTAATTGATACATGGTGGGGTCCATTCGAATGGACCACTTGTACGTCCTTTTTAGCTGTCCACACGATGCCCCAACGTGAAAGACAGATGAAGGTGGATCGCTTCAAAATAAGTACAATTTACTGTTGGGTGGATCGCCGGATCCATAGAGGTAAGTGGATCCCAAACAGTGGGGCCCACTGCGATGTATGTTCCTGACATCCACACCGTCAATCCATTTTGAAAGTTCATTTTAGTTCGTGACGCCAAAAAAGCAGCAGTTCCACATCTGAGGTGGACCATATTACAGGAAACAGTCGTGATTAAATCCTCACCATTAAAAACTTTACGAGGGCGATTGAAATGTTTACTTGCCATCCAACATGTTGATAAGGTCACAAAAACCTGAACGAAGAGACCACACAAATCTGATCCAACATGTTTGCGGCCCATGAGAAGTATGATCAATTACCACTATTTCTTGTATTATGGTCCACCTGATATTTAGATCTGCTTCATTTTTTTACATCATGCCATAAGAACGGAGAGACCACACAAATCTGATCCAACATGTTTGTGGCCCATGAGAAGTATGATCAATTACCACTATTTCTTGTATTAGGGTCCACCTGATATTTAGATCTGCTTCGGTTTTTTACATCATGGCATAAAATGAGTTTTCAAAATGGATGGACTGGGTAGACATAAGGAACATAAATCAGGGTGGGTTCCGCAGTCAGGGATTTCACCCACCTCGGTGAATCCCCAGATCCACCGACGCCACAATCCCATTTTAATGGCGTCAAGCTCTGACACGAGGTACACGCAACACGTGTAAGACATCCGGTCCGCTCCAAAGGTTTAACCCACTGCCTTCTCACAATTCTCAGGCTGACCTGACCATTGGATGAACCACACGCATTCATTTTAGAATATATGTTGCTGCTTTTGGCGAACAAATTTATATGTACTCGCGTGGAAGACGTGCCAATAAGATTAGCCTGTCTTTTAGAAACATGCCATCTACAGTATTCTCCGGACGCAGATTAGCTACTCACAAGTTGAGTAGCGGGACTCGCTAATGAAGTGGCGTCGCCAAGTTCTATGAGGCCACCATGATGTATGTGTTGTATCCACGCTGTCCATACATTTGGAGAGATCATTCTAAGGCATGATCCAAAGAAGCAGACGGATCCGAGGTTGGAGTTGAACCCACCACAGAAAATAAAGAGGAGAGTAACACCCACAGTTGAAACCCTCCTAAGGTCCACCGTAATGTTTATTTGCATAGGTTAACGCAGACATAAAAGATGGGAAAACACAAATATCAGGTTGTTCGAAAACTTTTGTGGCCCTTGTTTTCTACAGTAGGGGTCTACTCGAGCTTTAGATTTGAATCATTCTTTGAATCATGTACTAATATGATCTCTCCAAGTGAATAAATGGTATGGATACAAAATATACATCATGGTAGGTCCATAGAACTTAGTGATGTCACTGCAGTACGCTACATAACCTGTGGTAGCTAATCCGCGTCCGTTTTCTCCATCCATCGATCAGCTTTGGATCTCTCACATGCGCCCATGCTGTCACATGTAACTATGGGGTGGTCTGGGATTCTGCGACATAATGCATGGATGAAGATGCGGCCGTGTCAGAACCAAATAGGCCACTCACTCTTTCAATGTTTACAGACTTTCCGTATTTAGTTTTGAGAATAATTATTGTTTATTTTTCGATGTCATTATTTTTAAATTAACAGTTATCCCTTGTTAATCATTTATGCTTATATATATATATATATATATATATATATATATACACACACACACACACTCACGCCTAGTAGGATTTCACCACCCATGGATACTAAAACCCTTGACCGGGTGTTGAAACTCAGTCTACCACCGGAGCAGGAGTAATGATCCCTTTAATTGTTTACGCTTTTTCACTGAATGCATTCTTATATTGAAATTTGTTGCATATCATGTCCTTAAGAAGATTTTCTTAGTAGTGCAATGTCCTCCCTATATATATCTCACCTACAAGATGAAGATATTATCTGTGCCATGTGGTCTCATTTGTACTGTTCATCCAGAACTACCCAGATCATGCTCAAACACCATGTAAGAGGCTGTCGCGGAAAATGTGTTAATGCTGTAGATCACTAGCATACCTCTAAAGAAAGTGCCGTGTGATTCGAATTAGAAATGACTAACACATAGTTTTAAAATAATGAACACTTTACTCAAAACTCAGTTGAGTCGACTTTAAAACTCAGGCAAGTGCTTGGAATAATCATACATTTTTAAAAATCTTTTTCAATAATATTCAGTATTTAAATAAATGTACAAATCATGTCCAATTGTGCAGAAACAAGTTTGAGTTTCAATGAGTTATTCTCGAGTTTTACCCTTGTTTTTTTATAGTCAGAGTTATGCCCGAGTCATTCCCAGAACAAAATCTGGTTAAATAGAGTTGAATCGGGTGGTTGAGTCAGTTTCTTTCAAGTTCTTAAAACTATGTAACAAAAGAACTACATTTGCGATAGCTTGATGGTGGAGATGGCCCACTTGTCTGAGGTCACGTTTTTGTTGAATTTGTACAGTTGGTCGTTTTACCGTCCAATTTCTCAAACATGTATAGAGCATCTAATGAGCGGACCCACCTGATTTCTGGGCCCGACAAATTCAACGATGGGCCTCACTAGATGATCAATGGCCAAGTCATCCTGCACCGCTCATCCTACGAATCTGCAAAAAAGGGTCTGCATCCACGTTTGGTTTCCCTGCCATTTGGCTACATAATTCACCGTCGATGTCATTGCTTTTGGATAATCAATCGATTTGAATTTCAATACTTGTATTCAATTATCCAAATCTACGAGAAGGCCCAAGCTTAAAGCCCAAACCGAGCTTGAGCGGGCCACGTCTTCAAGGCTCGAGCACAACCTGAATTAAAAATTCTCAACCTCGGGCCAGCCCATTATGAAGTTGAATTGATGAGAACTGGTTACTAGTCAGGCCATCTAGAAACCATTGAATCGGTGGGCCAAGCTGTTGGAGATGGGCCCACTTATTTGGGCCGGGCCTGTAGACCACCAGGTATGGTCAAGATTGTGAGGCACGTTGTGGACGTAAGAAGGCCCAAAAGTATCAATGATCAAGAAATCCTATCCACCCAGTTTTTCGCTATCAAATGAACGGTTACAAGTACATGAGTGATCCAATTCAAAACGCAAAATCAAGATGTAGGCTGTTATAATATTACAGTGAGATTTATCGGTTATGCTCTATTCACGGTATAATCAGACGGTCTGGAATTTCAAACCATAGGAATAGTGGCCTTGAAATGGACGTCTGAATGAAAAATGGTTAATGGTGGGCATTTAGCACAGCGAGAGACTTACGTCATTGGTAGGCTAGAGGCATATCTCATTTCGCTCTAATCTTTTATAATTTCTTTTCAATGCATAGGCCTCAACCAAATGTCTTTATCATTTGCGGTGTGTTTGGTTGCAGCAAATTACATGAAATATCATAGAAATAATACCAAACTAGACTGATTAATCATTAAATATCATAATATTTAGTGTAAGCAAACACACCCTTAATTAAATGCTAAATCCTGAAAGTTACAATGGCCCAAAAACATTTGATTAATTAATGTCAAAGGGGTCGAACTATTTCAACCTTGGTTTTACTTAGACAAAAAATTCCACACATGTACGCCTTCTAAGCTGGCTATAACTGTGGGTTTTAGCAGAATGTAGGGCTTGCATGATAGCTCTTATTCAATGCATGTCTTCCCACACGTGTCAAAGATCCAGTCCATTCATCAGGTATCTAACCCTATCAACATGCCATGAACTAAAAATCACGATGGTCCACTGATGTAGAACGTGTCACAGAGATATTCCCAGCATGGATGAGCCACAAGGAGATGGACCGTGAATTGACCATAACTTTTGATCCGGGTATCGTTACGGGGCGTACAACCTGTCAATCTTTACTGAAACGGGCCATCTGAGGTGAACTGACCCACAAAGTGGGTCACATCTGTCCGTTTCATCAGAAAACGCGCGCTTTCAGCTTAAAAATGAATTTTTAGGAAAATTTTACTATTTTTAGTAATTCCGATTTTTTAAATATTTTTAGAGTTTTAGATTTTCTTTCTTTCTATAAAGAAACTTTTAGTTACACTAGGACTCTTCTAGAGAAAGTTTATTTGTAATTTTTATTTTTAGAAATTAGACCTTAGAAGAGTTTTACTAGAATTAGGATTCTAGTTAGAGTTAGAATTTTGCTATTTTTGGTAATTACGAATTTTAGTTTATCTTTTTTATTTATTTAATGGTATAAGGAGACACATTAGACAATTATCAATGAATCATCAATTAATTTCGAATTTATTAGAGTTTATTCCTATTCTCTTGCTTTCTTTCCTCGTGGATTCGAGAAGTCTCTGTGAGGAGTCCAGAGAAGCTCCGTGGATTCGGAGTAGTTATCCTTGAGGAAGACGGTGTTCGACCTCATCACGTTCATCCCTGCGTCAATTTGGTATCAGAGCGAGGTTTTCCCTCGGGCCGATGGCAAATAATGAAAGTATGAATCAAAATTCTGTAGACGGTGATACAGGGATTCGTTATCTTTTGGAAAGAATGGAAGCTTTCCACCGGGAGAGTCAGTTGACCATGCAAGGGCTGCAGGCAACCTTCAACCGTATTGCGGATGCGCTGATTCCGCCTCGAGCTCAAAGTGATGCTCAACCACCTATGGCCGCTGTACAACACAATCCCAATTTTTGTAAGGCACCATCAGATGATCGTTCATCACAGGCCACCACTTCAATTATGAGGAAGCCGTTATACATGCCAAAGGTAGAGATAGAATTAGAGAGAGACAACATCTTTCGAACAAGGTGCACTGCATACAAAAAGGTCTGCAATGTAATCATCGATGTAAGGAGCGATAAGAATTTCGTGTCAAAAATAATGGTGGAGAAGCTACAACTGAAAACAGAAAGACACTCATCTCCATACACGATTGAATGGATCAAAGAGATCAACAAAACAGAGGTAACTGAACGATGTCGTATATCTTTTTCCATTGGTAAATATTATAAGGATGAAGTAATGTGTGATGGTCGACATGGAAGCTTGTCACCTATTACTTGGTCAACCCTGGCAAAATAATATTAATGCTACACATAGGGATCGGGATAACTTATATATTTTCTTTATTAAAGATGGCAAAAAGATTATCCTCGCCCCTATGGGAAGGGAGAACCAACCCAAGACTTCTAAAGTTGAGGAACAGTCTCTCACAACTGAACAGGCTTTTGTTAAACAATCTGAGGAAATAAGCGATATATATCCATTAGTCGAAAAGAAAGAATATATGGAGCCTGTGAATATCTCAAAAGATTTGAAGCTGATGTTACAGGAGTTTAAGGAGATTGTGCTCGATGAACCCTCTAATAAATTACCTCTCATACGAGATATACAAAATCACGTTGATCCCGTCTCAGGGGCAAGTCCGCCTAATTGCCCATATTATCAGAAAAAATATGAGATCTTAAAGAACGATGTGAAGGAACTGACCAATATTAGTCAAGTCAAGGAAAGTATGAGTACATGTATTGTGTCAAATGTGAAGGAACTGATCAATATTAGTCAAGTCAAGGAAAGCATGAGTACATGTATTGTGTCAGCTCAAGAGCTTAATGTCAAGTACGAAAAAAGGGATAATGAGCATCGGCGTCAGAAGTTATTTCAGACTTATGTGCCAAGTCTCTTGCGTAACTCGAGGACGAGTTTTTTTCAAGTGGAGGGGTCTGATGTAGAACGTGTCACAGAGATATTCCCAGCATGGATGAGCCACAAGGAGATGGACCGTGAATTGACCATAACTTTTGATCCGGGTATCGTTACGGGGCGTACAACCTGTCAATCTTTACTGAAACGGGCCATCTGAGGTGAACTGACCCACAAAGTGGGTCACATCTGTCCGTTTCATCAGAAAACGCGCGCTTTCAGCTTAAAAATGAATTTTTAGAAAAATTTTACTATTTTTAGTAATTCCGATTTTTTAAATATTTTTAGAGTTTTAGATTTTCTTTCTTTCTATAAAGAAACTTTTAGTTACACTAGGACTCTTCTAGAGAAAGTTTATTTGTAATTTTTATTTTTAGAAATTAGACTTTAGAAGAGTTTTACTAGAATTAGGATTCTAGTTAGAGTTAGAATTTTGCTATTTTTGGTAATTACGAATTTTAGTTTATCTTTTTTATTTATTTAATGGTATAAGGAGACACATTAGACAATTATCAATGAATCATCAATTAATTTCGAATTTATTAGAGTTTATTCCTATTCTCTTGCTTTCTTTCCTCGTGGATTCGAGAAGTCTCTGTGAGGAGTCCAGAGAAGCTCCGTGGATTCGGAGTAGTTATCCTTGAGGAAGACGGTGTTCGACCTCATCACGTTCATCCCTGCGTCATCCACTATTCAGGCAGGTTAAACTTGCACAATAAAAATGGACAGTTAGAATCAAAGTCCAAAAGTACAAATTCACACAGTAAATGTGCCGATCACTAGATAAGTGTATAACCAATGGTCAGAGTGTAACCAACCTAATGAGTGGCCCCAATCTCTGATACGTGTGCAATACAGTACTGGAAACCAGCACCTCATAGGAGCTACCGTGCTGGCTCCTGCACTCTATCAAAACCTACACGAACTACACGAGTAAACGAGAGATTATACATTGCTCAACGCTAATATCTAAGCTGGTCATCAAGAACTCAATCGCCTTACACGTGTCACATGTATGGACTGTTCATCTAAGTCACTTTCTATTGATATGTAGTTCCTGAAGTTTTTTTTTTTTCATTGCCTCCTGGATGGACTTCTTCCAGTTTGGGCATCAGTAATTTTCAAGAGTGCTCTGATCAGTGGCTACGATCACCTGATCAACTTGATTTTGCGGGTGTGCCCGATCCACAGCAAGGGCCAGAACATGAGAGGTCTGGATCTCGCAGCTGGGTGCCATCGTAGGAAAGTGAGTGCTTAACAACCGAGACATTATATCCATGTCACTGGACCATCTTTCATGTTAAAATTTTTGCACCACGTAAATTTAGGCTACGAATTTTTGGTATAAGAATATAATTTATATTCTGTTACCTTCGTAATCCAAAAAAAAAAAAAAAAAAAGCCCGTTTGAATTTTGAGAAATTGTAGGCTGATGAGCCTTGGAACATGGGTGGGCTGTGATAAACAGGATTTTGTGCATGTTGGGCCCACTTCAAAGGCTATCCAGACCATTGATTTGATGTGCCCTATCATGGATTGGGGATTCCTTTAACCCTTAGATCATTTGTCTATTTTCTGTTGAATGTGGACCGTTGCTTTAAAAGCTTCTTAACCATCTATATGTAGGCCACTGATGGAAAAGTTCCAGTCCTTGAATCTAAGAGCTTTTTGGGTGGATCATCCATCCAAGCTGGCGTTCGCAGATCAACAGTATGGATCATCAAACGGTGGGACCCACATGCACAAGTAGTGCACTGTGAAGGGTACCTTTTTGTTGGAACTGGACCCCATAATTCTCCAATGCATGAACAGTTAATCGAAGATTATCCATCACTTGAGAAAATTCCGATGAAGTTTTAACATTTGGATGATTTGATTAAGACTAGCTAGAGTCATGAAGATATCAGGAACAGTTAACAGAAATCATTCAGCAAGATTTCGACGGTGGAAATCTCACCCCAGGAAAGTATATGGAGAGTACTTCTTGAGCCAGTGCTTGAAATTCAACATTGTCAGAGTGCAAGTCTAGCGAATCCTGACCATTCAACATCTCGGATGACTGTTGTGGCTGCTCAGGGTTAAAAATCACCGAATTATCAGATGTGGGACCCACACTAGGTGGGCCAGGGAAGGTCGTTAGGTAGCGAGGTCGAGGTGGAAGCTCCAACCTTGAGAGGTGAGTCTGAACGTACGCTAGCTCTGCTTGCAAATTCACCACCTGCAAGTACCGAAAACCTGTTAGAGATCCGGTGCTAAGTGGTGTGTGTATAAAATCGTAAAAATTGCAAACACGTGAAAGATCCTGATCATCCATCTGTCGGGCCATGCTGTCTACCAAATATCTTAGATGGGAGGATTTTGGCTGGACTTATCCTCTTGCTATTTTCAAATAAGAGCTTGGTATCCGCGCAGTTAATTAAAGTAGTCCCCCACCATTAACAACGGGTAGTAGTATTTTTTAATACCAAAAAATGCCATGCATTACATGGATATAGGTGCCTACTTGGATAACGAATTACCATGGTAATGAACCGTCAAAGTACAATGATTACAAATTATAATACATCCCTCTTGTCAACCGAAATTAGATTGGGAATTTTCATGTTCAGATATCATGGATAATGAGGATACTTTTCCATTATTAAGATGTCAAATCAATTGGAAATAAAGTAATTCTTATATTTGAATGAGTGATTTTCACCGTAATTTATTGTATTTCTATGACATTTGGATTTAATTCCGAATTACATATTTAAATAAATATGTAAAACTATAATGATAAAGCTTTTACATTTATAATTCACTGTCAGAACAGGCCATTAAATCTTTCTTCCTAACCAAGCATTAATGTCATATAAATACTCCTACCCAACCTATTCAACTCACTCTCTCCCTCTCATCTCAATGTCCATTATCTTTGCCCTCCCTCTCTTCTCACCTTCTCGTGGACACCTCATCTAAAGTGAGACTAAACTGCTTTTTAGACTTTGACTGAGTTTCCATCCGGGCAATTCTAGAACCATTGGAAATCTAATCTATCAGATAGGCAGTGTTCTTGACACATCACGAGAGCAATCAATGAACTTGATTAATAGATTCGAAATTCAATCAATCAAGTCCTGGATGATCATTCAGACCATCTAAAAAAAACCCTATTTAACACCTTAAAGTTGTCTTTATCTGTCCTACAAAGCATTGTAAATATGAATAGGTCACCTGTTAAGGCTCCCAGTACCACACAAAAGTAACCAACAAACTCGATCAACAAAATAAAACAGTATACACACAGTGAGCCATCAGCGACGTCATTATCCCTATTTCTGTTATTTTATCCAATACGTGTCAAGGTACTTATTTTGTCAAACAAAATAGAACCATATGGATCGTTCGGCCCACTGCAAGCCAACATCCACCTGACATACTTTTTACCTAACAAAGATCTCAATCCCCTCTCCCATATTCTAAATTCACGGAGAGGAGAAAAGTGTTTACCGTCAGCTCATCACGAGCCAACGGTCTCAATTTACAAATGCAATGCAACGATTACCATTCCAAAGGCCCAAACACCAAGGCGTACAAACGGAATTAAGAGGCATCGGAGGGCCTTCTTCTCTAAAGAATTTAGAGATTCTTGACTAACGTTGAGGTCATGCCCGACTCAAAAGGCCAACCCCAAAAGAAATAACCCATTAACAGAATCCAGTAAAGTTAAGAATAGGATTGAAATTGGGAATATCCAACCATCCCTTTTGCACAGTAAGTGTGTATGGCCTTCCCTTTCCCTTCTCACTTCTCAATCAAACTCAAATCTTTTTTTCACTCTGCACATTTTGAATATATCTGCATTATCTATTCACACTTTTATTTTTCTTCATTGGCATCTATTTTTCTTTATTGTATTTTATAACAACCCATTTTTTTAAGGAATCAACCCTACCATCCGCTTGCGTGTGGCCCACCTGAGTTTTGGATCGACCTAATTTTTGACCTCAAGTCCTCTCATAGGCAGGCCAAGATGATGGACAGAGTGGATTTATAACATCATTAGTGGGACCCACCACACACACACACACACACACACACACACACACACACACACACACACACACACACACACACACACACACACATATATATATATATATATATATATATATATATCTCCAATGACATGTGGAACCACGTCATCGCAGACCAACCCACTCTCTCCCTTCTTTCTTTTTCATATGGTAATGGGCATTGAACCCTCCCATCAATCGAAACGGTCCACATTCCCCACTCTTCCATTTCATTACTCACCTCCTTTAAAAAAAAAAAGAAGAAGAAACAATCGAATCAAAGAGAGAGAGAGAGAGAGAGAGAGAGAGAGAGAGAGAAATTGCAGTAGGGCCGAATCATCAGATTTTTTTAAGGTAGGTGATCTTTTACGAATCTAAAATTTTATATTTCTATATTTTTAAATTTAAATTTTCATATAATTTTATTTATAATTAATTAATTAAAATCCATATAATGGGTTAGTTAATCCTTTAATTTTTAAATAAATTATTTTGTATTCTTGGTGTGATTCTAACTCATATATAAAAATTTTAGATGCTTTTGTCTATTAAATTTTTGTTATAAAAATTGATATATAATTAATTTAAAATATAAAATTCTTAAGGATTATTAATTTTAAATTATTACTAAAAAAATGTTTACGTAAATTTATGCTTTCAATTTGTTGTAATTTTTAAACTCATTTGAATTGAATTGTTTTACCATCAATAATATAAAATTCACTTTAAATTTATGTATTTATTAATTAATTAAAATTCCTTTATATCTAACTTCAAATTAAACCAGAAATTTGTAGAAAAAATAAAAATTTATATTATAAATTAATTAACTTAAATACAAATTATAAGAAAATTTGATGTATATAAATTAAATTAGTATAATAAATCATTTTGAACATTTTAAAATTTTAATTTGATGTATGATTAATATTTTGAAATAATTAATTCAATAAATCTAACATATACAAATATAAATCTAGAACTTTAAATTAGTTGATTTATGAACCTAAATCAAGAATTAGCTTAAGATGTTTAATTAAGTTATAAATTTAGATTATAATTTGAGTTATAGTTACTATTTATTAAATTAATAGTAATTACGCTCACTTGGAATACGAATTCAATCTAAATATTAAGAACTAAATATATATGAAATTAATTAAATGAAATTAAGATTATTTATGAAATTGTTGAGAATTATAGAATTTGGTGTTTAACGATTAATATAAACTTTAGTATATATGATTAAATAATTATTTAAGTTAGAATTTTTATATTATTTTAAAATTTTAAAAATTAATTAGTTATATTAATATATAAAATATAAAAAGAAAATTACAAATTGAGAGATCAAATAAAATTTTTAGAAAAGTCAAGAGCTTTGACATAATTTTCACACTATTACGAAACACAGTGTGTGCCTCAGAAAATCCAAATTTACTGTCGGTTACAGTAACCAGTTCTTTTTTACAATTTTATGGGCTAAATTTTTATCAGCATTAAATTTATGCACCTTGTACAGATTTTGCATTGTAACATAGAAATTAGATTTATTAAATTATTTTATTGCTGATTTTAAAATTGTTCATGTCATTCATGTTCTTCCATTTTTATTAAAAAAATTTAAAGAAAGAAAAAATATTTATATCAACAAGTAGAGCAATTATGTCCCTTGGGTGAGAGACCCTAAAGTTAGAAAGTAGGGCAATTATGTCTCTTAGGTAAGACATTATAAAGCCAACAATTAGGGCAATCGTGTTCCTTGGGTGAAAGACCCTAAAACCTGTTGGATCCTGTAGAGTCTCATCTATGTACAGTGTATGAGTACAATTGTGTGCGTGGACATATGTCAGAAGCACAACTGGAGCAGTAATCTAACCAGCTAACATATTAATAGGTCCCTCACCACGAGGTATCAGTGTGTGGGCATTAATGCAACGTGGCCATATATTGAGTAGGATGTTGTAATTAATCATATATGTTTATTGAATTAATTACATTGAATCATCAAGTAGTATCGCATGTATATCATTTTTACATTCATTTTACTTGATGTTAGTATAAGTCTTGTTATTACGTTTATTTCAAATATATTACTTACTTAAAAATTTAAGAAATTTAGAACTTCAAATTTGTGTTTGAGACGATCTTACTGAGTCATGGTACTCACGTTAAATTTAAACTATACAAGTGTCGAGTTAGAATATTTCAAGCAAGCGGACCGTTACGATTAGTTGCATTAGGCTTAGTTTGAAATATCAATGTTGATGTAATAAGTTAAGTTACTTAATTTAATTAATTAATTTAGTTATGGATGTATAGACAATGTTGTTTAATTAAGTTTGAAAATTTGTAATTGTCCTCCTTTATTTTATTTGCACATAGTCTTGTGGGATTGAGTATTTACTTGTGCATTAATGATAACATATAAATTGTAGCTCACGTGCTTGGAATTTGGGTATTGAGTAGCTCTATTCGAGTATCTAAATTTTGGGGTGTGACATATTTGCCTACCTAAAAGCATTTGACTTTGCGAAGTAATGTTATCACCTCTTTTATTTTTATATACTTTGATCCTCGTAAGTTATGCAAAGCATGACTATATATATATATATATATATCGAAATTATATTGAAACTCCTTAATAATTATAAAATCTCGTAAAGTAGACACCGCATGTTGTGCAGGCAGAAAATGGTACCTAATGCCTTCCTCTTTTGTCATCGAGGCCCCTACTCATAATTGACAATTGCAAACTACCCATTAAAGTCACTTGAGTCAGGAAATCTCACAATTTCCCAATGCACAATCAATTTTATCTAAATGGTATTGAGTAGCTCTATTCGAGTATCTAAATTTTGGGGTGTGACATATTTGCCTACCTAAAAGCATTTGACTTTGCGAAGTAATGTTATCACCTCTTTTATTTTTATATGCTTTGATCCTCATGAGTTATGCAAAGCATGACTCTATATATATATATATATATATATATATATATATATATATATATATATATATATATATATATAAAATTATAAAATCTCATAAAGTAGACACCGCATGTTGTGCAGGTAGAAAATGGTACCTAATGCCTTCCTCTTTTGTCATCGAGGCCCCTACTCATAATTGACAATCGCAAACTACCCATTTAAGTCACTTGAGCCAGGAAATCTCACAATTTTTCAATGCACAATCAATTTTATCGTTTCTAACTAGTCGTATATTCTAAGCTTTATCTAGCTAGTGGCAACTCCAAAAATTAAATATATCTTTACACCTGAATCAATCCCACACTCCATTTGCAGAATCGATAAGCATAAGGAAAAGTTGCTGCGCTTATATGGCAGGAGTGTTTACACTTGTCTCATCTTACGAGTTATGGTCTACTGCGAGTATAATAGAAACAGAGTCACCAAGGCATTACATAGACTCTCTCTCCACTATTAAGGAGTTCACCGCAATCATTTTAGAAGATAGATTTTTGGACTTCAATTATGAATTTTAGATGTTAAGATTATTTCCCATCACTATGCTCAGTGTTTAGATTAGGGTTTGATGCATGTCTTTGATACCATATTTTTGTTAAAACTGAAAATTATGGATTTTCCTCCCCCCCTCTCCTTTATTGATAATATTTTGAAAATTAAGAAAAAAATACTAGTAGCTAAAGGTCTAGCCCAATAGATACACTCATTCACTCTAATATACGGCAAGTACTAGTGAACACTATGTGCAGGCACATCTATTTCACATAGAGGAATGATGGCCATTGGAGCTTGTAATGGGAGTTGAGAGAGGGCTCAAACCACATATCTAAGAGAGTCGCAATGAAAGTTAGACTTGAAATCTTTTAATGGTATTGTGATAAATTTTTAAAAGAATATGAGTTAGTTTTAGCTCTCATTGATATGATACATGAGTGAACTTAATGAGAATTACCATGCAATTTTCATGGAGATAAAGTTGGACTATCTCTAATTGAATCCTCTATGTATTTGTATAGGTACTATTGAGGGCCTTGTATAAAATCTTAGGATCTAACCTCCCAAAACACTAGAATTATGGGATAATTAATAAAGCAATAAAAACAATCAAAGCATAAACCACACGACACAAAAGATTTTTATGTGAAAATCCCTCAAAGAGGTAAAAAAATCACGTCGTCCAGATCAACAATCCACTATGATATAGAACGTTACAATCGATCACAAGCACACACTGTTTGGATCAAACCTTCATCACTCACGCAGGAGCGGATAAACTATAAGAGAATAAAAAGAAAACGGAGGGATCTCACCAATTACGAGGATGTAAAAGCGTTGAGACGTCGACTCCCTTCCACAAGCTTCCTCTCTCTCATTTCTCTATCTCTCTCTCACCTTTGATAATCTTAAACCCTTGCAAAGCTTTAGGAAACTATCTTGCATTATCGTAATCCGCACAAGATCCGGACTCAAATCTGCATAACCTCGACTGGTCGTGCAGAGTCCTCGACCAGTCGAGTACATCCCACGACTGGTCGTGCACCTCGAAAATTTAAAACCACAACTCGTTGGAAAATGAGTCGAGCGAGTCCACGACTGGTCGTGCACCAGCCCTCAACTGGTTGAGTGAAGCTCACGACCGGTCGAGCCTGGGGAAAAAACTCCATCAAATCTCTCCCTTTTTGGCACAGGAGATCCGTCATCTTCAAGTCAGTCCGATTTCTACAAACCTCAGACTTGCTCTTGAGCAATGTCTTAGTCATCATGTCTGACTCATTATCGTCTGTGTGGACCTTCTCAAGCTATAACACCTTCTGTTCCAAAGTATCCCTGATCTAGTGATACTAAATCTCTATGTGCTTCAACTCAGAATACTGACTTAGATTCTTGCTCAAGTATATAGCACTCTGACTATCGCAATGGACCACATGCTGGTCCTATTTCAGGCTAAGTTCCTGTAGGAACCTCTTCATCTAAAGCATTTCTTTATATGTCTCTGTGACCGTAATATACTCAACCTCTATTGTTGACAATGTTACAACCTTTTATAGCTTGCTCTGCCAAGAAACTGCTCTCCTTGCAAACATGAACATGAATCCCGATGTAGACTTCCTGGAGTCTATGTCACCTACCATATTTGCATCTATATAGCCCTCTAACACAGGTTTTCCATCACCATAGCATTGACTTAACATGGATGAGCCTCTTAGATACCGCAGTATCCACTTCACCATAACATAGGTGTGGTTCTTATATAAGGATTTCATCTCCTCTTACATATCTTTCAACTACTCCCCCTTATGCTCGCCGGCTAGGGCCTAAGAATAATCTTTTGGCTCTCCCTCATCAGTCAACATAATATATTCATGTAGCGAGTACCTCTTAGATGGCTGTATGTCCCTAGATGACCTTCTCACCTGTGGCTCAACTGGTAGATCAAGTGGGAGCTGTTCCCATATTACATCTTTTAAAGGAACTCTCTTGTCCTTTATACCTTATTGTACTTCCCCATCATCAGGCACCATGGGAGGAATAATCGGATCCATGTCCTCTAGCTCACCTGAAATAGGCTGTTTCTTCTCTAGTTTACCAATGTCTTCTATACACTGATCTTCAAAGAAAACCACATCTCTGCTCCTAATGAACTTCTTCTCGGTCGGATCCCACAATTTGTAACCGAACTTTTCATCATCGTACCCCAAGAATACACACTGCCTGATCTTTATATCGAGATTGGACCTCTCGTCCTTTGGTACGTGAACGGATGCCCTGCATTCAAATACCTTGAGATGATTGTACGATAGATCTTATCTAGTCCACACATTCTCGGGTACTTCTCCATTCAACGGGGCTGATGGAGACTTGTTTATCAGATACACTATCGTGTGCATTGCTTCTTCTCAGAACGTCTTGGGCAACTTCGCATGGAATAATATGCATATGATTTTCTAAATAATTATGTGATTCATTCGCTCAGCAACACCATTATGTTGAGGGGTCTTGGGAACCGTCTATTTATGTCGTATACCCAGGGACTTACAATACTCATGGAAGTCACTGATGTATTCACCACCATTGTCAGTGTGGATGCACTTCAATGATCTATCTATCTCTGTCTCGACCATAACATGAAACAATCTAAACACACGAAAGACCTCGTCCTTGAATTTCAAAGCATAAACCCAAACCCTCCTAGATGCATCATCTATAAAAGTGACATAATACAATACCCCACCTAAGGTTTGGTCCTCATACGACCACAAATATCAGAATAAACCAAATATAATGCATGCACTTTATTAACATGAGAAACAGTTTTAACAAATGAAACTCTATATTATTTCCCTGATAAACAATCAATACAAGTTTTGAGAGGTGTACCTGTTACATCTAGAAGGAGCTACTTCCTTGCTAGTACCTAAAGCCCCTTTTCACTCATGTGGTCTACATGTCTGTGCCGCATGTCAATAGTTGAATCTTCCGCTGCGTTCAACCCACCCTTGCAAACACTAGCACTTACCTTGTAAAAGGTGCAATACTTCTTTCCCCTGACTGCAATCAACAAACCCTTGATGAGCTTTCAGCGCCCACCAGAAAATCGGCTTTTATAGCCATCATCATCCAACCTTTCTGCCGACATCAAGTTGAGGCGAATGTCTGGGATATGCCTGACATCCCTGAGAACTAATGTGTAGCCTATATTGGTCTTCATACAAATATTACCGACTCCTACATCCTTCGATATGACAGAATTTTTCATCTTCACGGTTCATAATCGCCTGACTTATAGCTTGTGAAGAAATCCCTATATAGAGTCGCGTGAAACAAGGCTCCTGAGTCTATCACCCAGTCGGTGTTCTGACTCGTAGCCGTGAGACATTGTAATCAGTTAAAAAAAAAACTACAACGTCGCCATTTGAAGCGACCGCAGTGGAATCTGATTCATCTTCATTCTCTTTTCATTTTCCTTTCTTGTCGTTTTTATTCTTATGACATCCATGCTTATAGTGGCCCTTCTTACCACAATTATAGCATTTAATATCCTTCCTGGTGCTCGACTTGCCTCTTGATTTGTCTCTAGCTTTCCCGCCTTCTCTGTTCTTTCCGCTCCCCCGTTCCTATGTCACAAGGGCTTCTTGCTGAGTAGACTCTTGAGACTTTCTCCTTTTTTCCTCATTAAAGAAACTGCTAGTTACTTGTTCCATGGATACATTTTCTTCGGGCGCAGAGTTACTTAGAGACACCATTAATGTCTCCCAACTATCAGATAATGAGTTAAGTAATAGCAAAGGCTATAATTTATCATCTAGGACCATCTTCATAGTGGAGAGCTGGTTCAATTTATCGCTAACTTCATTCATGTACTCAACCACAGAACCACCATCTTTGAACTTAAGATTCACAAGTCGTCGTATCAGGAAAATCTTATTGTCGATTGTCTTCCTCTCATACAACCCTTGCAGTTTCAGCCATAGGCTAGCGGTTGAGGTCTCTGTAAACACATGGTGGAATACGAAATTGTCCAGCTATTGTCTAATAAACCCCACCACCTTTCGATCCAATTTCTTCCAATCATCATCTGTCATATCTTTTGACTTTGATGATATGCCTTGAATTGGAGAATACAAGTCCTTACAGTAAAGCAATTTCTCCATCTTAACCTTCCATATGGTCTAGTTAGAACCATTGAGACTAGACTGATCATCCTTGATGAGCTACCTTTCATAATTCGGAACCGATCCCACCCCATTCAACTAACCTGAATGCTCTGATACCACTTTGTTGGGGGCCTCACACAAAACCTTAGGTTCTAACCTCCCAAAACAATAGAATTATGGGATAATAAAGCAATGAAAACAATCAAAGTAGAAACCACACGACACAAGAAATTTTTACGTGGAAAACCCTCAAAAAAGTAAAAAATTACAGGACCTCGTCCAGATCAACAATCCAATATGAGGTAGAACATTACAACCAATCACAATTACACACTGCTTAGATCAAACCTTCATCATTCATGCAGGATTGGATAAACAGTAAAAAAATAAAAAGAAAACGGAAAGATCTCACCGATTACGAGGACGTAAAAGTGCTGAGACATCGACTCCCTTCCATAAGGTTCCTCTCTCTCTTTTCTCTATCCCTCTCTCACCTTTGATAACCCTAAAGCCTTTAGCAGACCTTTGCAAAGCTTTAGGAAACCCTCTTGCATTTTCGCAATTCGCATAAAATCCGGACTCAAATCTATGTAAGCTCGACTAGTCGTGCAGAGTCCTCGACCAATCGAGCGGCACCCTCGACCGTTCGAGCACATCCCATGATTAGTCGAGCATCTTGAAAATTCAAAACAACAACTCGCTGGAAAATGAGTCGAGCCAGTCCACAACTGGTCATGCACCAACCCTCGACCAATCGAACCTGGGAAAAAAACCCCATCCAAGGTACAAGTTGTTGTCAGATCATATTTCTCTACAACACCCAAATTTTATGGTAGCAAGCCATGTTGAACATGCCACTCTGTTCATCATGTTTTACACATTATTTTTTACCCCGTGACGAAAATTAAGTCAGGTTCATAACATGGGTGGGCCACACCATAGGGAAGTTGAATGTATAACACACAAGATAAGTAGAAACTTATATGTGAGGTGGATAGTAACTAATGGTCCAATTGATTGTAATACTCGTTTATTTAAAGTCTACGATTTTACTGTTGAAATTTTTTTTAAAAAAATTGCAAGTACATGTGTACATATTTAAAATTTTAAAACATTGCATTAAAAAAAATTATTTTTAAAATTTAAATCAGAACAAGACTTGTCATGACCCCTTGACACATGAATTAAACAGTATAAAGTAAATTTCAGACCCAATTCATTAGATCCATTGTTCATTGACTTCACAATTGATTGTCAAGTGATACACAACTAAATGGTAAGGACTCTCTAAATATTCCTTAAATCCAATTTTAAACGCTTCTTAGAGAGTCATTGGGTTCGTAGGACCCTTTGGAGGAATGTTGATCAGCCTTGGAAATAATTCGACCGTCAGTTCGACGAAAATCAATCATTAAAAAACTAAAAATCAAGTATTGTGGCCCACCTCAACTATGGATCTGCCTCATCACTAGACTAATGTCATAATAAGGACAGTTAATCTTTGACGGATAATGATTTGGAAAAGCTACTAGTTATATAAGTTTTATACAATTGGATTGTTTGTAAATTAGAATAATAAGGATTGGACAAATCATGCATTCATGACATATGGATTTCATCGGGTGTCTAGTCATTGTGTGCGCGTACCTTCGGTTATTTTAGCGCATGATTAGACATCGTGTGGCCATCCATTTTGTCTAGAATTTTGACATGTGCTAGTCATTGTTTGCACGTACCTTTATGTATTTTATCGGATGACTAGTCACTGTGCAACTGTCCCCTTTATGTCTTGGGTTTCACCCACATTTGTTAGCTAGATGTGCATTCACAAGTCTCAAGAACATTTCATGCATGTTTGAATTTAAATAAGATTAGTTTATTTGAGTTGAAAGTTGTATGTGTTGTTTTCTATTTGAAACTATACTTGACTATTATGACGGATGTGTAACCTTGGAGGGAATTTCTCAATAAGATGGTCATTCATTCTTTATGTGTATATACATGTACATTAAATATATGTTGTAGGATTAGAGGACCCTAAGAAGGTAAGCAAGGAGACATTAGAGGAGGCGTCCCATTGTTGCACAACCGAGCTATTTAGTTTTAATCAGTAGTTTGTTATTTTAATTATAGTGAAACTAGTTGAACTCATGTATTGTGGTTTGTTATAAGTCCCTAACTGGGTGAAAATTTAAATGTGTATCTTTTTCCTAAGTTTAATAGTTGGGATTTCGATACAAGAGTATAATACTCGAGCTACAAAATCCGACGCGTTACACATCATTCATGGATTATGATCAACTTATATATGTACTAGCTTTGACTAATCCTCAAACTAAAGGGCATGTAGGATGGGTTCTTTATGTAATATGCTTTCCACCACCTCATGAAGTCAATTATAGTAACTTATATGTGGGGTGTTGTTGGGTTCATGCATTACAATACGGTTGGGGTACATATGATCCAACATAGAATTCACTAGTCTCTTAGGGATACTCTTATGACTAAGATTTGATAGATCAAACAATTCATCAAATAGTACTTTTTCATTAGTACTAGCGCTAAAGGTTTTAAGTGGAGTGTTTTGTTGACCTTTTGTTTTAACCGTTAAATTATTTTCATCGCACTAGATGATGATCCTGACAATTGAGATCTGGTGATCTATTACTTCATTTTCCTGAGAATTGAATTAAGGATGGATGGCCATTAGGGGTGTTAATGGGCCGGGCTCGAGCCTAAAAATTCCAAATTTTGAATAGGGCTGACCTGACAGTCCGACCTAAAATAGTTCAAAATCTAGGACAAGATCTACCCTAGGCTTGGTCCAATAACAGCCCTAATGGCCATGTTCAATGAAAGAATGGAGTCAACTTGGTTATATAGTTAGGTAGGCTTCATAGACCTTAAATATAGTAGGGCATTACCAATTGTTGGGTAGTGAAGCATTATACTATAGTGCCTCACTTAGAAATCCCAACTTCTTATAAATAAATCATATTCCAGGAGGAAATGACATACAAGATAAAGCTTTGGATGCCCAAGCCCCGTAGAGCATTATATATCGGTTAGAGAGAGATTTAGGGCATGTTCAATTTTTTAAAGCTTGTGTAATTACCCCTATAAATGGATAATTATTACCATTTCACCAATTTAATTTTCAAACGAATTTCTGCCTTAGAAACTGGTTCAAAAGAATTAATTTAAATTTGTGGACCCCAATGTAATGTGTATTATATATCCATTCCGTCCATCCATTTTACTAAAATATTTTCCCACAACAAAAGAAATAGTGACCCCAAGAGGTTTTTAATGGTAAGTGTTTGATTTCCTTTTTCCCATGGCGTGGTCCACTTGAGCTTTGGATATGCGTCATTTTTTGGATCTTGCTATAAATTCATCTGGTATAATGGATGAACGGTGTGGATAATCAACATGCATCACAGTGTGACTTACAAATATTTTGTGGCCTTCTCGGTTTTTGTGTTTAAAGAATAGCCGGTCAAATCAAGCACTGGAAATAGTGCTATAAATATTAGGTAAAATAATCATTACCCATTTACTAGGTATTTACCACTGAATTGAAAATTCAAATAGGCCCTTAAAGAGAGGGGGTGAGAAGAGGAGAGAATCCTCTCACATTCCCTTCCCTGTGTCCACATGTCTACGTATGTATGGCCAACTATGTATGCGGCCTTAGCTTGCTTTTGGATTTATCATATAGGCTTTTCCCCTCCTTTCATTTGGTATATATTTGGGAGAGAATCTTCTATTTTGAAGGTATGGTATCGATAATTCAATAATATTTGTAATGGCTATTAAAGGGTACAACTAGATTTAAAATCTATGTTTTAGCTAATAGTAAAAACAAGATCACATCTAAAGGATGATCCATAGAGCTTAGTAAATTTACTTAACTTTCGAAAAAAAAAATTACCAAGATTTTAGAATTTTTAATAGCTATTATTCCCTAAGTTTTGTTTTTGTTTTTGTTGTTTTCGTTTTTATTTTGCTTAATAATATTATTCATCTTTTATTTTTATATATATAACAAAAATCATTACCTAATGCCATAGCAAAGATTGCTACTATGATTGAGCCACATAAATGAGTAAGGTCTTTTTAATCAAATTTTGCTTTCAGTTTAAAATTTTATTAATTTTTATTTTTACAAGGATGGTCTATTTACAAAGCTTCATTGAATTCATTTTTTCTCATCTGCTCTTGAAAGTCTAGATGTTTTAAATCAGTCATTCTCATATATCAAAATATGGTTGTCTACTGATTGGAGGGTGTGGGCCACCCTGATTTTAGCCCCACGTGATCTTGATTCTCCGGCCACAATTTGCATAGCTGGCAGCCTCGGATGTTCTACACAAGCGACAATTTAGTGGGAAATAAGGAAAGTATTTGTTGACGTTGGAATACAATTACTTGAACGTGAACTCTAACGTACAATACTTTCTTTCCTCAATTGAAAACTGGACCAGTCACTTCATAGGTTGGCCATACTTGTGTATTTATTCAGACCATCGACTGTTTCTTAACTTCATAGATGTAACTAAACCATCGACCATCTGGTTTTCAATCAAGGTCATGTTTACGGTGCAGCACAGCTCAAACGTTCTACACAAGATCAGACGCGTTGGCAGGAAAGAAAGAGTTACATGTGGGTTCACATACAGCGATGTATCTGAAGCTTGTGAACATTTCTTTAAGATAAGGCAAAGTGAGAAAATGTATTTTAGTGGTGATGTTCTAGTCAAAGGACTACAACCCAAACCTTAGTTTCAAGAAAGAAAATGTTATGATTTTTAATCCGAAAAACTCAAGAAATGCCAAAAAGTCCAAAAAGAAAAATTTTAAATTATTTTAATTTCTTGTAAGTGGTGGTGCATCACTCGCTTCGGCTTTTGATAGTTAGAACCCTCAAGAAGGCTAACTACCAACGTAGGCAAAACCCTAATTTCACTGCCAAAAAGAAAGAACCCTAAAACATTCAGTGTAGCAGTTGTTTCTCTACTCCATAAGCAGAAATTAAGGGGTGCAAAGCTCCCCAAGTGCACGTTAGTGAGCCATACCTGTTGTTGTAGTGCGAAGATGTGAGAGACACAACCGTAGACAGGATCTCTAAGGCGAGCTTGGGCTTCGTAGCAGATGGTAACGACAGCGTCGAGTCGCTTGTGAGGCGGAATGCGTTGGAGGAGTTTGGAGACGTTGCTGGCACCGAAGACCTTGTGCACCGCAGCGAAGTGGATCGCTCCCTGCTCTGAATCGAAGTATGGTGCAAATATGCAATCGGTCGCACACTTTCGCCGCAGGAACTTGCATGCACCGCAAGGCCCGCTACTGCTGGAACTGATACTTTTACTCATGTTTCTTCCTCTTTTCTTTCTTTGTGGTGGTTGGGGGAGCTGTTCTTTCCTCTCTTTATGTGGTAGATAGAGTGCGACAGAGAGAGAGGGGAATGGAGAGAGAGAGAGAGAGAGAGAGAGAGAGAGAGAGAGCTGTTCTCTCCTCTCTTTATGGTGTAGAGAGAGTGAGAGCGAGCAACTCGCTCCTCTCTTTTTTCGCGAGAGAGAGAGCTTCCTTGCTGGGGTAGACAGAGTTCTTCCTTCCTTTTCTCAGAGAGAGAGAGAGAGAGAGAGAGAGAGAGAGAGAGAGCCGTATTTTTATTTTTTAGGGATGTATTTGGTGGTGGGTCTGTGGCCTCTTCTTAGTTTACTCTTTAAAGCCACGCCAACCATCATCCTTTAAAGCAAGGTTGCGTGAAGCAAACTTACGGTACCCTGCTGCTACTAGCAATTCCCAACCGCCACGTCCCTGTCCCCACGTGTGACTCTCACCTTGCATTTGCTGACGCCACACCCTCCTCCCCATTTGCGACTCTCACGTAGGCAGGCTTCCAATTCCTGCCCACATCTACATTACAATCTTAGATCCATCATTACTCATTTGATTTGCCTTTTTGCCTTTTCCTTTGGGTAACTGATCACGTACAGGCGTCTGTGTTGCAACTCCTGCCACCGTGCCATCTCGTATGGACCATCAGTACCGTAAAAACGGTATGCTCAAACCTAAAGATCTTCATTCCTAAAAAACAGGCTGATAAAATCACAAGGTGGGCCACACCTGAATGTTAAGATGGATCGTCGGTTATCCACTGATGTTAAAGATGTAGCGGCCCCAATGATTGGAACGGTCTGATTTTTGTCCCACGTGATCTTCATAGTGGGACCAAACGATTTCTTGGTATTGATTTCTGAGACAAGTGGAACGGTAGCTGGGAAGATAGTACCGTACCACAAGTTTTGGTACATTGTCTGTACGTGATCAGCTCTCGTCTTTTGATATCCACGCCTTCCTTACTTCCACGTGACATTCCAAACAGTGCAGGTAACTCAGCTACGTAAACGCATTCAATTCAAACTAAACTGCCAAAACTATGGGTCCCACTTTAGATTTATCACGAACCAAAAATTGAGATTATGCGGTAAACTGCATTTTGGATTGGTAGTCGTTTATTGGACGGTTAAAAATGAAAATTATCCAATGGTTCAATTTCCACAAATAATATCCCTGAATCAAAGGCCAGGATTATTCAACAATCTGATTTTCTGACCGTATCTTATCGATACTTGGTTCCTCAATTTAGTCGGTTCAATTTGAGTTAATCTATGCTTGGTGTAGCATTTCTCAATATCTGTGTATCAAGCGCCGTACATAGCCTCGGTGCCAAACAACTCCCAAAAATCAGCAAACCGGGAGAGACCGGGGCTCGATTCCATTTATGTTAATTTTCTGGTTTTGGTCTGACCTGCATGGATTAGAAAGGGATGTTGTAAAATATTGATTTTAAATAAAATATATTTTAATAAAAATAATATATAATACATAAAAAGTTATTTGAAAAATTACTTTTTGAAGTTTTTGAGAATAGTCTCACATGAGAAAGGGAGAAGAAAGTATCGTGATTTAAATGAAAAGAGAGAAGCACCTTAATATTTGCTTACATAGTCTAAGGACCATGGGACTTGCGTGTTCGCACTGGAACACCGCGCACGCGCTCTAGCTCGGGCTCGGTGCGAGGGCGTGGGCATGTGAGGCAGTGTGGCTGTAGAAGCGCTAGTGGCGCACTTCGCACGTGCGTATCGTGTCGCAGAGGGTCGCTCCCTTCGCGAACCGGAGGGAGACGTGTACGAGTCGTGGTGCGACTAATTGACTATGACGGGTCACTGGTTGGCAGAGAGACTAGAGGACTAAAAGAAAGATCTCTCAGTATATATAGATGGACTGAATAGAGTTGTTGCAGCAGAAATTGTAACAGCTGAGCCATTAAGTGCAGGGTCCAGTTGTAACTGCTGCATGGCTAGCCCAACAACTAGAAAACGGATAGCTACTGTCTCACAACAGTCAGCATGCAGTAGATTAATGGCTCATGCATAATAGTCAAAAACGGCCATAAAACGGCTCGTTTTTCAACAACCAGAAATGATTTAATAAAAATTAAGTCTCTGGACCATAACCCCCTAGTCACCTTAGCCTATAAAAGGAGAGCCTGGATGGGTTTTCAAACCATCTCAACTCACTCTAGCAAACCCATATGAACTAAGATAGCCAGCCCCTCTCCACTCATATATTCTAGTGTTTCCAGCAACATAGCAAGACTTGAACCTTAGCTTGAAGAACAGACCAGTGGTGTGGTCTAAAACGATTCAACTGAACCAGTGGTTGAAGATTTGAACTGACCAGTGCAGTGGTCAAAACTACTCTTTCTCTTTCTTTTTCTTTCTTTTGGGATTTTTCTCTTACATTGTAATACTGTCAGAAAGTGTGTAATAGAGTTCCATTTGGTGGGCCTTCGTGTTTGCTGAATGCAGACCCACACCAGGATCGTCGTATCCTAGAAGTTGTTTGCCTGTAACCTATCAGCATACTCAATTCACTTGAGTAGGGGCAAATAACGCTTTAAGAACAGCGTTTTCAAACGTGCTTCAGCCTGTCCTTAAGTTCTGATCATAGTGATTTTTGGTTTCCACATTATACAGATTTTATCTAAATCTGTATAAAATCCTAACAATTTTAAAGCGTTATTTATAAGATGGAAGCCGACAGCGTTTCATCCATCAAGTTGATGAATCAGGACTTGATACGTCTGAATCGGTTCGATGGAACCAATTTTACAAGATGGTAAGACAAGCTGAAATTTCTCCTAACGGCGTTGAAGATCTACTACATACTAGATCCAAATCTACAAGCGCTACCTAAAGCAACCGACAACGACACACTTGAACAGGTGGCTGCCCGCGTTAAAAGAGTCGAAGACGAACTCTTGTGCCATGGACACATTCTGAATGCTCTCTCCGACCGCCTGTATGATCTGTACCAACAGATATCATCAGCAAAGGAGATCTGGGCCGCTCTGGAGTTCAAGTATAAGGCTGAAGAAGAAGGGACCAACAAATTTCTCATCGCCAGGTATTTTGACTTCAGCATGGTAGATAATAAACCGCTGCTGCCCCAAATCCAAGAACTGCAGATAATAGTAAATAAAATCAAAGCGATCAAAATCGATCTTCCTAAATCATTCCAATTAGGGGATATAATCGTTAAATTACCACCGATGTGGAAAGACTATAGAAAGAAGTTGCTACATAAAATCGAGGACTACACACTGAAACAAATACAGAAATACCTAAGGATTGAGGAAGAATCCCGTAACCGTGACAAAAACAATGATAACGAAAATGCCTCGTCCAAGGTACATGCAGTAGAGAACACCAATAACAAGAATCCCGAGAAGGACGATTCCCTTAAACCCAATAAAGGAAAATTCAAGAAAAACGCCCAAAAGAAGAATGGAAAGTTCAAAGGCTCATGCCATGTCGGTGGGAAAACCGGGCACTATACTCGAGTATGCTGATATCGCAAATCTAAAAAAGAGGCAAGTGCAGTAGAAGAAGGCGATATCGTGGCTATGATCACTGAGGTGAATACCATCCAAGGCAAAGTTTCAGGTTGGTGGTATGATACTGCCGCTACAGTACATGTGTGTTACGACAAATCAGCCTTCAAAACCTAAGGAATTGACCAATGGTCAAGAAGTCTAAATGGGTAATGAATTCCGATTGAAAGTCGTTGGCAAAGGAACTGTTGAACTGATATTCACCTCTGGAAAGAAAGTGATTTTGAATAATGTACTACACGTCCCAGACATGAGGCGAAACTTAGTTTCTTGGGATCTTTTAGGAAAACCAGGTATAAGAGTGGTGTACGAGTTAGGAAAACTGATTCTGTCCAAAAATAAAAATTTTGTGGGAAAGGGATATGCTTGTAACGGAATGGTTAAGTTTTCTCTTAATGAAAGTAGCACTTCTGCGTATATGGTTGAATCCGCTGGACCGTGGCATGATAGACTAGCCCATATAGGATACAGTACCTTAAAGTTCATGGCTAAGAATGGTTTAATCTCATACACAGATAATGAAACCGATAAATGTGAAGTGTGCATACGGTCCAAAATGATGAAAAAACTTTTTTCAAGTGTTGAAAGATCGTCTCAAATATTGGATCTTGTGCACGGTGATATTTGTGAGTTAAATGACATTCTTACTCATGGAGGTAAACGGTAGTTCATAACCTTTATAGATGATTGCTCTAGATATGTATATATTTATCTATTAAAGAGGAAAGATGAAGCATTGAACATGTTTAAGATATATAAAGTAGAAGTAGAGAATCAACTAAGTAAGAAGATAAAAATTCTCCGTAGCGATAGAGGAGGAGAATACTTCTCGAATGAATTCGATAACTTCTGTGAAGAACATGGACTGGTACATCAATGTACAGCTCCATACACACCTCAACAAAACGGAATAGCTGAAAGAAAGAATAGAACATTAATAGAGATGGTCAACTCAATGTTAATAAGAGTAAAGTTGCCACTAAGTCTATGAGGTGAGATACTGCTTGCAGCATGCCATATAATAAACAGAATTTCGTTTAAAAAATATAAAATATCTACATATGAAACATGGAGAGGTAGAAAATCTAACCTAGGATATCTTAAAGTGTGGGGGTGTCTTGCATACTGTAGAACCCCTGATCCAAAAAGAACCAATTTAGGACTAAGAGCTATTAAGTGCGCCTTCGTAGGGTATGCACAAAATAGTAAAGGTTACAGACTTTTAGACATGGAATCTAATACAATAATAGAATCAAAAGATGTTGAATTCTTCGAACATTTACTATCATTGGAGTCAAAGGATAATGAAATCCAAACTCCTAATAGAGAACCAGATAGCACAGCTCCACAGATAGTGGAAGCTCCTATTGAACCCTGTAGGAGTCAAAGAATAAGAATAGAAAATAGTCTAAGAGATGACTACATAGACTCACAACGCATCATTTTTTATTTGGTAGAAGCAGATAGAGAAAATGTTATAAGACAAATACCTATAGTAATGACTATAAAAGATGATCCTAAAACATATAAAGAGGTTGTATCCTCTAGAGACTCAGCTTTTTGAAAAGAAGCTATAAATTATGAAATAAAATCCATACTATTAAATCAAACATGAGAACTTTACCTCCAGGTTCTAGACCCATAGGTTGTAAGTGGGTATTTAGGAAGAAATATCACACTGATGGGACTATCCAAACCTTTAAATCTCGATTAGTAACTAAGGGTTTCTTAAAAAAAAGAATGGATAGATTACTTTGACACATACTCACCTGTAGATAGGATAACATTCATTAAGATATTATTTGCGCTAGCTTCCATACATCAACTTCACATCTACCAAATGGATGTAAAGACTGCTTTCCTGAATGGTGACCTCAATGAAAAAGTATACATGGAACAACCTGAAGGTTTTGTTTTATCAGAAAATGAAAACAAAGTATGTAGATTAGTCAAATCATTGTATGGATTGAAACAAACACCAAAACAGTGGCATGAGAAGTTTGATTTCAAAATACTATCTCATGGTTTCATGCATAATGTAGCTGACAAATGCATATATTCTAAAGTATATGGTAATTATATCGTTATTATCTGTCTGTATGTTGATGACATGTTAATAATGAGTAATAAAATGAAAGGTGTAACTGAGACAAAGAGTTTTCTTTCTTCCGTATTTAAAATGAAGGATCTTGGACAAGTTGATACCATCCTAGGTATCAAAGTTAAAAAATATTATAAGGGTTATGCTTTGTGTCAATCTCATTATATTGAGAAGATACTAAATAAGTTTAACCATATAAATATAAAAGAAGCAAAAACCACATTTGATCCAAGTATCAAGTTAAAAGAAAATACTAGAAGAACAGTTGCACAATTAGAATATGCGAGTGCTATAGGAAGTCTTATGTATGTTATGCAATGCACTAGACCTGATATCGCATATGCTGTGAGTAAAGTTAGTAGGTTTTCTAGTAACCCCAGTAATGAACACTGGAATGCAATCAGTAGAGTCCTTGGTTACTTAAAAGTAATCAAAGACGTAAGACTATTTTATTCAGAGTTTCTTGTCGTATTGGAAGGATATACCGATGTGAGCTGGATATCGAGTGAAGGGTACAACAAGTCTACTAAAGGGTAGTTATCCGCCCTAGGAGGTGCAGTTGTATCTTGGGGATCCAAGAAACAGACTTGCATGACGCACTCGACTATGGAGTCTGAATTTATAGTCGTGACTGTAACAGGCAAAGAGGCTGAGTGGCTAAGGGATCTTCTATTAGAAATTCCTTTTTGTGTAAAGCCTATATCAGTTGTATCACTACATTGTGATAGTGAAGCCACATTAGCTAAAGCCTATAGCGGCACTTATAATGGTAAGTCTAAACATATTAGTCTTCGACATGATTATGTCAGACAGTTGATACGAGATGGAATCATTGTTATTTCCTATCTGAAATCAAGTAATAACCTATCAGATCCTTTCACTAAACATCTACCGAGAGAGGTAGTAAAGGTTACATCTAAAGGGATGGGGTTGAAACTTTTCAACCAAAGTTCCATCAGTGATGAAAATCCAATCTAAAATCAAAAAATCTCTAATCTTAAGTTTAATGGGTAAGAACAAGTCACTAATATGTGAAAAGTTTTCAGCACTAAATTATAAAATCTTATCCATAATAGATAAGTGCTGAGCGTTACGAAAAAGGATTGAGTCTTAGAACTCTTAATGAAATTCAGTTTTTAGGACAAGTGTCTTATAGTAACGGAAACACTAGAAGGATTTCACCTATATGAACGTAGAGATGGTGCCGTCTCTCATGAGAGTTAGGAGTTTTCTCTCGAGATCGTTCATGAATTAGGATAAGCATATGGCCATTAATTGTGCTGAGCAAGATTGTGGGAACTCTAAAAATATAGTGAATATATGTGTGGTTTCTCTGACTCTGTTATCTAGGAATAACTGGTTCAAAGTTGCGGCTACCGGTCATTTCGATAGAGTTTTGAGATACTTACAGTACTAAGGAAAGATTAAAATCGAAAGATATCTTTCTTTATGCATATAAGCTGATTATTCTGGCAGAATGTTTAATCGAAAAAATATATTTTATAAAAAATCAAGTGGAGAATTGTTGTAAAATATTGATTTTAAATAAAATATATTTTAATAAAAATAATATATAATATATAAAAAGTTGTTTGAAAAACTACTTTTGGGTTTTTTGAGAATAGTCCCACATGGGAAAGGAAGAAGAAAGTTTTGTGGTTTAAATGAAAAGAGGGGAGTACCTTAATATTTGCTCACATAGTCTAAGGACCATCGGACTTGCGTGCCGCGCACGGGCAGGGGCTCGGGCTTGGGCTCGGTCTCGGTCTCGGTCATGGGATCGGTGAGAGGGCATGGGCATGTGAGGCAGTGTGGCTGTAGAAGCGCTAGTGGCGCACTTTGCACTTCGCACGTGCGCATCGTGTCACAGAGGGTCGCTCCCTTCGTGAACCGGAGCGAGACGTGTGCAAGTCGCGGTGCGACTAAGTGGCTATGGCGGGTGACTGGTTGGTAGAGAGACTAGAGGACTAAGAGAGAGATCTCTCAGTATATATAGATGGATTGAATAAAGTTGTTGCAGCAGAAACTGTAACAGTTGAGCCATTAAGTGCAGGGTCCAGCTGTAACTGCTGCATGGCTAGCCCAACAGCTAGAAAATGGTTAGCTGTTGTCTCACAACAGTCAGCATGCAGTAGATTAATGACCCAAGCACAACAGTAAAAAATGGCTATAAAATGGCTAGTTTTCCAACAGCCAGAAATGGCTTAATGAAAATTAAGTCTCTAGACCATAACCCCCTAGCCACCTTAGCCTATAAAAGGAGAGCCTGGATGGGTTTCCAAATCATCTCAACTCACTCCAGCAAACTCATACGAACTAAGATAATCAGCTCCTCTCCACTTATATATTCTAATGTTTCCAGCAACATAGTAAGGCTTAAACCTTAGCTTGAAGAACAGACCAGCAGTGTGGTCTACAACGGTTCAACTGAACCAGTGGCTGAAGATTTGAACTGATCAGTGCAGTGGTCGAAACCACTCTTTCTCTTTCTTTTTCTTTCTTTTGGAATTTTTCTTTTACATTATAATACTGCCAGAAAATGTGTAATAGAGTTCCATTTGGTGGGCCTTCGTGTTTGCTGAATGTAGACCCACACCAAGCTCGTTGTATCCTAAAAGTGTACTCAATTCACTTGAGTAAGGGAAAATAACGCTTTAAGGACAGCGTTTTCAGACGTGCTTCAGCCTGTCCTTAAGTTATGATCATAGTAATTTTTGATTTCCACATTATACAGATTTTATCTAAACCTGTATAAAATCCTAACAAAGAGACTATTACTCAAATACAAGCATTATTGAATCTTTTTTCTATAAAAAAAAAAACTCTATATATACAGGTTATCCTTGGTGGGGCCCACTTGGTAGACTGTCCCGATTACCAGATATTACGTCCATTTATGGAGGCAACAAAACATGATTTGTACATTTCGTAACAATCTACGCTGAAAAAATATTTGTACGGTTGGTTTCAGTATTTGTATTTCTATAGTAGAGCGTAAGAGAGCTGATAAGGAACAAACTGTTGTACGGTGTTGTTCACCAACTACTGCGTGGTCTTTCCCGCCAACATGCCACATGTGTAAGAAATCTGTACCATACAGACGGTAGGATCCACGCGATAATCACCTGTCACAAATCAGGTGGTCTCAGCATCAGGTGGGTCACTCCTTGAAATCGATAGACATCCACTTGCACGGGAAGGATAATGTCTTTACAAAGATCGCTTGTCCGGTTTATGGAACTGGATTGAGTGGTGACCCCAACAGCACGTGGGTGGTGTTAGACACCGTGGGGCCCACCATCTTGTATGTGTTCTATCCACGTTGTACATCCATTTTCCATCTCATTTTAGGGGATGAGCCCAAAAATGAAGTAGATCAAAAGCTCAAGTGGGCCACGCCACTGGAAAGAGTGGTGATTGAATGTCCACCATTTAAAACTTCTTAGGGGCCACACAAGTTTTGGATGAAGTTGATATTGTGACCTTATCAAAAGGTTGGATGGCCAATAAATACCCTAAGTAGGTTTCAACGGTGGGTGTTACAATACGCACCCTTTCATGTGGTGTGGTGGTGTGGTCCACTTGAGGTTCGCATCTTCTTCAGATTTTGGGATCATTTTCTACAATGAGCGGGAAAACAGATGGACGTGGTAGATATAAAATACGTACATCACGGTGGCTCCATAACGCTGGGTGATATTGGGGTCACCACACAATCTACTTCCTTCGAGCTATACCGTGCGAGGGAGGCTTTTTGCCTCGATCTGCATGATCAGAATCGTTAGTAACCTCGTTACAGCTCCTGTAGAAGATATGCTTTTTTTTTTTACACACGCACATACACCCACGCTGGTGGAATTTCACCACCTGTGGATACTCGAACCTTTGACCGGAAGTTGAAACTACTGAGAGTCTACCAACCGCGCAAGAGTAAGGACCCCCTTTTATAATCATGCTTCATTGATGATCTTAACCTGTGAGTCATGGATTTAAATATTATCGAATATAAAACGTTCAAACTTTTCCTTCTTGATGATCCAAATTCATCTGTGACTCCAGACTACGGACGGTTCAGATAATCATCTAAGATGCAGCATGGGGTTTAAAACCCACCCCGTACAGTATCTGCGGTACAGTGGACACTGTATCCTTTCAATTCAAAACCCGAGTTCTCATTTCACTTCCCCGAGGAAGGGACCAGGAAAAAAAAAAGACCAGAATCCTCCGCAGCATCAGTTGTAAGCAAAAAGTAAAACGCTAGAGCACCGTGGGCCAAATGTGTTGTATGCTTCACATCCACTCCGTCGATCACGTGTGTCCTTTGATATTCATATTGTATTAAAAACTTCGGTCCGAATCACAACTCAGGGCCACACTAGAGGAAATAATTGGAAGGGAACACCAATCATATTTGTATGAGTGGAACCCAACATAATATTTCATCCAAGCCGTTCATTGGGTGAGCATCGCCAGGATGAAAAATTTTAAAAAGTCCAGCCATCAGACCGATGTAAAACTCATGTTGGTGAAATCATCTGTACCTAGAAGTTCTAAGTGTGATTTTAAGTTGTTTCCCGTGCTATGGCTCATCTGAGCTATGGATAGGAACTAATTTTAGGATGTACGGTGAAGAATGGAAGGCATAGATGAGGCATGGATTGGATGTCACATGTACAACACGGTGGGTCCCACAATGCTTGAGTGTGTTAGCTGTTCCATAAACCATGTGCCGTAGAGTTACCAATCAGAGAGAGAAACCAACACTACACCCATAGAAAGCTAGGAACGGTAGACGGTAGCATGATAGATATATAGATAGCTACTTCCTTTGCTTGTTTGACTATGGTAAATGGTCTTTCTCAAGTGTAACTAAAGGTAAAAGATCTGATAATAAGAGGGAGGGGGAATAGCTCCGTGAAAAGGAGAGGGTCGGTTGAATAGTGGATAAAAATTCCATCATCGGCCGGATTGCGTTTAAAATCAGATGTGCTTGATTTTCCAGACTTGATGAGTGGATGGAATTGATTTTTCCACAGGTAGATAGGTTAGATATTGCCTGGACGCAACATTGTTAAAGTTATTTGTAGTGGACATTGGGGTCATTTGGCACATTGGATTAATTTGTAGGTAAATGGGTGTATTTCAAATCTAAATAGTTACTTTTTGTGTTTAACAACTCTAAATTTTGGAGGTAAATTATGAACTTGAAGGTAATTCAAATACATTACTACGGTATGTTTTGAAATCTTAGCAATATATTTAAATTCGATGTAATTCAATTAAAATGCCTTTCTTAACTTCTTTTTAAAGGTTGGAGAGTCGCATGTGTAGCAATAATGTTGCAAGGTTACTCTTCCATTGTGCACGTGACACATTAATGATATCCCAAAACAATCTAATTACCATCGGCATTTTTTTTTAAAATTTTTTTAACACCCCCACACACACGCCACATGCATACACATGAACCCTGTGGGATTTCACCACCATGGGTACTCGAACCCTTGACCCGATGTTGAAACTCCAAGGAGTCTACCATCGGCATTGATAATATATATATATATATATATATATATATATATATATATATATATATATATATATATATATATATATATATATATATATATATATATATATATAAATAAATACCATCCGCATCACTAAAATCACATCAATAGAACAATTTGAACCATTCAAATGTTGGACATCTAAATGAATGGTTAAAAATCACCAATAAATTACTTGTTTGTGACCTTATCAAAGTTTGAAATTTTCTTCTTTTTGGCCAAAGTATATATTTCAATAGGCTTATTACAATCATTCTATCAAATATCTCACACACGCATATATATTAATTTAGAATATGATACATAGCTAATTTAATTAATCAAATCCAGGTCTATGAATATACCAAAGAATGAAAGCTAATTTAATTAATTAAATTCAGGTCTATAAATACACTGAAGAATTCCAATGCATTTCTAATACAAGCTCCCAAATAAAATATTTAGATTCCAGTTCATTTTAACTAAACACATTTAAAAATTAGAAATCACCTTGATTCTAATTTAAAATTAAATTTAGATCCCAATGCATTCTCAATCCAATCCCCTAAACGGTCATAACTTATTATCCAAGAGGTTAAAGATTAGGAATCACCATGATTCTAATTTAATTGTGATTTAGATTCCAATGCACATTCCCAATCCAAACCCATAAACGGTCATAAGTTATTGTTCAACAGATTTGACGTAAGCATTTCTTGATAACTGGCCCTGTTGTATTCATTTGCGTGACACAATGGCAGTAGAATCTTGCAATGGTTGTATTGCCAAATCTAGCAAAGACTATATATCTAGTAAAAGCTATATGTCTGGAGGGCCTGCCAAGAAATTTTACTTCACAATGAAAGAGGAATAATAGGTCCTGGTCATCAGCAGCCGGGCAGGTTACTGATGTTTGCTGACATAGGACAACATGCATGTGGGCACATGAACTGGTTATCCAAACCGTAGATTTCATAGATCCTGCCGTGGATGGACTTTATTTGACGGTTAAGTAGAAAATATTGTGACATTATTGTACACCCCACTGTAGATGGTAGAGTCAACTATAGAAGATAAACATCAATAGGATGATCCTAACCATGTGAACAGTCCCTTCCCAAGGATCGGTGATGAGGAAGAACTGTTAATGGGTGTTGATATCTTTTACTGGATGTGGAAGCAACCTTATATATAAATCAACTACGCAGGAAAGAAAAATCTAAGTACGCACAGAGAACACGAATTTTATATAGAAAACTTTTGAGGAAAAAAATCACAGTACCAAGCGACAATGAATTTAATATAATTGGACGAAGGTTGCAAGATATTAAACAACTTACAATAGAAAGCGTAGCTTTTTCTCATTACTCTTGAGAATTTGTGCTAAACTCCAAAACCATCATTCTCTCTTATGATAGCCTTAATTGCAATTAGGAAAATATATTTATACTCTCGTACAAGATTAGAAAACAAAATGCACACTTACCCAAAACCTGCGTGTTTCGTTGAATGGATTGATGGGACTATCTATCGAACTGATATGAATTGATGGGACGAATCAACACATCCATCGACCGAATTGACACATATCCATTGATCGAATAAAAAATGTCCAAAACATCACAGCATATAATCTGTTAATTTGGTCAGGCCGAAAAGTATTCAACAATATGATCGACACATTCGCCATTCAGATCGATTAGTCTTCTCTAGCACTAGGATTAAAGGTACCCGATCACCAATCTTCACTGTGAATTTAATTCTCCAGCTCCACTGCTCCAAATTGTTATTACTATCTCTAATCTTTAAGATAATATCATCATTGCTTTGTGCACACTCCACCTTCATTAATTTCCTCTTTGCCAAGCCTAGAAAAGTCGAGTAAAACTAGAACTTTTCTACAGTAACAACCTTCGCAAAAATGTCCATTAGATTTTTGTTGGTGTGAATTTTCACAAGAATGACATCTCCTTCCTTTATCATCTGTCGAATAAAGTTATGACGAACATCAATGTGCTTAATCCGATAGTGATACATCGAGTTATTCACTAAATTGATCTCGTTCTCGCTGTCACAATGCACAACCACGCGCCTTTTTACTGAAGCCCAACTCATTCATTATCCCTTTCAACTAAACAGCTTCCTTAAATGCTTCCACCTAACGAGCAGCTTTATCAACACCCACATTTTATTTTTTTACAGAGAGTCCATGTCATCATGCATCGTTGTCATCCACTTCTCTGCATCTCTGTATTTTAATAAAAACTAAGCCACAGTCATAATCATTATATATGGTGAATTAATTCCAATAAAGATACATATGGTTCGATGTCCCTATCCAAAATCCACTCTTGATAGAAGTTATCAGTCTTGGACACTGACAACACATCATAACTATCTGATCCTTCTCCTAATTTCGCTGAATTGGCTTCCTTTTGATGAATCATCTAATTTCTCATCCTCCTGGATTTTGGAATATTGACAATCATTCTTCATATATCAACTTGCCTTTACCTTTTGACTTGGATATAGATCGGGACTTCTCATTCTCTCACTCAGATGGTTTACCCTGAGCAAACAATACATCCGTAGAAGTACATTCACCTCTACTCTTTTTTCTCAATTGTTTCGACATGGCTGAGATAATGGTCTCGACATCTAAGTTATCCCTATCATAGCATAAAGTATCAACCAAATACTCAAAAAACTCTAAGAGAGATGTCAACAAAATTAAGATTTTGTCTTCTTTATCGATCTTCACATACACGTTTGTTAATTTACAAACTAGTTTGTTGAATACATTAATGGGCTCATAGAGATCTAACCATTCCACCATCTTTAGAGTGTAAAAGTGACTCTTCAGATATAGATGATTGGTGAACAACTTCTTCACGTAAATGTCTTCATCCTTGTCTATAAGGTTGTAGTGGTTGTCTCATCGATAACATTATAAAAGACTTCATCAGTCAAACGCAACTGAATTATGCTAATCGTCATTTGATCAAGTCCATCTCAATCATCTTACTTCATAGATTCTAGATGTCTCGCTTTCCCATAGAATGTATTATTGGATTAGGAGAGATTTCATCTTCAACTTCCATAATTAAAAGTTATTTTTACCTGTGAACCTTTCTGTATTGAATTTCACATTTGATCCATTCGATGTTATGTTTCCAAATTCAAAGTAATATCCAAATCTTAAACTTTGATACCACTCGTTAGGCATTGAGACTCCTTATTATGTGTAGAAGAAACTTTACACATAAATCAAACAAGTAATAAAGAAAGAAAAATCCAAACACACGCACAGAATATATAAATTTTACGTGAAAATCTCTGCAAAAAATAACTATAATACAAAACAATGATCAATCCACTATAATCAAATAAAGGTTACAAGAGAATAACTTACCGTAAAAACTCTAGCTTTTTCTCAAAATTCTTAAGAATTCCTGGTAAGCTCCAAAACCCGTATTTTCTTTTTTATAATAACCCTAATTGTATTTAGAAGAATATATTTATACTCTTATACAATAATAGAAAACAAAACGCGCACTTGCACAAAACTTATGCATTCTTTTTATTATATTGGTAAAATACTCTAAAATTTATGGGAAAGGATACATCCATCGAATCGGCACGTCCATCAATTAAATTGAACATGTCGGAAACATGGAAAACATCAGGGCAATCTGTTAATTTGGTCAGGTCGAGATTGATCTATCAATCCGATCAAAACATCCCTCAATCGAATTAACAAGTCTTCTCTATGAGTAGGATTAAATGTACTCCAGCAACATGGTCAGCATTAAGTGCAGGAAAGCGATGGGAATTGATGGTTATGATGATCTTATAAGTATGGTTAGGGTAACTTTTTCCGTTTGCCCCATTTATGGTAATAGTCAAAAGCAGATTGGGCCAGGTATGGTAAGAATGTGTCACGTGTGACAGATGGTTCGGTTGATGACTGAGATACAACTGTTAGCACTGTTTGAACATTTATAACCAGATGGAGTCTTTTGCAGAGATTTTAATCTCGTTACCAACTCCATTTCCCTTATGCAGATATGGTTGGCTGATCACAACCGTACATCTTCTGTACGTTACGAAGGATTCATCCACTGCAGTACGAAGGGAAGATCCTCACCATCGATTTGTTGGAGTTGAATGTGATCGACACCGTTTGCTTTCAAGTGTCACAAACATCACTGTTCTCGATCAGTTCTCGTCCTCTATGTATACATCAACGAACGGCTATCTGCATATGGGCCGCTTGGCGCGATGTAAGGTGGATGACCATGAGTCGCGACTTTCGCAAAAACTGACTGTTAGTCAAAAGTAGAGAAATACGGGGTTGGACTGGCCGTGCAGCACGCAGATCCATGCTCCTAACTGTTCTCTCACGCAGTCAGGGTCCTTCTATGGCCAACTGCATGGACACGTGGCCACGTATGATATCACCGACGTGGCCCCACCCGCCGTTCGATTAAAGAAGAAAAAGGCCGTGGCGTCGTAAGCCAGGCGCACGTAGTCTTCTTTCCTTTTCCTTCTGAGCAAAAATTATCACATACAGCCGCTGTACCTTAACTTTCACATACAACCATTTCTTTACAAGCGAAATATCACAGTGTAGATTATCTGATCCATTCAAAAGGTGGGGCACACTATTCTTATCTTTTGTGATGAAGTCGGCAAGATAAAATCATTGGGTTATCCACACCGTACACTTAGTCTTATATTGATTTTGAGACAATCGGTCTGATTTTACTTGCGTCTATCGCGTGTCCGAGCTTTTACACGGTTCGGATATTCTATCTATTTTAGATTTTATGGTAAAAGAAATGGATGTACGTGAACTATCACACACATTCGTTGTATCTAATCATCTCACCCTTTTTAAACATTAAAAAAGAAAAAAAAACTCACCACCCCATAAAATGTGGGGCCCACAATGTCGGTTTTGTGAAATTCACTCCGTCCATCAGGTTATATGCTCGACTCTAGGTCCTGAAGATCAACGAGATGCAAAGCTGACGTGAGCCACGCCAAAGGGAACACTGAGGATGGGACCGCCAACCATAGGTTCGTGGGTGGGGCCGTCATGATGTGCATCTTCATCGAACCTATTAATCAGGTGTAAGTTTTACATTATTCCAATTGTTGTGGCTCATCAAAGATTGTTTTTCTGGATGATTATGTATTCACCGTTCAATCAATGGTTCTCACGTGATAGACGGATTGGATTTGCATATAAAATATGGTGGGCCCACAGACTATAGATAGAGAGAGGAGAGAGATACGACGCGTTTCTGTTTGACACTGGAACTCCGCACGGCCGCGCCGTCCGGCTCTTGTCTTGTCCGTGATGGAGAAGGTAGAGAGCAGACGCAAGCATGCGAGCCCCTCAACTTTACCGGAGAAACCGGCGTCCGTACAGAACGATTACCGGCCGCTTTGTTCGACCTTAACCTTAAACACGAATATTAACATACATGCAGCTGCAACAAACTTCTAAGCACTTTCCTCATAACGCTACAACACGTGGCAATAAATCTTGTGATCTGGACTGTTGTACTGGTGAGACAGGGTATCCATACTCTCGTTCCGGAAATCATACGGATTAGGCTATTACAGAGACCCAATTACTAATCTGAAAATTTAGGGTTTAGATTTTCGGTCCATATTCACTAGGAAAATTTACAACCTTTTCTGTTGGAATTTCCAAATATCTTCCATCCACGAATTTTCCCACCGTATCAACGTTTCCAACCACCTGACATGTTTCCACGTGTATTTTCGGATGTGAAACTTTCATGGAACTTTTTATGGACCGTCATGCATATTAGCATTTCTGTAATTATAAGCACTCCTATAAGATATCCAGTACACGTCATGACTGATGTGAAAACACTTTTCTATTTTCGGCACCGATAATTGTACGGTTTTGATTCTAAAATGGAAAATGACTTGAGGGAAATCGTAAGGAGCGGGGTAAACAGCTTTTGTCAGAATTACTCGATACCCCGTGAGGCGCGGCTCAGGTGGATCTTTGCATCCGCATCGCAAAAATTAACAGAGAAATCGAGCGTTAAAAATATCTCGTGTGTCACAAAAGTTTTGAATCAAGCTCATATTTGTATGTTCCCTTTATCCTAATCTTTTAGACCTTATCTACGGGTTGGATGGAAGATAAACACTAAAGTTCCTTTTGGCCACCTGCATTACGTGGGATTGAGCGGAATGGAATTGAAAAAGTAACATTAAATACATGTGTAAGGTATTGTTTCTGAATTAGGTGCATCTTATATTTTTTAATGACATGTTTAGAAGATATGGAACTAATTTTTATCTCGTGGGATTGAAGTCATATCCTGTTTGGGAAAAAGGATTGCAAAAATCCGACTGGTCAATCTATCGCAATAACAAAGCCAAAGAGAAGGAGAAACAGTTCGTTCCAGCCATCAAACAGAATCCATTTGCATCTCCTGGATATGGATGCGCATTTCCTCTAAACCACTTATGCAGGAACTTCATGCAATGTGAAGTTCAGTAGGATCGACCATGATGAATATAGGAAATCCATCATGCCCAACAGGTTTACAATATCAATTTAGGTAACGGGCCCGAAAATGATCAAAATCCAAAACTCATGTGGGCCATACATAAGAGAAACATGTGTAGGTAAATTCCTACCAATGAAACCTTCCTAGGTCCACCGTATGTTTTTATACCATCTATATCATTCACAAAGTAAATTATATATACATGTTTTAAAAAAATTATAAGTTATCATGTTTCAAATGTTGTGTGGCCCCACGTATGTGTCAATGGTGGACATTCAATCATCAGTTGTTCACCCCATATGTGAAAAAGATTTTTGTTATTTTTGGTCAATGTGATAACATATTATTTAAAATCTGATGAACGTGGTGGATTTTCCATAAACATCACTGTGGGACCTAGCTAGCTATCCTTTGCACGTGGATCCGTTTGTCACGCGTTCACAGGAACAAAAATGTTAAATCGAATTGGTACCCACTTTATATCGTCCTGACTTACTTAGTACGTCCTTTTCGTATTGAGTACACTTAGTTGGGCCCATCATCAGTGTATTGTCTTATCCACTCTGTCCATCATTTTTTTTAGATCATTTTAATGGTTGAAACAAAAAATGAGGTATATATAAGTCTCAAGTGGACCATACCATAGGGAATAATGATATCCAAAATTTGAAACCTTTCTATGGCCTACATGTATGTTTTTTATCATCAAACCTGTTGATAATATCACAAAAACAGTGATTAAGTGAAAACACAAATATTAGATTGATACAAAACTTTTGTAGTCCCCAAGAAATTATCAATGGTAGATGTTCAATTCACACTATTTTCGATGGTGTGGTCGATTTGAGCTTTGAAAAATTTTCAGTTTTATGGGTAATGATCTAAACTTATCTTCTAAAATGTATGGACAGAGTAGATGTAATCACATACAGCACTAGGGGCCCACGTTCATGCGTCGTACCCAAACGGCTTCCTTCACATGGATGTCACTCTTTATGCACGGAAGCGTAAGTGGTCTAGCCTGTGATGAATACGAAGCGTCACCCATGGGATTGCAAAACCTTTCTTGTTGACACGAGGTATCGGCGGGAGACCCGATGTTCAATATCCCGGGATGAAATATGGTTTCCAAACAGGAATGTACGGTGGATATAGCAGGTAGCGGAGTGCAATCCCACTGAATCCCACCTAATGTAGGTGGCCAAATGGGCCCTAAGGTAACCCCCAAAAAGTTTTTAACAGTGGGTATTCGATCACTATTCTTTCCTACTGTAAGGGTCACTGTGGTTTGAATCCACTTCGTTTTTGGGATAGGGCCATAGACTGAGTTTTCAAAATGGATGTAAGTTACATGCATCACGATGGCCCCACAGTCGGGGATCCATCAAAGCCGTGCCTACTCGGTGAGAGTTTTGTGGGCGCCACAGTTTAAGGGGCGTTTGGGCCAGGGTATTACATGGGATTAGGTGGGATAGAATTGCATTTGGTCCCGTGCAATTCCACCGAGTGTATAGCATACCGAGAGTATCAAAAAGGTTGGGATAGGTGGGATGGAATTGCATTTAAGGCCTGTTTAGCCAAGCAGATTAAGGGCCTATTTGGCTTGGCAAATCCCATAGGATTAGAAGGGATGGGCTAGATTTTAAGGTAATGATGGTGGTGTCAATGGATTGGTTTAAGATCCATGGGATTACTATATCCCGGGACAAGTTCACTGGGTCTGTTTGGCACGCCCGGCATATCCCGGGTTTTACCATCCAACCAAGGGATGGGATCAATTTTAAGGTAATGATGGTGCTGTCAGTGGATTGTTTTAAGATCCATAGGATTGCTTATATCCCAGGATAAGTTCACTGGGTCTGTTTGGCTCGTCATGTATATCCCGGCATATCGTAATCTCATCCCTCCTAATACCGTGGGATCGGTCCGGCCAAACAGGCCCTAAGAGGGATTAGGAGGGATGGGATGGTAAAATCCCGAGATATGCCAAATGAGCCAAACAGACCTGATGAACTTGTCCTGGGATATAACAAACCCATATGGATCTTAAACCAATCCACTGACATCGCCATCATCACCTTAAAATTATTCTCATCCCACTTAATCTTGTTCAATCGTACCTAGGACGTGTTTGGTTGGACGGATTGGAAGGTAAAATCCCGGGATATACCGGGTGTGCCAAACAGACTCGGTGAACTTGTCTCGGGATATAGAAATCTCATGGATCTTAAACCAATCAACTGACACCACCATTATTGCCTTAGGGCCTGTTTGGTCGGACCGATCCCACGGTATTGAGAGGGATGGGATCGCGATATCCTGGGATATGCATGACAAGCCAAATAGACCTAGTGAACTTGTCCCGGGATATAAGCAATCCCATGGATCTTAAAACAATCTACTGACATCACCATCATTACCTTAAAATTGATCCCATCCCTTGGTTAGACGGATTGAAAGGTAAAATCCCGGGATATGCTAGGCGTGCCTAACAGACCCAGTGAACTTGTCCCGGGATATAGCAATCCCATGGATCTTAAATCAATCCATTGACACCACAATCATTACCTTAGGGCCTGTTTGAACAAGCGGATTAAGAGGGATTAGGAGGGATGAGATGGTAAAATCTCAGGATATGCCAAACGAGCCAAAAAGACCCGATGAACTTGTCCCGGGATATAGCAAACCCATGGATCTTAAACCAATCCACTAACATCAGCATCATTACCTTAAAATCCATCCCGTCCCTCCTAATCCCATGGTATCCCTCCAGCCAAACAGGCCCTTAAATTCCATCCCATACCTCCTAATCCCATGGGATTCGCCCGGCCAAATAGGCCCTTAAAATCCATCCCATCCCTCTTAATCCCATGGGATCCGTCCGGCTAAATAGTCCCTTAGTCCCATGGAATTGGGATTGGTCCCATGCTGGATTTCCATGAATTTTGAAATCCACTACATATGTAGGCCCCACATTGATGCATGCGTTTATCCATGTCATCCATCCATATATGATGTTTAAAAGTGACATTCTAGTTCTATATGTGTATAAGTGAACGACGTCCATTGTGAATTTGGTCCATCAATTACAATTTCATGGTCCACCAAACATGATTTTGCTTAATCTGGTGCGTGCCGATAGCAAAAATTTTATCCCCAACATGGGATTGGATGGTCCAATATCATGGTATTTTCAAACATGCAATTATTGTGCAATAATGATGTTAATCTCATCTAATACAATTCAATACCATTCAATTCGATAGACCAAACATGCCCTTAGTTGTGAGGACCCAACTGTGTTGTCTATCTACACCATCTATCCGTTTTGCCATCTTATTTTAGAGCATTTTCCTAACAATGAGGTATATCCAAATGCTAGGTAGACCACACCACAGTAAAGCATAGGCGATTAAACACCCATCACTATAAACTTCTTATGGCCCACTGTAATGTTTATTTTCAATCCAACATGTTGATAATGTCACACAAACTTTGATTAAAGGAAAACATAATAGCAGCTTGATCCAGACCTTTTGTGTAAGACCCGTATCTTGGTCCGTACCTTTCCGTATACTTCCGCGGTCTTACCGGTCGAATTTCAACAACCTTCGACCCTTAACCGATATCGACGCGCGACCCTGATTCATATGCCGACAAACCGAGTCGACTCAACCCAAGACCAATACCATAGCGACCGCGCCGTCGTTGCGGTTCCAATGCCGCGACTAGCGCGCCGAGGCGATACCCTGGTCAAGAGATGTGGGTCAACGTTCGGTGCGAGGAAAACGCCGCGCGTTGCGAAATCCAAGAGAATTTTTACGATGTGTCACATCAATCACATCAATCCCATCAATCAATCAATCCATCAATCCATCACATATCAAGTACATGTCAAGTACACATCACTTTCACCCCTTTTCCCAAGCAACCATAAAAGTCTTGACCTCCCATACCTCTTTTACACAAAAGGCCTCAAAAGTCAAGGATTTCTTACACCTCCCATACCTATCTTATATAAAAGGCCACAAAAGTCAAAAAGCTCTTACACACCCATCACCACGACATCCATCCATCACTCTCTCTCTCTCTCTCCCTTTACAACTCTCTCTCTTTCTCATTTCAAATCTCCAAGCAACCAAAATCCCAAGCTCCATACGTATGGAATTCTCCAAGCATTCCTAAGCTCCAAGTGGCCCACTTTCCTACCCCACCATCTCCCATCTCAACCCTCCATTTATCATCTCATCCATTGAAGTTAAAGCTAAGGTGTCAAGGAACCCCTAGGAGCAAGAAGATTGGATGGTGGGTGCCTCTATAGGATAGTTTCTTTCTTGTTTCCATGATAGGCCAAGTGAGGCCCACCGATCAATGGTGTGGATCTCACTTGGGACCCTAAGATGAGGCCAATGGCCCACTTGGATCATCATGATCATTCCATGATGGGGCCATTCTCCATGGACCCCATCATGATGTTTATTTCATTGCAAAAGGTCATCTAGACCGTCCATTTTGGTGGAGAGAGGATCTCCACCGTTGATTCTCGATCTTGGTGGTCCCATGTGTTGAGGGACCCTTTTGATTGTATGATTTGCTTTTAAGGGAGGGCCCATAATGTCGGGGTCCCTCCATCACAAGCGTGTCCCACTCTCCATGTCTCTCTCCCTTTTTATTTTTTTATTTTATTTTTATTTTATTTTATGTAATAGGTTCGTGTGGCCACTTGAATGGACCCCACCTTTAAGTATTGTGTCCAAGTGTTCTTCAAGTGAGGCCCACCTTAAATGTTGTAACTACATCATCCATCAGTGGTGGCCCACTTCAATAGGGCCCACCACAATGCATTTTGAGGACTGAACCGTCCAGAGTCTGGGACGCTGGACGTCCCTGCATGAAAAATAAAAATAAAAAAAAAAACAGAGAAAGGAAAAAGAGACTTTTGGGTTGGTCCACTTACTTAGGCCCCACCTTGATGTAAGTATGAAATCCACACCGTCTATCCCATTCTCCATCTAATTTTAGGCGTTGAGCCAAGAGTTGGGGTTGATTGGGAGATCTGGTGGGCCATAGCGTTGTGGGTTGCATCCCTACCCTTCAAAAGATCATTTTTTCAATTTAGTTTATTCTCTAAACATAGAAAATACTCTATATTAGACCCGTTGGAATGGTTGCGAGTTGAGGAACGCAATGGTCAGGGTGGATTTTTTTTTAGCGGGCCCCACGTGTGAAAAACCTCCGGAAAATGGGTTTTTCCAAAGAATTGCAAGAGGCAGACTCTCTGCCTCCCTCTGCAGCAGCAGCAGCTGCACGCTGCTGCGTGCAGCCGTTAGGACGGGCGGACGGACGCAGGGGCCCACAGCCCTACGTGTGGGCCCCACCATAATGTTTATTTATTATCCAACCTGCTCATGAGGTGGGCCACCCCAGTAGTGGGCCCCCCTCCAAAAATGAGACCGATCCAAAACTCAGGTGGCCCACACCACATGAAACAGTGGAATTGAATATCTACCATTGAAATCTTTTTGGGGCCCACAGAAGTATTGGATCAAGCTGAAATTTATGTTTTTTCCCTTCATCCAGGTCCGAGTGACCTTATGAACGGGTTGGATGGCACCTAAACATTTCAGTGGGCCCCACATGGGACCCACAATGATGTATATGTTTTAAGTCCACCGTCCAGGTGGACGGTGGCACCCACCTTAATATATATATATCTGTACTCCCACCGTCTAGCGGACGGTGGGGCTCTTTGTAATATATGTGTTCGGTCCTCACTGTCCAGCGACAGTGGGACCCGCCATGATGCATGTGATGCATCCAGACCGTCCATCCACTTGGTAAGAGCATTTTAGGTGAGTGATGATTGGGTGGGTCACCTACGTTTGGGAAAGGCCCATTTAATTTATTTAAGGCCTATGGGTTAGACCCATTTAACTTATTTAAAGCCTTTGGGTTAGGCCCATTTAATTTGTTTAAAGTCTATGGGTTTAGGCCCATCTGATTTATACAAGGCCTACGGGTTTAGGCCCATTTGACTCATATAAGGCCTAGGGGTTTAGGCCCATTTAACTCATATAAGGCCTATGGGTTGAGGCCCATTTGATGTACATATGGGGGCCTAATTGGTGTGGCCCATTTGATACATATTAGACTCATGAGACTAGGCCTAATTGATGCAATCCAAGGCCCACGGATTTTGACCCATTGCAATGCACTTAAGGCCCATTGGTGTGGCCCATTGATGTGACCCATTGATGAATAAAAGGCGCATAAGATATGGCCCATTTGATATATATGTAAGGCCCAATGGGAAGAACCTACGGTCCATTGCAATGTGTAATTCCAATACAGACTAAGTAGCGATGTTTACAAAGATCGTGCCTTGGGAGCAATGTTGGTTTGACATCCACATTGCGAGTGTAATGTTGGTTGGATGTCCACATTACAACTCTCCTTAGGGCCCATTACTGGGCCGTACTTGTTGTGTATAGGCCGTCTAGGCCCATCTACGTTGTAAGAATGGTTCATCACTCATTTACATGTTTAGTATAGTTTCATGACTCATGATCATACGCATCATATGTATGCTTGATATGAGGATTGACTGATCATAGCATATGCCTTTGGGAAGGTTGTTTATGGGCTCCTGGTTAGGCAGTGTTGCATGACTGGATAGCGTGAATCATGCATTTCACATTTGTGTGACATGATTATTTTACGCCCTAGCGACATCAGGGCCGTAGCCTCCACAGACGCATCGTGGTTAGCAGGATTGGATACCGAAAATCTTATTCTACATGGGGTGCTATAGATATCCCTGGATGAAAGTTTCTAAACCCTTATGGTACCAAGAGGTTGCTCCAACGTCTAGACCGAGTGGGTAGATGAGCGTTGAGTGCCGATTGCCAGACGGTTATGCTCTCCACTGTGTCATGGTCGGTTGGAATGGGGTGCGGCCTTACCCGCCCGAGTGTAGAGGGCAATGCTAGGCTAGTCTGACCAGCTCGAGGAATGGGTCTGCTATCGACGAGTCACGCCCGATATTGGCAGACGGATAGTGAGGTCTCTTTCACTTATCTTATTGCGCGTGATGTGGCGGCAATCTGGTTTAGAGTGTACTAGACCCCGGTGATATCTCATATTTGAGCTGTATTGATGTGTGGACATAGATGAGGATTTGTATGCTTGAGTTGCATTGCACATCGCATGGCCTTGGGATGGTCGATACCATTCATGTCTTGCATCGCATGGCCTTGGTACGGCTCATAATATTATGGATCCATCTGCATATTCCGCATTATTCTGACATTGCATATTCATATTACTACCTTGCGCACACACTTTCACCACCCTCTAAGCTTTCTATAAGCTTATGCACGACTGTTACGTGCAGGTGACGTTGGTTCGCAGCAGCGCTGAGGCATGAGCACGTTGCAGATCGTTTAGGAGTTTTTATTCTTTACCATTGTATTTCCCTTTATGCTCATTGTACTTGTAAAGTTTTTGATCATAATGAAAATGTAATGGAGTTCTTGGTTGTTGTTTGTGAGTTATGTCATTAGTTATGCTTATTATGAATCAAACTGACGTTGAAAATCCTCCTCGTAGCGTCCCAGGATCGGAACCTGGCGAATGGGAGTTAGGAGTCGAGAATGGGGTTCTACGGAGGCTGTCGGCGCCGGATTCGGCGATCGAAAATTTTGTGAGCCGGTTTCCGAGTTTGGGGCGTGACATTTTGTTACCCCAAAGTTTTCAATGATGGTATTTCAGTTTCTACTGTGTTGTCCGCCAGAGATTTGTATCTGCCTCTTTTTTGGACCATGCTTTAAAATGATCTGGCAAAATAGATGGACATATGGATGTAAAACATATACATTGATCTTTGCCTCAACCAGTAAGTTGTTAACTCCACCACATTCACTTACTCAGCCCAAGTTTAGTGGGTGATGCGAAGGCACTAAGAAATGGTACGCTTTGCTCACGTTAAGTCAAATTATCAGGCTCGGTTGTTTGCATGGGAGGAGGTCGGTGGATCCCTGATTGTGGGGCCTATCATGATATATGTACCTTACATCCATGTCAGCCGCCTGTTTTGACAACTAATTTTAGGGCATAATCCCAATAATGAAAAATATTCAAATCTCAAGTGGACCATGCCATGGTGATTGAATAGCCATCATCAGAAACTTCATGGGGTTACTAGACTGATTACTTGTCATTCGACCTAATGAAATAGTCACAAAGACCTGGATAAAGGGATCACACAAATATTAGCTTGATTGAAAACTTTTGTGGTCTAAAGGAATTTTTAATGGTTAATCACCACTATTTCCTACACTGTGGCCCACCTAAGATTTGAATTCACTTCATTTTTTATCATATTTTAAACCCCAGCTTTCAAAACGGATGGAAAACATGGACGTAAAACACGTATATCACAATGGGCCTCATGGTTAGGGATCCGTTGACCTTAATGTCATGTCCACAGAAAGGAGTACTGAAGATAGATTAATAAATGTATGTTTGTTAATATTCGACTGCAGATTATTCTGCTTGGTAAATTTCCTTTAATTGTTCATTTAGCTAGCCTAATTAATGTGAATTTTAGGCTATTATCCGTGATAATTGGGTCCTACAATGTTACTGATTTGATTTAGGCACGTGTACAATTAATTATAGTGTGTTATCCATTGTCCAAGCTATAAGGCGTCCCAACCGCATAAAATAAATAATGTATCATGATAAATTCATGAGTCTATTAAAGCAAAATAAAAAATAAAAATTCACACCCATTTCAAATGGGCAAAAGGAAAATCACAAAAAAAAAGAAATAAAAAAACTTAAAAGCTAAAATAGAAACCAGAGAAGTGGTATAGAGGTTTATATGGGATGTCAATTTTTCAACATCTATGGGACTCCAAAAGAGGTAGTTCACCAAACAAGAGAATAAGAAATTCAAAGCTTACCTATCTCTCCCACTCTTACACCATATCAAAAATCTCTTATCAAGGAGTTCTCAAAAGATTACTTTTCTCTGCATATTTTTCTCCCTTTGGTAGACAAAACACCATATGGAGAGAGCATCCACTAAAGCCTAATTCAGCTAAGCTTCACACATTATGTAAAAACACAAAAGAGTGAGAGTTAAAGCGATAGATAGAATCATTTATGCATAAGAAATGCATAGATGTGTTTTATGCATTTACGATACAATGACTTCAATATTATTTCACTTGACTATTTGTTTTTCTAATAATGTGAGAAGCACTGACGCAAGGATGAACGTGATGAGGTCGATCACCGTCTTCCTCAAGGATAACTACTCCGAATCCACGGAGCTTCTCTGGACTCCTCACAGAGACTTCTCGAATCCATGAGGAAAGAAAGCAAAAAATAGAAATAAACTCTAATAAGCTTCGAAATTAATTGTTGAATGACTAAAAACGAGTTTACACCCCTTTAAATAAGAGAACCAAGCAATAGGAAAGAAATCAGACTCAAACTACAACTAAAACTCTTAAAATTCGCAACTTACTATAAATAGTAAACTTACTATTTATAGACGGTCGTAATGTCTACTAGTGCACAAAGTTTTCGGCCAAAAATAGTAAGTGTCCTATTTGGCTTCACCAAACCGTTCTCCTAATTATTCTAAGCACTTTTCATGTTGGACACAACTCCTAAAGCCCAACGGATGAAGAGCTATAAGCAAACTAAAACTTACTATAAATAGTAAAAACGAAATTAAAACGGGGAAACGACCGTCGATCAGGGGGTTTCTCACAAATCCGGGTTGCGCAACCCGGCATAGCAGGGTTGGTTGGCTAAAGTAGTTCGTTCTACCCCAAAATCATATATTTTGCGTCGGATAACTCATTCCGGATTGCGATATATGCCCGATCTAAGGTCTGATGGTCCGGATCACTTCTGTCGCCGGTCGTGCCTTTTCTGATCCATCCTGGCCGTGAAATTATCCGCGACCCACTCTACATCAAGCACTTTCCATAAAATTTGTCCAAATGTCACCAATCACAAAATAATAATAAGTCAAAGAGAAATTCTACACCAACTAAACTTTGGTTTTAATAGACTTCATCTAAACAATTGTTTTATTATCATACGTTGGTGTGAATTTTCTACAATAAAATTTTTATCTTCCACTATATAACAAATAAAAAGATATTATATGTGCTTAATCCAAACATAAATATCAAATTTTTAGCTAAGCATAACATGCTTTAATTATTACAGTGAATTATCATCACTTTCTATTTGAATTTCATTTCTTCTCACTTAAATATAAATGACATGCACTCTATTTCTAGAGTTCACTCATGACATGTAAAATCAAAAGAGAGAGAACTGCTCCTTTGGTGCAAATGTTATTAGAAAGATGTTACATCCTACCTTGACTAGGGTTGTACATGAGTCAAGCTAGCTCGAAAAGCTTGCTCGACCCGGCTCGTGTCAGCTCGAATTGACTCGGCTTGAATGGCCGATTCAGGTCAAGTCAAGCTAAATTTCTAAAGCTCGAGGTGAGTTCGAGCAAGGTGCATTTCAACTCGAACTTGAGCTCGACTCGGCTCAAGTAAAATTTTTAATATTATAATTTTTATATATAATATACTTAAAAGTTTTATTAAAAAAAAAAAAAAAACAAACAAACAAACTCTACTCGACCGCGCCCATACCCCTTACCTTCCCTCTCCTTTTTTTTCCCCCAAACCCAACCCAGCCGCTACCCACACAACCCCACCCAACCACTGCCTGTCCTCCGATCGTCGCCGGCCTACCCTTTACTCTCTCTCTCTCATTCTCCAACTCGGCCCGCTCAACAGTCAGCCCGTTCAACCACCATCTAAGCAACCACAAACAAAAGTATATTTATTTTTTATTTAATACAATAATTATATGATTTTAGTTGTATTTTAAAAAAAATATATTTTCAAATAATAATCGGATTGGGTCAGGCTGGCTGGTTGGACAATGGGCGATAGGTTAGGTTGGGTTGGGGGGGCTAGGTTGGGTCGGGTTGGGTTGGGTCGGGCTGGATTGGGTTAGGGTTTGGGTCGGGTTGAACAAGCTTGAGCTCGACTCGAGGTAAACTCGACTCAACTCGAACCACTAGCTCGACTCGACAGCTTTGGCAAACAAGTCAGCTTCAATGTTGAGCACAAAGGTGAGATCGAGCTAGAGCTCGAACTCAAGCATAGCATGGACGAGTTGAGCCAAGCTTGGCCCACCTCGGCTCTACTTGGCTCAATGTACAGCCCTAACCTTGAGGTGTGCTTATATGCCATGCAGGTAAGAATCCTACCCATCCACAAGCATGCATACGGGATGATTAATTAGTAACACGTTTTCTTGATATGAGCTTTCCATCACATGGGGTGCAAGTCTTTAGGTACAAGCAGATTTTCAATCTTTGCATGTGCTACGCCATTCAAAACCAATGGAAGGCTAGGCAAAATTGTTTTAACCATCAGTCTACATTGCTAATTGTGACCCATCAGAGGTTTTACTGTCTAAAGAGATCTATGCATTATTTTCAACCACATGAATTGCTCATATCTCACACGTGTTCCAAGGCAGGCTTCCACACGCGTGTCAATTTATCCAACCTCCGCATGGTCACCCATATTATTTCAATACACATAAATTCAATTAATTCTTTGCAATATATTGAACTGTATCGTTGTACATCCGATTAAATTTTAGAGTGTAAGAAATTATTTGAAATTTGATTTGGTGCAAGTTCCTTTGTGGGGCCAAGTGAGCCGCATCCGCAATCACAGTAGACCATTGCTTGCAGGGACCCATTTACCAAGATTAGACGATCAGTATCTAATTAAAGGCTTGTAAAATGAGTGTAAAACCATTTCTAGCATGGGCGGTTTCATAGTAAAACTATATGGACTTACCATCCATGTGGCTGTCTCTTGATTGGACGGTTTTCATCATTTGAACAGCTAGTATGGGTGTAAATAGGCCCACGTGATCTCCATGATTTGTACTAAAATAAAGCAAAAAAACTCTTATTGGATGACTGTTCTTATTTTATTTATTATTTTTGAGGTCTCTTCATCATAATATAATATAACTCATGTGGGCCACACAAGAGAAATAATGTAGAAGGAATACATTGTAAGTTTCTGTGTGAGGCCCACCATGCTTTATATGCCATCCAACAGGATGAAGGGAGAGACGAAAACAATTAGTCTATTTCAAAACTCAGGCGGGCCCACATAGGTGTTTTTAGAGATTTTAGGTAGTGTACATAGGTGTTTTTAGAGATTTTAGGTAGTGTGGCCCAGACGGGTGTTTTTAGAGATTTTAGGTGGGGCCCATATATACACAGTCAACTAACCCCGACTATATGTGATCATTCTTCTCATCTCTAAATCTTGAATTAATGAATAAAATAAAAATAGGAGAGTCATTCAACGTATATCTTTCACCATTGATAAATGGCGTGCGGGAATCCCAACGTGCAATTTTTTGGAATGAAGGTACTGAAAATTTGGACTTTCTAACACCATCTAGATTGCCACCGTCTTTAAATGGTGTGAGATGTTGGTCACACCGATTTTTCATGCTCATGTGCGCCCTCAAGTCTTGCCAAATAAATAACGGGTCGTGATTAAGAGATTAAGGCAACCCTCATACAATACGTGTTGGAGAATGAGGTGGGCAGCACATGTGCAAGATATCTGGTCGGGAACACTGTCAACATGCCACATAAGGTCATAGTATTCCACTCATCAAGTGCGCCCCACACGTTCGATGAATTCGGCCGCCCATTTTTGTCATCAACATCTTACCTTTTTTTTTTTTTTGTCATGGCCTATCAAATGAATGGCCCAGATTTCTGACGCATGTTCTGCCTGCTCACGTGAGGCACCCCTCTTCTAACATGATCGGTTCTAAAACCTACAGTTTTCACTATGCAGAAACTATGGAAATACAGTCCGAAACCACCTGGAGTCAGGTGCATTCCTGTGGTAGTTTGCCCTGGTCTCGAAAACGCGGCGACACTTCAAACTCCACACGTGCCATAGTCGTACAGCAAACCATACCGGGAAAAGGACGCGAATCCTCTGCAAGCCCAGGAGGAAAAATCTCTGTGGGGCCACGGCTATGTCTGTGTGACGTACACTCCGTCCATCAGCTTCCCTAGAGCCCAAACATAGGCAGATTTAAAACTGAGGTGGGCCACACCCCAGATTTTAAACGGCCGGGATGGAAATGCCTACAATTGAAGGGAGTGGATTAGGTGCAGCCCGGCCTCACCCAAGATAGTGCGGCCATTACCCTTGGGTCCACCTTAATATATGTATTCTATATCTGTGGCGTTCATCTAAAGCAGGTCCAAATGATCAGATGGACATAATTACCATTAAAAACTTCTTGTGGGCTAGAAAAGGTCTTTAGTCAAAGATGAAGATGACATATATATATATATATATATATATATATATATATATATATATATATATATATATATATATATATATATAAAAATTTTACTTCATCCGTATTAGTGTGACCTTATCAACAGGTTGGATGGAAAATAAACATCATAGAGCCCTGTAAAGTCTTTAACGGTAGGGCATTCAATTACCACTATCTCCCATAGTATAGTCCACCTGAGATATCATCTGCTTCATTTTTTGAGCTCATTTCGAAAATAATCTATAAAAACAGATTGACAGCATGAACGTAAAATACATACATCAATGTCAGGCCACAATAAGGACTGAAATGTCTTGGGTGAGGCCAGGGCCGCACCTAACCCATTCCCACAATTGAAACGTTCTTGGGGCCACTGACATGTTTATACGCCATCCAACTCATACATGAGGTCATTGCCACTTGGAGCAATGGAAAACGCAAATCTCATCCTCATCTTAAACTTCTATGGGCATGGAGAAGGTACCGATGGTGGATATTCAACTCCGACATTTCTTATAATGTATATTCACAGTCATCAGTTTCGAATATATATGCCTGATTTTAAAGCTCTCATTTTAACTGAGAAAGTACAGGAGATGAATGAAGTAGATATAAACATTATGGGTAGTCCGTTTACTTTGAACCATCCATTTGCTAGCCATCAAATGATTGGTTAGGATTACTTGGTCAATATAATTTATGGTTGGTTCGTATGATTGTGAATGCCAAATGAGGAGGATTATGCCCCGTGATTTTTAATTCTATTCAAATGGATACCACCATTCTAGTTGCTTTTAAGAAAGGCCCCATGGTATAGATTATTTGTAGCAAAAAAGAGGTTGGTCCTCTTATCTTGTGGGCCACACATGAATGTAGACCATTGTTGGAGGGTGGATCAGTAGTGTACTATTAATGTTCAAGTCTTATATGCTACCATTAGTTTTATTATCTTACAAATAAAGGAGAAGAGGTAGAGAAACGCTGGCTTTATTTTTTTTTATTTCACATGGTATTAGAACTAGGTTCACCCTTACCCCACAATTTTTAACCACGTTATTGAAGGCAACAGTTCACCAACTATTAAGCAGTACGTTGAGAGCGTTCTGGTGCTTGGCTGAGCTGCATGATTCGTTGTCTCTTAGCACTTACGTAGATGTTCTGCCACTTGCCATTGTCAACGCCACTACTAGTTGAGCTGCATGTTCACCACCTCTCTTGGTTCCCTCTTAAGGCAGCTAGATATCAGTCACTGTCTCTCCAACAACTCGTCACTTTCTCGTGGATGTTTGTTCATTTGTTCATGGCTCTCCATCATCTTGTCACTTTCTAGTGGATGTTTGTTCATTTGTTCACGTGGTATATAACATTGGAAATGTACTGGACCAGGTTAAAACAAGTCTCTCTCGCTCACTCTCTCCCAAAAGAGAGATTTTATTATTTTTTTTAAAAAAAAAGAGAGGTTTCTAATTCTAAATGCCATGCATCTCAATATCTAATTTGAATAGTCCGAATAATTGTTTTTATTGCTAATGTACCACAGGTCGAAAATCATTTTAGTTGAGAGATCTAAATGGTCTTTTTTTTTTATTAAGCTCTTATGGAGCATTGGCTATTTTATCCCCAACCAACCATTCGCTAGTCATCAATTAGATTTCTAGAAAATTATACATAATTGTGTATATGTTATCTTATATATTTCTGTGAAGCATTATAACTTTCTCTGGATTTACCATCTATGGGTTTTGCTCCCAAAGCTTTTGATTGGCATGTGAGACTATTAATTAAGACCATTCATTCAATAGTACCATTGGGACGAGCCATGGTGCAACCTATCAAATTATCTTATATGTGTGAATGAGACCAATGTGTCAACAAAGGTCTTTTTTTTCTAACTTACATGGTTAGAATTGTCAAAACAAAGTGCTATATACAAAGTGAGATCTATGTATAGGGTGGATGGTTCCAGACGATAATTGGACTTATTTAATTTGTTTATCTACTCAAATTTGACCGTTCATTTTTCATGTTATTGATTGAATGCTTAGAATCGTCCTGTTGGCATGATTTTTGCAACATGGGATATGTGAAAGATTGGACAGTTCAAATCAATGATCAACTGTCCCATGGGTCATTTAAATGGCTTAGGAATGAAAGCAAAAGTCAATATGCACGTGCATATTTGTGCATGTGTTGGTCTTTTGGACTAACACACCACTTCTCTTATTAGTCTCTAATTCAGTGGCATGCAAAAATAGATTGGAAGGTCTTTAGCCAAAGATAGGTTCAGTAATGGACGTTTAAGACCATGAGATGGCTATGCATAGTAATACACGAAGAGTGGACTGAACCTAAGGGAATGCAGATGTCAACGAGTCCAAATGCAACCAGGTGCATGGAAAGGTTTCTATACACAAACCCACCGGATGAATTCTCTTACTAACATGGCAGGTTTGTTGCCTAGAATCTTTTCAAATAATCAATCTTGTAAGATAAAACACTTAATTTGATACTCTGGTAAAGTGTGATGGTTGATATGCAGGCACTAAAAAATTACACACATGGCCTACAATAAACCTAAATTAAACTGTCCAAATTATATTTCCTAACTGGGCAATTGGGACCATTTACCGGACTGTTGAAATGGAAATAACAAACCATTCAAATTCAAGAAATAAACATCCCTTAATCAGAGTTTGAAACAGTTTAATTTGAGTTAAATATGCCACGTGTACAATTTATGAGTATATATATTGGGATTAGGAGATAATCATGTTTTTTCAAAAATAAGCTTCTAAAGACAACTTGTGGATGGCCCACTCTCAAAGCAACCGCTGGATCTTGTCCCCAACATTGCTAACCATTGAATTATTAAACCAGGTTTAGACCATATGGACGCTTGAACTTTGAACAAGTCAAATGAGTGTTATAAAAGAAACTGACTTAAGCAATTCATTAATCTTAAAAGATCGAAAGTCTTACTGACATGAATGACTTAGCCGATTAATGCATGGATGAAGTATTCTTTAATCTTAAACAATGAAATAATCATCGAAAAACGGTATAAACATCGTCTTCTCGATTTTCAAAACCACGTTGACTTGGATTGTATTTTTATCACCAGACGTCTTCTCAAACTCCAACATTAGGGCTTGTAATATCTCACCAACGACCGACCGGTCTGGATTTGTTTAGGGGATTTGATGGGATTGCATATGGGCTATCACTCAAACAATGGTGCCTAAAAATGTCTTGGTATATAAAATTCACACCCGAGTATAATATAAATGCAAATAGATAGAGAGTAGGGATGTAGTTTAGTAGAAAAATGATAAAGACAGCTGGTGACCCAACACCACCCAGCTAGGTGGTGTTGGGCGCTGTGCGGCCCACCATGATGTATGTGTTTTATACATGCCATCCATCCATTTTGTCAGCTCATTTTAAAGCATCAGCCCAGATCAAAAACTCAAGTGGACCACACCATAGGAAAAAGTAGTGATTGAATGCGTACCATTAAAAAATTCTTGGGGCCACAAAAGTTTTGGATCAAGCTATATTTGTGTTTTCCCTTCATCTAGGTCTGTGTGGCCTTATCAACAGGTTGGATGGCAAATAAACATTAGGGAGGGCCCTAGCAAGGTTTCAATAATGGGTATCATTATCTCCACTTTTTCCTATGGTGCAGTGATCCACTTGAGCTCGGATCTGCTTCATTTTTGGAATCATGCCCTAAGATGAGTTGAAAAAATGGATAGATGGAATCGATGTAAAACACATACATCACGGGGTGCCTAACACCACATAGCTGGGTCGCCTTGGGTCACTACCCAATTCGTTTCCTCATGTGATGCGTTTTTGTGTGTGTGTGTGTACCACTTTGTGGGCCCACCCAATTCGATTCAGGAATTAGTCTAATTCTTTGGGCCTTAGTGCTTCCTCATCCCATGCTACAGTTGGCAGAGATCGGACAGTGTTGATATGCGTGTGTGTGTGTGTGTGTGTTTGATGGCACGGTGTATATCCACTGTCTTCTCTTCGTTTGTGTGCTATCCAACTGATCACACGAAGTTCAATGCACACGCTTCAGGAAAGTGAGTAGATGATCTTGATCTGCAGTAGTAATCCTCACTCACGAAAAAGAAAATGCCATGGAACTAATGTTCTCTCACACTGGGATCTTGACTCGCTCCTCACTTCCGTAGTAATTCGATCGAAGCACTGGTCACACCAACGGGCACTGTTTCTCTTTATAATTTATATACGAAATCATTATGAATCCTTCAGAACTAACATATGGTGCCAGCACATGTAGGACCCTCAACAAAGAATGTTGGATGGGAGGAGTCCACTGCAGATTGCACATGACCCAAATAATTAACCATGATTGGGTAATCACAACCGTTCAATTAAGGCATACGAAATAGACGACGGGAGTAAAATGGGATTTCATTTGCATGCCCCTTTTAGAAGGCCTTCGATTCCCAAATGATGGTTGTTTTGGCTCCTTCTATCCGACGGTTGATAGCCCACCATGATCAATTAATATGGGTCCACTAGGAGTCCACAACGACCCAAGAAGAATTCATTCCGGATCATAGCTCATGGAGTATGACACGTGATATGATATGTTAGAACATCAATATTAATTTGGATCCTTTTAAATGACCTTAATGGTCTGCAAAATGGACTTAAAATAATTCTTAAATTTAAGTATTTCAACCCTTTAATTATTTAAGAGTAAGGAAGAATGCTTAAATTAAAAGAAAATTAATCCAATAATTAAAGGAATAAAATATCTCAACACTTGAGGTCTTGGTATCGATCCCTAGTGGGGGTGGCTAACATGGAGTGTGTACTGACATGGCCTGTACTAACAAGTTAACCCAAAAAAAAAAAAAAAAAAAATGGGAATAAAATATCTCAACTAAAGTGATTTTTTATTTTTTGCACATAATTAAGGTTGGCCCATCATATAAATAGTTTGAATGATTAAAAGATGACCCCAAATCCAAATATTAAAGTTGTAAGGTATCCCATAGTAATATATGATATGTATTAACCAAAACTTATTTTAGCGTAGACATAAGCTAGATGCAATCTAAGCATATGGGCTGCTTCTATTATCATTTTTGTCATTTGGTTGCTAACAAGTCAAACACGTCCAATCAACTAAATGCATTTATCTTTGTTTAAATTCCTTCTCATGTGCTACGAATTTTTTGTGAACAAATCAAAACTACAAAATAAAAGGCTAAACCAATAACTAAGATAAATGAAAGAAACAAAAATAAGTAATAAGACTCCAAAACTTTCTGAAACCATTTAGGCAGACAAAATTGCCCCTAGCTACTCATTTTCTTTACGGTAGAGATATACTCCAAATCTTGATTGAACTTGGCAGGCTATAGGCTGCTCTCGCAAGAGAAGTTCATGTGCTAACAGGCTAATTAATGTAGTTCTAGGTCCCATTTGCTAAAGGTAGTTGGACCAGAGAGTTAAATGATAAATTCCAATCTTGAGTTCTGTTTTTTTTTTTTTCTCTCCATCCATGGTGAGCCCATCCTATAAACGACTTCGATCTCTGAAACATCAGCCTGGATATACTGACTATAATCCCAATGTGAGGTAATTGTACTCTATATTTAATAAAAATATTTGAGTAATAATAGCTATTTGATACATTACAAGTATAAACATGGATGCCTTAAAAAAAGAAATGGCATGCGCTGGTGTAAGCATTTGACTCTTGGGCGGAGGGCATGGTTTGAGTCTCATGGTCTCCCCATTAACTTTGAGTAAGAAATCACCCATCAACTAACTCAGCTTGAGTTGACTGAGTTGGCGAGTTCAATGAGTGACTCAATTCGAGTCAATGGAGTCAACAAGCTAACTCAATGAGTCTCAGAGTCGCAACCAAGTCGGGCTGGACAGCCAGTTTCTTGGCGGCTCGGCAGTCATTTTCAGTAATGGCGTCCAACAAATACATTAGCCGGTCACATCAATTCCCTGGTGGTTAGGGGGCATATTGAGGCTCAACTCAAGCTCCGTGAAAATGTATATGGGCCTAACCCATTCAAAGCTGCTATTAGAGAATTAGCTCATGAGCATAGTCTATTTAGCCAGAGTTGGGCTGAACAGAAACTGAGCTAGTTTGGTTAACTTACTTGGTTCGGCTCAAAGTAGCTTGGCTCGGCTTGACTCAAAGCTAGTTGAACCAAGCTAATTCTTTTAGTTGGAAATGATATCGGGCTGTGCTTGAGTTTGACTTGAATCAGCTCAAAGCTCAGCCTGAAATTGACTCACTTTGGCTTGGTTCAATTTGGCTTGAATTATAGTTTTATTATAAAAATATTATTTTTATGTATATAGCTTAATTAAAATATTTTATATTATATTATATATAATATTTAAAAAAATTCACAAATGAAGATAATGCTCAACTTAAAAGCTAGAACTCAAGCTCAACTTAAAAGCTTGAGCTTGATCTTGACTTGAACTCAGGTTGAATTGATCGATTCACTACTTACCGAATAGAGTTGAACAGGCCAAATAAGCTTGAGGACTAAGCTGAACCAAACTTGAGCTGAGATAAGGTGCTAGCCAAACCGAGCTGGGAGTCCCAAGCTCAACTTGGTTCAACTCATGTACAACTCTAGCTAGAGCAGCCTATCTATAGTTCAAGTGGTAGACTGAGTGAAAGATATCTCGTTTTAACACTGAGGTCTTGGTATGGATCCCCAGCGGGGGTGGCTAACAGTGAAGTATGAACTAACAGTAGAGTGTGCTAACAAGTTAACAAAAAAAAGATATTTGGGTCAAGGACAGGATATCTAGCCCTATATACAAAATGAAGCTGACGCCCGCTTCAAAGGCCTATAGGCCCAGTCCACGACTAGCCTGGAAAGTCATTGGGCCTTTGATTTAGCTACTCTAGAACTGAAGCCTTGAAGGTGGGCCCTATCTTTAGTACACTCCAATTAAGTTCTAACGCACGGGACCCATAGTTTGGCGATCCAGTCCATTGTTATGTTGTGTCCTGCCATGGAAGAACCATGGTCCAAATATCTCCTTGATGGGAAAATCTTAATCTTTCACTTGTGGCCTCTACAATAATATGGCTGAGGTATGGAACAGTGTAAGGTCCATATTGAAAAAAAAAAATTAAAATTAAAAATCCTAAATTAGTTGATAGTCTTTAAGTGTGGGGCATTTTTGGATGTGGTACATCCGCCTTCGGATATAACAGGTCAATGGCATGGATTACTGTACAAGGGTTTTACTTGTCAGATTTGAATGAGGTTTGCTTGCTAAGGTCTGTAAAATGGGAGACTGAGCCAAGCCCGCGACAGACCATGCCTGTTCTTTTGGTCAGGCACATTAGAGCCCAGGTCCGCTCCATTGCACTGAATATCAGGACCAATGCGACCCGCCACATCATAAAAGGCCCAGCCCTGGACTTACAATAAGGCCCATGCCCAAAACTCATGGGACTGGGCCGTGGCATGTATACTTGCTTAACATTAACGGTCTGGATCCCATGGTGACAAATCTTCTTCTCGGCAATTTCTCGGCCTGGAATTTTGTCATTTGGGGTTTTTCTTGGGATATTACGGGGAAAATCTCTCCAAAATAAAATTATTTATGTAAATTATTAAATAAAATTAAATTTTCAATTTATGTTCATGAAACCAACTCATTATTGTCTTTACAATTTTTTCAGTTAATATAGCAATATCATTGCAATAAAAACACGATATTTTGAAATCTGCTTACATTTTTGTTCGAGAGAAATCTGATAGTCTTATTGCGAGAATTTCAAATCTCGGCGATATATGTTAAACCGCTGGATACTCAGACCAGTGTGATGCGTGGGGCAATCTTCTGTTATGGAATCAATGGCATTCAAATTGACGGTCTAGATCAGTGACTCGGAGAATATTGACAGAGGATGGAAAATGGTCTTTCCAGACAATCGACTCAAAAGATCCTATCCGCCCATTCCTTGCCTTTTCCTTCTTTTTTCATTGCGTGTGGAGACGGTTTTCTTAGACGTCCAGCAGCAAGCGATTGATAAATGGGCTGGGATTTTAGATATTTGAGTAGGTCCATATCCACTGGGGCCCATTAGATCAAGCGCTTCTGGACTCGCTGCTTGTGAGAGATCCAAGCCACTTATCATACGGCTCTAATGGCATTGACGCCCTGGCCCTCAGAAACTAGAACGGTCTGCCCTTCAAGTGGGCCCCATGTGAAACTTGTCAACCGGTCGAAGTTCACCGTACACGTGCAGCAGGGCAACTGCATGGGAAGGCCAAGCCCGCCCAAACGTGTCCCAAGTTGGCACGTGTCTTGAGTCTGATGAAATAGGCACGTACTACGGATGTTCGTGTTTCTCATGTCCGAGAGAAAGAAAGACTGCTGCTATCCATTTCCAAGACCGAACAAAACCCTCTTCTCTCGAATTAAGCATTCGTTGTAAATCTTTTCAAGTTTCTTGTAGAAAAACCCTAGCTCTATTCTTCAACGCCTGGGGTATCTAAAATGGCAGCTCGAACCCTTTCCCTTCTTCTACCGGCTTCATATGCCTTCTCGCCATCCGGCTCTCGAAGAACCGGCCGGCCCGGTTGTCTACCTCTGCACTCGAGCGTCAAATCGGGCGGTTTAGCAAGCTCACTGTTCTGTGATGTCGCTCTCCTCAGATCCACGAATCAAACGGCTCGAATTCATCGGTCGGTTACTAAGGCCTCCATTTTCTTCATGCTCCCGACTGCGTACGTTCTGATTCATACGATTCAATGGAAATTTGGGACATTTTGGTAGATAAATACGTGAATTTCAGGAATTTATTTATTTCTTTATTTTGCTTCAATTTCTGCAGGAAACCAGACAGGGCTCCTGCTGACAAGCTTCCCAAGTAACTTCTATTATCTTTTAGTTCTTTTTTCGGATACTTTAGTAAGAATGATCGACTGTTGAAATTCAATGGGCAAAGTGCTGATTATGTAAATCATCGAATTTGTGTGATTTTTTGGACCATGATCCATCCACATTGTGGCCCATATTTGGACGGTCGGAATTGATTAATATCCATGCAAATGGGTGCTGTGGATGTGTTCTTTATGCTCCCTTTCGTGCAACAAACTCATGCCATAGCATAGGCGATGGAAGAGAGGGTTGTTGTTTGATATTTTTGTTGGGTAATGGAGCAGATGGTCTGCGAGGGCGATAAAGGCTTTCGGCATGGCTGAATTGGAAGCGAGGAAGTTGAAGTACTCAACAACGGGAACTGAAGCTCTTCTCATGGGCATCTTGGTTGAGGGTTAGTGATTTTGGCATTTGCTTGGTATATATTTGAATTTTGAAATGCCTATGACACTGTGGGTTCAATATATATTCAAGGTCACATGTATTGTGTGGCTTTGGTGTGCAAGTTATATCATTTGATATGGTTAATTGGTGGATGCCGAATGTTTGTTTGGTTGTGACTTGTGCTAGCTTGAGGCTATTTTTGTTGTTGTTCAATTTGGACACTTGGCTGCACTTGTTACAAACGGCACATATTCAGTCAAATGTGTGTGATTAGATTAGTGTCAAGCGTGCCAGAATTGTGTTCGACTCGAATCGATTGAACACATGTGACCCCAGGCGCCAAACTAGCCGGATTAGGACCAAACTTGTGAAGATTGGCCTGACTGTTCAGTCACCAATTGTTACAGCGATTGGTCAATTTTAGAAGGGGAGGGTTGGTCCTTCGGAATGGGGTCTTTTTACCTCGGATCCAAGAACTTTTCTTTCAGCGGTGACAATGTATCAAGTTTTTTAGCAAAGCAATAAGGATTGGAAAGAATTAAAAATAAGATTGGATCTCCGATTTTATTGATTTGAATGTTAAAGCAGTACAATTACTGGGAAAAAAAAAAACTAAGAAAAGAAAAGAATAAATACCTACGGTGGCTTGAGCTGGAAAAATGGTCATGGAAACTATAAGACGATCATGGTGTGAAATCAGCAAGATGTGACTAATGATGTATCAAGTAGGAATTCGATAATCGGGGATTCGACGATAGTGGTCGTGGATATTTAACCTACTCCTAATGCGTATTGCAGTGATGCGTTGGACAGTAGTGGATCTAAGATAAACTAATGGCTTTGAACATATTACAGCATTTTTTTTTTTGAAAGATAACTGAAAATTCATTAAAAGGGGAAAGAGAACAAGCTTGGGGAGAGAGGAAAAAAGAGAATAACGGTAAAGAAAACAAAGAAAACAAAACAAAGAAAAGAGAAAAGAAAAGAACCCGGTCCGCCGAGAAGGCGGATCTACAACACAGAAAGAAATAAAAGATCAGATTCCTTGAATCTATCGTCAGCTGCTACCCACTGAACAAGCAAACATTTGGCATTCAATTTAACCTTGTCCACCGGATTCGAAATGTTATCAAAGCATCTACTGTTTCTCTCTAACCACACAGCCCACCAAATTGCCAAAATCGACATTGTCCACAAACGTTTCAACACCTTGCTCAAACTGGCCCCGTGCCACGCTGAAAGAAGAACGTCAACGGAACCTGGATTGCACCAACTTATATTAAAACATTGTAGAAAATCAGACCAAATAGAAGAGATGAACGAACAGTGCAGCAGTAGGTGGTCGATCGTTTCCTCATCCTTCATATAGCACAGGAAACCATTAACAATAATCATCCCCTTTTTTTTCAAGTAGAGTGACTAAGTAAACGTAGCCTATTATGGGATAAGCAGTATTGCAGCATGACTTGACAAAAGTAGAGTGACTAAAGCTAAGAAGCCAAACTAAGGGATAAGCAATGTTGCGCTGTAGAAAGATTGATTATTTGTGGCGAGGGCCTGGAGCTCATCTTCAAATGCTACTTTTATATACTTGTGAGAAACGGTGGCCTTGCATATGATTTGGCATCATGAGAGATTTGGATGGTTGGCCGTTCAAATTTCCTTAATTCTCCACATAAATGTAGCCTATCGCATGCAGCCACATGTACAAGAGATCACTTACACCTCTTGCTATTCCAGTCATGTCCAAGAAAGTTCACTAAAGTCACCACGTCATTAGACTTTTGCATAGGAAACCTTGCTAGAGTCCTCACGTCACCGGGCGCTTACATCTGCAAAAAGTTACTTTTTGTGGGACTCTAGAATTTAATGTTTAGTAGAGATTTGTTTTGCAGAGAGTAGCTTTGGTTGGAACCATAACATTTAATGCTTGGTAGAGATATGTTTTGATGGGATTTGTTTTGCGGAGAGTTGTTTTTCTTAGAATTCTAACAGTTAATGCTCCCACATGTGCACGTCTCTAACTATTCCCTTTAAAGTTCATCTACACCACGTGTGGCATGGCTTCCACATGGCATCTTTTAGACTCTTTGATCTAATCATGACCGGCTAGGTGTAAATAGTTTCAAAGTGTGTTTTGATGTAGTGTTGAATTGTAATACTCTAGTAACTCTACTAGAGTGGAATTCTAGAAATGATTGAATCATAGTTACCTCATTTTGCATCATATTGAGAGATTGGGCTCCCAATCACAATGACGTACCCTTCAAGCTGGACATGAAAGGATTATAACTGCAATTTGTGTGCTAGTTCCTCATTATGAATTCTAGAAAACGTTAATGTTTCCTCTGGGTAAAAATAAATGTTTGCAATTCAATTCAGCTCATGTTGTGCCGTAAAAGCTGTTATATAAAGGTAACGGTGATAACCATTACACATTACGAGGTCATAAAAGTCATAATGTTACGGAAAAAATGACCCGTAAAGGCCTTTACGACCCCCGTAACGGCCCATTACGCCAATCATAAAGGCCATAACGACCCTGTAATGGACCGTTGAGGGACCTGATACAAGTTTTTCAGATTTTTTTTTTTTTTTTTGGGGGGGGGGGGGACTGTAACAGTTGTTATGGCTGTTACACCCCGTATACCGGTGGTGGCCGTTATAGCTACCGTTACCGTTACGGAATACCTTGATTCAACGGCCATCCTAGCCTATGGCATAGAGGAATTGAAATACCATATGTGCATGTTGGTTTGTATAAATTTTCTAGAAACCAAATAAAGCTAACACCCTAGTTTGTATGAAGCCTCTAGAAGGGAGAGAACTCCATTTTGTAACTTAAAGAGAATATGATGAAGCTCTAGAATGGAGAGAACTCCTTTTTGTAACTTATAGAGAATATCACTGAGCTTGTTTCTGTTATTAATGGAAAATAATGAGGCGTTGTCCTAATAAAGTGTGCAACTTGTAGCTGTTGGGTGACATATACAATAGAATTTAGTAGCTCTGAGTTGAGCATTTGACTTTGTTGATGGCTCTCGATATTTGTCAGGCAAGCTTTAGACCTCTCTAACTACATTCGTGATAGTCAGAGGTTGAGACTTGTATTAGGCTATTTTATTGTGAAGTACGGTATGACATGAAACTTGTTGTTGGGTGCAGAAAGATAGCCCTTTAGTCTAGGGCTATGTTATCTTATTTTATTTATTATTCTCAAGTACTCCCTAGAAGATCTCATGGTTATTGTTAATGTCGAATTCAATATCATATCATGCTTCATGCATATCCAAAATTATGTTAAATGGTAACTCAGTATTCACTATATGTCCTCTGAGGTCATATGATGGACATGTGACTATGTAATTATTAGTATCATTGTGTTTTAGTGGTGCCAAATGGAACTTGGAAGAGTACTTGATGCAAACAAAGAAGAAGTCTTCAAGGTCATGTCTTGATGGCTCCCCATTCAGGATTGTTAAAGCGTCTAGGGACCTTAAGCAAGCCAACCCCCTCTCCCCTTACCTTTCCTAGTTATTTTGGAAGCTCTTAGAAGAATGCTTTCTAAGGGTCAATCAGTGGGCCTTTTTAGGGGATTGAAGGTCAGTAACGTTGATTAGCTTGTATCCCATCTCCAGTTTGCATATGATAGTTGTTCTTTCGTGAAGCTAAAGAGTCTAAGGTCGCTAAGTTGAGGAAGATCATCAAATGCTTTGAGGTCGTGTTTGGTCAGAAGGTCCATCTCCTCAAAAGTGTCATTCTTGAGGTTTATATGTTGCCGCAGGAAGTGGCTTGTATGGCTGAGGTGTTTGGTAGTTATCCTGGGTCTTATACCGTCTTCCTATTTAGGCCTTCTCTTTGGCATCAGAAAGCCCGCTAAGCATCTCTAGGTTGCAGTTTTAGAAAGAATGAACAGAAAACTCTTGCCTTGGAAGAGCAAATTTCTTTCATTCAAAGGTAGCCTGACATTGATTAAGTTGGCCCTATCCAATCTCCCCGTGTACTATATGTCCCTATTTCGTTGTCCCAAATCGGTTCTTCAATGCATCGAGAAGCCGCATAGAGACTTTGGTAAGGAGGGGCATCTAAGGGCAACTTTCACCTGCTAGAGTGGGGGGGAGGTTTGTAAGTCAATGCGTGAAGGTGGTGTGGGCCTTAGCAGTCTCGAAGAGGTGAATTCAACTCTTTTAGGGAAATGGTTGGAGATTTAGGGTCGAAGAGTGGAGCCTGTGGAGAACATTTTTCGTGGGCGAGTTTGGTTCTTCATAAAAGGGGCAGTGGACCAAGCAATCCTCTCTCTATCAAGTATCTTTCTGTTGGAAGTCTATCACCAAGTTGGCGCCCTGAGCCTTTGAGGGGATCGGGTTTTCTCTGGAGATGGGGAAAAAGTTAGCTTTTGGGATGACATTTGGTGCGGAGCTCTCCCCTTCCATCGGAGTTCCCTAATATTGCCAGTATTTGCCCTGTTGCAGGCATTCTTGTGGCTAAGTGTTTCTTAAATGAGGTCTAGCTTTGATGCAGGACAATGAATCACTTGCTCTAAAAGCTCGAACTATTAGAGCATGGCGAATTTATCTTTTTATCTCATAGCCCAGGCCCCACATCTCATGGGTTAAGACATTGGCCGAACCCCCCTCGCGGGCCCCAAATCACATGGGTACCGCCTCACACGGGCCACCCGCCTTGAATGTGTCCCCGCATCCCACAGGCTACCCCACTTGAGCCCAATGTGAAATGCGCATTAATCACCTCCAGTGAGGAGTCTCGAACACGAGACCTCCCCCGTCCACCCCGAGTGTGCCCGCGCATCCCACAGGCGACCCCACTCGAGTCCGGTGTGAAAATGCCCCTGCATTAAGCTTCCTCCCCAGAGGCGACATCTCCATGATGATGAAATCCTAGAATTTTCTTATCTTCTTTCCCGGTTGGAAGGCTTTTTCCTGATCGAGGGCTTAAAAGACTCCATGATTTGGCTTCTGTATCATTCAGGGAATTTCTTTGTGCAATCCCTTCGGATAATGCCGTCTCCTCCTAGGTCCTCTTTGGTTGAGGTTCATGTTGGAGTTGTTTGGTGTTATGGTGCTTCGCCTAAGGTGGCAGCATTCATGTGGCTAGCAGGTCGCAGCAAAGTGCTAAGCATAGACAACTTCTGGAAGAGAGGTATGGTGCTAACAAATTGTTGGCTCATGTGCAAAGAGGGCACAGAATCTGTGGTGCATCTATTTATTCTATGTTTGTTTGCTTGGGAGGTTTGGGCAGGCATCCTTCTTCAACATCCCTTGGGTGATGGCCAATTCCATGGAAGTTATATTTCTCACATGGCATGTAGGTGGTCCCTGGTCGAAAGCCAAGGCTAAGTGGAGCTACTGCTGCTTGCAGGTTTGTGGTCCATTTGGGGAGAGTGAAACAATTGTTGTTTCTGAATTTCCATAATGTTTGTTCTTCTTAGGGTCAGACTGTTTCAAAATGTGTTCTCGCCGATTAGGGAGTGGGAGCCTTGAGCTTGTTGGATTGTGGTGTGGCCAGCTGTTGTATTATGTTTTTTCCTTCATTTTTTGGTCTATGGGCCTTTTATTAAAAAATGTGTTCTCTCGCTGATTAGGGAGTGGGAGCCTTGAGCTCGTTGGGTTGTGGTGCGGCCAGCTGTTGTATTTTGTTTTTTCCTTTGTTTTTTGGTCCTTGGGCCTTTTATTAAATTTTCATCTTTCAAAAATAAAAAAGGATTAAATATTTGGAAATGAAAAGTTTTCTTAGCTTTATTATGCATGTCATTTTATCAAACCATAACTACCAGGTTATACATATAATGATAAAATGCTGAAGTCCTGAATACCTCAAGGTGGTGGACAACTAATCAAGAGTACCCATATAATTCCCATTATGCATAGATTACGAAAAATTACCCCTTTTATACTATCACATTGGACACACAACTTGGATGGTTTTCGCAAATTAGAGCTTGGAAATCATCATGGTAGGTTAGCGGGCAAGTCAATGCTCTGAAAGAAATGAATGGGATCATGAATAGACAGAATAAACACTGTGATAGGCATAAATATATCCAGTCAGTTAAGTATTGTCTTGGAGTGTGTGTTTAAGAATTCATGTACATATGCGAAGACTGGGAGATGCTAATGATACTGTGGAGACCGTTGCTAAGGGGTATGAAGGACTCAAGATCTGTCCTTTTTTGTTGGCGAGTCTCTTTCTCTTCCATGACACAAGCATTACCCATTGATTTTTTTTCCCGCACTCATTATTTTCCTTTTGTAATCCTTTCTGATAAAGTCTGTAACTATTAAGATTTCTTTCATAAACCAATTACTTAGATTTTTAGAACTATAAATTTCTGTTAGGAATTTAGTCCAATTAGTTAGATTTCTTTCATAAATCAATTCTTTCTCTATTACAATAGCTAGCAACCTAGCCGTCCCAGCAATTGTTGAATCTTACCATGAGGGCAGGGGATGCTTCCATGGTTCAAGAGTATACATATTGACCTTTGTTCTTGCAGAGAATCGGTTCCATTTCTAATTGATGATTTTAGAATCAAAAGGATGTTGCAGAAAATGAACTCTATATAAGAGCAGTCTTAAGGTCACAGACATTTTTTTTCTTGCTAATTATTAATACAGAAAAAAATGCACACTCTGTTCTTTGTTTGCCAATAAGTAATGAAGAACTTTTAGCGGTGGGCATGTGCTCCAAGGACATTGGTTGGAAGTAGCATGTTGCCAAGTTGGGTAACAAAAGGTGAGATGGTATGAGAGCAGGCATATTTCAAGAATGTGGTTCACTTTTCACATATATTCTCTTTCAAATGGGTGTCATGTTGATTGGTTGAGTATTCATTACATCATTGTTGTCATATTCTTGGCTGCTCAGAAGGCATTGTGGTTGTTCTTTACATGCTTGAAGAACATTCTGTCTTTCTGGAAGATTTACTAAAGAACATTGTTGTCATGTTTAACACTGCAAGTTGTGTCCAATTTAAAAATTGCCACATAAATTTCCTAGATGAAAATTGGAGGTGTTCATTTTTTCTTATGTCACAAGCGTTTGTTTCCCATGTCAACTGCTTTTCACATCTTTAAGTTTTGTCTTTTTTGAGAAACATTGAGACTAGAACGAGTGAAAACCAACAAACTTAAGATGGATTTATGAGAGCATCAAACTTCACAATAATATGATTTCTTTAAATGGATAAATAGCTAATTTGAGAAGTATTTCTTTGGTGAATACTTTAAAGCCGAAACTTGAAAAAAAAAAAAATATATATATATATATATATATATATATATATATATATATATATATATATATATATATTATTGTTGAAATCTTTGAATATCTTGAAAATTACTGAGGCTTATGGTTGATAGTTGTGATTCATCAGTCTATTGCAAGGACTTGAATCGAACCTAGATAATTATAACCTGCAACTGTCTGTCCACTATCAGAACATGCAAGGAAACAATCCAAGGACTAAAATAAAAAAAAATGTTCTGTGCTACACTGCTGCTTCTTTGCATGGCCCAAGATGAGAATGTGAGAGTCTCTACAAGGGAAAGGCAAATTGGGTCCATGTTGTTTACATTAGGGTGCCTTGACCTCTTGGAACTTGTGAAGGGATGCTCTATCATCTGAATGCATAAATTGAAACTGTTCACACCATTTAAAGGCTGTCACCATTTACAAAGTAGAACCTTCTCTTTTATTTCACCACATATTTTTAGCTCTAGAATGTATTAATGAGCCTAGGCCTTCATCAGTGCTCAGAACTACCAGGAGTTACATGTACATAGTACATTACATCTCATTCATGTTAGGGCTTGCGTTTTTTCTCCTGTATGTTTTGGCGAATGTATCCTATATTCCTATTTACCAAGGTAACTCAAGTTCTTTTATTTTTGTGGTACCTTTTCCGGTTAAGGTATGATTAAATGTTAATGTTGTGTCTTAGAGAACACTCAAGGACATCTCTTTCTTTTTTAGTATATTTTTATATCTTTTGTTTGCAGGAACCAGTGTTGGATCTAAGTTTTTACGTGCTAATGGAATTACTCTTTTCAAAGTACGAGAGGAAATTGTCAAGTTACTTGGAAAATCAGACATGTACTATTTCAGTCCTGAGCATCCACCATTGACTGAACCAGCTCAAAGGGCACTTGATTGGGCTGTTGATGAGAAGATGAAATCAGGTGAATTTCAAATTATGTTCTCCTCATTTTTCTGTTCTGATGTAGCTTTAATAGCTTTAAGAACATGATTTCTCGATGCTAAAATTTCATTTAATAATGGTTTGGGGTCATGTGCTAGTGGCTAAAGATTGACATATATAAATGGTCTGGGGAATTGTGATTTGTAATTGCAGTACATAAGGTAAGCAGTAGCAGGAATATCAGAAACACATCTGGAAAATGGGGATAGCACCTTGGAGTTAAGATGCGAATTTATGAGAACTAGGGATAATCTCCCAATACTTCAATTGAGTTGTGGATTTGTTGTCTCCTGCAATGTGTTGCAACTCTGTGATGATTTTCTCTCTTTCACTAGCAGAAAAGGAATCTTTTTTTTTTTTTTTTTAAGGACAAATATAAAGCGGAACTGTAGCGGGGTAGTGGCGGATTTCTTTAAGCGGGCAAGGTCGGATGTAGTGGATTGGGTGATGCTTTGTACTTCTTTTGGCCATTCCGGCCTTTGTTGATTAATAAAATTGTTACCTTGCAAAATGCATACATGCGCACACCCGCGCACCTACACACACGCGTGCTCACACACATAGGGAAAGGTACTTGAGGTCACCCTCATGGGAGCTTCCCATGAGATCAAGCTCTATGGGCCCCACAGTGATAGTTGTTGGACATCCATGCTGTGCATTTGGTGGATCCCCTCTACGTTATAGGATGTCTCAAAAATCAGCTGTGTCTGGAACTCAAGTGGGCCACACCATCTGAAATCTTTGGAAATCATGCCTAAAACATCTAAAAGCACTTGGTGGGGCCCACCTGAGTTTTGGAATGGCCTGAAATTTGGTGTGACCCCTCATCCAAGTGGGACACATACAATGCATGGCTGGATATCTGAACCACATATCAGTGGGCCCTATAAACAATCAGGAAGGTTTCAATGAGTGAGTATCCACACTTAACTGTTGTATGTGGTGTGGCCCACTTATGTCATGGATTGGCCTGATTTTTAGGACTACCATGGAAGGGTGCATGTGATTTTTCGGTGTGGATGTCCAACACACATTACAGCGGGGCCCATAGAGCTCGACCTCATGGGAAGCTCCCTTTCAACTATCAAAGGTTGTGGCAGTTTGTTCCCTTTGAACAGAAGGCTTGTTAAGCTGACGTAGGTAATTTTGGAATCTTCAACGCCTAGTGTCAGAACCCGACATAGGTAATTTTGGGTCTCCAGTACCAAGGTGGTGGGTAATTTTGGAATCTCCAGTGCTAAGGTGAATGTCAATTATTAAAATATATAAAGACTTGGCTGAGGCACCACACACACTCACACACTATCAAAGGTTATGGCAGTTTGTTCCCTTTGAACAGAATATCTAAAAATCAAAGGCTTGTTAACCTGATGGGTGGATTTGGAATCTCCAGTGCCAAATGTCAGGTAATTTTGGTATCTCCAGTGCCATCTAGTGCCACGGTGAATGTCAATTATTAAAATATCATAGAAGACTTGGCTGAGGCACCAAAAATGTTTATAGATGTTATACTAGTGCATAACATTTGGAGAATCACCTTCAATGCATAAAGGGAGCCCAAGATCCTAGTTGGAAAAATATAGTAGGCTGTATCTTTCAACTTCACCTTCCTCTTTCCTTGCATCATAAATTTTACAAGCTATTGCTACCATTGTCATGAAAAACGCCTCCAAAACCAGAGGCATGCACCCTACTGTAACATAAATTGTGAATTTTAACCACCCAATATCATAGCTAGATACTCCCGGATATTTTACATGTCTGTATTATATATTTAAATCCATATTTGCTACTTAATATCAAGTGTAAGAGTTGTACTCTTACTTTGTCTAGGCCTGGCAAAAGGCGGGCCTGGGGTTGGTTCAGCCCTGGATTTTGAACTGGTTGGGCCAGGCATACCAGGCTGGGCTTATTCAAAATATTGATATTGCCTGGCTTAGGCCTGGCCAATTGCTAGCCCTAACTGTATCATGCCATATGTAGATATCATTGCCACCAAAATAGAGAGAGGCACCCTCGTGTGTGTGTGTGTGTGTGTGTGTGTGTGAATTATGTAATTGCTAAAGAGTTGAAGTCATTGAATATTTTACAAAGTTCATCGAGAAGAAATCTTGCTTATATTTGTGGAGCAAGCTCGGTCATGAATGACTATTTCATTTATCGTGTAGAGTGTGGAAGCCATGTCGCTAAACCTCAGTTTGACACGAAATGGGATGCTGGCATAGCATAATATTTCTGCCTGCCGCCACAATAAAAGAATCGAATATATAGCTTGACCAAAAGATTGAAATATTGTGACGCTTGCAATTGGCTTCTGGCAGTGATAAAACATGCAAGAGTGAAAAACTTTTGATATATCATGATATTCTCCCATCAAGCAGAAATAAGAAAATCATGATATTTTTCCCTAGCCAAATGTACTCTGACCAAATGTGCTGCATTCCAAGTTTCTAACCTTTATGTCCTTTTTCTACTGTAGTCATCACCGGCTATTGCTCGGTAGGATTGGTCATCTAAAACCCATTTCCTGGCCTGATTAAGTTGCACAATCAGCAGTAGTTGCCCTGGCACTGGTAACTTAAAGCTTGGACTAGGATATTCATTCAGAAATAGGTCGTTCCAACTGTTGTTTCAGTGTCCACATGATTTAATGCAAGCCATGTTGTTTTGTTGGTATATGCATTTGCTGGTAGTAGAAGTTGCCTTGATTACTTATTTTATTTTTTATAGTTCCCTTTCTTTCATTCTTCCTCATATTCTTATTCTGACTAAATTTAGCTTTGAAATACAGGTGAAGGTGGGGAAGTGACTACAACCCATTTGCTCCTAGGCATTTGGTCAGAGAGAGATTCAGCTGGTCACAAGATAATGGCTTCGTTGGGTTTCGATGATGAGAAAGCTAAAGAGCTGGCCAAGTCTGTAAGTTCCTCACCTTGACTTCTTCTATATAGAGGAGACGTGGCTTCTTCCAATTGCCATTGAAGTGCTCTTTCCTACTTATTTGCAGATGAATGGCGATGCTGTTCTGTCCTACAGGTAGAGACCAAAAGGTTTCAAAATGCGGTTGTTTGATTGCATTGAAGAAGAACTTCTGCAGCCACTTCCTGAATGAGTTTGCAAAATTTGTTTGCGTTCTCTTTTCTTTTCTTTTCATTTTTTTCCTTCCACCAGAGGGTGCTTGTGCTCAACAGGAGACTTCGAATTTTGCTAACCTTCTTTTCAAGGCATCCAAGCAGAGTGAAAAAAAAAAAAGGATCCAATCCCATCTGTGTCCATCTCTTTGTTTATGTTTGATGGGTAAGCCAAACATTGTATTGAGAGGGGTATTCAATACGATAGCTGCATTCAGTAGCCACAACAAGAAAAAACTCATATAATCAGTATGAAATTGAGAATAGCCACATTATCTTCTAGCTGAACTTCAAAACAAGTAGCAAAAATCATCTAGAAACTTGGTTGGAAACTGCATTTCTGGGTTGGGAATGCCAATTGTAGGAACTTATGGGCCATCAGGCAATGATATCATTCTGTCAGGCAGATGGCATTGCATTTCCAGTGTATTGGGCTCTTCTTTGTCAGTGCCTCCATCACACCACTTTTGCCAGATGATGAACACTGCCTTGGGTTTCATTAAATTCAAGAGTGCTTTCCCAGATTTTTAGTATGTCAAAACATGTTCCTTGCTTACCCAGCCTGCACTGGTGATTTCTATGCTGGACACCAGTGCATTGAGAGTACATGAATTCTGCGGAACCACTCTGGAAGAATATCATGACAACAGTAGGGTTTCCAATGGGCGAAGTCCACCTGTGCCCAACCAATCTAACCTGCATAAAGGATGGATATAGTTTGTGGTCGGACTCAGGTCAGAATACATGATGGGCTATAAAGCAAAAACTATGCTAGTGCTTGCTATAAAAGCAAAGGGATACACGGACATGGGAGAAATTTTTGAGTTGGGCAGGCTTGAGCTTAAGAATCAGCTCAAGGCTCAGGCCTGTTTTTTACCAGGTCATCTGCATGGCGGGGTCCACCTTGTGCTTGCCACTGATTGTTCTGCATTCATCCTAGGTTGGCACTTGTTCTAACTGTGGAGAGGGGTGCGTGGGCTATCAAACCTCCTGTTATAGTTTTTAATAAGCACAAATTGGTGTTTCAATGCCGTGCTGTTTATGCAGTGGGCAATCCAATACTTTTGCCTGGGTGGATGAGCCAGAATTTCTATTGGGGTTTTTTAAGAGGCATGAGTTTAGCGAACACATAGTTGGCACTTTAAGTGGTTCCATTGGCACATAGCTCCAAGGTTAGATTTATCAACCAATCCAGACCATCCAATTGGAGGGCCTTTGCAGAGTCGAGGAAATAGCATTGCAATCCAGTGTCTCCTTTTCAACAACTTTCCAACGTCATTTCCCTCAGTTCATTTCATTGAAAGATCCTTTGATCAGTCTCTGGGTTTTGTTTGTTAATTTTGCAACAAAACTCCTCCCAAAATACTAATTCTGAAGCATACAGTTCAAGGTTTTAAATCAGTGTATTATCAGGTATTTATATCATTCACCACTGATATGGCCTTGTATTGCCCTCTATTGGGCCTGATGGTACCAATATGCCTCGGGTAATATGTACTGGTTTCAAATGGTACTTTAATCCTTGATCATGGTTCCCTTGCGCTAACCAGACAAACTGAGGAAAATGAGTAGGGCTAGGGTCCATGGTCCGGTGGCCTCACTGCCTGATGGGCCTCTTTGTTTACAGAACATGCAATGGATAAGCAAGGTGGGAGCGACGGCACAAACAGTTCAAATTGATTGCTGGATTGCCCTTGTCCAATAGTCTTAATGTAACACTATCTAATGCAAATGAATTTTGCTAGATAATTCCTCTGATTTCCCAACAGTAAAGGCATCCTAATTTTTAATGCGGGTTAAAACAAAGGAAGTTTGAGTTTTATCATTATTTTCCAAGATAAAGACCTGCATGCGGGGGGACCACTGTCCTTGAGCAGAAGACCAAATGATCTGGATCACCAAAAGCATCTGACCCACTCATACAAACTAACAAAAACTTAAAAACCAGGCAAATTCTGCATAGTCTCGAAGATCATCTAATTTGTCGATGCTGCATATAAATCATGCATAGTAATCAATTTAAATCCATCTTTTCATCAATTCAGTGCACAATACATGATGATCCTGACCATTCAAATAAAATGATTATAGCTTACCTAACAACCATTCCCAAATTCATTAACTGTTCAAAATCCCACTGATCAGACAGTAACATGCACTTGATGTTAACTTTTAGACAATGGACCCTCCAACCGGTGGCCGGCTGACTAGACACAGATGATAGATACACCATCTTTCAATGCAGTTCATATACCATCATCCTCCTTTAAGAAACGAGAAATGAATTCCACGACTCTTTCAGAGCACTACTTCCTTTTCAGCATATTCTCTCAATACAAGGTCTACCTCATCCAGTATCCCCAATCGACGAAACCACTTAGCCAAAACCTGTGATGCTTCTTCACCAATCACAAAACCATTTTTCTCAAGATCTATTAATAGGGACAATGCCTTGTTAAGGCTGCCCTCATCCTCATAAGCACCCAACATCACAGCCATACATTTATCGCTGGGCTGAAGTCCAACCCTCCGAAGATTCTCCAACACGCTACGAGCTTTGTGGCTCTGGCCCGCCACACGATATGCATTCATGAGAAGAGCACAAAGCTTGACATCAGGGGCAATACCCGCAAACTGGATGGCATTGAATACCCTTTCAGCCCCACCAGTATCCCCAGATGTGGAATAAGCTCTTAACAATGCCTTGTAGACTTCTTTCCCTGCATATATGTCTTGGGCTTCCATTTCTCTTATTAGACTCTCTCCACGGCCCGCCATTCCAGCTCTTATATAGGCCATTATCATTGACCCATAAGCTCTCTTATCCAATGGCAGGCCAAGCAACTTCATCTCTGCAAATGTTTCTTCTGCCCGTGTTAGATCGCCTGCTTTGCTGTACATATGAAGCAGAACTGTTAGGGTGACTTGATCACATGTAAAACCTCTACTCTTCATGGCTGCGAGTGCATTTTCAGCATCTTGCAAGCGGTTTTGCTTTGCATAAGCATCGATTATTTTGGTGTAATCCCGAACATTGGCTTCGAATGAATCCTCTACAAGGGAAAACTCCATTACCTAAATGAGGGAAAGGTGTTACTTGAAGAAGGAAACAAAAGCAAGAGATCAAAGATGCAAATGCCTTCTACAGTTCTGCGTGAACTCCAAATGCTGTGGCATGCCAGATCCAATTAATGTCGGCAATTGCCCAGGATGTGCATAGGCCCAGTAAATAAACTTGCCAGGCATGGGTCAGAATATTGACCTAAATGAATAACTGGCAGGGCCCAGGCTTGAGTTATAGGATGTATCACTGCAGGAGCAAGATAAAGGCTGACCTATATGTAAATCCGGCCCATAGGCATTGCCATAAGTATGCTCCACGTAAAGAGTGTTCATCTCTTCGGCAAACAGCAGACAGAAATCAAGAATAGAACAATTTAGTGAGCAAAACCAGGGATTTGATTATAGAGGATATAGGAAAAAGAGCATCCTAGTCAAATACATATATAAAAAAAAAATGGGGCTTTGATTGTAGAACAAGGTTGGGAAAGAGCATCCACAGGACCACAGTCAAATACATAAATGGAAAATCATCAGTATTTTAAAATGATCAGGATGGCCACACGTGACCATAGTGACAAATCTCATTTTCAGCAATTTCTTGCCGTGGAAATTTCTCAGGAGATCTTCAATTTCTAAGGGTTTTCTCGGGATATCATCAGGAAAATCTCGCCGAAAATAAAAATATTAATCATAAAGTATAAAATAAATTTAAAATTTAAACAATATATTCATATAACACTTTCGTAAATGTTTGTACTCGAGTTAATATCGAGTTAAAAACACGATATTTAAATTCTGCCAAGATTTTGAAAATATCGCGATAATATCATTTACTGTATTTCTTGTGATATTATGATGACATTTTGAAACTCCTAGCGAGATTTTTCACACTGCACATGACAGCTTGTGATGCCAGACAATGAGTTTTCATTGGCTTGCCTTATGATCAACATAAGATGACTATGCAAGTATGCATTCTGCTGGCCTTGATAGTTGACATCAATGCAAGCAGATTAAACTCTGAACTTCAAAATGGTGTGAATAGTAGATTAATTCTCTTTTAGAGGTTGAAGAGCATGCTAGATTCATTCTCCAAGGCCTGTTTTGTTTCACCTATTTCCCCAGTAATATAAAGGAAATGTGTCATCATTATGATTTTACTGATGTCGAGCACAGGGATTGTTGATCAAATGCAGATGTATTCAAGAGACAAGTAATTTGTCATCATTGCACTTTTTCATGTTATTACTGTGAAAATTTAAAACCTAAACAGCAACATCAATGTATTTTGGTGATGATTTGACGTTAAAGTAACATAAAAATGTCATCATTATAATTTTACTGCCGATAAACCAAACACGGGAATCGGCAGTCAAATGTAAATGTTGTCATGAGACAGGTGAAGTAATTTATAATCATTGCACATTTCCTTTACATTACGATAGTAATTGGTGAAACAAACAGGCCCTAAGATGTTGAAGAGCATAAAACTGAAAAAACATTAGATATAACCTTTCATAAAATATGAAAATAAATAATCAGAAGAGGAGTGCTAACATATATGCTGATGGATAAAAGCTATATGTAGTTCCCTCCTAATAGTGGATGTGGCAAACAAGTGTGGTGATTGGGACTGTTTTTCTGGTGGGCTGCCATGTGGACAGACTGTATCACCGAAAGCAAGGGAAGTGGGCTATGTATCAATCCAATAAACAGCTTGCAAAAGGAATAGTTAGAGCAGTGATCCACATTCAACCAGAAGCAAGTGGATGGCAGAATTGTCCAATCACTGTGAATTTGGCCTATAGCTCATTGACATGGTGGCCCACCAGATCAAAAATCATGATCACCAGATATAATTCCCACTTGTCCTGCAACAAGGGAACTACTTGGCACTTTAATGCAGTCACCTGCATATTAGAATTCCTCTAATTAAAATGAAGAAAGAGGTGGCAAAACAATGACATCCTCCATGAAACTCAGTTCTTTTCTTAGGCAAACTGAGGAATCGTCCTTGTGCTATGTGAGCATTTTAAAGTCTTTGCTCCACCTTTTTCGCTCCTACAAATTCCCAGAGAATTTTTAACTCTGACTTTCAGAAAATGCTTTAAGTTTTGGAGCTGGAGGAAAAGGAGGGTGTGGCATACACAACCACCTCACCCCAAAATTGTTGGTACCCACTGCACCTATACACTATTTGTTTTGAGTCAAGGCAAGCAAGCCACATTTGCTCAGATGTATATCACCTGGATTGTGAGGGCTCTATTGGTTGAGAGTCATGACGGACTCTCACTCGTACACCAGGTTTACACCATTTTGGTTTACAACAAATAACAAACCAGTAATTGATATCGATGCGGTCAATCCCATGAAAACTTTAGGCGCCACATTGAAATAAGGATCTCTTTTGCATCAGGTGAGGTGGATACCTCTGATGTAGCAAAATACAATGGTCAAATAGCAAAAGACTGATAGAAATTACCTAGGAAACCAAAGCCCCAGCTTGCGTTTGGCTAGGGCCATGAGAAAAACAATTCATGATCATCAATATTTCTACTTTTTGAAGAAATTTTAAAAATTGTGAAACAAAGCACATGTGGATGTGAAAGAGCCCTTTCTTTCCAATACAACACATTAGGAGCCCCATTTCTCAGTTGTTGGAAATTCTACTAAGTGCAGAGATTCCAAAATCACAAACTATTTTTCTCCATTTCTCAAGGTTACAAGCCAAATGCACCATAAAACTAGATCATCAGAAACACATTCAGATATGCATACAGCTACTTCAAAATAGGTGTGTATCCACATTGTTTGTGTCTGATACTTTGATTTTACTTGTACAATATGTACTCATGCCATTCCGGGGTATCATAGGTGACATCTAACTTTTGGAAGAACTGGCAAAGTTTCTGCAATGATCATAGGGCAATTATGTTGGATAGTTGCTAAGTGAAAATTGGAATGTGTACAAGGAGAAAATCCTGTATCTATGCCTAAAGGTCAGTACAAAGAGACATCTAAAATTTTACTATGGATTCAAACTCCTGATTAAATGTCTAAATTAATTCGTGAACTCTAAACTGTGATTCTAGGATGTTGGGCAGACAAAATAAAGGCTTCTACATGTATCAAGGCAGAGAATGGTGTGCATTCATGAGTTGAGAATAAGAAAATAATCTAGTAAAAAAGAGTGTCGATTACCAACAGCAGGTTGTGTGTTAACTTAGCATGCAGCCGTCTTCCCTGCCAAAGTGTAACTCGTCTAGATGTAAGAGGTCTGCCCCACCATGAAGATCACTATGGACAAAAACCAAGCCCATCCACTCATCAGGCAGGCCACACTTGAAATCATTGGATGGCCAATAGTCAGACGCATAGTACTGGTGTAGCCAGCCTAATGAGTGGATGTGCAAGATTTTCGAGACAGGTGATCTTCATGGTGGGGCCCGCCACATGGCTTTGATGCCCTGCACAAGTGACACTTTGGCAAGAAGATGGGGCTGCACACTGAGTTAGCATGTGGCCAGCTGTATGTGATCAGTTCTCAGTGTAAAGAACAAATTTTAACTTTTTTGTCTGAATTGTTGCTGCAATTTACAGTTATTATTATTATTATTATTAATTTGCAAAGATCACTTGTATTAAAGAGCAAAAGAAAACAAAGGAGAACGGAATCTGCTGAGAAGGCAGAGACCATTAGTCCTTAGAAAACAGAAGATCTACATTGATCCCATCCATATGGGTAGCCCATTCAGCAATGTTGCATTTAACCAGGGAACACAGAATGTGGGGAGGCTTTGCTTTGTTTTGAAAACACCTATTGTTCCTCTCAGTCCAAACAGCACACCAAGTAGCCATGATAGCCATACACCAAACCCGGGTCTTTCGTTTTCCCATTCCTACGCCATGCCAAGCCTTGAGGAGAGTGTCCACATCTTTAGGAAAGCACCAATACACCTTGAAGCAGGGGAGAACGGCTGTCCAGATAGAATAGATATATGGACAATGGATAAGAAGATGATTCATTGTTTCTTCAGCTGCAAGGCAACAGATGCAAATATTGGGGATGATTAGACCTCTTTTCCGGAGATTATCCACTGTAAGGATCCTGTTGTTTCCGGCCAGCCACCCAAACACCTGAATCTTAGGAGGAATATCGTATTTCCAAAAAGAATGAGGGTACTGATTTGAGGATGCTCCTCTGGAGGAGTAGAGAAGCTTGAAGAGAGACTTCACAGAGAATAAAGATGAACTTTCTGCTTTCCAGACAATACTATCCTCCCGGGTGTGGATAGGGTGAATATGATGAATGCATTCCATAAGATCCGCCAGGTCATTGATTCTCCAATCCTCTAGGTTTCTTCTAGTTTGAATATTCCAAACCGCTTTATCTGCTACCATAGAGTAGTTGTCAAAGATGAAACTATTTTTCTTCGCTGCTAACCGGAAAACAGAGGGGAATCTGTCTTTCAATGGGGATTCGCCTACCCAAATATCAGACCAGAAACAAACAGAATTTCCCCTTCCTACTTCAAAACCAATACCCAGCACGACCACTTCTTTCATACGACAAATACCTTTCCAGATAGAAGAGGCCCTATATGAAGAAGCCTCACTCGCCCACCATCCACAAACAAATCTCCCATATTTTCCTTTAATAATTTTATTCCACAGGCAATCCTTTTAGTTACCCAATCTCCAGATCCACTTCCCTAATAGAGCCTGATTCATTAGCTTTAAATCTTGTATACAAGCTCCGCCGTCCTCTATTTGCATGCATACCTGCTTCCATTTCATGAGAGGGAATTTCTTTTTGTCTTCCCTTCCCTGCCATAGGAAATCGCGACGAAGGGCATCGATGGATTTGAGAACCGTAGCTGGACACTGAAAGAGCGACATGAAATAGGTGGGCAGATTGGAGAGCGCAACTTTGATCAGCATGAGACGGCCCCCACTGGACAGATATCGAGTTTTCCAACAAGCTAGATGGTGATGGAATCTCTAAATGACTCGATCCCATTGGCGAGGCTTTAGATTACCTACACACAAAGGGAGGCCAAGAAAGGAAGTTGAGAACGACCAGTAGGAACATCCCAAAACCTCTGCTAGGTTGTTGACCTCATGGAGAGACAGATTGATTCCAAAAATTTTGGATTTGGTCATATTTACCCTCAGGCCAATGCCTACCTCAAAGCATCTAATCGCCGTTCGCAGATTGGCCACATATTCTGAAGATGCTTCAGAGAAAATAAGAATGTCGTCCGCATACTGAACATGGGAAAGAGGATCTTGAATACCTTTCATTGGAATTCCCCTAAGGATTCCTTCCATTTGGCCTTTGTGCAGCATCGCAGAGAGGTCCTCGCCTACGATCAAAAAAAGGAAAGGGGATAAAGGGTCACCTTGTCGGAGACCGCGCGTACTCTTGAAAAAATCTTTCGGAGTGCCATTTAGAAGGACAAAAAAGCGGGCTGAACTGATGCATTCCTGAGTCCATCTTCTCCATTTCAAACCGAAACCCATGGGAGACATCAGATACAGCAGAACGTCCCATTCGACATGATCGTAAGCCTTCTCCATGTCCAGATTGCAGAAAATGTATTTCTTCTTGGATCAGTGGCATGAATGAAGGCATTCATTTGCAATGAGGGCTCCATCGATAATCTATCTGCCCAGGAGGAAGGGGCATTGATTGGGGGCGATAATCAAACCTATGACTTTCTGCAGGCAATTGGCTAGCACCTTGGCTAAGATACAAGCTACCGATGAGACTTATGGGCCTGAAATCCCTGACTTCAGACGCTCCCTGGGACTTTGGGATGAGGGCTAAGAAGGTCGCCCCGATGCTTTTTAATAAAATTCCTCTGGCATGAAATTCGTTGAAGAATTCCATCACTTCTTCCTGAAGTAAATCCCAGAAAACTTGAAAGAATAAAATGGGGAAACCGTCAGGCCCGGGAGCCTTGTCACCAACTAGATTCATGACAGCCTTTTTAACTTCTTCTAAGGTAAAGCTCACTTCTAGAAGATTAGTTTCCTCATCACTCAAACATTGAAGGGGGAGGTAGTCTAGCTGAGGTCTAGACCAATCATCTTTCAGTAGAAGGCTTTGGAAGAAGGAAACGGCTTCATTTGTGATGGAATCTTTCTCATCTATGCGATTTCCGTTGATAACCATGTTGCTGATGCGGTTAAACCTAGCATGCATACTAGCAATACTGTGGAAGTATCTCGTATTCTTGTCCCCTTCTTTAATCTACTTAGCCCGAGCCTTTTGCTTCCACGACAATTCTTGTTGCAGAACGTTAGCTAAGAGGGCTTGAATGAGTTGGATTCTACGCGTTAAATCTTCTTTTGACACCGGATTGGATTCAGCTTGGGCATCAATCTGTTGAATCTCCAGCAAGATCGAATTGGATTCTTCTTCTGAGTTCCTCCTATTCTCCTTAGCCCACTACTTGATTTTGTCTTTCAACAATTTTAACTTGGAATGTATTCAATATCCCGCGAAGCTGTTTACATGTAACTCTTTCCACCACTCAGACACCTTCGCTTTGAAATCTGCCACATGGAGCCAGGAAATATCAAACCAGAATGGCTTAGGACCCCAATCTTCCTCCTCAGCAGATAATTGAATGGGCCAGTGATCAAAGGTAGTCCTGGGGAGGACTGACTGAGAGGAGGAAGGGAGGCAATCCAGCCAGTCAGGGGAAACAATAAATTGATCCAGCCTGGACAAAATGGGGTCAAGCATCCCGTTTGTCCAGGTATAACGAGAGCCAAGAAGCGGAAGATCAACCAAACAATTGTTGTTGATCCAGTCGGAGAAAGCATTCATATGGGATTTAGTGTTGGTACCATATGATTTCTCTGCCGCAAATCTGATACAATTAAAATCATCAACGAAGCAAATAGGGCCACTTAAGCAATGACACACGGAAGAAAGTTCTTTCCAGAAGCCTTCCCTGCAGTCGTTATTATTAAGGCCATAGACTCAGCAGATTAGAACGTCCGTCGCCATCACACAACTTCTCAAGGTAGCTGAAACGGAGTAGTTACCAACAGAACTATTCAGAAGAGTCCAGAAAGCTGACCTCCACGCGATCAGAATACCCCCAAAGCTGCCCGAAGCACCTTTTTCCACCCATTTGACATTTGAAGCCTTCCAAATCGTCCTCATCAGCCAATCATCTATCTCCTTAACTTTGGTTTCCTGGAGACAGAAGATCTGAGGGTTACGCCTGCTGCAGGATTCCTTAATAAGTCTTCTCTTTTGCTTCAAGCCCACCCCCCGAACATTCCAAGAAATAATTTTCATGGTTTAACTATGCCTTCCCGCGAGCCCTCAGCACCTGATTCGTTCGATGCTATAGATTTGCTTCCTGACTTGAGACATTTCCTCTTTGATTCCCTGTTTCTACTTGCCCTTGAGCCTCATTTCTTGGGGGTTCTGTTGGGGTCCAACGGCCTACCTCTGTTCTCCACACACTGGAAGAGGGCAAGGAAGTCCTCCGAACAGCCACCGAATGATAACCCAAGAAGCCTCCCGATGTGATTCATCGCATCACGAATCCATTTCTTCCTTTGGATCTTCTTGCTCTACATCTCCCTCTGCTCTTCCTCTGACAGGGTAACTTGAGGGTTGCCATTTCTGACTTGAAGGGGCTCTGCAATAATGACGTTCGCGCCTGCCGGATCTTGGAACAAAGAAAGGAGGTTGATTTTTGAGTTGTAAAAGGATTGGCAGAGGTGTTTAGATTTGGAGGTGGCTAATGACGAGGGAGATTGCGGGTAGGAGGATGGTTCGTCGTCGAGCGTAGGTTGATCGGACGGGATGTCGAGGGGGATTAGTTGCAGTTGAAGATTCATATCTTCCTGCGAGTTAGATGTGTTGAAACTGTTCTGGCGGGCGAGAAATCGCTTGTGATCTGAAACTGCTATGGACAAGGGAGGATCTTGAGTTGGGAGAAGATGGATCAATATAGGGCCCCGGTGAGGTGTACAATTTAGATCAAAAGATGAGGGCTCGGGCTGAGAATCTGGCATGAAAGCTATATCCCGAACACTGGAGTCTAGGATGGGATGAGGATCCGTACCCATACAAACCTCGAGTCCAGAACTAGGAATAGCTTTAGGAAAGAATAGTGGCTCGGTCGGTATAGAAGGCTGAAGAGGGACCGTTGGATGCATGCCACTTGGATCTCTGCTAACGTCGACCCCATCTCTCCTTTCAATGTAATTAATTGCGCTCGCACGTGTGATCTTATCAAGCCGCGAAGAGTCATCATTAATGAGCTGTATGGCTTGATGAGTGCCACTTGGCATTCTTGAGACGTGCGTTCTGACCGGGCGAACGTCTCGATGCTAAGGGGAGGACAGAAACTCGCCACGTGTAAAAGTGTCAGCCTGTCTCGAAGCAGGGCGGTTTCTGATATTCACCTGTAATCCGCGGGAGCACCGAAATGACATGGCGTCTTCTTCCCTGCCATCAACGAGATGAATGGACTCTGCTTCGCCAAAGGTCTCCCCATTGCGGTAGGGGAGAGTTTGGTTCTTCCTTTTGGATCGGAAGATCGATAAATCTATCTCCTACGATGAGAGAGATGTGAGTAGGGAGAGGCGTACCTTTTCTTCTACTGATGCAAACCCTAATCACTCCCATTTCCACTCCCCGTTTTGTCTTGAGATCTAATTCCATGAACGATCTGAGGCAAGCTGCAACCGCATGGAAAAACTCTTCATTCCACAGTTCAATGGGGATTTCCCAAACCAAGACCCAAACGTCCTCAGTACCGAACAAACTGAACGAATTCCAGGGTTTCACCTCCTTTACCGGCCCGTCCTTGTGGATCGCCCCTACCATGAGAAGGGCCTCTAAATTCACTCTTGGATCACCTTTAACCCATACCTCGTTGCTGCAATTTACAGTTACGAATCATCACACTTTACAGTTATGAATCTTCACACTAAAAATAAATAAAAATCTAGTTTTCATTTCAATATCAACTTGGACGGTTAGGCGGAGGTCCAAGAACTAGAAGGCGTGGCATTTATTATGTTCTGTTGATAAAGACCCCATCTCCAATTGAGAAATATATCTTCTTTCTGGAAATTCTTTGATAAGAGGGCAAAATAACAGCGAGTGCTTTCATAACATTGGGAATGGATTTTAGATCCAAAAAGTTTTTCGAAGAGATCTTTCAGAGGCAAAAAATGGTCACATTTTATCATAAGAACATGACTTCAATGAGCACAAAGGGCAACGAGAGTTGTGGTGCATATTACCTCTCACAATTGAAAGATGGTTGGCAGGAATCAAGCAAGCATTTCAAAATGCAAGTTCAACCAAAAGTTTAAAATCTCTGTTTTGAAAAGCCTTTTAAGACCCCTGCCCACCATCATAGGATGGTAAGAGACTTGGTGCACACTGGAAATAAACAATCTCCAATTAAGTGCTTTCTCAGGCCAGAAAACACGACGGGCCCATCTTTTGGTGATCTGAAATTTCATACAATGGGCCCATGGTGGATGAGACGTACCCCCAAAAAAACCTCCCCAACCAGATATCCAAACCATTCGATTGGGCCCCTGTTAAATGTGGACCATTGGTTTCAATTGTCAGCCTTCATCAGATCGATCAGATCATCAGATAGGAGATACCGAGGCATGTAGCAGACTCCAATGAGGCCCATAGGATGAATGCTTCAGTTACCGACAGGCGGGCCCCACCTGTGAACAATAGCCACATTGAAGAAAAGAACCCCTTTTTCTCTACATTGAGAGTCATATGATACCTCATCAAGCAAACAAGCAATGCCAATTCACAAACAACAGGCAACAACAAATAGAAGCATTTGGAGACTGTTTGGAGGAAAAACCTATGGAATCCTCAGTGAATGGAGAACCACAGAATTCAACAGTGATCCCATGGTTTGTTCTGGAGTGCAGTTTTCTATGGAAATTAAGAGATCAATGATCAAAAGGGAGACATCTCTCACAACCTTGGAAATCGAGGTCCAACATAATCTTTTGTATATAGTAAATCCTCCGAAATGGAAATTGATTCCCATACCTTTTCCATAAACAGTTAAAGAGTTGGATTCCATGGAAATCAAATTCATTTCCAGAGAATTCAAGACATTCATTATACGTAAATAATCATGAATTACATTGTAGTTGAAGAAAAGGGGAAGAAGGCGGAAACTCACTTCTAAAAGCAACGGAATTTCTAGCCTCTTCAACTCCCTAAGAACCGACAGCCAATCGGCTCTCCTCGGCTTCATTATCTTCACCCACGTCGACAGTAATTGAGAGAGATCGGCGCCGTCTCCAGGACAGAAACAGATGACGCGCTCGGCGAGAGCCTTGCAGCGTTTGGTCATCTTGGGCGGGAGTTGAGAAATTGCCTGCTTTTGGGTGTCTGTTATTTCAGGGCCTATCTTCAGCCACCTCAGTTTCGGCTTTTCTTCTTCCTTCTCCTTTTCTTCTCCGTTCAAAGGGGCTGTTGTTGGTTGGAATGAGGATTTGGGAGCACGGAATGTTCTGTAGTGCTGCAGGACACAGGACTTGGAGCTGTTTCTCCATGGAGTGTGGTGGCGAGTCTTGGCGATGGGAGCAGCGATGAGGCTGATGGGGTGGGTATGAGAAAGCATCAGATATAGAGGAGAGTTTGTAGCGTTTCCGAAATTTGTCTGTTTGAGTTTGTAGCGTTTCCGAAATTAAGCAGAGGAGCAGTCAGTGAGCATGAGTAGCTGCCGAAGTGGATTGGGTGGTGACCCAACTCCACCCCGCTAGGTGCGTTGGGCGCTGTGGGGCCACCTTGATTTATATGTTTTATATCCTCACCGTCCATACATTTTTCCAACTTATTTTAGGCACGATTTCAAAAACTAAGCATATTTGAAGCTCAAGTGGACCACACCACATGAAATAGTGGTTATGATAACACATAGCATTGAAACCTTTTTAGGGCCCACAGTAATGTTTATTTTACATCCAACCTGTTGACAAGGTCACACAGGAAGGATGAAAGGAAAGCACAAATATCAACCTGTTCCAAAAATTTCGTAGCCTCAGATAAGTTTTTGATGGTGGACCTGCAATCATTACTATTTCCTGTGGTGTGGTCTACTTGAGCTTTCATCTGCTTAAATGAGTGTCTCGTGCCGGAAAGGTTGGATAAACATGGTGGGCTCCACAGCGCCCAACATCACGCTGGGCCACTTCGGTGAATGGTGTATCCCTTACTCTGGGCCCACCTTGATGTATTTACCTCACATCCATTTCGTCCATCCGTTTTTAAAGCTCGTGTTTGGGAATGATTCAAAAAATAAAATTTTGAAGCAAATTCAAATCTCGGGCGGACCACATTAAAATTTTCTTATGGGCCACAAAAGTTTTGGATTAAGTTGATATTTGTGTGGTCCCTTTATCCAGGTCTTTGTGACCTTATCAACAGGTTGGGTGGCAAATAAACATTCTCGTGGCCCCTAAGAAGTTCTTAACGGTGGATATTCAATCATCACTTTTTACTGCAGCGTGCTCCACCTAAGACTTCGATCTGCTTCATTTTTGGGATTTTGCCCTAAAATTAACTGTCAGAATTGATGGACAGCGTGGATGTAAGGCACATATATCAAGGTGGTCCCCACAGGGATCCACCGGATCTGCCCCTCTTAGCTGGGTGCCGTGTTGTACTTGTGTTGAGGGCTTCTGATATCATGGTGGACGGAGAATTACCAGATCTTAAATGGTACCGGGCGTGAATGGTAATGATGCAGTTCGATATTAACTATGCCGCCGTTGGTTCGGTAATCCAGACGGTTGAGCTAATGAGCTCCGCACAGGAGAACAAAATTCTCCTAAACGAGATGGGGAGTTGATTGATACTCCGCCGCATAACTCTTGATAAGCAGTCACTTGGAAACGCTACACGTGGCATAATTTACGGAAATTAAACCGATTAAATTGTCGTACCTACTGTTGATAAGTTATATTCCAGAAATTAGATTGGTCGAACATCTCCAGCCTTTGATTCGTGGTCACATGTTTCTTAAGTAAAAACATTAGATATTTTCATTTTTCCCTGTCCAATAAACGTCAGATAATACAATAGTTAGACAATCAAATGCGCTTGATGTTTAAAGCATTTAAACTTGTAGGGTCTAATTTGGATTATTTAATTTCAATTGTAACATGCAACGTATACAATCTTTAATTAATTTCTAAGTGTCCAAGTATCATCTATCACACTCCAGAGTATCAAAGTTTTTCTCCAACGGCATAGCCTATGCATCAACTTCGAATAGCTTGATGCCATACCGTTGGTACATGTAAGATAAACGGTCGGATGAATGGGACTCTACCACCCGATGGCCATAGAGACCCCACGCGGTAGGATTTGATTGGCCAATGTCTGCTATTAGAGATGGGCCTTTGCGGATTTGAAAGTGGCTAAGTTGAGCTTGGGACATATGGTGACACGGCAGAACAGGATTTGATTGGCCGAATACTATGTTGGAGATGGCCCAGTCAAAAACATGGACGTTGCTTGCTGGCCCTTGCTCCTGTGGTTGATATCTATGTGTCCACACAGAGACGCCCGTGAGAAATCGGCTTCATCTATCAGTTTCTAAAGACCATAACAGGAAGGGCCTGTTGGGGAGCGTGGATTTGGAACCGCTGGGTTAGGAACACATGGAGTGTGAATCAACATTAATCCAAAAGTAACCATGTATGGTATATTTAGGGGGGTTTTAATTTAATTACTAAATCAATTTTAATATCTCTAATTAGTGAGATATCTAATTTTTGACACAATGGTTGTGATAAACCCACGGAAATATATGTTTTGCCCAAAAATGATGAAATTCCAAGTCTCGGATGGGCCACATGCACAAGATCATGTCTGAGTGATTAACTAACGATTTTTAATCATTAATTTACATGAACAATGTTTGGACGGTGTTGATCATCATTAGTGGGTATGTGCCCAATAGAATAATAGTATAGTGACACACATGTTACAAATGCAACTATTGAAATGATTTTAGGTGTAATAACCTGCAACTATTGAAATGATTTTAAGTGTAATCCAAACTCTCACTATGGATTTCAAACCCCCTCAGAGAGAGGATTTGAAACCCTCATTACTTTATGCTACCAAATAACCAGGGGATCTCGAATCGGCGGTGCCAAACGACCTGAAGGGAGTCCAAAAAGGCAGGCAAATTTAAAACTCGAATGGGTTATAACATAGGAAACAGCGGGGTTTAAATATCTACCATTGAAAAGTTTGTAGGGGTTATAGAAGTTTGGTATCAAGATGGCACTTGTACCTATGATTTTTGTAATCAGTAATAATCATATGAACCATTAGGATGGCACAAAAACATCATGGCTGGCTCTAAGAAAGTTTCAAGGGTGGGTATTTAGTATTTACATTCTACTTGCTTCTTGTTGTGCAGCGTCCGACTTTTATATTGGCCTATTTTTAGAATCTTGTGCTGTTGTACGGTTTTGAATTTGATTGACGTGCAATACCATATTGCAAAAGTTTACAAGCTTCGAATATTAGCTAAGTTATATGAGGTGGTGAATGTAATCACTTCGGATTATTTACCAATTAATTTAATAAAGTGCGTTTTAGAACATAAGCTATAAAGATATAACTATATAAGGAAATAGTCCATGATAAAAAATAAAAAATATTAATTGTATAAGCACTAAACTAAGTGTAACGTCTCGAAAAAATTCATACAAAGACCCGAATATCATCTCAGTCAAAAATCACTAAAAACCGAATCCTTTAGAAATTAGATGAAAAATTATTAAGTATTAAGCTAAATTAATTATTAGATTGGCTTAAACCGCTTTCTATACGAACTGCAGGACCCAAAATCAGAAGAATTGCTAACTCAATATTACCTAAAAACCTATGATCAATCTCAAAACTCAATTGCTCTCGAGGGCACATTGAAACTCTGTATCGGACCTGTACCACGCGTCGAAAGTCCGATTACGGCGAAACTATACAGTTATGGCCGCCTTACTGGGCTTGATAACTATCATGGGTATCAAGTCCAAATAGTATCTAGAAACGCACAACTTGATCCCAGAGCGAAGTGTGTGAGAAACGCGAATATCTTTAGAAAATGAACTCAAATTTAAGTGAATTGGGTCGTTCGTTTGCAGGCCAAATTTAAGGTTTCAGACCGTCAGATTCTGACCCAACTACACCCTTGGATCAAGAAAATTTTCCTACACATGTCAATGTACTTGTGGCCCTAATTGAGTGACGATTACCGTTGAACTGAATCTGGTCCTCCATGGTCGATCTACAAACCCGATCAAACAAAAACTTTAACATGTCATAGATCTATTGTAAGGGAACTTTCTTTAGACTGTATGCAAATAATGGACCTCCAGATGAACTCTGTTGGCCCGAAACAGTCGACTTATGACTATAACCTAAGTATACCATGGCCCTAGGGCCATTGACATTAGTTATGGGCCTATATAAGGGCCTTAACCCACCCTTCTCTCATTCCATACGAATTTTCTAAACCCTAGGAGAGAAGAGAGAAAAGAGAAAAGAGAAGGAAAGAGTAAGGAGGAGTGAGAGAGAGTTGTGGTTTATTGTTGGGATTCATTCCCACCACTCCACGTGCTGAATTATCTTTCCTGTGTCGCTATACCGGCGATTTCGACTTCATTTTTTGGTAAAAAATCCTAACCCTAATTTATTTTAGGGATCTAAATAGATGAATTGGTGAAATAGTTAACATATTTCAATAATTGGGTACCCGTTATGCCGTAGACAAAGACGTAGTGTTCAAACTGAGTTCGAAACGAATATATCCACGAAATGTGCAAACTATAAATGTTTAGGTTATAGTTTTCAAAGCTTTCAATGTCAGTTAATGATTTATGACTGACTTGATTGTTGTCACGTGTTCTTATATGCGATGTTTTCCATGTATTACACTCATATATGAACTATGTTGAATATGATGCATTTCATGTGTTTGTTGAAATGTTTGAATGAAAATGGAATTATGATTTGCGCTTGCCATGATCATTAATTGAGAATATATGATTGTTGTATGTGTGGCAAATCCTTTCTGAAAGGATTTGTCATAATATATGTCATAACTACTTTATTACATATATGTTGATATGTGTAGTCTAAGTGTTTGATAAAATGTCTGAATGAGAAGTTTCTTGTTGAAATGTATTTAATAAGAGCGTTGAGATAGGATTCTCAATTACCGTATCTACAGTTGTAGTTTCCTTCATATAACATATCTCGCTAATATGTGATTTATAGATGAAATGCCTATGTATGATGACATGTGCATTATGTATTTGTTAAAATGCTCAAATGAGATTTATATTAGAACTGATTGTCACATATTGTTTTGACTTAACACATATGAATGTCTAATGTATTTGAGTATGATTGAGACTAATACGTAATCCAAGCAATTGGTAACGGTATACGATCAGTGGCCGAACCAGTTTCGCCACAACGGATACATTCGATGAATCCGAGTCGCACGGTGATTATCGACGGTGGTTAGGCCACGAGGAGTGCGTATGCGCTCCATGTCAATTAATTTAACGTGCACTCGTACCAGTCGAGCTTGTCAAGTAACCCGATTGGTTCAATGTATGTTCACCATGTATGGACGTTACTGCTTGAATCTAAGGTACTACTTATCAGTGAAAAGCCAGTTTAATCTTGATGCTACGATCCGCTAAGACTCATGAGTCGGACATGATGGTATGGGACACCGTGGTCAAGCTGTCGGGCTACGCTGGGCTGACGAGCCTCCCCGTAGTATCTATTGAGTAAACCAAACTCGTGAGCTGAATACGGTAGTATAAGACACTGTATTCGAGCTGTCGGTCTACGCTAAGGTGACGAGCCTTTCTCGCAGTGACCTCAAGTATAAACTAGCCTACACCGAGGTGACGAGCCTCCCGTAGTGACCTAAACTTGTATGTCCACTGTTTTTAAATCAGGAGTGACGTTGCCCTATAACTTGCCTATCATGTGTAATCAATTAGGATTGACGATCGTAGATGGATCATTGTTTGGGTAAATGATATAAAGGGAGGTACATTGACTTTCCGAATCTACTGTATGAATAAATCTAATCAAGAAATCGTCTAACACGTGCATGCACCGCATTGCATGTGCCTTTGGTGAGGGAGTTGAGCACAGTTGGAGTTTAGCATGCGCGACCATGAGATGATATCGCAGAGGGAGTACAAGTGAGGGTATGCATCATTAATACATATCATCATTGCATTAATCAGAGTACTTGGGAATGCTTGTTGTATTGCTTTATCATTACTGCTTGACTAAATTGATAATATGTTAACCTTTGCTTTATAGTTCCACTGAATCGATCACTCGCTCTCACTCTAGGATAATGTTTTAAAACACCAACCAGACTCTGTTTAGCTGCAGATGACGGCGATGCTTACGAAGTGGAGCCTTATTTTTATGATGACGATGATGAGTTCTCCTACATGTAACTCTCTGATGAGTCTATGTAGACCTGGAATTATGTCGACGGGGTTATAGGGATACAAATTAGATGTCATTACATTGTATTATTTTGTAAATTTTGAAACCATACATGTAATTTTTTATCTGGTGACATGTTTATACTCTAGAAACTTACAATCACTTATGTACTTTTTATATTTATCACAGTCTTCCGCTTGCGTAATCTAATTGTCTCTAGACTATGATATGCTGATTTTGCGTAATCTCATTCATATTTAATGCACTAATACGGCCAATATTTAATCAACATTATATATGTTGCATAAGTAATGTGTTGGAACTCGAAAGCTGAGCTTCTGCTCAACCCCCGATTTTCAAAGCGATATTGTAACGCCTTAAACATTTCAATACCCGAGTATTGAAAGTTTCTGAGCGTTACCTAGAAATTAACCTATATGTACATGTGTACGATACCAATTCAACTATCTTAACTTTACATCCTCGGCCTCATACAAACCTAATCGCTGGGAATTACCTCCATTCAATAAATTCAACTATCTAATAGTTGATTTCAAGATAAGTCCATCCAACACGTGATTCGATATAAGTATTTTCTTAAAAATAACATGATAAATAACTCTCTATCTGTAATGACTTAGATATGCATTATTTTGTAAGAATTTCTTAGAAACGTGCCTATAACCACGTAGAGTATTGGATTCCCTAAAACTCTTAGATTAACAATAATTACGATAATGCCACTAACCACAATCCTTGAATTCTAAGTCACTCAGTTCTCATGATCCGTGTAATGAGAAAAGTTGTACCATGCCTAGAAATCATAAATTAACCATTCACGCCAAATTCCATCCCTTAGATCAGAGTACAAGTGACCTGATTTAGAAAATCAGACGATAACCCTCGAAACTGGTCCACCTAATCTATATATACATGTCAAATCTGGGTTGAACCCTTTATATTAGCTAGGGAGAAGAATGGACGGTGTAGATCACACAAAGAACATACCTGTGGACCCCACCTGCGATGCATGCGCACGTCCTGCGCGTGCACGCGAGGTACTCAGGACTGGGACTCACGGTCAAAGTCAGTTGACCCGACGAAACCAAAACCGAGAGAGACTCTCTCTCCTCTCTCTCGCGAGTGCGGACAGCCGTCCGTGGGGTGAGCGATGGCCCACCATGGACACGTGCTAAGGTGATCGGAACTGTCTGACCTCACCGGACACGATTTTTGATAAAAATCCGATAGTTTTAACACGTCCATACAGCCGATCTAATTCACAGAAAGGATAAGAACGCCACCACGTCAATCGGTGATGTGGCCCACCCAGATCACTATTCCAGACCAGGTTTTGTATCATGGCATAAAACGACTACAATAAGTGTATGGTCGAACCAGATCCCTGTAAAAACATCATAAGTGGGCCCATCGACATCCACAAAAGGGCCAGAAATGGGTCCCTTTCGTAGCCAACGCACGTCAGATGTAGTGGGCCTCCGTGATGGCTCCGCATGTAGATCCCGACCGTCAAAACTTCCAATAATGGAAATACGACCGTCCCCATGTGGTCGGTTTTTTTTAGATTGGATGGCATCTCCCTCCGAACTCGGACCAACCGCAAGGCATCTCCCGGTTTCGCAACGCAAAAACAGGGTTGCGTAGCTCCGTTCCGCGAAAGAATTCGCTGGAATGCTCCAAAGAAAATACGCACCCGATATAAATAGGATGTTGTCCGGTGACGAGGAGAGGAATAGAAAAAGAAAACACAAAGAAGAAACGAGAGAAAAAGCTTCAGCCGAGCGTCCGCTGCAGGGGAAGTTCGTCCGCGCCTGCTGTCGCCCAGCAAGCAGAGAGAGGAGAAAGGTAGTGCTGCCCAATTCAGAAAGAAACAGAAAGAAGAGAAGGAGAAAGAGAAAGAAGAAGAAAAGGAGAACGAGAGAGAGACCAATTTAGAAAGAGGGAGAGATCTCTTCACGGCCGGCAGCTCCACCTTGCTGCTGTCCGGCAAGGAAGGAAAAAAAAATGGAGAGAGAGAGAGAGAGTAAATGAGAAAGAAAGAAAAGGAAAGAAAAAAAAGAAAAAAAGAACAAGAAAGGGAGAGATCTAAGTTGAATCGAGTCGACTCACTGAGTTTGACTCAAGGCCAAGTGAGGGTTTTATCTTTTAAGCTTACACTAATTTAAGTTACTTGCTTTTTCATGCCTTTTATGACATGAATTGTCTTGCCTTTTCATATTTTTGATGATGAGAGTTATCATGCATTTTCATATATTTAATGATGTGATTCATCTTGCCTTCCATGTTTATATTTTTCTAAAAATTATCATATCAATTGATTTCATTATTATCATTACAATTATTGGCTCTTTGAGTTTACAACATGATGACAATTATAAGAGATTTCTTTGAATTTGTGTCAAGCCATGGATCGATACAAGCCTTGCTCCTATCTTGTCTCTTTATTTGAGTTGGTCCTGTCACTCGTCTACTTGTTGAGTTAGTCATTGCTGTTTTTCTCTTATTATGTTGGCCATTGTCACTTTTTTGAGTTGACCGTTGTCACTTTTCTCATTATTTTGTTGGTCTTGTGCCGTCTATCTTTACGGCTTGAGAATGTATTTGCCATTCCAGAAACTTCATAATTCAATTGATATTCTTTATTCGGATTCAGTTATATTTGTTATTATTCACTTTATATTCTCTGTAAGTGCAAGTAATGTATACGATGTATCGCAACTAGCGATTCAAATATTCTACCATGGACGTAATGCGCTCTAGGTAGAGACCCTCTTGGGAACGTAAATCCTTAAGTCTTCAGGTAGTGGTGCACAAATCGATGTGTGTAATTCGCGGATGCAGTGTTACATCACTCCGAGACTGGATGTCGCAAGTAGTCACTCCATGAACAATCGTGTCACGTAATTCACCTAACTCATGTTGTTGTGCGCTTTCAGGATTCCTCGTAAATCCACGATAGCAATATTCATAGTTATGAGATGCGGGTCAAGCTGGTTACCTATAAATCGTATTCCACAATGTGATGATCGCTACGTATGATTAGCCCCACATACTTTGCTAGGCATGCATCTCATATAGGTTATTTGCGCATGTTAATACCCTCGTGTTAGTGGAGCACGAGATGTATCAGACCCTTACTTTACCTGTTATGTATCTCTTGAATTATTATTAATCTTAAAGGATAACCTTCACTATGAGTAAGGCATTGACCATCTCCCAACCTTATAGATGATGCAGGTGATGAACAGATTGAAAACTAGAGGATTACTTCCTCATAGAAGATTATCTTGAAAAACCTAAAAGACAGTTTTACTATTTAGTTTTATACTTCCATTGTGAATTCTGATATTATAATAAACCTCCATTTATGAGGTCATTTGATAATTCTTTTATTCTGATAAAATATAATCAATACAGTTGATTTTATTATTATGAATGTTACTTTCATGAATGTATTTAGATGTAAACAAATGAAAAAAATAATAATTAGGGTGCGATTTCAGAGTATCCAGTTGTACATTATTAACACCCGGTTCCTCAGGCACGAGTACATACTCTGGTCGTGAAAATTTAGGCTGTTACAGTTACACTAAACACCTAGCATACAATCTAATCATGCATCCATAATAACCAATTCAAACACAAGCATATATCGATTTACGTACACAAATAATCACAAACACAATTATATATAGTAACTTAGTTAAATTCATACTCTACTCTTGGATGACAAACTCAAATTCGAGTTTTTTGAATTTTACCATCTCAAATTTTTCTACAAGTTCATCATTAACTTTTATAATAGTTTTATATAAGTTCACCACCAACCTTTGCAGTCCTACATAAGGGCTTATATATACTCTCGTCGGAAGCTTACTCAGAGACTTCAAGGAGTTTATATAGGCTCACAAATAATATACTGATTTTTTATAGGCTCACCACTAACCAATACAGTCATACACAATGACCTACGTATAATCCTGTTGAAGGTGGTCTTACACAATAACCTGATTGAGTTTGGATTTCAAACTCTATACTAAAATCTACATGAGAAATGAGTATACAATTAACTCTAAATAAACTCTTACAAATTTAGATGAGCCTCGTTGATAGCACTTTCTTGAGATTTTCGATCAGTCTTGATGTAGTCTCTCTCGTGTTCTCCCGATATTTAAAGTGGATCTTCTTCAACTCATTTGTTTGGCTACCTTGTAATGATATTCTTATTGAGAGTGCCAGGGTAATGGGAGAGAAATAGGTGGTAGAATTTTACACAACTAGGTTATAGTTGGTTACTGATAGGGATTCACCTAGATAAAAATTTCATATAACGATAGATAATGGATTTACTTATAAGGATTATTGTCTAATCCTTAAATAATGCAAGAAAACATGTACACCTTCAAATAATATTTGGATTACTCATTAGAATGATGACTCACATGGAAGATGCACATGAACTAAATGAATTAGAGCATGGGAACAATGGATAGGAGTTGTATACATAGGGGCTCTAAAACCATGAAAAGTTCATATAATTTGCAAGGGCCCGGGTGCCCATTTTATCAGAAAAGAGTTCAAACAAATCTTTAACAACTAGTTGTCAATTTGATTGATTGGTTTGTTGATTCAATTTAACTTGAATTGACATTGTTGATCAAAATATCGATTTGATCGACACACCTCTGATTTAACTGTATAGCTCGCTGGACAGTTTTAGCCACTCTACAACTGGATTGTCTATTCAACCGAAAGAAGTTATCAATTCGACCTACAACCTGTTGATTCGAATTTTTAATTCAACTACCTTCTATCGACTTTCGATCTGATTTACAATTGAATCTACATGTCCTTTAGTCCTCTATAAACCTCAATGATCAACATCAATTTGATTCATAAGGCTTTTGATGATTAATTAAAATTTTCTTATCCAATTGAATTACATACAGGTGGATGTCTTTTGATGATTAATTAAAATTTTCCTATCCAATTGAATTACATACAGGTGGATGTTATGTTTTGTGTTTAAATGAGTTACAAGTTTAGGGACACACCAAATCACTCCAATACATAATTGTAATTTCATACTTTAATGTTGTAAGTCTTCAAGTTGTGAGCTCAACCGATTCAAGACATACAATCTTACGTTATTAATAGACTGAGACACTTACGGGACAGAGTAAATTTGTCACGGGCATCTCCGTGCACCCCCGAATAGCTTCTGACCACATGAACTTGCATCCTTCAAACATGCTTTGCATAGGATCTCTTGAGAATGGCACGTGGGCAATTAAATCTCACCGTATCATGGGAATTGCGGACAACCCAAAATAAGAAAGTTCTCAGTGCAGAAACTAGGGGCTGTTTGATTTTCCATGTTCCATGCAAATCCCTGATAAATTGGTAATTATTACCTTTTATTGAAATCAAGTGATTAATTCCACCTAAAAAATCAGTCAAAAAGTATTGACTTAAATTTTTGGACCCCACCATGATGTATATGATATATATGCACCGTCCATGTCTTTTATCAGAGCATTTTGGGGCATAGGCCGGAAAGTGAGGCAGATCCTACGCTCAACTGGCTCACATAAAAGGAAAGTGGCCTTAATTTATCCACTGTTTAAATTTGTTTCCTTCACTAGGCCCACATTAAGGTTTATTTATCATTTAATTGGTTTATAGAGTCACATAGACATGGATAAAAGGCAAACACAAATATCAACTTGATCCAAAACTTATAAGGGCCTGAAGAAGTTTTTAATGATAGGCGTTTGATACTCATTGTTTAATATGGTGTGGTTCACCTGAGCTTCGGATTTACTTCATTTTTGGGCTCTTGCCTTAAATTCAATCGACATAATGAATGGGCAGTGTGGACAAGCCACGTATATCACAGTGTGCCTCACGTTTCATAAAATTTTAAAATTTAGTATTAAAAAAGCAATCAATCATTGCCTGCATTGAGAAAGATGTAGTAATTACTTAAGTAAATAATTACAAATGGGCCACTTTACTGTTTGATACCTTATCTTTTCATTTTTTCCTCAACTCGTGTTGGGAAACAAGCCCAAAATCCAGATGGATCCGCAACTCAACCAGATGAAGAAAAAAACGTGGAGAGGGATGATTATGTGCCATCAAAATCCTTACTAAGGTCATTTGCACTTGATTCTTAACCGAAGTGGCCTACAAATGTTTCAATCGTGAGTGTTGGATCCTCACTGTTTCCTGTCACGTGTAGCACTTGAGTTTTGGATTTACCTTAAGCTAGGGATCATGTGATAACATGAGCTGGTAAACTGGATGGATGGGGTGGATTTCTAGCAGACATCATGGTAGCCCTTTGTAGATCAGCATGTTTATGAGGTCGGTGGTGGCAAGCATTCCTGCACCTAATGGATGATGCAAGGTGCCTATGCACTTAGGCATAAGAAGAAGTTGGACTCGGATTTGCTACTGACAGGTTGAGCAGCGAGACTTGCTGTTGAAGTCACATCACCAAGTTTCGTGGGCTCCATTGTGATGCATGTGTTGTCTCCATCGGTTTATCCATTTATCCATCCCTTTAGGGAGATCATTTTAAAGCATTAGCCAAATAACGAAGCATATCCAAAGCTTTTCAGTGGGGAGAGTGGCGCCTGCCGTCGAAACCTTCTAAGGGTCCACCACGATATTTATTTGAGATCCAACCTGTTTGTAAGTTAACACCGCAAATATCAGCTTGATAAAAAACTTATGTGGCTCTTAGAAGCTTTTAATGGTAGGTGTCCAATCTCCACTATTTTTTGGTGGTGGGGTACACTCATGGTTTGGATTTGACTCATCCTTTGGCTCATGTCCTTAAATAATCTCTCCAAATGGATGGATGGTGTGGATACAACACATATTATGATCATGTCACTTCAGCAGCGAGTTCCTCTACTCTGGCCTATAGCTAATATGCCTCCTAAGTTCTTATCGGTGGAAGTCACGTGGGGCCCACATAGATTATCTTGAAGAATTCATTTTGTTCATCCATTTTTAAAGATCAAACTAGGACAATAATCCAAAATAAGGAAGATAGAAAACTCATGTGATACACACCACACTAAACAAGTGGGATCGAACGCCACCATAAACTTTGTAGGGCCACAAGTCTATCAAGATGACGTCTTCCGTATAGTTGATCTTATGGTCATAACACTGAACAATTCAGATGGCATATGAAATTTATGGTCAGCTCCAATAAGGCTTCAACAGTGGTAGTTTTTGTACATACTGTTTCATGTGGTGTAGCTTGTCATGGATTTGAATATCAGGGGTCGTTATGATGCCTGTAAAGATATTAAGCTGTGATTCGATTATAAGTAATTTGATTGCAAGTATAAAGAATTTAAAGGCGGTCTTGTTTGGCTTTAAGATATAATTTGATAATAAAAGAGTATCTATTTGTGTTTGGATAATTTAAAATTTATTTACCACTTGTAATTAGGTATTCACTTGCAACATAACTTGAAATAATTAATACTTTAAAAATAACCAAATGACATATAAAATCTTCATGTAACATAAATAATTAAGATAAGCCCAACTTAATGGAAACTGTGGTTGATTTTTACAGTAGATAAATCATTTGGTGTAACACATACGTGAGTCCATTAATTCAAACACAATACTAGATTTTAACAACATGCTAACATGTGATGAGCTTCAACCCCAACAATAATGATTGATAGAGGAGGAGATTTGTCTTTTTCTTATTCCTCTTTTGTTTTGGGTCCTTAAACAGTGAAAGACAATATGCAACTCTTCTTAATATGGAAATTTTCTAAAAAGTACAGCCATTGTATGGAATCCCTTTAGTTGTAATATAAGACATGAGCTTTGATTTATGTTTCAAATTACGGTTGCAATTTAAAACATACTTTCTCTTATGTTTCAAATTAGAGCTGCAATTTGATTGGCATGTATACTCATTCAAATGCCTCTTAATCTAATTACCTATAAACAAATTTCCACTCAAAGACTTTACAGGCATCCAAACGCTCCCTTGCTGATTTTATAAATTTTGTTATTTTTTATGCAAAAATCCGGTCCACCTATTTTAGACCCTCTACTACCTGCACAGGAAGAAGGTAAAGGATACCTTGACTAGAGTAGGGGACCCTCAAATGCTAAAGTCAAGCTAGAATCTGGGTCTAATAATATCGAGGAGTTTTGGGTGAAAGATTATGTGCATCTTTTATCACAGATAGGTCCTCTATTTATAGGGCAAGAGTTCATTATGTTGATAGAAAAGTTCCCTGAATTATATGCATGCGTTCAGCGAATGCCTCTCAATCGTTTCGCGCAATCTCTAGTGGAGATAACATCAAGTGGTCGAACATCGAGAAAGTCAAGGCAAATGGTCGAGGCTAACCTGAAGGCCGAAGTTGAGGCCCAAGTCAATGTTTATCTCCATGATCGAGGCCAGCCTCTGAAGTTTGTCTTCGCTCATTCCGGTTGTCTGATCAATCCAATTTTACCTATAATAGTAGTCCTTCTACTTTCGAGCATTTTTTAAAAGCTTGGGAAGTAAGTTGGCATGGATTGACAGTGTGATGTCCTGTGCAAAAGAGGTCTGACGGAGTAGAGAGTTTATAGATTGTGCATTGTAGAGTCAATGGGTCGACCACGTGGCAACAAGCCAAGCACCTCTTTCCCTTTGAGAGAGAGGAGATAGCTCTTAGTCAATCAATGTAAAATTGGTAGGTCATGCAGTGTAAAAAATTGGAGGGACTTTTTCCCTTCAATTGAGGGCAGTCCCAATATATTAGATAGTCGAAAATTGAAAGAAGTTCTCTTCTCGTGAAACGGGGAAGTTCTTTCATTGTAAATTAGTAGAGGAGAAACCGTAGCAATATCGTGGGCACCTTCTTCTCATTTGAAAAAGGGAGGCCATCCTTGTCGAGTAGGTTAGTCAGTCGAGGCACTCCTGGTCGGAGGACCTCTTGAGTCCCTAGTAGTGGTAGATTTTAAAGCGTTTAGCATCCCATGGGCAAGGTAAGAGCCCCCCTCCCATGCCTTATAATTGATACGTCCATTTGTATTTAATGTTGAGATTGGAGTTGGCTGGTGAGCCTCATTACTGAGCTTGGTTAATTGGTTCAACTCGGTCATCAAGTTTCATTACTCAACTCAACTTCTTTCAGTATCTACTCTGGCTTTGTGGATAAGTGGGTGTATCGATGGAAGTGACTTTTTATGTGTTAGTTGGGATGCTAGCCTCGGTCTTGGTCGTCCTCTTTCTTTCTCTTTGTGTTAACGTCAAAGTGCTTCCCTTATTCCCTTCGCTTTCTATCCTCAACTGAGTTGTTTCCTCTTCGAGCAGCTCTTTGTGAACCAAAGAGCACATCGACATTGAAAATATGTTTTAGTTCAGTTAAATAGGTTGACGAGAGTAGTTAGGGAGTTCTTACCAGTATAGAAGATGAACTTTCATTGTTTGAGGCCAGTTACCATGGCGATCAAAACTATCTGGTCAGAATAATCGTCAACCTGGACAACTCCGGTGTTGAAACGGATGAGGTAGTCTCTTAACATCCCGTCCTCACTCTGCTTACTTGTGAGAAGATGAGTAGATAACTTCCTTCTGTCTTTCCCATCGATGGATTATGTGAGGAAGACTTTGTTGAGTTGTGAGAATGAACTAAAGGACCTCAGCTTTAACTGCCTGAACTATTGCCGAGCATCTCCTGATAGGGTCAACGAGAATGCTCAACACATCACGGGGGCCGAGATGCCATGAAGCTCCATCCAGGCTCGAGGTGCTCAACTGGGTCCATGGTTCTAAAACAGGGGTCATCTACGACATCTAGAACCTAGGCGGAAGCGAAGACGCTATAATGTCATTAATGAATGATGGTTTGATTTCTCCTGACATGACCTATACCAAGGTGGCACTTGGGTACAATAAGTTTGTCTGATGTTGCTGATCTGCCCTCTAAATTTCCCGAGCTCTGCCTCCCAATGACTCTCGTTCTCGGCCATTGCTTCGGGGACTTTTCAACAACTTTTCCTCTCTAGCGCGGGGCGCAAGTCGGAGTCGAGCGTGATTGCCCTTGAAGTGTGGGAAAGGGCTTAGGCTGACAGTTCATGGGGTTACTTTTTTCTTTGTGAATTAACCGATGCCTAAGGTAGTGTAGTGGAAGCACCCTGCTCTGCATTGCGACCGAGGGTGGATTTTGTCACTCTAGAAGTAGCATGAGTTGATCTATGTTTTTATTCAAGACTTCTACTCGGTTATCCAAGGAGACTAATCGACCGTCCCGAGTGCGAGATTGATGAGCGGGCGCTGCGGGAGTAGAGTTGGCCCACTGTTGGTAGGGCTGGGCACCTTGCTTTGCTGATGATTTAGGAAGAGCCGTGATGGTTGTGGCAGGTGATTCAATAAGAGCTCGGATGACTGCAACAAATGATTAAAGAACAACCAGAATGACTTCAACAGATAATGAAGGAAGAGTTGGAATGACTACAACAATGACAACTAGTGTTTTCTTCTTTCCTTTCACCATCGTGTTTTTTTTTGTGAAGCACTACTTTGATGTTGTTTCCACAGACGACACCTGCAACAAATCTAGTTTACCCTTCTCACACCCTTAAATACCTATACAGGAAGAAGACAAATGAAACACTGGCTAAAATAGGGAACCATCGGATGCCAAAGTCAAGATAGGAATATGAGTTATGTAGTAGCGATGTGTTTTGGGTAAGAGATTATGCACACCTTTCGTCGTAGATATGTCATGTATTTACAGGGCAAGAGTTGATTACGTGGATGTAAACATTTCTTGAATTATATGCATGTGTTTAGCAGACATCTCCCAAGCATTTTGGGCGATGTCTAGCAAAGATAAGTTCAACTAGCCGAATTTTGAAATTCGAAAAAGCCGAGGCAGATGGTCAAGGCCGACCTAACGGAGGTCGTGGTCTATTTCCGTGGCGACGCTAACCTCCGAAGTTGTCTTCGCTCATTCCGATTGTCCGATGAGTACAACTTTACCCGTAACTTACTATCCTTAGAACACATATCTTTAAAAAACTAACGGACGGAGTGGATTTTTTACACGCATCTATGTGGGCCCCTACATAGCTTCCAACCCCAGGAATTTCAGGAGGCCGGGGGCACAGACAATTTGCGTCTACAGGACAGAACTTCGGTATACCAGTTTTGCTTCCATGAAGCGTCCCTGTAAAAACGGCACAGATGAAATACCATACGCAGGCGCTTGGCCGCACGCGCCAAAGACGAGCGCCCCACCCTTGCCCACGTGGTACACTTGTATTAGATCACGTACGTTCATCGCATGGAAAACACATCCTAGATCAACAATCAAATCAGCCCATCTCAAACATCCGAATTTACTACGAACCAATGGCTATCCTTTCCCAATAATCATTTCTCAGTTTACACATGATCCACATGATAAAATGGGCAAGAAGAAATATTTTATCTAAAAAAAAACTGTGAATTCCGCCTGATGAACGGTTCAGATCTCCAATATTTGTCCCTCGTCGACACCAGTAAGGCACTTGTTTTTTTTTTACCGCCTACGAGTGCATCTCAGCATCTCCACGAATCCGTACGCGGCTATTTCTGCCATTTTAAAGATTTACGAAGGCTATTTTCGTAAGTCACCATTCCATTGCCCTAGTCCAGGCCAATTTTCCCTCCCGCCAAGCTCTCAGGATTTAAGCCAGGTTTATATTTAAGACTGCATTTCCCACCTATACCCTTCTCGATTCTCCGCTTCCTCCAGCCCATTCTTCCACACCTTTCTCCTTCCCTCCGTCTTCTCAGAAAACCCTAGAAAAAAACGAACGGTCAAGATGAGCTACGCTGCATTCAAGATGATGCACTGGCCCACCGGCATTGAGAACTGCGCTTCTGGATACATCACCCATTCCGCTGCGGATTTCCCTACTCAGATCCCTCCCAGCCAATCCGACGATCTCGAACCCGAATGGCCCGCCAAGCGACCGATCGGCCCCGTCCCGAATCTCATCATCACTGCTGGGAACGTGCTTGAGGTCTATCTCGTCAGGGTCCAGGAAGAAGACGGCGGAACTTCTCGGCCTCCTGGTGAAGTCCGTCGCGGTGGCATCATGGCTGGCGTCTCTGGCGCCTGTCTCGAACTCGTTTGCCATTACAGGTACGTTCCTTCCCAACGTTTCAGCGCTCTTGCATGAACTGTCAGCTGCAGATTGTAATGAAAATTGTGGATGCTTTGCTAACATGTGAAACTACTGAGAAGATTAGTCTGCACTGCTGCGACACTAGTTCTTGCATATCCATGTTTCTCAAGCAGATTTTGGCATTTGTTCTTGCCTTTGTGGACTTTTAGGCTTTGTTTGGATGCTCAATTGAGTTGAATTGTAATGCTTCTGTTCAATAAAATGGAAATGACCTAAGTGGGAGTAGCCTCAGTTCTTTCATAACGAGGGACTAAACCCCAAACATCAATTGAGATTGTTCCGAGTGCAACTTGAAACACATTGAATTATAATCAGAACTGGGTCTACATTATGAAGTAAAATGGTTCAATCTCCATCTGAGTCATTCCTTTAAATTCAGCTGAATTATTGCAATTTGGTCCAACAACGCATCCAAACGCACCTTTAGAGCAGCCCACTGGATGTTCCAGTGTTGTTCCTTGGATGTATTCTGGAAAATTATTCTGACACAGAATTCATAGACAATGCCGACCTGTTCAAGAAAATGTGACATTTATGTAAGTTTCCAATGCTAGTCCCTGACTAAGTTTTTTATTTTTATTTTTTTATTTTTTTCTTTTAATGAATAACCAGCTTTATTAAAAATCAAAAGTATATTTCAAAACAGAAAGCATTAAAAACAACCTAACCCAGCTCATCAAACAAAACCAAAATCACAATCCGAAACCCACTAAATCCCCAACAGATGAAACGCCATCCCCAATCTGAGGCGGAACGAGCATCCTCAACAACAAAAAGCAGAGCCATAGCACCATTTTTAGCCAAACTCTGTGCTTCCCAATTAGCATCCTTGGGGACATGAAAAAGGAATGACTGGAACTGATTGCAGAAGCATCAAATTGAGTAATGAGTTATTGCCCATGCTTTTTCTATTGTGAAAATGGGCTTTTGCCTCTCAACTACCCTAGCTTACGGCCTCCTTATTGATTTGACTCTCTATCGACTTAAATAGGCAACTTCTTCTCCGTTTTATAATCTATGTATTTTTTTGAGAGGTAACGATTACTTTATTAAAAAACAGAAAAACAGAAAGAGGGGATAAATCCCGCTGAGATAGCGAGATGAATCCCCTCGCTTATAGAAAAAGATTACAACCCTTTAAGTTAACAAAAATGGAAGCCCATTTTACTATATCATGCCGGACTCTATGTACCACAAACTCCGCCAAATTGGAAACGCCATTAAAACACCTCCCATTCCTTTCTTCCCATATAGACAACCAAATTGCCAGGAGGGCCATTCTCCAAACCATATTCTTTTCCTTGCCTAAAGAAGAACCATGCCAGGCTTGGAGTAGCCGTTCCATTGAATCAGGAGAAGCCCAGGAAGTATGAAATGATTTTAAGATTGCTGACCAAACGCTGTTGAAGAAAGGGCAGTGTATAAACAGGTGGTTAACTGATTCTTCATTTTCCATACAACAAAGACAGACGTTTGTGATGATCATTCCCTTTTTTCTCAAATTATCGATTGTTAGAACCTTCTTCTTGCCAACCAACCAACCAAAGGCTGCTATCTTTGGAGGAACTTTGTATTTCCACACCTGAGCAGTCATTGAATCTACTGAAGAGGAGGTATTGTTGCCTTGGGAAATATAAGGATGCAATTGAGAATTTCCCAGATTTGTCCAATCTCCACACTAGCCTGTCTACGGCTAACTGATCTGGTTTGCAACTGTTGATACACCGAAGGAGAGCCAAGTATTCTTCAATCTCTCAGTCATGTATATTTCTGCGGCATATGGGATTCTATACAATTTCTTCCCCACTTATAGAGTAGCAATCGGCTACCGAAATGTCTCGCTTTGGGGCAAGATGAAAAATATTATAAAAGCCCTCTTTTAGCGCTGCTTCTCCCACCCATATAACTTCCCAAAATCGAATGTTGTCTCCTTTTCAAAACCAATACCTTTGAGAATGTCCTGTTTCACAGATAGGATATCTTTCCATAGGGAAGAGGCTCTATAAACTGAGGAGTCCTTGGTCCACTATCCACCCATTGCTCGGTCATATTTACTCTTGATTAGCAAATTCAATAGTGTCTCATCTTCCGTTCCAAGCCTCCAAATCCATTTACCCAAAAGTGCCCGATTCATCCTTTTAAGGTCTCTGATTCCCGCACCACCCTGTTGAACGTGTTTGCAGACCTCCTTCCATTCAACAAGATGGAATTTCTTCTTTTCTTCTTGCCTGTGCCACAGGAAGTCACGGCTTAGTTTTTCAAGAGTTGCTAGGACCGAAGGTGGACATTTAAAGAGGACTATGACTTTCTCCCATAGATACCTAGGGGGCTTGCCTATACACAGGGGAAGACCAACAAAAGTGGTAGGCAAACTTCCTATGGAGCATTCAAAGAACTCAGCAAACTTACATAATTCTTCTTCCTCCATATTCACGCCAAACATCTTTGATTTTTTGAGATTAACTTTGAGACCCAAAGTTGCCTTGAAACATCGGATTATAGTACGCATGTTGTTGATTTTATCGAAATCTGCCTCGTAGAATAGAAGTGTGTTGTCAGCAAACTGGATGTGGGATATCTGATTGCTCATTCCTTTGACCCTGATGCCGCTTATGATACCTTCATCTTGACCTTTTCTCAACATTCTGGAAAGGGCTTCCCCAACAATTAGAAAAAGAAAAGGGGATAGGGGATCCCCTTGACTAAGACCTCTGGAGGCGCTGAAGAACCCTTTCGGGGATCCGTTACATAAGATTGAGAAGAGAGCGGACCCTACGCATTCCCCCATCCAACCATTCCACTTCACCCCGAAGCCCATACGGTGCAACATATATTGGATGAAATTCCAGTCCATGTGATCGTAAGCCTTCTCTATATCATGCTTGCAAAGAAGACCCTTCGAGCCGGATTTATGGCTCGAATCCAAACATTCGTAAGCAATGGGAGTAGTATCAATTATTTGCCTACCCGGAATAAACGCGCTTTGATTATCAGATATGATGTTGTCTAACACCTTTCTCAGCTGGGACGCCAAAACTTTTGCCAAGATTTTATACAATATGGTATGTATTTTTAGGCACATTGTTTGCAGAAAAGATGACATTTTTTTTCCTCAATAATTGGAATATTTTTGTGCATTGGCCTATTTGGTCAGGGAGTGTATCAAGGACTCAATTATCCCATGGGGAGGTATCCATAAGAGTTTAAGTGCATAAAAAAGAACGATGCTCATAGGTGTTGAAAGGAGATAATGGACTGTGAGAGTTGTGTATAGGAGGAATTATAGGGTCCTTTTGATCAGTAAGCGTATAGTTTTTGATGTTTGCAAACCTAAAGGATTCCATAGAAGTTGTCCATAGTTTGATGATTTGAACTTTCGATGTCAGGGTCCACACGTTGGGTGGGTTGCGTAAAAAGCCTTCCAGATCAGAGGATCATACCCCTTCGTTTAGTGCCCTACATAGCCATAGTTTGGTGATTTGAACTGTTGATTTGATAGTCCCCACCTTGGTTGGGCATGCCTTAAAAATCTTCCAGATCAAAGGATCATGCCCCTTCGGTTAATGCCCTACACTTTGATGGTTAAGGAGAAAAATGTGACGGCAGGCTACAATCAATGAAATAGGCCGACTATCAGAGGGTTGGGATCTTCAGCCATGGATGGTGCAGGACATGAAATTTAAGTATGAGATGCAAGAATTCAGGCTTAGATCATACCAATTCAGAAACAGTTACACAAATTTCATATCCCACATAAAAAGTCCAAACATTCAAGTAAAGGGGAATCTATGCGTGTCCAGGCCTACATAGGCTAAGACTGGACCAATAAAAATTATAAACTAAACGATACTCAAAGGGAAATAAAAATCAACCACACATGCATAACAAATAGTTCCTAATCCAAGGGATTCCCCAATCTCAATTAAAGGAACCCTAGGGTGAAAAAGGAGCAAATAAATTAGAGCTAATGCAAACTAAGGCTAGAGTTTAGGAAATAAGAATGAAAAGAGGAAAACTAGAGGAAAACTTGACCCGGAGAAAGCTTTTGCATGCAGATGGTGGCCCGGGGCTGATGCACGTGTTCGGGTGGGTTGGCCGCACTTGTGATGAAAGCCCGCCTCTCCAAAGTGACACCCAGGCCTTGGTCGGCCAGGGGAGACCTCCAATTCCTCTAAGTTTGACGACGATCCGACGTAAGGCCGAGGCATAGTGCTCTGCCAAAGTTTCAGCCCTCCTACCGGTCAAGATTTTGAAAATTGGCTGTAGGGGGATGAATAGCTGCAAAAGCTAGAAAATTCAAAGCAATAATGATGAATGATAGAAGATGAGAGATATGAATGAAAGAGGGTAGGGGCGGATGGGAATAGATCTGACTTCATACCACTGTAGTTAGCCCTTCGAAAAGGGAGGGTTTCGTACCCACTTTTGAATTCTTCCACAACTCACTAAGAGAGCAAAAAAATAAAGCGTTTTATTAAGCTTCAATGAATGAAAAGAACTACAAGGGGTGCCTATTTATAGAGAAAATCCTATACTCAAAAACACTCGCACCATGTGTGCAACCTATTACTTGGCGATGAAGTAAACTAAAATAAAAACCAAACAAAGAAATCTAAAGCGTTCACGATGTTCTAAATAATAACAATAAGCAAAACCTAAAATATGAAATCAATCCGACGGGTGGGCCACGTTCATGAATGTCCCTATCAATTCTCCCCGACTGCGAAGATTTCGCCACTGGCGAAATAAAACTCCTGAACCGTTCTAGGATGTCAAGATCAAGTCTCTGAAGCTCCTCTTCAGTGAGCCACGTGCTGTTTGAAGCTGGGTGTGACTTCCATTTAACCAGGTGCTTCTGAAACCCTCCGTTCGGTGTGGATATTATTTGATGGTTCAGAATATCCTCTATTTCCTTTCTAGGTGTGGGAAGGGTAGGTATGTGAAGTAGATATTGAGAAAATGGGTCGGGAAGGGTAGATATGAGACACAGTAGTTGGGAAGATGGGTCAAGACAGGTAGGTATGAGAGGTAGAGGCTGGAAAAATGGGTTGGGATGGGTAGGTATGGGACGTAGAGGTTGAAAAAATGAGTCGGGAGGGATAGGTATGAGATGTAGTAGCTGGGAAGATGGGTCGGGACGGATAGGTATGAGAGGTAGAGACTGAAAAAATGGGTCGGGAGGGGGCCATGGATCAATGAAAATGTCTGATGAATTAGGATGGTTAGGCGAAAGGTTGGACAATGCATCAATGGCCTCTTGAAATGCAACTAGATCATCCATATTGAATGTGGAGCTAATTCCCATGGAGGGTGGAAGATTTGCCACATACGCATTGAGACCGTTTCGTTTTATAATTTTGATGGGTCCAGCGCTAAGCGCGTGTAACTTACGAACGACCCCCGGAGGATATCGCTCGAGCCTGATGCGAACAATCACAGAATCCCTTACATGGAATTCCTTGAAACATTTATGCTGATCTGCAGAAAATTTGTAATGTTCATTACTAGTAGTAATCTTTTGCCTGATTTCTTGATGCCACGAATGAATGTGATGCACAAAAGACTCTCCCAGCTTTGACGACCTATGGGATAGTGACATAAGGAGAAGATCTACAGGTTTCTCATGTTTATTACCAGTAACGACTTTATAAGGACTGAGACATGTGGACCTATCGATAGAACTATTACACAAACTCGGCTGTAGGTATTACGGTGTCTTATGTTCTGGTGTGCTCTATATCCCTCATAGGGGGAGACTCATCCGGTAGATCATCAGGAAAGACATCATGAAACTCATCCACCATCGGAATGGCCTCAGTAGGTAACTCTACACTAGCCTTTGGTGCACTCTTTCTAGCCACGAGGTAGCACATGTTGTACCTCTCAAAATAATGGTTTTGATGTCTCTCATGGGATGGGGGTATGGGTGGGTGCACCCCCATGACTGATTTCTTGGCCATCTCCATTCATTGGTCTATCTTTTTGACCACCTGCATGAGATTGGCCATCTTCCCTAATGGTAGAGTTTGTCCTGAGGGAAGCCTTTATTTGGTCAGGGCGTTGATATATATCTTGTTCCAAGCACTTACCCTAAGATTCGATCTGCTGGGACAACTTGTTTAGTGACTCTAGCAGTTGTTTCATGTTTAGTGTAGGGTCTTAGCCAAAACCATGACCTGTACGTGTGGGCGTACAACTTCCAACTCCACCTAAAGACTTTCTACGACGACTATATAAGACTAAATGATCATATGAGACTCTATATGAGGGAAACTACGCAATGCTACTAAAATCCAGCAATATAATTGTCAAAATAAAGGAATAACAGAAAGTTACAGCAATGTAAATTGCTAACTTTCTGCTAACAGAAATTTCATCAACTAATATCAGGGACTATGGACTCTTAAAAGCTACATGTGATGAACTGAATGCATGACGGACTTAAACAAACTAACCCTAAACATGTAATGTATTCCCCTGTAAGAACCCTAAGCTCTGATACTAATTTGATGCTGGACAATTAACCACTTGCTCTAAAAGCTCGAATTGTTAGAGTATGGCGAATTAATCCCTTTATCTTATAGCCCAGGCCCCACATCTCATGAGTTTAGGACCTCGGCCAAACCCCCTTCGTGGGCCCCAAATCACATGGGCCACCCATCCCGAGTGTGTCCTCGCATCCCACGGGCTACCCTACTTGAGCCCGGTGTGAAATGCGCATTAATCACCCCCGGTGAGGAGTCTCGAACACGAGACCTCCCCCGTAGGTCCCAAATCACATGGGTCATCCACCTTGAGTGTGCCCCTGCATCCCATAGGAGACCCCACTAAAGCCCAATGTGAAAATGCCCGTATTAATGGATTAATTCGGGGAATTTCCTATCCGAAGCAGGCTGCATCAGATCAATGATCTTGATCATTGTAGCATGGCCTCACACTAATCCTGTCTGCTATCTAACTGTTTGTTTACTAATGAGTAGGACCCTATAATTCTTCTGTGGATAGATAAGCACTTGTTGCTGACTTTACATTTGGTGTCAAGTAGGGGCTGATTGTCCTCTAATCCATTGATAGCCTCAAACAACACAAATCTGCAACTGGAATAAAGAACTAAGAAGGAACTAACTCTTGAATTATTCAAACTTAGGGCTTGTTTGGATACGCGTTTTGGGATGTATTGTATCGTATTAGAAGTTATGATTTGATGTTTACCATGTTTGGATTGGAGTGAATAGGAGTTGAATCTCATGTGTGCGAATACAAACTCTAGTCAAATTTTCGAACCGACGGTAGATTATTTTCAGTGGGTTCTGTAGCTGTCAATACTTAGTATTCATTGCGCTGTATTTGGCAGCGGATGAAAGTTTGAAATTTGTACGATCACAAGATATTTGGTACCTATGCAGTGTAAGATCGGAACCGTTCATTTGGTACATTTCAACGTGAAAATCATCTGGGCTAGAAATCAGAAAGTTCCATATGTCAAACAGGCCACCCAACCCAATTAAGATTGTACAATACGCAGACATAATATGTCCTATCCAAACATTGATCTGTATAACGTATTGTATACTATGCCAAACAATACATCCTATCCAAACATTGATTAGTATCTAATTGATTTGGATGTATTCTGAAAACTGTCCAATGTATACATGAACAATACCCAAATACAATACAATACAATACAATACTATATGCGAATCCAAACAGGCCCTTAGAGAAAAGAAGAAAATTCTCTAGAAGTCTCGAAATCCAATAATAAAATGAAAGAAATTGCCCTTGAACACATACGCACAAATAGTATCGAAGCCCTTAAACAAACCTAAATTCTCATTAGATTTTAGCCTTTTGTTTATTCTAATTTTAGCTATCTATGCTCCTATATATAAAACCCAAAATGAACTCCGAACAAAAGAAGCATTATAATGTGTTACTGTACCCGATATGCATTGGTACTGTTGGGACAGTGAGTGCTTGTATCCGTGCATGCTTGAAGAATCTGACCCGATTTAATTAGATAAGGATCCAGGTTTCAGGCTTAGTTAATAATTTGGTCGGATTCTGGTCCACATGTCGTTTTGGCCACCCTTTTACTATATTTTTAATTTTACATTATATTTAATGATACATCAATACTTGGTACTTGAAAAACCATACACGGACTACGTGCCTGAATTCAGATCTAGAGTCCCAGACCTGATCCTAAGCCTGGAAACAATTTCGGATATAAACCCCATTCTAGATCTAATTTGTGCTCGAAACTAGACTCAACAGGGTCGATAAGATACTTGGATCCAATTGGATTCTCCAATACCTCACATATGTTATCCGAACCTGGCAATACCTGAATCTGGTTCCATTTGTGAGGTCCGGATATGTGTAGACCAATATTGGACCAGAACCTAACCAATTGACAGCCCTAGGTGCTCTAGCATGTCTCTTTTTACAAAATAGGTGACAGACCCTGCATCTCTCACTTGTTTGGGTGTAGGTCCATAGTTAGATGCATCAACTTTACAGTTTTGCTTTTGTTTGCATGAAAACTATTATGAGTGTTAATGACTGATTGACTGTGTACGGTTTATGCGGATTACTGTTGTTCTTAAACATGCAATGGAGAGAGAAAGAGAAGATAAAATGAGAGAAACAAAGAGGAGAAAGAGAGGGGATTGCGATAACCTCCATACGCTCCCACCTTTATTCTTTATTAGATCAGGGCTTCACTAATTAATGTAAAATCACAAGTATGCCCACCACCATTTAAGTCATTGTAGTACATCAGTCCATGGGCCTAAGACTTAACCCAACACATATTTAGGCCCATAAACCAAATAAATCACATAAGAACTGAAGTTGGCCGACTACACCATGCGTGTGACACGTGGGACCACATGTGTGATCAATATAGGCACATGTGTGATCAATATAGGCCATCAACAACTATAAATCTATAATAAGGCGTCGTATGGTTGTACGACCCATCTAATCTTTAGTTTTGTTCATGTTTCCCTTTGTTTAGTTGACTAAGTGCAATTAATATGCACATGTCATATTGTAATTGAGGAATGTTTTTGGGATTTTTGCTTTTTTAACTTGATAGAAAAAGGGGGAGAGTAGGGATGTACAATCCTAGGTTTTTCTCTCTATATTCTCTTTTTTCTCATCTCCCATCTTCCTCTTTTCAATTTCCTTTCACTTCTAAAAAACTCTACATGGTATCCGAGTGGGTTTCGTTTTGATTTTCATCACTCTCTTCTCTTTTATCTTACAATTTCTTCTTTTTCTTTTTCTCTTTGCCTTTTCATATCTCCCTTGTGCTAAAAGTTCTCTGAAACTTACGATTTATTATTATTATTATTATTTTTTGGTGTTTCGGGCCTTTGTGATGGTGTTTGTGTTTGAGTCTCTAGTGTGTCAGGGTATAAGGATTTTGTTACATTTTTTGTTGATGGTTTTTTAAGAATGACGTGATTTTATTTAATGAAAGACATATCTAACTGTTCTTTGTTTTTAAGATCTTTCATATGGAAACATAGAATCAATTTAACTCCAAAGTGCGTGTTTTGTTCAAATAATGCTAAGGAGTAGAGTATATATCCAATTCTCTATGCTTGTATTAATTTGAAAGTGGTATTTGGTATCAAACATCGTGTGCCCATGCTCCACAATAAAATGGTGTTGTAGAACGGAAAATCCATCATTTGCTTAAGGTGACATGCACCTTGTAGATTCATATGAATATCCTAAAAAGTTTTTTGAGTCATGTAGTTTTAACAGCATGCTATCTGAATAGAATGCCCTCCATTATCTTGATGGGTCAGTCGCCTCATGCAATTTTATTTCCAGGTGTTCCACTATTCTCTTGTTCTCTTAAGGTTTTTGGGTGTGTATGTTTTGTTCATTAGTTGGAGTAGGACCATGATAAATTTGACCCTAGAACAGTTCAAATGTATTTTTCGTAGGTATTATAGAGCAAGGGGGTTAGAAGTGTTATGGTCCTCACCTTCAAATACAATTTATTTGTGCTGATGTTACCTTCTTTGAGTCCACTCCATTATTCTTATATGAAGGTAGATAGATCTCTTGACTTGGAAGCTTCACCAGCCTATTCCTGTTGGAGAAGACACCACTCAATCGCCTCTTTCCACTTGTTCACTCATTCATGCTGTTGAGGCTATACTCATACCCCACTCACAATGAAAACGAGGTGATAGTGCCGTCAACTATGATGGCCCATCCACCACATCTTCTTTCGACCCTATTCATTCAATCACTTCATCCATATCTTTTGATCCATCTGATCTCCCTATTGCTCAGGGGAAAGGTAAGCACGCATATACCGATCATTCTATTTCCAAAATTGTTTCTATTCATTATTTTCTGTCTTCGTTAATTTGTCATCTTTGTCATTTCATTATGTTTCTAAGTCATATAAAGAAGGCACATAAGGGGTGGTGCAAGCTACAGAAGAAGAGATGGTTGTACTTTATCAAAATGACACTTGGGAGCTATCTAGTTGTCTAGCCAGTAAACATACCGTTGGGTATAGGTGAGTGTATACTACTAAATTTAAGCCTAATGGCATATTTGTGGGAGGGAATTTGGTTGTATGGAAGAGTAAAAAATGGAGTGTTGTAGGACAAGCATTGAAGCAAAACATAGGGTGATTGCTCATACCACCTATGAGCTCGTGTGAATTAAGAAACTATTGCGAGAAATGGGTTTTGTAGTGAACCTACTAATGCAGTTATTTTGCGATAATCAAGTAGCCTCCCATATTGAAAATAATTTGGTTTATCATGAGAGAACCAAGCATATTGAAGCTGATTGTCATTTTATATGTGAGAAGGTTTCTAGTGGTGAAACTTCTATGCCATATGTTTGGTCTCAGCCCTGAGGATCAACTTGCTAATGTGTTCACAAAAGCTCTTGGCTGCAATCAATCTGCACATATTGATTCCAAACTAGGCATTGATGACATCTATGCTCAATCGCTACGGAGGAGCATAGTCTTTGGTGGGTAGTGGTGGCTACGAAGTATGGAACATGGCCGGGGGTTTGGTGGATAAAGACTCCTCTAGGTATAAAGCTTTGGGTTTTTGGAAAGTGGTGTTCTTGGTTGCTCCGAAGTTTAGGCTAGGCACTTCATTCACGATGGGGGGAATAGCCGTTGTTTTGAGAATAGGTTGGACCCAGTGGATTGGGTATTTTGGAAGTCGATGTCTTGGGTGGTTGAGTGTGCTCCGGATTCAAAGATTTGAACGTTTGTGTCCTTATTGACCTTATGTGCTTGTATCTTTCTCCTCTTTCTTTCTTTCATTTTTAAATTTTTTTAATTTAAAATTTAAAATTTTAATTTTCTCTCTTTTTGTTTGATTTTGTGCCGCTTTTCAATAAATTCGGTAACCTTTCAAAAAGAAGAAGAGGAAGAAGACATCTATGCTCTAGCTTGAAGGGGAGTGCTAATGACTGTGAGTGTGGGCTGTATGATTTACGGGCCGCGTGGATAATTTATTAAGTGGTCGTAGAGTCACACAACTCATCTAGTCTTTAGTTTTGTCCATGTGTCCCTTTATTTAGTTTATTAGGTGTGCTTATTATGCATATGTCATATTGTAAGTAAGGGATGTTTTTGGCATTTTTTGCTTTCTTGATTTAATATAAAAAGGGAGAGAGTAGGGACTTACAACCTTAGTCTTTTCTGTCACGCCCCAAACCCGGAAATCGGATTCACAGGAATCCCGATCCCCGAATTCGGTGCCGACAGCCTCCGTAGTGCCCCATTCTCGGCTCCTGGAAAACATATGCCAGATTCCGATCCTGGGATCCTACAAGGAGGATTTTCAGAATGATTTTTTTTTTTTTTTTTTTTTGTAATGGAGCATAACCACAAGTATAACCAAGTCACAAAACAACATCACCACATATCCACTATATCAAAAACTTTTAAGTACAATGTGGAAAAGGGAAATACAAGGTGATAAAAAACTCCAAAATAGCTAGATGCGCACTCTTGCCTCAGCGCTGCTGCTGTCCAACGCTACCTGCACGCAACGGTAGTGCATAAGCTTACAAAAGCTTAGAGGGTGGTGTAAGCGTGTGCGTAAGGCAAACGCCAATTGTACAATATCAGAGTAATGCAGAAGTATGCGGTAAGTCCATGAATAAAATCAATCGTACCAAGGCTATGTGATGCAAGGCATGAATGCTATCGGCCATACCAAGGCTATGCGATGCGAGACATGAATGCCATCGGCCACACCGATGCAATGCGAGGCTTACATAGCCGAATGTCATATGCGAAATGCAATCCAAGCAAGTCGGTACTTAACAAGTACACATATCAGAACAGTTCCTCTCTAGATATCACCGGGGTCTAATACACTCACACTGACTGCCTCAACCCTAGCTGCACAACCAAGTAAGCGGAATAGACCTCACTATCCGCCTGACCAGTAGTCTGCCAATACCTACTCGACTCGTCGATAGCGGACTCATTTGCGAGCTGGTCAAACTTAGCCTAGCTTATAACCCCCTCACTCAGGCAGATAAGGCTACACCCCCTTCCAACCGACTACGACACAGTGAGAGACGCGGCCTACTGGTATTCGGCACTCGGGCGCTCGTGTATCCTCTCGGTCTAGACGTTGGAGCATCTCTTGGTACCAAAAAGGTTTTGGGACTTTCACCCAAGGACATCCTAAGTGCCCACAGTATTGGGATCAAGTATTTTCGGTATCCGATACGGCCATCCACGATGTACCTGTGGAGCCACGACCCTGATGTCGCTAGGGCGTGCAGTGATCAAGTCACACATGCGAGATGCATGAGTCACACCGTACAGTCATGTAGTAATCCTGCGCGTACGGCGCGATACTATGGGGCACTCTGTCTCATAAGGAGTCCTATAAATGGTTTGCCCAATGGCATATGTTATGATCAGTCACCACTCATATCAAGCATACATATGATGCGTATGGTCATGACTCATGGAGTTATACTAGGCATATTATAAAGTAATGAACTATCCTTACAATGCAGATGAACCAAGACGGCCTACACACAACTAGTATGGGCTTATTAGTGGGCCCTAGGGAGAGTCGTAATGCGGACGTTTAACCAACATTACCTCACAATGTGGACATCAAACTAGCATTGCTCCCAAGGCATGGCCTGCCATAAAACATCATTACATAAGCCATGGGGAATCACACATTGCAATGGACCCCAAGGACATCCTGTTGGGCCTCGACCCATGAGCCTTGGATACATTGAATGGGCTGTATCACATGGGCCTTACATTCATCAAATGGGCTACATTAATGGGCCTCACCAACGAGCCTTATGTACATTACAATGGTCCATAACCCATGGGCCTTGAAATACATCACAATGGGCCTCATAGTATGAGCCTTACATTTATAGAAAAGTGGGCCTCAACAACGGCCTCATAAACCCCAAGGTGGACCTCAACAATGGGCTATAAATATGGGCTACAAATGCATCAAGATGGGCCTCCACGGATGGCCACAAGTACATCCATATGGGCACCATCACATGGGCCTTATATAAATCAATGGACCACACCAATAGGCCCTACATATACTTCAATTGGGCCATGCCAATGGGCCCCATGTATACATCAAATGGGCCACACCCTAAATATAAGTGTGATAATGATTTCCACCATTAAAATTCCTAAGGCCCACCATAACATATGTTTCCCAAACAACCTATTCATAAATTAACATAGTGATAAATGGAGTGGAAACAAATATCAGCTTAATATATCATGGCCCTTTAGAAATTTTGAACGGTGGACGTCATTGTCCACTATTTTAAGTGGTGAGGTCCATGTCTAGTACATGGATGGTTAGGATATAACACATGCCACATGGTCAGGGCCCACCATAACTTTGATTTTTCCATCAAATCTTTCATAAGGTCTTAAAAACCTGAATCAAAATAAATTTCATATTGATCCAAAAATTATGTGACAACAAAAAGGCTTCAATGACATATCCTTAAACCCCACTGCTTTTACTGTGTGGTCCACTTGATAAGAAGATCTAAGCCTTAAAATGAACTTTCAAAATGGTTGGACGGCTTGGATGCAACATATGCATCATGGTGGATCCCATTGTCCAAACAGTGGACGGTGTGGATACATACATCATTAGGCCCCACGATGCACAGAGTCAGCCCGCACACAGCTGCAGTGTGGATAAAACACTTACTTCACAGTGGGTTCCACCGTCCACGGTGGCGGACGGTGTGAATAAAACACATACATTACACGTGGGATCCACGTGGGGCCCCCCCATAATGTTTATATGCCATTCAATTTGTTGATAAGGTCACAAAGACCTAGATGAATAGGAAAAACAAATATCAGATTAATTCAAAACTTTCGTGGGCCCAAAAAGGGTTTCAATGGTGGAGTTCAATCACCGCTGTTCCTTGTGGTGTGGGCCACCTGAGGTCTGGATCAAGCTGATTTTTGGAGGGGACACTGTCCAAACAGGGGGCCACCTAATGCACGGTTTGGATGTCCAAAAAACATCACTGTGGGGCCCATGGACGGGACCGTGGGTCCCTGCCTGTTTCACGTCCAGTGCATGCAGGCTGCTGCCCCCTTTTTTTTTTTTTTTTTGAAAAATGGTGTTTCCAAGGTTTTTCGCATGTGGGGCCCACATCAGGTGGATCCATCCCGTCCACTGGTTCCCATGGCTCAAGACAAGCCAAACAAGCCCAATATCCAATATATTTTGGAGGCGTTGAAAGATCAGAGTGCATTTTAATGGTGAGAACCCCTGTTTTCTAAGTTATGGCTCGCCAAGTAATCAGATTGACTTCATTTTTCGGCTCAACGTCTAAAATGATATGGGAAATGGAATGGGCGGTGTAGAGTAGTCCTATACATCAAGGTAGGGCATGTACAAGTGGTTCACCCAACTAGCTTGGAAATAAAGTTAATATTTTTGTTTTCAAGTAACGTCTAGCGTCCAGGGACACTGGACGGTTTGGGTATTCTTGGTATGGAAGGTGGCCCCTGCTCGGTGGGCCATCAAATGATGGATGACGTGGATACAACATATACATAAAGTGGGCTCCACCTATAGTTGGCTTGGATAAAATACATGCCTCATGGTGGGGTCCATCCGGGTGGGCCACATGGCCACATCAATACACAAAGAAAATAAATGAAAATGAGAGGGAGAGAAAGAGAAAGAGAGAGATCAAGAGTGGGACATGTGTGATGGAGGGACCCCGGCACTATGGGCCCTCCGTTTCATGATCTACAACATAAATCAAGTGGGTCCTACAACATGTGGGCCCTTAAAAATTGAAATCCAATGGTGGAGATCCCTTCTCCACGAAAATAGACGGTCTAGATGACCCATATACAAGATAGGAAGGTAAACATCATGACGGGGTCCATGGAGAATGGCCCCATTATGGAATGATATTGATGATCAAGATGGGCCGTTGACCACATCTTAGGATCCAAAGTGAGATCCATACCATTGATCGGTAGGCTTCACTTGGTCCATCATAAAAGCATGAAAACTAGCCTATAGAAGCACCCACCTAGCGATCTCCTTGGTCCGTTGGAAAGCCTATCTCCTTATGCTTCACTTTGATGGTGGATGATGAGATTTGGATGGCTAGGATGGAAGTTTTTAGGATGGAAAGTGGGCCACACAAGGTCACTTCTCTCTTGGGAAAACCTTGGATGTGTGGGCTCTTGGTTGCTTGGGAAATGCTTGGGAAATGTGAAGAGAAAGAGAGAGAGAGACAGGTGGTTGTAAGGAGAAGGGATGGGAGATGGGTGATGGATGTGAGTGATGGGTGAGGTGATGTATTGGTTGACTTTGGGTTTGCTTGACTTGTGGAGAAAGAAAACATGGGTGGTTTGTACTTGACATGAGGGGTGATTGATGAGATTGATGGGACATGTTGTAGAGATTCTCTTGGGATTGCAAACGCGCGGCGTTTTCTCGAAATAAACGTCGGCACACATCTCTTAGTCAGGGTATCGAATCGGTGCATGAGTCGCGGCGTTGGAACCGCGGCGATGGTGCGGTCGCAATAGTACAAGTCTCGGATTAGACTGACTTAAATGTACGGGATACGACTTACGGTCGTGCGCAAACATTGATTACAGGTCGCAGACTGCCGGAATTTGACGGGAAAGATCGCGAGAGTTGACAGAACAGTACGGATTAGGATACGAGTTTTACATTTTCTCTCTCCATTCTCTTTTTCTCATCTCCTTTCTTTCTCTTTTCTATTTCTTTTTCACTTTTAGATAACTCGTCAATGAGAAAGGCACCCTCCTCCTCTAGGGGCTGTTCAATTGAACTTCAATGGCATTTTTTAAGAGAGATCAGTTTGGGAGCTCGGGATTCATAATGGAATGGTGGAACGGTATTCATACAGGTGACCCTAATTAATTGGGATCAGTGTTTGTGCTATCGATAATATCGACCGATATTATCAGTATCGGACCTCCCCCGATATGAAACCCCCAGGAAGTAGCTGAAATTTTTTGTGTCGACGATATTATTGTGATATATCGCATTGTATCAATGATATATCGATATAATGGATATATAAGGATGTATTGATGATAGTATCATTGATACATTGATATTGATAGTGTATCGCGAAGTGAGCTGAAAAAAATTGGAAAGTTTGAAAAAAATACCCCTTACAAAATTGCTATTATTATTATTTTTTTTCGTTGTCAAATCTTCCACTTCTAATCCATTCTTGAGGTGAATCTGACCAACCCTTTTCGATTATTTGGAGAAAAACCACTTTTTTCTTTAATTTACAGAAATCAAGATTGGATAATAGGTGGGTTGATTATCAAATGTCAAATGGTGAGTTATTTTATTTTGTTATTAGAATTATTATTGTTGTTGTTGTTGTTGTTGTGTATAAATCACCTGGAATTAGTAGAACTAAGATGAAAATTCTTGATTTGAGAATTTGAGGAAAGTGGGGGAAAATTTGGTTAACTAGGAAAATTAAAAATTTCTCCCATTTCAGCCATTTGAATTGCAATGAGTGGAAAAATCGTGTTAGACATGTTGGAGGTTGATCTACAGGTTGACGGAGGTTTGTGGATTTTTTGAAAATTTTTATTTAAAAATACAATTTTTTTTTTCTTTCAAAAAATCCAGTTTGATAAGCGGTTATTTAGCCTTAATTTGCAGGTGTTTACAAGCGTTGGCTGATATTAATATTAGTTGCACTCTAATTTGTGAATTTGCGGAGATCAGGAAAAATCGGAAATTTCCTCCATTCTACACATTAGAGTGCAATTAGAGTATGGAAAAATCACCAATTCTACTTTTTCTTTTGCTTTTGAATGTATTGGTTATGTTTTCTTAGATTTATAAATGATATGAATTGATTTTGAATATAGCTGCACCACCTCTGTCAAACAACTCATAGTTTAGGACCCTATACAAAGGAAATCTATTATGTGCACTCGTTTTTTGTGATCTTTTCATTATTTATTTATTTATTTTTTTGTGTATTGATGTCTTTTTTAACATCCCCTGAAGTTCCATTGAAAAATTTAACTAATTTCCCCATGTTTCCCAAAACAGCGAAACACTACGTGATACATATGATATTTCCAATGTGATAACCGATATGTTTTCGTATCCCAAAGGTGCGATACATCCATCGATACTGCTATGGAAAACATTGATTGGGGTAAAGTTTAAATGATGATGATGGAATTAGGGAGCTCGTGGCTGTAAGGATGATAAAGCCGTAAAATTCTCTTTTCCATCTGATTATGGTCAAAGTCTACTTGAGCGGAGGCCTATGGCTCTTCTCTTTGGAATTTGTATCATTATGGCTTCTTTTATGGGAAATTGGTTGTTGAATGGGACTCCTTAAATGTGGATCTAACAAGCTAGTAGGGGTTATAATTTTCCTTGAGAACATTACTCACAAATTTTAAAAATGTGTTGGAACCTCAATATTTTTCCTTTCATCACATGCATAGATAATAAAATGTTGATGCACATAAGTTAGCATGGAGTGAATATGGTTGTTTGGTAAAATGTTAATGGGGAACTTGTCGTGGCTGGCTCCTTGGTTCTGTCTTTATCTTTTCTTCTCTTGTATAGCTTCTCTTTTCAGTACAATTCTTTTTCTTACTGACAATGACAAGAAAAATTCTATGTTATTGTTTGATAAGAACTCATTGCAGCGGATACTGCAAAAGAATCTTACTTAAAAGCATATTGGTGCCTTTAAAAAAAAGAGAAACTTGCATAAAAGCATATTAGTACTTTTGCATTCTTGTTATTCCTTTACACAATTTTGAATTCGACATCAAGTATTTATTTTCTGTGCTTTTGAGTTTCCTTTAGCATGTCCCCCATCTGCTTCACTTGGCTCATTGGTTAAACCCATGTTGCATATTGAGCTTCAATGCAGACCTGGCATCTAGTACGACTTGGAAGCTTCACATTATGTTAGGCATAACAATTAGCAGTCACCTTAAGCTTGCAAAACGATGATGAAACTAAATTAGGTACCACTTGAATGATATTTTTAACCTAGCTTCTTGTAAATTAATTTATGATTCATTAAAATACATGGACATGATAAAGTCATGCTTGCCTGTATTTGTTTCCATGTTTGTGCACGTGTGTTTCTGTGTGTGTTGTGTGTGTGTGTGTGTATATATATATGGCTAGTTTAAGGCTATGATGATGATAGTCATGATGATTTTTCTTACTATTTTTGTGGTTTCTAGGTTGCATGGTAATGTTGAAACAATGGCAATATTATCGCTTGGAGGTGACAATGGTTGTAAAAGAAGAGATTCAGTAGTCTTAGCCTTTCAAGATGCAAAAATTTCAGTGCTAGAATATGATGATTCAATCCATGGACTTCGTACAAGGTGAGGCAAAAATGTTACTGCGTATTGAAGAGATCTGTATTTAAGAAAAAAGAAACTATTTTAATGGATTACAAGAGGCACTCATTACTTATTAGATAAATTATTGGAAAATTTTGATATGCAGCATCGAAAGTTTCTGAAATTAGCATATTTTTAATTAAAACAGAATTGATCTATTTTACGCAAGATCTGAGTTTTATTTTATTGATTTAAAACTATTGTAATGATTGCATCACAAAAGAATTGCTGCACTTGATTTACTGATGAATTTTCTGCCCTGATGGAAAAGTCCAAGATGCTAATGTTACTAGTTGGAATACTTACAATCTAGATCCTTCGATCTGGCAGTTTTATCGTATGGACTTGCAATTCCTGGATTTAATGTGCTTTATCATCCTTTGTGCAGTTCTATGCATTGTTTTGAGGGGCCAGAGTGGCATTATTTGAAAAGAGGCAGGGAATCTTTTGCTAGGGGTCCCTTAGTAAAGGTTGATCCTCAGGGCCGTTGTGGTGGGGTCCTTGTGTATGGTTTGCAAATGATAATACTCAAGGCTGCTCAGGTGCTTTTCCCTTAGACACCATTTTTATGCTGACATGTTAATTTTTGGTTTGTATTCAATTCTAAGTGCTTAGTGATGGCTCGAATCTATGCACACATTGTCTTCTCTAGTTGATCTGAGTGGATTCATAATGTGATTCTCTGGACAAAGTGCAAGTCGATAGCTCCTCTGCTTCTTTTCTTTGTATATAACGAAGCTTTTGTTGATCAATTGCCCTTCTTGTTCGAATATCCCATGTCAACTGGGACAAACCATGTGTAGCTGATCCTTTGCCCAACTAGGGAGTGGGGTGGGTAACCTGCTGGGTCAGGGACCATGCATGTCTAGCCATGCCATATGTTTGCTTTTTGTTTCTTTATTTTATTAATAGTTATTTTTTTATCACTTCTTTTTGTAATGAAACTAAACATTTCCCAACAGGGTTTCATATTAACCTAAAACTAATTATTGAAAGATGATAAAAGAAAGTTTGCTTCAAAAGTAACGTTTCTATGAATAAGACTGGTGAATGAGAATCTAGTAAATGTCTTGTTTTCCTGAGAGTTTTGAAGTTGGATCCTCTATGAAAACACCAATAAGCATACTTACATCTGAGGTGCTTTTAGAATGTTAAATCTTTTAAGAAGTAATCCCTTTTATCTTCATCCCTTCATGGTTTCCAAATTATGTTGGCGATTTATTGTGGCATTTATATCTAAATTTATATATGGAAGTATGTCAAATCTAGTTCCTGGTCTTGGTCATGATTTTAACTGAGGGCTTTTGCATGTACTAATTTAAACACAGCTTGATTCCATCTTAAAATATTAATATTCAATCAATTTGAAAGCTGAAAAATCACATATTGATTAAGAAGGCAAAATGATAATTATAGTGTCATGGCGAGATATTCAGCAACACGTTAAACACCTCGGCTAGTTTATCTACACCATATATGTCTTGGTGAGAAAGCATATGACTTGATGTGAAACAAATGTTTTTTGATTATGGACAACGTTGAGGCATGAGTTGACAATTCTCATGGCTGGAAGGCTGGCGTAACACATATGGACCTCAGAATAAATCACAGTTCTAGTTACTGTATAGCTGCTGAATAAGAATGCTCTCAACTCTTCTGCTCACTGTCACTATTCTAGAATATTCTAGTGTTGCCCCGTTTCTGCTCAGTTTTCATTTCAATTGGTCGGAAGAAATGAAGATGGTTGTTTACTTATTTCTCAATGCTCCAATGTTGCATTTGCAAAGGTCAGGATTGATATGATCAGCTTGGATTTAATATTCTATGAACTGATCTCTGGCTTCCAAGAAAAAAGATGCTTAATGTTGTCTTCATACTAAATTTACGAAGGTCTTTACTCTCTTTGCTTATGTTTTTGACTCTCTGTTTCTTGTTAGGCTGGCTATGGCTTAGTTGGAGATGATGAGGCTACTAATTCTGGAGGTACAGTCTCCGTTCGTATCGAGTCATCCTATGTGATTGGCCTACGAGACTTGGACATGAAGCACGTAAAAGATTTCACATTTGTACATGGTGAGAACTGAGCACTTGCCTCTTGTTTTTCTTGTGGTTAAAATAAATCACTATGTAACTTCTCAAAAGAAAAAAAAATCATTATGTACATTTTTCGGCTTTCAGATTAGCGTCAATGTTCATGAATATACCAGAGCATTTACAGCTTATGATACTAAGTAGCTGCAAAACAGATGGCTAAGTTTGAATAATTGAAATGTGGGATGTTCTTATGCCTGCAACTAGAGCTGTACATGGGTCGAGTTAGCACGGTCAGCTCGCTCGACTCGACTCAGAAAAGTTCGACTTGCCTCGGCTAGAAATTGGATTCGGACCGAGTCGAGCTGGTTTTTGGAGCTTGAAAAAATTTTGAGCCGAGTTCAGGCTTGCCTGAGCTCAACTCGACTCAGATCAAACCTCAACTCGAATCGATTCGGATTGAATCGGCTCGGTGACTTAGTTATTTTGATATTGATGTTGCTTGCCGAGTGTTTGATGAAATGACTCAACAGTGTTGTTTTGGGTGTGTACATTCTCCGCGAGATCGGCTGGTGGTGAGGAAGGAATGGATACGAAACGAATCACTACAAAAAAATAAACTTTACATTATAAGACTGCCCTCATATCTTGATTTTGATGCTGCTCGTCGAGTATTTGATGAAATACCTATAAAGTGCTGTTACTATTTTGCATTATGTGAGAAATTGAAGATGCATTCTATGTGTTTGAGAAAATGACACACATGCTCGAACTTGGCTCAAACTGGCCTGGGCTGCTGACCGAACCGAGCTGAGCTGGCCAGTTAGGCTTAAGGACCAAGCTGAGCCGAGTTTGAGCTGGGGTTAGCTACTGGCTGAGCTGAGCCGAGTTCGAGCTGCGGTTAGCTGCTGGCCGAGCCGAGCTGAGCCGAGCTGTGCCAAGCACGACTCGGTTCGACTCGTATACATCTCTACTTGCAATTGTACTAGTTGAATTTGTGGTTCCCATCCATGCAAATAGAACTTTTTAGATGCACATATATAGAAAATTTACTGCACTAGCTCGTTTCTTGGATCTAATCTGTGTTGGGGATTTGTGTTGCGGAATCACACAGATCTAGATCTAGGATAACAATTCAATAGTAACAAGTAATCACAGAAGAACACAAAGATTTAATGTGGAAAACCCTTGCGGGAAAAAGCCACGGCACAAAGCGACAGAAATCCACTATGCAATAGAAATTACAAGAGAGAGGACTTACCCGATTCGAACAACCTCGAATCACACCCTTGCTACACCCTTTGATAACCTTAGAACCCTTTAAGAACCCTTGGAAAACTTTTAGAAAGCTTTAGAATACCTTAGAATAGCCCTAGGGACTCCTATTTATAGTTTAGGAAACTCCACTTATGCACCTAGTCCGGAAAAGTCCGGAAACCGCCTCAAATTTACGTAGTTCGTGCAGGATTTGCGTAACCTCGACTGGTCGAGCCGAGGTCTCGACTGGTTGAGGGACCTCCTCGACTGGTCAAGCCATCCCCTCAGTCAATCGAGCAGCCCGGACGTTAAAGATCATAAGACGCTGGACTTTGAATCGAGCAATCCTCGATAAGTTGAGATGCTCACTCGACCGGTCGAGCCAAGCCCTCGACCAGTCGAGAGACCCAAAAGAGTCGGATTGAAGGCTTCTGACAACAATCTCGACCAAATCTTCAATCTTCAACCGTGTATCTTGCTGCCCTCTTCTCTTATCTCTGCATCATTTATAGATTCGATCAACACTTCTCGTGAACACTCCGTCCTTCTTTTACGCCATCACCAAGCCCAGAGAAGTTGCACAGAACTTGAACTTCTCTGTAGGAATGACCTTGGTGAGCATGTTTGCTGGATTCATGCTGGTGTGAATCTTTTCCAGAGTTACGCCTCTTTCCTCAAGCACCTGTTGGATAAAGTGGTGACGAATATCAATGTGTTTAGTACGTGAGTGATAAACAAAATTGTTAGCCAGATTGATAGCGCTCTCACTATTACAGTTAACCTGCACGACCTTCTACTGAAGTCCCAACTGATTTACGTGCCTTTGAGCTAAACACCTTCTTTAAACGCTTCCATCATTGCCATATATTTTGCTTCAGTCGTGGAAAGAGCCACCACGGACTGAAGCTTCGACATCCAATTGATTGTTCCACCCGATAATACAAACGAGTATCTTGAAGTAGACTTCCTGGAATCTATACTGCTTGCGTAGTCGGAATCCACATACCCTACTAATTTTGTCTGTCTTTTCAAAAGTTAAGACGTAGTCTTTCGTACCTCGAATGTATCGAAGTAGCCATTTCACCGCTTCCCAATGTTGCTTGCTGGGGTTTAACATGTATCTGCTCACAACACCGACTGCCTGTGAAATATCTGGTCTGGTACAGACCATGACATACATTAAACTGCCAACCGCATTCGAATAAGGCACATGAGACATAACTTGCTTTTCCTCATTTGATTTAGGACATTGTTCTGAGGAAAGCTTGAAGTGAGCCGCGTGGGGAATGCTCACCGGCTTTGCGTGGTCCATCCTATACTTGATCAACACTTTTTCAAGGTATTCTGCCTGTGATAACCAAAGCCTGCTTCTCTTCCTGTCTTTATGTATATCTATGCCGAGAACCCTCTTTGCAGCCCACAAATCTTTCATCTCGAATGTCCCTGATAATTGAGTCTTCGGTATGTTGATTTTAGACATATCATGACAGACGATCAACATATCATCAACATACAGTACTAGGATGATGAATTTTTCATCACTCAGTGTCTTGTAATAGACACAGTGATCGTATTCACTTTGAGTAAATTTCTGACTCACCATGAAAGAATCAAATTTTTTATATCACTGAATAGGCGATTATTTTAGGCCGTACAATGATCTCATTAACATGCAAACCTTTTTCTCTGCCCCTTTTAACTTCGTAGCCTTCTGGTTGCTTTATGTAGATCTGCTCTTCCAATTTCCCGTGGAGGAATGCAGTTTTCACATCCATATGTTCCAGCTCGAGATCGTATTGGGCAACCAGCGCCAACACGAATTTGATAGATACCTGCTTAACCACCGGCAAGGATATCTCTGTGAAGTCGATTCATTCTTTCTGAGTATAACCCTTCGCTACTAACCTTGCTTTGTATCTATCATGTTTCCTTTTAAATAACCACTTGCATCCAATCGCTTTTCGGCTCATAGAAAAGTTCCATCAGCTCCCATGTGTGATTTTTGTGCAACGAGTCCATCTCATCGTCCAAAGCCGCCTTCCACTTTTCTGCATCAGGCTTATTAAGAGCCTCCTGAATAGTAGACGGGTCTCCCTCATCTGTAATGAGGGCATATATAATATTAGAGTCGTCCCTGTATCTTGCCGGTAACCTGCGATCACGCGGTGGGTTCCTTCTCACAGGTGGTTGCTCCACCTGATCCTGTCCCTTTGCCTTCGCATCTGTCTTTTCCTGAGTATTATATATGTCAATTTGGATGTCTACGATCACCCTTTTTGGTTCCTCTTGCTTCTTTTGATCATTCTTGCGAAATAGGGAGCTTTCATTGAATCTGACGTCACGGCTAGTGATGACCTTGCGTGTGACCTTGTCGAATAACCTGTAACCTTTCACATTAATGCCATAGCCAACAAAGATATACTTTTTGGCTCTATGGTATAACTTATCTCTCTCAACTGACGGTACATGAGAGTAAGCCTTACAACCAAATATGCGTAGATTTGAGTAGTCGACTTTCTGACCACTCCATACTTCATCTGGGATTTTACATTCAATTGCCGTTGAAGGAGACCGATTCACCAAATAACAAGCCGTGTTAACGACCTCAGTCCATAGGTCCTTGCCCAATGCAGCATTACTTAACATGCATATGACCCTCTCCAAGAGAGTTTGATTCATTCGCTCAACGATATCGTTTTGCTCGGGCGTGTGGCGCACTGTGTTGTGTCTGATGATCCCTTCATCCTTGCAATAATCATGTGGAAGTAAATTCTCCACCATTGTCAGTCCTTAAAACCTTTATTTTTCGCTCTTACTGTTTTTCTACCACTGCCTTCCATTGCTTGAATATGGTGAAAACTTCGGATTTACATTTCATGAAGTAAACCCAAACTTTCCTGGAGTAGTCGTCAATGAATAAAACAAACAATGACGACCCCCCTATGGAAACTTCTGGTGATGACTCCCATACGTCCGAGTGCACATAATCAAGCACTCTCTTACAAATATGTTTTCAAGATTTAAAAGACAGTCTAGATTGTTTACTATATATACAATGCTCGCATGTATCTAAATCAGAATTTTTAAAAGTTGGAATCAAACATCCATCAGAAAGTACCTTCATGCCGCGCTCGCTCATGTGGCCCAGACGAGCATGCCACATACGTAGAGACGTGGAGTCTACAATAGCAGCTGCCGTTCCACCTGCAGAAGTGCTCCCAATCAACCTGTAAAGGTTTCCGTGCCTCTGTACTCTCATAACCACGAGTGGCCCTTTTAAAACTTTAAAGACACCATCAAAACCGGTGAACTTGCACCCTATAGCCTCGAGTGCACAAAGAGAAATCAGACTTTTCTTCATATCAGGAACGTGCTTGACGTCAGTCAAGGTACGCTCCATCCCATCAAACATCCTGATGCTCACCGTGCCAATAGCCATAACATTACAGGCATTGTCATTGCCCATAAAAGCCTGTCCACTATTGCATTCCTTGTAACTGGCAAACCAACTCCGATGAGGAGTCGCGTGATATGACGCTCCTGTGTCTAGGATCCACTCATCTGCATGATTGTTGTGAATATGTCCGATCATGAACACAGACAGAACTTCACCACTTGTCTCTTCATCAGATGTGACAACATTTGCCTCCTTGGAAGAAGCTGCTGAATTTTCTTTCTTCGCTTCAGGATATCTACAATCCTTCTTCATGTGTCCAGACAACTCATAATTCCAACACTTTAATTTTCCTTTGCCCTTGCCCTTAGATTTGGATCTAGGCCTTGAGGATCCTGTACCTTGCTCGGAATCTCTGCCCCTCGTAATCAATGTATCGGAAGATGCCCTCATGTCGCAGTTTAGCTTTCTCATAGCCTTCCCTTGAAGGGCTGAGATAATGGTGTCAACACTTAGAGTTTTATTCGCGGTGCACATCGTGTCCCTAAAAGACTCATATGATGCATGAAGAGAATTCAACAATATACATGCCTGTTCCTCATCTTTGACCACTTCCTCCATTTCCAGCAATTTGCACATCAATTTATTAAAGTTGCTGATATGGGCTTCTAGATCTCCACCCTCTGCCATCTTGAAGGTATAAAACTGTAGCTTCAAGTGTAGGCGATTTTCAGAAGACTTCTTTGCATAGATGTTCTCTAACTTCGCCCACAAACTAGCCGCAGTTTTCTCCCTCAAAACATTATAGATAACCTCATACGTGAGATATAAACGGATAGAGGCTAAAGTATTACTATCAAGGTTTTCCCATTCATCATCTTTCATGGTAGATTTCCGCTCCTCAAGAGCCTTAATCTCGCCTTGTTTGGTTAACAGGCTAGTTATCTTAACCTTTTATAACTCAAAAATTATTTTTGCTCGAGTACTTCTCAATATCAAACTTGCCGTTTCCCATTATTACTAATCCTGCAGATTCAGATTTGTGCCCCAACGATTGCTCTAATACCACTTGTTGGGGATTGTGCTGCGGAATCACACAGATCTAGATTTAGGATAGCAATTCAATAGTAACAAGCAATCACAGAAGAACACAAAGATTTAACGTGGAAAATCCTTGTGGGAAAAAACCACGGTACAAAGCGACAGAAATCCACTATGAAATAGAAATTACAAGAGAGAACTTACCCGATTCGAACAACCTCGAATCATACCCTTGCTACACCCTTTGATAACCCTAGAACCCTTGAAAAACTTTTAAAAAGCTTTAGAATACCTTAGAATAGCCCTAGGGACCCCTATTTATAGTTTAGGAAACTCCACTTACGCAGTCTGTGCAGGATCTGTGTAACCTCGACTGGTCGAGCCGAGGCCTCAACTGGTCGAGGGACCCCCTCGACCGGTCGAGCCATTCTCTCGATCGGTCGAGTGGCCCGGACACCAAAGATCATAAGATGCTGGACTTTGAGTCGAGCAATCCTCGACAAGTCGAGATGCTCACTTGACCGGTCGAGCCAGGCCCTCAACCGGTCGAGAGACCCAAAAGAGTCAGATTGAAGGCTTCTGATAACAATTTGATCATTGAGCATGTAAAATATGTCTTTCTATGACTATTCTCTATTCTTTTGCAGGCAGATAACTATATCCTTGTTTGATATGGGTAGATTACTATATCATTAAGTTTTTCACCTAGTTTTCATTAATAATTTGTCTTCAAGTTTTTGTTGGATGGATCTCTAATTTTCATGAGACTACAAGTAGTATGCGGGAGCTTATCACAAATGCGCAATTGGTCTTTTCTTAAATTGTGCTCTAATGCTCAATTACAATTACAAATAGTGTAAGTATCTACCATGTGCTCTATAGAATTCAGACATTAATCTATTAAATGTTGATGAATGTGGGTCATACGATCATATGTCGATCCACCTAGATTATTGAAATAAGGGTTTTGCAATTGAACGATTGACGTAACTTCTTTTTTTTTTTTTTGTCTTTATCAAGTAGCCCCTTAATCATATTTGGTGCACGTAGGGTGGTTACATGGTAATAGGGGTTTTGTCATATAAGGGCATATCTTTTGGTCAAATTTTAATGAGAGCCTATCCTTCTAATATTTCCAAAAAAGGGCCTATTGTTTGCACCGTTAGTAAAAATCTCTCACTTTTAAGTCCTTATATGATATGGGATTGTATTTATTTAATTTCTAAAATGCCCTTATGCATGTTAAATTGATGCAGGACGCGTGATCTAGACTAAATATGATGCAAATAAATTATAAATGGATTAAAGAACAATTCAAGCATAAAATATACTAACCCACCACAAATCTAAGAAATCAAATAATAAAATTCAGATTTCAAGCTAAATCACAATCCGACAATAAACTAAACCATATAAAACATGAATTTCAAAGGATCAATGGAAGGTAGGACTTCCACTTTAGGGCCTGTTTGATTTTCCATGATCCTGGTAAATCCTTGGTAAAGAAGTAATTATTACTTTTTCACTTGTTTGAAATTGAGTTTGTAATTCTACCTAGAAAATTGGTCAAAAAATGATGACTTAAATCCGTGGGCCGCACCATAATGTATATAATATATCTATGTCGTCCATCTGTTTTATTAGAATATTTTAGGGCATGATCCGAAAAAATTAGGAAGATCTAATGCTCAATTGGCCTACATGAAAGGAAACAATGGACTTAATTTGTCCACCGTTGAAAGTTGATTCTTTTATTGGGCCCACATTGAGGTTTATTCACCATCTAACCCGTTCATGGGGTCACATAGACATGGATAAGGGAAAAATATAATTATAAGCCTGATCTAAAACTTTTAAGGGCCTCAACAAGTTTTTAATGGTAGGCATTCGATTCTCACAATTTTGTGTGGTGTGGTCCACTTGAGCTTTGGATTTGCCTAGTTTTTGGGCTCATGCCTTAAATTCATTTGGCATAATGAATGGGCGGTGTGGATAAGCCACACACATTATGGTGAGCCTCATATTTATTTTACAAATTCCTCGATTTAAGTGTTTAAAAAGTAACCGGTCAAGTCAGCATTGGGAAAGATGCAGGTAATTACCTTGGTAAATAATGATTACTCATTTACAAGGTAATTACATTTGAGCCAGAAAATCAAATAGGCCCTTAGCATAGGCTTAGGCCTAATTCAAATGGGCTGATGGTCTCTTTCAGGTTAAGGATATGATAATCTAGGATGGGGGTTTGAGTATGTAAGGTTAGGGATTTGAAAGGAATTAGGGTTTTCGAAGGATTTAGGAATTTAGGATTTTATAGGAAATATGGGATTAGGGTTTCTTAGGGAATTGGGGATTAACGCTTAGAAAAATTAAGAAAACTAGGGTTTATAGGTGAATGAGAACTAGGGTTTTAGGTTAAGGAAGAAGAATCAAAGAGAGGGAAGAAAAGAGGGTAGGGGGCTAGCCGTATGATTGTACGGCTAGTTCATACAATCGTACAGACTGACTTGTATGGACAGGCAGTCTGTATGTGTGGGGTTTGATAGAGATAGGATGGGTTGGGTTTTGGTGGAGACTGGGATAAGAGAAAATGGGGTTCGGTGGAGAGAAGAGTAGAGGGATTTGAGAAGAAGATGAGAAAGACGAGAGAAATACCTTTTTAAAGAAAAATAAGAAAGGAAAGATTAGGCTTCATACCTTGGCATCATACCATCAATCTCCGATTCTCCATTCACAAGAGAATCCATTCACATGGAGAGAAAGCTTCAAAGGAAGCAAAGAGTTTTCATTCAATTCATCATAACATCCCCTAGGGCTGGACGTTTAACCCTTTTATAGTCTCAGGAAAGACTTTTTACAAAAAGCACTCTCAGATAAAATTTTCAACATAAAGACGCTCAATGAAATAAAAGTTGTTCTTAACTCCCCAATCTCAACTAAATATCAAAATAAATCCAACATGAATAATCCACTATATAAAGAAATAAATTTAAGCATCCTAAAGTCTACGATCAACGTGATCTAACATCACAATGATCCAATTGTCTGATCGAAGCGCCCTCAAGATTCAACTGTCTGATCGACATGTCCTTACAATCCAACGATCCAAACTCCTTAATAAGTAACCCATAACCCATATGCATCTTCCTAGTGTAGGGTCTTGGAAGATGCACGATCATGCATGTGGGGTCATCAATGTGCCCCACCTGGGCCCATGTAGTGCTCACCAAGCCAAAGCGAAACTAGAGCTGATCTCCTCTTCTGGTATACCCCGTAAGGCGCTCGAATGTCCTCATCATAAATCTATTTTAATGCTTTTACTCAACCACATACCTAACTCTAATGTCATGCATTGAGTACTTAACCAGAGCATTTGTAATCATTTGAGTATAACAGGTGATGATATATCTTAGCGGGACTTGGCTTTACCCAATGTCGAGTTTGCCTACAACTTTACAACAAGTTGAATTTGTCTAATGGCCTCAATAAACCGCACCATGGGGAAATCGTCATTTTATATTGTGAACGGGAGAAGTTCACATCATGTACTAAGTATCATTACTAGTATAAGATTGGGTAAGAAGCTATGTTGACGTGTTCGGTGAATGCATTTAAGGCTTGCAAGCCTGGGTAAATAAGAAGATAGAATAAAGCAATGACAAGTAGTGAGAAGTTGCGGACAAACACCGCAAGGTTTATAACAAAGGTGACTTGGTTATGGTTTTTAATGTTTTCCATAACGTTATCACGTAATGCATCGCATCCTTGGGATACAGATACATATCGGTTATCGCATGGGATATATTGGTCGTATTGCGTAATGTATCGCTGTTGTTGGGAAACATTGGGAAATTGGTTGATTTTTTCAGTGAAACTTTAGGGATTTGTTAAAAAAAGGCATCAATACTCATTTAGAAACCAAAATATTACAAAAAACAAGTGCACATAATAGGTTTCCTTTGTATGGGGTCCTAATCTATGTGATGTCTGACTAAACTGATGCAAGTATATTCAAAGTCTATTCATATAATTTATAAATGTAAGAAGCCATGTATGGAAACACAAGGAATACATTCAAAAGCAAAAGAAGAATCACTAGATCAGGTTACATACGTGTTTGATTTTCTGTTTGGACACATATTGCAACCGATTTGTGAGAGAATTGGAAAATTTTGAATTTTTTTTCTAATTTTTCGCAGCTAGGCCCATCTCCCCCAAATCTCAAAATCAAAGCTCCAAATTCATGATTTTTTATGCAAAACATGAAAAATCATGGATTTGTAATCATTTGACAATGATTTAACATGATTTATAGGAAAAAAAAGAATCGAAAGTCGTAAACGCTTACCAGATCGAACAGGTGGGATATATTGGCACTACTTGTGCATTTTATATTACACTAGTGGGATACGAGATATATCGCAGGATATATCGGCTGATATCTTCGATACTTTATGTCCATTGGGTACCCATAACAAGTTCAAGTCTAAGAAGATTGTGCCATAATGATTCAAGAGGAAGTTGGATAAAAATACCTTTTAGATTGAGTCGCAAGACAAGTTATCAATCTCATGGACTTTCAAGGTGGTTGATTTATTTTGAGTACTATGGCGAGGTGTTTGGCGTGCGGGAGGAAGTTGTTGCTGATATGGGCAAGTAGTTCTCCAAGAAGAAGTGGAATAGATGTTGTGCATGAAGACCACTAGAAGGGCATGGTATAGACAATACTTAGTGAAATGGGAGAACAACCCCTGTTTTGAACACCAGACTAGGCAGATACAGACAATATTGAGTGAATGGAAGGACAAGGCCATTTTGAATGCACGTGAATTATGACGATGAATTAGCATAGCTGGTTGCAGAACTATGAAGTGCCACCACTTGCTGAATTGAGTTCATTCCTACCTAGGGGAATGATTTAGGCCCAAGGCCTACCATAGGGAACACCATCTGCTGGACATTTAGACTATTTGCTGCTGATTTTTAGGCTGATTCTCTGAAGATGTTGATTTTTTTAAATATATATCTGCAAGCTACTTTATCACAGTTTTTCTAAATCTTTGTTGATCAAGGAATTGGCTTCAGCTCTCAGTTCTGTTGACAGTTCGCTAATATCCTATCTGTGGGACTGGTGAGGCTGCTGTCTTTTTTGGTTCTCTTCGTAGGCTCCTGCTCGAGTTGTATAGTTTTTGGGTCTCAGTGGGAGGTTCTTGTTTGTGTTGTATGGTCGTTTTCTTAGGTCTTTCCTTGTTGCTTGCTTGTTTTCGTCTTGTTTGTCTTAGGTTTTGTTTGTTTTGTTGTGTGGCCCTGTTTATGTTTTTTCTGTTTGGCTTTGTTCTGTTTTCTGGGTTGCTTTTGCTCCCTTAATAAAATTCCAATCTTCCAAAAAAAAAAAAAAACACGGTTGTGCTACTTGGTATCCTGTTTTGGATAGATGAAATTGATTTAGATTCAATCTAAGGTTTGAAAAGATCTTGGTTCAAGATTATGTAGGGATTATAGGGGTTGTCCTTAGGCTTTATAAAAAGGATTGTTCTAAGATGTAGAAAGGTTTTCCGAGTGTTTGACAACTTATTCGTGTACTTGTAAGTTGTAACTAGCACATACATTTCAATTTCAATAAGTTGTTTATCCCTCCCTATTCCAATGTTCTTGTTTGGTGTGTTTAGTTTGAGCAATTCAGCTGTTGTGTCTTGAATGGAGTATTTGCAATAAACTTATCTTCCGATTATGCACATTTTTTTCAAATGCCATTATTTTTCTGGTTTGGATTCATAGACTTTCTAGTTGCTTGATCTGATTGATTTGAAGTCCAAAGTAAGGGTTTTTTCCTTTCCAAGTATTCTCATGCATGGACCTTGGTTCTTTTCTTATTTTCTATTTTCTTTTAAGGATCTCTAGGCTGATGTAATGCTAGGTAACATTCTGTAATTTTTGTAGTTGCTTTTGTGGCTGTTACAAATATGATGAGTAGTTTTATTGTGTCAATTATTTTCTTGATGCATTCATTTGTTTTGATCTTGAGTGGTACACATTCAATTGTCCTTCTTATGAAGTTGATTGTTGTTTAATTCATTATAAACTATTCTGCAGGTTATATTGAGCCTGTGATGGTAATCCTTCATGAAAGGGAGCTTACTTGGGCTGGTCGTATCTCGTGGAAGCATCACACGTGCATGATCTCCGCACTTAGCATTAGCACGACCTTAAAGCAACACCCTCTCATATGGTCTGCTGCTGTAAGGCCCTAACATGGGTATTTGTATCTTTTTAAATTTGTTCTTTAAGATTATGATCCAATTTACATGGCCCAATTGATTTGATTACTTACCACATGATAATTGATCATGTTCAATAGTTGCTATTCAAAAGGTGGACGTGGATGGGAATGGATGCTTAAATAGTTACACTCCCCCCTCTCTCACCATCATCTAAGCCTTTTTCCAACTACTTGGGGTCGGCTACCTGAATCCTGTTTTTGCCATTCCACTCCAGTGTTTTTAATAGCTAACCCCCCCCCCCCCCCCCCCTCTCACCATCATCTAAGCCTTTTTCCAACTACTTGGGGTCGGCTACCTGAATCCTGTTTTTGCCATTCCACTCCAGTGTTTTTAATAGCTAATAGCATGTAGTGTAGTGTTCACCCCTTTGAAGCGTGAGGCGTATTCTAGATCTTTAATTAAGGTTGCACTTTGTCGCACCAAATATGTAAAATTTCATGATATTTTGCACCAAATTACTGATAGATAAATAAGTTTCATGATATTTGGCATAACCAAACACAATCTAAAAAATATGGCGAAGATTAAATATAAAGATGAAGAAAGGGCAAAGGAACTAATTTAATACTGTTACTCTTATTATTCCGAGGTCAAGTAAAGAGTCAGATACACCTTGGAGTTATCCGCAGTGCCCTGGTTCTCGCCAATTTGAACACACCAGAGAGGTAGTCTAGGGCGACATTAATATGACACAATATCCAAATTTCCATAGAAGCCTATAACAATAAAAAGTTTGGTTAAAGTTACGGACTTCCAAGATGTTTACTTATGAGATTAGTTGAGTAGGCTTGCGTTAGTTGTCTGCTATAAGACAGCTAGTTGTGGGGCTTTTGACATAAAAAAATAGGCTTCAGAGCCAAATTTCAGTCATCTCAACCCTGTTTCCTTGCTCAAGTCCATGCTATCCTTTTGGATATAAGTAGAAAGCTCTCTCTTAAAAAGCCTGCAACTGCTGCCTTCAGCTCCTATAGTTGCTCCATCCAAAAACCAATTCAACTGCCTAAAACCATTGAAAAGATTAACTAATATTTATTAAACATAGAAAAATGTTAGAAATAATTGAAAACATTAATTGATTTTAGTATTTTCTTGAAAATAACTCATAATGTACGCTAAATAGCATGTAACATATGCAAATTAGTGTATAGCGTAGGCTACATGTGAATTAAGCTATTTTCATGAGCTACACGGCGTTAAGGCTAAGCTACACTATGTAGCGTCAGCTATTTAAAACACTGTTCCACTCTATCGAGGGCCATATCCTCAGTTAAACCATAGGTCATCTAGTCTTTTCTTACTACCTCCCCCCACGTCCTTTTGAGCCTTTACCTTGCCCTTTTATAGCCTTCAATTTGAATATCTCTCTCTCTCTCTCTCTCTCTCCCTACTATGTGTATGTGTGAAATAAAATGGAAAACATTACAATTTGTGATTCCATTCTACAATCCTATTTCAATGTTCAGAACACTGAGTATTAGAATTTTGTAACGTTTCTGTGATACCAATTAAATTTTGTAACATGCACCTTTCTACAATATTTGGGGAGATGTGATAGAGAAGGAAGCACAACCAAAAATACAAAAGGAATCGGAGGTTTCAATTTTGGGAGAAGAAAATATAAAATTTAAATGACTTCATATTTAAATGTGCGTCTATTTTGCTATTATTTGATTCTTAAATATACAATATGTGTATTTTAGCATCTCCCAAAGTATCATTGAAAAATTCCACCATTTCCCCAGGTTTTTCAGATGTTTCCCTGAGTGAGCTTTACATGCTTTTAGGCTCCCATTAAAGGAAAACTTATTATGTATGTGTCTTTTTTGCAATTATTTGATTCCTAAATGTACAAATGTGTATTTTAGCATCTCCCGAAGTTTCATTGAGAAATTCCAATAATTTCCCCATGTTTCCGCAATGTTTCTCTCAGCCAGTGATACATTTCCGGGTATTGGGGATAATACCAGTGATATCAATACATGTTTCCATATACCCAACCAAAGATACATGTAACGATTCCAATACTACGAACACTAGCATAACCAAATGATTTGTATCCTTATGTTAAAAATAGATCCTAGAAAGAAATCTCTCTCCCAAAAAAGAACGAAAAAGAAAGAGCCATATGCCAATGCATGCCCACTCTTCTTGTCAACTCCACTTTCTATTTTGTGCGAGTCCTGAGCCAGGTGTGGCCTCATCCAAAGCTTAGCTATATGTGTGTTGATCTTGAAATGTGCTACCCTATATATTGATGGTGCTGGGAAATCACTTCTACTCTTGAATTGTTTGCCTCAACCTAAGTTGTTTACAATCACTAAGCATGCTGATCTTAACTGATGCATTGTAAGATCCAGAGGCTCTTTTTCTTTAGCAGAGTAAAGCTTGATGTGCAGGTTAAAAGCCTAAGCGAACTGCTTTAATTTTTTTCTAGCAACCTGGCCTCATTAACGTCATATGTAGACTATCAATCAAACAAGCCTCTTGATCCAACCCATGAAACTACTTGATGAATTAGTGAGCCCCACTCGATGATCCGATTGATTTGTGAGCCAATATGGTCCATTCTATTGAGCCGTTTCACATGTTTAGTTGTTTTTTAATGGAAAGAATTTATTTATCAACAGTCATAGATACCCTTGTTTTGTCACTTATTCCCTGGTCCATTTTTTGATTGCTAAATGACATCCGAATGACTTGAATTTGTCCTGTTTGAATGCCTGTTGAGTTGGCTTTCAAACAAGCCGAAAATCATGTGAATCTAACATCAATTGAGTAAGTTACGACCGATTTAAGGGCTGTATGGTTGTGTTGTAATTTAGGTATATTTTAGTCAATATTAGAACCTTTTTTTATTTCTTAATTGCATTTTTAAATTTTTTTTTTATTATTTTATGCAAACCCTTACTGGTTTTTGTATTTTTGGACTTCTCATTTTCATTGCCAGAATTTCCCACATGATGCCTACAAGCTTCTTGCTGTGCCTTCTCCAATTGGTGGTATTCTTATAATCTGTGCAAATACTATTCACTATCATAGTCAGGTAAGTCGTTCTGCTTTTACCCATGTTTGTAGTGCAACCACTGCAGTAGGTTAGCATAATTGACACTGTTTATCAACATTTTCTTTCCAGTTTTTACTTGTTTAAGACTTACCTTCTCAGTTTATTTGGTTATTTTATGTTTGAGGTTCAAGTGCTTGTATACATGTGTGATGTCTCACTGACCTTAGGATATCTTTCTTCCTCTTGCTTTGGCAGTCAGTATCTTGTGCTCTTGGCCTGAACAATTTTTCCATTCCCGGTGAAAGCAGGTTCTTCCCTTGACACTTTTTATTTTCTTCCTCATTTTTATATGTTCTAATATTTCTTTATTAAAATATATTGACATAGTGTATGTTTGAAGATAGTAATCTTACACATCAACACTAGTGCTTCCTTGCTTCCAATTTTCTGGACTTCTCTTTTTCCTCCCATCTCCTGCTATGTTCTACTTATAGTTCAATGTTTAGGGCTTTTGTGCTTTCAATCACTAGGCAAAGTTGTTTTTAGTGTTCACAATGTATTTGTTATTTTCAAGGATCTTGGTCAAACATAACATGTAATGATTAAATCTGTTGAATATGGCTGTCCATCAGACTGTTCCATGGCAATTATGGTACTATACATACATGTTGACTTCGTTGTTATAACTTATAAATGTGTTAGCAATTTGAAGTTCTTTTCATACTTCTTGTTGCATTTGGACAAATAGCTCTACTATTTGTAGTGTGGTATGGGTTCCTTATAGATTGTGGAAATTTGAAACTGTGAGCCTCTGCCATGGCAAAGAGCTCATTAAAAGTGGAAACTTTTGCTATTGAAAAACCAACCCAATTTTCTGGGAGAAGGGCTAAGATGATGATGTTGCAATTTTGAAATTGTGTTGTTATTCAAGGACCAATTGGCAAGTTTTAACTTGGTTGATGCCTTTTCCTATTTATTTCAGTCAGGAGATGCCAAGATCAAATTTCAGTGTAGAGCTTGATGCAGCCAATGCGACATGGTTATCGCATGATGTTGCCATGTTCTCAACCAAAACAGGAGAACTACTCTTGCTCACTTTGGTCTATGATGGGAGGTAAGTAATATCACATATGTTATCTGAGTTATTTGAACAACATATTCAGAATGTGGACGATGGCTCCTGGAATAAAAGACAAATGCGTGTGAGGTTATTGAGAAGGCCTCAATTTAGCAGGTTGGGGGGTTTAATTCCTGCCTGGTCTTTATGGGCTTCTCTCAACGATCTCATCTTCACTCACCAGCCAAACCTCCACGTCCATTTTTCATATTTCAGATCATTATCTATGCTTTTGCCGTTCATTTTTGTATTGCCTATGCAAAGACAATTTGTAATAATTGTTCTGGTGGTAATATGCATTTTCATTTGACAGGGTTGTCCAGAGACTTGAACTTTCAAAGTCTAAAGCTTCAGTTTTGACATCGGTTAGCTGCAGTGCCTAGACCCACTAACCATTTCAATTGTTAATCTAGAATTCCATTTCCAATGTAATGTCTATTGTCAGCCTTTTAGCCAGCTAAAGTGCTAACTATTGATGCTTTCTTTTCTGATAAGGGCATCACAACCATTGGCAATTCATTCTTTTTCTTGGGTAGTCGTTTGGGAGACAGTCTTCTTGTGCAATATAGTTGTGGAACTACAACAACGCCTTCTGGTCATGGAAAGGATGAGGTGCATACTGGATATGGTGTCTGTTACTTCATTTTGAAATGTTGGCTGTCACAAGACTCACAACTACTATAGATGACTGTTTCTTTTGCTTTGCAATTTTTTTGAATTGGAGTTTTGAGACCTCTTATGTTGCAACCAAATGCATTGATTACATTATTTTGCAACTTAGAAACGATGTTCAACAACTTGGAACCAACTCAGAAATGACTCAGGCACTCTGGATGAATTGACTTGACAAATTGAACACATATGACATATGAATAAATACTGAAAATTTAAGTATGGTACGGAAAAAATTAGAGAAAAAGATCAGGCCCATGATACTTGAAGTATCAAGTTTGGAACAAAAGCATACAGCTCATCTGCACAAAAGCATACAGCTCATCTGCTGTAATTACTGCCATTGCTTCTTTTTTTTTCCCAGTATGACATGTCAGCAACGTGTTAAACTTATTTTCTAATTTCACATTTTTTACTATTTATTTACAATGAGTTTGATTATGCATTGGCTGCAAATGAAGTGAATATCATGGGAAATAATTTAACTAACAGAATAGAATCTATTAGTTGATCACTAATATGGAAGATTGTCAAATCAAAATTTTCTGATAACCTTAGCAAGAAAATAGAGCTTTAAGAAGTAGAGAATAATGTACTTTCCTACCTTTGAGCAATAGTTCATATCTTTCTAGATGATTAATTTGAAGAGTATGTTGATGTTATCTTTTCTTTAATGGTCACACTAAAGTTTGATATCATTTTTGGTATCATGGTGCTTTTGGCAGTTATAAGATAGTTATGTTTTCGTTCTCGATGGGATGTTATTGGGGTCTGTGTGGGTTGTCCTGTTATTCTATGTAAAGTTCTAGATGAGATTTTTATTGGGGTCGGATTTAGCTCTGGATGCCAACTGCAAGATGTTTTATTTACTTCATTGTATGTGCTCCATGGACCATAATGATTTTAAGTGCAACATTTTCTTGAGTATTTACACATGTCATGTAGATAGTAAATGAGTGCAATCATGGAAATTTGGGTGAGGATATTCCTTTCCTTTTCTGCTTTGCAGATTTAAGCTTAAAGCTCTATCTTGCAGGATATTATGTTGCTGGTTCTATTTTATATTTTAATGCTGTTTATTTATTTATTTTTTTCTTCTTTTTGTAGAGTATTCTTCAGTAAATTGGATGCTTGATGATAGTTTTTTTTTTTTTTTGGTGAATTTTGTTGATAGGTTGCAGAGATTGAAGGTGATGCCCCTTTGGCAAAGCGGTTACGGAGGGCATCCTCTGATGGTCTGCAAGATGTTGTCAGCGGTGAGGAGCTGTCATTGTACACTTCAGCTCCAAATAACTCAGACTCAGCACAGGTCAGGCACAATAACTGTCATTGAGTTCCATCTTTATCCGTTGTCGAGGTTTCTTCAATTGTTTAGTATAATTGATTCTCCAAGACTCTGCTAGTGCTTAAGTTATGTTTGGAAGTTTCAAGACACTGTTAAGTCTCCAAACTTAATCATTAATGCTGTGTGGGGTACTCTGCATGTTTTAGTTTCCGCCAGTACTGTTTCTTATAGATTCTGTGTGTTATGGTGCGGAAGAATCGGTCCAACATCTTTTCCTTCACTTTTCTTTTGATTGACACATCTGATCATTGTTTTTCTTGAGATTCGACATCACCTAGATGATTCTAGTACTGCAGGTGATCTATTCATAGGGTAGTGGATGGAGGCATGGGATCCAGTTGGACAACTACTGTGGAAATCAATCATCAAGGCTGCAATTTTATGCATTTGGCTGGAAAGGAACAGTAGAATTTTCAAAGAGAGATCAAGGTCTAAGAATGCCATGTTGAAAAAAAATATTCGATAGGACGGTTGAATGGTGTGAGCTTAAAAAGAAAACGAGAGAGATCCCATCCCATTTACTGAGATCCAATATGGCAGAATAGGTTAGCTGCAGTTGCAATCTGGAATCCATTTGAGAACAACGGTGTTGTCCTCCAGATTGGAGCTTCAAACTCAACTTTGAGGGCAAGTTGATGAGGAACCCAGGCCCAGCTGTGGTTGGTGGATTGATAAGTGACATCAGGGGTGAAAATCTGGTGCAATACTCAGCCCATATGGGAAGTAGAACATCAAATTTTACCAAGCCACTGTCCTTCTCCAAGGGGTCAGACTGACTGTATCTCGCAAATTTAGTCCAAACTTCATTGCAGGAGATTTGAGCAATGCAATCAGCTGGATCAAAACTGGATTTTGTCCTTGGGGTGTTGCAAATCTTATCAAGGAAGCCAGGGACTTCTGCATGTGCACTAAGCAGCCAATGCGTAGGCAGATCAGTTAGCTATGGAGGGGTTCAGACTGTCTTGGTGGCAGTGCTCTCTGTCCATTATTTTTTTTGTCAAGTGATCAAGGGTTTCTTGACTGTTTTAAATAGTGAATAGCATGTAGTGTAGCGTTTACCCCTTTGAAGCGTGAAACTTAAGCTAAGTAGCATGTAGTGTAAGCCACACTCTACTTCTAGATTTTTAATTAAGGTTGTCTTGGTTGTGCCAAATATCATGAAATCCCCGTGTCCTTGGCTAATGGATCTTTGTCAAAGGTTCTTGGTAAGGGAGTCGCTTCACCCAACACTCACATTACTTTACCCTCTGTTTTATCTGTGCCCGAGTTTCCTCTTAGACTACTATGTGTGAGTAAACTTACCAAAACATTGAACAGCTGTCACATTTTATCATTCCCATTGTGTGTTTTAGGATCTAAAGATAGGAGATATTGGTGGAGGGTGTGAACTGTGTGGATTGTACTATTTAGAACCACGGGTCATTGCAACTGCCCTTAGTGTTCGTGCCACTCCATTGCAATGGCATGCTCGGTTTGGTCACCCCTCTCTGGACTCCTTAAAAATCCTTGTTCCCTCTTTATCATCTCTTTCCGCTCTCGAATGTGAGGCATGTCAGACGGCCAAACACACTAGAACAACTTTTTTGCCACGTCTTAATAAGAGAAGTCAATCACCATTTGATTTGGTTCATACTGATGTGCGGGGCCCAATTTGAATTCCTAGTTTTCATCACTTCTAGTATTTTGTCACGTTTATTGATGATTATTCAAGAATGACATGCGTATTCATGATGAAAGATCGGTCCAAGGTATTGGAAGTATTTAAAAATTTTCATGCTGAAATACATACACGGTTTAACGAAGAAATCAAATGCCTTTGGTCTAACAATGCATGTGAGTACCTCTCGACCGCCTTCCAAGAGCTCCTAACTCCTGTCGGCGTTGTCCATCAGGCATCTTGTGCCTACACTACACAACAAAATGTCATTGTTGAAAGAAAAAATAGACACTTATTGGAAGTAGGGTAGTCTCTTCTTACTCATATGCATGTTCCCAAATGCTTCTTGAGTTTTGCCATACTTACCACATATCATCTCATTAATCAAATGCCCGCTGTCCTTAATGGCAAAACTCCCTTTTTTGTGCTATTTCCCAGGTCTCCTCCATTTCTTTACTAGCATGGGTGTTTGGTTGCACCGTGTTTGTTCATGTTCTTCATCCCGATTTTGATAAACTTGATGCTCGTGCCCTTAAATGTGCTCTTTCTTTGGGATACTCTCGCTCTAAAAAAGGATATAAATGCTTTGACCCCTTCTACAATTAGATACTAGTAAGCGCATATGTGACTTTCTTTGAGGAAACACCATTCTTTTTACCACCTCCAAGAGAGGGAGGATCTATACTCTAGAAGAGATCCCTCACCCATTCCTTGTCCTTTTGTTTCTCCACCACAGACCATCCCACCTCCTTTGGATGATCAGGCATCACTTGTCAGAATCACTCCTATGGTCCCCAGTTCACACCAATCACCATCTTCTTTGGATGAGGCTCCAGTAGCACAATCACCTCTATCATAGCTTGACTTCCAAATTGCTTTTCACAAAGGTATTCACTTTTTTATTCTTCACCCAATCTCTAATTTTGTTTCATACCATTGCTTGCTTCCATCTGCTCGTACCTTTTCTATATCCCTATCACAGGTGGTTGTTCCGACATTTCATCATGATGCATTGGCTCATCTTGGGTGGCGAAAAACTATGGAAGAAGAAATTGATGCTATGCATCGGATTGGTACTTGGAAACTGGTCCCTTTACCACCTGGTAAACTGTCGGTTGGTTGTCGTTGTGTTTTCTCCATCAAATACTTGCTTGATGGCTTGATTGAATGTTTAAAAGCACGGTTGGTGGCAAAAGGTTATACTCAAACCCCAGGCTTAGACTACGAAGAAACATTCTTGCCTGTTGCTAAGTTGAATTTTATCTGTGTGTTGATTTCCATAGTAGCAAATAAGTCATGGCCATAATACCAGTTAGATGTCAAAAATGCTTTTCTGAATGGAGAACCGATTGAAGAGCTTTACATGGAGCAACCTCTTGGGTTTGTTGCCCAGGGGAAGAATGGAAAAGTATGTAAACTTCAAAAGGCCATTTATGGTTTAAAACAATCTCGTAGGTCCTGGTTTGGGAAATTCAACAACGTACTAATCAATTTCTGTTTTCAAAGATGCCGTGTCGATCACTCAGTGTTCGTAAAGCATGGTCATAGAGGGATGGTTGTAATTGTGGTTTATGTGGATGATATCATTATCACGGGAAGTGATCTGTCTGGCATATCAGAAGCCAAAACCCATATCCAGAACACTTCTAGACGAAAGACCTTGGTTCTCTTTGTTACTTTCTTAGAATCGAAGTAACACGATCAGAAGCAGGAATCAATCTCTCTCAACAAAAGTATGTTTTAGATTTGCTGAAAGAGACTGGAATGTTAGGGTGTAAACGTAGTGCAACACTAATGGAGCCCAACAGTAAATTTGATAATCAAGGAGAGTTGTTCGATGATCCAGAAAAATACCGAAGACTTGTTGGGAAGCTCATTTGTCTCACTGTTATCAGACCTAATATATCATTTGTTGTGTGGATGGTAAGCTGATTTATGCATCAGCCATGTGTACAACACTGGGAAGTTGTGTTGTGCATTATTCGTTACCTGAAAAGGGCCTTGGGTTTGGGACTAATCTATTGGTCACATGGACATCTTCGGGTCGAGTCATATGCAGATGCAGACTGGGCAGGTTTAGTAAAGGACAAAATCCACTTCTGGCTATTGCACATTTGTTGGAGGAAACTTGGTAACATGGAGGAGTAAGAAACAAAATGTGGTGGCTAGATCTAGTGCAGAGGCAGAATACAGAGCTATGGGTCATGCAATTTGTGAATTGATATGGATCCGATCTCTTCTCACGGAGTTGCATCTGTTCGATGGGACAACAATGGCATTATTGTGATAATCAAGTTGTAACGCACATCGCCAACAATCTAGTATTCCATGAGCGGATAAAACACAAGAGGTTGACTGAAATTTCATTAGAGAGAAGATTACCTCTAAAGAAATCACCACCAAATACATAAGTTCAAAAATTCAGCGCCGATGTGTTCACCAAGTCTTTAGCTCATAATCATTTTTCATTTCTCATTGGCAAGCTAGGCATGATAGTTATATATGCTCTAGCTTGAGGGGGAGTGTTGAAGAAAACATATTTGCATCACCAATTGAATAAGTTCATAATAGAGTTGAATAAGCAAAGAAGAAGAGTTGAATAAGATCTAAGAATGGGCCCAACCCACATTGCAGGCCCAAACGAGCCCATACACTGAATGTACATGGTTAAAGGGATTATAGATAAAGAATGTTGGGGATTGAGAGGAATTATCTCTCAACCCATCTCTCTCTCTCTCTCTCTCTCTCTCTCTCTCTCTCTCTCTCTCATTTTCAACTGTTTTTCACAAACTTCTTACATTGATGTTAGTGATCAATTGCATTAATTCACCATAAATTATTTGATTGTGCAACTAAATGAAATTGAGAGTGATTTTTAATGGTGGTCTATTATTAGAAAAACAAGAAACACAAAAAGAGACGACAGACATGAAGCGACACTCTCATCGCTCTACTATCAAGCCATTACAAATCAAGAACAAAAGGAAAAAAAAAACTTAGGGCAGCCCATTCCCCAACTAATACAACTACTGACTTCGACTATCCCTAGCCCAAGACCAATCTCGTGCTAAATCCACCAATGAACACTCGCAAAAATCTTTTCTTAGCAAAACCCAATTAATGATCATTCATAAGATTCTTCTTGTTAAGGGCTACTTAAATGCCTTAGCGCTCGAAGATTCTTCTATCTTCTCCTTCCACACACCCCATGGGATGATAAAGAAAACCATCTTCCATGGGGGTCTCCAATCCACACTTGAATGCACTACAAAACCAATCCAACATCAATTCACTAATGGACTTATTAAAAGTCTGCTAGACCCCAAATCGATCAATGAACAACTGAATCTCTCTTACCAAAGAGTAATGTATGAAGAGATGCTTGACAGATTCTTCCCTACATGTAAAATACATGCTGGGGAAGGCCATATTGGAATTGAGTGTTAATTAAAAAAGAATCTTTACATGCATATTCACTTGTCAACATGATTACTTAGTTTCAGAATTGGTGTTTTTCATTAAAGTGTCATTAAAGTGAAATAAACAAGGTTTCTAAAGGGTTTGGTGGGTTTTTTTTTTTTTTTGATATCTATATTGCAAGGCATGTCTTTCTAGGGAAAAGATTGGGTTTGCATTCGTCCAGTTGCAATATGCAACCCAAGCCACAAACGCTATGGCAACCATGGATGGTAGGCATTTTGGAGGAAAAGTGATCAAGATGGCGAGGCCAAGGTTAAGGTGGGAGATCAGGCAAGCAGAGATGCAAACAATGCATTTGTGGGAAGGTATATCACAAAGCCTGCTGGCGTGGAGTCAAGCCCTTCATCATGGAAATCTACTATAAAGCCAATCAAGAAAGCCTTGTTATCTCCTAAAAGCTATATTGAAGACTTGAAGGAGAGAGTCATGGTTCCAAGGGAGATTGTTGAAAAGTGTCTGTAAGTGCTTAAGTATAGTTTGGTAGGGTTTGCTTCGTGGGTCATGCATGGTAAAAGTCATTGATGCTTTATGGCCCTCTCCTTTTGGTGCATTAGGTATCACTGTAAGCAAATTGTCTCTGGAATCCTTCTGTCTTTTAGTTTTTAGGAGTTGTCCAAGTTCAATCAGAAATGAGATTCTCCATCGACCTGAATCCTTTTGTTTTTCAGCTCCAAGGAAGAGATTGAGAGGTTTATACTAGACAAGGTTCAGGCTTCACTTGTATGGGATTCCCACATAGGCTCGGTCAAAATCTGTTTTTGTGGACATCATATCCAAATATGTTAAGGTTATTATAGATCTATAAAAGGAATCGAAAAAGAGTAACTAAAGGAGAACATATGAATTAGGAAGAGAGGAATGGAGAGGAGTGGAGCGGCTAGCGAGAGAATTTCCTCCACACGTCCCCACTTTATTATCTTATTAGGGCTTTCACTTATTTGTTGAAGAAATTACAATATTGTCCCTCTTACTTGAGTAACTTAAAGACATGTCTAACCATGGGTCTAAAACTCTACACGAGCATACATATTGAACCCAATAGGGTCCATATGTTGGACAATTTACATTTGACACTCCCCCTCAAGTTGGAGCATAGATATCATGCATACTCGGCTTGAATATAAGCCTTTCAAATTGAGACTTCCCAAGTGCTTTGGTGAACAAATCTGTAATATGATCATGGGACGAAATATACATAGTGGCAATTTCTTTCTAAGAGATCTTATCCTAAATGAAGTGGCATTCAACCTCTATGTACTTTGTCCTCTTATGGAACACTGGATTGTTGGCGATATGCATAACAACTAGATTATCACAGCGTAAACGCATTCGAGTTTGAACCAAAAACCCCAATTCTTCTAGAAGTTATTTCAGCTAGACAAGTTCACAAGTTGTCTATGCCATGGATTCATATTTCGCTTTAGCACTAGAGTGTGCAACAACATTCTGCTTCTTGCCCTTTCAGGCAACCACATTACCACCAGGAAAAGTGCAATAGCCCATAGTCGACTGCCTATCATGTCTTGCCCCACATAGTCCATATCTAAGTAACCAACTGGTGTTTATAGTATCGATATTTTTACATGTATTGCAAGCTAGGAATACAGAAACATGTATCGATATCACTGATACCCGGAAATGTATCGCTGAATAAGGGAAACATAGGGAAAATGGTGGAATTCTTCAATGAAACTTTAGGAGATGCTAAAATATACATATTTGCATATTTATGAATCAAATAATTGCAAATAAGATGCACGCATAATAAGTTTTTCTTTAATGGGGGCCTAAACATGTATTGACGACTTAGGGAAACATTGGAGAAACATTTAGGGACTGCTTGTTTTTTCAAAGACAGTGTAAATACACTGGAAATAGGTAATTATTACGGGTTTACTGTGTTTGAAAATTTGTAGGCATTTGTGCCATTGAAACTAGTTCCAAAGAGATATTTTTAATTTTTGAATGGTACAGTAATGTATATGATATATCCGTTCCATCCATCTATTTTACTACAATATTTTGAAGCATGAGACAAAAAATAAAGTAGATACAACACTCAGGTGGCCCACACCAAAAGAAACAGTGGCCCCACAAAGTTTTTAACAGTAAGTATTCGATTCCCTTTTTCGTATGGTGTGGTCTACTTGAGTTTTGGATATACCTCATTTTTTTGCTCATACTATAAATTCAAATGGCATAATGGATGAACGGCGTGGATAGGTGAAATGCATCACAGTAGGACCCATATATATTTTGTAATGTTTTCTATTTCCGTGTTAAAAAAGTAAGTAGTCAAATCAGGTATGTAGTAAATACACGGGGAAATAATTATTATTCTTTTACCTGGTATTTACCAGTGCACTGGAAAATCAAATAGGCCCTTAGAAAATGTTGGAATTTCTCAATGATATCTCAAGAGATGCTAAAATACACTTTTTTTTTTTTCTTTTTTTTTTTTTTGCATATTTATGAATCAACTAATTGCAAAAAAGATGCATATATGATAAGTTTCCAATGTTTTAAATATCTTTATCGCATAAAGTATTGCATCCCTGGGATATGGAAAAATATCGGTTATCGCATGGGATATATCGGTTGTATCGCGTAATGTATCGCCGTTTTTGGAAAACATGGGAACATTGGGAAATTGGTCGAACTTTTCAATGAAACTTCAAGGATTGTTGAAAAAGGCATCAATACACACTTAAAAATCAAAACATTACAAAAAAGTACACATAATATGGGTTTCCTCTGTATGAGGTCCTTATATATGTGCTTTCCAATTGAACAGATGCAATTATATTCATATAATTTATAAACGTAAGAAGACATGTATGGAAACACAAGCAATGCATTCAAAAGCAAAAGAAGAATCATTAGATCAGGTTACACACATGTTTAATTTTGTGTTTGGATGCAAAGAATGCAACTAATTTGTGAGAAATTGAAAAATTTTGATTTTTCTCAATTTTCCGCAACTTGACCCGTCTCTCCCAAATCTCGAAATTGAAGTTCCAAATCAATGATTTTTCATGAAAAACATGAAGAATCGTAGATTTGTAACCATTTGACACTGATTTAACATGATTTACAACAAAAACATGGATTGAAAATTGAAAATGCTCACTGGATCAAATAGGTGGGATATATCAGCTAATATTGTCGATATTTAAAATACTATAAGTTTCCATTTAACAGGGTCTTAAAAGCATGTGTTGTTGTAAAATATTAGTGCAAGTGTAAGCAGAATGAGTATATAATACAAATGCAGGTACCAAACAGTAACTAAGACATCCAAAAACTAAAGAAACTGAAAAACATACCTATCTGCCATCCCTTACCCATGCGGACTTATGAGATGGCTCAAAGCTGTCACATCTATCCCTACTCATGGGACAATTAATTGGGAGGCTACTCATAAGTTCCATGGGGCAAGGTATGTAGGTCGGTGAACCATGCTCGCATCAGGATCAGCATGGGGACATCAAAATTTCTAACTTGGGAATGCTTGGAAAATGGTGGTGGAGGCTTGGATGCAGAGAGGACTCTATTCTAAAGAAAGTTTTGGTGGAAAAGTTTAGCCTATCTTCAAATGGGTGGGATGTAGACCCACCTTCAGCCGAGGTGGGATCCTTGATGTGGAGAGCTATTTCCTGTGTGATGCCTTTTTGCGAAAAGTTTTTCATTTCAGAGTTGGTACTGGACATTTGGCAAGATTCCGTGAGGATTTATGGTGTTCCAATTCTAATGCCCCCCTCGCTGATATATTTGAAGACTTTATTTGGTTGCTGTTGACAAAGACGCCTTGCTTAGTTACTTTTATAAGGGGGAAGGTGGCAAGATAGTTTGGGGTCCCAGATTCTGTCATGATCTCAAAGAGGAAGAAATTGGAAGTTTTGTTCTGCTCCTCGCAATTGTGAAGGGTTTTATATCTGAAAAGAGGTCAGGGCAGAAGGATTTGGTTGCCGAATTTGAGTGGCCAGTTCTCGTTGAGTTCCCTGGTGCACTCGCTGATCAGCATAGATGGCTTCAAATCCGCAGCATTCTCAAAGATTTGGAAGGCCCCGGTTCCTATGAAAGTAGGAGCTTTTGCTTGGACAGTCTCGCTCAACATGATTCTTATCATTGCTCACCTCAAAAAAAGGGGATTGCCTTGGTGAACAGATGTGATCTGTGTAGTAGATAAGAAGAGTCCATAAATCATCTTTTTGTACATTGCATTTTCTCTCAGAAGATTTGGGGTTGGTGTTTGCTAGATTCAGTATGCAGTGGGTTTTCCCTCCCTCCCTCTCTCTACTCAAAAGTTGGGATGCTGTTGTATGGGGTTCTATTGGTCAGATCCTACGGATGATAGCAATATACGCAGTAATCTGGTCCCTTTGTCTTGAGAGGAACAGTCGTACATTCGATGGGAAGCCATGCTCTATTGGCATTTTGTCCTCTAGGATTCATCCCTGATAGTGGCTTGTGCTAGGGTTAACACAAATTTTGAAGGAATCCCAGCTGCATGTTTGAATTTGTCATGTTCAGGGGTTTTTTTTGGGAAGCTGTAGGACTGCTGTTTCTCAATCTTTTTGGTCAGCCCCTCCCCCTGGTACTTGCAAGAAAATTTACGATGGTACTCCTTGGTGGAATCCCGGACCTGCTGGTGTTGGTGGATTCTTCGGAACTGTCGAAGGTAGCATTCTAAAGGAATTTTCAGGGCATATTGGTACCAAGGATTCTAATTTGCAGAAGTGGCGTCTCTTTTGCAAACCTGTAAGATTGTGGTTAATTCTCCTTGGGCCGAGTCATCACTGAAGGGGAGTCTAGCAGCGCCATTGCATGGGTCTCCAAAAATTCTTATTCTTGGCGATTGGCAGATTATGTTAGGAAGTGTGTAACATTTGCAATGACTAAGTGGTCCCATTTTCATTAGTTCCAAGGGATGCAAACTCAGAAGCGGATGTTTTAGTGAAATCTGGCACCAGCAGACCTGCTTTGTAAATTCTGGAAAATAGATCATACTGGCATTGCTGTTGTTTTGTTTGTTTGGTGCAGCTTCTCACTGCTTTCTGATTGTATTTTCTGTGTAGTTTGTAGGCCTCGTTGAACCTGTGGCTGTTTTGGTTTTTTATAATATTTCTGACAATCAGCTTAAGTTTTCAGTGCTTTAATCTTTGGTAATTTCTTAATGGTCACCTCATCATGTCGTGTTGAGCATCTTCTTGCTTTTCTTGATTTTTGCAGAAGACCTTTTCGTTTGCGGTGAGGGATTCTTTGATTAATGTTGGCCCTTTGAAGGACTTCTCTTATGGCTTAAGATCCCATGCTGATCCAAATGCAACGGGAATTGCAAAGCAAAGTAACTATGAACTGGTTGGTGGAGCAAACCATATAATTTCTTTATATATATATATTGTATGAAGTATGAACAATGATATTATCATGATCTTACTGCATGCTTTTTGTTTTGTTTTTGTTTTTTTTTTTTTTTGTTTGATAGTAGTCAATTTTCAATAGAATTTACATTAAAAAATAAAAGCTAAGAAACTATAGGAGTCAAAAGGAGAAAGCTCCTAGGAAAGTAGGCCACCCCGTTCCTCATTGTACAAACATAAAATTACCATCCACTACAATGCTGATGATATTTTGGTTGCTGAATTTTCCTCTTTATGAACATGGGTAGATTCTAAAATTTTAAGATTAAAGAACATAGCAAGCAGTAAAAGTGTAGCTGATTCCTGAGGCTTTGGCCTCTACCATTTTGACATCAGCAAATCTTGCAAGAAAATGCATAAAACCAATTATTGAACCATTCTTAATTGAAATTCTTTTGTAACATAAAATTTCACGACAGTATTACATCAAATTTAGCTTTAATTATCTTGCACGGAGACCATTCAATTGTTCCAAGTATCTTTGGCCGATCTAATATCTAGCACAGTAGTTAAAATAAGTCTGATTCATGAAAGCAGTATTGCTCATTTTGTCAGGCAAAAGACAACTGTGTAGACTACAACACTTCCCTTCGACTTCCCCTTATCATGTTTTATTACCTTTTTTGTCTGTGTTCTCTAAAGGTTGGTGAGAAAGCATTATGGTTTGTCTTATTTTTAGCTTGTTTGCTTCTTCGACTTCACATTTCACTGTAAGTTTCCATTTCACAACTGCTGTTCTAGGTTTCATCCTGTGACTTAAGAGTGACAAGCAAAACAGAAAATAATAAGATGCAAACTGCTGCTTTCTTGGTTTTATACTCATCCAGTAATCATTTCTTCAGTTCTGTTTCGTCCTCGTTGATTTGGTCGGTACTTGGATGGTAGTTAGTAACAATTTTTCTTCTAACAAAATTTGCCACCCTTCTTTTGTTGCCCTTTTTTCTCAAACTGTGAAAGTTGGGCTCCATACAGCTGCTATTCTAAACTCGCCTTCAGCACTTCTCTGTCTGTCATTGTTCTGGAGAAGCACTGGTTACCAACACGCAACACATGCTGGGAGTCAGTTCTCCTGGCTAGCTGCATTTCATGTCTGCTAGTCTGTACTGTCCATTTCTCATGTCAAACAGGTTGGACGCTCACAATCATTCTAGTATATTTTCTGATGGAAGAACTATCAATGAAGCCATCAAATTGGATAGTATTATTATTGCTCTTTGATCAATACAGATGAATTCCAATACTTTTCTTTTGAAAGGTAACAACAATTTTTAAAGGAGCACGAAAGGCTCAAAATTACATCTCAGCTAAAATGACCAACCATTTTGGTAAAAAATCCGTAATACAAGAAACTCAGCCTATTACATTCATTTTAACCCTGTTATATACATCCGACATTTCTCTCCCCTCAAATAGCTCATAATACAGCCATCATAACTAACTTCCACACTGAAACCTCCTTTTTTCTTTTGTTCCACCACCAGGACAAGCTAGTAAAAACCTCATAATGAACCCTGGCATCACCCAAGATATGCCAAAGAAAGCTATCGATTTTTCTCACATCTTTCATGCTAAAGGACAATGGATAAGTAAGTGATCCACTGTCTCTGCCTCTCTGACATATCGCATGGCAATTCGGAATTGCTAGTGATCTCTTCTGAAGATTATCAATAGTATCTTGTTCCTAGCTACCGGCCAACTAAATGCTGCTACTTTGGGAGGGGAACCAGAAGGCCAGACGAAAGACACGAACCTGCTTCCGTCACCTGAATAGGGTTGTCTCGATAACTCACAGAAAAATTCCAATACTTTGCAACTGCGGAAGTCGAAATGCTAATGTATTCGACTGTTGTGTTGATTACTAGATTCCATTTTACTAAAGCGTTTACAATTTTTAATACTGTTTCGCACCCTGTATTTATTGTTGACTGCAAAACTTGGATTGTTACTCTTACAGTTATCATTTACTGATTTTTCTATGCTTTTCTAGTTCCGTTAAGAATTTTATCCAAAATTTTTATTGTATAGATCTGTACTCCATTTTGATCCTTGATTAATTCACAGGTGTGCTGTTCTGGGCATGGAAAGAATGGTTCTCTTTGTGTGCTCCAACAGTCAGTTCGCCCAGAATTAATCACTGAGGTTTGTTCAAAGTTGTTTACAGAGGCTTCCTTCCACATGTTCAGCCTCAGCGTTTTTTTAATACCTTGCCTATCTTTCTATTAGTTTCTTTATTTGTATCTTAACTCTTTTTAAAATAAAAAATGGGATGATTCATTGGAAGGTTATTGATTAGACAAAGGGGTCAATAAATAATGTCTTCATTGTAGACGGTATCGATATTTCATCTCTAAAAAAGGAGATGAGATCTTTGGAAGGTTTATTCTTGGACAGTATGTGCAAAAGAGGAGAAGGCAGCCTAAATAGCTAGAAATAATCAAGGTGCACTGGAACATGATCATCTTAAGCAACATTAATCAGGTCTTTAGAGAGCTTAGGTTCATCATCTGCTGATATCAAAAGGTTACTAATGCATAAGTCAAAGCATCAAACATACATGGCGTGCATAAGCCAATACACTGATCTGTATATCAAAAGGTTACTAACATAGATGAATGACCTTGGGCTGTAGTTAGATAGTGCTCAATACACTGATCTGTATGATAAGTTGAACATTGCAGCAAAATGTTTTAAGCATGTTCATGCTTTTGTTGACTTAATTTTTTACAAAGAAGGCTCTCATCATATGGTAATTGTGTCTACAGACTTCCTGTAGGCTGTAACTAGTCATATAATGCTTAGATTTCATAGTTCTTTTAGATACTATCCATATACTGGTTTAGTTTGACAACAATGGGAAAAGCCTACCTCTAGGGTGTCTTGCAAATTGACTTTAATGAAACTTCTACATGGATTTTTTTTTTTCTGACATATTAATAATACCAGGTTCCTAAAGTTTTTGAAAGAATGAATAAAGAAGATCGTCATAAAAAAATAATCCAAAGATAGAATCATGGCCACAGGCATCAAACATACATGACACGAAAGCCAATGCACCTGAAGCTGTGTAACTTGTGCTTGGGATCAAAAGTGCAAGGAATTTTACTTATGACTGGCTATTTTCCATGGGCTTGATTCCTTGTAATTTGTGCAATGTGCTGCACAAGGTATCTTATTCTTTGTACGAGTTGATACAATCTGTTTCTATGAATCTTCGTATATGTGAACAATGTGCCTCACACACTGATCCCTACATTATACACATTCTGCAACATTTTCTTGCCAAATACATGTTTACATCCATGCATACAAACATACTATGTATGTTTTTTTCAAAGATAATTGTGTTCTTATATGCCTCTACACTTGCTTCTCTGTTCAGAAGCAGTTTGATGTGTAAATGTATGTTTTATGCAGGTTGAGTTAACTGGCTGCAAAGGAATTTGGACTGTGTACCACAAGAGCTCGCGTGGTCACAGTGCTGATCCTTCTAGAATTGTATCTGAGGATGATGAGTACCACGCATATTTGATTATAAGCCTGGAGGCTCGAACCATGGTAATCCCTAACAGAACTGGGATATATCTTCATTCCTTGGAATGCTTTTCCTGATATGGAATAGTTTTTCTTTGCATTTATAGTTTGACATTGGGCATGGAGGTTCAGTCAAAAGACAAATGGTTTGATGTGTTTTATGTCACTCTTTGTGGGATTGTTGCTCAGGCTTATACACATCTCTTTTCTTTACATTTTAATTGATAATGTAGTAGTAGTTGAGTTAAATAGGCTGTTAATATTAGGGAAGGTAATGGCTTGATTTGTATATATGAGTAGTAATAACGTCGTTACGGTAATGCTGTGGCACCTCACTTGTTTTCTCTTTAGATTTAGAACAATAGTTTTCTTGTGCAAATCATTTCCATTGGCGACAGATTGGTTGATAGCTAGTTGTCGTTGCTTGATTTGCTGAAGTACGTATAGCCATTACTCACAGCCTTTCAGCTGGGTGTGAGGTGTGATCTCAATGTTAAGTGGGCCATGTACAGCCACATGTGAGATCATCACTCCCCTCAAGTTGGAAGAGCATGTATCACTAATGCCTTGATGAAGGGACGATGTAAATGAGTGCGACTAAGATCCTTAGTGAACACATCCGTCAACTGATCTTGAAACTTGACGAACAGCATACAAATTTCCTTATACATTTCTCTATGATGAAGTGACAATCAACTTCGATGTGCTTGGTTCTCTTGTAATATGAGAGGTAGCTTAATTATCACAATATAAATTCATGGGAACATCAACCATAAACCCCAACTTGCACATTAACGTCTTTAGTTAAACAAGTTTACATGCAGCATGAGCCATTGCCCTATACTCTGCCTCTATGCTTGAATGGGCCACCACACTTTACTTCTTACTTCTCCATGTAATTAGGTTACCTCCTACAAATGTACAATAGCATGTAGTAGATCATTTGTCAAATGGAGAACCAGTCCAGTCTGCATCTAAATACTCTTCTACTTGAAAATGGCCATTATGCTTATACAAAATACCTTTAAGAACGTGCAAAAGGCAAAAGACGAGGTGATGAAAGCGGAGCCTGAGCTGCTCATTTCAAGGACAATCGAAGGATGCAAAAGGCTTGAAAAGGGTAAGACTAAGCTTGCTAAGGCTCGGCTTAAAGAGCAAATCTTCTAGAAGCAAAAATCAAGGAACCAATGGTTAGTGGAGGGGATAGAAACACCTAGTCCTTTCATAGTTCGGTCATGGAAAAGTGTTGTTGCTCCTTTACAGGGAAGTTCAAGATAGGTTGGAACTATGTTGGAATATCAAGCGGACATGAGGAGCCTCTATAAACTGACTAATATCCCTTCCAGTACCCGAGTACATGAAACACGACTTCCATTTGAGGAGCATGAGGAACTTACATAAACTGACTAACCACACTAACAAGAAAACTGATATCAAGTTGAGAGGTTGTTATGTAGATTAGTTTTCCACTTAGTCAACGGTATCTTTGTGGATCATCAATCAATCCTTCCTAATCTACTCTAAGTTTTTGATTTGGGTGCATAGGAGTTTCGCTTCGCTTGGCTTCTAGAAGAACTGTCACAACCGATAAATCCATCACATATTTTCATTGCGATAAATTAATGCCCACCTTAGATCTTACTACCTTAGTACCAAAAAATTATCAAAGACGGCCCAAGTCCTTTGTATGGAAGTATTGCTATAAAATCTCTTCAACTTGTCAATACTTGTATTGTCACTTCCGGTGACAATTATATTATTCACCTGTATGACCAACATAATGATGCTTGCCTCACTTTCGCTCACATAGACATTGTAGTCAGCCTAACTACGTTTCATCTTATATTCAAGTACCACTTCACTAAATTTGTTGAACCAAGCTCTTGGATATTGTTTTAAGCCATAAATTGACTTTGTAAGATGATACACTTTGTCTCGGTCCCCTTAAGCAATAAAGCCAGGTGGTTGCTCCATTTAGACTTCTTCAGTAAGATCCACATGAAGAAACACATTCTTCACATCAAGCTGCTGTTAGGGCCAATCCAAATTTGTGGCAGTGAAACAATAAGTCACACAGGGTTAAGCTTTGTTACAGGAGAAAATGTCTCTGAATAGTTGACTCTTAGGAGAGTACCCAATGTTTTTAGTATCGGTGATATCGGCCGATATATCCCACAATATATCTCTATCCCACCCGTGCAATACGAAGTGCATAGGTAGTGCCGATATATCCCACTTGCTTGATCCGATGAGCATTTCTGACTTTTGATTTTATTTTTATTTTTGCTATAAATCATGTTAAATCATTGTCAAATGGTTGCAAATCCATGATTCTTCATGTTTTGCATGAAAAATCATGGATTTAGAGCATAGATTTTGAGATTTGGGGGAGATGGGCCAAGTTGTGAAAATTTTGAAAAAATAAAAATTTCCAAATTTCTCGTAGATTGGTCGCAATCTGTGTCCAGGCATAAAATCAAACATGTATGTAACCTGATCGAGTGATTCTTCTTTCACTTTTTGAATGTATTGCTTGTGTTTCCATCAATGTTATCAAATCACCTAAGCGGTTATATGCGACCTCCATTGTGTGATCGTACAATCGCATAAGCGATTGCACAACAAATTTATTTATTTTTTTTCGAATTTGTTTTTTTAAAAGTAAAAAAGTCGAAATTAAATGGAAAAATCTGTTTTTTCCCCCACAAAGACTTCACCACTCCCATCAATTTTCAAACTAATACTTTTATTAATAACTAAAAATTAACTACTTATTACAAAAATGTAAAAACTTAATACCTTTGTTGATAAACAAAATCTACAAAGTACAAACTAGTTATATACCAACTATAATACTATGTACATTGTTTCCTGTCCCATTGTGGGACATCACCACCATCACCTTTGGCATCGTTAGAGTCATCTCCTTCCACAATGTATACTTCATCTTCTTTTGTTTCTTCCTCATCTGTCTACACTAGTTGCTCATCCACATCTGATGGTCAGGCATCTTCTTCTTGTACTTCTTCAATCTCAATATTAATGTTGTCTTCTCCTTAACTGCTATGTGCAACCACATGCCTCATGCTACCGCTTGCCCCTCCAGCTCCTCTTCTTCGCCGTTGAGATTGAGAACCTTCGCTAGGTGCGGATGCACAAGCGATGTCTTCTACTTGGGCCCATGTAAGGGACTCGCCGACAAAGACTAGATCCTCTGTCTCCACAAGCCACTCATTATCTGCCTCCAAACCATTTAGGCTGATAGGATCATAGAATCCATGTTTTTCTCTCCTAGCCTGGAATATTTCTCGCAGCTTCTGGTTATATTGGACAAAGACTAGGTCGTTGAGTTTCTTTTGTTCAAGGCGATTTATTTTTTTCGTGTGAACCTACACGCCAGTAACATTTATAATATGTAAAATTAGCAATTTAGCATTGAAATTTGAAACTAGAATGCACTCTAGTTGTGCTCGCAACTGCTCGAATAACACGAAAGGCCAAGAATTTTCATGGCCAGCTTCTGCAGTGCTGGATCCCTCCTAGTTGGATCAACTCCATACATAGACCACCAGTCAGCTGTGCAAATAAGTTTTAAGTTAGACACTTTCTCACTTAGACTTCTTACATTGTAAGTTGTAGAACTTCATATAATTGCATACTTGGCAATTTCATACTTCTATGCCTGATAACAATTTCTCTTAACCAATTCCCTCTACTCTTCAAGTAGAAGTCCAACTCTCGAGAAATTTTATTATGTCCTTCTTTGTTTGAAACCATTCTTTCTAAAGTGTCTAGAAATCCGACCATATGAAACGGAGCTGTGGCAGTCCGATTGGTGGATGCAAAGATTACTATCGGAATAAGGATGTACGCAGCCGAATAGAAAGGGGATGCCATTTGGCTGCCCCACCTAGCGTGTATAATATTTAGTATGGGCTGGTAATCACGTTCTTTATAGTTGAAGTGTTTTATTACTTTTTTCTAGCCATTTCCATCGCATCACAGATATAACTCATGGGTTGCTTTTAATCACTGTCCACCAATTGCAACACCCTTACTAAGGTTTCAAATGATTTTAAGGCCTTTACCACTTGATCCCAAAATTGAGCGAAAAGAATGATTTGTTGGACTAATTTTCCTTCGACCATATTTGACTATGGTCCATTATTCCAATCGGCTGACACTACAAATGACCTAAGTTCAACTTTCTTTGAATATAATTTTTCTAGTGTTAAGAAAGCTGTTGCGAATCGGGTGACGGCTGGACGAAGCAAGTTGCACCTAAGGTGGTTTCTCATGTGATTGAGAAGAAGGGCATGCTTGTGCATAAAAACAGTGATTCTCCTAGCCCCAACAATTACTTTAAGATATAAGTTACCTATATCTTCTAACATTAAATCGACACGATGTCCAAAATAAATGTCACCTTTTCTCCATAAGTTAGCGACCGACAACTGCATAATTAGTTGCGTTGTCCGTGATAACTTGGACATCATATTCCTCTCCTACCTCTTCAACTACACTATCTAACAAGTTAAATAAATAATCGGCCATATGGGAATGGGCCGATGCATCCACGGACTTTAAAAATATTTTCTCAGTTGGACAATTTACAAGAAAGTTTATCAATGTCCGATCGGATCTATTGGTCCATCCATTGGCCATCAACGAACAACCATATATTTTCTAACTTTCTTTATATTCGGAGATAAAGTTTTTAGTAAAACTCATTTTTTAGACAACTCTCCCTCACTTCATGATAGGAAGGGGGTTTCAAGCCAGGTCCAATTTGACTTATAGCTTCAACCATAACTTTAAAAATCTTCATTTTCACGGTATTAAAAGCTAGACTAGCTTGGTACAACCACTTTGCAATATACTGAATCGTGGTTTTCTATCATTCTTCTTATACTAGTTTTCTAAAGTGGTTTGGGCGGGTCCCTTACCTCTTTGATCAACCACATCTTCCGGATGTGGTCTACACCACTTATACATAGGCCCATGCCCATGAGCTCTTTTAGTGGCCGGTTTAGATCGCCCTGTGGATGTAGGTGGTGTAGATTCATTCAAATCTACTACATTGATGTCCTCATAAGCTTCTCTCGCGATAAATTATTCTTGCATAGTCGTTGGGTCATGTCGTTTCTGAGTATGCTTATCCATATGTACTCCATGATTTCCCTACAGATCTTCGGAGTAACATTGGGACATGCTATTGCATTTGCTCCCGATGTGTGCACAAGGTGTTGTTAAGGCCGGCCAATACCACCGGAACTTACGAAATCCGCATAGGTCACACGCTACTTGGGACTTGAAAGTTGAAGAACTTGAAAGTCTTGAATGATTGAATCTAGATTCTTGAAAGTTGTAAATGATCGCACTTCTTGAATCTTTATTAAATCCTAGAAACTACAAAGTAGAAATAAATAAGATTACAAGAAACTAGAAACTTCAAACTTGAAACTAGAAACTTGAAAGTTGAAATAAACTAGAAGTCTAGAATCTAAAAAAAAGGAACTACAAAGTACAAAGTAGAAACTAGAAACTACAAGTCTATAAATTACAATGAAAGTACGAAACAAAATAGCAGACTTTGTTCACTTTGTTGGGAGTTGGGAGTCTTGGGACTTGAGTGTGTGATTGCCACTTGAGAGTTGAGACTTGACTCTTGAGTCTTAAATTTTGAGTTGTTGAGACTTGAGAGTCTCTTGAGTTGAGTCTTACTCTTGAGTCTTGACTCTTGATAAATGAACTTCTCAAAAGAAATCAAGAATAGATCACACAAACACAAGTTAGAAAATAGAAACTTAGAATAGTGATTAGGAAAAAAAAAGTTACAAACTTAGAATAAGAGATTAGAATGGAGATTAAAAATTAGAATAATAAGAGAATAAAATTATAGAAGAGATAAGAGAGAAAGAGATTTAGAAAATAGTATATAGTGATTGAATCCTTGATTCTTCTTCTTGCCTCTTTTCTTGACTATATCTTGAATTTGATTCTTGCATCTTGATAGAGTGAATAGTATGAAAGAGATTAAGACTAAAGAGAGAGAATGAGAGCTTTAGAATGATGTCTAAGAAAGCAAGAGAGTGTTTTAGGATGTATATGTTGCAAATGGAGGAAGGGCAAGTGCCTTTTTACAGGAAAAACTTCCAATTATAACAACAACAACAACAACAACAACAATAATAATAATGCTCCAACAGTCATATTTCTGACCGTTGGAGGGGATGTGATCGCATATGCCATATGGATGGCATTATGTGATTATGCGATCACTTTTGACAACATTGGTTTCCATACATGTATTTTTACATTTATAAATTATATGAATAGACTTTGAATATACTTGCATCAGTTCAGTCAGACAACACATGATTAGGACCTTAAATCGCATTAGAAGAGACTTTTTGTGGTTCGGGAAGGAGGACCATGGTAACATTCATTTGCTCGATTGGAATCAGGTTTGCAAGTCCGTCCATCAGGGAGGAGCTAATGTTAAACATCTGAAATCTATGAACCAAGCTTTGCTCGGGAAATGGACCTGGAGACTGGCAACTGAAGATAATACTCTATGGACAGCGATCATCAAAGGCAAGTATGGTTCTTCCCTGGGAGTTTGATGGACAAAAGATTCCTCGGCCTATAGGGCCTCCGACGTTTGGAGAGGAATCCTCAAATCTAAGCCTTCAGTTACCAAAAATATTTCCTTCGAGCTGGGTAAAGGATCTTCTATTCGTTTTTGGGAAGACCCATGGATCGGAGACACCCCGCTGAAATCTCGTTATCCTAATAACTATCACCTTGCTCCTGATAAGAATGTCTTTGTTGATCAATGTTATTTAGTAATGGCTTCCCAATTTGTTTGGGATATCAGGTGCTTAAGGAATCTTTGCGACAACCAACTCTCAAAATTCATGGAGCTCCTTCAATGTGTTTCGAAGACTGTGCCGACTCCTACAGTTCCTGATAGACCCATATGGAAAATTGATAAGTCCAACTCTTTCACGATTAAATCGTTTTACTCCCAGATCGAACCTGAATTTTCCCAACATAAAACAGCCTCCCCTTCCATCTGGCGCTACCGGGCCCCTCCCAAGGTTATTTGCTTTGCCTGGCTAGTTGGGAAGAACAGAATTTTAACCATGGACAACCTGAGAAAAAAAGGTATGCAGATTGTCAGCATCTGCCTATGTTGTATGCGCAATGCAGAATCAGTCGACCACCTCCTTGTGCACTGTCCCTACATTACTCACATTTGGAGAGACTTCTGTCAGCGTTTCAAGATTAACTGGTGCTTTCCCGATTTGGCCTTCAACCTCTTATATAGCTGGCATGGTGTCAGATTAGGGAAGGCCAAGACTACCATTCGGAGGATGGCCATTCTAGCAATATGGTGGTCTGTTTGGCTAGAAAGAAATGACAGATGCTTCAACGACTCCTCTTCGCCAGTGTCTGTGGTTGGATCCAGGGCTAAAAGAATTATTATAGAATGGGCAGCTAATGTAAGGGTTGAATGATTTTGACTTTTTTTTTTTTTTTTCTTATGGGATTAACGTCTTTCTGCTATCTCAGCAGAGTCGTTTCCTCTCTTGTTTCCTGTACTTTCTCTTTTCTTCTTAATATATTTCCCTTTCGTTACTTTAAAAAAAAAAAAAAAAACACGATTAGGACCTCATACAAAGGAAACCTATTATGTGCACTTGTTTTTTGTAATGTTTTGATTTTTAAGTATGTATTGGTGGCTTTTTTAATAATCCTTGAAGTTTCATTGAAAAATTCGACCAATTTTCCAATGTTTCCCCCTTGTTTCCTAACAATAGTGATACATTACGCAATACAACCGATATATCCCATTCAATAATTGATATGTATTCGTATCCTAAGGGTGTGATACATTACGCGATGATAATTCGGAAAACATTGAGAGTACCCTTTAGCTGCTGTAAAGACTATTCGCTTAATGTCCTCCACCAATCATCCTTCCCGTTTTTATATCCTGAAATTTACAATGAGAAGGATAAAATATGACAAAATAGTTCAAGGATCTGGTTAGCTTTTGACAACAAACTCAAATGAAATTTAGAAATATATAACATTGGTGACAATGGAAGAGATGGAGTAGGATAAGTAGTACCCAACCCAGACACATGGATTGCAGTGCCATCAATTAATGTTACAAAGGAAACTAGAGTAGATTTACCCAACCAAGACAAGACATTATGCTTATTATATTATGGTTGAAACTGCTAGAATCAATAATCCAAGGAACACTTTAAGAGGAAACAAGACATATCATACTTGATTGAATAAGAGTAACAGTGGTGGAGGACATGGGTGGAACGATTTATTTGACATACTCATCCTGGATAATGTAATTGTATCACCCGTGATACTTGATTTGAAATGTGCTTAGATGGGCTTTGAGACGTAGCCCTTGGAACCATCATCAGAAGATTGAAACTGATTTTTCCAAGTTGGCCTATTAATAAGGTCCCAACACATATCAACAGTATGGTTAGAAAGACTACAATGAGAACATTGCTGATTACCTTGATCGTGGCTGCTACTAAAATATGTACCATGACCTCCCCAAGCATTCCCCACCCCCACCCCCACTACAAAATCGTTTGCCAAGACTATGACTAACAAAATTTCCTCATCTCCCATACCAAATTAAGAAATAAACAGCTAGCACCTACATCAGATATGGATATCGGTATTGTATCAGCCAATACGACCTCATTGTATCCGTCTTGGCATGAGACGATACACGATACGGGGCCATATTGGCCTGATATGAAAAAACTGATATGTTTCGGCCAATACGGGTTGTATCGGCATCAATATGGCCGATATGCCCATACAAGCTTAATTTTGATTATTTATTATTATTTTTTGATTTGTTTTTATTTTTATTATTATTTTAAAATTTCAAAATTTCACTCATGTCTTCTCTGTTTTTTATTTCTTCATTTAAACTATGGAAGAAGTTTAAAAACTCATTTTAGGCTAGATCTAGACTTATTTTAGTATCATAGCAAATGATTTGAATGGGATTCGACAAATTGAAGCGAAGTGGAACATTATGCGAATAATCAGAAAGAAGGGTAAACCTTCACTTTCTTTTTGATATTTTCGTCTTCTTTTTGTTGTATTTCAATGTAATGAGCCCTAGTTCACCAAATCATGCTTGATTTTTGTTCAATTAGGGCCCATTTAGTTGACCTTCAATGAGTCAAAACTGATAAACAACATTCTCATCAAAGAATGGTCCGATACACCATCATATGCATGTCCAAAATACAAAAAAAAAAAAAAAAAAAAGAAGAAGAAGAAGATTGATTCTTGAATATTTTATTATTCTCTTTTGTTCTTGATATTTTCTTCATTTCTTTGGCTTAAAAAAATTTCGATCGATATTTGGCCGATATCGATACGCAACGCTTGTATCGTATCGTTTTTTGGCCGGGCTGATATGCCTCCCGATACCTATGTTCAGAACCATGGATGTAGATGTATTCACACCAACTGCACGTTGAACATGGGCAAATGTTTCTGAAGTAGATGGATAACTACCTCCAAGAATCTGAGCTCGCATTCGAATTGAGGATGAAGACCAGAAAGGAATTTGGCAACTTGAAATTCCTCTCTGTCACCTCTTGGTCTCATAATCAGTGGATAAGGGTTGATATACGTTTAGTTCTACCACCTATCCTGTGACACCGAATAATATTCACCTACACTCTTATCTCCTTGATGAAGTGCAAAGATGTTTTGAAGCAACTCATATATACAAGTTAAATTCTTCTCGCTTGAAACAATTTTTTCAAAAATTTTGAAAACTTCTTTCGTTGTTTTAAAAAAGATAACATTTACACTAATATGTGGTTCTATGGTATTCCATAACAGGGATCTAATCCAAGCATTTTCTACCACCCAATATTCATCTTCTGTTGAACTTTCAGCAAGCTTAGGAGATGTCAAATACTTAGTTTTCTTTTTCATGTAAGAAACACTTGTATGATGTGGCCCATTGTATATGATTTGTACCGTTAAATTTGGTTGATGTAACTTAATGATTCATTGCCTTAGAAGGAGATAGAACTTTCAGCATCATTCTTAACATCCATATTTAGGGAAGAGTAAAAAACAAACACACAAGGAAGAACTTGAACTTACCTAACAACTGCTTCAAGAGAGCATATATCAATGATCACCACCACACATGTACGAACCGAGTGATAACAAATACGAAAAAACAGTTCATATTTATTCACGACTTTTATATGCACACTTGATCTTCAAATATGGCTATAGACGACTTCTGCACTTAATACTTGGTCTCTAAATCTGGCCATAGATGCACAATGAACCACTTTGAAATATCACAATTGGTTGTATACAAAAGTGAGCCTCAAGTACACTCACGAGACAACTATACAACCCGCCGTGCAGTGGCTGAACAAAGAATAATGGTGATTTGTGTAAATCAGCCCCCAACGGATTTAGGATTACACCTTATAGAAACAAAAGAAGAGAGAACATGAAAGAGGAAAGAAATAAAGCATTGGATCAATTGCCGCTCTGATACCATGTTCTTTAGTAAGATTGAGAAAAAGAAGAGAGAACGTATGAGAAAAAGAAAGAGAAAGAGAGAGGTTCAATAGGCGATGACACTCTAGCCTCTCCTATCTAATTATTAGGGCTTTCATTATAAAAATAACCCCCTCACCCAAAAAAAAAATGTAAGTTCTTACACAAAACAAAGTTCATGAACTTTCAACTCTATTATAATACATTATCTTAGTCCAACAACAATATGAAACACTAGAAACCATAGTGCCCATGTAAAGTGGGCCACATATGGTCACACATGAGAATATGAGATCATCACAGTCCATCAACAATTACATTATATTATCAATTAAACTTTTTGTGTTGTTGGGTGACAGTTCTCATAAGCATTGCATCCATGCTATGTTACAACTAGTGTTTTGAATAGCGGTAGCGTGATGCGTAGTGCTCAACCCTCTATAGCGTGTAGCGTGAATACGTAGCGTGTAGCGTAAGCTACACGACACTTCTATTTTTTAATTTAAAAATAGGACAAATATAATAAATAGTGAAAAAAAAAGGAAAAAAAAATATAAAAATGCCTAAAAGATGATTCATTTGATCAATTATAAGCATGTTCAAAAAAGTTATTAGTTATCATTTATCAAAAGCCAATCCACATATATAAGCCAAATCAAATAATTATCACATCAACAACTTTCTAAGCAAACCACTTTAATTAATAATGTCTAATTGAAACCACAAGTCACAATTATGAAAAGAAATAAAAATCTCATAGGTTAAAAGTATCAAGTATATTACGAGTGTCACATTCCTCAACATTAGAAACAAAGAAAACGTGAAAAAAATAATAAAAAATAAAATAGTAAAAAAATACATTGTAGCTTATGCTACAGACGCTACGTAGCTGTAGCGTACGTACGCTACAAGGGATTTACGCTATTTGGGACGCTGCGTAGTGCTATGCCCACGCTAAACTACGTAGCATACGCTATTCGAAACACTGGTTACAACTAGACATAGAATTTGCGAATGGTTTATCCTCTTTTGTAATAATGTTTTCTGCTCTGATCACTGTCTTCCTTCTTTTCTAGGTTCTTGAGACAGCTGATCTTTTAGGAGAAGTTACAGAAGCTGTTGACTATTATGTTCAGGGAAGTACTGTTGCTGCAGGGAACTTGTTTGGAAGGTGAAACTGTGTGATTTTTGTCATGCCCACTTTATTGTTTCATAGGAATATTTCTCTTGCTGGTATCTCCTTAGCTTCATGTGCTGCAGGCAATAATTAACAAATACATTTGTTCCGCTATCTCCTTAGCTTCAATTCCATGGGGTATTTTGTTAAACATGGAAGTTTAGGAGTTTCTCGTGACAAACAAATTAAGATTCGAATTCCTGGTTTCCTTACGTCTATTGCCAATTTAGGCACCAATAGCTGCAATATCTAATGCTGCTTCTATTTTATCAACTATATTTTACTTTCGAATCCTCATCAATTCTTTTACTTGGAAAGCTTCATTGGCATCTATAGGGCTGTCCTTGTTAGTGAGACTGTATGGTAGGGATTGTATAACAAAGAAGCCATGCCTCTTGGCAACTGTGCCTCCTTCCGAAGAACCCCGCCTTTCTCCTACTAACCACAGCTACGAATTTCTCCATGGGATTTCTTGTTAAACATGGAAATTCAACATACTATACTTCGATTTTAGAGCACCTTTCAGGAAAAAAAAAAATATATATATATTTTAGAGTATGTAAATTGCAAAATGATTTGTGTGCTTAACTGTGTCAACATTCATATGACAAGTGTTACTCAGGTTTGAGTGACAATTGCTTCATTTTTATGTTATATCAAAAAGCTGCAAACATTTAATATATAATCTGGAGTTAGGTAGTGCCAATGTCTTCGTGGCATTCATAATACACTTTGGAATGCTTTTTGTCATACATCATGATTATCATCCTTATCATCCAACTCTTATCCCAATTGGGGTCAGCTACACAAATCCTGTTTTCCCAGTCTATTATCACACTATATCCTCAAACTGGTCCTCAAGTCTTTTTTTACTACCTTCACCCATGTCCTTTTGGGCCTTCCCTTTGCCCATTTCTAGCCTTCAACTTGAACCCGCTCACTCCTAACCAATAGCAGTTCTTGGTCTCCATTGTAGATGTGCAAACCATCTAAGGTGCCATTTGGTAAACCGAAAAATAAGGTCTGAAAATTAAATTAGGTGCTGAAATCTAAGTGTTGAATTTTAGTACTTATAAATATTGAAAAATCTGTTTGGTAATTTGTCTGAAAAAAGTCTTGATATTTGAAAATAAGCACTTTTTTCACAAAAAAATAAAAAAAAAAAAAAATCTTGTTTACTAAAACAAACCAATTGTTTGAAAATTGGCAAATTGTCATATTTGCCCCCTATTGTCTCAATTAATATCTTTTGTAGAGTATGAGATGAAACCTGCTATTTCCATGCCACCAAATTTGGCATACCTATGCCCAATCCATTGATTTTAATTTTTTTTTTTTTTATTATTATTAATTTCGTCTTGTGTATTCTAGTGGTGTGGTCCAACTAAGATTTGGATTGGCCTCTTTTTTAGGCTCATGCCCTAAAAAGCGATCGAAAATGGATGGATGACGTGGATAAAACACCTACTTAATGGCGGGCCCCACAGAGCAACATCACTATTCACCTTAGAATTGTAAATGGTGTCAGGACTCAGGACTCCTGTGCCATGCTAAAAAAATTAGGTGCCTCCCCATAGGAAATGGTGGTAATTGGACGCCCACCATTAAAAACTTCTTGGGGTCCACAAAAGTTTTGAATAAAGTTGACTTGTGTTTTCCCTTCATCTATGTCTGTGTAACCTAATTAACAAGTTGGATGGCAAATAAACATTACAATGGGCCCTTGGAAGTTTTTAATGGAGTGCGCTCAATCACCCCTTTTTATGTAGTGTGGTCCACCTGACATTTAGATCAGCCTCTTTTTTGGGCTCATGGCTGAAATAATGATCCAAAGTGGATGGGTGGATAAGCCCACATTTAGATCGGCCTCTTTTTTGGGCTCATGCCCCTTGACACAAACATTACAACCTCTTTTTCGGACTGCTCTAGGTATCCTGTGCCATGCTAAAAAAAAATTGAGGTGCACCTTGATGTACGTGTGAAATCCACCCGGACCACCATGTGCGTCATCCCATGTTAGGCCCAGGGTGCAAATTTCCTACCCACACGTGATTCTAGTGGACCACATGATAGAAAAGAGTATAGGGCAACGCTCACCCTCGAAATAGTTTCCACTGGTGTGGCCAACCTGAATAAGGGTTGGGCCTGTTGTTGTCTCTAAGCATAAATTTTAGTGGGTCACCTCCTGATTGAATTAGATTTTGTACAATTATCACAGTGGGCCACGTAAAAAATAAAGGAGGTGTCTCATTGATTGTGTAGTGAGTTACTCACCATGCTATAGCGTGGTTAGTAAACTCTGCTGGGCTCACCGTGGTGTATGTGTTTTATCCACACTGTCCATTTGTTTTTCCTGCTCATTTTAGGGCATGAGCCTAAAATTGAAGCATATCCAAAGCTCAAGTGGATCACACCGCAGGAAATAGTGGGAATTGAATGCTTACCTTTGAAAACTTCTTGGGAGCTACATAGGTTTTGGATCAAGTTGATATTTGTGTTTTCCCGTCATCCATATCTGTGCAACCTTATTAACAGGTTGGATGACAAATAAACATCACTGTGGGCCCTAGGAAGGTTTTAACTATGGATGTCATAATCCCCACTGTTTCTTTGTGGTGTGGTCTACTTAAGCTTTGGACATTCTTCAATTTTGGGCTCATGCCCTAAAATGAGCTGGAAAAATAAGTGGACGACATGGATAATGATACACATCACGGTGGCCCCACAGAGTTTACTCACTAACAGTGTTCAAAGTACCGGTATTGCTACAAGTTTCGCTGGCCAGGGATACAAAAACAATATCGATATTGTTGATAATCGGAAATGCAGGAAAACATGGGAAAACGGTGGAATTTTTCTATGAAACCTTAGGAGATGCTAAAATATACATTTGCATATTTAAGAATAAAAAAGTTGCAAAAAGAATGCACACATAATAAGTTTCCGTTTAAGAGGGCCTAAAAGCATGTGTTGTCATAAGAAACCAGTCCATCCATCTAATCTATCCATCCAACCATCTCACCTTCCATGCAAACATTCATCAATATTCCAAAATATTGACAACACATGATATTTCGCTGAGAGATCATCGACAACTGGAAAGGAAATGAAAGATAGTGGTCTCGAAATCACCCATGTTGCGATAACGACAATATCATGATATGATCGATATTATCATCAACAATTTGAACACTGCATACAACCATGCACCCATAAAAAAATTGAAATGGAATTTTTATATTAAATAGATTTTTAGCGATATCGATACATTGGTTATATTATCGAAATATAGTCGATATGCTGGTGGTATACGCGACACCTGAAATTTACACTGTCGAAAATATTGATGACATCGATTAAAGGTGTACACGAGTCAAACCGAGTTGAGCTTGGCACAGCTCGACTCGGCTTGGCCACTAGCTGACTCTAGCTCGAACTCGGCTCGATTCGGTTAGCAGCTCGGTCCAGTTCGAGCCGAGTTCACCTGTGCAACATTTTCACAGACACATGGTCTGCACCTTCAAATTCTCACTATATGCAAAACAACATCAGTGGTTTTACAGGTATTTCATCAAACACCTTGTAGGCAACATCAAAATCAAGAAAAAAATGTATTTGTTTCATATGCATACCTTCCTTGCCACTAGTTGACACTTCGTTGAGTCATTTCATCAAACACTTGGTGAGCAACATCAATATCAAAGTAACCGAGTCACCGAACTAGTTTGATTTGAGTTCGATTCGAGTTGTGTTCGAGCCGAGTCGAGTCGAGCTTGGGCAAGCTCGAACTCGGTTCGAAATTTTTTCTAGCTCAAAAAATCAGCTCAACTCGGCTTGAACTCAATTTCAAACTGAGTTGAATCGAGCTTTTTCGGGTTGAGTCGAGCGAGCTAACCGAGCTAACTCGGTTTGTGTACAGCCCTAACATCGATACATTGGCGATACAAGTGACACTTGGAATTTACACAGTTGAAAATACTGGCAATATCGATACAATCGCAATATTTAGTGATACATTGCTAATACCTAGGAATTTTGAGACCACTAGTGTTATCAGTATCAGTGTTTACCGTATTGGTATCGCATTACGTATCGCTCTCTTGGGATACAAGTACATATCGGTTATTGCACGGGATATATCGTTTGTATCGGGTAATGTATCGTGCTTTTTTGCAAAACACAGGAAAACATTGGGAAATTAGTCGATTTTTTTCAATGAAACTTCAGGGATTGTTAAAAAAGACCATAATACCAATGTCTTCTGTATCGTTATCACGTAATTTATCAAACCCTTGGAATACTGATACATATCGGTTATCGCATGGGATATATCAGTTGTATCGCGTAATGTACTGTTGTTGTTGGGAAACATGGGAAAACATTGGGAGATTGGTCAAAATTTTCAATGAAACTTTAGGGATTGTTAAAAAAGATTTCAATATACACTTAGAAATCAAAACATTACGAAAAACAAGTGCACATAATAGGTTTCCTTTGTATGGGGTCCTAATCAATATGTTATCTGACTGAACTGCTGCAAGTATATTCAAAGTCTATTCATATAATTTATAAATGTAAGAATATATGTATGGAAACACAAGCAATACATTCAAAAGCAAAAGAAGAATCACTGGATCAGGTTACATACATGTTTGATTTTGTGTTTGGACGCAAAGATTGCAACCGATTTGTGAGAAATTGAAAATTTTTGATTTTTTTTTTTTAAAATTTTGCAACTAGTCTCATCTCCCCCAAATCTCAAAATCAAAGCTCCAAATTCATGATTTTTATGCAAAACATGAAGAATCATGGATTCGTAATCATTTGACAATGATTTAACATGATTTACAAAAATAAAGAATCGAAAATGGTAAATGCTTATCGGATCGAACATGTGAAATATATCGGCACTACTTATGTGCAGTGTTCGAAATATTGGTATCGTGTTATGTATCACTCCTTTGGGATACAAATATATATCAGTCATTGCATGGGATATATCGGTTGTATCACGTAATGCATCGTTGTTGTTGGAAACATGGGGAAATTGGTCGATTTTTTCAATGAAACTTGAATGATTGTTAAAAAACACATCAACACTTATAAATCAAAACATTACAAAAAATATGTGCACATAATAGGTTTTCTTTTTATGGGGTCCTAATCTATGTGTTGTCTAACTGAATTGGTGCAAGTATATTCAAAGTTCATTCATTTAATTTATAAATATAAAAAGACATGGAAACACAAGCAATACATTCACAAGCAAAAGAAGACTCACCAGATTAGGTTACATACATGTTTGATTTTATGTTTGGACATAAGGATTGTAACCAATTTGCGACCAAGTGAAAAATTTTGATTTTTTTCGACTTTCCACAACTCGGCCCATCTCCTCCAAATCTCAAAATTGAAGCTTCCAATCCATGTATTTGTAACGATTTGACACTAATTTAACATGATTTACAGGGAAAAAAAAGGATCGAAAATAAAAAATGCTCACTGAATCGAACATGTGTGATATATCGCACTACTTGCGAGTTTCGTATCGCACATGTGGGATACAAGATATATCGTGGGATATATTGGCCAATATCATTGATACTTAAAACACTTGTGTGTTTCATATTGCACAGGTGGGATGCGAGATATATCGTCTGATATTGTCGATACTGAAAACATTGCTTAATACTAATGTTTTAAATATTGTTATCGCATAAAGTATTGCACCTTTGGGATATGGATAAATATCGCTTATCGCATGGGATATATCGGTTGTATCGTGTAATGTATTGTTGTTGTTGGGAAACATGAGGACATTGGGAAATTGGTTGAATTTTTCAATGAAACTTCATGGATTGTTGAAAGAGACATCAATACACACTTAGAAATCAAAACATTACAAAAAAAAAAGAAAAAAGAGTACACATAGTAGGGGTTTCCTTTGTATGGGGTCCTAATATCTGCTTTCCAACCGAACTGATGCAAGTATATTCATATAATTTATAAACGCAAGAAGACATGTACGAAAACACAAGCAATACATTCAAAAGAAAAAGAAGAATCACTAGATCAGGTTGCATAAATGTTTAATTTTGTATTTGGATACAAATATTGCAACTGATTTGTAAGAAATTGAGAAATTCTAATTTTTCTTAATTTTCCGCAACTTGACCCATCTCCCCCAAATCTCAAAATCGAAGTTCTAAATCCATGATTTTTCATGGAAAACATGAGGAATCATAGATTTGTAACCATTTAACACTGGTTTAACATGATTTACAACAAAAACATGGATTGAAAATTGAAAATGCTCACTAGATCGAATAGGTGGGATATATCGACACCACCTATGCGTTTCGTTTCGCACAAGTGGGATACAAGATACATCATGGGATATATTGGCTGATATCGTTGATATTTAAAACGCTGTTTAATACACACTTTTAAGTCATAACATTACCAAAAAAAGCGCACATAATAAGTTTCCTTCGTATAGGATCCTAAGCTATGCACTATCTCACTGAACTGATGCAACTATATTCAAAGTGAATTCATAATTAAAAAATATTTTTTCCTGAAAATTCACAAAAACTCCATGAATCAGTAGATCAGGCCGCATACATGTTTGATTTCATGTTAGGAGTGTAAGATTGCAACCAATTTGGGAGAAAATGGGAAAATTTTGAATTTTTCTCAATTTTTCAGACCACCTACTATCAAATCTCGAAATCAAAAGTTCAAATTTTTTATTTTCATGCAAAACATGAAGAATGAAGGATTTCTAACCTTTTCACACTAATTTTATATGATTTAAACAAAAAAAAAAAAAAGAAAAGAAAAAGAACAGAGGATCAAACTGCAAAATAACTCACCAAATGAAAACCGGTCCCAAATCCTTTCAAATCTCAATTCTACTTTGAAAACTACATTTTTCTCCTAAAAGATTGCATAGGATGGACCAAAATCCACCTAGAATTTGTTTAAAAGAGGAAAGATTGAAACAAAAAGGCGAAAAAAAGAGCTAGAATGGGTTTTTGGAAGAAAAGTGGTTGACTCCTGTGAAGTATCGTTGATACAAAGGAACTTTACAAAGAGAAAATGACGAACAATGCTCACTACCATCCCCCCCCCCCCACCCACACACACACACACACAAGGCCCATTTCAACTATTACATGCCGATTACCAATGCAACCATAAAGGCCCCATTTCAAAAGAAAATTTGCAAATTTGCTCTCATTTTTCAGCGTCTATCTTCATTTAAACCATGGAAGAAGCTTAATACTTATTCTAGATCTAAGCCTATTTTGGCGATCGAAATAGAATATTTGCACGACATTCGATGAACAAAAACATAACAGACCATTTTAGGAAAAATCAGAGGAAGGGGTAAACCAATACTTTTTCCCCCCATTCCTATTGGTGTTTTATTCCAATATAATGGGCCTATATCCTCCAAATGATGCTTGTTTTGTGTTCGATTGGGCCATTTTTGGTTGACTTCAGCAAGGCAAGTCAATAAACAACACTCTTATCAAAGAATGCTCTAATACACCATTGAATGGTTGTTAAAAACACAAACTAAAAAAGATAGAGTCTGGTGTTTTATTTTCTTTTCATATTTCCTTTATAATTTTTCAAAATGTTTGCACGAAAAAGAAAATCCAGCCGATATGGGTCCAATACGCCTATCATTCGGTTTTGGTCTCCGTAAATACACTCCTAATACCATATTTTTAAAACCTTGATTTTCCAGTTTTCTCATTTTCAGTATAGGGAAGTCCAAGATGTACTTATCTTTTTGAGGTCTTTAAAAAGGTTTAGTGCTCAATGATGTCTTACACTTAGTAGTCCCAGGCAGTGTTCGAGTTGTCGGTATCGCTACAAGTTTCGCTGGCCGGAGATAAAGATATAATACCGTTATCGCCGATAACCGGAAATGCAGGAAAAAAAGGGAAAATATGGAGAAAATGGTGGAATTTTTTAGTGAAACTTCAGGATATGCCTAAATACACATATTTACATATTCATAAATGAAAAAATTGCAAAAAGAATGCATTAAATTAGAAGTTTCCATTTAATGGGGGCCAAAAGGCATGCGCTATCGTAAGAAATCACTCAAATAGTAACCAAAATGAGTTTATATAATACAAATGCAGCTGACATACAGTAATTAAGACATGTAAAAGTAAATGAACTCAAAGATGCCAAATCAAGGATGGATCAGATTATCCAATTAGCGTGGTATTTGATACTCTGGTTGCATATGACACTTGATACCTAGCATTTGAAATGGTACATGTGGCAAATTCTAACATAATCTAAATCATATTTTCGCTTCATCAAGATCTGTGTGACCTAATCAAGAGGTTGGATGGCCAAAAAAAAAAAGAAAAAAACACCCCATTACAATGGTCCTATAAAGTTTTTAATGGTGGGCATTTAATCACCACTATTTCTCTTAGTGTGGTCCATGTCCACCTGAGATGCAGTCATGCAGATCTGTCTCATTTTGAGCTCATGCCTTAAAATTATCTATCAAAATAAATGGACGACATTGATAAAATATTTATCATTATGATGGCCCCACATAACATCGACCCATCAATCCACCGATATAAACAAGTGACACGTGTGCACAACACCCTTATTGTACTGAGTCAACTGTGTGGGGCCCATTGTGATTTATGTATTTTATCCACCCCATCCATCCATTTTACAAGATAATTTTAAGGCTTGATCCCGAAGATGAAGCATATCCAATCCTCAAATGGACCACAACACATAAAACAATATGAATTGAACATGCCTACCATTGAAAAATCATTAGGGGCCACAAAAGTTTTAGATCCACGTCATTTTTGTATTTTACCTTCATCCATCTTCGTGTTATCTTATGAGCAACTTGGATGACAAATAAACACCACTGTGGGCGCCTAGGAAGGTTTCAACGGTAGGAAATGTTTCAACGGTGGAAGTTATTATTCCAACTGTTTCCAATGGTATGGTCCACTTGATCTTTGGGTCAACCCCTAAAATAAGATGGAAAACGGATGGACGGCGTGGATAGACCAGATACATTCACGGTGGGCCTAACAGAGTTTACTCAGTACTATAAGAGCCTACTGAGAGAGTGTAGTACTGATTAACTCAGTACCTAGTCTGATTTCCCATAGGACTGGTGGTCAGTGATCTGTGGGCACCACCATGATATATGTGTTTCATCCATTCCGTTCATTCATTTTTTAAAATTATTTTATGTCTTGATGCCAAAAATGGGAGGGATATAAATCTCAGGTCAATCACACAAAGGAAAACAATAGTTGTTGGATATCCATCATTCAACACTGTTTCATTTAATGTGGTCCACTTGAGATTGAGATATACCTAATTTTTGGTCTCCTAAGTTAAAATGATATGTAAAAATAGATGGATGGAATGGATGAAACACATACATCATGGTGGGTCCCACAGAGCACCGACCATTAGCCATTGCCTGGTGGCAGGGGGAGTAGCCAATCCGTTTCCCAAAACGTGGACGCTGACAGGTTGAGTAGCAAGATCTGCTACACGTCACCAAGTTTTGTGGACCCCACTATGATGTACGTGCTGTATCCACAACGTCCATTCATTTGGAGATATTATTTTAAGGCATTACGCAGAGAACGAGGCAGATCCAAAGCTTTAGTGGACCCCACCACAGAAAACAGAGGGAAGATTGATGTACACATTTGAAACCTTTCCAAGGCCCACCATGATGTTTTATCGCATTCCAACCTATTCAAAAGTTAAAAAAGACATTAAAGAAGGGAAAACACAAATATCAGCTTGATCGAAAACTTTAGTGGCCTTTAGAAGTTTTTAATGGTGGTGTCACTCTCCCCACTGTTTTCTGTGGTGGGGTCCACTGGAGCTTTGGATGTGACTCATTCTCTGGATCTTATGGTAAAATGATCTCTCCAGATGGATGGACGGCGTGGATACAAAACATACATCATGTTGGGCCCACAGAACTTGGTGACGTCACTTCAGTAGCCATCTCGCGACTCAACTTGTCAATAGCCAATCCGCACCCGTAAAAACCGCTGGAAGGAACCCTTCCGTCTTGAACGGAGCTTGCGTTTTCGAAACGAAAGAGGGTTTCATAAGGGAACCCTCGAAACCCTAAATTTTCGACGGAAAGTCTCTCCAAATCCCTAATCTTCAGCAGATTCTTCGCCGAAATCATCTCTAGGTTTGAAAATTTTGAGTATTCGAAGAAAAAAAAGTGGAAAGTAGAGATTGGATGGCACTTACGGCACACCGATCAATCAGTTGGCCCACTGCAATTCCGTTCACCAATCCTCTTCTATGATTGGCCCTCTTCTTCTATAGGTACGGAAATCCGCAAGTTTCCCCATCTTTTCCTTTTTTTTTTGGGATATTTTGCGTATTTACGCAACACCCCGATGTTATCGGTCTTTTTATCGTTGAAAATGGGTTGTTTGCTATAGTTATCTGGCGATTTCTCACTGACAACTGGACTTTTCGCAAAAAATCGATAAAATCGCCGAAAAATCGGCGATATTAGGAAGAGAAACGAAAAAAAGGAGTTTCGGTGTCGGAACTCCAGCGATACCGAAATTATCGGCGATAATTCGATAATATCGCCGATAATTTAAACATTGGTCCCAGGAGAGGCCAGAAATGGGAGCATAAGCGCCCGGCAACATAGATTAGAAAATAAGGTATTTTATGCGTTTAGCCCCTCAGAAGATTCCAAACGGTGGCACCTTAAGTAGAAGATTCATGCTATTATGGTCTTTCCATATTAATATATTCATTAACAAGTAGTCAAAATGCAGGTGTTGGATTGAGTCTAATCTTACCATTTTAATTTTAGCTTGCTCTTCTCACCCCTTTTCACCACTTACTACAACCGAATGAATAGTTTCATGATTTATATCTTAATGAAGGCTCTATCCGACTGTTTCAGTGTGTGCAGCTGCATTTCAGTCTGTAGTATAATTTGGAAGTGTCACCCCATTTAGCTTGCATTTTGCTGCACAGGCACTCATTGTCAACCTGGCCAATTAATCGACTCGCTATGTGTGTGCGTGTAGGTTGTTGTACATGTCACAGTGTTGGATCCTATTATCTGTTTATCTTATAGAACTTCAAATTTTTGAACTATCAATGGTGATGGCAGGTGGTGCTGGTCCTCTCCATCTCTGTGTTAGTTACTGATTGCTTTGGATCTTAACTTGCTGAGAGAATGATATAGGTTGTCACATATCTTGTCCCTTATGTTTTTCAGTGAAACACTTCTTTGTCAGTTAAATCATGACTTCTGCTACTTAGTTATTTATTACAACAACACGAAAAAATTCATTTGAGATTTTTTCTTCCTATTCCCATGAGTCGTTTGTTAGTTTATGGGGTTGCCATTGGTTTGTTTAATGTAAAATGACCTTGGGCTGGTCCTAGGTTTTGAAAGGTTGGAGGATAAAATTGGGTGAGTGAAAAAATCATATGGAGTTGAAGATGCACTGGACCTCTCTGGACTTACTTTATGTATTTTCTCTAGGCGTCGAGTTGTCCAGGTTTTCGCACGTGGTGCTCGTATTCTTGACGGTGCTTATATGACACAGGATCTGAGCTTTGGACCTCCTAATTCTGAATCAAGTTCAAGTTCTGAGAGCTCAACAGCGTCCTCTGTTTCCATAGCTGATCCGTATGTGTTAGTGAGAATGAGTGATGGAAGTATTCAGCTTCTTGTTGGAGGTATGGTGATGTAATGGATTTTGTAATTTAGTTCTCCATTTACCCAATGTTCTATATTCAGCATTTACTGTGTGCACTTTCACACATAGCCGGTTATATATTTGAATTTTTGTCATGGATATTCTTTTACCCTCAGATGAGTGTACTCCATAAATGCACTGGAAGGATGAACAATCTACCCGCGCGCCCCCCCCCCCCCCCCCCCCCCCCCCCCCTTTTTTTAATGTACAAATATTGTGCAACAATAACATTTAAGTGTTGTAAAGCAACAGAACGAGGTGGAGCTCTGTATTTCCAACTTGCTCAGGGTATTGCCAAACTTAACCCTTTAAAATTCAACAAGGTTCTCTAATTTTATGATGCTCACGCTTGATTTTTCTCCTATTCGGGCACAGTTGCCATATGCATTGTTCTCTTGAAGAGCTAGTGAGGTTTGAAGGATCCTCATAGCATATGTGTCTCTTGAAAAGCTAGTGGGGTTTGAAGGATCCCCATAGCATAGGTCCATAACCAGCTTAACCATATTATGTCTAACTGAAGCATCCATTTGAACCACCCAAAGAAAGAAAGAAAGAAAGCCTTTTGTCCCTTGTTGGGTATAATTATGTCTTTAAAATAGGTTTTGTTTGTGGATTGTATATATTTTTGGACCATGAGCCTCTCCCTGGACCGTGGGCCCTCTCTCTGGACAAAACACATCGCCTGTTTTTTTTTCCTCTTTTGCCTCTGGTTCCAAGGGTATTTTGGACATCACTTAATATAAATAAGAAGAGGGCTGGACATCCAGCCCTAGTAGGAGGTTTTTTTTTTTCTTCCTCTTTCCGAAAGGCTTTTTTCTCTTTGATATGGATCATGGCTACATCTCATATTTCTATCTTTCAGATCGGATTGTATCAACACATTATATTATGAGTTATGGCATCTATTTATTAATCAAACTGTCAAATAATTGACGAGTTCTAACAATCAGCTGTAAGTGACATTATATTCCCATGCCAATGAATTCATGTCTTCTCTTGCCACAGATCTTTCTCCATTTGTTTAGAGCCTTTTCTTTTTGGGCACTGTAGAACAATATACTTGTTACTGTAGCACAGCACCATAGCCGGCACTGTAGCACGTGAAAGAATAGAGGAAAGAGGGAGAGAGGGATTAGGTTGGACCACCCCCCACCACATTTATATTAATAAAGGAAAGTGTTGAAGAGACATAAATACCCTTAGTAACATGAGCAAAAAATTCCACCAATTTGACTTTAACAAAGAGATAAAAGGAGGGCTAGGCCCATAATCATATCCACCATCCAAGTGGGTGGTACAGCTGTCAGGCCACATCCACACATCCCTAGATGGGCTGTACAGTTGTACGGCCCATATTTCGTATATTAACAGGCACCTTCCAGCAGTAGATATATGTTTAACAAGGAGACTGATACTGGATACTAATTTTGACTCAAATTTGGTGTCATAAGTTTATATTTTTTGTTAAGCATTTGCACCTGTACATGCAAATACATGGCACACTGATTATTCAGTCTTTATTTTAATTGAGTTTTATCATGCTTTTTTTTTTTTTTTTACTCTTTGATGATTCTATTGTCCAAACTCTTTTTGCAGACCCTTCCACATGCACTGTGTCTGTTAGTGTTCCTGCTTCATTTGAAAGCTCAGCTCAATCAATATCTTCCTGTACACTTTATCATGATAAAGGACCTGAGCCATGGCTCCGGAAGGCAAGTAGCGATGCCTGGCTTTCTACTGGCATTGTTGAGGCAATCGATGGGGGTGATGGATCATTGCACGATCAGGGTGACATATATTGTGTTGTTTGTTATGAAAGCGGTACACTTGAAATTTTGGAGGTGCCTAGTTTTAGATGTGTTTTCTCTGTGGAAAAGTTTGTGTCAGGAAAGACCCATCTTGTGGATACCTATATTCGGGAACTGTCCAAAGATACTCAGAAATTTCAGGTCGAATCTGAAGAAATGACCGGCCAAGTTAAGAAAGAACCTACACAGAACATGAAGGTTGTAGAGTTGGCCATGCAAAGATGGTCAGGCCCGTATAGCTGCCCATTCCTTTTTGGTATATTAACTGATGGGACAATGCTCTGCTACCATGCTTATTTGTATGAAGGTCAGGAAAATATGCCAAAAGTTGAGGAAATATCTGCTCAGAGTTCCATGGATCTCAGCAGTACAGGTACCTCTAGACTCAGAAATTTGAGATTTGTTCGTGTCTCATTGGAAGCATTTACGCAAGAAGAATCTTCAGCTGCGGTCCCATGCCAAAGGATGACTGTTTTCAAGAACGTAGGGGGTTATCATGGCCTGTTCCTTTCCGGGTCAAGACCGGCTTGGTTCATGCTCTGCAGGGAACGGCTACGAGTTCATCCACAGGTGCACAAGCTATTCTTTTTCATAGTTAAAATAACATGAAAGCGAAACTCATTTTTTGCTTTCAGTCTGATCATAAATATTGTCAATTATCTCTCTCTCTCTCTCTCTCTCTCTCTTTATATATATATATATAAGCAAAGAAGGGAAAATCATTGTATTACACGTAGGTAGAAGTGGGAATTTGGTTTGTTTCAAATAATTGGCTCTTTAGAAATCTCTCATTCTGGAAGTGTTATTAGTTTCTGTGGGATGGTTTGGGTGGTGGACATGGGGAATCCCAAAACACATAAAATATAAACAGCTTCTGCAAAGCTCTGTTATTTATTTATTTTTCTTTTTTCTTGTCAAAACCTTAACGCTAACATTGAAGATATTTGTGCAACTTCAAATTGTATGCAACAAGTTGATAATATTGAAAATGTCTAAGATGCACCTAAAGTACTTCTAATTTATGCATGGAACAATGACAGCCAACACAATGGCATTCTATTTCAAAATTGCAAGGATTGGCGGAGGGCAATCTGACATGCCATTTTTCTGAGCTTGGTTCCTCAGTAGCTGGGGCCAATGCCCTATTCTGGCATTCTGCATGTGTTTCTTTTTTCTTTTTTTTCCTTTTCCCATACGATCTTCTCTTAAAAGGAGGCTCAAGCATGTAATTTAATATATACTCAAGATATCGGTATGACCATCCTGCCAAAAGTAATCCATATTCGAAACGAATAATGATAGTTCACCACATCATCATAGCCTTGTCCCAGCTAATTGGCGATGGCTTTACAAAAAATATTTACCCGATCCTATTTGAAACAGGAATCCTCATGATTTCTTGGTCGAAAGTTGCAATTGGTTGCCAACCTGACATCAGCCTACAACTGGCTGGTGCACTGCTTCCAGGTAGAGTTTCCAAGATCAGTAGCTTTAGTTAAAAGAACTGTTTGTATATGCAGATGAACATCAAAATGTAAGGCTTGACATAGGAGTCCATGAATTGCTGCAATTTTATCTTTTTTGGAAATTGAAGGGGTACAGTGAGTTATATATTTCTTTAATAATTATAGAAACTAGTAAACTATGTCTAGTTTATTCACATCTGAATTGTTCAAAGCATGGGGGTGTCAGAGATGTTCATGTTAAGCTATATTCACAACATTGTTAACATGGACCAACAATAAATAAACCCACCCTTGGTCATCTACTCTGTCGATACTTGTTTTATCCCTAGATATTTTGAATAATGTTTTATACGCAAATTATCCTTCTGCTAGTTCTTTTTCTTTTGCAGCTCTGTGACGGCTCTATCGTGGCATTCACTGTTCTCCATAATGTAAATTGCAATCACGGGCTTATATATGTCACTTCACAGGTATTGATTCATCATTTATGGTTTTGATTTTGTATTTTTCAGAGAACATACAAGAGAAATTGACTTGGATGATTCCTCTTTTCTAGGGTTTCCTGAAAATTTGCCATTTACCTTCTGCATCAAGCTATGACAACTACTGGCCAGTTCAGAAGGTGAGGTCTTTTTTTTCCCTGATATCTACAGAACTGTGCTTATTTCCATGGTTTTGTCAGTATTAGCACCGGTATACTCAATTTACTTTCTGCTACTATCAGATTCCTTTGAGGGGCACTCCGCATCAAGTCACATACTTCGCTGAGAAGAATCTCTATCCAATCATTGTATCTGTTCCTGTAAGTGGTCTTGTACATGCAAATATAGATCTAGAAGAAACAATCAGCACTAGTACACTGTACACATTCTTCCATACAGCCAAAGAGAAAATGCTTCTCTCGTTGGACATAAATATGTAATGATCTTCCTTTTTCACTATATCCCTCAATGTTTCATTCCACCTCATCCCAAGCAAAGCTAATGCTTTGGTGGATCATGGGCTAAATATGGGTTCTCTCGCCATCCATTTCCTTGACGAATATACCTTTTTCTTTTTCTTTTACTTCTGTAACAAAATTTTCATTGCGGATTTCCCTATGAAGTAGTGGTGGTGGTGGCAGCAGCCGCAGCAGTAAGAACTGAACTGACCTGATTATCAGCAATCTTACTTCTTATAGATCCAAATGCTAAATTTACTTGACTTTATATACTTTTAAAATGCTGTGATGGAGTTGTTGTTCAGTTTTTATTCCTCTTTTAACAGGTTGCTAAGCCACTGAATCAAGTTCTTTCATATCTGGTTGATCAAGAAGTAAGCCATCAAATGGAGCATGATAACCTAAATTCTGACGACCTCCAAAGGACCTACACCATAGATGAGTTTGAAGTCCGTATTTTAGAACCAAAAAAATTTGGTGGCCCCTGGGAAACAAGGGCTACTATTCCAATGCAGACTTCTGAAAATGCACTCACCGTGCGCATGGTTACACTGTTTGTAAGTTTAATCGAGATATTTTTGTCCTTGTATTTATAACTCTTTATTTGGTTTATTTATCTAGAGTTAGGTACTAGTTTCTAGATCCTTTTTGTAAAACTACAGCACCAATCTGTTACGTTTTGCTTCTCTATGTTATATTTACTTTAGTTTTCTCTTATCTCATACTCTCCTCCCAGAATACCACAACAAAAGAAAGTGAAACACTTTTGGCCATCGGGACAGCTTATGTTCAAGGAGAGGATGTAGCTGCAAGAGGACGTGTGCTTCTGTTTTCTATTGGGAAAAATACTGATAATTCTCAAAATTTTGTATGATTTGAACTATTGCTTGTTTCTTTGATTGTCTGGAATTCATCTTTTGAAGGACACTTGCCCTGTGCCAAAATAAATAAATCATTATCATCATCTAAGCCTTATCCCTATTAATTGGGGTTAGCTACATGAATCCTGTTCCACCATACCTTTCTACAAGGGCCGGAAATGCCCTAGCATGAGTTTGGAATGTCATATTGTTTGGATTCATGATCAAAGTTATGGCATAAGTTTGGCGCTGGCTGCCAACCTGACACAACCCTCCATCTAGGCTTGTGACCGGCAATGAGAGCACAAAACTCCCATGGGCACAATGTAATAGACTATTACATAGGTTGATTACAATCAACCACTATCAAATAGTCTAGTACATCGGTTGATTGCAATCAATGTGTTCAAAATAAATAAATAATGACCCCTACTAAATTCTTAATTATGCCTGATTCTTTTTTCTTTTTCTTTTTTTCTTTTGTCCAGATTTCAGAGGTTTATTCAAAGGAATTGAAGGGAGCTATCTCTGCTTTAGCTTCCCTTCAAGGTCATTTGCTGATAGCTTCTGGCCCTAAAATAATCTTACACAAATGGACGGGTGCTGAGTTGAACGGTGTGGCATTTTATGATGCTCCTCCGCTTTATGTAGTGAGCTTGAATATTGTATGTATATCTTTTCCCTTTTTGGATTTTTTTTTTTTTTAAAAAGTATAACTGCAGTTACCATTGCTTCTACTTTTGAGCTGTATAAATTTGACCCCTATTCCGCTTTATGTTGTGAGCTTGAATATTGTATGTATATCTTTTCCCTTTTTGGACAAAAAAATATAACTGCAGATACCATTGCTTCTACTTTCGGGCTGTATAAATTTGACTCCTACAGTTTCCTTGCAGATTATTTTATGTTCTTAGTCAAGTTTTTCAAGCTTTTGTTCATATTTCATTCCCTTTGTTCTCTGCACAAGGAAAAAAGATTTCCTTATGAGAGAACATAGGATTATGATTTGTCACACATGATGTTGTCATATCATACATATATTAAAAAGATCGTTCTCTTGTCCTTTTAGCCTAGTGAAAGGATAAATGCACTTTTTTTTTTAGTGTTAAGGATGTCTGACCTCCTTAGCTTGGCGAAAGGATATATGTGCCTTTTTTTTCTTTTTCTTTTTCTTTTCTTTTATGGTGGTAAGGATGTCTGACCTAAGGTTTTGTCCCTTATCAAATGTCATATCAAAACGATTCACTTGAACTCCTTACACATATGCATATGCGATGGCTCTTGGTCGTCATTTATCATCATCGGCATGTCTGCTGCCAAATTTCAAGTCTTGTTTACTGGACCTCTGTGTATTGTATCTGGATTTCGCAGGCGTCATCATGCTAACTTTTCAACGTCTATTCTATGTCCACAGATTCATCCTAATTCGGAATAAGTAAAGCTGGAAATGCACAAGGCTTATACTTTATCTGACCATACCCTTGCTGATACTTTATCTGACCATCCCCTTGTTAAGCAATTCTATCGCTTGTCGATGTAACTTATCATGTTCTTTATGGTTCATATGATCAGATTTGTAAGATTGAAGAAAAAAGTGCAAAATGAATGGAGGAAAAGTACCATGGTACCTATTTATAAGAATAAATGAGACATACAAAGCTGCACTAACTATTATGGGATTAAACTTATGAGCTTATGAGCCATACCATGGAACTTTGGGAAAGAGTGATTGAGCTAAGACTAAGGGATAAGACAATTGTATAAGAAATCAGTTTGGTTTTATGTCAGGCGGGTCTACAACTGAAGCTATTTTCCTACTTAGAAAATTGATGGAGAAATATAGAGGAGGAAGGATCTCCACATGGTCTTTATTGACTTAAAGAAAGCGTACCATAGAGTCCCTAGAGAATTAATCTAGTGGGTGTTGGTTGTTAGGAAAGAAAGGAGTTTGGTAGGTTCTCTTGTGACGATAGGCAAATGATTCAATTTTGGTAAGATATGTGGGTTGGTGAGGGGCCCCTTCAAGAAGAGTTTCCGTCAATTGCTTCACTTGCTTTGGATCAGGATGCCTCTATTGTGAGTTGCTTTTCTGTTTCCGATGATTCTGTCATGGGGTCTCCCCCTTGTAGGAGGAACATGGTGGATGAGGCGTGGAGATGCTCGTCCATCTTTTAGAGCGACTCCTCCAATTGAAATTGGTATCGAGCCAGAAGGATTTGATGTTGTGGGCCTTAGTCAAATCTGGCAAGTCCTCCATGCATCTTTCTATAGGTCGCTCACAGAAAATTCTTTGGGTGAGAGGTGCGCGATCACATCTCATGCGTGGTCCTACGGGGCGTCACCAAAGGTGGTAGCATTTGTTTGGTTAGGTGGGAGGGAAGGGGTGCTTATCCCTAATTGTTTTATCATGTGTGTGAAGGAAGCGGAGATCGTAAACCACTTGTTCATCCAATGTGCATTTGCTCGTAAGGCATGGGATAGGTTCCTTGTCCTCTTTAAGATCTCCTGGGTGATGTCAGAGCCTATTGAAGAACTTTTTCTTGCATGACAGGAGTAAAGGAAAGATGGTGTGGAGGTTAGTTTTGTTGGCAGTCCTGTGGGAGTTATGTTGGGAAAGGAGCAACTGGTCCTTCTAAGATGTGAGTGGTTCAGAAGTAGTTGTGTTTGGGAGGGTTTAGTTAGATGTTGTTTCATAGGCCAATTATATTAAAGTCTCCAACGGTAGTGATTGGTCCGTGATGGCTGGGTTATTTTTATAGCTCTTTTCCTTTTGGTGTTTCTTATTAATAGAAGTTCTTTACTTTTTTTTTTAAAAAAAAAGGAGAATAAAGGAAAAAGAAAGGAATTTCAAGAGGATATATTGACATGATCAGGGATATGTATGAGGGAGCAGTAACGAATGTGAGGCTTACTAGTGGAGAGACAAATTAATTCCCAATTACTGTAGGCTTGCACCAAGGGTTGGCATTGAGCACATAACTTCTCACATTAGTTATGGACGAGTCATTTGCAGGACGAGATCCCTCGATATATGGTTTTTTGCAAATAATATAGTTTTGATTGACAAGACGAGGGAGTGGGTTACACAAAGCTAGATTAATGGAGGGAAAGGGTTTACAGTTAATCAAACTAAAATACAGTATGCGGAGTGCAATTTTAGTAACAATAGGAGTGGGAATGAGGAATTAGTTAAGGTTACTTTCCAAGAAGCTTCCCAAATGACAACTTTCGATATCTTGGGTCGATAATTCATGAGGGTAAAGAGATTGAGAAGAATGATGCCCATAAATTCCAAGCGGGATAGATGTTTTAATGATAAATCTTCTACTGTTTCGACTGTGGGTACTAGGGCTAAGAAAATGGTCATGGAATGGGCATCAAACGTGAGGGTTTTGTGTAATTTTGATTTCAGTTTCCTTGGTTTTTAGGGCATTTCTGCTATCTCAGCAGTTTCGTTTCTCTTTCCTTTTGTTGTTTTCCTCTATTTCCTTTTTTCCTTTAATGCATTCTCATTTCGTTGCCTTTAAAAAAATAAATAAATAAATAAATTCCAAGCGGGATGGAAGAAATGGAGATGTTGGAGTGATAGATGTTTTAATGATAAATCTTCTACTGTTTCGGCTGTGGTTGCTAGGGCTAAGAAAATGGTCATAGAATGGGCATCAAACGTGAGGGTTTTGTGTAATTTTGATTTCAGTTTCCTTGGTTGTTAGGGTGTTTCTGCTATCTCAGCAGTTTCGTTTCTCTTTCCTTTTGTTGTTTTCCTCTATTTCCTTTTTTCCTTTAATGCATTCTCATTTCGTTGGGATGGAAGAAATGGAGATGTGCCTTTGGAGTTTTATTTGATCATCGTTTACCACTCAAAATGAAAGGGAAATTTTATGGGATGCTCATAAGACCATCCATGCTTTAGAGAAAAGAATGTTGAGCAGTTAAGGAACATGTTCATAGGATGAGTATAGTTAAAATGTGGATGTTGAGATGAATGAGTGGCAAGACAAGGAAGGACAAGATTAGAGATGAATGCATTCAAGGGAATTTAGGAGTAGCACCAATAGGTAATAAGATGAGGGCAAGTAGACTTAGATGGTTTGGTCATGTGCAATGGAGACCAAGAACTGTGCTGATTAGGAGTGAGTTGGTACAAGTGAAGGCTCTAAAAGGGTAACGGAAAGATCGAAGAGAACTTGGGTGGAGGTAGTAAGAAAAGACTTGAAGACCTATGTTCTAACTGAAGTTCTGGCACTTGATAGAGTGGAATGGTGTAAAAGGATTCATATAACCAACCCCAATTAGTTGGTATAAGGCTATGATGATGGTAGCATGGCAAGTTCAGTAAACTAGTGCCAAGCACCAAATCTATGTTGTTATATGTATCTCATTGGTGGCAGCTGACTAGCTAATCCCAACACTAAATCAGTAAACTCATTCAATAAGGATGGTAGAGCCTCTAGTTCAAATGTAGGCACTGTTCTAAGTTCTGGTGATATTGTCGATAATATCGTGGATATTATTAGTATCGTCGTGTCGGTGATACCGATACCCCAATACATGTCAAGAATTCCAAATTTCTCTTATATCTCACCTACAATATTGCCGATATCAATATTTCATGTATCAATCATATCTCACCCACAACCTCTTTGTATAATTATTAGATGTCGATAATATCAATGAAAATTTCGCCGTAATTTATTGCTTTCTGGAAATTGACAACAGGCAAATGCGTAAATTTATTTATTTAAAAAAAAAAAAAAAAACAGAGAAATTTCTTTTTTAAAAAAAGAGGAGGATTTTTATTTTTATTTTTTCAGATCTTAGTTTCGATGTGGAAATTGGCAACTCCTTTTGAATCTCTATAGATTAAAACTCAGATTTGGGGTTGAAATCGAAGATTGAACAGTCAATGGGCCGGAATTGTGAAAATCAGATTTATTTTATTTTAAAGGAATTCAATTTATTTATTTATTTATTTATTATTATTTTTTTGTGGGGGGGGGGGGGGGGGGGGGGGGGAGGATCTAGTTGGGGAGTGGATTTCAATCCCTCTCAAGTTTTTTATAATAAAATCCCTAATTTTTGGAGAAAATCGAGAAGGAGAAAAATGATGCAAGTACAGTGAAAATGCAAAAACAAAAAAAGAGGAGAAATCACAGATCAAAAGCTTGGTGAAGAAAATATAGTGTTGAATCTATTAAAGGACGATGTCATCTTTGTATAGGGCCTCATCATTATGGAGATCAGTGAGTCTATTAAAAGACAATGTCTTCTTTGTATAGGGCCTCATCATTATGGAGGTTGGTGAATCTATTAAAGGACAATGTCTTCGAATGTGTGGGATTCTCATTAGGAAATTGGAAGAAGATACGATTTTGGGAAGACATGTGGGCGGGGAATATAAACTTGAGTTTACTATTTCCTCACTTAGCTCGTATTGCTTGAGATCGAAATATTTCGGTTGATAGGTGTTATTCTATTCATGTTGAGGAAGTTATTTGGGGTCCTCCTTGTAGAAGAAAATTGATCGATGAAGAGGTGGAAGAATTGCTGAAGTTGTTAGACAAATGTCATGCAACATTTTTTTGGTGATATGGTGCTCCTTCCAAGGTGGCTGCATTTGCATGGGTGGTGGGTAGCAGAAAGGTTCCTACAGTTGACAATATGTGAAAGCGCGGTATGATAATGCCTAATGTGTGCCTTCTATGTTTTAGTGATGAGGAGTTGGTTGATTATCTTTTCATTCTTCATTTTTTCTTTTTCTTTTTTTTTGAACATATTATCTTTTCATTCATTGCCTCTTTGCATTAAAGATGTGGCCAGGCTTCTTCAATCTATTTGGAGTTTCATGGATTACTCCAAGATCGATTGATCAGTTTTTCTTAGGTTGGCATGGAGGAGGGAAGAGTAAGATCGGGAAACAAATTTGGCATTTATGCTTATTAGCAGGCCTTTAGAGCATTTGGTTGGAGAGAAATACTCATTGCTTTTGAAATCGAAGGGGCAGCTTCCTTTAAGTTTTTAATAGGGCAAGAATGAATGTAATTGAGTGGGCAAATGCAACTAATATTCTTCTTGCTGCTCATTTTCCAGTCAACTCTCAGCTTTTGTTTCTTTAAATTTGTGCGACTTGTCATCCTCTAACAACCAAAGGGTGATTTAAGTTCCATTTTCCATAAAGCATAAGTATTCTTGCAGTTATGTATGGCTTCTCAACCATATTCCCAGTGAGTTGATGTTTTCTATGCCACAAAGGCTGACCAAGTCTCATTTTTCCCATGGTTTCATGTCAGTGTGAGTAAAACTCACTGACTGCACCAACTTCAACTCATGACCAGCCCCGCTTGACGATCAGTCTTGACCAACTCATCACCAATTTTTCCAGGGAACATGCTTCTTCTTATTTATTAATTTGTGTTTTAATCTTTGAATAACTTTATGTATTGTGTTATGTGTATTCTATGTTACAGAAGCATCTTGGTACTTCATTGGCAATGTCTAAATATGCTAAACATAATATGCTTTCAGGTCAAGAATTTTATCCTGCTGGGTGACATTCACAAAAGCATATACTTCCTCAGTTGGAAAGAACAAGGTGCTCAGTTGAGCTTGCTGGCAAAAGACTTCGGCTCACTTGATTGTTATGCCACAGAATTTTTAATTGACGGGACTACCCTGAGTCTCGTAGTCTCAGATGATCAGAAGAACATTCAGGTGAGCTCCTTTTTCATCATCTGGATCTTTTATTGATCAAATGCAACTTTTTGCAGAGATCTGCTTGTTAATCAAATCACTTTTTTTCTTATTGGTATTGTTATGTTCTGCAAATAGCATGTGAGGTAACCTTGGGAGCGTCTAGCATAGAAGCTGACAGTTGTTTGAAAGTTACAGGGAATCGGCTTATTTTTCCATACTTCAATAAAAAATTAACTGCTGAAGCTGATGAAAGCCCATGTTGTAAGGATGAGCTAATTGAGGGGACTATATAAACTGTAACTGAGACAGCATAACTTCAATGATCATCCCAAGTTAACCTCCCTCACAAGCATACACCTTAGTGCTAGTTTGGACATCTGCTATTCTGTGAATTGTGGGATCTGTAATCCGTGCATTCACAAATTATGGGAGGAATGTATATTCCATCCACGAAAACATGGATTGCTTGGACCTCAGGTTTGTTTCACCTGCTTTTCCTACCCCAATTTGCAAAGGGATTTCTGCTTACTGTTATCCAACCTGCAGACTAGGCAGCTGCCAACTGTCCCATCCATGAAACCACAGGCATCTGAACATGGCCTTATCCTTTTGATGAGCTTGGGTTTTGTGAATATTCTGCGATTAAGAATACTGTTGTTCTTGTTAGAAATGAAGGACAAGTTCTTGCAAGCAATTAATATTCCTTATGAGAGGTGGTGTCCTTGTTTCTCGTAAATGGTAAATTCTTTGAAGCAAAGAAGCTTCTTCTCTGAAAGTCCTCAAAAAAATGAAGAGGCTATCATCTGCTCAAGAAACATGTTCTTTGGGAAGAAAATCTTGGCTTTGTTTGATACTAAAAACTAGGTTACAATTGTATGTGCTGTGCAGATATTCTATTACGCACCAAAGATGTTGGAGAGTTGGAAAGGGCAGAAACTTCTATCTAGAGCCGAGTTTCATGTGGGTGCCCATGTGACAAAGTTCTTTCGCTTACAGATGCTCCCTTCTAGCTCTGATCGAACCAGCTCAGCTCCAGGCTCTGACAAAACCAACCGGTTTGCCCTTTTATTTGGTACTTTGGATGGGAGCATTGGCTGCATTGCGCCTCTTGATGAGCTCACATTCCGCCGGCTTCAGACACTACAGAGAAAGCTGGTCGATGCCGTTCCCCATGTTTGTGGTCTGAATCCTAGAACTTTCCGACAGTTCCGCTCAAACGGCAAGGCACATCGACCTGGCCCTGATAATATGGTAGACTGTGAGCTGCTTTTCCAGTAAGTGAACCTGTTCCATCTTCCATTTGTCTACGAAATATATGTTCCTTTGTTGCATACAAGATTTTGTTGACAATAACTTGTGAAAATGGCCTACTTCATATCATTGAAAATTCTTTTGATTTTTTGCAAAATGATTGAATGGCCCTTTCTGATGGCCTCTTTGGCTTTTGTGCTTGCACAATTTCATTGCTCCACCACACTTGAAACTCATGATGGATTGTGTAATCTCAGGCTGCAAGAGTTCTTTTTTTCCCCACCTCAAAATTCTTTTCTCATCATCATCATCATCATCATCGTCGTCATCTAAGCCTTGTCCCAACTAATTGGGGTTGGCTACATGAATCATTTTCCACCTATTCCACTATCAAATTTAATTTTTTCATAGATATTATCTTTATCGCTACATGAATCCTTTTCCACCTATTCCACTCTATCAAATTTCTTTATTCATGAATATTATCTTTATAGCCAACCCCAATTAACTGGGATAATGATTAGATGATGATAGATATTAAATTAGCTGCAGGCCAGTATGGATGATATTTTCTTTGTCGGTAATTTATTGCTGATATATGAGGAGACTTCCAGTTGATCTTACCATTCTGGCAATAATGCATTGCTGTTCTTGTATTTGTATTTTCTTTAGAAGATAACCAATCAATGTTCCAAATGAGGTGGAACTTGGAGGCACCACAAACAAAACTGCTGTGTTGGATTGGGTGTTTCAATCATATTTGAATGCCTAGTTTGAATATCTGTACCATTTGGAAACGTGGAAGCATCTTGGCTGTGCTTTGCATGGTTTGAGAAGTCATTTAGTTGATCCAGGAGTTGTCCTTGTTTTCCCAATCCCTGCGTAAATTTTTTTAAAATCCTTTTTATAGATTTTGTAAGCTTCCTTGTTTTTCCAACACTAAATAAATGTAACAGTCATTGTTCACATGAATCAACCACATCGATGCCGAAGTGTCATCATTTTTATGCTGTATTGCTATACTTGGCTGCTTCGTTTTTTGGCATGACTCGCTTATTGACCATATCGACCATGGAGTTTGTGTCACCACTTGCATGAGTCGCATTGATTTCTGAACCATGATTCTGTGGAGAAAAGGAAATGTTCTATTCCCAATCCTTCAATTCTGAAATACTCTGAACCCTTTTTTAATCTATCTGCTTTCATGCACTGAACAGTTACAAAATGTTGCCATTGGAGGAACAGCTGGAAATTGCTCATCAAATTGGGACCACCCGTTCACAAATCCTGTCCAACTTGAATGACCTTTCTCTTGGCACAAGCTTCCTGTGACATTATTCTGGTTGTTTATTTTCATCTTACTGAAATCGTCAGCAGCATTTGATGCAAGTTCAGTAAAAAAATGGCGCACTGTGCTGGCCTGTGAATGATACCGCCAGCGTCTGACCACAAAACTAAACTTGCATGATTACCATTCAAATGGTATCCATGAAGATCCCATTTCCACCTTACGCCAAACTTGCTGCCTGTGAAGAAGCTAGGTACTCATAGGAGTTGAAGGAACTCGGTCTTTACAGCTGATTCTGGTCGTTTAATGGTATGACAGCTGTCATGGAATTTGGTTCCTGATGACAACATCTAGCCAATTCCGCTGTGTATTAACAAGATACGCTGTGTATTGGTTTAAGCAGCTCAGCTTGCTGGAGATGCATTGCCACTCGCATTCTCAGGGCCATAGCACTGACTTCCAAGACTGAACTCGAGAAATTTCATGGTTCTGCTTGTAAGTTGTAATTGACTGGAAACAAACAGTATCTATTTGCCCCTTCTCTTATATTTCCTACTTTGCTTTCTGTACTGCTTGCAGAAGTCATCAATAACAGTAGCATACAGTTGATAAAGCTGCTGAAGAAGCATTATTACATTAAATACTGACTGCTGTATTGACTATCTGCAGCACATCAATTCACTAAACATTCTGCAATATGCTAAGCTTCTGCTGTTATCTTATTTTGGGAATGAGAATGGATTTGGTGAGGCCACATGCATGCAATTTGGTTGGTTCAAATAGGTGGTGAAAGAACCGTGTGATGTGCAGTTCCCACTTGCTATTTGCACCAGTCAACTTGGGTGTAGCTACTTTCCATAGACTATCACAAACTGGAAGAAACACCAAACTGCTCTTGTTTTTTTTTTTTTTTTTTGACTTGCTGTGGATGATTGAAATGTCCCATGCTTCTGAAACACGATGGAATACAGTGCACCCAGCTTTCAAAGAGATGAATATGTACTCTCTGATTCATAACAAAAATAACCTAATCTATTGAACCCTTTTTTTTAAAATAGCACTTGCCTTTTTCTTCTTTCTTTGTATAGGGATTGATATCATGGACTTTCTTGCAGCTTTGCCAATATAAGATTCTTTTTTTTTTTTTTTTTAAACTGTTGAAAATTGCCAGATACATTGAACTAGTCAAAAGTAGCCAGAAATGCAATGATATTTGCCCTGTGTTAGGATGCCCTATCCTATTGTATTGCATAATTAGTTCAAAGCAAGAGTGCATGTCCAAATCAAATTACTGTATTTAGCATTCCTAATCAAGTTAATCTTAAGATTGCAGCTGCATTACATTTATGTTCAACTTGTCATCAAACAGAAGAAAGAACAACAACAACCAAAAAAAAAAAAAAAACCCATAATGCCAATTTGAAGCCTAATCTGTCAATGTGAGTATCGTTGGAGCTAATTGCAATTTGATCATTTCTGCCTCATGGATTACCAACGATCCAATTCAAATGGTAGATCCATATGCAAGGTTGGCAATCATGTGAAACTGGAAATCTTCATCTTCGTGATCAGCAAGCGAACAACCCGATACAATGTGCTGACATCTACTTAATACACCATCAAAGTGACTATATCCTGTAAACAGAATTTCAAAACAAAAAAGAGATACGTTTGGTGATGTACCGATTAGTCGGCAGGTAAGCTGTGACCTTTAGATGGTGGCCTGCTTTGGATGTGATATGTTGAACTTTTAAGGGAAGCGTGTGTGATGATACGACAGGGAGGGCCATGTGGGAAGAAAATGGGCGGGTTGATTGTGTTGGATTTTTGGCGGAGTTCTTACATATGATTTGAAGGGACACCGCATCTGCGTGCCATGGAAGCGCATGTGTGGTAGGGCATGCGCGTGTGGAAGGGGTGGAATGATGCGGTCTTCCACGCAGATACAATGATGATTTCCACGTGCACACGGGTTGATGAACAAGGGTGGAGGAAGGAAGGAAGGAGCATCTTCGAGGTTGCAGTGTTGATTGGGACCATCCCTTTTGGGGTCTGTCTACATAAAGTGGAACATCCTGCTTTGCTTGCAAGATGAGATGGAAGCATCTAGAGCGTGGGGAGATGGAATGAGAGCCATGGATGTAGGTCCTTCATGCGTACCCTCCTCATCATGCTTATCTTTCATTTATATACAATAAACATACTTATGAGAACCTTGTTAATCCCTCATGCATGTGTTTACACATCAATGCAAATGGGCCCACCTCGAACGTGTAGTGAGCATCCAGCCTGTGTAATTGGTTCTTCCCCCTGTAGATTACTTGGTCCGAAAATCCAGCCGGTCCGCTCATTAAGTAGGGAAAAAGATTGTATGGTATAGAGTATTAGTCCAACTGTTATGTATTTGTTATGTGTTTGGTGTGGATGTGTAGCTGACCCGGCAAGTGGGTTGGAGTGATTTTAGGACCCATGTCATCTGCAGGGTGAGCCCCACCTATTGAATGGCTTGGATAATCTCGACGTTTGTAGCATGTAGATAAGCGACGTGTGTGATTAGTAAACATGGGATATAAGCGTCTCTAATTCCAGTAATAGTGGGATCCAAGTAATGCAACAAAGGTCCCTATCAAGGTGGAGAGGTGAGTGGAGGAGGGCTAGCCAACAGGGTTCTCCATATCCCTCCCTTTCGACACAGAAAAGGGACTCTCTCATTGCTTAATGGGTTTGAAAGTCTAAAGGGTCTCTATACATGGGTGGCCCACCTTTGCCTAGCAAAACTTGTCCACGTGGACTTCCAAATTGCGGACACAACTGGCCAGTCCGTCTCAGTCGAGCATTAAGTTCAGTCCCAGCAAATCAATTCTTGAGTTGGTGGCTTGTCTCGACGTCAGCGTCTCCGATGCTGTGTGTGGCCCACCTCCAGATGAATGCATCTTTCAGAAAGTGAATGCGTGATTGACAGGCCCGTGACAGGAGCGGTGGGGATGGAGATTCAGGTGGCCAGTGGCACTAGTTAATGTGTCGTTGGCATGGGTTTTATTTTTATTCTAATGAGAGTTATTGCAGTGAATGATATGTTTTCATCTTAAAAGAAGCTTCATGAGCACAGCACAGCCTCATGTTTGAATTGTGGTGAAGAAAATCCTATTTAGGCGGTATTTCCCGAATGCGAATTTCTCTCTTGACAACTGCCCACATACAGGGACAATCTTTCCTGCCTATGTAAACGGTGGGCCCCATCATGAAGATCATTCTTGTAAAAAATGCAGGCAGATGAGTACAATAGGTGGGCCGAGTCAGACCGTCGGCTGTTCATTGATTCTAATTAATGGTGCAGCCCATCTGAGGAGTGGAACAGCCTGACTTTTTTCCAACGTGATCTTCACCGTGGGCCCTACCTTTTTCACGGTATGGATGACCTACGCAAGTAGCATGTCAACGGAAAAGATCAGCTGTCTTCTGTCCGTTGTGAGGAGCCCAAGACGTTTTGAGTGCGCCAACCAGCACATGGACCCTTTTCTTCTTCTTTTGTGCAGAAAGGAAAAGGGTTCCTTGACTTTCTAGCACTGTGCTTTGACTTTTCAGTCAGCGATCTTGGTACTCGGAGAATAACTGTTTACTCTGGCAGAGTTTGAAGGTTGATGCGCGGGCAATACACATGGTCCCACTTTTTTCTCTTTTCTTTTATTTATTTATTTATTTATTATTATTATTATTTTAATGATGGCCCACTTCATATGGATAGTAAAACAAAACTGATATTAATGTGATTAATTAAGGGATTGTCCGATATTTATTGGTCTGTGGATATCAAAATTTGCCAACCGTCTGAATCCAGCCAAAAAATTAAAATAAAAAATACTGTCCCGAAATCAGAGAATAAAACTGTTCAAAAAATATGATTTTTGGGATTGTGGTCTATCTACAGTGGGTCCTATAACTTGGGCAGTTTAATTTGCGTTAACATGCCACATAACAATTTCTCAGCACCTGCCTATCAATCATCCAACATTGTCTGAGAATATATCAAATAACTCCCCAGTATTCAAAACCAAAATAAGATTGGGAACGACCATTTTTCATGAGTATTCGAAACCAAAATAAAATTTGGAATGGCCATTTTTCGTGAGTATTCAAAACCAAAATGAGAGATTGGGAATGACCATTTTTTATGAGTATTCGAAACCAAAATAAGATTGGAAGTGACCAATATTTTTTCATGAGTATTCAAAACTAAAATAAGAATTGGAATGACCATTTTTTATGGCTCTCCTCATGTTCATAAAACATTGTTTTGCTTGGGTAGCTTTTCAAAATATCTTTCATGTATAGTTCTGAAAGAACTACTCAGTGCTCGTTTTTAGATAATGTATTGCTGGCCCATCAGACCCTCGGAGACACATACACATGATTGATTCATTGGATTATTTATTTGATTATCTGATGTATGATTTTATGAGTGTAGATGTGATTATTTTATACATGAGATAGCAATACATGCATATGTTATAATGACATGGTCAACACAATGAGGTGTTATCCATAATTGTCGATTAAATGCTTGGTCCACTTCTTTCATGGTTAGTCGAAAGTTGTTGATTAAACATGATGATGATTGCAGGTGTGCACAATGGTATTGCATGATGCGTATGACTGAAATCAACGTAATCAGCTCGGTACCCAATGAGATTGTATAAGCTTATATTTACAAGTAGGATGATCACTTGATCATTCATGATGTATATATGAATAGAGCTAGATTACAAGACCATTTACTTACAAGTAACATATCAATTCGAATCACATTGATTTGTGAGTATACTCATTCCATATGTAACACGTGTCTTTGTTACTTGCAATGTGACTAGATCAAGATGAGACTGTACTATTTTTGTGTGCATTCTCAAGGTCATATTTATAATTCAATTTGGTCATGAGTATCCTGAGTTATAACATGTTCAAGAGGCATTATAGGCATTCCACTCTTCTTCTTTGTTTTCCTTCTCTCTTTTTTTGTGAGATTTCTTGTGTTATCCATGGGAGCACCTCCCTAAAATCCCAAACAGAAAAAAAAAATAAAATAATAAAAATGAATGCTTGGATTACCATGCCCTCCATTGGGATTCACATGCCATGCAAGGCATCTCTAAAATGATAGAGCGGCAATGGAGAGCTCCAAGAAATATATATATATATATATATATATATATATATATATATAGAGAGAGAGAGAGAGAGAGAGAGAGAGAGAGAGAGAGAGAGAGAGAGAGAGAGAGAGTCCATACATTGACCTTGGGTTCACCAGCCTAAAGCCGAAGATGGAATGGGAGCACAAGCTTGGCCAAAGACCAAAGAGCCTTAAATACTTCTCCCTGTGAGAGAAGTAGGCTGGTGCCAGACCAAATGCTCCAGGAAAAGTGGCCAGAAGTACTTGTTAGAGTGCCAAACCAAACGCTCCCTAAACTATCTCATTCCAACTTCTGGTGCTATTGCTAGTCACAAATGGAGAGCAGGACTAGTCACATTTCAGTCAATTCCACTATATTGAATTGGAGCTAATTCCAATTCAATCCAATCGACAATCCAAACAAAGCCAAAGTAATTACATCCCCCAGCAAAGCATTATTATCTTTGGACGGCACATTACACATTCCTAGCGTGTGAATTAAAAACTCATAATTCGTTTTCAGCTTACGCCATGCATTTGGAATTATTTCCACTGTCAAGATTCTTATTTCTTAGTAAAGATTCTTATTCTAGGTTCCGAAAGCGACGAGTTAAATGTGCAAAAACACACACGAGCACTATATTTGCACTGTGACAATGGATGGGATTGAAATGAGCCGGATTTTGTATTTATATTTTACAAACTGCAACCACAAAAAAACTCGAAGGAATCATCAACATCATGAGTGACCAAGAAATCAAGCTCCATAATGCCCAACCCACCACTGTTTTCTATATGCTACATCATTTTTGCATCCTGTATAGAGACTGATCCCTCTCCAAAATAGTGTGGGGGGCCCAATTGATGTAGAGATGACATCCGATGATCCGTCCACAAGTCGCACACCTAAAATTTACCCTATGTTCCAAAAATCATCCTGGTCCAACACATTGGGTCACACCACCACCATTTTAGACTGAGTGTGGGCCTTACAGTGTTTTTTATATGAGATCTAATCGATTCATAAGATTGCCTAATCAGGATAAGTGGTCACTCCAATAATCGCATGGCTCCAAAATTCAGGTGGGCCACTCTTAGAGATTTTATGATTTTACATGATTTCACCCACTTGAGTTTTGGGTCGGTCCATTTTCGGTAACAGGCTAATTGGATGTCATTCAAGCATCACCGTGGGGTCCACACACTACGTTGTAAAATAAATTCATTCAGCATGCTATATAAATTTGGTAGTGACTTTGCATTTGGAACTTCTGTTATAAGTAAATCCATGAATGTTTAGGAGAAAGATTCCACTGACGTATAATGCGTTTGGTAGTGACTTTTGCATTTGGAACTTCCCTTATAAGCATTTTGGATTTGATGATTGTTTTGAGTATCTCAACATGGGTTGCCCATTGTACAAGGTTATTGCAATCACATTGACCACACCAATCACCGATGCATATGATAGCTACAATTGGGCTTCAGGTTTCCAAGGCATGGAAATGGGGCTGTTGCACGGGTCCACCCAGACACGTTTGACATCTGGGCTGTGTAAGATTCTTCCATTTAGTAGGCCATCATAGATTAACGTTCCTTATTATAGTGGATCAAATCTAGGTATTGGATCTTAGGTGAGAAGCATGCTCGCATGGCCCATTTATAATTTAATTATTTGTAGTACATCACATAGAGCAATATACATTCCACCTGGTTATATATATGTATGTGATAAAAGGTTCTATACGGTCGAGCTCATTGGAACTCCCCATTAAGGTCGAGCTTTGTGGGCACCACCACGATGTATGTCAAACATTAACATTGTACATTTGATGGGTCCTCTTTAAATTATGTGATATCTCAAAAATCATCCTTATACTGAGCTCAGGTGGGCCATATCTAAAATCATGTGAATACATGCCTAAAACATATAAAAGTACTTGGTGGGGCTCACCTTAAATTTGGATGCATCTGAAACTTGGTTTAACCCCTCTTCCAAGTGAGACACATATAATGGATGGGCTGAATTTGTTAACCACATCTTGGTAAGCTCAAAAATGATTATGAATGTTTTAATGGAGGGTAACCCCTCTCAACTTTTGCACGTGGTGTGGCCCTCACAAGTCACGAATTGAATTGATTTTTAAGCCTTAGGCCTACCATAGAATGGTGCATTTAACTGATGGGGTAGATGTTCGACACACATCATGGTGAGGCCCACACAACTCGACCTCCTGAAAAGTTCCTGTGACCTCGCGCATAGAACGTTTTCCCACACACACACATATATATATTTGAAGTTAGATTTTCTAAACTAGGAAGACTTAAGAGTGCAAAGGCTATTAATGAGTCAAACTTATCAAGTGCCACCTGTATTTATATTAGTATTGGTTCTCAATCTTTTTTCTTCTTTAATTTTGATAAATAAGAAGATTTCCTTGTTTGAGATGTTCCATGAGGCCCACTCATGCGCAACCATTAGTAGATAAATTCTATATATATATATATATATATATATATATATATATATATATATATATATATATATATATATATATATATGGAGATGTTCCATGAGGCTCACTCATGAGCAACCATTAGTAGGTAAATTCTATATATATATGATGGGGTGCTAACCCATGGGATCTAGTTAGAAATGGACGGGCTTTATGGGTCTTGTTTTATCCATGTCATTTAGCTATTTTAAAATATTATTTTAGCTGATGGGTTCAAAAAAATAAATAAAAGGCTCAAGTGAACCTTAACATAAGAAAAAGTGGGAATGAAAGGCCTAACATTGAAAGCTTCTTTAGGATTATAATAGTTTTGGATCAAGCTAATATCCATGTTTTCAATTCATCCATATCTCCGTACGTGCCCTTGTCACCAGGTTGGATGGCAGATAAACTTGCAACGAGCCTTAAGAAGGTTTAAACCGTGGCCGTCATTGTCACCCATGCTTCATGTGGTGCAGATGGCTTGAGCTTTCAATCTGCCTCATTTTTGGGCCGATGCCTTGAAAAGGGATGGACGGCCGGTACGGTGGTACTGCCCAATCCATGCCCTTAGTATATCCTCTTTTAAATTTTTTTTCTTGGATGTTTAAAAATTTGAATTTTAAAATTAAAAATGAGATCGTGTAAACCGTCAAATGTGGGCCACTGGTCAATTCATTTAGGTCGTCAGCTTCGTTGCTTATGTGGGTCCCACCCGATGATGATAAGAAAGGAAATGCACAGTGAGGCCCATCGATCGGTTAAGAGCGCACCAAAGGATTGCATTAGAAGCACAGCAACTCTTCCACTACACCCACAGCGATTGCAAGTGCGCTGCCTTGAGAAATCAACTCAAGTGCATCGCACCATCAATCAATTTCCAAATGATGCCTCCGAAGAAGAGAGTCGACTTGACCAAAGCTGGCCACACACATGGCATGTGGACGGAGAATGCGTTTACACACCACAAGGCCATTTCCTCACTACGTTTTTGCCACTACCGCGATCAGGATCTAGAGTATGTCGCCACTCACTGGGGCCCACATGCTGAGGTGATCTGATGATTTGAATCCTCCATATTTTCTTCACTTTCATAAGAGATATATTTGCTCGTATTCACCTTTGATTTTTTAAATTGAAATATAGCCATTGAAGTTTTCTTTTCGTTGTTGTAGATTCATCTACAGACGCTGATGGTAGTAATCATTCTTTCAGGAAAATAAAATAATAATAATAATTCTAATGGGATATCTTATATCACAAATTCCGAAATGTGGACGGTTTAGATTGTTGGAACACAGAAAACGTGGGGCCCAGATAGGCGACAGACGGTTTATACTAATCCGCGACGGAGGCAAACCGAACTCTTTTCTCGCCCAGATTCTCCAATGACGAGATATCGTGAGATTTGGTTAGGTTTTTAATTATGATAAGTGGGGTCATGGTTCCGTAATCAAGACCATTGATTTGTATTTTTCCCCCACTTAGAATGTTATATGCATAAAAAAACTCCTTCATAGGACTTTCTTAGCCTTTTGACGTGGCCTACAAATAAACGGTTGAGAAAAAAAAATGTAACAACGGTCCAAATTGTTGTATTTCTCTTCTTAACCGTCTCTGTAGGGCACAAAAAAGGTCCTGATATCAGTCGCTGCAACTTTCAATCCATAGTTTTAAGGGAAACTGTACATCTACGGTGGGACTCAACGGACCAATGGCCTGGATTATGGAACCATGGCCCCACTTGTCGTAACTGAAATCAGATAATTCATCCCGGATATAATGGACTCGACGGATCCCCCATTCTGTATTGGAGGTTTCCCAACCATCTTCCTGACTGAATGATCCTGACGTTCGATCAGAGCCCTTCAAGTGGACCATTTAGGAAAACCCACATCAACGGTCCAGGTAAAGATCCAAAAATTCGATGGCTAGGATGTCCCACCCTGGGTTCCCTTCTGTTACGGTGGATCTGGTGGGGGACCCAAATTGCGAAATTTCACTATTGGTCCATCTCGACACCACCCGATAAAGAATCGATGGTAGATGAGATGGACGGCCCACCACATCCTATCACATGCTAGAAGATGAGAACAGGCTGGATGCACATCATATCACATCCTGATCCTGATCAGACGGTGATGAGATGCACCAGCAGCTAAAGCAGGCCTCTGAGAATCCTTTGCTTACCGTCGCACGTGTGTTGGTTATCGGACGTTCTTGTCGTTGAGTGCACGTGCGTACCCCACAGACTAATACAATTTATACACACAAAAACAAAACAACAAAAGAAAAGGAAAATGCCACATAATTACCAACAAAATAGAAAAGAGAAATGTCTCCTCGATTATTATCTAAAGTCCCTGACGCTCGAGCTGGCAAATTCCACGTGCACGTGCCAAAGTAGTATACTTGTGTGAGATCCAAGCCGTTCATCATTGTATATTTGATCTATCCCAAAGAAGGGCCGTTCCCCTCAGCATGGCTCACCTACTTGATGAGTGAACCAGCCTAATTTTTCTGCCAGGCACACAGCCGAAGGGATCCACTGATGGATGGCTAGGATCTTTCACATATAAGCTACATTGGGAAGTTCAGCAGCTGTGGATCGGCTATGATCCACTCAAATATCTAAAACGTATATGTAATACTCCACTAGTATTTTTTATTATTTTCGAATGTTGATGTGATGGGACCACTATGGATGGTCCATTCCCAAAGTAACCCAGCTGGAAGATCCTAGCCATCTAATTTCTTCCTTTTCCATTTGAGTATGAACCGGTGTTACTTGAAGGGTTTCTAAGGACCGTTGATGATATTTCCGGAACATGCACTATACACTGCGAAGATCATCAAATCAACGGTCGGGATCACCTAAATTGGCCCCGCTTACCAACTTATCGAAGGATGTCGTGCATATCCTCCAACAAATCTGCCTCTTCGCCGCTCTCTCTCATCGTTTTCTTTCCATTTCTTATAACGTTTCAACATCCCACGAGCAGACACCTCTTCCATCTGCTAATTCCCGTTTTTTAATCCTTATCTCTGCAACTCCACCCCTTCAATTATTTCTGTCTGTGTCCTTCCCATAACTCCTATCTCTCTCTCTCTCTCTCTCTCTCTCTCTCTCTCTCTCTCTCTCTCTCTCTCTCTCTCTCTCTCTCTCTCTCAATACCCACATAGAATAGAAGAAGAAGTAGTGTAAAGAAGAGCAAGAAATCACAACCACCTTCTTCTTCCCTCTACACCAAAACACTTCCATGGCACTCGAGTCATGGCTAATCAAGGTAAAAACTGCCATTTCCAACAAGATCGACACCGTCCACAAAGCCACATCCAAGACCGCCAAGCGATCCAACGTGGGCGTCTTAGCCTTCGAGATCGCCGGCCTCATGTCTAAGCTCCTCCAGCTCTGGCAATCCCTCTCTGACAAAAACATCGCCCGTCTCCGCCACGAATCCATCTCCCTCATAGGAGTCCGAAAGATCGTATCCCACGATGATACCTTCCTCTTAGGCCTTGCATGCGCCGAGATGATAGAGAGCCTACGCCTCGTCGCCAAATCAATCTGCAGGCTCGGGAAGAGATGCGACGACTTGGGTCTCCAGCAGTTCGATCGCTTCTTTGATGAATTCACGGAATCGGGTCGGGACACTCACAACTGGATCATGACATGGAAGGAGATGGAGTCGAGAGCGGCTAAGAAGATGAATCGATACGTAACCGCGACTGCAGCCCTTCATAAACAGATCGACGAGCTTGCAGAAACTGAGCATGGATTGAAAAAGCTACTCCAATGCAGCAGCGAACAAGGGCATGAATCTCCAATCAAGATAAAAAAGATCGCAGAGCTCCAGCAGAAACTCTTCTGGCAGAAGCAGGAAGTAAAGCACTTGAAAGAGAGCTCGTTATGGAGCCGTAGCTTCGATGCCGTTACATCATTGCTAGCAAGATCGGTTTTTACCGTCCTTTCAAGAATCAAGCTAGTTTTTGGAGTGGGGCACGAACTACCGCCGGCCATCGCTTCTCTTCATCGCAGCCTCTCCGTCTCCGCTACCGTCCATCCTTCCGAAAACCCCACCACATGCAAATTCATATCTGGGCCATTGACAACATCAAAATTTCAGGATCACCGTCGAGATCACACGATCAACTTCCTTGATTCGAACAAGAAGCTGCTAAAACCGCCGGCGTCGACGTTAGGAGCGGCTGCACTCGGGCTCCACTACGCGAATCTGATAATCGTGATAGAGAAGATGATCCAATCACCGCAGCTGGTTGGCGTCGATGCTCGGGACGATCTGTATGCCATGTTGCCTACGAGCATACGGGTGTCGCTGCGAGCAAGATTGCGAGGCGTGAGGTTATCTGCTAGCGATCCAGCGCTGGCTGGAGAGTGGCGAGACGCGCTGTGGAGGATCTTGGAATGGCTAGCGCCGCTGGCGCATAACATGATAAAATGGCAGAGCGAGCGGAGCTTCGAGCAGCAGAACATGGTGCCGAGGCCCACCACAATTCTTCTCCTCGAGACGCTCTTCTTCGCAAACCAGGAGAAGACGGAGGCGGCCATCACCGAGCTTTTGGTGGGCCTCAATTATATATGGAGATTCGAGAAGGAGATGAATGCAAAAGCATTGTTTGATTGCTCCAATTTCAAACAAGGATTGTCCGCTGAAATCAGCCCTACTTCTTCCGCTTAGATTTTGTTTTTATTTCTTTTCTTCTTTTTTAATTTCTTTTTTTTTTTTTTTTTCATGGGTGAGATGTAGTCGGCCATTTCTCTTTCTGAATTTCTCGACTTTCTGTCTTTTTTTTTTTTTTTTTCTTTTTTGATTTTGAGTTGGGTTGATATGGTTTCGAGGGTTTGAATTGGTGCTGACCCTTTTTGATGTAATTGTATATGGTAAAAGTATAGGTATATTTGTATAAATTTGGCATAAATGGAGGGTTTTAATGGTAATTTCAATCAGATTTAGATTCCGTTTTCTGTTAGTTTTCCATGTGTTTTTGTAGATTTTGAGTCTGTTTTGGATTTTTTTTCATATGGCAGATGGAATGGTGGGAGCGAAGTTGTAATGGGAATGTACGGTTTTGCCCCTCTGACTTTATAGATGAGGGAGGGGAAATCGAATTGCGTACTGAGTTAGTTTTGCCTCTATCGAGATTGACGATCCAATGTCTCACCACCCATTGCGGCACACATGCTAGTGGTCCGATGATCGGAACCGTTCATTTCGTGGAATCTATGCTGTAAAGGAAATATTATAATTTTTACTGATAGGATTATTTTGACCATCAATATCTTTAATGAATTTATAAGAATCAAAAGAATATGTTCAAGGGCTCATATTCAAATTCTAAAAAAATCAGAGGATAGGATCGTCTCTCAAGTTTTATTATGGTAATATGAACGGTTCAAATTGTCATAGCATCCCAGAATGTGGGCCCCAGTGGGTGGCGACACACGATGGATCTTGAAAACTCATTTTTTGGGAAGAGATCTTTGGGCAACAGCGGACCGTCGATGGTGGGGCGGTTCCTGGGACTCGGACATGGTAGTGTGTCGGCAAATCCCGAGGCAACTCAGTGGGCCGAGTCAATGAATCTAGTAACATGGGTCCTGGTCCCCTGGATAGGAAAAGGTCTGTTTGATTTGGAGGAGGTTTTGTATTCGTCGCGCTGGTTAAGCGAGGCGTTAGTCGCTCACGATACCTTCCACGTGGCTTGTTTGAAGTGGATCTAGACCGTTCATATGGATTATATTGTCTATTATTAGCACATGGTTAAAAACGACAATGATAATACGACAACACCAATCTGGACAGCAGGAATGACAATTGCGATGGGCGTGTCTGTTTGTTTTGATCCGTATATGGTTGGGGTCCACTGATGGATGGACCCTTCCCAATCGGTGTGGATGGATCAGATTAGCATCTTTTTTTTCTTTTCTTTTTTTTGATATTGCATGTTAATGAGACTGACAGAACTTCGATAGTAGACTGGAAGACTGGAACCTTCAATCAATCACCAGTTCACTAGCTAAATAGGGACCAAAATTCTCTACAGCACATGTTGTCCGAAGCTCTTGCAACACCCGAGCTTTGTGGAGCCCCGCCATGTTTGTGTGACATCTAATCCGTCCATCACTTGCGTCACATCATTTTCAATGTATGAAAAATAAAATCAGCTCGAAGGAAAACTCAGGTGGGCCACGCCATTGAAACAGTGTAAAATCATGCCTAAAGCATCTAAATTTGTTCGGTGTGGACCATCTGAATTTTATATCATGCTGATTGTGCATATCTCTTCATCCTCATGGGGCTCACCTGATTAATGGGTTAGACGGCATGTCAATTGTGAAAAACACAATGGCCCTAGCAAGGTTTCTTGGTGTGGTTCTCCATCCCCGTTATCTGGTGTGGCCCATCTGAGTTTTGGATAGGTCTGATTTTTGGATTCAGATAATGACGTGAGACGTGGCAACTGATGGACAGAGTGGATTTCGCACACATATCACGATAGACCCTCAGAACTCGGGTGTTGCACGACAACTGATGTTGAGGATTCGGGTCTGGCAGTATTCGTACTTGCAAATCATTCAATATCGGATCTGATCCGATACATGTCCTGTCTCAGAAGTCTAGACCATGCTAAATGAGCTTCGGGAATAGATGTAGGGTCCAAAAGGGCAGGGCTGGGATGGACCGGCCCTGTCCGAGGCTTGAAAATATCCTACATGAGGATTAGGACCAATGCCCTAATCTAACCGAGACCCACCATGGGCAAAAATTACAGGGTCCATGTCCAGACCATTTCAGGAAAAAGAAAATAGATTCCAGCTCTAAACAACCCTCCAAGATCATTGGTCTGGGCCAGACCCAAATCTATTGAAATACAGCTTCTGCCCAGTCCAAATCCAAACTGTATGGTAATAAATAATAATATACTAATAAAGCGATGAATACTATTATTTTGATTAGGTATAATGAAGTGGAGCTATGTGGTTGGGTTCTGGAATTCTGGGCTCAAACTAGCCCACTTGCAGGTAAGCTCAAGAGTCCAGTCCCAAGTGAGATGGGCACGGTACGGTGGTTTTTGTCTTTTTTCTCTAATTCTCTTATTCGAGATCCAATCGTCCCACCTCCTTCATGTTTTCAAATAAAAAAAAAAATGTGTTGTGTTAGAAAACTTCAGCCAAGTATTTCAGATCTTACATTTGACTAGGAAACTGTGGCCCACCTGATTAGTGGATTAAACTGATTCTTGGGCTATGGCATCAATATGATGGTGCCATTTCAATGCATTAGATCTTGGACCTATGATGCTATGCGGGCATAAGCAACGTGTACATGAACTTTATTTCACGTGCATGTGAGCTTAGCAAAGTTATTAAATGTTTAACAAATTATATTTTATTTTTTCAAAAATAAATTAAAAAAATACAAAGCTTAACCGGGCGTTTGGATAGCAAATTACTTTAGATAAGCTATTTAAGCCGTAACTTATCTTAATTTCTACTTACTTAGTAAATAAATATGTTTGGTTAATATTACAATTATCAAATAAACAGTAAAAAAGTATGATAGGTTTTCAACATCATAAATAATTATTCCACAAGTTTGTTTGGTCCCCTCATATGTATCATGCATCATGTAGGGTCAATTTTTAATGTGTACTATTAATTATATGGATCCTACCTTTGATATAGGTCATTCATCATTAGGGGTTGACCTTTAATGTGCATCGTTCGGTATGCAGGGACCACCTTTAATATTAATCATCCATCATGTGCGATCCACCATCAATGTTATTGCCCATCATGTGGAGCCCACCTTCAATATCAACCACCCATCATGTGGCCCCCACCTTTACTGTGGGCCATCCATCATGCAAGGCCCACCTTGGATGTGGGCCACTATCATTAGGGCTAACCTTTGATGTGAACCGTCCATCATGCGAGCCCCACCTTGGATATGGGCCACTATCATTAGGGCTAACCTTTGATGGGAACCGTCCATCATGCGAGCTCCGCCTTGATGTGGATCACACATCATGTGGAGACCACCATTATTAATTTGCCCATCATGTGGAGCCCACCTTTGATGTGGATTGTCCATAATGTGAGCCTCACCTTCAATGTAAGTTGCCCTTCATGCAAGGATTGCCTTAGATGTAGGTTATTCATCATTAGGGGCCAACCTTTGATGTGAACCATCTATCATGTGGGGACACCTCAATATGGGTCATCCATCATGTGGGACCCAGTTTCAATGTCCACTGCCTATCATGTGGAGCCAACCATCCATCGTGTGGGCCTCACCTTTGAAGTGAGTCATTCATCATACCAGTCCATTTTGGATGTGGACTATTTATCACTACAGGCTAACCTTTGATGTAGATCATCCGTTATGTGAGCTCTATTAATATGATGTCATCCATAATGCGAGGCCCACCTTCGATGTAAACCGTTCATCATGTGAGCCCCTGGATAGTTCATCATGTGGGCCTCCTTTGATATGGACCATGAGAGAGCCTCCTTTGACATGGACCATGAGAGAGATTGAGACGGACCATAAAGTAGAGAACGTAATAAAATAACTATTATAGTTTTATAAAAAGAAAAAGAAAAAAAAAACTTATTAAAATAAGTAGTTTTTAATACATAAATTACTTTTACAGTATTGATTACCAAACTAATTACTAAACTTAAAAAAGGAAATTTTCTTTACATAACTTAAAAAGTAACTTATTCCGTGGTATCCAAACAGACCCTGAGAGAGTTTTGCTAAGTACGCCTTAGCCTAACTTGACATAGACCCAACCAAAATATCAACCGGTTGGGTACGGTGCTTAAATCCAGATCCGGCTATTAAATGGTCTGGTTTGGAATTCCCATCTATTTAACCTTTATCAAAACCCATTTGCGCCCCTGCCCAGTGCCTACAACTAGTGCTGCTAATGACTTGGGCTTGTTTCTTGGGCCTCACTTTACTTTTTAGGCCCACATACTGGCCCTAGTTTTGGCAACATTTTCTCCTTTAGCAAGGTCTAACCGCAAATTTTGGCCAATTTTCATGCCTGAGGTCCAGGATTTGTCCTAAATTTCAGGCCTATGAAAAAGGGATGGGCTTGTGCTGCTGATGACTCCTTGTGATCAATGGGCAAATGTTGAGTGGGCCCATCCCAACCCAGGTCCAGACTTCTCTGGGATGGGATTGGGCTGTGCCTTGAGCCCCATGAATTGTACACTTGGCCCTGAGTTTTAGGCCCAAAAATAAGTGGTCTCAGTATGAGTTGCATTTTCCAAAAGACCAACCAATAAGCTGAGCCCAATCTAATACTCATGGGCTGGGTTGGAATTGGCCCTTTAGCTTGTGCTCTGGACATGGACAGTCATTGGTCCAGACAGGCCCAACCCAGCCCATTTACCATATATGAGTTGTGGGAAAATGCATGTTATGGGTGAGCTCATGCCATCTACTATATTAAGGGAAGAAAGGTTAATAGAGTCCATTTGTAGTATATGTGCCAGGGCATTACATGTGAAATCCTGCCAATTCATTGGGAAGGGTCAACCGCTAACCCCAAAAAATAGGATGGTCCATTCATCAGGTTGACCGTTACATATATGTTGAACATGGACTGTCCACTACTTATTTTTGTCACAGTCCCATTTTGCTTGTACAAATATTGCCCACGTGATGAGTTGAACAGCCTTTTCATGGACTAATGCATTCTTATAGTGGTTCTCGCCAGATGAATGGTCCGGATGTCGTCAATTGCCTCAAGAGGGATTATGGCTGTACATGAACCAAGTTAGCTCAGTTAGCTCGCCCGACTCGCTCGAAAAAGCTTGATTTGGCTTGGTTTGAAACTGAGTTCGGCCGAGTTGAGGAGATTTTTCAAGTTCGAAAAATTTTCGAACCAAGTTCAAGATTGCCCGATCTTGACTCAAGTTGGATCGAACCCAACTCAAATTGAACTCGGATCAAACCAGTTCGGTGACTCGGTTACTTTGATATTGATGTTGCTCACCAAGTGTTTGATGAAATGACTCAACAAAGTGTCAGCCGATGGCAAGGAAGGTATGTATATGAAATAAATATCTTTGTTTTCTTGATTTTGATGTTGCCTATAAGGTATTTGATGAAATACTTACTATTGTTTTACATATAGTGAGAATTTGAAGATGCAGTACATGTGTTTGTGAAGACGTTGTGCCAATGAACTCAACTCGATCTTGGCTAGTTAGTCGGGCTCAAGGACTAAGCCGAGCTAAGTTCAAGCTAGTCAGCTGGTGGCCGAGCCAAGTCGAGTTGTGCCAAGGTCGAGTTGATTCGATTCATGTACACCTCTGGGAGGGATGCAAGTTCTGTACATCGATATAAAGTTGTATACACATGAGACATGGGTATCATGATCTGAACCGTGCAAGTCACTTGCTCTGCCATTTGATTGACCCTGGCCTAAGATTGCCTTGATTAGAGGATCCTTACCATCTAATGAATGCACACCTTTCTTATTAAATGTGAGTTGCTGATTTTTTCCCACTAAGGGCCCATTTGGATACTACCAAATAAGTTACTTTTCCTACTTACAGCAGCAGATAAGTAACTTATTTTGGATAAATAAGTTTGGTTTATAATTAGCTATAAATAATTTTTTACTTCAAACTACTTAACCACTTCAGTTTTTTTTTTTTTTTTTTAACTTCTTTACTTTTCATAAGTTGTGAAAATAAGCATAAGTGAGAATAAGAGATGAGAAAATATAAAAAAAAATGTGGTTTACCAAACATACTTATTTTCTTAAAAGTAAAAACTAAGATAAGGTACTTGCATAATAAGTAACTTATCTTAAGCAACATGAGGTCTTGGGTTCGAGACCCATAGGTAGGGTTGTACACGAACCGAGCTAGCCTAGCCCAGTTGACTCGCTTAACTCGGCTTGAAAAAGCTCGACTCGGCCGACCTGGAACTGAGTTTGGTCCGGAACGGGTCATTTTCTTCAGCTCGAAACTAAGTTCGGGTTGAGTTTGAACTAGTCCCAATTCGACTCGATTCGGTCCGAAATCCGACTCGGCCGTATATATATATATATATATATATATATATATATATATATATATATATATATATATAGGAAAAGGTACTATGCGCTCGACCTCACGATAAGCTCCCGTGAGGTCAAGTTGTGTGGGCCCCATCGTGATGCGTGTCGACCATCAACACCATGCATTTGATGGGTCCCCTTTAAATTATAGGATATCCCAAAAATCAGCCATATACAGAACTCAGGTGGGCCATACCATCTAAAATCATGTGAAGACACCGTTAAAACATATAAAAGCACTTGGTGGGGCCCACCTGAAATTTGCATGAGTCTGAAACTTGGTCTGAACCCTCATCCAAGTGGGACACACATAATGGATGGGTTGGATTTGCAAACCATATCTCGGTGGGCCCAAAAAATGATTATGAATGTTTTATGGTGCACGGCCCCTCTCCACTTTTGTATGTGGTGTGGTCCACACAAGTCACGGATTGACTTGATTTTTGAGACCTAGGCCCACGATGGAATGGTGCATCTGGCTAATGGGTTCAAAACGCATCACGGTGGGGCCCACACAGCTCAACCTCATGGGACGGACTCGTGAGGTCGAGCGCATAGTACCTTTTCCTTATATATATATATATATATATATATATATATATATATATATATATATATATATATATATATATATATATATATATCCTAAATCCTTGCCTTAACCATTTGAGACAGAAAAGTGAGAATGCCGCCCGACCCCAAACCCTAAAACTCTCATTCTCTCTCACCCCTCTTTCTCTCTCTCAATCTCTTTCTTGACTTTTGGGATAGATTACTGCTCATCTTTGAAGTGACAGTGACTCATCCACCTCATAGGTATCATAGATTTACAACAATTCAGGCTGTACAAATCGTGAGTTCTTTTATAGATGGAGTAGGTCCGAAACTGGCCTGAACTTACTCGATTACTGACCAAGCCGAGTTCGGGTTGGACATGCTGGCCCAGTGACCAGGTCAGGTTCAGGCTGGGTTTGACTGGTGACCGGGCTGGGTTGGGTTGAGCCCAATTCAACTTGGTTTGACCCAATGTACACCCCTACCCATAGGTGGTGAAATCCCACTACAACATGTGTGTTGGGTGCGTGTGCTATAAATAATAATAATAATAATAATAATTATTGATGCAAAAATCTGGTTCACCCTCTTTAGACCTTCAAGTACCTGCACAGAAAGAAGACAAAGGAGACCCTGGCTAGAGCAGGGGACCCTCCGATGCCAAAGTCAAGCTAAGAATCTGGGTCTTATAGTATTGACGGGTTTTGAGAGAGAGTTTTTGCATACCTTTGTTCCTTGGAGAGCCCTCTTTTTATAGGCGTGAGAAGTCTCGGCGTAAGGGGATTCTCTCCTTATCTTTCGAGAGATTTGATTGAGTTACCACTTGTTTATGGATATTTCCTGATCTCGAGATTTTCGGGTTCGGGAATCCTTCTGCAAGATTTTTGGAATGGTTTTAAGATTACACCGTCTTTCCTTTGCTTGGCTCGGTTTTGCCTGTTGACTCGGTTTTGCCTGTTGACTCTGACAATGAGAGCAAACTCGGTCTGCTCTATAACCGAGTTCCCAGACTTGTTATTTTTTCTCCCAACAGTAAGCCCCCCTTACTTCTTGGGCTGACCTGTGGAGGTTCAAGAAGTAAGTTGGTCGGATTATGCATGGTTGGCTTATGCCTAGTCGGCTTATGCTCAGTTGGCTTATGCCTAGTCAGCTTACGCTCAGTGGGCTTATGCCCAGTCGGCTTATGCCTGGTCAGCTTACGCTCAGTGGGCTTATGCCTAGTCGGCTTATGTCCGGCTTACACTTAGTGAGCTTATGCCTAGTGGGCTTATGCCCGATCTGCTTACGCTCAGTGGGCTTATGCCTAGTCGGCTTATTCCCGGTCGGCTTGGATGGATCCTTGAAAATCCTCTGGTCGCTAATCGGAAGAATTATCTCCTTCTTCCCTTTGCTTCATATCCTCAACCGAGTTGTTTCCTTTTCGAATAGCACAATTTCAGGTATGAGATCGAGCCCCAAGCTGACTTGTCGAGGTTGGGCTGATCTTTCGAGGCTGACATGAGCTACTTAAGCCGAGCTAAGTTGTCGAGGCAAAACGGAACTGTTAAGGTCGAGCTGAGCCTGTTGAGGCTGAGCTAAGCTGTCGAGGCTAAGCTAAGCTGTCGAGGCCGAGTTGAGCTTGTTGAGGCCGAGTTAAGCTGTTGAAGCCGAGCTAAGCTGTTGAGGCGGAGCTAAGCTGTCGAGGCCGAGCTAAGCTGTTGAGGCCCAATTAAGCTGTTGAGGTCGAGCTAAGCTATTGAGGCCAATGTGAACTTGTTAAGACCGAGCTAAGCTGTTGAGATCGAGCTAAGCTATTGAGGCCGAGTTAAGCTATTGAGGCCGAGCTAAGCTGTCAAGGCCGATGTGAGTTTGTTAAGGCCGAGCTAAGCTGTTGAGGCCGAACTAAGATGTTGAGGCCGAGCTAATCTGTCGAGGCCTATGTGAGCTTATTAAGGCCGAGCTAAGCTGTCGAAGCCGAGCTAAGCTATCGAGGCCAAGTTGAGCTTATTAAGGCCGAGCTAAGCTATGAAGGCCGAGTTGAGCTTGTTAAGGTCGAGTTAATCTGTTGAGGCCGAGCTAAGCTGTCGAGACTGAGCTAAGCTGTTGAGGCCGAGGTAAGTTGTCGAGGCTGAGCTAAGCTATTGAGGCCGAGTTAAGTTGTTGAGGCCGAGCTAAGCTGTCGAGGCCGATGTGAGCTTGTTGAGGCCGAGCTAAGCTGTTGAGGCCGAGATAAGCTGTCAAGGCCGATGTGAGCTTGTTAAGGCCGACCTAAGCTGTTGAGGCCGAGCTGAGCCTGTTGAGGGTAAGTTAAGCTGTTGAAGCCGAACTAAGCTGTCGAGGCCGAGCTAATCTGTTGAGGCCAAGTTAAGCTGTTGAGGCCGAACTAAGCTATCGAGGCCGAGCTAAGCTGTTGAGGCCGAGTTGAGCTTGTTAAGGCCGAGCTAAGCTATCGAGGCCGAGCTAAGCTGTTGAGGCTAAGTTAAGCTGTTGAGGTTGAGCTAAGCTATCAAGGTCGAGCTAAGTTGTTGAGGTTGAGTTGAGCTTGTTAAGGCCGAGCTGAGCCATTGAAGCCGAGTTAAGCTATTGAGGCCGAGCTAAGCTGTCGAGGCTGATGTGAGCTATCGAGGCCAAGTTGAGCTTGTTAAGCCCGAGTTAAGCTGTTGAGGCCGAGCTAAGCTGTCGAGGCCGATGTGAGCTTGTTAAGGCTGAGCTAAGCTGTTGAGGCCGAGTTAAACTGTTGAGGCCAAGCTAAGCTGTCAAGTCCGATGTGACCTTGTTAAGGCCGAGCTAAGCTGTTGAGGCTGAGCTGAGCCTGTTGAGGGCGAGTTAAGCTGTTGAGGCCGAGCTAAGCTGTTGAGGCCGATATGAGCTTGTTAAGGCCGAGCTAAGCTGTCAAGGCCAAGCTAAGCTATCGAGGCCAAGTTGAGCTTGTTAAGGCTGAGTTAAGCTGTTGAGGCGAGCTAAGCTGTGGAGGCTGAGTTGAGCTTGTTAAGGTCGATTTAAGCTATTAAGGTCGAGCTAAGCTATCGAGACCGAGCTAAGCTGTCGAGGCCGAGTTAAGCTGTTGAGGCCGAGCTAAGCTGTCGAGGCCGATGTGAGCTTATTAAGGTCGAGCTAAACCGTTGAGGCCGAGCTAAGCTGTTGAGACCGAGTTAAGGTGTTGAGGCCAAGCTAAGCTGTCAAAGCCGATGTGAGCTTGTTAAGGCTGAACTAAGCTGTTGAGGCCGAGCTGAGCCTGTTGAGGGCGAATTAAGCTGTTGAGGCCGACCTAAGCTGTTGAAGTCAAGTTAAGAAGTTGAGGCCGAGCTAAGCTGTCGAGGCCGAGCTAAACTGTTGAGACCGAGTTAAGCTTGTTAAGGCCGAGCTAAGCTGTTGAGGCCGAGCTAATCTGTCGAGGCCGAGCTAAGCTGTTGAGGCCAAGTTAAGCTGTTGAGACCGAGCTAAGTTGTTAAGGCCGAGCTAAGCTGTTGAGGTCGAGTTGAACTTGTTAGGGCCGAGCTAAGCTATTTAGGCCGAGTTAAGCTGTTGAGGCCGAGCTAAGCTGTCGAGGCCGATGTGAGCTATCGATGCCAAGTTGAGCTTGTTAAGGCCGAGTTAAGCTGTTGAGGCCGAGCTAAGCTGTTGAGGCTGAGCTAAGCTGTTGAGGCCGAGATAAGCTGTCGAGGCCTAGGTAAGCTATTGAGGCCGAACTAAGCTGTCGAGGCCGATGTGAGCTTGTTAAGGCCGAGCTAAGCTGTTGAAGCCGAGTTAAGCTGTTGATGCCGAGCTAAGCTGTCAAGGCTGATGTGAGCTTGTTAAGGCCGAGCTAAGCTGTTGAGGCTGAACTGAGCCTGTTGAGGGCGAGTTAAGCTGTTGAGACCGAGCTAACCTGTCGAGGCCGAGCTAAGCTGTTGAGGCCGAGCTAAGCTATTGAGGCCGATGTGAGCTTGTTAAGGCCGAGCTAAGCTATCGAGGCCAAGTTGAGCTTGTTAAGGTCGAGCTAAGCTATCGAGGCCAAGTTGAGCTTGTTAAGGCCGAGTTAAGCTGTTGAGGCCGAGCTAAACTATGGAGGCTGAGTTGAGCTTGTTAAGGCCGAGTTAAACTGTCGAGGCCGAGCTAAGCTGTCGAGGCCGAGTTAAGCTGTCGAGGCCGATCTAAGTTGTCGAGGCTGATGTGAGCTTGTTGAGGCCGAGCTAAGCTATTGAGGCCGAGCTAAGCTGTTGAGGCCGATGTGAGCTTGTTGAGGCCGAGCTAAGCTGTTGAGGCCGAGCTGAGCCTGTTGAGGCCGAGCTAAGCTGTTGAAGCCGAGTTAAGCAGTTGAGGCCGAGCTAAGCTGTTGAGGCCGAGCTAAGCTGTTGATGTCGAGTTGAGCTTGTTAAGGCCGAGCTAATCTGTCGAGGCCGAGCTAATCTGTCGAGGCCGAGCTAAGTTGTTGAGGCCAAGTTAAGCTGTCGAGGTCGAGCTAAGCTGTCGAGGCCGAGGTAAGCTGTTGAGGCCGAGTTGAGCTTGTTAAGGCCAAGCTAAGCTATTGAGGCCGAACTAAGCTGTCGAGGCCGAGCTAAGCTGTCGAGGCCGATGTGAGCTATCGAGGCCAAGTTGAGCTTGTTAAAGCCGACTTAAGCTGTTGACGCCGAGCTAAGCTGTCGAGGCCGAGCTAAGCTGTCGAGGCTGATCTAAGTTATTGAGGCCGAGGTAAGCTGTCGAGGTCGAGATAAGCTATTGAGGGCGAGTTAAGCTGTTGAGGCCGAGTTAAGCCGTCGAGGCCGATGTGAGCTTGTTAAGGCCGAGCTAAGCTGTTGAGGTCAAGCTAAGCTGTCAAGGCCGATGTGAGCTTGTTAAGGCCGAGCTAAACTGTTGAGGCTGAGCTGAGCCTGTTGAGGGCGAGTTAAGCTGTTGAGGCCGAGCTAAGCTGTCGAGGCCGAGCTAAGTTGTCGAGGCCGAATTGAGCTTGTTAAGGCTGAGTTAAGCTGTTGAGGCCGAGCTAAACTGTCGAGGCTGAGCTAAGTTGTTGAGGCCGAGGTAAGCTGTCGAGGCCGAGCTAAGCTATTGAGGCCGAGTTAAGCTGTTCAGGCTGAGCTAAGTTGTCGAGGCCGATGTGAGCTTGTTAAGGCGAGCTAAGCTGTTGAGGCCGAACTAAGGTATTGAGGCCGAGTTTAGCTGTTGAGGCCGAGCTAAGCTGTCAAAGCCGATGTGAGCTTGTTAAGGCTGAGCTAAGCTGTTGAGGCCGAGCTAAGCCTGTTGAGGGTGAGTTATGTTGTTGAGGCCGAGCTAAGCTGTAGAGGCCGAGCTAAGTTGTTGAGGTCAAGTTAAGCTGTTGAGGCCGAGCTAAGCTGTCGAGGCCGAGCTAAGCTGTTGAGGCCGAGTTAAGCTTGTTAAGGCCGAGCTAAGCTGTTGAGGCCGAGCTAAGCTGTCGAGGCCAAGCTAAGCTGTTGAGGCCAAGTTAAACTGTTAAGGCCGAGCTAAGCTGTCGAAGCCGAGTTAAGCTGTTGAGGCTGAGTTGAGCTTGTTAAGGCCGAGCTAAGCTATTGAGGCCGAGTTAAGCTGTTGAGGCCAAGCTAAGCTGTCGAGGCCGAGTTAAGCTATCGAGGCCAAGTTGAGCTTGTTAAGGCCGAGCTAAGCTGTTGAGGCCGAGCTAAGCTGTGGAGGCCGAGTTGAGCTTGTTAAGGTCGAGTTAAGCTGTTGAGGCCGAGCTAAGCTATCGAGGCCGAGCTAAGCTGTTGAGACCGAGTTAAGCTATTGAGGCCGAGGTAAGCTATTGAGGCCGAGTTGAGCTTATTAAGGCCGAGCTAAAATGTTGAGGCCGAGCTAAGCTGTCGAGGCTAATCTAAGCTATCGAGGCTGAGTTGAGCTTGTTAAGGCTGAGCTAAGCTGTTGAGGACGAGCTAAGCTGTGGAGGCCGAGTTGAGATTGTTAAGGCCGAGCTTGTTTTGGCAGTTATGCCGCCCAGCGAGCTCAGGGTTATTCAGGAAGAGCTTCGACTTGGCTGTAGCAATGATTCAGGAAGAGCTTTCTTCTTTCATTTTGCTATAGTAAATTGTTTGGAGTATTTATGGTAGAGTAAGAAAGACTTAAAATGTCATTCCCACAGACGGCGCCAAACTGTTGATTCAAAAATCTGGTTCACCCTCTTTAGACCTTCAAGTACCTGCACAGAAAGAAGACAAATGAGACCATGGCTTGAGCAGGGGACCCTCCGATGCCAAAGTCAAGCTAGGAATCTGGGTCTTATAGTATTGAGGGGTTTTGAAAGAGAGTTTTTGCATACCTTTGTTCCCTAGAGAGCCTTCTTTTTATAGGCGTGAGAAGTCCTGTCGTAAGAGGATTCTTTCCTGATCTTTCGGAGATTTGATTGAGTTACCACTTGTTTATGGATATTTTTCGATCCCAAGATTTTCGGGTTCGGGAATCCCTTTGCAAGATTTTCTGAATGGTGTTTAAGATTACATCGTTTTTCCTTTGTTTGGTTCGGTTTTGCCTATTGACTCGGTTTTGCCTATTTACTCAGATAACGAGAGCAAACTCGGTCCGCTCTATAACCGAGTTTCCAGACTTGTCATTTTTTCCCCCAACAATAATAATAATAATAATAACCCTTAAGTAACTTACATCCAAATGCACCTTGAGATACCATTTTTGTACCATCAAATAAATGATGCAGTGTCCATTTGCTGCAACATTTTAATCTTTGGCACATTCACTATTGGACCGATCGAATGAATGACAGTTCAAATCACATCCGCTCTGCACTCGTACCTAAGAAATGATCAGTCTCCAACGCGTTAGTGAAGTCGGTGGAGACAAGGATATTATATGAGTTCAAGTTCCCTTGGAACCCCTTGCATGAGTTCCTTAAAGAGGTGATTCCCCCAGGGAAAAATAAAATAATTGGGGCCACTATTAATGGGACCCAACCAAATATTTTGATGGATGGATGATCCTAACTTTCAATTGCCACCATAAACGGGTGGACGCGGATTGCGTAGTACCCTGCCCGTCCCTATCTTCGAATGGGCAGTTCTGTGGATAGGCCCACCATGATGTATCTGTACATCCAAACTGTCTATCCTTTTTCTCAGATTATTTTAAGGCATTAAAACAAAAATGAGGCAGATACAACGATCAAATGGACCACACCACAGATGACTCTTGCATTTAATGCAACGGACATTTAACGCTTTGTGTATTTTAATGCAACTAAGCTTATTATTTGGTGTGGTCCACTTGAGTGTTGGATATGCCTTATTTTTGTGTTCATGCCTTAAAATAATATGAGAAAAGGGATTGACGGTTTGGATGTACAAATACATCACGGTGGGCCCGCCCATAGACCTGCCCGTTCGGAGCTAGGGACGGGCTGAACGGGCAGGGGTAGTACGCAATCCGCGTCCTAAACGGGCTATTAAAAGGAAAAACTTTAAACGGTTGAAATTCAGCTACCAAATGTCCACTAATTGGGTGTTTAGGAAGGCCGACAACTAATTTCTCCATCTTACCCACGGTCCCACAATTTGGACAGTTTGGATTTAGATAAAATCCATACCATGGGTGTAAAAGTGTGGTGCATGCTCATAAAATTCCATGCACCAGCAGAGTATAGTTTAATTACCTGGTGGCAGGACACTCAATACTCCATCCAACACGCCAAGATCTATCATGCGGCACATTTGAGTAGTGTTTGTTTCTCCGTTTGATGGTGCCTGTGCATGTCAAAAATAGATGATGATCCGCCTGGCCACTTATTTGATACTCTGTCAAAGTGGGACAGTTGATATGCAGGAACTCAAAAATTGTACGCATGGCATAGAATAAAGCCCTATTTGTTAACTCTTAAAAATAGTACTTAACGTGGAATTCAGAAAATGCTCCGTATTCAGAGCTGTTTGTTAATGCCAAAATTGGAAAGTGATAAGTGATTTCATTATAATGTAAAAACATTTCCAAACAAGAGACAAAGGCAATTGTGTCAAATTAACATATTTTAGATATTTTAGATGTTTGTTAATAAACAAATTGCTTCAAATTTAGTACTTAATTTTCAGACTTCAGCCATAATTACTAGACAAGCTTTTTGACTTCAAATTTCAGAATAAGGCTTTAGACTTTAGATTTAACAAACAGGGCCTAACTCGAATTAAATTAGTCCAACTATGGGACGTATCATGTAGTAATCCTAAACTTTGCTTAATGGATATTTGTTTGTTGTATTTTAGGATAGGATAGATATAATAGTATAAAGCTGCGTAGTTGATTTTATGTATATTATCTTAATTAGGTGCTTATCCAAATATACATTTTCTATATGCATTTATCACAAATATAATCTGGTTATTTTTAATGAAATCATACGAGTCTTTGAGTTAACATGTTCAAGTCATGTCGATAACAACCTTTCAGTTTCAACCATCCATTTTAGTGGGCCCCATACCCTCTATGTCAGATTCACTGCACTGAATTGCAATTTCCTCTTCTTAATTGCAATTAGTGGCGTTTAGAATTTTTTTTCAAAAACTTTCAGTCTCATTTGTCAGGAAAGCATTGCTTTTCCGTGAGTTTAGACATGAAAGTCACAAGGCCTGCTAAAATCGGGATTAAGCTTAATTTGGATTTAGTATATTCTCCTATTCAAATGGCCTATGAATGTCCACTAGTCACATATTTAGAAAATAGCACTTGTAAGTTTTTATTAGGACCCATGTGTAGTGGAGCCCACAAATCGGATGGTTTAATTTCAGTTAAGTAGGAGATCTTTGTGCCAACCTATCACTCCCGGCAATATGGTAGTCTATGATTGAACAATACAATGTGCTGAGAAATTATATTAGAATGATAGTTCTTGATGGTGATGAAGGGCCTGTTTGTTACACATGATTAAATAGTATAGAATTGCATTGATGAAATTAACGTTATTATTGTATAATGATTACATGTCTCAATTTCTGAAATCACCATTGTATTTTGACCCGTCAATCCTATATTTGGGATCAAATTCTTCCTTTAAGAAAAATGTGGTATTAAGTAAAACTTACATTTGGTGGATCATGAATTTGTAATAAGTGGACCAAATTTTATAAGTGATGCTAGTCACCAATAAGCATATGCAACTTGAATGTCATGTGTAAATGATGTATATGGATGGATGACATAAATAAAACATATGCACTACCATAAGGCTCATAATTGTAGTGGATTTCAAAGTCCTCAAAAAGTTATGTAGAATCTATTGTTTGAATTGAATGATATAATACTTGGATTAGTCATAATTATTCCAAACCTTAGATGAAATTTGCTTGGGACCAAATGCAAATCCTTCCCACTTAATCCCATGTTTGCAACAGACCCTAAAAGAATTGAACAAAAAGCAACATTAGGACCCTATCCAGACAAACTAAAAAATTCTAGCCATTTAAGAGAATAAACAATTGATCAAAGAAAAAAAAAAATCAATGGTCTTGCTCTGCTACACAAACACAAAGCCAAAGATTGATCTGTTAGGATTATCTCCTAGCCTTTATAAAATAACTTGGACTACTGAGCCATGGCTCCAGTGTCTCACTTTTAAAAACTGAAAGGAGGTTATTTGATACTCCAGCAAAGTACAACACTTGATAGGTAGGTGCTTAAAAATTACAAGTTCATTGTACATTAACTCAACTTGTGGAACCCACTTTTGCTAAGTAGCTGTCCCAAAATCAAAGTGTTAGAACAAATATAACCTCTGATTCATTGACACTTGTTTGTTCAAATAGGATCAGTGGATTTTATTTATTTATTTTCTATTCTAATCTTTCAATAAATATCCACCAATCCATTAGTCAGATAATACAACAAGCATAATTTTTTGTCAATGATACATCTGAACTAGGACTCATAACTTGAACAGTTTAATTCGGATTACTTGTATGCCATATATGCAACTTCCAAGTGCCTGCGCATCATCTATCTCCCTCAGCCGGAGTACCAAAGTTTTTGTCGAAATGAAAAGCCCAAGAGAACCGTAGACATTCTCCGTTCGACCATTCCATAACGAATACCTGTTTATTTAATTATATATATACATGTTCTGAAAATTGATGAGTCATGTATTTTTTTGAACTTCTGAATCCGTGATCCACCGATCGCTCCAAATGCATGGCACGTGACGCATTAGAGGGTCTTACAGGTTTATATTTTATTATCCCTTGAGATCTGAGATGCTAATTTCTGGGATTTGCATTGGAATTTTTGTTTGGGTCAATCAACGCGTGTAAGAGATCCGTTCCATTCATCAGTAGTGCGCATCGTGAACACCCCGTGTATCAAAACTACGAGTGGCAGGTCTCTTATAGCTGAAACATTGCCAGCGAATTTGAAGAACATGAAACAAATTCCGCAATGTTTGCGATGTTGTTTAGCAAACCTCTCCATGCCATTGCAGTAGGTATGATTTTGTGATTTTCCTACCTGAACACTATGAAGTCAGATGTACTGGGACACTTGGACAGTCCAACAGACTGATCTGGGCTGTCCGTTATGTTTAAAATGGATGGTCAAGAACATGTACTGGAAAAAATAGGACTAATGAACTAACTTACGCCATTTATTTATTTGGGTCATTGTGGATTGTTATAAAGGTGCGTCACATGATTCAAACTCCAAGCTTGAGTTTTCTCCCATCCGGGGAGAAAGATGAGGAAATTCAGGCCGTCCATAATCAATTGGACTGACCTGATCGGAAGAAGATGAACTCCCCACTCAATTTAATGGGGAAAATCAACCCAACCATCCAGATCAATTTGGGGGCCACATTTATTTGGCAAATCATGGTAGGCCACGCATATTTATATGGACCTTCCGACCGATGGCATCAGTCCGTGAACAGCGTACAAACAGTGCACTTGCAGTTGCAAGCAGGCAGGCCCCTTTGGGCTCTCTGATCTCCTCCATCCTACATTCGTTTTGAACCATTTTAGCACCGTTATGAAGCTCTCACGGAGAAGAATAGAAACGACATTCGTGATCATGATAAGTGGGCCTCGTGAGATGGTGGGGAAGCCCCAATTTTTTTTTCAAATAAAAATAACACGTTAGCGTGTGTACTATATAAGTTGTACCGACACGTTTTTTATTCTCTCATTTTTGTTAAGTGCCAGTTTGGATACCACCAAATAAGTTACCCAGGGCATAAGTAACTTATCTTAAGTAACTTATAATCCAAATGGGCCTAAGTGACTTATTTGACATAAGTAAATTTCCTTTACGATTAGTTATAAGCCTTATTTGGGAGCGTGGATTCGGAACCCCTTGGATTTGAAATCTTTCTATTGTGTTTGGCACCCTCGATTAGGAATCAACTTTAATCCAAAAGTAGTTATGCATTGTATATTTTAAGGGGTTTGAATTTAATTACTAAATCAACTTTAATAACTCTAATTAGTGACGTATGTAATGTTTGACACAATGGTTTTAATAAGCCAGTTAAAATATATGTTTTGCTTGAAAATGATGAAATTTCAAGTCTTAAATGGATCATAGGCACAAGACCATGTCTGGGTGACTAACCAATGATTTTCAACTGTTGATTTACATGGACAATGTTTGGATGGTGTTAATCATCACATTAAAGTAATTATAGTGATCCGATTGATAATCTAATTATTTTGGGATATCATTAGTGGGTCATATGCCCAATAAAATAATAGTATGGTGACACACATATTACACATGCAATTCTTAGAATGATTTTAGAAGTAATTTAAGCTTTCACGTGGATTTTCCCAGTTACTTTATGCAGCCAAACAACTAAGGGATTTGAAATCCTCTCAAATCCCCTCAAATCTCTCAAATCCATGGTGCCAAATAAACCCTAAGCAACTTTTTAACTAAAAGTTCATCGTCACTTTAGTTGATTTTTTTAACTTCTCTATTTTTTATAAGTTGTCGAAGAAAAGCATAACGGGAGCATAAGTTGATAAGCATGGTGTTTACCAAATATAAACTACGGTAAGAAACCTAAGACGGTTCGGTTCGTAAAGAGTTTCCAACCATTCGACCCCCATATTGCATATGACTATCCCTACAATTGTGTAGGCCCATCAGCCACCTGTCAAAAGGTGGTTGTCCTCTAGGATTTGATGGGCTCCACAAGGAGATCTAAACGTTCAAAGTTGAAAGAACGTAAAAATACGAGCAATATGTGTCCATCCCCGTTTTATGTCCACGAGGCTAGCCGTCACTTGGAGATTGGATGAGAGAACTTTGTTGGCTCCATCAATGCGCATAGCTATCAAACTGCATCCAGAACTTCATACCCTGCATTCGTTGGAGCTACAAGTCTGCAGTCAGCGATGTTATACTCTTCTCATACATGTCTCTCCATTAATCTCGACAAGGAAGAGTGTCCAGTCACATGTAAGCTCATGACATAGGACATGCGGCAAGCGACTGTTGGTTATAAGGGATCTGTGGGTCCCACGTGAGTCAACAGCTTACGTTGTACTCTTTTCTTTCTCAGGGCTTTATATCAGAAAGCTGGATTGGGATTGGCTCTTTCTTTTAATATGCTTCCTTGTTAATTAGGTTTCGTAATTGATATTAGTTTATAAAAGATGGACTTTTTAAGCGTAGAGGAAGTTCCGTTCCTTGGTTATAAATACAGGAGCTCACATAGAGTAGGAACGGCTTTTGGTTTTTACAATTTTTTTTTTCTTTTATTCTCTATGTGAGAGAGACTGAGGTAGAGGCAAAGGAGATCTTGAACCTTATTTATCCCTTAGGTCTCATCATCTGGCCAATCCAAGCCGATTAAATTCGGCAATGCACCTTCTTTTAGATTCCCTTCATCAGTGATTCCGTCTTCTCTGCACATCGTTGGGATTGCCAATTCAAGTTTTGCATCACATTGTAAAAGGATGCAAAGCTTGAATGAAAGATACCTCATTTCGACACTGAGGTCTTGGTATGGATCCCTAGTAGGGATGGCTAATCGTGAAGTGTGAACTGACGGTGGCATGTACTAACAAGCTAACCAAAAAAAAAAAAAAACATTGTAAAAGAATGGAACATACATGAAGAAGGACCTTCAAAATCTCAAAACTTAGAAGGAAGGGAAATCAAATGATTTATTGAAGAAAACCAATTCGATGGAATCGGTTGAAAGGACAAGTGGTTATGATATGTTGTCGGTGTCTAAGGTCGGTTACTTTGTATCATGAGTGAATTTTGGATACAATAGCATCATACCATATGTGTTATCATCGGAGTTTTTTTTTTATTTTTTATTTTTTATTTTTATTTTTTTTAACACACGCACATACACCCCACTCACGCTGGTGAAATTTCACCACCTATGGGTACTCGAACCCTTGACCAGGAGTTGAAACTCCTATGAGCCTACCACCCGGGCAGGAGTAAGGACCATTATCATCGGAGCTGGTTCACCACATATAGTGAGTATAATGCTTGCCTATAAGATTATATGAATTAGTTCATTTGTACGATAATGCTTGATAGGGTGGAGTGTACTCTGATCAACATGAGGCATGTTCCAAATTCAAAGAAGATTCTAATATTTTCAGGAGATTTGGATGTACTCAGATGTAAGTTTGTCAATTATAAAGGGGTCTTGAAAGTTTTAAATGGGACACTCATTGTTATAAATGCACAAAGGAGCAAAAATCTTTACATGTTGATCTGTATCAAGTGAAGATGCAATGTCTGTAGTGAAGTCCATATTGGTATATTTATGGCATGTGTACCTAAGCCACATGAATGAGCATGGTATGAAGTTACTTCTTGATATTTAGTTAATTACTCGTTTTAAAAAAATTATTTATATATATGTGAGCATTTCATATATGGAAAATAATCAAGGTTGTCATTTAAAACTAGGAAACATATTAGTAAATGTCAATTAGGTTCTGTACATTTGGATGTATGGCGCCTGTTGTTTATGAGGAGAGTCGTCATTTTTTGTCATGTTCATTAATAATTACATGTATGTGTTTATATTATAAAGTATAAATCCGATGTTTTCGTCACTTTCAGCATATGTGGAAGACAATGATTGAAAAATGGATATGGTGAAAGGTGAAAATCATGAGGATAGATAACGATGAAGAATTTACTTTTATGGAGTCTAATCAATATTTTAAGAAGGAAATTGTGAGTTACAACACAATGAGGCATATACCATAACAGAATGGTATGGCCGAATGTATGAATCAGACTTTCTTAGAAGGGGCTCGAAATATGTTAAGTAATTCTGGGTTGGGCAACGAACTATGGGCTAAGGCCATCAATACAATTTATTATTTAATGAATCAATCTTTATCTACTCCTATTAATTATAAAATTTTGGAAGACGTATGGAGTGGTCGGGAAGTTGGTTGCTCGGGGCTATGCATATTTGGTTGTGATGCTTACTCTTATGTAATATCAATTAAGAGAGATAAGTTAGACCAAATGGTTAATGAGTATACTTTTGTTGGTTATGATAATGGTGTGAAATGATACAAATTGTATGAATGAGTTTCACAGTAAATCATATTTAATCGGGATGTCAAGTTTAGTGAAGGCTCCTTATTTTAAAAGGATAAGCACAAAGAAATAAAAAAATCAACAATTGATGTTTAAACGAATAAAAGTGAAACATTGGAGAAGTTAAGTCACGTATTCAGGTATATGAAGATGTGGTAACACCACCTGTCGGGAGAAATCCACCAAGGGATCACAGGGTACAATTGAGATACATGGATGACTCAAAATGTTGAGTTTGCTCTTATTACAGATGAGAGTGATCCATCTACTTTTCAGAAAGCTTTAGAAGACAGGAATGTAGAAAAGTGGGTGACAGCCATGCATGATAAGATAGACATTATATACAAGAATGAAACATGAGAGCTGGTGAAGCTGCTTGTTGGGTGGAAAGTAATTGATTGCAAGTAGATTTACTTGAAGAAAATGGATAAATACAATGCTAAATTTATAGCGAATGATTATGCTCAAAAAGGAAGTGTTGACTTTAATGAGATATTTACATATGTGGTTAAACAAGTATTTATAAGATTTGTATTACCATTGGTTGCCTAATACAATCTAAAGCTATAATTGTTAGAAGTAAAGACTATGTTTTCGCATAAGGAACTAGAAGAACAGATCTATATAAAGCAACCTAGAGAGTTCAAAGTGCATGAAAATAAGAATATGATTTGTAGATTAAAGAGGTCATTGTACGACCTAAAATACTCGCCTATGCAGTGGTACAATAAATTTGATTCTTTCATGTTGAGCCAACGATTTATCAGAAGTAAATTCAATTATTGTGTATATTTTATATCACTGAGTAACATGGAATTCATCATTCAGGTGTTATATGTTGATGATATGTTCATCGTCAGCCATAATTTGTCTGAAATTAACATATTGAAGGCTCAATTATCTGAGACATTTAAAATGAATGATCTGAGGGCTTCAAAGGAGATTCTTGACATTGATAAATACAGAGATAGGGAAAGGAGCATGTCAATTGGAGTATCTTGAGAAGGTCTTAGTCAAGTTTAGACTTAAAATTGTTAAACTAGTTAGACTTTCGGCTTTCTTCAAAGTAATGCCCTATGTCAGATAAAGAAAAGTGATATATGTCTCGTGTGCTCTACTTGAGCACAGTTGATAGTCTTGTATATGCCATGGTCTATACAAGACTGAATATATTTCATATATGGTGGGTATTATGAGTAAATACATATTAAACCCTAACAAGTAACATTGAGAGATAGTGAAATGGTTACTTTGTTATATATAACGTACAACAAACTATGTCTTAACATTCAGAAATTTTGAAGAAAAACTTTTAGGCTATTTAATGCAAATTATACATGCAATGCTGATAATAGAATGTCGACTTCCGATTACTCATTTGCGTTAGTTGGTGAAGCTATCAATTGATCTCAAAGTTTCAATATGTAGTTACTTTTTTTCATAACTGAAGTTGAATATATGGCAGTGACAGAAACATTCAATGAAGTTATTTTGGTTAAAAGTGTTGATGAATGAATTAAGGCTTTAATAGGAAACCATGCCTATGCATTGTGATAGCGAGAATTCGATGTACCACTCATAGACTAAACACATTGATATTCATCATCATTTTTTTTAGTGAATGTTAGAGGAAGGATATATTACTATTGAGAAGATTTCATACTAGTAAAAATCAAACGGACATGTTTACGAAGGTTGTTCTTACAGAGAAGTTGAAGTTTTGCTTGACTTCTCTGGGCTTGACAAAGAGTAAATAAAGACGAAGTGTGCACGAAAAATGACGATGGTGTTACAATTGAAGATGATTATAGATGTAGATAGCAACTTGCAGTAGTGGATTTGGAGGATTAGAGTCATATTGAAGATTGTTGATCAAATGTCTTTAATCTGGTGTAGTGCAATTGGTCGACCGAAGCCCGTTGTGATGTTTCTGGTCGACTAAGGTTTGTTTCGGTTAATCAACAAACTCTCTTGATATCTCAATTAACCGAAGGTGCAACCAACAGAATGCACAAGTTTTATATTTATATATATATATATAGAAAATATGGTTTTTGTTGCAGTGTTTTTATGGGACGGTTTCCCTTGGCGACGGACCCTCCTTCACCTGCACAGAAACAATGTCAAGGGAGCCCTGGCTAGAGCCGGGGAACCTCCGATGCTTAAGTCAGTAATCTCGTCAATAGCCAAGACCTTCTCTTAGTTAGTGTTTGCGTACCTTTTACTGTTCCAAGCTTAGAGATTTATACAGTCTGTCAATCCTTATCTTCAAAGGATTCTTCTCCTGGGATCGCTCAGGATCCCGAGAATCTCGGGATTTGTTATCAGTATCCCTGGATTTCCGTAGATCAGCATCTGTCCTCGTTCCGCCACTACCTGTCTCGGTTGGATCTCGACCGAATCCGGGGGAGTCTCGGCCAGGTCATGACCGACACCGGGGGAGTCTCGGCCGATGCAGGAGGACGGGTTCTCAGCCGTGCCCGACAGATACAACTCCCTGAGGGGATCTTTACTCTATCGGTTGAATGGCTTTCACACGCCCGGTCTTCAGTTGGGTTATGCAGGCGAGGTAATCACTCTGACAGAGCGATTTTACTCGTCCTTGCTTAAGCCTAACGGCTTACCTTCTGTCCTGTCGGTGTTGTCTCGGATTCTTAGGCAGTGTCGGGGAAGCCGACCTACTCTTATATGAATCTCGGGACTCTACCCGAGCCCGACACATTTTTCCCCAACAGTGAGCCCCCCTGCTCCTGGTGTCGTCTATGACAACAAGGAGCACGATTTTATCGGTCGGTTGACATTAGCATCCGAGACAATGATGAGGCATTTAATGTTCTTTGAGTCGTTCTTAGCGTGCGTCGTTGCGCCTTCCAAGGTTGCACGTGCGGCCAGCCGTCAACTCGCTCCGTCTGCGTATAAGTGGCGGACGCGTGGCCACGATTTCGGCGCGGTCAATCAACAGTTGCCACGCGTCGGGCGGGGGAGACGAGGCGAACGTCGCTTCGCTTCCGCCATAATGACCCGTCTACGTGGCAGGGCTATAAAAAGCCCGGGAGGGAGGACGGTTCGAACTTTGTTTTCGCCCTCCTTCCTCCCGTCCGTGTCCGATTCTGAGCGCATTTTCGCTCTCTTCTTCCTCTCCTCCGCTGTCACTTCTTCTTCCGTCAACCTTTCCTTGCAATCACCGTCGATTCCTTTGGTGAGTCTTTTCCTTCTCCTTTAATTAGCTTTAATGGCCGCACACGGCTCTCAAAGCCCTCGGGAGGAAATGTCAGTAGATGAGGGTGTGTCCCAACACCTCTGGGACGTCACAAACCCATCATCCCTGTTGACGGAGTTCACCGTCGGAGCTGACGCAGCATTCCGGCTTGTCAGAGAATCCGGCAGCCCTTCGACTGAGCATCCCGCCCAGACAGGTCCATCCAGCGGTGGGACATCTCTGGTGACTCGTCCAGGGAGACCTAACCCATGGGCGGATCAGATGGAGGATGAGGAGGGAGAGGGAGAGGACGATTTAGTCATGGGCGAAGGAATGGCCGTTCCATACCCTGTGACCCGAACTGCGGAGGCTTCTGGGTCGTCTTCGAAAGGGGAAGGAGACGAGCCCAGCGGTCTCGTAGCTTCTATTCTCACCGAATCCGATTTAAACCGAATCAGGGCTGGTTACCATGTACCTGATTCGGTCATCCTTCATCTCCCTCGTCCGGGTGATTTGCCCGACCATCCCCCCGCAGGGATGGTAGCAATTTTTCAAGTCTCGATGCAGTGCGGCTTGCGCCTGCCACTCCAGCCCATCGCCCGTGACTTCCTTTCTCGAGTCAAAATAGCCCCCCGCCAAATCGTCCCAAACGCGTGGAGGAACTTGTTCGGGTGTGCCGTGCTTTGGTCCGAGCTAGAGCAACCTTCTCTTACGGTCGACGAGTTCCTCTACCTGTATCAAGTCCGACCAAACCCCAACTTCTCCGGCTTCTACTTTCTAAGTGCGTGGAGAGGCAAGGGGGATCTCTAATCACCGACCCACCTACTTCGAACAAGTTCTGGAAGGAGAGGTGGTTTTGGGTGTGCGGTCGGTGGGAGTCGGCCGACTCGTGGCCGTACGAGCCGCAAGTATCCCGCACATTCCGTAGAGCAGGTGACTCGGTGCCTCGGCTCACTGATCTTCCCTTTTCTTATTCTCCGTTTATATATTCTCTTCCACTGATCTTGACTCTACCATGTCTCGCAGATATCTCGAAGAGTAGAGGGAAGCTCGAGTCCGGGGCTTTGACTCGGATCAGAGAGTTGAGGAAGCTGAGCGCGGCGGAGCAATCTTGGAAGTTGCTCCTGCAACCCGAGCGTCTTCACCTTGCCGGCCTTGACTCGTTCGTCTCAGGTATTTCGCACTTCCTTATATCTGTCTCCTTGGTTTTTGGTTTGCTCTCTTAACCTTATCACTCGTCCTTGCAGACCTCCCTGAAGCTCGTCCAATTTTGAGACCTGCACCAGAGAGCATGGCCGAGCCCCGACCTGCCTTGAAGCCTGTTTCCAAAGTGAAGGCCCCCCCAAGATCGACTCTGCTGTCTGGGTCCCGACCTTCGAAGCAGCAGAAGATCGCGGACAAGGGGAAGGAAACGGTCGCTCCAGCTGCTGCCGCGCCCGCCGTTCCCCAGGTGGTCATCCTCTCCGACCCTGATGAGAGGGCCGAGGAAGCGGGGCCAATCCATCCAATGACTCAGGCGACACCTGAGTCGGGGCCCGCCGCTGTAGAGGTCTCGGGGTCGAGGGAGGCCCTGCGTGAAGAATCCCCGAGAAGGGAGATGACTCAGGCGGAGTCCCCCTTCTCGAAGATTATTGCGGGTATGGTTCCTTGGGCGCTCGCCCACGGGAGCGAGAGAGACTTCGCCAACTACTACAATGCTCCAACGGCCCAGACCCTCGGGCATGCAGCGAGGCTGCTTTTCGAGGTAGAATTTTCTTCATTCTTATGTCACTTTCTGTCTAGGTTTTCCAACACAACTCACCGTCTCTGTATTGCAGCTGGCTCCTTACCTCGTTAAGGCAAGCTCGGAGCTGGTCGCCTCCCAGAAACTCGCGTCCGAGGCAGAGACTGCGAAGAAAATCGTGGCCGAGGCTGAGGGCCGTAGGGAGGTCGCCGAGGGCCGAATCGGCATCATGACCGGTGATCTTTCTATCGCCCGAAAGATGGCCGCTGACGCCCATGCAGCTCTCGAAGGCACGAAGGCCGACAATGCTCGCCTTACTTTGCTCCTTCAAGAGGCCGAGGAGAGGGAGCGGCGGCTTCTCCGGGTTCACGACGAGTGCGAGGGCGCCCTTGCTCGCGCGAAGGCCGAGGCTGCCGAGCTTGTTCAGGAAGCCCAGGGAGAGACGCGTCGAGCCAAGGAGGAGCGAGACCGAGCGGTAGAGGTCTTCCTCGAATCTACCGAATTTGAGGAAGAGAGGGACCACCTTTACCAAGGTGGCTATAAGGCCTGCGTTCTGGAGATGAGGGCGGCCTTCCCTGAACTCGATCTCTCCGCTTTCGAGGTCGACAGTCTGTCCGCCGAGGCTGCCGAGGTCGACGCCGCCGAAGGAGATGCTGCCGTTGCTGTTGCCGACGAGGCCGGTCCCTCGGGCGCCTCCTAGGATTGTATTTTTCTTTTTGTAATAAAAATTTTTTGTAACTGACTTTCTGTAACTGACCCGACATTGGGTACTTACATGAAATAGAGCTTTTATTGAGTCGACTTCAATTACAGTATGAATGATTGTATCTTACGGGTAATAAACTTTAAGATTCTCGGCGTTCCAAGGGTGAGGCAACAGCTGCCCGTTCAGGTCTTCCAGCCGGTATGCTCCAGGTCGGATGGTGCCTGAGACGACATAGGGGCCTTCCCAGTTCGGCCCTAATGTACCCGACCCAATTTCCTTAGTGTTTGGGAAGGTCCTTCGGAGGACCATGTCCCCGGTTCGGAATCGTCATACTTTGACTCGACGATTGTAAAATCGAGACACCTGTCTTTGTCGAGCCATCACCTTCAGTCGAGCACTTTCTCTTCTTTCTTCTAACGAATCAAGTGCGAATGAGAGGAGTTCACCGTTCTCTCGTTCATCATACAGGTTGACTCGGGCTGAACCAATACCGATCTCGACCGGTGCGACTGCTTCCGCACCATAACATAGAGAGAAGGGGGTTTCTCCCGTCGCGGTCCGTGCCGTGGTCCGATAAGCCCACAGTATATTCGAAAGTTCTTCGGCCCATGCTCCCTTTGCCTCGTCAAGTTTTGTCCGGAGATGCTGCTTTATGATTTTGTTGATCGCCTCGACTTGTCCGTTCGTTTGAGGGTGATGAGGCGAGGCGTATACATTACGAATCCCGAGGTTACCGCACATCTCGCGGAATTGTTTGTTATTGAACTGCCTGCCATTGTCTGTCACTATCGTCCGGGGTATTCCGAACCGACATATGATATTTTTCCATACAAAACTCGTGACCCTTTGCTCGGTAATTTTCGCCAACGGTTCTGCTTCGGCCCACTTCGTGAAGTAGTCCACCGCTACCACGGCAAATTTAGTCTGGCCCTTCCCCAATGGAAAGGGCCCGATTATGTCTATTCCCCACTGCGCGAAAGGCCATGGTCCCGACATTGGAGTCAGCTCCTCGGGGGGTTGTCTCGGGATCACTGCGAACCGCTAACACTTATCGCACCTTTGGACGAATCGTTTGGAGTCATGCTGTATGGTCAGCCAGTAATATCTCTGCCGTAAAACTTTGTTGACGAGCGAGCGTCCTCCCGAATGGTTTCCACATATTCTTTCGTTTATCTCTCGTAAGATATAGTCGGCTTCTTGGGAGTCGACGCACCTTAGTAGAGGAGTATGAAAGCCTTTTTTGTAAAGAATCTCATTCAAGATAGTGTAGCGCGAGGCTCGAGTTTTTAATCATTGTGCCTCGGCGCGATCTTCTGGCAGTTCACCATTGCTAAGGTAGCGGACGAGTGGGTCGAACCAAGCGGCCGCTGGATCGATTGGAAACAGGACCGAGACCGTCGGCTCGTTTACGCTTGGTTCAGGGACATGTTCAATTGGAACTGACCGAGGTATGTCTTTCTCATCTGCTGAGGCACGCTTTGCTAGTAGGTCAGCTTTGGCGTTGTCGGTTCTGTGTATTCGAATTATTTCACACTTCTGGAATCCGCTGATCAATTCTTTAGCCTTCTCCATGTACGCCTTTAACTGTTCTTTCCGAGTCTGATAGACGCCGGAAACTTGGTTAACAACCAGTTGTGAGTCGCTGAAAACGTTCAAATAGGTCACGCCCAGACTCGCGACGAGTTTGAGGCCTAGTAATAAAGCTTCGTATTCTGCTGTATTGTTAGACGCTTGAAAGCCGAGTCGCAAGGCATATTGCATATAAGTTTGGTCGGGAGTTTCTAATACTACCCCTGCCCCGCTTGCCGTCGAGTTGGATGATCCGTCGACAAATAGCTTCCAGGGTGTCGGCTCGATAGAGGAGGAACCCTCGGGTACATTAATTCCCTCTGGTTTGGGCAGATTATCGGGATTAGGAACCACTTCGACAAGGAAATCGGCGACGGCCTGTCCTTTTAAAGCAGTCCTGGGCCGGTAATGTATGTCAAATTCACTTAATTCGACTGCCCATTTTGTAAGTCGGCCAGAGGCTTCCGGCTTTTGAAGAATCTGGCGGAGTGGTAGGTCGGTCACAACGGCGATGGTGTGGGCCTGAAAATATGGCCGAAGGCGTCATGATGAAACTACTAGGGTGAAGGCTACTTTCTCAAGCTGAGGGTACCTTGTCTCGGCGGGCAGCAAGGCTTTGCTAACGTAGTAGACTGACAGCTGCTTCCCTTGACTCTCGCGTATTAACGCTGAGCTTACCGCGGCTTCAGACACGGCTAAATACAACAATAACACTTCACCAGGCTCGGGCTTAGATAACAGCGGTGGAGATCCGAGGTAAACCTTCAGTTCTCGAAATGCTTTCTCACATTCCTCCGTCCACATCATAGTCTGTCGTCCCTTCAATTGCTTGAAGAACGGGAGAGACTTGTCTGTGTCTCGGGAAAGGAAGCGATTGAGCGCGGCCACTCTTCCTGATAACCGTTGAACATCTTTGATAGTTTTGGGAGACTCCATTTCGAGTAAGGCTTTGATCTTCAAGGGATTTGCTTCGATTCCTCGCTGACTAACGAGGAAACCGAGGAACTTTCCCGAGCTCACGCCAAACGCGCACTTGCTAGGGTTCAGCTTCATCTTATACTTACGCAGAATTAAAAACATTTCTTCCAAGTCCTTCTCATGGTCGGACGCCTGTTTACTTTTGACGAGCATATCATCAATATAAACTTCCATCGTTCGGCCAATTTGCCGGGAGAACATTTTGTTCACCAACCGCTGATACGTCGCTCCTGCATTCTTTAACCCAAACGGCATCACTCGGTAACAATAAAGGCCTTTGTCGGTGACAAAGGCGGTTTTTGATTTATCATTTTCATGCATTACAATTTGATTATAGCCCGAATAGGCGTCCATAAAGCTTAGCAGTTCATGACCCGCTGTACTATCAACCAACTGATCGATACGAGGAAGAGGGAAGCTATCCTTGGGGCAGGATTTGTTTAGGTCCGTATAGTCTATACAGACTCGCCACTTCCCATTGGCTTTCTTCACTAGTACGACATTAGCTACCCATTCCGGATAGTATACCTCTTCGATAAACTTGGCTTTAAGAAGCTTGCCGACCTCCTCTCCTATGATAGTGTACCTCTCCGGGCCGAGAGGTCGACGTTTCTGTTGGATGGGCCTGTAGGTTGGGTCGATGTTGAGTCGATGCGTTATGACTGAGGGATCGATCCCAGGCATGTCTTCATGACTCCAGGCGAAGACATCGGCATACCGCCGAAGCAAGGCGATTATTCGTTCTCTAAGAGGCAGGCTCAAGGACGAGCCGATTCGGACTACTTTTGAAACGTCCGTCTCGGTTAACGGCACCGAGATGAGTTCTTCCATTGGTTCTCCCCGCTCATGCAACCCGGTACGGGGGTCCAGTGATTCAATCATTGAAATTTCTGCCGGGACTTTTACTGCGGTGGCGTAGCACTTCCTAGACTCTTGCTGGTCTCCTTTCACTACCCCTACTCCCGACTCGGTCGGAAATTTCATGGAAAGGTGGTAGGTAGACATTATGGCCTGAAGGAGACTGAGAGATGGTCGGCCGAGGATGGCGTTGTACACTGAAGGTTGTTCCACGACCAGGAAGTCGACCATCCCGGTCCTCTGATGGGGCGCGGCTCCCGCGGTGAGCGGCAGCGAGATGATTCCTTTCGGGAGTACCTGTCCGTCCGAGAAGCCGATGAGCGGGGTTCGGACAGGCCGTAGTACCGACCGACCTACCCCCATTTTATCGAACGCTTGAGCGAATAGGACGTCCGCTGATGATCCTGTGTCCACCAGTATCCGGAACACTTTCCTATTTGCGATGGTGAGGGTGACTACGAGCGCATCATCGTGAGGATGATGAATGCCTCGAGCATCTTCTTTAGTGAACGAGATGCAATACTTCTCTCGTTTTTTCTCTTTGGGAGGCCGAGATAGCAGGAGAACCTCGGACTCGGGGCGGTCGAGGCTTCTGGCGTGGTTTTTTCTGGCGTTATCCGAGTCCCCGCCGCCTCGATGACCCCCGACGATCGTTCGAATTTCTTCCTGGGGCCGCTCTCCACTCGGTCCCGCGACGGCGTCGGTCCAAGCCGTATGTTCTCTTAGCCGGCCTTCCTTAATGAGCCGCTCAATCTCGTCCTTCAAATGATAACAGTCACTCGTGTTGTGACCGTGATCGCGATGGTAGTGGCAATATTTATCCTTGTTCCGTCGACCAGGATTTCCTCGCATTTTCCGAGGCCAGTTGACGAAGCCCTCGGTTTTGATCTCTATCAGCACTTGTTCAGGAGATTTGTTCAGGGGGGTATATGCAGAGAATTTCCTGTCGGGTCGCTTCCCTGACCTGCTGTCGTCTCGGCCCCGGTCGTCTTTTCGCTTTTTCCCTCCGACCGAGTCGGCTTCCTTTTTGGCCGACTCTTTTGCCGATGATTTCGTATTCTGGATTTTCTCTCTTAGGAGTCGCGTCTCCTCCGCATCGGCGTACTTGTCTGACCGAACCATAAACTCGCCCAAAGTATCGGGCAGGTTTTTGTCCAGTGACGCCAAAAAAGGCTTGTCTCTAACTCCCTGCATGAGAGCGTTGAGTGCTGTCTCCTCAGAATGTTTTCGAATTTGGAGAGACTCGAAATTAAAGCGTTTAATGTAGTCTTTGAGTAATTCTCCTTCCCTCTGAACTATGTTATTCAGATGCGCGGGAGGCTTCAGTTTCTTCTTTCCGCCAATAAAGTTGCTGAGGAAGGCGTCGCTGAGTTCGGCGAACGACTTTATCGACCTGGGTTTCAGTTGCTTAAACCAAAGTCTGACAACGTCCGTCAAGGTCAGAGAGAACGCTCGGCACATAACAGCATCCGAGGCGTCGTGCAATTCCATGTAAGTCCTGAAGCATTCAAGATGCTCTGTCGGATCGGTCTTCCCGAAAAATGGAGTGATCTGGGGTAAGCGGAACCTTTCCGGCAACCGTGCCCCCATTACCTCGTCCACGAACGGAGAGACTTTTTCTTCGTGTTTGGTCGGATCTGAGTTCCGACCGTGCTTTATATCTGCCATTTCTTTTGCCATCTTCTCTCGGACTTCGTTTTTGAAGTCTTGCATGTCAGCCTTCAAGGGTTCGGCACTTTCTGCCGTTTCTTCAGCGTCTGCAGGTAGCCGACTGCGCTTTCTCTGATCTATTCTATGCCTCAGGTCAAAGGGAGGCAGAACGGCCGTTGCCGAACGAGCAGGTGCCGGGTGACTCGGTTCTCGGGGCTGACTCGGTCGTCTAGGAGACCGTGGCGCGGGTGGCTGCGCTACAGACGCTGGTGGATGAGCTGGCGTCGACTCTTGGCGCTGCAACTGCTGGTTGCACAGTTGTTCCAGCATGTGTTTCATGGCAGCCATCTCGGAACGCATTTCCTGAACCTCACGATCTAGGTATGCGTTCCCTTGGTTGGGCTGACTTGTAGTCGCAGGTGGTGCTGCCGGAGGAGCTCCTTGAGCGACGCTGGCGGCGGCCTCCCTTGCTTCATCTGGGTCCGTCCTTCTTGTTCTTGCCATTTGGATGGTTGGAGAAAGCGGCTTTTTGTCCTTGTTCCCACAGACGGCGCCAAACTGTTGCAGTGTTTTTATGGGACGGTTTCCCTTGGCGACGGACCCTCCTTCACCTGCACAGAAACAATGTCAAGGGAACCCTGGCTGGAGCCGGGGAACCTCCGATGCTTAAGTAAGTAATCTCGTCAATAGCCAAGAGCTTCTCTTAGTTAGTGTTTGCGTACCTTTTACTGTTCCAAGCTTAGAGATTTATACAGTCTGCCAATCCTTATCTTCAGAGGATTCTTCTCCTGGGATCGCTCAGGATCCCGAGAATCTCGGGATCCGTTATCAGTATCCCTGGATTTCCGTAGATCAGCATCTGTCCTCGTTCCGCCACTACCTGTCTCGGTTGGATCTCGACCGACTCCGGGGGAGTCTCGGCCAGGTCATGACCGACACCGGGGGAGTTTCGGCCGATGCAGGAGGACGGGTTCTCAGCCGTGCCCGACAGATACAACTCCCTGAGGGGATCTTTACTCTATCGGTTGAATGACTTTCACACGCCCGACCTTCAGTTGGGTTATGCAGGCGAGGTAATCACTCTGACAGAGCGATTTTACTCGTCCTTGCTTACGCCTAACGGCCTACCTTCTGTCCTGTCGGTGTTATCTCGGATTCTTAGGCAGTGTCGGGGAAGCCGACCTACTCTTATACGAATCTCGGGACTCTACCCGAGCCCGACACATTTTTCCCCAACAGTTTTTATTTTTAATCTTGTATGGAGTTATATAAGCATGTCTCTAAGCTTGATTAGGGTAGGTAGAACGAGAAGAGCTTTCACAATTTTTAGGATTTTGCAATGAAAAAAATATAAGATTTTTTATTTTTTAAGTTGTTCTATTTCTTATAATTCATTGTTCATGGTAGATTAATTGTCACTCTGTCTTGTGATTTTTTCCTACAAGAGTTTTTCACATAAAAATCAATGTTCGTTATTATTAATTTTTTCTATTATGTGTTTAGTTCACTATGAGGTTGCTTTCATGCCCATTAAGGGGTTTCAATGCCCAAAATGAAGTTGGATGCGACTTGACTTTGACATGCAGATGGGAAAAATCAAATATTATTTTGTATGCAAAAGACGTAATCAGACATCCCCAATTATATGCTACCCTTGACTTGAAACGCTTTAATAAGAATGCTTCATAACTTGGCTTAGAGGCCTAGCATGATCAAGATCTCGGTATGGCCTTGAGTCCACCGTCTACTTCCAATCCCTTTGGGTTACTTTCTCACTTAAAATTTGCAACACAGTAGCCACCCTTTACTCCCACAAACTATTGTACTAGAAATTGCTTCCAATCGGTTTATGAATGTGGTGGATCATGGGTTTACCCGGTCCAGATTTACAGCACATTTGCCCACCTGAATTCACTCAGGAACTGTGGGAGAAATTCATCCCTTCATTGGGTGTGCCTTACAATGCACATGCTGGTTTAATACGCCAGACGCTGATGATGAATATGGCTGTTGATTAATTTTTCCAACTGCTATTTTTTATGAATGTGTGACGCACCTAGCAAGGGAGCAACCTGATGTTTAGGCCTCAGTAGTCTGAATGTGAATTAATTGTATGCAATTGCGTCCAAATTGTGGCACCTGCGTATCAAGCACTACACCCTTCCAGAGTATCAAAGGCTCTCTCTCTCTCTCTCTCTCTCTCTCTCTCTCCACAAAACGAGAAAGAATTGATAATCCAGCAGTTTTGACGGAAAAAAAAATATTCTAGTGTCACGATCCGCATTTATGTAAAACAGCCACTTAGATGGGACCGCCCCCAAATTCAGTCGTGGCCATTCTAATATTATATTAGTGGACACTTGTTTGACCATGGATTATTTTTCATTTGATATCATCGACCTGTTAGGGTGCAACTTCAGTATCCACTTGACTGTGGGGCTCACTATAATGCATGTAACTTACATCCACTACGTCCATCCGTTTTGAAAGCTCATTTCAGGTTATAATTAAAAAAAACAAGTAGATCCAAAATCTTAGATGGATCACACTAAACAGTGGTGATTGAATACTCATCATTAGATACTTCTTGGGGACCACTGGAATGTTTATATGCCATCCAACCTGTTGATGAGGTAAAAAATACCTCGATGAAGGGACCACACAAATTTCAGCTTCATCCAAAACTTTTGTGGCCCACAAGAAGTTCTTAATGGTCACTCACCACTATTTCCTGTGGCGTGGTTCACCTAAGATTCCGGTCTACTTATTTTTCCAAATACGCGTTAAAATGAGCTTTCAAAACTGATAAACAGGGTGGATATAAGGCACATACATTAAGGTGGGCCCAACCTTTTAATGGGATAATCCAACGTTATTCCTTTCACACAAGGGTGCCAAAAATGTGGACGGTTCGGATTGATGCACACACGTGAAATGTGCCATTTGCTGTCTGCACGGGCGTGGCTGCCAGCCGCATCCAGCGATTCCTCTTACAAAAGACAAATGCTCGTGTACTCGCCCTCATTATGTGGGAGGGACACGAGCCAGCGTGCCAAACGCGGTTTAGATCCGGGAGATTCATCAGGTGCGCCCCAAGATGAACTTACCCTGGACCGAAATCAGGCCGGACCACCATCACGTGGGGTATAGTAGCCTTGAATGTAGGGGCGCGGATGGAATACTGACAGGGTCAGTAGCCAAATCGCTACTGAGGTGACGTCACCAAGCTCTGTGGACCCCACCATGATGCATTTGTAGTATCCATACCGTCTAACGATTTTTAGAGATCGTTTCATGGCATTACAAAGAGAATGAGATGGATCTAAATTTCAAGTGGACCCACCACATAAAACTGTGGGAGCTGTCACACCCACCTTTGAAACATTTATAAGGCTCACAGTGATGTATTTTTGAGATCCATCCTATTCATAATTTAACATAGGGATGAAGTGAAAATAAAAATATCAGCTTCATCGGAAACTACTGTAGCCCATAAGAAGTTTTGAACGGTGGATGTCACTATCCCCACTATTTTCTATGGTGGGGTCCACTTAAACTTTAGATCTATCTCATTCTGTTTGTAATTTCATAAAACAATTTCTAAAAATGGTTGGAAGGTACGGATACAACACATGCATCATGATGGGGTCTACAGAGCTTGGTGACGTCACTTCAGTAGCGATTTGGCTACTGAACTTGTCAGTATCCAATCCGCGCCCTGAATGTAGGGCTAGTCAGTTTATTTTAACCGTCCATTTTCTGTTGTACGTATGTGGGCAGCTAATGAACAGAGCGGCCCATTTTTTGGCCTTGGCAGGGGCCGGGATACTCCGCAGCGAATATCTCCTTTGACGAGTGCCTGGAAATTTCTCGCACATGCGTGCAAGAGTCGATGGCTATCCGCAGTTCATCTGGCAGCTCTCTTCGGTTGTTCAAAGGGAAATGACCAGATACAGCAGCAGCCATTTATCCGGACAACATGTGATATATGAAGAATATCATATCCGTACAAAATGTTGTCCACATCATGTTGATCATCTTACACGAAAATCAGGCCGATCAAAAATATAAAAGTACACAAAGACAAGATCAGTGGACAGCCAATTTTGTGACTTAGTGTACCGTTTTTCCTCTCACAATGAGTGGATTAGCCTTATTTTCATTCCAGTTGATCATCATGATGTGGCCCACCTTTTTTAACGGATAGGATTTTCTACATATGTTACACATTTGTACAAAAATAATGGCTCTACAAGGACCTATGATACAGATGATCAACAGTACTGCACTGGAGCTGGTCTCTTTCTTTTCACATTTGTGATGACCGGTACTCACACAGCCACTGTATCAAGAAACGTATAACTAAATCCAAACTGTCCAAATTGCGGGCCCACTTCACAAAGGGCATGGCTCCAAAATCAGATCGATCGGACCATTATAACCTTAATCAAAGGACTTTGGTTTGTTGAACTAGCACAATAAACTATTTTGCATTTCTGATGCCCATTAGACGGTGATCAGTTAGACAGTTAGGATGATCCCCATAAAGTGGGACCCACTATTTTGGACGGTTTGGATTGAGTACTTGTATGACACATCTGCAGCAGCTATGTGCACGCGTGTAGATCATTTGTCAGACTGCCAGAGTATCTATGTTTTTCAGTGAACATTGTAGTGTGCATCTCGCGTATGATGAAAACAAAGCATCGCGGTACATTACCAATTTTCAAAAACATTATACAGATCCAGAGCATTCATCAAGTGATATTCACTATTATCATACACTGATATAAACATAACATCAATTAATATATCATCAACGCCACGATTAAAACTGTATCATGACCTTATAACCGTCCATTTTTATTTACAATATCTCAAGTAATCATTAGACCATACCCTTTTTCCGGTTTTTTCATCTAGATGTTGGGATCCACCTGACGAGCGGTTCGGATACAGATTACGTGTAGCGTGTACACGTGTGAAATCAGAGTTAGTTGAATTCACTCGGTGGGTTTTAGTCCAGTCGGACAATGCATCGTTCTTACGGCCTTCACGATCCACACCGAGTTTCGATTCGGTAAACGGTTCCCAAAACCCGACGCGGCCTTAACCCCTTCCTTTCTTCCATCCCACTTGCAAGCATCGAGCGAGAAGGCGAGGCGAGCCAGCATAGATCGAGCGAGCAACGGAGAGATAGCCATCACCAGAATCCCATCCAAATCCTACCCGCACAAAAAACCCCAAACCCGCATACTGCACACTCTCATATCTCTTTCCCAAAATGCCCCTCTTCTCTTCCTTGATCTGATCTCTTCCACTCTGCTACTTCGGGAATGGCTTCTTCGGAAGCCGATTCCCGTCTGAGCCTGGTCATAATCCCAGCCCTCGACAAGATCATCAAGAACGCTTCATGGCGCAAGCACAACAAGCTAGCCCACCAATGCAAATCCGTCATCGACCGTCTATCTTCCCCTTTTACTCCTCCTTCCGAAAATGCTTCTCCTTCCCAAAATACCCCTCCCTCCACCCCTTCCTCTCCTTCTTCCCCAGACGATTTCTCCATCCCTGGCCCTCTCCATGACGGGCCCACCCAGCTCTCTCTGGCTGACTCTGAAACCATCCTCAGCCCTCTGATCGCTGCCGCCGGATCTGGTTTCCTCAAGATCGCTGATCCCGCCCTCGACTGCATCCAGAAGCTCATTGCCTACACCTACATCCGTGGTGAGGCTGATCCGTCTGGTGGGCCCGACTCCAAGCTCCTCTCCCGCCTGATCGAGTCTGTCTGCAAGTGCCATGATCTCAGCGATGACGCCGTTGAGCTCATGGTCCTCAAGACCCTGCTCTCAGCTGTCACCTCGATGTCGCTGCGAATCCACGGCGACTGTCTCCTGCAGATCGTGCGAACGTGCTATGACATATACCTGGGCAGCAAGAACGTCGTCAACCAAACGACTGCGAAGGCATCCCTGATCCAGATGCTGGTGATTGTGTTCCGGCGGATGGAGGCTGATTCATCGACTGTGCCAATCCAGCCAATTGTTGTGGCGGAGCTGATGGAGCCTGCTGAGAAGTCGGGTGCTGATGTCAACATGACGCAGTTCGTGCAGGGCTTCATCACTAAGATCATGCAGGACATTGATGTGGTCTTAAATCCGACGCCATCATCGAAATCTTCGTTGGGGGGCCATGATGGTGCATTTGAATCGACAGCAGTCGAAACAACAAATCCCGCGGATCTGCTGGATTCGACAGATAAAGACATGCTGGATGCAAAGTATTGGGAGATTAGCATGTATAAGACAGCATTAGAAGGGCGGAAGGGGGAATTGGCTGATGGAGAGACAGATAGGGATGATGATTTGGAAGTTCAGATTGGGAATAAGCTGAGACGGGATGCGTTCTTAGTGTTTAGAGCACTTTGTAAGCTGTCGATGAAGACGCCACCCAAGGAGGCGTTGGCAGATCCATCTCTGATGCGTGGGAAGATCGTTGCTTTGGAGCTGCTGAAGATTTTGCTGGAGAATGCGGGAGCTATCTTTAGGACGAGTGATAGGTATTTGGTTAATTTATTCTGTTTATGTATTGAGCTCTTTGTGTTTGAAATTATATCTGGTTATCTTCTTTATCTCTGCTTGAGCTTTTCAACATACGAATCAACTTGTTCCTTGAAATTTATGTGGTAATACGCATACATTGAATTTTGAATTTGTTTATTTGTGCATATATGTTGTGTAGTGTGGTGGAATAGACTTGCAGTATGAAAATCGTTATGTAATTAAAAATGTCGTTCAGCTCAAATGACATTATGGTATTACTTTCCATATGCATGCATACCACTCTGTACTCATGGTGTATATACCATTCAATCCAACCTGTCCAAATGTGGGGCCAATTGTTGATCGATGATAACCAAAAACTGGCTATGAGTATGAGTGAATGAGCCTAACTGTCCGATTGGTGGGCATAAAATGGGCGATTAATTTGAAAACAGTCAGTTGTTCTAATTCAACAACCAAATGTCAATGAATTAGAGATTATTCAATAATCTATTTTGGGGGATGTGCAATCTACAATGTGGCCACTATTTGGACTGTTAGGGTTGACTTATGTCTATGCCACTTGTGCCATTTCAACGTGCATGTGTATGTCATACTCTGATAGAACATCAACATGTTTCTCTAAGTATTATACCAGCTTACAAGGGTAATTGGATTCAATTACATCTCCTTGCACAAGATCTTTTTCATCTAATGACTACGACAACCCAGTTATTGAGTCAATGAGATCTTGACACCTGAATTGTAAAGAAATAGACAAGAGTACACCCACAATAATATTTTAGTAAAGAGGGAGAAATACTAAATTCAGATCATACTTCCTACGATACCCCCCCCCCCCCCCCCCCCCCCCCCCCCCCAAATTCAAATCAATCTAATCTACCTAAGACAATAAAAACAAATTTAGGAAATAATTCTCAAATTTTTTATTCACATCTTAAATCAGCTCCCAGATCATCGGTGAGATTCCCCCATATCTCCCACAAATAGTAAATTTTTGCTCGTGATATTTAGGTCTCAAATCTATAAATAAACAATCCAAAATCAGCATATGATGGGCCCTAAGTGGGCCGTGGGCTTGCATCATGGGGTCGTATTTGTTGACATCATTCAATCTAGCAGTGGACATTGGATTAAAATTCAATGGTCAAGGTTTTCGCAGATGTTTTTTCATTCATTCACTCTGCAATAACATTTTTTTTTTTTCTAGAACAATGAATGTTTTTAAACCCAAACTTTGCTTTGTGAGCTAGAATTAGTTGCATGAAGCTTCTACTGTAGGTGCTGCTCCCCTCTCTCACTTCTATGTCCCTCTTGCACCGAAGTCTTCTTTACTTCATGTGGAGAGATTGGAATGGAAGCTATCGGGGTGGAGAAGCAAATATCTATCGTTGGGAGGTTGGTTAACTCTCATTAAAGCAGCCCTTTCAAATATACCTCTCTACATTATGTTCCTCTTTAGGTGTCCCAAATTGGTGCTAGTATGATTGGAAAGACTTTGAAGAAACTTTTTGTGGCAAGGATTGAAGGAAAAGAAGAAATTCCATCTAGTTGGGTGGGGAGCTGTTTCTGAGTCTTAAGGGGGGATTGGGTTTTCTCTAGGTAATGGGGAGAAAATCTGGTTTTGGAAGGACGTGTGGGTGGGAGAATTTCCTCTTTAGGATGTATTTCCAAGACTTGCTAGAATATGGTAGAAATTGATCTTCTGGTTTCGAGGTGCTACTTGAGTGCCGATGGTGTGAAGGCGTGGTTGCCCATGCGGAAGGAACCTTTCTGATGAGGAGATCCAAGACCTTGTCATGCTCTTAAGAAGTATCCAGCTCCTTCATCGGAGGGGGAGAGAGACCTGATGAGGTGGCTTAAGGAGGCTTCAGGAAGCTTTTAGGTTCAATCTTTTTTCAAGATGCTTAGCAACTCTCAAGAGGACGGCGAGAGTGCGAAGACATCTTTTGCATGGAAATATGGAGCTCCTCTGAAAGTGGCGGTGTTTGCATGTCTAGTAGGGAGGAAGCGAGTATTGATTATTGACAACCTCTAAAAAAGGGCAATGATTATTCCAAATGTTTGTATTATTTGCATTAGGGACTTGGAATTTAGGAAATAATTCTCAAATTTTTTATTCACATCTTAAATCAGCTCCCAGATCATCGGTGAGATTCCCCCATATCTCCCACAAATAGTAAATTTTTGCTCGTGATATTTAGGTCTCAAATCTATAAATAAACAATCCAAAATCAGCATATGATGGGCCCTAAGTGGGCCGTGGGCTTGCATCATGGGGTCGTATTTGTTGACATCATTCAATCTAGCAGTGGACATTGGATTAAAATTCAATGGTCAAGGTTTTCGCAGATGTTTTTTCATTCATTCACTCTGCAATAACATTTTTTTTTTTTCTAGAACAATGAATGTTTTTAAACCCAAACTTTGCTTTGTGAGCTAGAATTAGTTGCATGAAGCTTCTACTGTAGGTGCTGCTCCCCTCTCTCACTTCTATGTCCCTCTTGCACCGAAGTCTTCTTTACTTCATGTGGAGAGATTGGAATGGAAGCTATCGGGGTGGAGAAGCAAATATCTATCGTTGGGAGGTTGGTTAACTCTCATTAAAGCAGCCCTTTCAAATATACCTCTCTACATTATGTTCCTCTTTAGGTGTCCCAAATTGGTGCTAGTATGATTGGAAAGACTTTGAAGAAACTTTTTGTGGCAAGGATTGAAGGAAAAGAAGAAATTCCATCTAGTTGGGTGGGGAGCTGTTTCTGAGTCTTAAGGGGGGATTGGGTTTTCTCTAGGTAATGGGGAGAAAATCTGGTTTTGGAAGGACGTGTGGGTGGGAGAATTTCCTCTTTAGGATGTATTTCCAAGACTTGCTAGAATATGGTAGAAATTGATCTTCTGGTTTCGAGGTGCTACTTGAGTGCCGATGGTGTGAAGGCGTGGTTGCCCATGCGGAAGGAACCTTTCTGATGAGGAGATCCAAGACCTTGTCATGCTCTTAAGAAGTATCCAGCTCCTTCATCGGAGGGGGAGAGAGACCTGATGAGGTGGCTTAAGGAGGCTTCAGGAAGCTTTTAGGTTCAATCTTTTTTCAAGATGCTTAGCAACTCTCAAGAGGACGGCGAGAGTGCGAAGACATCTTTTGCATGGAAATATGGAGCTCCTCTGAAAGTGGCGGTGTTTGCATGTCTAGTAGGGAGGAAGCGAGTATTGATTATTGACAACCTCTAAAAAAGGGCAATGATTATTCCAAATGTTTGTATTATTTGCATTAGGGACTTGGAATTTAGGAAATAATTCTCAAATTTTTTATTCACATCTTAAATCAGCTCCCAGATCATCGGTGAGATTCCCCCATATCTCCCACAAATAGTAAATTTTTGCTCGTGATATTTAGGTCTCAAATCTATAAATAAACAATCCAAAATCAGCATATGATGGGCCCTAAGTGGGCCGTGGGCTTGCATCATGGGGTCGTATTTGTTGACATCATTCAATCTAGCAGTGGACATTGGATTAAAATTCAATGGTCAAGGTTTTCGCAGATGTTTTTTCATTCATTCACTCTGCAATAACATTTTTTTTTTTTCTAGAACAATGAATGTTTTTAAACCCAAACTTTGCTTTGTGAGCTAGAATTAGTTGCATGAAGCTTCTACTGTAGGTGCTGCTCCCCTCTCTCACTTCTATGTCCCTCTTGCACCGAAGTCTTCTTTACTTCATGTGGAGAGATTGGAATGGAAGCTATCGGGGTGGAGAAGCAAATATCTATCGTTGGGAGGTTGGTTAACTCTCATTAAAGCAGCCCTTTCAAATATACCTCTCTACATTATGTTCCTCTTTAGGTGTCCCAAATTGGTGCTAGTATGATTGGAAAGACTTTGAAGAAACTTTTTGTGGCAAGGATTGAAGGAAAAGAAGAAATTCCATCTAGTTGGGTGGGGAGCTGTTTCTGAGTCTTAAGGGGGGATTGGGTTTTCTCTAGGTAATGGGGAGAAAATCTGGTTTTGGAAGGACGTGTGGGTGGGAGAATTTCCTCTTTAGGATGTATTTCCAAGACTTGCTAGAATATGGTAGAAATTGATCTTCTGGTTTCGAGGTGCTACTTGAGTGCCGATGGTGTGAAGGCGTGGTTGCCCATGCGGAAGGAACCTTTCTGATGAGGAGATCCAAGACCTTGTCATGCTCTTAAGAAGTATCCAGCTCCTTCATCGGAGGGGGAGAGAGACCTGATGAGGTGGCTTAAGGAGGCTTCAGGAAGCTTTTAGGTTCAATCTTTTTTCAAGATGCTTAGCAACTCTCAAGAGGACGGCGAGAGTGCGAAGACATCTTTTGCATGGAAATATGGAGCTCCTCTGAAAGTGGCGGTGTTTGCATGTCTAGTAGGGAGGAAGCGAGTATTGATTATTGACAACCTCTAAAAAAGGGCAATGATTATTCCAAATGTTTGTATTATTTGCATTAGGGACTTGGAATTTAGGAAATAATTCTCAAATTTTTTATTCACATCTTAAATCAGCTCCCAGATCATCGGTGAGATTCCCCCATATCTCCCACAAATAGTAAATTTTTGCTCGTGATATTTAGGTCTCAAATCTATAAATAAACAATCCAAAATCAGCATATGATGGGCCCTAAGTGGGCCGTGGGCTTGCATCATGGGGTCGTATTTGTTGACATCATTCAATCTAGCAGTGGACATTGGATTAAAATTCAATGGTCAAGGTTTTCGCAGATGTTTTTTCATTCATTCACTCTGCAATAACATTTTTTTTTTTTCTAGAACAATGAATGTTTTTAAACCCAAACTTTGCTTTGTGAGCTAGAATTAGTTGCACGAAGCTTCTACTGTAGGTGCTGCTCCCCTCTCTCACTTCTATGTCCCTCTTGCACCGAAGTCTTCTTTACTTCATGTGGAGAGATTGGAATGGAAGCTATCGGGGTGGAGAAGCAAATATCTATCGTTGGGAGGTTGGTTAACTCTCATTAAAGCAGCCCTTTCAAATATACCTCTCTACATTATGTTCCTCTTTAGGTGTCCCAAATTGGTGCTAGTATGATTGGAAAGACTTTGAAGAAACTTTTTGTGGCAAGGATTGAAGGAAAAGAAGAAATTCCATCTAGTTGGGTGGGGAGCTGTTTCTGAGTCTTAAGGGGGGATTGGGTTTTCTCTAGGTAATGGGGAGAAAATCTGGTTTTGGAAGGACGTGTGGGTGGGAGAATTTCCTCTTTAGGATGTATTTCCAAGACTTGCTAGAATATGGTAGAAATTGATCTTCTGGTTTCGAGGTGCTACTTGAGTGCTGATGGTGTGAAGGCGTGGTTGCCCATGCGGAAGGAACCTTTCTGATGAGGAGATCCAAGACCTTGTCATGCTCTTAAGAAGTATCCAGCTCCTTCATCGGAGGGTGAGAGAGACCTGATGAGGTGGCTTAAGGAGGCTTCAGGAAGCTTTTAGGTTCAATCTTTTTTCAAGATGCTTAGCAACTCTCAAGAGGACGGCGAGAGTGCGAAGACATCTTTTGCATGGAAATATGGAGCTCCTCTGAAAGTGGCGGTGTTTGCATGTCTAGTAGGGAGGAAGCGAGTATTGATTATTGACAACCTCTAAAAAAGGGCAATGATTATTCCAAATGTTTGTATTATTTGCATTAGGGACTTGGAATTTAGGAAATAATTCTCAAATTTTTTATTCACATCTTAAATCAGCTCCCAGATCATCGGTGAGATTCCCCCATATCTCCCACAAATAGTAAATTTTTGCTCGTGATATTTAGGTCTCAAATCTATAAATAAACAATCCAAAATCAGCATATGATGGGCCCTAAGTGGGCCGTGGGCTTGCATCATGGGGTCGTATTTGTTGACATCATTCAATCTAGCAGTGGACATTGGATTAAAATTCAATGGTCAAGGTTTTCGCAGATGTTTTTTCATTCATTCACTCTGCAATAACATTTTTTTTTTTTCTAGAACAATGAATGTTTTTAAATCCAAACTTTGCTTTGTGAGCTAGAATTAGTTGCACGAAGCTTCTACTGTAGGTGCTGCTCCCCTCTCTCACTTCTATGTCCCTCTTGCACCGAAGTCTTCTTTACTTCATGTGGAGAGATTGGAATGGAAGCTATCGGGGTGGAGAAGCAAATATCTATCGTTGGGAGGTTGGTTAACTCTCATTAAAGCAGCCCTTTCAAATATACCTCTCTACATTATGTTCCTCTTTAGGTGTCCCAAATTGGTGCTAGTATGATTGGAAAGACTTTGAAGAAACTTTTTGTGGCAAGGATTGAAGGAAAAGAAGAAATTCCATCTAGTTGGGTGGGGAGCTGTTTCTGAGTCTTAAGGGGGGATTGGGTTTTCTCTAGGTAATGGGGAGAAAATCTGGTTTTGGAAGGACGTGTGGGTGGGAGAATTTCCTCTTTAGGATGTATTTCCAAGACTTGCTAGAATATGGTAGAAATTGATCTTCTGGTTTCGAGGTGCTACTTGAGTGCTGATGGTGTGAAGGCGTGGTTGCCCATGCGGAAGGAACCTTTCTGATGAGGAGATCCAAGACCTTGTCATGCTCTTAAGAAGTATCCAGCTCCTTCATCGGAGGGGGAGAGAGACCTGATGAGGTGGCTTAAGGAGGCTTCAGGAAGCTTTTAGGTTCAATCTTTTTTCAAGATGCTTAGCAACTCTCAAGAGGACGGCGAGAGTGCGAAGACATCTTTTGCATGGAAATATGGAGCTCCTCTGAAAGTGGCGGTGTTTGCATGTCTAGTAGGGAGGAAGCGAGTATTGATTATTGACAACCTCTAAAAAAGGGCAATGATTATTCCAAATGTTTGTATTATTTGCATTAGGGACTTGGAATTTAGGAAATAATTCTCAAATTTTTTATTCACATCTTAAATCAGCTCCCAGATCATCGGTGAGATTCCCCCATATCTCCCACAAATAGTAAATTTTTGCTCGTGATATTTAGGTCTCAAATCTATAAATAAACAATCCAAAATCAGCATATGATGGGCCCTAAGTGGGCCGTGGGCTTGCATCATGGGGTCGTATTTGTTGACATCATTCAATCTAGCAGTGGACATTGGATTAAAATTCAATGGTCAAGGTTTTCGCAGATGTTTTTTCATTCATTCACTCTGCAATAACATTTTTTTTTTTTCTAGAACAATGAATGTTTTTAAACCCAAACTTTTCTTTGTGAGCTAGAATTAGTTGCATGAAGCTTCTACTGTAGGTGCTGCTCCCCTCTCTCACTTCTATGTCCCTCTTGCACCGAAGTCTTCTTTACTTCATGTGGAGAGATTGGAATGGAAGCTATCGGGGTGGAGAAGCAAATATCTATCGTTGGGAGGTTGGTTAACTCTCATTAAAGCAGCCCTTTCAAATATACCTCTCTACATTATGTTCCTCTTTAGGTGTCCCAAATTGGTGCTAGTATGATTGGAAAGACTTTGAAGAAACTTTTTGTGGCAAGGATTGAAGGAAAAGAAGAAATTTCATCTAGTTGGGTGGGGAGCTGTTTCTGAGTCTTAAGGGGGGATTGGGTTTTCTCTAGGTAATGGGGAGAAAATCTGGTTTTGGAAGGACGTGTGGGTGGGAGAATTTCCTCTTTAGGATGTATTTCCAAGACTTGCTAGAATATGGTAGAAATTGATCTTCTGGTTTCGAGGTGCTACTTGAGTGCCGATGGTGTGAAGGCGTGGTTGCCCATGCGGAAGGAACCTTTCTGATGAGGAGATCCAAGACCTTGTCATGCTCTTAAGAAGTATCCAGCTCCTTCATCGGAGGGGGAGAGAGACCTGATGAGGTGGCTTAAGGAGGCTTCAGGAAGCTTTTAGGTTCAATCTTTTTTCAAGATGCTTAGCAACTCTCAAGAGGACGGCGAGAGTGCGAAGACATCTTTTGCATGGAAATATGGAGCTCCTCTGAAAGTGGCGGTGTTTGCATGTCTAGTAGGGAGGAAGCGAGTATTGATTATTGACAACCTCTAAAAAAGGGCAATGATTATTCCAAATGTTTGTATTATTTGCATTAGGGACTTGGAATTTAGGAAATAATTCTCAAATTTTTTATTCACATCTTAAATCAGCTCCCAGATCATCGGTGAGATTCCCCCATATCTCCCACAAATAGTAAATTTTTGCTCGTGATATTTAGGTCTCAAATCTATAAATAAACAATCCAAAATCAGCATATGATGGGCCCTAAGTGGGCCGTGGGCTTGCATCATGGGGTCGTATTTGTTGACATCATTCAATCTAGCAGTGGACATTGGATTAAAATTCAATGGTCAAGGTTTTCGCAGATGTTTTTTCATTCATTCACTCTGCAATAACATTTTTTTTTTTTCTAGAACAATGAATGTTTTTAAACCCAAACTTTGCTTTGTGAGCTAGAATTAGTTGCATGAAGCTTCTACTGTAGGTGCTGCTCCCCTCTCTCACTTCTATGTCCCTCTTGCACCGAAGTCTTCTTTACTTCATGTGGAGAGATTGGAATGGAAGCTATCGGGGTGGAGAAGCAAATATCTATCGTTGGGAGGTTGGTTAACTCTCATTAAAGCAGCCCTTTCAAATATACCTCTCTACATTATGTTCCTCTTTAGGTGTCCCAAATTGGTGCTAGTATGATTGGAAAGACTTTGAAGAAACTTTTTGTGGCAAGGATTGAAGGAAAAGAAGAAATTCCATCTAGTTGGGTGGGGAGCTGTTTCTGAGTCTTAAGGGGGGATTGGGTTTTCTCTAGGTAATGGGGAGAAAATCTGGTTTTGGAAGGACGTGTGGGTGGGAGAATTTCCTCTTTAGGATGTATTTCCAAGACTTGCTAGAATATGGTAGAAATTGATCTTCTGGTTTCGAGGTGCTACTTGAGTGCCGATGGTGTGAAGGCGTGGTTGCCCATGCGGAAGGAACCTTTCTGATGAGGAGATCCAAGACCTTGTCATGCTCTTAAGAAGTATCCAGCTCCTTCATCGGAGGGGGAGAGAGACCTGATGAGGTGGCTTAAGGAGGCTTCAGGAAGCTTTTAGGTTCAATCTTTTTTCAAGATGCTTAGCAACTCTCAAGAGGACGGCGAGAGTGCGAAGACATCTTTTGCATGGAAATATGGAGCTCCTCTGAAAGTGGCGGTGTTTGCATGTCTAGTAGGGAGGAAGCGAGTATTGATTATTGACAACCTCTAAAAAAGGGCAATGATTATTCCAAATGTTTGTATTATTTGCATTAGGGACTTGGAATTTAGGAAATAATTCTCAAATTTTTTATTCACATCTTAAATCAGCTCCCAGATCATCGGTGAGATTCCCCCATATCTCCCACAAATAGTAAATTTTTGCTCGTGATATTTAGGTCTCAAATCTATAAATAAACAATCCAAAATCAGCATATGATGGGCCCTAAGTGGGCCGTGGGCTTGCATCATGGGGTCGTATTTGTTGACATCATTCAATCTAGCAGTGGACATTGGATTAAAATTCAATGGTCAAGGTTTTCGCAGATGTTTTTTCATTCATTCACTCTGCAATAACATTTTTTTTTTCTAGAACAATGAATGTTTTTAAACCCAAACTTTGCTTTGTGAGCTAGAATTAGTTGCATGAAGCTTCTACTGTAGGTGCTGCTCCCCTCTCTCACTTCTATGTCCCTCTTGCACCGAAGTCTTCTTTACTTCATGTGGAGAGATTGGAATGGAAGCTATCGGGGTGGAGAAGCAAATATCTATCGTTGGGAGGTTGGTTAACTCTCATTAAAGCAGCCCTTTCAAATATACCTCTCTACATTATGTTCCTCTTTAGGTGTCCCAAATTGGTGCTAGTATGATTGGAAAGACTTTGAAGAAACTTTTTGTGGCAAGGATTGAAGGAAAAGAAGAAATTCCATCTAGTTGGGTGGGGAGCTGTTTCTGAGTCTTAAGGGGGGATTGGGTTTTCTCTAGGTAATGGGGAGAAAATCTGGTTTTGGAAGGACGTGTGGGTGGGAGAATTTCCTCTTTAGGATGTATTTCCAAGACTTGCTAGAATATGGTAGAAATTGATCTTCTGGTTTCGAGGTGCTACTTGAGTGCCGATGGTGTGAAGGCGTGGTTGCCCATGCGGAAGGAACCTTTCTGATGAGGAGATCCAAGACCTTGTCATGCTCTTAAGAAGTATCCAGCTCCTTCATCGGAGGGGGAGAGAGACCTGATGAGGTGGCTTAAGGAGGCTTCAGGAAGCTTTTAGGTTCAATCTTTTTTCAAGATGCTTAGCAACTCTCAAGAGGACGGCGAGAGTGCGAAGACATCTTTTGCATGGAAATATGGAGCTCCTCTGAAAGTGGCGGTGTTTGCATGTCTAGTAGGGAGGAAGCGAGTATTGATTATTGACAACCTCTAAAAAAGGGCAATGATTATTCCAAATGTTTGTATTATTTGCATTAGGGACTTAGAATTTAGGAAATAATTCTCAAATTTTTTATTCACATCTTAAATCAGCTCCCAGATCATCGGTGAGATTCCCCCATATCTCCCACAAATAGTAAATTTTTGCTCGTGATATTTAGGTCTCAAATCTATAAATAAACAATCCAAAATCAGCATATGATGGGCCCTAAGTGGGCCGTGGGCTTGCATCATGGGGTCGTATTTGTTGACATCATTCAATCTAGCAGTGGACATCGGATTAAAATTCAATGGTCAAGGTTTTCGCAGATGTTTTTTCATTCATTCACTCTGCAATAACATTTTTTTTTACTAGAACAATGAATGTTTTTAAACCCAAACTTTGCTTTGTGAGCTAGAATTAGTTGCATGAAGCTTCTACTGTAGGTGCTGCTCCCCTCTCTCACTTCTATGTCCCTCTTGCACCGAAGTCTTCTTTACTTCATGTGGAGAGATTGGAATGGAAGCTATCGGGGTGGAGAAGCAAATATCTATCGTTGGGAGGTTGGTTAACTCTCATTAAAGCAGCCCTTTCAAATATACCTCTCTACATTATGTTCCTCTTTAGGTGTCCCAAATTGGTGCTAGTATGATTGGAAAGACTTTGAAGAAACTTTTTGTGGCAAGGATTGAAGGAAAAGAAGAAATTCCATCTAGTTGGGTGGGGAGCTGTTTCTGAGTCTTAAGGGGGGATTGGGTTTTCTCTAGGTAATGGGGAGAAAATCTGGTTTTGGAAGGACGTGTGGGTGGGAGAATTTCCTCTTTAGGATGTATTTCCAAGACTTGCTAGAATATGGTAGAAATTGATCTTCTGGTTTCGAGGTGCTACTTGAGTGCTGATGGTGTGAAGGCGTGGTTGCCCATGCGGAAGGAACCTTTCTGATGAGGAGATCCAAGACCTTGTCATGCTCTTAAGAAGTATCCAGCTCCTTCATCGGAGGGGGAGAGAGACCTGATGAGGTGGCTTAAGGAGGCTTCAGGAAGCTTTTAGGTTCAATCTTTTTTCAAGATGCTTAGCAACTCTCAAGAGGACGGCGAGAGTGCGAAGACATCTTTTGCATGGAAATATGGAGCTCCTCTGAAAGTGGCGGTGTTTGCATGTCTAGTAGGGAGGAAGCGAGTATTGATTATTGACAACCTCTAAAAAAGGGCAATGATTATTCCAAATGTTTGTATTATTTGCATTAGGGACTTGGAGTTAGTGGATCACTTGTTCATTCATTGCCCCTTTGCTCATGAGATTTGGTCTAGCTTCCTTGAAGCTTTTGATATTTTTGGGTGATGCCGGGCATTGCGGAAGTGTTGCTAACTTCTTGGCATAGGGTGAAGCTAGGGAAGCAAGAACAGGCGTTGTGTGGAGGTTATCCTTGTTAGCTGGACTTCGGACGATTTGGGGCAAAAGGAATGGGAGATACTTTAACAATTTGAGTTCCTCTTTGTCCCTTGTGGTTGGAAGGGCAATGAATTGTGTGGCAGGTTGGATCTTTTGTATATATGCTCTAAAAGATTTTAATTTTTGTTTTCCTTTGAGTGAGTTGTATGCAATGCTTTTTTCCTCCCCCTTTCCTTTAGTGAGTTGTAAGCTTTTGCACCTGTTCAGTGCTCTTCCAATAAAACTATGTTCCTTTCAGGAAAAAAAGGTTTTTCCCATTTCCAAATCTGGATAGTATATGTGATTGGTTGTTTTGAAACTCCTAACAATTCTTTTTTTTTATTACGTAGAAGTAATGTTTTAAAATGCATCACTGCAAAAACCCTGCAAAAGGTCAATATTTCCATTTAAAGAAAATACATGCTAGAACTCAATGCTTTGTTTAATAAAACTATAAGGCAAAGGATTAAACTAAACAAATGGCATGTTATGAAAATGATATCTATATCTGCAGGCATGCCCAAGATTTTGAGAACGGGAACCTGTATCCTTGTCTACATTGTTCTGTATTAGTATCTGTATGTGGGTGTCATAGGCAAATAGTTCTCTAGCTGGCATCCTCTCTCTGTTAAGCAGTGCCTTCCCCTCTAGAAAACTCTATATCTGAAACATTTGCCTCTTGACCGTGGACAATTAGATCCACAACCACCTAGATGTGTCTTTTTGATGCTCCAATTGTAATTGCCCTGGTATACTTTGTTGACATCATCGTCATTGCAGCCTTGTCCCAGCTAATTCGGTTACGAATCTTGTTTTTCTATTCATAGTCAAAACAAGTATTCTAATGATTTATTGGCAAAAGTTATACGTCCGGCTGCCCACTTGACATCATTCTTTCTTCTCCTTTGTTTGCTCTCTTCAAGTTGAGGACAAGATTGTTCATAAATCTCAGGAGGTAGGCAAGGTGATTATGAAGCACCTCAAAAACCATTTTATGTTGGAGAATGTTTGGAGACCCCCTCTGCCTGGATGGTCTAGCTTTTGAGATTGCATTGGATGATAGAATTTTTGTGCTCGAAAGGAAGTGTTATGGGGAGGAAATTCTATATCCAAAATCAGAAATGATAAAGCCCCAAAGCCTGATGGTTTTATCCTTGCGTTCTTTTAAAAGAATTGAGAGCTTATTATAGACAGCATCCTATAGATGTTCAAAGAACTTAATGAAAGGAGACACATTTGTAAGATCATCGATGTAACCTTTATTGTGCCTTCTCCAAAAAACGATGCCTCCAGGGAAGTTGTTGACACTAAAAAAAATGTTTGTCATCGATGGGTACAAGCAGCAACAAGATGGTGTTCCGCTAATGATATCATTTTGTTGTAAATGGTGCTGCCAAATGACATTGATACGGTGAACAACATCAATACGTCGAAGATGGTTCTTCCTAACAACATCGATTGGTTGATCCCTCCAATAATGTTCAAGAATAGGAGACCCAAGCTCTAGAGTCATCAAATTTCTTCTTCATGCAACAAATCAAAGTGCAGTCTATGCAACAAGAGCTTATGGTCTCGTAACAACAGATCAGATCAAAGTCATATGACCCATGCAATCTGGATCATCAAACAGATTAGGCCAAAGCTTGACACACCAATGGTTAAGATCGCACCATCCAAGCAGAGCCAGTACATGCATGCAATGTTCAAGATTAGCCATACTGTTAGAAGACATTTTCTGCTGCTTGTTACGGATCATGGATGAAATCCAACAGTTAAACATTTCACCAAAGATAGCTTCTATATCAGCTGCAACAACAGAAATGCTGCATGGTTCTTGGTTGCAACAAGGTAATAGCAACAGAGGATTGTAGCAAATCAACAACAACCAGCAGATCAACAAATCCTTTGTTGCGGCGGTTACAACTACCTTAGGTCATTGCAGCCCATCAATAGAGGTTATTCTCCCTGTTGAGGAGGGATCAGACATCAGAAGACAACAGTGAGAGAGCAAGAGAGAAGTGAAGTGGAAGAAAGCTCTGCTGCAAAAACTTCCCAAATCTCTGCTAAAGCTCTTGAAGTTATCTGAAACAACTAAGAGGAGTCCAAGGTCCAGGTCTACTCTCGACTCCAGAAGAAGAGTCGAAGTGTTTTGACTTGTATTTCACTAGAGCCCACATAAAACAAAAGTGTTGCTAGCGTTCTGTAAATCTTTATTCTGTACAATACTACCCGGAATATTCTGAGCTGAATGGAGGTCTCATATTTCCGCTTAATAAGCTTCTTCACTAGTCCTTGCGAAATTATTTTGGAAGTGCTTGCATCAAGATTGAATGAGGTCATGGGAGACACTAGTCTGCCCATTCAAAGGGCATGTACAAAAGGATGATAATTGTAGATGGTGTGCTAATTGCTAATGATTGCTTAGATTCAAGGCACAATAGTGCTGAGGTGGGATTCCTTTGCAAATTTGTTATGGAGAAAATATATGACCATGTAGATTGGAATTTCCTAGATTGCATTCTTTTTTGCATGGTCTTAGATTATACATGGAGATTGGAGATCAATGGATGTCTCTCTTTCTTTAAAAAAGGGGGATGTCTTTCATCTGCTCGCTTTGTTATCCACTCTAAATGGCTTGCTAAAAGTTCTTTTCAAGAGCAGCCGTATCTGCGTCAAGGCGATCTACTCTCCTCTTCTCTTTACCATCATAGGTGAAGCTTTGAGCCGATTGTTCGAGCTGATTCTTTGGGTTTCATTAAATCCTTTCATGTGGGCAACATGGCAATTCCACGTCTCTAGTTTGCGAATGATCTTTAAAACTCTTTAGTGGAAACTTTTGTGTTCGGGGGATGTATTTGTCCATACAGCTTGCTCTGGAAATTTTAGGTGCTTCCCAGGAACATTGCTTTTGTGTAGTTGGGTGTGACAGAATCTTAGCATTTGATTGTGTTTGATGCAGAAATATGGTTTTGGTTAATGGTTGCATGTGGTCGAGGAATGCTGAGTGTGCTAATATTGTATTCATCCGTTGCTCCTTTTCAGTGCTGTATGAGGATGGTGTTTTTGCCAATTCAATGTCGCATGATCAATGCAAGATCCATTGATCAGGCTGTTGTGGCTTGGAGGCAAGGCTTTTGGGGCCATAATGGGAAGACTTTATGGAGGGTATGCTTTGTGGCTACTGCTTGGGCTTTTAAGGGAAGGAATAACCATACCTTCAACAACAAATGTGAATCAGCTGTCCAAGCTGTGGAAAGAGTTAAATGTCTTGTTAGCTTTTGGGCTATGGTCTTGAAAGTCTTTGCCAATGCCAGAAGTGAGGGTCGTTCTTTAGATTGATTGGTTCTTCTTTGTAATGCTTTAGCTGTGTAATGATCTTTTCTTTTCTAATAAAATTTCTTTTCACCTATAAAAAAAGTTTGTAGAGGTGGCAGCTTTGCTAAGGTCCATTAAGCTGATTGTGGAGTTTAATTTCCTCTCTGCTGTGGTTAAGAAGATTTCTCGTTGATTGTAATCAACCTTTTTAATAGACTATTAGGTTGTGCTTGATTGGAATCAACATATGTAATAGTCTATTACATAGCACCTATGGGAGTTTTGTGCTCTCTGGTCCCAAGGCCGGATAAAGGAGGGTTGTGCCGGGTTGGCAGCTTGTGTCAAACTTATGCCATAACTTCCATCATGAATCCAGACAATAAGGCTTAGATGATGGTGGTGGTTGAGGGAGAATAAAACAATACGGTGGATTGGGCCAGGGGGTAGTTAGGGTTGTATGTGTGTCCAAGCACATTTCATACCCTTTGTTCCTAAGAACATAAATGAGAAGGTGGATGAGTTGGCAAAAAGGTGGTGTGTTTAGGTCAAGTTTAGCTATCGTTGTCCTGACTAATTGGTGCTCTTCGTAAGGGTCTAGGGTGTAGGGGCATCTTGGTGTGAGATGTGCTTCGTTGGGTGGTGTTATTGTATTGCTGCTTGTAGTTGTTTATGTTATCCTTATTTCTTTTAATAAAATTGCTATTCATCAAAAATAAAAAGTTCATAGATGATCTTATTATTATCATTATTATTATTATTTTTTTATGCCAAACATATCGAAATTGCTAACCGTAAAGTGATTGTTAGATGTTTCAACACTACATTAGGTCTCAAATAATTAAATTAATCTTTTTAAAAGCTCAATAGATGGTACAGGGGTGGATGCTTAGAGGTCTGCTAGAGTGACCAACGATTTTGTCGGGTTGTAGTTTGGAACAATTTCTAATTCGGTGTCCGAGGTTTCCCTTGGGCATGGGCACTCGATTAAATGCATGGAAAAAAGGGCTGCTTGCTTAGAAATGAAAGGGTTGCATCATTCTCATAAAAGCTAACGTGTCAAATCTTCACCCTATCTCCTCTTTTTAAAATTCTTGCGGCTCTTAGTGACAAGATTGAGAAGTTGCAAGGGGGCTTCTTTTTGGAAGGCAATATGGACCAGCATAAGTATCATATTTTGGGTTGGAAGGAAGTGTGTGAATTAAAAAGGATAGGAGGTATCATTTTGGGATCATTTATGAAAGAAACATACCCCTTCTTGGAAAACCATGGAATTGAAAACGGTTATGTTATGGATGAAATGGGCATTACATGAATGAAATGATCTGATGCAGGACGGTCTAAATTAGAATGCATGTGTGAGCACAAAAATTATCTAGCGAAATAAACTAAGCAAATCAATTAAAATATTCACATTCCACATCATAGTAAAGATAATAATAAATAGAACATGCAATGGTTGCATACCATCATCATGATCCAGCAGTACCGTATTCAAATCATGCGTGGATTAGATCCGGCGAGGGATGAGACCTCTCGATCTTGCATGGTTTCAATCCAACAATCAATGCAGCTTCTCTAGTCTAGGAAATCAAATGATTTCTTGAATAGGGACGACTAGAAAATCTGAGAGAGGGTTAGGATCAATTCTCAGATTTTCAGGGTCAATAGCAATAAAGAAAAAGACTAGGCATAAAAAGATAAGAAGAATGTTAGAGGGCTAGAAATAGAAGTTAGAAGAAGAGAAGAGACTGGGGGAAGAGAAGAACGTACCACAGAGAGAGAGAGAGAGAGAGAGAGAGAGAGAGAGAGAGAGAGAGAGGCACCAAGCTTTCATTAAAAAATCATTATTAGGCTTAGGGTAGAAAGCACCCTATTTATAAAAATCGGATTTAAAAGAAAATGACTAAACTACCCCTATAACAAAAGGACAAAAAAAATACTTAAAACAAAGCTTTCTAAAAAAAATAAAAAAAATCATGCCTAATAGATCAGTCTTCTAACTCATCCTACATGTGTGTCCTCATAATGTGGGGCCTTCAATTAATCCAGGGACACGTGTAAGGTCTTCAAAATTCCCATTGGTTGTGCCATGGGTCATCATCGAGCAATAAAGATGTGTTGGTCGCCTTTGTCTTTGATAAACTTTGAAGGGTTTGATGTCCTCATCATGATCACTCCCGTTATGTGATATGGGTTGAATTGGTCCGTTATTAAAAAAAATATACATCCATAAAGGGCCCATTTTGAATTTTTTTCTCATTTTTCCACTTTATTCATAGCTTAGAAACTAATTTGAAACTAGATCTAGGCCTATTTTGAGTATCTAATATAGAAAATTTGAGTGGGATTCAATGAGCCGAAGTAGAGTGGACAAAATTGGGAAACCTAAGAAGGGGTAAACCATCACCTTTTTCCCCCATTTTCCATCTTTTTGCTATATTTATATGCAAGTGGCCCCAATCCACCAAAACATGCTTGATTTGTGTTCAATTAGGGTCCATTTGGTCATGAGCTGACACTGCTTGACAACCAACATTTTACCATAGAATGGTCTAATACAACATCAAATACATGTCTAGAAAAAAAAAAAAAGAAAAAAAAGAAGGAAAAAAGACTACATATGTGGGATGCTCCTTGGAAAAAAATAAAAAATTCACTTTTGTTTTTTTTGTTTTTTTTGAAATTTACCAATACCTTTTGGGATCCTCATCTGGCTTCTCAAAAGACATGGGAGAGTCTAATTCGAGGGAGGTACCAGTATCCACCAACTTGTCAATGATATGAACTAATGTCCCTTGGCTTCGGTTTTTTTAGAAGCCAAAAGACATGGGAGGGTCCGATTCAAGGGAGGTACCAACATCCACCAACTTGTCAAGGATATAAACCAACGTCATTGGGCTCGGGGTTTTTTAGAAGCCCAAGGCAGAGGGTTGAATCCCTTCCAACCACTAGAATTTTGAGGTTATGAAGTTTCTCATCTGAGTTCTGATTAAACATGTGATACAAACTGCACTATGCAAAGGTATCCCCATAAGAGAAAAGATGAAAAATGGAGCTTTGCAACTTGGAATGCATGCTTATTATATTACTAAAGGAAATGGATTGCAAAACTGCATTCTCCGAAGAAGCCTCTTCTTTATATTGACTCACTACAACCTATTTTGAGAACTTAAAAAAAAAAACTACAATCTATTTTGAGACTTAATAATTATCCTAGAAACTTGAATTTCGTTTTGCTATAACTCAACCATTATCCAGGTCTCTCCATCCTTGATTCGGACTCGAGGTAGAAGGCTACCACTTCTTATCTGTTTATACTTGCTAACGTTTTGAATCAGACTCTTCCCAACTCTGGCACCTGAATCCACTGCCGCTTCCCCTTGCGCTTTTTACAACTATAAACTGAACTACACAGCAGACAGTTTTGCTGTGATAAGATCCTTGCTCTGTTAAAGAATGATTCTATTGGCCAAAGATGAGAGTATATACATACGGATATGATGGTAGCTGCCAGATTTGTCAAATGGCCAAAGGACATATCTACAGTGAACTATTTGGTCGTGATAAGACTCTTGCTCTTATCGAAGAATGATGTCGATGCAGGACGGATGGCCTAGCCTAAATAAACTAACAAAAAAAATAACAAACATATAAACAACTAAATAAACTAAATTATTTCGTGGCCTATGATCAAAATGTCCAATGACGATGATCCAATGGTCGGAATGGTCCAACTATGTAGCCCACATGCATCTTCCCAGTGTGGAGCCTTCAAAGATGCATAATCGTGCATGTGGGGTCTTCAACGGGTTAGGCACTCAAATTGGGTCTGCGGGGCCCCATGTATGCATCACTTAGCCATAAAGAAACGGGAGCTTTCCTCCTCCTCCGGTATACTCTGACTGGTGCTTGGATGTCCTCGTTAGAGGCTGTTGGCCCTTGACGAGATGAGATGTCCACGATCAGCTGCCAGATTTGTCAAACAGCCTAAGGGCACACACACACTGCTTTTGTGCATTCCAGTTACAGCCCATCTTTTCCAGATTTGTGAAATGGGCAAAGTGCATAATGACACTGGCCTGTGCGTCCTTCTTGTTCCATTTTTGCCTTGACTGATTGAGAACATTTAAATGCTCCAGCATGTTTAAATGCTCCAGCATGTTCTGTTTAAATGCTCCAGCATGTTCTCTTAAGCTCTTTAGTCTTGAAATGATATACTGGTTGAAACACTCCCAGCTCATTCATGCATGCAGATCTGCATTAAGAGCACTATGGTTTCTCAAGAATGTTAGGTGAAACAATCAAAGCTCGTTTGAGATATGACCCCCCTTGTTGAAGAAGATACTATTGGCCAAACATGAGACAATGTATACAGATGCATTGATGTTTGCCAGATCTGTCAGATGGTCAAAGGGCATTTCTGAAATGTTTATGTGTGTATGCCTGTTCCTACTGTATTTTCACCTTAACCAATTGAGAAGATGTAGATCTGTCTTGAGCCTTTTGTCTTGAAGTAATTCACTGCTTGTGGTTAAAAGAAGAAAAAAGAGAAAAGAACTCCAATCTCATTCATGTATGCAACTATGCACCAAGAACATATTGGATTTGTTGAGATCATTGGTCTTACTCTTGATTGCATCCAGAAACCAATGCTATGCTTGCATTCAGAACAAGTTGGGCCTTATTTTTGGAATCAAATGCAAACTATTCCCATCAGATAGATTCTGTTGGTAAATGCCATTTTGTGACCGCATTGTCTATCTCAGGGGCCCCAATTTTTAGGAAATCTCATTCTCTACCATCGGTTTGACCTTGGTTCAGATCCATGGCGGTCATTTATTGGCTGTTAATCCCCTTAACCATATGCATTATGAAGTCAGAGTCATCAATCAGACACTTCAAAGGCTTGTTTGATGCAAATGTGCATTATGGCCTGTAGTTATCTTCTTCTTGGAGTGGAGTTCAACATGAGGCAGTTTCTCTAAAGTTTGAAAACTAGGGGTCCCCAATTTTTAGGAACTCTCATTCTCTACCATCGGTTTGACCATGTTTCAGATCCATGGTGGTCATTTATTGGCTGTTAATCCCTTTAACCATGTGCATAATGAAGTCAGAATCATCAATCAGACAGTTCAAAGGCTTGTTTGATCCAAATGTACATTATGGCCTGTAGTCATCATCTTCTTGGAGTGGAGTTCAACATGAGGCAGTTTCTCTAAAGTTTGAAAACTAAGATCACACATGACGTCTATGTGGTCTTGAATCTGGAACAGTCCACAAAGTTCTTGATGGGATGTCATGTCACAACAATGTAGGTGTCAATTGTATGCTCTGCCAAAACCATGGATGCAGGGAAGTTTAGAGATAAGGAAAAGGAGTTGTGAGATAATTCTGCAAAATACGGCTTTAGAAAAGGGAGCATGCTGCTTTGAAATCCCACCACGATCCTGCTTAAGGCCTTTAGGAGTATTATCAATGTGTGTAAAGATGGTCTTTGGAGCTGCTAAATATATCACCAGATTGCCCGTCTTGTGTTTTATATAACAGCCTATGCTATCGTGTTTGTTGATTCTACACTACATGCTTTTTTGACGAGTCTACCTATGCTATTGTGATTATTGATTCTACTCTACATGCTTTTTGACAAGTCAGATGTCAGTTCATCCAAATTTTTATCACCTAATTCTGTGCTAGTAGTTGCTGCTTTATTGGGGTGCCTTACCTCTTTATTGTTCGTGTTTCTTTTAATCCAGTCAAGATTTTATTTGCCAATGTTTTGCAATAACATGCTTTTACATGCCTTGGTTTACAGCTTACACTTTTATTGTTTCTGGGGATTGTGTTTCTTTCCACAGCCTGTAGTTTCTTTGAAATATCTTGTGTATTTGGTTAGTTAGATTCGATCCATAACCCGATGAATCTGCTTGCAATGATACAGGTTTTTAGGTGCTATTAAGCAGTATCTATGCCTGTCACTGTTGAAGAATAGTGCTTCCACTCTCATGATTGTTTTTCAGCTATCTTGTTCCATTTTCATTAGTCTAGTTTCAAGATTCAGAGCTGGATTGAAGGCAGAGATTGGAGTATTCTTTCCAATGATTGTACTCAGAGTTCTGGAAAATGTTGCTCAGCCTAATTTTCAGCAGAAGATGATAGTGCTTCGGTTTTTGGACAAGCTCTGTGTCGATTCACAGATATTGGTAGACATTTTCATCAACTATGATTGTGACGTTAATTCATCAAACATATTCGAGAGGTATGTTGTTTCTCCTCTGGCATAAGACTTTGAAGCATTCGTCAAATGTTTTGTTATCCGCATCAAGTTACTGTTCTTGCTTTGTTCATGAACCTCAACTATTGGTAGTTCTAAGGGTTTCTGCTTTCTGCCAATAATTAAAATTTCTTCATCCCGTTGTTTTTTATTTGTATTCATTTTCTATCTAATGTGTTCTCCTAATAGGATGGTCAATGGTTTGCTCAAGACTGCTCAAGGTGTCCCTCCTGGAACTACCACTACCCTCCAACCACCTCAGGAGGCCACCATGAAACTTGAAGCAATGAAGTGCTTAGTGTCCATTTTGAGATCAATGGGAGATTGGATGAACAAACAGTTGCGGATCCCAGATTCCCATTCTCCTAAGAAATCAGAGGCAGCCGAGAACACTCCCGAATCTGGAAATGGTCTTCTTGTGGAGAATGGGAATGCGGAGGAGGCTGCTGAAGGATCAGATTCTCATTCCGATACTGCAAATGAAGTCTCTGAAGTAGCATCTATTGAGCAACGCAGGGCTTACAAGCTTGAACTTCAAGTATATATATATATATATATATATATATTAAGTCTTCATTCTTTTCCATGCAAGCATCTCTATTGCAACTAAAAATGTCGTCACGCCCCATGCAATCTAATATAAAAATTTGTGGCAGGAAGGTATATCTCTTTTCAATCGGAAGCCTAAAAAGGGAATTGATTTCCTTATTAATGCTAAGAAGGTGGGGGATTCACCGGAGGAGATAGCTGCTTTCCTTAAAACAGCGTCTGGTTTGAACAAGACTTTGATTGGTGATTATCTAGGAGAGAGGGAAGATTTATCACTGAAAGTCATGCATGCATATGTAGATTCGTTTGATTTTCAAGGAATGGAGTTTGACGAGGCAATTAGGGCCTTTCTACAAGGCTTTAGGTTGCCTGGTGAGGCACAGAAGATTGACCGAATCATGGAAAAATTTGCTGAGCGTTATTGCAAATGTAATCCAAAAGTTTTTACCAGTGCAGATACAGCTTATGTCCTCGCGTACTCTGTGATCCTGCTTAACACTGATGCTCATAACCCAATGGTCAAGAACAAGGTCTGCCCCCATTCTTAAGATTTATCTCATGAATTGATTGGATAATTTTAATAATCTCTGAAAACCTTATTATGCGATTTGTTGTTGCAGATGTCACCTGATGATTTTATAAGGAACAATCGTGGTATTGATGATGGAAAAGATCTACCTGAAGAGTATTTGAGATCATTGTATGAACGGATTTCAAGGAATGAGATTAAAATGAAAGAAGACGAATTGGTGTCTCAACATAAGCAATCAATGAATTCTAACAGAATCTTAGGCTTGGATGGTATTTTGAATATTGTGATCCGCAAACGAGGGGAAGAAAATTCTATGGAGACCAGCGATGATCTCATCAAGCAGATGCAAGAGCAATTCAAGGAAAAAGCTCGAAAAACTGAGTAAGCTTACTAACTTATCCCATCTATAAACAATTCATTACACTTCAATCGGGCATTACTGGAACTGTTAATTATCACAGTAGTGACTTCTCATTCTTTTATTTGGCAGCCTCTTTGCTATTCTCCTTTCTTTTTGGGTGTGGTTTCTGGTTATCTGAAAAATTGCAACTTCATTTATGATTTGTTTGTAAGGATGAAATTTTGCAACTTCATGATAGTCTTTTTCTGATCTGGTGCCCTTTTGCAAATTCTAGGTCAGTTTATTATGCTGCAACGGATGTGGTAATTTTGAAATTCATGATTGAGGTCTGTTGGGCTCCTATGTTAGCTGCCTTCAGTGTTCCACTGGACCAGAGTGATGATGAAGTAATAATATCACAGTGCCTTGAAGGCTTTCGTTATGCTATCCATGTTACTTCTGTAATGTCCATGAAGACTCATAGAGATGCTTTTGTTACTTCACTCGCCAAGTTCACCTCCCTCCATTCAGCTGCAGATATCAAGCAGAAAAATATCGATGCCATCAAGGTTCGTGTTTGGTTATCCTCTTTTTTGCTGCACAATTACAAACTAATGTTGTCCTTCCTCTAGGGATTTTCCTGAACATGGTATCTCTTATCATTCAATGAAAGAATTCCTTCACATTTTGTGGTAGGTTAACCATATTGATTTTTTTTTTTTTTTTTGGGTGAATTTCTCTTTTAATTGTAATCATTAGCCTACAATGATTTTGGTTAACATTATTAAAGGCCACAACAGTTATTTTGGGTATAACATTTGTTTTGCCTACACTCTAATTGTTTCAGATATCCTCTCCTGTTTCAAGGTCAGCTGGCGTTTCCCTAGAGACGTGGACCTGCTTCTCAAAGCTTGGCACGGTGTTTGAATAGGCAAATTGAAATCTCGGCTATGGTGGATGGTGATTCTGGCCACCTGGTGGGCTGTGTGGACAGAAAGAAATAGCCGTTGCTTCCGAAACGAATCAAAGCCCTCCCACTTAGTGGCCTCCAACGTTAAATGTCTGATCGCTGAATGGGCTTCCCATATGGATGGGTTTAAAGATGTAGATTTAGCCTTTCTTGAGGCTTAGTTAGGTTTCTGCTCGCTTAGCAGATTCTAGCTCTCATGTAGTTCTGTTCTCTTTTAATATATTCAGTTATCTTTAAAAAATAAAAATAAAAATTGTTTCAGATCATGGTCTTAAGCTTACATTGGACACTTTTAGACATTCATAAATCTGGAAAAAATAGGTCTTTGATGATAGCAAGGCCATACTTTCCCGTTACTAGTGCCACCATCCTTGCAAAATACAAATGCAAGGCTTGGGATTCTAAGGTTTATTTATTTATTTATTATAAAGTTCTCTTATGTTTTTTTGTTTGTTCTTTTTGATGTGTGTCACAGCTAGACTGTTTGTAGGAGCACCATAGGTTTCCTAAACCTAGGTCACAGGTGGAGGCACCATTCCATAGGATCAAGTTGAACAAGTTGTGAAGTGTCATAGAATAATTTGACAATGTTCAACAATTATTCTGTTAAAAAGTGTCTGTGAATAGAGGCAATTCTGTCTTGATTTTAAAGGAAAAGTAATGAGGGCATCCGAGCACCTACACAGGTTTATCGGAGGGGAGGTGAGGCCCCAGCTCTAGCTTCATTATGGTTGGATGATCATTACATGGGGCCTAGTAGACCCAATTCGAGTTCTTAGCTGCATTAAAGACCCCACATGTATGGTTGAGCATCTTTGAAGATCCCACACTGGGAAGATGCATGTGGGCTGCTTATTTGGAATTGATTGATACATCTTTGGACTGTTTAGACGTCACCTAGCCCGCATTGGACCACATCTAGACGTTACAAACATTAGACCATGTTGTTGGATATCTTGGACACATCAGTTTGGTGATTCGGACTATTGGTTATGTTCGAAGACTTGGGTTTAGGTTTATGGATACTCTAGTCTGCACATTAGAGCCATGGACACGTTGGACTACATTCACCTAGGCCGTTGATCACGTGTGAATGTACCTGTTGCACGTTGGAGATCATCCTTGTGTCGTGTTGCATATCTTTATTTTTCATTTATTTTTAGTTTTATTTTAGGTTATTAGAGATTTATGTTTTGATCTTGATTGTTAATAAATTCGGATGATCAAGAATAGTTCTAGACTTAGGGTTTGCTTATGTTTTCTTATATATACTTGTTTCATTGTTTGAGACTTGAGACTTAAGATTATTGATATTGAATGAAATTTCTCTTAATTATTTATTTTAAGCAAGAAAACTTCTTGTGAATGGAATTTGGTGTGAAGCCATTGGAGTGATTCCGAGTTATCTTTTTTATTTTTTTATTTTTATTCTTATCAAGTTTTTTTTTTTTTCTTTCCATTGAATATTTTTCTCTTTCCTTTCTCAAACCCTAAATCCACCATCATTAATGCAACTCATCACCTGACCAAACCGACCCATCCCCACCATATCATCCGTATGATTGTATGGACGTTCCCATACACTGCACATATCTGTCCATACAACTAATTGGTCTCTCCCTCATTGATCCCTTTCTCTTCTCTATTTTATAAAACCCTAACCCCAACACTAGCCTTTTATAAAATCCTAAGTTCTCTATTTTTTATTTCCAACCCCAAACCCTAATCCATTCAAACCCTCACAAAGCGCAAGTGAATCATCAAATCTAGAACGAATCCTGTGCTAGATGGAAGTTTTGCATTTCATTGGGCCATTTCTGATCAATAGCCATATGCATCTATTTTGCGAGATTGTGATGTGGCCTTAAACTTGAGTTTAATTGCATATTTGATTTCTCTAGATTTGTGGCAGATTGGCTTTATTTTATGCTTTGATTTACTTTGGTAAGCCGTTAATTAATTTATTTGTATCATCCTAGTTTAAGCCATCTGTCCTGCATCAAATCTTGGTATTAAAGCCACAGTTAGCATAGGGTTTTCATATTGCCACATCTAGAGTTTCTATTTTCATCGCATTGTGTTCAGGGAATTTAGTTTTCAATACTTCCTAGTTTATGCCCACCTGTAGTGGGTGTTCTTTTGGTCTACACCCCCATTTGTATTTGAAATAAGGCTATCAATGCCATCAATAACTATCTCGCGGTCATCAGGGCCCAAAGTAGAACCACCAGTAACCAACTAGCAACCCTCCAGAATGAGACCAATACTCACATGATTGGGTTGGAAACTTCCCTCCATGCAAATCGTGAAAATTTGGAAGATGACCAATCTCAAGAGGGAGGTCAAAGTGGAGGATGTGAGAGGGTGTGGTCGAGGTGTTGGTTGTGGTGGGGGGTGTACCCAACCGCTCCTTATAGAGTACCAAACCTACCATGATCCCGATAATCGAGTGATGAAGGGCATAAAGATTGAAGTATCGAGTTATGACGATCGCTTGGACCTAAAGGCATTCCTTGTCTGGCTTGCATACAGATCATTATTTTGAGTGGTACGATATGTTTGATAACCGTCGGGTAGGTTCGCCAAGATGAAGTTGGTGGGCTAAACCAAACTGTTTTGAATGAATGTCGAGTGGAAGATTGAGAGGTCTAGTTAAAGATCCAATCTCATAGTGGACTGATATGAAAGAGATCTTAAAGGAAAAGTATCTCCCCCTCTCTTACTGCCAATGGCTTGTGGATCAGTACAACCCCTTTGTCAGGGATTTATGCCTGCAGTTGATTACATTGCAAAATTTGACGAGTATATGATGCAATGTAACATCAAGGACTTGTTAGTGACCCTTCCTCGCTTCAGAATGAGCCTCCAACCTGAGCTTCAGCAATAGCTCTTTCTTCACGACATGAACACTTTAAGAGCATGCATGTCAAACAGTGCAAGAACTCGAGCGGTATCTGAAATTGCAAACTGTGAGGCAATTCGACTCACGCGATTCCAATGTCAAGGCCACTCCCCATGCAATTAGGCCTAATTTTGGGAGTCATTCTAAAGCCCCCATTAGCACTTCATCTGACAATTGGGATGTGAAGGGTAAAGGTTTAGCTAGTACTAGCTTGAGGGGAGGTGAGCAAGCGTGGTGTTACGACTGCCAAGGATATGGCCATTTCACATACCAATGTCCTTCAAAAGCACGAAATAAGGCCCTTGTGATTGGCGAGTTGGATGGTGATGATCAAGGTGAGATTATGAAGAAGAAGTCTATGAGCCCGAAGTTGGTGCTAGTGATGAAGAAACTCAAGAAGTTGAGGTCGTGCCACTTATAGTTGTTAGATGCGCCTTGGCCCGGGCCAAAGAAAGTGATGATTAACACATGAATTCATTTTTCCATACTTACACGAAGTGTGGTGACAAAAAACTATAAAGTAATAATCGATAATGGTAGTTGCACCAATATGGTATCTACTAGCACTGTATTTCATTTGTGTTTGAAGCACGTCCCTCACCATTAGCCCTATTGAGTTTCATGGGTTGATGTGTCCTCGATGTCGGTTTCTCAGTAGTGGCTTGTTCCCATTCAATTTTCTTCTTATAAAGACATGCTGTGGTGTGATTATTGCTTATGAATGTAGGCCACATTATTTTGGGCAGACCTTGGCTGTATGATCATGATGTGACACTATTCGGCTGTTTGAATATGTGTTCTTTTATTTACGAAGATAAGATGATCAGGTTAAATCCTCTCCCGCCCAAAAGCGTCTCGGAAAAGGAGGACATAAAGAAGGGTGGCTCGAAAGATGTGAAGAAGCCTCAGCATAGTCTCTCCAAATAATAAATGCGAAAGAGTTTGAAAGAGATGCTGGAGTTTATTTGATGGTGTACCCCCTCATGGCGAGAAAGGTTATGTCTGAGGTTAGCATAGAATTGCCATTTGAGGTGATTCCGATATTGGAGGAGTTCTATGATGTTTTCCCAAAGGATCTACTGAATGAGCTTCCACCCATGTGGGACATTTAGCAAACTATCAATTTAGTCCCTAGGTCAATTTTACCAAACCTCCCCCACTACCGAATGAACCCTATGAAGCATGCGTACTTGAAGAAGCAAGTTGATGAGCTTCTTAGGAAAAGGTTCATTTAGGAAAGTTTGAGTCCATGTGCCGTGCTTGCCTTCTTTATGCCTAAGAAAGATGGCACGTGACGCATGTGTGTGGACAGTCGAGCCATTAAAAAGATCATGGTCTAAGTATCAGTTTTCTATACCGTGTCTTGACGACATGTTAGATATGATGGCCAGTGCCACGATCTTCTTTAAAATTGACCTTGAGTGGGTATCATCAAATATATATTTGCCCAAGAAATGAATGGAAGACAACCTTCAAGATGAATGATGGGCTATATGAGTGGTTTGTCATGCCTTTTGACTTGACTAACACTCTGAATGCATGAGAATGATGACGTAGGTGTTGAGGCCCTTTATGGGTAAGTTCTTGGTGGTATATTTCGATGACATCCCCATTTATAGTGCCTCCAAGGAACAACACCTCCATCATTTGAAGCAATTTTGTGGGGTCCTTAAAAATGAGAAGTTATATGCTAACTTGAAGGAGGTTTTTTTTTTTTTTCATGTCTGATAAAGTTGTCTTCTTGGGGTTCATTGTTTCATTTGATGGCATGTTTGTAGATCCCGAGAAAGTCAAGGCTATAATAAGTTGGCCTGAACTATAAAACATTCATGAGGTGCGTAGCTTCCACGACATAGCTAGTTCCATTATGGCTCCTATCATGGATTGCATTAAAAATGGAGAGTTCAAATGGACTAATGCTTCCTCCAAAGCGTTTAAGGAGATTAAGGCTAAAATGATTGAGGCTCCTGTCACGTGTCTTTCACACTTTTCTGAAGTTTTCGAGGTTGCTTGTGACGCATCTGGTATAATTATAGGTAGAGTGCTTAGCTAGGAAGGGCACCCTGTTACCTATTTTAGTGAGAATTTAAATGAGGCGAAGCAACAATACTTTACCTATGACAATGAATTCGACATGGTAATACAATTCTTGTGACATTGGTGACATTACTTACTACCACAAGAATTCACTCTATTTTTTTTACCATGAGGCCTCGCGATACCTCAACTCCCAAAAGAAAATAAACCCAAGGCATGCCAAGTGGGTTGAGTTTTCCCAATAGTACACTTTTGTTTTGAAACACAAAGCTAGGGTTGAGAACAAACCTAACGATTCCCTTAGCCGTAGAGTGGCGTTAATTCAATCCATGAGTGTGAAAGTCACTGGGTTCCATCAATTGAAAGGAGAATATTTTGTGTGCCCAGATTTTGGGAAGCTATACATGTCACTTTTGGGTGAAAAGTCGAGGAGCGATAGTGGGTTTGTCCTAATTGATTAGTTCTTACTTAAAGGTGATAGACTCTGCATTCCTCGTACTAAGGGATTTTCTAGTTTGAGAGCTTAATGTCGGAGGAGTAACCAACCATTTTGGTAGAGATGAGACTATTGCCCTTGTCGAGGATAGGTTTTATTGGCCCGGTCTCAAGCGAGACGTTGCTAAAATTATTGGGCAATGTACGAGACTTGTCAGTTGACAAGGTGTAAAAGGCAAAATACTGGGTTATATATGCCTTTGTCAGTACCACACGCTCATTTGCAAGATATCAATATGGATTTCGTTATTTGGTTACCCAAGACAAACAAAAATCATGATTTCATTTTTGTGGTGGTGGACTGTTTTTTGAAAATGGCCAATTTTCTTCCATGTTCTAAAAGATTTAATACTTCCAAAATTGCCAAGCTTTTCTTTGGTGAGGTGGTTTGCTTGCATGGTTTGTCGAAGACCATTGTGTCTGATAGAGATGTGAGGTTCATGAGCTATTTTTGGAAGACACTTTGGCTTATAATGGGCATGAGACTCCAGTTCTCAACGGTATACCACCTTCAAACTGATGGTCAAACGGAAGTGTTCAATCGAAGCTTAGGTAACTTGTTGCGATGTCTTGTGGGTGACTATATTAGGACTTGGGATTCAGTTTTACCAGTTGCGGAGTTTGCTTATAACAATTAAGTCAATAGGTCAATAGGCATGAGTCGTTTTGAAGTAATTTATGGTTACAAGCGTAGGAAGCCTATAGATCTCATTACCATGTCAATCTCCCATAGGCCATCGGAGTCTGCAGATACATTTGCACGACATATTCATGATTTGCATAATGAAATTAAGAAACGGACTACCATGAGCAATGAAAAGTATAAAATATTTTCTAATTCTCAACGCAAGTTTAAGGAATTCTAGGTAGGAGATTATGTGATGGTTTGAATAAAGTCAGAACAGTTTCCGCAAGTGTTTGTGAAGAAATTACAAGCTTGTAGTGCCGGACTTTATAAGATATTGAAAAGATTGGGTTCCAATGCGTATGTTGTAGATCTTTCACCTAATTTGAGCATGAGTTCTACATTCAATGTGGAAGATCGTGTCATTTGAAGATCCAACACTTTCACCCGCTTGCCTTTCTCTCGACCCTCACATTGATCTAGGTAGTGGTGCTCCCAATCCGTTTTATGACCCGTGGCTCTTGCCAGACTAACCTTTTCATTCTTTGCCTCCTTTACCATCCGTACCTACCAAAAGAGGAGAGAATATATCTTGGATGAACATGTGATTTCCACCAAACACGGAGGGTTTCAAAAGTATCTTGTCAAGTGGAACAACAAGGCAAAGTCAGATAACATTTGGATAACCGAGAACGAGCTACAGATACTAGATTCGAATTTTCTAGAGTGTTATTGTAGTTTTATTTTGCCAGAGCGAACTCTTCTTAGCCGAGGGGGAGTTGACGAGGGCATCCGAGCACTTACATGAGTTTATCGGGGGAGGAAGGGGGGTGAGGCCCCAGCCCCAGCATCATTATGGTTGGATGATCATTACATGGGGCCCAGTGGACCCAATTCGAGTTCTTAGCCGCATTAAAGATCCCACATGCATGGTTGAGTATCTTTGAAGACCCCACACTGGGAAGATGCATGTGGGTTGCTTCTTTGGAATTGATTGATACATATTTGGACTGTTTGGAGGTCACCCAGCCTAACTTGGTCCTCATCTGGATGCTACAAACGCTAGACCATGCTGTTGGATATCTTAGACACATCAATTTGGTGATCTAAATTGTTGGATATGTTCGGAGACTCAGGCTTTGGTTGAATTGGGCACCGGACAACTCGACTCGCTTGACTCGACTCGTCCGACTTGTTCAAACCTGACTTGACCCAAACCGAATGGGTGAGTCGGTCCGAACCGAGTAGACTTCGCCCAATCCGAACTCAAACTGAGTCGAGTTCGAGTTACCTAGTAGCTCGACCTGACTCGACCCAAAACTCAATCCGGTCAAACCCGACTCGATCCGAAATCGACTCGACTTGGATTTAGGTATATATAATAATAATAAAATTCTAATTTCTAAGTTTTCTAACCCTATACGCCGACTCCGAACCCACCCCGACCTGATCCCAATCTCTCCCTCCCCCATCCTCCTCTTCCAAGAATGGCAACCACCCACCACCATCACCACCCTCCTCTCTCTCTTCTCTCCACTCCCTCCTGCATCTCTCGATCTGAATTTGTGCCAACTCGAACCGATTCGGTACTTTTGTCCGGGTCGGACTTGGTCCGGATTAGTTCATGCTAGATTCGGACTCGGATTGGTTTAGGCATGCTGGACTCGGTATTGAGTTGAGTCGAGTTCGGGTCAGGCCTATTTCTAAACCAGATCGAGTTGGGTCAGCCCCTAACTCGGTCCGACTTGACTCGATGCCCAACTTTAGGTTTAGATGTACAAACACTCTAGTCTGCACATCCGAGCCATGGGCACGTTTCACCACACTCATCTAGGCCGTTAATCACATGTGGATGTACCTGTTGCATGTTGGAGATCATCCTTGTGTTGCGTGACACATCTTTATTTCTCCTTTATTTTCAGTTTTATTTTAGGTTATTAGAGATTTATGTTTTGATCTTGACCGTTGATAAATTCAGATGGTCAAGAATAGTTCTAGACTTAGAGTTTGCTTAGGTTTTCTTATATATACTTGTTTAAGACTTGATACTTGTGATTATTGATATTGAATAAAATTTCTCCACGTTGCTTCTTTTGGGCAAGAAAACTTCCCATGAATGGAATTTGGTGTGAAGCCATTGGAGTGATTCCAAGTTATATTTCTTATTCCTATCAAGGTATGTCTTTTTTACTCTCTTTGAAGCCCTTTCTTTTTTCCATTGAATATTTTTCTTGCTTTTCCAAACTGACCCAACCCCACCACACCATTCGTATGACTGTACAAACATCCCTGACTCCCCGTACACTTCACGGATCTTTCCATACAGATGATCGGCCTCCCCCTCATTGACCCTTATCTCTTCTTCTATATTTTATAAAACCTTAACCCTAATCTTAGCCTTTTATAAAACTATAAATTCCCATTATTGTTATTATTATTATTATTTATTTTCAAACCCAAACCCTAATCCATTCAAACCCCAGCAAAGTGCAAGTGAATCCTCAAATTTGGAGCGAATCCTATGTTAGATGGAAGTTCTACCTTCCATTGGGCCATTTCCGATCAATAGCCTTAAGGCTCTATTTTGTGGGATTGTGATTTGGTTTTGAATTGGAGTTTAATCAAATATTTGATTTCTCTAGATTTATGGTAGATTGACTTTATTTTATGCTTTGATTTACTATGATAATCCATTAATTAATTTATTTGCATCATCCTAGTTTAGTTCATCCGTCCTGCATCAAAAAGCAATTCTGGGCTTTGAAGAGACTATCTAAACCAAAATGAGCTGGTTATCCTCCTATCATTGAGCTTGCTTATGGGGGCACATAATTTGTTTTTATGGAGTCTTATCTCATTAACTACTAACTGGAACCTTTGTTTGGTGGGGTACTTTTGGGTGTATGAAGAGCTAGGGACTTTATGGAGTTTGTGCAGAATCTTTGTGATCTGAATGGTTGCTTTTCCATTTTACAGTTTGAAATGCAACTTTTGATCTTTCTGCAAATATTTTTTTTATTATATAGCTGTAAACATTAACCTACATTAACCTCACAGTATGATTTTGCTATTGACTGTCTGTACTCTACAGGCAATTATTACTATTGCAGATGAGGATGGCAATTACTTGCAAGAAGCCTGGGAGCATATCTTGACATGTGTTTCACGGTTTGAACATTTGCATCTCCTAGGGGAAGGTGCTCCACCAGATGCTACTTTCTTTGCCATACATCAGAATGAGATTGAGAAATCTAAGCAAGCCAAATCAACAATCCTTCCTGTACTGAAAAAGAAGGGACCTGGGCGGATTCAGTATGCTGCTGCAGCTGCCAGAAGGGGTTCATATGATAGTGCTGGTGTCGGTGGTCATGCTTCTGGAGTGGTTACAACTGAACAGATGACCAACTTAGTTTCCAATTTAAACATGTTGGAACAAGTTGGAAGCTCTGAAATGAATCGTATATTTACACGAAGTCAAAGGTTGAATAGTGAGGCAGTAATTGATTTTGTTAAAGCTCTTTGTAAGGTATCTATGGAAGAACTGCGCTCTACATCTGATCCACGGGTTTTCAGTCTTACAAAGATTGTTGAGATTGCGTAAGAAATCAATCCCTTCACTTTTACCATGCTTCTTGTTGACATTTTATAATGATATGTTACTTCTTTGGTTGAGCTTGCATTGGTAATTTTTTCCTCATAAGATGCATAGCTTCAGAAATTTCCCATTACACGTTTTTGCTCTTACAGGCACTACAACATGAATCGCATTAGGCTTGTTTGGTCAAGCGTCTGGCATGTTCTTTCTGAGTTCTTTGTCACCATTGGTTGTTCTGAAAACCTCTCCATTGCAATTTTTGCAATGGATTCCCTGCGCCAGCTAGCGATGAAGTTCTTAGAGCGGGAAGAATTGGGCAATTACAATTTTCAGAATGAGTTTATGAAGCCTTTTGTCATTGTTATGCGTAAGAGCAGTGCCGTTGAAATCCGAGAACTAATCATCAGATGTGTCTCTCAAATGGTTTTGACTCGTGTTAATAATGTCAAGTCAGGATGGAAAAGCATGTTCATGGTATGTTCTTTATTTTTATGTGTATATAATATTATAATTGTACGTGATGTTTTCTTGGATATGAAATCTGTCCATACTAGTCAATTTCTGGAGGGTCTCCATGATAACGTTTCTTGTTGTCCTTTAATCCCATCTTTTAATCATCGTCACCTTAGTCTGTCTGTCATTCTGCTCACCTGATGATCGCTTTTGCAGGTATTCACAACTGCAGCTTATGATGACCACAAAAACATTGTACTTTTGGCTTTCGAGATCATTGAGAAGATTGTGCGAGACTACTTTCCATATATCACTGAAACTGAAACCACCACTTTTACAGACTGTGTGAATTGTCTGATTGCATTTACTAATAGTAGGTTCAACAAAGATATCAGCCTCAATGCAATTGCTTTTCTTCGGTTCTGTGCTGCGAAGCTGGCAGAAGGAGATCTTGGCTCGTCTGCACGGAATAAGGACAAAGATGCTTCTGGAAAGGTTGCTCCATCATCACCCTCAACAGGAAAAGATGGGAAACAAGATGTTCCTCAGCTCACAGATAAAGATGATCATCTCTATTTCTGGTTCCCATTGTTGGTTGGTAAGTGGATTGCATCAGATAAGGGTTCACAGATGTTGTGGGGGAGGCATTTAAAGAACTTCCAAGTTCCAATATTTTACCTAGCTTGGGAATTATTTATATTAATTAGAAACTATGCAACAAGGAAACTCCTTTTTGAAAATTTACCATATTAGATATGTTGGTGTTGAATTATCTATTGACAATGCTGTCAGAAAAATTTACCATATTAATTCCCAGGAACAATAAGAGTCCGATTATAGGTCCCGGGAACGATTACGGTGCGTTTGTAGGTCCCGGGAATGGTTTCGGTGTGGGACTTATAAATGCACTGAAATGTTCCTGGGACTGGTAATCGTACCGAAATCGTTCTTGGGACCTATAATCACACCGTAATCGTTCCCGGGTTCTGTAATGGCACCGTAATTGTTCCCGGGATCTGTAATAACACCGTAATTGTTCTTGGGAGCTGTAATTGCACTGAAATCGTTCCCGGGACTGGCAATCGCACAGTAATCAGTCCCGGGAAATAGTAGCAAAGTTGTTGTTTAGTTTATGCTTCATATACTTTGCATTGGGAATTAATCTTATATTCTATTTATCCAGATAATGCTTTTCTATATATTGTGCTTTCATGAACGAATTTTCAAATAGCAACAATTTGTCATAATCGTTATCGTATTGCAAATCGTAATAGAGGCTGAATTGAATCATATTGCATTGTAAATTCTATGATTTTTTCCCCTCAATTTTCTTAAAAATCAGAACAAACTGAAAAATTTATAAATACATCAGAGAAAAAAAAGAAAACATATCCATGATCCATTTTCCATCAATATGCACCAAGAAAAATAACATATCATACCTTTCACATACGAAAAGGAAAAGAAAAATAACACAAAAAAGAGAAGGAAAAGAAAAATAACATATCATGACGTTATCAATTGAGAGCCTGTATAACGGGTGTACATGTGTCATAGTTGGTCATAATAAAGTTTGAATCATCCCAAAGAAGTATTGCTACCAATTCAATGGACTTCAAAGTAATGTTCTAGGCTGCATAAACTCTATCATGTTTTATAAGTCAAAAGGCATAAAGCGCAAGCCCCTAAATAGGCCTTCAACAAATCTTTTAGTAAGTTTTTTCTTCGTGATATAAAGAATTAACTATTAAGTGTGCTTTTGAGTTTAAAATTACATAATGAAACCCTAGATAAATAGAACTTGATTTTTAGATATGTAACAAAGACATAATAAATTAAGTATAGGTCTTTAAATTGAAGTCAAATCCTAAGCCCCATTATCACGAGACATAGGTCAACATGACCTATTATGGCAGCCATCCAGAAAACCGCAAATCATAGATAAATATGCGTATTGTCCAATTAAGAGGTAAGAAATCATAAAAAAAGCTACACAATTTAACATTGAAGAGAAGATCCATCATCTAATTTCTTATAAAGAATAAAAATAAAACAAATTATCTTTTTTAAAAGATTCTTAAAGCCCCCCACCTATTTAAAAGTAGAAAATGGGAGCCAAATAAATTTAAAAGAGGAGAATAAGTATAATTTTAATTGTAAATTTGGCATCGAATCATTAATTGTAGGATTCAAATTGTATAATCGTAAGATTCATCAAGAAATGGATTCAAATAATTTTGCCTCGGATCGTAAATTGTAAATCATAGGATTTGAAAACTATGAGCGATGCCATTTTTTTAAATATATATTACTGAATGGATTCTTCTGCATGTCAGGTTTCTTGGTTCTCTGTGTCTGTGCCTGACATCAATTCATGTTTCTGGGTCTCAGTAATATCTTAGAGGCCATTCCTTCTAAATATAAAAGAGTGAAGCACTTCTAAGGCATAAGCTTTCTGTTCTTTGTGCAGGCTTGTCAGAACTTAGCTTTGATCCAAGACCTGAAATCAGGAAAAGTGCCTTGCAAGTGCTCTTTGATACATTACGCAACCATGGTCATCTTTTCTCATTACCTCTGTGGGAGCGAGTATTTGACTCCATCCTTTTCCCCATATTTGACTATGTTCGGCATGCAATTGATCCTTCGGGGGGAACCCTGCCTGATCAAGGGCTTGAAAATGATACAAATGAAGATCAAGATTCATGGCTTTATGAAACATGTACACTTGCTCTCCAACTAGTTGTGGACCTCTTTGTTAAGTTCTATGATACAGTTAATCCTCTATTAAAAAAAGTACTGATGCTGCTGATAAGTTTCATTAGGCGACCCCATCAAAGCCTTGCGGGCATTGGTATTGCTGCATTTGTTCGTTTAATGAGCCATGCTGGGGGTCTGTTTTCTGAGGACAAGTGGCTAGATGTGGTTACATCATTGGAGGAAGCAGCCAAAGCCACTCTTCCTGATTTCTCGCTTATCATGAATGAATTTGGCAGTAATGGTGTGGCTAGGAGCTATGGAGATTCTTCCACCAAACCTAGTAGTCCAGAGTCTTCTGGGACAGTTGTAGTAGATGACGACGTGGAGAGCCTGAGAACACGCAACCTGTATTTTGCAATCACTGATGCTAAGTGCCGTGCTGCCGTTCAGCTTCTGTTGATTCAGGTTTGAAAGTTTCTTCCTTCTTATGTTTATATAGTTCACTTTTTCTGTCATTTCGTATTCACTAAGGGCTTTTTTGGATTCATGGAAAGCATAGTAAAGGAAATAGTGTTTCTTTGGAAATCTTATTTCCACAAAACTTGTGAGAAAGGAAACGGTGTTTTCCTTGTTTGTTTTCCAACAAGATTTTTTAGATCTATTTTAAATTTGTTGCTTGGCAGCCATTTTTTTTTTTTGGGATCTAGGTAATCACTAACATGTGCCAGATTAGCACATATGGCACATGTGTGATGCTTGAAGATGGATAGTGGCATACATGGCATTTGTGCATATGCTTGAAGCTGAATAGTGGCACACATGGTACATGTGAGGTGCTTGAAGCTATATGGTGGCACACGGAGCATTAGACCTGCATTGACACATTTGACATGTGGGCACTTGAAGCTAGATGGCAGCACTTGTGCACATTGGTATGATTAGCACGTGGCATATTTGGAGTGATTGAAGATGGATGATGGTACATGTGGCCCATTGGCGCATGTGAAGTGCCTTGCACACGTGGGGTGCAAGAGAAGATGAATGGTGGTACATGTGGCACATTAACATGTCGCGTGCGAGAGAAGATAATGGTGTCACATGTAGCACATTATCACATGTGGGACGCTTTACACGTGAGGTGCAAGAGAAGGTAGATTGTGGCGCGTTTGGGGCATAACCAAAGATGATAGTGGCTCATGTGGCACTTGTGAGGTGATTGAATATGGATGGGGGCACATTCGGGCTTAACCCTTGAGAAACCCATTTTCCTTCTATCGTGTGAAAATGCCTTTCTTAGGAGTGGAGGTAAGAAATTTGTTTCTTTTCCAACAAAGAAAGTGGGAAATGGTGTTTCCCACAAATTCCCACAAAGAAATGCTTGACAAAGAATGGAAAGTGAGTTTCATGGGAAACAATCTTTCCTTTACTTTCCATGAATCCAAGCAGGCCCTAAATGGAATCATCTGACATGCCGCTTTTAATTGACCCAGTTGACATCTTAGGTAAGAAGCATTAAATTGCTGTTATATTTTACTCACCATTCTTGAATGATGTTGCCTACAACGTAGTTCAAATTTTCCGTTTGACTGAACAATTATGACAGTCAAAAGATACCCTTTCTTTTGTTTTTTGATGGGTAACGATAATTTACTAAACTGAAAAAAACATGGTTGGATACAATACAAGGTGAGGATGGTGATTGACCATCCTTCCCTTGTAACCCTGGACCCTAAACACCAATTGGTCTCAAAATCTTCTTTACCACACTGCACAAATAATTTTTGTACATGGGGTTCATTTCATGAAACAGCCCTCTTTTTGCCTCGCTAAACACTTGTCCTTATGGTTTGACTTATTGTTGAACATTCAGTTATTTTGTTCTTTAAGATTGCCCATTGTCATGCCAGTAAGGACATACTCTATAACAATCTCCCCCTTTTTTTTTACCTTGACAACAAGCCCTAGTCCACCTCTCTATGAATGCCCAATGACTTGGGAATCACCCAACCCATCCCCTATAGCTTAATAAAACTCCACACACTTCCATTGTAAATGCACAGTGATAACTAAATGGCCCACTGTACCCTCATTACTTAGACATAAAATGCACTTATTCATTATTATCATCTGTCTACTCATGATTTGACATTAATTCAACACCTTATCTTTACCAGTAAGCCATCCAAACATCATCACTCCTGATGGTCACTGATATAACCAGATTTTTGCCAAGCTATTGTAGCGGCTCCTACTTCCTGCCAAAATGAGTTTTAGAACAATTTTATTGAAGAGTACCTTGATGCTTCAAATCTTCACTCCCTTCTGTCTCCTTCTTTTGGGGTGGTGTTATCCATTCCAACATCTCTGGGAGGTCTATGAGTTTGACTTTCACCTTGTCCCTCAAGTCCCTCCTGAAGATCCTTATCTATATCATTTGGTTTCCGAGGTTTTGTAACATCAACTACCTTTAACTTCTTTCACCTGGTGCCACCCTGTACAACCTTGCTGATTTTTAACTCAACAGCTTTGCATCATCCCATGTGCCCTCCCAGAATGTAATTGAGTTGGCATTCTCATTCTAAAAACCAACCCTTTTGAGAAATTATTTTCAACCCTAAAATCACTTTTCATAGGCATGATCCCTAAAGACCACTTACCATCTGGATCTATGATCCCCTCATTTACCAGCAATGGCTTCCAGTGACTCTCTCTTCCCCCTATTCAATGGCCATTTACCTAGAAGTGCTGTATTGACTAATTTTAATCGTGGATCAAAATGCTGATTTTGAAGCGTGCTTCCTAAAATAGGAAAATTTAGAAAATTTAGGAACTATCTCACACAAAGTTAAACTCATATTCACACAACTTTATATGCGCTCAAATTTGATCTCATACTCGCACAAATTTGAACCCACTTTAATCCTCATTAACAAATTTAAACTCAAAGTCATATAAATATATAAATTAGCCAATAAACCAATAAACACATGGGGCCTTTTCATATGAATTTAGTCAAATTCATAGATGAATTTGGGAATACCTGTGTCCAGCTGCCTTGAAAATACTGGTCTAGGCTCCAAAAAGGGGTCTTTTGATATGAATTTAGTTTCACAAACAATGAATGTGTTATCCTAGTGTAAAAAGCTAAAAATAAATAATAAAAAACAAATAGTAATAAAAAGAAATGCCTTTTATATGAAAAACTCCAAAATGGCCTTTTTCCCTAGAACATTTAGATTGTGAACCCAGAGAAATGATCACGTTTTTGCTGAAATGGATGGAATGTAGTCTTCCAAGTCAAATTCTCTCTTATGCAATTCTTTTCTTGCTTTGCGAGTTTTTCAATAAAATATTGTTGCCTCTCAAAAAGAAGAAGAAGAAGAAGAAGAAGAAGAAATGTCAGAATGGATGTTTCTACCCCCATTCTGTGCTCATCCTCCATTCCTTTCTAGAAGAAATCCATTTGAAACCTTTTGACCCTCTTATGCTCACATGGCAATAAAACATGGACATGAAGTTGGCATATCGGAGAGAGCTGATTCCATGAGTGATCCGGGTCCTTGCACTATTCCATCCTGCTAGCTTTTTCCTGAACTTTTTGATTTCAACATCCTACAGGCATTTATATGGCTTACCTATGCACAGTGGCTGTCCAAGATAGGTTGAGGACAGTTGTCCAGCCTTGCAACCAAAAACCTCCACCATCTCTCCAACTCCTTACTTCTCAACCTGAACTCCAAGAGTTTTCACCTTTTTGCATGTTAATGCTTTGCCCTGAAACCTCAAAACATCTCACCACTTCCCTCAAGTTTTGCAAGCAGACTCTATTAGCATCCCAAAAGAGAATAGTACCATCATGGAGTTGGAGATCGTAACTTGAAGTTTGCTTGTTCCACCCTAGAGCCCCAAATCAATTATTCGTCCCAGGCCTTTCCTATCACCTACTTAGGGCTTCAATAACTACAACAGACGAGAGGAACGGGGACAGCAGCTCATGACATTTGACCTTGTGATCCCTTGGATGTTACCGTGGTGTGCACATGCATGCACATGTAGGTTTCCAACGTTACAGGCCTGCTTGTGCTTCCACATGCATATGGACCTTAGTTCATGTTCGAGGTGCCACTCCCACCTCCTAGGCATTTACACTCCCTAACATTTTGAGGACCCCACCGGTTCCTCGATCCTACCCTCATGCTTTATGCAAGTGATGAAAGCAAGTTAGAGCTGTCTGATGCTTCCCAGATTGGGCCATAGTTATACAGTGTACTGATGGTCTCTCCATGGGTTAAATGTGCTCAAAGTAGTTTGTGACCAACCCTAGATCAAGTGGTTAGGGTTTTTCCTAATGTTTTTTGAGTGTTGTTTCAGTCATCTGTGAGCCTCTACCCTGGCCAGCTCTAAAGCCTGGTAAAAGTGGAAGGTTGATGTTTGGTGGGCAGCCAATCTCAAAAACTTTTGCCTATCTACCATTTAAAAGCTGGCCCCAAATTGTTGTGAGAAGTTTAAGATGAGATGATGATGATGATGATGATACGATGTTTAGTCATCTCATGGGAAAGACTAATCTATACAGGATGGGCCTCGCATGCAACACGTGTGAGAGTTCTTTGGGAAGTCTTTTGTATAAGAGTCACTCCAGAAAAAGGTAACTATATGGAGGAAGAATTATTTTTGGAGGGAGAATTTTGTCTGTATGAAGGGTAATTGTGTCAGTTAAATTCACATGAGAAATTGAATAGAGGAAGGGGCTGCTGCTAGTATTGCTCCCTATTGGTTACTTGGGCCCTACTTGATGCCTAGGTGTTAATTAGGGAATAGTTATTAATTGTCTCGGTCAAGTAAAAGACAGTATGGCTGTTCACATGCCAGTTTTTCATTGGTTGGGGAAGGACAACTAGAATAGCTTTAGGTCCAAAACTGGTAGGTCTTTGGTTGTATTTGGTTAGTTGTTTCTAAAAGTTAGGAGTCCCAGTTGTCTTTAGCTAATGAGAGTTCTGTTTTAGAAAGATTTAAGCCCAGCTGTTGAAGGTTTGTGCTGTGTGCTTGTGGGTGGGCGTGTCCATGGGCATGTGCAAATCGTGCATGTGCATGGGCATCTGGATATGGAAACACTTCTCGTGTGCATGGTGTAGAGTTTGTGTGCCTGTGTGGGTGTGTGTGTGTGTGTGTGTGTGGTGGCTGGTGCAAAGGTTTGTATTTTTTCCACTGTTTCCTACAACTGGAAATACCAAAAGGTAAATTGATGTGGACACCAGGCCATTCAAAGTATATCAACGCAGGAGGTGTGCGTTACCTGTGTCAATGTGGTTAGATGACGGATACGGGTCGGGTCTCTAGAGGTCGAAGATCTTATACATGTGTTCGTGACATGTGTAAGTTGCTTAGAAGAGACATTTGGACTATTGGATCGCGAGGAGGGTGTGATCGGACCGTTGGATCGTCACGGCCCACCTTCATTACACCACCTTCATGACACTATCATCGGGGCCCATTGGGCATCTTAAATTTACATTTAGTTTATGAGCATTTGAATTAATTAAATTTCGAGATAGTTTGTGCATAATTTTGTGCGAATTTCTTTTTTTTTGAAACTTTTTTTTAGTAAGGTTTTTTTGGTAATTTCATGTATTTATGAATTTATAAGGGTTGCCCTAAACCCATAGCACATTATGTTATGTTGATGAAAGAAAAAAAGGAGAGCTTTTTACTTTTGACGATCTCGTCTTCGACTTTTAGTGATTGGAAGAGGGCTTGAGGTCCAGATAAACGATTTCTCATCCCATACTTCTTTCTCCTTCTCTCTTTTCTCAAGGTATTCTTTTCTTTAACCCCATTTTCTTCTTTTTCTCCTAATCTCAAAAAAATTTTCATTCCCTTTTCATCCCCACATAAAACCCATCACCCAAATCTACATTTGAAGAACTACCATAAATTTTTTTTTTTTTTTGAAATTTTCAGATTTCCAATCCAGAAAATTCCTGTTTTTCTGGATTAGAAAATTCACTTGGATCGTTAGACGGACCTATTGTAAGACGAAAGTTATATCTTCTGCTGGATCCAATTAAATTCAGATTTTAAGATTCAACACTTTGTGTTTGTGATGGTTGACCCTAATCAATGCTATATCGACTTTATTTCTTTCTTGTGTTTATGATGTATAAATCAGACTGATATATATATATATATATAAGATTGCATGAATCTGCCCTTTTTCAAATACCATGCTCATTTAAGGTTAGATTAGGCCGTCCTACATCAATTTTGGTATCAAAGCTTAGATCCTTGCATTGAGTCGTCTTAGATCTATTAAGAGTCTAGAGTTTTATTTTATTTTATTTTTTCTAAAGTCTCATGTATCGCATATAGAGTCTAGATCTAAAATTTTCAGATTTGCAAAAAAATAAAAAATAAAAATAAAAATAAAAAATCTAGATCTGAATTTTTCCACATTTGCATCATTCTTAGGGTTAGGATCATCGGTGTCTATAGTCTTGTGTCAAAACAATCTCCTAGAGTTGTGTTTTAGGAAACCTAAGTTGAGTCTTATTGTGTATGCCCACTCGGACTGGTAGAGGATTTGGTCTACACGCGATTTTCAATGTGGAACAGTTGACTAAGATGATGAACACAATCAACCAACGTTTGGCCGCCATTGAGACGCAATATAGGGGCATGAATATCCGTATGGATCAGATAGAAGCGTCCCTAAGAGAAATCTCCGACATTGGAGGGGATGAACAGTCTCACGTAGGGGGAGTAGTTGAGGAACGGGTAGGAAATCGTGGTAGAGGTCGTGTTGCATGTGGCCGAGGGGTAGGACGTGGAGGGGTGCGAAATCCGCAGCCCGCTGTTGAGTATCAAGACCGTTATGATGTCGATGAGAGGGTATTAAAGAGTGTTAAAGTAGATGCTCCTAGTTTTGATGAGCGTCTTGACCCAAAAGCATTCCTTGATTGGTTAGCAGATATGGTCCATTATTTCGAATGGTATGAGATGTTTGAGAACCGACATGTGCGGTTTGCGAAAATGAAACTTGTGGGTCAAGCTAAATTGTTTGGACAAATATGGAGCGTATGATCGAGAGATCAGGAGGTGTCCCAGTCGCATATTGGGTAGAGATGGAGTTATAAAAGGAAAAATATCTTCCTCTCTTATCGTCAAAAGCTCCTAGATCAGTGGCAAGTATTATGCCAAGGATCTATGTCGGTTGCGGATTACATCGCAAAATTTGAGGAGTATATGATGTGGTGTGATATTCGGGAGGATCCCTTGGTGACTCTAGTGCATTTCAAGGTGGGTCTTCGCATGGATCTGCAGCGTGAGCTTATGACCCATGCAGTGAGTGACTTGGATCAGGCTTACTAAGTTGTACAGGAGTTAGAGCTTTACCTAAAGTCTCCTGTCACAAGGTGCTTTGAGTCCCGAGACTCTACTGTTAGATCTGATTTTCAGGGAATCAAACCTAACATTGGAAGTCAACCTAGGGCGCAGGCTAGTACACTACTTAAGCCTAAGGATGATAAGGGCAAAGGTGTCCTTGGTGCTAATCTTGGTAGTTGTAGTCACTTGAGATGTTATGAGTGCGGAGGTCCAGGTCATTTCGCATACCAGTGCACGATAAAGACTCGTGGGAAAGCCTTAGTCATAGACGAGTCAAATGAAAATGTGGATGACATAGGTGATTATGAAGTTGAGGAATATCATCCAAAGATAGGTGCTAGTGATTATGAAAAAGAAGAACCAGAAACTGCACCACTAGCTGTAGTTAGATGTGCTTTAGTGCAGGCCAAAGAGAGTGATGATCTGCGCAGAAGCACAATTTTCTACACGTTTATCAAGAGTGGTGACAAAAATTGCAAAGTCATCGTGGATAGTAGTAGTTGCACCAGTGTGGTTTTAGCTAGCACAGTCACTCGTTTGGGTTTGAAGCCCATCCCTCACCCTCAACCCTGCAAGGTTTCTTGGGTTGACATGTCTTCTATGCTTGTGTCCTAGCAGTGTTTAGTCCCCATTCAAATCGGTTCATATAAAGACACGTTGTGGTGTGATGTTTTACCTATGGATGTAGGTCACATCATTTTAGGGAGGCTGTGGTTATACGATAGAGATGTCACGATTTTTGGTCGTTTGAATGTGTGTACATTCACGCATGAGGGTAAGAAAATCAAGATTAATCCATTGCCACCCAAGAGTCACACAGACAAGGCTAGGGATGTGAAAGCGAGTGAGTCAAGGAAGGATGTGAGGAAATCTATTCCGAAGTCTCTACATATCATAAATGCAAAAGAGTTTGAGAAAGAGACAGGATGATTCGACGGTGTATGCCCTAATGGCTAGGGAAGTTACACCCGAGGTTCATATAGAGTTACCCCCTGAGGTGACTTCAGTTCTTGAGGAGTACAGTGATGTATTCCTTGAGGATTTACCAGATGTGCTTCCACCTATGCGGGACATCCAACATGCCATTGATTTCGTCCCGAGGTCTACTTTACTGAACCTTCCTCATTACAGGATGCATCTTGCAGAGCATGCAGAGTTGCATAGACAGGTAAATGAGCTCCTAGAAAAGGGTTTCATCCGTGAGAGCATGAGTCCATGTGCCGTACCAGCGCTATTAATGCCTAAGAAAGATGGTACGTGGCGGATGTGTGTGGATAGTAGGGCCATTAATAAGATCACGATCAACTATCGGTTTCCGATACTGAGGCTTGATGATATGTTAGATATGATGGCCAGATCCACAATTTTTTTTCAAGATAGACCTCAAGAACGGATATCACCAGATATGCATACGCCTTGGAGATGAGTGGAAGATAGCCTTCAAGACGAAGGATGAGTTGTACGAGGGGTTGGTCATGCCCTTTGGCTTGACTAATGCACCCGGTACTTTTATGCGTGTGATGACCCAAGTTTTGAGACCCGTTATGGGGAAGTTCTTAGTGGTTTATTTTGATGATATACTCATATATAGTACCACTAAAGAGCCGCATCTCGACTACTTGAGGTAGGTTTGTAGTGTCCTCAGAGCGGAGAGGTTATGTGCGAACCTTAAGAAATGTTCGTTCCTGTCTGATAGGGTCTTCTTAGGGTTCATAGTGTCGTCTGTAGGGATGCGAGCAGATCCAGAAAAAGTCAATGCCATAGTTGACTGGCCTGAACCGCGAAACATACATGAAGTGAGAAGCTTTTATGGCTTAGCCACATTTTATCGTTGGTTCATTCGAGGGTTTAACACTATTATGGCTCCCATTACTGATTGCATTAAAAAAGGAGAGTTCATGTGGTCTAAGGCCGCAGTTAAGGCATTCAAAGATATTAAGGGCAAGATGATAGAGGCTCCCATCATGCGTCTTCCAGATTTTTCTAAAGTCTTTGAAGTAGCATGTGATGCTTCAGGTGTAGGTATAGGAGGATTTCTAAGCCAAGAGGGTCATTCAGTTGCTTATTTCAGTGAGAAACTGAATGAGGCAAAACAAAAGTATTCCATCTATGACAAAGAATTTTATGCGATTGTGTAGTTGCTACGTCATTGGCGTCATTATCTTCTACCGCAAGAATTTGTTTTGTTTTCTGATCACGAGGCTTTGAAGTATTTGAATTCCCAAAAGAAGCTTAACCCAAGGATTGCCAAGTGGCCAGCGTTTCTTCAGGAATATTCATTTGTCTTAAAACATAAAGCCGGGACCAAGAACAAACTAGCCGATGCCCTTAGTAGGAGAGTGACATTGCTCAACTCCTTCAGTGTAGAAGTTGTGGGGTTTGAGCAATGGATAGATGAGTATCCTATGTGTCCGGATTTTGGGAAACATACGTGTTACTCTTAGGTGCCCAACATAGTTCGGGTGAGTTCGTGCTGAAAGATGGTTTTTTTTTTTTTTCAAAGGAGACCAACTTTGTATTCCCTGCACTTCCCTCCGGGATTTCCTTGTTTGGGAGCTTCATGCTGGAGGTATTACTGGTAATTTTGGTCGAGATAAGACCATCGTCCTAGTGCAGGATCGATTTTATTGGCCAAGTCTCAAGCAAGACGTAGCCAAAATTTTAGGGCAATGTCGAACATGTCAACTGGCAAAACAGAAGAAGCAGAATACTGGATTGTACACGCCATTGCCAGTGCCACATGCACCGTGGCAAGACATCAGTATGGATTTCGTGCTTGGACTTCCTAAGACAATTAAAAAGCACGATTCCATTTTTGTGGTCGTGAACCGTTTCTCAAAAATGGCCCACTTTCTCCCTTGTTCTAAAACTTCCGATGCGTCTAACATAGTTAAGATTTTCTTTGAGGGGGTGGTTCGGTTACATGGTTTGCCTAAGACCATATTGTCTGACAGGGATGTCTTAGTTACTAGTTATTTTTGGAAGACATTATGGCAAATGATGGGTACGAGACTTCAGTTCTCGTCTGCCTACCATCCTCAAACTGATGGCCAAACTGAGATTGTGAATCGAAGTCTCAGAAATCTACTACGATGTTTGGTGGGTGAACACATTAAAACTTGGGACTTAGTCCCGCTAGTCGCCGAGTTTGCATATAACAATTCAGTTAATAGGTCTATGGGTATGAGTCCATTTAAGATTGTTAGTGGTTACAAACCTAGACTACCCATAGATTTGTTACCTATGTTAGTCACACAGAGGACCTCAGAGTCAGCTGATGCATTTTTCCATCACATTCATGAGTTACATGCAGAGATTAGGAGGCGGATAAATGCTAGTAATGAACAATATAAAATTTCAGCTAACTTACATCGTAGAATTCAAGAATTTAATGAGGGTGATTATGTAATGGTTAGGATGAGGCCAGAACAGTTCACACAGGGTACCGTTAAGAAGTTACAAGCACGTAGTGCTAGACTATTTAAAATTCTAAAAAAAATTGGGTCCAATGCGTATGTGATAGATCTTCCACCTCGCATGCGGATTAGTTCAACATTCAATGTGGAGGATCTAATGCCTTGTTCAAGCCATCCCATAAACCCTAATTTTGTTCCAAACCATTGACCAATTTTTGAATTTTCTTCCCAACCTATACCACCTATGCCTACTATACTTGAGATAAGAGAAGAAATTGAAGGAATTATGGATGAGCAAATTGTTTTCACTCGAGACGGTGGCTTTCAAAGGTACTTAGTGAGGTGGAAGAACAGACCATCATCCGACTGTACATGACTGGCGGAAGCGGAGTTGCAGCGACTAGATCCATATTTGTTAGAAAAACACAAGAATTTTATCTCGCCGGAGTCGAGATCTTCTCAGCCGAGGGGAGTTGATGTGGGCACTAGGCCATTCAAAGTATATCAATGCAGGAGGCGTGCGTTACCCATGTCAATGTGGTTAGATGACGGATACGGGTCGGGTCTCTAAAGGTCGAAGACCTTATACATGTGTTCATGACATGTGTAAGTTGCTTACACATGTGTTCGTGACATGTGTAAGTTGCTTAGAAGAGACATTTGAACTATTGGATCGCGAGGAGGGTGTGATCGGACTGTTGGATCGTCACGGCCCACCTTCATTACACCATCTTCACGGCACTATCATCGGGGCCCATTGGGCATATTAAATTTACATTTAGTTTATGAACATTTGAATTAATAAAGTTTTAAGATAGTTTGTGCATAATTTTGTGCGAATTTTTTTTTTTTTTTGAAACCTTTTTTTAGTAGGGGTATTTTGGTAATTTCATGTAATTACGAATTTATAAGGGTTGTCCTAAACCCATAGCACATTATGTTATGTTGATGAAAGAAAAAAAGAAGAGCATTTTACTTCTGACGATCTCGTCGTCAACTTCCAGTGATTGGAAGAGGGCGTGAGGCTTAGATAAACGATTTCTCATCCCCTACTTCTTTCTCCTTCTCTCTTTTCTCAAGGTATTCTTTTCTTTAACCCTATTTTCTTCTTTTTCTCTTAATCTCAAAAAAATTTTCATTTCCTTTTCATCCTCACATAAAACCCATCACCCAAATCTACATTTGAAGAACCACCATATATATTTTTTTTTTCTGAATTTTCTAGATTTTCAATCCAGGAAATTCCTATTTTTCTGGATTAGAAAATCCACTTGGATCGTTAGACGGACCTATTGCAAGACGAAAGTTCTATCTTTCGCCAGATCCAATTAAATTCAGATTTTAAGATTCAACACTTTGTGTTTGTGATGGTTGGCCCTAATCAATGCTATATTGACCTTATTTCTTTCTTGTGTTTATGATGTATAAATCAGGCCGATATATATATATATATATATTTTAAAGATTTCATTAATCTGCCCCTTTTCAAATACCATGCTCATTTAAGGTTAGATTAGGCCGTCCTACATCATAAATGCCTCTAAGTGTGGTGAGACTCCACACAAGTAGCTTGGCCAGAGTTCGGGCTATCTATATTTCCATCCTAAATAATTTCATATTTGTTTCATCTTAGTTTACTGGTAAGACAAAGCTATTCCCTCGTCGCTCAGTAATTCTTGTTGGATATTTAGAGGTCTGTTTCTGCACGTATCTTTTACATCATCATCTGTTTCTACACACATTTTCTACATCATGGATGATATCATTTCAGTGATAGGATTGTAATGGGAATGGGAGCTCTTCCACTTTTAATTTTTCTAGGCCATTTTTAGGAGAGATAATGATAATTTATTTATTTATTTAAACGAGTCAAAAAGCCCAAATTACAAAATGAAAATTACAACTTGGCTAGGAACGACCACTCATTTTGTCAAGATCTTCAATACATGAAATCCACCCTATTACATACATTTTTGCCCTTTCATATGCATCTAGCTAGAACTACTCTTATTTTGGAAGCATCTCCCACTTCTCTCCCCCCACATGGCCCAAAAGATTGCCATCATTAATCTCTTTCCCACCGCTATCTTCTTTTGTCTTTAGACCACCTGTAGGCCAAGCTAGTAGGAGTCGTACCATCGAACCCGGCATCACCTGAGGAGATCCGAAGGAGATGACAGCCCTTTCCCGCACCTTGCTTGCAAAAGAGCAATGGATGGACAAATGGTTCACTGATTCCGCTGCTCTCATATACATATCACAACAGTTTGGGATTACTATGGATCTTTTCGGCAAATTATCAATTGTAAGGATCTGATTCCTTCCCACCAGCCATGTAAACAGTGGTACTTTGTGAGGAGTCGCACTGGACCCTAGAGGCATTCCCTGATCCACAAGTTCTTCCAGAACTGAATTCTTTTCCCATCTTCCAATGAGAACTGGATCTTTGCTTCAAACTTGTTCATTAGGGAAGAGACCCCCTTTTACGATGCACAAATCCTATAAATTGATGATTCTTTCACCGCCAACCCCTTCCTGTAGGCCATATAATGCAGGGGCATTTTCACACCGGGCTTGAGTGAAGTTGCTAGTGGGATGTAGGGGTACACTCGGGGTGGGCGGCCTGTGTGAGGCGGTACCCATGTGATTTAGGGCCCACGAGGGGGGTTCTTGCCGAGGTCCTGACCCATGAGATGTGGGGCCTGGGCTTATGAGATAAAGGGATTGATTTGCCATGCTCTAACAGTTCGAGCTTTTAGAGCAAGTGGTTAATTATCGTACTTGATATAACAACTCTCCACCACCTTCCTTCCTCTGACCTGAACCTCCAAAGCCATTTTCCTAATAGTGCTTGGTTCATTCGTGCAAATATCTGATGCTGGCTCCTCTCTTCCTATATGGTTTGCACACTTAATGTTGTAGATATACAATGTGTAGAGCTCAAAAGTTTGTTGGCTTCTGATGAGTTCCATTAATTTGATGGTGTCCCCATAATTTGTTCTACTCTGCCCAGCAGCGGTGATACACCAGCTGGGCCCTACCCTTGGTAAGTGTAGGGTTGGTGTCAGGTATGCAGTCCATCATTGAACTTTTTCTGAGCAATTGTGGGAATATTCCCTGTTTCACCACCCATTAAAAAAAAAAAAATCACTTCTCCATAAAACAAATCGGAAGAAAATTGCTGATTCAAAATGATTGGTGAAAGAGGATTTGTAAGGCCAATACCAAATAGTTGTGACAAGGCTATGATGACGACTAGAAAGATGTGATGAGTTCCATTAAATTTTGTGACCACACACTGGGCTTTCTAATGCTTACAATTGCATACAATCACATGTGAAGTTGTGCTTTTGTTGTTTTCGCATAACCAGTTCTTTCCTGTTAAAACAAGACTAGAGCTTATGCTGATTTTAATAATAACAGTTGCAACATGAACCTGAGCTCCTTGTTGAAATCTTTCTAGGCTGTGATGGAGATCTATAACATGTATAGACTTCAGCTCTCCGCGAAGAACACAGTGGTACTCTTCAATGCTATGCATGCCGTGGCGATCCATGCCCACGAGATAAACAGTGACAGTAACCTGCGTTTGAAGCTACAGGAGCTGGGGTCCATGACCCAGATGCAGGACCCTCCATTGCTACGCCTTGAGAATGAGTCCTACCAGATATGCCTCACACTGTTGCAGAATCTCATACTGGACAGACCACTTGGTTTCAACGAGGTTGAAGTGGATACATACCTTGTTGACCTCTGCAAAGAGGTCCTACAGGTTTATCTCAAAACAGCATGGTCTGGGCAGCCAGCCGAGCCCTCTGTTGGTGTTCAGCGGAAGCCTCATTGGTTGATTCCTCTTGGTTCTGCAAAACGGAGGGAGCTGGCAGCACGAGCACCTCTCATTGTGGCCACCCTTCAAGCTATTTGCGGATTGGGAGATTCCTCATTTATGAAGAACTTGGCCCAATTCTTCCCACTCCTCACAGGTCTGATAAGCTGTGAGCATGGGTCGAGTGAAGTGCAGGTGGCCCTGAGCGACATGCTCGACACATGGGTGGGCCCTGTGTTGCTTCAATCCTGTTGAACGGGGGTGGAAGCAGATTGCATGCTTTTGAGGTGTATGATAATATTTCATCTTTCATAATTCCTCTCCTTTTTTTTTTTTTTTTCCTTTTTAATTCACTTTTTCTTTGTCATAAGCATTGTTGAGGATGTGTAGATTGTTAGTGTAATGAAGAGCTAGTGGATTGCAGGAAATGTTTTTTGAAACATTGTGTAGTGTAGAAAGCATAGATAGCTCCTCTGTCGGGTAATGGATTTACTTGGAAAGGAGTTTTGGTGTTGTATGCTTAGACATCATTCAATTTGGTTTTTTTTTTTTTTTGGGGATTCTTTAGCTTTTCTTTCCTTCACACTCTTCAAGATTCATGAGTGAGAAGGTACTTTGACGTGTGATTGAAAGATGTAATATTCTCAATCTATTCACTTGTTTGGTGTCATCCTTTGTATTTACAACGCTTCTGCAAAATCCATCTACACCGTCTGCATCTCCATACATCCATCACTGCAAGCCCCGTTTCTTACCAGCACAACAGCACAAGTCATGGAGGACACAAGTCCAACCTGAAGGCTAAAACCGCACCCCATTGCAAGGGTAATGACTGGAACCCACGGAGATTAGCATACACCAGTGACCCTGTTAATACCACTGGGTTGGCGATAACGAAACATCACTTTATTCATTGGAATTTCAGGTATGGGTGATGATTCTGCCAAAATATCGACATTGTGTCGTTACATTGAAAATATCTTTGGTATTTTCTTCATAAAAATTTTAGATGTTGCTGATACTTTTGATATCATGGCTGATACCATTTCATGTCCCCGGAACATGTGCAGGTCACTGGAAAATTGAGGAAATCCGAAAAATAAGAAATTTAGGGATTTTTTTTTTTTTGGATCTGGTTGGGGAGTAGATTTTGATAATTCTTCTTCCATTTTCATGAATTAAAATCCCTCAATTGGGGAGAAAAATAGGAAGGAAGAAAGTGTTTAAATACTCAAGAAATTTAAAAAATTGTAAATATTGCAAAAATTTAAAAAAATCATAAATTATTTATTATTATTATTATTATTATTATTTGGGAATCAGGTTAAGGGAGTTGATTTCAATCACTCATTTTTCATTTTCATGAATCAAGATTTGGTTGGGGAGTGGATTTTGACCACTTTTCTTTCATTTTCAAGAATCAAATTCCTCAATCGGAAAAAAATCGGGAAGGGGAACCATGTGCGCCAATATTATGAAAATCAGAACAAAAATTTTAAAAAATTATTTTTTCTTTTTAAAAATAGGTTGGGGAGTGGAGTTTAACAACTAACATTTCGTTATCATGAAATAAATTCCTCATTTTTTGGGGAAAAATTAGAAAGTGGAAAACCATGAGTAAATGCTGCGAAAATTAGATTTTTTTTTTTTTTTTTTTTTTTTGAGGGGGGGGGGAGGAGGATATGATTTCAACTCCCCTTCAAATTTTGGAAATTTTAAATTATTTAAAAGTTAAAGGATGAAAAGAAATTGTTTTATTTAAAATAATAATGACATTGTCTCATGGAAATTTATTAATTTTTCTTTTCATGGATAGATATAGATGAGTGATTTGTTGCATTTAAAAAAAAAAAAAAAAAAAAAAAACTTTTTTGAAGTTTTAAAGATTATGGAAAAATTTAAAAATAGTAAATTGTTTTAAATGTAATTATTCTGTTTTATAATTATGTATGTGTGGTTGGATGTATAATATATTTACGTGTGGTTGTGTGCATTGATGGATGGATGAATGGATGGCTGGATGCGTTATGGATGGATGTGTTATGTATGTATGGAAAGATTATGGATGCATGGATATATCAATGATGCTTGGATAGTCATGTAAGGATGTACGCATGCATGTGTGCATGGATGAGATCATGTATGTATGCATGCATGGATGGCTGGCTTGGTGGATGGTTGATTGGATGGAAGGACCATGTGTGAATTCATGTATGTTTATATGCACGGATGGATGGATGCATGCTGCATTAGTGTATGTAGGTATGGATGGATGGATGTATTAATGCATGTACGGATGGATAGACATGTATGGATGTATGCATTCATGGATGGATGTGTTAATGCATGTCTGCATATATTTATGTTTGTATGGATGGATGGATGAATGTGTTAATGTATGTATGTATGGATGGATACACAGGTATGCATGCATGCATGAATGGATGAATGGCTTTTGCTTTGATTTTGAAACAACTTTAAATGATTATTGTGTTTCGATGGCCCTTTTCCAGGCTGGTTTTGTTCAATTAGTGGAGGCCTAGTTACTTCTTCACCTCGTGAGTATTTTGGTTTGGCGCCCCTGTTGTTGTTTGCCTGGTCCTAGACTTGTCTTGTGTTTTTTTGTGGGTGCTTTTAGAGCTTTGTGTAGGTTGTTTCATACAATGTTAGGCCCGATCTTGTATAGGTTTAATAAGGCTATGATAGGTGAGCCTTTGTTTTGTTTTGTTTTGTTTTTTTGTTTTTTTTAGTTTTTTAGTTTTTGTTTTTTGTGTGGCGCCCACTCAAGTACTAATAAAACGATTAGTTGTTTTACTAAAGTTGCAGGTGGTATGAACTGGCCTTTATGGAACAAAAAAGTATTTCTAATGATACTATTGGTATGAAATAAACTCATATTGATTCTATTGCATTGCATTTTTACCACAAAGCATGCTTTAGGCTCTTATTAGATGAAAAATCTATTATGTATGGTTCTTGGTTTTTTTTTTTTTTTTGGTTAAATAAAATAGTAATTCCTATTTATTCTTTAAATTTTTAACTCTAAAAAACACAAATATGTATATTTTTTTCCTTTGAAAGATCCACCCTTTTACTAATGTTTCCCTCCACCAGCAATACATTTTGTGGTATTAGCGATAACAACACATGTTTTCGTAGCATGTAATGATATCAATACTGTGAAAACTGCGTATGCCCAACAACGGCCTAACCACCCTCATACCGGCGTCTCCTAAACAAATGCCAAGAGGGAGGTTTACCATCGGAAGCGGCATCTTCTTTACCGCTCTCACAAGCCCTAAAAATATTTTCAAACCATTATCCTGACAACATGCTAGGATGGTCCAATGATCAGAGTTGCACATGTTGTAGACTCCATTCTATACAGTTTACCTAAACCTGACTCGAGTAGAAAAAAATTCCATAGAATTTCCTTAATGTTAAGGGTTCGTTTGGTTGCACCAAACAGCAATATGCACTTAAAAGCAAACACTAACAAATGCTAATTTTTTGTTATTATTATTATTTTTAAAATTTAATTTATTTTTAGGTTTTGTATACAAGCACTTGATCCTATGATTTTAGTGTTGATACAGAGTCTCTCTACCACTAAGCTTTTTTAATTTCTTAATAAATAATTGATGTCCGCTCCAAACAAAACACTCTTAACAAGTTAGAAGTGATTTTTAAAAGCACTTACTTTAATAGTCTTGAACAGCCCCTAAGCAAAGCCCGGTAAGTTGCAAAGTTCAAACTATCGTTTGCCTAATCTACTGTTGTATGAATGTATGGATACATTACAAATACGATGCGATACTCATGGCCCAAATATTTCGTATGATGGGATATGTTCAATTTTTGTATCTTCAAATGAAAATTACCACCGTTTGACATTCAACTTGAAACACATGGAATTGCAATTACATCTTAGGCACCTCCACTTCGGTCATTTCTTCTGTTATGGAATTCGTTTATTGCAATTCGAGTATCCAAATGTCTCTCTTGATCGGAATTCCTTAGCTTGGATCTAACACCTTGTTACATGTATACACGTTTTTTACCTTTACAAAAAATAAACCATTGCAACTGAGAACTAATTTCTCTTAAAATTAGGTTGGTTGTGCAATCTTAACCACTGATTTTTTGACACTTAGATCAATGGATTAAACTTAAACCCATAATTGGGTTCCAATCCTTGCCCGAGTGGTAGAATTTAACGGGGTGTTTGGCGCGGTGCATTTGATGGGATAGAAGTGCATTTGGTCCTGTCTAATTCCATCCAATATTTGGAGAGAATGAGAAAGGTTGAGATTAGGTGGGATGAAATTGCATTTAGTTTCATGAAATTGCATGTGGTCGCATGCATGATTACAGTGGATTTTGAAATCCACTACACATGTTGGCCCACATTGATGCACGTGTTTATCCATCCCGTCTATCCACATACATCATTTACACGTAACATTCTGATTACATATGTGTAGAAATAAATGACATCCATTGTAAATTTGCTCAATTGATTACAATTCCATAGTCCACCAAACATGATTTTTCTCAATCTAGTAGTAAGATTTTTATTCCAAACATGAAATTAGATGACTACAATATCATAATATTTCCAAACATACAATCATTATGCAATAATAATGCTAATCTTATCTACTACATGTCGATACCATTCAATTCCACGTACCAAACAGGCCGTGGGGAGTTTCAACATGAGATCTTGGGTTTGAAACAAATAGGCGGTGAAATCCCACCATGGTGTGTGTGGGTGTGTGGTGGGTGCGTGTGTGGTACAAAAAAGAAAATACAAAAAAAAAACTTAAACCCACAATTTGGACAATTTAATTAGAGTTTCTACAAACACAATTTTTAAATAATTTCTCAGTGCGTGCATATCATCGCCATACTCTTCCAGAGTATAAAAGTTTTTCGCTATTCATGGCATACTTGCCTGATAGATATTAGGTCCATGGAGATGAGGTGCAAGTCACATCGACATTTGTGGATTGGAAGAATCGTATACGCAACTCATAACATGACGTTGACAATGAACTACACCTACAATCATGTGTCTGTGATCTATCCTTTGCTTCCAGATTTACCAACTATTCAGAATCAGTAATGCACCTTGAGACTGCAACAATCCACACACACACACACACACGTATATATAGCCATTGTGCACGTGGCATACACGGTTGTGATTGAACCCAATTAATTTATGTGCCCCACAGTAATAAACTGGTCGTAACCCAAATATCGTGCTGAAAGGATGAACCCATCAGTTAGTAGTCATTAAAAAAAACTAACTGTGGTCCACCTGATGAATGGGCCGAATCTCTCATGAATTGAACACCTAGCCTAGCAATCGACATATACCACCATCTTTGGATGCCCGTGGTCTGGACTATGCTAACCGTCCGATCTGTGGATTTTTGGCCATCAAATGTGGGCAGTTGCATTTACTTTTGTACATTGAGTTTCATTTGCAGCGCCTCCATTTGTTGGGTTAGGATGTCCCATGGGTCGATTTTTGGAGTCAAGTACATGGCGCCGATTGCCTGGGGACCTGGTCAGCAGGGATATCCTGGTGACCGTTATCTTTGGGATCCACGGTGATGTATGTGTTCTATCCACGCTATCCATCTGATTTGCCAGCTCATTTCAGGGAATTAATCCGAAAACGAGGCATATCCAAACTTCAAGTGGACCACGTCACAGGAAAAAAAAAAAAAAGTGGGGATTATGATGCCTTCGTGGGGCCACCGTAATGTTTATTTGCCATCCAACTTATTCATGAGTTCACACGGATAAAACACAAATTTCAAATTTTAGCTTGATCGAAAATTTCTGTAGCCCCAAGAACTTTTCAACGGTAGGCACGCGTTCAATCCCCACCGTTTCCTGTGGCGTGGTCCACTTGAGCCTTGGATCTGCCTTATCTTGGGGCTAGACAAGCTGAAAAATGGATGGTGGCGTAGGTAAGACAAATACATCATGGTCGACCTAAAGAGTCGGTCACCAGTGACATCACTGGTGAGTCACGCGGCAATCCACGTCCCGCGGACATGCAGGTAAAGCTCACCAGGTGTACCTTCTGGATCTGTCAGTCGGGATTAGGTGGATAATTCTGAGATCCAAACCGCTGATCTTATGAGCCCAAAAGTGGATCGAGGATGCCTGACAAATTCACTGGATTTGAATATTATAAAATCCTAGAATGATCTTCCATTGAATCCAGACCCTTGCTGTACTTTCTTCTTAAAAAATCCATTTGTAAGACACCGACTGAACTATTCGAATCTTCCTTCATTGAATACTCTAGGAACATCATGCGGCGACCATATCAACGGTCTAGATCACCAAACCAATGGGAGACAGTAGTACGCAGACTACTACTGACGCATACACCCGCTTTTTCTGCTGTTTCGTGTTTGGATGTCAATTCCAGTGAAAGCCTTCTTAACGTTGACAAAAGACGTCACCCTAAGAACGGAAATAAAGAAGGTGGCCCACTAACTTCACATCAACGACGTTGATTGACATGGCTAAATTAACGAGATTTGGGTAATTCCTTATCCATGGGTGTGGTTGATTTATGAGGCACGGGCCTTACCGTAACTTTGATGTATGTTTTGTACATACACGCTGTTCATCCGTTTTTTCAGCACATTTAGGGCACGAGCCTAAAAATGAGGCAGAACCACTTCTCAAGTGGGCCATATTATCAAAAATAGTGATGATTGACCATTAAAAACTTCCCGTGGGCCACAAAAGTTTTGGATATAGCTGATTTCCCTTCACCTAGGTTTACATGACCTTATCAATAGGTTGGATGGAAAATAAAAATTATGGTTTTCCATGGGCCTTAAGAAGTTCTTAATGGCAGGCGTTCAATCACCACCTTCAATATCAAGGTCTGGCCCTTACCGTCTTGGGTGACGCCGAGGCCGAGGTCGCGCTTATCCTCTCCTCCTTTGCATGTGCACGGAACAAGGAATGTGTGTGCGGTCCACCAGGGTGTGCTTATGGCATTGAACCCGTGATACCGGTAGCAGCGAAGTTAGACACCCTGAAAATCATGTCAATGTAAATTTGGAGATATTGATATAGCTCTCCGTTATTTTCTGTGGTGCGGTTCACATACTTATAACGTAGGTCTGATTTATGGGGCATTCCATGGTCATGGCATGACTCACTTAATGCACGGGTTGATGGCATATACATACCCACCACAGGTCCCACCCGAAAACAAAAGGAAAGAGAAGTAAAACTATAGCGATAGTTTAAATTTGCCTGATTTTTAGAGCGTCCAGCTGTTACATTGGAATGACATGCATTTTAATATATGAGTTGGATGCCATAAGCACACCTGATAGGTCCCACAACCAGCAATTTTAGAATAAAGTTACTCTAAAAGACTTGAGGAAATCAGCCTCATTCAAAGCTAGGAAACTTCTCCACAGTAGCCCTAACTGATAATCTTGCTGTCATACTTTACCACTTGTATTAAATTACAAAAAAGAAAAGAAAAACCATGTGTATGGTTCATCCATCAACCAAATGGACGTATACATCACTTTTTTCTTCCCGTTAGGCCTTGATTAGTTTTTCAATTATAAAATGGATAATGATTACTTACCCCAATAGGTGTAAGGACATCACTCAGGTTTGTCTACAATGATGAAAATCTGCATGAGAAGAATACCTGCACAAGAAGAAGATAAAAGAGACCCTAGTTAGAATAGGGGACCCTCCAATGCCAAAGTCAGATTAAGAATCTGGGTCTGATAGTATCGATGGATTTTTAGGTGGGATTTTGCGTACTTTTTAATATTAGATATGCTCATATTTATAATTGAGGAGAGACAATGACGTAAAGAAGATCTTCCTATTTAGTAGGAACGTACTGTAGAGGGATTCAAATTCCGAAAATGTGGAGGTAATTTCTTGAGATCTTTGGCGAAAATCTCGAGATCCCGAGCATGTTGCAGATGTCCTTCAAGATCTGATCTCTCTTAGATAAGATCCGATTATTTGGAATCAGCGGAGATATGTAATAGGAGGCCGAGGCCGAGGCTAAGGTGGTCTTGACCGAGCTGACCTAAGGGTAATATGTTGACATGTATTCTCTGGCGAGCCTTGACCCTTCTTTCAATGTCGTGTAGATTGCCAACCCGCCAACCTGCCCTTATACTTCAAGTTAGACTAGTGAGTCCGAGCTCATTTTCTTGATAGAATTCGGATGAAATATGTTATGGGGAGTTGAGCTTAAGAGTCTGAAGTGGTCTTGGTCGACCTGGATACTCGAACGAGCTTTGAGACTCCTCTTATTATTGAGCAGATGGAGGACCCGCCAACCTGCCGACCTACCTTCATATATAGTAAGTGACTGACCTCTTTTCTTTAGTTATTGAGGAGCTCATTGGGCATGACCAGCGCTGGCCGAGTCCTGTAGATATGTCCGAGCTAACTTCTTCTCTTTAGTTAATCCATTTTTACTTATAACAGTAAGTCCCTTACTTTCGAGCTCACGCAACGGGCTTGGAAAGTAAGTTGGTTTTTGTGAGGTCGGGCATTTTAGCCGAGTAGGAGCATTGGGGTGAGCTTTTGAGCTCTACATTTTATTAGGAGAATTCTACTTTTGTCTAACAAATGAGTTAGCTGCAATAACCCATTCATGAGGGGCCAAGCAGTTTACTTAAGAAGACTATTTTTCTTTACACTAAGAGATCCTCATTATAGATCGTGCGATCCAAGTGGGATTACCAATTAGTGGTCTGACCTCTTCTTTAAGGGTTAGACGATTGGTAATGATTGTTTTTCTTTTGCACTAAGGGAAGTCCTTAGTAGTTCATGTAACTCGGATTGTAGAAAAAGAGATTTTCTTTCCAATTTTGGGAAGCTCTTCCATAGTAGAATTCATGGTTGAAGACTTTTTTTTTTCCTCGCACTACGAAAAATCCTCGTGGTCGATTTTACAGCTCAGATAGTCGAAATTTGAAAGAAGTTCTCTTCCACTGATCTGGAAAAGTTCTTTTAATGTAGAAATCATCGAACAATAAAAAGTACAATGGTAGTGTCGCAAGCACATTTTTCCCTTTTAGAAAGGGAGATCACCCTTGTTGAGTAAGTTAGTTAGTTGACGCACTCCTGGTCATAGAATTTCTTGAGTCCTCAGGAGTATTATATCTTCAAGTGGTTAGCATTCCATGGGTGAGGTAAGACCCTCTCCCTGCCCATGTCTTCTAGTCGACATGTCCATCAGTAGTTGATGTTGAGGTTGGAGTTGGCTGATTAACCTTATTACCAAGCTTGATTTATTGGTTCAACTCGGTCATCCGGTTTCCTTGCTGAGCTCGGCTTCTTTCAGTACTTGCTTTGGCTTAGCATTCAAGGGAGTGTACCAATGGAAGCTACTTTTTAGATGTCAGTTAGTATGTTGTAGCCTCAGTTTTAGTCGTCCCTTTTTTTTTTCTTTTGGTTTTAACAGCAGAATGCTCCTTTTTTTCCATTCGCTTCTTATCCTCAGTCGAGTTAGCAGCTCTTTGTGAACTAAATAGTTCCTCGACATTGGAATATTTTTGAGATCAGTTAAGAAGATCGGCGAGGGTAGTCAGGGAGTTTTTACCAATAGAGAAGAAGAACTTTCCTTATTTAAGGCCGGCCATCATAGTGGTCAGATCAATCTCGTTGGAATAATCGTCTACCTAGGCAACTTTGGCCTTGAAACAGATGAGGTAGTCTCTTAACAGCTCAAACTCTTTCTGCTTGATCGTGAGAAGATGAGTTGATGACTTTCTTCTGTCTCTCTCATCGATGAACTATGAAAGGAAGTCTTTGCTGAATTATGAGAAAGAACTGATGGACCTCGACTTCAGCTGCCTGAACCACTGTCGAGTAGCTCCTGATAAGTCAGGGAGAATTCTCGGCATATTACGGGGTTCGAGGCGCCATGAAGCTCCATCCAAACTTTAAAGGACTTGAGGTGCTCCACTAGATTAGCGGTTCCAAAGTAAAGGGTCATCTGCAGCATCCAAAACCTGGGTGGAAGCGGAGATGCCATAATGTCATCAGTGAATGGTGGTTCAATTTCTCCTAACATGGCCTCTATTGAGGTTGGCACTCGGGCACGGTAGGCTTGTCTGATATCGTTGATCTACTCTCGAATTTTCATGAGCTTTGCCTCAGAAGGGTCCTCATTCTCGGCCACTGCTTTAGGGGCTTTTCCATAGCTTTTCCTCTTTGGAGAGGGGCGTAGGTTGGAGTCTGCGAGCATGGCTGCTCGCGAAGTATGGAAAAGAACCCGAGCTGGCAGCTCAGGAGGTTGTTTATTTCTCTGCGAATTGACCGATGATTAAGGTGGTGTAGTGGTGACACCCTCCTCTGCATCACGATTGAGGGTGGATTCTGTCTCTTCAAGAGTTGCACGAGTCGATCTATGTTTTTATTTACGTCTTCGACTCGATGCTCCAAGGAGACTAATTGAATGCCTCAGATGTGAGATCGAGGAGCTGGCGTTGCGGGAGTAGAGTCGGCCCGTTGTTGGTAGAGTTGGGCACCCTGCTCGGCTAATGATTCAGGAAGAGTTGGGATGACTGCAGCATATGATTTAGGAAAAGTTGGAATGCTTACAACAGATGATTCGGGAAGAGCTGAGATGGCTGCAGTAATGACAATTAGAGCTTTTTTCTTTCTTTTTGCCATTGTGATTTTCTGGTAAAGTAGGAACGACTTTGATGTCATTCCCATATACGGTGCCAAACCATTGATGCAAAAATATGATCAACCTTTTTTGACCTTCGAGTACTTGTACAGGAAGAAGATAATGGAGACTTTGGCTAAAGTAGGGGACCCTCCAATGCCAAAGTTAGGCTAAGAATCTAGTATCAAGGGATTTTGGGGTGAGAGATTCTACATACCTTTCATTATTAGAGATGTTCCTATTTATAGTTGAGGAGAGGCGGTGACGTAGAGGAGATCTCCCTATTTGGTAGGGACGTATTGTATAGGGATTTAGATCCTGAATGCGTGGGGAAATCTCCTGAGATCCTTTGCGAAGATCTTGGGATCCCAAGCGTGTCGCGAATGTCCTCTGAGATTTTTGGATAAGATTTCGGGCAGATCTCACTAAGATAAATTACGATTATTCAGAATCAAGAGAGATGTGTAATAGGAAGCCAAGGTGGTCTTGGCCGACCTGACCTGGGGATAGTATGCTTACCTGACATGGGGGTAATATGCCGACCTATATTCTCTGGAGAGCCCTGACCCTTCTCTCAGTGCCATGTAGATTGCCGACCTGTCATCATACTTCATGTTAGGGCAGTGAGGTCGAACTTATTTTCTTAGTAGAATTCAGATGACATATGTTGCATATGTGTTGGGGAGAGGAGGGTCGAGCTCAAGAGTTTGAAGTAGTCTTGGCCAACCTGGATACTTGGATGAGCTTTGAGACTCTTTTTATGATTGAGTAGATGGCGGACCCACCAACTTACCGACCTGTCGACATACCTTCATATGTAGTAGGTGACCGACCTCTCTTCCTTGAACATTTAGGAGCTCATTAGTCATGACCGGCGTTGTTCAACCTCGTGTCCCGTAGAAATGTCCAAGTTGACCTTTTCTCTTTATTGACTCCATTTTTACCCATAACAATTATGATTTCCTTTATTAATTTATTTTATATCTTCATTTTTTAATGCGATAATTCTCCCCTAACCATCTTACACCCCGGAGAGCTAATAATAAAAATTGAAAAAACTAAACATGCCCGGAGCAGCTCTTTTAGTATGAGACCTTGTATCTAATAAACGCCAATGCAAAACACCAACGTCACGAAATTGCAGCGACTCAATCTGAGATTCTCTCGTGGGCCTCATATGTATACACGGTCGGATGGTCCAAATCGTCCAGTGCATCTTACATTTCGAAAACAGCGAACAGATCACTTAGAGCCATCGGTGCCGCAATTTGTGGAACCGTACACTCGTTCCCGCCAACATGCTACGTTCCACTTGTATAAGAAAGAAGTCGGTGAAAATAACAAGTCCCTCGTCAAAAATCAGGCTGATCAAGTGGGTCACATCTGTATGTTGAATCAGACGGCCGATTTTCTATTGATAAAATGCCCCATCCCAACTTTCTTGTATTAGAAATAACTGAACGGGTTAAAAAGATATGGACGATCTTTTAGTTACTGTACATTTGTTCAGTTAATTGTTGGCAACCTAACTAGTGGACCGATAATATTTTTGGGATAAGAAATCTAAATAGTGTTAGCCTTGGGATGGATGGCTTGGATATATATTGTACAATGGCACACGTGTGTGCACGATTAATTCGTTACGGTGACCATGCAAATGCCCATATTTGATCGGATCCGATCAGGTCCAGAGATCCAATGCATACCTGGCCTTGAACTTAATATAATCCTTGGACCGCACCCCTAATCGGGACCGTCCAATTGGTGTCATTCGATATCAACCCGATGGTTGAATAAAATTAATCATCAGTACTTGTTCAACTGAAAAAAATCTCAGCCTTTGATGTCCAATTGCCGTGATCTTTGGGCATGAGGCCCCATGCCAACCAACGATTGGGATCATGCAACAAAGTAACTATGTGGGTCCATCTATATAGACATGCAAAACAAACTCATCAAAATGGTAATTCCACTAGTCTCAGTATCGGCCGGCCACATGGGACACCGATTGGATACTACACACGTCTCTCCGGGACGCGGATTGCCGACTGACGCTGCCAGTAGCGAGTTGCTACTGGACGGTGCTCTATGGGCCCTCTATGATGTATTTGTTTTATCCACGCCGTCCATCTAGTTTTTTCAGGTCATTTTATGGTTTGACAAAAAAATTAGGCAGATTCAAATCTCATGTGGAGCACACCATAGGAAACAGTGGTTATTGAACTCCCACCATTAAAACCTTTTGGTGGCTACAAAAGTTTTGGATGAAGCTTATATTTGTGTTTTCCTTTCATTCATGCATCGGTATGACCTAATCAACAGGTGGGCCTTAGGAAGTTTTTAATGGTGGACGTTCAACTACCAATATTTACCTCTGGTGTGGTCAACTTGAGATTTGGATCAGCTTTATTTTTAGGCTTATGTAATAAAATGACCTGGAAAAATAGATGGACGGCGTGGATAAGCACCTCTCTATTGTATATGCTACTGCAGCGTCAGCAGGCAACCCCGTACGTCTCTCCCGAGCTCGGCACATGCATGCAGGGGATCTGAAGGTCCACCGTGATGTATGGGTTCCATCCCATATCGTTCATGCGTTTTTTAATGTCATTATATGACATCAACTTAAAATTGAGGAAGATCCAACAGATTGGGGATTGAATACTTAGTATTGTTGAAAATTTCTTCGAACCACAGAAGTTTTCGATTAAGATAATATTTATTTTTTTCCTTAATCCAGGTCTATATGACCTTATGAACAGGTTTGATGGAAAATAAACATCATGGTGGCCTCAGGAAGGTTTCAACACTGAGCATCATTATCAACGCTGATTCCTGTGGTGTGGTCTACTTGAACCTTAGGTCTTCCTCAATTTTGATATTATACCATAAAATGATATAGAAAAATGGAGGGACGGTGTGGATAAAATCCATACTTTATGGTGGGCCGCTCAGATCCCTGCCGGTCCCGAGCTTGGTGATGGGGGCAGCACCCAATCCGCATCTTCCGGCCACAAGACAATTATCCTGGTCGTTACATGCAAAACTCAGTCAACCACTCCTTGCGGAGACCGCAAACAGAGTCCTTAAAAGGCATAATCGAACTACGGTGATAGTTAACCACCGTTTCCAAAATGGTTGTAACTCTGCCGTACATGTGACACACGTGTTAGTCAATCTTAATCATAAGAATTTCAGTCTAATTGGTGGATGATATTATTGTCGGCTGCTCGATCAATGGACAAAAATTCAGATTAAGTAGATTGGTTTTTGGACAATTTTAAATAAGTTCAATCAATTGATTGGGATGTCTGAGATATTGACATAATTTGAAAAAAATTACGTTTAACTTTAGGAACACTTTTGAGTATGTTCCATTGATTGAACATGTATACTCATCAATCAGCGGTTACTTAATCAATGTCAGTTGATCAATGCATAAATTGACGACTTACATAATTTTATGTAATTGTATAATTTATTTTTTATTACAAGTATAATACTATATATATTGGTGTAATAGGAGATTAATTAAAGTAGAATAAAGAGAATTAAATCATTTCTAAGGTTTCGAAAGAAGGAAACAAGGATTTTGGTATCTCTGAGTTGATGTAATCTCTTGTATTTTTATTTTATGAGGGTTGTTCTTAGTTTTATGCTGTGTGTTTTTTTTTTCTCCTCCACAGGTGTATTTTCTAATTTGTTTGTGTGTATCTTTTGTTCGTATGATTTGACCTAGGGTTGGGTGTGGGCACCCAAAAGATATATGATATCACTTTCTTTTCATGTGAGGGGGCGGAACACATGCTCATAAAATCACACATGTCAAAGATATGGGCCATCCATAGGGTAGAATAAATTATGAACACAGTGTAATAAAAGTAAATTATGTCAAGTTTGGACGGGAAAAAAGTAGGTCGGTTGTAAAAAAGACCAACAGCTCAAATTCAAGGTCACTTGATGAGTGTGGTACCCTGAACTTTGGTAATGCAGGTCGTCATTGAATCACACCCTTTATTTTTGCACTGTCCATTTAATGGTCAGAATTGGAAGCAAGGAAAAAAGTACCGATCGATTGGACATGTAAACCTACCCGGGATTGTCTGGACCAATGTACATGTATACAACGTGTATGGGCCGAGTGAGTCACCACCACTATGACCATAGTCGATACCACACAGATAGGAGAAGTGCCGGCACGTCTAGGAAACGGCCGGCATTTGCACTAACAAAAAGTCACCCGCAAACAGCTCAGAAGCCGCGTTCACTGCCTTCAACAACGAATCATAAGAGACTAACCACAGATTCTAGAGAAGACTCTCTCTCTCTCTCTCTCTCTCTCTCTCTCTCTCTCTCTCTCTCAAAGGGAAAGGGAAAGGGAAAGGGAAAGGAAGAGAATCCAACCAGGCTTATGTAGGGCCTCCAACCCATGAAATTATTGCAAGATGACAAAACAAACCAAAAAAATCCAGGGCACATGCAATCTCACATGCACCCTCTTTTTTCTTTTTTCACCTCCCCCAATCATCTTCTCTCATGTGATTTCCATTCATCCCACCTAACTTTCAAACTACAACTCCCTTCTACACCCCCCTTCTCTCTCTCTCTCTCTCTCTCTCTCTCTCTCTATCCATTCCTCCATGTATTGGTCTCAAAGCCTCCATTTCAGCCCTCTAGGCAAGTGGGTCACAACCACCTTCCACCAACTGAAGAGAAAATGCAAGATTAAAAAGCCCAAGAGATTATCCAACAGCTTCGATTGGTTCTCTTCCTCATTCGCTGCAATGGAGATTTCAAACCAGCTCAAGCAAGTCTTCAAGCTCATTGATACGAATGGAGATGGCAAGATATCACCCTTAGAGCTCCGGGAAGTGCTTGTGTGCCTGGGACACGACAAGTCCAAGGCTGCCAAGGAAGCTGAGGGAATGGTGAAAGAGATGGATTGCAACGGCGACGGTTTCATCAACTTGGAAGAGTTTATGGAGGTGGTGGAAGGGAGGAGCGAAAATGGGTGTGGTAGCAAAGACGATCTCATGGATGCATTCCTCGTCTTCGATTCTGATAGGGACGGCTTCATATCAGCACAGGAGTTGCAAAGAGTCCTTATCAGCCTTGGTTATAAAAAATGCAGTCTCGACGACTGTTTTCTAATGATAAAAGGCGTTGACAGCAATGGAGATGGGCTTGTCGATTTTGATGAATTCCGTTCAATGATGACCAAACGCACCACTGGTTGAAGATTGAAGTTTGGTACTAAAACCTTCATATGCATAAGCTGTCATTCGAGTCCTTAAGTTTGGAGAGCTTCCACGGTGAGGTGTAAATGTAAGGCCACGTTTGGATGCTCAATTTAACTAAATTGCAATATATTCCGATTAGATGTCAATGAAATTATCACATTGGGTTTGGACTAAATGTGGTTTGGCTACCTACTCTTAATTGAATTGAATTTAAGTGTTTGGTAATTATTTTGTAAAATTTTATGATATTTGGTGCAATCAAACGCACCCTAAGCTAAATTGTTTATGTTGTTCTGGAAATTGTTGAGAAAAGGAGATGTAAATGTGGGTAATGATGCCAAGCAGAGCCATTTGAAAATTACAAAGGGAGCTTGTGTGTATAAATATAGAATTTTTCATACTCCCGTAGAGTGTGATGGATGATACGCGGGCAATTAGAAAATTCATACTCGGTATACAAATAATACAATCTACACTATCCAGTGTCCCAACTAACAAATATTATGATTTGTGCATACTTATTGGACGGTTAACATGAAAATATCGATTTATTGTATTTCAACAAACAAGTTTCCATGAATCACAGGTTAAGATAGTTCAACCACCGGAACAATTTCTGAAGGCCTGAGCATCAAGCGTCCTACGCTGCCCGAGTATCATAACTACCTATTTATTTATTTATTTATTTGTTTTATTTAAATCACAACTACCTTATATGTACATTGAGGAAGAAATGCCTGAAGCACCTAAATTGTCCAAAAGCTAATAGGGAAAAGATAGCCACAACTTTTTGTATTTGCCTTTTTTTGGGCTATACTACTTTTATCCATGGAATCTTCTTCATTTACCGTTTGGCATTGTAGCTGTGGGCTCCACTCTATATGGCTCTATCTGTAACAAACCTGTGCATATGTGGGTTCATGCCCTGTCCACTACACGTGGGGTCATAACTATGGGACATCTTTTGTCTCTGATGCCGTTTTTTTGTTGTACAAATGTGGTCTATCGGATGAGTGGACCGACCTGATTTTCATGGTTGGCCCTAGATTTTGAGCAGCTCTGATGTCACACACGCGTGCCATGTTGGCAGGTAAGGTGGAAATGGGCTGGATCTGGGCCTAGAAAATCAAATTTTAGAATAGGGATGGCTCGTGGCCCTTGCAACTGGTTCGAAATCAGGCCCGGAGTCAGCCCAGGCTTATTTGCAAGGTCCATCACCATATTCCTCAGTGATAACTATTCTAAATCCACAAACTCTCTAGATTCTTCAATGAGTTGTCGAGGGTCTAACATACAATATTTGATCTCAATTATTACATGATTTTATGAACATGATACTGTTTAACGCATGATTTTAATCATGTTTTTGATGTAAGATGAATTTAGGAGCCTGGACTGAAAAAGGGTAGTAAAAGCATGAAATTAACGCTCCGAAGTAACCAAAGTAAGGGACAGACCCTAGGGGACCAAGATTGAAGAAATTACACGCCAGAGATCCGAGAAAATCGGGCCACTCACGTTATACGGGCCTGAAAATCGTCCAGAATGCAGGACCACAGGGTCCCTACCATCCATTTGGCTCGAAACTTTATATATGACTTGAGGATCATAAATTAACCGTACCTGTCAAATTTTAGCCATTGGATCCTTTTAGAAATGGTCCAATAAACAGATCAACCCCTAAAATCCTGATTTGGGGCTCGCCTGATACCTAGATCTGCTTAAAATTTTGTCTCAACCCTTTAATTGAGGTGGTAAAACGGTGGACGAAGCAGATTTTTCACACTCATCACAGTGGACCCCATGTGCGACATGCGTGTACATAGCACGTCCACACGTGAGCCGCACGCTGATCCGATCCTTTCTTCTTTACGTCACAGTGTCCGCATGTCTAGATGCTGTGATTCATAGTGGGCCTCTATGATCATCCAGTTAGACGATCAGAACCGTCCAATCACTCCAGAGGGGGACTTAACCCTTGCTAGGTGTCCTTTTGGCTCCATACACACATATGCACGTGGATAGTCAAAAAACACAGGATGGATAGCACAAAAACCCGATAAAAACTACTCCTTCCTGACTGAAATTTTGCCAAGAATCCAATGAACGGGTCAAATTTCTTCAAAAACACCAATGTGGGGCCCACCGAGCATTTCAGCGTACCCTATTTTTCGTAGGGGCGTGTGTTCGCACGTCCAGCCCTCCGTGGGCCGTTCTGTGATCAAGGACACGTCTAGATCCATGATTTGGACCGTCTGAATGCTGCAACAGGTGGCCAAAATTCTGTCCAAGAAGGTAGATATGGAAATCTGTACGATCCTTCATCTCAAATTCCAATTAAATGTAATGAGGTTAAGCATCTCTTTTGATGTGTAAACAAAACTTACGCACATAACCATTCTTGTGCGTAAACCCCAGCGTGAAAGCTTTCCACGCACCGACTCATGTACGTTATAAAAGGATGGAGTGCAGCCGTGGGATGATCATTTCTGGATCCTAGGACGTGCAGCCGTGAATGTGAGCAGCCATGGAGGTACCTTGGATCCTTGCACATCTGGAGAATGTGGGAGAGAAGAGAAGAGAAGAGAAGAGAAAAGAGAGAGAGAGAGAGAGAGAGAGAGAGAGAGAGAGAGAGAGAGAGAGAGAGAGCTTTTCTCCCTCCTTAATTTTCCTCTTTTCCTTATATGCTTTCTTTTAAGGGATTTTTAGTTTGATTATGTCAGGCTAAACCTCTTAGCTGAGCTAAGAGGTGAAGCTTGTAACATGATTAGGATGGTTGCTTTGCTTCAATTCATGTTTAATGAACTCTCTTAGATTCTAGTTTGATTCTGAAAAAATATTTTTAGTTTTTAATGGTTTGTTATGACTCAAATTACAATGGATTTGTGATTGCTTTGAATATCTTCTTCCTGAATTGAGATTGTGAAGTTAGACAATCTTGTTGTTTACCACTGTCCCATGGGCATGGTAGGGTGATGGAATCACTCCTAAATTTCACAATTCTCTTATGATTGGTTGTGAGATTGATAAATTGCTGTTGATTGCCATTGTCTCCTAGGCATAGTTAGGTGACGGAATCACTTCTAACTCTTCACCAATTTTATCTATTGATGATTAAATCCATGAGAAGTTTAGAGATCTGACAAATCTCTTCCTACCAATAGGATAGGACTCTGATTTCAGTTGTGTCCTTGAATCAATATAAGGTAGCTTTCCAATTACTACAAGTGGATCCTTAGCACCCTAGTTCCCACTTTTATTTTTATTAGTTTTTAATTAATCTATTCACAATTATTCTCTTAATTTTTTTAGATTTAGATTACATCTTCGCCTAGTTCTAGTTCAAGTTATTTTTAGATAATGTACAAGGTTCAGTCCTTGTAGATTTAACCTTGGTCTTATCGAGATTATTACTACATCACAACCCTATACTTGGGGTGTGAAAATAACGAGCCTTTGATTGTGGTAAGTTTAGGTTTCACTATACAACCATGAAACTTAATGTTTAGAATTTTTCTAATCTATGGATTAATACTTTGAACTTGACTATGAAGTTTATCGTGCGCTTTAGTACAGGAGAAAGTAATGCCCAACATTCATGAATCTTATAATTCTATTAATTGGACTGTTGTTCAAAAATCACTCGAGCTTATAGAAATTATCCTGTAATTCTTAACTTATTTTTCGCATACTTTGCTCGGGACTACAAAAATGCTGGTTGGGGATTGCAAAAACTTGTTCATACCCCAAGTATAGGGTTGTGATGTAGTAATAATCTCGGTAAGACCGAGGTCGAATTCATTGGGACTAAACCTTATACGTAATTTGAAAGTAACTTGCATCTCTTCCTACCAATTGGATAGGATCGGACTTTGATTGCAGTTGTGTCCTTGAATCAATATAAGGTAGCTTTCCAATTGCTACAAGTGGATCCTTGGCACTATAGTTGCCATGTTTATTTTTGTTAATTTTTAATTAATCTATTCACAATTATTCTCTTAATTTTATCTGATTTAGATTATATCTTCGCCTAGTTCTAGTTCAAGTTACTTTCAGATTACGTATAAGGTTCAGTCCCTGTGGATTCGACCTCGGTCTTACCGATTTTATTACTACATCACAACTTTATACTTGGGGTGTGAACAAGTTTTTGACACTATTGTCGAGGACTAACAGTTACGTTTTTCTGAGATTAGCTAGTTTTAGAATTAGGTTAAGATTATGATTTTTCTAGGTTTAGGTTTTCTTGTTTATTTTTTTTAGAAACTAACCTTACTTTTCTGTTTTGTAGGACCCTGACATAGACTCTCTAAATTGGTAATCCCTTTCTAATTTTTCTATTTTTCTATTTTTAGGATTACGGTTTGATTTTCTATTTTTAAATTTTTTCTTATTTTAGGATCTCTTGTATTTCTAGAAACTAACTTACTTTTTATAAACTTTAGGTTTGGAATTTTCTTAATTATTTTTAGAAACTTTCTATTTTTGGTTCTAGAGATTTTTCCTTTTAGAAACTACTTTACTTTCTATTTCTATTTTAGAAACTTTCTAACTTTAGAATTTATTTTTTTAGAATTAATTTCTTTTGTTGTCTTTTGCAGGATCTTAACATAGGGACTTGTAATTTGGTAACTTCCTTCTAACTTCTCCTCCGCTTACTTTCCATACTATTATAGGATTTTCTTTTTTTATTTTTCTTACGATTAGATTTAGAGTTAGGGTTTCACCATGGAAGAGTGGGTACGTCACTATGCTGAGATGGATAAGAGATATTGGAGAGGGATGTATAATGATTATGATATGATTTAACCTATATCTCAAGATTTTTCTCAAACCATTATCGAGAACCGACTGAAATATTATGCTCCATCGGTTAATAAGTCCTTACGTGATCATAATTATGGGAATGAAGACTATTATCAACCATCATATTCTCCCATATATGATCCATATGACTATAACTAGTGAAAACATCAACATTGGGATGATGAACCAACATGTTATAATAATTATTCTCTTGGATACCCTACCTTTAAGATACAACCAGAGACGAACCAAGATGATTCATTTCAGTTTAACATGGACTATCTTGCGGAAATTAGAAAAATGTTAGAAACGTTTAATTCAAGTGATAAGTCTCTTGGGTCATCTACCTTTAAATTTCAACTAGAAACAATCCAAGAGAATTCAATTCAAAATCTCTTCCAAACTCTAGAGCTCAGCTAGCAAAATACATTTTAAAGGCTGCAAGAACTTAGAAAAGGAATTCAATAGTTGAGTTCACGTGAGGCGATTGTGGAGAACTCTGAAATTTGGAATGAGGAGTTAGATTCCGTTAATGAGCATACAGTTCAATTTTCCAATGAGTCGATCTCGATGATTGTTCACTCCCCAAGTGCAGGGTTGTGATGTAGTAATAAACTGGGTAAGACCGAGGTCGAATCCCAAGGGACTGATACCTGTACGTTATCTGAAATTAAGTAGAACTAGAACTAGACTAAGATAAATTTTAAATCAAATAGCAATTGTGGATTAATTGTGAATTAATTAATCTAAAACTTAAAAAAATTCAGAGAAAGGGAACTAGGGATTCAGAGGATCTACTTGTAGAGATCAGAGAGATCTTATGCCTGCATTAAGAATCATGAAATTTAAACTGAACTTATTTGATAAAGTTTTCAAGAGATGAAAGGTATATGAATTAGAATGGATTCTATCACCAAACCATGCCTAGGAGACAAAGCAAACAACAGAATTAATCCAATTACCAACCAATCAATGCATGAAAGTTAAGAAGGGTACCGTCATCCGAACATGCCCAGGAGACTATGGTGAACAACAGGGCTTCCTGACGTCATAAACATAAAGGAAAACGGAACATGCTCAAAGCCATCACAGACCCATTGTAATTTCAGTCACAATAGACCATTAAAGATTAAAAACTTTCCATTAACAAAACTTAAATCAACGTCAATTCAATCCAAACAAAAGGCACAAGCAACACGCTCCCATCACGCTACAAGCTTCACCGCTTAGCCCTAGCTAAGAGGTTTAGCCCAGCATAAATGGGCCGGATCCTTTAAATAAAATAAAATAAAAGAAAAGAAAAAGAAAAGAAGAAAAAAAATACACTATCTGTCTCTCTCTCATGTTAAAACCCAAGCCAAGAGATCTAGCCATCCCAAGATGAATCCAAGCTTCTCTCTTTCTTTTCCTTTTATAGAGCAGTACCAAGTCGGCTTCATGCGTGTATCACAATCCGACCAGGAGTTGGATTTCGTTCCGGCGCACCCTGTTTTACGCAGCAAAACAAAACCCGCTGATTTTGAAGAAGTGATCAACCCATTCAAGCAATTTGACTTCTTGGACAGGGTAAATACCCTCTTATCTGGATTTTGGACGGTCTGGATCATTGATCTGATCACGTCCTTGATCACAGAATGGCCAACCGTGGCCGATTTTCACGGACGCGCGTCCCTGCGTAAGCAGGGAACGCTGTGAGGAACGATGGGCCCCTGATCAATATCAGTGGTGAAATCCAGTCCGTCCACTGGACTCAGCTCGAAAATCCAATCGAATATGGTCAAATTCGGATTGGATTCGATGCGACTCGCAACGTTTCTGTTGCACCGTCGGTCTTTCATTTGGACGAACAAAACCCGATCTTTGCTGTTGTTTGCAATTCTGTCATCTAGGTAATGGTAAGCAGGCCTTTATGAGTCTGATGAATGGTTTGGATTCTCCATAAGGACAGTGGGTGGGGCCCATAGCATCAACCGACGATTGATGTGAATTTTCGCTGGGGCAATTGCTGTTTTTGCGAAAGAAGTTGGTCAACACCGACTTTGACCAGGCGCAGCGATCCAGTGCACTTCCAGTGCATGTACACGGTGCACACACCTCACGTATATGGGTCCCAATGTGATGTTTATGAGAAATCCTCTCCGTCCATTCCATTTCTAACCTCGTAAAATGGAGTGAGTCCAAATTTCAAGCATGTCCAGATCTCATAGTCTGATCTGACCATTGGACCACTTTCGAAGGGATCCACTGGCTGAAATTCGACTTGTACGGTTAATTTGGAGTCCTCAGGCCCTGTATGAAGTATCGAGCTGAACAAATGGTGGGAACCCCGTGATCTTGCATTCTGAATCAATTTTTAAGCCACTTGGGCTTCAGTTTCTCGATTTTCTCGAATCTTTGGCGTGTAATGCCGTCGATCTTGGTCCCATGGAGTCCGTTCCTTTCCTTTGGTGTCATCAGAGCGTTAAATTCATGCTTTTAGCACCTTATTTTGATCTATGTTCGTAAATACACTCTGCATCACACACACGATTAAAGCGGGCCATTAAACAGTATTATATTCGTAAATCCAAGCAATAAATGGGGTCTAATATGCAATATTTGACCCTCAACAATGACGATTTAAAAGAATGATCAAGAGATGTGGGTGTGTTTCAAATATAATGATGATGACATACTTCACTCACATGACACACTTGATTTCAATGATTAGGTAAAGGTTAATTTATTTGAACCTCAACCTAATTTAGGAATAGAGTGTGAGGAAAGCGATCTCGTCACAGGTGTGTACTGCACAAAACTAGACGATGATGAGTATCGGGATGACGATTATGAATGTGCAACACAAATTCCTCTATAATCAATCCCAAGTATGGTCCAGGTCAATGATAAAGAAGTACATGAAGTGATCAGTCATAAGAATCCTAGGATCATGCCATTTGGCAAGTTTGGAAACAAAAATGTTAGGACTTACGAATAGAAAGACTTAGATTGTGCCGTGGACTATGAACTCACTAACGCATCCGCTGACTTGAGAGAAAACGTAATAGAGTTACAGAAATGTTAGGAACCACCTTAGGCCCTGAACCGACCATCTTAGACAGAAGGTAAGATTTCCATGGAGTTAGGATTGGGCAGTGAGAGAGGGTAGTGACGCTGCGAAATGGGTCTGAGTGTCTTACAGTACCTCAACCCATTGAGGAACGAGGCGAAACCGAACAATTAGACGGTCAAAACCATCGTCCTAGACCAAATGAGCGAACGCTGGGCCAAACTTGATAGTTTTGATACGTTTGGGAATAAAGATCCATGGATGAACGAAAATTTACCACAAATAGTGAAAATGTAAGTAAATTAGGATTTTGACCCATAACCGGGAGGAATCTTGTGAAATAACTAGGACCATTGCATATATCGGCTTCTCTTACCCCAAATTCATAAATGGCATTTTAAATAACTCATTCCGATTTTTGAGATATGGCCGTCGCAAGGCAGCCCCCACTGAAAGTCCACGGGACGGCGTGGCCCTTGCCGCAACCCTCGCCGCAGCCCCTGCCGATAATCCAGGGGACCGCGTGGCCCTTGACGAAGCCCCCGCCCAACCACGTGGCCCTTATCGTATCGGCATTGCCCCCTCCTGAATTTCTTTTAATTTTAGGTCGATTTCAAAAATTCATATATCCTTCGTTACAAATTCGATTTAGGTGATTTAAAAATCAGATTAAATCTTGATGAGTCTAATTTTATATAAAAATAAGAAAAAAAAATAAAAATTATAATATAGTTAAAATTAAGATGTTTTACCAACTATGCAAAAATTATTAATTTCGGACAGCTGTTGCTCCTAGAATTTTAATAATTTATTTATAACTCCAAATGATATAAAATTTTGTGAAATGACTTGAAACTCAATGATAAATCATCAAATTTTTTTAAAAATAATTAAATTACTAAAAGTATAAGAAACGTTATAAGAATTAGATACATTTTAGCATCTTACAGAAAATCGTTAATTTCTAATAACTTATGCTTTAAAAATTTTTATAATTTTTATGGAACTTAAAATAGATTAGAATTTTTTATAAAATGGGTTAACTTAATAATGAATTACCACAAAAATTATAAAAATTATCCAGTAATTAAAAGTGATAAATAGTTTATGAACAAAATATGTATTGAAACAGAAAGTTTCTACAACTAAAATTTGTCGATGGATTAGATGTATCTCTTTTATCATAGAGTTTTAGGATTCGAAGTCTAATTGGGAATTGCTTTTAAAGATCCTAGTAATCATTCTGGGTGGTTAAATTAAATTCTTATTTTTTTTATTATATTTTATTATTTTAAATAATTTATAACTTGACGAATTAGACTTCTTAAGTGGGGTTTTGTTTTACCGCTTAAGAATTTATGAGTTCGTATTTGAAATGGACTTTACTAAAATATTTTAGGTTCTTATTCTCTTATAGATTCAAAGTTCATACCATTTTGAGGAGATAATATTCTTCCCTTTTCCTTTTCTGCTGCATTCCTTGCGTCACCATCACTCCAAACCTCCAAAATACCTTAAAACTTTCGATTCTTCCTTCTCAGTTAAAATTTATGAAACCAAAGCGTGATTTGTCAATAACTCACTAACCATAGGATCAAAATGGTAATTTCGAGAGGAACCTTAAGTTCCTGAAAACCTTTCTAGGGTAATCATTTGATCATAGGCATCGTGAGAGACTCACCACCCACTAAAATATTATAAATGTGAAATTTGAACTTTTTAATAAATTTTGATATCTTTCAAATGTTAAGAATAATCGGACTACGAAATTACAGAACCATACATTTGCGAAGTATTCGCGGCTTAATCCAATTCTCAATCCTACGTGAATACCAACGGACTCACTGCTTTGATTGAGTAGAAGACCAAGATTTACTAGAACTAGGAAGGAATATATCGATCTTTCTGCCCTAGTCAGGCCGAGGATCGATGTATGGGATTAAAGCCCACCACAACTATCTTTCTGTATTAACCCAATCATAAAGAGTAGAATATACCACCATTAGGTAAACTTTATTATTAAACACTTAGCACGATAATGATGATTTTAACATTTGTTTTCAAACCTCAAAGGTGAAAACTTTTAAGGAGGTAGATCACAATGAGCTAGGATAGTGTATTTATTATATAACCTAAAACGTATATAAATCTGAAACCAACAAAACTTAAGCAAATGAAATGATAATATCTTTACTTATTATCCTTAGACAATTTCGGGGATGAAATTATTTTTAAGGGAAGTAGATTGTAACATCCTGAATTTTTACTGATTTAGATTTCTAAAAAAAATTCTTAATTTTTTTAAATGTAATTAACTTATATTATCACTTACTAACCATTAGCACTCAATGTTAGTTATACACGGGTGGAACCGGTAAAGAACCGCGCAAGCCTAATTAATCAATCGTAGGAAGTCAACGAATCTGCCCGATCACTTGAACATGAAGTTTAGTCCCATGATTCACGCACGTAGGGCCCAAATCTAACCGACCCATTGCTAACTAATCAAAATAATTATAATTAAATTAAAGATCTAACTGAAGCCGAGTCAGATAAGGCCCAAATCTTGACTAATAAACCAAATCAACTCCGTTACTTTTTTAGCTTAAAATCGATGGTTTAGAGTAAACATGACCAAATTTCCACTTTCACTACTTATAAATTGGCCATATTATGAACATAGTTAATCCAAACCCTAATCATTGCCCACGAGAAATTTCAATACCTAATTCATTTCATAAATGCCCCGATTTTCTGAACAAGCTTTAGACTGCTTGTTGTTGGGCTAATAGTTTCAAAACTATAGAATAATGTCCGTCTTACTGAGCTTGATTTTCATCGTAGAAGTCAGACCTAGGTACTATCCAGAACCGCTCAACTTAAGCCAAAGGACGAGTATATGAGAAGTGTAAATACCCTAAAGGAAGAAGCTGAAACTTAAGTGATTTGGGTCGTCCACTCTTATGTAAAGTTGAGGATTTCAGACCGTCGGTTTACGATAAAACTTCACACGTAGAATAAGGATATTTTTTTACTCATATCCATATAGCCGTGGCCCCGATCGACCATCGGTGACCGTTGAACTAACTTCTAATCATATCTATCGATCGACACATCCAAATGGCGGGCCGATCATATCCATACGTAGATCATCATTAGGGCTAATAATCCTACAGTGTATATCAATATGTACATTCTATAGTGGGCCCTAGAGGCTAAAAAAACCTCTCATAGGGCTAGTATAGTAAAAACTCAACCCTTAGAGCCATTTACACCAAATCTGACACTATATAAAGGCTTTATTTGGGCACCCCCTCCTCCCATACGAATTTCATGCCCTAGAGCAATAAAAAAAGGGAGAAAGGGAGAAGAAAAAGAGGAGAAAGAGGAAGAGACAGACCTTGGGGTGTGGGTGTTGGTGCACCTCCGCCCTCTCATCCCCTTTTTAACTGCCTCGCCGTAGCCAAAGTCGTCGTTAGAGCTTTCCCGACAATGGTTGGAGGCAAGTGTTGAATTTCAAATATAACTTAAGAATTGAATAATTGTTTATCCCAAATTTCATAAGCTTGTATGTTTGTTTAGATCTTTTAACAATTTTCTCTAAAAACCTAACCCTAGGAGCTCAAAATCGGAGATTCTTTCTTAAAGGTGCGGACTATTACTCTTAGGTGGCCTAGTACCAATTTCAGTACGAATCTAATGATTATAAATGTGTGGATGATGTATTTGGATAATCTAGAGAAAACTTAGGAAAGACCTCACCTTTGACCCACTCAATCAACATGGAATGGTTGCTGTCTCTTACATGATTGGGTATGAATTTGATGATTACATGTTCATATCTTGTTCAATTCTTGTAAGATGTTTCTTTATAACATGTATGATGCATTAACCCTTGTGCATTTTTGTACTATGAGATATATGAAATTCTTTGCTTCCTCACCAACCCACACAACACACATGCACATTTATTTCGTAATATTGTTAGTAATTTACATTTATGGTAAATTCTGAATTTAAATGTTTAATGCATGATTGCACGACATCACTTGTATAAGATGATATTTCATAACTTGTTGAAGTGCTATTGAATACCATGAAATCCCTAGGTTAGTCAGGAAACTGAGGTGAGAGAAGGTGGTCTCGTTGGTAGGACTATCCTGAGGCTGAATCAACGGATTTGGGCGGATGCGAACAGGCGACAGTAGTTGGACTATATGGGTTGCTTGTACCTGATGTCGACAGTCACGTACTCGCCTAAACTCGCACGGTCCAGTCCACTTACTGACTAACCATGTTTGTTAAGCCTGTCTGCTCACGCCTATATGGAACCTGAAACACCCTTCAACCATGGAAGTCCATTGATAACCATTTAAAACTGATCCACTGCCTCGAGAGTAGGGCATGGAGGAATGGGGCACTCTGTTCGAGTTGTCGGCCTACGCTGGGGTGACAAGCCTCCCTGTAGTGACCGCGAGCGTTCCCACTTCTCAACACTCCCCATGTGCTCGAAATCGGGGATGGGGAACCCGATGAGATCAAGGATTGTGGGGTCTTTGCCTCGCACGTTGAGGGACCTTGGCCTCGCAACCAGTTGAGGGCATTAATATCATGGGGTGTACTAGTTTTTTCAATCTACTGTTTGAATGGACTTAATTAAAAACTCGGCTAACACGATCACGATTGCATCGCACTAGTTAGATTGGCGACTCGGCAGTTAAAGTCGCAATAAGGGTGGTTGGTCATACGCGATCGTTAGATGAAGTCACTCGATGGAGTGTTGTTGCGAGGTTATGCATCATATTATAATACATACACCTGCATTAACAAGACTAGTTAGAGATCTATAAATGTTATGCATTTCATTAAATTCATAATATAATTGATGTTTGTTGTAACTCAAGATTAATAGTACCCACTGAGTTGATCACTCACTTCTACTCTGAGACGGTATTTTAAAACACAACCAGACCCTTTACTAGATGCAGGTGAGGTAGAGTTCGACGAGCCGAGCGAGGGAGCAAGGATAGGGAAGAGGACGTTCCGTACTTCCAGACTTTCGGTGGACCCTTTTTGTTTGAGTTGGAGATACCGCGGGGTATGGGCCAGGGCTCTAGTCGCTTTGGGTCATGTATGGGTAGGACTAGTTCCCTATTTAGATAACTTGAGATTTATGGTTTAAATACTTTTATATTTAGTGGCACTCGATACTGTTTTATGATTTATATTCGCTGCATGCCTTGCTAAACTCTCCATTGTATATGAGATCATCTAAATGTAATTAAAATTTGAAGCCCATTAGGGCACCCATGACACCTAGAAATTTGAGAACCAAGTCCCTACACGACCCCTGAAAACCCGGGGTATTACAAGATATTGGCCAGAAAAGGAACCTTGTGGCATGACTGAGTAGCTTTTCCCCTGCTTTCATAAGACTAGGGTAGTTTGCTTTATGCCGTTCTAGGATAGTCAGCTTTATGCCATTAGGTTAGTTTATTTTATACGTTGTTTTAGGATAGTTTGCTTTGTTGATTTCACTCTTGTGTTGATCTGCTTTCATACTGAGCTCTTTGTGAAAAAGCCACTTGATTCTTTTGTCAATGTACTATCTTTCCATCATTTCTCATTTACTTCGTTGTCCCATGTGCATTGCATGCTTATTTCTTTTACATTGAGGACAATTTAGATTTCAGGTTGGGGATGAGAGATTAGGTTATCAAATTAGTTCTTCTCAGTCTTGAGCAAAAATAGTGATTTTTTTTTTTTGAATTTTTCTGGAATTTTTTGTGAATTCGAAGTGATTTTGGAAGTTATCCTTGAATTTAAAAGTATATGATACATAATGTTAGTAATTTATGACTCTTGGATTCAGCTATCTTTAGATTCTACAGTTAAATTCGAATTGTTAATCATTATTAAAAGTTTTAAACATTGATTGAGTCATGATTTCACATGTCATACCTAGCTTACACATTAAGACTTGAGTTTGATATTGAATTGTTAACTTGGTAATCATTAAAGCATGAAAGGAACTAGCCCGGAGAATTTTCCCATCATGTTTAAAGAAAAAAATAATACTTAACTAAAAAATAGTTGTCTTTGGAAAGGGTTGGGCAAATGATCTTCACCATGGGTTTGCTCCCTATAAGTGAGGGTTCAATTCCCCTCTTTGGCTTTACCTTTAAAAGATTGACATAGCGTAAAAGTCATTGATGAAAAAATCAAAAGTTAAAAGAATGAAAAATTGAACTATAAGGCAAGTTTTGGTTTAGGTTATGGTTATCATAAATGCTCTTGTGATTAACAATGTTATCATGAGTTTCCTCAAATTCACAAGCGATAAAAATAAAAATAATTTGTAATAAATTTGAAAATAAATTGATTAATAATAAAAAATGAAAACTTAAACTTAGTACTAAGTTCAAACTCCCTAAAAATGTGACTTACTATAAATAGTTTACTATTTATAGACAGTCATGATTTCTACTAGATTTCATGGTTTTCGGCCAAAAATAGTAAGTGTCCAATTTGACCTAAACACGCTATTCTCATAATTTTTCTAAGCCCTATTCATGTTGCGCACTACTCCAAAAACTTAAAGGATCAAAAATTATGATCGAATTAAAACTTACTATTTATAGTAAAAAAGAAAATAAAATGGACTTTGCGACATAAGATTGTTTTAAGGTTTTGATGGTCTTGATTACTTCTGTCTCCTATTGGGCCTTGTCTGGTCCATCTTGGCCACGAAAGTGTCCACAACCCGCTCTATATCAGCTGTGCAGCGGGTTAGCACATATGGTCTTAAAAGTCACATAATGCGCCCATCTTGAAAATAAGCATGGAAGCAATGGTTGGTGGAAATGGGCCCGGCCCAGGTTGGCCTCAGTGCTTCTAAAAATCAATCTAGGCCCGGACAATTCGATAATCTGGCCTTCAATTTCCAGCTCAGGCCAGCACACTAACTGCCCTCTAAATAAGTGGATTTGGGCCTTAGAAAACTTGCCTAACAAAGGGGGCCCAACCCATTTCTTCAACGCGGTTCAAAACTAGGCCCAAACCTGACCCAAGACTTGAATCGAGCCTGACCCACATCATGCTGGGAACCAAAACCCCATTGGACACGCTGGCTGATTGCTAGCTAGGGGTGCAAATGGGTCATGTCGGGTCAGGTAGCGGGGTCCCAAACCCTCGCCCTTAAATAATCAGGCTAGAATTTTAGCCCTAGAGCCAAACGATTCAAAAATTTGTCCCCGGTCTAAGTGAAAAAAGGCTAACCCATTTATTTAATTAGTCATATCTGAGTACAGGAGGAACCAGACCCAACCCATTTGTCTCATTCATTAGGTTTTGGTTGGGTGTAGAACTAATAAGTAGGTTTTCTTGTGCAGACACGTTGAAATGCAATTTCCTCGAAGATCCAAAATGCTTATTTGAACGTCTAATTTAGGACCTTGATGTATAGTTTTGGTAAAATGGGATTTGGCCCAAATAAAAGTTTCACCCCAAGGTGTCTTTTGGGTAAAATGTCTATTTTCAGGTACCTGTTTGGATGCACAAAATCAAATAACTTTTTAGGGAGGAAAAGATATTCTGCCAAACTGTATGACCGTTTGTACACATATGCTGCAATATAATTTCCTCCAAAATTCAAAATGCTTATTTGAAATTCTAATTTGAACTTGAAATCTAGGCCCGTTTGGATGTATAGTTTTGGCAAAATGGAAATGGGCCTGAAGAAAAGTTTCAGCCAACCTTTTCAACACAAGATTGTCATTTGCAGGTATCTGTTTGGATGTACAAAATCAAATAGCTATTTACCTGGAAAGGCATTTTGCCAAATTGTATTAACTTTTGTTAAGAAAAAGCCAAAACAATCAATGTCAGTAGAGCCAAAACCATGTTATATATATGAAATCCACTTGGTCCAGCAGGCAGTCGAAAACCTCGTTTTCAACATGCAAACAATGTATCGCTCGTAAGAGCCAGCCGATGGGAACATTTAACCGTAACTCCTCTCTCTCTCCCCACTCCCGTTTATTAATCTGGCTCAAAATTTAGAACTGGACCCTAACCGTGGGCCTTGATATGGACCTACAGCTTGGCAGGCTCGGCACAGAAGTTCAATGGACTTGCTGCCCCATTGCCTCTTTATAATCTCAACGATAATAAAAGCTATTATTGAATTTTTTATTATGATAAAGATATGGCTATGGCTTGTGCGGGAATGGGCCTCTCTTAACGTGTATAACTGGCACATTGGGACGGTCTGAAGCTTTCTAGTAATATGGCCAGATAAATGACGAAGGTTTGCTCTTTTTTTTTTTTTTTCCTGTTAAGTGTTTATAGCTCAAATGACTGGTTTCATCTGAAATTCATGTATTCTGCCGGTCCATTAATATATAGCTCAGTGACAAACCTTAGTGGGCGCAAGTACTTGAATAGTTGATGTAATCTTCCTTGGCCCAATTCAATGAAAAGGCCAATCCATGAATCAAGCCAAAGCTTAGAAATCCAGCCTATTATTTTTGGTCCAAATGTATTCGTGATACATGGCTTTAAGATCTTGTTGAATGGAGAGGAAATGAAAGAATTTGAAATTGAAGTATGTCTTGAGAATACATTTCGCATGATTTTGATTTTTATTTTTTTTCTGGAAAATATGTAGTAGTGCATTAAGACTCATGGTTATTGCAATCAATTTGTAAGAAATGATTAAGTTTAATTATGAGGAGTTGGTGTAATTATTCTAAAATTTTCCGATGAGAAGAGAATTCATTTTTGAGTTCTAAAATATATATTATTTCCTATAAATTTTCAACAGAAGAAAGAGTTGAGTAATTTTTCTTTGGTTGTGAATGAATCTAAAGCATTTTGGTCAAGTGATTTCCAGTTCCACTTTGTGGTTGCAAAGATTTTCAATTTTAAAAGGTCAGCTGCTTGACAAGTTTTTAGCATTTATAGTTTATGATGGATTTTTATAATTTTCTAGTGTTCATCATCAAATTTATTTTCATCTTACAAATTTTCATTTCATTCTAATTAAAAAAATTTATTAATAGAAGAGGTGAGATTCATTTCATTAAATCTAGATCAACATTCTCTTAAAGCTAGTGAAGTTTAATGAAGTTCTTTCTTCCTATAGCATTCTCTTAAAGCTAGTGAAGTTTAATGAAGTTCTTTCTTCCTATAGCATTCTCTTAAAGCTAGTGAAGTTTAATGAAGTTCTCCAATTGGTGTTGAGTGATTCTGCCTACAATCTAGTTGTGTGATTCCCACGACCAAATGCGTCCATCCATCCTTCATCGACCGAGCTTATTGTTGTTAGTGGGCCAAGCTAGGTTTGGGCCCAAACCCATGCCCATCATGTAGGACTAGGCTTTAGATCATGGGCTAGTGTGGCAGGCCTTGGCTGCCTGAGGTGATGCTATTGCAAATATCCCGTGACTAGGAAAAGACTAATTGGTGTGTAAAGAGAGACTGGCGCGCACATATATCAATCGATCCAAAATAATATATATTGTAGGCTATAATCTTAACATGCATTTCAAAATTCACTCCTCAAAGTTCAGCTTTCTAAATGTAATTAGATTCCGAGAGTCTTTAATCAACTGTTGTGAACGCGTATGCCAGGTGCACATTAGATGAGTTGAACCTCTATAGTGAAATGATCTTATATACCATACAACAGATTGCGTTGCGAATGTCCACATATGGAAATGCACTACCTTTTTGTTACAAAACTACCCTCAGAATGCAAAATTAAGAAGACATCTAATGGTGCTTTTGGCTGTACCAAATATCGTGAAATTCCATGATATTTCCTGATTAATCATGGAATTTCGTGCTATTTACTGCAACCAAACACGCCCATATTCTTTTTTCTTTCTTTCTTTCTTTTTATTGAGTAAAATTTAAGTAGATAAACTGTGAGTCAGAAAGAGTCACACTGGCTGGGCCGGTGGTTGGACTGATGCACAACAAAAGTACAGTCCAGGTCCAGTCGGGTCCAAGTTCTATGACAATGATATAAGTTCATGGCTCAAACGTAGCTGCTCCACACTTCAACAGGAGGGTCTGATCACACATAGACACATATACATAGACACACAAGCCAAGGAAAGAACTAAAATAGCCTCAAATGTATATATATGCATGTGACAACATAGAACATGAAAGACTTAGGACCTGTTTGGGTGATGCTTAAAAAGGAATGCATCTCAACAGGGTGATGCTTAAAAAGGAATGCATCTCATTTTAGTTAATTATAATTATGTATTAGAGATAATAAGTGTTGGTCATCGTTATCAAAATTATTTTTAATCCTTACCAAAAAAGAAATATGATATCTAACACAGTTGTGAAACTAAATTTTAAGTGGTAACCAAACAGACCCTTGAATCTTGATTAAGGCGAATCACATGTAAATACAAGATAAGAAACTGAAAAATACCAAACTTCCCTCAAATATAAACAGCTAAACTATCATCAAATCATAAAAGTCCTGAAACCTTCACAATTTCGAAAGGACTCAACATAAGTATTAGATAAAGATAATCACAGGCATTACACATAAGGTCTAGCCAATTTGGCTAGTGAGAACAAAACCGTTGACACAACGCTACCAGATCGACATGATTGCATTAGCGCTACAACGGGGTCAAGAAGGCAGTTGGACAAAGACTAGCAAACGTCCAAACCGATCACCATCGATCACATGGGAACCTCAGTGTGGTCGGTCGTTTAGCCTATAAAGTAATCCCTGATCTCGATGTGATAAGATTAATTAAATAATTAACACGAAAGCTTTCCGTTGGTCTTCCCTGAAAGGTAAACAGGCGAGGAGCGACGATTTCGGGTCACCTGCACGGAAAGTAGAAGACTTCTGAGAAAGTGGAAACATGCAACATTATGCGCGTCTTTGCCGGGAATAGGTGCCACGCACATGGACACTATTTTTTTAAAATATTCTTTTAAGTGGTCCAGGGATTAGCCCTGATTCTTTGAATTGTTTATGGGGAGATAGTAATGGGTTAATTTCTCTAATAAAATATGATGGACTTGATTAAAATATATACTTAGAATAGGTAGCTGTGTAAGCCTCCTCCCTCTCCGGCTCTTTAAGTTTATATCACATTAGTTTCAGGTTATGCATGAAAGGAACATAAGTGCAATTTAAGGTAATTACTTGTGAATCTGACAAAAAGGATCCATATTGTCATTGATAGAAACTTTCATACTCTGGCTAAGTGGATGGATGGCATGCATGTTCTTACAAATTAATTACTTAGAACTGCATATGTGGCATACAAGTCAGACTAAATTGCCAAAAAATATAGGTCTTAGTGTGCATGTATCATGAAGAACATAAAGTTTTTTTTTTTTTTTTTAATATAAATATTATCCGACTATCAAATTGGTGGCCGTTTTATTGGATGCTTAAAAATGGAAAAATATCCAATGGCCCCATTTCAACAAAAAAGTGTCCATCAATTAAAGCTAGGGATTGTTCAAGCAATCCGCTTAATTTTGGGATTGTAACTTAGTGACTGCTATTTCATCATTATGTTGGTTTAATATGACTTAAACCAACATAATCTCTCATATTACCTGTAAATGCCTCTAAATTATGGTAAATAAATAATGATAACTTGCTTTATTATTTATAGTGGTAAAGATGCAAGGCACATATTTTGAAAAGATATTTATATAAACTTTATGGCCGCACCATGATGTGTGTATTTTATCCACATTGCTCATTTATTCTGTCATGTTGTTTTAAGGCTTGAACAAATAAAAAAAAAGCAAATCCGAAGCTTATTAGCCTATAAGAAGTTTTCAATGGTAAATGTTCAATCTCCACCTTTTTTTGTGATGTGGTCCACTTGGGCTTTGGATCTGCCTCATCTTACAGCTCATGCCCTACAATGATCTAAAAAAAAATAAAAATGAATGAATGGCATGGATATAGCACATACATCATGGTAGGCTCACCTGCTATGAAGTGGAGTTTTGCCCAGTCTTGAATGTGAAAATTTCATTTTAAATCAAATGTTAAGCATTTTTCATAATTATTTATTTACCAGCATTTACAACTTACCAAATAGACTCCTTGGTAATACTAAATTAGTGAAATAAAATATTAGACCAATCAGAGAGCAGAAGTTGGAATCTAAAATCACTTATCCAAAATTTTATAGGGATCCCCTTCTTCATTAAAAATACTCTAAAGATTCTACTTGCCTTCTTGGATTAGTCTAGCGCTGTAATACAGTAGTTAATTATTATTGTATCATTTCCCAATCTTTAGTATCATATAACCTCCTCTGTCGTTTTCTCTTAATTAAACAGAATATTCACTATTCAAGTCACTTGTGTATCCAAACGCAGCCTTAAAACTTCGTACGGTATGTAACCTACATCTTGGGAAGAGCACGCTTCAAATTAACCACCAGATTTTAAATAGCATTTAAGGCTCTTGCTAGATAAGAAGGGAAACAACCCTCGAAGTTAGAAAGGGATCTTGATCCGTGATCAACACATATTTAGTGCGAGATAGATCATTTAATGAGGAACAGTTCTACAACCGCTTTCTACGTGATACTCTTCAGAATGTCAGTCCAATCTGGACCGTTTACTTGGTGGAACCCACGTGGGGAATTCAATAAGGGTAAGAAACAAGTTCATCCGAGAATCCTACTTGATGAGGAACGCCCAATGAGTATGAGTTCTAGGGTTTGGTATTTCAGTGATGGGACCCACAAGAAGATGGTACCGATGATCATGTCGACATCACGTGGGTGGGCCCACTGACAAGTGTGACTTATAGTATCATTACTCACGCTTAATATAGAAAATGGACTGCGTGTGTGAAACGAGGAAATTGTAGAAAAGGTAATATTGTAAAAGACACGAATGATAAATGCAATGTGAGAAGGCATGAATTTCAGCACCGATGCGGAGGGGGTTTCCGTTGACCGGTCTTGGAGATTTCGGACTTTTTCTTTTGTTGCAGGGACGGGATGGGCACGTGCAACGCACGGGTAGAGACAGTAGGATAAAGAGAAGAAGGGGAGACAGATAGGAAAGGGGTGAGGCTGCATGCAAGTAAGATAAAGAGGAAAGGGATTAATAGTGGACGACCCATCCCATCTTTTCTGAATATGTGACCTACTAAAGCTTTAGATTCCTATCATTTAGAGGCTAATAAATGTATAGAGTGAATTTAACATTGTCCTTTGGTGGACCTCGAGAAGCCTTTGATTCATGGCTTCTTTATATCCTCTTCCACGCCTCATGTGCAAGGAAATCAGATATAGGTGTTCCAGTCTTTGCCTGAGTGGTAGACTTTGAGAAGTTTCAACACGAGGTCTTGGGTTTGAAACTATAGGTGGTGAAATCCCACTACCGAGTGCGTGGGTGTGCGGCAGGTGTGTGTGTGTGTGTGTTTTTTTTTTTTTTTTAAAAATTATTTATTAAAGATTTGGGTTAATCCTGTGAAGGAGTTGAAATGACAAAAATTCACCCTGACCCACCAAGCAACATGGATTGAACTATTCTAACCTCCAATTGGTGGCTAATGACAGTGCAATTTTGAGGACGCCAGGACTTCAGCTTTGCCTCACCTTCCTATCATCCAAACCGTTTATATGACAAGTCTCACTTTGTAGGGTAGATAGATAAGTATGATAGAAAGATAACAAAGAAAAGCTCTCAATAACATTTTTTTTTTTCCGAACCAATGATTATTTTGCCCTTTTCCTCGAACATAACTGTCATCATAACTTTTGTATCATTAACGAGTTGCAGTATTCAATCTAAAAGTTTTTATGGAATCCCCTGTCCAAGGAGAGCTCTATTAAATAAATAGCTTGTGTCACTGAAAAGGGTCCAAATCCAACCGATATGTCCACATGTATTCCAACAAACCTTGTATTTAAAATGGTTGTGAACTAATCATCCATTGCGGACATGAATATGAAAAAGGAAGAACCTGAATGTGGTAGATTCATCTCTCAACAACACATCGCAGGGTGGTGTACAAATGAGGTCCGTCCAAATGCATGACTTAGCATGGATGGTCTACGTCTCAAAAATCATACTTACTTGACAAGACTACACACTATTTAAAGTGAAGTAGGAAATAAAAACAGTTAACAGTCAGATATGATTTGGGATAAACTGTAGAAAAAGTAATGGATATGATTGAGTCATGGGTTTTACTTTTAAAACGTAAGCCAAGCCATCTGTCGTAGTGATAATATACAGGAAGATTCAATCGGTACATCACCTACCACGCATGTCTGTTGAGAGATCGCCCAAACATATTTCAGCTCCTCAGGCTCTACTGAATCATCTCCTTTACCAAGTGTTATGGTCTTTGGAACTTGAACATCGGCATTTATCATTCATCCCACCAGCATAATTGGTGTTTTATGTAAATTCTAGTTCATTTTGAGATAATATATATTCTATCAAAAAAAGAGAAATGAATTATTGTATTGAGGATTTTTTTTTACTTTTTGCCTTAAAGCATAGTGGATTAGCGTGAATCCTTTAATCCTTGAAAATACTGAAAGGAACCATGTAAATCTTGGTGTTATGGATTGCATTCTCTCCCTCTCTCTCTTTTTATTGATATTGTGCCGTGTATGGTAAAAGAGATCCTTCTCCCAACATTGGAATCTTGTATTACACTATTACATGGGGACGAGAGAGGCACATGCCCCGACGATCCAAACCATTTGTCTCACAAAATGGACAATTCTTCATAGATCTCCTTAGCATAAATAAATCAAACTTTCTATGGAAAACACTTAGGTACTTGGCACCAAGTATCTAATAGGAATACATTCACTTATGTGGGACAAACAACTTATCATGAATAAAATTCATGCCACCCATCATGTAATCCACCCTTTGTTCGGCCTCGATCTTCAAAAAATTTCTACCTAAAACTCTAAAGTCACGCGGAATGGCCAACTTGTGTTTTAAATGGTTGTCTGACATGGTATCAAAGCGGAAGGTCTAATGTTCGAATCTCGAGAGCAGCAAATATGCCTCGCTAATATATTATTCTCTCACGGGGGATCAGGAAAAATCAAGTCCAGCCCAGGGACTGGGAAATCAAGTCCGGCATATTTATGGTGTGAGTGTCCCTCCACCTTCGTCAATATGTTCCCGTGCGGAGTTCCCACCTTGCACGTGCTGGGGGGTGTTAGAGTAATAAAGTCCCTTGATATACATTAATACACCACACTCTAACAGCTTGAGCTTTTGGAGTGAATGGTTGTCTGACATATTATGATTTTGGAATAATTCTTTCATCCTAGGGAGGCACAGAAAGATGGCATATAAACATCACAGCGGGTCCTCCATAAACTAATGATATATAGGCGTTTCATCTCTTTTGTTTCTTATGGTGTGGCCTACCTTAATTTTGTATGGTCATGATCTTTGAGTTCAATGGTTAAAATGATGCAGTGCAGCCTGATGGAAAGGGTAAATCTCAAGAAAGTTCCACCTATGTGGCTTTTGATTACCAAATTTAACTTTATTAGGTAACTAGCATGGGTTATATATGCATGTGTAGCTCTTTGATTGTGCCCTACAGTTAAGAAGAGATATACAAAATCCATTTACATTTAAGGCCCATTTGGCTCCATTGAAACATAAGAAATGAGACGTCGTTTTTAGAAAATGCATTTTCTTTTTATTTGTTGTAAATTTCTGAGAAATGTTGTTTCTATTTTTATTTTATTTTTTGGAAAATGTATTCATTTTATCTCCCTGCATAGATTTTTTTTTTTAAATGTAATTTTTTGAAAATTAAGCAAAATGATTCATCTTTTTATAAAGTGCCTCACATGGTAATTGCATGTGCCACTTCCTATCTTCTAAGTGGTGGACATTCATCTTCAAGTGCCCCATATGTGCTAATGTAGCACATGTGCGCCATATGCAAACTCCCATCTTAAAGTACCATACATGTACCATAATGCCACATGTGTCATTGCCCATCTTTCCATGACACACGATTTCACAATGCAAAATATTTGCCACCCTCATCTTCAAAGGCCATACATTTGCCGTAAGTGTTTGGCCATGTTTGTTTTGCCACTTACGCCAGTAATGTATCCCAATAATATGATGATTACAAATTACTTTACCCTAAAGTCTACATGTGCTATATGTGTTAGGCTATGTTGGTTTTGCCACTTATACTAGTAAGGCATTGCAAGAACATAATGATTACAAATTACTTTATCACGATGCCTATGTGCGCCATATGTATTAGGTTGTGTTTGTGTTGCTAATGCATCGCAAGAACACGGATTACAAATTGCTTTACCTTGATGTTGCATGTCAGGGTTGTTTGACCATAGATGTTTAGTGTATGTTTTATTGGGGTATTTTATTTTATTTTTTTAAATGAAACTATTGAACTAACAAGTGTTCCATTCGAAATGTTATGGAAATACCATCATTCATGCAAATTTAACCAGCCAGTGGTCTGCCACCATACACCCTTACTTGAAAAATCTTCTGTCTGTTTTAGCATATGTAACATGTACCACCCTCATCTTCAAGCATTTCATGTGTATAAATGTACCACAAGTGCTACCATTCATCTTTGAGATCTTCATATGTATCACGTTTCAACATGCTATATGTGCAAGATGTTCCACCAATTTTCTTCAAGTATCTCACATATGCCAGTAACTTATAAGTGGCAATGTGTCATATAAGCTAATTTGATACATGAACCACAATCCATTTTCTTCACATGTCACCTTTCCTTTTTTCCAAACAACATATTCAGAAATGGAACTCTTTTCTTCAAGAAAATTTGGTTGAAAACCAAAATAAAGGAATCGGTTTTTCATTACTCACTGTTTCTGAAAATTGCGTTAAAAATGGCGTTTCGGGAAATCACCATTTTCCTTTTTTTTTTTTTTTGGTTTTTCTTCACAAATTAAAAATGGCGTTACAGGAAATCACCATTTTCCTCTTCTTCTTCTTCTTCTTGTTTTTTCCCACAATTTAAAAATGGCCCTTAATTGAAAAGGGCCCATATATCAAATCAACGTGATCTTCTAATCCGGGAGATATTTGGGCCGTTTCCATCCATGGTGGGACTCAACGGACCAATGGTCTGGATTACCAAATTATGGCCCCCGTTGTCAGAAATGAAAACCCTTGGACTTTTAAGAGTCATCTCTTGCTGCCCTTACTTTGGGAGTCAGCTCCCTTGCTTGACGTCTACTCGAGATCTTATGCATTCTTTCGCAGAAACATGGATGAATCTCCGGGTTCTGATGTAACACGACATGGACATGTTGTTTGCCCGCTCCGTACAATCTGGTCATGGTTTCCTGCATCATAACAGTACTGGTACTATGGGCCCACCATGGATTTGGTATTAACAAAAAGCATTTAGATAAGAAGGTCCTAACGGACCCCATGCAATAGTCTACAAACCTGCACGTAAAACACCCAAGCTAAGATTAGCCTGATTAAAAACTCAGATGGGCCACACCAATAAAAACAAAGTAAAATTGAGTCTAAAACCTCTTGACTTCAGGAGTTATGGGTGCATGTGTTCTTGATCAGTATGCTTTTTGAATATTCCCCTCATCTCGGCAAGTCACAGCTGATGAACGGCTTTGATTAAAGATCCACACCATGGTGGCCCCGCATACAAACCTATGGTTGGTGTCCCATATCCATTGTTCCCGGTGGCGTGGCCAACCTGTGTTGTGAATCTGGATGGTTTTTGGCGTGAGGGCCTAGCATAGAGGAATGCACCTGATGGACGCAGTTGATTTTACATATACAACATGATGGGCCCACTAAGTGCTTGTCCCATCAGATCAAGGTTGTGGATTGCTAATCCATGGCTACTTCTTTGCCAGATGGTACATTAATGCTAAAGCTGATCTTGAAGGGAGAAATGCTAAAGCTGCCAGATCCAGACCATGTACCAGATGGGGCTGTGTAAAGAAGCTGGCTCGTAAAGTAGGCAGGTACACTAATCATGTGGGCCATTAGTGTCTGTCCGAATAACCTTCTCTGTCAAATAATTATGGCTCACCTGATCGGTTGTGGTTCAGGCACGTTGCTGGACAAGATTCACCTAATCACCGGCCAGGCTTTCCCACAAATGTGCTATATTGGCATGTGGGCTGGGATTCTTCCATCTCCCACACGAGGTGGCATTCCTCCTGTTAGAATAACCCTTTTGCCATTTCATCAGAGCCATATGCCATCTTTATACAACAAACTGTCAGTTGTGGCAGCAACAGAACCTGAACCGTAAGCTGGAGAGAAATCTAACTTCAAACTAGGAATATCAAATCTCACCAAAATCCACCCTAAGTGATCTTTCTGTCACCAAAAAATACCCCTTTGCCTTAGATGGATGATGGGTTATCTGGAAAATAAAGCCATTCCACTCTTACATATGGACATAACATCAAAATCAATAGTACCGTGTGTCGTGTGATATCAAAATAAAATGACCTATAGTTACTCTTTTAATGGGATATATTTTATTTTATAGTCCTGAAGTAGAAGTTGAAGTATATGTACACTTTTGGAGTATTTTGAACATTTTTATTTCATTAAAAGGAGTGGGTTTAATTTGCAGGGTTAATTGCAAATGGCTACATGATTAAAAATTTATTTTATTATTCATTCATGTGGTGTGACAAACAGAAGGAAAAGATTTGAGAAATGGACTCTTCTCGGGTTAAACCCTGCATTGCTGGCCTGTTTTGTAGATGGCTAAAAACGAGTTCATCTAATTTTAGCTAGTAGTCAGTATGATCTCTAATGCATTGCTGGCCTCATCCAAGTTGGTGCCGGCCCTTACTGTGGGGTCCTCCTTGATTTATATATTCTACATCCATGAGTCCATCTGTTTTGCTACATTATTTAAGGGCATGAGCCCAAAAAACGAAATATATCCAAAATCCAGGTGAACCATATCATAGGAAACAATAGTGATTGATCAATAAAAACTTTTTATGTGCCACAAGACTTTTGGATCAAGATGTTATTTGTTTTTGTTTTGTTTTGTTTTTTTTTTTTTTTTTCCATCAAGGTTTATGTGACCTTATCAACAGGTTGGATGGTGAATAAACATTACTAAAACATTATGTTGGCCCTTGGGAAGTTTTTAATGGTGGGCGCTCAATCACCACTATTTCCTATAGAATTCTTCACTTAATATTTAGATATATTTTATTTTTAGATTTATTCCCTTAAATGATTTGGCAAAACTTATGGACATCATGGAATGCATACATCATTGTGGGCCCCACTATAAGGGAATAACCATCTTGGGTGAGGGTGAGGCTGCACCTAATCCACTCCCACTTACCATGCATTAATGATTAGGATCTCTAATACAAAATTATTGTTAACTTAAATGAGATGAGCTCATTTTTAGGTGTCTACCCAACAGGGCTCAATTGAGCTGTCTCCAACATCATTTTTGGATGGCCACGACCATAGTATGAGGAGAGGTTTGCATTTCCAAAGGGCTTTGTTGTGTACATAGCATGAGAAGTAACCTTAATCATTCTTAGTAATCTTTGTTGTTTTTTTTTTCTTGTTACATTAGATTTCCTTCCATTGAAATGCCAATAAATGTAGCCTAAATGGTGAATTATTATCAATTTGTTGTTATTATTTGTTGCTTATGGTTGTTTAGTTAATCTCACTCAGTTCTCTTCTATTTTAATTTATTGCACTAAATTTCTATATGATAGTTGCTAGTTCTTTTTTCTTTCTTTTATCAAAATATTTAGGATTTCGCAATATATTTGTGTTCAATGGAAATTTGATTTGCATTAAAAAAAAAAAAGTAGAAAAAAATGTTAAGATGAAGAATTTCTAGTAGCTCTAGTGGGTATTGTTTGTGCACTCATGTATTTATGGTTTCTCTTGAAGCAACAATCGAGCTAAAGCTGCTATGCTAGTTGCAGCTATCATTAGATAGCCGATGGTACGACTATGTAGAGGGAATTGAATGACAGATCATTCATCTAGAATAGATCACCAACTTTAGGAAGGTTGGTGACAAGAAAGCTACGTGAATTCGTGAAACACGCCTTTTAGGTATGTAATTTGCAAAGAGTCCACATCCTCTGCTTGTCACAAGTTAAGATTTTCTGCTTATTGCAATGTGATTGGGTAATATTATTATTATTGGGATTTAATGTAGCAATGCTGACAGCATCAACGATGATGTGGATCAACCACGTTGCAATAAGCAGATGATCCGGATTCCTTCCTAAAATAGCCAGCATCTAGATATGCATTTTTAGGAAAGGAATTTATCAAGATGCTATATGGTACTCTGCAGTGTACTGTAAATTATATTCGTGCACCAAAAAAAAAGAGAAGATGTCCACAAGAGGAGAATACCTAAATTGTGGGCCCCACTGGATAGTCATAGCCCAAAAAATTCAGTAATCAGTAGCGCGTCCTCTGGGCTTCAAGGGCTTACTCACTGTGCCCTAGCCCCACAAAATAAATGGCCCCTGTGCATGGACCAAGCGAAGCTGGTTTATGCACTTTGCGACTGTTGATCAGTAGATCCGTGTCATAATGTAAATGCATGGCAGCAGTTAGGACGGTCTGGATTAAGTACGTCTCTTATTTTCATGGTTCATGTATACATGATAATGGTCTACTGCCAGATTTATGGACTGCAAGCCTCTGCAACACTGTTTCAAGTTCAGAAAACTAAAACTCTGTGGGCCAACTTCATGTTATCTTTGTGAGATCTACTTTGTACATACGGCCCCTCACTTGATTCTCTGCATACCATCCCAATCCAAAACTACAGCAAAGGGAACCATGGGGATTGCACGTCAGCTATCGGGTTGTGTGTGGGGCTACCATGGCGTATCTATTCCATCCAGCCCATTAATCAGGTTTAATCACCATGATGGAGGGTAAATACAAAAATCATCCTGATCCATAACTCAGGTGGGCCACACTGCATGAACTTAGACGGTTTAAATCCATTAATCCTGGTGTCGTGACCCATGTGAGTTTTGTTTCCGGCTGATATTTTGGATGCCCGTTGACCGGATGGACAGAGTGGATGACACATATACAACATGGTGGGCTCCACAGAGCTTTGATGTTGTATGCACGCCTACGATTCCGGTCCCAGATTTATTGGTTCAAGACTGTATGGATGCAAGGATGCTTTTGTGATCGTAACTTGCATCAGGGATATTTAGGTAAATCAAACTAACTTAGGGGGGCAATTTGGTAATCTGATAGTAATCCACTCTCTTATGCACGAAATTTACGGAGATGATGTAATGAGAAAGACTCGCTCGGATTTGCGATTTTAGCGCTGGTTTTGCTTTCTCAAATGTGACCCGAGCGTTGTCTTGGTTTTGGTTTTACGACGTTGGTTTCGATTCCAATCTTGGAAGAGATTTTCTTTGTTGGTGAAGAGGGTTACACGTACACTGTGTGCATCTCGTGCTGTATTTTGAAATCGACATTGTTATTTATTTATTATTTATTTTCCTATGAAGAAAATGAGGGGATATGATCACATGCATTCTCATGGATTTGCATAAACCCATTTTGGGAATTATATTATTTTAATTTTGTACCTATTTCATTTTCAAAAATGGAAAAGCGGGTGTAATCAATTTAGCCATTGTTAAAACTTCAAAAACTAGTTTTTCTTTCTTATGGGTGTAAGCAAGCTGAGTACTTCCATCTCTTCCATTCACAATTCTTGACAGGAAGGAAAACTCTAATACTGGGAAGACCGATGGATGACTAGGTACTTGAGTCTTGTTTTGAACATGGGATTAGGTGGCATGGAATTGCACTTGGTCCCATGTAAATTTCATCCGCTATTTGGAAATGATGAGGGGATTGAATTAATCTAAGTATCCTATCATTCAAGCCTAATTATTGTAGATGCAACTGGTGAATTTTGAAATCCATTAATCACATCTATTGCCCTACGTTGATGCATGTGTTTCATCCCTACCATTCATTCATATGTGCCTTCAACATATTATATTCGAGTTGCATATGTGTATAGGTGACCAGCATCAGTTGTGAAATTTGGTTGGTTGATTGTAGTTTCAAGGCTCACCAAGCCCAAGTTTCACATAACATAATATTTTTGTTTTCTAAAAGAAGAATTTGATCCCAAATATAGGAATGAACATTCAAAATACCATGGTATTTCTAGACATGTAATCATTGTGCAATAATAGTCTTAATTCCATCTAATGCATTTCCATACCATTTAATCCAACATTCTAAACCGGTTTAGGTATTACTTAGAAATTACATGTGTGGAACATGAGCAACTCTAAACAAAAGTGTTTAAACGGTGGGTTCAATATACATGTACCATGAATCAAAATGTTATATTTACTTATTTGGGGTTTAGGGTTCAAAATTTTGTTTGCTATGCTCTTGCTCATGCGAGTCCTTACTTCTTGTTTGATGCAATGGAGAAGAGCGTCGGCCCCTGGTAGTGCATCAACGCTTACCCGCAGATTAATCCCCACTAATCTCATCATATATGAGTTGTGGCATTCCAGAAATGAGGCAAGATATGAGCAAAGCCCCATGAAAGTGTCGTCCTCAATCGCCCGCATCAAGTGGTGGCTCAACGCAATCCTAGATGGTAAGCTGTCGTCCACTCCCAATCGGGTTTTCATTTTTGAAGGCTTGGGCATGCCGTCCCCTCCTCATCAGGAATTCCATTCAGAAATTATTAAATGGGTATGGACAATGAGAGGCTGGGTCAAATTGAATGTGGACGTGTAATGCCCCTGAAAATCGAGGGTCGTACATACGCTTGACTCCCGAGTTCCCGAGTGTCACTTATCATCAATTTTATGATTTTATGATTAATCAAGTTTAAATGCGTACTTTGGAATTACTTAGAGCATGAAACACACCCACGACTAGTCTACTGAAATGAAAGATATATATATATATATATATATATATATATATATATATATATATATATATATATATATATATATATATATATATATACACAAGTCTAAAGAACATAAAGGGGTCGCCCAAGGCTTCGCCTAATAAAAAAACACAAAAATCATAAGTCTAAGAGAATAGAGCTGAGTTCGCTATTCAGCGATCTAAATCCCATCTACTGGGTCTACGGGGAACCACCCCTCGGCTGAATGTAGGACAGATCATCCTCCTTATCGATGTCGCGCTGCACGGCTCGTTGAACTCAGCACTACCTGCAGCTACTGAAGAGTCTGGGTGGTGTTTTAAAATACCGTCCCAGAGTGGGAGTGAGTAATCAACTCAATGGATGCTATTAATCTTAAGTAGTAACAGGCAACAATTATATTACGAATTTAATAAAAAATAATCATTCACAAACACCTAACTAATCTTATTAATGCGCATGCATGAAGGATGATATAATGCATGCCCTCACCACAACACTCCCTCGAGCGACTCCATCTAATGATCGCATATGACAACACTCCTTCAGAGCGATCTCGACTGCCGAGTCGCCAACCTATCTAGTGCGATGCGATGGTAGTGTTAACCGAGTTCTTAGTTAATTCCATTCATCCAGCAGGTTTGTGAATCTGATACACCCCATGTATTAATGCCCTAAACTGGTTGCGGGCCAAGACTCCCCAATGTGTGAGGCTGAGACCCTACGGTTTGTGATCCCGTCGAGTTTCTCATCCCCGACTTCAAGCACATGAGGAGTGCCAAGAGAAAGGGGATCGCTCGCGATCACTACGGGGAGGCGCGACACCCCAGCATAAGCCGACAGCTCAGACACTGTCTCATTCCACCACGCCCAGCTCACGAGGCTGTGAACCAGTTTCAAGTGGGTTATTGATGGGTTACAATGGTTGTAAGGTGGTTCAGGTTTCATACATATGTGAGCAAACAGGGTTAACAAACAGGGTTGGTCAGACATTAGGCTAGACCACACGAGTCAGGCGAACGTGAGATGAGAGACATCGGGCACAAAAGACCCATGTAGTCGAACTACAGCCACCTGAACATACCCGCCCAAACCCACGGGTATAGCCATAGCATAGTCCTACTGATGGGACTACCGTCTTTCCTCATGTTCCTGACCAACCCAAGAGTACGAATAGTGATTCATAGCGTGTCGACTACCAATGTATCATTTAGCATAAACAACATTCATGTTCTCATACTTCTCAACATACAATTTAGATTCTCATATCAAGCAAGGCTAATAAAATCATGAAACAAGTGCATGTGAGTTATGTATGCGTGTGAGGAAGTTACGCACTTCCTCCATCTGAAGAAATCATATCCATGAGAGTAATGAAATCATACATATACCAAATCATGTGAAAGGCAATATCAACATCAAATGAGAACCAAACATGCATTTCCATACAATTTTCAACAATCATACAATTCCTAGGGTTTCTCTAGATTTTTCAATCATAACATTCAAGCAATCAAAATCATTAAACTCATTGTAAAATTGGTGCAAAGCCACCTAAGAACAATAGTCCGCACCTATGGATCGTTGGAGAGTTAGAAAATGACCTAGGAATGTGGATTTCGGGGTCGATCGGCCGGAATCCTTACACAATCAACGGAATGAAAGGGTAATCATGGATGAGGGTTTCTTCTTGGAGAAGAGATTGGGGGTTGAAAGGGTTGATTTCCTCGGGCCTCACCTTGATCTACGGTCCACCTTAGCTCTCCTTCACTCTCCCTTCCTCACTCTTTCCTCTTTTTTTTCTCCCTTTTCTCTCTTCTCTAGGAAAAAATCGTATGGGGAGAGGGGGTGCCCAATTGAGGCCCTTTTATAATGTCAGATTTGGTGTAAATGGTCCCAAGGGCTAGGTTTTTACCATACTAGACCTATGGGAGATTCTTTCTAAGATCTAGGGCCCACTGTGGGGTATATATATTGATATGCACCGTAAGATAGGTGCTCCATGGCCCGATAAAGGGCCATGTAAAATTTGAAAACGATCGGATATGAGGTTTAGTCATACAAGTTCGATTTGTGATCAATGGTCACCGTGCATTGATCGGGTCCCAAATTTTATGGACGGGTGTAAGACACTACATTAGACATTCATCGAAAATTTAGAAGAAATTCGACGGCTAAAAAGCCCGGAGTCTCAATTTCATTTACCAGTGCCAGATTTCAACTCTAGCCTTGGGTGGGTTGCATTTGGCAAGTGCCGCTGGAATGACGCATATAATTAATTTTTGGATACTCACTGAGTCCGTGGTCTACGATAGACCACAAGCCCAGTAAGATAGACATTACTCTATAATTTTGTAACGAATGGCCCACCAACGAGCGGTCTAGAGCTTGTTCAGAAAATCAGGGCATTTCTATAATGAATTAGGCAGTGAGATTTCTTGTGGGTAATGATTAGGGTTTTGATTAACTATGTTTATAGTGTGACTTATTTATAACTAGTGAAAGTGGAGATTTGGTCATGATTACTCTAAACCGCCGGTTTTAGGCTAAGAAAGTAACGGGGTTGATTAGGTATATCGGTCAAGATCCGAGCCTTATCTGATTCAACCCCAGTTAGATATTTAATTTAGTCATGATTGTCTTGATTAGTTAGCGATGGGTTGGTTAGATTTAGGTCCTATGTGAGTAAATCATGAGGTTACACCTGATGTTCAAGCGATCGGGCGGATTCGTTGACTTCCTACAGTTGATTAATCGGACTTGTGCGGTTCTTTACTGGTACCACCACTGTATAAACTAACATCGAGTGTTAATGGTCATTAAGTGATGTTATAAGTTAATTATTAAAAAAATTTAAGAATTTTTGAAAATCCAAAACAGTGAAAAATTCGGGATGTTACAATCTACCCCCCTTAAAAATAATTTCATCCCTAAAATTGCCTAAGGGTAATAGATAAAGATTATTATCATATCATTTGCCTAAGTTTTATTGATTTCAGGTTTATATGCGTGGTAGGGTGCATACTAACCAAGCTAGTCTTCCTTATTATATTCTACCCCCCTTAAAAGTTTTCACCTTTGACGTTTGAAGGCGAATGTTAAAATCATTATCATCGTACTATGTATTTGACAATAAGCTTTACCTAAGGTCTATTATGCTCTTCATGATGAAGCTAATATGGAAAAATGGTTCTGGTAGGCTCAAATACGATACGTCGATTGTCCGCCTGACCAGAGCAAATAACTCATTGTATCCCTGCTTAATCTTGATGGATCCTGATCTTTTGCTCGGTCAAAGCAGTGAGTCCTTTGATAGTCATCCAGGATTGAGAATTGGGTCAAACGGCGAATGCTTCGCAAGTGTATGGTCCCGTAATTCCGTAGTTTGATCAATCTAAATGTTTAGGGAATATCTCAAATCATTGAAAGGTTAAAATCTCATATTTTTAAGGTTGTCATTCGAGTCTATGCCAAATGGAGTTTTCGTTTTAATTCATATTCAAATTGAGAATTAATAAATCTCTCGATATGCATATGGTCAAATATCATCTTAAAAAGTTTCTAAATGCATAAAATTTTGTATGCATTATCATTTCAATCTTAGGGCTAATGGGTTATGAGCAGACTACACTTCGGTTTCATAAATTTCAAGAATGAAGGAATAGGTGAAAGTTTTAAGGTATTCTGATGGTTTGAAGTGCTAATAATGCTAATAAGGACACAGTAAAGTAATCATACATACAATCATTCACAAGGCGATAAGAAAATTTCAAGGCAATCCATACATTCACATTAGATTCAAAGTGCCATTAATATGGCCAGTTACATCCCACAATATGAATTACAGCATAGATATTTTAAACGTAAGGGAAATACAACCTAGTCAAGTAAAAGTTCTAATTATCCTTCAAAACATGTAGGTTGACCTAACCGAGTTAGAGCAAACTACTAATTATCAGTAAGGTTATGCTACTACTCTCCTGGGTCGGGCGACGATGAGGGTGCTTCTTCCCCATGAGGAAAAGAATCACCGGAATGGAGAATAAGGAGGCAACGGTTGCTAGGAATGTCATTTTTCTCGGTAAGGAAATGGATTGTTAATGAGAATATTTTGGAAAAAGGAATGGGTTTAGTGTTGGATTTGTGAATGGGTTTTGAGATGAGTTTTAGGAGTAAAAGAGTGAAAGTGATGGAGTGGGATGAGTTAGAGATATAAGAGTTGCGAAGGGAAAGAATATGGTTTTGAATAAGATGATGTGTTGAGGTTTAGAGAAGGAGGTGGGCCCTTCTTTTTTTTAAAAAAAAATTTGGGAGAATGGAGGATGGTGAAGTGAGAGTGAAAGAGTGGATGGGTTTAAGGAAAATGGATTTGAGGAATGGGAGTTGAGAAATGTTTAGAAAATGAGTTAGGAAAATGAGATTTGAGAAGGGTTGGAATGAGTTTTGAGGAAATGAAATTTGAGATGGGTTAGAGTGAAGAAGATTGATGTTGGGTTTTGAGAGTAAATGGGTGAATGGAATGGGATTGAGAATGGGTGTTGAGATGGGATGGGTCTTATAAAGGAGAAGAAGATGGGTTTGAAGTGGGTTTTGTGGATAAGAGAGTGAAAGAGTTGAAGTGGGATTTGAAGAATGAATTTGGGAGTGGTGAAGAAGAAGGAGAAGATGGGTTTGAAGTAGATCTAGAAGGGAGAGTGAGAGATTTGTGAGATGGATGGGTTTTAGAGATGGTGTTGAGAGTGGGTGTGAAGCAATGGGTTTAGGGAATGACATTGGAGAATGGTGGGTTGGACATGAAGAAGAAGAAAAGTTTTTAGAATGTGTCTTAGGAATAGGTTTCTTAGATGTGGACTTGAGAAATTGGGATGGGATAGGCTTTTCAATGGTTTTAGGAGCAGAGGGGAGGAGGATGGGAGGGATTGAAGTTTTTTGAGTTTTATTTGCAAAGGGAGTTGGCCTCACAAGTGTATAAGTTGGAGGGAGAGAAATCTCATTTTTGGGTCTGGGCGTAGGCAATGCCGGCTCGACGTAGGCACGCCAAGCCCCTGGACAAGTGGGCATAGGAAACGCCCATCCCAGCGTAGCCACGCCCGTCCGCTAGTCGCCCTGCGTAGGCAACGCCAAGCTCCGTCTTGACTTCCTTGTTTCGCGATTTTCTAGGCGCCTGTAAGGCTCCTGGGGAAGTACCATATATGAATTTGGGGTAGAAGAGACTGATCTATGCAATGGGCCTATCCATTTCATGATAATCTCCCCAATTAGGGGCCAAAATCCTAGGTTTCTACCATTCCACTATTTTTTTTATAAAACTTCACTCACACCTAAGTACTTATCACCGAATGGGTCGAAACTATCAAATTTGACTCGAGCTAGCTCATTCAGACTTGGATTTTGTATCCGACTGTCAATTCCTTCGATTTTCGGCTCGTCCCCGTCGACGCATCAAAATACCATACGACTCCTGGACCTGACTCTTTACATCACTACATGCCCTCGCTCCCCCATCATAACTCGTTGGAAGGCTTACCTTTCATCTACGTTTGTCGGTTTGGGGTCTAGGATGACTCCTATATTCCTAAGTCCATGTTGCGTCTACTCCCAAGTCAGCGGACGCGTTGGTGAGTTCCTAACCCATGGCCCAAATAATTCCAAACCATGCTCTTTTACCATCCGTAACGCCTCGAAAAATCGGAGGTCGTACATACGCTCGACTCCCGAGTTTTCGAGTGTCACTTATTATCAATTTTATAGTTTTATGATTAATCAAGTTTAAATGCACACTTTGAAATTACTTAGAGCATGAAACACACCCACGTCTAGTCTACTGGAATGAAAGATATATATATATATATATATATATATATATATATATATATATATATATATATATATATATATATATATATAAGTCTAAAGAATATAAAGGGGTCGCCCAACAAAAAAAATACAAAAATCAAATCATAAGTCTAAGAGAATAGAGCTGAATTTGCTACTCAGCGATCCAAATCCCATCTACTGGGTCGACAGGGAAGCGCCCCTCGGCTGAACGTAGGACAGATCATCCTCCTTATCGATGTCGCGCCGCACAGCTCGTCGAACTCATCACTACCTATAGCTACTGAAGAGTCTGGGTGGTGTTTTAAAACACTGTCTCAGAGTGAGAGTGAGTAATCAACTCAGTGGGTTCTATTAATTTTAAGTAGTAACAGGCATCAATTATATTACGAATTTAATGAAAAATAATCATTCATAAATACCTAACTAATCTTATTAATGTGCATGCATGAAGGATGATATGATGCATGCCCTCACCACAACACTCCCTCAAGAGACTCCATCTAACGATCACATATGACAACACTCCCTCAGAACAACCTTGACTGCCGAGTCGCCAACCTAGCCAGTGCGATGCGATGGTAGTGTTAGCCAAGTTCTTAGTTAATTCTATACATCCAGCAGGTTTGTGAATCTGATACACCCCACATATCAATGCCCTAAACTGATTGCGAGGCCAAGACCCCTCAATGCATGAGGCCAATGCCCCCCGATCCGTGATCCTGTCGAGTTCCTCATCCCTGACTTCAAGCACATGAGGAGTACCAAGAGAAAGGGGATCGCTCGCGGTCACTACGGGGAAGCGCAACACCCTAGCGTAGGTCTTTAGCTCGGACACAATGTCTCATTCTACCATACCCGGCTCACGAGGCTGTAGACCAGTTTCAAGTGGGTTATTGATGGGATACAATGGTTATAAGGTGGTTCAGGTTCCATACATATGTGAGCAAACAGGGTTAACAAATAGGGTTGGTCAGACAGTAGGCTAGACCGCACGAGTCAGGCGAACGTGAGACGAGAGACATCGGGCACAAAGGACCCATGTAGTCGAACTACAGCCACCCGAACACATCTGCCCAAACCCACAGGTATAGCCATAGTATAGTCCTACCGATGGGACTACCGTCTTTCCTCATGTTCCTGACCAATCCAAGAGTATGAATAGTGATTCATAGCATGCAGACTACCAATGTATCATCTAGCAAGGTTAACAACATTCATGTTCTCATACTTCTCAATATACAATTCAAATTCTCATATCAAGCAAGGCTAACAAAACCAAGAAACAAGTGCATGTGAGTTGTGTGTGCGTGTGAGGAAGTTACGCACTTCCTCCATCTGAAGAAATCATATCCACGAGAGTAATGAAATCATACATATACCAAATCATGTGAAAGGCAATATCAACATCAAATGAGAACCAAACATGCATTTCCATACAATTTTCAACAATCATACAATTCCTAGGATTTTTCTAGATTTTTCAATCATAACATCTAAGCAATCAAAATCATTAAACTCATAGTAAAATTGGTGCTAGGCCACCTAAGAACAATAGTCCGCACCTATGAATCGTTGGAGAGTTAGAAAACGAGCTAGGAATGCGGATTTCGGGGTCGATCGGCCAGAATCCCTAGACGATCAACGGAATGAAATGACGGTCATAGATGAGGGTTTCTTCTTGGAGAAGAGGTAGGTGGTTGAAAGGGTTGATTCCCTTGGGCCCCGCCTCGATCTATGGTCCACCTTAGCTCTCATTCACTCTCCCTTCCTCACTCTTTCCTTTTTTCTTTCTTCCTTTTCTCTCTTCTCTCTTTCCTTCTCTGAGGAAAAATCGTTTGGGGAGAGGGGGTGCCCAATTGAGGCCCTTTTATAATGTCAGATTTGGTGTAAATGCCCCCAAGGGCTAGGTTTTTACCATACTAGACCTATGGAAGGATCTTTCTAAGATCTAGGGCCCACTGTGGGGTATATATATTGATATGCATCGTAAGATAGGTACTCTATGGCCCGATAAAGGGCCATGTAAAATTTGAGAACGATCGAATATGAGGTTTGGTCATATAGGTCCGATTTGTGATCAATGGTCACTGTACCATGATTGGGTCCCAAATTTCATGGAAGGGTGCAGGACACTACATTAGACCTTCACCAAAAATTTAAAAAAAATCCGACGGTTGAAAAGTCCAAAGTCTCAGTTTCATTTACCAGTGCCAAATTTCAATTCTGGCCTTGGGTGGGTTGCATTTGGCAAGTGTCGATGGAACGACACAGATAATTAAGTTCTGGGCATCCACTGAGTCCGTGGTCCGCGATGGACCACAAGCCTAGTGAGATAGACATTACTCTATAATTTTGTAACTAGTGGCCCACTAACGAGCGGTATAGAGCTTGTTCGAAAAATCGGGGCATTTCTAGAATGAATTAAGCCGTGAGATTTCTTATAGATAATGATTAGGGCTTGGATTAATTATGTTTATAGTGTGGCCTACTTATAACTAGTGAAAGTGGAGATTTGGTCATGATTACTCTAAACCGCCGGTTTTGGGCTAAGAGAGTAACGAGGTTGATTAGGTATATCGGTCAAGATCTGGGCCTTATCTGATTCAGCCCCAGTTAGATATTTAATTTAGTCATGATTGTCTTGATTAGTTAGCGATGAGTTGGTTAGATTTGGGTCCTATGTGAGTAAATCATGGGGCTACATCTGATGTTCAAGCGATCAGGCAGATTCGTTGACTTCCTACAATTGATTAATCGGACTTGTGCGGTTCTTTACTGGTACTACCCCTGTATAAACTAAAATTGAGTGCTAATGGTCATTAAGTGATGTTATAAGTTAATTAATTTAAAAAAAATTAAGAATTTTTAGAAATCCAAAACAGTGAAAAATTCGAGATGTTACAGGATAGGTCAGCGAGGGCGAGGTTTCTGCAGAGGGGATCACAGTAGCCTCATCTTTGCTTTCACGTCAGGATATGGGATGGGCACATGCAATAGAGCTGAGATTCGTGCAATCTTTGATGGTCTCAGATTGTGTTTGGCAATAAGGGCTGGACATGATTGAGGTCGAGTCTGATTCTAGTGTGGCTATTGACTTACTCACGGGGAAGGCCAGGACCTCATGGCAGTGGAAATCTTGGCTCTTGCGCATCAATAAGTTGAGTCAAAGAGTAACTATTTCCTTTAGGAAAATGTAGAGAGAAGGGAACAACCCGGTAGAAGGGATGGCTCGGGAAGGTAGCATCACTCAGATTGACTCAATTTTTTCTCGTCAGGATTACCACCCTTTTGAGGTGTACAGATCCCTCTTTTTAGACAGAGCCGGGTTAGGTGCTATTATATCAGTACATGTGGACTGGTAGAGTTGTTTGTTTTCGCTAGTATAAAGATAGTGGCTATACGATAGGTGCGGTTTGTTGGGGCCCACTCGAAAGTTTGTAAAGCTTTCATGTTTAATGAAGCTTGAGTGGCAGGAGCCCACTTTTCCAAAAAAGAAAAAAAAAACTTCTTATTTGATGTGAACATCCCAATACGGTTTGAAAATAGCTCACATCACCTTGTACATAAGGGATAAAAAGAAATATGAGAGAGAGAGAGAGAGAGCATTGTCTAATGAGAGGGAGCCCCCAATCTACTTGGAAAGATCCACTCAACATTGGTATAGTCTATTGGGACAACCATCACTAGCCAACTTAGCTAGACCATCCATGATCGTGTTTCCTTCACAAAAGGTATGGGAAAACTTGACATTAAGCGGGCTATGCTTATGTTGGATACTTTCCAAGCGATACTAAATATTCCAAATGGGCTAGAGGTAGAGAGATTAGAAGATGCTTCCACAATAATATGCGAGTCCAGATTTTTTATATGTTACCTAGACTTGGACCAAAACCTCAATGTTTAAACATGTCCGACATCAATATAGTTTAGATCCAAAAATTAGGGTAAAGAGGAGAATAAGAAGTGTGTGTGTGTGTGTGTGTGTGTGTGTGTGTGTGTGTGTGCGGGTGCGCGCGCGCGTGCGTGTGTGTGTGTATCACTTGATGGGGAACCGATCTCCTAAAGGAAGAATGATTGTTTAGGTATTTCTATTCTCAATTATCAATTTGTTAGTTGCTTATTATTGAGTTGTGAATTTTCTTTTATTTGAGAGGCTATGCATTTTCATCTGTATTATGCTTTTTGAAGTGATCTAAACCTTTTTCTTATGATTGGACATATGTTCATTGATCTAACTTGCTAATATAATTGGGCAGATTTTTAGTAATCCAAACAACCATTCATATGATTTGGGATCTTATTTGATGTTCCAAACCGTTCACTTGAAATCGCTCTAGTTGCATAAAACAAAATAATTAATATTCGAATGCCGATGTTTGGCAATCTAATGTGTTAATGTTTTGCAACCCTAGGCGGGTGCCACATGCACCAAAAGTATTAGAGGTGGAGTCAAGCCGTAGCACATTTCAACCTTTCACAGACAAATGTAATTTATTTACGAATTATTGACAAGAAAATTAAGAATTGTTGACTATCAATAATTGCTAGTTGGTTACTACAATGTTATCCTATTCGGGTATCTTGGGATGTGGATCATACGAATTTGCTTTGTTTTCAGTAATCTTCATATGACTAGTAATGATATTTTAAGAATGATATGATTCAAAGAAAATTAGGATTAGTCTCAATTGGTCTTACTATATGCTTAGTGGATATTTATTAGATGGTTAATTAAAAATGACAAATGTTCAATGCTCATATTTCAGCAAATGAGTATCCATGAATCAGAGGTTAGAATTGTTTGACCAATTTGATTTTGGAATTGAGACTTTATTGAAAGTAGGTTTTTGTCTGCACCCGATTAATCATGGCCAAATCAAACAGTCCATAAGGTGTTACATGGCAGGCATGCCACATGTGATGCGGATGAATTTCAAATGCAAGGAGCTAGATACCTTGTACATTTGAGGCATTTAATGTTAGAGTTTTACCAAAAGAAACTCCGTGCAAAGCAAGTCTCTAGCAAAAGCAATTCTTCAAAAGCATTAAATGTTAGATTACCATCAAAATAACTCTTTGCAAAACTTCCTATGCAAGAGTCCAGAGAAGTTAAAACTCCAGCAAGGCTTCTAACGCACAATGCAAGACTAAAACGATAAGAGGTGTAGGAGATCTCTTATATATGTGGTTCTACACAATAGGCTACACTTATGTGAGAATTATGGAGATTTACACTATCAACTATCAAAATCTCTCACATTGCAGAGACTTATACACGCCCACCACCTCTCCAAGTCTATAAAGCAACACTCGAACAAGAGCTCGAGACCCTCGCCACAAACAATCAATTTCTTTGTATGCTAACATTACTTAACTCTTTGTCCCATATGGACTTTTATTAGTTTTAGTCTCATACCTTTACTCATTCAACTTTTATCCAGCCATGCCATGGCAAGTTCAGAGCCATTAGTTTAGTTTTGCTATTATCCAACACATCGCTATAGTACGCGCTTAGGAATAGGTTTAATATCCATGACCCCCTCTAGATCCCTCGATTATCAAGTTTTTACTTGTTACATTGTCAGTCACATCCTTCTGACTTCACTTCATGATTATCTCATGATTGTCTAGTACTTTTCACAACCATTTTATCAACATAAGTTGTCGTAGGTATTTTACTTTCTATCTATTTAGTTTATTTCTTTTTTTCTCTTATTGAATTTTTTCCATTTCAATTAATAAAATTAGTGATGTAGACTTATTTTTAATTCTATTTAGTTTTATTGCTTTACTGAAAAATATGAAACACTATCACATTTGAAATAAAAGTTCTTAGTTCCAATATTCTTTTTTTTAAAAAAATCTCATTCTAAAGGACTAATCCTTCCCTTCTAAAATCACAAGCTGGGAGGGACACGCTGATTTCTCATGTCCTCTCCAGGATTCTGATTCATGTTATGGCAGCCATGGTGGTCCCTTCTCACATTTTAAAGTCTCTGGAAAGCCAGTTCGTGCATTTCTTCTAGAGCTGGGCAGACAAGAAAAAGAAATTTCATTGGAAGAAATGGGCAAATTTAGCCATCCCAAAGGAAGGAGGGTTGGGGATTAGAAGATTGACGGAGGTCATGCAAGTACTTCACCTAAAGATGGCCTGGAGAATAAAGTATAAGCAGCAGAAAAGTCTGTGGGCTTCGTTCATGTCTTCAAAACATAGCCAGGATTTACTACCCGCTGGTCATGGTCAGAGGTCAACGCTGGCTTCTCCCTTGTGAAAGAGGATCCGCTCATTGTTTCCTCTTTTGGACTCCAAGGTGCAGTGACAAATTGGGAGAGAAGAATGCAGTTTTTGGCAGACCAATTGGTCCAGCCATGGGCCCCTCCAATGTAGAGCATCTCAGCCCATTCTAGCTGGGCCAGCTGCTCTTCAGATTTAGGATTGCCTCGGGTAAGGCGGTCTCCTTCCTCCTTTGACTGCGTTCAATTCCCCACCAGGTGATGATCGACGTTATCTTTCATGGTGGCTTCTACACGTCGAAGGGCCCAGACGTACTTTACTGGCCTCTTGGGCCCTCTGCTTCTTTTACCGTCAAGTCTACCTGGGCGACATGTAGATCTCGCAGGTCGAGGGTTGCTTGGTGCAGCAAAGTGTAGTCCCCTTTACTGCCGCCAAAGATCTCCCTGCTGATGTGGAAAGAACTCCACGATGCGGTCCCAGTGGAGATCATTATCGAGTCTAAAGGTGATCAACTTGCTTCGCGTTGCATTTACTATGACGGGATATCCCCCCACGGGCCTTCAGCGGAATCCATCAGCCACATATTCCTTTTCAACCCCCATGCAAAAGCAATTTGGTCCCTCTTCGCAGCCATCTTCAACAAATCTCCTCTGGGTAGTTCCTCTATAGTCGACAGGTTGTCCCAATGGTGGAGTGGCGCCTCTCCTAGGGGCTGGGCTAGAACTATTTGTAATCTGGTGTCAGGCCTTATTCTTTGGGAGCTGTGGAGAGGGAGAAATCAAGAGAAATTTGAGGACAACCCCCCTTCTATCCAGGTCCAGGTGGCCCATATAAAGGGCTGAATTTTCGGCATTTCGTCCATGTGGGGCTGTGCCTCACCCCTCTTGGTCCTCAACAGTCCCACCCTCTCAACGTTGGGCTTGCGATCAGCCTCAGGCCCCTCTTCTTCAAAATTGTTTTAGGTTATTAGGTGGCTAAGTCCTTCCCCGGGCTGGGTGAAAATGAATGTAGACGGATCGACCAAGGGTAATCTAGGTATGGCAAATGGTAGGGGTGTTTACAGAGATGTGAAGGGTGAGTTCCTCTTTGTCTTCTATGTAGGGTATGGGGTGGCTTCTATTACTCGGGCCAAGATCAGGGCCATCCACGACGGCCACCATCTTTACTTCAGCAGGGGATTCTCCAAAATTATTTTCGAATCGGATTCATTGCTAGTGATCTCTTTCCTCTCCCTAAAAGTCCAACCTAGCTAGAAGTGGAAATATTGGTTAGCTCGAATTAAGGGACTGCAAGAAATCGGTGAAGTTAAATTCCAGCACACTTTCAGGGAAGGTAACGGGCTGATCAGTGGTTCGCAATCCTCCGCGATCATCGATGACTTCAACAATCTTCCGAGGGAAGTATGGGAGAGGATTTTCTTAGACATGATGGGGCTGGGCGCTCTTAGGAGATAATCTCTCACCCTGTTTTCTTTTCTTGAGATTTTTCATTTTTTTTTCAGCCCTACGATAGGTTCCGAATAGATTCTTTTCCTATAGTGCCCGAATGTATAGCGGTCGTACAACTTTTTGAAATAGAATACATGGAATTTCTAATTAAAAAAAAAAAAATCACTCAATCATTGTAACAATTAGTAGTTGAATAGTCAGGTGAATCTTTATAATCTAGTCTTAATTTGGCTAATTCAGCGCTTGGAGTCACAAGCATTCAATTGATTTAAGTTGAATACGACTCTGAACACCTGAACCATATCTGATTGCACACATTTTACCAAATTAGAGCTGTTTGTAACATATATGACCACCATCCACATTAAACTACAACAAGTTTAACAATTTAAATAGTTTAATTTTTGTTAAAAGATGCTAAGTGTACAATTTATGATCTTAGTGCTTACTGTAGACATTTGTTATGCATATAAAGAAAACAATGTTGCAGCAAACATTCTTATTAGACTGGAGAGTGTAAGACAATTATTCAATCCCACATTATGAAAGGAAATGTCCTTAGAGATAGAGTTAGAATGGTTAATCCTAGGGCTGAAAGTCGAGCGGTTTCAACCCGACCTACCTGTGACCAACCCGACATCGGGTTGGGCTCGGGCAAGATGTACTGGGTTTGGTCTCAAGCTTGGGCTATATAAACACCAACCTAATAAAGGTTGGGTCGGACTTGGGGTTGAGACCCTGACCCAACCCGAACCCGATCAATATATAAGTTATAAATAATAATTGAGTGTGGATCATTTGTGTTGAAGGTATAGGAAATTCCAATTCCGCCAGGTCTCATTGGTCCACGCCATTTCCAATGACTTAAGCTAACAAGGTATGTTAGATTTCTCTCTCTCAAATAGATTGTGTACTACATAACATAACTTTTAAAGAAATAATCCTATATTTTAGCTTGCTTGTTTAGAAAAGATAAAGTTCTTTATCATAAATAACTACATATATAGTTAATAAAATCATAGGTACAAGAAATAAGAAGAGTATTGAAATATAATAGACTAATGTAATAACGAAAATATTAGCATGTATCCACCCGACCAACCCACCCAACCTGACCGAGCCCGCTTGGGTTGAGAATTTCCAACCCGAGGTTGGGTTGGGTTGGGTTGGGTTAGGGTTGAGGTACAGGAAACTTGAGTTGGGCTAGGGTTGAGCACCAACCCGGCCAACTTTCAGCCCTAGCTAATCCTAAGGGGGTAGTTCTGATGGGTTCTTCCAGCAAAAGAATTTTGTCTTAACCCCCGTTGTGATGGCTCTGTTCTAGCTATATATGCCCCGGGGTTTATTAGCTGTTGTCAGATCAAGTTGGTATATCTTTAATGGACTCTCCTCTAATCTAAATGTGGCTTAGCTCTTCAAAGCATTTTTATGTGTGGTTGCTTATCAGTTCTGATTGCTATATATTGTATAATTCTGCTCGAGTCACTAGTCTATTAAAAAGAAAAAAAAAAAAAAAAAAGAAGGTATATTCACTGCTGTCTAGGCGCACGTACAAATTTTCCCAATCAATGAATTTACGTGTTGTACTCCCCTCCTTCCTCAAATAAGTAAATAAATAAAAAGAAAAAAAAAAAAAAAAAAAGAAGAAGAAGAAGAAGAGAGGTGTGCAATTTCTGAGTGCTTGATCTGATTTTGCTGAAGCATGTATAACTATCTTCCAAACTGGCACTCCTCTGACAACAACAACAGCAACAATAATAGACATCAGTATTTCAGAGTGATTAAATTCTGAAAAATGATATTATAGAGCCTGAGGGACCATTGATCTAGTGAACAGACACATACATGAATTTTCACCGCTTTTAGTACTACAGTAGAGCATCATGGATGGTTGGTGTTAGGTGTGGATCCTGGCTGTACCAATGGCCTAATATATTCATGGGCCCCGCCATGAATTGACATAACCTGAAAATTGTACTTGTTAGGATGGTTAAAAAGAAAAGAGGTCATGATACAATAGTCAAATGTTTGTGGTTACAAAAAATAAAAAATATGTGGACGGTTGAGATCATTCTTTTGCAGAGATTTTTGGGCCATTCACTGTCCAAAGTGGATCCATGCTCAATCACACACATGCAACGACTGTGTGGCAAAGACTGAAACCGGTGTATGAAACTCGACAGAGTCCGTGAGTATGCTAAATATGGTTTATCAAGGAATTACGGTAAGCATGTCCCAATTGATGGTGAGTCATCCATGACAGTACACATGCATGCAGCTAGATCCAGACAGTCTAAATCGTGGGGCCAACTGTGGGTGGACCATAGGATGAACGTTGGTTGAACATCCTTCAATTGGTGGCATTGGAAAGCTAGCTGGAAAAACATTTTTTTTATTTTTTATTTTTTTCTTTGTTCAAAGATTGTTAGATCAGTGCCTTCAGCTTATGCTTCATCCACAATGGGGACCATGCTTAGGACGTTTGGGATTTTAATACATGGATGAGTCTCGATGCGGTTGAGTTGGAAGAACCAGAATGACGTGGAGCCATCTAAACACAGTACACGTGTTAGGGTGATGTATTAATCCAGTCTGTCCATATACTGGACCCTAGCATGGATGGCTTATGCTTCAAAAATATGCCTGTTAGACGGCCTTATATATTCACCTGATCAGTGGCCTTTAATGCTCTACCGTTGAAAAATATTTAATATTCTAACATTGGTAAATAGAAAAGAAATGATGGATAAGATTGTCCAATAGGTTTTTATTTTTGAAACATTAGCCATTCATGCTAGTTTCGAGTAGATGGGTGGGCCCGGTTGATACAGCCAGAATACACATGGGTTAATTCAAGATTTCTAGACTGTCCAAATCACAAGGCCTTTTCTTCTGTAGCTTAGCCTAAAAGTGACATTGACCTAATACAATCCTGACCATTCGGTAGATGGCTACTGGAAAACAGATGAAAGTAAATTGGTTGGACGGTCCGAATTCACCGAACAAAATTAAATGGTTAAAATCCTTCAATCAATGTGAGGGTTTAGGCCACATGCTCCAACCACGTGATGATGCAGCAATTTGTATGGTCTGGATTGACGTGCATGTATGCCACAGATAAGTTGAATGGCCCACTACAATTTTAAATTGGTAGTAAACTAACCACGCATATTGCAGATAATATGGCCAGAGGTCTGCTGATTCCATTCGCCTGTAGTGTGCTGTATGCATGAACAGGTGGGCTCACATGCGTACATGACACGCGTGAGAGATATGAGCTTTCAGGTTAAAATCTTCACACACGTGTCTCATTATGATACATGCGCCCGCGTGTAGACGTAGACGTCTCTCACACGCTCATGGAATTAGCAAACTTCAGAAGGCCTTATATCGACGCGGAGAATTCCCGAAGATTGACGGGTTGGCAGCGTTCTCTGCAAGGCAAGGACGAGAAGTGGTAGTTGGAGCCTTCGTAAAGCGCGACCGACACAGAAGACCTAAATGCGGGGCCCACCTGTTGAGCGCTTTGAAAAACTGAGCTGTTTGATACTTTGTCGGAGTGTAATGTAATTCTCCTTCGCACGTGTACAGAAACTGCACACGTGGAATACACCTTCCTAAAGTCATACTTCTCGAATAGTGGGACCATCGATCAGTATATTATAAAAACCAGGTTGATTAGACAATCCCGACCTCTCATTAAGAGAGATCCGCTAAAAAATTAAATTCACACCGTTGAATAGACGTCCGGAAATCATCTATTTCGGATCAGATACTCAGAATGATTTTGGGCTTATGAGGTATCTATAATGGGGTCCACCATTTGGACGGTCGGTCTAAATTATTTTAAAAGTATTCCTAGATAAAAATCATTTGTGCAAGCATTTGGAGCATTCAACTGCAGGAAAGTTTTCATTTCGGAAAATGCGGTGGATACTATGCCCGACAAAGAGCATCTACGGTTCATGGGGTTCCTGAGAATCGCTCGTGGGTCATGAGAGCGCTTTGAAGACTACCAAGGTTTCTTCTCCCCCGCAGCGCGCCAAAAGCATCGCACGTGCCGCGGCCTGTCCGGAGCCTCTCTGTCAGCGCATCCCACACTTTTTCCCCGCCTGCTAAATCCTCCGGACAGTGCGCACCCTCTCTTTTTACAATTTACATTTATAACCCCGAGGATGACAGATGAGAGTAATCCGATATTCTGGCAGAGTATGACGTTTGATACTCTGGCATTAATAAATGGCACACATGTCATACAGTAACTCAAATTAAACGAAGTTGGGGACGCTCAGTCACCAAGTCCCTGTCCCAAAATCTGATTGGTTGAGCAGTTCTAACTTCTGGTTTACGTGGACAATTGTATATTATTTATTTTTAGCCGTCCAATAAGTGTTCTCCAATCAGATGGTCAGAAAATCACCTCAAATATGCGTATTTTCTAGTTCATGATACATTTAAATTGGGACTCGTCATCTGGACCGTTTAATTGAATTATTTGCATGCTACATATGCAATTTCCCAGTAATTTTTAAGTGCCCATGTATTATCCATCACCAGAGAGTATCAAAGTCTTCCCAATGAAGCAGAGTTATTAGATACTCTTGTAGAGTGAAATGGTTCATACGCATGCACTTTTTTTTTTTTTGTTTTCTTGGGTTAGCGTGTTGGGATACACCCGTGTCAGTACACACACTCCACTGTAAGCCACCCCCACTAGGGATCGATACCATACGCATGCACTTAAAATTTACATGTTACATGCACGTAACTTAAATTAAACCGTCTAAATACTGTAGATGAATCATAATACAAAAACTGGATTGATTGTAGCGTCTAATGTGTCTGATGAATGGATATTTATTTGTTGAATATGGACTGTTGATATCATTTTAACTGTCCATTAGCAGTTCACAAGTTGGCCAGTTAGAACGTCCATCCAGTTTCGGGAAGAAAATAGACGATCAGATGAACTTCTCATAAAATTCTATTCTAGCCGTGTGCTTTCTTTTCCCAAGACTCCTTCAATGGATCGGTCAGGAATCAGGATTACCTGATCGGAGTAATTTGGTGATATTGTCCATCCCAGGGCTACCTGATGATAGGTTTGGATCTTGTACATGATCACGACGTGTAGCAAAATAGGTTACTTACACTATCAAGCACAATAAGACCGACGCCACTGGTTGATTCACGAGTTATACTCCCAATGTTATCTAGAAACCGGAGCGGATTGGGTGAAACCCCGGATCCACCGAGGTGGATGAGACCCCTTACTGTGGGGCTCACATTGATGTATATGCCTTAAATCCACACCGTCCAACCATTCTGAAAGCTCACTTTAGGGCATGATCCCAAAATGAAACTGATTCAAAATTTAGACGGAACACACCACAGGAAACACTTGTGATGAAATCCCCACCATTAAAACTCCATGGATTCCACTGGAATGTTTATTTGCCATCCAACCTGTTGATAATGTCACAAACACCTAAAAAAAGAGACCACACAAATATTATCTTGATCCAAAGCTCTTGTGGCCTACAAGAAGCTTTTAATTGCCAATCACCACTGTTTCTTGTATTATGGTCCATCTGGGACTTGAAACTGCTTAATTTTTTGGGTCATGCCCAAAATGAACTTTCAATACAGTTGGACGGCGTGGTTGTAATCACATACATCACAGTGGGCCCCACAGTCAGGGGTCTCACCCACCTCGGTGGATCCGGTGTCTCTCCTAATCCGCTCCCTGAAACGGAGTGGTAACAAAATTACATGATATTCAAATAGAAAAGTCGTATTTATACGGTGCTCCAGCCGACACACTGGCATGGGTTTTCCATTTATAAAAGTGGGGCCCGGTTCAATGATACAAATATTGTTAGATGGAACCCGCTACGGATAGCCAATGCACCAATAGTTCAAAGGATCGGAAGATCTATCCATTGAATTTTGACCTTTTATAGGTCGAGCCTGACACTGACCACTTCTCACATTTTTCTCCCATTTGAAAGATTTTTGGTGCAAGCACCATCAAGTGGTCCATGATATCAATGGTCTAGATGATCACTAAACACCATCGCAATTATTCGAACACAGACCCAAACACTATCTCTTCTACGTGGCTAAGCAGTTGGTGAACATTTTCACATTCCCTAGTAGCTGAGCAAAACGTTTTAAAAGAAAACGCTATTTACCTTCAACAATATTGATGTTATGTAATTTTCATTTTTTCAGTCACAATAGCCTGAACTATTTTATGTAATCTTTCCATGTGGTCCACACATCAAACAAATCTTTAAAAAGTCTACCTGAAAAAAGTTACATGGGACCATCATGACATCTTTAAAACATCTACTTCTAATGTCAGTTGCAACAGATCATGTGATAATTAATGCGTATCCAAAAATTGAAACGTATTAAAAAGTTAAATGGACCAAGTACCAAAAATGGTGAGTTAGGACGCTCACCTTTAAAATGACTCCATTGCTTCTCTCTCCCTCTCTCCTATACATGTGTGTCATGACATACCGTACCTCTAATACGGTAGCCTTGCAGAAAATGGGCTACACCGTTTCTAAATTTTTATATCGAAAGAACACAAAACACGTGGAACCGAGGACTGTGGAGTTATTTATACGTCATCTTGTACGTTAGAAGAGTAACAAGATTATCGGAACACGTGCACACTCACTGTACACGTAGCATACATCTACCTCAATTAAGACCATCAATGTCAATTTGGCCCATTGTGCATCGACCCCAACCAAAAAACCACAATAAATTCATGACCTTAGCATGACATCGGCAGCAATTAAATAGACGGTTGAAATGAAAAATAAAAAATAAAATAAAATTGTTAAAGAACCAATTAAATAAACAAACGGAAGTTTATTCCACCGGGTCGACCTGTCCATAGAATGCTCTTGTTTGACTTGGACCACCTAACCTGACCATGGAATACCCTTATTTGACCTGGACCTGACTAGAACGAAGGTCCAACGACACAATAACCCAAAGTTGATCGTATGGCCGACCATTAGACCAAGTACAAGTACTCTGCCCTGATCGTTGGCAGCCCTAAAGAACACGTGTAAAAAGGGTATTAACGAAACGGGTTCCACTTGTTGTAGATCCTAGCCGTTCGTTAGGTAAGTCTGGTTTCTAGATGCCGGGTCTCAAAGACCAAGCCAATCTAATCATCGAGCGGTAACATGTGAGTCTGGTTTCTTAGCCGTCTAGTACTCTTGCACACGTATGGTCCGACTAATAATAGAATTGCTCTTATTTTAGAGACAGCATCTAAACGGTGAGACCAGCCGCACGAATGTCCGGTTGCCATGCGTTGGAAAAGATTGAAAAGTGACTGGCTGGAAGCCTACAGCGGTTGTACTCATGCAAAGAGGCAGTTCGGAGATGGGATCCGTATCCAAGATCCATCCAACCTTCTCAGCTCTGTGTGGATTTTTAACCCGAAATCCTAACTAAAAAAATATTCCTATCCGACCAACTAATGGACATAAAATTGGATAGTTAAAATAGAGGGGCGTTATATAATATATGGAGGCAATTCAGACCATCCATTGTGTGTGTCCCACTTGGATGAAGGGTCAGACCAAGTTTCAGACTCATCCAAAACTCAGGTGGGCACCACCAAGTAATTTTATATGTTTTAGGCATATCTTCACATGGGTTTAGATAGTATGGCCCACCTGAGTTTCCCATACATCTGATTTTTGGGATATCCTGTAACTGAAAGGAAACCCATCAAATGCATGGTATTAGATGGTATGTTCGACGTACATCACAGTGTGGCCCTTCCCATATCTAGGAGTTTTAACACGGGGTCAAAGGTTTGAGCATCCATAAGTGGTGAAATCCTACTATAGTGTGAGAGGGTGGGGATGTGTGTGCATGTAAAAAAATAAATAATAAATAAATAAAATTTATAATTAACTCTACTAAGTCAGCAAAAGGCTGTATAAAACATTGGAAGGGTACTACAAAAATAAAATGAGCCTTTACTATTGTATAACATGGCCTTAAATGAGACCATTAATTCAAGATCAGGGGCCAATTCTCGGGAATAAATCTGCATGAATTGAACAAAAGACCCGCACTACCAGCCTAGAGAACAGAGTCGCCATGTCAACAGCTACAGGGCCCCACAATACTTAACTACATCCGAGAAGGGATCAAAAGGTCAAACAAATAACTCAAGTTCATAACAACAACCACTATCATACCAGTGAGAACACTAGAATTATACTAATTAAACCTCCGAACTCGAGAGCAATCCACCAGCAGCCCATAGGTGATGGGAGATTACCTATGACCCTGTGCATACAGACATGTCTGTGCCTGGAGCTGTGTGGAGCAACAAATTCACTTTGTCTATATATTTTGAAAGATCGTGGTAAGATAAGATTCAAAAAATCAGGTAAATTCAAAACTCAGATGAGCCATGCCACATGAAACAGTGGGGTTTGAATGCCTGGCAGTGATAGGAGTTTTGTATCAGTATGATATTTGTTCCTACAGTTTACGTGAGTGCTAATAATTGTAAGAACCGTTTGGATGGCATATAAATATTATGGTCATCTTCAGGAAGGTTTCAACATTGAACATTGTTGCTCTCACTATTTTGTTGGTGTGGCCCACCTGAGTTTTGGATCTACTTGATTTTTAGAATACTATCCTACTATGGTATTTCAAAACATATGGATGGACATCTCTGTGAACCCTGCAATCCTACTATGGTATTTCAAAACATATGGATGGACATCTCTGTGAACCCTGCACAGCCCCAGGATCAAAGATATTGTGTACCCAGGGTCACAGGCAATCCGCTCTCATCTAGGATGGTCTCGCTTTCTGCTCTCTTCTAGGCCTGGAAAATATAGTTGTGGAGTCTGACTCCAGGCTTGTCATAGATTTCTTAAATGGATTGGTTAATCCCAGCTGGAAATGGTCGCATTGGGTGTCCCGCATCAGGGGGTTTGGATCATCCATGCAGTTGATCTTTGTGCATATTTATAGGAAGGTAACGCCCCTGCCGACGGGATGGTCCGCCTAGGTAGTAGTTCTCAGATGTCCTCTTTTTCCAGGCAATTTTCCCTTCTTCCTCTTCGTGTTTGAGGCAGCCTTTTCCTTTTCCTTAATATAATGGGCTTTGGAGCGGTTCGCTTGGACCAGGCAGGATTTTTGCTGTTTAGCAAGGTTTGAAAGTCAGTTTAGGATTAATTGTTTTTCGTTTCTAGGGCCTCCAGTAATTTGTCTTTACGATAGGCCCCTGTGAGATCATTTTTGTCCTGAAGGGGCCCGAAGTCCGCTCATGTAATTTGTCGAGTTCAATGAAAGGATCCTTCTTACATAAAATTATTAAATAAATAAATAAGGCCACTTGCTTATTGTCCCTAAAGCTTGCACCAAGAGAAAAGGCAAAGGTGACCCTGGCTAAGCCGGGAGACCCTCCGATGCCTAAGTCAGGACAAGGGAATCAGGGTCTATGTCGAGAGTAGATGAAAGCTCAATTTCGCGTACCTGTATATATGGCATTGTGTGCTATTTATACTTGCCTGTGAGGCGGTCTGGGTTCGATAATCTTGGCACGATCAGAGGGATTCTAGGATCATGGGGATATTACCCGCAATCTACTGATTGCGCAGCGTATCTGGTGGATCGTGCGCATCTGCGAGCGAAGTTACCGGCCACGTTTGGTCGTGGCAGTTTCCATGTTTAGCGAACGGAGTTTGCGCCTCTAAATACCGACTTGGCTCGGCTCATCCAACTACAGAGTAAAGGACTATTCGGCTCGGACCATCTGACCACGGAGTGAAGTCCAGTATCTAGTACTGCCTGATCCGTCCTGTTAGGCCGATCTCATCGTAGTTAGCCTGACTGGTCATGTCGAGCGGAGGGCAGGTCATCCGGTCGGAATATGAGGACTGTCCCGAGCTGCATCTCGGTGGTGTCGGCTGCTCGAACAAGTTGCATTTCGAAACAGGTCGGAGGAGTCACGCCTCAGCTCTGACTGGAGATCGGACCAGTGTTGTATCATGAGGTCAGATTTTCCATAACAGAAGTCCCCTACTCTTCGAGTTTGCTTGCAGGCTCGGAGAGTAATTACGTAGAAAATCTCCCAATCTCATCGTAATGATGACGGATCTCGAATTGCGCGCGCGCTGGTCGCCTTGGCTGACACGGGCGACGGTTACGATCCCGAATCTCCTCTAGCCTATGAGAGGCTGCCACGCAGGCCAGAGGAGACGTGTACCTGACGGCTCCGAGTGCCTGGGCGTCACTTTGCGTATCGAGGTACTGATGTAGAGCGGGTCGCGGACAATTTCATGGCCAAGATGGATCAGAAAAGGCACGGTCGGCGACAGAAGTGATCCGGACCATCGGACCTTAGATCGGGCGTATCTCACAATCCGGAATGAGTTATCCGACGTAAAATATATGATTTTGGGGTAGAACGAGCTACTTTAGCCAACCAACCCTGCTATGCCGGGTTGCGCAGCCTGAATTTGCAAGAAACCCCCTGATCGACGGTCGTTTTCTCGTTTTAATTTTGTTTTTACTATAAATAGTAAGTTTTAATTTGAGTATAACTTTTCATCCGTTGGGCTTTAGGAGTTGTGTCCAACATGAAAAGTGCTTAAGATAATTAGGAGAACGGTTTGGTGAAGCCAAATAGGACACTTACTATTTTTGGCCGAAAACCTTGCGCACTAGTAGACATCATGACCGTCTATAAATAGTAAGTTTACTATTTATAGTAAGTTACGAATTCTATGAGTTTTAGTTGTAGTTTGAGTCTGATTTCTTTCTTATTGCTTGGTTCCCTTATTTAAAGGGTTGTGAACTCGATTTTGGGAATTCATCAATTAATTTCGAATTTATTAGAATTTATTTCTATCTTCCTGCTTTCTTTCCTCGTGGATTCGAGAAGTCTCTGTGAGGAGTCCAGAGAAGCTCCGTGGATTCGGAGTAGTTATCCTTGAGGAAGACGGTGATCGACCTCATCACGTTCATCCCTGCATCAATTTGGTATCAGAGCGAGGTTTTTCCTCGGACCGATGGCAAACAACGAAGGTATGAATCAAAATCCTGTGGACGATGATCCAGGGATTCGTTATCTTTCGGAAAGAATGGAAGCTTTCCATCAGGAGAGTCAGTTGACCATGCAAGGGCTGCAGGCAACCCTCGACCGTCTTGCGGATGCGCTACTTCCGCCCCGAGCCCTAGGCGATGCTCCACCACCTATGGTCACCCCACCACCCGTGGTTGCTGTACGACGTGACCCTGATTATCGCAGAGCACTACCAGCGGTAAATCGTAGGGCTACACCAGATGATTATAGTTCCAGCGACGAGGACATTAATGAGGGTTTTAATCGACGACCAATTCATGGAGGCGATCATCTAGATCGTGCTGAAAGAGACTATCGAGGTAAGGCTGAACTTCCTAGTTTTAACGGTTTATTACGTATCGAAGATTTTCTCGATTGGCTATCCGAATTAGAGAGATATTTCGATTATATGGATGTGCCAGATCATAAAATGGTGAAGTTAGTAGCGTTTAAATTAAAATCTGGTGCTTCTGCATGGTGGGAACAATTGCAACTCTCACGAGCCCGCCAGAACAAGGCGCCCATCGCATCATGGCCTCGGATGAGACGTCTTCTTCATTCACGATTTCTCCCCAGTGATTATGAGCAGATATTATTCCAGCAATACCAGAATTACCGACAAGGAAATCGAACTGTTACAGATTACACTGAAGAATTTCAGCGGTTGGCTACACGAAACGATTTGTCAGAATCTGAGTCACAGAAAGTGGCACGATTTATAGGTGGGTTGCGACCGGTAATTCAGGATCGAGTTCAGATGTACCCAGTCGGGACCGTAGATGAAGCAGTTCAATTGGCAGGAAGGGCAGAAACACAGCTTGCAAGAGCTCTTGCTTGCCCCTATCCTTCAAATCGACCCCCTATGACAGGTCCCACATAGGATCCAGTGCTGGCTCGAGGAAAAGATCCGGTAGGAGAACGTCCTTAACCTCCTCCACCCGTGAACCGTGATACGGAGAGCGGACCATCCAGACCTCAACGGGCAGCACCCACAACAGCGGGCCCGAGTAGGATTCTGAATCCTTATGCTCAGCCAAGACCGAACAGTTGTTACCGCTGTGGCCAATCAGGCCACTTATCAAACACTTGTCCTCAACGTCCGGCAGCACACTTGACTATAAACGAAGGGGGCACTGAAGATGAGGCCGCAGAAGAAGATCATGGCTTTTATGAATATCAACAAACCACTGAAGAAATAGCAGGTGGCGATGAAGTGACAGGCGAGGATCGTGGTGAATCTCTCGTTATGAGGCGACTACTGTATACCCCACGAAAGGAATTACATCCATAGCGGCACAATATATTTCATACTCGGTGCACTGTCAACGGAAAGGTCTGTGATGTGATCATAGACAGTGGTAGCAGCGAGAATATCGTCTCAAGAGTGATGGTGGATAAGTTGCAGCTACCAACGACGAAACATCCTTCCCCGTACTCAATTGGCTGGATAAAAAAAGTGAACGAGACCAAGGTAACTGAACAATGCACTATCTCATTTTCAATTGGTAAACATTATAAGGATCAGATACTTTGTGACGTGGTTGACATGGAAGCCTGCCATATGCTACTCGGTCGACCCTGACAGTCGGACCGTGATGCGACCCATCGGGGGCGAGACAATGTCTACATATTCATCAAGGATAGTCGAAAAATAATCCTTGCCCCTATGGCACCAAAGAACCACCCTGAAGCCTCTAAAGTAGAGGGGAGTTCTCTCTTGACCATTCGAAATTTTATGGAGGAATCTAAGGAAACCGGCGAGGTATACGCCGTAGTGGTGAAAGGCGAGGAAGAGGAACCTTCAAACATCCCTCCAAGCCTAAAACTGTTGCTAAACGAATTCAAGGAGGTCTGGCTTGAAGATTTACCTGATGGATTGCCCCCCATGAGGGACATCCAACATCACATAGACCTCGTCCCTGGAACTAGCCTGCCCAATCGCCCTCATTATTGGATGAGTCCGAAAGAGTGTGAAATACTTCAGGGGCAAGTGGAGGAATTGATCCGTAAGGGTCTATTAATAATTATTAATGCCAAAAAAAGATGGAAGCTGGCGCATGTGTGTCGACAGCCGAGCAATTAACAAAATTACTATTAAATATCAGTTTCCAATACCACGGTTGGACGACATGCTCGATATGTTTGGAGGGGCTAAAGTGTTCTCTAAACTTGATCTAAAGAGCGGGTACCATCAGATTCGTATTCGACCCGGTGATGAATGGAAAACGGCATTCAAGACAAAGGAAGGGTTGTATGAGTGGCTGGTCATGCCGTTCGGCCTATCGAACGCACCAAGTAATTTTATGCGTTTGATGAATCAAGTTCTAAAACCGTTCACTGGTCGATTTGTGATAGTATATTTTGATGACATATTGATATATAGCCAGGATGAGGCAGAGCACAAGAAACATCTCAGGAGGGTGCTGCAGGTCCTACAAGATAACAAGTTGTACCTCAACTTGAAAAAGTGTAGCTTTTTAACTGACAGCCTATTGTTTTTAGGATTTGTTGCAACATCCACAGGCATTCAGGTGGACGATGAAAAGGTGCGAGCTATTAGGGAATGGCCGATCCCGACAAACATTCATGAGGTGAGGAGTTTTCACGGATTAACAACTTTCTATCGTCGATTTGTGCGAGATTTTAGCACCATAGTCACGCCAATAACAGACTGCATGAAAAAAGGGCCGTTCCAGTGGACCGATAAAGCTGACAAGAGCTTTCATGAGATCAAGCATCATTTGTCTACAACACCGGTCTTGGTGCTTCCTAATTTCGATAAATTATTTGAGGTGGAGTGTAACGCTTCATATGTCGGAATAGGAGGAGTATTATATAGGAAGGCAGACCGGTAGCCTTCTATAACGAGAAGCTCAGTGAAGCCCGAAAGAAGTGGTCGACTTACGAGCTTTAGTTGTACGCAGTTGTTCAGGCGCTGCGACATTGGCGGCATTATCTGATTCAAAGGGAGTTTGTTCTATACACCGACCATCATGCATTAAAGTTTATTAATAGTCAGACTAATGTGAATCGTGTGCATGGTAGATGGGTTGCGTTTTTACAGGAATTTACGTTTGTTCTGAAGCATAAGTCAGGTCAGAAGAATAAGGTGGCTGATGCACTTAGCCGTCGTGCGTCACTACTTGTTACGGTGAGTAATGAGGTGGTCGGCTTTGACTGTCTCAAGGAGCTATATGCCGAGGATGAAGACTTCAAAGATTCTTGGTTGAAGTGCCAAGAAGGTCACCCCAGTGACTTTCATATACAAGATGGTTTTCTCTTCAAAGGGAATCGATTGTGCATCCCCCAAAGTTCTCTAAGGGAGCAGATTATTCAGGAACTATATGGAGGTGGCCTCGGTGGACACCTTGGACGAGACAAGACGCGAGCTCTTGTGGAAGAGCGGTATTACTGGCCGCAATTAGTACGTGATGTGGGAAGAGCCGTACAACGTTGTCATATTTGTCAGACCTCCAAGGGACAATCTCAGAATACGGGCCTCTATACCCCGTTACCTGTGCCTGATGGTCCTTGGGAGGATTTATCAGTGGACTCCGTGCTTGGTTTTCCACGAACACAATGCGGCATGGATTCGGTGTTCGTAGTGGTCGATCGTTTCTCCAAGATGGCACACTTTATCCCATGCAAGAAGACCCTTGATGCAACACATGTGGTGAATTTATTCTTTAGAGAGGTCGTATGGCTACAGGGGGTCCCTAAGAATATTACTTCTGATCGTAACACAAAGTTCATTAGCAACTTTTGGCGGACTTTGTGGACTCGATTCGATACACAACTTCAATTCAGCAGTGCTTACCACCCACAGACTGATGGGCAGACCGAAGTTGTAAATCGCACTTTGGGAAACCTCCTTTGATGTATTTCAGGAGAGAAACCGAAGCAGTGGGATTTGGCCTTGTCTCAAGCGGAGTTTGCATTCAACAACATGGTGAACCGCTCGACAGGAAAATCTCCGTTCCAGGTTATTTACGGACGAGTACCTCGCCACACACTAGACTTGGTCCCTCTGCCCAAGCTCTTAGGCATGAGTATTGCAGCAGAACATATGGCAGATAGGATCATGGGTATTCATGCGGAGGTGCAGACTAAGCTACATGCCTCGAACGAAAAGTATAAGGAACAAGCGGACAAGTATCGTCGAAAAAAGGTGTTCGAGGTGGGCGACCAGGTAATGGTCCATTTGCGAAAAGAAAGATTTTCGACCGGGACATACAACAAGCTGAAGAATAAGAAGATTGGACCGGTACCGATCATCCAAAAGATCAATGACAATGCTTATGTTGTTGATCTTCCAGATGACATGGTGATCTCACGAACTTTCAACGTTGCGGACCTGACCGAGTATCATGAACCAGCGCAGGAGGAGAACTCGAGGACGAGTTCTTTTCAAGTGGAGGGGAATGATGTAGAGCGGGTCGCGGACAATTTCATGGCCAAGATGGATCAGAAAAGGCACGGTCAGCGACAGAAGTGATCCGGACCATCGGACCTTAGATCGGGTGTATCTCACAATCCGGAATGAGTTATCCGACATAAAATATATGATTTTGGGGTAGAACGAGCTACTTTAGCCAACCAACCCCACTACGCCGGGTTGTGCAGCCCGAATTTGTAAGAAACTTCCTGATCGACGGTCGTTTTCTCGTTTTAATTTTGTTTTTACTATAAATAGTAAGTTTTAATTTGAGTATAACTTTTCATCCGTTGGGCTTTAGGAGTTGTGTCCAACATGAAAAGGGCTTAGGATAATTAGGAGAACGGTTTGGTGAAGCCAAATAGGACACTTACTATTTTTGGCCGAAAACCTTGCGCACTAGTAGACATCATGACCGTCTATAAATAGTAAGTTTACTATTTATAGTAAGTTGCGAATTCTATGAGTTTTAGTTGTAGTTTGAGTCTGATTTCTTTCTTATTGCTTGGTCCCTTATTTAAAGGGTTGTGAACTCGATTTTGGGAATTCATCAATTAATTTCGAATTTATTAGAATTTATTTCTATCTTCCTGCTTTCTTTCCTCGTGGATTCGAGAAGTCCCTGTGAGGAGTCCAGAGAAGCTCCGTGGATTCATAGTTATCCTTGAGGAAGACGGTGATCGACCTCATCACGTTCATCCCTGCGTCAGGTACGCTGCCCAATGTCAGAGCCGTGCGATCGGTTCAGTATCCCTCCAATGCAACGCTGCCATGTGTCCTCGGAGATCGGCTCGTGCCGATTCGGCTGCTGCCATTAAGGCTCGTCATTAATGCAGAATCCCTTCACTGCATATATAAGGCGCTCCGAATTTTCATTTGCTACTTTACATTCTGAATTAGAAGAGCACACCAGAAGAGGCGATTTCTGACGAGGCGATTCCGGCTGAATTTGAAGTTTTCAGTAGAAGGTGATTTCCGGCAGTCACCCGATCAGTCTTGCTGATCTTCACCCTTCTTTCTCTCATGTCTTCCGACCTCGAGATGGTCCACGAATATGTCAATGACTCCGAGCCGGGGAGTATTGAAAGTGGGAGTGGGTCCTCCGAAGGCCCTTTTGAGACCACTACCCTATACCCCCTGCCTCAGAGGTAAAAAGTATTGGGTTCTAAGACCAAGCAGCTCAGTAAAAAAACAGTCACCCGAGCCCGCCGAGTCGAGACCACCACCACTACCGAAATGCCCGCGAATTTGCGCACCGCAGAGGTAGTCCCAGGAGGTTCTGTTATGTCAGAATCTCAGATGGAGTGGATTCGTTCGGAGTTTCAAATCCCTGACTCCGTTTAGATAAGGGCTCCTGGTCCTTTGGACGTTGCTGGCGCTCCTGTCAAGGGAGAGGTAGCCATCTTCCTTTGCACGCTGTAGTGCGGGGTCTGGCTCCCACTACACCATTCATCAAGAAGGTTGTGATCTACCTCGGATTGGCTCCCGGGCAGTTCGCTCCGAATGCATGGAGAGTGATGATTTCTTCCTACATCATCTGGAGACAAGTTAGAAACTCTGAGCTAACCCCAGACAAACTGATGAGTCTGTACATGGTCAAGCATAACAGTAACGATCCATGGTACTATTTTGTGACTCGGGGGAGCAAGGGGTCGGGGTTAATGATGCACCTGTCATCCTCTAACAAGGACTGAAAAAACAGGTGGTTCTGGGTGGCAGGTGAATGGGAGGCACCAGCAGCGGAGCTTAGAACCTCAACGGTTCAAATTCCGACCCATTTTACAAAACCAGGTCGGACTTCATTTTACATTCGGGTTGCTGCTTTATTTTTCTCCTATTTCGGTCGAAGTAAAATTTCTTTTTCCTTTTGTAGCTTTCCAAAAGGGGATGCCGCTCCTCGACTTGGACCAGAAAAACCGCATAGCGAAGGCCAGAGCGCGATCGAAGACGCTCCGTTCCTGGGCTGATCTGATCACCACGGCCAAGCTCCACTGGTTTGGGCTCTGCAAATCTCAGCCTTTGCTCACATCACTCAATAAGCTGTCTTGATCTCTCCGATGGACTTTCTTTTGATTATTTAGTAGCTGACAACCTTTTCTTTCGCAGGCATGTCCGAGGCAGTTGGGGCTCAGAAGAGGAAAGCAGTTCCAACTACGGAGGAGTTGCTGAAAGAAGCCCCCTGAGTGAAGATCACTAGGAAGAAGCTGGCTCCCCCTCGCGTGGGAGAATCTTCCGCTGAGTCGACCCCAGCAGCCCCAGCACCGGGACCTATCGGCTCTTCCTCCGTACAACCGACTCTGGCGCAACTTAACACTACTGTGACTCCCTCGGTAGTCTTGCGCCCGATGATAAATCCTCCTCCATGGCTCATCCGAACGACTGTGGCCGGCACCGTAGTAGTTTCGAGCTCTGTTGCTCCTCGTGTCCCCGCCGTCACTGTTCCTCCCACCGCGGAGGCTCCTGCCGCAGCTCCCGAGCCCCCTATCGTTGTCCCCTCTTCTTCCAAGCGAGAGGAGGCCATGAGAATGACCAATAATATGACTCCCCCCCCCCCCCCGGAGGTCAGGAGAGATACCCACGCCGAGGGTCAAAACTCGGTCGGCAGCAGGGTGGAGAACGAGGGAGCTGATGCCTAGCCCCAGGCGGGCACGAGCGGCAGGAGGTTCGAGCCGGGTTATCATATGGCGTGCTTAACTCCGTGGGCCGCTAAGCATGCTAAGGAGGAGGATATCGCTCAGACCCTTGAGTAGTCGAAAAGTGACTTTCTGAATGACTTCACCTCCGTGTGCTACATGGTATACTTCCGAGAGGACTCCCTTTCTTTCATATCGTTATGTATATATTTTGTAGATTCTGATCTTTGCTTCCTGTTCAGGCCATCCCGGTGCTGCTCTCGATTAGGGAGAGAATGCGGGAGCACAGGAGGAGGGAGGTAGAGTTGGAGGCTCTCCAGGCCGAGGCAGCTGCCTTGAGGTCTGAGCAGACCAATCTGCACCAACAACTTTTGGGCGAGAGGGCCAGGGTGAGGCGACTACAAGGAGTTGTCATCGACTACAAGGAGTTATATCTGCAAGATAAGGCGGATAACTTTAAAGCAAGTGGTGATGCAGCGACCGCCGAGCTAACCCGCGCCAGGGCCCACGCGGACTCTTTGGCCATGGAGACCACTCGGCTCAGTGAAGCCCTAAAATATGCCAAGGCCGAGGCGGTTGAAGAGCGGACCCGAGCAGTGAATCAAGCTGTGGAGGCTCAGCGGTCTAAGGAAGAGGCCTCCCTGGCCGCAGCGGTTGCTGCCGCGGTAGATGAATTCAAGACCTCTAAGGAGAGGGACGCTGAAGCTGCGACATTTTACAACCGCGGCTTCGATGTTTGTCTCGAGGTAGTATTGGGTTTATACCCAGACTCGATCTTGACTCTCTCCTACCAGAGGACCCCGAGGACGCCCCTGCTGAAGTCGTCCGCTCGGACCAAGCCCCTAACGCCAAAGCTCCTCCAACATGAAGACATTCTATCATTTTTATTTTTATCTTTGGACTGTCGACATTAATTTGTGTTGATGTACTTTTTACCCCTCCGAGGGGATTTAATGAGAAACATTCTTTTGGACTTGTCTATTTTTTACTTGCAATGTCGCTCTGTGACTGAGTTGACTTCTTTGTGGGTTTAGCCCTTTGTTTGTTGCTTAATCCATTTTCGGCCCAAGTCTTAGTTGGGTCCGATCTTTTGGAGTGTTCGGTTCGTCGCTCATCGGGCGAGAGTTTTTCATTGTCGTATGTCGAGCTGAATGCTCCACTGGAGAGTCGGGTTATGATTAGGCTTTTTCTCTCAAAAGGGATGCCTTGTCGATCTTTATAAAATTAGGCTCCGACCCCTTGGGGGTCGGACCATTAGGTCATAGTCGTAGTAACCAAGACAGTTGAGTAAACATCCGAGGCCGAATTAGATTTTTTATCAAGAGTCTTAAAGGCCAGTCGCTCAGAGGCATACACTTTATTTAGAGCCTTGGAGGCTAGTTCCTCACAGGTAGTAGATCTTCAGGTGTTCAGCATTCTAGGAATGAGTGAGCTGGCGGCCTTCGAGGTCTTTCAGGTGGTACGAGCTCGGTTTGGCAGATCTGACCACATGATATGGTCCTTCCCAGTTGGGTCCGAGTGCTCCTGATCCTGGCTCAGCCGTATTCTGTAAGACCCGTCGGAGGACCAAGTCCCCTGGGCAGAAGCGCCTGACTTTGACCTTAGAATTGTAGAAACGTGCCACCTGTTGATGCTGAGATGCCGTTCGGATCTTGGAAACATATCTGAGTTCTTCGAGCAAATCCAGATTGGCAGCGATCTGCTCAGAGTTCTGATTTTCTACTAAACTCCTAACCCGCGCCGTAGGGAGTCCAATTTCTACTGGCACCATTGCTTCCGAGCCATAGGACAACGAAAATGGGGTCTCACCCGTTAAAGTTTGTGATGTGGTCCTGTAGGCCCATAGGACGAGGGAGAGCTCCTCGGTCCAGCTTCCCTTTACTTTTTCGAGCTTTGTCTTGAGGTGATGGTTGATAATTTTATTGACTGCTTCAACCTGCCCGTTTGATTGCAGGTGCCGAGGCGATGAATAGGCATTCACGATGCCAAGTCCCCTGCACATACCGCGGAACTTGTCATTATTGAACTAGCGGCCGTTGTCAGAGACGATGGTACGTGGGATTCCAAACTAACAGATGATATTTTTCCATACAAAGTCGATCACTTTCTACTTGGTGATCTTGGCAACTGGCTCGGCCTCAGCCTACTTAGTGAAGTAGTCGACGGTGACTATAGCGAACTTGACTTGTCCCTTCCCAGTGGACAAGGGACCGATGATGTCGATTCCCCATTAGGCGAACGGCCACGGCCCACTCATGGGGGTCATTTCTTCTGTCGGTTGCCTCGGCACTACAGCAAAACGCTGACACTTGTCGCACTTCCGAACAAAATCCTTAGAGTCTTGCTTAAGAGTTGGCCAGAAATACCCTTGACGAAGTATCTTCATGGCCAAGGCGCGACTACCCGAATGGTTCCTGCAGATTCCCTCGTGAATATCTCGGATTACGTAGTCGGCCTCATCCTGTCGGAGGCATCTAAGGTAAGGCTGAGAATGCCCCTTCTTGTACAGCACTCTGCCCAATATGACGTACCGAGCTGCCTTGACTCTGAGTCGCCTTGCCTCTAACTTGTCCGAGAGGATTTCGTTAAATGACAGATAATTGAAGATCGGGTCCATCCAACTAGGAATGGACTGGATGGGATTGATTTTCTCTGACTGGTTGATACTTGAGTGTTCAACGAACTCGACCGGGACAAAACGCGGGATCTTTCCCTCGGAGGCCGAGGCGAGTCTTTTTAGGGCATCAGCCCAGGAGTTCTCGGCTCTGGGGATCTACCGGATAGTACAGCTCCAAAATTTCTCGATTAATTTCCTCGCTTCTTCGAGGTAAGCGATCATTCTGACCTCTTTAGCTTCGTACTCTGAGGAGATGTGGTTTACCACCAGCTGCGAGTCGTAGCGGACTTGCAGGGTTTGAATACCTAGGCTCGCTGCCAGCCTGAGCCCAGCTAACAACGCTTCATACTCGGCCTCATTGTTTGAAGCTTTGAATCCGAGTCTGAGTGCGTATTGGATTGTCGTTGAATCAGGGGCGACCAGGACAACCCCGGCTCCTGTCCCTTTAATGTTAGAAGACCCATCAACATAAAGGACCCATCCCAGATCCGACACTGCGTCTTGGTCGCTCAACGGGATGGGTGGCATCATCTCAACTTCCTTACTGATCTGTTCCTCACTCGGAGCCGTGAACTCAGCGATGAAATCGGCTACCGCTTGACCCTTGATTGACACCCTAGGGCGAAACTGAATGTCGAACTCTCCGAGCTCCACGGCCCACTTGGTGATTCAACCTGACACTTCAGGCCTCTGGAGGACCTGCCTCAGAAGAGAGTCCGTTAGCACAACTATGGAGTGGGCTTGAAAATATGGCCGCAGTCTTTTGGCCGCTATAACGAGGCAGAGAGCCAGTTTTTTCAAGGACTGGTACCTTATTTCAGCTGGTACCATGGCTTTGCTTACATAGTACACTGGGTACTGCTTGCTTCCGACTTCTCTGATCAGAGCCAAACTGACAGCTGAAGTTGAGACTGTGAGGTAGAGGAACAGGGGCTCCCCTTCTTCAGGCTTGGACAATAGAGGCGGTGAACTCAAGTACTGTTTCAACTGCTGAAAGCTTGCTTGCACTTTAGTGTCCACTCTCCTTTCTTATGGCCCTTCAGCTGCTGGAAGAAGGGAAGGCATTTATCTGTAGCCCTAGAAATGAAGCGTCCGAGGGCGGCAACTCTTCCCGTGAGACACTGTATTTTCTTAAGAGTCCGAGGCGAGTTCATGTCGAGGAGGGCCTTAATTTTATCCGGGTTGGCCTCGATCCCTCGCTGGCTGACTTGAAAGCCAAGGAACTTTCCTACCTCAACTCCGAACGCACACTTAGCAGGGTTAATCTTCATCTAATACTCTTGGAGGACGTTGAACGTTTCTTCGAGATCAGCAAGGTGGTCGGAGGCTCTGATACTTTTTACTAGCATGTCGTCCACGTACAACTCCATGGTGCGCCCGATCTGTTTGGCAAACATTTGATTCACCAGCCTTTGGTATGTTGTCCCAGCGTTTTTCAGGCCGAATGGCATGACCCGGTTATAGTAGAGTCCTCTGTATGTGACAAAGGTCATCTTCTGCCTGTCTGAGGGATACATAGTAATCTGATTATACCCGGAATAAGCGTCCAAGAACGAGAGCTGGTCATGTCCGGCTGTGCTGTCTACCAGTTGGTCGATCCGAGGCAACGGGAAGATATCTTTAGGGCACGCTTTATTCAAATCGAAGTAGTCTACGCAAACCCACCACTTTCCGTTGGATTTCCTGACGAGAACCACATTCGCTATCTAGTTAGGGTAATATACCTCTTCTATGAAGCCCGCATCGAGCAGGATGGAGACCTCCTCGGCAATGGCTTCATATCGTTCGGCGTCAAACGGCCTTCTCCTTTGCTTGACCGACTTATGATCTGGGTCCATGTTCAACCTGTGAACCAACACGTCAGGAGAGATCCCTGGCATATCTGCATGCGACCATACGAAGATATCTCGATGCTGCTTCAAGAAGGATAATAGTTCGTTCCTCCGCTCGGGATTCAATGATGACCCGAGCTGGACAGTCTTGCCCGGGTCTGATTCATCGAGGGGGATTTTTTCTAGATCCTCGACTGATAAACTTTCTGCTGGTCCTCGGAGCTCCAAGGCGTCCACGACGAGAACCTGTTTAGTCGTTTCTTTCCTAATCGCTATAGCATAACATCTTTGGGCCTCGCGCTGATTACATCGGAGATAGCCGATCCCTCCTTCAGCTGGGAACTTCATCATCAGATGGTAAGTTGAGACGACCGCTCTCATTGTATTGAGGGAGGGTCGGCCCAGGATTACATTGTGGACAGATGGAACATTGACAACTAAAAAGTCCACCAGAAGCGTGACTTGATGTTGCCCTTCTCCCGCTGTTACTGGGAGGGAGATAGCTCCTTCGGAGATTAATCTCTCTTCGAAAAAGTCGTGCAAGGGAGTCTTCACGGGTCGGAGCCGAGACCGTGGAATTTCCATCTTTTCGAACACCTCGAAATACATAACATCGGCTGGAATTTCCATCTTTTCGAACACCTCGAAATACATAACATCGGCTGAACTCTCGGTGTCGACCAGGATGCGGAACACCTTGTGATTCGCTATGGTCATAGCAACCACTAGCGCGTCATCGTGTGGATGCTGGATCCTGCGTGCATCATCTTCCGTGAAGGTTAGGCTGCACGGAGCGACTCGGAGTTCCTTACTGGGACGTTCCGTCAGGTGAACGTAATGTTCCGGCTCAGATCTTCGGGAATGGGATTTTCGAGCCCTGTTTAAATTTCCTCCCCCAGCTGAACCCCCGAATATGGTACGAATTTCGGCTGGTTCCTCTGAGGGGTTGTTTGGCTTTTCCTGCGGCTACTCCTCTCTCCGAGCGGATCTTTCTCTTTTGGTGTGACGACGTAGATGTCCCTTATGGATGAGGGAATCGATCTCGTCTTTCAGGTCCACGCAGTCATCCGTGTTATACCCATGATCTCGGTGGAAGCGGTAGAATTTCTGCTTGTCCCGTTGCTCGGGGTCAGCCCTCATGCAGACTAGCCAATTAAGTAATCTGTCTCCTCGAATATCTAGCAGAATCTGCTCGGCAGATGTATTGAGAGGAGTATAGGAACGGAATTTAACCTCTGGTCTACGGCTCGGTCGACGATCGCGGGGAGCGCGGTCATCAGTCCCTTTGCCGTTCGGCTGGGAGTCTTCGTTCCTCGGCCCCTTCCCCTTGTTTGCCAAGTCAGCAACTTGTATTCCTTTACGGGCGTTAGTGAACTCCTCGGCGTTGGTGTACTTTTGAGCCTTCGCCATGAAGTCCGCTAGCGTTTTCGGGAGATTTTTGCCGATGGAGAAGGCGAACTTTCCTTCCTTCAGTTCGCTCAGGATGGCAGCAAGAGCCATCTTGTCATCGTAGTCTTCGACATGCAATGCCTCTTCATTAAAATGGGCGATGTAGTTTTTTAACGACTCCTTCGGAGCCTGCTTGATGGTAAGCAGGTGGGTGTTAGGTTTCCGACTTCTCTTACCACTTATAAATTGTATAAGGAATATCCGGCTTAGTTCTGGAAAGTAGCCCACGGAGTTTGGCTTGAGCTAGCGATACCAAATCCGAGCGGATCCTGTGAGGGTGATGGAAAACCCCCTACACATCATTGCATCCGTTGCAGTCTGTATCTGCATTCACGATCGATAGGCCTCCAGGTGTTCGGATGGATCCCCGGACCCTGAGTACTAGATGACGGGAGGCATCCGAAACCCCTGCGGCATCACTTCAGCCATGACGACTGAGGTGAAGGGAGGCTCGGTCTCTTCCATCATTTCCTGGATCGTGGCTGAAACTGTCGATTGTTGTTGTTCCTTATCCAATGTCAGGAACTTGTCCTTCAGTTCTGCAAATCGTGCTTCTCATGGGTCCCTATTTTCCACGACGACCTCTGGGGTATCCTCGCCCTCCGACGTTCTCCCTTCTCTCCTCCGTTCTAACTGATGATGGAGGTCCGTGGGCGGCAGAGTGGATGTAGCGGAATGAACGGTTATGGGAACCCGGGTAGCGTCATTTCGCGTGGATCCCTCACCATGCACCGCAGGAGGGTTCTGTCCTAAACGCGGCACCCTTGAATGCTAGGGAGCTTTAGGTCTTACACTCCTTGGCACAGAGCGGGTCTCCACGAACAGTCCCACCGGTTCGAGAACAGGCTGTTCCTGAACCGTACGTGACTCTGGTTCCCTCTGCTGCTTCATCCTTTTGATCTCGTCGCGCAGGGCCTGGATCTCGTTCTGCATAGCGCCGTATTTACCCGACCGGTTACGAGAACATTGAGAAGATCCTGGTGCGGACTCGGCATGAAGTGTTGATGAAGACCGAGTCTGCTCGCTTGGTTCCAGTTCCACAACTACAGCTTTCTTCTTCCTCGCCATTGCCTAGGTGAATGAGAACCTGACTTCTAGTTTCAGGTTCCCACAGACGGCGCCAAAAAATGTTTATGATAAAATCTGGTCGGCCCTCCCTCCACGTCACCCTCTGCGTATCGTCCCTAAAGCCTGCACTAAGAGAAGAGGCAAAGGTGACCCTGGCTAAGCCGGGGGACTCTCCAATGCCTAAGTTAGGACAAGGGAATCAGGGTCTTTGTCGAGAGTAGAGGAAGCTCAATTTCGCGTACCTGTAGATATGGCGTTGTCTGCTATTTATACTTGCCTGTGAGGCGGTCTGGGTTCGATAATCTCGGCACGATTAGAGAGATTCTAGGATCATGGGGATATTGTCCGCAATCTACTGATTGCGCAGCGTATCTGGTGGATCGTGCGCATCTGCGAGCGAAGTTACCGGCCACATTTGGTCATGGCAGTTTCCATGTTTAGCGAACGGGGTATGCGCCTCTGAATACTGACTCGGCTCGGCTCATCCGACCACGGAGTAAAGGACTATTTGGCTCGGATCATCCGACCACAAAGTGAAGTCTAGTATCTAGTACTGCCTGATCTGTCCTGTTAGGCCGGTCCCATCGTAGTTGGCCTGGCTGGTCATGTCGAGCGGAGGGCAGGTCATCCAGTCGAAATATGAGGACTGTCCCGAGCGCTGCATATTGGACGGGTTGCATTTCGAAACAGGTCGAAGAAGTCACGCCTCAACTCTGACCGGCGATCGGACCAACGTTGTCAGACCAGCATTGTATCATGAGGTCGGATTTCCCATAACAAATATCATTCATGAAGATCTTCTAAACTATCAAGTATTTTTTTTTTTCTAAAACAAAACGCACTTATCAGCCAAATACAACAAACAAATATCCATTGATCAGATATTAAGATCCTATCAGTACTCTTTTTTGGGGGCCATTCTCCATCTAAAGCGTGTCCCACTATTTCAACAGTTCGGAGTTAATTTAGTGCAAACATACATACTGAGACTGTCAATACATGATGTATTGTTTTACACGGCCTGTGAATTAAACTTTTGGAAGTTATTTAATACTCTGTCCCGGTATGCCTCTGATCGGACCGTATATCAGGTGGTCCCGTTGATAAGTGTCCTACCTTAAAGCTTGGATCATATCCGTCGCTTGTTGGGTCGACTGGAAATCCATTGACAATGGATGTTTATGATAAGGGTAACCAACAGCCAACATTCCAGTGTATGTGGCCATCTGATTCTCATGGTAGGGTACTGATCAAAGAGGATCTCCCTTGCTCAACGTCCTGGATTTTAGGCACGTCTTGCTACTTAGCATGCATGGGTTTCCTTGTTTGGAGCATGCAAATGCATGGCGGTAAGTAGCATTCACATGCATATATTTCTACTGACTACACGTGTGCATGATTTTAGTGCTTCCATGGAAACACGCGGAAGCCCGTCTTCGGCGTAAGACATGATGCTTGTGGCGGATAATAAACCGCGGTTGAGGTTTGACGAAAGCTGTCTGAACGGATAGTTCAAAGACAAGAAAAAACTTTGATACTCTCGCATAGTGTGATGGATGATACGCAGGCACTTAAAAATTGAATACGTGTACAATTAATCAAAATAAACCGTCCAATTTATGGGAACTGTTGCAGATGTATCATGAACCAAAAATTAATTTAATTTGATTCTCTAACTATAGAACGGATGGACATATATTGGACGGTTAAAATGAAAAATATCTAACGGTTCTATTTCTGCAAACAAGTGTTCGCGAATCAGAGGTTAGAATTTTTAACCAGTCTAGTTTTGGACTGTGACTTTGTGAGAGCGAGCTGTACAATGTAGCCGGTTTTATTTGAGTTAATATATACCACGTGAAAATTTTTCAAGCGCCTGAGTATCGAGTGTCATAAGCAGCATGAGTATCATATAACTGGTCAAAAAAACAGTGCGGAGAGATAAGGTGGGGAAAGAACCGCGTGTCCAAATCAGAACTTGTGGGTCCATCCACATTCTCGAAACGCCCGAGTTTAAGGGAGCGGATTAGGTGTTACCCGGGAAAGACTTTACTGGGTGTTACCCTTACCGTGTGCAGTCCACCTTGATGACTTTTTGTACATCCACGCCGTCCATCCGTTTTTTCAGATCATTTTAATGTTTTATCAAAAAATTTAATAAGATCCAAATCTCATTTGGACAACACCACTAGAAACAGTGGTGAATGACCATTAAAATCTTTTTATGGGCCATGAAAGTTTCAGATCAAGACGATATTCGTAATTTCCCTCCATCCAGGTTTAGTTGACCTTATCAAGAGGTTGGACGGTAAATAAACATTGTGGTGGAACGTAAGAAGTTTTAAATGGTGAGCAGCCAATCACCACTATTTCTTATGGTGTGGTCTACTTGAAATTTGATGAATGAAAAAATGGATGAACAACGTGGATATACGAAAAAACATCAAGGTGGGCCCATTACCATGGTGACACCCGCTAAGTTGTCCTCCCTCTAATCGCCGCTCCAATTTCCCACCACCCACACGCACACCTGGAAAATTCCATTTCTTCTCCGGCCTCCTGACAGACTCTCCTCAGCCCTTATATGAGACCTTCGATCGAGGATATTTGTAACATCCTCGGGTCTTCAGTTCATACAAGTGAGGTGATTGGTTCGATCCGGACAATTCATTTCATGAATTTATGGACGCAGAAGTTTCCTCAATCCAAAGAACCTAGCAGTCAAATGGCTTATCTTTCTCCCACGAAGATCCGGAAGCGGACCGCGTCCTGTTCCCTCCCGGACGGAAATCGTTACATGCAGGGAATATGTGGGAGCCACTGTGATGTATGGATTTTAACCGGTCTGCTCATCCAATTTTGCAGAGCATTTAAGGACGTGAGCCTAAAAGTGAGAAAGAACCAAGGCTGGCTCAAGTGACCACACGACAGGAAGTAGCAGTGATAATAATACACCTATGTTGAAATCTTATTACGGCCCACCGTGAAACTTATTTGCTATCCAACCAATTCATAAGGTCGCACAAACGGGATAAAGGAAAAACTTAAATGTCAATTTGGTCCAAAACTTTTACCAGCACTCAAGAAGATTTTAACGGTGAGTGGAACATTTGATATAATTGTTGTGTTTTTTAGAATAAAAATAAATTTCAAAAATAAAAGTTATTTTTAAAAAGTAAATAAATATATTAATTATTTAAAATTTTTCATAAATAGTATAAATAGTCAGTCGGTAAGAGAGGGGGGGTTTTTGCTTATGCAACCAAGGTTCAAATCTCCTCGCACCGTCCGATCGCGCGTGGCGTGGGCTGTAAGGCTGCTTGGGCGCTTTTTGGCGCTTTATTAGGCGCACTTAGCACTTAGGAGCAAAAAAAACTCTTTTTAGCACATGGTTTAAATTTTTTGAGTCATAAAATTGAATCCTGATGATTTATTACTTTTTGTTGATTAAGAGTAATTATGACATAATTGTACATGTGACACATATGCCACGTGTTGCTTATGTGGATAGAGTTTTTTCCTATTGGATAACTGCTTCTGTCTGAATGGGTACAAAAATAACTGCCATAGGACAAAAAGTCATGTCCTTTTATGGAAGGCAATTATTTGCTGTAAATGGGTGTGGATTTCTTGAAGAGTCTCTTTAACACCTCTTCAGGAAGAAATTCATAACCCTTCAATTGATATAAATCCTGGATGCTATAATCCAGATGTAGTAACTCTTATCCTTATGATTATATTATCTTCTGAGCAATTACTCTTGATCTAATCTCTTACTGAATTTTTTCTAAACGTCTTACGGCATATCAATGTTTAAATTAGAGATCTGTTCAACACTTAAATGTGCAAATTTTCGTGTTGAAAATTGAATTGAGAGTTCATTGTATCCTGAAGACAATTTGTAGATTTCTTTCATTTGCACTTGCTGAAAATTCCAGAAAAAATGGTAACAAATCTGTCTTGAGAAATTGACTATTCAAGTCAAGCCTTGAACTCGATAAATCTGATCATTTCGTTATCATTTTCTTCTATCCTCCGTTGTGTACAAAGTACTACAAATTTCTAACAATAATAACTACAAATTATATATATATATATATATATATATATATATATATATATATATATATATATATATAGAGAGAGAGAGAGAGAGAGAGAGAGACAGAGAGGTTGCCCACTTTCTTACGTGAGCGTACGTTTGCACACGTGTTTTAAGCACAAATCCTAATGGTCCACATGATGCAGCAACCTTTGAAACTCTATGGGTCCAATGTTTAGCCTAATTCAAAACTGTGTTGGGCCATGGAAAAAGGAAATAACTTCCTCCCTTGATTTGTAGACGGATTGGATATTGAATTTAGTATGTCATGTTGAGACACGTGTGGCTTATACATGAGCTCTGTTGCACAGACGTGTGAGCTTAGCAAGGATCGTCATTTTTATAGAGGCCGGTTCTTCTACAATGTCGTGGAATAAGCTCATTCTACAGAACTTATCATGTGGGGCCCACCATAGGTATTGGATACAGCCCCGTGCATCCATCGTGGCCCAGTGAAAGTATGACGCCCCAAAAAAATCTGGTGGATCCAACCATACTGTAAGCCATGACATGAAGTTGGAGGATTTTGTGTGGTTGGACTTTTTTCTGATTTTTAAGGTATTCCATCGTGATAATAATTATGGGGCTCACTTAATGCACGGGTTGGATAGCATACGTGTAATACAGCTGGCCCACAAAGGCAGGTGAATAAGTTTCCATGCAGGTGAATTAGTAGTATCCAGCAACCCGGCTCCCTCGTTTATAAGGCCGTTTACATTTCACCTTTTCTTGGTCCTAGCTTGTGAGGGTTATGATAGGCCGTCCTTTTCCCCTTTTTGTTAGGGAGAGTCACCTGAATAGAAATTCTGTATCAATGCTATATAGTTCTCTCATCTAATAGACAAACATTTTGAAAAAAAAAAATATTAAGAAAGAAAAAAACTAAAAGGAAATCCAGATTATACCAAATGTAGTTTTCATTTTTATTTTTATTTTTTCAGACGTACCTAATCTTTACATGTGGGAGACATGGTTGGTGTATCCAATCCATTGATCTGATGGGCCCATCATGGATGAAAATTGCCAAAAAAAAAAAAAAAAAAATCTATTCACAATTGACTCTTAGCCTTCCATTCTTGTTGGGAACCGTGAAAGCACACAAAGCAAAATCAAACAAAATACACACAATTGCACAATCAAACCGAAACAAGAATAATCCGATTTTTATGAAAAAAAAAAAAAACCACGGCACAAAGAAACGAATAATACACTATAAAAGCAAAATTTTAAGAGATATATGATCTTCCAGATTCGAATAAGCCTCGAATCTCCTTCAATCTCCAGCTATGCCCTTCAACTCTTAGGAACGTTTTAGAAAGCCCTATTAAACCTTAATCTCACCCTAATCCCAATTACACCCGATATATATACTATCACGACCAGAATATGAAATAAATTATGCACTTATGCAATTCTTCACGCAACTTCAATGGGACCTTCAATGACATCAACATCCATCGAAGACCTATCAATGACATCGAGAAAACATCTAAAATAATTTAGCAACCAATTTGAATTTATTCTGATTTTCTCGATGGGATTGAGCATCTGTCAGTGGCATCCACATCTGCTCGATGACATTGAGTGGCTTGATGATTGCATCGATAGACCCTTTTACTAACGAATTTAACACATAAACAACAATCTTTACCCTGTCTTCAATCTTCAATGTTCATAAATCCTTAACCTTTACTATCTCTAATTTGCTTTTCATCATAACTTCATCGTTGCTTTTTGTGCACACTTTGCCCTTCATTAAGCTTTCGTTAAGCCAAAGAAGTTGCGCAAAACTTAAACTTCTATGTGGGAATCACCTTAGTAAGCATGTTAGTCGAATTCACACTTGTACAAATCTTCTCTAGATTCACGCCTCCTTTCTCAAGCACTTGTCGGATAAAATGATGATGCACATCAATATATTTATTACGTGATTAATAAACAGAATTCTTAGCCTAATTGATTGCGCTTTCGCTGTCGCAATTAACTAATACAACCTCATACTGAAGCCCCAACGGATTTATTATTTCTCTCAACCAAATATATTTCTTGAATGCTTCTGTCACTGTCATATACTCAGCTTCGATTATAAAAAGAAATATCATAAATTTAAGCTTCAACATTCAACTGATCACTCTACCCGCTAGGACAAATGAGTAACCGAAAATCAATCTTCTGTTATCCACATTACCCGCGTAATCTGAATCCACATAACCTATTAACTTACCCCTAATTTTTCAAATGTTAAGACATAGTCCTAGGTACCTCGAATATATCGAAGTTTGACATATATTTGCTAATAACACCTATCGCATATGAAATATCTAGTCTAGTACAGACCATGACATATATTTAGTTGCCAATTGCACTCGAATAAGGCCCATGAGACATCCTAAGGAATACTGACTATCTTTTCCTTGTCTATCCTATACTTCACCAATACATACTAAAGGTATTCTGCCTAAGATAACCATAGCCTACTTCTCTTCTTGTCTTTGTGTATATCAATGCCAAAAACTCTCTTTACAACTCCAAATCTTTCATCTCAAATGTCCCTGATAGCTGAGTCTTCGGTATATCGATCTCAGAGATGTTATGACTAATGATAAGCATGTTATCAACATACAATACCAAGATAATGAACTTCTCATCACTTAGTGTCTTATAATAGATATAATGATTATATTCACTCCTAGTAAACCTTTGTCTCACCATAAAAGAATCAAATTTTTTGTATCACTATCTAGGCGACTTCTCAAGATGTATAACGATACCTTTAACTTACAAAACTTATTCTCTGCCCCTTACATTTTGAAACATTATTTCATGTACATCTTTTCTACTAATTTCTTATGTAGGAAAGTTGTCTTTACATTCATCTGTTCCAACTCGAGATTGTATTGGGCAACCAGCGACAATACGAATATGATAGATACTTTCTTCACCACAGGAGAAAATATCTCAGTGAAGTCAACAGATTCTCTTTGAGCATATTTCTTTGCTACTAACCTTGCTTTGTAACTATCATGTTACTTCTTGAAGATTCACTTATACCCTATCGCTTTACAGCAGATGGAAAGCTCTTACGTTTCATTCTTGTACAGGAAGTCTATCTCACCATGCATTGCCTCTTTATATTTTTCGGCATCTATATCATCAAAAGCCTCCTAAAAAGTAGATGGATCATCCTCATCTGTAATAAGACAAATTCAACATTTAAGTCATGCTTGTATTTTGTTGGTAACCTACAATTCATTAGCAGATTCCTTCTCACAGGTGGTTGTTCCACCTGCTCATGTACCTCTTTCTATATCTCAGTATTATCATGTGTCTCATATCTGTTTATCTGAATATTCATAACCAACTTTTTTGCTTCCTTATGTTCATCCTTATTAAACAAGAATCATTCGTCGAACCTAACGTTACAACTAAGGATAATTTTCCATGTGACCGGGTCATATAGCATGTACCCTTTTCACACCATTTTCATAGCCAACAAAGACATACTTTTTATTCATTTGGTCCAACTTATCTCTATCAACTGATGGTACATGAGAGCAAGCATCGCAACCAAATACTCACAGGTCGAGTAGTCTACCTGCTAACCACTCTATACTTCCTTTGAAATTTTACAATCAATAACTGTTGAAGGGAACCGATTCACTAAGTAACAAGTCGTATTAATAATCTCGGTTTACATTTCTTTGCCCAAACCAACAATGCTCATCATGCATCGAGCCCTCTTTAAGGGAGTGTAATTCATATTCTCAGTCACACCATTCTGCTCAAGTATGTGGTGTACTATATTATGCCTCATGATCCCTTCATCCTTACAAAATCGATTAAATTCTTAGAAGTTAATTCCCCGTTGTTATTTGTCCTCAATAATTTCACCTTTCACTCTAATTATTTTTCAACCATCACCTTTCGTTGTTTGAAATTAGTGAAAACATCCAATTTATTTTTTATAAAATAAATCCACACTTTTCTGGAATAGTACCATCAATGAATGTAACTAACCATGACAACCGTCTACCAGAAACTATGGACGATGACCCCATACATCAAAATGCACATAATCTAGTAAAATAAACCCACACTTTTCATTTCTTTTTGCTATGGCCTACTAAAGTTTTCGATCAGGCTTAAAATTGGCCCCATAAAGTTTCAAGGGGTGCCGCACCATGTGGACTGTTTAGATTCTATGCCTAAGATATGTGTATAAAGGTGTGCACAAGTGAGCTTTCCTCCACCATGTATATATAAGAAATAAAATTAGCAAACTAACCAAGCGGTAAAATCTTTCCTAGTTGTAAAATAGGTTAAAGGATTAATATCCACCACGTATTGCATTGAATTAACTTTTTTTAACAAAAATATAAAATAAATTCAAATTTTAAAAGAAAGAGCCTCTTCCCTTTTCCATTCCCTTAAAAAAATGAAAGAATTCTTAATATATTACATTAAAGTAACTTTTTTTTACAAAATTATAAAATAAATTCAAATTTTAAAAGAAACATATAGGATGAATCGATTACAACTTCTTCCATTATCTATTCTCTCTTAAAAAGATAAAGAATTCTCCATACCTCTACTAAAAGAGGGAGAGAGAGAGAGAGTGATGTAGAACGTGTCACAGAGATATTCTCAGCATGGTTGAGCCAAAAGAAGGTGGACCGTAAATTGACCATAACTTTTGTTACAGGTATCGTTATGGGGCCCACAACCTATCAATCTTTACTGAAACAGGCCATCCAGGGTGAACCGACCCACTATGTGGGTCGCATCTGTCCGTTTCGTTAGAAAATGCACGCTTTCAGCTTAAAAATGATATTTTAGAAAAAATTTACTATTTTTAGTAATTCTGATTTTTTAATATTTTTTTCTATTTTTAGAGTTTTAGATTTTCTTTCTTTTTAGAAATAACTTTTAACTGTACTAGGACTCTTCTAGAGAAAGTTTATTTGTAATTTTTATTTTTAGAAATTAGGCGTTAGAAGAGTTTTATTAGAATTAGGATTTTTATTAGAGTTAGAATTTTACTATTTTTGATAATTACGAATTTTAGTTTATTTTTTTATTAATGGTGTAAGGAGACGCATTAGAGAATTATCAATTATTCATTAATCAATTTCGAATTTATTCGAAATTCTTCTATTTTCTGCTTTCTTTCCTCATGGATTCGAGAAGTTTCTGTGAGGAGTCCAGAGAAGTTCCGTGGATTCAGAATAATTATCCTCTTGAGGAATACGGTGCTCGACTTCACGTGCTTTACTGCGTCAGTCTGGTATTAAAGCGAGATTTCTCTTCGGATCGATGACTTCTAACGACGGGTCGGGCAACAATCTCATGGGTGGTGTTCCAGAAAATTTACTTTTAACGACGGCAGCTTTCGAAGTAGCGCAGCAAGAGAATCGACAAGCCATGCAAAGGCTACAAGCTTCCATGGACCTCATAGTTGATCTCTTGGTGGAAATCCTAGGACAACTCCGTGTTTCTAGTGGTAATCCTCCACCACCGATTGCTGAAACTCGCAATCGCCCTGATCGCAGGATAGTACCGACAGTGCATCCACTAGTCATTCCTAAGAAAGGGGGCTCCAGTGAGGAAAAAATCGACGACATAATCTTTTAACACCCCAGACAAGGCAGTGATCGAGTAGATCAAACAGATCGAGAATTCAATATGCGGGTTGATATTCCTAGCTTCAATGGCCAACTCTACTTTAAGGACTTCTTCAATTGGTTGTTCAAAGTCGAACGTTTCTTCGACTATATGAACATCGTAGAAGAAAAAGAAAGTTAAACTCGTGGCCTACAAGTTGACGGGCAGAGCTTCAGATTGGTGGGAATAACTTCAACTTGAGCGGACGAGACAGATGAAGACGTCAATCCGCACGTGGTCGCGGATGAAGCAGTTATTATGTATACGATTTCTCCCACGAGATTACAATCAGGTATTATTCCAACAAAATCAAAATTATTATCAGGATAGTTGACCAGTAAAAGATTTTGCAGAAAAATCATATTATTTGTCCACGAGAAATTACCTCATTAAAACGGAAGCGCGACAAGCCATAGAATTCATCAGTGGCAAACATATGACCCCTAGGGGAACAGAGAACAAACACAAGACTTCTAAAGTGGAGGGACAATATCTCAAAACTGAACGTGCCTTTATTAAACAATTTGAAGAAACAAGAGATATATATCCATTGATTGAAAAAAAAATATGTAGAGCCTGTGAATATCCAAGAGGATTTAGAACCAGTATCGTAGGAGTTCAAGGGGGTTGTACTTGATGAACTACCTAATAAATTACCTCCCATACGAGATATACAAAATCACGTTGATCCCGTCTCAAGGGCAAGTCCGCCTGATTTCCCACATTATTAGAAAGAATATGAGATCTTGAAGGCAGATGTGAAGAAACTGATCGATACTAGTCAAGTCAAGAAAGCATGAGGACATGTATTGTATTAGCTAAAAAGCCTAATGCCAAGTACAAGAAAAGGGCTAATAAACATCGGCATCAGAAGTTATCTCAGAATCATGAGCTAAGTCCCTTGAATAACTTGAGGATGAGTTTTTTTCAAGCGGAGGGGTCTGATGTAGAACGTGTCATAGAAATATTCTCAGCATGGTTGAGCCAAAAGGAGGTGGATCGTAAATTGACCGTAACTTTTGATCCAGGTATCGTTATGGGGTGCACAACCTATCGATTTTTACTGAAACGGGCCATCCGAGGTGAACTGACCCACTATGTGGGTCACATCTGTCCGTTTCGTTAGAAAACGTGCGCTTTCAGCTCAAAAAATGAATTTTTAGAAAAAATTTACTATTTTTAGTAATTCTGATTTTTTAATATTTTTTTCTATTTTTAGAGTTTTAGATTTTCTTTCTTTTTAGAGATAAATTTTAACCATACTAGGACTCTTCTAGAGAAAGTTTATTTGTAATTTTTATTTTTAGAAATTAGGCCTTAGAAGAGTTTTATTAGAATTAGGATTTTTATTAGAGTTAGAATTTTATTATTTTTGATAATTACGAATTTTAGTTTATTTTTTATTTATTAATGGTGTAAGGAGACGCATTAGAGAATTATCAATTATTCATTAATCAATTTCGAATTTATTAGAAATTCTTTCTATTTTCTACTTTCTTTTCTCGTGGATTCGAGAAATCTCTGCTGTGGATTCGGAATAATTATCCTTTAAGTAAGACGGTGCTCGACCTTACGTCCTTCCCTGCATTAGAGAGGAAGATAAAATTCTGGGAAAAAGCTCATCCGGATTGGTGTTTCTATTTTTTTTCTTTTATTTTATTTTATTATTTACTATTTATAATTAGTACCTATATTAGCTGAGGAGCCATCACATGCATGTATGTAGCAATAAGGGTGCATTTGTTTGGTGTACATGGGAGCACCATACACTTGAAACCCCAAACCTATATGTAGACTCTTTTCAATTTTTTAACATGAAAAACCATGTTGGGCTAACGCTGATGTGTGGGGTTCGATCCACATGGTCCATCCGATTTTTTAGGTCGAAATGTGTTGAAACCTCAAAGATCTGGTTGATTTGACCATCGGATGGACTGTTCCGATCCAATTGTGATTTTTAAGAAAAGAAAATGGCATTAAAAACTATTTGGGCCCATAGGAGTTTCGGATCAAACTGATATTTGGCCCTCTTCTTTAACCATCCTTTGGTGAGCCATTGATCGGCTGGGATCTGACCTGTGTACCTCAAGTGGACCCTACATCTAGATTAAGAAATCTAAAAACCATGATTCGGTTCGCCAAATTGAAGTTGAGTTCTGCAGTCTGTGGATCTAACCCACAAGAACGTTGACCAACCGACATAGTGATTTTTTTCTAAAAATTTGATGGAGCAAAGACTTTGTCGGACTGATAGAGGGTAAAAGGGAGAAAATTGAGGTTCAAAAGACTGTCGGTCCAATTGACAAAGGGTAATTTAGACTATTTACCTTTCAATTTAAGAAATATAATTAATTTAATCATTTAATTTGTAGCTCATAATTAATTATAATTGATGAATTATTTTAATATCAATGGAATGATGGAGATCACTTTGATTGATTATATGAGTTTCACATTAGATGGTGATGATTATAAACTTTGTGTCATGGGTTGGATCTGACAGGATCCAATTTAATCATGTCATGAACCCCAATCATGATCTCGATCAATAAAAAAAGATGGTTCGAATTAATATAATTTAATTAGAAATTGATTTTCATTTTCATACTGTATTTTAGGAATTCATAAATTCTTCCGCTTCAGAATTCTAAAAATCAACCTCACCAGACCCTAAGGTGAGGGATACCAACTTTTTTGTTTTTTAACCAACTTGTTTCCTTCCCATTTGAACCACGATGGTGTTTATTTCATATATAATAAATTTAGTTTAATATTTCAATTTTGATAATTGTTTCGATTATACTAAATTTGAGCTACCTATTTCTTGTTAACATTTGGTCACATGTATAGAAGCCTAAAAAAATTGTAATATAAGCTGGATGTTATACTTGTATATGTTGATAAACCTATATATTGTAATTGTAAATCCACAAATGAATGGTGGAACCTAAACATCAAGCATGCAAGACGTGTGTGCTCATAAATTGTTGCTCCCGGTGGCTTCACTTCCGAATGCAAATTTTACCCATACCTACTTATAAAGTGGATGCTTTTCCTAGTGGCGGCTGCAGGTTGAAGAATTTCCACCCCATGTAAGTGGCCGCATTCCGTAGCTGGAGCACACATGCATTTAATGCGATTAATGGTTATTAAATGTGCTTTATATTTCTTTTACCATATATGGATTTAATGTGGACAAACCTTGGTAGGAATTTTCAATGGGCCTGGCCAGCTCATCCTTTTATTCTTTTATTGATGAAAAACAAATAGATGTAATTGAGGTTGAGCAGTTGACTAATTATCATTTTTTACATTTTGATTACTCGGAACATGATGTTTTGTTTATTTATTTATTTTTTTTTATTTTGTTTGATTAGGGTATTGGACATGAGCTTGTAATTTTTTGAGTTTGAATATTGAATATTATGTTTGAATATTGAATAACTCTACACTATATTCAATATTCAAACATAACATTCAATATTCAAACTCAAAAAATTATGTGGTTGACAGGATGGAAGAGAAAAGCTGCATTGGAAGAAATGGAGCTCCGTGTCCACTCATAGGGATGAGGGAGGGCTTGGGAACAGAAAATTGAAGGATTTGTTGCATGCCCTTCACCTCAAGATGGCGTGGGGGTGAGATATGGGCCTCAGGACAGTCTTAGGGTGAAATTCCTAACCTCCAAATACATGCAATCAAGTACTGCTGCTAATGCTAACAGAAATAGCTTCTGTTCCTCCCATTTATTGAAAAAACTGGTGAAGCTTTTCCCTATTTTGGACAAAAATGTCCAATGGAAAGTGGGTCGTGGGAGCTACAACATGCGATAGAGCAACTGGACTGGGCTGGACCCCTTACAAACCATCTCGTCTATTGATATCTCGATAGATCTCAGAGGGCTTATCGTTGCTGATTTTATTCGGACCGACGGCCTGAAGTAGTTTGTTTGTTCTTCCAACCTGGATTCGGGCTCATATTCAACATGGAGGATTCTACACTACGGACGCTGAGGATAAACATATCTGGCCGCATGACCCCTCAGCGCTTTTCTCCATGAAATTTGCTTGGGGTGTGGTTAAAGATTGCGGGTAGAAGAAGAGCTAGACTAAATAGGTGTGGCACCAATTAATTCCCCCTAAGATCTTTGTGTTTTTGTGGAGAGTAATGATGGGTGCAATGCCAATTAATGAGAGTATTCAAAGAAAAGGGATATATCTAGCCTCAAAACGTGAATGTTGTAATATGGGTCGAGGTTCCTTCCCCCTCCCTGAGACGTTGTCACATCTCTTCTTAGAAGGAATCCTTGCATATAGTGTTTGGAATCATCTTGCTGGTTTGATCGGAATTACTTTGGTTGCCCACTCTTCTAGCCAAGAACATCTCCTCTGGTGGTGGCAGCAGTCGTTCCCTCCCAAGTTTATTACTATTTCCCTCTGTCTTGCCCCTGCCTTCCTACTTTGGGAGATCTGGCAAGCCAGAAATGGGGCCAGATTTGACAGTTAGTGCATTTCTATCCAAGGAGTTCCATGTAGAACTCAATGGTGGATGGAGTCTCTTTGGCCTGTAGAACTTAATGGTGGATGGAGTCCCTTCGACTCCTGTCTCCGCCGCATACTCCTTCACCCCCTGCTGATTTTACATTCATTTTGCGAGCCTGCCCGCTCCCCCCGATCTTATGCTGCGAGGTCGTTAAATGGACCAAACCCACAGAGGGTTGGCTCAAACTAAATGTCGACAACTCCGCGATCGGTAACCTCCGGCCAGCCAAGGGTGGTGGGATCAACAGAGACAGCAATGACCTACTTCTATTTGCTTTTGCCAACAGTTACGATATCGCATCCAATAACAGGGCAAAACTGTGGGCCCTGCATGATGGAGTGGAAATGTGTGTTAAGCGCGAATTTTTTAAAGTCCTCATTGAATCGGACTTTAGATGTGTAGTAGATTACATTAATGGAAAGTCCTCCTACGCTTGGAAATAGAAATATTGACTCACCAAGATTAAAAGCCTATTTCTTAGGGGCTCCTTTAGTATCAACCTCATCCCCAGAGAAGCCAATGGGTTGGCTGATTGCTTAGCTAAACAAGGCAGCATGTCCTAAGAGAGTCGGTCCTTCCATGAGGTATACAACCTCCCCTGTCAAGTTAGAGGTAGATATCTTTTAGATAAAATAGGGCTTAGTACTAGTAAAAAGATTAAAAGATCCCAGTTGTATAGGATATGATAGGCAGGCTAGTCCTTTTGTCCTTGGTCACCCGCTTGAACATCCTTAGGGGGTGTTTGATGCATGGTATTGGGAAGGATTAAGTGGGTTGGGAAGGATTAAGTGGGATGGGATTCAAAAAAAGTAATTATTACATACAGCAGGAATTGTCCCTGTTACGATGGGATAAGCTTAATTCAAGGTTATGCTTGTAATAAGATAGTACATCGAATGGAAATACCCCCCATCTTTTGAAACTATTGAGAATAGCACATGTGTTATATCCAAATTGTTCATCTATTTTATAACCTCATTTTATGGCATAGGCCTAAAAATGAGGCAAATCCAAAGCTTATGCGGCCTCGAAGAAGTTTTCAACGATAGGTATTCAATCCCCACTGCTTTCTATAGTGGGGTCTACTTGAGCTTTAGATCTACTTGATTTTTTGTTCCATGCTCTAAAATGATCTCGAAAAATGGGTAGGCAGTGTGGATATAGACCACACATCATGGTGGGACCTACACAACTTGCTAACATTGAGTGGAATTGGCACAGAACCCAATGCAATTCCATCTAATATAATTCTAAGTTTTTCCATTCTTCACAAACATTGAGTGGAATTAGCACGAGACCAAATGCAATTCAATCCCACCTAATTCCATCTAATACCATGCACCAAACGTGCCGTTGGTATAAATTTTGCCACATCAATAAAATTATTTTGCTGGAAAAAAAAAAAAAAGAATTACACTGCAGAACACGAAACTAGGATGCACGCATAGTCTTCAAATTTCAGGTCATGACACTTCAGCGTTGGATCTACCTTATTTTTGGGCTTATATATTGAAATAACCTAAAAATGACTTAAGAAGGTGGATAAAACCCATAAATCATGGTGTCACCCAAGACCTCTTGTCTATTGATAGATTATGTTGAGCCAAGGCAAGACGCACTCCCCTTCATCAATCATGGTTTTAAGATTGAGTGACCATTCCAAATATAGTAAACTCCATTTTAAACTCAGCATTTTATCTTTATCTTTTTTATAAAATGTATAATTGATTGAACATTTAAAATTCTTCATGTCTCCGAAGAGCAAATATTTCTTTATTTTCTGCAAATCAAAGTACACATTTGTTTTTCAATTTTTCAATAAAACATATTTTATTTAAAATAAAAAAATTTTTAAAAAAAAGTAAAATTAAAATAATAATAATAATAATAATAATACTTAAAAAATAAAAAAAAAACCTTTATTGCTCAGTCACCACTCATTAACAAATTTGAGGAGAAGTTAATAAGATTTAGTAGAGATAGTTTATTTATTTGAGGATTATTTCTAAAGGAAGAATTTGAGAGATGCAAGGAACACCATTCAGCTATCTATATTTACATGTTCAAAAAAAAAATTAAAAATATATATTCATTATTGTTTTTTTTATTAAGAAATTCTAATTATTTTAATTATTTTTTAAACTTTATTTATCTATAATATATGCATAAACATATGCATGTATGTAGCCGTTTCTTTCACTCCATATTTTTAGTCCAAATCGCATCAACTGCTTTCTGATTTTATAGTTGGGGCTGAATTGGTCCGAGTTAAGCAAATCATCTAATTTTTTTTCAAAAAAAAATTATAAATTTTATAGAAATTGTAAAAAATGATACCTGATATAATTTAGATTAAACGTAGTTAACATGAAATTTGTTTGAAAATGTCAAATAAGCATCTCTAATTGTTTTTAAAAAAATTAATAAATAAATCCATGGGAAGCTCTTCAATAACTAAAATCTAGGATTTTGAAGGTGAAAATGTGCCAAAAATGGAAGATTAAAATTTAAAAAATAAATAAATAAACAAAACAAAAACAAATAATAGTTCTAGGTAGGACATGTAGCAGAACTCAACTTGACTTTTGAGTGAATCGTCTATTGGAAAATATGTTTGAAATATCAAAAATTAAAAATAAAATAAAACTAATTATTTTTGTTTCACTAGGCTAAATCATATAAAAATTGCATTGTCCTTAAAGTATGATTCACCCCCTTATCAATTACTATTGGGTAACTGGCAAATCGCTTCCAAGATAAGACAAGCCTATTTGGATCCTACGTGCAACAATCAAGAAGGGTTCACTTAGGAACAATTCAACGCAACAGATCTTCTAGCAAACTTAAATAGTGAATATTTTTACAGTATTATTTGATGGAGATATTTTTTGTAAAATCTGATGGATAAGGAGAGATTTGTTGAAGTTTATTGAGGTTTGGACCAAAATGGTTCGATTTATATAGGCACTAGGGAGTGGACCGTTACTAGATGGCCATCAATGGTTCAGAATATTTGAAAAATGTTTCTGACTGTTGATCATTAATTTGAGTTGTTTCTGATCGTCGGATTGAAAAATCTTATCGTTGGATCATCATAGCCCTTATGTTTTTGGACTGTTGTGGCTTTTAAGGCTACTAGTCATTCTAAAAAATAGCTGACCATTTTGGATTAATAATCCGACCATTCTCACTAATTTATAAAAACCCGGCTCATTTCAGACCCCTCACACCTAAGCTCATATTAGATCATTCACCCACTATAGCCACACTACCCATGATCTCGCCCATGCCCGAGCCCTAGGGGGTGTATGTGGGTACGCAACGTGAGGATTTCAATTTCCAAAACTCCAAATAAGAATACGGCAACACGAAAATTCTGAAAATTTCAAAATATATGTTTTTTTTTTTTCAAAAATCAACTTTCAACATCGTCTAAGTTGGCCCACATCTATCCTGCCTTGCAAGACTGCCGATATAGACTCCACCCAAGTCCAAGTCCGAGTCTACTCAGACAAGCCTTCAAACCATAGATAGGATACCATCCATTATGATATCAGCAACCTTGGGTCCATGAAATTATTTGAGGATGAATCTGTTTGTATAAGATTTGAGTGGATATAATCAATTCTTTTTATTACACTTCTCTGTTGGGACTGGATCGTCTAGTCCAACCCAGTTCAAGTGCATGCCCTGGAGCACTTCACAATATTTTGTTTTTATTAAAACCATTTTGAAGCGTTAAAAACTACCAAAACCCCATTGAAACATTCAAAATAAAATATGGGCCCTTAAATCGGTTTGGGTTTTGATAGAATGCAAGCCCTGCATCAAGTCACATGTGAAACATGTTTCTACTGTTGTATGGTACATGTGTGGTCAATCTAGGCCATTTGTTAGATGGTGTGTATTGTAAACACGCTCTGACCAAAAACAAAATTCATCTGGTCGTCCTGTGGATCTAGTTGTATGAGAATCAGGACCACTTGCATGGTAGGTGCTAAGCAGGCCTGCATTTGTTTGAAACAGACACCAGTTTCGGCAGATGTTTGTGATTTATTTAAAAAAAAAAAAATGATTTTACATTATTTCTGCCGTCGCTGTTCCAGCCGGTTCGACCGACTGTCGAACCACTGCAACTGTTATACGTGGGGTCATAATGTTTATATGATGTCCCTCACTGCCGATTGTTTTTCCTTTTTTTTCTTTTTTCTTTTTAACGGAAAGATGGGAGTTCCCTCACTGTGGATGGAGTATAAATAAATAAATAAATAAAACTCATGTTAGAATAAGTCAACCATATTTCCTCTCAATCTTTTCACTTGGACATGGTCATCTCAGCTGACCCGTTGTTTTGTGGCGGCATAGGCTAGATTTTACAATCTTGAAAATTCTTTTCGTTATTGTCCGTATACGGTTAGGCCAATCATATAAAGAGGTTTGGATCATTGTAAGATGGTCCCATATATTAATTGGGTTATAGGGTTCATTGGCCACCCCCACTACCTTTACGATACAGACTGTAACATCCGTTACAAGGGTTGTAACCGACGTTATGGTTTCTTTTATATATATATCTATATATATATATATATATAAATTCTAAAAAACTTGTATCAACCTTATAACAGATTGTTGGCCTTTATGGCTCTACAGCCTTTACCTAGGATGTAATGGGCCATTATGGTTTTTTTTTTCTTTTTCTTTTTAACAGCGTTGCAGCCTTTACAACCCCGTAACGTTGCCTCTACGGTGATGTAACGACCAATACAGCACACTGTAGTGCAGACATTAAAAATAGTAAATATATGGGAAGTACCTACCAAACCTCTGTTGGTTTAGTTTCTGGCGATCCATGTATTTTCACTTTTCAGGTCCATGCATTGTGATATTTACCCTGTACTACTGTAGTGAATACCTAGCCAGCTGGATTGTCCGCATGTATGAGCGATCGGAACCTTCATCAGGTAGGTCCCACCGTGAGTAAGCCATGGGTTGGTTGCACAAAGTATAAATAACAAGCAATTCAATCCATGAAACGTATTTATTTATTTTTTTAATTACAGGATGGTCAACGTTTTATATGTAGTCTATCTTTGATCGGTTAGGATAATTTTTCTACCAAATGAGGGCTGTCGTTGACCTATCCAATGTGGGGCCCATGTTTTAGTAATTGAAGCCACATGCCTGTTGGGCCCCAGCCTCTCTGGACTACATCCTGAACATCTTCCCAGGGAGACGATTCCAAAATCTTTCATTCTTGGCCTATAAAAGGCTATTAAGAAGAGACATACACCAAGGGTCCAGATTTAATTGCGAAAAGCCCAGTATTGGTGGGTAGGATCTTTTTACAGGGGTATGGTCCATCCACGATGGTATGAAGCATACCAACGGTCTGGATTACTGAACCATGGATCCCACTTGCCAGAGCTGAAAACCTGAGTACACTGGGCATAACAGCCGTTGGAGGTCCCTATTCCTATTTTAATTACAACTCTCCTGGTTGTGTGACCTGGACTGTCGAATTGATGGGCCCTCCGTGGATGAGGGGGTTTAACCAAAGAGTCCTTCTGATGGAACCTTTATAACCCATTAGCTGGTGGACCATAAATAGATAAATAAGAATAAAAGAGAGCTGATTACCTACGGGCAACTACACCACAACTTGTGGTACTGTGTCATCTTTCTCGCCCACACGCCATCTGTTTAGGAAATCTGTACCATGAAAATAATAGGACTAGCCATGAAGAATAAATTTCACGAAAATCAGACTAATCTGCACTCTACATGGGCCAAGCCTTCTTTGACTCAAACCGTAGGTTGTTTGATGATTAGAACGATATGGCACACCTGATGAATCGACCTTCCTGAATTTATTTTTTCCCAGAGTGATCTTCATGGTAGGGCCTACCGCTTAAAGTACAGATGTCCTGGTGGGAGAGATGGTAGGGCCTACCGCTTAAAGTACAAATGTCATGTTGGTGGGAGAGATGGTATTGTACCATAAGTTATGGAACTTGCCTGTTGATGGAAAAAACGGATGGATGTAAGCTTCCAATCGAATTAACGAAGATTTATGAAGCACTATCTATTCCCATTTATGGCCCACCATTTCTATTGTTTGAATCACGGGCTCACGTATGACTCGGATTGTGTAGTGTAGCACACAGCACCATCGGCACTGCGTGCTACTGAAAAAGCTGCATGTGCCCCCACCATAATCTCTGCGTGGCATCCATGCTGTCTATTCATTTTGTCAGCTCATCTTAGGACATGAACCCAAAAATGAGACAGATTCAAATCTCAAGTGGACCACACAACAGGAAAACAATGGTAAATGAACTCACACCATTCAAAACTTCATCATCTCACTGTAATATTTATTTTCCATCCAACCAACTGCTAGTAGGTCACACGGACCTGAATGAAGGGAAAAACACACCTTTTGTAAATCTAAATGAGGCTGTAGGAGATTCAGTTTCGTGCATCACAGTGGTACCAATTTAGGTACGCCGTACGATCTGATTGGTGAAAAGCTGGGACCAATCTGGGGTTAGCTTGTCTGAATCATATCATTTAATAAGTGGGTCGTCATTTCTACCAATCTCCACCCCACATTTTAACTAATTTCGTACCTTTGCGCGCAAATAATTCAGGAGAGACGTTTGCTGGACCACACCCAGACTTGTTGCCATATGATAGTCTGGATTTTAACCATTGGATCTGAAACCATCTTTCAGTGCTTCAAACCGTTTTTTAGATGGGTCTCAACCTTGGTTATCCGAGATAAAAAGTTACTCAGAGGCTTTATATATTTAGATCTGAGATTTCTATATTGTTTATCCTCCATCCACTATGAGGCCCATCTTATGAACGGTTTAGATTGTCTAAAGGACCTCCGTCTAACCGCTAAGGTAGTTCTATCGCAATACCTGTGATGCATTCTAGCAAACCTCCTAGATGACCGGAGATTCCATGCATGCTACTCACACACAGCAAAGGAGATGTTGAACTGGGATCAGCAGCCCTAGATGACCCGCTATTCAGAAACCACTATAATCAGACGATCTTAGCCATTAATTTAGACACTTGTACTTGTCGAATATAGACCATTAACTCTCTTTTTTTCTTTACCGTCAATTTTTAAGGGCAATGATCTTACGGCTAGGATGGTCATGGTAGTATAGAGCTTTTACCTACGTTCAATCTAATGTAGGAGCTACTATATGATCGATCCAGATTCACCATCTTCTTGCCATAAGTACAGTAGAGGTACGTTGCATGCGAGCTAAGTTTGATATCGTGACTGTATATATATCGGTTGGAAAACAGAAACGTTCACATACAGCGCTTCTATGTGAACTTGTACTGACAATGCTTTGTTATTTAATTTATTTATTTATTTTGGCAACGTATCACTTACTTCCGTAGAACATCCGAGCCATCCAATGAGTGGCCCACATCATGAAGATCATCTTTGGAGAAAACCAGGATGGTCAAACCATCATAAGGTTACACCATGAAAACAAAGAAAACAGACGTTGGTCCCACTTGGTTTAGATTTATGGCCCTGCTAATCCTATTTTTCACCTTAGATGATCTTTATGATGAAGTAAACCATTTTGAACGGCTTAGATGTTGTATTAGCCTAAAATTTCATAATGACATCTGAACACTGAGGATAGCCTGATGAGCGGTGAGGATATCACACTGAGTAGTGTAAATGCTCGTGTGAGCGCATTTAGCAGTTCTCTCGGAAGTACAAATATCTGCAAATGGCGCTGGCTTCATGAAAATGGCCAAAAACGCTATTCTTTTTTATTTTTCTTTCTTTTTGTTGTTGTTGTTGTTATTGTTGAGAGAGACGAATCAAAGGGTTTTAAATATTCGACTGTGTAAAAATACAATATAAAGTCGTCTTTTCTGAGTCCTGATTTTATAAGAGATGAATACCAAAGAGAGAACTCTTTCAATGGTTTTTCTCAAGAGCAGACCGCTTTGAATACCTCCTCTTTCTTTAGGAGGGCGGTTTTGAGCAAAACTGGGAGTGGGTAGGGATCTACAAATCTCAATGCAAGAAAACTGGAGTCAACCTGTAGCAGTTTTACAGGCGGTTTTGGTTTTGCGGTCGCAAGATGAAGAGCTCTAATATGAACTCATTAGAGAGATTTTTCTTTCCGATAGAAGAAGCTTAGAGAGAAACAAAGCAAGAACGCTGATGTATCCATAAACTGTAGAGAGAGAGAGAAAGAGAGAGAGAGAGAGAGAGAGCAAAGCAAGAAAGCTTATAATATATGTGTGTGTGTGTGTGAGAGAGAGAGAGAGAGAGAGAACGTGGGTGTTGGGGCCTGTGCGGAGACAAAAGAGAGGTAAGCGGGGCCCACTCACCGTCCATGCGCACGCTGTCTTAGCGAAGGCAAACTCATCATCGATCGGACCCCTTGACCTAATTCCAACCCACCCCAAACCCCAAAAGCAAACAAAGAAGACCCAAACACCAAAATCCACCCCTTCTCATTTCCTTCGTTCATCTCTCCTCCGCAACAGCAGCCCCACAGAAAACACAGATGAGGGCCCAAATACCCTATGAGAGAGAGAATATGGTAGTAACCACTACAAAATTAGTGGGTGATGTGAAAAAACCCCTCCTTTTATATTTCCTAGCCGGGGCAGTATTGATTGATTGATTGATTGAACCCGAATCGAAAGAGGGAGCATAGAGGGACTTTTCTATTTCTGCCTCTCTCTCTTCTTACTGTTTCAATTCCTAGGTTTCAATCTAATTGGATTTTGTATGTGAGGTGGGTGTTTGAAGAAGTGATAGAAAATAATAGAAAAAGGAAAGACAGAGAAGATGGATCCAATAACAGCATCAGCACATGGCCATCCTCTCCCACCTCCTTTCCACACCAGAGATCTTCACCACCACCACCACAACCCCTTCCAACAGCATCAGCACCAGCACCACCAGCAACAGCAACAACAGAATTCCGAAGATGAGTTGAGCGGCAGCAGCGGCAGAGGCAAGAAGCGCGACCACGACGGTAACAATGGCAGCAGCAACAACGATGACGACAGCAGGGATATGCACGGCTCTGGCTCTGCAGGCGGTGGAGAAGGAGAGAACACAAGGAGACCCCGCGGGCGGCCCACTGGATCCAAGAACAAGCCCAAGCCGCCGATCATCATCACCCGTGACAGCGCCAACGCCCTCCGGGCCCATGTGATGGAGGTCACCAATGGATGCGACATCGGTGAGTCTGTCGCCACCTTTGCCAGGCGACGGCAGCGGGGTGTCTGCATTATGAGTGGCAGCGGCACGGTCACAAATGTCACCCTCCGGCAACCAGCGGCGCCAGGTGCAATTGTAACCTTACATGGACGGTTTGAGATACTATCCCTCTCTGGGTCATTCTTGCCACCGCCAGCCCCGCCAGCAGCAACTGGCCTAACGATATACTTAGCAGGAGGACAAGGTCAGGTGGTTGGTGGGAGCGTTGTCGGTGCGCTCATCGCATCAGGTCCAGTGGTGATAATGGCCGCATCATTCGGCAACGCTGCGTACGAGAGGCTCCCCCTCGAGGAGGAGGAGCCTCTACCACTCCAGGGAAGTGGGCCTCTCGACTCCCCTGGAATGGTTGGCCAGCAGCAACAACAGCAACAACAACAGCAGCAACAGCTTTTGGCAGACTCTGGCAATCCTCTCTTTCACGGCCTACCACCTAACCTTCTCAACTCTTGCCAATTACCCGCCGAGGCGGCTTATTGGGCTAGTGGTGGCCGTCATCCTTTCTAACAGAACGAGACAAACCCATATATTTCAACCTTCCTGGCCAAGAAAGCCTTTCAGGAATTTGAGCTGAGAAGAATTCCAGGCCGTTGGATATTTGGGTCTTCTTTGCTTTGGTTACTCGTTCTTGATCAAATGATCCGGTCCGTCAGCCTGTTGATTGAAGAAGCATGTACAAATTCATGGGTTCTTCGTGAGTTTGATTTCCTTCTATGGCTTGCCTTGAGTTATCAAAATGAAGAAGAAGAAGAAGAATGAAACAATGGTTTTTTTTTCCCCCTTTTTTCTCTCCATCACACTTTTTCTTCATTTTCTTCAGCTCTCTTAATTTGTGAAGTTCTTTCTCACTGCTATCCTGCTAAATTAGATGGTTCTGATATTTTTCTCTTTGTGCTTCTATTTAATCTACAGACAACTTTCAGCTTCTATGACATTATTCAATATCCTACAAAAGAAACCAAAACAGGAAGCCTTAAAAAGGCGTGTGTGTATATAGAACTTTTGGCTGACCCTTCATCCAAGCTAGATGAAGGGTCTGTATGGCCTAGATTGCATATCTGCAACACGTGGGATGGGTTCTGAAAGGGTTCGCATGGGTTCTTATAAGAAATGGTTCCTAGAAAAAATCCCTCTATGTGCTACTTTTTTTTTTTTCAAAAGAACTCCTGCTATTTAAATCTTCCGAGGAAGGTCTGTACTTCATGGATTCCTTCATATCTACTCGTAGACACTCTCCATTTTCTCTGTTATGACTCATCATCACATCCACCCACCTACCCGATTCAGCAAACACACATAAAATAACCCATTTATTTCGGGCCGTTGATCTCAAGAGGAGGATAGAAGACGAGATGAAGACAGACAAAGCTTGCTTACACAGATGTAGCAGTTGAGGGGTGGTGAAAAAAAGAATAACCGTTTCAAAGGGGAAGTGTCGAGAGAGTTTCCATGCAAAGAGGTATGGGCGTTTTGGTTCTTTTCCAAATTGGGGTTTGTACAGGGAGATGAATGCAGCCTGTCTTACACGTGCACTACTCTGAAGAAGCTCCTTTTCGAGGCGGTACTTCGCAAAAGGCAAACACCAGCCTGTACAAAGCTACTCTGTGCGTTATTCTTGAGAGAGAGAGAGAGAGAGAGAGAGAGAGAGAGAGAGAGAGAGAAAGATTGTCTGGTATGGGCAGAGGTTCAAAAACCATGCTCAAGTTCTCTGCACTTGATCTGCTTTGCTTTTCCAGCCATGTTTTCCTTCATTTTCCCGCACCTTTCTGTCCTCCTTTTCTTTCTTAACTCCAGAGCAACCCATCTGCTTGAGGATAGCTACTTTGAATATTTTTAATGAAGTTGACTACTCTTACCATCTCTCTCTCTCTCTCTCTCTCTAACGACACTGATTTTTTCAGTAGTTAGTTTGATATTATTCTATTTCTTATGTTAAGATCATAAGGAAATTACTAAGCTTGATTACTTCAGCTGTATTTACTTTTCTTGGTGAGTTGGGTCCTTGTATTGAATAACCAACAACAATTTCTATGTTGGAATTCTCTGTTTATAATCATTAAAATCATCTCTCTTACCTAGCTTTAAAATTTCTTAGATATTAAAGCTCATGGTGATTGTCTTGGATGAATCTTACTGTGAAATGTCTACATGATGTCAGTTTTCCTTTACGATTGGTGAGTTTATCTAGTTTTTTATTTTAAAGATGGACGGTATAAAATAAAATTTAAAAAAAAAAAAAAATCTTAAATCTTATATTAAAATCCTATTCAATTAAGATTGAGAAGAAATGTTGTTTGGTACTTAATTTTTTCGCTTAAATTTTGAATAATTTTTCAATGACAAGCAGCATCAAAACTTCAATTTTTTTTATATTGTTGCAAATCTGCGGACCTGTTTAGGTATCTCTTAAAAATGAGTTCTCAATTTTACATAATAATAATTATGTATTAGAGATCTTTTTTCTTAGGATTAAAAATAATTCTGAAATAATTTATATAAACAATGATCTCTAAAGCATAATTTTGATTAACTAAATTGAGATCAACTCATTTTTAAGTGGCACGCAAACATGCCCTTCTTGAATTGGGCAAGTCAGGATTTGCTATGATAGTTGGTCTTTGTAACTCTAATACATTTATGGAGCCCTGCCCATCCATATGCAATGGCACATGTGTGGGATACAAGCTATTTTTTTTTTTATTATTATTTATTTTTTTTTTAATACAGTCAAGTAATGAGTGGAATACAAGCTTGCCATCAAGTCAGACACGCTATTGAGATCTTCTGGCTTAAAAATCAGTCCATTCAACTCCTCAGGTGGGCCACACTATTTAAGACAAATAGATGGCCAAGAATGTTATAGCATTTACAATGTGGCCCATCAAGGCATTCATGGCCTGATTTTGAGGATAGGAGATTTTAACAGTGTGGACCACCTGACGTAAAGCTCAGATCTCACACAAATAATCCATCTTGGCATGTGGGCTTGCATGTGGATGGAATGGGCTCCATGTGCGTGTGGGCCACGCAAATTTCCTGATAGTTAGTCTGTACAGAACAGTGTTAGGGTTATTTCAGGGTGCTTTGTATTTACCATCAAAACTAAATCACTTTTACTTCTTATGCGGAGCTGCTCCATGTGTTTGAAGGAACTCTGCAAATAGAAATCACATGAGAATGGCTTATTTTCCCAACCTTTAATTTCCATATAATGTAACGTAAACGTGTAATGGTTATAAATTAGAATACCCATTCCCTCAAAAGTAGGTAATTTTACTGACAATTTCGTGTTTAGATGGAAAGGGTAAAATCATAATAATAATATTTTTACATTATTGAAATATCCAATCAATAAAACAAAAAATTACTAACATGCATGTTTGGATAGAAAATTTTCACTTCAATTCAATGCAAAATTATAATGATTACAAATTATTTATTTGTCTACTGAATTACGTGACAACTTTTTTTTTTTAACATGTTAAGCTATATGTTTAGTAAAACATTGTAAAATTGTAATGATGACACTTTTATATTATATTACAATTGTAATGCACAATCCAATAGGCTTAGTCATTATTAGAAGAAATAATCTAGTAATCCTATGGGGAAAAAAATGGTTAGGATTATCTTTAAGGTTTAAAGATAAGATTAGAATGGGTATAAGGAATTCGTTATAGTTAAAACAATTATTACAAATTACTTTTCATGTCTCCTTATATGAGGAGTTTTGGAATGTAATACTAGTCCTTTTCTATTGTTTGATTTATTTATGAAAATTTTGTAATGATGGCAGTTTTACATTATTTTAATTTTATACTATTTTTAAAATAAACTAATATTTTTATTTATTTATTTTTAAAGATAACCTTCATTCAAGTTGGAGAAAATTTACGTGGATTTGGACATTCAGGCTTTCCCAAGAAAAAAGGATCTGGGAGAAGCCTATCATGAAGTACAACAAGAAAGAAGGAAAAAAGGCGGACAAAACAATGAAGCCAAAGAACGCTCCAACTTGAAACAGACTGCTCTAGAGACACCATCAAATGCTCCCTCTGGTAGAAATCTTCTTTGCCACGCCCAAGCCCACAGAATCCAGAAAAAGAAGACCTCTAACCTGGGACGGGAGATCCCTACGATCCCGGATCAAAGAATGCAACTGGGACTTACTACCCAAGCGGGCCATACCATCGGCTGGCCCATTACCTTCCCTAAGGATATGGACAAAGAGGACCTGGCCTCTCATCTTCAACCCGTCTATTTTGGCAAGCCAGTAGCTCTATTTCCAACCTGGCTTGACGCTTCTATTTATAAAGTCCACCACTAGCTGGGAATCTGATTCCACCACCACCTTAGAAAGCCCATTAATCAAACTCATGGAAAGCCCATCATGTATTGCCCGAAGCTCCGCATTAATACTAGACCCAACCCCATATCCTTCAGTGAAAGCAAAAAAGGAAAGCCCCCTTGTCATTCCTACAGATTCCTCCACCACTAGACAACCCCGGGTTGCCCCTGGCCGACCCATCTACATTCAATTTAAACCAGCCCTGAGGGAGCCTAATCCACTTCACGATCTTTAGACGAAAACGCCACGGGGCGAGTGGCCACTAAAGATGGAAAAGGGGCAGGAACACCGCTGGGATCCTTCTCTGGCCATTGGAAAAGAAGGATCAGCCACCTTCTGACGTTAGCAATAACTACCGGGCCAGATGAAGGCCTATTGTCGAATCTTGCAGAATTCTTAGCCTTCCAAATTTTCCAAAAAATCAGACAGGGGAGGACCATAAACATAGCGGACGCGATACCATTCTGGGGAGGGGAGTTCCACCAAAGATTCAGCTTGACCTCCATGAAAAGAGTCCGCCTGATTAGGACATTGAAAAGCCGCCCAAAATGCTCCTAAACGAAAGACGCTAGCTCGCTGTTGATCAATAGATGAAGCAAAGACTCATCAAATGGGCCCGAGGGTGAGGTAGCTGAGCAACATTTGCACGTGGAAGCGAGCTAAATACCACACTACAGCACCACCCCATCAACTGGAACAACTCTAGACAGAGTTCGCCAAGTGAACATGGAAATCTTTGGAGGGAGTTTGGGGTGTCAAACCCAACAGGCCCATTTTCTACGAGGACTACTAACCTAGCCGATCCTCCAAGCCGAACGAACTAAGAACTCGCCTAAGGGGGTGAACAGCCAAATGCATCTATCGAGGCCTTCCGAGAGGCAGAATCCTTCTTGGAAGATCGAATCAATAACGCTCTAAGGGAGGAAACTAAAGACCTATCTTGGGGGAATGGGCCCACTCAAATTCAACACTTGGTTCACCTTCAGGTCCAGTAGCACAACTGGAACTGGATTGTCAGCCAGGAGAATTAGAGGGCCCTGCCCTGTCCAGTTATCATGCCAAAAACTACACTCACCCTGACCGAGAATCCATTGGACATTCCTGTCCAAGATAGGCAATGGCTTGGAGATCCTTTTCCATAAAGGGGAGGCAACGGCAGCTAGGCATTGCGATTCCAAGGGGGAGGGGGCCTAGCCATATTTGGCATTCATAAACTCACTCCACAAACTTGTATGGGCCTTAAATGTGAACGCCCAGCCCAACTTAAGCCTAAGGGCCGTCATAAATTCTGCAAACTTTCTAATACCCAACCCTCCTTGCTTCGTCTTCACAATCGAATTCCAGCCCCGCCAGTGGAGCTTTCTTTTACCATCAGCCTATCCTCAAAGAAAATTAACAAAGCCGATTTCAAGGGAGGACAGAACCTGGGAGGGAATGTGACAAGCTAACATCGTATGCACCGGGATGCTTCCTAGAACGTGCTGAACTAAGATAGCTCTTCCTGCTTGAGATAGGAAATGGGCTTGCCACCCTGAATTTCGGCCTTCTACCCTCTCAACCAATGGTTGGAACGCTCCCCTTTTCGGCGTACCAAAGGCCAAGGGAACTCGCAGATATGTCAGCCCAGTTGCAGATTTAAAGAACCCAAGTAAACTTTCAATTGATCTGATTCTGTATGGAGGAAGCTTGCAAGAATAGAAGAAAGCACTCTTCCTAGAATTGATTTTTTGGAAGAAAGCACTCTTCCTAGAATTGATTTTTTGGCTTGACGCTGCCTGATAAGAGGATAGGAAACTCTTAACTGCATGGAGAGAGGCTAGGCCCCCGTTGAGGAAAAGAAGAGTGTCATCCGCGTAAAGAAGGTGAGACACCAATGGACAACCCCACCTGATCTTGAATGATGTCTGACACAAGCTCTGACCAACCATATTTTTCAGCCCTCTACTCAGAACTTCCGCCGCCAGGATGAAGAAACTAGGGGAGAGAGGATCTCCTTGGCTGATGCCTCTTGAGGATTTGAAAAATCCTACCGCCTCTCCATTGAATAGCACCAAGAACCAGACATTATACCAACATCTCTCGATTAGGCTCACCCAAGCAAAGCTGAAACCGAATTTCAAAAGAACTAGCTTCAAGAACCTCCAATCTAGCCTATCATAGGCTTTTTCCATGTCCAGCTTGAGGACTATATTTCCCTCTCGTGTTTTTCTGTTAATCTCCCTGACCAGCTCCTGGACTAGCGCAATGTTCTCTGCCATAGACCAGCCTTGGACAAATGCACCTTGCTCTAGGGAGATCAAAGAATGCAGCACTTCACTCAACCTAGTAGACAGGATTTTGGAGAAGATTTTATACAAGTAATTGTAGAGGCTTATGAGCCGAAAATCAGAAAATTTCTTAGGGGCTACTGAATTTGGAACCAAGAAGATAAGGGAAGTCGAAATGGCCCCAGGCAGATCCCCTCCTTAAAAAAAGAAAGATGTCGCCTTGAGAATATCTTGGCCGACGGTGTCCCAGCAAGATGCATAAAAACTAGCAGGGAAGCCGTCCGGACCAGAAGCACCATCCTTAGGCATAGACAGGACTGCCTGATGAACTTCACGAATAGAAGGAGGGGCTAATAGGCGGTCATTCACCTCTTGGGAAACTAGCCGAGGGACGACAACCAGCAAGGCAAGGTCCACGTTCGTTCTGTCTGCCTTATAAACTAATTGGAAGTATTCTGATGCCGCAAGCTTGATCTGAGAAACTTCATCTAGCCTTTGCCCATAATCGAGCTTAATACTGAGAATGACTGATTTCGTTTGACGCTCCGTCGCTGAGGAGTGAAAATACTTGGCATTTCTATCACTTTCCTGCAAGCAACTAATCTTGGACTTCTGTTTCCAATAAATTTCCTCCCTTATTTTCAGATTTCTGAGATTCTCTGTAGCTATAGGGAGTTGGTTGTGCAAATCACTGATAGACACGTCAAAGGGGTTAGCAGTTTGGAGGTTCAGTTCCGCTTCAACCAATTGACTTTCAGCAACCTTCACCTGATCAAAAATATTACCAAAGTCTTTCTTGTTCCACATTTTAAGGGCCCTCTTAACATTCTTGAGATTAAGAAGGAAATGAAAGATGGGGTGGTTGGACTCAGACGCACCCCAGGCTGACCTTACAACCTGTTGAAAGGAGTCATGATGCACCCACATTCGCTGAAATCTAAACGGCTTTGGGGTTGTTCTAGGCTGGCCAGGAAGGACTAGAAGGAGCGGGGTATGGTCAAAGTTGATTCGGGGAAGGTGCTCCACAAAGAACCTAGGAAATGTTGAATTCTAGGAAGTATTGACTTAGTTTAAAATAAATTAATATATATGGTTGTTTGATTGGAGATTCTTATATATATATATATATATATATATATATATATATATATATATATATATATATATATATATATATATATATCGGTAATTATAAATTATGATGTTTACTCCTTAATACATTTACATTTGTCCAATCATTCTCTTGTTTGATTTGACTATAGTAAAAATATGATGATGACATAATTTCTTTTGATTACAAAGAATTACTCAGCCCTTAGCATTAACACCATGGTTTGAGCAGTTTCAATAAAGTAGTTTTTGTTACTCCATGACATTTTGAAGCATCCCTAGTGTAGAGAAACCCTTAAGTTGCAGCTTCTATCCCTGATTTGCTTCTTGTTTTTTTTTTTTTTTTTTTTTTTTTTGGTAGAGTAGCTTGAAATGTTACTTTTGCTTGGCTTTTTTTTTTTGGTTGGATTTGCATTGAATTTCTTTACTGTGTTCTTATAAAAGTGTGAGTTTCCATTTCTAACCATTGAATACAACATCAGTTGATGATTAGAATATGGTAATACATATTGTACTAAACCCAAGTTTGATTCACACCAATTGCTCATTAATTATCTTTTAGGAGCCTTATACATAGAATTGGTGAGATTTATGTATAGCCTTAGCACTCTATTCCTTGAATTGCAGTTTCCAATATTGATTATCAAATCCCCCAATGATTTTAACCCAATACAATAAAACCTAGTTATTTTAGTTAGCTGTTCAGAGCCATTGACTAACATTTTGTGGTACTAATGGAGTGGCTTCTATTCAGAGAGAGAGAGAGAGAGAGAGAGAGAGAGAGAGAGAGAGAGAGAGGTGTATGTGAGATGCCACTACTTTTTCTTCTCCTCCTCCTCCTCCTTTCTTAGAACTGATCTCATCTTTCTAGATTTACTAATTCCACATTCTTGTAGACCCATGTACTTTTATAATCGAGCATGCATGCAAATATTAACACATGTATGAGATCTAAGCTTCCCATAAGCCTGGATATAATGCGTGGACCTTTTATCTAAAATATCATACAATTTCACTCTTTAAGGGAGACACAACATACTAAGTAAATTGTCCATTAAAATTTTGTTTAGGTTGGTGCATGTGAGTGTGGGCTTATGACTAGACTCACATATACATACACCTGTATCTTATATATTAAGAACTTTTCTCTTTAATTTTTTAGCAATCTTTATTTCATACTTTTTTTATTTGACAATTAACTTTAAAAAAAAAAAAATTCCTTCATATAAAAACATATATATAATTTTACCTTTTCTTTTATTATTATAAATAACAGAGAGACATCCCAGTCTTATATGTCCCTTTCTCTCAAATTCACTCATTCTTCTTAATAATTTATAATGATTCATTTTTTATATAGTTTGGCCCACCTGAGGTGTGAAATAACCTAATTATTATGCCACAGATATAAATAGTTTATTGCACCTAATGAAAAGCTTAGATCTCACATGTGTGTCACATTGTGACACATCCACCCACATGCAGATGCGTGAGGCTCTCACATGCATGTGGAATTATCAAATCTCTCCTGAAACAAGTCCTATCAAACTCTTCTAAGACAATTATGATCCGTTTACATTTAAAAAAGAAAGAATTAGGTCAGTGGAGGCAGCTAAACATCTCAGCGGGAATCTTGAACAAAGCCACAGAGGAAATGGTTTTATTTTAGATTGCTATCATGGTAATTTTATTTTAGGGGGGTGATGACTTCTCCTTCTCAGTTTAAAGCTATGGTTTCTACAGCAGTTCGTGACTGTTAACCACATAATGAATTCTTCCATTGATCTAAGCATTCCTTATTCTTTGATTTCTTGTTAGTTAAGGCTGCCTTTGGAAACACTATTGAAATGAATTGCAATTATTATTTGAATAAAATGGAAATAATCAAATTGTAGTTGCCTTCCTTAGTATTCATATTAAAGTACGAAGCTCCAAATCTCAAATCATAAAGAATACCATCTCCAAAGGGTTTGGCTAACCCTCCCTTTGTCCAGTAACCACTCTTAGTGAGGTAACTGTTCCATACTCTCTTTTATCAGACAAACATTTTACATACTCAGAATTTTATCTGGTTTCACAAGCTCGGAAAACAGGCTGTACAAGATGGCTATAGTATGACTATGGTAATTCCAGTAAGCCGACGACAGTGCCAAGGTCGCTATCAGGGTTATTCCGTGGGAAGATTTGCTGTGTCATATCTTCTAATTGCTACAATATACAGCAATGGCGGCTCCATATGGTATAGAATTTATACTATCAAGCCACTAATATGAATGCTACTTCTTTATGATTATCAGAAAATGTTGCTGGTATTAACTCATTTCCTCTTACTAAATATTCCCAATCTAGTTCAGTTATGCATCCAAACATGCCTAAAAGTGTTTGCAGTTGTCTCTCCACCCTCTGTGCACATTGAAGCAAAGTAGAAAAGAGACCATGACGATCACTCAAATCTCAGGTTCGGTTGCTTCTGGTAGTCATTGTTCATCTCGCAACGATGAACCTATCTTCATTGTTTCTGTTTGTTGATTTATGATGAGCCAAGAATATTTAGTGACTGTTTGGTCGCACTTAAAAACTGAGCTCATCTCATTTTATTTAATCATAATTATGTATTAGAAATCTTTTTTCACGGGATTAGAAATATAAACCAACAATCTGTATAAATCTCTAATAAGAAATTTCTATCAAATAAAATGAGATGAACTCATTTTTAAGTAGCAAACACTTGCTCAACTGGCAGACTGAGTGGAGATACCTTGTTTCAACACTTGAGGTCTTGGTTTCGATCCCTATCGGGGGTGGCCAACATGGAGTGTGTGTACTGACAAGCTAACCCAAAAAAAAAAAAAAAAAAAGTAGCAAACAAACAGGCCTTATCAAATATCCAAAGAAGAGAAAACCAAACACTCACAAAGGGACCATCTGGAGAAGTGAAATCACAAATGGCCAGTGTGAAACATATACTTGTGGTCCACCTGATGAGAGGACCTCCCATCAGGTAAAAACGACTTCTGGGGCTTTTGGGCTGGGCATGTTCGCACAGAACCCCACCTTGTGCATGGCCCGTATCTTACACGCTTGTACCGCGATTCACCTCTTCAAACTCTCTTCGAGTACACTAGTTTCGCATTTCGCTATTTCTGGTTTCTCCTGGTGATCTTTCATCCTCGTTTATGAGCTTTGCTAAGTATGCAATAAAGCTAATGTAAACGCCACACGTGTGCCAGCATGGCACAAAGGTGAGAGATCCAATCCATCCATCAGGTTGGTCCAACCTTGCAAGTGAGAGTCTGGTTCACTCAGCATGTGCGCCTTAATATTGGAAACATGCATGTGGATTGGGTTAGAAAACTCTAGTCAAGATTTTCAGATCCGTACATTCTTTCTTTCTTTCGTTTTTTTTTTTTTTTCTTTTTTTAAATTTTATTTATTTTTACCAACGGTGGCCCTTGATTCTTGGGCCGGGACATCAATATAGTGGTGCCATTATGATAGACGGATTGGATATTGGACTTAGTATGTCATGTTGAGACACGTGTGGCGTGTACATGAGCTCTGTTGCACAGACGTGTGAGCTTAGCAAGGATCGTCATTTTTACAGAGGCCGGTTCTTCTGCAATGTCGTGGAATAAGCTCATTTTAAAACACTTATCATGTGGGCCCCACCATAGGTATTGGATACAGCCCCGTACATCCATCTTGGCCCAGTGAAAGTATGACGCCCCAAAAAAATCTGGTGGATCCAACCATACTGTAAGCCACGACATGAATTTAGAGGATTTTGGGTGGTTTGGACTTTTTTCTGATTTTTAAGGTATTCAATCGTAATAATAATTGTGGGGCTCACTTAAAGCACGGGTTGGATAGCATACGCGTAATACAGCTGGCCCACAAAGGCAGGTGAATAAGTTTTCATGCAGGTGAATTAGTAGTATCCAGCAACTCGGCTTCCCTCATTTAAAAGGCCGTTCACATTTCACCTTTTCTTGGTCCTAGCTTGTGAGGGTTAGGATACGCCGTCCTTTAACCTTTTTGTTAGGAAGGGTCGCGCGAATTGAAATTGTGTATCAATGCTATATAGTTCTCTCATCTAATAGACAAACATTTTGAAAAAAAAAAATTTAAGAAAGAAAAGAACAAAAAGGAAATCCCAATTATACCAAATGCAGTTTTCATTTATTTTTTTTTCAAACGTACCTGATCTTTACATGCGGGAGACATGGTTGGTGTATCCAATCCATTGATCTGATGGGCCCATCATGGATGAAAATGCCAAAAAAAAAAAAAAAAATCTATTCACAATTGACTTTTAGCCTTCTATTCTTGTTGGGAACCGTGAAAGCACACAAAGTAAAATCAAACAAAGTACACACAATTGCACAATCAAACCGAAATGAGAATAATATGATTTTTATGCAAAAAAAAAAAAAAATTTACGGCACAAAGCAACAAATAACGCACTATAAAAGCCAAATTTTAAGAGATATATGATCTTTTTTTCTTTTTTTCTTTTTTCTTTTTTTTTTTTAACCAAATGATGAACCCCACTTGTAAGGGCTCGAGATTTTCCTTCTCCATTTTTTTTTATTTTTTTTTTGTCATAAGTCATATAGGATTTACAACCCTTCGGGTGTGTCCCAACAAAAAGAAAAGGGGCACACCTATCATATCACTAAAACAAGAAAACAAACACACTACGACAGCCAAGCACAGAAAACATCCCACTACTAGGTATACTATCTGATCGGTCCCAGGCTAAGCTTATCCAGGAAGATAGAACCCCTGGTTCTAGGAGGGAGACTTTGTATGTCATCAAACATTCTGGAACTTTGAGTAGCACTACCCATACGAGCTAAAGAATCAGCCGGAGCGTTGCCTTCTCTAAAGATATGGGTAATGTTGATCTCTGCCGACGCCATTAGAAATTTGATTCTAGAAATCCAAGCTTGCCATTTCTACCCAGGGCTTGCCGCTCTCGAAATGAGGTTTACAATTAAAAGAGAATCCGATTCAACAATTACCTTGTTGAAACCGTTTGAAAGACAGTAGTAGATACCATCGTGAAAAGCCCTCAGCTCCGCATGCACATTGGACCCATGACCATAACCTGTCGAGAAAGCGAAGATGAAATTTCCTTTGTCTCCTCTACAAATCCCACCCCCACCCGAAAGGCCTGGGTTCCCCAGGGCCGACCCGTCTACATTTATTTTTACCCAACCTGGTGGCAGCCTACACCACTTGACAATTTCAGAGGCCGCATAGCTGTGAGGCCGAAATGAATCACCAGAGATATGAAGAGGAGGAATCTGTGAAGAAACGAGAGTTGCTGGCAAGTTCAGAGTATCCTCAGGAGCTTACCTCGAATGGGGGTTGTTCGTAGACCAAGGGAAGAAGGTGGCAGGCATCCTAGCTTTCCAGCAAATCAAAGATAGAGTTTTTGGAAGGGAGGGGCGCACTCCATCATATTCAGCCCTGTTTCTAGCAGACCAAATCTCCCACAAGATGTAACAAGGTAGAATTTTAAGGGAGATGGGATCCCCTTGTCGGGCCGCCTGGCAAGCCCACCACTGCTGGAGCCTCTGATCGATTGATAGAGCCGGTTGAAGATGGAATCCCAGGTGTACAACAAAGTGTTTCCAAATAGTTGTAGCTAGGTTCCCATTCAAGAATAGGTGGGAAAACGATTCCGTATCGACATTTGGGTGGTCTGAGGGAGGGGAAATGTCGCAGCAGTAGCATTTTGAGGCCAAATGAATACCTTTAGTTTGAACTGCATCATCGACAGGAACAGCCATAGATATCGTTTTCCAAGCGAGCTGAGACATCTTCGGCAGGATGTCAAGGTGCCAGATTTTCTTGAATGTATCTGTTCGAGGAGCCCGGGTTCTGATCAAATTCCACGCCGATTTCATCGAGAAGGAACCTGAGGGAGTGTACGGCTAGATCCGAATATCTGGCCCAGAGCCAATACAGATCCCCGCCTGGAAAATGGAGTGGATGATGTGCTCGGAGATGTAACATAACGCAATTGAGGGAGGGCATGGGCCGAACGAGTTAAGAAAGTCCTTTATCTTAAGGTGTTGAATGTTCTCAAGAATGTGACAACCGTCCATGGAGAGTAGAGGACCCATTCCCGTCCAATTAGTTGACCAAAGGTTGCTCTCTCCATCCCCAACTTGAATCTGAGCGGCTGCCTCGATGCGGGGGCCGAGGTGAAGGATTTTTTTTTTCACAATGGCGAGGCGTGAGCAGGGCAGCTGAAAGGACGAAGGTGATTTATGTCCAGCGCATATTTGTCCGTCATGAACTTGTTCCACAGACTTTGGTTCCTCCTGTTGGAGATTTCTCAGGCCATCTTCAACCGAAACGCTTTCATGACATCTGCAAGCCGCCTAATCCCGAGACCACCTTGCTCTCTTAGGTGAGATATTGACTTCCATCTTTTCTAATGATGTTTTCTCCTGCCTTCTGACCAGCCCCAAAAGAAACGAGCAAATTTGATTTCTAGATTCGCAATGACTTGCGAGGGAATGTGATCAGCTGCAAGAGTGCGAACCGGCATGCTACTAATTAGAACGTGTTGAATAAGGACTGTTCTTCCAGCTTGAGAGAGGAGTTTGGCTTGCCAGCCTGCGATTCTTGATTCAATTTTTTCCAAAAGCGGATGGAAGATGGCTGCAGTTTGGCGACCCGTGACTAAGGGAACACCCAGGTAATTGAAAGATCCTGAAGCTCTCCCAATTCCAAGCGCGGTTTCAATGGCTCTGATCCTCCGAGAAGGTAGATTGGAAGCACAGATGAAAGAGCTTTTTCTATAATTGATCGCTTGACCCGATGCTTCTTGATAGGTATCCAGGAAGCTCTTCATTGCCTTGACAGATTTTAGGCCACCATTGAGGAAAATGAGAGTATCATCTGCGTAAAGTAGATGAGTAATTTGGGGGCAGCCTCTACGAACTTTGAAAGGAATCGTCGGACCCTTGTCCTTGAGATTTGTGAGCCCACGACTGAGAACCTCAGTAGCAATCACAAAGAGGGACGGCGAGAGGGGGTCTCCCTGTCGTAAGCCCCTTAAAGATTTGAAGAAACTTTTAGCCTCCCCATTGATCAAAACCGAGAACCAGACCGAAGCCCAACACTTTTCAACCATGCATATCCAATCGTGACGAAAACCAAAACAATTAAGAACTGCCTTTAGGAAATTCCAATTGATTCTATTGTAAGCCTTTTCCAAGTCTAACTTGAGTACCATATTCCCTCCTTTCAATTTTCTGTTTAAATCTCTGAATAGTTCTTGAGTCAACGCAATATTTTCTGCAATTGGCCGACCCTGGATGAAAGTGCCTTGTTCGTGGGAGATGATATAAGGAAGGATGGAAGCAAGTCTGGAGGCAATGATTTTAGCCAAAATCTTGTAGAAAATATTGCATAGACTTATAGGTCTGGAATCAGAAAAGGCTGAAGGGGAGGCAGTTTTGGGAATGAGACAGATTAGGGTTGCGTTCATAGCTCGTGGGATATCTCCTCCTTGAAAAAGATGCTCTGCTGCTTTATGGATGTCGTGTCCGATAATGTCCCAACAACCTTAATAGAAAGCTGCCGAAAAACCATCAGGACCTGCAGCTCCGTCCTTCGGGATGTCCTGGATAGCATGATGCACTTCCATGAGAGAGGGAGGAGACATCAGAAACTCATTCTGCTGCTGGGAAATGAGTTGAGGAATGACGTCAAGCACTTCGTTATTCGAAGCAATGGCATATGAATTATATTGGTTGGAGAAATGCTCGATAGCAGCTCGCTTGATTGTGACAGGGTCTTCAGTTGTTTCTCCAGATTCCAACCTGATTCTAGTAATTTCAGCTTTTTTTTTTCCTAATAGAGGCAGTCGTGTGGAAGTAGGCTGTGTTTCTGTCACCTGCCTGAAGCCAGTCGACTCTAGATTTCTGTTTCCAAAACATTTCTTCTATGAGTTCTAATTGGCAAAGCTTCGAAGACGCTGCGTTGAATTCTTGCTGGAGGTTGTCATTGGAATCTTGCACCAGAGGGTTGTTCTGTAATTTGGATTCAATGTCAGCTAGTTCCTTTTCCACTCATCTGACTTGGTCGAAGATGTTATCGAAATCTTCTTTATTCCACACCTTTAGAGCTCTTTTAACACTCCTAAGTTTGACTAGGACGTTGAAAAAAGGATGTTCAGACTCATCTGATTTCCAGGCATTGGCAACCACCTGCTGGAAAGTATCATGAAGCAGCCACATGTTTTGGAAATGAAATGGTTTTGGGCCGCCACAACCTGAGAAGGGAAATCCAGAAGAAGAGGGGCATGGTCAGAATTCAGTCTAAGAAGGTGATGTACCTTGAAAGAAGGGAACCTGGAGGCCCAACTAGAGTTGGTTAAAACTCTGTCAAGGCGGGCTAATACACGGGCGTTGCCCCCCTGGTTATTGCACCACGTAAAACGGCTCCCGAAAAATCCAGCATCGATCAGCCCTGCTATGTTAATAGCATCTTCGAATTCCCTGGAGCTGGTTGTGTTTATGGGACGCCTACTCCTCCTTTCTAAAGGGGAAATTGTTGCGTTGAAATCCACACATGAAGCCCATGGCCCGTTTACAACTGTAAAGAAGGCTGCCAAAGTATTCCAAAAGATTCTTCTTCATCTTGAGTCACAGCTGGCGTAAACGAAGGTCAGGAAGATCGGGGTGTTGAAGGCTGTCGAAGAAACAGCACATGAAAAATGCTGGTTAGAAGAGTTTAAAACCGTGATGTTAATATGGTCTTTAAGAAAGACCCAAATCTTTCCACCCTCTTCCGCGTTCAAAAATGAAGAGTGGAAGCCTAAAGCAAGGCCTGTTCCTGCTCTTTTGGAGTCTTCTAACATCGGTTCGAGGATTGCAAGGATACACGGATTGAACTTCTTTGTGAGTCTTTTGGTTGTACGAACAGTGCGAGCATTTCCAATCCAGCGGGCATTCCACACTAAGATTTTATCCATCAGTAACACATCCCAAGATAACGGCCCTTCTTTTCAGTCTTCTCAGTCTAGATTTCCAGGAAACTCTGAAGTATTGGATTCTTCGTCTGCTTCTGGTGATTAGTGCCAGTTCGTCAATGGATGAAGGGAGCCTCTCTGATTGGAGCCTATTCTGACCATTTCGTAAAAGGTCCTCCTTTTGTTTCTGAAGATTTAAGGGGGTTACGTCTGGCCTGATTTCACTGATATCCCTCTTTCGAAGGCTAGCTGATGTTTGAGGAGAGCAGTTGTCAGGACGTTCTATGGCTGAACCATTAGTTCCTGTGTCCAATATGTTTGGGAAGAAATATGGGGAGAGGTCGACCACCAGTCTATCCTATTGAAGGGAACCTGCGATCGATTGCGGAGTCATTGTCGGATTCTGAGGGATGGGCATTGTAAATACTGATGGGTGGAGGTTGGATGCAGGAATTCCCGAGATGACAGGAGGGACATGCTTACAGGGGGCAGTTCGATACTATGAGTCTGGTTTCTTGGATCGATGCTATCCCTTAGAGGTGAGTTGCCTTCAGAGAGGGTTTCACTGAGTTTCGGTGTTGTTCCCCAGAGTCATTCTACCATGTCAACTCATTGTCCAATAGATGATAGAGTGGAAGAGGTGGCTGGCCTTCCTGGTGGGATAGGGATTTCTGACTGTTTGCAAGAAAATTCAGACAATTCTGGCATTGATAGTGAGTGGCCGACCAGGTCCTCAATTCCAGGTGATGGGGGTCTGTGTTTCGGGTAAGGTTTAGGGAGCTGTGGTAGGGGGAGCTTTTGATGCACAGTTTCTACCTCCTTGTTTCGTAACTTGTCACGGAGAAAATCCCTATTCCTTTTGAGAGGGGATGGAGAGGCCAAAACGGGAGTTGGGTCAGTGGAAAGGAGTTGATCTTCCAAAAGGAGGGGTTGGTCGGGCCCATTGGGAGAAGCTTCCATCTGCATCAGAGGGTGATGTTGGTCAGGCCCATTGGGAGAAGCTTCCATCTGCAACAGAGGGTGATGTTGGGACTTCTCCGAATGAAAACTGTAAAGCTCTCCTGCAAGATTGCTTATCACTCGATGCCCCATGTTATCATTGTTTGGAGAGGTATTGTTAGAAATGGGGATTGAGGACTGTTCAGGGATGTGTAGGGGACTGACGAGCATGGTCTTATCTCCGACATATGGAACCATCGTGAGCGCATTTTGTAAACTTGGGGATTTATGAAGCTCTGCATATTGACAAACACCTGGCCTGTCTTCGATGGTATTAGAAAGCTGCTTTCCAAAATGTCTATTAACCCAATCGCGGGTGGTTTCCACCTGCATGAGGGATAGCTTTGCATTTTGACAAACACCTGACCTGCATTGTACAATGGGGGTTGAAGCGAACTTCCTGCATTGTGGAGGAGGTTCGAGGACTGCAAAAATGGGGTATATCTGATCTTCCAGCACTAGACGGATGACATGCTGTAAATTGATGCCCGATTTTAAAATGATTTTCACCCTGGCAAACATTTGAAATAATCCGAATCTGCTATTTGGATCCATTTTAATGATCTGACCGAAGAAGTTGCCAATGTTAGCAATGACAGATTCTAGCCACGCATGTGCCGGAATGCTAAATAGTCTTAGCCATGTACCTTCGTTATCAATGTCAGCAGTAGGCATCCACGGCCGGATGTCAATGAGGTGCAACCTCTTATGCAACTCCTGATCTCCCCTGAACCTTCGTAGTTCAGGTTTCAACCTAAAACTAATGAGGAAACTCACCGGTGCAATTCAAACAATGTCTATCGTGGAAGCCCTGAAACGCGACACCTTGATTTTCCGCGTAAGATGTAAGACCGAAATTGCAGGGGAGTTGGCAATCCCAATCACCGAGAGGCGGAGTTGTTCCTTCTTAACTCGAACTACTTCAGCATCTGCCGTGGTCGTTATAGGATCTGAAAATGTGGTTGTACAAGGTTGGGAGAAATGTTTTTTGGGCGTGGTTGGATATGTGGCTGTATGAGGCTAGGAGAAATGTTTTTTGGGCTTGCTTGGGGGTTGGCGATATCGGATGGTGTCTGCATAGGACCGGGGGATTTGGTGATTTTTGGGGTCTGGGGGGTTGAGGTTATAGCGGGAAAAGGGGACCTGGGGACTGCGGATTTCAGGGTGTTGGGAGAGATTGGGTGTGTAGTGGGAAAAGGGGCTGGATGAGGACGAGGGATTCGTTTGGGTTTGGCTACCTGAATCTACACGATACGGCCATCTATTTTGCGACCGTGAAGAACCCTCATTGTTGCTCGTCCTTCATCTTCATACATAAATCGAACGAAAGCGAATCCCTTAAGTTTTGGGGAGTTGGGGAAGCGGGGAATGTGGACTTCCATTACCTTTCCGTACCGTTGAAAAATCTTGTAAGTGTCTTCATGGCTGCAATCGTAAGGGAGATTTGCAATAAAAAGGGTAAATCCTCGGTTTGAAAATGACCTCGTAGAGTGCGAAGAAGGAGGCCTCTGAGATATGGCTCTACCCCGCATCGTCCTGAGGGAGAAATCACCTCTGAGAGAGTGTCATTGCATTCCTCACCACCTTGTTTTGTGGATTGATCTTCCAGATTCGAATAAGCCTCGAATCTCCTTCAATCTCCAGCTATGCCCTTCAACTCTTAGGAACATTTTAAAAAGCCCTATTAAACCTTAATCTCACCCTAATCCCAATTACACCTGATATATATACTATCACAACCACAATATGAAATAAATTATGCACTTATGCAATTCTTCACGCAACTTCAATTGGACCTTCAATGACATCAACATCCCTCGAATACCTATCAATGACATCAGGAAAACATTTAAAATAGTTCAGCAACCAAATGAATTTATTCTGATTTTCTCGATGGGATTGAGCATCTGTCAGTGGCATCCACATCTGCTCGATGACATCGAGTGGCTTGATGATTGCATCGATAGACCCTGTTACTGACAAATTTAACACATCAACAATAATCTCTATCATGTCTTCAATCTTCAATGTTCATAAATCCTTAGCCTTCACTATCTCTAATTTTCTTTTCATCATAACTTTATGGTTGCTTCTCTTGCACACTTTACCCTTTATTAAGCTTTCGCTAAGCCAGAGAAGTTGTATAAAACTTGAACTTCTCTGTGGGAATCACCTTAGTATGTTAGTCAAATTCACACTTGTGCAGATCTTCTCTAGACTCACGCGTCCTTTCTCAAGCACTTATCAGATAAAATGATGACACACATCAATATGTTTATTACGTGAGTAATAAACAGAATTCTTAGCCTAATTGATTGCGCTTTTCCTGTCGCAATTGACTAGTATGACCTCATACTAAAGCCCTAACGGATTTATTATTTCTCTCAACCACATATATTTCTTAAATGCTTCTGTCACTGTCATATACTCAACTTCGATTATAAATATAATATATATTGAAGCTTCAACATTCAACTGATCACTCTACCCGCTAGGACAAATGAGTAACCGGAAGTCGATCTTCTGTTATCCACATTACCCGCATAATCTGAGTCCACATAACCTACTAACTTATCCTCTGATTTTTTAAATGTTAAGACATAATCCTAGGTACCTCGAATATATCAAAGTTTGACATATATTTACTAATAACATCCACCGCATATGAAATATGTAGTCTAGTACAAACCATGGCATACATTTAGTTGCCAATTGCACTCAAATAAGCCATATAAGACATCCCAGGGAATACTGACTGTCTTTTCCTTATCTATCTTATACTTCACCAATACATACTAAAAGTATTCTGCTTGAGATAACCATAGCATACTTCTCTTCCTGTCTCTGTGTATGTCAATGCCAAGAACCCTCTTTACAACTTCAAATCTTTCATCTCAAATATCTCTGATAGCTGAGTCTTTAGTATATCAATCTTAGACATGTTATGACTAATGATAAGCATGTCATCAACATACAATACCAAGATAATAAACTTCTCATCACTTAATATCTTATAATAGACATAATGATCATATTCATTCCTAGTAAACCTCTGTCTCACCATGAAAGAATCAAGTTTCTTGTACCACTACCTAAGAAACTTCTCAGGATATATAATGATACCTTCAACTTGTAAACCTTGTTCTCTACCCCTTATATTTTGAAACATTATTTCATATACATCTTTTCTACCAATTTTCTATGTAAGAAAGTTGTCTTTAAATCTATCTATTCCAACTCGAGATTATATTGGGCAACTAGAGACAATACGAATATGATAGATACTTTCTTCACCATAGGAACAAATATCTCAGTGAAGTCAACAGATTCTCTCTAAACATATCTCTTTGCTACCAACCTTACTTTGTACTTATCATGCTTCTTGAAGATTCACTTATACATGATCACTTTATAGCAGATGGAAAGCTCTTACGTTTCATTCTTGTACAGGAAATCTATCTCATCATGCATTACCTCTTTCTACTTTTCAGCATCTATATCATCAAGAGCCTCCTAAAAAGTAGACGTATCCTCCTCATCTGTAACAAGACAAATTCAACATTGAAGTCATCTCTGTATTTTTTTGGTAACGTACAATCCATTAGCAGATTCCTTCTCACAAGTGGTTGCTTCACCTGCTCATGTACCTCTGTCTGTGTCTCAATATCATCATGTGTCTTATATCTGTCTATCTGAATGTTCATAACTGACTTTTTTGCTTCCTTATGTTCATCCTTATTAAACAAGAATCATTCGTCGAACCTAACGTCACAACTAAGGATAATTTTTCACGTGACCTGGTCATATAGCATGTACCCTTTGATGGGGTTTTTGCCCCGTGTTCGACCGGTTGTAGGCCCTACTCGACCGATCGAAGGCTGGTACGACTAGTTGTGGGAGTCGAGTCGTAGCTCGACTCAAAGTCCAGTGATTGGACTATTTTTTTCAGGGGGGTGCTCGACCGGTCGTAGGTGGTCCACGACGGGTTGTAGGAGGTGCTCGACCGGTCGTAGGAAGCCCACGACCGGTCGAACCTACGTAGATTCGTTCCGTGATTTTGCACGGATTTCGTATCGCAAGTCCTTTCGCAACTGGGATGCGAAAGGAAGTTTCCTAAAACTATAAAAAAGAGTCCCTAAGGTTTTTCTAGGATATATGTTATGTGAAGAAAAAGCACAAGAGGGTTTTCTAAAGGGTTTAGGGATATCAAAGGTGAGAGAGTGAGAGAAAAGAGAGAGAGGAAGCTTATGGAAGGGAGCTGTCGTCTCAACACTTCTACGTCCTCGTGATCGGTGAGATTCCTCTGTTTTTTCTTTATTCTCTTAGTGTTCATCCACTTCTGCATGAGTGACGAAGGTTGTAAACATTCTACTTCATAATGGATTGTTGATCTGGATGAGGACCCGTGGTTTTTACCGCTTTAAGGGTTTTTCACGTAAAATCTCTTGTATGGTGTGTGCTTGTGCTTTGATTGTTTTCATTGCTTTTATTATCCCCTAATTCTGGTTTGTTCTGGAGGGCTAGATCCTAAGGTTTTGTGCAAGGCCCCCAACAAAGTGGTATCAGAGCGCTAAGTTCATTGAACGAGTAGGATCGGTTTGGAATTATGGAAGGTAGCTCATCAAGGATGATCAGCCTCAATGGTTCTAACTGGACCATATGGAAGGCTAAGATGGAGGACTTACTTTATTACAAGGACCTATACTCTCCAATTTTATGCATATCAGCAAAATCTAAGGATATGTCTGACGAAAATTGGAAGAAGTTGGACCGGAAGGCGGTGGGGTTTAAGAGACAAGGAGGAAGTCTCAAGGGTCTACTCAGCAAGAGGCATTTGTGTCACGAGAACGGGTGAGAGGAAAGAACAGGAAGGGTGGGAAGGCCCGAGATAAATCAAGAGGTAAGTCGAGTAAAAGAAAAGATGTTGAATGATGGAATTGTGGCAAGAAGGGCCACTATAAGCATGAATGTCATAAGGCTAAAAACGACAAGAAAGGAAAAGGAAAGGAGAAGGAAGATGAATCAGATTTCACTACGGTCGCTTCAGATGGCGACATTGTAGTTATTCTTTATGCAGATCATGATGTATGTCTCACGGCTACGAGTCAGGACACCGACTGGGTAATTGACTCATAAGCTTCTTTTCATGCGACTCTACACAGGGATTTCTTCACAAGCTACAAGTTAGGTGACTATGGGACCGTGAAGATGAAAAATTCTAGCGTATTGAAGATCATAGGGGTTGGTGATATTTGTGTGAAGACCATTATGGGCTGCACATTGGTTCTCAGGGATGTGAGGCATATCTCAGACCTTCGCCTCAATTTGATGTCGATAGAAAGGCTGGATGATGATGGTTATAAAAGTTGGTTTGCTGGTGAGTGTTAAAAGCTCATCAAGGGTTCGTTGATCGCAGCCAGAGGAAAGAAGTGTTGTACCCTGTATAAGGCAAGGGTGGGTTGAACGCAACGGAAGATTCAGCTATAGACATGTGGCACAGGCGCCTAGGCCACATGAGTGAAAAAGGACTTCAGTTACTAGCAAGGAAGCAGCTCCTTCCAGACGTGACAGGTACGCCTCTCAAAACCTGTTTTAATTGTTTATCAGGGAAACAGCATAGAGTTTTATTTGTTAAAATTGCTTCTCATGTTAATAAAGTGCATGCATTAGATTTGGTTTATTCTTATGTTTGTGGTCCTATGAGGACAAAAACCTTGGGTGGGGCATTGTACTTTGTTACTTTTATAGATGATGCATTTAGGAGGGTTTGGGTTTATGCTTTGAAATCCAAGGACAAGGTCTTTGGTGTGTTTAAGTTGTTTCATGTTATGGTCGAGAGAGAGACAGGTAGATCATTGAAGTACATCCGCACTGACAATGGTGGTGAATACATTGGCGACTTTCATGAGTACTGCAAGTCTCTGGGTATATAACATGAACAGACGGTTCCCAAGACCCCCCAGCATAATGGTGTAGCTGAACGAATTAATTGCACCATTGTTTAAAGAATCAGATGCATGTTATCCCATGAGAAGTTGCCCAAGACTTTCTGGGGAGAAGCAATGCACACGGCGATGTATCTGATAAACAGGTCTCCATCAGCCCCGTTGAATGGAGAAGTACCTGAGAATGTGTGGATTAGAGAGGATCCATCGTACAGTCATCTCAGGGTGTTTGGATGTAGGGCATCCGTTCACGTACTAAAGGACGAGAGGTCCAAGTTCGATATGAAGATCAGGCAGTGTGTGTTCTTAGGGTACAGTGATGAAAAGTTCGGGTACAGATTGTGAGATCCAATCGAGAAGAAGCTCGTCAAGAGCAGAGATGTGGTTTTCTTTGAAGATCAGTGTATAGAAGACATTGGTAAGCCAGAGACGAACCAGCCTAGTTCAAGTGAGCTAAAGGACATGGATCTGGTTATTCCTCCCGTTGTACCTGATGATGGGGGAGTATAGCAACGTGCAGAGGATGAGGGAGTTCCTTCAGAAGATGGACTAGGGGAGCAACCTCCACTTGATCCACCTGTTGAGCCATAGATGAGGAGGTCATTTAGGGACAGGCAGTCCTCCAAGAGGTACTCGCCGCATGAGTACATTATGCTGACTGATGGAGGAGAGCCAGAAAATTATTTTGAGGCCCTAACCGATGAGCATAAGGGGGAGTAGTTGAAAGCTCTGCAAGAGGAGATGGAATCCTTGCATAAGAATCATACCTATGACATGGTGAAACTGCCTAAGGGCAAGAAAGCTTTGAGCAACAAGTTGGTTTTCAAAAAGAAGGTTAAGTAGAAAAATTCACAGACGAGGTTCAAGGCCAGACTTGTGATACAAGGGTTTGGTCAGAGGAAAGGCATAGACTTCGAAAAGATATTCTCACCAGTGGTGAAGATAACTTCCATACGGGTGTTGCTCGGGTTAGCGGCTAGCATGGATCTGGAGATAGTGCAGTTAGATGTCAAAACTACTTTCCTCCATGGTAACCTGAAAGAAGAGATCTACATGCACCAACCAGAGGGGTTTAAAGTCAAGGGCAAGGAGCATATGGTGTGTAGGCTGAGGAAAAGCTTGTATAGGCTGAAATAAGCTCCATGGCAATGGTACAATAAGTTCGATTCATTCATCTTACGGCATGGATATGACAGAACGGAGTCGGACTACTGTGTGTTCACACGCAAGTTCTCAGATGGTGATTTCATAGTTCTGCTCTTATACGTTGATGACATGCTCATCATGGGAAAAGACATTAAGAAGATCGACAAGCTGAAACAGGAGTTGGGCAAGTCTTTTGCGATGAAAGACTTGGGCCCGGCTAAACAAATCCTAGGAATAGAAATAACCCGTGACAGAAGTAGTAGGAAGCTTTGGCTGTCACAAGAACGGTATATTGAGAAAGTCCCAGAGCGGTTCAATATGAATGCAGTGAAGCCGGTCAGTACTCCATTGGATGGTCACTTCAGATTGAGCAACAGGCAGTGTTCCAAGATGAAAGAAGAGGTGGAAGAGATATAAAAGATACCCTACACGTCAGCTGTAGGAAGTTTGATGTATGCTATGGTGTGTACACGCCCAAACATAGCATATGCGGTTGGTGGTGTCAGTCGGTATCTTGTCAATCCTGGCAAAGAGCATTGAGCAGCGGTGAAATGGATACTGTAATATATAAGAGGCTCATCCATGTTGAGCCTATGATATGGTGACGGTAAACCTGTGCTAGAGGGCTACACAGATACAGATATGGCAAGTGACATAGACTTCAGGAATTTACATCGGGGTTCATGTTTACATTTGTAGGGGAAGCAGTTTCTTTGCAGAGTAAGCTACAGAGGGTCGTAGTATTATCGACGATAGAGGCCGATTACATTGCAGTCACAGAGGCATGTAAAGAGATGCTTTGGATGAAGATATTCCTACAAGAACTTAGCCTGAAGCAGAAGCAACACGTGGTCTATTGCGATAGTCAGAGTGCTATACACTTGAGCAAGAATCCAAGTCAGCATTCCAAGTCAAAGCACATAGAGATTTGGTATCACTGGATCAGGAATACTTTGGAACAGAAGGTGTTACAGCTTGAGAAGGTCCACACGGACGATAATGGGTCAGACATGATGACTAAGGCTTTGCTCAAGGGCAAATTTGAGGTTTGTAGAAACCTAGTTGGCTTGAAGAAGGAGGATCCCTCCCAGGTCAAAAAGGGAGAGATTTGATAGGATTTTTGTCTCATGTTCGACCAGTCATAGGCCCTACTCGACCGGTCGAAGGCTGGTACGACCAATCGTAGGAGTAGAGTCGTAGCTCGACTCAAAGTCCAGCGATTGGACTATTTTTTTTGGGGGGGTGCTCGACCGGTCGTAATTGGTCCATGATCGGTCGTAGGAGGTGCTCGACCGGTCGTAAGTGGTCCATGATCGGTCGTAGGAGGTGCTCGACCGGTCGTAAGAGGTCCACGACCAATCAAACCTATGCAGATTCGATCCGATTTTATACGAATTTCGTGTCGTAAGTCCTTTCACAACTGGGATGCGGAAGGAAGTTTTCTAAAACTATAAAAAGGAGTCCCTAGAATTTTTTTAAGATATATGTTGTGTGAAGAAAAAGCACAAGAGGGTTTCCTAAAGGGTTTAGGGATATCAAAGGTGAGAGAGTGAGAGAAAAGAGAGAGATGAAGCTTGTGGAAGGAAGTCATCGTCTCAGCGCTTCTACATCCTCGTGATCGGTGAAATCCCTCTGTTTTTTCTTTATTCTCTTATTTTTCATTCACTTCTGCGTGAGGGACGAAGGTTGTAAACGTTCTACTTCATAGTGGATTGTTGATCTGGACGAGGTCTCGTAGTTTTTACCTCTTTAAGGGTTTTTCACATAAAAATCTCTTGTGTAGTGTGTGATTGTGCTTTAATTATTTTCATTACTTTTATTATCCCATAATTCTGGTTTGTTCTGGAGGGCTAGATCCTAAGGTTTTGTGCAAGGCCTCCAACACCCTTTTCACACCATTTCCATAGCCGATAAAGACGTACTTTTTAGTCATTTGATCCAACTTATCTCTATCAACTGACAGTACAAGAGAGTAAACATCGCAACTAAATACTCACAGGGTCGAGTAGTCTACCTGCTAACTACTTCATACTTCCTCTAAAATTTTATAATCAATAACTGTAGAAGGGAACCGATTCACCAAGAAGAAGTCATATTAATGGCCTCGGTTTACATTTCTTTGCCCAAATCAACATTGCTCATCATGCATCGGGCCCTCTTTAAGAGAGTCTAATTCATATTCTCAGCTCACTATTTTACTTAAGTATGTGGTGTACTGTATTGTGCCTCACGATCCCTTCATCCTTACAAAATCGATTGAATTCCCAGAAGTGAATTCCCTGTTGTTATTTGTCCTCAATAATTTCACCTTTTACTCTAATTATTTTTCAACCATCACCTTTCATTATTTGAAATTAGCGAAAACATTCAATTTATTTTTCATAAAATAAACTCACACTTTTCTGGAATAGTACCGTCAATGAATGTAACCAACCATGACAATCGTCTACCAAAAACTATGGGCGATGACCCCATACATCAAAATGCACATAATCTAGTACCCCCTTATAAGTATGTTTCCTAGATCAATCTTGATTTTTTACCATATTTATAATGCTTGTATATATTAAAATCATACTTTTAAAAACTAGAATTAAACAATTATCAGAAAATACCTTCATGCCCCCGCTCACTCATGTGGCTCAAGCGTGCATGGCACATACGTGCATATGTGGAATTCACTAAACTCCACTAAATGAAGTACTCACAATCAACCTGTAAATATTTACATTCCTCTATGCCTTCATGACTATGAATGCCCCTTTTCAAACTTTAAAGAGATGATCGAACCCGATGAATTTGCACCCAAGTACCTTAAGTGCACAGAGATATCAGGCTCTTCTTAACTCAGGAATATGTCTCACTTTAGTTAAGATATCCTTCATAGTTAAGATACCCTTCATGTCATCAAACATCTTGATGCATACCAATCTAACACCAACTACGTTACAAGCATTGTCATTTTCCATAGACACCTGGCCACCATCGCACTCACGGTAACTGGTGAACCAACTCTACAAGGGGTCATGTGGTACAAAGCCGTTGTATCCAAAATTCATTCATCGCTGAAATACTCGAATTTTGATGCGGTCAACACAGAGGTGGTGGAGTAGGTACGAGTAGGGATAAGAACTTCTTATTTGCCTTCTTCTCGGGCTATGGTTTCGAATCAAATGGCAAGGTTGAAACAAAGGCAAATTGGGAAGGGTTGTCGCTTTGCAAAGATCTCGGATTCAACAAAGTGGAGCTGGTAAGCAACTCCAAGGTGGTGGTTGATTCTTTAAACAACTAGGGGGCTATCTCTTGGGCCTTATGGTATTCGTGGGCCAGAATCAAAGCCCTCATGACCAACATGGAAGTTTCAATCTCCTACTCCCCCAGAGAGGCTAATGTGATGGTTGATGGGTTGGCTCGTAGGGGTAGTAGCTGCCAGTCACACCGTACCTTCCGATCCATATATGAGCTTCCCGACCTCATCAAGGCCTCATATTTCTACATAAGTTAGGCCTAGGCTACTTACGTGAGTTATGGTAGGCGTTGTCATCTCATGTCCATTTGTGGGCCTACTCCTCCTTTTTTTCTAGCAGGTCCTATCATATAGTGTACAGCTCCTTTTTGCTATATATATGAATTGATAGTTTTTCACACAAAAAAAAAAAAATCACTACCACTTACCTCCTCACTGAATTTTATTATGTTAGCCTCCCTAAAAGAACTCTCTGGATTCTCTTTCCTCCACTTAAGATTCTTATAATCCCTCTTCATGTGCCCTATCATGCCTCAATTCTGGTACTTCAGCTTTCCTTTGCCCTTGCCCTTAAATTTACACCTCAATCGTGAAGATCCATTATCCCACTCAAAATTCCTTCCCCTCATTACTAGCGCATTTATAGACTTGCCCACGTCACTACTTTTCTTTCTCATCGTCTTTGACTGAGGGGCTGAGATAACAATCTCAACACCAATTGTTGTTTTACCAGTGCACAAAGAGTCTTTGAATGAGTCATGCTTCGCTGGAATAGAGTTCAACATAATATATTCCTTTAAAAAAAAACAAAAATAGGCAAAAAGCCTACAATTCATTTTTAAAAGAGGCTAATTACATTGGCTATACTTCGGGTTGTCCCATAACCTCAGAAATAGACAATTGGGCAACCTATCATCTATGATCGAGCTTTTTTACAGAAGAAGCTATACAACAGGAGCAAAGAGAGACCTACACGAAACCAAAAAAAAGGGAGAGGCTGACACAAAAAAAAACCCACCCAACTGGGGGCTAACCCCTAACCAAGCCTACACCCACCCTATCTAGAAAAATACATATTCCCTCTACCATCTTATCTTTCATCATCTCCTCCACATCCAACAGCTTGCGAAAAAGCCTATTGAAGTTACTAATATGAGCCTCAACGTCAGCACCCTTCCCTCTACCATCTTTAGATTAAATAACAGCAGTTTCAACAAACGATTTTCAAGATGTTTCTTCACATAAATGTTATCTAAATCCGCTCATGTATCAGTCGTAGTCTTCTCTCTCATAATATTATAGAGGACCTCATCCATTAGACATAATTGAATAGATATATTAGCTTTCTTATCTAAATTGTTTTATTCTTCTATTAACATAGTTTCTGACTACTTTATAAGGAAAGCTTCGTCCAATCCTTGTTAAATTAGGATGTCGTTCATCTTAACTTTCCATGGTTTAAAATTATTTTTGCTAGAATACTTCTCTACATTGAACTTCATGTTAGATATCAGTGATACCTTTCTTTCAAATTTGATCTGCTTCCCAACGTTAGCTCTGATACTACTTGTCGGGAACCGCAAAAGCACACAGAGCGGAATCAAGCAAAGTACATGCACTAACACAAATAAATCCAAACAAGAACAATCCAATTTTTACATGGAAAAACCTCTATGGGAAAAAAACACGGCACAAAGCGCGCGGCGAGTAATGCACTATGAAAGCAGTATTACAAGAGATAGATAATCTTATCGATTCGAACAAGCCTCGAATCTCTTTCAAACTTAGTTATACCCTTGAACCCTTAGGAACATTTTAAAAAACCCTAATACACCTTAATTACACCCTAATCCCGATTACACCCCTATATATATACTATCACAACTGGAATAGAAAACAAATCGCGCACTTATGCAATTCTGCGTGCAACTTCGATGGGACCTTCAATGGCATCGACATTCCTCGAAGACCTATCGATGATATCGAAGGCTCCTTCAATGCTATTGAGAAAACATTTAAAACAGTCCAACAACTAACATGAATTTATTTTGATTTTTTCGATGGGATCGACTATCTATCAATGGCATTCGCATCTATTTGATGGCATCGAATGGCCTACCGATGGCATCGAGTTGTCTGTCAATAGTATTGACTAACCCTATCACTAACAAATTTGAGATATCAACAACAGTTTGCATATTTTTATATGGTTAATAAGAAAAATGCCAACAGCTCACCTTTTAGATATACATTTGAAAGTTAGGATCTTCCAATTTGGGAGATTTTTTGGACATGGCTCATCCATGATGGGGTCCAACAGATCAACGGATTGGAAAAACCAACCATGGGGCCCACATTTGTACCAAACAGGGTAAATCGCAAATAAACATTGATACTCTGGTATTATATGACCACCATACACATGCACATAGCCTCTATAGACTTGCCATACCCTTACCATCGAGACCAATAGGCCAAATCTAGGTGGAGCATAGCCCTAAAATCGGATTGCTTGACAATCCAACCCTGTAATTAATGGACATTCTCTTGATGTATCTCACATGTGTGCTGATGGTCATTTTGGCCATCCATTTTATGGCCAGCAACCGTGTAGCTAGAACACCCACTGGTTGAATATCTTTTATCATGTTATCCACAATGGGACCCATGTTCTCTACGGTTTGGATCAAGTGCTTCTGTGCGCCATATGTGCAATGGCTGTGGCCATGCGGGTTTTTGGACCTCCCATATGGCTGTTCGGACTGGATTTGGATCTCAGTGGGGGCCATGTTCTCTACAAATGGCTGTTCGGATCAGATTCGGATCTCAATTATTCTGAATCAGATCGAATACGGACATGCATAGATGGACTCCAACTTCTATCTATTTGCAGCCCTAATCTGGACCGATGACCCAAAAGAAAACTTCTCCAGAAAGAAAGCAGTGGCACAATAGCTGAAACCAACTAAATGAACAGCGCTAAATAGTTGAAGAGGTCTGGATGGATGGCTATCGTAGGGGATTTTGACGAGCACTACTTCCATTGAATGGATGTAAAGGAAGCCTATTTGAAGTGGATGGAATCATGGAAAGTCGTAAAGGATACCTACGGCGAGTAGTCTCGACATATGTCTGCGGAACACGTGGAAGCCACAGATTGTGAAATGAGAATGTCTTTGAAAATAAAAAGAAACAGCCATAGGAAGAAATAATTAGGAGTGACAGGAGAGCAATGGAGGATAATTGCAATTTATGTGGTCCCAAACATTGGTAAAACACGGATTAATTATTTGTGCTCTCTCAAAATGGAACCAAACTCACACCTTTTCTTGCACCAATCATCTAGTCTTAGTGAGTGAGATTATTAAATTAGTAGTGAGAATGGAGAAGTAGAAGAAAAGGCTCATAGATTTAGGAGTCTTTGTGGTAGTGCCAGGCCTATGTGGTTAGAGCCATATGATAAAGAGAATGAATGATTCTATTGAAATTAATTATCTGAAAAAATCAATCTAGATTTCTTTAGGAATGGTTTGAAAATTCCATATCAAGAATTCTTGGTGAGAAATTGTGACTCCCAAATCACTAACGCTAGAAAACTCAAAAGCAACCCTATTGCAGTCGATAACAATGCCATCATTTAAACCTAAGAAGAAAGGTTAATTTTGATGACTCTGCTATGGAAGTAGATTAGTGGTGTGTTGATGTCACCACCAGTGGGCCCCACCATAATGTATGTGTTATATCTGCACCGTTCATTCATTTGGTTAGATCATTTTAAGGCTGAACCTAAAATGAGGTAGATCCAAAGTTCAAGTGAACCACACCACAAAAAGCAGTGGGCACAATAACGTCCTCCATTGAAAACTTCTTTTGGCCCACCATGATGTTTACTTGCCATACAAACTGTTCAGAAGGTCACACAGACCTGGATGAAGGGAAAACACAAATATCAGCTTGATCCAAAACTTATGCGCCCCAAGAAGTTTCAACGGTACGTTCACACTGCGTTGCCGACTGAGATTTTATCAGGCTGAAATTCTCAGTACATTCTCTTCAACCCGATGAGTTACAGCTGATTAATGGATTTGATGGAAGATACACATCATGGTGCGTGTGGCCCATTTTAGCTGAGGATCTAGGTGATTTTAATCCTCGATTCTAACGTTAGGGTAAAAAACAAAAGTTTACAAAGGGAGCGGATTTTACATATGCAATATGGTAGCCCCACAGACCTGGTGTTTTATGTATTGTCTTGCCTCTAAGTTGACAGAATGAACTGTTATTTTGACCTACCTTATACTGTCCTTTCTATCCAAAAATGGGAATATGCAGGCTTGCCTCTAAGCTAGTAAAATGATATTTTATTTTGACCTACCCTACACTGTCCTTTCTATCCAAAAATGGAAAAGAGTGGGTGTATCTATCGATCAAGGGAGTTGGGGTGGATGACATTGTCTTTCTTGGAAAGCTGCCGAGAATGTTTCAAATACTCACACATAGTACATACCAACCGTACCAAATCAAGCTCTTGAGAAAATGAGACCCACCTTTGGTGTACTCATCATATATATATATATATATATATATATATATATATATATATATATATATAAGAAGGTTACACAGGGAGCAGATTTTACATATGCAATATGGTGCCCCCACAGACTTTGGTGTTTTATGGATTGTCTTGCCTCTAAGCTGATAGAATGAAATGTTGTTTTGACCTACCCTACAGTTTCCTTTTTATCCAAAGACTTTGGTGTTTTATGTATCATCTTGCCTCTAAGCTGATAAAATGATCTGTTACTTTGACCTTCCCTACACCTTCCTTTCCATCCAAAAATGGAAAGAGTAGGTGTATCCATCGATTGTCTTTCTTGGAAAGCTGCTGAGAAAATTTCATATACTCCGAGTATTAACATCATAAGTAGGTATATACCAACCATACCAAATCAAGCTGTTGAGAAAATGAGACCCACCTTTGGTGTACTCATTTTATATATATATATATATATATATATATATCATTTCCTTATTTATATAACGGAGTTCATGTATGAACTTAGATATTCCAACACCCAGCCTATTTATTAATTGGGCTCGAAAGAATTGCCCGACCACGCCTGTTTATTGACACCCACACCTGGCCATGTTGGGCTCGGCTTGGATACCCATTGGGTACACCCAGTCAATGGGCTGGACCTGGAGTTGTCTTTGTCTTGGATTTTGAACTGTTCGGCAGGACTGGGCCAATTCAAAATTTGAATTTAGGCAGATTTGGGCCGGGCCCATTGATAGCCCTACCTACCCGTTTGAATGGGCCACCGCATGAAGGAACTACACTGTACTCCAGGAAAGTGTGGCATATCATACACAACCCATCAATTGCAAGTGGCATACTGCATACACGCACTTCAATCCAAACTGTACAAACCGCAAATTCCATAGTGGATGAGGAGTATCCCAAAGTTCATTGATCAGGTTCTTCCTATTAATGGACATTTGCATTTTGAAATTGGACTGCTGAAAATGTTTGTTCTTCTTTTCAACCATTTCAACCAACCAGATATATGGGACTCTCTCCACCACGTGATCTTTATGTCTAATCTGTAATGGGTCTCACTGTTTGGATTGTTTGCACTGAGGAACATGTATGCCGCGTGTAATTGGATAGAGTAGGTATCTATATGCTTAGGATCTTCTTTAACTCATTAAAAAGAATTGCTGAATACATGCGCTATGTAGCTTCACCGGCCATTCTCTGCATGTTTTTTTCAGGTCATCAACGCAATACTGCTAATGTGTGTGGGCCTAGCCCAATTAATGTAGGAATCGAGGCTAAGAAGATAGGTCGTATTAATCAAGCAGGCGACTCATGTATCTGTGCCCTGACCCGAAAAATGAGGATCTTTGCTAATTGGTGGACCTGCATTCATGAAAGTGGGGACGAATGTGGCCTACTTGATGAGTGTGCCGCATCTGAATTTTGGGCCAGGGAGCAGACACTTTAGGTCCGCCTAATGAATCTGGGACTTGCATGCGACAATGGCGAGCGTGAAGCACTGTGCCTTATTATTTAATGCATTAGAAAATAAAACTCTCCAAAACTGAGATATAAATGCGCCAATGTGATTCATGCACCAGCCCAAAAATACGGCCAGTTAAATTCTCATCAGATGGGCCACACATTGATTTTAGAAAGGAATGGTTAGGAGAAGGATGAGCAATGATCTGTATTCGAGATTATATGTGTGGCCCACCCAATGAGTGAACCTACTTGATTTTTGGGGCGAATCGGTCCAGATGAGTGAGATCTATTATTCGTGGACTTTCCTTCTTCTTGCAACTCGGTGGGCCGTGGCTACCCGGAAAACTATGGATTGGATTTGGCTGTATACAACAACATTGTCTTTCTGGGCTCTGCCGGGCTTTAGATTTTAGATTTTCTGCTTGCCTGTGAGAGTACATGGGCTTTGTAATTTAGCTACAGGAGTCGAGTTAGCTCCATCAGCTCGCTCAACTCGACTAGGAAAAACTCAACTCGACTTGTATTGAAATTGGATTCGGACCGAGGTCGACTCGGATCGAACCTCAACTCAAATCCACTCGGATCGAATTGGCTTGATGACTTGGTTATTTTGATATTAATGCTGCTCACTTAGTGTTTGATGGAATGACTCAATAAAGTATTGCTTCGGGGTTGGCTGGTGGCGAGGAAAGAATAAATACGAAACAACAACAAAAAAAACAGAACTTTACATTATAAGTCTACTCTCATATTTTGACTTTGATGCTGCTCGCCAAGTGTTTAATGAAACGCTTGTAAAGTGTTGTTACTGTTTTGCATTATTTGAGAAATCAAAATGCACTCTATGTATTTGAGAAAATGTCGCAGGGGCTCAAACTTAGCTCGCACTGGCTAAGCTGCTAACCAAATTGAGCCGAGCTGACGAATCAGGCTTGAGGACTGAACCGAACCGAGTTTGAGCTAAGGTTTGCTACTGGCCAAGTCGAGCTGTGCCAAGCTCGAGCCAATTCGACTTGTGTGCAACAATTTATTCCTCACTCCTGGGCATGAGTCATTGGGTCACAAAAGCCAAGCCCGGCCCACTATAATGCTCGTCATGAGCAAACCCGCCTTCTTCTCAGGCTACCAATCATATGTGTTTGTCCCATAGTCATTCCAGACTATTAATCTGATAGGCCCAGTCATATGATAGGTCATTTCCAAAGTCCTACAGGCCGTTCCTTTTTCTTCTTTTTTTCTCCCTCTTGACTTTTGGCCTGTAAAGGTTGGATGATAGAACATGTTGCCAACCGGGCACCATAAAGAGGAGCAGTGAGATCTTTACACATAATTCAATGAAGCAGAAGCCTAGCCCATATTTGTTGGGCCCACCAAATGGATGGCCCTCGTTGGGTGCAGGTGAGACTCTTCTGTTTGGACCTGTGGCCCAAGCATAGTCAGATTTTGCCAAGCCCATCTGATATTTTCTATGTTCTACGAAACCATGGTTTTAATAGAGTGAGGTCATGGAATATTCATATTTTGACATTCTCCTCCATTGGACGATCTTAACTTTTCAATTTTAGACGGACGGTTAAGAGAGATAAAACAATGGTCCACATTCAACTGAAAAAGACTAATATTGGTTGCTGGGATATTCCTATCTTTCATCCTTTTGGGAATTCCCCATGCTCGATGGACCACAAAAAATCGATGGTCTGAATAACCGAACCATGGACCTGTAGGGCAGGGCCCAGGCCCCTAAACTTGGTCCAAGCATAGGGCTTGGGCTTGGAGTCTATACTTCATGCACAGGCCGGGCCAGGCACGGGCCAATGATGAATGACCTGGCCAATTCCAATCATCATTTGGGCCAGTATTATAGAAAAGAATGGACGGTTTAAAGACACAAGCGGTTCCCATTGACCATACTTGTGTCTTTTAAAGACATTCTTTGAATTTAGGTCGATGTTTCAATGGTCCAAGCCATTTATATGATGAAGGATACCCCAAAATGATCTTAGATTAGAATATCTCTAACCTTTCATCAATTAAATCATTTCCTCCTGGGCCGAACAGGGTGTTTTCAGCCCAATTACAGCCACAGCCGAAATGGGCTGGGCCCTATCCTAGCCCGTTGCCAGTCCTACTTGCTCAGTGCATTCTTTATTTATTTCGTTAGTTATTAAAAATGACCTCTGCTTAAGTTGTTCATTTTGTTTGTACCATGACTTAAAATTCTGCTCTTTTGGTGGTCCACACATGTATGAAAAGAATGAGCCATGTGAAATGTGGACCCATGATCCACCTATGAGTATGGAAAAAAAAAAAGCGAGCCTTACTCACGCAGGTATGAAAATGTGTCAATCATACGTTGATTGATAAGAGTGGAAATGAAGTCCCTTCTCAGATGAGTGGGTCCCACCACCAATGTCATCATAAAAGGCAAGGAAAATATGATTAGCATCTCCCTTAGTTTACTAATGTGAGTTATGGTGGTACTTTATTTGGGACTTTGATGTGTAGGCCTAAAATGTGGCCACCATTGGTTGAATTATCAGTTCTTGCTTTAGTCTTTTAGCATCGTTTTGTTCTTTGTAGGATTGCGCGCTGTGTGACCTTACTTTCAAGTCCACACATCAAAGTGCCAAACAAGGTACCACTATAGTTCACGTCAGGGCAACTGATGTGACTCACCGGTGAGACCCCATGTGCCAAATGGGTCCTGCTTTGGTACGGTTGGGTCCCATTGGTTCCACCAAATAACGCTAATGTGTCTACAAGCAGAAAGAGCACAAGGACTTGTGGATATGAGTGATAGAAATTAACGACAATATGTACCATTAAGGACATTGGTGTAAGATTTTCTTACTTTGGTGGGCCATTAAAGATCCATGATTTATAATGTAATATTCTTGTTCCATTAGAGTTGTGTGATTATATGATTGAAACTGCATCCTATAACTCTCACAACAATAGTTACTTGACTTTTAAAACCCTGACCCTAACCAAACTATGAAACCTGCTGCAAATTTAATTCCACAAGCTTTTAGATATTGTAATACAAAACTACAAATGGCCTAAACCCTAAACCCTAAACTAGAATTATATATGGCTTGTAAATGGAGAGTCAAATATATATTTTCGCACTATAAAACTATCATTTTTAGAGTGATTTCTTAGTGAAACAAAAAATATAGTAAAATCAGTATTGATGTCAAATGTAAATAACATCACTACACATTTATAAGAATAAATAACTATTATCCATTTAAGACATTTACAATTGTAATTGAAAAACCAACCAACCCAAAGAGGAAAAAAAAAATGTCTGAAAAAGAAATTTTAGAAGTGCATGTATCTGGCACTTGCCTGCCATTGATGGGTGGCATACCACATTATGATACACTATGGTTTATTTTGTACTTCCTGACTGATGGTTAAGCTCTAGCCCTTTTCATGGGCTGTCGGGGACTCGACTTATGGCTGTGTGATGGCAATGTAGGTAAAGCACAGCCACATCTTTTTTGGTTCAGCTCGCGAATATGTCTAGTCGAACAGGAATGCCTTATTTGACTGGATCTGTACCAACTCGATCCAAATATACGTGATTATGCTCGACCCAAACCCAATCCGAATTCAATTGAGGTTGGTGTTTGTAAGAGTTCTACAATGTGGGGCCTAATTGATCAATGCCTTGGATCCACCTAAGGGTTGGATATTGTGATCGGTCATAATAGTGGGCCCCACTAGAATTGCGATCAATGTCAAATTCATGTAACGGTTGGTACGCTTGGACTGTGATACACGCAACTTACAAAAACTTGAAACATGTGGAGCAAAGAAAGCATTTCGATGGGTTTTATATTCTTCCATCCTGCAACTACTTAAACAATGGTGACTCAGCAAATCTACACACATGAAGTTATCTCCCATCCCATTCCTTCTCTAAGGATGTAAGGTGGGGAAGATCCCGGCAGTCGCCTCCTACACTAGCTTCTCAATCAAGGTGAGGAAGATCTTACTCTTGCTCTGGTGGTAGACTCTTAAGAGTTTCAACGCCCAATTAAGGGTTTGAGTATTCATAGGTGGTGAAATCCCACTAAGGCGTGAGTGTGTGAGGGTGCGTGTGCGTGTGTTTAAAAAAATAATAATAATAAATAAATAAATAAATAAAAATAAAAATAACCAACCCAAACTCAACTTGGATCAATCAGGTTCAGGTTGATCTGATCCTAAGCTGCAACCCTTTGTAGGCCCAATGAAGAGTGTATGCCCATTCACTATAAAGGTTTTTGGGCTCATGACATGGTCCACTTGAAATCTAGATTGGGCTTATATTTAGATGTACGTTAGATATGGAGGCGAACCTGATGGACGGTTAAGTCATACAGACACATACAATGTAGGGCGAGCCATCAAGCTCTGAGGATCATAAAGTCCGTGACAACTGGCATGAGAAAGAAGTTTGAGTAAATTGAAAGAAAGAGCACTACTTTATATCTTGTAGCCAGTATTTAAGTAACGAAAAGGGCATGGAAAGATATCATGTCAAGTCTGTGTGAGAAGGACCGACCTTTAAAAGAAGAGGTTGGGGGCTTGCATTAGCCCACGACAACATCCATAGAGAGAATCACATGCCTTCTTTTGACGCACGAATAAAAAGCTACAACTACAATTGACAAGACTACACCGAATGGTATGCCGCCGACTGGTGTCCACTACAACCACCCGTTGCAGGCATGGGTTAAAGCGTCCCTTGCTCTGTGCGGCTGTCCTTATTTTAAGTATATAATATACTCCACCCATCTGGTGAGAATTCTCATTTTCACCGTACATAATCGAAATCAGGTCGATCCTTAACTCAGGTGGGCCACATCATGGGTACTGATGTCACCTAAAATCTCTTAAGTCGATGTGGTATGGGCCGCCTGAGTTTTGGGTCGGGTTGATTTTTGGATTGCATTTCCATCCTCGTGAGTCAAAACTAATGAACGGTTTGGATTTCATATATACAATATGGTGGGCCCGTAAATGAACCCATTGCTGGCATCTCCTCCCCATTGTTCCCTGGGGTGTAGCCCACCTGAAGTTCATTTTTGCACCAATACTTAAACATTGAAGAGGGAACTGATTTCACACAGACGAGCCAAGCTTGGATGTAAATGTTAATTTAACAATTCGTATCCAATCCATCTGCATTTGCCACCACTTTTAAGTTGTTGTTGAAAATTGAGTGCTTCAAATTCTATGCTTAAACATGGTCCATCTACCGGTCGACAACCTGGTTGGCAAGTTGTTGTTGAAAATATTCAATTTGGATAGTATTTTAAGTTTTTAACAGGTTGAAAACTTTGGTTGATAAGTTGACCCGACCGATGGATGTGTCTCGACCAGTCAAATGACGAGTTGATAGATTATGCAATTTGTGCAATTTTGCGTGATTTGTTTCTATTTCTGATTTTTTTATATATTTATTGCATAATCAGGATTAGGATGAGCGGTAGATGTGATATAGGGCTTGAGAAAGTTTTGGAGAGAGAAAAGGTTAGAATTTTCCTCACAAGGCTTTAAATAGGTAACGTCTCATCTCTTATAACTTTATTATTTATAATGTATTATCGTTATATGTTATAGTTTTTTTCTGCAAGAGTTTTTCTATATAAATTTGAAGTATTCTCTATTAAATTTGTTTGTGCTATTGTAATTATTTTGTTTGATTCTTCTCTATATATTTTTACAAGTTCTAATAGTTGTGGTGTTTGTATGTCACATAGAATTCAAAAACCTCACTTAGGGTTCATTTGAAAGAGTATATTTGCTATGAATCTATGCAAGTTGGATTTTATGTAAATTGAAATCACATGATCTCACATATTTTCAAAATTATAGAGCTTTGCATAATACACTCTCCTAAAGACACTAAAATTGAAAATTCACATCAACAATCACCGAATACATGCGCCCAAACAATTCCTTTGTTTAACAGAGTAGAGCCCAAAAATCATGAGCGCCAAGAGACTAACATCCATTGGTGGCTATCAATTCACCATTTAAATGAAATGATTAATCAGACGGTTAACATCATTTCCATTGGGATGAACTTAGGGCCGCACTCCACCCATTATGGGACCCATGATTTAGATGTCCAAGTCACTGTACATACATGTAAAATGTACTGCTTTAAACATGGGGACCTATAACTTCAGTCTGGCCCATGCCATAGATATTTTAAGGGGACACAAAATAGTACCATTGACGGAGAACTCATTACAGGCCAGGCACCACAGTTTGTGGTACCGTGACATCGATTACTCCAGCATGTTACTTGTGCAGGACGTTATTCCATGTAAACTATAGGTCCCACCAGGCAGAGGACAAAAGTTGGCCTATTCACCCCACTGTTGGAATCAACTGACAAGAAATAAACCAATGGTCTGATTAGACTGATTTTTTTAGTAGGGCAATCTTCATGATGCAAGTGTTTCTGTAAAGAATACCTGATAGCTCGAAGTGATAGACTGAGTGAAAGATACCTCGTTTCAACATGGATGTCTTGGTAGCGATCCCTAGTAGAGGTGGCTAACAGTGAAGTGCGAACTGCCATTGAGGTATACTAACAAGCTAACCAAAAAAAAAAAGAATTATTTTTTTAAGGATATTAATTGATTTGCCTTTTATATAGATCCCTCCATGTATATCTTTTTATTTATCTTTCATTTATTCTTAATATCCAATGTTTTTTTTATATTTATTACTCTATCATAATTAGATTTATATAAAATTATATTAAGCAAATATGAAGGGTGTGTTTGATTTTCCAAACCTTGGAAGATGCATTACAATTGGTACAAATGGGTAATAATTATTTCCATCAACGTTATGGTATTATCATCTATGCTTGTTTTAACACTTACTTTTTAGCACTAAAAATAAGACATTGTCTAATATATGTAGGGCCCACCATGATGTATGTGACTTATCCACATGTTCATCCATTATGCCAACTGAATTTAGGGCATGATAAAAAAGGATAAGGCGGATCCAAAGTTTAAGTAGACCACACCATAGGATTTAGGGAATCAAACTTTTAAACCAGTTTTCAAAACAGAAATACAAGTATATTTTCAAACAAGGTGGAGGAATAAGAATTACTTATTCACATGGAATTTACTTAAGATTTGGAAAATCAAACAGCCCAAAAGATAAATCAAATGATATATATGAAAGGAAAAGCAATTATCATAACTATCACAAAGTACTCATGATCCCTCCTCTCAAGCTATGATCATTAATACAATGGGATTGTTCTCCTACAAATAAAACTTTATATTTAGATATTGAACCAGAGTCTATTTTGTATGGTATATGGCTTGCCACAAACTAAGGGATCAAGCATCTCAAGATTGAAGGTGACTTTCTACTTGTTGACGCCACTGTGTGAAGTCATGAGCATGGTGAGCAGTCTACAAGCTGTTTTTGGTACCTTCTTAGAATGGAAGATCAGTTAATCTTTCGGAAAAGTAATTCTAGTACAGCTTAATCCACCTACATCTTTATTTTGATCTCATAACCTCCAAAGCAATATTCCAACTTAGATGTGCCGCACTTGTTACTTATTGGAGTGGATAGTTTAATTTATTAGCTTTTTCATTTTTATTTTTTTCTAAGAATAAAACCCGGCATCCAATTAGTTCTCGAATGCATATTGTATATGAAGGTGAATACGCATTCTTTTTTAAGGAAAAGCTGGGCTCAAAACCAAATCTTGGTGTGGAAATGCTTTATATATATTGAGTTACAAGCTCGACCTGATGGATACATGGTCCGTTCGATAGTTAAAAGATGTTGGAAGATGTGCAATTGACTCCACACCTTGGTTTGTCAGAGAGAAATGGTCAAAGTGAGGCCCCTGATGTCAATCAAGGTTTAGTATTGGCCGAAACCAGTGTGTGTCATTCAATATGTACTGGTTTCATCAATGAATGATAGGTTTGTATTAGCACATATTGGCCCAAAACAGCTCAATACAAGGGTAGTAGCAATTGATACAAACACATATCAATGGCAAGCAATATGATATGACGAAAGTGATACAAGGGTTTCATCAATAGTTGTTTTAGAAGTGCCCTCCAAGTGGAGGTGGCCCATCTTCTGAGTGCTACTCTGGATTGGCCATTATACAATAATCATGTTGAAAGGATAGTATATAGCATTGGATTTTACGGTGTGAAAGTAATACATTGAAAATTTTCTTTAGATTTATAGGATAGCTATAAAATCAGCCATGTTTTATATGATAGAATGTTAGCCAGTTAATCAATTAACATGAGCCAGTGGAGCTTACTTGTGAACAACTATTAGTGAATGGGTTCCACATGAGTTTACTCCTTGTACTTTCTTTTGCCAATTATCTTTCAAAATTAAAATCTTTAAATTTACAATTCAATTTTAATTCTATTGGGATAAGGGATATCGGATGGTGTTCTCTCTCTCATCCAAACGCCTCCATCCCACCATTTATAAAAGGGGATTCCTTTTCAATATCATGCTAGAAACGAGACTTTCCAAAGAGAGAAAAGAGGAATGAGAGTTTATACATAGTTTTTGTCCATCTAGCTTGCCTCAGGATGATTTAAACCGTTGGGTCCTTACTCTTACCCAAGTGGTAGACTCTCAAGAGTTTCAACTCCCAGTCAAGGGTTCGAGTACCCATAGGTGGTGAAATTCCACCAGCGTGAGTGTGTGGGGTGTGTGCGCGTGTGTAAAAAAAGGGGGGGGCGGGCGGGCGTGTGTAAGGCTGATTAGATCATCTCCACTCCCATAGGGTTAGATGGACCTCTGAATGTATATGGTTTTCAGGTGATTAGATCATGTTCAGCGGAGATCAAGGACTGAGTTCGTACAATTTGAATGCTCTAAAAGGACAAGGAAAAGGCCCAAAAGACATGAATGGAAATAGTAGGAAAAAAAAAAAAAAAGACTTGCAACTTGTAATCTATCTAAAGTTATGGCTTTTGATAAAGTAAAATTGCAGAAAAGGATTTACGTAGCCTACCCTAATTAACTGAGATAAGGGTTATACGACAATGATTCTCTCTCTCTTGTTTTGCTTTTAGGATGGACCTCTGAATTAGGTAGATAAAACTAGTGCATCAGTAAGACCTATCAACTTGGATAGTGAGTGGTTGGTTTTGAAAATTTTCTTTTGAGCAGTTCACCTTCCATCTTTGCATATTGAGGGTTAGGATGTATACTTTTCGTGGCCCATCCACCCCACCGACTGAAAGATTGACTGTCCAGCTTTTGGGCCTCATGCGACAATGCATGTAGGACAAAGATTGCTGCATCACTTGGCCAAAATGGACCCTTCATCTTAAGAGCTTGTTCATTATGCGTATAGGATTCTGGAATAGAATGCATAGAAGTATAAAATTGCTTGATCCAACCGCACTCAGCCAAACTACTCATGCCTGGGTTACAACAATAAGCTGAAAGTCAGACTTCTATTAAGAAGATCTCAAATACCCTGTTCGAAAGGCAGGTGTGTGGTCTACCATTTCTATCAACTAAGGTAAGTCGGGTTGATCACAAGGACAGAGACTTGCTTTGGCCTGTGCGAAAAAAAGGAGATGATGGCTGATTAAATGCATAGACCATAGTTTACAAACTCGACTCGACTCAACATCCGATGGAGTCAGGTCGACTCAAAGACTCGATTCAATTGGACTCCATATTTAATAATTAAATTAGGAATGGTATGTTGCTGATAATGGAGTATGAGTAAAAATAGGCGAAAGAAGTCATGAAATGTAACACTTGGCCCACTGGTCTACTGGTAGATGCTACTTGTGCTTGCGTTAGATCATGGTTCAATTCCTACTAAGCCATGTTGAGTCGACTGATTAGGTGAGCTGAGTCGACAAGCCATTCCAAGTCTGAACTGAGTTGAGGTAGCCAGCAATCAAGTTTCATGTGGATTCGGGTCCATTTCTGGCTGACGAGGGTCCCAATAGTGGAAACTACAGGTGGATGAGTCAGAAAATTTCAGCCTAGTTTTTCAGAATTGTACATTCGTTTTACAAACTGTGGCCCACTTGACAAGTGGACCAATATCAATCTTGCGTTAGAACATCGATATCTAATGGATGGACTAGATCTTGGACCTATTGAAATACTAGTGCACGAGTGCAGCATGTACATGAGCTCTATTGCACACGTGTGTGGGCTTAGCAAAGCTCTACCACTGTACAATAAAACTAAATAGCTTGACTTCCAAAACAAGATGTTGGTCCACAATGATGTGTGCATGATATATCCAATCTCTCCTCATGCTACTCGTAGAGCCTAAAAACCGAGTGGATGCACCGACTTTTTAGTCAATCTGGTTTTTGGGTGCCCATTCATCCTGGTGGTTTCATCTCTTGAATGAATTGGATGGCATGTAAGAGTACTTTTATTAGGTGGGCCGCACGTGATCAACAGTTTGGTTGATCTGACGGTTGGATATTTAGATTGAGCATGTCGGTGGATTTATTATAGGTGTGATCTATTTAGATACATAATAGAATGGTATGCTTGGACTGTGTTACATATCTACAGTGCTTCAGTTGAACATGAATCATATCTAGTGTAGAGATTTGTGAATAAGTTATTGTGATGAATTAAGCTATTCCGGAATCATTTTCAATAAATATATATCTTAGTGCCCAAATCCACATATATATAGAAGGCTCAAGTCTCTTTAAAAAGAGTTTTTAAAAGGGTGCGAGGTGTGAAAGGCCAAGTTCATCAGTACACATCTAAATGGCCTGTCAATATTCATGTAAGCTTTTAATATTCAATTTTGATTTCCATAGTTGATGCATGAATTGATGCATTCAATATTACATGACAAACACACACTCAGTGAGCCCCACTAACAGACTAAAAGGTTTTTGATAGTGGGCCTCTCCATCTAATCCATTCAAAAGATGTGTCTGATCAAGATGAATTGACTCCAAAAAAAATTAGGCAATACTAAAAATTAAGTAGGACACAATGTGTTATTTTAAAGGTTTTGGGTATAATTTTACATGGTATGGCCACCTAAACTTTGGAATAAGGACCTGAGTTTTGAAAGCCAAGGAGAATAGGAGTTGGATGTCATTAAAACATCACAGTAGTCCCCACATGTTGATTCATAGATTAAATTTATCCTAAAAATGTTTGTAAGGGATCCCCCTCCTAAAGTAAAGAAATAATTATGGAGAAGTTACAACAATATATCATGTCCAACCAATAAAAGGCTGTATGTTGTGCCGCTAGGATCCTTCTGTTCAAGAGATTTTCTGTGTATTGGCCATCCATCATGAGTCCCATAGATCCCTTGGACAACGTCAATTTTTGCCCATCCATCATGAGTCCCATAAATCCCTTGAGCGAAAGGATCCTAGTTGCACAACATCTACCCTTTTAATGGTTGGATATGCCCTTAATAGAGTCCTGTCATGTTAAAGCTGTGGATCACTGAAAAATGAGCGCCACATGTACAATGCTGGCTGGATCATCATCACAGATATACTTCCTGGTACAATACAATAAGTTCGAATATTTTGAACCTTGTTTAATATCCTTCCTGGTACAATACAATACATCATTACCCCTCTTTTAGTTGAGCTTTCAATCTGCCTCATTTTGGGGCTCATGCCCTATAATGAGATGATAAAACAGATGAACGGCATGGATCACACACATATATCACTGAGGGCGGGGACTCATAGGTTTTGACAATATGAAAATTCTATGTATTTTACTCTCAAACAAACACCATTTAAAAATCATTAATAGATATTTACTCGTATTTGCATATGTAATAGAAAAAACAAACACCTCTTTAGTACCCGTTTGTTTCACCATTTACCACCGTGAATATGAGTTAGAATATAATAATTACGCTTTTTGGAAATTACCTGTATTTATGTTGGTGAAGTTTGACTATAAGGGCTTGTTTGTTTCCGTTTTCAAAATTCAATGGGCCATCACCTACGTATTGTATCAACTTAATGATGCTAACTGAATTGGCTAATTTTCTGTGGGCCATCCATTGGATGGTCAGGATTATCCCAGCATGACCTCACGATTACATGACACCATGTCAACGCAAGTGGGTGTATTTTAACTGGGTTTTTTTAATCTCTGGTCCAACCTTTCGACCAAAAGTAATCATTCACCGAAGGCACGTAAGATCCACCAGCTGTAGCTACATGACAGGAAACAATAGGAATGGAGTATGCTAACCGTTAATTTTGTGTGGGGCCATTCTTTATCTTTCATCAAACTCATTAATCAGGTTTAATTCACAAGAATGAAGTGAATATGTAAAAACCAAACTGTTTCAAAACTCATGCGGGCTACAGCATGCGAATTAAGATATTTTAGGAGCCATTTTACATTGTTCACATTTGCGTGGCCCATCAGTTTTTTTTTTTAATCATGGTGATATTTTGTGAGGGTTCTCATCTGACGGGTAGGATGGATTTACATATACCGTTGAATTAATGCACTTTTGTGAAAAGACACTATTGTGAAAAGGTTCATGTCTCTTTGTTGAAGAGTTACATGTCCCTTAGTTGAAAAGGTTTATCTCTTTGTTAAAGAGTCATGTCCCTTACTTGAAAAGGTTCATGTCTCTTTGTTGAAGAGTCATGTCCGTTAGTTTTTATGCTATAAATATGTGTATCGATTTCATTTTTATATGAAGAAATACTACAACAAAAATTTATTTTCTCCTATTCTTTTCTAAGTTTTTTTATTAAGTAAAAAGGTTACAATAGCCTACAAAGTGGTATCAGAGCTACGTTTCGAGTCTTGACTGGGTGTTAGAAACTTCTAAACAAGTAGAATCGATGGCAACGAATGGTGCAATGATTCATCCCGCAATTCCCATTTTTGGAGGGGAGAACTTTGATCATTAGAGCATCAAAATGAAGACCTTGTTTCAATCTCAAGGGCTATGGGAGATTGTTGAAACCGGTTATCCAACTACAACTGATCTCACATCTCTCTCAGCCATACAACAAGAACAACTGAAGGAGAATAAGAAGAAAAATGTGAAGGCCCTCTTCTTCATCCAACAAAGTGTCTCTGATTCTATCTTCTGTAGAATCATTCCTTCTCAAACTTCAAAGCAAGCTTGGGACACTTTACGACAGGAGTTCAAAGGTACGTCTAAAGTGATTGCCATCAAGTTACAAACTCTGCTGAGGGAGTATGAAAATCTGAAAATGAAAGACTCGGAAAAGATGAAAGATTATCTTTCACGAGTGATTGAAGTGGTGAATCAGATTAGGATCTATAGAGATTTTATTTCTGATGAAAAGGTGGTTCAGAAGTTTTTAATAAGCCTCCCTGCAAAATATGATGCAGCCGTTGTTGTAATAGAGGAATCTAAGGACCTTTCAACCTTATCATTGGTTGAGTTGATGGGCTCTTTAGAATCACATGAACAAAGATTGTTGAGGCGTGAAGAAAAATTAGTTGAAAGTGCATTTCAAACAAAACTTTCAATTGGTTTACAAAGTTCTTCCGAGAAGACACAAGCTGGTCCCGGAAAGAATCAAGACAATTACAAGAAAGGTGGAAAATTGATTCAAGGGAAATGGCAAAATCGAAACAAAGGTAAAAATTCAAATCTTACCTGCGATTTTTGCAAAAAGTCTGGCCATATTGAAAGTGAGTGTTGGAATCGAGACAAACCTCAGTGTTTTAACTGTAAAAAGTTTGGACACGTAAAGAAGGATTGTCGTTTCAAGGACAATCAGCATGCTGCAAACTTCTCTAAAGAAAAAGTTGAAGAAAACATATTTTTTACATGTCAGTACTCACTCACTCAAATCGAAGACATATGGTACTTGGTCAGTGGATGCAGCAATCATATGACAGGTGATGATCGGATATTCATAAATATCGACTCATCCGTCAAATCTCAAGTCCGTATGGGAAATAGTGCTATTGTGGAAGCAAATGGAAAGGGGACAATTGCCATTGAAACCAAGAAAGGGGTCAAGTATATAAAAGATATTTTACTTGTTCCTGACTTGAATCAAAACTTACTAAGTGTTGGATAACTTGTTCAAAACGGGCACTCTATATTCTTCGAAAATGATTCTTGCATTATCTATGACAAGAATGGCACAAATCAAGTGATTGCTAAGGTGAATATGGAGAAAAATCGTAATTTTCCTATTAAGTTACGATATTCGATCGATTGTGCACGGAAAGTCGAGACACTTGATGAATCTTGGCTTTGGCATAAAAGATTGAGGCATTTGAGCTTTCATGGATTGAAGTTGATGGATCAGCAGAATCTTGTAGATGGTTTACCGTCTATCAAAATTAAAAATGACATTTGCTCGAGTTGTGCATTGGGAAAACATCATCGTGCACCTTTCTCAAGAAGCACGTGGAGAGCAAAGGCGCCCTTGGAGTTGATCCACACTGATATTTGTGGAAAAATGCAAACTCCATCACTTAGTGGAATCTTGTATTTTATCATCTTTGTTGATGATTATATAAGAATGATGTGGGTGTACTTCATAAAGTAAAAGTCAGAAGCTCTTTCAATCTTCAAGGGATTTAAATCACAAGTTGAGAGACAAAGTGGTCTCAAAACTAAGACACTGAGAAGTGATCGTGGCAGCGAGTATGTCTCTAAGGAATTTGAGACATATTGTGAAGAAGAAGGAATCGAGAGGCAAATGACTGTTGCTTATACACCTCAGCAAAAGGACATTGCAGAACGGAAGAATAGAACAATTGTCGAAATGGCTCATTCTATGTTGAAGGAGAAAGGTATCCCAAATACTTTTTGGGCTGAAGCTGTGTCTACAGTTGTTTACTTGCTTAATTGGAGTCCTACAAAAGCTGTGGATGGCAAAACATCGATTGAAGCATGGTCAGGTCACAAACCTTCTGTAAAACATCTCAAAACTTTCGGTTGCATTTGTTATGTTCATATTCCATCTCAAAAGCGTCAAAAACTTGATGAAAAATCTGAAATTTGTATTTTCATTGGTTATAGTACTTCGTCGAAAGGTTATCGAGCATATAACCTTGAGACGGGGAAGCTAATAATTAGTCGAGATGTTTTGTTCAGTGAAAGTATAGGATGGGATTGGAAAAAGAAAAATATACAAGAACAAGCCGTTCTTATACAGGAAGATGAACCAAAAAGCACTCAAGATGTGGAAGAAAAAACAGAAGCAAAAAATGATGAAGAAGATTATGGACCCACAACTCCATTCTCTTCACCAGAAGCTACTCCATCCGCATCATCAAGTTCTCCATCAACAAGTTCAAGTATTTCATCCGAATCGCCCCTGAGAAAAATGAAGAGTCTGAGAAACATCTATGAGCGTTGCAATTTTTTGATTGTAGAACCGGAAAGCTTTGAAGTTGCAGCTCGAGAAAACAATTGGGTGAAAGCTATGGAAGAGGAAATTTGCATGATCGAGAAGAACTCTACTTAGGAGTTAGTTGATCGTCCAAGTGGCAAAGCTGTTGTTGAAGTAAAATGGGTTTACAAGTTTAAACTCAATACAGATGGCTCAATCCAAAAATATAAGGTAAGGCTCGTTGCAAAAGGTTTTACACAACAACCTGGCATCGATTATAATGAAACATTTGCACCAGTTGCTCGATTGGAGACTATACGAACTCTCATTGCACTTGCAGCTCAAAGGAAGTGGTCCATTTTTCAGCTTGATGTCAAATCAGCCTTCTTGAATGGTGTCCTCGATGAAGAAATTTATGTTGCTCAACCACAAGGATTTGTGGTGGAGGGCAAAGAAGATAAAGTCTATCGGTTGAAGAAAGCGTTATATGGACTAAAACAAGCGCCGCGTGCTTGGTATAGCCAAATCGATGGTTATTTTGCCAAGAATCAGTTTCATCGGAGCAAGTGTGAGCCTACCTTCTATGTCAAGACTGAAGTAAATGAGAAGCTGATAAAAGACGATGGTTCAAAAAAGGTGGACAAATCATTGTATAAAAGTATCATTGGAAGCCTCTTGTATCTCACTACTACAAGGCCTAATATTATGTTTGCTGCGAGTTTACTCTCGAAATTCATGAATTGTCCAAAGCAAACTCACTTAAGAGTTGCAAAAAGGGTGTTACGGTACATCCAAGGATCGTTGGATTATGGAATCATGTATATTCCTATTCCAAACTCAAAATTGGTAGGATATACAGATAGTGATTGGGCAGGATCCATAGATGATATGAAAAGCACATCGGCATACACTTTCTCTCTTGGATCCAGGATAATTTCTTGGGCGTCAAAGAAACAAAGTACCGTTGCTCAATCTACAGCAGAAGCAAAGTATGTGGCGGTATCTCTTGCAGTTTCTCAAGCAATATGGTTACGAAGAATTCTTAAAAATATTGGCGAAAAGCAAAATGAAGGAACTACTATATATTGCGACAACATGTCAACCATTTAAATTGTAAAAAATCCAGTATATCATAACAAGATGAAGCATATTGCGATCAAGCATCACTTCATCCGTAAAGTTATTGAGAGTGGTGAGATCGAGTTGAAGTATTGCAAGACGAAAGAACAAATGGCTGACATGTTCACCAAAACACTCCCTAAAGAAATTTTTTGTCATCTTCGAGAGATGTTGGGAGTAATTTAGAAAGTGCATTAAGGGGGAGTGTTGAATTAATGCACTTTTGTGAAAAGACACTTTTGTGAAAAGGTTCATATCTCTTTGTTGAAGAGTAACATGTCCCTTAGTTGAAAAGGTTCATGTCTCTTTGTTAAAGAGTCATGTCCCTTGGTTGAAAAGGTTCATATCTCTTTGTCGAAGAGTCATGTCCGTTAGTTTTTATGCTATAAAGATGTGTATCGATTTCATTTTTATACGAAAAAATACTACAACAAAAATTAGTTTTCTCCTATTCCTTTATAAATTTTTTTTATTAAGTAAAAAAGCTACGATAGCCTACATATACAACATGATGGGCCCTATACGGGTGTCCAACGCAGGGCGGAAACATACTGTAGACGATTTCGGTCCATTACATATATAATATCAGAGGTAGATTTTGCCGAGTCAGAAACACGTGACAATGATAGGAAAGGACTGGTGCAATGTAGCAATCAGGGAAGCCACGTGAGGTTGCACTGCGAAGGGAATCCAGCCCATGAAAATGACTGTTCGGTGAACTGAAGGAGTGGAGTCGACGTCATGATGCTCTGGCAGCTTGTGTTGCTTCATATGCGCACTCAGAAATTGTACATGTGGCATCAATCAATTCATATTAAACCAGTTAAGGTGTGGAATACTGTAATGCCCAAACCACATTGGTTGAACGGATCTAACCTCTACATGTACACTTGCTTGCCCGAAATAAGGCCGAGTTGTATGTTTTTCAGTTCAACCGTTCAGTGATGTCCACCAATCTGATACTTATACAGTCAAATTAGAGTAATTTCTGGCCTGTGATGTATTTAATCTGAGACCCATGATTTCTTCAGTTTAATTTGAGTTACTTGCGCACGCGTATGATTTCTCAATGCCTGTGTATCATCCATCAAAGTCTGCCACAGTATTAAAGTTCTTCTCAATGCAGGCAGGGGTTGGGTGTCACTGCAGATGCATTGCGTTTCAACACTGAGATCATGGTTTTGAGTATCATGTGAGGTGTGTTAAAAAAACAAGTGGCGTGCAGTCTATCACGTGCCAAAGCAATCAGCTTCGGCCACCCCCACGTGACCCATCTCAGAAAGTGGCCATTCAGTATCCTGACGATCAGGTGGTTTTGATCATCTGATTATGTGTGCTGTATATACAAGTGGAGGAGTGATCTAAGCAATCAATACGATGGCCCTATTCACTGAAAATCATTCATATTGAGAGATCCTTTACGCGAAATCTATAGCCGTGTTTTTGTTAAATGTGAATTGATGACGCATTCTTTTTCTTATCTAGTTTCTAGATTCTTAATGATTAACTTTGGGGTTTTTCAATCAGTGGGATTAGGTATGCATGGACCATCCAAATTTCGTCCAATATAATAAATTATGAATTTTGTGGATTGTCTGCATATCAATCAAAAGTCGGTGGTAATCCTATAAGATAGATATAAGACTGGTCTTATTTTGTAGGACAAGGTGTTTGGCCATTAAAGAACGACAAGTTCATGGGATGAGTGTTGCTAAAATGTGGAACGAGATTGATGAATAGGAAGTCTAGAAACGATAGAATTGTAGGTGAATGCATTTACAAAAGCTTTTGTATATCACCAACGAGAAATCATGAGAAAAGTGAACTTAAAATGGTTTCACGGTATGCAACTAGCTAGGGCTAGGAACTGCACCGACTAAAAGAAATGAGAGTGCAAACCAAAGACCAAAATTTAATTTTATTTAAAAAAAAACAAAAATGAATGGATAGGTAGTAAGAAAAGGCATAATAGCCTATGGTTTAATCGAGAATACAGTTAATAGAGTGAAATAGCATAATAAAATTTGTCCAGCCGGCCTTAAGTAGTCTGGATAAAGTTAGATGATGATGATATCAACAGATTGAATTGCTGAACATGGAACCTACTTGTCCAGGCTCCAATTTAAGGATGCATGATTGAGTACTACCCCCACTAAAACCTAGCTAGAGATTGATGGTCATATCAGGTTCTCTATGGGGCCCATCGTGATCTATACGTTTTATCCACGTTGTCCATCTATTTCGACAATTTATTTTAGGTCATGAACCCAAAAGGAGGCAGTAGATTAAAGTTTCAAGTGGACCACACCAGATGAAGCAGTGGGGATTGAACTCTTACCATTAAAAAAAATCTTAGGGCCCACCATAATGTTATTTGCTATCCAACCCTGTTCATAAGGTCATGTAGACCTGTACGAAGGGAAAACATAAATATCAACTTGATCCAAAACTTTTGTGCGCACCTGAAAGTTTTCAACACTAAGCTTCAAATCCCCACATCTTCATGCGGTGTGGTCGACTTGAGCTTCCAACATGCCTCCTTTTATGGCTCATCCATAGAATGAAACGTCAAAATAGATGAATTGCGTGGTTAAAACGTATAGATAGTTGTGGGCTCCATGGAGCCCCTCCCATGACTGTACATCTCTAGCTAGGCCTTATTGGGGGTAGTACCCTATTGGGCCCGCCAAATTGATAAGTAATTTATGAACTCTCCCATCTCTCACTTTTGGAAAGAGTTTAGCTTGATTATGTCCCCACCTAAGGTTCCAATCATGTGTCACCTAGTTCATGCCCACATGTTGAAATGGTTTAATGATTTAAAGTGTCCATCTTCTTGTTATTATTGTAAACAAGCCTTGATCCCATGATCACTTTTCATTGATGAACTAATTCTTGATTTATGAAGTTGAATGTGGACCATGAAAATTTTTATTTTTAACACTCTAAATTCATTTGCACACAACTCTTCTCAATATCTAAAATAAAAGTTGAATTTTTCTTTCCCAGGGTTAAGTTGTAACGACTCTGGCTACATGAATAACATCAACGTCCACCATATGTGGTATGAAAGAGTATTTCTCCCAAGCATTTGTTTGATGATATCAGAGCATAATCTTCAAGTGATAATATATCCCACGATGGAATATATGTTTTGTTGGAAATCTGTTTTTCAGAAACAAATTCCCAACTCCTTTTAAGATTCCAAGGAGGCAGGCTTAGGATGAAGGCCCAATCACTCAATGGGCCATACCAGGTTCTGATTTTTGAGTCATAAAAAGCATGCCATTTAAAAAGATGGAAAAAAAATATCAAAAAATAGTTGCATATGAAATACTTGCTAGTAAAACCCTGGAGATTTTATAGTAAGATCCCTGCACTTGAGGCGAGGGTCGTTCATCTAGTGAGTCCTGTGATCATGTAACATACATAGTGGGACCCACCAATGAATGGCCTTCATTTTGCACTAGTGAGACCCACCAATGAATGGTCCTCATTTTTACACTCACACATGGTGATGGTACATGATCCACCTGAACTTGGATGTGACGGTCACATGCCCTTGGCATCACTGGATGCAGAGTACGGACTATTATTGGTTCCTTCATTTGCAAAACAATAAAGAGCCGTTGAGACACTTTGCTTTGAACTTTAAAAAACGATACTAGAAAAGACAAGCCTGGGGGTAGAAACGTTAAACGCACATAATGTTGTGGTAGAGAGGGCTTCTCTCCCACTTTGTACAATACCATCAGAGAAATGATACGGTAGAGCTAGAACTTAGAAGAACCAGAATACAATAGAGTCACCCTTCTACATTGTATGTGGTCAAGTTATATGTCAATCTGAACTGTCCAATGGGTCGGTATCAATATGGATGGACGATATTTCAGAATTGGTACACATGAAGAGACAATAGCATCCCTCGTCTTATCTATTTTTTCTTTCCCATTGTCTATTTGAAGGTCACTGTTTAGATGGCTAGGTGGGTTGTTGGGTCCCACTATAAGGACAATCCTGATCTTATTTTTCGTTATTTAAATACTCATTTTTCAACCATCTTATGTTTTCATACTTAAAAAGGTGGCAAATGCCCTAAAAGATCCCAGTGGAAGGCAACAATGATTAATTAGATAACGGACCTTAAGAAGCAGTGCATTTGAGAATTAATAGAGCTTTCAGAAGGTCGACAAATAAATGGGTGAACGCTCTTAAGTATAACCCAAATAGCTCAATTGCTTATTATAAAGCCCGCTCAATGGCCAAGGGTTTCGCTAAGAAGCATGGCATGGATTGTACAGTACTTTTTCACCCGTTTCCAAACAGTTTTCTAAAACTGCTTCATCAAAGCTAGCCCATGTATAACTTTGATGTTAAGAATGTATTCTTTTACAGTGATCACAAATATATATATATATATAGGGAAATGTTATTATGAGGTCAACCTCATGGTAAGGAGCTGCGTGGGCTCTACCATGATGTGTGTCGAACATTAACCCTATTAGTTAGATGCACCATTCCATGGTGGGCCATGGGCTTAAAAATCAAGTCAATTTATGACTTGTATGGGGCCACACCACATATAACAGTTGAGAGGGATTACTCTCTCATTAAAATATTCATAATAATTTATTAGGCTTACTAAGATGTGATTCACAGATTCAAACCATCTATTATGTGTCTCTCAATTGGATGAGGGGTCAGACTAACTTTCAGCCGCATTTAAAACTCAAGTGGCCCCACCAAGCATTTTTATAATTTTTAGGCATGTCTTAACATGGTTTTAGGTGGCATGACACACCTTAGTTCTGTATATAGCTGATTTTTAGGATATTTTGTGACCCAAAATGGACCCATCAAATGCAGTGTTGATGTTTGACACACATCATGGTGGGGCCTACATAGCTCAACCTCATGGAAGGTTCCCAATAGTATCAATTTCCATATATATATATATATATATATATATATATATATATATATATATATATATATATATATATATATATCACGCAAGCTTAATATAAGGTCGAGAGGTGTCTTGTTAGCGCTTTAGAAAAAGGCAAAGTCGATGATACCATTACCAAGTTCCGTAAGCCCCATCAAGATGTATTGGTTGTATCTATACTGTCTATCCGTTTGGAAAGATCATTTTAAAACATGAGCCCAAAGGTTTAAGCAGATCCACAGCTTAAAAGAACCACACCAGAGAAAGTGGTGGGGACAATGATGCCACCATTGAAACATTCCTAGGACCCACATGATGTTTATTTTTCATCCAAGCTGTTCATAATTTCATACAGATCAGCATGAAGGGGAAAAACAAACATCACCCTAATCCAAAACTTTTGTGGGCCTCAAAAAGTTCTCAATTATAAGCGGTCAATCCAAAATGCTTTCTACGTTGTGGTCAACTTTAGATTTGAATCTATCTTATTTTAGAGCTAATGCCCTAAAATGATCTCGCCAAATGAATGGACGGTGTGGATTTAAGACTCACATTATGGTACAGCCCATAGAACTTGTCAAGGGTAACATACTAACAAGCCCGGATTACCTCACCCAAGACAGTACGATCGTTATAAGTGAGACTCGGCTTGATTTTTGTATTCTATATCCATGCCCTCCCTCCGTTTTGGAAGATCATTTTGGGACATTAACTCAAAAATAAAGAAGATCAAAAACTCAGGTGGTCTATACTATCAGAAATAGTGGTGATTGAATGCTTTACCATTAAAAACTTCGTAGGCCACAATAATGTTTACATAATGCTTATTTTTCATCAACGGGTTGATAGCGTCATATAAACTTAGATGAAGTGAAAAAATATATATCAGCTTGATCAAAACTTATGTGACCCATTAACTGTCAATCACTACAGCTTCTTATGATATGGTCCACCTGAGAATTAAATCTGCTTCACTTTCGGATTCAGATCCTAAAATGATATATAAAAACGGATGGGTGGTGTGGATATAGAACACATACATCAAGGTGGACCTATGGTAAAGTTACACCGACTCGGGTGGGGCCGCACCTAATCTGCTATCGTCACAAGCGTAAGCAAATTTCCTGCCAAAGGCTTTGACAGCAATGCGTGGGAAAGAAGCTCCATTTTGATGTTTATATGATATCCAAACTGTTTGTAAAGTAATCACTAGGATGAACTAAAAACACAAAAAAAAATAAAAAACATAGCCTGATATAATTTTTTCCGAATGTTTAGGGGTGGTTGTTCAATCCCCATTGTTTTCTCTCGTGTGGCTCATTTGAGTCTTGATTTCGGTTCATTTTTGGTCATATATCGTGAAATGATATCGTAAAATGGATGAACGGGATGGATTTATCATAACATCATGCCAAACCCCACATAAGCTCCTAGCCCAAAAAAACTCAATGATAGAAGGAAATCTCGTCCGCTTGTTGCCATCACCAAGTTCTGTAGGCCCCACCATGATGTTAGTGTTATATCTACACTGTGCACCCATTTGGAGAGATTATTTTGTGGCATTGGCCCAAAAATGAGGCAGATCCAAAGTTCAAGTAGACCATAACATAAAAAGCAGTAGGGATTGAATGCCTACCATTGAGAGCTTCTTGGGGGCGCTAAAGTTTTGGATCAAGTTTATATTTGTTTTGACCTTTCATCCCAGTCTATGTGACATTATGAATAGGTTAGACAACAAATAAATATCATGGTGGGCCTTAGGAAGGTTTCAACGGTGGACATCTTTCACTTTCATTGTGATATGGTTCATTTTAGCTTGGATATGCTTTTTTATCGGGCTTATGACCTAAAATGATCTCTCAAAAAAAATAGTCAGTGTTGATATAACATATATATCATGGCGGGCCCACAAAACTTGATGCCAACAACCGGTTCACATCATGCAGTATGCTTGCAACCCAATCCGCATGAGCCTTAGTAGGTGAACTGAATACTTAGCTTATAAATATCAATCACGTAGCACCCATTTTATCAGTTTTGCCTTTTCCTAAAGCTCTCACATCTCCACCATGTGGTTTTTAAATTTGTCATCAAACGATTGGATTACAAGACACATCTCGACCTTATATTAAGCTTGCATGCGCTCGAACGCACAGTATCATTTCCCATAATATATATATATATATATATATATATATATATATAGAGAGAGAGAGAGAGAGAGAGAGAGAGAGAGAGAGAGAGAGAGCGAGTAATGGTCTCACGCAAGGAATTTATGTGCGAGCCTTCATGTAAGTCGTAAGATGAGAGCGACTCGGATTCAGCTACATTGAGAGGAGGAGAGTTTTCAAAAAAAACTCTCTCCCACCCTCATAGTGGGCCCCACGAGATGAAACATCATAGTGAGCCCCACGAGATGAAACATGATAGTGAGCCCCACGAGAGTCTTCAAAACTTTTATAGACTTTTATAGCCATATAAATGTTTCAATGGTGGTCACTAAATCCCTATTGTTTCCTCTCACGTGGCCCATTTAATTTTTGGATCCTCCTCATTTTTGGTCGCATGTCCTAAAATGATTTTAAAAAATGGATGGATATGTTGGATTTATCACAAACAACATAGTGGGCCCTACACAGAATCCTTGGACAAGATCTTCCAACAAAAGGCTTTTGCGTGAAACCCATTTGTAATTCCAAGAGTGTCTCTGTGAGTATAGGAGAGTCTTTTTTTAAGACTCTTTATCTCTCAATGCGATTGAATCCCCACCACTCTCTTCATCTTATGGCTTACATGAAGGCTCGCATATAACTTCCTTGCGGTATGGTTCGTAGGAGACCATTACTCTCTCTCTCTCTCTCTCTCTCTCTCTCTCTCTCTCTCTCTCTCTCTCTCTCTCTCTATATATATATATATATATATATATATATACACACACACACACACACACACACACACACACACACACACACACACACACACACACACACACACACACACACACACATATCGAATGCTTAGTTGTGCACCCATGTGTGTAAACTTTTTTAGAACTCATCATACGTGATGTGACTCTAAAACCTACATGGTCCATGTGAAACAACACCTCATGAAACCCCCAGAGCTTAATTTTTACTTTGATCCAAATTTTAGTAGGCCATGAAAAATGAAAACAATTTCCTCCCTTAATTTGCATTTCTCTTTGCAATGACCTACCAGAATTTTAGATCAATGTGAAAATTTGTCACCTGAGGTTTCATGAGATTCTGCATCACATGGACCATTCGGATTAGATGCCCCTGACACGTGTGCAAATGTGTGCACCTGCGTAGGTGCGCATGTGAGTATGACTCTCTCTCTCTCTCTCTCTCTCTCTCTCTCTCTCTCTCTCTCTCTCTATATATATATATATATATATATATAAAGAGAGAGAGAGAGAGGAATGCTCACCTTCACACCTTCGTGAGCACCCATGTATACACCTTTGCACATGTGTCTAATTAGGCACCAAATTTGAATAGTCCACGTGATGCAGCACCCCTTGAAACTTCGCTAGCCAAACTTTTAGCACGATATACAACTTTGGTGGGCTATGGCAAAAGGAAACAGTTTCCTCCCTTGAATTGCATTTCTCTTTATTATGGCCCACTAGAGTTTTAGGTTGAAAATTGGGTTGATAGAATTTTAAGGAGTGCCACATCACATGGACCGTTCAGATTCAGTGCCTAAGACATGTGCAAAGGTGCACACGGGTGCTCACGTAAGAAGGAGCAAAGGTGAGCATTCCTCTCTCTCTCTCTCTCTCTCTCTCTCTCTCTCTCTCTCTCTCTATATATATATATATATATATATATATAATGAATTCTCTACTAGATTTTTAGTCCACTGGTTTTCAAGGAAAGTATGCAATCAAAAAAATATGTATACTTTATATTGTCGCAAGCATTTTCCTAGAACATGGTTTGAGTGATTCTGTACTATTATCCTTTGATTCTCGACAGTATACTTCTTATCATCTGGTATTTATCAAGCTATGGGTTCTTCTATCACCATTCTTGCAGTTTACATTGATGATGTTGTTCTCACGAACAATAATGTAACATACATTGTGAAGAAATTTTTAACCCAAAGCTTTGATGACATTAATTAAAGGCCTAAAGCCCCTACAATACTTTCTCACTATTGAAGTAGTTAACTCTACCACTCACAGTGCAAGTAGGCACTGGATCTCCTTAGTTCGAAAAGTATACTTGACTCTCGTCCCACTGTAACTACCATTGAAGTCATTCACCAGTACCTACCTATACTAACGAGTCATCTCCACTTGATAACCTCGAGTTGGTACCATCCGTTAGTAGGAAAGCTCATCTACTTGCCCATCACAAGCCCATATATAATCTTTGCCGTTAGTGTGTTAAATCAATTTCTATAGCATCCTTGTACTCACCGTCTCGTAGTGCAATACGTTCACCGTCTCAAGTCAGCTTAAAAATAACTCATCCTTTATAGAAGTTAGTTTTGACGATGACTGGCATTCTACGTGCAATAGGTTTCTGCACATTTGTTAGTGAGAAACTAGTTTATTGGAAGAGTAAGAAATAATCTATTGTCACTTACTCGTCCGTTGAGGCTGGGCTGTGGGCCATGGCTCATGAGTACAATGTACCGGCTCTGGTCATTCCTTTCTGATCTTAGTATTAATATAATCTCTCTGGTCATGTTGATTTACAATAATTAGACAGTTCATTTTATGGTATGAGATCAAAAATAAGGAAGATCCAAACCTTCGGTGGAGCATAACGTTGATCCAAACTTGTTAGAGGCAGAAGTTCTGGATCAATACTGTTTTTTTCCTGCGGTGGGGCCCACCTAAATGTATGTGATGCATATCCATGCCACCGATCCATTTTTTCAGCTCATTTTATGGCATAGGCCAAAAAATAAAATAGATACAAATATCAGATGGGCCATGTTGGTATGTATGAAACATTGATCATTGAACGACTGCCATTGAAATTATCATAGTGTTCATATCAGCTTGATCTAAAACTTTTGTGGCCCACACAAAGTATTTCATGGCCGATCACCTTTAGCTATGTTTGTATGACATTATCAGCAGTTTGGATGGTGAATAAACATTACGGTAGACCCTAAGAAAGTTGTATTAGAGGTCGTTCAATGATCACTATTTCTTATGGTATGTCCTACCTGAGATTTGGAACTGCTTCATTTTTTAGCCCGTGTCTTAAAATGATTTGTAAAAACGGATGGGCAGCATGGATATACAACACATACATTTAGGTGGGCCCCACAGAAAAATCTATACGAAATTAGCCAGTGGATTTGGATTCAGTTGGTCAGAGCTGGAAAAGCCGCGTGAGCCACGTTGATGTATATGTTTTATTCACTTCATCCATTCACAAAACGACATCATTTTTTTAAATAATCTAAAAAGAGAGAGATCCGAGTCTACAGTGGACCAAACTAGAGGACATAATAATGATTTAACCAAAAAAAGAACTTATCCATGGTCAATCCTAGCTCGGTTAAGCTTAGCTTGGTTCAGATATTTGGACTAAACCAAACCAAGCTCAAACAATAAGAATAGGCTCGAAGCTCTACTGATATAAAAGCTTGACCAGGAGTTGTTACATAAACAAGCCAAACTAAACTTAGATTAAACTCGGTTTAACTCGTCTCATATACAGCTCTAGGTGTGAGTGGGTGATTAGAAAAGAAATCATGTTTTGAATTCCTGCCATTAAAAACTTCATGCGGGCCAGGAAAGTTTTAAATCAAGCTACTATTTGTGTTTTCCATATCAATTAAACATTACAGTAGACTCTAGGTAGTTTTTAATGGTTTTTACTCAGCCACTACTCTTTGTGGTGGTGTTATTCACTCGAGAATTGTATCTGCTTCATTTTATGGACAATGATCTAAAATAAGCATCTGTTTTTTTGTTTTCGTTGGTTCGCTTGTTAGTACACACCCATGTCCGTACATACTCCATGTTAGCCACCCCCACTAAGGATGGATACCAAGACCTCAAGTGTTGAAACGAGGTATCTCCACTCAGTTTGCCATTTGAGCGACGGATCTGAGTGTCTAAAATAAGCTGGCAAAACGGACGAATGGCGTGGATATATGGGCCCAGCTGTCAGGGCCGTACCCACCTTGCTAGATCCAGGTCGCACGTAATTTGCGTTCATTTTAGTGACAGGTGTGGTGGGTCCTGCCGCTTAGACGTACTGCTCTGATGTCCCAACACAAAGTGGCGTCCCGCACGAAAGATATTTAAGGTGCCACAAGTTATGGTGGTACATTGCCAGCAAGCGACCAGGTCCCTCCTTAAACAATCGTCAGCGTTGAAGCATCATCCATTGGCGCATGAAGTCAGTTTTGGTGGTTGATACTTCACAGAAGTTAGCCCCTTTGCTGCTCCCTTTTTAGACGGAACGGATTAGATGTAGCCCTTACCGTCGGCCCCACCTCGATGTATGTAGTCTATATCCACGCAGTCCATCTGTTTTTCTGCATCATTTTAGGGCACGAGCCTGAAGGGTAACAAGATCTAAATGACCATATTATACTTACAGGAAACCGTGGTGACTGAACATCCTGCCATTAAAAAATTCCCTGGGCCCACGGTTAGGTTTCCATAATGTTTATTTTCCATCCAACTTGTTGATAAGGTTACATAAACCTAGATGAAGAAATCAAACAAATATCAGGTTGATCCAAAACTTTTGTGGCCCATTAATTGCCAATCACCACTGTTTCCTATGGTATGGTCCACCTGAGAAATTGATCTGCTTCATTTTTGGTGTCATACCCTAAAATGACATGAAAATACTCATGGACGGCGTGGATATAGAATACTTGTATCAAAGTAGGCCGCACCTAATCTGCTCTCCATTTTAGAAGGGACAGCAAAACGAGAAGTGTCCGCTAGGGGCAGTCATTATCACTCTGTAAATGACCAGGGAGGCTTTACGGAGAAAATGAATTAGTTGGAACACGTGCTTCCATGCTTTGCGACGCAATCTACGTACTGTTCGCTTGCCTGATTCACAGGGTGCGTGGAGAGCTGATTAGGTGCGGCTCGGCCTCACCCAAGATGGTGCAGCACTTACCGTGGGGCCCACCTTGATATATGTATTCTAGATCTACATTGTTTGTCATGCTCTAAAATTTGGGTATAGAGTATGCACCCTCAGATCCGAGTTTCAGTTCGTAACTCAAATATAAGGTGTACTAACTTAATTCTTTAATTGATTTGATCGTATGTAATATTTACGTTCAATATAAAGTCCGTCATAATCTCAATCTCACATGCATTATACTTAACACCAATCAACTAATCATACACAAATCTTGACAATCCTTAAAATAAAATAAACTTTAAAATTATTCATTTATTATGTCATTATACTATAATAGTGTTTATTACATGCCAATATTGTTCCAAAGAAATAAAACTAAATAATTTCTTAAAGTCTCAAAATAAATACTAGTGCATTATATTATAATCAAACTATACTAACAAAATAAAACATATAATTAAAATTTTTCTAATGCCGCCACTTCGTTTTCAGATAGGTATGCCCATGTTTCAGGTTAATCATGTTCAGGTACGGTAGATCTTTCCGGTTCTTGCGTCACGTCATCTGCTAATAGCTCCTCTGTATAGTTTTTCCATCAATAAAAATGTAAGCTGACCAAGCTTAGTGATATAACCCAGCATGGTTCATAATCACAGCAATTAAAATAATACATTAAAAAAATATGTGCAATGATATGAATGTAAAATGATGTATGAATGCATCAGATACGATAATCGTTCATCTACTTAGGTTGGAGATCGTCAACCCGCATCCACCCGCTGGGTAGGCTTCCACCTTTTGGTAGGCTTGGGCATATCCCGCATCTGGTAACGCTCTATCAGAATTGATATTTCTTCCAGGAAGGGCCCCTAGGATCGACCGTTCATTATGCAGTGTAGTGAATGATGGATGATATCTAACTGCATATTAGGCATAGTTGTCTCCATTAAATATTCACATATAAATTTTTTGTACATCTATCATATCAAAATATTCAAACCAGTAAATCAATCAAACAATCATAATTATTTATTTTAATTTTTATGAATTATGAGACAAGTTGGGTCACTCACCTGACTTTGGTAGTATTGACTCTGCAATGTAATTAGGTTGATTTGAATTCCGAGATTCTATCAATTTTATCAACGATATTATTATTCATTTATTTTTTTATTACATGCTCGGGCCCACCTTTAATTAATATCCTAGGTGGCCAGATCTAAAATAATCAAATAATTCTTTTTAAGATTATAAAATTAAATAAAATTTACTTGATCGGGGTGGCCCATCGGATGGTCAGATCATCCAGATTCTTGAGGTATTGTTATGTTTTACCTCGATGCATTGGAGGAGTGGTGTGGATCTAACCACACATTCACCAATGGCCCATCTCGACCTTCTACGCCAAGTGATACCAACACTTGCGCAAAATATCTAAGATTCTTTTATCAAACACTTTTAGATCTAGCTAATGTGGCCCATCTGATGATTAGATTGATCCGAATATTAGGGTCCTTATGTTTTTTGGCCTCATGAATCATATGATCCGATCAGATCTAATCTAATTTAATCAGATGCACACCAACTACAATTACATAATTTTAGATTCCCCTCACCTTTAAAGGGCATTCACCCATGATTCAATATAATGAACGTGTGACCAATTCACACTGTTCATTGCATTTACCGAATCAAATTATATTAAATATATAAAAATATTAAAATGAGGATAATACACATATCCGATCTAAGCACTCCAAAATTCTCTTTCTCCCTTTCTCTACTGTCGCATGTAGCCTTTTTCTTTAATATTTAAATTTGACTAGAAGTCTTTTATTCTTGAGAGATGCGGAGAGGGATATTTAAATTTGACTAGAAGTCTTTTATTATTAAGAGATGCGGAGAGAGATATTTAAATTAAATATAAAATAAAGATAAGATTTTTTTAAAAAAAAATCTTTTATTATTATTAATAAATTTCACGGCCCTTACATTCTAACCCCCTAAAAGAAAATTTTCGTCCTCGAAAATTACCTGAAACTAGTGCTCAAAGAGATGAGGATATTTCTCACGAATTTATCTTTCCTGTTCCCAAGATGCTTCGTCTACTTCATGAAGACTCCATAAAACTTTGACTAAATGTACTGTCTTAATGCGCAACACGTGCTCCTTTCGATCCAGTATTCGAATTGGTTTCTCCACGTAAGATGTATCTTCATGTAAATCGAGATCTTATCAGTCAATCACATGAGAATTATTCCTCTTATACTTCCGTAGCATTGATACATGAAAAATATTATGGACATTGGCCAATTGAGGAGGTAATGCAAGTCGATATGTCACTGCTCCAATCCGCTCTAATATTTCGAATGGTCCGATAAAACGTGGTACGAGTTTCCCTTAGTACCAAATCGCATCAATCCCTTCATGGAAGAAACCTTTAAAAACACGTGGTCTCCTACTACAAACTCTAAAGCTCTTCTTCGATTGTCGACGTAGCTCTTTTGACGACTCTGGTCAGCTTGTAGTCGCTTTCGAATAATTTCAACTTTCTCAGCAGCTTCTTGAATAACATCTGGCCCAATTAAACATTTCTTACCTACTTCGGCCCAACAGTTAGGTGCTCAGTAAGGACGTCCATACAAGACTTCGTACGGAGTCATACCAATGCTTGCTTGGTAACTATTGTTGTAGGCAAATTCAGCATAATGTATGTTGTCGTCCCAGCTTCCCTTGAAATCCAGAGCGCATGCACGTATTAGGTCTTCTAATATTTGATTCACACGTTCCGCTTGCCCATTAGATTGTGGATGATATGTTGTGTTGTAGTCCGTAGTCGTACCCATAGCTTCCTGTAGACTTGTCCAGAATCGCGAAGTAAAATGTGGATCTCGATCTGATACAATAGATCTAAGGACACCATGAAGTCTCACTATTTCCTTGATGTATAGCTTAGTGAGTTCTTCCATTGAATAATTGATACGGATAGGAATAAAGTGCGCTGATTTGGTCAGTCGATCAATAATTACCCAAATCGAATCGTGCTTCTTCTGCGTCCTAGGAAGACCGACTATAAAGTCCATCGAAATACAATCCCACTTCCACTCAGGTACTTTCAGAGGCTGCAATAATCCTGATGGGTTCCGATGATCCGCCTTTACCTGTTGACATACAAAACATCTCGACAGATAATCGGCAATTTCTCTCTTCATATTCGGCCACCAAAATGATCGTTTCACACTATGATACATCTTTGTGCTTCCCGGGTGAATTGTAAACTTAGTTCGATGCGCATCATTTAGAATATCGTCTTTTAGATCTAGAATATTAGGCACACAGAGTTAACCTCGATATCGAATTCCTTTATCGTCCCCTATACTCCAATCTGAAGTCTTATCATTTTGATACTTGGCTATCATTTTTAAAAACCATTCATCATTGGTTTGAGCTTCAATTATTCGTTCCATAAGAGTCCATTTTACTATAATGTTACATATACGAATCTTCTTTTCTTGAAAATTCAATCGAAAATCAAACTCTTTAATGAAATCAACATTTCTCATTCGTGTACCATTAAGCTGGCTACACTCTTTTGTTTATATTCTTTTCTACTCAAAGCATCAGCAACCAGATTAGCCTTACCTGGATGATAGGACAACGAGAAATCATAATCCTTAAGAAATTTCATTCATTTTCTCTGCCTCATGTTCAAGTCTTTCTGAGAGAATAGATACCTCAAACTCTTATGATCTGTATAAAGCTCAAACTGTTCACCATATAAGTAATGCCGCCAAATCTTCAACGTAAATACAATCGCACCCAACTTTAGGTCATGGGTTGGATAATTACGCTCATGGAGTTTAAGTTGCCCCGATGCATATGCAATCACCTTGCCCTCTTGCATTAATACACAACTTAGACCTTTAGTTGACGCATCGGAGTAAACTTCAAATACCAACCCATCCTTCGGGAGGGTTAGAATGAGAGTTGAGGTTAAGAGTTGCTTCAGTTCAACAAAAGCTTCTTCACACTTTTCAGTCCACTTGAAGGGCACTCCTTTTCGAGTTAAATTCGTTAGCGGTCCAACAATTTTTGAAAAGTCCTTAATAAACCTTTTATAATATCCAGCGAGCCCAAGAAAGCTTCTAACTTCTGACACACTTGTGGATTGTTCCCACTTCACCACAGCTTCAATCTTTATAGGGTCAACCGCAATACATTTTTCTTAAACAACATGCTCAAGAAATTTAACACTCTCCTTCTAGAACTCACATTTAGAAAACTTAGCATATAACTGGTTATCTTTTAGAGTCTGCAACACCGTCCTTAGATGTAGCTCATGCTCTTCACTGGTCTTCAAGAAAATCAGTATGGCATCAATGAACACGATGATAAAGTTATCAAAATAAGGCTGAAACACTCTATTCATCAGGTCCATAAATACTGCAGGTGCATTGGTCAACCCGAATGGCATGACCAAAAATTCATAATGACCATAACGCGTTTTGAAAGCAGTTTTACAGATATCCTCTTCTTTAACACGTAGTTGGTGGTAACCTGATCTCAAATCGATCTTAGAAAAATATCGAACTCCTTTCAGCTGATCAAACAAATCATCTATACGGGGTAATGGGTACTTGTTTTTAATCGTCATCTGATTTAAGCGGCGATAATCAATACATAACCGTCCAATGCCATCCTTTTTATTTACAAAAAGTACTGACGCACCCCAAGGAGAAGTACTCGGTCGAATAAACCATCGGGACCTCAATTCTTTCAGCTGCTCCTTCAGTTCCTTCAGTTCAATAGGCGTCATTCGATATGGAGACATAGATATTGGTGCCGATCCTGGTAAGAGATCGATACCAAAATCCACTTCTCGCCGAGGAGTAGTCCTGGTATATCCTGAAAAACTTCAGGGTATTCCTGCACAACCGGAATCAAATCCACTATCATTTCTTGTTTCTCATTACCAATCAATGTCATAACACACTCGATCTTCTCATTCTTCTTCTTCCCTTGAATCATAAATAGTTCTCTTCCTAGAGCTGCAAAGGTAACCATCTTCGCATAACAATCCAATATCGCATGATTTCGAGTAAGCCAATCCATTCCGAGAATAACATCGTACCCCGCCATACTCATTTCTATTAAATTAGCTAATATAGGAATATCGCTTATCATACGGAGAATATATTTACATATTTTGTCCAAAATAACTGACTTGCCGATGGGGGATTCTACCAAAATTTGCTTATCGAAGACTTCTGACTTCAATCTTAACCGAGATACTAACGACGATGAAATAAAAGATAAAGTAGCTCCAGAATCAAATAACACAAAAATCAGAATACCATGCGTTTCAATCATACCTTCCATAACGTTATTATTTTCTTTTAAATTCTCATTAGATGAAATGGAATAAACCTATGCACGTGGTGGCTGTTGCCTGTTGGGATGATTCCCTTGGCCTTGAGGAACTGATGGATATGATCGATTTTGCTGATTCTGCTGTGGTCGGGGAGGTTGGGTATGTGATGCTTGCGATGTCTGACTTGTTTGTTGAGATGATGCTAGAAGTTAAAATCGTAGTGGTATCTGTTGAAGAGGCATTATACCCATATCTCTCATCTTAGTTCTGCACACCTGAGCCATGTGTCCATACTTACCACAGTACGCACAATTTCCTGAAAAATAACGTTCTTGGGTTCTTGGTGTTGATGATTGAATTTCCATTCTGGGTTTCTTCTCTAATGGTTGGTGCTGAGTAGGTGTCGGCTTATTTTTTTAACCTGTTTCTTTTATCTACACATGAGATTTGAGAAATCGTTCTGTATCTTGTTCTGCTCGGAAGGCTTTATCAACTACTTCTGAGTATTTCTTTACGTTCATGCAACAAAATTTTGTTCTGATATTATGTCTTAACCCTTCTTCAAATTTTGTAATCTTATAATCTTCATCTTTCATTACTTTTGGCACATAACTTACTAATTCAACAAATTTTACTTCATACTGGGCTACCGTCATGGAACGTTATTCTAGCTTTGAAAATTCTTCCATCTTTTGGATGCGATACGCTATAGGAAAATGTTTCTCATGGAACTTTTCTTGAAATTCATTCCATGTCCACACATGACCAGCTGGAACTATTCTCTTTGTAGCTCTCCACCATACATCGGCTTCGCCCTGAAGAATAAAGGATGTCAATCTAACTTTCTGATCATCAGGGCAGTTCATGGCTTCTAGTACTTTCTCAATCTGCTTCAACCAATCTTCTGCTATTGATGGGTCAGATGTACCCTTGAATATTGGTGGTCGTAACTTTGTAAACCTTTCAAGAAAATCTACCTCACGAGGCTGATCAAACCTTAGCGAAGATGTGTTCCGTTGATATTGGGGTGTCTGATTTAAGGTGGCTAACATGTCCCACTGAACGGCGAATTGTTCCTGCTGTTGCTTTAGCATTCCCGCCATTTGTGCTACCAACCCAAAGGCAGCGTCCCACGGTTGAACATTTGTTCCTGCGAGGTTGGCTCGAATAGTGGTTGGCGATAATGGGAGTTGCGTACTAGGTCCAACATTTGTCATGTTAACTGGAGGAGGAAGCGGTGGAGGAGCTTGCCCTACTTCACTGACTTCGTTCTCATCTTGCTCATCAGGAGCTGTTCCAGATTCTTCAAGAATAGGAGGATTTGGTAAAGGAGTATTTGGGAGAGGTGCGCTTGCGGATGGTTTTAAATCACGAATACTACGCGTCTTCTTAGGGGCCATAATTCCTATATGATGAATTATTAAGGATTCAGTGGACTTTGTATATTCTTAAATTCATATTCAATATTATTGAAATACCTCAGCATCAATAACAAAGGAAAATTCAACAAATCATCAAGTTAGTAGTGTTACATTATGAACAAACCAGTTTACTATCCGTAGCTACTATTCCAATTATTGGTTTACATAGTTAAAATTTTTTAATATATCTTAAAATTTTTCTGTAAGTTTTCACATGAGTATACAACATTTTCATAAAATTTCAGCTCAATCAAACAACTATAGAATTTTCAAAAATTACTGCAATCAGACTTGTTCAGATTTAGACGATTTTTAACTAGTTCTCACTAATTCCTAGAATCTGTATAGTATTTGTCATATTTAAATTATTAAGCTATTTTTTATTAAATTTAGACTTTTATATCTATGATTAAGCTTTTGAATCACCTAAATCGGAGTTATATTTATTTAGTTACATTTTTTTAAAGACAGGTGATTTCTGTTATCCATTGCTGTCCGACAGTACATCATAACTTAAATTACGTTATAATTTGTTCAAATATCCAAATTTACGTCTCCAATAAATATAATTATATAAGTAAGTTAAATTTTCACTTCAGATAGTAATAAATGAATTATAAATTTTATATATATATATATATATATATATATATATATATATATATATATATATATATCTCAAAGTATTATAATAGGAAGTTGTAAGTTTCTAATTTCAGGAACCTACACATTATGCATGTATACGGCTCATACCCTACAGGTCACTTACAGTATAAATTTAACTTTTTTTTCTCTGATACCAAACTTTCACGCCCCAAAATTCAAGTATAGAGTGTGTACTCTCAGACCCGAGTTTCAGTTCGTAACTCAAGTACAAGGTGTACTAACTTAATTCTTTAATCGATTTGATCGTATATAATATTTACGTTCAATATAAAGTTCATCATAATCTCAATCTCACATGCATTATGCTTAACACCAATCAACTAATCATAGACAAATCTTGACAACCCTTAAAATAAAATAAACTTTAAAATTATTCATTTATTATGCCATTATACTATAATGGTGTTTATTCCATGCTAACATTGTTCCAAAGAAATAAAACTAAATAATTTCTTAAAGTCTCAAAATAAATACTAGTGCATTATATTATAATCAAACTATACTAACAAAATAAAACATATAATTAAAATTTTTTTAATGCTGTCACTTCGTCTTCAGATAAGTATGTCCATGTTTCAGGTTAATCATGTTCAGGTATGGTAGATCTTTCTGGTTCTTGCGCCACGTCACCTGTTAATGGCTCGTCTGTATGATTTTTCCATCAATAAAAATGTAAGCTGACCAAGCTTAGTGATATAACCCAGCATTGTTCATAATCACAGCAATTAAAATAATACATTAAAAAAATATGTGCAATGATATGAATGTAAAATGATGTATGAATGCATCAGATGGGATAATCGTTCATCTGCTTAAGTTGGAAATCGTCAACCCGTATCCACCCGTTGAGTAGGCTTCCACCTTTCGGTAGGCTTGGGCATAGCCCGCATCTGGTAACGCTCTACCAGGATCGACATTTCTTCCAAGAAGGGCCCCTAGGATTGACCGTGCATTATGCAATATAGTGAATGATGGATGATATCTAACTGCATATTAGGCATAGTTGTCTCCATTAGATATTCACATATAAATTTTTTGTACATCTATCATATCAAAATATTCAAATCAGTAAATCAATCAAACAATCATAATTATTTATTTTAATTTTTATAAATTATGAGACAAGTTGGGTCACTCACCTGAGTTTGGTAGTATTGACTCTGTAATGTGATTAGGTTGATTTGAATTCCGAGATCCTATCAATTTTATCAACGATATTATTATTCATTTATTTTTTTATTACATGCTGGGGCCCACCTTTGATTAATATCCTAGGTGGCCAGATCCAAAATAATCAAATAATTCTTTTTAAGATTATAAAATTAAATAAAATTTACTTGATCGGGGTGACCCATCGGATGGTCAGATCATCCAGATTCTTGAGGTATTGTTATTTTTACCTCGATGCATTGGAGGAGTGGTGTGGATCTAACCACACATTCACCAATGGCCCATCTCGACCTTTTACGCCAAGTGATACCAACACTTGCGCAAAATATCTAAGATTCTTTTATCAAACACTTCTACATCTAGCTAATGTGGCCCATCTGATGATTAGATTGATCTGAATATTAGGGTCCTTATGTTTTTTGGCCTCATGAATCATATGATCCGATCAGATCTAATCTAATTTAATCAGATGCACACCAACTACAATTACATAATTTTAGATTCCCCTCACCTTTAAAGGGCATTCACCCATGATTCAATATAATGAACGTGTGACCAATTCACACTGTTCATTGCATTTACCGAATCAAATTATATTAAATATATAAAAATATTAAAAGGAGGATAATATACATACCCGATCTAAGCACTCCAAAATTCTCTTTCTCTCTTTCTCTGCTGTCACATGTAGCCTTTTTCTTTAATATTTAAATTTGACTAGAAGTCTTTTATTCTTGAGAGATGTGGAGAGGGATATTTAAATTTGACTAGAAGTCTTTTATTATTAAGAGATGCGGAGAGAGATATTTACATTAAATATAAAATAAAGATAAGATTTTTTTATTTAAAAAAAAAAAAAAATCATTTATTATTATTAGTAAATTTCATAGCCCTTACACTGTTCATCTGTTTTGCCATATCATTCAACGGCATGAGCCCAAAAATAAAGCAGATCCATATCTCTACTGGACCATACTATAAGAAACAGTGATGATTGAATAGTGCACCATTAAAAACTACCTAAGGCCCACTTTAATGTTTTCATAATATTTATTTGCCATCAAACCTGAATGAAGGTAAAAATAAATATTAGCTTGATTCAAAACTTTTGTGGCCACAAGAAATTTTTAACGGTCAATCACCGCTGTTTCCTAATGCCGGATGAGGAAGAGTGAATTGCAACAGTTCGCTCTTTCATATGCGTCTGTCCCAACCCTGCAAATGTTGTCACACCTGAAATTGGTGTGGGCCCCACTATATAGATTTCCAGGAAAAGAGATTAGTCAGGTGGCTCACATGAAGCAAAAGGCAGCTAGAATAATCTTGGCCAAGTTTTTCAATACTTCATTTGCTTTGTAGACAGTGACCCACTTGATGAGTAAGCTGGCCTGATTTTGGCAAGGGTGTGCACTTGCTGGGGTCCACCTGATCGATGTCTTAGATCTTTTTTTTCTTTTTTCTTTTTTCTTTTTGTTTTTTTTTGACGATTGGTCGATGTCCTAGATCTTGCACAAATGTATGGTGACTGGACTCTATGAGCGTGGAATTAGTAAGCTAGTGAATAGGGAGTATCCACTAACTGTCAATGGACTGTAGTGATGAATGGCACTCATCACCTCCTCTTATGGATGCCATCTGATGACACTCTTGGAACTCAGATAATAGGCTGGGGTGACAGTGAGCTGGGTGAATTTGGTCCGAGGGTTGAGCTTGGACTTGAAATATTGGCCTAGTGCCTGTCCAATCATCAAATGAGCCATTCTTGTAACGAAAAGAATTGACGGTGTTTACACTCATTTTTAACACATTGACATGGACCAAGGAGAAGTCGCCACATATTGTTACTATGGTTCGGTGTTGGGAGAATTGTAACCGTGCCCGAAGATATTTTTCACTGGTCTTGTATGAATTCATTATTACTGTAATGGCACAAAGCCATACATGTGCATTTAGGAGATTGAAATATTGTGGGGCATGTGGTCATGATTAGCATGTCATTTTAATTAGGCAGTATACCCATTATGTTTATAAAAGGGCTATTGAGGGAAAGAATAACACTTGTAAGGCCATCTTTTATAATCTCTCTAAAATGGGAAACCTTTCCTGAGACATTTAAAAAAAATTAGGTGATTAGGAGGATTCCAAATATTTGAAGATTATACTAGCATCCAAGCAGGTCGATTACAATATGTACCCAAATCAGGAAAAGGTAGATATCAATAGATTGGGTCGATGTTCATACATTAATCAGAAATAAGAGAATGGGAGAGCCCAGTTTGATAGATTCAATCCCCATTAGTTCTACAATTAGAAGGGATTAATATCACGAAAAGGTGGACAATGATGATTGGATCATTCAATTGCAACAATGACCTAATTGATTTGAGATCTGGGATGAATGGTGGAGATAAATATGATTGATTCCAAATCTATATGCAATAGGGTCTTGAAGGTTTCAATATGAGATATCTACGTCAAAGTGAAGATTTGAAAACCAACAGTTCCATTTTTTCTATATTTAAGAAAATCTTCATATTCAAAATACAAATGATCTTTAATCAACAAGGAAATTCAACTAAGGTTTTGCCACCTCAACAACATATAAAAATAGTGTGCGACAAAGAGCTCCTAGTCCACACCAAATATAATTTATATTTTACTTTTATTTTTTTATTTATTTTCACATAACATAACTTTAATATAGACTGTTACTATCTAGTACTATCGGTACAATACAATAGGTTTATATTAAACATCCAGAACCCTAAGTTGTTGGATCCCAATTAACTGAGTCCTTGGACAATCATCTTTCTAGTCACATCCTACTAACAACTCATCTCAATCATTTATTCTTACAGATGAATCAAATATTTATCTTTCATTTTATTTATTTCATATATTCATAAATTTGGCATTGTTTTAGCCTTTTTTTTATTTATCGATTCATCTTTATTTCTTTAATAAATTTATTGGTTACATTACTAGTGAAAGGATAATTCTTTTAAAAAAATAAAAATAAAAAAACAAAAGGAATCCATTGAAAAACTAACCCGTACTCTTTCGCAAATCACCTTATTGCTAATTACAACCAGTGGTTAGCTCAACAGATGGATTTCGGAATCTAGTCTTGATCAATCATTTTAGTGCGGGGTTCACCAACGTTCAATCAAACATTAAGTTGAATATGACTTTAACATGCTCGCACTTTCTAATTGCACATACAAACTCAATACATACCCCCAATTACACATGTAGCCTTTTGTTTGATTGAATTATATGACTTAATAAGAACGCTTAAGAGCATTTCATGCTCAAAAGTATATGTGAGTTTAAAGGCACTCTTGGAGCAGGGTTATGTTGCGATAATAACAAATATGTCTACGATTGGACTTGTGGAGGGAATGCCCCAAAAATTCTTAGATAGGTTTATTTTAAATCCTTGATAGTTTCACACATTTTTTTATCACATTAATCAAAATCACTTATATTATGGGATTTGTGTACCTTTGATAGTTTTCTATTTCTTTACTGAGTTAGCCTTATAAGGCTAGGTCCAATGACTTTTTAGGGCCTATGGCTAGGATAGGGTTAACTTCGACCAGGCCTTAGCCCAATCCATTGCAACCCCTATCATTGGGGTTTCTTGTCCCCGTTAGAAAAAAACAAAAAGAGAGAGAGAGAGAAGAAGAAGAAGTATGCAACGCAGGCTATCTGCATATAGAAATAAAAGCAGTCCACGCTAAAACCATTAAAATTCAAAAGAATTGGACAGCCAAAAGTGTCCAATCACTAGAAGTTATTTTCCCTTTAGTCCACATCCACCAGATGGCCCACCGAATCAACGGTTTTGATCACAACAAATTTGTCTTGCTGGCCTTTGAGGAGGTAACTACTTCTTTCATGTGCATATTACCATTCCTCATAGAAAATTCCCACTATGACAGGCAGTACTAAGATAATCTACCATAATTTGAAATCTTAAAAAGGTTAACACTATTTTTTCGGTGAAAGGTTTATGTCATTTGGTGACTTGAGCAAGCATCCGTACAATACAAGCAAGCAGTTTGACGCGGATTTCCTATCCGAGCCTTTCGCAGGAAGCTCCCGCGCAAGGATGCTGGTTGGGACCCACTGAGATGTTTGTACGAAATCCACTCCGTCCATACGTTTTGAGATCTCATTTTAGGCCGTGCGATAAAAAAGAAATTAAGGTGGTTAAAAAACTCAAGTGGGTCACACGAGAGGGACAATTGGATAAAGAAATTCCTACCGTTGAAACCTTCCTTGGCTGCATCTTGGGGTTTATATGATATCCAAACCGTTTGTCATGCCATTTCCAATGGGATGAAGTGAAAACACTAAAAATATATCCTGGTACAAAACTTTTATGGCCGTGAGTATGCTTCAACGGTGCTCACTAAATGATCACTATTTCTTCTCGTGTGGCCCACTTGAGTGTTGGATATACCTCATTTTTTGTTAAACGTCTTAAAATGAGATTCAAAACATATAGACGGGGTGGATTTCGCACAAACATATAATTGGGCCCCACCCAGAATCCTTGCGCAGGAACTTTAGCAGGAAATCCGCGCCGCAGGTAGTTCTTCTTTTAATTCCTTTTGTTGGACCGAAATTGTCGACGACGCCTGTTTCATGCAGAGCACAAGACACATAATAACTATGGGGTCTACCTTGTTGTATATGTAAAATTCCTTACATCCATCAGGCATTACCCTCATCCTACATGCATAAGAATCTAAAATTACTTCCAAAACTAGTAAGTTCGAATGTTATAGTTTGTACTGCATTGTGCTGATATTATTTAGTATCTTCTCTTTGGGCTGGTGAGTCACAGGTTCAATGAAAGGGATGTAGATTAGATTGGGTACTATTCCCGCCCATCCCTAGCTAGGAACGTACGGGTGCTTGGAGAGCTCCTGTGATGTACAGGTTTTGTTGACACCGTTCATCCATTTTTTCATATCCCATGTATGAGGTAAATCCAGGGCTCAAGTGGACCACACCTCATAAAGTAATAGTGATATGACACCCATCATTGAAACCTTCCTAAGGGCCACAGTAATGGTTAATTGTCGTCTAACTTGTTTATAAAGATGCATAAACCTCAATGAAGGGAAGACATGAATTACAACTAGATCTAAAATTTATATGGCCTGCAAAAAGCCTCTCTAATCATAGGTATTTAATCCTGACTGTTCGGTTTACTTTGGAACTGCCTCATTTTTTCCTTATACCCTAAAGCTACATAACAAAATGAATGGAACATGTGGATAAAACGCATACACCTTGGTAGCCCCTCAGAGTCCTAATCTGTTCCTACCTAGGGATATGGAAGAGTACCCAATCTACATCCCAATGAAAGATATCGACCATGTTGACCCCACACACAAACCTATAGTTCACATCACATGTCCATTATTTCATAAGGTCTGACCCAGTTGATTTTCGACCCTGTAGACTAATGGATTTTACATTTAAAAAGGTGGGTGCGTAGCAGGCGTGGCTGACTTGAATTTTAGATAAGGCTGATATTTTTTTAATGGTCTCTTTTTCATAGTACGGACCCTTGTATAAATATGTCGGTTGAAATGTAAATGCGTGGTAAACACACAGTCATGGTCGATGCCATCTTCCCTTCATCGCTTTCGGAGTGGCTCACCTGATGGATGGAGTAGATGTCACACGCACGACACCATATGGGCTCCACGATCTTAAGCGTTATCCCCGCCTCTTATTAAAAAAGCCGTTAGTTGGTTACCATGTAGGGACTCCTACGTGGATTTGGCAGTAACTCATCTTGAGCTACCATGCATGTGTTTTATACACTCCCATCAACCCCATTTTTCAGATCATTTCATGGCATAATCTCGAAATTGAGATGGACCAAGCATTAGGTGCATCATAGCACATAGAATAGTAAGGATTGGATCCCCACTTCTGAAAACTTCTTTGTAGTCACGTAAGTTTTTAATCAAGCCGGTATTTTTTCCCTTCATCTAGGTCTGCTTGACCTAATCAAAAGCTTGGATGGAAAATAAACATTAAGTGGGCTGGAGGAAGTTTCTATTGGTAGTTGTTCAATCAATACTATTTCCTAGGGTGTGGTCCAACTGGGATTTAGTTCTCCCTTATTTTTTAACTAATTCCCTATATTGAGATGAAAAAATGAATGAACGGAGGGGATAAGACATACGCACATATAATAGAGAGAAGAATGCTCGCACAATGGTCAACGAGAACTCATGAGAACTTTTTCAGAACTCATTATACCTAATGTTAGCCTAAAATCTAAATTGTTCATGTGATGCAGCATCTCATGAAACTCTCAAAGCTCAACCTTTACCTTTATCCAAAACTTTAGTGAGCCATGGTAAAAGAGAGACAAATTAAGAGAGGAAACTATTTCCTTTTTCTATGGCCTATCAAAGATTTAGATTAAAGTAAAAGTCGGGCCCTAGACTTATCATGAGAACATGCGAGTACGTGAGCATTGTTCTCTTTATATATACATGCTCACTTGAACACCTATACATATGTGCACATTTGCACATGTGTCATGAGCATCTAATGTAAATGGTCCAAATGATGTGGAATCTCATGAAACCCTAAGGAATAAATTTTCATCATGATTTAAAATTCTAGTGAGCCATAACAAAGAAAAATGAAAATTAAAAAAGGAAATTGTTTTCATTTTTAATGGCCCACCAAAGTTTTGGATCAAAGAAAAAATTATGCCCGTGAGGTTTCATGAGGTGCTTCTTCACATAGACCGTTCAGATTTTGGAATCTCATCACATGTTATGGGTTCTTAAAAAACGTTTGCAATAGGTCCGACTAAAGTGCGCACCAATTCGCACTTAACTCTTTTGAGAACCTTTTTAAGAACCCATCATACATGATGTGGATTAAAAATCTAAATGGTCAATGTGAAGTAGTGCCTCATGAAACCCCATGGCTCCAATTTTTACTTTTCTCGAAAACTTTAGTAGGCCATTGAAAATTAAAATAGTTTCCTCACTTGATTTGCATTTCTCTTTTGTATAGCCCACCAAAAATTTAGATCACGGTGAAAATTGGATTCCACATCCCATGAACCATTCAGATTAGACACTCATAATACATGTACAAAGGTGCGCACATGACCTCCCTCTCTCTATGTGCGTGTGTGTCTATATACACACACACTGTTATCTGTACCCATGTAAGTTACCACGGGCATCACGCTTCTCTACATGTAATTAAAAAAGAAAAAGAAAATGTATGCAGTTTGCGTGCAGTAAGGGTTGGAAAATGGTCTGTGTGTACGCATGTATATTATAATCCTGGGCATTTGATCACTCGCCATCGACTGATGGAAAAAAAATAAAGGGAAAATAATTGACAGCCAGCATGAGCTGGGAAGATCAAAGAAAAGGGATGTCTGAGAGAGACAAGCTAGGTGACTTGTGCGACGTACCAACCACGGTAACTGGCGCTATAATCCTGGCTATTTCAAATCCTCCGCAGATAGGCAGTAAATAGGCAATAATTGCATATTTTAGCTTGTTTGAAAATCTTTATTTCGACCTTCAAATTTGGTTTAAACAGATGGACTTAAATTTGTGAAGCCTTACTGCAATATATGTGCCATTCATTTGTTTTATAAGAGCTAAAATATTAGGCAGATCAAAAGCACAAGTTGCCCGTATCAAAGGATATAGTAGCCTTAAAAGGTCTACCTTTGAAAGTTGTTACTTTAACCAGGCTCACATTAATATTTTTTTGTTAATCTAACTGGTTCATAAGGTATGGTCCACTGTAGTTTTAGGGCCTCTTGGATTTTCTGGCTCAGGTTTAATTACCTTATAATGAGTAATAATTATTTACCAAGTTAATTACGGTATCTTTCTAAATGTTGACTTGGCTAACTACTTTTTAAACATTTAAATTAAATATTTTAATAAAAGAAATGGACAACAGGGATATATCATATATATCATGGTGGACTACTGCTACTGATTTTTTTTTTATATTTTTTACACACGCACACACACCCCCACACACTCACGCCACATGCGCACACACCCACAAATGCATACAGTGGGATTTCACCACCATAGGTGCTCGAACCCTTGACCGGGTGTTGAAACTCCACGGAGTCTACCACCCGGGTAAGAGTAAGGACCCAGGTGGAATCACGCACCCATCTATGAGCAAGTGAAAAAGTGACGGTTACTTATTTATCAAGAATTCACCGGCATTGTGGAAAATCAAACAAGCCTTGGTTATGTCTCATTTTGGGCTTGAAAACCGAAATCAGATTACACGACACACGACGGATGGAGAGTGTGGTGGGCCCACACTTATCTGGTGTCTTCGATTTTATCGTTCGAAAAGCAGGTGTCAATGAGTACCTGGGTGAGTAATTATCACTTATTTACCCAGCATTCACGCAGTATTTTTAAAATTAACAGAGTAAAACTACTTGCGTGAATCCACTCTAAACTCTTTCATCTTGGCAAGACACATCAGATGAATGGATTGATGGAATATAAACAACGGCTTACATGAAACTAACATTCGAAGTCCTATCGGACTGTTTCCTGTATCGTGGCCTATCTCATTCTTGAATGGTCATAATTTTTAATTCAATGGTTAAAATTAGACAGCGTATCTGATGGACGGAATGAATCTAATGGAAGTTAGATACACGAGGCTTTTGGATCGAAAAAGTAACCTCGTAGGTACCAAGCGCGACTCCCGACCAAAAGACCACACGAGACTTCTCGGAAAGGTAAAGAGGTTATTCCGCCATTCGCAGCAGGTCGCCGCGCTTTCTCGATGACGGTTTCAGTCACTTCTCAGGTAGAAAAAGGACGGCAGCCATTATTCCTCACAGACACAAAAAAGTTCGCGCCCTCCAGCTAAAATGAAGAACGTGACACTAAGTGCCTGTTTGGCACGGGCAGATCCCATGGTATTAGGAAGGATGAGATCAATTTTAAGGTAATGATGGTGGTATCAATGAATTGTCTTAAGATTCATGCGATTGCTTATATCCCATGATAGATTCACTGGGTCTGTTTGGCACGCCCTGCATATATTGGGATTTTACCTTCCAATCCATTCAACCTACGATTAGGATCAATTTTAAGGTAATGATGATGATGTCAGTGGACTGTCTTAAGATTTATGGGATTGCTCGTATCCCAAGACAAGTTCACTGGATCTGTTTGGATCGTCATGCCTATCTCAGGATATTGCCGATCCCATCCCTCCCAATACCGTGGGATCTACCTGGGCAAACAGGCCCTAAGGGACTATTTGGACAGGTGAATTTCATGCGATTGCATTGAAATGCGGTGGATTGCACCTTTTTTGAGAAATTAATGGTTGCGCCAGTGAATTGTTGTCAATCCCATGGGAGCGAGTCATCTACTGAGATGTTTGGACAAGCGAACAGGATTTACCCTATGCAGCTCCATCGTGTTTGGAGGGGCATGAGATTACAACATATCTCATATGATACACTAGAATTATTTCCATTAGTGTAAGCAATAGGAATCTTTGTTCAGATCTATATTTAGTATTTATGGTTTAAATACAGGTTTGCACCTGATAGCCGGAGTGGATTTACATAAATATACACAGTGGGCTCTACATGGATTTTATATCATCAGTCAAGAAACTAGTGCGCATCTCCGCGAGATTTCACATGTAGCAGTGAAATACTCCGGATCCCACAAGAAATTGGGAACGGATTGGCTACTCCCCCTGACACCATCCATTAGCTGGTGGTCAATGCTCCGTGGGGCCCACCATGATATATGTGTGTCATCCATCCCGTCCATTTATTTATATATATCATTTTATGACATGTGAAAAAAAAAATGAAGTATATCTCAATCTCAAGTGGACCACATTACAGGAAACGTGTTGAATGAATTTTGACCATTAAAAACATTTTGGGAGTCATAAAAGTTTTGGATCAAGTTGATATTTATTTTTTCCCTTCATCTAGGTCTTTATGACCAAATCAACAATTTGGATGTCAAATAAACAGTACAGTGGGCCTTACAAGGATTTTAATGGTGAATATCCATTCATTATTTTTGTCCTATGGTGTGGCCCACCTAAGATTTATATCCCTATCATTTTTCGTATCAAGCTATAAATTGATCTGTAAAAATGGATGAACGGAATGGATGAAATACGTACATCATGGTGGGGCCCACAGAGCACCGACCACCAGCCACAAGGCTGATATTAGGGGAAGTAGCTAATCCGTCTCTCGAGAAATCCAACAAGGAAATCCCAAATCCAGTATGAAATCCATCTGAATCCACCCTCCAATCTCATCCTCCTTCACTCATGCACCGCCCAAACATACCTCAATACGGACGCTGTTGGATTCAAGAAGCCTATCCACCCTAATACCACCTACTCTAGCGCATGATGCCCGTCCAAACACACCCTATATAGCTGGTGCAGATAGTGATGTATGTATTTTATCTACACCGTCCATCTATTTGAAGATTTAATTTTAGGGCATGAGTTAAAGATTAAGGCAGATCTAAATATGTAGTTGCCACCACAAAAAATAGTGGGGTGATTGATGCCTACCGTTGAAACCTTTCAAAGGCTCACCATGATTTTTATTTGAAATCCAACCTGTTCACATGTTAACACCGACACGAAAGAAGGGAAAAAACAAGTATCGGCTTGATCCAAAACATTTGTGGCCTACTTAAGTCTTTAATGGTAGCAGTCACTCTCCCCACTGTTTTTTGTGGTGAGGTCCATTGGAGCTTTAGATTTGACTCATTCTTCGAATCTTTACCTAAAATTATATTTCCAAATGGATGGACAACGTGGATACAAAACATAGATCTTGATGAGGCCCACATAACTTAGGGACGTCACCTTAGAGTCTCGCTCCTCAACCTATCACTATTCAATCCGCGTTTGCCAATGGCTATGTGGGTGTAACACCCCATATTTTTTTGTACTCGGGTGTTACCACGAGAACCTGACTTAGTATAAATACAATCCCGATTTATGTGAACATTCACACTCTGGCCTAAATCCAACCATTAAGAGTGACCTACATTCGAAGATTGGGTCATCCGACCCTCTAAACATTGGATCAACGGTTAGATCTCTACTTATACTGTCTGTAGGACATCTAAAACTATGGAGGAAAGAAGCTGAAATGGTTGTGTTGATAAGTCATAAATTCCAATAGTCGAGATGGTGGAGCAACTACGAGATTCGAGATCTACCGTCTGACTAAAATGTATGTGAAATAAATTATGTATATTATTTAAACTATATATAAAATAAATTTCATGCCAACACATTATCATATAATTGAGGTATATTAACTAATATTTATCCAAAGTTTAAATGGACCATACCAAAATAGCAGCGAGGATCATAATTTTCACAGTTGAAAATTTTGTAGGGCCACCATAATGTTTAATTTCCATCCAATATGTTAATAAGGTTAAAAATAAATGGATGAAGAGGAAAAACAAATTTCATATTGGTCTGAAACTTCTGTGACCCTAAAAGGGTTTCAATGGCATATGTTCAATCCCCAATTACTTTTTCCAATGTGGTCCACTTGATATTTAGATCTGCCTTATTTTTCAGCTAAAGCCTTAAGATGAGCTCGCCAAATAAATGGATGGGTTGGATATAGCGCATACCTCATGATAGGACCCACATAACTTGCTGACATCAATACACTATCTATATAGATGGCGTGTGGTACACCAGCCAATCCGCTTCCTCCACGTCTATGGTGATGGCAGGATCAGATCACATAAATCTGGAAGTGGATTGGCTGGTGTACCATACACCAGGTATATAGCTATTGTATTGACGTCAGTAAGCTTTGTAGGTCTGATCATGAGGTATGTATTGTATCCAAACCGTATATCCATTTGGCGAGCTCGTATTAAGGTTTGAGACTAAAAATACGACACATCTAAGTATTAAGTGGACCACAATGAAAAAAGTTGTGGGGGGATTGAACATCTTCCACTGAAACCCTTTTTGGGGTGACAAAAGTTTTGGATAAATGTGAAAAAACAAAAAAAAAAAATTCCCCTTCATTTAGGTCTCTGTGACCTAATGAATAAATTGGATGGAAAATAAATGTTATGGTAGGCCCTATGAATTGTTTAACAGTGAAAATCATTGTCTCCATTGCTATTTGTGGTGTAGTCCATATGATCCATGGATATGATTCATTTTTTGAATAATACTCTAAAATGATCTCGAAAAATAGATAAACAGTGTAGATATAATAAATACATCATTGTGAGGCCATGTAACTTTGATCTCCTTTAAACTGTTTGTACGACTTGGAGCTCGAGGACCATCGATGCTCATCTTCGCACAATACCTACCTATAGCAGCTATATAGCTGGTGCGAGGTACACCAGCCAATCCGCTTCCCATAAGTCTTAGGGACGCAGATTAGCTACTGACAGATTGAGTAGCCATACTCGTTACCGAAGTGACATCACCAAGTTTTGTGGGGCCCATCATGATATATGTGTTGTATCCACACCATCCATACATTTGGAGTGATCATTTTAGGGTACTAGACAAAGAATTAGGTAAATCCAGAGCAACAGTGGATCCCACTGCAGAAAACAGTGGAGAGAGTAGCGCCCACTGTTGAAACCTTCTTAAGACCCACCATGATGTTTATTTAAGATCTAACTTGTTCATAAGTTAACACATACATGAAAGAAGAGAAAACACAAATATCAGCTTGATCGAAAACTTTTATAGCCCTTAGGGCATGTTTGGCCGGGTGGATTGAATAGTATTAGGGGGGATTGCATCACTTTTAAGGTAATGATAGTTGCGCGAGTGGATTACTGTAAGATCCATGAGATTGTTATATCTCGGGGTTAGATCACTGAGTCTATTTGGCCCGCCCATCTAATCTCGGGATTGCACCTTCCAATCCTTTCCAATCCGTCAAAACCAAACACGTCCAGGGCAAAATTGAATGGGATTAGGGTGGATTGGATGGATTTTAAGGTAATGATGGTGATGTCAGTGGATTGCCGACAATCCCATGAGATTGCTCTATCTTGGGATCAAAATCCCATGTCTGTTTGGCACGCCTGACCAATCTCGGGATTTAGCTTCCAATCCCTTCCAATCCCATCCAATCCACCTGGCCAAACATGCCCTTAGAAGTTTTTAATGGTGAGTGTCACTCTCCCACTGTTTTCTTTGGTGGGGTCCAGTGGAGCTTTGGATCTGAATCATTCTTTGTATCATGCCCTAATATGTTCTATCCAAACGGATAGACGGATGGTGTGGCTAAAAAAATACATCATGGTAGGGCCCGTGGAACTTGGTGACATCATTTCAGTAGGATGCTCGCTTCTCAACCTGTCAGTAGCTGACAGCGTCCAAATCTTGGAGGTAGACTGCTCCGTGACCTGGACACCACCCACCTCATTAGCTGATTTTACTGGCCATGTGCCATTGTCAAACGTAAGGTAACCCAAAACACGTTAAAATCTGGTAGGTTGAATACATCTCACCTCCGTTGGCGTCTGGGTTACCGTGCTATCCACGTCCGTAAGTCTCTCGTTGAAGTACTGTAAAGTGCAAATCTCAATCGATGATACGCATAAATTAGAGAGTCATTTGTATCGTGTGTTCCAAATCAAACCGTCTAATGTGTGGGACCCATAATAGATAGTCCACCAATAATAAAAAAAATCAGTGGTTGTACAATCCCATCGTTTGATGGAAAGAAATCTGCATATAGGTGCCACCTTATAAATGGTAGCTTCTTGTGCAAGTTCCATGAGCCCACTTTTAGTTTTGTGAGGACGCAGGTTACCTGCTGACCATGCCACAATAAGTTGTTGATAACGAATATTATTGGTTGCTCAATTTATTTTTTATTATGTGGTTGTGTTGGGCTCGATTTAGTAAATTGATTCAAACGGATCAACTTTCCTCCAAAGCATTCAAATAAGTAGACACGTTTAATATAAATATATATAATCAAAATAGGAGATGATTTGTTGCTTATTCAGCCACCCATATAATTTAATAAGAACCAGGCGATAATCTAAATGTGAAGTTCTTCATCCGAAGATGTGTCACTATGTGCCTTTCATAAAAAACATACTTTTCAAAATAATTTTACAAATTAAATAAAAGAAAAATCTTATAATTAATCACTGAGAGTAATTGTGAGAAAGCGTCTTTTAAAAGTATTATTTAATAATAAATAAATAACGAATCCATCATATGAGCATAAACTTAGATTATAATTAAAAACTGTAGTTAAGAATTACTATTATTTGATTATTATTACTCTTAAAATAAATTAAGATAAAGTAAATTGATAATTTTAAAATAATTGGTTAGCGTGTTGATTGAGTTGATTATATTTTATTTTTTTTTAGTTGAATTCCTTTGTTACTTTTAAAATTTTGAAGTAATTTATTATTTCATATCATTCTTCTATTAATATAATAGTTATAATAGTTGAAAAATATCTAACTATTTATTTTACTTTTGCCCACAAGGTTTTGTTTTAATTATAATCATCTTTTATATTTTAAATAGCTATGCCGTGCTTCTCTATATATCAACGTTAACATTCCATTGTCTATCCATTGAGCTCACGTGAGCGGAGAACTCACAAAAAATATTTAAAGTTCTTTTTATATACTTCTTAGTTTTCATGCAGTGCCATATATCACCTACTATTAGCTTTTTCACCGTATGTCATCCTCTTATTAGCAAAAGTAGGATGCAACATGCACATGTATGTCACCAATACATCCGGTCAGGCCATGGATCCACCAACGCCAGTGGTTCTCTGAATCCCAACACATGGCCCAAATAAATCAAGCCACATCTGGTCATCATGGAATTCTGTCCGTTTTACAACACAGATTTTGAGAAATGTGAATCGCTTGCTGCTTGCTCTTCTAATAGCCACTAAACCTGACTCGATGCTAGATCCAACCCGATCATCAGATAGGCCCTGTTGATTTAAGTCGTGAGGCCATTAACTGGCTGTCTGCTTATGTGGCGGATCACACAAGTACGTTGAATGCCATTGCTCAATATTTTAATGCTTGCTTTCCTTTTCTTTCATAAACAGCTGGCCACCAGGCGACCAAGAGAAAATCTACAGGAAAGGCCCCACGCGATGAACGTCATGGATGATGTAACATGTCGGCTCTTGTGGTGGGTGATACATTAGCCACTGCAGGCTGGACGCGAATTTCTGTTTTGGGGACTTGGTAGGCTTGCAACAAAAACCTTTGCGTGCCCACCGTAGTATGTGTGCGACATCTACTCCATAAATCATTTGCTCCAGATCCTGTTCAGGCATAAGTCTAAAAATCATGCGGATCCGACACCTCAGTGAGCCAAACCAGAGAGAAAAGTGGGACGGAGATGTGTACCAGTGAAACTTTGCTGGCCCCACAATGACCATCCAACTCCTTCGTAAGGTAACATGATGAAGGCAAACACCAAATATCAACCTGATGTAGGACTTTGGTGGGCCCAAAGAACGGTTCAACGCTAGGCGTCCCACCCTCACTCTTCCCTGTCTGTTGGATCGCTTTAGTTTTGGAGCTGTTTTTAGATCACCTACTAACATAAGCTTGTCCAAACATTGGATGGAGTGGATTTTGCACATAAACTAACCCTGAGGTATGTGTTATATATTCATCCTTTACATTTATTTTTCTAGATTATTATAGAGTACGAGGCTAAAAATAAAGCATACATAAACCTCGGGTGTACTAAACCACTTAAAATAGCTGTGATTAACCATTAAAATTTTGTTAAAGTCGTAAAAGTTTTTTTTTTAAAACTTATTTACCAAGCTAATCTTTGATTTTCCACTTATTGGTATGTTTGACATTATCAACCGATCATATAAAAAATAAGCATTATAGTGAGCATTATGTTGGGCTTTGGAAAGTTTTCAATGGTGAACATTCAGTCCTCATTATTTCTTATGAGTGTGTAGTGGTGTGTGTGCGTGTTTAAGAAAAAAAAACTATTAAAAAGTTTGTAAAAGGTTTTTTTTTAAAATTTAATTTAATTTAATTTTTAAGTTTTTAATGAAGAAATCTTTAAATTTTCACTTAAAATATGTAAATCTCGGTTGGTCTAGACTACTTAAAATAACTGTGATTAACCATTAAAGGGTTCCATAAGGTTGTAAAAGTTTTTTTAACCAAGCTAATCTTTAATTTTCGGCTTCTTAGCATGTTTGACATTACCAACAGGTCATATGAAAAATAAACATTGCAGTAAACATTATGTTAGGCATTAGAAAGTCTTCAACGGTGGTCATTCAAACAACATTATTTCTCATGATATCATCCACTTGAGATTCAGATTTATTTAAATATTTTATTCATAGCTTAAAATGAGCAGGAAAAACACATGTGCAGCATTGATATATAATATATACATCAAGGTGGTCTATGATCATGGCCACACCTAATCCGCATATACCTTGCGTGGGTTTTTCATAATCATTAAAAATAAGTTATTAATTAAAATGACTCTTAATTATAATTCAATAAAAATATTAACATTTAAATTTTAATTCATATCTTTTGTAATCCCAATATTTTCGTGGGGTTTTACAGCTTATTAGCACAATACAAGGGGAACAATTAGTATATAGATATTTTCATCTTAGAAAAACTCAAAAACTACTCTGCAAAAAGGCGAAAAGTTAGGATTAAAAATTTGGTGTCAGCAGCTTTACCGGCATAACTGAGGGAGATCAATTTAATTAACAGTCCTTAAAAAATCACATTTCCTTTTGTTCGCATGAAACTTTACCGTGTCCGTGAATCTACCGTAACTGCGACTGCGTCCGGGAATCACAACTACGTTCACGGGTTTTGAATCCTTAGATGGCCGTGTATCACGGTACCATACGGGTTGGTTTTCGGCCTCAGATGGCATCCTAGATGATAATCTGAACGGTTCACATTCTCTTTAGTGCCTTATAAAGCTATCTCCCTATAATCATGCTTCATTTATGATCCTTACCTTATGAGCCATTAAAATCTCTTCAACGTGATTCACCTTCATATACAATCATCCGGGCAACAAATCTTTTCCAGAATGGCCCCTGTAGCATAGATTCCAGAATATGAACGGTTCAGATCATAACCTAGACTCAATCTGATGCTGAAAACCCACTCCCGTACAGTAGCTGTGATACGGCGAGTGACGTTCTCCCGACATGACACCTCCCATACACCCAACTGACTCCCTGACTTCACCCTGAAGAAGGGGAAGAATGCTGATGGTGGGGCCCACGCTCTAGGCCCACTCTACCATGAGATCTCGTACGTGCTTTGAAAAACCGCTTCTTCTTCATCTTCTTCCTTTTTTTCCATCGTCTCCTTCTCTCTACATCATATTTACACAACTGCAGCATTCATTTGAAGAAACCGGCGACTGACTTCAACTTCTCCATTTATCCTCGTTCCTCTTCCTATCTTCCTCGAATCACCTACTCGAGCTAGGGTTCGACCGTCTGGCGTTTTTCCCGCCCTTTCATGGTTTGAACCTTTTGAAGGAGGAGCCATGGCTTCTAACTACAGAAACGGCACGACTAAAGCTTCTCAGAAGACTGACAGCAAGCCTCCTGTAAATTCCAACACCAAGCCTCTGACAAAACCCAAGCCTTCTCTGACTTCTGCCGCAGCCGGTCTCCGCCGTAGTAACCCTGGATCGCTTAGCGGGTCTGCTGCTGGGAAGGATGATGCTGGCGGTCAGTATTTTTAACTATTTTAGCTTTTGAGATTTATGTAGTCCTTTTCTTTTATTATTGTTTGAATTTACCGCAGATCCGTCTTTCTTTCGCTTCCGAATTGCTTTCCGTAGTTTTGATTTGTCATTTATCTAGACTAGATTTGGTGGAATTTACATAGATTTGTTGAACAATGTGAAATGCTTGCTTGGATTGCTATTAGGATGGGAACTATGGTTTGTAAGTTTTTACAAGATAAGTACTTAAATGGGGGTGACTCATCCACTGCGCAGGCGGCATTCATGTATATTAATCTGTACTGCCCAAATTGGTGGGCTCTGTTGTGGATATCGCCCATCCCCAAATTTGCACTGATCGGATGATCTTAACCATCTGTTACTGAGCGTAGACTTTGGCATGCTGGGCAATTCCTTTTTTAGCTTTCAATTTGGCGATTACCAATGTGATGGTTAGGATTGTCTGATCAGTGTATTTTTGGTCTTGGCCGTGCACCATCAAGATATGTGCATGCTGCTGGTATGATTGACGAGTCGCCACCATTTAAGAAATGGTGGAAATCAGTCTAACCCTTTGGTGATGTTTGGAGTTCAGATCCTGCTTATATCTAGGGTTCCTACCTTGTTTAGTTGTTTAGCAGGCAAGGTGGTGAAGGTAGTACATGGTATGGATACATAGTTCACTGCCTGCCAAAAACCCCAACATGCTTGTGTAGGATTGATTTTCTAATATATACAGGGGCCCTTTTTGCTCGAAAACTGTGGTGGACCACCCATATGAAAACCATTGAGTGGCCTTGGAAGAGTTCTCCAAAACCATGGAGGGGGATTGATTATTTCGGGCATGTTTGGGAATGTGGAATCCAAGGCAAAAAAAAGGGAAAAAAAAAAACAATAATTATCCAATGATTTTTTCTATAAGAACTATTGAAACATGGATTCCCATTTTGAGTTCTTGTTTGCATTGCAAATGGAGATATCATATTCCTCTCACAAAACTTGGTTTCTTTGCGCAAAAATCCAAATTATGGAAAAAGTGTAATAATGGCTTGGTGAAAGTCACCCCTTTCTTTGCTATCCAAACAACAAAAATCATCTCATTAAATGAGAATCCTTTATTTTTCCATTGTTTGGCATGGAATCCATGGTTTCCAAACACAGCCTTAGAAGAATTCAGGATGTGATTCTTACAAACGTTGGTATAGTGATAGTTAGTTAATGGATGTCAAGATTGTTGTATTTTGTCGTATATGCATGCTTTTTCAATAATAGCTAATCCTCAGATTGAGGTAAATTATTTAATGATTTGTTTAGAACAAATGAGGTCTTTTTAATCGAATTGCAGATTATGGATAAGTCAATCTTTCACATAGATGCCTCAGCAAGTTAGCATGGAGTACCTTTTGAGGCTGCTTTACTATACAAGGGTGGAGGTGAATAAAGAACATACATAAAGATAAATAGGAAGCAAACAAGGGAATAGGTAAAAGAAGAATATACAGATTGGTGGGTAAAGATGATACAGGATGTTATGGGGCCATTATGGCCTTTAGGGGAGGGCATAATGGGCCATTACGGAGGCTGTAATGTCCAATCCTGTAACTTCTAACGGTTGCCACCGTTACCTTTACATAATGGCCTTTGCAACCCCATAATGGCTGTTACGCTACACCATGCTACCTACTTAGGAGGTCAAGATCCTAATCTCTCTACTAGAAGTGCTTTTGTTAAATGATGAGTAACATTTTATGTACTTAACTGGACGTACACAATTTGGACTGATCGAACCGTTTGTGACCAAAGTGCTGACAAAATGGATCAGGTTTAGGTCTGGATTAACATTGAATCCAGATGATGGCATCGACTAATTTTGATGGCTGTCACTAGTAAATTTGGGTCTGTCAAGGGTTGGAGTGGTGATAAGGTGGGACTGTGGAAGTGGCATATGCAGGTCCTCTTGGAGTCAAGGACTCAAATTACGTGGTAAGCTCCAGCCCTTCCGGAAGGCTAGAGGTAACTTACTCTTCATCAATCTTATTGTGGCATGCTACTTTTGTAATGCATTCACATAGGTAGGTCCAGTTGGGGCTTTGTGAAGACTAGTCAATATTGTTGAGGAATTCTTGATTTATGTTAATTGCTCAGTGTTTCTTGGACCTTTTGCCTAATTCTGAGCTGTGGAAGCTAAATTTTGAGTTTATTGAGATCCAACCCATTTCGTCTAGGCTAAACATTTCACTTGCCCGGGTGAGAGAGAGGTGAATGAGCTTGCAGATGTTACTGTTAAAGAAGGTGTAGCCATGAGGCTCTGTTTTGGAATTATTTCCTCGATTATCTCTTAATAAAAATCTCTTGTTATATCTCATCATATTGTCAGGATTCTTGATAAAAAGAAGGAAAAAAGAAAAGAAAAGATTGTTGTGTGTATCTTTTCTCTATGTTCCTTAGAAGGCTAATTGGTTGAACTGCCTGGAAAAAGGGTCTGTCTCATTAGCATCTAAATATTGGGAGTTCTGGTCCATCATAGTTTGATAACTCAAAAAATTCGACGTGATTGAACCTTGTCCTCAACTCGACCAGATTTCGATAACTCTACAAGAACTTGATTTGAATCAAGGCATGTTCTGCTTTCGCAAGACCTGATGACTTGACCAGCTCATCTTGACCCAACAAAACTTGCTAAAAGTCTATTCAACTAACCACGGCAGTAACCCTTAAAAAAAACCACGACAGTAAAAAATTATATCTTAAGATATTTGAGTCATGGTCTTCAAGACTCAATAGAACTTAAACTAATCTTTGACTCAACTCTAGTTTGAGTTTTCTGGTTTTTAAACTATGATTCCAATATTATAGTTTTTGTTTTATCTGTTTTGTAGTGTACAACAAATAACGATGTCCTGTTACTAAAAGATAATATTCATTTTTCTAACTCTCATGCAGAATTTTGGGCCTTCAAATTATTCTGAGATTTTAATTTTTGATTGGTTCACTTAGTTCGGTTAGCATTTATCTTGTGCTGATGTTTTATCATTTTCATTAATCCCTTAATCATTTTATGGATCCATTTGTAGTCTGGATTTATTTATGATTAATTCTGATTTTATTTTTTTTTCTCTTCTCTGGATGCTTGGGACAGTTCTTGGAAGAGTTCGAGTGGCTGTAAGATTACGACCTCGGAATGCAGAGGAGTTGGTTGCAGATGCTGATTTTGCTGATTGTGTAGAATTGCAGCCAGAGGTTTTTCCAATTGCACTTCTCTTTTGTTTGTAATTGCATATGCCTAAATGGAATGCCAGTTAATTCTTCTAGAGAATTTATTTTATGGAAGTTCAAAATTTTAACATGACAATTTGGTTGAAATTTTAAATTGATAATCTGTGGTTTGTTTATCTGACTCAGCTTAAAAGGTTGAAGCTCCGCAAAAACAATTGGGATTCAGACACCTATGAGTTTGATGAAGTGCTCACTGAATTTGCATCGCAAAAGCGTGTCTATGAAGTTGTGGCAAAACCTGTTGTGGAGGTATAATAATGGCTCATGTCCTTCAATGCTTGGTTCATTCTATCTTGCAGTTTGTTATATAGTGGTGCTGTTGTGTTCTTTTAGGACACAATTGTAGTACGAGAATTCATTTTTTTGTCAAGGTCTTGTTACTTTTTTAGGTCTTTAAGAATTATTAGACTCCAGTGCAGCTTGTGCCTCTTTTAAGTAACTAACTAGCTATAAGGAGAAATATCTATATCATTTTTAGCAGGTGCATCCGTACAAAATAGCTTTTGTCCCAAATAACTCATTGCTTCCCCGTCCTTCTTGGCCTCAGATCTTGTCTGTACCATTTGTTTTCCTTCCTCACCATAAACCCAGAAAAATGTTAAACAGCTATTGAATACTTCAAACATGCATTCTAAGCTTTGTTTGTTTTAGTTTCAAGAAAGATATTCTTTCGTTTTAGTTTCAAAGAAGATATTCTTTCGTTTTAGTTTCAAAGAAGATAAAACTGTTTAATAGTTTATGAAGAAATTGTCATGTCATTCCTTGTCGAAGGTCTTAAATTTTTTGCTGAAAGTGATAACACATTTTCTCACTGTAGAGTGTTTTGGAGGGTTACAATGGAACAGTGATGGCATATGGACAGACTGGGACTGGGAAGACTTTCACTCTTGGACGGCTTGGAGAAGAAGACACTGCTGCCAGGGGAATTATGGTGCGGTCGATGGAGGATATTCTTGCAGATATTTCCCCAGAGACTGATTCTGTATCGGTCTCCTACTTGCAGGTTGTTGGACTCCTGAATAAGTGCACTACTGCTTAAGTTTTGGACGAGTTTTTGAATACTGGTTTCTCTTACCTTATATTTGACTTGAGCTTATGTAAGCCATCCACAATACCATGTTGTGGGTTTTTGGAAGATTCTATTGTCTAATATTCTTGTTCTTTATCACTGTGTTCAGCTTTATATGGAGACCATCCAGGATCTTCTTAATCCTGGAAATGATAACATTCCTATTGTGGAAGATCCAAAAACTGGAGATGTTTCAGTACCTGGGGCAACCCTGGTGGACGTCAGAGATCAAAAGAGTTTTGTCGAGCTACTACGACTAGGGGAAGCTCACCGATTTGCTGCCAACACCAAGTTGAATACTGAATCTTCTCGCAGTCATGCTATTCTGATGGTAATAACTTGTTCTATCTGTGCTGCTCAAATGTTTGGAAATTTAGAGGATACCCCTGATGGTTCATGATTCGATTTAAAATTTGGAATCATCTACGTTGGGTAGAGATAAACTTTCTCTCTTTGGACAGGTACATGTGAGGAGGTCAGTCAAGGGAAGACATGACAGAGAGGTTGTTCTTTCAAGTGAAAATGGCAATACATCACCCTTGATCAAATCATTTAGGCCACCAATCGTTAGGAAAAGCAAGCTGGTTGTGGTAGATCTTGCGGGTTCAGAACGTATTGATAAGTCAGGTATCTAACAGGAAGCTTCATGTGTCAAGTGTTCTTTGGTCTGGTCTCTTCGAATACCTTATTTGCTCTAGAACCTAATTTGTTGGATCTGGCAATATTGAACTGTTTCCGTTTACTTTTCTGTCTCATGTGAAGCTGAACACTTCAAATTCATGTGCTTGTTTCTTGTACTATCACCATACAAACATGGCCTCCTTTCTATCAACCATGAAATTAGAAAGGAAAAGAGGAGGAAGAACCATAAATTTGATAATTGCTTGTGGAAGCGTAAAATTTTCAGTATCGGAAATTTGCCTCATGCTTTATTCGTTATTTTGAGGAAATCAGTGTGCTTAGCCAGGATGTTCTTATGGATTTTGACGCAAATGTTAGTGTTCCACTGCTCCATTAGGTACCAAATTACCAACTTCTGCAGAAGTTAAAGCATGACCCTTTTGTCTTGCTATTCTATCTTGCCTGATATTGCTTGAAGGATGTCTGATTGACATTATCAATTGGTCTCCATCATGGGAGTGGAATTCCTTGGCTTCTACACATGGGGTTTTCCTAGGGAGGATTGTTTGTTTGATGCCACTTTTGCTGTGTCAGGAAGAGCATCGATGGAGTTCATGGAGATGCCGTAAGTTCAGTGATCATACATTTTAGGGGGTTCTTTATGAGGGTTCACTAATCAGAGATTGTCCTCTCCAGTGTTCTAAATAGTGCATAGCGTTCAACCCTCTATAGCGTGTAGTATAAGCCACCCGATATTGATATTTTTTAATTAAAAAGTAGGAAAAATATGATAAATAGTAAGAATAAATGTAAAAAGGAAAAGAAAAAAAAGCTAAAAATGCTTCATTATTCCAAGTAAAAGCATGTTCAAAACAAGTTATTAATAATAATTAATTAAAAGCTAATCCACTTATATTTAGACCATCATCATCACATGGATACTAAACACTAGACAGGACAACCACTAAAAAACCACCAGTAATTGGTGGCCCACATGATGGACTGGACAGGTTGGATTACATGCCATACATACACCACAGTGGGCCTCATGCAATAGAAATCAATGCACAACTACCCAAACACCTCCACTGAAGCATGGTTGCCCATGTGATGGTGGTTGGGTTGCATGCATGCCATACACACCACGACAAGCTCCACACACAAAAATGTTGTAGAACAATCTTATCCTACAACATTGCACAACAGCCGATCTCTTAAAACAACAACAAAAAAAAAGATAAAAAGAGAAGAAAAAGAAAAATTGCCAAAAAAAAAAACTATAAATCTGTCCAAAATGAAAAAAAAAAAAAAAAACTCATTAAGAGATATTAACATGCAAGGACTTATCTCTATGAAGCTCGAGAAGGGATTAAATCAATAAAAAAACTAAACTTTTGAGCTTTGTAGCTGTATAGATGTAAAAAAATGGGGAATTTGATTTTTTTCCTTCATTTGGGGCCCAATGCTCTTGAAAATACAGCAAATGGACCTTCTTGCAAGTTCAATTGATTGGCCAAAATCTCATCTTCAATGGCTATGTGGATTGAGAGAATCGAAAATTAAAATTTCGGGGCTCGAATGGTGCTTGTGTCGAGTATTAGGGATCGTTTGGCAGCATGGATTCGGTGGCAACCAGTGGTCATAACAAAAAATGGTGGCGTTTGGTAGGATGTACGGAGGTGGTAAATAGATTCCATTTACCACTGATTTATCGGTTTTGAAATCACTGCTGGGAGTTGTGGTTTCAGCCCCAATCACCACCGATTACCACGGATGACATTAGCAAGAAAAATAACCGAATTTGACTTTAAGAATTAGTGGGCCCCAATCATTAGATGTGTCACCCTATTTTAGCCGTAGACCCCAAAAATCAGCCCGGTCCATGATTCAGGTGGACCATAAGAAAGGAAACAACTTGGGAGAGGGATGCCACCCTTGATTTTTTTAGGGCCCACCGTGATAATTATATGAAATCTACTCCAACCGCTAAATGGCAAGCTAAAATTTAGGCCTTGGGACAAAATTAGGCCCATCCGTGATTCAGTGGGCCATGAGAAGGGAAACAATTTGGAGGGTGAGCATTACTGTTTCTCTTTATATGGCCCACTTGAAGCTTGAACTGATTTATTTTTTGGGCCCTACGGTTAAAACAGGGTGACACACCTCGTGATTAGGGTGGATTTTATACAAACATCACAGGGGGCTATGTGTGATTTTTTTTTCCGTTGTGTATGTGGTTTATGTTAGCGACTGTTGCATGAAAATCGCCCAAATTTGACTTCAAGAATTAGTGGGCCCATCGTAATGTTTAAGTGAAATTCGTCCCGATCACAAGGTGTATCACCCCAATTTAGCTGTAGGGTCCAAAAATCGGCCCAGTCTGTGATTTAGGTGGGCCATACGAAGGGAAACAGTTGTAGAGGGGCACCCCGTATACTATTTCCAATCATATGGTCCACCTGAATTACAGACCGGGCTGATTTTTAGGCCTTGCAGCTAAAATGGAGTGACACACTTGGTGATTGGGGTGGATTTCACATAAACACCACGTATGAGAATTTGTAAAATCTGTCTCATGCATGCAGGGCACGTGCCAAATGCAAATTTTTTATTCACATGGATTCCATCTACATAAGGCCAAACGCAAGTGAAGATTCCAATTCACATGGATTCCATTGTAACTGTGATTTGGATTCCAATTCATACCAAATCCATGCCGCCAAACAACCCCTAAGGCTTTTGAAAGCGAAAGCCTTCGTTTGAAACCCTTAAGTTTTAAGACATTACAATGTAGGTTTTACACCATTTATAATAGTCATAACTCTACAGCTGTAGGGCCATTTATAGATGGTTAAGATTGTTTGAAATGGGTACATGTACAAATATTCTCCATCTATAATAGGACCCGCTATTTGGATGGTCTCAATAGCTCTACATCATTGCCATGTGTTAGAAGGATGTGCCACCACCATTTTACATTAAAAAATGTACTAACAGCATTAATTTTATTATTTTTTTTTAAAACCTTAGTATCGTAGTGTATGCTACATACACTACACGCTATATAGCTTGTTGCATATGCTACGGCCACACTACGTAGCTTGTAGCACGTAGGCTACGCTATGCTACGTAGCAACACTAATGAAAACACTGGTCCTCTCTCACCTCGCTACTTTTGGATGCACTTGGATATCATGGTCACTACAGTTTTGATTCTTAGTTGCACACCCACTTGATGTGATCTACCGCATCCTGAACTCTACCAAAGTTGTACCTTGGTGATTAGAATTGTGTTTCATAATCTGACAAGTCTCTCTTCAACAGTATTTTTTAGGGATCCTCAACTTTTTTTTTTCACATCCTAGACTACAAACGACAGCATACTTCCAAGTGATCAACCAGTATAGCCCTCACATTTGCAAATAATAACTATCTCTGTGTATCAGATGTGCTTTTTTGTTAAAGTTTTCTTTTATTCATAAGAAAAAACATATTGGAAACCAGAGACATTTTATATGAGCATGTAAGTGGATTTGCAAATGATTAACATATAAATGAATTGGAACCTTGGACACTTAACTCAGTTATATAGTGTACCTGGTGTATATTTGTATTAGCTTGAAGCTACTGTACCATGTATTCTACCAAATACTCTTGTACTTTAGTCGACTGTAAGCATTGTCCTTCAATCTTCCACATGCATTTAGAATTTGATGGCCCCATCTCTTTCCTAATAGTTATGTTATGTCTTAAATGTTTTTTTTCTTCCCCTACTGCAATACGGTTAATTTTCTGACCATCATTCATCTTTTAAGACTAATCATAGATGTCCATCTATTTAAGAATGGTTAAAACATAGTTAACATTCTATAGTTAATGTTCTTTCTCTTGCTGAAAATAAATGAAATGCTATTAAGGGTGACTGCCAATCACTTGGTACTAGTAGTGTGCCTTTTGCAGTTTTGAGGAATATGCCCACTGACTTGTTCCTCTTTACCTTCTCTGTTGCTTGTTGCCTTTGTAGGAATGTCTACTTTGCTCCTCTTGGAAATTGGAATGTTTAGACTGTGATGTCCATAAAGATATTGCATTTGGATATTTTATCCGGAAGTGTTGAGTTTTGTCTTATTGTGTCCATTTGATCTTGCAGATGTCGATACTCATAGAGTTAAAACCAAGCTGATGGTGAAGTAGTTTTATCTTTTTGGCAGGAAGTGAGGGACATACACTTGAGGAAGCGAAGTCTATAAATCTCTCACTTAGTGCATTAGGAAAGTGCATCAATGCTTTAGCAGAGAACAGTGCGCATGTGCCAGTTCGTGATTCAAAGCTTACGAGGCTGCTTCGTGATTCATTTGGAGGTAAGACAGTCTTCATGGGCGAATCATCATTTCTTATGATGGGGCGATTCAAAACAGACTGACCATGGCAATTCATGACATTCTATACTGATTTCAACATATATATATATATATATATATATATATATATATATATATATATATATATATATATATATATATATATATGTCCATGGCAATTCATGACATTCTATACTGATATTTCAACATATATATATATATATATATATATATATATAAAATCATGGATTATTGGTTTCTGATAGGTTATATCTTTATATGTAGCTTGCACATGTATTGCCTGACATACCATTATATGTACCAGGCACCGCGAGGACTTCACTGGTTGTAACTATTGGGCCATCTCCACGCCATCGAGGAGAAACTGCAAGTACCATAATGTTTGGGCAGAGGGTGAGGTTCTCAACTATAGTTGCAGTTGTTCCTTTAAAATTGTTCATTTGCACTTTTGCAATTTCTATTGGTATTGAGTAAAGTTACGTATTGAGATAGATTTGAAACAAGAGGTTAAACAAAGAAAGAATGCTGTGAGAAAGGACAAGATAATGCACATGGGTCAAGAGGGGCATCTGATTAGTTGTGAAAGTCACAAGTGATGACTCATTGTACTTCCCAAGATTATGTTTGCTTTCTTTGGTGATGTCCTTGTTAAAGACGTTTATGTGATATTCAATGGGAGGGTGGCATGGGTTTTTGCTATCAACGGGAACCTGTGGGGCTATGAGATCCAGATGTTGGAGAATCTCCTAAGTGCTTAACTGCACTTTCCGAGAGATATGGGTGACTGCTGTAAATTATGCCGCCTGCTTTACTGACAATTTCTCCTCCAGAGGCTTTGTTAAGGGCTTATGTCCCCCTGATTCTATAAATCCTGGGATCAAAGGTGTCAGTTGGCCCCTTGGCAAATGGAAGCCTTCTTTGGGACTGTCATGGCGAAAAAGATATTGACCCTGGTTCTCCAGAGAAGAAATTGTTCACTTCGGAAATGTGCTTTATGTGTTGCAAGGACAGAGAATCAGCAGGCCATCTTTTCATCCATTGCGAGTTATCTCGGGAGATTTTGAACTTTTTCTTCCATCCTTTTGAGATAGTGTGGGTCCTTACCTCTTCATAGGTGAACCTCCTTTTTAAAGCTAGAGGTAGAAGTTTGTGGAGGATGCTCCCTTATGCTATTCATCATCATTATCAAAGCCTTATCCCAACTAATTGGAGTTCGTTATAGAAATCCCATTCCGCCATTCCTCTGTATCACTCTGTCAAGGATTGAGTGCCCCATCTTGCTGTTATGTGGGGAATATGGAAGGTAACATAATAGAAGAATCTCCTCATTTTGAAATTGGCTGAGAATAAAAAAAAATAAAGCTCTTTCTAGTTGGGTTCTCTCCCATAACAAATTCAAGGGCACAATAGTTGTTGATCTTATCAGATGTTGGTCCTGTGTGATTCAAGGCATTTCATTTTTAATAAGGCCAAGGCGTCTTGGATTCCGCTGCCCCAAGGGTGGTAGAAAGTGAGTGTAGATGGATGTGCCATGGGGAATCCCAGTAATTGTGGAATTCGTGTAGTCATTGATGTTTTCTCTGGGCCAGTGGGCATGGGCGACTCAAAACTTTGCAGAGCTGATGACCATTAACATTGGGAGTAGACTCTTTCTTGAATCATTCAATAGCCTACTGGTGGTGGAAGGTGATTCTAGGAGTGCCATAGTTTGGGCCAATGGAAATTGTTTGGCTCCATGGAAGCAGTCTTATCAATGAAATTGAAGATAGCATTTCTCATGTTGCAAGTGAAGCAAATTCGATTGCAAATGTTTTAGCCAACGAAGGGGGCATCAAGATCTTGTTTATCCACTCTTAGCACTTGTCCATTGTCTTCATAGATTATGGTCTCCTTTCTCATATTTGTTCTCCCACTTTTCTTTGGTAAAATTCGATTGCAAATGTTTTAGCCAACGAAGGGGCATCAAGATCTTGTTTATCCACTCTTAGCACTTGTCCATTGTCTTAATGGATTATGGTCTCCTTTCTCATATTTCCCACTTCTCTTTGGTAAAATTAGTTGCTACAGATCCAGAAGAACAAAAAAAAAGGAAGTCGTAAGTGATGATTGCCGAGAGAGCTCTATGCGATTGATTTTTCTTTTCTTTTATTGATAAAAATATTTCCTTTTTTTTTTTCTTTTGAAAAGTGAGAATTTTATCATCTGAAAAGGAACGGACTAGAAAAAAGAAGAAGAAGAAGAAGAAGAAGAAGAAGAAGAAGAAAAAGAGCAAAAATAAATAAAAATTCAGAAACCAAACCCCTGCTTGGCAAGAAAACCCTAACTACGGGGTCCAATACCTAAACAACACTAAAACCCTTGAGAACACTCCAGCCTTCGAAACATTGATGTTCTTGAAAAATCGGTTATTTATTTTTGCCCACCCAACCCACAATACCATCAGAAGGATTCGCCATTTTCTTTTTTCTAAGGGCTCCTGGTTCCGCATGCCAACTACATTAAAGTTGTTACACCGAATTGGGCATGGCCTATGACACTCCAGCCAACCGCAAAACACTCCATCATATGTCTAAGGAGAAGGGCTAGTGACTAAAAAGATGATCCACTGATTCCTCCGCCCCAAGACAAAAGAAGACATACATTTGGAGAATACAATCCTCTTTTTCTCAAGTTGTCTATCATCAGAATTCTGTTCCAGTCGACGAACCAACTAAACACAACAACTTTTGGAGGAACTCCATAAGAGAAACAACTTCAGAGACTGTAGCGGCTGCTAGAGATCTATAAATCAGTGGACAGAGAACCCACCTGAACTCACCAGTGACCAATAAATATAGTTCTCCTAATTAGATAATGACACAAAAACTTGTAGACAAAAGAGGAGAAGAGTAAACTCCTAGATTTCTGAATCGGAAAGATTTCTATGGAAGGGTGGAAGCAAAACACCTCCACCATTTTCCTCAACAAAGCATTCACTAACCAAGATATTTGGGTTTGGGCTGATAGCAAAAAAGGCTGGGAAAGATTCATCCAGGGTGGGGGAGCCACACCATAAATCCAACCAATATCGAATTCTCAATCCATTCCCAAGAGAGAAGTAAACGTTGTTAAAAACAAATGGGGCCACCCTAACTATACATTTCCACATGAAGGATGTTCTCTACAGAGAGGAATCTTTTATCTACCACCGTTCTGTCAAAACACCATATTTTGCATCTATGATCTTACACCACAGACTATCCGTCTCCATTCCAAAACTCCAATCCCATTTTCCTAGGAGAGCTTTATTAACAACCCCAAGGTTTTTAATATTCGCTCCTTCATTGTAAGGAGTGCAAACCTCCCTCCAATTTAACAAGGGGAACTTCCTAGTTGCGAACCCTCCTTGCCACAAAAAAAATCCTTTGAAGTTTGTCTATCTTCAGGATAACGGATTTCAGACACTTGAAGAGAGACAAAAAGTATATTATCCTTTGAACTTCCTAGGGCAGATTCGAGAGAGAAGCTTTAATCAAATTTAGGCTGCCACCTAAAGACAACAAATTGAGTTTCCAAGTGGAGAGTTTCCTCTCCATTCTTTCAATAATCTTATCCCACAAAAATAACAGAGGCTTTCCAATACACAAAGGTAACCCCAAATAGCAAGTAGGGAGGGAACCCATCTTACAACCAAAGGAATCAGCTAGAGAAAGACATGCATTCGAAGCCAAATTAATCCCAAATTACTCAATTCTTTGAGAGGTTAACTCTCAAACCTGAAACTAACTCAAACCAACATATTGTCATACTCAGAAAATTGACCATATTCTCATCAGCCTCGCAAAACAGGAGTGAATCGTCAACGAACTGAAGGCGACATATGCATGAGGGGAAATTTTCCACCGTGAAGCCCCTGAACAAGGCTACCTCTTGTCCCCTAGATAGCATACTACTTAAGGCTTCAATCACAAGGTGAAAGAGGAAAGCAGACAAAGGATTTCCTTGCCAAAGGCCCCCAGAGGCTCTCAAGTAGCTAAAAAGGAGATCCATTAATTAGCACAAAGAATTTTGGGGAAGAAATACATACTCTGATCCAAGCCAATCCAAAACCTATCCTCTGAATCATATAATCGAGGAAAGCCCAATTGACATAATCATATGCTTTCTAAAGATCAAGCACACATAGGATGCCAAATCTCTTAGCACGTGAGCATGAATCCAGACATTCATTAGTAATCAACACAATCAAGAATCTGCCTTTCTTCCACACGCAAACTGAAAGGAAGAAATAACCTTGGAATGACAACACTAATCCTTTGACTCATCATTTTTTAGAGGATTTTATAAGGACTACCCAGAAGGTTGATAGGGCAAATTTTTTTAATGGTTTGGGCTCCCTCCAATTTGGGAATTAGGGCCAGGTAGGTGCTTCCCATCTCCAAGGCCAACCGATTATTTTCAGAGAATTTTCCATGCACACAAATAAAAGAAAATTCTTTTACAAAATTGTCAGGCATTAAAAAAGCAATGAGAAAATCTTGTGTTAGGGAACCATTTCATTGTATCTAATGATGTATGGAGAAGGGGGCAAAGAGTACCTAAAAAATGCATGACAAAAAATTTAGAAGTGTAGCACAACTCTGGGCTTTTGTGCTTGACCTGCTTATTGTGATACCATGTTTTCAAATTCCAAGGTTCTATTAATTTGTATGGTTTATTGCTTGTGTATACGAGGCAAGTAACTTCATTATAACTACAACATACATACATGGTGTTATAGATGCATGAATGGAGTTTTATATTTCAAGAATGGTGAATAAATGCTTCATAGAATGACCTGGATGGAAGGAATGATAGAGTGTTTAATGACCTGCATACTACGCCTAAAGCTGTGGGATCTCAAGCTAAAAAGATGCTTGTTGAATGGGTTACCAATGTTATGGGCTTAAAAGATTTCGATTTTCTTTTTTTGGGCTCCTAGTGTAGTTTCTTGGCTGCTATCTCAGCAGTCTGTTGTTTGCGTTTTCTTTATTAATGCATTTTCTTTGTTGCTTTAAAAATAAAAATAAAAATAAATGCTTCATAGTTAATAATGGAATTATATAGAACCAACTTCAATATATCTACTGTGAACTGTAATTGATCTTTAACCTGATCGGGATGCTTAGGCCTAGCATCACATGGAGGTAACAAATGATAAATTCAATCAATGGGGTGGGGTCCTAAATTCAATTAATAAAAATGCTATGCTTTTGTATTTATCATTTGTCCATTTTCCAAGGAAAATGATGATAATGCTGTCATTTTTGCTTCTATAGTATGAACTATGATGTTCATTCTTAACTCTTTGCAAGGATGTTTATGTTGGTCAAGAGTGTTTGTGTAACTTTTCCTTGGCATTGTGCCTCTATCATTTTGTAAAGCGAGCCCAAAATAGGTGACTCAAGGCTATGATGAAAATGATTCTCGCCTCCATTGTTTTAATTGTTTGTATCGAAAATTATCCAAACTTAATATACCTTTCAAAAAGAAATCCAAAATATTTGAAGGTTCCTGTACTGAATCTTTTGTCTTGTAGGCAATGAAGGTGGAATACATGGTGAAACTAAAGGAAGAGTTCGATTACAAAGGCTTGGCACGAAGGCTTGACGTACAACTAGACAAATTAATTGCAGAACATGAGAGGCAACAAAAATCTTTTAAGGATGAGGTCGAGAGAATAACTATGGAAGCAGAAAATCGGATTGCTGAGGCTGAAAGAAACTATGCAGATGCATTGGAGGTTGTCTGGCATACTAGTTATCTCATCATCATTTGTATCATTAGATTAATTTTAATTGTTAACAGCTTTTCTTTACCTGTTCATCCTTTTCTGTTCTGTAGAATGAAAGATTGAAATACCAAAAAGACTATATGGAGTCAATAAAGAAGCTTGAAGAACAATGGGTGATGAATCAGAAAAAGCATGCGAGTGATAGAACTGTAGTTGAACACAAAGATGAATGTCTGGATAAGACATGTAGCACTAGCAGAGAGGTTTATACTGCCTTTCCCAAACAGTCTTTCATGTCATGTGATCCATTTCTCTGAATATAAGCTTATTTGTTTGGTTTGGCATGCATTTTATTTGATGCTTATGCTCTTTTTTCAAGATTTCAATGTATCAGAATGAGAATTGAGGTTTCTTTCTAGTGAGTATCGAGCAATTAATTAATAATCTGCTGGCTCAATTTAATGCGGGGGCATTTTCACACTGGGCTCAAGTGGGATGGCATGTGGGATGTAGGGGCACACTTGGGGTGGGTGGTCCGCAGAACCCATGGATTTGGGGCCCGTGTGAGGCATGTGGCTCGTGTGAGGCGGAACCCATGGATTTGGGGCCCACGAGGGCACGGAACCTATGGATTTGGGTGGGGCCTATGAGGAGGGTTCGGCCGAGGACCTAACCCATGGATTCGGGGCCTGGGGTATGAGATAAAGGGATTAATTCATCATGCTCTATCAATTCAAGCTTTTAGAACAATTAGTTAATTATCCTGCATCAAATTGGTATTAGAGCAGGATGTTTTGTGTTCGAGACTCCTCACCGGGGGTAATTAATGCGGGGGCATTTTCACACTGGGCTTGAGTGGGGTGGCATGTGGGATGCATGGGCATACTTGGGGTGGGCGGCCTGTTGAACTCATGGATTTGGGGCCCACGAAGAGGGTTCGGTTAACTTGTGAGATCAAGTAGCCAAATTAAGATATTTAACAAAAAAAACAAACATCAATATAATAATCACAAATATCATGAAAATCAAAAGAGCATCATGCATAATCCTAGCCTAAGCTACCAACATCATAACACAAGATCATTAAATAAAAAGAAACTAGGATCTAATGGATATAGGGGCACCCAATTAGCATAGGGTATAGTCTATTTCAAAATAGAAAACTTAGTACAACATAGGGTGGAAATTAGGGTTTGAGTAATTTGGGAAAGTAGGAAAATTAAGAATTTTAGGTTTAAGAGTTAGGGTTTCGGGGATGGAAGAAAGGGGTTTGATATAATGATGATGGGGAACCAAAAAAGGGGTAAGGTGGGATTCACACGTATGGTCGTACGGTCACATGTATGGCGTGAGGTGGATGAGTTTAGGTCAGTTAGGGTTTGGATTGTGGATGGGTATGAGAAAGTTGGGTTTGGGAGAAGACAGATCTGAGATGGGAGAAAGAAGAACCTGAAGAAAGTACCTGAATGAGGGAGGGGATAGATGAAGACCTCGCACTTCCGTTGATGAAGATTAGCCTTACACCAATCTTCCTTCCAAATCGCATGAAGATGGAAGAAGAAAGCAAGAGCTTTTATCTCTTATATATATATATATCACAAAATTTAATGGGAGAGAGGTCACATGCCCTCTTTTTTTATAGATCTAAGAAGTTTCAAAAATTATAATAATCCCCGTCTTGTGAATTTTAACGAAAATAGCCTTAGTCTAAATAAAATCAACTAAAACATTCATAATATGTCTACATATAAAATAATCAAAAGCTAAATCCTAAAATATGATAAAGTCTATAACTGATGTGGACGATCAACGATCCATGGTTCGATAATGTGATCCATGCGATCCAATGGCCCGATCGTCGCGTCCCTCCAATCCAACGGTCTGGATTACTCCATAAAGCAGCCCATGTGCATCTTCCTAGTGTGGGGTCTTCAGCACGATCACGGGTACTCGCCTAGCAAAAGGGAAATCGGTGCGGCCCGCCTCCTCTGATATGTACGTAAGGGCATACGTGGCGTGATGTCCTTATCACCTGGGCTATGTGATGCGGACACCAGACCATTTAAAGTATATTAACGTAGGAGGTGTGCGTTACCCGTGCCAATGTGGTTAGATGACGGGTATGGGTCAGGTCTCTAGAGGTTGAAGACCTTACGTATGTGTTTGTAACATGTGTAAGTTGTTTCAAGGAGACATTTGGACCGTTGGATCGCGAGAATGGTGTGATCGGACCGTTGGATCGTCACGACCCACCTTCATTGTGCCACCTTCACAGCCCTATCATCGAGGCCCATCGGGCATCTTGGATTTGAATTTAGTTTATGAACATTTGATTTATTTGAGTTTTGAGACAGTGTGCACGCAACTTTTGTTTGAATTTTTTTTAAAACTTTTTTTAGCAAGGGTATTTTCGTCATTTCATATAATTACGAATTTATAAGGGTGTTTTGCCCTAAACCTAAAGCATGCTATGTTATGTTTATGAAAAGAAAGAGAGCTTTTGCTTCTGACGATTTCATCTTCGACTTCTAGTGATTGGAAGAGGGCATGAGGCCTAGAGAAGTGATTTCTCATCTTCTACTTCTCTCTCCTTTTTTTTTCTCAATGTACTCTTTTCTTTAAAACTATTTTCTTCATTTTCTTCTAAAATATTTAGATCTAGAAGCCGATTTTATTTCTTTTTTATCTAAATCATTAGATCTTGGAAGATTTTCATCTCCACATTTACATATTTTGACCTTCTTCAAATCCCATCATCCAAGGCCTTAGATTGGAAGAATAGTCAAATTTTTATTTTTTATTTTTTTCTGAATTTTTCAGATTTTTCAATCCAGAAAATTCATATTTTCTGGATTAAAAAATTCACTTGGATCGTTAGACGGACCTATTGCAAGACGAAAGTCTTATATTTCACCGGATCCGACTAAATTCAGATTTTTAAGTTCAATATTACGTGTTTGTGATGGATGGCCATGATCATTGCTGCATTCACCTTATTTCCTTCTTGTATTTATGATGTATAAGGTTGATTTTTTTTTTTTTTTTTTTTTGTTAAAGATTGTATAAATCTTCCCCTTTCAGATACCACATGCATTTAAGGTTAAATTAGGCCGTCCTACACCACTATGAGATAAAAGAATTAATTCGTCATGCTCTATCAATTCGAGCTTTTAGAGCAAGTGGTTAATTGTCCTGCTGCATCATCACATTTGGTCAAAACAACACCGGACTATAGGAAAGATACTGAGGTTGTAGTCATTTAGTTGGTATTGATATTTATTGGTTTATATACTTGATGCTCACACTTGCATCATTATGTCCAGTTGTAAGTGTCAATCATCTGGCTTAATTAGTTCTGTTTTGCTTGGTTACACACATTCTTATATTTATTCCTTTGCTGAATAATTCACTTTCACCGTCTGTCTCTATTTTCTTCATGGTGTACAGGGCCCAGTATCTGTTGCAGAGGAAATTGCTGAAGTTAACCAGTTGCTTCAAAATGAAATCCATTTAAGAAAGGCTGCTGAAGAGGATGCCAACAATCTTAAAAGCCAACTGGTGCAGTTGAAAAAATCAGAGGTATAGTTACTCATCAATGAATGTGTCATCATTCAATTCTGCATTGATAGAAAAACATAATCTGTATTTATAGGCTTGTTATCACTAAGAAAAGTTCTTGGGTGTCCTAGGCAGCTGGAAATGCTGAGATTTTAAAGCTCTGCAATATGCTGGAAGATGAAGCCCATCAGAAAGAAAAACTTGAAGAAGAAATTGCAGTACTGAAAAATCAGTTGTTGCAATTGAGCATTGAAGCTGATGAGGTTTGCTGTCTATAGAAGCTGAGCTTGCTAGTTATATTTGATTCATAATTTTGTGTAAAAAATATGTGCAAAGTACTTTTGATATCCTGTAATAAGCATTTCTGAACTTTATATGAATACTACAGTAAATAGTTATTTGAAGAAGAAATTGTGGTCACCATTTCATATTTTTTCACATTTTCAAAAACATTTATTCATATTAAACTTTTTATTCCATCTCTTAATAGACGAGGAGGAGTTTAGACAGAGGTGGGTCAGGAAAAGTCTTTACTGGTTTAGAGTCCCTCATGAACCAAGTTAGGCATCCACAACTCAAGGATTCAGGAAATGAACAAAAGGCCTCAATCGCCAAACTCTTTGAACAAGGTAATTGAAGTCAACTTTTAGAAGTGATGTTACTAATTATCTATCATTTACATTTACATTTTAATGATAATTTAAACTTTTCTAATGGATTGGTGTTGCAGTTGGGTTGCAGAAGATCTTGTCATTGCTTGAATCAGAAGATGCTGATGTTCGGATTCATGCAGTGAAAGTGGTAGCAAACCTAGCAGCTGAAGGTAGCTTGTTCATATTATTATTGATATAGATGCCTGCTTGCTTTGATTTCCCAAGATTTTTGTGCTGAATTGTTTGTTTAAGACAATTATTTATAAACTGCGCGCATATGCTTGTAATTTGCCTTTGTCCATTAGCCCTTCCAAAATTGAATTGGGTAGTTCTTTCCAAATCTTCCAGTAATAGTTATATTCTGTCATTCCCAGCTGGTTCCTCAATGTTGTAACTTGACCTGATAGGGGACCTTGTCGGATAATATAGTAGTGAGGTTTGTGGTTGTATTTAATACCTTGATGCAAGTAGGGCAGCTAACCAACCCTGATTAGTTGGGTTAAGGCTTAGATGATGATGATGATACAAGCAGGGCAGCTGGCAGGGATCCATTATATGCTTAGCGTTTCAGGTTCCTGGGGTCTGGATGTGGACACAACAAGGACATAATTTAAGAAATGAAGGTAGGGCATGCCATCCCGTAAGTCCAATGGGAATCCATGTGTGTTGTGTGTGTGTCTTTTATTATTAAATATATATATATATATTTGGATGAACTGGCAAATTTTTTTTAACCAAAAAGAAAGAAAAACAACAGAGGCTCAGCACAGCCGACGAGAAACACAAGAAAAAAAAAATGACAGGAACAACTATGTGCCAGGACAGCTGCAAGAGCCCCAACTCTGGCTCGCTGTCAGAATCTACGCCCTGTTAAAGACTATCTGCCTTTGAATTTGCGGATTGGTGCACATGGAGAAACAAAAATCCGAAGGGTCCTCAATAATGTTTGCAATGCCCCCAGGAATTCTGCCATCCGTAATCCATTTGACTGCATTGCTCGAATCTCCTAAAATAATCATGGGGCTAAGATTGCGATCCACAACTAATTCCAAACCTTGAAGAAGGGTAGAAACTTTGGCAGAAGCAGAGTCCCTTGCACCTAGTGTACAAAATTCCAAAGTTATCTTGTCCCTAAAGTTTCTTACTAAGCCTCCAATCGCAGCAGGGCCTGGTTAGAGCTTTCCTTTCTTTTCTGTTGCAGTAATCGTCTCAATTTCTCAATTCGGTCAGACTGTCAAATTCAAGGGAAGGAAGTGAGTTTCGTCCTTCTGATAAAGATAATATCAATCATAGCGTACTTTTGGACCCTTTACCTCTGACATTTACGAGCAGCCCTGTCCCCTCCACTTTCTAGGGATGACTGGAAGATGACGGTGATTGGAGGTATATGAGGAAGTGAAAAGTCAGAAGGGAAAGGAAAGGGCCTTTTCAAGTATTTGTTTGCAATATCCCCTTATATTGTCCCAAGAAGAGTTATGAAAGATTTTGGGGCATTTTGAAGTATTGCGCTATTGCAGATGTCTTCGTCCCTTGGGATAAGCAAACTAGGAAGAGCAGGAGCTTTGCTTTCGTGCATTATTGTTATGCTGGTGAAGCACAAAAAGCGATTCAGGTGTTTGTGAACTAAACTCCAATCATGACAGCAAATCTTCATTGTTTCAAGGGATGGTGGTGATTGAAGGTATGTGAGGAAGTCAAAAGCTAGAAGGGGAAGAAAATCGCCCCCCCCCCACAAAAAAAAAATAAAATAAAAATCCCTTATCATCATTCCAAGAAGAGGTTGCAAAAGATTTTTGGGCCTTTTGGAAGCATTGGAACATTGCAGATGTCTGTATTCCCTAAGATAAGCAAAATGGCAGGAGCAGGAGCTTCACTTTTGTGTGTTATTGGTATGTGATGGATGGAAGGACTTTGTGTCTTTAAATCTAAAATATGACTGCACTTGTGACTGTAGACCTTCATCATTTCAGTCAGCTCCTTCAACCACTAACTCTTGGGCAGGTCAGTGGAAGCCATGGTATGCACAAGGCTCTGCCCCATTTAGAGGTGCTTCTTATCAAGAAGCCTTAATTGGTTCCAGTCTTAGTGGTTCTCAGTCTATTTGTTTTTTTTTTTTTTGTTTGTTTGTTTTTTTGTTTTTTGTTTTGTTTTTAGTTGTTTTTTTTTTTTGTTTTTGTTTTTAGTTTTTTTTTTTTTTTTTTTTTTTTTGAGAGAGAGAGAGAGAGAGAGAGAGAGAGAGAACCAATTTTATTAAAACGCCCGCCAAGAGGTGAGAAAAAAAATACAACCCAACTCTACGATTAAAAAAAGAGAGAGAAAAGACTAGCAAACTTTGTTGCATTTACATAAGATGCCCAACCTAAAACAAAACATTAACTTTTCTAATTACCTCTTCCACTAAAGAGTTCTCATTCAATAACAACCATTCCGATCCCCCCAAATAGACCAGAAGATTGCCGTAATAATAAGTCTCCACATTGCTTTCCCAGTTTTTCCTACCCCACCCCCGTTCTAAGCCCACGAGAGGCCCTCGATAGGCTTCGGCATCACCCAATTGGTATGGAAAAAGTCAAGAAAGTGCTCCCACACCTTTCGAGCGAAAGGGTAGTGAATGAAAAGGTGATCAATCGTCTTCATGTTCTCCATACCATCAGAAAAATATTAGGAAGGACTAGAGATCTTTTCTGCAGATTGTCAAATAGTAAGAACTCTCTTATTCCCACTAACAATATGAAGTCTGCTACTGTAGGGGGCTCCGTGGAGCCAATGATAGAATGGTTGGGGAGGACCAAAGATACTAATCGACTCACTAATCAGTCTGTAGAATGGGTGAATGGAGAAGCTACCTGAACAATGTGAAAGCGACACGATTGAGTCCTCTTCTTGAGACAGGGGAACTATATTCTTCATGCAATCCAATAAGTTGGCCGACTCCGCCATCTCTTCATCCGATATTCCCGCTACGAGCGGGAGGCCATAAATAGAATAACAATGGGTCGCAGTGATGAATTGATCTGAAGCGAGATGAGCCACTCTAAGAAAGAGCTCTTGAAGCACCCGATCTACGTACCAAACATCCACCTAGAATCAAATGTGGTTTTCGATCCCAAGCGAAAAGGCGACCCCTCTATGAAACATATGCTTTGTCTACGTTACTGCTTGAAAAAAGACTGGAGGCTTGATAAAAGAGCTCTTCACACCCCACCCTCCCTCCTGTGTGCCATACTTATTCGCAATACGCTCTCTCCATAACCTTCCTGTTTCTCTTCCAAATCTCCAACATGACTTCCCATGGAGCGCCAAATTCATTGATCCCAAAATCTTTGAACCAGCTCCTCCTTCAAAAATCGGTTTGCACACCTCTTCCCACTTGAGGAGTTGAAACTTACTTTCTTCCTCGGTCCCTTTCTAGAGAAAATCTCTACTAAGTTTTGCCAATCTATCCAACACCGATTTAGGTCATTTGAAAAGAAACAAAAAGTACATTGGCATGTTAGAGAAAGCCACTTTAATGAGAGTCTACCACCCTCCCAAAGATAGTTGGCAACATTTCCAACTCGATAACTTTCTCTCGATTCTTTCAATAACCTTATCCCGAAGGTGTTTTGCTGGCTTCCTTATACAAAGGGGAAACCTTAGATATTTCAAGGGAAGCACCCCTTTCTTACTGCCTAAAATAGTTGCCAACTCTGATAAGTCCTCACGATCCACTTAGACTCTTAACGTTTCACTTTTGGCCATGGTAATTTTTAAACCCGAGACTAATCTTAAAAAAATAATAATAAAATAAATCTTTAACCCTAAGATTGCTTCAAAACAGACAATGATTTTCCGAAGGTTATCCATTGAGACACATCATCTACATGCTAAAGATGGTTGATTTGAGTCTCGGTATCTACCACTTTGAATCCATTAATTAAACCGTTCTCCTCTCCTTTATCGGGCATCTTACTAAGTGCCTCTAAATTACAACAAAAAGGTAAGGTGATAGAGGATCACCCTATTTGATACCCCTGGACCCCTTGAACAAACCTTTTGGCCACCCATTAATCATAATAAAGAAAAGTTGATTGCACGCATGACCATATCGAACTCCTCCACTTCTGATCACATCCCATTCTCCTGAGCATATAGTCTAAGAATTCTCAATCCACGTGCTCATAGGACTTTTTGATATCAAGCTTGCAGAATAACTTGCTTTTCCCATCCCTATTACTGGAATTGATGCATTCGTGAGTGATGAGAGCGCTATCCAAAATCTTTCTACCTGCAACGAATGCCCCCTAGTTCTAAAATATATATCTTCAAAGGAACTCCCTGAAACCTTAAGGCAAGAAGTTTGGCTATAATTTTATACGGGCCCCCCAATTAGGCTGATGGGCCCAAAGTCTTTTAATAGTTCTGCCCCTTTAGTTTTAAGAGTGAACTATAAATGACGCCTTGAGATCATTTGAGAGATAACTTCCCTTGTAGAACTTGGAAACAAACTCCACATCTCTTTTGATTGGTTGCCAAATTTTTTTAAAGAACATCATTGGGAAGCCATCAAGGTGTAGTAGGGCCTTGTCTCCACACATCGAGTCGAGAGCAACTTTAATTTTTGATATTGACTTTTCAATAGAAGCCACGTCCTCACTTGACAATTGATGGAATTCTAGATTATCTAGTTGCGGGCTCTTCCTCTGATTAGAGGATAACAAATTCTTGTAATATTGTAAGGAGCTTAGGCGAGTGCATGCATCTAGTTGTCCAGTGCAAGAAAAGTGTTAGTCCATGGGTGAGGAGGTTATGTCTCTAAGGCCATGTATCCAGATTATTAGCAGTGGTTTTTAGGGACATATCCAGATTACCAGCAATGGTTTTTGGCTCCTGTGGGTGGTAATTCCTTCTCCTTTCCTTCAACTTTCCAAGTGGTTTTCGACCCTACCAGGGAGAATAGTTCCAAAAAAAGTATCCTTGGGAGGCCGACTATCCCCAATGGTTGCTCATCATCTGACGTGGGGAAGTTGTTCTGGAGGGAGATTAGATTATTGGCCAAGAGGGAAGTAAACAATTGTCTTCAAGTTTGTGTTCTTATTAGCTGGAAAAACTTCCATTGGCACAGAGGAAGCCGTAGATTTAATTGCAATTCTCCTGCCGGGGAACCATCTCTTTCTTTGTTGCTTATCAATATTACATTTGGATTGTCGGTTAATCGACTTCAGATGGTCTCTCAAGCTATGGACACGGATAGAGGTTGGATATCTTTAGTAGGTGCGGTTCCTTTAATTAGCAATTGGGTGATGTTCACAGTCTAGCCCCGAGCCGGAATTGCTTGGATAGGTATTGTTCCAGTGGATCAAGGAAGCAATGGGGCAATTAATGCAGGGGCATTTTCACATAGGGCTCGAGTGGGGCAGCCTGTGAGATGCAGGGGCACACTCGAGGTAGGCGGCCCGTGTGACATGGAACCCATTTGAAGTGGGGCCCATAAGGGGGGTTCGGCCGAGGTCCTAACCCACGGGATGTGGGGCTTGGGCTATGAGATAAAGGAATTAATTCACCATGCTCTATTAGTTTGAGCTTTTAGAGCAATTGGTTAATTGTCCTGCATCAGAAGCATAGTTAAATTCGTCTTTGATCAGCGTTGAAGAGGTAACAAATGACAAAAATCAGTATTTGACTATAGTAGTCAAATCAGGATTTGACAAAAATCATCTTTGATCAGCATTTAGAAAAAGCTCAAGATCATGTGTTTTGTTTCTTACACTTGTGCAGAGCCTTGGGTGTACTTTTTCCCCAATGGGGCTTTCCAATAAATTCATCTTACTGATTATAAAAAGTATTCTTGAAAAGAAGGTGTTCTGATTCAGGAGATGAAATTTTAAACATGATATGTGAGATTCCAGGCTTTAGATCATACTAATTCAAAACAATCACACAAAATTCCACATCCCACATAAAGTCAAGCACTCAATCAAGGGGAATCTATGCGGGTCTAGGGCTACATATGCTAGGGCGGGATCAATTAAAGTTATAGGCCAAATAATGCTTAAATGATAGTATATTCATCCGCATATGCATTGGAATATGTCCCCAATCCAAGGGATTCACATGTTTCAATTCAGGAAACCCTAGGGTTGAAAAAGTGGAATAGAACTTGGGGATTTGAGATGATCTAGGGTTTGGGTTTTAGAAATAAGGCGAGAGGAGTGAAATAGAGACGAGAGGGAACTTGTGATCAACCCGCCCGTGTGGACAGCAAACCGGCCTGATGCATGTGCGTGGATGGCGGCTCGCACGTGTGTGGGGCCCATGATTCTGGAATCGGTTAGTTAGGGCCCGGTCGGCCAGGGTTAGGCCACCTTCCCTCCAAATTTCAAGCCAAACAGATGATCGATTTAAACGCGGTGCTCCGCCGAAGTTTCAGTCCTCCTGCAGGGCCATATTCTGAAAATCTGCTTAGGGGAGAGATTAGCTGCAAACGTGGGTGAATTTGATGAGGGAATGGCTGTAAGAGATGAGGAATATGGAGGGTAGGAGATGAGGGCAATTTGGGATGGGTGTGGCTTCACACCACGGTAGTTAGCCCTTCGAAGAAGGGATGGTTTCACACCTAATTAGGTTTCCACAACAAGCAGGAAAACGCAGAATTTTATCAATCATCTTCAATGAAAAAAACCTTACAAGGGGTTCCGTATTTATAAGAAAAACTCATACCCCAAAAGCCACGCCATGTGCGCATACTATTACTTGAAGACGAAGTAATAAAAAATAACAACTAATCAATGCAATCTAAACCGTTCATGATGTTCCTAATAACGGTAATAAGCAAAACTCTAAGTCCGGTCACCTAGGTAGTGGGCCACGATCATGAGATCCAATGATGAGATTCACATGATGATCGAGTCCACCCCAAAGAACCAAAACACAATCCTCTAACTAGGAGGCACTCCATGGATGTCATCATCGATCTAGATCGAAGGTGGGGCCTTCCTTGCGTGTGTGCGTAAGGGGGCGTGCATGTGCACGAGATGTCCCCATTAACTCTCCCCGGCTGTGAAGATTTCTCCATTGGGGAAACAAAACTCCTGAACCGCTCGAAGATGTCAGGATCAAGTCTCTGAAGCTCCTTGTTAGTGAGCCACGTACTGTTTGAAACTGGGCGTGACTTCCACTTGACTAGGAACTTTTGCAATCCGCCGTCTGACGACGATATTATCCGATGGTCCAGAATATCCTTTATCTCCTCTCTGGGTGTGGGAATGGTAGGTACGGGAGGTAGAGGCCGGGAAAATGGGTCGGGAGGGGGCCAGGGATCAAGGGAAAGGTCCGGGGAATCAGGATGGTTAGGTGACAGACTGGACAATGTATCAGTGGTCCCCTGAAATGCAACTAGATGCTTCACATTGAATGTGAAACTAATTTTCATGGAAGGTGGAAGATCTACCACATACGCATTGAGACCGTTTTGTTTTATAATTTTGAATGGTCCAGCGCTACGTGCGTGTAATTTATGAACGGCTCCCTGTGGGTACCGCTCTGGCCTGATGCGGACCATCACAGTCTCCTACATTGAATTCCTTGAAACGTTTATATTAATCTGTAGAAAGTTTGTAATGTTCATTACCAGTAGTGATCTTTCGCCTAATTTCATGATGCAATGAATGAATGTGATGCGCAAAAGACTCAGCAGACTCTGATGGCATATGGGACAATGACATAGGGACAGGATCAATAGACTTTTTAGGTTTATAACCAGTAACGACTTCAAAAGGACTTAAACCTGTGGACCTATTAACAGAACTATTAAATGCAAACTTGGCTATAGGTAGTGCGGTGTCCCACGTCTTGGTGTGTTCCCCCACTAAACACCCGAGCAAATTTTCCACTTCTATTGATCACCTCAAACAGTTTGGTAAAGTCGCTCCAGGGACTAAATCAATGGCGTGTTGTATATCTCTCATAGGGGGAAGCTCATCGGGAAAAATATCATGAAACTCATCCACTACCGGAATGGCCTCGGTGGATAACTCTGCACTAGCCTCTGATGCACTTTCTTTAACCACAAGGGCGTACACTATCGAGTCCAACTCAGTCTCTCGCTCAAAGTCTTTGGTATTTAGAATATAGAGAGGCTTAGATTTGGACTTCGATTCCTCAACCAACCTCAAGTGATAAGAGAAAGAGAAGTATTTTTCCTTAAGAGTTTATTTCATTTCTCCCCAATAGACTATTGGGGGTTCCCTCAACCTCTCTTTCTTTTGCTTTCCAGTAGCTCAAAACCTCTTCGCTTGGCCCACGAGCTTCATCTTGGCAAATTGGACTTGACGAACATCCGACATGTCGTACCACTCAAAATAGTAGTCCATATCCGCCAACCAATCTAGAAAAGCTTTAAGGCCCAAGTGACCATTAAATGTAGGAGCCTCTACTCTTACTCCCTTGTGGAGTTGCGCATGTGAGTCATAATGATCATGATGCTCCTCACGAGGTAGGTGCATGGGTGCGCGCTCATGTCTGTTTCTTTGGCTACCCTCATTCACTTGTTTATCCTGACCACCTGCCTGAGATTGAGCATCTTCCCCAATGATGGGGTTTGCTCAGGCAAAGGTCTTTAGTTGGGTAATGCGCACATTAAGCTGATCCCAGTGTTGGTCAATACATTGTTCCAAGCGCCTACCCAAAGACTCAAACTGCCTGGTTATGTTGTCCATCGACTCTTGTAATTGCTCCAGGTTTAGTGCAGGGTGCAACCCAAAACTGCGACCAGTACGTGTGAGCATACAACTACTCATCAATTCAAAGACCTTCTATCACAACTATATGAGACTAAATGAGACCAAATGATCTTATATGACTCTATGATGAGAGTTAATGCAAACTAAATATGAATAGACCAAACCCTAAACATGCAATGCATTCCCCTATGAAAAACTTAAGCTCTGATACCAAATTTGATGCAGGACATGAAATTTTAAACATGATATGCGAGATTGCAGGCTTTAGATCATACTACTTCAAAACAATCACACAAAATTTCACATCCCACATAAATTTAAACACTCGATCAAGGGGAATCCATGCGGGTCCATGCCTACACATGCTAGGGCTGGATTAATTAAAGTTATAGACCAAGCAATATTCAAAGGATAGTAGATTCATCCAGACATGAGTAGGAATATTTTCCCAATCCAAGGGATTCACATGTTTTAATTTAGGAAACCCTAGGGTTGAAAAAGTGGAATAGAGCATGGGGATTTGAGATGATCCAAGGTTCGGGTTTTAGAAACAAGGCGAGAGAGGAGTGAAATAGAGACAAGAGGGAACCTGTGATCAGCCCGCGCGTGTGGACAACAAACCGGCCTGAAGCACGTGCGTGGATGGCGGCCCACACGTGTGTGGGGCCCACGATTCTAGAATCGGTCAGCTAGGGCCTAGTTGGCCAAGGTTGGGTCACCTTCCCTCCAAATTTCAAGCCAAGCGGATGATCGGTTTGAATGCGGTGCTCTGCTGAAGTTTCAATCCTCCTGCAGGGCTAGATTCTGGAAATCTGTTGTAGGGGAAAGATTAACTGCAAACATGGGTGAATTTGATGAAGGGATGACTGTATGAAATGAGGAATATGGAGGGTAGGAGATGAGGGCGATTTGGGATGGGTGTGACTTCGCACCACGGTAGTTAGCCCTTCGAAAAAGGGAGAGTTTCACATCCAATTAAGTTTTCACAACTTAGAGAATTAGAGAAGCAGGAAAACGCAAAATTTTATTAATTATCTTCAATAATAATAAAAAAAATCTTACAAGGGGTTGCCTATTTATAAGAAAAACATATACCCCAAAAGCCGCTCCATGTGTGCATACTATTACTTAAAGACGAAGTAATAAAAAATAACAACTAATCAATGCAATCTAAACAATTTATGATGTTTCTAATAACGGTAATAAGCAAAACTCAAAGTCCTAGGTCACCTAGGGTAGTGGGCCACAATCATGAGATCCAATGATGAGATCCACATGATGATCGGGTCCACCTCAAGAAACCAAAACACAATCTTCTAACTAGAAGGCCCTCCATTGATGTTGTCATTGATCTAGATTGAAGATGGGGCCCTCCTTGCGTAAGGGAGGGGGAGGGGGGGGGTGGGGGGGGGGGTGCGCGAGATGTCCCCATCATGTTCAGTAGTAGTGTCCCACAATGGCAATAGTAGTAGTATTCTACAACTAAAATAAGGTTATTATCTTTATAAAAATTTAATATATATGAAATTATATTGTCAACAGTAGGTTGAAGGACCACTTGCATATATTATTTATATGTTAAGGTGAAGGTTCTAAACATTATGTTGGAAGGGGCACAATGTTGACATGGGGTATTGGGGCCTGATACAAGCCTCCTAGTGCTGTAGGAGTCAATTTCATTTGATCTATAAAATATATTTTAGCTAGTGACAGTGATAGCTGGTAAGATTTTTTATTTTTTTTTAACCAATCAAATTAGATGTGTAGGGTACAATGAACAAAGGGCAACTTTAAGTGATAAAACTATGATCATGCTATTAGAGCATTACATGATTGTCACTGTTTAGTACAGTGTAACAAGATTGTGGCTTTGAATAGAACAATAATGGTCGAGATGTGATCCATATTACCTTGAGACTTGAAAATGAGTGCAGATCAATGTTTTTTACTTAATTGTCATTATCCTCATCATCATAGCCATCGTCGCATCATCATCATGGCCTCTCCAGTTATTCTATCTTGTAACAGAACCCTCATACGTGTATTCAATTAGAGCTGCACATCGAGCCGAACCGAGTTGAGTTTGGCACGGCTTGGCTTAGTTCGGCCAGCAGCCTGCCTTAGCTCAAGTTTTGCTCAGCTCGATCCTCGAGCCGTACTGGCCAGCTTGGCTTGGGTTTGGTCAGCAGCTCAGGCCAGCTCGAGCCGAGTTCGATTAGGGCAAAAATGAACTAAAGGGGGTTGGTTTTTTTTAAAAAATATTATATATATAATATAAATAAATATAATTAAGTTATATTTCGAGTCGAGTCAAGCCGAGCCGAACCGAATCAATTCGGGCCAGCTCGGACTCTGCTCAAAAAAATTTCAAGCTCAATAAAACAGCTCAGCTAGGCCCGAACCCAACTTCGAGTCGAGCTTTTCCGAGCCGAGTCGAGCAAGTTAACCAAGCCAGCTTGGTTCGTGTCCAGCTCTATATATTTAATGATGTTGATGTATCTTCCAAGACCCCTTTTTTCTCCTTAACAACCACCACATAACCTCTCTACTTTCTAGAACTATGCTATCTTCAGACCTATTAAAAATCATTAGTTGGTCGTTTTTCTCTTATGCTTCTCCATCAATTGTTGAAGTAGAAAGATAGCTTCAATTGTTGATCTCCTGCCATGAATATCAAACTGAGTTTCTAATGTCCTTGTTTCTTATCTCGTCCTAGGCCCTGTTTGGTAGACGTCTAAAAATGAGTTGATCTCATTTTAGTTAACAGTGATTATGTATTAGAGATCTTGACCTCTTATATAATCCTGCTAACATGAACTCATTATGTGCTAGAGATCGAGATCTCTAATACATCATTACTGTCAACTAAAATGTGATGAACTAATTTTTAGGTGTCTACCAAACAGGGCCTCTCTCTTTGTTCCGCCACTCTCTCTAGATATTCATAGGTGACTTGATAAGTTTGATTACCTGATATGATCCTACTTTTTGCATCTCTTTTGTTATTGGAGAGAGAGGTATATCATGATGCTTTTTCTCCACCCATCAGGCATTTTCTGTCTTTAACATTTTGTCAAAAGACTAGTTAACCAAACTAATCCGATTTCTTCCAGAATTTTCAACCCCTCTGCTGGTATATCATTTGTATCCACAGCCTTTCCTTTATTCATCCTTGCTAGGTTTACCTTTACTTGCCTTACCGAAGTCTACAATAATATACGTGGCATGCCCACGCAAGTCCTCATGTTTTGAGACTCCTATTAATTCTATCCTTGAGCTTGCTACTCAGATCTCCATGAACTTTTGAAAGTGACTTCTGCATCTCACCCTCATCTCACTGTCTTTCACTAGGACTGGTCCTTACTCTTACTGCATCTAGCCATCTAATAAGGTTTGTCTTTAATGTGGTTTGCCCAGTACAATAGCCTTTCCCTTGATAGCATAGCTTATGAATCATGATGCTCTAAATATTGAGCCTGATTAATTAAAAACGTTACGAGTTTATTATGTTTTACGTTGTTCTTTCCAACACATTATTTTCAGATGACTCATGCAATATCTTTTGGCTTGTGTTGCTTTCTGTCTTTCTTTCTTCCTTCCTTTTCTTCGCTTTTATTTTTGTTTGTGTAATTTATGTTGATGTTGGCCTTGAAATCTTAACATAGAGGGTTTGACCTCATACCATGATTCTAGCTGCTCTTATGTAGGCGTGTTCTCCTGAGGAAGGGTTTGTGATTCTGGAGTAGATTTGGCTGCTGTATTTTCGTAAAATCAGTTGATGAAATCAGCATTTCTCTCTACTCATGAAATTAGCATTTCTCACCTCTCATGAGAATGGAGAGATAGAGAAGGATGTTGCCCATAGAATTCAAGCGAGGTGGAAGAAATGGAGATGTGCCTCTGGGGTTTTATGTGATCGTTGTGTACCACTCAAACTAAAACGGAAATTTTATGGTATAGCTATGAGACCAGCCATGATTTATGGGGCGGAATGTTGGCAGTTAGGAAACAACATGTTCATAGGATGAGTGGCAAGACAAGGAAGGATAAAATTAGAAATGAATGCATTCAAGGGAACTTAGGAGTAGCACCAATAGGTAATAAGATGAGGGAAAGCAGACGTAGATGGTTTGGTCATGTGCAACGAGACCAAGAACTGCGCCGGTTAGAAGCAGCAAGTTGGTATAAGTTGAGGGCTCTAAAAGGGTAAGGGGAATGCCCAAAAGGATGTGGATGGGGGTAGTAAGAAACGACTTGATGACCTATGGTCTAGCTAAAGTTATAGCCCTTGATTGGATTAGGCTTAGATGATGATGATGATTAGTCTTCTTTTCTTCTTTTTTTTTGGTTACCTCAATTGCTTAGTTTTGAGATCGACGTGTAACTGAATGTCGTTCTTGGCTTTTTCATTTAAGGTAAGCAATTAAAAATAGTACAAGATTTCCTGTTTAGTAACTGACAATTCAAATGCCCAGAAAAGCCTATTAACAAAGGATTTTGAATCTTTATGAGTTGTTGGTTTTTTTTTTTTTCCATATTTCTGCAAGGGTTTGCTTTCTGATTTAGTTTATTTGCATTGATATTTCCTAGGGAATGATGTTTACTTAATTATGTCATCTGCAGAAGTAAATCAGGAAAAGATTGTTGAAGCTGGAGGTCTTACTTCCTTGCTGATGCTTCTTAAAAGCTCAGAGGATGAGACAATATGTAGAGTAGCTGCGGGTGCGATTGCTAACCTTGCAATGAATGGTAAATATTTTTTCTGCCTTTAGTTCCTATGAATCATATCTTATGATATTTGATTTTCTAGACTTCATCAATACACAGGCCTTTGGTCATACAGTTCAAAGCTAAATCTTTATCTGGTGTTAATGCCCTTGAGTCCTGAATCCTGATCAATTTATTCTTATGTCATCTATTCTTTTGTTCTATCAATCTTTTCCGTCTTGCAGAAACCAACCAGGAGCTTATTATGGCTCAAGGGGGCATCAGTTTGTTGTCAATGACTGCAGCTGATGCTGAGGATCCGCAAACTCTTCGGATGGTTGCTGGAGCAATTGCCAATTTATGTGGCAATGGTAAACCTTTTTTTTTTTTGCATTTCTTTTGATGTTGCCTATTGTAGAGTTGTTTGACTAGTCTTCCTGACTGGATTGTAAAGTGCTTAGTAGTAGTAGGCTCCTTTTTTTTTTTTCACTGGAAAGATTTCATATTGTCATTTTAAGGGCCTGCTCAAATCAATTCTGCGAGAAAGCAATCCAGTCAAGTTTAAACTATACTCGGGGCCGTTTCTACCGAGCTTTCAGTTGGCTAAATTGATTTTCTAGATAGAGGCTGCGTCATTGTGTCCAATACCATGTAGTAAATGGGATCAACTGTATAGCCAACATGATTGGTGAATGTGTTGATGAATCTAAACTGGCTAGCTGTTAGATCACCTTTTGGATGGGCCAATGGTCGAAATGTTGTGGTGGTTAGTTGGTTCTAACCATTCTGTCCATATTCCTTTTCTAGACCAAACTGTACAAAAATGAGCGATTAATCAAACAGTTATGTACTCCCAAGCACCACAATTTTGGGCCATGGCTCATACAGACATGATTCACTGATTGGATGGTTCGGATCCATCACCAAGGTGTGCTAGGGTTGAGACCATTACTAAATGGTATTTGGGCACATGGTAGATCCTAAACCTTCAAGATAATTACACTCAGAAGTTCATGTTATCCGAAACTTTTTATGATATTTCCAAGAAAATTCTGTTTCCCAGAAAAATTAATAGTGCCATTTCCATCTTATCTGTCCATATTTTGTTACCTTTTGCATTTCTTGTTGTGAAGTTATTTGAGAACCCTTTCACTAGTCAACTTGCCTAGCTAGCCATTTGACATTATTATCAGATTTCCAAAACTAGGTGAATTCCTCACCTTTGGAACTGTTTCTTGAATCAGTGGATCTCCTACATTCTTTTGATTCTCAGCTCCCTCATAGAAAGCTTTACTTATCTAGCACGTCCTCCCACAAGTTTCACAATCGTTTTTTTTTTGGTTACTGCAGATAAGCTGCAGACAAAGCTAAGAGGTGAAGGTGGTATAAAGGCATTGTTAGGGATGGTTCGGTGTGGGCATCCATACGTTCTTGCCCAAGTTGCACGTGGCATTGCAAACTTTGCAAAATGCGAGTCTCGAGCATGTAGTCAAGGTAACACATGATCCATCCTGAAGTACTGAGCATATTGTTGGTTCTTATGGTGTTGAATTCTACATGTTTTGATGGAACCTTATTGCTCTTCTAGCCCACATGATACATTCATTTTAAGTTGTTCTTACCAAAGAGCATGCTTATATAATTTTAATGGATTTACAATGGTCAATATTAGAACTGTGCAGCTGTATTTAACTGCATTTAGCCAGAAGTGCATCTTTATAATCTTCTTAGGGACTATGGTTATTGTTGTTACTAAAGTCAAAGGCTCTTACCATTCCTTTGGGTACCAGCTTCCTGAAATTGACTGTGACCAAGTTTCTCTAAGAAAATTTGAAAATGGCTGGAAAATTAGGTATGATGTGGTTGCTTCATTTTGTTTTCTTTTAGAAGTGACTCAGATGCCACTAGGTTTCAAAGCCTATTTCAATCATTCTTGCAAACTCCCAGGTCAGCTACTTGACTCCCCTGACTCAACTATACTCTCAAGCTTTACAATCAGAGTTAAATGGTTTCTACCCTTTAGTAAAGAACTAAGATGTCATTCAAGTGACACCTATTACCCAGCCAGTTTCCAACTCAAGTCACTTGACTCTTGGCAAGTACGATTTCTTCTTCTTCTTCTTCTTCTTCTTCTTTTTTTTGGTGAGGGGGGGGGGAGGAGATGAAAACCTAGCCCTACAAAAATAGCTGTAGAACCCTGCCACAATTTGTACCCATCCATTTTTGGCGCAATTAGAAAAATGTAGGACCAGGGCAGCGTTCCTGATGCTGCCCCCATTTTCGGAAACATTCTAAACACCCCTAAGCCTTGTACAAGCCCCTGGACATCCCAAGGAACTTTAGAAACCTGAAATGCAAGCCAAAATAGGTGTTCATTATGCCTAGCCCAAATCAACAGGGTATTTTTATATAAATAATTGGCAGTTAAAATTAGTCACATCAAATTTATTATTATTATTTTTATCTATATGCCCTTCACATGGTGGCCCACTAGATTGACAGTTCCAATTGTACTAGTGTGCCACATTTCAGGGAAGATGCCACTGAGTAGAAGCCTTCATCTCCAAGAAGCCCTTTGAGGCCTCCCTTTCAAGCCTCATAACTGTGTCAAGTACAAAACAATGGAATATGTAACACTCTCCAAGTAAATTTTGTGGCTCTGTATTGATGTGTAATGCTTGCCATTGCAAATGCTACCACAGGGACGAAGACTGGGAGATCTTTCCTGATTGAGGATGGGGCACTGCCATGGATTGTACAGAACGCCAACAGTGAAGAATCACCAATTAGACGCCATATTGAGCTTGCACTCTGCCACTTGGCGCAACATGGTGAGTGGTATTTTCCTTCCTATCCTATCAATGTGGATTTTATCATCACCATCGCCTAATAATCTCAGTTTCATCATCCCAGAAGTGAATGTGAAGGACATGATTAGTGGGGGTGCCTTATGGGAGTTGGTTCGCATTTCACGGGATTGTTCTCGAGAAGACATTAGGAGTCTAGCACACCGAACACTGACATCCAGCCCGACTTTTCAAACCGAACTGCGGCGACTGCGCATAGAATGCTAGATAGAACTTCTGGAATTTTTTAAAGGCTGAAGTTCCTAGAGCATTGGGCGCAAGTGATGTTGGAATAAGGGTAGCTCATCATCTCAATAGTGTGGCCTGCTAAACGAATATTTTCTATGGAGATAATCAGCAGGCAGGAGGTCATGCAGAAGCCTCCTGTGTATCAACACTAAGGAGTTTGTTGGGGTTTGTGATCCATAATTTGAAGACCAATTTTTTGTATATCGATCGTCCAATATTTTCCTAATTATGTTTTTTCTTTTCCTTTCTTTTCATTTATTTTTTGTTATCATTTCAAGGGCGAAGATTTGTTGTATTTAAATCCTGTTGTAGCTTGTCTTAGTGTTTTTGAATTGTTATGTATATGAAATGATGGTAATATGATTGTTATCTTGTAAAAACAATATCAGAAACATTAACTTATTAGTCTCTATGTTACATGTTTCATTTCTTTTAGTCTATAATAAGAATTTTAATCAAGGTGGTGTTGCAGAATTAGACAAGCGGTAGGCTCTCCACTACATGTTTTATTTCTTTTTATCTATAATGAGATTTTTCTTCTTCTTCATCCTGCTTTTTCTTCCTTCTCGTTCATGTAGAGAATTGGTGTTTCCAAAGAAGGGGTGGTAATAGTGTTTGCAAATTGGAGGGGCTTCTTCTACTTATTCTTCACATAGAGAATTTGCCTAAGCTTGTGCAGAGAACTAGACACTTGTGAGCTGCATGGGTAATTGAAAAGCAATCTGGGATGATGTTGGAGAATCAGACAAAGTGGTAATACTTTTTGCAAATTGGAGGGTTGGTAAGAGTGTTTGCAAATTGGAGGGGCATCTTCTTCTTCTTTGTGAGCCCCTAAGCTCGTGTAGAGAATTAGACACTTGTGATCTGCATGGGTAGTTGAAAAGCAATCTTAGATCGGGGTTTATGTTTCGATGATCAAAACCACTTACGTGATGGAACCCACAGTGGATTATCTTAAACTTACTGGTTATTTCACACTTTCTGTTATGGACTCAGCTAGGTTTAGGACTTCTCTAGCCCTAGTCTCGATCTTACCCCTATAGGGTTAAGGCAGAGGCCTCTTTGATGCTAGGGCCGGGTCAAGGCCTAGAGGGTTAGGGCCCACCCCAGGCTGACCATTGTCACCCTTATAAAGAATGCTAGAAGCATAGAGATCTCTAGAATATTCTAGAGTTCTAAGGGATTTTGTAGACCAATTAGTATGTTGTAAAGAGTATTGTAGAATCATATGAAAGAATTTAAAGTACTCATGTTGGAGTTGTACCTTGGAAAACTAATGTGAACCTTATCCACTAGAAATGTAGATGTGACATCGATGATTTAGCTAATAGATCATGATGACCATGGGTCCTAAATCAACCATAGAGCATTATCATCATGGGTCTTAGGTGGAAATTTGATTTTTAGTAAATAATGTGCATCTTAACACATATGTGAACATGGATTAAAAGAGTGCTTCGTGAGTTTGTCCTTGAGAACTTGAGATTGAACATAACAATTATTGATTGGGGAGAATTGTATGTCATGAATCTTGGTACTTTGTTGTTCCATGACCACTGAGCAGGTTGTAAGAGAGACCTGTGGTTGATGTCATTCTTATAATAATAGATGTAGTTATCTTGTGTAAGGGGACTAATGATGAGTTAAGATGGAATGTCTTCACCATCTAGCATAATAATGAGTTGGTGTGCATTCACCTAATGCCACATAAGAGCATGAGCGTGCCATGGATGCATGCTTTTGGATTTGGATAATTGGACACTGGCATTGGTGGGTGGAGGTCAGGTTTCTAAACTAGGAGGCCCATCATACTTGGGTTATGATCGCTTAGAGACGAACTAGATCTAATCAATCCTTATATCCAAGGACGTTCGAGGTCTTAAGATTTTGATTATAAAGTTATTTTATAAGGTCATCATGTGGCCAATAAAAGTATAGTTAGGCACGCGTGTGTGTATCAATGATTGTTGATACTTTAATGGGCCAATAAGAGATCCACTGGTTTTCTAGGAGCGAACTTATGACTTATAATTAGAATATCAGATGCTGATTAAGTGGTTTTTCTATTGGGCCCAGCAGTCAAATAAATTTTAAAGTTCTTACAAATATTTTCAACTACTAAACTTTTACCATTAAAATAGTTTTTATATCACTTTATAATAATATGATGGTCCAAATTTGGGGTCCTCCACTTTATTTGCACGGGCTTTGGATCTTTAGTGGATGACCATGGTAATAGAAGGATTGGATCAAATATAAGTACACAGGATAAGGCAGTGTCACAGAATTCTAATGTAACAGGGCATATGAAATTTGTAAGGTGGTAGAGTATCATTATTGCTCTCTCCCTTACATTGCGACTTCCTCTTTATAAATAAATTATATCTTCAATTGTATACATGCATGCACACACCTATATTTAGAGAGATCATTTTTCTCTTCCTCCCTCTGCATAATTTCATGTGCAGGGGTCCACCTATATGGATGGCGGGAGTCTCCCTAATATGGGATTAGTAGACATGACTTCCTAAATAGGAAGTTCGACACCAACAAAATGACGATTTCTCAATGGCTTTGATCCTGATTTGATAAAATCCTAACCGTAAGAAATTTTTTATGACCTTCTTTAGAAACTTAGATATACTTATAAACTAGGATGCAAGGGTTAATTACACTATTTGAGTTTTAGAAAAACTTTTATTTTAGGATAATTGTCAGTGTCACATGGCATTGGCCTAGTGAACTATGTAAAGAACCACACGGCAGTGTCGTAATGATGTAAAGTAGCCAGAAAATTCGTAGGTCTTCCATGAGGGGCCTACATTTAACTCCCAACTTAAAAGGAACCCTTGAGAAATAGAAGCATTATTTACTTGTATCCTCTTTCAAGAAGTTGACGACATTTGGTTGGTTGCCCCACTCATTCACAATGGGATTATGAGCACTAGTGCCTCGGTCTATGCTTGGGGAAGCATCTAAGCCATGAAAACCTGTTTTATTTATTTATTTATTAATATTTATTATTACATCAAGTCCTCTGTGACAGATGCGTTTTAGAATAATGTGGCTTGGTTGGATATTCCCTTCGTACATGGTAACATTGAAATTTTTGTGATCTCCAATTTGCTCAGAAACTCCAACCTGAGAACGCTCAGTTGAGGATGGCCTTCGAAATGAACAGTGAATCTGCTGTTCGTATTCGAAAATTTTACATTAGTTACATGGCATGGCATGACTTCTCATTCATAATTTTCTTAAAGCCTGTTTGGAATGGCATGAATTCTCATTGACAATTCTCTGGCCTGTTTGGAACGGATTTGAATTTGGTCTAATGGAAGCAAATTCCATCTGGCATTTGGATTGCAAGAGACATCACATTGATGCATGTGTTTTATCCACACCGTCCATCCATATGTGCCCTTACACGTGAGAAAAGGAGGCACGTGACAAGGAAGAAGGAAGTATGTTGCATACGCATACAGGCTATTAGAGCTGTGCACGAACTAAGTTAGCCCAGTTAAATCACTCGGCTCAATTTGAAAAAGCTCAATTCAGTTTGAAATTGAGTTTGAACTGAGCCGAGCTGATTTTTGGAGCTCAAATTTTTTTTGAATCAAACTTGGATCAAACCAGTTCGATGGCTCAGTTATTTTAATATTGATATTGCTCACCAAGTGTTTGATGAAATAACTCAACAAAGTGTTATTTTAAGTGCATACAATCTCTGTGAGATTAATTGGTGGCGAGGAAGACATGGATATGAAACAAATCACTACCAAAAGAAAAATATTACATGATAAAATTACCTTTAGATCTTGATGTTAATGATGCCTAACAAGTTTTGGATGAAATACTCGTACATTGGTATTGTTGTTTTGCATACAGTGAGAAATTAAAAATGCAGCTCAAACTCGAATTGAGCTGGGCAGCCGAACCGAGCTGAGCTGGCTAATGAGGCTCGAGGACCAACCCGAGTCAAGTTCAAGCTTGGGTCAGCTAGTGGCCAAGCCGAGTCGAGCCGTGCCAAGCTCAACTCGGTACAGCATTAGTTGTGAAATCTGGTATACAGGCGACCAGCATTAGTGGTGAAATCTGGTCAGCTGATTATAATTCCATGATCCACTTAACGCAGTATTTTTTCCAAAGCAAGACTTCGGGATTGGACGGTGTTCCAAACGGGCCCTTTTACTTTCAAAGCATCTTCAATCTGGAATTTGTTGACCTGGGAAAAGAGGGTATGAAGCCCCATCATATGACCGGTCCTCTATACGATCGCTTTTTCCGCGTTTCCGTGGGGCAGAGAAACCTTTCCATTTTTACCAAAATGCCCTTACCAGCACACTCCCATTTAATAATAGTTATTATATATTTTAGTTATAACTCAAAAGGTACTTGAAAAAAACAAAGAAAAGGAAATAACAAATATATACTTCTCCTTTATTAAAGGAGTAAAGGACCATCCTAGCCGTTGATTAAGAAAGCTAATTTTTATTGAGGCGATATAACCATTGGACCATATATATATTCAATGCCAGCATGTACCAATCCTTTTCATGTTCATGTCCACCATCACAACCACCCCAAGGTCACAAACACACTGCCCACAATTACGAAAACACCCTCAAATCCTATGCAGCTTGTCCCCAGTCCCCACACAAAGACGAAAATACCCTCAGCAAACCCTCAGATCCTCTCCAGCTTGTCCGCCTTCACGACCGGGTTCGCGTGTGCGATGGCCTCCCGGCCCAAGCCCTTGAAATCAAAGGTGCACCCGTGCTCCTCCGGGTACCTGTGGGCACCGCAAAAGGTGCTCCCGCACCTGCACTTGAACCCCGTCAGCCCCACGCGCTTGCTGCAGCACCCGCACCGGTTCCGAACGCTCGGACCCGACTGTGAGGATCCCGAACTCCCTAAACCCGCAGAGCCAGCAGCAGATGCTTCGTTCCCGAAATCAGCAGCAGAAGAAGAAGAAGACGATGATGACGAATCCGACGAGACAGGATCCTTCGATGGGATTTGGATGGGAGGATTGAAAGATTTCTCAACGGCAGCTTTTGCAGATGCAGCTTGCTCTTCTTTGATGCAGAAATCCCTGTAGCATTTCGAGCAGAGGTTTAGGGTTGCATCGCTGCCGAAGAAACCACAGCCGTTGGCACAGAGGCGGTGGTTCTTCGGCTGGTTACAGCTCTCGTCCGACGCCATTTCTCTCTTAGGGTTTTAGACAAAGAGCTTCTGGTTTTTCCTGCAAAGATCGAGAAAGAGATCAGATACATGGCCAGATATGGAGCTGCCTTATTCCTTAGATTCCTTCAGATTTTTTTTATTTTTTTATTTTTTAAAGAAAAAGAAAAGAAAAGAAAAGAAAAAGAAAATACAGAATAAATAATATTTCAGAATAATCGCTCGAAATCTCATAAATTACCGGAAAAAGATTATGGTCAATTACCGAGAAATCTCTAGGGTTTTTATTATCTTCTCTTCCGATTCCTTCCTTCCGGGGACGCAATACGCATACCTTTCGTTCTCCAATCTCTGATGATTTTTAGAGATTCTTCGATTGCTGCTGAAACCGCATAAAGAAATTTCAAAACCGAAAAAGAAAACCGAAGAACTGAGAAGAGAGATTTGAGAGGAGGAAACAGAGAGAGAAAGAAACCCAACCCTAGAATCTGGTAGAAGCGTAGAACGCAAAGACTCGCTGTTTATGTTTTTCTCATCGTGTTTGGTTTATATTATTAAATTTCTTTAAATGAAGTTTCCTAACCTAACCCACCTCCTTCAACACGCCTCTTTCCGAAGCAACCGGCTACTTTGTTTATCATCCGGTTGTTTGGTGGTCGCCCCCACCTTTGATCTGGACGATGCTATCGACACGTCACGGCTGGGGACCGACAGCTGGCGGAGTTGTTTACGCACGCGTCGTGGTTTAACTCACTCAAAAGCAGAAGAAAACTTTTTATACTCTGCAGGCTGTGATAGATCATACGCAGGCACTTAGAAGCTACGTGTAAATTGCATACGTGACATCCGAGTAATTCCAATGAACCATTTCGATTACGGGTCACATCTAAGAAATGAAATTGAGTTCATTTGATTATCTGAATACAAGTTGGTGGACGTTTATTGGACGATTAAAGATGAAAGGATCCAATGGTCCTGTTTCAACAAACAAGTAGTTAAATAATCAGAGGTTAGGATTGTTCAATCGATCTGATTTTGAGATTTTGACTTACTTTCAGTGGTTTTCACAACCTAATCGATTTATTTTGAGTTAAATGTAGGACTCATTTACAATTTCTGAGTGCCTGCTTATTAAGTGTCATACTCTGTCCGAGTATCAATCTCGACTCTGCGAAGTGGAATTGTAGGATACGCAACCGGAGTCTTTGCACAGTTCACGGGTTTTTTAATAAATGGACGCGGATTCGGTAATCCACGCCACTAATCCGTTGCGACGTACCGTTGAAAAATCCTAACCTTTCGATTGGTCCACTTACTGTAGACGATCATTAACAGGAAGACGACGACGTCCACGTGCAGCTTATAAAATTCCAAATATGGGTGGCTGATATTTAACAATCTGCTGCCTTTTTAGGAACAGATGTCTGGAAGAGAATAATGGTCTGGATTAGCAGAGCATGGCCACACACATATCAATCGAACGGCGCACGCTGTGCGAAGCATCAGTCGATGAGGAGTCGTTTGTTACGTGGCCCACTTCTCTGTAAAGTCGACACGTGCTCTCATTTAGGCAAGTGATGTTCGTGATTCGCAATCCGGACCATTGGTCTGTTGAATTCCACCGTTGGATGGAATATGCCGCAAGAATCTCTTGTATGGGAGGATCTCAGCCGCCGATATTAAGACCTTTTCAATAGAAGGTGGGCCACTTTCGAAATTTACTTCTTAACCGTGTGTTTGTTGGCCACGAATCGAGTGGTTACGGTTGTCCTGTCGACGATCTTATTAAGGCATACGCAACAGACCAATGGTCTGGATTAAGCATCAAGGGTCCCACTTGTAAGATTTGGAAGCACGTGAATACCGGACATACTTGCGGAGTACGTATCAGATGATTGGTCCACACGGAGACTCCGATGTGAGTTTTGCACAATTTAAAAAGGGCTGCAGAATCTTCGACCGTACACGTGGCTTAGTGCACTGCAATTACTGGCTAGAGCTGTGTCGGCCGTCGGTTGGAGAGATATATCGACCCAGCCCAATAGCAAGCGCAGCTTAGCTGTCAGGCACGGACCACCGCGTGAGATTGCAGAGAAATTACGTAGTACTTGGCTGTTCCCGAGTTCGTTTCGCCCGTATTGCGACTCAGGATCCATCTTCTCTCGCCGCCCATTGGGGCCCACACTCTGAGATAGTCTGATAATTTGGACCGTCGATGTTCTTTTTACTACAATAAATAAGCTATTTGCACGCAATCAAGCTTCATTGATCATGCGGACGCCGATTATCTACCTACGGCTTTAGTAGCTATCTCGCTGCTAAAGTTACGTCACCAAGTTCTGTGGGCCGCACCATGAATATGTGTGGTATTTATATCATTCATCCATTTGGCGAGATCAAGGCAAGAGCCCAAAAATAAGAGAAGATCAAGCTCAAGTGGACCTCATTGTAGAAAATGATAGGGACAGTGACACCTACTGTGGAAACCTTTCTGGGCCCGCATATGAGATTCAACTAGTTCACAGGTCCACACACATGGATGAATGGAAAACACAAATATCAGCTTGATCGGAAACTTCCGTAGCCTTGAGAAGTTTTTAATGATAGGTGTTTAACATGTATCAGAGATTTGGATCTACTTGATTCTTTTGCTCGTGCCCTAAAATGATCTTATCAGATGGGAGGATAGGTAGATACAACACATACATCATATAGGGCCATAGAACTTGGTAATGGTACTTCTGACGAGATGGTTATGAAGGCTAATGGCATACATGTGGCTCATGGATGATTTTCCTTCATTGTTATCAATTCACATTTAAATAGTTATAGTTGGGTCCTACATGGAGTTCATGGCTCAGTGTGTATTTCAACATTTAGATCATGGGCTGGAGCACCCATGTAACCTCCGTGGAACACTTGTAAGAGTTTCAACACAAAACGAGTTCAAGTACCCATTGATGTGGCTTCAGCAGTAACATTACGAGTGTTTCAACCCAAGATCATGAGTTGAAGTAGCCAACAAAGTGAAATGTGACTGCCTCTCCAACATAAAGTCCACAATTTCGACATCGCCCTCCATTGAGAGAAGGGCCTTTGTACACAATCCTCGACGTATGCTACATAGATCATGCAGTGCATGACTATCTATATTGTAACAAGTTTGTTAAGCATTACAATATTAAGTAGTGAAATATGTAGAGAATTTATTCGTTATGGTTTGGGGGAATGGTTTAGGTCATGGGTTTGCTCTCGACAAACATGACAAGGATTATTTTTTTTTCCATGAATTACCCACCGTACATGGTTAGTAGGTGATTGCATACATCCACAAGAAATAATCTCCCCTCAAAGGGAGACGGGATACCCTATTGTCATTTAAAAAAAAAAAAATGTAAAAAACTTAAAATGGTTGATGACGTACATAATTTTGTGACATTTATGTATGTTAATTGAAATATGTGAAGCCCGTGAGGCACTTAAAAATTAATGGTGGTACATATGAGTGTTTAAGCTTAGATGATCACACATGTAAACATTGATATATATGATACATACACATAGAACATTATAATCCCATATATGCCATATGAGAATTTTGGCATTTACCTATTTATGAATAAATTAAAATAATTAGAGGTTTTTCTCTAGATGATGCCTGCATGGCAACCTTTTCTTTCAAAATTTGTTTTAATAGATTTTTTACTTTATTTTCTCTTCCTTTCTAGCTCTTGCTTGATTAGTGAAGGACTTTTCTACAACATGCATGTTCTCATCAAAGCTTTGATATAAATCGCAAGCTTTGCGGCCCACCGTGTTGTAGGTGTAACATCAACTCTATCCCTCAAGAGAGACTTTAAATTGTTCACTACAGATGTAGAAAATTAAACTGATCCTAAGTAAAGACCATTTCCAAGGGTAGGTGGAGATGTAATTTGTGGCACAAGTTTCAACATATATATATATATAATACCAAGGTCTACAGTGTATAACTTGAAAACTCTTTTTTCTTTATGGTTGTACTTAATCATCCTTGTTTTGTCAATTTTATGTGTATAAATGATGTTTGATGAATCACGCACAAGCTGTTAATGTAGCATAAAACATGCAGCATATGACCTTTCATGCCTCTAAATAGTCCTTTAATGCCTCCATGTGTGCATAGTTACTACATGCTTGTATACCACTCATTCTCTACTAGAGTATAAAAAACCTAAAGTTCAATGGGTAGGATTCTTATACCTTGAAGATCTTTGCAGAACTATCCATATTGGTGTAAACATCTCACTATCTGAAAGTAAATGACCCATTTCCTTCATTAGTACAAACTCACTAAATGTGTTTGGTTGTTAGTTTTTATATTTCTTAACTTAATAATTATTTAATTATTGTTTATATATATATATATATATATATATATATATATATATATATATATTACAGATATATTATATTACAGTTCTTAAGAATTTCATTCTGCAACTTTTCATTAGAAAGCTTGCATTTAACTCTTAACTTTAAAAGTAATAATAAAAAAACTAGACAACCGAAATACAAATTTAGACTTCTATTATATTTCACAAAGAAACTTTGTATATCAACCGAATAAAAATTTTCTAATGAAATGTGAAGTAAATGAGTTATCATTACTATTCTTAGATGTTTGTTTAAAGGGAGAACACAATTTATAATTGGAGAGTCAAATACACTAATAAACAAAGTATGTTATATCACTGCAAAATTACAAGAGTGAATAACTTTTCAGTATATAAAATATAATTTTTATTATAATTTGTAAGTGAAACAAACAATATAGTAAAATTATCATTTAAGTAATGTCACCAAAAAATTAATTACAAGAATAACTAATCACTGCCCATTTACTACCATTTATTATTAATAAATGTAATTGAAAAACCAAACAAGTAACAAAGATTTTTGCAGTGTGTAAGTGTGCATATCAATGTCAAGTGTCATCCATCTGCTCACATAAAGGATAAACCCTCGTTCAATGGACACATGATCCGTGAAGGACCGTATAATTTCTTCCGTTGAATTGGCCTAGTCAATGCAACGGAGGAATTCTTCGATTCCATCTGCTTTTTGACTAATAAACAAAATGGGGGTGATGAGTACGTGTTCCTGACGAATCATGAAAGCATGGCGCCTGGCCCACCATCTTACGTGGCACACAACCACTCACATCTAGACTGTCCAATTTGTTTATCTGCATCAAGAAGCATAGCCTAAAAGCAGGAATGAGATAACAATCGATTAGATGGAAGATTGTAGAAGAAAAAAATCAATGGTTTAGAATGAAATGGGAGAAATCAGAATCTGATGAGTTTGATGTTGTTGTTAGGTAAGACTGGTGGGGCCCAAAATTTGTGGATGGGCATTAAAAACTAAAAAAGTGGTATGCTTTATCACCACTTGTTGGAATGCAGCAAAGTCGCCCACTGCATTGCCGTCGTCAGCCATACACCATCTTAATTCATTCATTAAAGATGGAGGTGGTCCTAAAGTCACATTGATTGAAGGATCCCAAGCATAATGGGGCTCGTCAGGTAGCACTTGTGTGTGATCTATTCCGTGGATTGGGTGGGCCTAACAATGTTAGGGCCTATTTGGACAGTGGTATTAAGTTGTATTAAATATGATTGTATTATTAATCTCACTTTGTAATTTGAAATGATATGTTTAGAAGGAGTGTGAGATGGGATTAAAATTAACTTTGTAGGCTTTGAAAAATGAGTCTTATGTTGGAAAGTGTGAGATGGGATTACCAATCCCACCAATAATGGATTTTTACTTCATCTAAGTTCAATCCAAATGTAATTTGAAAGTATATCTGAGAATTTATTTTTTGGATTTAATTTTTAGTGTATACATTCCAAACATGGTATTAAAAAATATAGAATAAGCTCAATCTAAGGATAATATCTTACATATACATTTATTATTACTTTTACAATTCCATCCACCTTAATCCCACCTAATGTAGCTGACCAAATGGGCACTCAATATTTTTATTTGACTTGGACCCAATGCAACACGTAGAACGAGAGACTTGAAGGGCACCTATTGGATTTGGATCTTCAAATTGAGATGAACTGGCAAGACCTGAAACCTAGTAAGGTTGGCTATGAGTACAATAGGACCTTAGATATTGTCAACCTTATAATCACATCTCATGTGAAAGTAGATTACATGCTGAGTAAACTTTGCAGGGACCATTGTATGAGTTCAAAATTGAAGCACACCTAGAGCTCAAAATTGAAGCATATCCAAAGCTCAGGTGGATCACACCACAAGACATAGTGGAGATGATGACATCCACCATTGAAACCTTCGTAGGGCCCATAGTGATGTTTATTTGTTATCAACTTGTTCATAAGGTTATGAAGGAAAACATAGATATCAGCTTGATCCAAAAGTTCTATGGCCCTAGCAAGTTTTCAACGATAGGCATTCAATTCACATTGTTTCATGTTGTGTGGTTCACTTGAGTTTTAAATATGCTTTAATTTTGGGCTCATGCCTAAAATGAGCCGATAAAATGGATCGATGACATGGATAAGGTACATATATTATAGTGGCTTGCACAGAGTTAACTTAGTACACAATCTACTTCCCTTCTCATAACAATAAACGTGACAATGTCATTTCCAATCAATGTCAACCCTTCACATTCCTCGCTTCTTCCTTCTCTTTTTGGTGGTAAGTATTTCTTTTCTTGATGGTAAGTATGTGTTGCGAGATGTCATAAATCTGAGTCTTTTCGCAACCGAGATGCGAAAGAGTCCTTTCGCAACTGGGATGCGAAAGGGTCCTTTCTCAATTGGAATGCGAAAGAGAAGTTTCCTAAACTATAAATAGGTATTCCTAGGGCTTTTCTAAGTAATGAAAAAGCTTTCTAAAGGGGTCCTAGGAAAATTAAAGGGTGTAGCAAGGGTGAGATTCGAGGTTGTTTGAATCGGGTAAGTCCTCTCTCTTTGTAATTTCTGTTTTCATAGTGGAGATCTGTCGCTTTGTGCCGTAGTTTTTTTCTCCAAGGGTTTTTCACGTTAAATTTGGGTGTTCTCTGTGTTCTTTTGTGTGCTTGGTGCCATTGGATTGCCATCTTAGATCTAGATCTGTGTGATTCCGCAGGGCAAAATCCCCAACAAGTGGTATCAGAGCGAAGTTGGGGCACAGATCTGAATCTGATGAATTAGTAATAATGACGAGTCCCAGGTATGAGTTTGAGAAGTCTCGGGGAAAAATAATTTTGAGTTATGTAAGGTTAAGATGATTAGCTTGTTAACCAAGTAAGGCGAGGATGGTGCTCTTGAGGAGCGGAAGTCTACTATGAATGATACTGATTGGAATGCTCTTGATAAGAAAGCTTTATCATCGATCCGTTTATGTCTTACGGATGACGTTCTCTACAATGTCATGAGGGAGAAAACTGTCGCTAAGTTATGGGCGAAGTTAGAGGATGTCAATGCGAAGAAATCCTCGAAAAATCGCCTACACTTGAAGCGGCAGTGGTATAACTTCAAGATGGCAGAGGGTGAAGATCTAGAAGCTCACATCAGCAACTTTAATAAATTTGTTTACAAATTGCTGGATATTGAGGAAGTGATGAAAGATGAAGAACAAGCATGTATGTTGCTGAATTCTCTCCCGGCGTCCTATGAGGCATTCAAGGACACTATGTGCAGCATGAATAAAACTCTCAGTGTCGACACAGTTATCTCAGCCCTTCAAGGGAAGGCTATGAGACAATTGAACAACGACATGTGGACATCTTTTGATGCACTGTTTACAGTGGGTAGGAATTCTGAATAAGGTACAGGTTCTTCTGGTTCTAGATCCAAATCCAGGGGCAAGGGCAAAGGAAAGGTAAAGTGCTAGAATTGTGGGAAGGAAGGACATGTGAAGAGGGATTGTGAAAATCCTAAATCGAAGAGGGAAGATTCTGAGGCTTCATGCAGGGAGGCCAATGTTGTCACGTTAGATGGATCGAGTGGATGTGATGGTGATGTTTTATTTGTGTTTTCGCTCAGATGGTCATACGATGATCGTAAGGATGAGTGGATGCTAGACATAGGGACATCTTTTCACATGACTCCTCATCGGAGTTGGTTCACCAGCTACAGGGAGTGCGATGGTTGACAGATATTTATGGGCAATGACATTGCCTGTAATGTTGTGGCTATTGGTTCTGTGCTCATCAGGATGTTTGATGGGGTGGAGCATACTTTAACAGATGTGAGGCACGTTCCTGATTTAAAGCAGAATCTAATTTCTCTTGGTGTGCTTGATGCAAAAGGATGCAAGTACACAAGTATTGATGGTGCTCTTAAAGTATTCAAAGGGGCATGGGTTAAAAGCGCAACGACTCGGTAACTTGTACAAGTTGATCGGGAGCACTTCAAAAGGTGGAGCTACAGTGGATGTAGCGGATTCCACCTCTGTACGTGTGTAGCATGTTGGGCATGGCCATATGAGCGGGCAAGGTAGGAAGGCTGAGACGCGCGGACAGGGATACGGAGCAAGTGGAGCAGCCACCTGTGAGAAGAAACACACGGCATGATCGCAGGATATCGACGGGGTATATGAACGACTCTAATATCGCATGAGTATTCATCTTCTATTCAGATGGCTCTAGGTGAGCATGGTGCTGAGAAGTGAAAAGTGACTATGAGCGATGTGATGGATTCGTTATACCAAACAGACATATGGGAACGGGTGGAGCTTCCAGTAGACCGGAAAGCGGTTGGATGCAGGTGGATCTTCAGGAGGATACAACATAGATACAGAGCGAGGTCGGTGGCGATGAGTTATGCTCAGGGAGAAGGGATCGACTTCTCAGGAATATTCGCGCCGACGGTATAGCAGGTGTCTATTAGATTAGTGATTGGCGCTGGTTGGCTAATGTGATCTTGAGCTTGAAGGAAGGATGTGGAGTCTGCACTTTTGCAAGGAAAAGTGAAGAGCAGATCTACATGAAGCAACCAGAGCGGTTCGAAGTTAAATGGGCTGAGAAAAGACTTTGCAGGAGGTCGTGGTTTGGCCTGTCGCTTAGGCAGTGGTTTAATTCCTTCATGGTGGGTCAGGTATTGTATGTTGATGACGTGTGAATCGTCAATTGTGACGTGTCTGAAATCAATGTACTGAAGACTCAGGACATCCAGGATGAAGGATCGGGGGGTTGTAAAGATGGTTCTCAGCGTTGAGACTGAAGGAGGAGTGGGCTTTGGTAATCACATGAGGAATACCTTGTGTGTAGGTATTGATCCAGGATGTGATGGACCAAGTAAAGCTGGAGAGTGTTCCCTACGTATCTCTTCTCAAGTTTTTCTTAGGATTTTTTTTCCAAAACAGATAAGGAAAAGCAGGATATCTCATGAGCCTTGTTCGAATACGCTGGGTAGTATATGCCATGGTCTGGATTAGACCGGTTTTTTCACAGGCTATCAGTGTTGTGAATAAGTACACCGACAAGTAATATTGGGTAACAGTGAGATAGTAAGAAGACTACGTCTTTTTTTTTTTGGAAGACAGGAGCAAAGGTAGTTAGGCATGTGGATTTAGATCCGGTATACATGATCAATAAGAATGTTCCTGTAGAGAAGTTCAAGTTCTGTGCAACTTCTCTGGGCTTGACGATGGCGTAAAAGGAAGACAGAGTGTGCAAGAGAAGTTATGATGTGATGTAGAAATAAGAGAAGAGGTCAAGAAGCTACACGGTTGAAGATTGAAGACATGGTGGAGATTGTTGCGAGATATCTTAAATCTGAGTCCTTTCGCAACTGAGATGCGAAAGGGTCCTTTCGCAATTGGGATGCGAAAAGGAAGTTTCCTAAACTATAAATAGGTGTTCATAGGGCTTTTCTAAGTAATGGAAAAGCTTTCTAAAGGGGTCCTAGGAAAATTAAAGGGTGTAGCAAGGGTGAGATTCGAGGTTGTTTGAATCACGTAAGTCCTCTCTCTTTGTAATTTCTGTTTTCATAGTGAAAATCTGTTGTTTTGTGCCGTGATTTTTTCCCACAAGGGTTTTTCACGTTAAATTTGGGTGTTCTCTGTGTTCTCTTGTGTGCTTGGTGCCATTGGATTGCTATCCTAGATCTAGATCTGTGTGATTCCGCAGGGCAAAATCCCCAACAGTATGTTTATAACTTAGGATCAAATAGTTGCTTGCGATAATGGAGATCGACTAAAATTTCATGCATGTGACTCGATGATGTCAAATAACTAATTGGTCATTAAAGGATAACATATCAATGTACATTGAGGGATTTGAACACTTTCTTACATGTGCGGGGTGAAACTTTGTAAGGAATATACTGGGCAAAGGTGGAGGGACACTCGCACCATAAATAGGTCAGGCTTAATTTCACGGTCCATGAGTTGGACTTGATTTTCTTAGCCCTTGGCCTCCCGTGAAAGAATATATTACTGACGCATATTTTGTTGCTACCGAAATTCGAATATGAGACCTTTCGCTTTGATACCATGTTAAATAATCAATTGTTATAAAAATTGAGTCCACTAAGTCTCTATGAAAGACTCATCAAAACTAAGTTAGTCGGAATTCAGTTAGTTGAGTTGACTCAGTTGAGTATAATCTAGTTTTCAAGTTTCGAACGATCTAAGACGGAGTACCACTTTTAAAAATAGCAAAATGATTAAAGGGGAGTTTTTTCATGGGTCCTTACTCATGCCTCAATGGTAGACTCACAAGAGTTTCAACACGAGTTGATGGGTTAAAGTTCCCATTGTGGTGAAATCCCACTATGGTGTGAGTGCATGGGTATGTGTAGGGTGTGAGTGTGTGTAGAAAAAGGGAGGGAGTTCTTTAATACATTGGCTATCTATGAGGCTTAATGTGAAAATACAAGGAAATTATAAGATGACATTATATTATTTCACATCAAAATGAATAAATTGTGAAACTTATAATCACCAAGTCAAAGCTACAACAAGATTTATCTAAAAATTATAATCTCTTACTAATGGATGCTTGTTCCTTCTAATAGGACCATTGGATATTTTCATTTTATCAGTCCACTGCATGTCCACCAATTGGACTCAAAGTTTGGATATTTTAATATTTTAATTTTTTGTTAGCTTATTAGTACACTCCATTGTCAGTTTACACTTCACTGTTAGCCACTCCCACTAGGGATAGATACCAAGACCTTAGTGTTGAAACGATGGATATTTTAATTTGAATTACTTGTATTCTGCATATGATATCTAAATAATTTATAAAGTGTTCAAGTATCATCAACAACTCTCCCGCACTTTCAATGTTTTTCTCCCAATTGTAATTCTAACCATCCAAATTGGTGGTTATCATATGAATGGGTTAAAGATAGAATGGATTTTGGCATTCAAGGGATGAAATTATATGGTTAAATCTCCTATTGAATTAATTCTATATAGGTCATGATCCCCACGCAATTGGGTCCATTGTTTCTAAAGTCCATCCTGTTGTACTTGCACCCAATAAGTTCAAAATGGTTCATAAACTATACCATAAATTGAACAATTTAATGTTATTTTCTTTGAACAATACGATGTTATCTCTTTTTGTCACTTACAAGTTTGTGGATGTCATTTTTTGGTAAAGAAAATCATTGTCAAAATTCTTCAATGCCCAAGTATGTTTAAAGATACTATGAGTTTTATAGCGATGTCGGAAAAAATAAAAAAAAAAAAATGTCTCAAAGAAACATGGTCTTCAAAAATTCAATCCTAATTGTAGAGTTTTTTTATTTTATTTCTTGGGGTATTAATTTTATGGAACATTTTTTCTTATCTTTTGTACATCTTTACAATATCTTAGCTATTGGTTATATTTTAAGATTGGTGGAAGTGATTCCTTTAACTAATGATCACAAAACAATTATACAATTCTTAAAAAAAAATATTTTGTCAAATTTTAGAACACCGATGTCCATAATCAACATCTCGGTACTTATTCTCAAGTGAGGTATGGCTAACAATGGGGGTGTGTATACTTACGGTCAAAAAGAAAAAGTCAAACATGGGTATGGTACTAACCCATCCGTCCCTAGCTAAGGATGGAAAATGGCTCTAAGAAGCCACCGTGGTGCATGAGTTTTCTCTGTACTATCCACCCATTTTGCCATGTCATTTTTGAATTCAAGCCCGGAGCTATAAAAAAAAGGAGCTCTAAGGCTCAAGTGGGCCATATGGTGGGAATTAAACACCTGTTACCCAAACTCTTTGGATCTAAAAAAAAGTTTTGGATTAAGTTGGTGTTTGTGTTTCCTCTTACTTACAGATGAGTTGGATGTTTGGGCCATAAAAGTTTCAATTTTGGGTGTCATCATCACCACTGCTTTCTTTAGTGTGGTCCACTTAAGCCTTTGGTCCGCTTTATTTTTGGGCCCGTACCCTAAAATGATATTGATAAATAAATCCCACCCCCCCTCACAAAAAAAGAAAAAAAAGAACTCGTGTGCGTCAGAGTGGCATTCTTAAACTCCCCACTGTAATCAGGCCATCATCCAGTTATATCTCCTTGTTATTAACTAATAAGAATTTGTTTCTTCAATTCATTTGCGTGTGAAATTTATTAGTGCATGCGTATCAACAATCATGATTTGCCAGAGTATTATACTTTTTCTCATAGACTTTGTTCCACGCGCCGCGCGACTCCCTTTGTCGCTGCTTCTCGCCTTCGTCTCTTCTATCGTAAGCTACCGTCTTCCTACTGCCCTTTTTTCCTTTCTTCTTCCTGAAAATACCCCTAATAAAAGCTAAATAATATCACCGTTAGTCATTGAAACAACCACCACAGAACCCCTCTTGGGTCCTCTGCAACATTGTAGAATAAGCTTTTTTCCATAACCCTTGTTTGCGTAGGGCTTGTTGTGGTTTGTTGGTGTGCGTGGTATCTAGTCCGTCATCAGGGTCCATCCAGACATCACGTGGATCACCATATGAGTTTGGAGGTTTTCAGGTGGCCGTACATTGTTTTCAATGGTGTGGCCCACTTGATGATTGGATGTGCCTGATTTTTGGAGTATGCCATCATGGCTGCGGGGCTCGCGTAATGTGCGGGGCGATATGGTATATACACAACTCGGTGGGCCCCACACAGGCGGTTGCACAGCTTATGTATTTCTGATCAGGGCATGTCTGGTTGCCCCAAATTTCATGAAATATCATGAATTCTGCACCAAATGCATGATATTCAGTGCAACCAAATGCATCCTCAGTGATATTCAGTGCAATCAAATGCATCCTCAGTAGACTGATCAGTCATGAAATTTCATGATATTCACTGCAATCAAATGCATCCTCAGTGATACTTGTTGTGATTTTTATTTTTTAAATTTTTTATTGCACCTTTACTTGAAAACTCAATTTCATTTTTACTATTTACCATATTTTGCTATTTTATCTTATTTTTATTTTTTTGTTATTTTAATTGAAAATCTAGAAATAGCGTGTAGCCAGGTAGCTTAAACTAACTCTTCAGTGAGGAGTGTGAATGCTATGCTACACCCCTCAAGTTGTGGAATTGCAATGAGGGGCTGATCACTATAAATAAAATGGTCTCACCTCCACCTTGCTTAATTCCTGTATATTTAATTGATGTATTGAAATTCAGTTCAACTACTCATCCTAATACACTCATTTCACATCAACTAGAAAAACAGAACCTAGACCTTTTACGGTTTTCAAACAGTTTCATTCTTATCGTCTTCTACTGTAGGATTGCCTTGTTTTGAGTACCGTTTTCCAACTGTACTTTTGATTCATGTGTGTGTATTTTTTTTCTTCTGGTTGTGGCTTGTGGTAATTCACTATAGAAAAAGAAAATAAACCATTCTGTTTATTTATTTATTTTCTAGCAGTGAATCACGGGTCGTGATCTGGGAATTACATTTCTTTCATCGGGGTGCAATAACAATAAAAAATGTCAATGTTGAGGAATTATAATCTGTGCACCAGAGATACAGCCTTTCAGCTGCCTCTACATGCTGGACCTAATATCCATAAGAGGTCTATGTGATGCTTAAATTTTGGGGTTATCTTGTTTCGCATACTCATTATTTGCTTGTGTATGCCTATTTCGGAATTCTGTTTTATATAGTTAATGGCAGGTAGAGTTCTACCTGTAGTTTAATTTTGCGAGAATTTCACAAATGTATGCAGATTGACTTACATATGCAGATTGACTTGTATATAAAATTGTTCTGTTTTCATGGAATCTGCTTTCTAGGTTGGTTTCTGATGTTTTGTTATGACTGGGCTTGAATCCAAACTGCCTGCTCTTTACTGTTCTCATGTCTGTGTGAATTTGGTTGTATTAGGGTAGGAAGAATTCGGAAGATTGTTTGGTTGAGTCTTTCTGTTGTCATTGCATTTAAATGACCATCTCATTATGCCTTGGAAATGAAGGATTTATGTATAAGCTATGCTGATCTTCACTTTAGCTTTTAGAATGCATCTGCATTTTGTATTGTCGAAGTTCTACATAAACACAAGATGGAACACGCAAAAACAAAAGGGAATAGTGGAAACCCCACCTCCACAGAAACTGCTAGCTTTGACCTTCCAAATCACCAACCTGATTCCCCAAAAGGTTTGCCATTGAACACACTCGGAAATCCTACTTTGACAATGGCCAGTTAATGATCGTGAAAAGAGTTCTTCTTTTTAAGGATTCTTCCTATGCAGCCCTATCCTCAAGGTGTTTTCTGCTTCTCCTTCAACTGTCTCATAATACCCTGAAAGATGCAATCTTCCAAAGGATCTCCTTTCAACATTATAATGGCCCACAACCCCATTGTAATAGCAGATTGCCAATGGATTCATATTGATTTCAGGCACATTTTACAATACATGTTGTTTGTTACGTTCTTGAAACATACTTAATGGGAGGGAGGGAGTAGAAAAGATATTTGCAAATCCAGCCCTTGTTCGTCCATTAGTTCCTAGTTCTTTAGCGCGGGGTAGAGCAGTTTGGTAGCCCTCAAGGTTCATAACCTTGAGGTCACAGGTTAAAACCTTGTCTCCGCAACATCTTTTTTTGTTTGTCAAAAATCCATTTTTAGGAGGATACAGAGAGAATAAAAAATGTGGTATTCGTTAGTTCCATCGGTACTTGTTATTTATTTATTTAAAATTTATTGGTACATATTAGATACCTTATAGTAGTGCTTTTGTAATGCAACTGGGTTTAGGTGCACTTTCTGTCCATGCCAAATTGTTACTTGTTACTGCATAGTACCACAACCATACCATCACACTGCCTATAATACATTTCATTTTCTTGTTGATCCCCTCTTATTCATTCTGTGGTTCTCTTTCTGAAAATATCAGAAGAAATGGAAGATGGAAGCCCCAGAAGCTGCAATCATCCACAATTTTCATCTTCCAGTGGAGAGGTTTGAAGTTAAAAATAGGCGGGATTGTACTTTCACAATCGATGCTTTCTCACATAGATGTAATTGGTTGAAGTATTCATACCATGCCCATCATTTTCATGTCATTGAGTTTGCTTATGCTTTCTACCATTCACTAGATGCAAGGTTAATATGCAGATAAGGACCAAACCTGAGCCTTGATTTTACTTTCTCAAAAGATGAAGCAAGTCTAATCAAGCTTTCCACTTCCTCCAAGAACTTAATCCTAAAGGAATTTTCAAGATCCCGGATAGGCGAAGTTGCTAGCTAACTTTAACATGGCGTATCATAAAAACTTGAGAAGAATGCTTATAAGAAGAGGAAAGGAAACAATTAAAAAGAAATTTACAGGAAGGTAATGGCTCCGTTGTATGTTTTAAGTGATCTCTACAAAATTAATATTCAACCTACATGAAAATTTTTAAAGGCAGAAGAAGCTGGACAGCTCCAACTCTGTTGGCATGCTGCAACTTTGATGATGGCAGATTTCTAGTTCCTGCTGCAAAGAACCAATTGGTGAAATCGAAGGAAATTTCAAATTTCCAAATCTCTACCCTACTAATATTCTTTAAAAAAGATCTTAGAAAATTAATGTGCTGTTGAATTCCCTACTTGCACTTCATCAAAAATCCCAAAAAGGAAAAAAGGAATGAATATAACATGCTCACACTTGTTATCCAGCATACAATGTTGTCAAAATCATTATCACATTGCATATCGTAACAGGAGTCGAATCATATCAATTTGCCAATCGAGTCATAAATTGTAAGATATTGAAAACTTCTAAAAACATACAAATAAATCAGAAAACTAAAAAATAAAAACTCATCAATAATCCATTTCCCATCAACATACACCACGAAAAGTAATCACATATCACAATATGATTGATTGAGAACATGCATACAATATACATATCATGTGTAAAATGGTACAAGGGGTAAAAACAAGTTTTTTATTATTATTTATTTATTTATTATAATTACATTGTCCTTAAGGTTTGACCCATTGCAAGGTTTTGACCCCAACTTCCCAATGCTTCTTCTTCTTCTTCCCTTTTTTTTTTTTTTGTGTGTGCCCTGGATCAACTTCTGGTGCTTTTTTAGGACCAAATACCCTTGGTAGTTGAGTCCATAGAAGTTAAAACATGTCTTTTTCAAAGAGGAGAGTGGGTCCCATGAAATGAGGATTGGGCCCACTCCATGGGAGATCCGGTCCGTTCATATTATACAGGGCATCCTGGAACCTAGAAAGGCATTGAGTTCATCTTGATCTGAGCCCTCCGTGGCCCCAAATGGAAATGATGATGGTTGTTGATTTCAAGTTGCTACCCTTAATGTCTTCTTCCCTCAATCTTGGGGCTATGCCTTGAAATTAAATCTTCATTCGAATGGTTGGAGTGTATTTCAGCAGGAACTCATGATGGACCTCACAAAACCTGTCTGAAAACCAATAAAGGGGCTAAGACCTAACCTCAGAATTCATTTGTAACTTTTTAAGAGTTTTTTTTAGAGAGGGGACAAACACCACAAAAGCCGTTGGACCATTACCCTACCTTCGTAGGACCCACTCCATCAATTTTTGGTGTGTTCCTGGCGACATTTTCTCCATTGTGGGACTCAGAGCTCTTTCTAGCTACTTTTTCGAGGTTTTTTTTTTTTCCTGGAGCGTGGGACAACTCTTCGATGACAACCCTCCCTTCTATGGGGCCAGCAGTAGTCATATTGTCCATCCTGAGACTATCGACATAAAGGTGGGTATAACATGTATTTTTTATTTTTTGATCTATGAACACAAATATCCTTGTCCATTTCAATGGTGATCCTGGTGAAAATGCACAACAGAGATTCTTGGACTAAGCTCAATAATGATCTTGTTGAAAATGCATAATAGAGATCCTTGGGCTAAGCTTAATGGTGATCCTATTGAAAATGCACAACGAACATCCTTAGACTAAGCTCAACAATGATCTTGTTAGAAATGCACAATGGAGATGCTTGGGCTAAGCTCAATGGTAATCTTATTGGAAATGCACAACAGTGATCCTATTGAAAATGCACAACGGAGATCCTTGGACTAAGCTCAATGGTGATCCTATTAGAAATGCACGTCAGAGATTCTTGGATTAAGCTCAACGGTGATCCTGTTGAAAATGCATAACGGAGATCAGTAGTAGATGACAACGAAGATCTATTTAAGAGTTTTATATTGTTATTCTAAGTCTAATGGAATGAGCTCTTTCCTTTCAAGTTCAACAATATTTGAAGATCATGGCTCGCCGGCCCATACTATGCCATTATGATGGGGTGCTAGTATATGAACAAAAGAGATGGTCATATAAGGGTGGTGAATCTAAGTTTGTTGTTGTGAGCACTGAGATTACATACGAGGAGCTCATATTTAAAATGCATAAGATTACGAAGACACCCAATGAATACAAGGTTAGAATGAAGGTTGTTTATACTGTGCAGAGTACCGTGTCACTTTGTCCACAAATTATCAGAGATGATGAAGATATCCTGACGTGTTTGATTTTCTCTAGTCAGAACCCCAATGTTCAGATATTTGTGTATATAGAGAAAGTCAGATCTACAAGTGTGGTCCAAGAACTTGATTTCGTAGATCTGAATGAGCCAGTAAGAATTGTGGATACTGTTTTGGAGATGGGATTTCCATTCGCCCCCTCACCAGTTGGTGCAGACATACCTGACGCATCAACCAATGCACATATTTGTGATCCGAGGCCCAACAATCGTGAGGCTCTATATTTTCAATTGTTGGATAGCGAAGACTGCATGGATATCCCCTCACTGCTATGTGCAAACATCCCTGACCCATCAACCAATGCACATATTCATGATTTGAGGCTCGATAGTTTTCGGGTACCCACTTTTCGATTGTTGGATAGCGAAGACTGCATAGACATCCCCGCACCAGTTGGTGTAGAATCCATGGCTCATCAACCAATGCACCTAATCATGATCCAAGGCTCGACAGTTGTGACGTGCCAATGTTTCAATTGTTGGATAGCGAAGATTGCACGGACATCCCTGCACCAGTTGTTGCAGACATCCCTGGCCTATCAATCGATGCACCTATACATGATCTGAGGCTTGATAATTGTGTGGTGCCAACTTTTTGATATCCGGATAGTAAAGACTACACAGACATCCTAATGTAGAGTGGGTGGCGGACAATTTCATGGCCAAGATGGATCAGAAAAGGCACGGTCAACAACAGAAGTGATTTGGACTGTCGAACCTTAGATTGGGCGTATCTCACAATCCGTAATGAGTTATTGGGTGTAAAATATATGATTTTTGGGGTAGAACGAGCTACTTTAGCCACCCAACCCCGCTACTCCGTGTTGCGCAAGCCAGATTTGCGAAATACCCTTGGATCGACGGTCGTTTCCCTATTTTAATTCCATTTTTACTATAAATAGTAAGTTTTAGTTTCATTATAACTCTTCATCCGTTGGGCTTTAGGAGTTGCGCCTAACATGAAAAGAACTTAGAATAGTTAGGAGAACAGCTTGGTGAGGCCAAATAGGACACTTACTATTTTTGGCCGAAAACCTTTCCCACTAGGAGACATCACGACCGTCTATAAATAGTAAGTTTACTATTTATAGTAACTTGCGAATTCTAGGAGTTGTAGTTGTAGTTTGCTTCTAATTTCTCTACCATTGCTTGATATCCCTATTTAAAGGGTTGTGAACTCGTTTATTTGATTCATTAATCAATTTCGAATTTCATTGGAATTTATTTATATTTTTCTTGCTTCTTTCCTCGTGGATTCGAGAAGTCTTCGTGAGGAGTCCAGAGAAGCTCCGTGGATTCAGAGTAGTTATCCTTGAGGAAGATAGTGATTGACCTCATCAGGTTCATCCCTGCGTCAATTGGTATCAGAGCGAGGATTCTCCTCAGATTGATGGCAAACAACGAAGGTATGAGCCAAAATCCTGTGTATGGTGATCCAGGGATTCGTGATCTTGCGAAAAGAATGAAAGCTTTCCACTGAGAGAGTCAGTTGACCATGCAAGGGCTGCAAGCAACCCTCGACCGTCTTGCGGATGTGCTACTTCCGCCCTGAGCCCTAGGCAGTGCTTTATCGCTTATGGTTGCTCCACCGCTTGTGGTTGTTATATGGCACAACTCCAATTTTTGTAGAGAACTACCAGTGGCAAACCGTAGGCCTATACCAGATGATTCAAGTTCTAGCGACGAGGACTTTAATAAAGATTTTGCCTGATGACCAATCCATGGAGGCGATCATCTAGATCGTGCTGAAAGAGACTATCGAGATTATACTGAAGAATTCTAGCGGTTGACAACATGAAACGATCCGTCAGAATCTGAGTCACAGAAAGTGACACGATTTATAGGAGGGTTACGATCGACAGTTCAGTATCGAGTTCAGATGCACCCAGTCGGGACCGTGAATGAAGCGGTTCAGTTGCCAGGTAGGGCATAAATGCAGCTTGCAAGAGTTTCGAATCGGCCTTATCCTTTAACTCAATCCCCCCATAACGGGTCTCACGCAGGATCCAATGTTGGCACGAGGAAAAGAACCACTAGGAGAATGTCCTCAACCTCCTGCAACCGCAAATCGTGATATGGGGGGTGACTCATTTAGGCCTCAACGTATAGCACCCACAATAGCGGGCCCGAGTAGAATTCCAAATCCTTACGTTCGGCTAAAGTCAAACAATTGTTACCGCTGTGGTCAACTAGGCCACTTATCAAATACCCGTCCTCAAATCCTGCAACACACTTGACTATAAATGAAGGGAGCACTGAATGTGAGCCCGCAGAAGAAGAACTTAGCTTTGATGAGCATGAACAAGCCACTGAGGAAATAGTAAATGGCAATGAATTGATGGGCGAGAATCGTGGCGAATCTCTAATTGTGAGGCGATTATTGTATACCCTACGGAAGGAATTACATCCACAACGACACAATATATTTCGTACGCGATGCACTGTCAACAGAAAGGTCTGTGATATGATCATAGACAGTGGTAGTAGCGAGAACATTGTCTCAAGAGTGATGGTGGACAAGTTACAGCTACCAACGACAAAACATCCTTCCCTGTCAATTGACTGGATAAAAAAGGTGAACAAGACCAAGGTAACTGAACAATACACTATCTCGTTTTCAATTAGTAAAAATTATAAGTATTAAATACTTTGCGATGTAGTCGACATGGAAGCATGTCATATGTTACTCGGTCGACCCTGGTAGTCAGACCGTGATGCGACCCATTGAGGATGAGACAATGTCTATATATTCGTCAAGGATAGTCGAAAATATTGGTGATATTGATCCATCAGCAATACAAGTGATACCTAAAATTTACATAGTTGAAAATATTGGTGATTACATTAGCGATATTGATACATTTGCGATACTTAGCGATACATTGCTAATACCTGGAGATACTACTAGCATTATCGGTATCGCTGAGCTAGAGATAAAGATAATATCGAAGATAATTTGAACACTGCCTTCGGCCTATCGAACGCACCAAGTACTTTTATGCGTTTGATGAATCAAGTTTTAAAACCGTTCATTGACCGATTTGTGGTAGTATATTTTGATGACATACTGATATATAGCCAGGATGAGACGGAGCACAAGAAACATCTCAGGCAGGTGCTGCAGGTCTTATAAATTAACAAGTTGTACCTCAACTTGAAGAAGTGTAGTTTTTTAACGGATAGCCTATTGTTTCCAAGATTTGTTGTAACGTCCACTGACATTCGTGTGAACAATGAAAAGGTGCGATCCATTAGAGAATGACTAATGTTGACAAACATTCATGAGGTGAGGAGTTTTCAGGGTTGGCGACCTATCGTCGATTTGTGTGAAATTTTAGCTATATGTCAAGGACGAGGACTTAAAAGATTCTTAGATGAAGTGCCAAGAAGGTCACCCTAGTGACCTTCATATACAGGATGGTTTTTTCTTCAAAGGAAATCGATTGTGCATCCATCAAAGTTCTCTGAGAGAGCGGATTATTCAGGAGCTACATGGAGGTGGCTTCGGTGGACACCTTGGGCGAGACAAGACGTGAGCTCTTGTAGAAGAGCGGTATTACTGGTCGTAATTGGTACGTGATGTGGAAAAAGTCGTATAACGTTGTCATGTTTGTCAGACTTCCAAGGGGCAATATTAGAATATGGGCCTCTATACCCCGTTACCTGTGCTTGACAGTCCTTGGAGGATTTATCTGTAGACTTCGTGCTTGGTCTGCCACGAACACAACTCGGCATGGATTTGGTGTTCGTTGTAGTAGATTGTTTCATTAAGATAGTGCACTTTATCCCATGCAAAAAGACCCTCGATGCAACACGTGGCGAATCTATTCTTCAGAGAGGTTGTACGACTACACGGGGTCCCTAAGACCATTACTTTTGATTGTGACACGAAGTTCGTTAGCCACTTTTGGCGGATTTTGTGGACTTGATTCGATACACGACTTCAAATCAGTAGCGCCTACCACCCACAGATTGATGGGCAGACCGAGGTGTAAATCACATGTTGGGAAACCTCCTTCGCTGTGTTTCAGGAAAAAAATTGAAGCAGTAGGATTTGACAGTCTCAAGCAGAGTTTGTATTCAACAACATGGTGAACTGCTCGACAGGGAAATCACTGTTCCAGATTATCTACGGACGAATGTCTCGCCACACACTTGACTTGGTCCCTCTGCCCAAGCTCCCTGGCATGAGTATTGTAGCAGAATATATGATAGACAGGATCATGGGCATCCATGCGGAAGTGTAGACCAAGCTACATGCCTCGAACGAGAAGTACAAGAAACAAGCGGACAAACATCGGCGACAAAAAGTGTTCGAGGTAGGCGATCGCATTATGGTCTATCTGCGTAAAAAGAGATTTTCAACCAAGACGTACAACAAGTTGAAGAATAAGAAGATCGGACTTGTCCCAATCATCCGAAATATCAGTAACAACACTTATGTTGTTTATCTTCTAGATGACATGACGATCTCATGGACTTTCAACGTTGCGGACCTGACCGAGTTTCATGAACTAGAGCAGGACGAGAACTCGAGGACAAGTTCTTTTGAAGTGGAGGGGACTGATGTAGAGCGGGTCGTGGATAGTTTCATAGCTAAGATGGATCAGAAAAGGTCCGGTCGACGACAGGAGTGATCCGGACAGTCGGACCTTAGATCAGGCGTATCTCACAATCCAGAATGAGTTATTGGGCGATGACTTTGGGATAGAACGAGCTACTTTAGCCACCCAACCTTGCTACGCTGGGTTGTGCAAGCCGGATTTGCGAAATACCCTTGGATCGATGGTCGTTTCCCTATTTTAATTTCGTTTTTACTATAAATAGTAAGTTTTAGTTTCATTATAACTCTTCATCTGTTGGGCTTTAAGAGTTGTGCCCAACATGAAAAGAGCTTAGAACAATTAGGAGAACAGCTTGGTGAGGCCAAATAGGACACTTACTATTTTTGGCCGAAAACCTTGCGCACTAGTAGACATCACGATCGTCTATAAATAGTAAGTTTACTATTTATAGTAATTTACGAATTCTAGGAGTTTTAGTTGTAGTTTGCTTCTGATTTCTCTCCCATTGCTTCGTATCCCTATTTAAAGGGTTGTGAACTCGTTTATTTGATTCATTAATCAATTTCGAATTTTATTAGAATTTTTTTCTATTTTTCTTGCTTTATTTCCTTGTGGATTTGAGAAGTCTCTGTGAGGAGTCAAGAGAAGCTCCGTGGATTCAAAGTAGTTATCCTTGAGAAAGACGGTGATCGACCTCATCACGTTCATCCCTGCGTCACATCCCCTCATCGGTTGGTGTAGATGTATCTAGCCCATCAACCAATGCACTTATACATGATTCAAGGCTCTACAGTTGTGAGTGACCATCAACTCTACGGAGTCAATTCTACAGTGGATGTTGTGGTTGCACCATTTGAAATGTTGTCACTTAACATATGCGACTACGATGCTGCATTTATTAACGCAGATTTTTTTGGGATATCCGGATTTTGTTGACAATCCTAATGAAATAGCCGTTTGACAGATGTACAAGGACAAGAGTTGACTGAATGATGCTCTTTTGCAAGTTTGCGATGCGAAAACATTTCCAATATAAGGTTTTGAAATCAAACAAGTAGAGATATGCTATTAAATGTCTTATCGAAAATTATGGTTCGATGGTGTATGCATCAAGAGTAGATGTTGCCAGTGTTTTCAAAATAAAGATATACAAATCCGAACACACATGTAGCTATTCTTCTGAGGCAATAGCTTATCGTCAGTTACATTCTGAGGTGATAGCTCATAGTGAGATAACCACTATAAGGAAAGGGCATGGTAAATGTAAAGTAACTTATAAAGGGACAGGAAGACATCAATAGGTAAGCAGTTAGATATGCAATGAGTTTGTCATTGGCCGCATGAAAAAAGGTCTAGCATGTTGGCCAAGCGATATACATCATGGAATGTCTGAGAAATACAGAGTTAATGCCAGTTATATGAAGGCATGGTTTGGTAAGGATATTGCAATTAATGAGGTTATGGGATCATTTACACATTTATACATTGTGTTTACTACTTTCGGCCTTTTTTTTTTTGAAAGGTTTTGTGTGTGGACGTGGCTCACCTAAAAGGGAGGTATAAAAGTGTATTGTTGGTGGCTACGGTGTTGGATGATGATAATCACATCCTCATAGTAGCTTATAGGATTGGGGAGTTGGATAACAGTAAAGTTGGAATTGGTTCCTTTGTAATTTGCGAGGAATAATTGTAGCAGTTGAGGACATTATTATTATATCGGATTGTCATAAAGGATTGATCGGTGAAGTGAAATTCGTATTCCCTTCTGCAACACATGGCTATTCAGCACACCGTGTTTTCTCAAATATGATGCATGCATATAAGGATAGGTCGTTGAAGAAGTACCATTGGTTAGCTGCTAAGACGTGCATGAAAGACATTTGAGGAACTCATGCACTGTATAGTCTTGGCCTACCCTTTTGCATATCACTGGCTTAGTAATATAAATAAAGAAAGATAGGCATCTTTATTCTTTCGAAGCAGAAGATATAACATCACAACCGCAAACATATCTGAGAGTGCAAATGCATTGTTGAAGATGCTAGAGAATACCCGGTAATGAAACTTCTTGATGAAGTGAGAAGCAAAATACAACAGTTCTTGCTCATTAGAAGAGAAGATGCCATCGCTTTTTCAGGAAGAGTGACTCCATGGGTGAATAAACAAATGAGACTCAGTCCCGATATGCAGAGGACAGTATGTACAACGATATCTGCAGATGCGTTTGAAGTCAAAGTTGGGAGTTTTAGTGATGTAGTGAAATTGAGAATTGCGAAATGTTCATGTGGTGAGTTCGATACAATGTTATTGCCTTTCCTATATATAATTGCATCTTGTGATAAGTGTGAACTCAATTGCTACAAGTATTGTTCCCCGTTCTATTCATCGAATATTTATTGACGTACATACTAGGAATTGGTGTACCTAGTCCTTGATATTCACCAACGAGTCACATAGGCAGTTGTTAGAGCGACATGCAGTGTTCGAATTATCTTCGATATTATCGAAATATCTCTGATATTATCTTTATCTCTAGCTCAACGATACCGATAACACTGGTAGCGATACCAATAACACTGGTAGTATCAGAAATTCCAAGTATTAGCAATGTATCGCTAAGTATTGTCAACGTATCAATATCGCTAATGTAATCATCAATATTTTCAACTATGTGAATTTTAGGTGTCGCTTGTATTGCCAATGCATCAATATCGCTAATGTATTGTTAATATTTTCGACTATGTAAATTCTAGGTAATGCTTGTATCATAAGTGTATCGATAATATTTCAAAAATATCGCCAACATATTGATATCATTAGAATTTTGTTTATTAGAATTCAAATTTTTTTTTTTTTTAATAGGCATATAGTTGTATGTAGTGTTCAATTTGTCATTAATAATATTAATAATATCTTGATGTTATCGTTATTGCAACATGCGCGATATTGAAACCACAATCTTTCATTTCCTTTCCAATTGTTCATGATTTCTTGGTGAAGTATCAGGTGTTGTTGATATTTTGCAATATCGATGGATGTTTGGATGGTTAAGTAGGCTAGATGGGATGGTTGTACTGATTTCTTACGACAACACATGCTTTTAAGGCCCCATTAAATGGAAACTTGTTATGTATGCATTCTTTTTGCATTTTTTTTTTTTAAATTTCTAAATATGCAAATATGTACATTTTAACATATCCTGAAGTTTTGTTGAAAATTCCACCATTTTTCCTATGTTTCCTCGCATTTCTGGTTATCAATGATATCAATATTGTTTCTGTATCCCTGGCCAAAGAAACTTGTAGCGAAATTGATACTTCGAACATTGATCCCAGATCCCAGTTGCAATCCCCAGGGGGAAATTGCAATCCACATATCCCAGTTGCATGATAGTCGGGGTAATATAATGGAAGATGGTCTTGTTTTCAAATTACTGGTAGTTGATTAACATAATGGAACATGATGGTTGCCTTCGAATGGCCATTCAGGATGAAAATTAATTCAACAGTAGGAACATCCATTTGGTGTGAGTTTTATAAAAAGAGAGATGTTTGGAAAAAATAAAATTGATAAGCTTCAAAGAAAGAGAGAAGTTTGAAAAAACAACTGAGAAGCTTGAAAGAAAGAGAAAAGCTTGAACTCTAGGTTCAATTTCAGTGATCCCAAGTGCGATCCAACCATCCCAGGTGTGATCCCTACGTTTTTATGAAAAGCACTCTCCGTATATCATACTTCTCAGAATCATCCTTCAATAGAGTTAAAAAGTCTATCGAGCATTTCGGGGACACCTTTGCTAGAACATAGTCCAAACAAGGATTGTGTCTCATACATTGGACTTGTCGTGCATGATGGATAAACTATTAGTGTAGATAAATTAACAGAACATATACTGTGAATGAGAGAGGCCAAGCTTTGATCCACAAAGGCTAGGTGCGATTAACACTGGCCAGGTGTGATCCATAGTGCCAGGTGCGATCCACAGTGGCTAGGTGCGATCTACATTGGCTAGGTGCGATCCACACTGTCACCAAGTGCTATCCACACTGGGCAAGTGCGATCCACAGTGGCTAGGTGCGAGCCACACTAGCCATCGTCCAAAAAATCAAAAGCAAAAAAGAAAGAAAAGAAAAGGCAAAAAAAACTCCATTGTGCATTTCCAATTGATAACCCCCCCCCCCAAAAAAAAAAAAAAACAAAAAAACTTCATATTCCTTACACAATCTTACCTCTATCTGCCATATTAGGGATTGTGGTTGTCAGCAAGTTCAAATGATAGTCGGAGGGTGAAAGAAGTTGTTTTCCCACTTGAAAGTTGATGTGGGTCCCACAACTAGGTGAATAGTTCGCCGGAGGCTTGCCGAAGAGTTTAGTGGCCCTGCAAAACTATCTTCCAATTGTCAGAACTTTCAGAATGGTTGGTGGTCGCACTTTCTGAAGAGAAAAAAAACTCGAAAAAAGTAGCCAGAAAGAGTTTCATGTCCACAATGGAGAGAGTGTCATCGAATGCACGTCGAAAACTCACTAGAGTGGGTCCCACGGAGGTGGTAGCAACGATCTAATGGCTTTTGCGGTGGTGGTCCCCTCTCTCTTTAAAAAAAATTCCAAAAAACACAAATGGGGTATGAGGTTCAATCATATAGCCCCTCATAGGTTTTTGGACAGGTTTTATGGGGCTCACCCTGAGTTTCTGTTGAAATCCACTTCAACCATTCAAATGGGAATTTAATTTTAGGGCATGACCTCGAGATTGATAGAAGAAGACATCAAGGGTGAACCACACTAGAGGAAACCGTTTGAAACGAATGACCGCCATTATCTCCATTTGGGGGCTATAGAGAGCTTGGATCAAGAAGAAATTAACACTTTCTGAGGTCCTAGGATGCCTTGAATAAAATGAATGGATTAGAACTCCCGTGGAGTGGGCCTAATCCTCTAATTAAATGAGACCTACTCTTTTTTTTTTTTTTTTTTCAAAAACGACCAGTTGACTTTTGAGACACTCAAACATCGTATGATGTCGGCTACCGTAGAAGGGCATTTTTTGTTCGAAAATAAATTCGGCCATTGTGATAAAAAACACCTATAGAATAAAGAATAAAAAATGGGTGAAAAGAAAGAAAAATGAAAAAGCATAGGGGAGGGTTTTTTCCATGTTTTGTAAGCAAAATTATTAAACGAAAGAAAAAAAAGAATAAAAATAAAATTTTGGGTTTTTTATATAATTTTGGGCCCATTTATGCAATTCTATGATCATCGTATAATTATTTAAGATTTGTGATTTAGGTGTAAGATTTGAATTATACACCCATTTTGTCATAATATAGGATGCATTGGCTAAGGTCAAAAATAAAAATAGTTAAAAAATAAAAAAATAAAAGAATAAAAAAATCACGATTATGGAATTTCTAGTCCCCGGTAGAATTTCTAAAAAATCATGAAATGATATTAGTGTGAATACAATTACCTTTCTTTTTCTTTTTCTTTTTTTCTTCTTCTTCTAATACAACACCAAAGAGCTCCATTTCATTATTTTAAAAAAAAATCTACTAAAATAGAAATTCCAAAATCATTATCTATTTTTCTCTGCTCCTAAAATGTTTAAGAGTGGAGGATACCCTTAGTATTGAAAAAGTCTTATTCCCTTAACAAGTAATGGAGTTCTGGTATCGGGTAATGCACTAATGCTTGTTTTTGAGTGCTCTTAATGGGCGTTCATCTTTGTAGGACATCAGTATAGGATATAAATAAGCTTAGGTTAATCACAACCATCAAGACCTCATATTTACTAGATGGGAGATTCGATCTTGAAGCTTGTGATGCCTTGATGCACATGCAGATTTTTAACGGTGCTGAAGGCATCACCTTATGAGCAAGGATGGATGCATCATACTCGTTGGTCGCATGGTCAATTGCTTTGGTGCATCAATCAAGGTGTTAGGGACTACTGGAAGCAACTTAATGAGAGAAGTAATCCATGCAACTGAATAGGGTTTTGCCGTTGGGATGCATGCAGCCCTTCATATTACAAGAAGGTGTCCTTGCAGGGGCTGATCTCTCATTTTAAGACCATTCTTTCAATGGGGCCCACAATCATTTAGAATGTTATGTCAATAAGACAAGATATTCCGTTAAGGAGTGTTTGAGCAATGATCAGATCAAAAAGTACACCAACAAAGGAATGGTGATATAGTGGCAACGACAAGTAGTGCCATGATGCTAGGTGCGTGTATGGAGCTTGTGAAAGAGCTAAAATGTATGGAAGAGACGGAAACAAAAGAAAAACACACGTAAAGATAGGCTTAAGGCGTGTTACAGTGTCACTATCTTTAAAACGATATTTGTACTTTACTAGTGGCATAGATATGAATATTGGTATAGTATTGGCCAATACGGTCATATCATATTTGTATTGGCACGAGACGATGCACGATATAGGGTTGGATAATCCCGATATGAAAAAATTGACTTGTTTCGGCACTAATATGGCCGATATAGGCCGATATGCCCATAAAAGCTTAATTTTGAATTTTTCTTTCTCAAATTTCATCATGTCTCCTCTTCGTTTTTTCATTTAAGCCGTGGAAGAAGCTTAAAAAACTCATTTTAGGGTAGATTTAGACCTATTTTGGCATCAAAACAAATGATTTGAATGAGATTTGACAAATTGAAACGAAGTGGACCATTATGGGAAAAATCGGAAAGAAGAGTAAACCTTCACTATCTTTTTGATATTTTCATCTTCCTTTTGTTGTATTTCAATGTAATGGGCCCTAGATCACCAAATCATGCTTGATTTGTGTTTAATTAGGGCCCTTGTGGGTGACCTTCAACGAGCCAAACTGACAGACAACAATTCTCATCAAAGAATGCCCGATACACCATCATATGCATGTCCAAAATACAAAAAAAAAAAAAAAGAAAAAGAAAAAGAAAAGAAAAGAAGATTAATTCTTGACTATCTTGTTACTCTCTCTCTCTCTCTCTCTCTCTCTCTCTCTCTCTCTCTCTCTCTCTCTCTCTTTCCTGATATTTTCCTTAATTCTTTGGCTAAAAAAAATCTGACTGAAAGGGCCGATGTGGCCCTGATACCGATACATGACGCCGTATTGTATCATTTTTACACCTGGCCAATACGTCGACCAATACCAACATTCAAAACCATGACTACTGGTTAAATTAGTTTGCAAGAGGGTTACAATAAATCTGCCTCTAGGTAACAATAAGCATCATCTCATGAATCAGAGAAATGTGGCTTTGACCTGCAAAACCGAAAGCCGCACCGAGAAATGTGGCTTTGACCTGCAAAACCGAAAGCCGCACCGAGAAATGTGGCTTTGACCTGCAAAACCGAAAGCCGCACCTTGAACACACTTTTGTATGTACACCCTTGACTTCTTTATTTTTCACAATTTATTCCCTGACTTCTTTTGTATTTGAAAATAACTCTCTGTAATATACACAATTTCTGCAAATTTTTACAAAGACTTAAAAGCAAGAAAATGGTGGAAAAGAAAATGGAGAGGAGATTGTTGTGATGTTTTAAAATGAACCAAAGATAGGTTTTTACAGATTTACAAGGGATGCTTTGACTCCCTTTCATGAAAAGACACATGCCCATTTATGGTGTCTTTTCATTAAATGACATCTCTCCACTGTAATTTGAATTTAAAAGATGCTACATTCACTAAAAGTCACCATGATTCACAACCAATGGTCACCTGGAATCAGCAAAAAGCACAGCAAATTTTCTTTTTAATTTTGAATTTAAAAAGCACAGCAAATTTTCTTTAAATGACATCTCTCCACTATAATTTGAATTTAAAAGATGCTACATTCACCAAAAGTCACCATGATTTACAGCCAATGGTTACCTGGAATCAGCAAAAAGCACAACAAATTTTATTTTTATTTTTATTTTTTTAAAAAATTTATTTAAAACCAAGCTTGCAGGGTCATATTAGTTACTGACAATACTTGTTCCAAGGTTGATGCATGAGCTTGTGGTTGGAGGAAAGAATGCCACTTCAAATTCAAAGCTCATGCCGCTGATCGAATGGTTGTTCTGCGAGCCGAACCCCATTAGTCTGAACACAACCTTAGTGCAGCTGGGAGTGGTTAGATCAGTTTTCCAGTTGCCTTACATACATTTGTTGCTTTCTAGGAGGGTGGAATTCGTCCAAATAGCCAAGGACCTTGGGTGGGGGAATTATGTGGGAGAGAAAAATGTACAGATTCTGGATGATGACTAGTTTATTTTGGTGGGGCTGATATTAGCTTATAGTTCCATGTTTAGCAGTTCGACATTGTTTACACTAGTTTGGCCATGGCGTGGCTTAACTTATGGTCTAGGCACAACTGTGGGAGAAATACGGCATGCATATTTGGATTAGTTATGAGACTTAGTTACTTGCACCGTCAAAAACAACTTGGGCTATCTGTTGATTTGCATGATTGCAGTCAAGGTACGTACTTGTTCTTTCTTTTGTAGTTCATCTTGATTTTTTTTTATTTTTTATTTTTTTTGTATTAGCATGATGTCATTTTTAACAGAGATTTTTTATGTCAGGCTTTCACCCCATTGAAGAAAATATCCCACCTCCCCAAGGAATCTGGGCCATATCTCAGTCTCAGTGTGCCTGCCTGGTCTATCTGTGGTATTACTGCAAAACGAAGCTTCTATGGATTTTTCGTGACCTTGAAGTAAAGATTTCTCTCCAAATCCAAATTTTAATTCATAAAAACTAGTGATTGAAATCATCAAAGAAACAAAATTCCTTCAAAAAGAATATATATATATATATATATATATATATATATATATATATATATATATATATATATATAGCAGAACACTCACCTGCGAACCAGTTCGTACGTACTACGTATGAACTTTTTTGAGAACCCATCATAGGTGATGCGGATCCAAAATCTGAACCGTTCATGTGAAGCAGCACCTCGTGAAACCCCCCAGGCCGAAGTTTTACTTTGATCTAAAACTTGATGGGCCATGAAAAATGAAAATAGTTTCCTCCCTTGATTTGCATTTCTCTTTACTATGGCCCACCAGAATTTTAGATTGGGGTGAAAATTTGTAACATGAGGTTTCATGGGATTCCGCATCACATGAACCGTTCAGATTAGACACCCATGGCACGTGTGCAAAGGTGTGCACGTGCGTGGGTGCGCAGGGGAGCATGACTCTCTCTCTCTCTCTCTCTCTCTCTCTCTCTCTCTCTCTCTCTCTCTATATATATATATATATATATATATATATATATATATATATATATTTGGGGTTTTAGAAGTTTCTAATTTTTTATCAAATTTTTTCCTATTTATGGATGGTTCCTTAGCATCGGAGATATTATCGTTAGTATCTGGGATATCATCAATGGTATTGTTGATACTAGAAAGCTTTTATCAGGGATCTTCTCAAAATATTGTTGATATTGATAATAATATCAATACACACAAAAATAACAACAATAATTGATTTATTTATTTATAAATTCCAGCAGTTTCAGCATCGCTGACTTGATACTATCAAGAATATCATCGATAGGAACACTGGGAAGCAGTCCCATGAGACCTTCATGTGTATCAATATCAAACCTAGCTGGAGCAAGTATACTGAAGGGTCCGCTCATGCAAAGGTATTAACCATGCGTTTTCTGCATTTCTTCAGCCACTCTTTATCATCAAATCCATCATGCGAAGTTCTAAAGATCATTGAGCAATCTCAAGGAAGGAGTAACCTCCCTCTTCAATATCCCCATCTCTGTTGTCCTGTACAAGAGGTCTAAACCTCTAATAACATCCTTTTCATCATCGCGCCAAGCAAGATCAAGGTGAGTACATATGGCCACTAGAACAAGTTCAACAAGTTCGCCTTTATCAGCAGTCGCCTCAATCTTCTCTTCAGCTTCTTCAGCAAATCTGATAAAGCTCGAAACTAATCTCTTTACTTATCGAACTTCTTCCTTAGGGTAATGCCTTCAACCAGATGCCAATTTCATGATACTCAGCCACCTTTCTGTTCTCCTCATCCTCTTAACTTCTGTGATTCAGCTCCTTAGTTTTTTCTCAATTGGCATGCTTGCCATTTGTTGCCCCAAATCTCTTTCTAGAGTCCAATATGAGGGTCATACTCCTTCAGCATCCCATTCTTGTCTAGTTACTTTCTTTTCACCTTCCTCACAACAATGGAACCAGGTGGTGGCAATTTTGGCTTGAAAGAGTTTTTTGGAAAGATTAAGGTTTTTTTTTTCCTAGGGTCAGATTGAGTTGAGAGAGTGGGGAAGGGGGAGTTGCATCGGAAATGCATTTGCCACCATCGCAACTAGTATTTTGGAAATAAATGGTATGAATAGAGTAGCAATGTGCAATCTAACTTTAGGTGAGGACAATCATGGCTGAATTGTTCGATACCAGCAATAGGGCCAACTAGAAGTGAGTGGGTCCTACATGATTTTTTTCTTCAATTTCCCTCCTTTTTACTCTTGAAATTTAAAATTTTGAATTTTAAATGTAACAAGAGGAGGATTGGGAATACAAAGTTAATCATTGTTTGGGGGCCATCTTAACTGTAGAATCAGAGAGATGATTAGATTATCTCCACTCCTATAGTGGTTTGGCAAACCATTGGATGTAGACCACCATCTTTGGCTTTATGCGAAGGTCCCCCAAGATTGTATAGATACCCTTAGATTCTGTAGGCCCACCCATCTGGGCTGTTCAAAATGAATAAATCAAACTCCACCCAATTATCTACTACAGGCATATCATTATTTAGTCCTTGTAATAAGTAGGTACTAATTATCTTATGGTCAGGCCGGAGCAATATCACAAGGTAATAATGTTTGTGGGTTACTTGGAGGGTCTTAAGAAGATTGGCTTATGCTTGTGAGAAAACAAGTAATGAGGTGCAAGTGAAATAAACTTTGTTTTTGGTTGCATATGCAGTTCAGGCAGAAGGAAAAGAGTACATCAGCAGGACTCAAAAACTCGGATCTTCCCTCCAAACTAATCAGTGGGAGGCTGCATGAAATCATTTTTGCATATGAATTGGAATGCTTTTAGGTGGCTAGCCCTTGAGAATCTCTATGACAGGTGTTGTACAATGCTCCAGTCGGAAGTTTGGTATGGTTCGTCAGTCCCCGTAAGAAATCTTCCAGATGATACAAGTCCTAAACCTGAAATTGAGTGGTTAACAAATAGAGGGTTTGTGAAGAAAATACAAAATACAGGAATGAAGGAAGAAAAGCCAAATTTTTTATACACAGGGCCATCCATGGTGAGATCATCATCCCAGCGAAGTGGATTACTGAAGAATGGGCTGCGCTTGTACAACCTGAATGGACCACACAACATTAGCCTGAGTAATGTGCCTTATCATGCCAGGCATGATGCAGCACTTGCTAGCCCTTTTGTCATTTTGAATGCACTAAACTCTCTAAAGAGAGCGGATTCGATGCCTTCATGTCATTCTGAAAATGAGGCACACATGGATCAGATTGAAACCATCCATTTTTGCTTTAATAGTTATTGGTTCATGGTCCAAAAATCGATCTTTAGACAGTTCTGGCCCTTGGTAGTACACAAATGAACACTAAAAGCCAGGAACCAGCAATGTCTCCTATTAAGTGAAGAAAGGTCTATTTATTAGATGGTTAAGATGGTATGATAATAATAAAAAGAAGGATTGGCAGTCGATGAATCCTGTATGGTTCATATCATTGTATATGTGCTATGTGTGAGGTAAACAATCTGGAGGCATGAAAATGCCGTGACTCCATAGGCATGTAATCTATTCTCCCATTGATATTGTTTTTAACGAGAAAGGTACATAATGTTTAAAGAAATGGAAATGGCCTGTTGGTGCTAGTTGCGAAGAACTTTTGTCTAATCAGATGGCAAGGATAATCTATAGCATATCTGCCAGATGACTGCCCTGATTTACAGATTGGATGAATTGTATGATCAAGATGGGGGTTGTTTGCGACAAAGAAGGATCTCTTCTGGAAACATGAGTACCGAAAACTCTGTGAGGGTAAGTTTGGATGCACCTCAGAATGGATGGTGGTTGGAATGCTGCTTCAGTAAATTGATATTTGCTTGTTTCCGCAAAGTTGAGACTTTTATTTCAGGGCGAAAAAGCAGAAAACTGTTAACCAAGTTGTGTTAATGTTTTCGGCTGTCGCTAGGTACAAAATGAATTCAGCTTCATGTATTCAGCTGAATGCCAGTCGATATTTGTATTCAGGGCTGATAAGTGGAAAACCGATATCCCAGCTGTGTTTTGTTTTCGATTGTGGCTATATGTTCAAATGAACTAAGCTTCACTGATATATTCAATTGGACATTGGATTTAGGGTAATTGGAATAATATCTGGTGTGGTGTTTTCTTCTATGATTCATGTACCCAATTGGCCATGAAAGTGTGTGGTCAAGATTCTTTATGAGCTTAAATACTTTTTGGTTTGTTTGGATGCACTATTGAGTTGAATCGCAATTATCGGTCTAATGAAGCAGGATTAAATAAACCGCAATTGTGTTTCTTTCATGTTGGAGTTTGAAGAAAGAAATGTTGATTTGAGGGCTGCTGCTTCGTTAATAATATTGTGAATAGGTTTATCTAACAAACAGATTGTTAGGAATAGGATCATTTGATTAGTTAGCCATACAAATGTGGTCTTGATTCTTTATGAGCCTTTCTTTTTGGTTTGTTTGGATGCATTATCAAATTTGATTGCAATTATTTGTCAGATAAAGGAAAATTAACTAAATTGCAAATACATAATTCAAATTTGAGGGCTAATGCCTTGTTATGTATGTTAGGATCATCTAATAATCAGATGGCTAGGATCATCTGATCAATTAGCCATCCAACTGTGATTTAGATACTTGATGAGTTGAACCTTTTGGCATGTTTGGATGTATTATTGGATTGAATTGTAGTTGTTGATCTGATAAAGGGGGAATAAAAAAAGCCCATTGTTGCATTTCCTTCAAGTTGGAATTGATAGAAACAGCTGCATCCTTGATGAGAATATTTGGAAACTTAATAGAATTTTTTTTTCATTTTCTCTTAACTAAGGGTGTATGGTCGTACAAATTTCATGAAATATCAAGCATTTTGCATCAAATTAGACTGATCAATCATGAAATTTCATGATATTTGGTGCAACCAAACGTACCCTAGACTTAAGTGTTTGTAATTCAATCAGAAGGCAGCCTTAGAAAAGTTTGTAATTCAAGGAAAATTCAAACACCTTAGCCTCCAACTCGTCCAGTTATGAGTTGTGTCATGAGTTGGACCAAGTTGCCTCATATTCATCAACCACTGATGTGCTGAACCAGAACGGACTCAACTGAGTCATCTCGGACGAGTCACATCGGTCCATGTTGTGGGTAAAGTATCGGAGCCCATTTACTGTTGTACACATGGCTGATGGATCAGACGATCCAGATGGTCTATTAGTGGATTGGCCAACTTCCAGGATTCACCAATTGAGCAATCCTCACCATTTAAATACTGCCTCCAGAGTGGGGTAAAACAGCTTTGCCTCGTGCACGTGGCATGGATTTCCGTCAATCCAAACCATATGTAGGCACATGTGGCGTACATGTATGCCAATCCAAGCCGCACAAATTGTTGACCTCATATTCAACAGAGCAAAGGCCAAAATCAACACCGATCAAACAATCCAAACCGTCCAATTTGTCACCAGTGAATGGTTAATTAAAAGAAAATTGGTCAGCGGCCCCTTTCCTGTTAAATCAGACGGTTAAGGTTGTCTGATGAGAGTGACGATGGGCGAATGAATCGGGAACTTCGTATCAACACTCTAATAAATGCGACAACAGCACGGTGTTGCCTAATATCCCGTGATAAACACTCCAAGCACAACAAACGGGATGATCAGGACTGTCCAATCGATTCAATTCTTGGAGTCGACGCTCATCTAATACACGGTTGTTATAACCCTTACGTGTGGTGGAAGTGGTCCCCACGCCAAAAATTATAAATAAAAAGAGAAAAAGAGAAAAAAAAATGGCACGTGAGCACATTCGTGCGCCTCCAACTTGAACAAGTGCGTATATGCATCTCAATTTTCATATGTAAATCATCTCCATTACCGCATCAGCCTAAAATTAACATCATACACTAAAATGCGCACGTGGTGCACAATTCCCAAATCCCAAGAAAAATACCTTCCCTCTAACTCTCTAACTAATAACCGTTCAAGCTTATTCCCTACCAATGACAAGATTCATATATATTATGTTAGAAGGAAAAATCATCCCACCTCTTATTTTCCCACAAAATTCATAAAAAAAGGAAAAAAGAAAGAAAGAAAAAAAAACGACTACTCAGTGATTTTTAGAGGTGACGGTAGTGATTTCATCAAGATGGGAGAATTTCTTCTTCATCTCTGAAAGCAATGCTTTATTTTCTTCGCCCAGGAGTAGTGCCTTTTTCCGCAGCTTCTCGTTCTCCTCGATTATACACCGGTTTTCCAGGTATAGCTTTAAGTTCTGTAATGCCATTTCAGATCCTCTTCCTGTTGTTGCTTCCGATGCCGATCGACTGTCGATTCATTTCACATAATATTAATATATTTTCACCGAATACAAATAAATAATTAATTAAATAAAACTGGAATTATGATTCGACATACCTTATTGTGATCCTGACTAGAACCTTGGATCTCTTGATTCGACGCCGGTGGACCGGAGAGAATGAGGAGATTAAAGGACTGCATTTGGATGCATTAATACACATGTTTACGCTTGTGTTTGCTTGTATATGAGTCTGTTGTCGTATGAAATAGGGTGTTTTTTTTAATCTTTTCTTTGAGCAGTGGATGAAGGAATGAATGGAAATTGAGAGAATGTCGTTGCATTTATATAGTAAAAAGAGGGAGATGGGTGGGTGGTTTATGTATGGATGGATATGATGGGATGGGATGGATGGATGGATAGATGGATGAATGGATGGATCGTGGAAGAGAGAAATTCGTAATGATGGTTGGAGGTATCATGATTGATCGGTGTCTTTGGTCTTATTTCGGGTTCGTGTTAGTCATGGATGATGATGGCATCGACTTTCGAGTACTTTTTTGAACCGCAAACGGACGGAAATGCCCCTTGGAAGATTCCTAAAGTAAAAAAGAAAGAGCATGCATGGCATGGATTTTAACTGCACCTCCTCCCATTGCCTGTCTACGTCGAGTCTGACGGTACGGATAGGTCCGTGGGAGAGTCCCGGGCCATTCATCATGTGGGGCCGACGGGAACATGCCCCGGCACAAAAAATTAGGCTTTTCCTCCCGTCAGGTGGGCCACACATGTACGAGAAAATTTTAGAAAAGAACCGGCATGGTATTGGGTCCGGCCATGTTGAGGCTGGGCCACGCTTGATGAATGGCCCTAACGTGTCAGGTACACTGTGGCAAAGGAGAAAAGAGAGCGATTTAGGTGTTGCCCGGATAACACCGTAGCGGCTGTTTCCCTGACGGTGGGGCCGACCTTGTTGTATGTGTTGTATATCCACGCCGTCCATCAGTTTTTCCAGCTGATTTCATGGCATGGTCTCAAAAATAAAGCAGATCAAATTCTCAAAGTGGACCACACCACAGGGAACAGGGGTTATTGAATGCCTTCTGTTAAAATTTCCTACGGCCCACCTTAATGTTTATTTGCCATCCAACCTGTTAATAAGGTAGCACAGACCTGGATGTAGGGAAAGCACAAATATCAGCTTGATCCAAAACTTATGTGGCCAACGAAATGTTTTTAATGGTCATTCGCCACTGTTCTACTTCATTTTTTGGAAAAGACTCTAAAGCTTGTACACGCTGCAAGTGGCATAAATGCATGCTTATCAATTCTGTCCAAATCAAAGGGCCTCATGTCGGATGGAGCGTAGATGAATACCCTGACCAAACTCTCAACCGCTTGATTTGGACCGTTACATAATTCTTTTCAGCTTTCATTTGGTGTCCACCAAATACTACTATGATCATCCGATTAATGAGATTAGGGAAGTCCCTATGAATCCCATGGCTGTATGTTTGGGTGTATTTTGGTAAGACACTTCGTGTTTTATTCTTATTTATATATTTAAATTTTTAACACACACTCACGCATACACCACATAGGCACTAGAATCCGTGATCTCAATATTGAAAGGCACTCTATCTACCGCTGATCCATAGACCCTAATAAGAGGTTGGATGTATGTTTGGGTGTTTTATGGTAAGACATTTCGTGTTTTATTTATTTATTTAAAATTAACACACACTCACGCACACACCACATAGGCACTAGAATCCATGACCTCAATGTTGAAACGCACTCTATCTACCATTGAACCATAGCTTCGGTCTCTAATAAGAGGCTGGATGTATGTTTGGGTGCATTATAGTAAGTGATTTGGTAGAATAGGTCCCAAGCTATTGGGATACAATAACTTAGAACTTTACACTTTGAATCTAAGTCTTCCAATAATCTAGATTGCTTACATAGCAGTCTCACTTGTACGGTGGAGAGTCCTTATGCATCCATGTTATGTGGAGCATACTATAGTATGAGGTTTGCCAAAATACACCCCTAGCTATTGCAATGCAATGAGAGTTTGAATCTAGGTTTTCCAATAATCCAAATAGCTACATAGTGGTCTCACTTTGTACGGTGGAATGTCCCTATGCATCTATGGTCATATTCTAGCAAGAGGTTTGCTAGAATATATCCTGAGGATTGAATAAAACAAGAATACAATTACTCTGAATTTTTAGACTTTGAATCTAGGTCTTCCAATGATCCAAATTGCTAAACGGTACGTCAAGGTGTAATGTAGTAAGAGGTTTGCTAGTATAAACTCTGAGGTATTGCAATATAATAAGTTGGAACTTTAGACTTCCAGTGATCCAAACTGCTTCATGGTAGGTGTCGCTTCATACGGTGGAGTCCCTGTGCCATCCAAGGCCATTGGTTACTTTAGTAAGAGGTTTGCTAGAATGCCTGTTGAGGTATTGCAATCCAGAACTCAGGACGTTAAACTTTATATTCAAGTCTTCCAATGATCCAAATTACTTGCATCTAATTTTTATGGGAAAAGCTAACAAATTAAAGATCTTAATTGAATTATTTCAACTTTTTTTTAATAATAATTTGGTTCTTTTGCTTTGAACGTAAACACTTATGGTTTTTATAATCAAAGAGTTGAAACATCCCCCATGCAAGAGAAGCTTTTCAAACAAATCCATGTTATTGAAAAAGAAGAAGAAGAAGAAGGCTAGAGTCCGGACATATGTCGTTGCAATAGTTCAGATGCATTTAAGCACACCTCTTTATTTAATTGTGGTAAGTATTATAGTCAAAAAAATTAATTACTTTATTTCTTAATGGGAGGGAGTATTTTCACCTACCTTACTGAATATTGATCACCCTGTCAAGAAGCTTATCCAAGAGCTATTTTTTATTTGCATTCACGCCTTTTGGAAAGAGCTGCCAAATCAAGTTGTTTAGGTGAAGGAAGTATGACTGCTTTACTAATAGCTAAGGCTCAATTTGGAGACGTTTTGGCTTATATTCCCAATGTGATTTCCATTATAAATGAATAAATATTCTAATCCACCGAAACTATTCAATGGTGGAATCCGTCCTTCTATTAATGTGGGTATGTTCATCTCCAGAGCAGGATCGGCTAATTTAAGCCATGAAATAAGTAACTGGCAAATCAAAATTGGAACTTGGCTTAATTCGCGAAGTTAGAAGCCCTTGCCCCAATTTGCTTCTGATCTTATTAAAGCCACCCACAAGTAGAACATCAGGTGCATCTATCAATCAATGTGGGTGTACATGTCATCTAAGCTTCTAATTTTGTCTAATATACTAAATTTGAAATGAATGCATTTGAGGGTACAAGGAGGAACAGTAATAGGAAATAAGATTAAGAAAAGTAGACTTAGAGCATCTATTCAAGTGCAACGAAGACTAAAATTGTGTCAGTTTGGAGTGAGTTGATACAAAGTTAATAGTTCTTAAAGGACAGGGGATGGCCCAAAAAGTTGAGTGCTGGCAATAAGAAAAATTTCAATGACATATGGTCTAACTGAAAGTATAGCTCTTGATAGGGTAGAATGGCGAAACAAGATTCACTTAGCCAACCTCAATTAATTGGTATAAAGCTTAGATAATGATAATGGTGATAGTTCTTTCTTGTTGTTAATTTGTTTGGTTTCTTCTTCTTCTTCTTCTTTTTCCTTTTAAATTCCAATTAAGACTTCTATAAGGTAATTGCCTGGGATGCATAAGATTTTAACAGCATTGATTTATGGATTATTCAATTCAATGGGTGGTAGTCTGATTAAAGAGATTCTCTTTTATCTTTACCCCCCCCCCCCCCATTATTCAATTCAATGGTTGGTAGTCTGATTAAAGAGATTCTCTTTTATCTTTATCCTTTCCCTCCCACCAAAAAAAAAAAAGAAAGATCTCCAACGCATAATTACAATCACCTAAAATGAGATGAACTCATTTTTAGGCCAACACAGGCTCTAAAAATATTCCCAACATGGAGCATCTATAGGTTAGAGTCTGCACGGGTCTAGCTCGATGGCTCAGTGGTAAACAGACTCTGTTCACAAGGAGATCATGGATTGAGTGCCCATGTGGTATGGGGGCATGTGAGTGTGTGGTGTCGGGGTGTGTGTGTGTAAAAAAAAAGGAAGAATTTTTATTTTCAAAGTCTGTACAAAGATTTGAAAGTATAGTGTATAGCCAATAAGCATTGCCTGGTACAGATTGAGATAATAGGGCTGCATGGGCACATGGGAGGGGACACTTGCAAAAGACCTTAATCTTGCAGAATTTTCCACATTGGCACGTGTTGAATATATTGGTGCATGTGCTCTCATCATGTCAAAGTCATATTAGTTTAATAGTAACTTAAAAAAGTATGATAACTCCTTAAGTAAAAAAGATTAGTGTGTCGAGTACGGCAGAGTACATTAGAAGGTACTAGTGAGAGTGGGAAGGATGCTTTTTCTTCTTCTTCTTCTTCTTTTGTTGCTGAAGTGGATGGAACGACTTCATGTGGATGATATTCACCCGACCCATTAAAGGGTGCCACCCAGTAGTTGGACTGGGTCCCAAAATCAGGCTGATTCAACGGTCAGGTGAGCTGCACCGTGGGAAACAATTGAGATGGAAGTCCCATTATTGAAATCGTTGTTGGGGTTTGCAGTTATCTGTATCTGCCATCCAATCGAATCGTCTGAGTGCCACAAGGATGAATGGATTCCCCGACGATCAGAACATTCCAAGACTCATGTAGGCTACACCACGTGAATTTAGATTTTTAGGCTGGATTTTTCATCGTTTCCTGAGGTATGGCCCACCTATGGGAATTTGATTTGGCTTTAGGATCATGGAACAGAACACCTGATGGACGTGGTGGATCTGATGCATATTTGTCCTATGTAGTGATGAATGATGAGCCGGGCTTGCCTCCGCAAGTCAGGCTGAGAGGGACCCAACATGCTGTTTATGGCAAACGTGGCAAACAGGACTGTTGATTGGGACTGTCGTTCTGGTGGGCCACGTTGTGGATGAAAACAAGCGGATTAGACTTAATGGCCTTCAATGGGGAAGGTTACCGCAGTGGTCTGCATTCAAGTAGTAAATCTCACAAAGTTGACCAATTGCCTCTGCTCATGGTCCATCGATAAGGTGGGCTACTTGATCAACGGTCCAGATCATTGTGAAATTTTGCCACATGTAACATGAGAAGATCGATTCGTAGAACTTTTGTGCAGTGGCCTGCATATTAAATCTCTTTTTGATAAAATAATATCCACTTGAACGGAAAGGTAGAAACCTACTCGTTTTAGATTTTGCATTTTACGCCGCTCCAAACGCCCACTCAATTTAAACTCAAAATGACCCACCAATGGAGATCTGAACCGTTGATCTCGCATGCCCTATTATGAATTTGTGACAGAAGAAATTCTAAACGTATCTGAAGATCCTCGCAGTCCAATCGAAAGACTTTTCCCCTGCATGAATATGGTCCATTAAACTACCTCATTTAACGGTCCACTTGTCCCAAAAGTCACCTGATCAGACGATTATGGTCGTCCCATCTACTGTGTAAGGGTAGATTCACTCGTAGTAAAAAAAAAAAACATAAATAAAAAGAAAAGAAAAGAAAAAGTCGGTGATTGTTTCAAAATTGACAACTCTACCAAAAAGTGTTAAGGACAAAATTACATGATCATTCAACTCAAATTTCATCAGTTACAAGATTCACATCGTTGGTTTTTTTTCAGGGACACGTACGCACACTTATCCACCCTACTGTACTGAAAGGAAAACTTTGATACTCGGGCAGAGTGTAGTGGATGATACGCACGCACATAAAATTTGGATGTGTGAAGGCTTCAAAAGGGCAATGGAAAACAACGTGGATAGCAGTAGTAGTAATAATAATAATACTAATAATAAGACTTTGATGACCAATGACCTAATTGAAGATTCGGCCCTTCATAAAATGGAATTCACGTAGCCAACCCCAATTGAATTAATTGGAATAAGGCTCCGATGATAATTATGATACATAGAATGAATGTAATTCAAATTAAACTATGAATATAATAAGTCTCAAATTAGATTTGTTATGGACAAAAAATAATGCTTACTTGATTACTTTACCATTAGATTAGTGGATATTTATTGGACAGTTAAAAATGAAAGATATTCAATTATCCTGTTTCAACAAATAAGTTTCCAAGGTCAGAATTTTTGAGCAACTCCTCTCTATTCAGGAATAGCAACTCATCTACAAGAGTGCGCGGGGAATATCTTGATAGTGCAAGAATCATCCACGAGTGACTCGTCATACACCATTGCTGATGTGAATCTCGTTGCGTATGATGTTTAACCCAAGCATTTAGTGTCTCCCACCAAAATGATGGTAGGATCTAAGAATCAGGTCTTTATAGTTATTTAGGTGTGCCGCATTATAGAAATCAATGAACAATCACCCAAAAACCTTCAAATTCATGGGGTGGATTACATTTTTGGGCATCATTAGAGGCAACCTTATTCGATAGGTTGGATTCCAATATATACCAAGTCGGGAATCACATACAACCCTTGTGGAATAAGAGAGGTAAGTGACAAAATCACAAAACACAAAAACAGAATACTATAAACACAAGAAGAATATCTGTGGTGAATTTTTCTATTTTTCCTGAGAGCTTTTTTATCCATAATATAGATATTTTACAGCAATCTAGATCCCCAATTTAAGGGTCAGTTACAACAATCTAGATTCTCAATTTAGGAGTCAGTTACAGCAATTTACAGCAACAGTAATTTACAACAATTGGTCAGTTACAGTAGTTTACAACAATTTGGTCAGTTACAACAATTTACAGCAATTGGTCAGTTACAGTAATTTACAGCAATTTGGTCAGTTACAGCAATTTACAACAACAACAATTTACTGCAATTTAGATCCTTTATGTTAGGGGTCATATCAAGGAGCATCAAGAAGCATCAATTTGTTTACGAAGAACTGATGCTAAGCGCGAGGGAGAGGTTTGGTGAGAATATCCGCAATTTAAAAATTAGTAGAAATGTGAAAAAGGGTAATGATGTTGTTTCAAAAGCTTCGAGGATTGAGTGACAATCAACCTCTATATGCTTGGTATGCTCGTGGAAAACTGCATTTGCCACAATCTGAATAATACTCGTGTTATCAACATGCATGAGAGTAGGGACAGTTTGTACAAACTCCAGTTTAGAGAGCAAGCCACGCAGCCTAGTAATTTCGAAACAGGTCGAGGACATAACACGATATTCAGTCTCAGTGGATGATTTGGAAACTCGATCTTGTTTCTTGCACTTTCAAGAAATTAGTGCATTACCCAGATATATACACCATCCAGTGGTGGAGCGACGCGTATCGAGGTAGCTAGCCCAATCAGCATTACTATAAGCGACAAGTTGAAGAGGAGAACCTGAAGGAAAGAATAGCCCACGAGTAGGAGAACCAAGAAGATAGCGAATGATGCGTTGAATTGCAACCATATGTAAATGACGCGGTGAAGTCATGAATTGACTCACAAGATGAACAACATATGAGATATCCGGCCGAGTAATTGTTAAGTAGACGAGGCTCCCAACTAGTCGCTGATATAATGTAGGGTCGGGAAGAAGATCACCATCATCTTGGCAAAATTTCACATTAACTTCCATAGGAGTATCAACCGGAACAGAGTCTTCTAAGCCAGTCAAGATAGTAATATCTCTGATGTACTTCTCCTGATTTAGGAAGAGACCTTTGACATCTCTATAAACTTCAAGCCCTAAGAAATAGGTGAGGGAGCCAAGATCTTTCATGTGAAAGGAGGAACGAAGGGAAGCTTGAAGTTTTTGAATCAATACACTATTACTGCCAGTGAGAATAATATCGTCTACGTAGACAAGTAAAAAGATGATACCCAAAGATGTCTTGCGTAGGAATAGATAATGATCATACTGGCTTTGCACAAAGGAGAGTTGAAGAAGTGTTTGCTAGAACTTCTCAAACTAAGCACGAGGGGCTTGTTTCAACCCATACAATGAACGTTGCAAGCGATACACATCGTTACCACTAGAACCATAAAGATTTCTTCTTTAATATCCCCATAAAGAAAAATATTTTTGACATCCATCTGGTGGAGAGTCCAATCTTGAAAAGCGGCTGTAGCGAGAATTATACGAACAGTGGTCATTTTGGCCACCGGGGCAAAGGTTTCCTCGTAGTCAATGCCATATTCCCGACAATTTCCAAGAGCTACAAGGCAAGCCTTATATCTATCCAAGGATCCATCAGATTTGAGCTTCACAGAATAAACCCATTTACAACCAATGGGCTTGATAGAGGGTGGACATGATACAATGTCCTAAGTATTATTGTTTTGTAAAGCATCAAATTCCTCCTGCATGGCTTCTTTCCAATACTCATATTTCATAGCCTGGGAGTACGAATTAGGTATAAAAATCGAGGGCAAGGTAGCAACTAAAGATGTATGAGGAAACATGTACCGATCAGGGGAGTAACCATAATAATCAGGAGGATGAGAGAGGCAAGTGGATCGTCGAAGAGGAGTAGCCACTGTGTCGGATGCAGATGTCAAAGGTGACTCGTGAGGGGTTCCATTAGTAGAATCCTTAACATAAAGGATCTAGATTGTAGTAAATTGCTGTTGCTGTAAATTATTGTAACTGACCAAATTGCTGTAAATTACTGTTGCTGTAAATTGCTGTAACTGACCAATTGTTATAACTGACCCCTAAATTGGGGATCTAGATTGCTGTAACTGACCCCTAAATTGGAGATCTTGATTGCTGTAGAATATTTATATTATGGACAGGAAAGCTCTTAGGAAAAATAGAAAAATTCACCATAGATATTCTTCTTATGTTTGTAGTATTTTGTTTTGTGTTTTGTGGTTTTGTCATGGTATCAAAGCCCGGTCTCTTGCCATTCTCTTAGAATAATCTTTATTCGATTTGTAATTTTGTTGGGCATAAAGAGGTCATCTTCGGAGGTTCTTCACCGCTGGTTCTGTGGCATTCTTGGGCAACATCAGATTCACTTGATCTGATTCTCTTTCTTCTTGATATTGTTTACAACTTGCCTATGGAGAAATCTGAGTTCGTGTACATTAGATTTTCGGGTAAGAATTATTTTGCTTGGGCATTTCAATTCCAGATCTATATTAAGGGGAAGGAATTATGAGGTCATATTGATGGATCCGACATCAAGCCCACTGATCCAACAACGGTCGTTCAATGGGAGGTAAAGGATGCTCGTATTATGAGCTAGATATTAAGCTCCATGGATCCCGCCATTATTCTCAATCTACGACCATATAAGACAACCAAAGATATGTGAGATTATTTAAAGAAGGCGTATAATCAAGATAATTCGGCTTGAAGATTTCAATTGGAGTATGAAATCACCAACTATACTCAAGGAAATATGTCTATTCAGGAGGATTATTCAGGTTTTATCAATTTATGGACCGAATATACAGACATCGTGTATGCGTCAGTCCCCATTAATGCTCTAGAAGCTATTCAAACAGTTCATCAAACTACTCAGCGAGACCAATTTTTGATGAAACTACAACATGAGTTTGAAAATATCCGCTCCAACATCATGATCAAGACTCCCTTGCCATCCTTGGATATTTGTCTACATGAACTCCTTAGGGAGGAGCAGATACGCTTGACTCAAGCAACTTTGGAACAGCAGGAAGGTTCCCCCAATGTTGCATACGCCGCACAAGGAAAACAACGGGTTTGAAATATGATCAATGTCCAATTTTACAGTTGTAAGAAGTTTGGCCATATTGCTAATCAGTGTCAAAAAAAATTCTGCAATTATTGTAAAGGAAAGGGCCACATCATTTCTAAATGTTGAAAACACCCTCAGAATCGCAATCCACGAGCTTTTCATACTTCTGTGGATGATATAGCTCCTGACTCCATGGCTTCAGCCTCCATGCCTTCACAATTAGCAGCACATTCTCTCACACTTAAAACAGTCCAACAAATGATCTTATCTGCATTATCTGCCCTTGGTCAATTACAGTAATTTACAGCAACAACAATTTGCTGAAATCTAGATCCTTTATGGTAGGGGTCATACCGTTGACATTGACAAAACCACAAAACACAAAATAAAATACTACAAACACAAGAAGAATATCTGTGGTGAATTTTTCTGTTTTTCTTGAGAGCTTTTCTATCCATAATATAGATATTCTACAGCAATCTAGATCCCCAATTTAGGGGTCAGTTACAGTAATTTACAACAATTGATCAGTTATAATAATTTATAGCAACAGTAATTTACAGCAATTTGGTCAGTTACAGTAATTTACAGCAACAATAATTTACTGCAATCTAGATCCGTTATGTTAGGGGTCATATCATTGACACTGAGGAGAACTCCAAAAAGTCCAGATGGTTCCTTTATTTTCTCCTTGAGTTGATGAAAGCTAAACATACACTGCAGCAAGATAAAAACACCAACATATGTGGCCAATTTCTTCTTCATTATTTGGAGCCATTTCCATCTTAGCTCTTGTTCACTCCCCAAGTGCAGGGTTGTGATGTAGTAATAAACTCGGTAAGACCGAGGTCGAATCCCAAAGGACTGAAACTTATACGCTATCTAAAATTAAGTAGAATTTAAACTAGAATAAGGTGAAATCTAAACTAAGTATAATTTGAGGAATAAGTGTGGAATACTAAATCTAAAACTTAAGAACTTCAGAGGAAAGGAAACTAGGGATTCAGAGGATCCACTTGTAGAGATTAGGGAGATCCTATGCTTTCTTCAAGAATCATGGAGTTTAAACTGAACTGTCATTGATCTAGTTTTCAAGAGATGAAAGGTATATGAATTAGAATGGATTCCATCACCAAACCATGCCCAAAAGACTATGGCAAACAACAGAATTAAACTAGTGACCAACCAATCACATGCATGAAGGTTAGGAAGGGTACCGACATCTGACCATGCCCAGGAGACTATGGTGAACAACATGGCTTCCTGACATCATAAACATAAAAGAAAAAGTAAATATTCAAAGCCATCGCAGACCCACTGTAATTTCAATCACAATAAACCATTAAAGACTAAAAATATTTCCATACTAATCAAACAAAAATCAACTTCAATTCATACATTAAAATTAGATTAAAAGCATAGAATCACCCATCTCATTACAAGCTTTACCTCTTAGCCCTAGCTAAGAGGATTAGCTGACCATGAGACTAAATCCAAATAAACAAAGAGAAAAATAAACGGAAAAGAAAATGAAAAAATAGCTAAGCTCCTCTCTCTCCTGTGCACGTCTAGCCCCAGGCCTCCGTTCTGATGTTCTTAAGAAATCAGCTCAGTTCATTCTTTTTATCACATCGTTTTAACAATTGATACCAAAATTGAAGTGTATCCATAGATCAGGTGGGCCCCAAATTGCTGTTTTATGGGCTGATTTTTCCGTTGGCCCACTTCCAGAGGGATTCAATGGTTGAAAATTGACGAGTACGGTTAATTTATAGTCCTTAGGCCACGTATGAAGTTTCGAACCGAACGAATGGTGGGAAACATGTGATCTTGCATTCTGGATGAGTTTTAGGCCATTTGAGCTTCAGTTCTTTGATTTTTGCTGATCCCTGACGTTGATCTTGGTCCCCAGGAGTCCATCCCTTACCTTTGGTGTCATCAGAACGTCAAATCCATACTTTTAGTACCTATTTCAATCCAAGCTTGTAAATACACCTTGCATCACAAACACGATTAAAACAGCCCATTAAACAGTATCTTGTTCGTAAATCTAGGCAATAAATGGGGTCTGATATGCAATTATTGACCCTAAACAGTTCTCTTCTATTTTTATCAAGCAATGAATTAATAATTCTATGATCACATATATAATTTTACACTTGAAATTACTCATGAGGGTTAGTTTTAACTTTCAATTAAAAAAACAAAATTAGAGTTTGTTTGGCCTTCTTCAATTGAGGGCTTTTTTTTTTTTTTTTTCATTTAAATCCATTCATGCGTCATCTTTCTGTGCAACCTGTGCAAGTGAAGTCGTACCAAGGAGCATATGAAACAAAGTCGTTGACAGATCCACTATTATGACTTTGTGAAATTCATTCCTTTTAGGACATCAATCTAAAATCAAGATCGTTGTAAAATTGGAGTGAGCACAGAAGTTGAAAAAAGTGAGAATGAATCAATCCACCATTGAAATCATTCTAGAGCCTCTCTCTCTCTCTCTCTCTCTCTCTTCAAGAACCATGCTTGCACGTAACTAAAAATTTTCCTTGGCCTTTTGCTCCTGTATTTCTCTCACTCACATACCTTTACTAACAGTATCTTGGAGCATTTTATGAAAGCTATTACATCAGTAATGTACTATAAAAGTATAATTATTATAGTTTTATAATAATTATTTAAACCCGTCATTTGACAGTCAAATACAAATATAATAAGAGTTAAGGAATTTATAATTATTATAATTTTGCATTGTACTGCAATTGAAATCTCTTAATCAAACATGTACATCAGTGTATTTTTCTTTATAATTTGACATTAATATAATATAAAAGTATCATTAATACAAATTTATCACCCTTATCTTAATATCGGAATTGCTGGCCAAATTACTTATTTTCAAAAGACAACTACTATAATTTACAATCATTACACTTCTACACCAGATTACTATTACAATTTACAATCCAAACAGGCCCTGAAGGCATTTTGGCTATTTCTATGAACCTAGAGCGTACAACACTCCATTCGTATTTTGAGATGCATCATGTTCCAGCGCCCATCGGCCCATCTCAATGATACTCCTAACAAAAAAGAAAAGGGGCGAGTCATTTGATACTCTGGCATAGCGTGATGGTTGATACTTGGGCACTTAGAACTTGTGTTGGCGACAAACACTAGCTTGAAGAAAGCCATCCAAATTGTAGGACACATCATAGATAGGTCAACATAGAAAGTCTAATGCTTGATTTAATAAATCAAATCTCTGATCAATGGGCATTTGTTCCTTAAATTCAGACGTCAACTTGACCAAAAGTCAAGGGCCCATTTGGATATGCCAAATAAGTATATTTTTTAACTTACAGAAGTTAATAAGTTACTTTTCTTAAATAAGTTAATTTAGTTATTAAACTTAAATAAAAAGCCTTTAAGAAATAGTAATGTTTTTTTATCCAAAAGTAACTTCTTTGGATCATTTTTATTGGTGACAATAAAAAACTTATGAAAATTATTTAAGGAAAGATGCTCATTTGGCATGAACAGTTATAAATTCATGGCATTGGAAAATCATCCAAAGAATGGGTAGAGGATTTAGTGGGCCTTACTTGATGGACAATCCACATCAAAGGTTTACCTCTAATGATGAATGGTCCACATCCAAGGTGAACCCGGCATGATGGGCAACCCACATCCAAGGTGAGCTCCATATGATGGGCAATTAATAATGGTGAGCCCCACATGATGGATGATCGACCTCAAGGAAAGCCCTACATGAGAGACAGTCCACATCAAAGGTCAGGCTAATGATGAGTTACCCATATCTAAGGCAAGTCCTACATAATGGATGACCCATATTAGAGGTAGGCCCACATGATGGTCAGTCCACACCAAAGGTGGACTCTATATGATGGGCAATGGATATTGAAGATCCACATGATGGACAATAACACTGCTGGTAGGGCATATGGATGACCGACATCAAAGGTCAAAGGTGGACCCTAGTGAAATATGCACATTAAAGGTCAACTCCTAATAATAAATGGTCCACAACCAAGGCTGGCCTTGCATGATGGATGGCCTACATCTAAGGTGGGGCCACACAACGAACAATAGAAATCAAAGGTTGGCCTCACATGATGGATATTAGATGTAAGGGGAATAAGTAGACTTTTGGGATAATTACTTTTATTGGAAGTCAAACAAATTTTTTAACTTTTTGTATGAGAAGCACGTTGTTTGTCAAATATATCTATTTGGTGACTAAGTAGAAACCGAGGTATGTTATTTATGACATAAGTAGCTTATCTAAATTAACTTAGGATCCAAGCGTCTTAGCCAGTTAGTAAATCAGGGTAATTTTCGGTTTAAGAGCCATTTAAATCGTTAGTCGTTTGAAGTTGAATATATACATGCCCCGTACAACTTTTAGTTCCTGAATCCAGAGGTGTCGGTAGCCACTATGGCCCACCTGTTGGACGGATTGGATGTTGGTGGGTACACAGAACTTAAGAGTTCTTTGCGAGGTGCGTGTAAAAGAGGGATTGTAGAAGATTCGGGTCCATGGGACATGAACCGTGGGTGTCATGCTCTCGTGGATGGGACGAGTCAATGAGTTAGGTGTTTTGTCGATTTCTTCGTGTGCACTTGAGTGCAGATGCCATGCTCATTTATGTTTGGAAAGGGAAGTGCCGTTTTGGCTCTATTCACCTCTCTTACTTGGATGATGTTGTTGTTGATGTTGATGCTCCCCTCTCACATGCCCTCCTCTGCTTGGTGGGCCTTTCCCTCTTTCCTATCTTAGCCTGCGTTTGGAAGTACCTTGATTTGTGTTTTGGTTTAAATATGTTGCAAGGGTTCGTTTGGCACCGTCGACTTAGAGTGATTTCAAATCTCTTGATCATTTGACACCATAAAATAATTAGGAGTTTTAAATCCAAGTTGCATGTATAACATGTATGTCATTGGACTATTATTTTATTGGGCACATGGCCTACTAATGATATCCCAAAACAATTAGATTATCAACTGCATTACTATAGTTACTTTAATATGATGATCAGCATTATCCAAACATTGTCCATGTAAATCAACAAATAAAAATTGTTGGTTAGTCATTCACACATGATTTTGTGATTATAGCTCATCTGATACTTGAAATTTCATCATTTTGAGCAAAGCATATATTTCGACAGGCTTATTACAACCACTATGTTAAAGATTACATAACTCACTAATCAAATGTATTAAAGTTAATTTAGTAATTAAACTCAAGCCCATGTAAACATGCTATGCATAGTTATTTTTCGATTAAATTTGATTTTGATTCCTCGATAGGAGGATTTCAAATCCAGCCCGAATATGTTAAGAGGCATCTCTCTGCGTTGCACATCCATCTGAACTGTCCAACTAGTGGGCCTCATAATGGACGGACAATATGTTATGAAAATCATACTTATCTTTACTTTCTAGCACTCAGTGTTGGCCATCAAATGACTTTCTTCCCCACCATCGATTCGAAGGCCACTACTTAGATGGTTAAGATCATTTGATTTACGCATATCTGGAATCAGTTTCTATCCATGGGGGGTTCCACTAGATTGACGATCCTGATTGAAAGATAGCCCAGCGATTTCCGTTCTTCAGATTCTTCGGCATCATTCGTCAAAACTACTTTTTGTAGCCATTCGATTGTTTTGTACATTGTGGCCCACCTTTTTTTCATTGGGCCCACATAAGAAGTGAATCAGCTTGATTGTTATGACCGAAGATTTAAACAGTACGGTCTTCCTACGGTTCTCTCGCACGTGTGACGTATTGGCATGTGTGATTTCGTGTGCATGGGTGGGTGGGTGTTGCGTAGAGATTTTTCTTGAATTGAGAATGAGAGGTTTGCTAAGCTGACACGGGGGTGTAAGTCAGTCTACCTACACGCCAGCACATGTGCCAGAATGGCCCACAATGCAAGATCCAAATGGTCCATCAGGTGGGGCTGACCGTGTAGATAATTGGGCCTAAAAAATAAGGCTGGTCCACTATCACGTGGGACACAAATTAAAAACAGCTGTAATGCTTAGAAAAAACTGTTTGTTTCCTTTTCTTTTCTTTTTTGTTGTTGTTTATAGCCGTGTAGCGTATCCGATTAGTGAATCACACCTGCTTTCTGGGCCTGGCCATATACATTGTGGGGTCCACCTGATGGAAGGTCAGATCTCATAATCGCATCCCATGCTGGCTCATGTGCTAGCGGGGTTGATGGCCCGCCTTGTACGTAGGGCTGTCAACGGGCCGGGCCTGGGTTGTCTCGCCCTGGATTTTGAACTTTTCCAGCCGGTCTGTCGGGCCGGCCCTATTCAAAGTCTACTTTTGATAGGCCCGAGCCCGGCCCATAGACACTCCCTACTAACTTACAGGTGCTCTGAGGGGCCACCATGATGTATGGGTTTCATCCACACTGTCCATACATTTTTTTCATATCATTTTAGGGAAGAAGCCCAAAAACGAGACAGATACAAATCTCAAGTGGACCACACCACAGGAAGCAGCGGTGATAATAACACTTACCGTTGAAGCCTTCATAGGGCCCACCGTGATGGTTAATTTCCATCCAACCTGTTCATAAGGTCACATGGACCTGAATGAAGGGAAGACACAAATATCATCTTCTCCAAAACTTGTGGCCTCCAAAAAGTTTTCAACGGTAAGTGTTTAATCCCCACTGTGTAGTGCATTTGAGCCTTGGAACTGTATAATTTTGGGATTATACATCAAAATGATATGGAAAAATGGATGGACGGTGTGGATACAACCCATACATCACGGTGGCCCATCAGAACCCCTTTCCGGTCCTAGCTAGATGGTGGGGTAGTACCCAATCAACGTCCGTACGCGCGTGTAGGCTTGGCAAAGCTCATGAGTATGGCGTATCGTGGATCATAGTCATATTAACATTCACTGTACATCGTGGAATTGCATTAATCCAGACTTTTAAGATATTGGGCCACATGCAGAAAAAAGAAAATCACGCTGATTGGAGAATCCTAATCATGTGATCATGGCCATTGACTGGATAAATACAAGAAAAAATGGCCAATGGTTAAAATTAAATGGGTAGATCACTCAATTGGGATCGTTAGATTAGTATAATTTCTGGGTTTTATCCTCCTCATAGTTAAAACCCATAATTTGAACGGTCTGGATCGAAAAAATCTGCTTGTCTCATTCATGTGGGGATGATTTCTTTCTTTCTATTTTTTCTAATTTTTTTTTTTTTCACTGGTGAGCTGAGGTTCGGAGATTACATGGAGGTTTATGTGATCCTCCGACCAAGCACATTATAGTATCCTCGGTCCGTGAATTCTTATGGGTGGTCTGTTGATCCAGACCATTGATCAGATGGCCCCATCGTTGATCAATGGACAAGATCACCAAACCATGGCGAACTACAACTTAAGTAAACTTATGTTAGTATGGTAATAACACATGCTTAAAAATAAATAGAGATTTACTCGATTGTAGAAGCGAGTGTTGAGGGATTCCTTTACGACTTCGAACTTATTTTTTTATTAGAATCAAAGCTACACAAATAATTAATTAACGAAATAGTATATATAAAGCAACCAGTCTCTGTACACGTGGCACATACATACATGATCACCTTTCATTTGTTTGGCCCTACTGTGTATGTCCGTATCCGGAAATCACGCCGGTTCGATATTTCTAAATACTGGTTGGACGACTTTTGAGGATTACAATCTAGGCCGTTGTGAAGAAGTCCTCCCGACAATGATGGTCCCACGCAACTAATGCTAATTACCGTACATTCGAGCAGTGTGTGGCCCACCCATGATATGTTTGTGGAATCCAAACCATGCATCTGGTGTGAGTTTTTATGTTCACCTTACATCTCAAGAATCCTGATACAAAACTCATTTGGGACACAACACAGGTGGCAATGCACCAATCACACATAAAACCTGTATATTCACTTCTTGTGGCCCACCTGAGTTTTTGAATGGATTGAATTTCGTTTTCTCTTTATCCTGGTGTGAAGCGCCTGATGAATGTGTTGGATGATATATATACCACACAGTGGACTTCCTTAGGTCCACGGTTGCTCCCTTTGGTGTGGTCCACCTGAGTTATGGTCAGATTGAATTTTTGTATAACGGCCTAACATTCGGGTGACGATCTAATGGATGGGTTGGATTGCACTCATACAAAAATCTGGGCCCCACACAGCTCAAACTTCCAAGATTATATCATCATTCCCCAACATGCAATGAGAAAGAAAATCCCACCAATCAGCATCGATGATCATCTGACAGGTGGACTTATACACGTGAGTAGTCCAAAATGATGGGACCCAACATATAAGCAGTTTAGATTTCATAGCTGCCTCTATCTAGGTTTGAACAGTTTCTAAGCATGGGATTTCTGGTAATTGATTCTGGCATACTGTGATGGCTCAAACGCAAGCAGTTGGAAATTACAGTGAAATTGCAGATGTGGCATACGAGCAATTCAAACTAAACAGTACAAATTATTCGTACCATCTTAAATGCATCATGAACAATAATTTTCTTTTGTTTGATTCTCTAACTATTGGATTGATGAATATTTATTGGACAGTTAAAAATAAAATAAAAGATTTTATTTAAAAAACAAGTGTCTATGAATTATAAGTTAGAATTGTTCAACGAGTCTGAATTTTTATAATTTAGCTTAGTAATAATATTAGATTCCACAATTTAGTGTATTTAATTTGAGGTAATACATGCCACGTGTACCACTTTTAAGGGCCTGTGTATGAAGCATGACACACAGCCAGAGTATCAAATCTGGCCAAGTGCATAAGACGTATGGGTCATGGATAGCTACTTATAGAGTAATACCCAAATCAAAAGGAGAGAGAGAGAGAGAGGTGGGCTAGAGGTGGGCTCCAGATGGAGCGTGGTCCCTGTCAGGCGCCTCCACAGGAGATGGTCCCATGCATTCATTTTCTCTCAATCCTTTAGGAGAAAAACTTTGATACTCTGACATAGTTGGTGGATGATATGCAGGCACTCATAAGTTGTATGCGTGACACACAAGTAAGACAAATAAAACTGTCCAAATAATAGGTCCCATGTTCATATTTATCTCTAACAAGAAATTAAGCTTATTTGATTATCTAAATATTGGATCGGTAGGCATTGATTAGACAATTAAAATTTTTAAAAAATCCAATGGTCTTGCTTCAATAAAAAAATGTCCATAAATCAACAGTTAGGACTATTCAATCAATCTTATTTCAAGAATATGACTTAACAACAGTAGTTCACATGCTTAAGTCGGTTCAGTCTAAGTAAACATATGTGCCATGTGTATAATTCCTGAGTGCCTGAGTATGAAGCAACATAAGCTACCCGAGTATCAAATAACTCCCAATCCTTCAAGAAACTCCCTCCGTTCATGTGGTCCAATTAGGGGGTTATAGCTTTCGATGCATCATCATACATGTTTGAATGGAGAAAGTGCATTAGAGTCAAGGCCATTTTTGAGGACCAGGTCTAGCTGGATGAAATCCTTTAATTCCTTGTATGGATGATGCATCATCATCATCCATCATCCACGATCATCATGGCATTTTGAACATGGAAGGTCGAGCCAAAGCAAAGACATGGGCATCTTTGGAGGACCACCTTTTCTTTTTCCATCTAACTCTTATTGCATTGAGAACTAGTAGTCAACCTGGAAATGAACCATTTTCTCACCCCCATCTTGTAAATGCCTTTGATGATGGGTACCCTCACGCACCCATGTGGTCCGCATCATCCCAAGTATCTATCTCTCTGCACCCAACGGCCATTTTTTTCCCGTGCAATCAATTGCCTTCTGGATTGCTACTCTTTCACGGTCATCGTTGTCATCATCTTAAATACATACATACATAATACATACTACATACTATATATATATATATATATATATATATATATATATATATATATAGGATTGCTACTCTTTCATGGTCATTGTTGTCATCGTCTCAAATACACATACACATATGCTGGATTGTTATTCTTTTATGGTCATCGTCGTTGTCACCTCGAATACATACATATACATATGTGATAGATTGACGGATCAAAATGGAATTATACATTAGGAGGCACACAGTATTAGTTAGTACATAAAACAGTGAAACGATGTGAAAGGCTCAAATAAAGTTTGTGTCGGCACAACTCGTCTCAGTCATATGGTCTTAGATTGGTTATTTAAAATGAGTTATCTTGAATTAGCTGGTATTCTCTACAGTTGTGGCACTTGTGGGGAGCTTAATATAGATGATGGTATCTATGGCATTGCATAGATATATTAACACATGTTAGGAGCTTAAAAATTAATGATGCACAAATAGACATCAGAGGTTCTTGTACTTGGATGATTGCACATGTGGCATATCAATATGTGTGATGTTTATGCATGGATTAGTGTACTCTCACATCTACTAAATTAGGAATAAGTTATCTATATTGTTATTTTAATTTTGTTTTTAAAGACATGCGACCTCATGTTTATTTAATTTTAGCTCTAGGTTCCTCTTCCGAACCCGGACAAGCTATTGTCCGGAACAGCTTGAGAGGATGTTACTTGGCTCGAATCCAAACAGCCCAAAAAACTAGGCTGATCGACCCATCAAGTGGGCGAGATTGTATGAAAAATGGATGGTTGAATAAAACCGATGATACATGACCTATTAGGTGGATCACCCTGATTTCTGGGGTGAGGAATGTTATAGTGCTGCACACTTGTATCATCAATCCACCACTTTTAACTGCGTACATTTTCCAGCTGTGCTGCTGGTCTGACAATCGAGGCCCAGTTCTGAGAAAAAGCTGGACTGTTTAAGAAGCTGGCCCAGCCTGACAGCTTTAAGCCGACAAGCCTAGCCCTGGCCAAGCTCCAAACTTCAAGAGATCAGACATGAGCCCAACCCAAACGAGTACAGGTCCAGCCCAATCAAAATTCCTAGACAAAGCACGGTGGGCTCATACTTTGATGGGCTGGTCCAGACCACCCAACTTAAAGGCCCTACGTGGATTTATCAGACCCTAATCCTAACGTACCTATTTTACTAAAGCTCCTAATCCACAACCCAGAACATCAATACAGAGGGCCCTAATGGGTAAAGGATCCCACCCAAAATATCTCTTACTTGGAGGATCCTAGCCCTTGATCAATGGCCTAGAATGGACGCCTAAGTAAAAAGTTACAGCAACAGTCAGACAAAGTACAAAGACTGAAAGGCTAGCATCTCTTAATCTAGAAAGTTTTTAGGCGGTCCCCACTATGGTGGGCCCATTAGATCAATGGTCTAGATCATAAGATCATTGAACCACTTCTACAAACTGGCTGCCTGAGTACCATTAGGACCCACCCAATTCCTTGTTGGTATGACAACACAAGGTCTGTGGATCATCGTTGTGGTTTTATTGAACCAGGAACTAGCGGCCGGATCCTCTGCAACAGTTCTCCAATAAGCTCATCCTACAACGCAGTCTTGTGGGGCACAACTTGATGTAAGGTCCACATCCAATCCGTCCAAAAGGTGCACCCTTTCAATTTCTCCTTATATGTAAAAAATAATCTCTGATCCTAACACAGGTGGGTCACAACACACTGAACAGTTGAGATGAGGGCACCACCATTAAAACTTTCTAGATTATGTGTGAGGTACATGGTGTTTTGTATATGCCATCCAATCCCATGATTAATATACTGCCCAAAATAAACAATCCATTCCAAAGCTCGTGTGGGCCACCCCACGTGATTTTAAAGGTTTTAGGTATGATTTTACAAAGTATGGCCTAAATGAGTTTTGGATGGACCTGATTTCGGGCTCCAATAATTAAATGATGGAACGGACATGATAGACGAATTGGATGTCATGAACACATCAGGGTGGGCCCCCAAAGATCGTGCCTTACAACAAGCTTACTATGCAGATGTTGCAGACCATCCGACCCAAGTGTTCAAATATGTCCAGAGTGGTCTTCTTTTTTTTATGGTAGTTGAGCCAAACGTGTACTATGGATACCCAAAAGTATTATTTTATTCATAAGAAAATCTCAAGTTGGAAGTCGGCCAAGACCATAATAGCAAAATACCCGTTCTAACGGTACAAAAGGTGTGTTGAGGGACCGTGGAAGCACACTAAGTAGAAAATAAAGAAGTAACTCAATCACACAAACCAACCATAACAAGAACACAATGATTTGACGTGAAATTTTTTTTATAGAATGATAAATGATCGTTAGGAAAACATAAATTACAAAGAGAGAGATAGCTTACCTAATTCAAATAACTACGAATCTCACCCTTGCTACACTCCTTTGAAGCTCTTGGATGAATTAAGAACCCTAGAAATACCTTTCAATCCCGCTTACACTCATATATATAGCTTATAGAAGGATTTTAAGAAGAATAAAAAATAAATCCCACAAAATCACAATCTTACGTAAATCTGCGTCGAATAGTTCAATGGCATCGAACACACTTCGATGTCATTGAAATTTATCTTTTGATGGCATCGAAGCCATGTTGATGACATCGATAAAATACCTAAACTGTCCATAGACAAAATTCAAAATTTAATTTTCTCCAATTGCATTGAGTCTTATTCGATGACTTCAAACAAACTTTCGATGTCATCAAACACATACTGACGGCATCGAAAAGATGCCCCGTTAGTCTAACAATCAACTGAAAAAAATTCAAAAAATCACAATGAGATCGAAAATGTGGCATTGAATAAATTGTCGATAACATTAACAAACATTATCTTACTAGACTTAAGACATCAAATACAACAAGGTGAAGAGCAATGAACAGAGCTAAGACAAGACGAGCTAAAACACCCAAATTAAAAGGACTCATTTCATTCAACCTTGATGAGATAGGGTAAGCTACATTTCATTCAAAATGTTTTGAATTAGAAGTAGATTAGCCAAGCGAAATCTCAAGAGAATATGTCGCCCACTCCAGGCTCACATGATCGGATGATTAGAACCATCCATTTATGAATCCTACCTTTGGTCAGACATGCGTGCGGAAATGATAATTGACTTTTTTCTTTTAGGAGAATAGTTGAAACAAAAATTGATTTACATAAATACATTTATTTCCACCAATAGAGTAAGATGCCATATATACATTAATGAATTTAGTTTTAGAGGATTCCACCAAGCTAGACAGTAAGAAGTTTGTAAGCAAATCAACCAAGACAGTTTGAGTTTGATTTCGGATGTTCCACCATCTGATTTGGCCTATTGAACCCATGGTTTTAGATGTGAGTATTGCATATCGAATGATTCACCACTTATATGGCCACTAAGATTTCTTTGTACAACTAGATTAAAAGAAGCTCAGACAAAAGTAAAAATAGCCAGTTAAATCCGAGCCTATTCCTACATGGGACATATAATGTAACTGGCCTGGTCGGGTTTGAAGAAATTCATTCCGAATAGGGAAGAATTATTATTTGAAGTGTGAATCATATATTAGTCGTAATTTTTAAAACAGGTATCGTCACAAAACGCACAAGTTATCGATCTTTATCTGGCGATGGTTTTGGGTCAAATCACGTGTAGCAAGTCACGTATGCCATTTTGCATGAAAATGTATGCTTCTATTTTAAAATTGTTATTTTTTAAAAATTTATTATTATTTAGTTATTTCTATTCTTTCATGTCTCCTTATTTTTGAAGTTTTAAAATTTATATCTTTTTATAAAATTACCTGTAATTATGTTGGGAATTGTTTGATAAGATTTATTTAGATTTTTTATTTTAACGAATTAAGCTTTGAAACAGAGTTTTAATATTTTAGGTAACTTTTGAGTCGAAATCTTACCCTATGAATTCAATGTTTACATTACTCAGGGAAGATTATAATATTCTTCTCATTGTTTCTTTTAAAAAAATAAAAAAATTATTTACACACGCACGCTAGTGGAATTTCACCACCCATGAATACTCGAGCCCTTGATCGGGTGTTAAAACTCACTAGAGTCTACCACCCGGTAAGAGTAAGGATCCTGCATAAACCTTCTCTCATACTACTTTTTGTGACATTCATGGGTGATCCTGTATAACCCTTCACTCATACCACTTTTTGTAACATTCATGGGTGATATCAGGCGAAGGCAGCCTAATTTTGGGATGTATATACAAAATGGTTAAGGAGCACCCACACCTTAGGCCATTTGGGAGGAAATGACCAAACCAGTACAACCTCCTGGGAGGTTTGTGGGGCCTACCATGTTGTGTATACACGATCCAAGCCATTCATCAAACACACAAGACAGGAGATACAAATACACGTGAAAATCACATCATTCCAAAACTCAGGTGGGCCACAACACATGAATTTTGTGGTTCTAGGCATGATTTGACAGTGCTCCCTGTTGTGGGCCACTTAATCATCTATAGGCTCTGGGAGGGACACCTGCCACTAGTGGTGCTCTGTAGGCCCCACCATGATGTATGTATTTTATCCGTGCTGCCCATCTATTTATCCATATCATTCTAGGGTGTAAGCCCCAAAAATGAGGCAGATTAAAATCTCAGGTGGATCACGACACAGGAAATAGTGATAATTGAACGCTCACCATTAAAGACTTCTTGGGGACCACAAAAGTTTTGCATCAAGCTGATTTTTCTGTTTTCCCTTCATCCAGTTCTTTGTGATCTAATCAACAGGTTAGATGGTAAATAAACATTACAGTGGGTCCTAGGAAGATTTTAATGGTTGGCATTCTATTGTCACTGTTTTTCTGTGGTGTGGCTCACCTAAGATTTGGATCTACCTCATATTTTTTATTATGTGCTAAAATAATGATCCAAAATGGATAGACGGTGTGGATAAAACACATACATGATTGTGGGGCCCACGTAGCACGTGACGTTGCTACTGGCAGTGTCAATACCAATCCGCGTCCCCATGTGAGCTCATCCCTATATACACATATATACGTATACGTATGTACGTATGCATTAGTTCGAAGGCAAAGATGAGAATGCACGAGTGCCGTTGTAAGGCTGTCATGAACGAACGTTTGAAAGTCTAAAGATGCTGCAAATACATATGCAAGCTGCACAAGGTTTAAAACGAGCTCAATATTCGTTGACAAAATGGCCTCTCTCTCTCTCTCTCTCTCTCTCTCTCTCTCTCTCATATGATAGCTTGGCTGGGGCAATCTTGCATTTCCATACTATCCAACTTCCCTCTCATATCTCATCAGCATAGTTGGAGTTGGTAGAAAGAGAATGATTGTTGTATGACTTATGTCATTGTTTTAGATCCATGCCTCTCCTACCTTCAAACCCTTCAAGTGGCCTTGAATTTTAGCTTCCTCATCATGCATCACTACCTCAATATTATCCTCATGCCCCCACTTTGGACCACTATGGGGTGGACCTCTCATCTCGATCCAATCAAGATCGTTTATCTAAGATGCTCAAAAAGCTTCTGTACAAATCATCTATCTCTGGGCCACTGATGGATGGATTGAAATCTTTCAATAATCTGGAAGATTTTTATTTATTTATTTATTATTATTATTTAGTATTCCCCCACCAAGGCACCAAGGTGAGGTGTGTTAGTTCGAAGTCCTGATCAGCGTACCATGAGCCCATATGAAGCAGGCCCATTAGTGCAGTATTTGGATGTTGGTACACCAAAGCAGGGATGTCTAAAGGCTCAAACCATGTAATAGAGCCCATGCCAGTCCCATTCCCACTTGGGACCCAGATTGGGTAGTGTAGCACACCGCACCAACGTTGGTACTGTGTGCTACTAGAAAAGCTATGTAGACCACCATGATGTATGTGTTTTATCCATGCCATCCATCTATTTTTCCATTAGGAATGAGATAAAAATGAGGTATATCCAAATTTTAGGTGGACCACACCATTAAAACTTCGTCAGGCCCACTGTAATGTTTATCTGCCATCCAACCTGTTGATTAGGCCACACAGACCTGGAGAAAGTGAAAACACGTGTATCAGCTTGATCCAAGACTTTTTAAGCCTCCAAGAAGTTTTAATAATGGGCATTCAATCACTACTCTTTCCTATGGTGTGGTCCACCTGGAACTTTGATCTGCCCAGCTGGAAAATGATTGGACAGCATGGATAAAACACATACATCATGGTCGACCCCACTGATATTTTCCTGTAGCACACAGTATCCAAGTAGGTGCTGTGTGCTCCGCTACGTAATCCAAGTCCTTCCACTTCACCATTTCACCACAAACAAAAAAAATAAAAATAAAAATAAAAAATAAAAAATTTCTGATTTAGTAGGTTCCACAGTTTAGTTGATTTCATTTGAGTTAGTGTACGCCACGTCTAAAATTTCCGAGTGCTTGCATATCATATGCTATGCACCATGTAATTCTCAGACACGGATAGGCCAGTGACCCCTCCACTACCCAAGTCAGTGGTGGAAAAGTTCCATGGCACCCATCATGATGCATGCACTTTCTCCACACCGTCCATCCATTTTACCAGCTCATTTCAGGGCATGAGCTAAAGCTCAAGTGACCACACCATAGAAAGTAGTGGCAATTGAATGGTTACCGTTGAAAACTTCCTGAGGTTGATAATACGGTCCAACCTATTTATAAAGTTACATGAACCTGAATAAGCTAAAAACAAAATATCAGCTTGATTCAAAACTTCTTTGACCTCGGGAAGTTTTCAATGGTAGTATTCAATTGTGGTGTGGTTTACTTGGGTTTTGTATCTGCCTCATTTTACCTCATGCTCTAACATAAGCTGGCAAAATGGATAGACAGTATGGATAAAACACTTACACGAGTTATTGTTGTGTGATCATCATATGGTCGAGATCATCTAATATGGATGATATCATGGATGGATCGCACCAGCGCAACAGATTAGATTAGGTAATGGAGGGTCCCACTTTACCCCCATTACTCAGCGGAAAATAAATAAATACAGTTTTTCTCTACTACCATCATACGAATCTCTGCAAAATATTGCCTGCATATGTCACCACAATACTATTCTAATAGTTCTCCCAAAAATAATCAAGAGGCCTGTTAAGTGAGACTGTAACTTGGGTTTGGGTCAAACCCAACATGAGTTTGGGTCAGGTTGGGTCAAGTTGTCAAGAACCTTTGGTTGGAAAATGTCAACCCGATCTGAATTTGGGTTAAGGTTGAGGAAATTCGAGTCAGCTGGTTAGGCCTAGAGTGAGAATAATCAGATGTATTTGATTTAGGTTGAGGTATCTTGGGTTGGGTTTGGTTGGATTCCGATTGTGCACTTAGGTTAGAATTTGGGTCAGGTCAGGTTGCCTATTAGGTCCTTTTGAGGTTGATCTGGGCTCAGGTTGACCCTCAAGTTGTCCTGACTGCCCAAGCCAGCTCATCTATTGAGTACCTGCTCACTAGACGAGCTGGTAGAGATAGTGTGATATGTATGAGTAATCCAAAATAAAAAATAAAAAAAATCTCAAGACTTGTGATTTTACTAAATAATGCCTTGACTAATGTTAAGTCATGGAATGTGTTTTTCAAGGTTTGAAACTGTTGACGTAGAAATATGGTCATTCTCCTTAGATCGCTCAGGGCCTACAAGATGAGACATATAGAGACCCTAACTGCTGCAATGAACCCTCCAATGCCAAAGTCAGATAGGCCGGCTAGGTCTAGTAGAACGACCAGATTTCTACATCAACAGTTTGACGCCGTCTGTGAGAATCTATTAAAAGATCCTCTGAATCTTTGCCGAGAATCTCAGAGGAACAACCGCGCATTCCCAAAATTAGAATCCTAGAATGAGACAATATCAGGTGGCGGATTCATTGCCATACCCAACACCACCATTAAGGAACCTCTGTGTGTGTGTGTATGTGTGTGTGTGTGTGTGTGTGTGTGTGTGTGTGTGTGTGCCCCTCCTGCAGAGAAAGGCAAGAACAATCTTACACTCTAAAACCTTACGTTCTACTAGACCTAACCGGTCTGTCTAACTTTGGCATCGGAGGGTCCCCTACAGCAGTCAGGGTCTCCATGTTTGTCTCATCTTGTAGGCCCTGAGCAATCTAAGGAGGACAACTAGATTTCTGCATCAACAGAAATGATCAAAAAAACCCTCATGGTATAGCCCGCTTAATGATTGGATCAGCCTGATTTTTGTTTGCCATATCATCACAATGAGATGCACCTAGTCAATGGCATGGACATAAAACACTATGTTATCCCCACAAGGCCGGACTCCACCTTTCAAAAAAGGAATAGAAGGCATTGTTTGGTAAAATTTGAATTCTCAGGACTTGTTTTATAAACAAGAATCCTCCATAAAATAATGGAAATTTTAATCATAACTCCACCACCGGGTGATTTTATATGTAATTAGAAGATTCCACCATTAGGGGTTCGTTCATTTTAATTGAAAATCTCAGTTATATAATATTGTTAGAATATTGTGTGATCGTGTTACCATACTTTGTGTGATCTTATTATATTAGATTGTAAATCTCTAGCTATGTAATATTCTCTCTAGCTATGTAATATCCTATATTTAGTACCTAGGATATTTCTTACAACTATGCATATTTACTATCAATAGGTTGTAATCATACTATAAAGAGGGTGTTTTTCCTTTAATATAATACACATTGAAATACAGAATTTCTATGACAATCTCTTTCTTTTTATTTCTTCATAGTATCAAAGCTCTGTTTATGTCGTAGAATAAATGTCTGAGGAGCTTAGCATCTCTGCAGGGGGTAAGCTACTAAAGCATCTTTGTAGAAGGGTGAGGTACTAAAACAATTATAACTGAAATACATAATATGACTTTGTAATGTTTCTGCAGACTACTGGTGCAGTACTATTCTTATCATTCTTTATGTTAATGACATGATCATTATGAGGGATGATCTCTCTGGTATTCGAGATCTTCAATACTTTCTGAGTCAGAATTTTGGGATGAAAGACTTAGGGTAGCTTAACTACTTCCTTGGTCTTGAGGTGACTTCCAGTTCAGATAGTTATTATCTATTTCAGGCTAAGTATGCTTCTAACGTGCTTTCCAAAGCAGGCTTGATTGACTGCAAAATGTGCACGTCTCTTGAATATAATGTTAAGCTTCTCGCTATTGATGGTGAATCTCTTCCAGATGGTACTCTGTATAGGCAATTAGTGGGTAGTCTCATCTATATCACAGTTACTCGCCCAGACATTTCCTACGTTGTTCACTTGGTTAGCCAGTTTATGAGTGCACCACGCTCTACTCACTATGCTGCCGTTCTTCGTCTCTTGCGCTATGTTAAGGGGACTTTGTTTCATGCTCTTCACTTTTCATCGCACTTATATCTGGAGCTCCGCTCTTATTCTGATGCTAACTAGGCCGGTGATTCTATTGATCGTCGCTCCACTATGGGTTATTGTTTCTTACTTGGTACTTCTCTCATTTCTTGGTGCAGTAAGAAACAAACTGTTGTTGCCCGATCTAGTACTGAGATTGAGTACCGTGCCCTTGTTGATACTACAGCTGAACTTTTGTGACTACAATGGCTTTTGACAGACATGGGTGTTTCTCAACCAACTAGTTCTCCTCTTTATTGTGATAATGTAACATCCTGAATTTTCACTGTTTTGGATTTCAAAAAAATCCTTGAATTTTTTTTAATTAACTTATATTATCACTTACTGACCATTAGCACTCAACGTTAGCTTAAACACGAGTGGTTTAGTCTGGTCATGTAACATCCCATCCAGCTAGCACAGTGTCCTGGAGCGTCCACGTAGGATTTGCCGCAAGACTATTCTTTTATACTACTCGTGATGAGGTATCGCCAGTAAATTAACTTAGGATTAGCCCAATTAGTAGACCAGACGGGTCATGATAGGACCTAGTGCGGGCCGGATGACCGTTTTCACTAAGCATCAGACCGTATGGGCCATACCGCGACGCAGGAAGGTCAAAAAATTATGAAACTTTAGGGAACCTTAGATCTCACTGGGCTTGTGGTCCATTGCGGACCACGGACTCATTGGACACGCAGAAACTAATTATTCGAGCCGTTCCAACAGCCCATGTCAACTCACTCATGACCAGAGTTGAAATCTGGCACTGGTAAATGAAACTGAGACTTTGGGCTTTCCAGCCGTTGGATTTCTTCAAAATTTACGGTGAAGGTCTAATGTGTTGTCCTACGTCCGTCCATAAAATTTGGGGCCCGATCATGCCACGGTAACTGTTGATCGCAAATCGGACCCGTATGACCAAACTCCATATCCGATCGTTCCCAAATTTAGCATGGCCCTTTATCGGGCCATGGACCACCTATCCTATAAGTTTCATAGCTAGGGGGCCACCAAAACTGCCCCAACAACTGGAATGGACCCCACAGGGCCATTTGAAGATCGGAACCATATGATCAAACCCCACTCTCATTGATCCGATTATCCCCAAACTTTGCATAACCCCTCATCAGGCCATGAGAGACCTACCCATCAAATTTGGTGGCCTAGGGGGTGTTGGGCCCGCCCCAACACCCATTGTGAGTCCTAGAGGGCTATTTTGGGAATTTGGGAAAGCTTAAAGGCCAAAGGGCCCATGTTTAGGAAATAAACCCTGGCTCCCCCTCTTATCTCCCACCATTCTCCAACAACAACAAATCCCTCTCTCTCATATCCTCCTTCATTTTTCCAACAACTAAACTCTCCTTCATAACTTCCTATAATCTCCAACAATCAAGCTCCCTCCTTCATACTTCCTCCATTCTCCAATGACCCATCTCTAGCCCTCTCACAACTCCCCCTTTTACCCCAACCACTAAGGAGTAAATAGAGAACAAATGAGCCAAGAGGAGAGTAAGAATGTGTGAAGGAGATCCAATGTGGACCCTAGTTCAAGTTGGGGCCCAAGGGAATCAACCATTTCAACTCTTTATCCTTTCTACAAAGGAAACTCTCTTCCACAACCTCAACAATCATTCGTGGGACATCTAGGTAAGATCCTTCACCCTCTTCTTCTTGAAATTCATGCATTGAGAAGAGATTAGCTTGGATTCTCACATGCAAGAGCTTATTTTTAAGGATTCCAACCGATCGACCCCGAAGCCCTCATTCCTAGAACGATTTTCTAGTCTCCAATGACCCATAGGTGCGGATTATTGCTCTTAGGTGGCCTAGCACCAATTTAGTTATGAGATTAATGATTTTGATTGCTTGGATGCCATATTTGGAGGACCTAGAGAATCCTTAGGACTTGCATGTTTGTTGAAATTGTATGGAATTGTATGTTTGACTCTCATGACGTTGTTCTTACTTCTCACATGATTTTGCATATGGATGATTTTATGCTCATGCCTTATTGATTTCTCTCATGTATTATTGCTTCATAGCATGTATGATTTCATTACTCTTATATATGTGATTTCTTAAAATAGAGGAAGTACTTAACTTCCTCACACACACACACACACACACACACACACACACACACACACACACACACACTCATACACTCACATGCACTTGTTTCTTTATATGGTTAATCTTGCTTGCTATGAGAATATGAATTGTATATTGATGAGCATGAGAATATGATGTTGTTTCTATTAGTGATACATTGTTAGTCGGCATGCTATGAATCACTATTCGTACCCTTGGGTTAGCCAGAAACATGAGGAGAGCGAAGGTGGTTCTGTTGGTAGGACCGCCTCGAGGCTAAACCTATGGATTTGGGCGAGTGCGTGTAGGCGACAGTAGTTAGACTACATGGGTTGCTTGCACCCGATGCTGTTCCGTCATGTACTTGTCTGGACTCGTGCGGTCTAGTCTACAGGCTGGTCAACCCCGTTTGTTAACCCTAGTTGCTCACATATATATGGAACCTGAACCACCCGACAACCGTTGTAGCCCATCTATAACTCACCTGAAACTGGTCCACAGCCTTGTGAGTCGGGCATGGTGGAATGAGACACTGTGTCTGGGCTGTCGGCCTACGCTGGGGTGTTGCGCCTCCCCATAGTGATCGCGAGCGATCCCTTTCTCTTAGCACTCCTCATGTGCTTGAAGTCAGGGATGATGAACCCGACGGGATCACGGACCTCGGAGTCTTGGCCTCACGCGTTGGGGGGCCTTAGCCTCGCAACTAGCTTAGGGCATTGATACGTGGGGTGTATCAGATTCCCCAACCTGCTGGATGAATGGACTTAACTAATTACTCAGCTAACACGATCGCATTGCATCGCATTAGTTAGGGTGGCGACTCAGAAGTCGAGGTCGCTCTGAGGGAGTGCTGACATACGCGATCGTTAGATGGAGTCGCTCGAGGGAGCGTTGTGGCGAGGGCATGCATCATATCATTTGCATGCATGCATTTTAATAAGAGTTGTCAGGTGTTGATGATTGACTACATTTTATTAAATTCATATTATAATTGATGCCTGTTATAACTTAAGATTAATAGCACCCACTGAGTTGATACTCACTCCTACTTTGGGACGGTGTTTTAAAACACCAACCAAACTCGTTCATAGATGCAGGTGACTCAGGGCAGGAGGAGCCTGGTGAGGCGAGCCTCCAGGAGGAAGACGAGTTCTCTTACTTCCAGCTAATGGGCGGGTCCTCATCGAATCAGTAGCTGGGCCGTTGGATCGCTGAGCAGTGAGCTCAATTCTATTCTTTTGAGACAGTATTCTTTTTGTTGTTTTGTCGAACAACGCCTTATGCGACCCGTTCATATTCTTTTGGACTTGTAAATATGTATATCTCTTCCATTTCAGTAGACTTGTGTGTTGATGCTTCATGTTCCAGGAGTTTTCAGATTTGCTCAACTAAACCGGATTAAACGCATAATAATGAAAATGGTTATAAGTGACACTCAGGAACTCGAGAGTCGAGCATATGCATGACCCCCGATTTCCAGGGCGTTACAGATAATCGGAGCGTCATTCAGATTGCTCACAATAACGTTTTTCATGAACAAACCAAGCATATCGAGATTGACTGCCACTTCATTCGACACCAACTCTAGTAGGGTACACTACATCTTCGATTCATCTCCTCCGAGGATCAACTTCCCAATATTTTCATGAAGTCTCATCCTCCTAGTCGACTTTGTGATCTTGTTTCCAAATTCAAGTTGACTTCATCATCTCGAGTTTGAGGGGAGATATTAGAATATTGTGTGATCTTGTAATATTAGATTGTAAATCTCCAGCTTTGTAATATTCTTTCTAGCTAAGTAATATCTTATATTTAGCAAAGGCTTTGTTTGCATATAAGAAAAGCACGAGAAAGGAAATAGCATTTTTTTGATAAATCTTATTTCTAGAAAATTGTAGGAAAAGAAATATTATTTTCCTTGTTTGTTTTAAAACAAGATCTTTGTAGAATTTTAGAATTTATTTTCGAGCTTCTTATCTAGCAAAAAAGAAAAAAGTCACTAACATGTCTTAGATTAGCACATGTGAGATGCTTAGTAGGGGTGTACATGAACCGAGCTAGCTCGGTCAACTAGCTCGACTTGGCTCAGTTCGAAGCTATGTTCTATTCGAGTCAAGCTAGTTTTTAGTCTCAAAATTGAGTTCGAGCTGGCCCGAGCTTGACTTGACTCGATTCGATATATAGCTTGAACTCGGCTCGATTCAAATCAACTTAGTCAAATGGTATAAAAAGTTCAAAAAAAACCCTAACATTTACCATTTTCCCTTTACTTGAAAAAAGAACCTGTAGCCCGCCCGACCTTAGCTCTCTGTCCCTCTCTTTCTCTCTGCTTGTCCCACCTGACCAACAATGAGTGACTCTACCTTACTGCCTCTCTCTCTCTCTTTGCTTGTCCCCCCCAACCAGCAACGACCAGCGAGACAATGACTCTCTCTCTCTCTCTCTCTCTCTCTCTCTCTCTCTCTGTGGAGTCTGGCCTCTGCTCGACCAACAACTCGCCTGCTCAGTCGTCGCCCTCCTCTTGCCGCCACTCAACAGTTCGACCATCACCTTCTTTGCCCGAAGGTAAGCACTCAAATCAAACCCATTTTTTATAGCATTTTAATTTATTAAATTTTTTTATATATTATATATAAATAAAAATATATTATCTATTATTTATAAAAGCTCGATCTCGAGTTCAAACTGGGCTTGAATTGGTCCGATTTACTGACCGAGTCGAGTCGAGCTGGAGATGATGACTTGGTCACCGAGCCAAGCCGAGTTTGAGCTAGGTGTGCCTGCTGACCAAGTCGAGTCGAGTCGAGCTGAGGCCAGCTCGACTCAGTTTGACTCGATGTACACCCCTAATGCTTAGAGATGTACAATGACATATGTGGCATACCAGTATATGTGGGCACTTTAAGTTGAATTGTGGCATGCATGGTACATTTGAGGTGTTTGAAGTTGTACGATAACACATGTGGCACAAGACATGCATTGGCACATTTGACATGTGAGCAATAAAGCTAGATGATTACATTTATGCACATTGATAACATTGGGACGTGCCATATTGAGGGGATTAAAGATGTACAATGATAAGACCCATATTTGGAGGATTGAATATGGATAATGGCACGTGTGTCACATTGGCACATGTGAGGTGTTTTGCACATGTGGGGCACAAGTAAGATGAATAGTGGTACATGTGGCACAATGGCACATGTGAGGTGCAAGAGAGGATAAATGGTGACACAGGTAGTACATTAGCACATTGGGGGATCTTTACACGTGGGGCACAATATAAGATGGATGGTGGTACATGTCACATAGTAGCACGTGCGAGGCATGACCGAAGATGAAGAATGTCTCATTTGGCACATGTGGCACATTTGAGGCGATTGTACATAGATAGGAAAGCATTTGGGCTTTAACGATTGAGAAACACATATTACTTTTATAATAGGGAAATGCATTTCTTAAGAGTTTTCCAACAAAAATATAAAGTCAGTATTTCCCATTATTTCCCACAAAGAATGGCTTAACGAACAATTTTATAGGAAACATTATTTCTTTTCTTATGCTTTTCATAGATCCAAACAAGCCCTAAGACAATACACACTTTCTTCCTTATGCTTGAGAAAGCAATTAGTAAAAAAGGCTAATGATCACTCATTGGAATATATAATTTTCTTCACACATCAGAAAATGTCGTGTAAAACGGATTTCTTTTCTTTTCCTTGGATTCTTGCTCATCAAACATGCTCTTTAAGAATTTTTATGGACTTAATATTAACAAATTTTTATGGATCCACCCAATCTTCCTTTCTTTTACTTATGAATATTACATTCTGTAATACTCTAATATAAATGGACAAAAAATGACCTAATTATGTAAAAGAGGTAAGCAAGGGGTAAGCATGGTTTGCCATAACAGTCATCGTAGGGTCGTAAAGGCCATTACATATGAAATTGCATATGGTGGGCCCACGGGTTATACATGCGGAAGCTTGTCGAAGGTAAAGAATAAATGACTATATCCTAGAGGATGTGTGATTAACACCAAATAAAATTTTTTTGCCTATTTAACATAATTTACCAATTAAACTAATTAATGCAAATTAACGCGAAGACTTTCAAGCCAATAGTGCATCCAATCACATATACTACAAATAATATTTCAATTAGAGCAACTAGTTTATAAATAATAGTGTGTTTGTGTACACTTTATAAGTTAAGTGCCTAACATACAATTCTATTAAAACATTCATATGATTTAACTAATCAAACACATAAGCATGAATAAAAATGTACACAATTCACAATTGCAAACATAAGCTTGTATAATAGTTCAGTGTCCCTACTCCATTCCCGGAGGATACACTTTCCTTAAGTGTATCAATATTCACTATTGGAGGTTTTAAATTAAGTTCACCTCAACCTATACAAGCACGCACTCTTGTCAGAAGCCTACACAATAACTTACCCACGTACACACTCATGTTGATGGCCTACACAAGAATTTACCATGTACACATCCATATCAGTAGCCTACACAAGTACTTATCATATACACACCCGTGTCGGTGGCTTATACAAGTACTTACCATGTATACACCCATATCGGTAGCCTACACAAGTACTTACCCGTGTTTTGTGGTGATATGGTCCTACATAAGAACCTATGCGAGTTTTAGTCACAAACTCTACACTCAATCCTACATAAGAAATGAGTGTGAATGGAATTTATAATTGACACTTGTTAGATTTAGTCCATTTGTAGCGCTTCTTGGGTTGCTTATTCAAAACTCTCCCGTGCTTCAATTTGCTCTCCTTTTACTCTCTGGATCGTTGATGTTGATGCTTGCTAGTGCTTCAGTTCCAAAATTAAAAACCTTACATGTGGTGCTCCATTGAGGTGACCAAAGTAATGGGAAGTTGGTTGAATCTCCTCCAACACATGAGAATATTATAATCCTAGGGAATTCACCTACATGGGTCATTTTGAGAATTTGGACTGAGGATGTGCTAATAAGGTTAGGTCTAATCCATAGAAAATAATAGAATTCAAGTTCATCTTTTCATTGAAGGTTGGAATCCTCGTTAGAGTGTTAAAGTTCATGAAGATGACTAAAAACTAATGAGATTAGAGACTAGGAATGTAGGATATGAGTTAGGAATCTCCTAAGCTTCTATTGTACCAAAACAAGCCCAAGAACCAAATACCCTATATATATATATATATATATATATATATATATATATATATATAAGAGGGAGGGGGCGCAAAATTCAGTTTTGTTGTTTGAGCGAGCGAGTGAGCGATGCTTTTATCGATTGACCAAATCCAGCATATTTCTAGAAAAGCTTGTTGGACGTTTTGAGCTGCCCTTGATTGATTGACTGAACATAATTCAGATTTATTTGAAAAGCTTGTTGGAGAGTTTTGTCCAAGTTTGATCGATCGAGGGGTTTGATCGATCGATGACCGCTCGGTGGTTGTTGTATGGGCAGTTTGTTTTACAGTAGCCCGGAACCTCTAAAGCCTTTCTAAGCATGTTCAATTTGAGCTCCTAAGGTTAATAAATGATCAATCAAGGTTTTCCTGTTAAAGCAGGATTGTTTAGAGGTTTGGGATTGTTTTAGGTCAAGGTTTGAGTCACCAAGACACCTTATATATATGTTATTTACTCATTAATGCTCCATGTTCGCTTGTGTTTTCGGTCTTCAACTTCCGAGGGCTCATTCAACTCCCTGATATATGAACTTGTATGATTGACAACTAAGGTGCACAAATAAATGCACTAATAATGTAAAAGTAACCATATCAACCGTTACACATTACATGATCATAACAACCGTTACACCTCCTGTAAAGGACGTAACGGCCTTATAACAATCCATTATGGGGCCAATACAGGTATTTTCACATTTTTAAAATAATAATTAATAATAATAATAATAAACCCCACTACATTTATTATGGGAGGTTACAGCCCATATTGTAAAAGCAACAATGGTGGCCGTTACGGTCACCATTACCGGTATGAAATTCCTTGAGGGTAGGTGTAAGTAATATTTGAAATATCAGTATCGCATTACGTATCACACCCTTGGGATACGGATACATATCAATCATCGCATGGAATATATCAGTTGTATCACATAAAGTATAGTTGTTTTTAGAAACATTGGGAAATTAGACAAATTTTTCAATGAAACTTCATTAATTGTTAAAAAAGGCATTAATACATACTTATAAAGAAGAATTACTAGATCAAGTTACATATATGTTTGATTTTATGTTCGGAAACAAATATTGCAACTGATTTGCAAAAAATTAGAATTTTTTTTCCATTTTACGCAATTTAGCCCATCTCCTCTAAATCTCAAAATCAAAGCCCCCAAGCATGAACAATCATAGATTTGTAACAATTTGATATTGATTTAACATGATTTACTAAAAGAAAAAAAAAACAAAAAATCAAAAATAAAAAATGCTCACCGGATCGAACTTGTGGGATATATCCCACTACTAGCGTGTTTCGTATCATACAGGTGGCATGCGAGATAAATCTATCATGAGATATATCGACCAATATCGTCAATACTTGAAACACGGGGTGTAAGTACCTTCAACACCATGTTCCTATGTTCTTCTGAAGACTAACATTATCACAAAATATGCCAAACACTAGAATAAGGCCATTCTATAACATTATCATAAAGCCATTTTATTAACCAAAGGAACTCAAACCCCAAACAATCGGTATCCAGTTTTCTCCGAGCCCAACACCGATGAGAATTCAACAGACTTGATTAAGACCAGTGACCAAACAGAAATCCAGTTAAAGGTGCGAAAGGCATTGCAACCTTCTTTACAGTCAAAAGATCCCCGCTTAACTTCCAGTGGCAATTTGAATCCTCTGTAGCAAGAGCTTGTCGAAGACAGAGTAGCACTACCATGCAATAACAGAAATCTAGTGATTGTACAATCTTTGCTTAGTAAACCCCCCATCAGGCTGGGAATTGATCTCTCCTCTTAGTCCATAGCATGACAAGAGAAAACCCCATCAGGGACATAATCACAACCTGCATATTAAGGTAAATGCAAACAGTGTTCAAGAACCTGCAAGTGTAAAATTGATTCTCTATGCCCTTTTCAATCCATTACAGGTAATATGAGTTTTGTTAATTGCATGTACATCTCTCCAAATGCAGGCCCATGTGTGGTCTTTCGCACGGGCACACATAGGCACATGTGCGTGGAGAGGTGCCTGTGGAATCTGCAAAACTCCAGGTGATAAATAAAAGGATTCTAGGGCAATGAGCCATGTGAGAATATAAGAAAAGCCGATACATTCTGTCACAGAATATATTCGAGATCCCGGGGCATTACCAGATTCCAAAGGATATCTTTTTTCTTTTTTCTTTTTTCTTTTCTTTTCTTTTTCTTTTTTTTTTTTTTTTTGAAAGATTTGTTCCAAAGGATATCACAAAATGCAAATTAGAAGACAAGTGAATATTTTAAACGATTTCCATCCAAAAGACAACTCCTAATGCCAGCCGACGTGCTTCCTACTATAAATTTTCCTTCTCAACTTGCAAGATCAATTTTCCAACAGAGGTGTACATGATGCAACACCTCAAATAATGGGAATCCCAACATGAATATTTACTTTACAGATCATGTACAAGTTGGATAAGTCAGTTCTAGTTGACAATTCTTCCATATTCCTTTCGTTCCCACCTTCATGGGATATTATCAACATCCCCAAAGCTTTTAAATAACACATGGCACAGCCCAGCATTGATCTGGACTGTCCATTCATTCCATGCTACTAGGGACAGGCCATGATGCAAAAATCACACAGATCCGATGATTCTAACCCTTTGAATGTTGCTGATTTTGTTATAAAAGTCCATTGCGGGTCCTCGATCTGATGGTTAGCATCATCTAACCAAAGTGTCTTTGGAATTATAAGCAATCCATGTTGGACCTATTGAGTAGATTTTTCCAGATGATGATTGGACCTTTTTTTCTCTCTGCTTGATCTTTGCTGTCCACAATTCATGCTATCGATCCAGATGATAGGATCATGGATGGACAATCCAGATCGATTGTCCGTGCCATATGGTGACATTGCCAAACGTCCCCATGAAGAAGGGGATGTTTTAAAAAATGATGTCACAGACGGAGTGGTGTGCTCCCACCTCTGTGTGTGTGTGTGTGTGTGTGTGTGTGTACACATGCGGGTGTGTGTGTGTGTGTGTGTGTGTGTGTGTGTGTGAAGATGAGGATTTCATGCATGTGGGTATGTGCATGCACTTATAGTGAAAAAAAGAAAAAGGAACTATATCTATATGCACTTATAGTCAAAAAAAGAAAAAGGAAGTATATCTATATGACTTGATCACACAAACAGTAGGGGGGGGGGGGGGGGGGGGGGAACTTTCAAGCTTACAGAAATGGCTGGAGGCACACCCACTAGTGGGTCTTTGAAAAACTTGTTTGCCAATGCAAGTGCTAGGAGACTACTCTGCATTCCTGTGACAGAAGAATCAATCAGATAGCTTAGGGTGTGCTTGGATGTCATTAAATTTGAATTGAGCATAATGGCCTGCCATTTTAGGCTAGCTTGACAGTGCCAAACATGCTCTACACAGGTTCCACATGAAATGTTTTTATGAACTTAAAGCCGGCGCCAATTAAATAGCACATAATTGCAATTTGTGCCCTATTTTTTTCCAAATGGTGGCTAAATGTAATTATTGAAAGAGAGTCCAGTGGTATTGGAGAAGAGTGAAACCTGTCTCGAAGGAAAGAGTTCTCTGTAGAGCTTTCACATCAGGTGCTTTCTGGAACACAAGCCCAGTGAGAATATACCCAGCAAAAAATGATGAGGCATGGAATCCAATAATAAGCAACAAAATTATGATCCCAAAAGGGGAGAGGACGGCATCTATGTTTATTGCCAATGGTGAACCAACACAGAGAGCTGTCACAAACACTGAGAGAGGAGGTAACAGTGGCCGGATAGCAGCAGAAATCCGGGGAGAGAACCTTACAGTGCAGAAAAGAGAGGAGACAGGTAAGCACTTCATACTTAAAATGACATATATAGAATGAGTAATAAACTGTGCAAGAAAATATGAATTCTAGTGGGACAAATTTTCATTGTGGATGAATTAAAAAGGAAAAACAAAAATTGTTGATAGGGAACTCAATGTGAGAGCAAAAGGCCAAGCACCATCACTTGGTAGATAAGTTTACGTTTGGATGCCAAGTGGCCGAAACGCCAGTATCCAGTAAGTTGAAATGCAAAGTGAGGCTAGCCCACTCCATTTATCATGAAGAGCTGTAGTCGAATGCATAGAATTGCAATTAAGGGTTTGGTAATCATTATGGATTAAAATGGTGCCACGTCTAATATTGACATGGATCATTTAGATCCAGTTTGATTATCCAAACATGTCTTAAAACACAAATCAAACTTCATATTTTGGACACTTCTACCACAAAACATGAACATTTTTTGGATGGTTAAGAGTAAAAAAGAAGGTTAATCTGAACATGGATTGTCATCAAAATCATTTTCATTAACATGGACAATGAAATCTTGTTGATCAACTACTTGATTAGGCATTATTTTCCAGACCACCTAAGACTTCCTACAACAGAGCCTCAAAAGTTTCTGAAAGGGAGAGGTGGGGATAGAAGCAGTTACCTGTTCAAAAGGAGGCCTACAGCGATAGGTACAACTACAATCTGCACAATACTGGACATCATTCCTTTCACATCAACTGGCAACCTCTTGCCAATGAGCAAGAGAGACAACATTGGTGTAACAAGAACTGCTGTGGCAGTCGATAATGATGTCATAACTATGCTTAGAGGGGCCATTGGCGGGTCAGCTAGAAAAGTAGCATAATTTGAAAGCTGCGCCCCGCTGACGCAAGACACTAACATGATGCCAGCACCTGATTCATGGGTTCATTCTCAATAAGCTCACATGTTTACTTCATTTTAGATAAAGAATAACAGAAGCTAAATTCCCCACCTATAGAAGTTGGAAGATGGAAAGCTGTCACTGAAATGGTACCAAAAAAGTATCCAAGAAGAGGCTTTATGATGAACTGCCCAACATATCCAGCAGTTAGAACTCCAGGTCTATTGATTGCTTCAATAAAATCCTTTGAACTTGAATTAACCCCAACAGCAAACATCAAAAATCCCAGAGCCGGGGCATAATACCTGAAAAAGTTTCCATACGAAAAATCAACTCAATTTAGTGTAAGAATAACTTTTTTTTCTGCTCCTGAGCATGGGGCATCAATCAATTCAAATCAATGTGGCCTTAGAATGCACTGAGCAAAATGTTCAGACCAGCATTCGGCATGTGAGCATCTTGACATGCTATATTACTTAAATTTGAAATGTATGTAAGTACCTACATACGTATGTTGTATCGAAGCCATGCACCAGTGTGGGTATAGTACTTCTTTGAGCTCCACATGAGAGTATTTTTAAGGTTCAAAATATCAGCACCAGTAGCCATATCAGCTCATGAAGAAACCAACACGTATCGGTGCATGTCAGCTGTATAATGTCCATAATGGCATTGGTTGTATTGACGACTGCAACGGCCGGATTGGTATGATGTTTTTTTTTAAGTCAAAATATCTGAGAAATATCAGATAAATCAGAAAAAATGGAAAATGCTTATCATTATATTCATTTCTTGTTTACAGTGTGTTTTTAAGCATGTACAGTCCATGTTAGGATGTGGCCTGTTGCAGCGAGTTTGTCCATTCAGTAATGCCGAGTTTTGACTTTTTTTCAACAGTGGAGTTCATGCCTAACTGCATGTTTGAAGTTACAGTTTTCTGCAGCTATACTTTGTCCAAGCATCCGAGTTTATCTTACCAAATTGAACATGGATCTTCCTATCTATCATAAGTTCATAGCAAAAGGAACTGATGAATGGAATTGTAAACGAAGATAAAAACAATAGATCACACATAGTGAACAAGGGTTTGTTTTGTTTATATAGGGAAAAATCCATAACCTGGTTGTGAACCATGTGAAAGAAGGTGGAAAGATAAGAGCCAACAATGTGCTCGCAAGGACTACATGAGGAATAATAGAGTTGGCACCCATCAGAATCTTCATAATATCAATCTCATTATGTGTAATCTCCTGAATCAAACAAAACACAAAACAAATGATAGCTAAAATCAATATGGGCATGGAATTTATAATCATTACACATAGATCAATGCCAATAATCTGACATAAGCTTTCCATGCTCGGAAAAAAAGAAGATCAATTGAGACTGTTATGCTAGTTCACATTATTTTAATGTTCTAATTGAGAGCATTGCATATTGCCTGTGCAATCAGCAGATATGGATTAACAATGAAGGGGTACTTATCCTTTTCTTCATATTGTTGAATAGAGAAGTTTGATCGAGAGGATAGCAAGGACTCAGGCATTCCAAAAACATAAGGGTAAAAATCTTGTTTTACTTCCTTTCAAAAACATCTTTTTAACCCTTCTTCTTCTTCTTCTTCTTTTTTGAACATTTAAGAGCCTGGAACCCACAGAGAATCAAAACAGAGAAATGCCCAGGAAAGAAGACATCGATAACCAGCTCCGCTGCTCCAGCTGGGTACAATCTTTTTTATTTTCCTTCAGATTTTTACAGGATTAAGAAAAACATAAACCTTTTTTTTGGTCGGGATGGAAGGATAGGTTTTACCTTTTCTTTATCCCCGCCAATTGCATAGTTTTTTTTTTTCTATTTACATATTAACGAGGGAGACATGCGAGGGTGTTATTACAAGAGTGAGAACAGCTTGTGGTGAAAATGAAGAGTTCCTAGTAGCATTGCACAGTTTTTTTTTTTTTTTTTTACTGTATTGATGAGGGCGATATATGAGGGCGTTGTTACAAGAGTGCCAACAGCTTGTAGCGAGAATGAAGAGTTTCTAGTTGCAGTGGTTCTTCTTCAGGGATTGGCATAAAGCCCTTACCATTTTGCATTGTTCAAAACAACTTTGTTGTCATGGTGTTGTCCTTTTTGTGACTAATTTGCTATGACCTCCATGACCTCAAGACCGCAACCCTTGTGAACCAACCACTTCGGTATGAGGCATGTCCCTCAAACTAAGCCATCAAAAAGATTATAGATAATATTATCCAGTTGAATCCATCATTACCCTGAAACATCTAGAGATCTGAACTGGGAAGCATAACAACCCCACATGCTGAAGTATGTAGACCTGGATTTCAACAATTTAGAATTTGAAAATGCTATTTGTTCTAATGTTGCTTGCACATGCTAAATACCCACCATGGCACTGCAAACATCTGTGGGAATTTGAGACTAAAATAATGAGCTCAACATAGTGATTGTAAATTAGCTACAAATGCATAGCATCTATACATCTATAGGCCCTAGATATAACCACCAACCAGTGCCAAGCCAAGGCAAAGGAGAAGAGTTGATATCGGTTGGGCAGCAGGTCATAGAACCTTCAGCAAGCAATTGTGAGAATCATTGTTGTCATGTGCGACCGCATATGCGCATATCCATATGCAAATCACATATGCGATCATGGCATATGTGATCTGGCACATATGCGATCACATACGTGGCATATTTGAAAATATGCGATTGCATATGTGATGTATGCGATCGCATACAACATGTGCGATCACATATTGGCCAACGGTTGGCACATTATTTTATTTTTTATTTTTGTTAAAAAAAACCAACTTTTGTTGTATGCGATCGCATATTGGCCATCAGTTGGCACATTATTTTATTTTTTATTTTTGTAAAAAAAACCAACTTTTTGTGTATAAGAAGGCTTCTAAACCTCTCTCTCTCTCTCTCTCTCTCTCTCTCTCTCAAGTTGGAAGATCAAGATTCAAGCACTTGATGTTTAATTGATTTTATTTCTCTCAAATATATTTTAAATATGTAAAGTTGGTTATTATTAACTTAGGAAATTTACCCTTAATTTCTTCTTCTTTTTTACAACTTGTTTGAACTTTTCCATATTTTTCAATTTTTTTTAAAAATTTTCAAAAAATAAAAATAAAAATGTGGTCGCATATGCGATTGTGTGATCACATATGCACATAGGCATATGTGATCGCACGTGATCGCATATGTGATTCGACAACACTGGTGAGAATGCCTATTTCAAATATAATTGGTGAGATAGGATTCATAAAACCAACCACAAATACCTGGAACAAGACTATGATGATGGTGGTGATGATTTTTTTAAAGGGCAAATGGTGGTGATGATTGTTGAACATGGTCTTGCCAAAGTTATCGCAGCTAAGTCCTTTGGACACATCATTATCGTTGTTGCCATCACTGTCATCATAGACTTGCCCCAGCTATTTGGGTTGGCTTTATGAATTCTTCCTAACCAATCACTGCTATTTGACATAATATCCAATGCCAAAATCTAGCAATTAGGTTGTCTCACCAACATGATTTTACATCCATAGCGAGGCTTGCCTGACAGACAGCTCAGATCTCATATCCCTGTTCGACACACGTGTAGGTGGACAAAGGACACAGGATGCACACATAGGAGTAATAACCTCTAACAATGATTTGTTGTGTATACTTTCCAAAATAATTAGGTTGATTCTAACATAAAATTTTTGCTATGGGTGAAAGCCTCATTGCCGAAAATGTCAATAGAGACGCCACCTAATAACAGAGCAATCAATCTTGCCTGATCAGAAGAAGCACTTCTCACAAGTAAACCCTGAACCATACACCATGTCCAGGTCCATAAAAGTCTGTATAAGTCCATCCAAACCAACCCAGATCCTAATCGCAACCATTCAAACTCTAAAATAAGGTCAAATTAGCCACTTCGCAAAAGCAGAAATTCAAAATCTATCCCCATTGCTCCTCCAAAAGATGTTAGGTGTCGTCGTAATCAATGCCCAAGCAGTCAAGGTGTTAGGATCCGATCAAAGATTAAGAGCGAAAATTGAATTTTTGCTTCTAATGATGACCTGGTTATGACATCATTTCCCCAGTTTTCCGTATTTCCTATCATTACCCCTTAACATTAGCCACTTTCAAGGCTTGTTATAAAAATTAAAATAAAATTAAAAAAACCATTTTAAAAAAAAAAAAAACTTTACATTACCACCCACCAACATCAAATAAAATTACAAGTCTTACACAACTCAATGAGTAAGGTATTCCATGTCAGTAATGGTGGCCGTAACGACTATCACCATTACCAATATGGGTATCGCCCGTAACGGCTGATACAAGGGTGTAACAACCGTTATGACCCCCATAACAGTTGAAAAAAAAAAACGCTTGAAAAATTCTGAAAAAATATTTTTAAAACATCCAAAATAATGTAAATATTCTAAATATATATTCATTTTTTGTTTTGAACATGTTTATGGTAGCATAACAGTCCACTGTTTGGTGAGAGTGTTGTATCTAGTTGTCTAGTAAATTTATGAACATGGTTATGTGTCTCTAAGCTTTATACATCACAATCAAGCATTAAAACTAGGAAAAAAAAAAGAGGGCATAAATACCATTTTTTCTATTTTTTGAAAAATGACCCTCAAAGTTTCTATTCATACAAATCGCTTCAATATACGGTTTTAATCCTAAAAAATAGAGTAAGAGTGGTTGAAATCTATTGTTGAATAATCTAGGAAAGTTTTTGGAATACGAAAAGTGAAAAATGATGAGAAAAATATAATTAAATAGAAAGAAAAAAGTGGTCGTTTTTTTACCGTTACAAGGATAACAGTTGTTATGCCCCATAACAGTCATTACAATCCCTGTAATGGCCAATACAATCCCAAAAAATCAATTGTCCCATTTCACCCCCATATTGCGTAATGGACATAGCCATTACCTATACATATCGGTCTTTATGTTCGTATCATAACGGAAACGAAACAACATGTCAATGATAAGCTGTCATGTGTCCTTGAGCTCCAAGCCCTGGTAGAGGGAACCTTAGAAAAAAGGATGAGTCTCCTCTCTCTTCGAAGACGGACCATCCCAAGTTCTAAGTAAGGAATAGGGTGAGTCTCGCCTCTCCTGAGGTCTTTCTGTCAACGGTCCTTTCAATTCCAAGTGAGGAAGCTTTAAGGAGTAAGGTGAGAGTCTCCCCTCTTCCGAGGTCTTTTCCTCCCCCAAACTCCGTGTAAGAGGGTCCTAAGAGTAGGGCATGGATCGAAGAGCTCCATTTATCTTCTCTAATCGAGAATTGCTAATATTCATCATTCCCCGTTCACCTCTAATGAGAGCCCATCATCTTACGATCAAGGATTTTGCAAAGTAGTTTTGGAGATTTTAGAGCATCGATCATCTCCTCTCCCAAAGGACTGTTAAAGTTCTTTCCTCTCCTCTCACATCTCTAGGCCGTTTTCCTTTAAATTGTCTTTTGCTTACTACTTGCTACATTTCCCTTCTCATATATCCCCTTGTTGTTCTGTTTTGTTTCTTATTATGTTCACTCAGTTATTTTTAAGTAATAATTTAGAGCAAAATTTCCAATTATCCTAAATCCTGTGAAGTAAAAAAACATACATTTGAATTGGCAGAGAAAGGTGCCTCACACTTTCCTTCTTCATAACTAAGGCTCTTATTCGGAATTTGCGGACGTTGACCACAGTGTTATTCAATCCAAAGCACTCTTGATCCTCGGGTCACAGTGGTTCTATGGCATCTAGCCTATAGTAGATTCCAAGATTTTGGCTAGTAGTAACTCCTTAAAAAAAAAAAAATTCCCTTTTGTTACACGCCCTTTCAATGCATTTTGCCAATTTGTTCAATAGTCATAAATGTCTAGTATATATAAAGTGAGTAGCATCAATTAATCAGAGAAGGGGGCATAAGCTTTTAATTTTAAATGGAAAATGGGATGTGCATGACCCTTCAACCAAGGGCATTTTTCGTCATTTCAATTCTTTCACGTGAGGTGTCCACTCCCACGTGTTGTCCTGATTGCGTGTAGCCCACATGGACAACGTCGTATTAGGAAGCATGTGCAACAAATGTTTTGAGGCCCCTCATGATGAATGTGTGAAATCCACCCTGTATATTGCACCAGTTCATTCTAGGGCATCAGCCTAGAAATGAGGCAAATCTAAAGCTTGAGAGGGCAAACAAATGCTACCCCCCCTCTCTCTGTGTAGCATGCACATGCAGCCGCATGGACAATGTCGTATTAGGAAGCCTATGCAACAAATGTTTTGAGGCCCCTCATGATGAATGTGTGAAATCCACCCTGTATATTGCACCAGTTCATTCTAGGGCATCAGCCTAGAAATGAGGCAAATCTAAAGCTTGAGAGGGCAAACAAATGCTCCACCACACCCCCCCCCCCCTAGAGCATGCACATGCAGCCGCACTTTCCCTCCATCTCTCTCCCCTACTCTCTCCGCGTGAGTTGCAAGCTTGCACGTCCTATGCCCCCTAGTTCCCATAATGCGAACGCACGTGTTCTCATTTCAAACCATCTGCGTATTGAGAAGTAAATCATCTGCAACAAATCAAACAGCGCAAGCCCGCATCAAGCAAAGGGTCTGAGTCACATCCTTTGTGGCCAGATAACAGTTGCTTGCCGAAGTCATCCACCGTGGATGTGGCATACATGCACAGTCCATCCAAATCGTGGGCCCTCTCATGGTTGGAGCATAACACAAAGAACCACTGATTAGTTGTCTTCGTGGTCTGATTTTACCCTGATGAATTTGAACCACCCACCATTTTCTCTCTAACCGTCAGATCGATGGTCGCAACTGAACAGCTCTAACCCATCAGTGAGCTCTCCCAGCTATGCTCCATACACAGTCCTGAAATTTGAACTGTCCAGCGTGCACATATCCCACGAGTACCTTAGCTGAGGTGCAGTACCGTGAGGTATCTGTTGCTGAATTTCAACTCAACAATCAGTCTAATACTAAAATCCCATCAAATTCTTGCTGAAGTAGAAATAGCACTGTATTCAAAAATGAAAATTAGCAGCAGGGGAAAAGGGGAGAAACTGAAAATCGATTAGCGCATTTCCACTATTTCAGAAACATCTTCAGCCCCAATTCAAGTACGAAACTAATAGCCAAAAAAATTAAAAAAAAATTAAAAAAAAAAAACCTCGAAAAAGGAAACACCTGAATCGAGCCAAAAGCTTCTTCCTGAACCTGATCTGGCTCGAAAGAATTGGAAACGTTCTCCGGAACACATTTCCTGGCGGAAATTCCAGAACTTTCCACTGTTACACGAGAAATTACTAAAAAGCTCAATCATCGAAGCAGAAAAATCAAGATATAAACCGAAGAACGGAAAAAGAAAGATCAAAAAATAACTCACAATGACGAAAGAGAGAGGGAGATCTTGGAAAGGTTGAAGTGAGGAGATGGTGTTTTGTGGGCAATGGAGGTAAGGAGAATTTGCGTTTTGGGAGACAATATGAGAGCGACGAAAGGAGCTTCCTTGGGCAGCGCTGAGAGAGAGGAGCGCTGGTATTCATTGAGTACATATTACAAACATCTACAAGGGACTATCGAGATTAACAAGGGATCTGTCATAGCTGGAAATGCTGGAGCTTTTAAAAAAACTCATACGCCAAGAGAAATGCTCACACACAAGCATTAAACTGGTCAACTATTATATATATTCAGGTAATCTGTACAAGTGAAAATAAGTATACAGGGAGACAGTCACCATCCAAACTTTTTTCTTAGATATGGCACACAAATCATGCATGGCCCTAATATTTGGTGCAAATGTATAACTTATCAAAATAAATCTAATAGTTGGAGTGGATTTCACATAAACATTATGATAGGCCCAGTAAAAAATTAATGGTGGACATCCTATCAAAGTTGTTTTATTTTTTGTGGCCTACCTAAATTGCATGACAACCTGAATTTTGGGATTTAGGCATACTTATATCTGATTTAATTGATTGTCAGAGTGGATTGTCCATAAGCATCACCATTGGCCTCATAAAAATCAAGGGTTGGCATCCACCTTTTCTATCGTCTCTTGGTTTGGCCTACTTAATCACAAATTTACTTTTATTTTTAGTTTTAGCTCCATAGCTCTATGGTTAAATTTTTACTGTTCACATAATGGTTGGAGTGGATTTTGTTGGGAATTTTATACAGATTAATATAATTCTGTATAATGTGGAAACCGAAAATCGCAATGCTATAAAAATTTGGATAGGCTGAAGCACGTCTGAAACGCTGTCTTTAAAGCTTTATTTGCCCCTACTCAAGTAAGTTGAGTATGCTGATAGGTTACAGGCAAATAGCTTCTAGGATACGACGAGCCTGATGTGGGTCTGCGTTCAGCAAACATGAAGGCCCACTAATGGAACACTATTACACAGTCTGAAAGAAATACAATGAATGAAAAAATTTCAGAAGAAAATAAAGAAGAAGAAAATTATTTTAGACTACTGCACTAGTCAAGTCTTCAGCTACTGGTTCTATTGAACCGTTCTAGACCACACCATTGGTCTGTTCTTCTTGCAAAGGGTTTAACCGTTGCTATCTTGCTGAAATTACTAGAGTATAGAGAGAGGAGTAGTGGGCTGTCTCAAATTCGTATGGTAGTGCTGGAATGGGTTGTGAGATGGTTTGGAAACCCATCCAAGCCCTCATTTTATAGGTTATGGTGGCTGGGGGTTATGGTCCAGGGAAATAAATCCCATGACCGTTTTTTGGCTGTTGAGAAAACTAGCCGTTTTATGACCGTTTTCTGACTGTTGTGCATGGGTCATTAAGCTGCTGCATGCTGACTATTGTGAGACAGAAGCTAGCCGTTTTATAGCTGTTAGGGCTAGTCATGTAGCAGTTTCAGCTGAACCCTGCACTTATTGCACAGCTGTTATAGATTTTCTGCAACAGCTCTTTTCCAGTCCTCTATATATTTTGAGGGACTGTCATTCAGTCCTTTAGATTTTCATCCAGCCAACCATCTGCCTTAGCCACTAGTCGCACACGTCTCACTCTGGTTTGCGAAAAGGAGCGACACGATGCGCACGTGCGAAATATAAAGTGCGTCACTAGCGCCTCTACAGCCACACTGCCTCACATGCCCACACCCTCACACCGAGCCCGTGACCGTGACCGAGACCGAGCCCGTGCCCGTGCCCGAGCCCAAGCGCAAGCGTGTGCGCGTGCGCGGTGTTACAGTGCTTCGCACTGGAACACGCAAGTCCCATAGTCACAGACTAGGTAAGCAAATATTATAGTATTCCACCAATATTATTTAAACCATTTTTTCTTCTTCTCTTTTTTCAATGTGGGACTATTCCCAAAAACCACAAAAGGTGTTTTCCAAACACTTTTATATATTATATTATATATTTTTTTATTTAAAATATTTTTATAAAATCAATATTTTTTACAACAATCCCCCACTTGATTTTTATAAAATATATTTTTCTCGGTTAAACATTTCTGCCAGAATAATCAGCTTATATGCATAAAGAAAGATATCTTTCGATTTTAATCTTTCCTTAGTGTAAGTATCTCAAAACTCTATCGAAATGACTGGTAGCCGCAGCTTTGAACCAGTTTTTCTTAGATAATAAAGTCGAAAAAACCACACACATATTCGTTATGTGTTGTTGGAGTTCCCACAATCTTGCTCAGCACAATTAATGGCTATGTGTTTATCCTAATTCGTGAACAATCCCGAGAGAAAACTCCTAACTCTCATGAGAGACGGCACCATCTCTACGTTCATATAAGTGAAATCCTTCCAGTGTCTCCATTACTATAAGACACTTGTCGTAAAGACTGGAATTCATTAAGAGTTTTAAGACTCAACCCTCTTTTGTAACGCTCAGCACTTATCTATTATGAATGAGGTTATATAATTTAGTGCTGAAAACTTTTCACTTATCAGTGACTTGTTCTTACCCATTAAATCCAAGATTAGAGATTTTCTGACTTTAGGTTGGGTTACCATCACTGGTGGAACTTTGGTTGAAGAGTTTTAACCCTATCCCTCTAGATGTAGCCTTTACTACCTCTCTCGGTAGAGGTTTAGTGAAAGGATCTGTCAGGTTATTGCTTGATTTCACATAGGAAATAGCAATGATTCCATCTTGAATCAATTATCTGACATAATTATGTCGAAAACTGATATGTCTAGATTTACCATTATAAGTGCCGTTATAGACTCTAGCTAATGTGGCTTCACTATCACAGTGTAGTGACACAGCAGATATAGGCTTTACACAAAAAGGAATTTCTAATAGAAGATCCCTTAGCCACTCAGCCTCTTTACTTGTTGCAGCCAGGGTTATGAATTCAGACTCCATAGTCGAGTGCGTTTATGCAAGTCTGTTTCTTGGATTCCCAAGATATAGCTGCACCTCCTAGGGTGAATACCCACCCTGTAGTAGACTTGTTGTCCCCTGCACTTGATATCCAGCTCGCATCGGTATATCCTTCCAATACCACAGGAAACCCTGAATAAAATAGTCTTAAGTCTTTGGTTGCTTTTAAGTAACCAAAGACTCTACTGATTGTATTCCAGTGTTCAATACTGGGGTTACTAGTAAACCTACTAAGTTTACTCACAACATATGCGATATCAGGTATAGTGCATTGCATAGCATACATAAGACTTCCTATAGTACTCGCATATTCTAATTGTGCAACTGTTCTTCCAGTATTTTCTTTTAGTTTGATACTTGGATCAAATGAGATTTTTGCTTCCTTTATATTTAAATGGTTAAACTTGTTTAGTATCTTCTCAATATAATGAGATTGACACAAAGCATAACCCCCACAATATTTTTTAACTTTAATACCTAAGATGGTATCAACTTGTCTAAGATCCTTCATTTTAAATACGGAATAAAGAAACTTCTTTGTTTCAGTCACACCTTCCAATTTATTACTTATTATTAACATGTCATCAACATATAGACAGATAATAATGATATAATTACCATCTACTTTAAAATATATGCACTTGTCAGCTACATTATGAATGAAACCATGAGATAGTATTTTGGAATCAAACTTCTCATGCTACTGTTTAAGTGCTTGTTTTAATCCATATAACGATTTGACTAATCCACATACTTTGTTTTCATTTCCTGGTAGAACGAAATCTTCAGGTTGTTCCATGTATACTTCCTCATTGAGGTCACTATTCAGAAAATCAGCCTTTACATCCATTTGGTGGATGTGAAGATGATGTATGGAAGCTAGCGCAAATAATATCCTAATGGATGTTATCCTAGCTACAGGTGAGTATGTGTCAAAGTAATCTATGTCTTCTTTTTGTCTAAAATCCTTAGCTACTAGTCGAGCTTTAAAGGTTTGGATAGTCTCATCAGTGTGATATTTCTTCCTAAATATCCACTTACAACCTATGGGTCTAGAACCTGGAGGTAAGTTTACTAATTCCCATGTTTAATTTGATAGTATGGATTTCATTTCATCATTTATAACTTCTTTCCAAAAAGCTGAGTCTCTAGAGGATACAGCTTCATTATATGTTTTAGGATCATCTTCTATAGTCATTGCTATAGGTATTTGTCTTATAACATTTTCTCTATCTGCTTCTACCAGATGGAAAATGATGCGTTGTGAGTCCATGTAGTCATCTCCAAGACTCTTCTCTATTCTTGTTCTTTGACTCATACGAGGTTCAATAGGAACTTCCACTATATGTGGAGCTGTGCTATCTGGTTCTCTATTAGGATTTTGGGTTTCATTATTCTTTGACTCCAAGGATAGTGAGTTCTCAAAGAATTCAGCGTCTCTTGATTCTATAATTGTATTAGACTCCATGTCTAGAAGTCTATAAGATTTACTATTTTGTGCATACCCTACAAAGGCGCATTTAATAGCTCTTGGTCCTAACTTAGTTCTTTTTGGATCAGGGGTTCTGCAGTATGCAAGACACCCCCGCACTTTAAGATATCCTAGGTTAGGTTTTTTACCTCTCTATGTTTCATATGGAGATATTTTATATTTTTTAGACAGAATTCTGTTTATTATATAGCATGCTACAAGCAGTGTCTCACCCCACAAACTTAGTGACAACTTTGCTCTTATTAACATTGAGTTGACTATTTCTACTAATGTTCTATTCTTCCTTTCAGCTATTCTGTTTTGTTGAGGTGTGTATGGAGCTGTACATTGATGTACCAGTTCATGTTCTTCACAGAAATTATCAAATGCATTCGAGAAGTATTCTCATCCTCTATCGCTATGGAGAATTTTTATCTTCTTACTTAGTTGATTCTCTACTTCTGTTTTATATATCTTAAACATGTTCAATGCTTCATCTTTGCTCTTTAATAGATAAACATATACATATCTAGAGCAATCATCTATAAAGGTTATGGAGTACCATTTACCTCCACGAGTAAGAATGTCGTTTAACTCACAGATATCACCGTGCACAAGATCCAGTATTTGAGACGATCTTTCAACACTAGGAAAAGATTTTTTTCATCATTTTGGATCGTATGCACACTTCACATTTATCGGTTTCATTATCTGTATATGAGATTAAACCATTCTTAGCCATGAACTTCAAGGTACTATATCTTATATGGGCTAGTTTATCATATCACAGTCTAGCAGATTCAACCATATACTCAGAAGTGCTACTTTCATTCAGAGAAAACTTAACCATCCCGTTACAAGCATATCCCTTTCCAACAAAATTCTCATTCTTGGACAGAATCAGTTTTCCTGACTCGTACACCACCCTTATACCCGGTTTTCCCATAAGATCCCCAGAAACTAAGTTTCACCTCATGTCTGGGACGTGCAGTATATTAGTCAGAATCACTTTCTTCCCAGAGATGAATATCAGTTCGACAGTTCCTTTGCCAACGACCTTCGATCGGACTTCATTACCCATTTGGACTTCTTGACCATCGGTTAATTCCTCATAGGTTTTGAAGGCGAATTTGTCGTAACACACATGTACTGTAGCGGCAGTATCATACCACCAGCCTGGAACTTTGCCTTGGATGGTATTCACCTTAGTGATCATAGTCACGATATCGTCCTCTTCTACTGCATTTGCCTCTTTTTTAAATTTGCGATATCGGCATACTCGAGCATAGTACCTGATTTTTCCACAGACATGGCATGGGCCTTTGAATTTTTCGTTCTTTTTTTGGACGGTTTTCTTGAATTTTTCTTTATTGGGTTTAAGGGAATCGTCCTTCTCGGAATTCTTGTTATTGGCGTTTTCTACTGCATGTACCTTAGACGAGGCATTCCCGTCATCATTCTTTTTGTCACAGTTACGGGATTCTTCTTCAATCCTTAGGTGTTTCTGGATTTGTTCTAATGTATAGTCCTCGATTTTATGCAGCAACTTCTTTCTATAGTCTTTCCACATCAGTGACAATTTAGCGATTATAGCCCCAACTTAGAATGATTCAGGAAGATCGATTTTAATCGCTTTGATTTTGTTTACTATTAGTTGCAGTTCTTGAATTTGGGGCAGCAGCGGTTTACTACCATACTGAAGTCAAAATACCTGTTGATGAGAAATTTGTTGGTCCCTTCTTCTTCATCCTTGTACTTGAAATCCAGTGTGGCTCATATCTCTTTTGCTGATGATATCTGTTGGTACAGATCGTACAGGCGGTCGGAGAGTGCGTTCAGAATATGTCCACGATACAAGAGTTCGTCTTCGGCTCTTTTAGCGCGGGCAACCACCTGCTCAGGTGTGTCGTTGTCGGTTGCTTCAGGCAGCGCTTGCATATTTGGATCTAGTATATAGTAGATCTTCAGCGCCGTTAGGAGAAATTTTAGCTTGTCTTACCATCTTGTAAAATTGGTTCCATCGAACCGATCAAGACGTATCAAGTCCTAATTCATCAACTTAATAGATGAAACGCAATCGGCTTCCATCTTAGGAAATAACGCTTTAAGATTGTTGAAAATTTTATACAGATTAATATAATTCTGTATAATGTGGAAACCGAAAATCGCAAATGCTATAAAAATTTGAATAGGCTGAAGCACGTCTGAAACGCTGTCCTTAAAGCGTTATTTGCCCCTACTCAGGTAAGTTGAGTATGCTAATAGGTTACAGGCAAATAACTTCTAGTATACGACGAGCCTGATGTGGATCTTACGAAATAGGTTACAGTCCTTAAAGTGTTAATAGATGAAACATAATCGGCTTCCATCTTAGGAAATAACGCTTTAAGATTGTTGGGAATTTTATACAGATTAATATAATTCTGTATAATGTGGAAACCGAAAATCGCAAATGCTATAAAAATTTGAACAGGCTGAAGCACGTCTGAAACGTTGTCCTTAAAGCGTTATTTGACCCTACTCAGGTAAGTTGAGTATGCTGATAGGTTACATGCAAATAGCTTCTAGGATACGACGAGCCTGATGTGGGTCTACGTTCAACAAACACGAAGGCCCACTAATGGAACTCTATTACAAAGTCTGACAGAAATACAATGAATGAAAAAATCTCAGAAGAAAGAAAAGAAGAAGAAAATTATTTTAGACCACTGCACTGGTCAAGTCTTCAGCTACTGGTTCTATTGAATCGTTCTAGACCACACCGTTGGTCTGTTCTTCTTGCAAAGGGTTTAACCGTTGCTATCTTGCTGAAATTACTAGAGTATAGAGAGAGGAGTAGTGGGCTGTCTCAAATTCGTATGGTAGTGCTGGAATGGGTTGTGAGATGGTTTGGAAACCCATCCAAGCCCTCATTTTATAGGTTATGGTGGCTGGGGGTTATGGTCCAGGGAAATAAATCCCATGACCGTTTTTTGGCTGTTGAGAAAACTAGCCGTTTTATGACCGTTTTCTGACTGTTGTGCATGGGCCATTAGCCATTTTCTCACACGCCAAAACACCTTTTTTTATATTGAGTTTTTTTTGTAAATACGTCCAAGGCTTGATGGGGGCGTAGATTAGGTACTACCTGGCCAACGTGTTATCTACATCGTCCATCTATTTTTACATATTATTATAGATAATGATCCTTAAAATAGAAAATATCTAAGGCTCAAATAGGCCACAAACTGGAGGTTAATTAATTTCTACCATTAAAATTATCCCGGGGATCACATAAGTTTTGGATCAAGATGATTATATATATATATATATATATATATATATATATATATATATATATATATATATATATATATATGAGCAATGCTCACACACAACTAGTTGGACATTGCATTTTCGTCCAATTAGCATTGCATTTAATGAAACAAGTCCCTCTTAATTAATGCAAGTAAATGCTTCCCACCGCATACTAATTTCATTTTGGCAGGGAAAGGGGACCACAGCTTGGGTGGGCCCCATCGCTGTGTTAATGTAAAATCAACCCCAACCATCAGGTATGTCACCCCATGTTAGGTCAACGTTTCAATTCTCATCCCCATCCTTAGTTCAAGTCAATTACACTAGTGGAAACAGTGTACGTGAAAAGGTTAACCTACTAAACTATTTCCTATGGTGTGGCTCACATGGATCATATATGGACCTGATTTTTGGGACCCAAGCTTACTTTTGGTGTGACATCTAATGGATAGAATGGATTTCAGAGTTTCGTCATGATATGCCCCGTAAAAATCAAGGATGGATGTCTCCCTCCTAATTGTTCCTATTGGTGTGGCCCATATGAATCACCGGTTAGCCTGATTTATTGGCTCTAGGTTTATCACTGGATTACACATCTAATGGACGGAGTGGATCTCACATATATGTCAGGGTGGGCCCATAAAAATAAGAGGTGAAAAATAAGAGGCGGGAGTCCGGGTGGTTCCTTTTTCCCAAAACACTACTGCTTGGCGTAATTTAATATGATAATTAAGGCTCATAATGCTTGGAAGAGAACTGGGGTTATTTTGGTAATTAATCCTCGTAATGCCAGCAGATGAGTGATTTAAACGAACTTTGGAAAAGAGTGGCCCGTTCGAGTCAGCCAACCACAGTGTTAGTTTTAAATCACGGGTGGCCTTTTGTTTGCCTTCTATACCCAACATAAGATTACACATCCAGTGGTTGGAGTGGATACGCATACACATTAAGGTGAGTCCCATGGAAAAAAAAAAAAAAAAAACAATCAAAATAGAGCGTATGGTGAAATTCTTTTTTCCAATAAAAAAAAAGTCCAAGTTCGTCGGGTTGGAGTACCGTTTTGTGTCCATCCGGTACATATCATCTAACCTGTTATTTAAAAATAACATCCAATCCGTCTAATAGGTTGACCCATCACAAGCATTACTTTTTTTAAACACCACAATAACCAAATATACAAGTTAGTTGGCCAAACACCATTTGGTTAAGTTTAATGGCAGGACCTTCTATCTTAACTACTTACCATGGTTTAACCCAATCTAGTGTTGAATCTACCTTAATTGTAAGTCCATGAACAATCGCAAGGTGGCCCATAAGATAGACGGGGTGGATCTACTCCACATGAACTCTTTCCTTCTACATCTAGGAAAGCAATGTCACGTTGCCCTTAGGAAGGCCAGGCAAACTTTATGCTAAATATTTGAAAAGAGGATACATCGGAAGGGAGAGAAAATATATGATGGGCTAGACGCCTATTATAGATTTGAACCATCCAACTCAAAATCAGATCCGTGCATTAGATAAATTACATGTCAGCCTGTCAAGGACAATTTTTTCTTAGTGGGTCTTAACTGATGAATGGCCTAGATCTTTGACACACATGTTACTTTACATAACTATGACATGCATTCTAAAACCTCTCAAATGTAAGCGTATGTATTATATAAAAAAGTGAATTTTCTCATTAAATGCAAAGCTAGTTGGACGAAAATGCAATGTCCAACTAGTTGTGTGTGAGCATTGCTATATATATATATATATATATATATATATATATATATATATATATATATATATATATATATATATATATATAACTTCATATAAGTGTATAAGTGTATACGACCATATCAACAGGTTGGATGGTAAATAAATAATATGCATGTACCCTAAAACGGTTTCAATGGTGGTGATCATATAAGTGTATATGACCATATCCTTAGCACCGCTACTTCCTGTGACGTGGTCCACTTGAAAATCGGATCTGCTCTATTTTTGGTTAAATACTCTAAAATAATTTGGAAAAATGGATGGACAATGTGGATAAAATTCATACATCAGAGTAGGAGTGTACGCAAACCAAGCTAGCTTGGTTAGCTTGCTCGACTGGACTCGAAAAAGCTCGATTCGACTCAGTTTGAAGCTGAGTTCAAGCTGAGTCGAGCTGATTTTTTGAGCTCGAAAATGAGTTTGAGCTGGCCCTAGCTTGACTCGACTCGGATCGAATCCAACTTGAATCGAACTCGGATCAAACCAGTTTGGTGACTCGGTTGCTTTGATATTGATGTTGCTCACCAAGTGTTTGATGAAATGACTCAAGTGCAGCCGATAGTGTGGTTGGTGGCAAGGAAGGTATGTACATGAAATAAATATCTTTTTTTCTTAGTTTTTATGTTACTTAGAAGGTGTTTGGTAAAATATCTTGAAAAACATTATTTTGGAAAAATGGATGGACAGTGTGGATAAAATTCATACATCAGAGTAGGAGTGTACGCAAACCAAGCTAGCTTGGTTAGCTTGCTCGACTGGACTCGAAAAAGCTCGATTCGACTCAGTTTGAAGCTGAGTTCAAGCTGAGTCGAGCTGATTTTTTGAGCTCGAAAATGAGTTTGAGCTGGCCCTAGCTTGACTCGACTCGGATCGAATCCAACTTGAATCGAACTCGGATCAAACCAGTTTGGTGACTCGGTTGCTTTGATATTGATGTTGCTCACCAAGTGTTTGATGAAATGACTCAAGTGCAGCCGATAGTGTGGTTGGTGGCAAGGAAGGTATGTACATGAAATAAATATCTTTTTTTCTTAGTTTTTATGTTACTTAGAAGGTGTTTGGTAAAATATCTTGAAAAACATTATTTTGGAAAAATGGATGGACAGTGTGGATAAAATTCATACATCAGAGTAGGAGTGTACGCAAACCAAGCTAGCTTGGTTAGCTTGCTCGACTGGACTCGAAAAAGCTCGATTCGACTCAGTTTGAAGATGAGTTCAAGCTGAGTCGAGCTGATTTTTTGAGCTCGAAAATGAGTTTGAGCTGGCCCTAGCTTGACTCGACTCGGATCGAATCCAACTTGAATCGAACTCGGATCAAACCAGTTTGGTGACTCGGTTGCTTTGATATTGATGTTGCTCACCAAGTGTTTGATGAAATGACTCAAGTGCGGCCGATAGTGTGGTTGGTGGCAAGGAAGGTATGTACATGAAATAAATATCTTTTTTTCTTAGTTTTTATGTTGCTTAGAAGGTGTTTGGTAAAATATCTTGAAAAACATTATTTTGGAAAAATGGATGGACAGTGTGGATAAAATTCATACATCAGAGTAGGAGTGTACGCAAACCAAGCTAGCTTGGTTAGCTTGCTCGACTGGACTCGAAAAAGCTCGATTCGACTCAGTTTGAAGCTGAGTTCAAGCTGAGTCGAGCTGATTTTTTGAGCTCGAAAATGAGTTTGAGCTGGCCCTAGCTTGACTCGACTCGGATCGAATCCAACTTGAATCGAACTCGGATCAAACTAGTTTGGTGACTCGGTTGCTTTGATATTGATGTTGCTCACCAAGTGTTTGATGAAATGACTCAAGTGCGGCCGATAGTGTGGTTGGTGGCAAGGAAGGTATGTACATGAAGTAAATATCTTTTTTTCTTAGTTTTTATGTTGCTTAGAAGGTGTTTGGTAAAATATCTTGAAAAATATTATTGTTATTTCCCATGCAGCGGGATTTTGAAGGTGCAGTACAGGTGTTTGTGGAAATGCTGCACAAGTGACCTTAGCTCGATCTTGGCTTAAACTAGTCCAAGCTGCTAACCGAACTGAGCTGAGCTGGCTAGTCAGGCTCAATGACTGAGCCAAGCCGAGTTCAAGCTGAGGTCAGCTAGTGGTCGAGCCGAGTCAAGCCGAGGCCGGCTTAACTCGGTTCGACTCGATGTACACCCCTACATCACAGTTGCCCCTCAATTAACCTTGGAGCCTCCACTTGTACCAAGCTCCAAATAAGAGAAGGTTGACGCAAAGTCCTACCCCACCCGTCTCCAACTAGGAATGGCTAGGAGGTTTGAGTAGCCATCGTGATGTATGGGTCTTATCCACAGACGCGGATTGCGTCCTACCCCTCTGTGGGGCCCATCGTGATGTAAGTGTTTTATCCATGCCGTTCATCACTTTTTTCAGATCATTTAAAGATATGATACTAAAAATGAAGCAAGTCCACAACTCCAGTGGATCACACTAAAGGAAGCTACGGTGATAATGACACCCACTTTGAAACCTTTCTAAGGGCTACTGTGATATTTTTTGACCATCCAACCTATTAACAAAGTCATGTAGACGTGGATGAAGTGAAAAAACAAATATCAACTTGATCCAAAACTTCTCCATTCCCCAAGAAGTTTTTAATGGTGGAAGTTCAATACCCACTTTTTGGTCCACTTAAGCCATGTAACTGCCTCATTGTTTGGCTCATACCTTAAAATCATTTGATAAAAATGATGAATGGTGTGGATAAATACTTACAAAGCCCTGCCCAGACAGAGGTAGGATGCAATCCGCGTCCCTTATCCACATTGTCCATCCATTTTTTTTTTCTGTATCATTTTAGCATATAAGCCCAAAAATAAGTTAGATCCAATGTTTAAGTGAACTATGAAATGGGATTAAACTTTTGCCGTCGAAAACTTCTCGGGAGCTACAAAAGTTTTAGATGGAGTTGATATTTGTGTTTTCTTTTCACCAGGGTGTATGTAACTTTATGAATAGGTTGGATGGTAAATAAACATTAAGGTGGGCCCTAAAAAGTTTCAACAGTTAGAATCATTATCACTGGTTCTTCCTATGGTGTAGTCCACTTGAGCCTTAGATGTGCCTCATTTTTGGGATTGTATTTTAAAATGATTGAAAAATAAAATAAAATTTGATGGACGGTGTGAATATGACCCATATATCACGGTGGCCACCCAAAGCACCTGCCCGTTCTCAGCCGGAGACTGCAGAGTAGGACGCATCCGCACTTGGTGGAGAGTCCAAAAAACATGGAAGCAGGTTGGCTGGTGTACCAGTACCATGGAAGCAGATTGGCTGGTCACCCTTGCTCAGTAAGCTCTAATGCTGTTTGTTGGGCCCATAGTGAACGGGTATGGTTTATCCACACCGTCCATGCATTTTTCCAGATCACTTTAGGAGTTGAGACCAAAATTTAAATATATCAAAAGCTTAAGTGGACCATACTACAAGAAACAATAGAAGTATTGATTGTCACTATTGAAACATTCCTAAGGTTTACGGTGGTTTTTATTTGTCATCTAACTTGTTCATAAGATCATACAGACATGGATGAAGGGAAAACACAAATATCATCTTAATCTAAAACTCATGTGGTCCTAAAGAACTTTTCAAGAGTAGATGTTCAATTCACACTATTTCCTGTGGTGTGTTCCGATTGAGTTTTTGATATCCTTCAATTTTGGGTTAAACCCAAATTATCTGGTAAAATGGATGGACAGAACGGATGAAATGCATGAATGACGATATGCCCTGCAGGGTTTACTCAGTATACTAAGCCTATTGTGCTACTCATTATGCTATATAGCTACGTGTCGTGTCAAGACGATTGCTACGCTCCACGAGCTCAGAGTTGTACTAACGGTTCAAAGGAGATCAAAGTTACATGGTGTTGCGCTGCACGCCAACAACACAGTGAGCTTAGATCTAATCTCAGGCTTCACCCACAAACGATAAATATGAAAAAATATAAACTAGAAACAGATCAAAGAAATCAAAACAAACCACAAGACAAGATATACATGGAAAAACCCCAAACAAGGGTAAAAAATCACGGATGCAAACTTTTACTATGAAGAAGAACGAAGATTACAAGGCAAAATACTAACCTCTCCCTTGGAAGAACATGAAAAACCCTTAGCCCATACCTTAAAATAACTTTTATCATGCTTAGAAAAGCCTTAGGAACCCCTATTTATAGTTTAGGCAACTCCCCTTCCGCACCCTTGCAAAATGTGACACAAAAATCTACAGTCTGCATCAAATTTGAAAACGAATCTGCATAACGACGACTGGTTGTGCAGTCTGCACGACCGGTCGAGCGGGTCCCACGACTGGTCGTGAATGGGTCACGATCGGTCGAGTACCTCGAGACAAAAAAATGATGCTTGCTGGACTTTGAGTCGAACTAGTCCACGACTGGTCAAGCGGGCCCCTACGACCGGTCATGCACAGCCCATGACCGGTCGAAGACGGCCCCAGATGTGGCTTCACAGCTCAACTATCTCCCACTTGGAGACACATCGCCATAAACCTTTATCTTCTTCATCCGGAGTGCACCACCTCCCCGTCTATAAGCCTAAAGACCAATCAAAGCTGAACAAAGCTTCAGCTTCTCCCGTGTGACCGCCTTAGTCATCATATCCGTATGATTCTCTTTTATATGAATCTTCTCTAGAGCAATCGATCCATCTTCCAGTAATAAACGTATGAAGTGATATCTGATGGAAATATGCTTAGTCCTTGAATGAAAAGGTGAATTATTAGCCAAGTGTATTGCACTCTGACTATCACTCTACAACTTGCAATCTGTTTGCTTCTTACCCAACTCTTCCATAAAACCTTACATCCACACCGTCTTCTTGCACGCTTCTATAGACGCAACATATTCTACTTCTGTCGTACTAATAGATACTATCTTTTGTAACTGAGAGACCCAACTGACTGCAACACTACTCAGAGTACACACATAACTTGTAGTGCTCCTGCTGTCGATATCTCCTGGAAAATTTGAATCCACGTAGCCTTGTAGCTTGATTTTCGATCTACTATAGCACAGCCCTACATCCTTAGTACCTACCAGGTATCTGAGGATCCACTTCACAGCTTCCCAATGTTTCGTCCCGAGGTTGTTCATGAACCTGTTAACAACTCCCACTGCTTGAGCAATGTCTGGCCTCGTGCTCACCATAGCATACATGAGACTCTTAATGGCTGACGCGTATGGGACTTTAGTCATGTAGTCTCGTTCCTCCTGCATCTTTGCCCCTTGCTCCTTAGATGCTTGAAATGGTTAGCTAATGAAGTGCTAACCAGATTAGCACCTCTCATATTAAATCGATCAAGTACTTTGGTTATGTACTCTGCCTGTGACAAAACCAATTTCTTATTTTTCCTATCACACTTTATCCTCATGCCTAGGATTTATTTTGCAGCTCCTAAATCATTCATGACAAATTCTCTAGATAATTGTCTTTTGAGATCTGAAATGTCCTTCATGCTTGAACCGGTCACAAGCATATCATCAACGTACAGAAGAATGATGATGTACAACGTATCAAACTTCTTCAAATAACAACAATGCTCTGCATGACATCTCCTAAAACTGTTTCCCAACATGAAACTGTCGAACTTCTTGTACCACTGCCTCAGGACCTGCTTCAGGCCATATAGACTCTTCTTCAGTCTGCATACTTTTTTCTCCTTTCCTGGTGCCATTCTGTCAGCTAATGCATATATATCTCTTCTTCAAGGTCCCCATGAAGAAAGACTGTCTTAACATTTAGCTGTTCTATATATAAGTCCTCTGTAGCCACTATACTCAAGACCATACAAATAGTAGACATTTTCACCACAGGTGAAAATATTTCAGTGAAATCGATACCTGCATTCTGTTGAAACCCTTTTACAACTAGTCTCGCCTTGTACCATTTCGAACCATCATGTTCATCCTTCAGTCTATAAACTCATTTGTTATGAAGAACTTTCTTACCCTTAGATAGAGTGACTAGCTCCCATGTACGATTAGACTCAAGAGAGTCAATCTCCTCATCCATGGCCTTCTCCCACTTAACCTATGTATCTGATTGTAACGCCTCTTCAAAACACTCTGGCTCACCATTATCTGTCAGCAATAGATAATGTAAAGAGTGTGAGTATCGGACCGTGGGTCTCCTCTCCTAAGTAGACCTCCTCACAACCAGTGTATGCAGCTCTGCCTCATAATCTCCTGTGCATGACCATCTTGTGGCGTTGTAACACCCTTATCTAGTAACTCTTCCAACTATACGAATTCATTTTCCTCGGCCTTATTTTCTTGCACACTGTCCTTATGCATCACTATTTCATTGAAGACTACGTCTTTGCTTCTGATGATTTTTCTATTTTTTGCATCCCAAAACCTGTAGCCAAAATCATGCTGCCCGTGGCCTATAAAAGTGCACCTCCTGGACTTCGCATCCAGCTTGTTTCTATGATCTGCATCAATGTGAACATATGAAGTGCAACCGAATACTCTGAGATGTACAAAGTTTACTTCTTTCCCAATCCACGTTTTTTCTGATAGCCCACCATCCAATGGTGCTGAGGGACTTCTATTGATAAGATATACGACAGTATTCACAGCATCTGCCCAAAAGGTCTTGGGTAACCCTACATGTAACCCCATGCTCCTGATGCACTCAAGAATGGTCCTGTTAATGCGCTCAGCCACACCATGCTGTTGCGATGTTCCTGGAATCATTTTCTGATGTTTGATTCTACTTGCTGTACAATACTCCTTAAACCTCTTATCACAATACTCTCCCCCATTATCAGATTTGAGATAATTTACTATTTTACCTGTCTCATTTTCTACCATAACTTTTCACTTCTTAAACGCATCAAATACATCAGATTTATGCTTTAAAAAGTAAACCCACAGTTTTCTATTAGCATCATCAATAAAAGAAATAAAATAACGTGAGCCACCAAGAGATGATACCTGTGTCGGTCCTCACACGTCAGTGTGTACAAGCTCCAACAAATGCGTCTTTGGAGCACGTCCTGTCTTTTTGAAGCTTACCCTCTTCTGCTTGCCATACATGCAGTCCTCAAAGAATTTCAAGTCAATAGACTTCAGCCCTGGCAGCTTCCCCATTGACAATAATACATTCATCCCTTTCTCACTCATAGTCTCAACCTCTGATGCCATAACTGCCCATTCACTCCAGTTGATGCGACTGAGAGTGAACTATACGATCCTGAAGTCACGCACAAAGTTGTAAGACCCGTATCCTAATTCGTACTATTCCGTCGATTCTCGCGATCCTTCCGGTCGAATTTGACAATCCTCGACCACTTTCTGATGTTTGCGCGCGATCCTAAGCTGAGACCTGTATGCCAAAGTCGGCTAAAATTGAAACCTATACCTTAGCGACCGCGTCGTCACCGCGGTTCTAACGCCACGACTCGCACACCGACCCGATACCCAGGCTAAAAGATGTCAGTCTGCGTTCAATTCGAAGAAAACACGCACGTTACGAATTACGAAGGAATCTCTACGAGATGTCCCATCAATCAATCAATCACTCATGTCAAGTACAAGTCAAGTCACTCCATACCCAAGTACAACAACCCATACCTTTCTCTTACACAAGCAAGCCCAAGGTCAACCCTCACATCACTTCACCTCTCTCTCCACCCATCCCTTCTTATAACACACCACTCCACCCATCACCCATCACACCACATCACTCCATCACCCTTTTTTACCCATCACTCCCCTCTCTCTCTCATTCATTCTTAAAAAAAAAAAATTCCAAGCAAAAGAGCTTCACACGTCCAAGCTCTCTCTCCCTCTCCCAAATGCCAAGTGTGGCCCACCTTCCCTACTCTCTCATCTTTCATCTCAACCGTTGATCCATCATCTACCACCGTTAAAAGTCAAGCAAAGGAGCATTGGAGGCCAAGGGAGCAAGGAGGAGGCTTAGGGGTGAGTGATCATCCTTCATTTCAATTTTTAAGGGCCCACTTGTTGTGGGACCCACTCGATGTATGTGTCATAACTATGGAGGGCCCATAGTGGCGGGGACCCTCCCCTCTATCTCACCGTATCTCTCTTTTTCTCTCTTTTTTTTTTCTCTCTCTCTCCTCTCCCTAGAATGAAGTGGCCATGTTAAATCCACTCCATTCATCAATGTTGTGGTCCACCACATTTTAGGTGATATGATATATGTATATATATACATATATATTATATTATATAAATATTATATAAATATATATATGTATATGTATATGGTGGGCCACGTACATGTGAGACCCACCATGATGATGTGTTCATCCATGTCGTCCGGCGTCCCTGGACGCTGGACGTGAGGCATGGAAGTGAAGTGGTTAACGTGGAGTGTGTGTACTGTCAGGGGTGTGTACTTGCAAGCTTTAAAAATAAAAAAAATAAAAAAAAGAAAAGGAAGGGAAATGGTGGGCCACTCCAACATGGCCCCACCTTGATGTATATATACAATCCACGCCGTCCATTCCATTTTCCATATCATTTTACGTGTCAAACCGAAAAATGAGACCGATCCAATCATCTGGCGGGCCGTGGTATTAAGAATGGTAGTATTTTCCGTTGAAACTTGGGAAAAAGATTGCTGGGGTCCACCAGAAGCTTGGACCCACCTGAAACTTGTTTTGGACCCCTATTTTTGTGGGACACATGCAATGGACGGGGTAGATTTAGTTAACGTGGGTCCCACCTAGGATAAATATATATATATATATATATATATATATATATATATATATTTGCATGACTTTGTGCCATGACGTCCACGTTAAAGAGGATGGCCGCATTGGCCCCTGTTGTAGACCCTACCATGACGTATGTTCTACATCCATGCCGTTCATTCACTTTTTCAGGTCATTTTAGGTGTTAGGCCAAAACAAATTGGGACCAATCCGATTCTCAGGTGGGCCATACCATCTAAAATCGTGTGGAGACATGCCTGAACATATAAAAATACTTGGTGGGGCCTACCTAAAGTTTGGATGCGTCCTAAACTTCGACTGAACGGTCCACCACGTGGGACACACATAATAGACGGATTGGATCATCTATTCATGGGCCCCATATTTTTAAAAAAAAAAAAAGAAAAAAAGAAAAAAGAAAAGAGGCAGCAACGTCTGACGCTGCTGCTGCAGACGCCAGGCGGGCGGCCTTTTGGGGCTGCCCCACGGGTCCCGGTTGTGGGCCCCACCGTGATGCGTTCTACCATCAGCACCGTGCATTTGAGAAGTCCCCTTTGAATAGGGGCTGTCCCCAAAAATCAGCCGTGTACGGGACTCAGGTGGCCATACCATTTAAAATCATGTGAAGACATGCCTGAAACATATGAAAGCACTTGGTAAGGCCTACCTGAGATTTGGACATGGCTGAAACATGGTCTGGACCCTCAGCTCGATGGGACACACATGATGAGTGGGTTGGATTGGCGAACCACCCTGCGGTGGGCCCCCAACCGTGGCCTCATGAATTGGTTAAATGACAAATAAACATTATAGTGGGCCCATGCTGCTGGAAAAGTGCCAGCGCCTAGCGGTGGCGTGGCCGTGGGCCCCACCCAGATGTATGTATTGTGTCCACACCGTCCATCACGGGGGCCCCTGGCCACATGACGTTATGAACAGGTTTGGATGGCAATAAATATTACAGTGGGCCCTCCCTGTCCATGTGACCTTATGGATAGACTGTATGGCAAATAAGCATTTTCAGTGGGCCCATGGTCCACTTGACCCTATGAACAGATGGATGGAAAATAAATATTATGATGGGCCCCCCTAATCATGTGACCTTTTCAACAGATTGGATGTGAAAATAAACATTATGGCAAGCCTCACATGAGGCCCACTTGGATGCATATGGGCCCATATATTTAAGTTCATCTTTGCATGTATATAGGCCCATTGTTGAGGTCTACTCCGGTATATATGGGCCCATTTGAGAGGCCCATCCTAAGGTATTTGTAGTCCACTGTTGAGGCCCATCTTGGTATATATAAGGCCTATGTAATTAGGCCCATTTGATGCATACGAAGCTCATGTGATTGGGTTCATTTTAATGCATTCCAAGGCCCATGGGTGATGGCCCATTGCAAAGTACCTAAGGCCCATTGGTGAAGCTTATTGGGGTGGTCCACTTGCTGAATATAAGGCTTATGAGATACGGCCCATTTGATGTATTTGAGGCCCAATGGTATGTACCTAAGCCACATTGCAATGTGTGATTCCGCCATGATTTATTTAATGATATTTAAGGCGAGCCGAGCCTTGGGAGCAATGATGGTTAGATGCCCACATTGTAAGGATGATGTCGGTTAAATGCCCTCATTATCACTCTCCCTGAGGCCCATTGGTAGGCCCATACTTATAGTGAATAGGCTGTCTAGGCCCATTTTTATTATATACAAGACCCATCTTTATATACATGTTTAGTGTAGATCCATGATTCATGATCATACGCATCATATGTATGAGTGATATGTGGAGTGACTGATCATAGTATATACCTTCGGGCGAACTGTTTATGGGCTCCCTGGTAGGCGGAGTTACCCTACATGAGTGTGTGGTACACGTAGGACTGTTGCATAACTGGTAGTGTGACTCATGCACTTGCATTTGTATGATTGTTATTATTGTATGCCCTATCGACATCAGGGCCAAGGCCTCCACAGATGCATCGTAGGTGGCTGGATTGGATACCAGAAATATTTTGTTCTAGCATACGGGCGCCATAGATGTCCCTGGGTGAAAATTTCTAAACCCGATGGTATCAGAGGATGACTCCAATGTCTAGACCGAGTGGATACACGAGTGCGCGATGGCCGTATACCAGTAAGCCGCGTCTCCCACTGTGTCTTGGTCGGTTGGAAAGGGGTGTGACCTTACTCGCCTGAGTGAGGGGGTAACTTCTAGGTTGAGTTTGACCAGCTTGAGGAATCGGTCCGCTATCGATGAGCCGGGCCCGATATTGGCAGGCGGATAGTGAGGTCTCTTCTGCTCTCCCAGTTGTACGTTCGGATAGGGATGACAAGCTGACGTAGAGTGTACTAGACCCCGGTGATTATCCAGAATGAGAACTGTACTGATATATGATGAGGATTGGCATGCTTGAGTTGCATCTCGCATCACATGGTCTAGATATGGCCGATCGCATTCACATCTTGCACTGCATAGCCTTGGTACGACTGATTGTATTCATGTATTCATCAGCATGAATCTGCATTACTCTGACTTTACATTCTGTGCACGCTTATATTGCGCACACACTTACACCACCCTCTAAGCTTTTTATAAGCTTATGCATGATTGATGCGTGCAGGTGACGCCAGGACGCAGCCTTAGTCTCACCGTCATTGGAGCGTGCAGCCGAGCTTTTGGAGTTTTCGTACTTGTATTATCTTGTATTTCCCTTCAGACGCATTGTACTCAAAAGTTTTTGATCATAGTAGATTTTGTGGTGGTGTTCTTGTGGTTATTGTTCGTGGGTTATGCTTATGTTATGCTCATTACGAATCAAATAGTTATTAAAAATCCTTCTTGTAGCATCTCAGGATCGGAACCTGGTATATGGGTGCCAGGAGCCGAGAATGGCGTACTACGGAGGTTTTCGGCGCTGGATTTGGCGATCGAGAATTTTGTGAGCCCGGTTTCCGAGTTTAGGGCGTGACAGAAGTATCTTCCTTTTTGCCTCGAGATATTACCAAGGCACCTTTTGCGATCTTACAGGAATCACTGGTGAATGTCGTCACATAAATGGTATCGGCCAATTGCCCCACTGAGATTAAATTCCTTCTTAAACTCGGTATATATCTGAAATCCTTCAATTTCAAAACTGTTCCATCTTTCTTATTGACCTGAATGTCTCCCTTTCCAACGATACTGCACGGCTTATCATCACTCAGGTAGACTCTCCCGAAGTCACCTAACACATAATTATGTAGAACTTCTTTACACGAAGTGGCATGAAACGAAGCACCCGAGTCTATAACCCAAGACTCATTCCTCGTATTAAGAGACAAGATCAATGCCTCTATGTCGCTCTTCTCAGACAGATTCACTGAATCCTTCCGGCTTGAGAGCTTCTATCTTGTTTCTTAAGCGCCCTGTAATCACGTTTCATGTGTCCCTTCTTGCCTCAATGCCAACACCCATCTTTATCTTTTGGTCCCTTGGACTTCTTCCTTGACTTAGAATGCCTGTGTTTATTGCCTCCTTTATTCAGTGATCTTCCTCTTCCTTTAAGGTTTAGAGCATTTCCTAAGTCCCCTGAAACTCCTGATGCCTTTCTTCTAGATTCTTTGCTGAGAATTATACCGGCCACATCATCAAATTTTACCTTTGTCGACCCTGAAGAATTGCTCACAACAATCACCAAACCATCCCAACTGTCTGGCAGATTGGATAACATCAATAGTGCCCTGACCTCATCCTAAAAAATAATGCCAACGTATTCTAACTGGCTCGTGACTGTATTGAACTCGTTTAGATGTTCAGCCACACTCCCACCATCTAACATCTTCATGTTGAATAGTTGTTTCATAAGATGAACCTTGTTGGATGCTAAGAGTTTTTCATACATGGTGGTTAAGGCTTTCATTAATTCTTTTGTAGTTTTCATCTTGGATATATTGAAGGTGGTGCTCTTAGACAAAGAGAGTCGGATCGTTCCTAAAGCCTTCTTATCCAGTAAAAGTCATTCATCATCTGTCAACTTTTCTGGTTTCTTCTCTTTTTCTCCTAGAGAAATATAGAGGTCTTTCTGATACAGATAATCCTCCATCTCCATCTTTCAGAAAGTAAAGTTTGAACCATCAAACTTCTAAATTCTAGTTTTCTCTTCTTCCACCATCGCTCCCAATAGAACTAAACTAATAGCTCTGATACCAGTTGTTGCGCAGCACGCCAACAACGCAGTGAGCCTAGATCTAATCTCAGGCCTCACCCACAAACGATAAACAGGAAGAAACATAAACTATAAACAGATCAAAGCAATCAAAACAAACCACAAGACAAGATATATGTAGAAAAACTCCAAACTAGGGTAAAAAACTACGGATGTAAACTTTCACTATAAAGAAGAACGAAGATTACAAAGAAAAATACTAACCTCTCCCTTGGAAGAACATGGAAAACCCTTAGCCTATACCTTAGAATAACTTTTATCATGCCTAGAAAAGCCCTAGGAACCCCTATTTATAGTTTAGGCAACTCCCCTTCCGCACCCTTACGAAAGGCGACACCAAAATCCACAGTCCGCATCGGATTCGGAAACTAATCTGCGTAACTACAACTGGTCGTGCAGTCTGTACGACCAGTTAAGCAGGTCCCATGACTGGTCGTGAATGGTTCACGACCGGTCGAGCACCTCAGGACTAAAAAATGATGCTCACTGGACTTTGAGTCAAGTCGTGCACAGCCCACGACCAGTCGAAGACGGCCCCAAATGTGGCTCCACATCTCAACACATGGACCCACAATGATGTATTTATTATATCCCTACTGTTCTTCCATTCTTCGAGATCATTTTAGAGCATTATCAAAAAAATTAATCATATCCAAAGATCAATCTATTCATAGGGTAATAAAGACCTAGATGAAGATGAAAAACAAATTCCATATTGATCCAAGACTTATGTGGCCCCTAAAAGAGTTTCAATAGTAAATGTTCAATCCTCCACTGCTTTTTATAGTGTGGTGCACTTGATAATTACATATATCTTGTTTTTCGTCTCAAGCCTTAAGAAGAGCTCGCACGGTGGATGGATGATTGGCATATAAGACATACCTCGTGATTATATATACAGAACTTGCCAATGCAGGTACACCAGCTATATAGCCAGTGTGTGATATACCATCCAACCCGTTTCCCAGTACCTCATACCACCGATGTGACTGTTATATTGACGTCGTCAATTTTTGTGGGTCACATCATAAGTTATGTCCTTGTCATAAGGGTTGAGCTAAAAATAAAATAGATCCAAAGGTTAATCGTACACTGCAAAGCAGCGGTAGATTGAACCTGTACCATTGAAACCCTTATTGGCGTGACAGAAGTTTATTGATATGATATTTGTTTTTCCTCTTCTTCAAGGTATCTGTTACCTTACGAAGAGATTGGATGGAAAATAAGAGTTATTGTGTGCGGTATCCATAATATTTTAATTTTGAGCTTTGAATATGACTTATTTGTTTTGGCTCCTCCTCTAAAATAATCTCATCAAATGAATGAATAGGTGCATATAATAAATATATCATCACGTGACACATGTTACTTTGATTTCTTTGAACTGTTCTTACCACTGGAAGCTCAAACAGCGATTGCCTTTGCACGACACGTACCCACACCAAGCAGGTGGGTGGTGTGTAGTACACTAGCCAATCTGCTTCCAAAAATCATTTCCATGTAAAAACTTACTTTTTACACTCAAAATACATTTTTTAGATCCTATGGAACAAAAATGTGTTGCACTTTCTTTTACCATTGTACTCCAACTAACTTTTATGTTATCAATGCACTCCAACAATCGTGTGTTCTTTCCAACTAATCTTTGTTAATCTTTTGTACTTTTCGACAACTTTTTCTAGCAAGAGATTAAATCTTTAATTAAAAAAATTAGACTTCTTTTGCTTCTTTTTACTTTTTATATTGAAATAAGTTTTTTTTTTTTAAAAAAAAAAAGATGAAAATTTATTGCAAAATGTCCACTTGTATAAGGTAGGTTTTTCTTTTTCCATTAAAAAAATATGGAGGAAAAGAAAAGAAAAAAAAAAGAAGAAAAAACTATAAGGTTGGAAGATGGGTTATTCTTTCTTTGAATATGTTTTAATGGATTTGCTTGTAAAGAAACTAACAAAAGGAAACGAGATCAAAACTTCATTTTAGAAGATAAGTTCTTCTTTTCCAAAAATTATTGCTTAAACGGCTTCGTCGTCTAAGATATAAACTTTGGGTTCACTTTTAAAAGGTCAGACAATATCTAAATGAAATGATTCCAATGTCATTTAAAGGCTCACCAAATTATCTTTCCAATTAGTTATAAATCACCCCAATTGAATATTTAACGAAAGAGTTACGAGCATTGTCACGCCCCAAACTCGAAAATCGGATTCATATGAATCCCGATCGCTAAACCCGGTACTGACAGCCTCCGTAGTACCCCATTCTCGGCCTCCAGCATACATACACCAGATTCCAATCCTGAGATCCTACAAGGAGGATTTTTCATCGTACATTTATCTCATAAGAAGCATAACCACAAGTATACCCAAATCATAAAGGCAACATCATCATCACATATCCACTAATATAATCATTTGAATACAATACTGAAAGGAAAATACATATATCAAAATCAAAGCTCTAGATGGCAGTTGCATGCTCCAAGCTCAACGCTACTACAACCTAACGCTACCTGCATGCATTTATCGTGCATAAGCTTACAAAAGCTTAGAGGGTAGTGAAAGTGTGTGCACAAGATAAGTGTCAAGTATACCATAAAACTCATAAATTATACATCATTGGAATAAGCAGAAATACTGATAAGGTCATGAATCATACAATATCAGAGTAAGGAGAAATATACTGGTAAGTCCAAGAGTGCTATTAGTCGTACTAAGGCTATGTGATACAAAACATAATAAGATAATAACAGATGTTGAGGATGCAATGCAATATGTAAATCCTAACGAGCCACCTCATCTAGACCATATAAGTATAAAAACATAGTAACCTAAAATGCTAAGTACTGTGGATACAATATAATATGCGGTACGAATGAAATGACCATGCTGGAATATGAAGTCGGGATGATAATACGAAGTATCGCAGGCTATGGGGTCCATCACAAGAGAATTCTATCTAAACTAGTCTCATACCTAAATTTGGATAGTCAAACACAATGTGGTAAACTCCTGATCTCAGGTTAGTCGCGTGTCCAACTGAAATTCAGGCCATGTGAAGGTACACGTAACAAATAGTTACGCACCACCAGCCCGAGTAGATAGTAAATGGATAAATGAATGAGTATGCGACTCCTGCTCAGTAGGTCCGCATATAAGTACGGTTCCTCTTTAAAGAAATCACCGGGGTCTATTACACTCTACACCGACTGCCTCCTCCCTAGCTATATAGCCCAGTGAGTGGAAAAGACCTCACTATCCGCCTAGCCAGCAGTCTGTCAATACCTACTCGGCTCGTCAATAGCGGACCCATTTACGAGCTGATCATCTCAGCCTAACTTATAGTCCCCTCACTCGGGTGGATAAGGCCACACCCTCTTCCAATCGACCACGACACAGTGAGAGACACGGCCTTATGGTATAGGCACCGACGCTCATATTTCACTCGGTCTAGACGTTGAAGCATCTCCTGGTACCAAGGAGGTTCTGAAATTTTCACTCAAGGACATTCTACGTGCCCACAATGCTAGAACTAAGTATTTTTAGTGTCCCATCTGGCCAACCACGATGTGTCTATGGAGGCCACAACCCTAATGTCGCTAGGGCATACAATGATCAAGTCATATATATATGAGATGCATGAGTCACACTATCCAGTCATGCAGCAATCCTGCGCGTACAACGCGATAATGTGGGTACTATGTCTCATAAGGAGTCCCGTAAATAGTCTATCTAATGGCGTATGCTATGATCAAACATTCCTTATATCAAACATACATATAATGCATATGGGCATGAATCATGGAGTTATACTAAGCATTTTATGAACTATCTTCACAATGAAGATGGGCCTAGACAACCTACACACAATAAGTATGAGTCTATTAATGGGCCTTAGAGAGAAGTACAATACGGACATTTAACTAACATTATCCTTACAATATGGATGTTAAACCAACATTGCTCCTAAGACATGGCCTGCCACAAAGGTAAACACATAAACCACGGTGGAATCACATTACAATGGGCCTCAACCCATGGGCTCCAAATATATCACAATGAGCCTCAACCCATGGGCCCTATACACATCACAGTGGGTCTCAACCCATGGGCCTTTATACATAACAATGGGTCTCAACCCATGGGCCCTAATACATCACAATGGGCCTTACCAAATGGACTGAAAATATATCACAATGGGCCTCTACCCGTGGGCTCCAAATACATCACAATGGGCCTTAACCCATGGGCTCCAAATATATCACAATGGGACTCCTAAACGGGCCATAAATATGCAACAGGTGGGCCCTACACATGGGCCCAATATACATAACAGGTACACTTAGGCCTCATACACATCAAGTGGGTTACATCAATGAGCCGCACCAAGGGGCCTCATAAGCATCACAATGGCCTACAATTACATCAAGGTGGGCCTCACAAATAGGCTATAAAATACATCAAGGCAGGCCTCATATAACAAGTGGACCTCATATATCAAGTGGGCCTGATGGGGCAGCCCCAGGTCTAACAAAACAGATGGACAGTGTGGTTGAAACACATCCATCATGGTGTACCCCAAAACACACACACACACACACAGGTGGGCCTCATGGTAAAAATATGGATGGACAGCGTGGTAGGCTCAAGCATCAAGGTGGGCCACTACATAGAGGATGCATACCCAACATTGCATCATGGTGGGGCAGTATACAACACTGTTCAAACATTGCCCAAGTAAATCAGCACTCTCTAGCTATTGTCCAGCACCGTCCAGCGCCATCTGGACAATATGGATGAAACAAATACATCATGGCGGTGTCCACCGTCCCATGGACAGAGCAGATATACAGCACACCATCAAGGTGGGTCCTATCGTCTCGTGGATGGTATAAATGAAACACATACATTGTGGGGGGACCCACAAAACTACACAACAGGTGGGCTCCGCCTTTTGGACGATTTGGATGCAACACATGCATCATGGTGGAGTCCGCTTAAATCATGGATCTGACTCATTTGTTAGCTCATGCCATAAAATGATCTTTCAAAATGGTGGGACACATGGATACAACACACATCATGGTGGGTCCCACAGACCCCGCTGATGCCAACAACAGTGGGACCCACTATACTGTAGAATGGGTTGACGGCATGCATAAAACGCATACCCCAGGGTGGGCTCCACCGTCTGTGGACGGTGGGAATAAAACACATACATCACTGTGGGTTCCACGTGGGGCCCATCATTATGTTTCTACGCATTTCAACCCGTTAATAAGGTCACACGGACCCTGACTAAATAGGAAAAATAAATTTCATAATCATCCAAAACTTTCGTGACACCCAAAAGGGTTTCAAGGGCAGACATTCAATCCCATTGTTTCCCATGATGTGGGCCACCTGAGTATCAGATCGGCCTGATATTTGGAGGGGGCCCACTTCAGGGAGTGGCCCACCCAATGAACGGTGTGGATATTAAACATACATCATGGTGGGGCCCACGGCTGGGACCCGTGGTCCCTGGTCGACGGTCCACGCAGCAACGCCTGCTGTACGTCCGCTGGACGTCAGCAGCAGGGCTGCTGCATGTATTTTTTTTTGAGAAAATGTTTTCTCATGGTTTTTCACGTGTGGGGCCTACATCAAAAGAATCCACCCCACCCAATGGATTCTATAGTCCATAACCAACCCATGAAGTCCAATATTAGGCATGTTTAGGCGTGTAGAAAAATTCAAGTGAATTTAAACGGTAAAAATCATTATTTGCTAAGGTATGGCCCACCAGAAAGTTGGATTGGCCCCATTTTTTGGCTCAACACCTAAAATGGTCTGAAGAAAGGGATGGACGACATTGATTGAGTTTATACATCAAGGTGGGGCCTACATGAGTGGCCCACCCCCAAGGCTTGAACCAAGCTTATAATTTTGTTTTCCCAGTTGATGTCCAGACGCTAGACGGTTCCGGGCTTAATAAATACATTTAAGGTGGGCCCTACTTAGGTGGGCCACCACATGGTTGGGTGGTGTGGAACAACACATATAAAGTGGGCCCCACCTATAGATGGCTTGGATAAAATACATGCCTTATGGTGGGGTCCATCCGGGTGGGTCATATGGCCATATCATCACATAAAAAGAAATAGAGAGAGAGAGAGAGAAAGATAGAGGGACACACGTGATGGAGGGACCCTGACACTATGGGCCTTTCATTTCAAGCATCCAATCATACATCAAGTGGGTCCCATTGCATGTAGGCCCATCAAATCAAAGATCGATGGTGAAGATCCCTTCTCCACCAAGATGTAAGGTCAGATGATCCCTTTTTAGACTAGAAAGTAAACATCATGATGGGGTCCATGGAGAATGGCCCCATCATGGAATGATATTAAAAATCAAGGTGGGCCATTGGCCACATCTAGGGCCCAAAGTGAGATCCATACCATCAATCGGTAGGCCTCACTTGGTCCATCATCAAAACATGAAAACCTAGCCTAATAAACACCCACCTTTCGATCTTCTTGGTCCGTTGGGAAGCTGATCTCCTTGTGTCTCACTTTGATGGTAGAAGATGTGGTTTGAATGGCTAGGATGATGGATTTGGGATGAGAAAGTGGGCCACCGAAATCACTCTTTTCTCTCCATGAGAAGGCTTCGACGTCCACTCTTTTTCTCTTTGGTGCTTGAAATTGTGTTGAGAAAGAGAGGGAGAGATGGGATGTAAGGAGAGAGAGTGATGGATGTGAGTGATGGGTGAGGTGATAGATGTGAGGAGAGTGATGGGTGAGGTGATGGATGTGAGGTGAGTGATGGGTGAGGTGAGAGATGGGTTGACTTGGTGGTTGCTTAACTTGTGGAGAAAGAAAGCATGGGTGTGTACTTTGATTGATTGATAGATTGCTTGATTGATTGATTGATGGGATGGGTTGTAGAGATTCTCTTGAAATTACAAATGCGCAGTATTTTTTCTCAAACTGAACGCGGGCCCACATCTCCCTACCACGGTATCGGATTGGTATGCAAGACGCAGCGTTGGAACCGCGGTGATGATGCGATCATAATGGTATAAGTCTCGGATTAAGCCAACTCAAATCTATAGGATACGACTTAAGGCCACGCGTTAACATTGATTATAGGTCGCGGATTGCCAAACTTCAACGGAAAGGATCGCGGGAGTCGATAGAATAGTACAGGCTAGGATATGGGTTTTACAAGCATTTTCATGGAATCATACAATGCTAGAAAAAAAAATCCACAACATAATCTATATAGAATTGTGATTACAAGTTTAGGCCCACTTTTGAAATGCCAAACGGTGTCCAAATGAGATGAACCTAGTGTCATTTAAAATATTATTGGATTATCTTTCAAACGAGCCCAAGACTGCCCTTAACCTGCAATGAGGGAGCTATAAGTGTTTTCTAGGATCACATAATGTTTGAAAAATTGTGATTGCAGTTTGTATATAACCATAATTGCATATTTGAACCCACTTTTGAAAGGTCAAATGATGTTCAAATGAGATAATTCTAGTATCATTTGAAATCTCATCAAATCATCTTTCCAACAAGCCCAAATGATGTTCAAATGAGATAATTTTAGTATCATTTAAAATCTCATCAAATTATCTTTCTAACAAGCCCAATATCACCCAATTTGACTTGTAACGAGGGAGTTATGAACATTCATATGTGAACGGGTGAGACTCGAAAAATAAATATTGTAAATTATATAAAATCATGATTGCAGCTTTAGCCCACTTTTAAGAGGTCAAGTGAAGTCCAAATGAGATGATTCTAGTGTATTTAAAAGATCATCAAATTATCTTTACAACGAGTTAAGATCACATCGATTTGACCTATAATGAGGGAGTTAAGAACAATTTTGAGGGATCGCATGATGTTGGAAAAGCCATAATCGCAATCGCAATTGCGGCTTTATGCCTACTTTTAAAATGTCAAACAACTTCCAAATGAGATGATCCTGGTGTCATTTGAAAGCCTGACGAATTGTCTTTTAATGAGCTCAAGATCGCGATGATATAACCCATAACGAAGGACTTATGTGCATTTTCGTGGGATCACGTGATGCTAGAAAAACTACAATTATAGTCTAGACAGAATTATTATCACAACTTTGGACCCACTTTGAAGGGTCAAACTTTGTCTAAATAAGATGATTTTAGTACATTTAAAATCTTGTTGAATTATCTTTCCAATGAGCCCAATATCACCCCAATCTAACTTATAATGAATGAGTTATGAGATTTTCGTGTGATCACATGAAGTTGGAAAAACTATGATCGTAGTTAGTACAAAATTGTAATTATAGTTTTGGGCTCATTTTTTAAATTTAAACAATGTCCAAAATGAGATGATTCCACTTTCATTGAAAAAGTCATCAAATTATTTTTCCAATGAGCCCAAGATCACCATGATCCGACTTATAACTAGAGAGTTATGAACGTTTTTAGGGGATTGTGCAATGCTAGAAAAATTGTGATCGTAATTAGTATAGAACCATGATTGTAGCTTTGAAACCCATTTTGAAAAGCCAAACAATGTCCAAATGAAACAATTCTACTGCCATTTGAAGGTACACCAAACTATGTTTCTAACAAGGTCAAAATCACATTGATCTGCCCTGTAACAATTTATGAACATTTTTTGGGGATCACACGATATTGGAAAAACCGTAATTGTGGTTTGTATAGAACCATTACTGTTTTCATAGGATCAGTGAGATACAGAGTCATTGGAAAGATAATTTAATGAACTTTCATATGGCATTGGAAACATCTTATTAGGCACCATTTAACCTTCCAAAGGTAAACCCAAACCTGCGATCATGGTTCTATATATATCATGATCATATTTTTTCCATCGTTGCACAACCCCACAAAAACACTCATAAATCCTTTGTTATGGGTTGGTTGGGATAGTCTTTAGGCTCGTTAGAAAGATAATTCAATGAACTTTCAAATAACAATAGAATTAACTCATTTAGACATTGTTTCGCATTTCAAAAATAGGCCCAAACTTGTGATCACAGTTCTGTACAACATGCAATCACAATTTCTCTAACATCGCACAATCCACAAAAACACTCATCACTCCCTCATTACAGGTCGAATTAGGGCAATCTTAAGCTCGTGGGAAAGATAATTTGATAAGCTTTCAAATGATAGTAACATAATCTCATTCGGATATCATTTAACTTTTCAAAAGTATCCCCAAAGTTACAATCATGGTTTTGTACAAACTATGATCACAGTTTTTCCAACATCTCATAATCCAATGAAAACACTCATATATAACTCCCTCGTTAGAAGTTAGATTGAGAGATCTTAGGCTCATTGGAAAGAAAATTCAACGAGCTTTCATATGGCACTAGAATCATCTAACTTGGAGACTATTTGAACTTTTAAAAGTGGGCCCAAACCTACTGTCACGGTTTTGTATAGACTGCAATTGTGGGTTTTCTAACATCATGTGATCCGAAGAAAGCACTCATAACTCACTCGTTATAGGTCAAATCAAGGTGATCTTAGGCTCGTTGGAAAGATAATTTGATGAGCTTTTAAATGACACTAACGTCATCTCAATGAAAACTGTTTGACCTTTGAAACGTTCACCCAAACCTACAGTTGTGGTTCAATATAGACTACGATCATAGTTTTTTCACGAAAATGTTCATAACTCCCTCATTATAAGTCAGATTGGGTCTATCTTTAACTTGTAGAAAAGATAATTCAACAAATTTTCAAATGGCACACAAATTATTTCATTTGGAGATTGTGTGACTTTCGAAACTAGGCCCAAAGTCTAGCTCGCAAACATTGGAGCCATATAAGCAAAATATTTTACAGATAGAAAAAGAATTCATCTTTTAAAAGTGGAGTATTAGATATCTCTCTTATTTTTTTTTATCAATTTCTTCCCAAATATATAATACAATCTTTGTAAAAAGAAGAAAAACATATCTTTTAAAAGTTGAGTTTTTTTATGTTTTTTCTTTCCTTCTATTCGTTTCTTGGTAATAAAAATAAAAAAATAAAAAAATCTATATAAGTAGAATCTTTTTTAATGAAGAAGAAGAATCCACTTCTAAAAGTATATTTGTTTTTACCATTTTTTTCATTTCCTTTCCTCTCATTTTATTCTTAAACAATCCAATTTCAACATAATAGGTAAAAAGAAGCCATTTTTCTAAGGTAGGAGTTTCTACTAGAGAGTGTAATTAAAAAGCAAGAAAGATTGACTAATAGTAGTTGGAAAGCACAAAAGATTATTGGAATACAATGACAAAAGAAAAGTTAGCTCGAGAGTAGTGGTAAAAGAAGGTGTAAGGGCATTTTCATCTTATAAAAATACAAAAGGTGTTTTGGGTATAAAATTAAATGTGGGCAATTCAGGTGTGCCCTGTAGTGATCAAGGGCATGTTTGATTTTCCAAACATTTGGTAAATACACTGTAAATGAGTAATAATTATTTCATTGGGTAATTAAGGCATTATTATCGATGCTTGATTTGACACTTACTTTTTGGAGCTCTAAAACTGAGGACACTGCTAAATATATGTGGGGCCCACCGTGATGTCTGTCTTATCCACATCGTCCATCCGTTGTGCAAGCTAAATTTACGGCTTGACAAAATAAGTGAGGCTGATACAAAGCTCAAGTACACTACACCACAAGATTTAGGGAATCGAACATATACCGTTAAAAACATATCAGTGCCACTGTTTGCTTTAGTGTGGGCCAAGTGTTGGATTAGGCTCAAGTTTTGGCTCATGCTTCAATATGTTATGTTGAAATTGATGGACGGCGCAGATATATCATATATATCATGGTGGGGTTCTGAAATTTAAATCAGTCTTTTTTATTCGGTTTTTAAAACAGAAATGCAAGTGCATTTTAAAACAGGTGGATGAGTAATAATTACTAATTCCCAATGCATTTACATGCTATTTGGAAAATCAAATAGGTGGGCCACTACAAGTCAACATATAAGCTGCAGTTGTAATTATATGTTTCTCCCTATGGTGTGTCCCACACGAATTTTTTGTTGGGGCGATTATTAGGATGTATAGAACACATGAAAAGTACCATCAAATGCACGGTTTGGATTCTACACAAACATCACGAGTGAGTGTTCACACCCCAAGCATAGGGTTGCGATGTAGTAATAACCTCGGTAAGACCAAGGTCAAATCCACAGGGATTAAACCTTGTACGTATTATGAACTAGAACTGCAATAAGATGAAATCTAAATTAGAGGGGTTTAAGAGAATAATGGTGAATTATTTAACTAAAAACTAATGAATTTAAAGGTGAGAAACTAGGGTGTCAAGGATCCACTTATAGAGATTAGGAAGATCTACGTTTGATTCAAGAACACAACTAGAATTAGAGTCCCATCTTCATCCAGTTGGAAGATATAACGTTAAAAATTAACTATGAACTTCCTTTGATCCAGTTTTCAAGAGATAAGAAGGATGTAAATTAGACTTGATTCCATAACAAGATCATACCCACGAGACAAAATAAACAATAGAATTTAACCAATCCACATCCAATCTAAGAGAGTTATGAACATACGAAGGATTCCGTCATCCAACCATGCCCGTGAGATGATGGTGAACAACAGTGCTCCTACGACTATGCCTCTATACATGCATAGAAAATACTCAAAGCTATCATAGATCCATTGTAATTTAAGTCATAGTAAACTATTAAAAACTATAAATATTCCATATAATCAAACTATAATTAAATAGAGTCCCTAAAACATAAATCAAAGCTATAGAAATCGTCCCATCATGCTACAAGCTTCACCTCTTAGCCCTAGCTAAGAGGTTTAACCTATCATAGACATGCTAGAAACTTTTAAAAAAATTAAGAAAAAAAGCTAAATGAGAAAGGAAGAAAAACTCCTTAAAGATCGCTGCCTCCACGCTATCTCTCTCCCTCTCCTCACGTGCACTGCCTCCACGGCTGCCCTCGATAGCCTCTTCACGTCCTCTCTCTCTCCCTTTTATAGGCTCGGATGGAAGCTAGGTCGGTCACTGACCTTGTTTACGCAACAACAGTGCTAGCGCATGAGCAAAACACAAACAACTCGCGTTTGGAAGCATTTTGGTGCGGAAGTTCATCACGAAAATGGAATCTGACTACATGGTGGGGGTCGTGGGCACCCTATATTGCCTCTGGACGGTCTAGATCATATATCCGACCGTGCTTATGATCACACAATGACTCACCGTGGCCAGGCGTCCAGACGTGCGTAAGATCAATGCAAGAGCTGCGCTGATGTGATCATTGGGCCCCACAGTGATATTTTTGAAAGAATCCACCCCGTCCATTGGATTCTTGGCGAAAAACTAGTCGGGAAGGGTTAGTTTTTATAGGTTCTGGCGTGGCCCACTGTACCAACTCAATTTTCCATTCATCCTACTTTTTTTGACGATCCACGTGCGTACACGTTTATGGGTAAAAAAGGAAAGCTAAATGAGGGTCTTGCTCCCTATCGAGTGAATGGACGGTCTAGATTATCGAGATGTATGAGGTGTGGGCCCCAATAGCCAAAAACGGCAATCGGCGGTGAAGACGCTATTACATTAGAAATTTCTTTAAAGAAATATTGGTCAGCGTGTGCTGACCAATTTCTTGAGTTATGGTGTGCGTCCAGCCATACACATACTGTATACATGTGTCACATATATGGATCCCAAGATGATGCATGTGTAAAATCTTCTCCGTCTATCCGTTCTATGACATCATTTAAGGCGTTAATTTCAAATTTGAGGTATATCCAGAGATCAGGTGGGCCCAAAATTGTTGGTTTATGGGATTATTTGTCCATTGGGCTACTTTCACAGGGATCCAAGATCTAAAATTCGAATTGTACGGTTAATTTATAGTCCTTAGGTGATATATAAAGTTTCAAACCAAGCGGATGGTGGGAACCCTGTGATCTTGTATTTTAGATGATTTTTAGGCTTCTTTAATGTGACTGACTTGATTTTCTCGGATCTCTGATATGTAAATTATTCAATCTCAGTCCCTTGGGGTTTGTCCCTTATCTTGGTGACTTCAGAGCATTAAATCTATGTGTTTAATACCCTTTTTCAGTTCAAGTTCCTAAATTTACCTTACAACACCAACACGATTAAAATAGGTCATTAAACAGTATCATGTTTATAAAATCAGATAATAATTGAAATCTAATATGCAATATTTGATCCTCAATAGTGAGCCCGAAGCACTCATGTGATCAATGATCATTCTTTTATGAAAGAATTCTCCTATGCAAATGCTATTTCGGTAGCTATTCTTAAAAGATAAGTACAAGTAATGGCTGTCTTTATAGCCTCACATTTCCTCGGACCATGGAAAGGAGAAGTCTTAAGAGAAAGTTAGACTTGCATTGCAATCCATGTCAAGTGAGGTATCAAGCTTCGTTCCTAGTAGCTGTTTGGGTTTCTACTAAAAAAAAAAAGGGAAAAAGTTCTTTTGTCAAGAAATAAAAAAATGACATCGATACTCTAGCAAAGTGTGATGGTTTATACAGGTGCACTCGAAACATGACCGTCCAGATCATGGGCCCCACTTCAATTGAACTAATTTTATAAGTGGCCAATTTGTGAAGATCTAATATCATGCATTTATCAAATAGTGTCCATTAATCAGTCCTATTAAACTGATTTTGGGTTTAGGATCTATATACAGTGGGAAAAAAACAATACCTTTATTGTTTATAATAATTTATGATTGCTGATAGATTTTGGTTAGTGATTTCTAGTAAATGGGTGGAAGGAGATGGTGGAAATTAAGAACCGGGTAGGTGTGTCAATGGACCAGGCCTGCAGTTGGCTTCAACCCGGATTTTGAACCATTCGGGTCAGGCATTTCAATTCAGTCTATTTGAATTTTTTATTTGCCTGGAGCTAGCTCATGGACAGCCCAATAAAATGCTTTATATTAAAGTTTAAGAGACAATATTTTATATTTAGAAAACTGCAACGTTGTGATGAAGCTTTTAAATGTTTAACATGGAACTTAAAAATGGCATTTTAAAGTTGGCAAAAAAAAAAAAATTCATAAATATATTTATCATGCACAAATAAAGGTACAATCGGTATTGCACATGTTTTATTCATAAGTCATGAAAGCAATTGAATTGAATGGAGACAAGGTATGATGGGACATTTTATTAAAAAAACAGTGAATATTTGTATAATATATGTATTTGATGACTACGCCTGGCATTAAGCCGTAGGAGCGATGTTGCCGATGAGAATAAAAAATCATGGCCCGCACAAAAAGATTTCTAAGAGATTCAAAGGAAAGAAAACGTTCACTTCTCAAACGATAGTAAGAAAGGCAACTTAACAAATCCTACTTTTGCAAGTGGCATAGCAGGTTTTTTTTTATTTTTTTCATGCATACACTCACACCCACACACTACACGGACACTCGAGCCCATAATTTCAATGCCGTAATTCACATAACCTACCACACGCATAGCAAGTTCTCCATGAAGAGGTTTGCTAAAATGCTCATATGTTAGCCTTTCAATTCAGGTCACCTTCCAATGATCCAAACCGTTAATATAATGAACGTCATTTTGTACGGTGGAAAGACTAAATAAAAGCTGTCATTTGGATTATTTTAATTCTTTAACAATTAAAATTCTCCCTTTAAACATGAATGATCAACATAATATTTATTGTATGGTCAATTGGTACAAATATTCAATTTGAGAGCTTTTTGGAAATAGCCCATCCAAGGGAAGCCCCACAGATAAAGATAAATAGTTTGTGCTATTAAAAAAAGGCTCACATCCATTAACCTTTCTTATTATCACAGTACGTCTGGATTGATTAGAGCACACTTCCTCTATAAAACATGAAATCAGTCTACAGCACTCCTCATTGGAAGTGGATTGCTGGTAGAGCTGTACACGAACCGAGTTAGCTCGGTTAGCTTGCTCGACTCGACTCGAAAAAGCTCAATATGACTGGATTTGAAACTAAGTTTGAGTCGAGTCGAGCTGATTTTTGAGCTCGAAAAAATTTCGAGCTGGGTTTGAGCTTGCTCGAGCTCAACTCAACTCCGATCAAACCCCAACTTGAATTGAACTCGGATTGAACCAATTCGGAGACTCATTATATTAATATTGATGTTGCTCATCAAGTGTTTGATGAAATGATTCAACGACGTGTCAACTAGTGGTGAGGAAGGTATGGATGTCAAACAAATATCTTTGTATTTTAATTTTTATATTGCTTACCGAGTGTTTGATGAAATATATATAACTTGTTGCTGTTAGTTTACATATCGTGAGGAATTAAAGGTGCACTCCATGTATTTGAGAAAATGCCGCAAATGGCCAATCTTATCCCAGACTCGGCTTGAATTGGCCCCAACTGCTAATTAAACCAAGCTGAGTTGGCTAGTCAGGCTTAAGGACCGAACTGAGTTTGAAAAGGAGCCGGCTAGTGGTTGAGCCGAGTCAAGTTATGCCAAGCTCGACTCAGTTTGATGAGTACAGTTCTAACTATTGGCTACCTAGGTGGTGGGCTGATGTCAACAAGTTATGTAGGTCCTACCATGATGCATGGGTTATATTTATATCATCAATCTGTTTTGCATGATCACTTTATGGTTGTGCCAAAAAAGAAAGTAGATCTAAAGCTGAAGTGGACCACAGTATAAAAAGAAGTGGGGATTAAATGCCTGCCATCGAAAACTTGGAGGGGCATGGAGGTGGGGTCCACTCCAGTTTGGAGGGGCATGGAGGTGGGGATTAAACACACGATGTTGTGGCCCACGGAACCTGGTGACGTCAACACACCACCAACGCCGGTAGTGTGCGGCACACCACGCAATACGCTTCCCTCTCCGGCTATGTTATTTCCTATTTGCAAGCTTCGGTGCAACCAACTTCATTACTTAGTTGGAGATGCTTATATCTCACCCATAATAAATTCAACTCCTGAGAGTCTACGGGCACCAAATGCAATCAACACCATACGTGCCAACATGCCGCACTTGTGTGAGATCCAGGTCACTTATCACGAACCCCTCAGTGAAATGTTCCCTGTTCAGGACTGGATTTCGGGCTATGCACGCCATACGCAAAACATGAATTCAAGAAATCCGGACCGTCCAAATCACAAGTCCACAGTGTATGGTGGCATTGCCTGAAATCCTTAGTGACTGACTAATCACAAAGTACCGAGTTTGCCCGTCGAATTTGGACCACTGACCATTTAACTTTTATCCGTCCATTTGATAGCCTATGTTTCCATTGTTAGGATGATTCGATCACTGTTATTTTTTGGTGATGCATCATACTCAGTGAACCTTACTAGTTGGATGGTATGGATTGAAGTGCATCTCCGTGAAGTGTACGGCGTTTGAAGCACCTTTCTTTTACTTACTGCAACCGCAGACTCGCGAGGTATTTGAAACTTCTACGGCTCAACTCCACTGGGCCGAGAAGTATTCCTGATTGATCAGCTTCATTAATCGTCCACTTACTACACCTTTGGCCAACTTGATTAACGGACTGGGTTTATCTGCATTGGGTCCCACGTCCCACACAGTGAATGTATTATAACACAAACACGTGTGCCAAATAGCACTCTGTGTGAGTGTGTGCCCAGCAGCTAGCATTAGTAGCTCAACCAAAGGTCTGTTTGGATAATCCAGGCAAAGCATATAGACCAGATGGAGCTCTATGTGAAGATGAGCCATTTCAAAATCGAGCTTGGTCCACTTATCACATGGACCGCACGTTTATGACTCTCAGTAATTCTACTTCTACCCGTCCATTTTAGTTTGCCATTTTGGACCAATTTATAAGCAAGCCCTCACGGTTGGAAGCACCTAACGAGTGCCAAGATCTCACACGTGTGATCCAATTCACCTCTACAATCTCCCCATATGCGGATAGCCACAGATTTTATTTTCTTTACGCTTGCATACCTCTACCTAGCGTAGGTACTGTCGAGGCTACTTTCTCTGACTTAGGCGGAATTTTTAATTAATGGGAATGAAATACACACCGTCCTTCAGGGAGATCACCCCTTTGTTGGGGGTGGATCCCTAAAGCCAGGCTGGTTCAACAATCAGGTGGGCCACACCATAAAATTATACCTTAAACCTCGAAATTCACATGGTATGGCACACCTGAGTTTGGAATATTGTGATTTACTGATTTTGGGTTAGTTATTTGATCCTGAGGGATGTTAGATGAAGTAACTCATGAGGCATGTTGGATAAATGATTGGATGACCCAAAAACATCTTGGTGGGCCCTTTCAAAGAATTAATTGGGGACGTCCCATTCCAACTTCTTCTTATGGACCGAATTTTTGGATTGTCATGATTTTTGGGTTCTAGGGAGACCACGAGACAGATTATCTGATGGACGGGATGGATCATGAAAGGCCCATCCACCTGGCCCTCAGTTAGCGAAAGTGTCGAACGGGAGGTACCGCCTATGTATGCTAGCTAGCGTCGGACTCGGATTGCGTAGTGAATACCACGGCACCAACGTTAGTACTGTGTTGACGTGGCAAAGTTCCATTTGCTCGAATGATGATTTATCTATTATATCAGTGTCCTTCCACTTTCCAAATCATCCTTAGTGCATGAGCCAAAAAACAAATCAGATTCAAATCTTAAGTAGACCATTTGTATGAAAGGGTGAAAATTGAACGCCGATCATTGAAAACTTTTTAGGAATTACTACAATTTTGGATCAAACTTGCATTTGTATTTGTGACTTAATTAACTGATTGGATAAAAAATAAATATCATGATAAGCCTTAAAAAGTTTTTAACAATGAATCCCACCATCTCACTGTTGCCTCCTAAAATGATATGCAATAATACCGTCTCACTGTTACCCCCTAATATGATATGGAATAATAGAAGAATGGTGAGGATATGATGCAGATTGGATACCCCCTGGGAAGAGGCTGAGGCTTTGAAAAGTTCAACAATGTTTATCTATCTTTCCGTGTCAGTTTAGAAATAAGTATTATTTTTTTTTTAAAAAAAGTAGATTCCATGTCATCTTAGAAAATAAGTTATTTTTTTTAAAAAATAGATTAGAAGTTGTGAATCACACCACATAAAGCAGTGGTGATAATGACTCATCATTGAAACATTCCTAAAGTCCATGATAATATTTATTTGCCATCCAACTTGTCTACAATTTCAAATGTAGGCCTAACATAAATATCAACTTGTACAAAAATTTTGTAGCTTTTAAGGTGTTTTTAATTGTAGGAGTTTAATTTCTAGTGTGTCCAACTTGATTCTTAGATCTATCCCATATTTTGGCTTATCTTTTAAAATGATATGCAAAATGGGTGGGGCGGTGTTAATGAACCTATTTAAACGTGATGTCCCACTATAGCCCCAACTTGATCCAAGTCTCGGTGCGGCTTGTGTATATCCTCCTTGGAGAGTGGGTCAGATCTCAAGCCCACTTTAATGTATTTATCTTGTATCCACGTTGTCCGTTTATTTTAAAACCTATTTTAGAGCATGATTTCATTAATAAAGCATATTCAAATGATCAAATCTTAAGTAGACAGGTGGTAATTGATCATAGGTTATAAAAGTTTTTGCAAGGTCTCTTCGTTGAGATTTTTGCAACCTTATAAATGGGTTGGATGGCAAATAGACATTCCAAGGGCATTATGAAGCTTTTAATGGTGGAGATTTAATCGCTAGGTATGGTCCACTTAAGATTTAGATTTACTTTATTTTTATTTTTAATCCTACTTTCAAATATGATCTCATCACTAGGTATGATCCACTTAAGATTTAGTTCTATTTTATTTTTATTCTTAATCACACTCTCGAATATGATCTTTCAAAATAGATGGACGGGTGAAAATAAGGCACATGCATCACAGTGGGTCTCACAGTTAGGGATCCACCCAAATCACGCCCAGCCGCATCCATGAATATAAAACATACATACATCATGAATATAACACATACATAGAGCTTTGTCACGTGTGCCTTTGTTCGCTACACTACGCAATCCGGTCCCGCCGGCGTGGTTCAAAACAAAACGTCTCAGATTTTAGTTGCCGATATTACACGCACGCACATCTCCAAGCGTCAAATAAAAATGCACATGACATGCTAGCTTAGGAGTTATGTAAAATATCTGAGACGTTCACCGGATAATACTTTCAATTTAGATCTTTATATCTAAAAAAAAGAAACTTACGCACTAAGTAAGTCGGCAAATTTTTATTTTGAGCCCATCTAGGATGTTTACATTTGAAAGATTTTTGCGCTGAGAAACCAATTGTATGAACCACCATATAAGCGTCCTGGATCTCACACGAATGTTCACTTTTGACACGCGCGGGCGTCTCCAAGAGGCATGTGTTTGATTTCATATCGCGCTCGCACCGAAAAAGAATAGAAGTATTCGTATACAACGGTTGCATGAGAATTTTAAGATAAATCGCTGTGATTTATCCTAATTCACCACTTCAATTAAAAATCCAATCCGTGAAAATTATGAATGATACTACAAATATAACTATGAGTAAAAAATATAATAATATATTCATCAAATGCGCCAATTAATGTATATTAAGTTTGAATCTTTTTTCCACTAATTTAAATATTGTAGCTTTCCCAATGAATCTAGTATACTAATTTTGCCATTTACCCACAATTTACACAGACCAGATTTTATAAAAAGGTAGGATTGTTGCGGTAAAGAAAGAGTTGTATGTGAAAATTTTCTTACAGGGTTGTACGTAACTTATCTCCCGAAAAAACCGCTCCTAACTGTCGCGTCACATCTGAACCGTCTACCCTCTAACAAAAGGCCAGGAACGCGAGTGGATTACGTGTTACCCGAGTAACACCGTAGTGGGTTTTACCCTTATTGTGGGGCACACATTAAAAATAAATAGTATATCCACACCGTCCATCTGTTTTTACAGACCATTTAATGAGCTCTTACCAAACATTAATTAGATCGAAGTCTCAAGTGAAACACGCCACAAAAAATAGTGGTGATTGAACGCTCACCAATAAAAACTTCCTAGGGTCCGCTTTAAGCATATTTATAATTTTTATTTTTCATATAACCCAATGATATGGTCATCAATTACTTTATTAATGTATTAATACAAATATCATCTTGATTCAAAACTTTCATGGCCTACAAAAGGTTTTTAATGGTCATTAAGCACATTTTTCAGTGACGTTATCCATTAAATATTTAAATCATCTTAAACTTTGGAAGAACTTCCTAAAATGATTTTCCAAAACGGATGCAAAGCGTGGATATACAAAAAAAATCATCAGGATAGACCCCACACCATAAGAATAATACTACTATGGTGTTACACGGGTAACACCGAATCATCTCCCAGCTGGAACACGACTCCACACGCGACAACCCCAAATGCAACCGGCGCCTGCCACGTCACCACCGCCTTTGCCGACGTGTAATGAAGTCATGCCAAAGCTGCCATTACATGACACCTGTCACACTCCACAGACCCACGCCGACACCTGAGGATCGGAATACTCTGCAACACCTGTTTTAAGCAGTGCAACATGGCACGCATCTTTCATCGCATCCATTCATCAGGTGTGAATCATCAAGATGAAGAAAATATACAAGAATCAGCATAATCCAAGATTCATACGGATCACAACGCATGAATTAGAGGTTTTAAGCGCAAATATGCAATTTTTACATCGTGTGGGCCATAAGAATTTTGATCTGGTTGATCATACGGATATACGGTTGATATAAATCTCATCATCTGATTGACGGATTAGATTTCAAATATACAACACAATAGCCTCCAAGAGTTAGTGTGTTATACACGCTTCGTAAAACAGATGTTATATCCGATTCCGTTCCTTTCTCTTCTTGTTACTACATCTACCGAATACGGCAGCAAAAGCGTCACTCTGGTGGAAGACGCAGACCGGACCGGCCGGCCCGAGTCTGACAGTGGAGAAGGAAGAGAGAAGACACAGCTCTTCCTCAAGTTCCATTCACCGATGGCAATTTCGTAGTTTCCCCTCGAGTGAGTTCTTCCTTTTCCTATTCCTCCACCTACCAGTCTTCCATATCCTTTGGCCGAAAGTGTACGGCACCAACATAAAAAAATCGCGTTTTGTTGAGCTCGCGGCATTCTTATACCGTTGCGGATTCTAAGGAGAGAAACTGTTGTTATTTCTGTTTTTCTTCCCTTCCTATGTTTTGATAATTAGAGTGATTCGGCGAAAATTTTCGCCTCTGCAATGGCGTGTTGTATATGGACGGAGGATGTGTCGGTTGTGGACACGAAGCTGAAAACGGATGATGGAAATGGGGATTATGTGAATTTGATATGTTCGAATGATCGGGAATCGGAGGAATTCGGGATGCCGCTGCCTCAGACTCCGAGGAAGGGACGTCCTCTCTGGTGGTGGATGAAGGTGGTTTTGTCCTGCCTTCTCTTGGTGGTCAGTGCCGCTTGTTTCATCATCTGGGGTGGGCCGTTCCTCGTTCATAAGGTGTTGTGGTTCGAGACTCTTATATTTGTTTTTTGTTTTTTGTTTTTTTTTGGGTCTCGTTTTGGTTTGGAATTGAATACTTGGGTAGTCCGCAATTATGTGAATATTGTCGAGTTGATTCCTTTCTATTAATTTATTTCTAAGTTATTGAATTTAGTGAAAATACGTGATTTGTAATTGCATTTTAGGGTGCGTTTGGGTGTACCGTTGATTTGCTGTGGGTAGAAGGATGCTTGTCTACCCACATCGCTAATAGACAACAATTTGGAGCGGAATTTTGTTTGACTCCACACCTAAATAGTAATTTGCTCCCAAAAACACCTTTGGGGGAAACCCAATGATGCAGACTTTGAGAGAGTACTCTGGAAATTAATTCGATTTTCATGGAAATCTAGTTTGTTATTGTTTGTGTAAAAAATTGACTGTTGAATTCGATTTCCATTTCCAATGTTTTTACTAAAAAATCTGAGAATATCCATTTCTCCCTAAAAGCCAAGAGGACATGGAAATGCAGCCTTATGCAAGTTGGGGAGGGCTAATCTGTTATCAATTGTTCAGCTTCTCAGCCCATGTAGGGTAGGGTCAATATTTGCCACAGTTCACTAAATTGTGGCAACTCATCCACAGTACAAGTTGTTGGGATCCATGGAAGCAAACTCCAAAATAGAATCGCACAAATGAAAGATAAATGTAAACAAAGCAACCACAGAGAACACACGATTTTACATGGAAAAACCTTTGCAAGAAAAAATCACAGCACAAAGCGACAAGCAATCCATTATGTAAATGAAATTATAAGAGATCGAATCAACTTATAGATGCGAATACCCTAGCACTCCTTTATAATAAGTTCTTTGTTACCCTAATCATGTTTAACACCCATATATATAGTGTTACACATAGAATAAGAAATAAATCACGCAATTACGCAAAACCGCACGCGCTGTCGATCCAACCTTCAATCAATTGACATTGATCGAGCAACCCTCGATCAATCGGGCCTCCATGTTCGATCAATCGAACATGCTCAAAAGTGTCCAGAGAGCAAATTTAATTTTTCTGAATTATCCTGATCGATCGACACAGATGGTCAATCAATCGTAACAACCCAAAACTGTCCAGCGAGCAAACTCATATATTCAGGGTGTTATCGATTGATCGAACCAGCTGTCGATTGATCTAAATCCCCTATTCCAGCATAGATTGGAGACACCAATTTCAACACAAGTAGCATGCGTACACATTCTATTCCCAATCACGTGCCCCGTTGTGGATGAGGTACTGAAAAATACACCAATTAGACAATAAACCATCCAATTGGTGCCGTCAAATGGACAGTTAAAATGAAAATGGTAAGCTGGCCAAATTTGGTGTTTGAATCAAATGGTTTAGATTGTTCCATCGATTTAGTCTTTGTGCAATGCTCCTTCAGCAATGGGCCCATGATCTGGAATTGGTACAAATGAATGCCACATGTACCATGGATGAGTTGCCACAATTAACTAGACTGCTGTAGACGCATGTGGTAGTCCAATCCTATATTTGGATACCAATAAACATGCAATAGAGTTCACATACATATGTATCTGTGATTATCCACAATGTTTGGCATCTATGTTGTTTTACTCACTTAAGAGTTATGCTGTGGCGATGGTTCTATAATTTACTGTTTTATCTGTTCTTGTCTTGATTCAGTATGTGTTTGTTCTTGCAGGTGGTTGCCCCGATCTTGGATTGGGAGACAACAACATTTAGCACACCAGTTCTTGGGCTTTTACTCTTTGCTTCTATGGCAATATTCCCTACTCTATTACTACCTTCTGGACCTTGTATGTGGATAGCGGGGATGACTTTTGGTTATGGTTTTGGATTTCTACTCATTATGGCGGGGACAAGTTTGGGCATGTCACTTCCATATCTCATTGGTTCTCTGTTCCGTAGCAGAATACATGTTAGTCCCAGTTGCCGTATTTATTTAGCATTTCTCTTTCGTCACAAAAAATTAATCAATTGAGCTCTGCTGTTTTCTATTTTGCAGAGGTGGCTAGAAAAGTGGCCCAATAAAGCTGCTATTATGAGATTAGCTGGTGAAGGAAATTGGTTCCATCAGTTTCGAGCTGTAGCTTTACTCAGGATTTCTCCGTTTCCATATATTATCTTCAATTATGCTGTTGTTGCAACAAACATTAAATATGGTCCTTACATATTTGGGTCATTGGTGGGAACTGTACCTGAAGTTTTCATCACAATTTACAGGTTAGAACTCTCCTCAAATGCTGCTTACTAAATAATATTTCTGGGGAATGATATTCTGCAGCTCACTGCAGAAAAGTGCAGCAAACTGATTGGCCCCATCAAGCAGTGTCAGCAGTCTAAAAGAGCTGACATCATATGGGTGGCGTCTCCAGATTGGGCTAACAGGAGTGCTACACTGCTGTCCATCCATATCTTTGTATGAGATAACCAGTCATACCTGGTGGTCTAATTGTATTTTCTGCAGTTTGATGTTTCTACTGCAATCATGGCTAGTAAATCAAGATTCACAATTTTCTTATGTAACTTGGACACTGCATGTATTTCGAAGTTGGACATGTAGAGATACATGTCTTTGTTGCAATCCTGTAAGATTTAACCTACTGGTCCACTCTGATGTAGACTCATTGATGCAGGACAACTAACCACTTGCTCTAAAAGCTCGAACCGATAGAGCATGGCGAATTAATCCCTTTATCTCATAGCCCAGGCCCTACATCGCATGGGTTAGGACCTTGGCTGAACCCCCATCATGGGCCCCACTTCACATGGGTTTCGCTTCACACAAGCCACCCGCTTCACACGGATGGAGCCCGCTTCACATGGGCTGGCCACCCTGAGTGTGCCCCTACATCGCATAGGCTCAACCCCACCGATTTTGCACCATGTGAAAGCTGGATATATTAGTCATGTTGAACCTATAAAGGAGAGAAAATCTTACTTACACCATGATTAAGATGTGAGGGATGTAGAAACATCAGACCATGCTACGTAATGACAGTTAAGAATCATTTTCGTTGTTCGTCATCATCATCTAAGCCTTATCTCAACGAATTGGGGTGGGCTACACAATTCCTGTTACGTCATTCCACTCTATCACAGACCTTATCCTCATAGGTCATCAAATCTTTTCTCACTACCTCCACTCATGTCCCTGTGGGCCTTATGTTAATGACATAAGAGAAATAGCCCTAGTGGAAAGTGGTTTTCTTTATCAGAGAGACCATTCCTAGGGGTGATCTTTTATCAATAGGGAGACCATCCCTGGAATCCTGGAATCCGAACTGTTATTGCAGCAATCCTCATACTGGTTGTATTTGCATCGTAAACTTGCATACACCTGGTCAAATTATGTTGTCAACCACAATTAGAAGGGCTCAAACCTTATTAGCAAGGATAGGTCAAGTATGCTGTATTGATTTGTTAATATATCTACGACTACCTCATACATGAATCTTATTGAATTTAGTTAGACCAGTCTAAAAATCATTCAAGAAGGGGGCTTGAACTTGTTGAAACCTATGCTACTTAGTTACAGTGTCTGGTACAGGTGTAAATGTGGGGCTCGCTTCACTCCGAATCTCAGGGCAGTGGGAGATGACCATATCATCAATAGTTTGGTATTTTTATCAATAATATTTCTATAAAATATCCAGTTACTGTTGAATCTTACCAGGCATGGGCCTCATTTCCATATCCATGTCATGACATATCCAAACACAGGTGCCCAAGAGATCCAGAAAGATCTGGTTATTACAAGTTAAGATGACAGCACAATTTTTTGGAGAAGAGAGCTTTCAGATTTGCGAGTTTGTTGAGACAGGAAAGGGAATCAATCAAGCTTTTGATACCTGAGCTTTGAATTCAAGGATCGAGAGCATAGGAAGCAACAAATACGGGAACCTGGTTTCTAAGTCTCCTGTTCCTATATACACAATCATTAAAGAAAAGAAAATAAACTCTAATATTTATATACATATTAGTGTTTTATCCAAAAAAAAAAAAAGGTAGAAAAAGAAAAGGAGAAAAGAAGAATAAAAAGCTCATTATGACTGTTGCATTCAAATCCTCATCAACATCAACCTCTTTGTATGATAATAGATGGTTGGAGCTTCTTTATTCATGGTGAGCTAGGATTGAATCCATGATGCTTGACTTCGACATAAAGCATTGTCTGTTTGAGCTGCGGACATCAACCCCCAAATTTTTTTATTTTTATTTTTTAAAGAACGATTAGTTCATTACTCAAGAAAATGTACAATCATTCAGGAGTGTCCCGACAAAAAGGGCGGACAACTCCTATCGTATAACTCGATCTGCACAAAAGTTGCCTGAAAAGAAAAAGGAAAAGAACAGAAAAGGAAAGGAGCACCAACTACGTAGACCGAATGTTCCCAATGCCAATTTTATCCATGAGGAGGTTACCTCGCACCTGTCTCGGGAAAGTTGCATGGGATTCATACAATCTGTTTGGGCAGCCTTCGGTAGCCAATCTGGCTAATGCATCAGCAACTGAATTTCCTTCATGATGAATGTGGCTGAAAATAAGGTTAAGGGATTGCCGAAAATGTTGAATCACTCCCATCATGTACCAAATATGCCAAGAGCAAGAGAAGAGAGGATCTTCCACCGTTTTAAATATGGCCATCGAGTCCGTTTCCACGATAATGTTTGAAAGACCCAGGTTGGAGCATATCTTTATGCCATTTGACATGGGTTGAGCCTCAGCAATAGTGTTAGTTGATTGGCCATAGCTTCTGTGGAAAGAAAATATTAGATTGCCTTGATGATCCCGGCAAACACCGCCCCCTCTGCTCGAACCTAGGTTTCCCCTCGAGGAGCCATCCACGTTCAATTTCAATCAACCGTGGGGGGGCATAGACCAATTGACAATGACGAATTTTGTAGGAGGGTGGGGCTAAGCTTCATAAATCCTGAGGGCTTCGAAGGAGATGGAGTCAGACATCGAGTCTCTATCTGGCACGGAGATGGAGCTGCCAAGCTCATTCGACCAGCGGTCAACCTTGAAAAGAATTTGATTAGCTGACATAGCCAAACCTTCAAATCAAGCATGGTTACGGCTAATCTAAATCTCCCAGAGAATGATGGCAGGGGCAAGGCCAATGAGGTAAGACAGGCGGGATTTCTTACTTGCCTTAGATGTCCAGAGTTGAATTCGCTGCATAGTTGTTTGATTAGGGGGATTGGCGATACCAAAAAGTCTGCTGTAGTGGCTCCATATTTGAGCGGCAATCACACCTTGGCTGAAGAGGTGATCCTGGTTTTCAGCTTCACCAAAACCATGATCAGAGGAGCCCTGCTGACCCATATTTGGACTGCCTTGAACCAGGACAGATGGCGGGTGACGTTGCTGGTTTTCTGCTTCACCAAAAACATGATCAGAGGAGCTACTATGATGGCCCTGCTGACCCCTGTTTGGACTGCCTTGAACCAGGACAAATGGTGGGCGACGTTGTTGGTTTTCTGCTTCACCAAAAACATGATCAGAGGAGCTACTATGATGGCCCTACTGACCCCTGTTTGGACTGCCTCGAACCAGGACAAATGGCGAGTGACGTTGCTGCTGGAAACTGACTGGCAAGATCTGTTGAGCGATAGGTTCAGGGTGATACAGCTGGGTGGAGTGATTTCTTACCCGGTGATTTCCTTGATGTCTTGAAGAAGAATGTGAGCCCGATTGGTGAGAATGAAACAACATTCCTGCCGAGTCCTGGGAGCTGGAAGATGTCCTCCTGCAACATTCACAACGGGAAGCAAGTGCAATCCCATGGCTCTGCACTGCATGGTCCACCGGTACTGCTTGGTGGATGACTTTCCAAACGAAAATGCTCATTTTCGAGGAGAAGGTTTTGTTCCAAATCCATTTGGCCCAACGGAGAGTTGGTTAGTGACGCCTGACCTCATTCTAGGCAGATTTAACAGAGAACTTGCCGGATGGTGAAAGGTCCCAAATTAGCCGATCAGGCCTGTCCGTTATTGCTATTGGGAAAGCGGAGATTGTCTGCATTGCTGCTGTGGTAATAACATGCTGAATTTCCATCAAATTACGAGAAGCAGGCTGAGCGAAGAATTCTCTGACCGAAGCTTCTTTGAGATGATTTGGGATGGTCGTGACAATTGCACCAGCGAGAAGGCCCCTACCCGTCCAGTTTTGAGACCAAATATTTATCTTCCCTTCTCCAATTAGCCATCTTGAATGGTGAATGGAAATCTGTAATGATCAGAAAATCTCTTTCCACGAGGAGGAAGAGGCTGACCTGTGTGATCCTTTAGCTGCCAATATCTTCTGAAGGTATTTTGCTGAGAAGAAGTTGGCCCAAAGAGATTTACCCTGAAGGAGCCACCAACCCATCTTAATCCTGAAAGCGCATGTGGAATCTTCAAATGTTCTTATGCCGAGACCTCCTTCATGAAGGGGAGTGCACAAGCTCCACCATTTAACCCAATGGAACTTCCTGCCTTTTTCTGATGAGCCCCAAAAGAAATTTGCAATCGCCCGATTGATAATTTTGGAAATGGATTTGGGAATGCTTATGGCCGAAATCATGTGGATGGGAATACTGGACAAAACATGCTTGATCAACACCAATTTAGCTGCCTGGTTGAGAAGTTTGGCCTTCCAACCATCAATTTTGCTGAGAATCTTCTGGGTTAGCTGATGCAAAAGAGGGGCTGGACATCTTCCTTTTGAAAGGGGATACATGTTAGGGAGGAACATCTGCCTGAATCCCATCAGGTTATGCAGCTTGAGGATCTTGTTCCTGGTCGTTTTCTTTGGGGTTATGAACGACGTCTTGGATGCATTCACTCTTTGGCTAGATGCGTTTTCATATTGGGTAATGAATTTGAGAAGAGTTCGCACATTAGATAACCTGCCATTAAGAAACAAAATTGCATCGTTAGCGAAAAAGAGATGTGTGATCGACGGGCAACTTTGGGGCAATTTGTATGGTTGGCAGCAGCTCGAAGAAAATAGCTTGGATAGGCCCCTGCTGAACACCTCAACCGCAAGGATAAAGATGGAAGGAGAAAGTGGGTCTCCTTGCCTCAACCCCCTGGTGGATTTGAAAAAGCCAAAGTTTCTACCATTGATAATTATAGAGAACCAAATGTCTTCCCAACAACGCTGAATGCCCAAAATCCAAAGGGGATCAAATCCGAATTTTTTAAGGACTTGCAAAATGAAACCCCATTCCAGACGATCGTATGCCTTTTCCATGTCTACTTTGATAATCAAGTTGCCCCCAAAAACTTTGTGGTCGATTTCAAAGGTCATCTCACTGGCAATAGATATATTCTCAATAATGGACATTCCTCTAACAAAGGCACCCTGCTCTTCGGAAATGAGATCTTGGAGGATGTTGGATAGCCTTACCGCCATAATTTTGGAAAAAATCTTCATGATACAGTTGCATAAGCTGATGGGTCTGAAGTCCGTGATGAATTCTAGATTATTTTTTTTAGGGGATGAGGCATAGAAGAGTGCTTTGAAATGCTCCGGGAATTGGCCCGCCCTGATAGAAGTCCTTTGTAGCTTCGAAGAGATCATGCCCAATAATATCCCAGCAAGAGGCGTAAAAGGCTCCTCCAAAACCATCAGGGCCGGGTGCGCCGTTGATTGGAATTGCAAGCGCGGCTTCCTTGACCTCTTCTATCGTGAGGGGCTTCGAAAGGTCTGCATTCATCTGACTTGTGACAATACGGGGGATACAATTTACGATGTCCCCAATTTGGTTAGAAGAGTTGGAGGAAAAGAGATCCTTGAAGAAAGAGATGGCTTCCTCTCCTATTTCCTCAATCGTCTCCATAGGCTCCCCTGAAGCTTTTTTCAAGTTTTTTATTTCCAATCGCCTGCGTTTTTCTAGAACTGAATCATGGAAAAAACGAGTGTTCCTATCACCTTCCGATAGCCATTTGATTCTTGACTTTTGTTTCCAGAAAATTTCCTCCTGGAGGTAGGCCCTTTTTAGATTGGCATGGGCCTTATTGAGCTTGATGGTATCCTCCTCAGAGTGCGAGTTCAGCAAAGTAATTTCAGCCCTGAGGACTTCATTTTCCGCATCTTGGACATTTTTATTGACATTTCCAAAAACTTCTTTGTTCCAGGATTTTAGGGCAGCTTTCAACCTTTTCATCTTGAGGAAGAATCTGAACATCGGGGTAGCGGAGATATCCTCATCCCAGGAGACCTTTATAGTTTTCAAGAAATCCTCATGAGTAGTCCACATACGTTGAAATCTGAATGGGCGAGGAGTTGACTCAAGTTGAGCTTGAAATGAAAGGGATTGGGGAGTGATTAGAATAAGTTCTTTGGAGATGCTCGACCTTACAGCTTGGAAAGATCCGCATTCAATCGGGATTGATAAAAATTCTGTCAAGTCTCGCCCAACGCCTACTTCTCCCAACTCTATTATTGCACCACGTGTAGGGAGAACCTGTAAATCCCGCGTCCAGCAGGCCTGCATCATTAATTGCCTCTTGGAAATCAGTCATAGCTGATGTCATCTTCCGCTGACCACCTAGTCTCTCGTCAGGGTTGATTGTAGTGTTAAAGTCACCATAGACAACCCATGGCCCCGCCATGGATCGAGAAGTGTTTCGGAGCTCATCCCATAAAGCCATTCGACGATCCTTGGAGCAACTAGCATACACAGCCGTAATGAAGAGGGCGTGCGTAAAACTCTCCTCAGTGACCCTGATAGTTATGCACTGCTATGCTGCCCTGATAATTTGGATTTGGATATGATCCTTTGCCAGAATCCAGATTTTATCATCCACTGCTTGGGCAGTAATGTGATTATCAAAACCCAGATTGGCAGCTACAGCTGGACGCTTCGAATCTCTGATCATTGGTTCCTGCAAGAGTAAGATTCCAATGTTGTGTTTCCTATTGAGCCGTTTTAGAAATCGGATAGACGGTACATTACCTACCTCCCGAACATTCCAAGAAAGAAGACTAATCATCGGATAACCATCCTTTTTGCCCGGCCCGTCACTGCACGCTCTTTAGACTTTGGCTTTTACGCTTGTTGAACGTCTTTTTGTGTTTGATTTTCTGTAACTTTGCCCTTATGGTGTTGATTGTTTCATCTTCCTGCAAGCTTTTTGTTGAGTCTGAATTATCTGTGTCTGAGTGCATGGATTCGCATCCTACATCCACCCATAAGTTAATTGCCTCCTGTGGCGTCTTTCTGGCCATGTTTTGCTGGTGAGGAGGGTGTAGCTCTGTTGGCTGGATTGGGGCCATCAACCCCCAAACTGAAACATCTCAGAAAACACGGGAATCTTCTCTCAAGTAATCTCTAAACAACTCAGAGACTTGATTCCAATGTCGCTCATGTGAGCTGCTCCTTGTGTGATCTCTGCATTAAAATTGTTGATCGAAGCAATTTCTGCTTGTGGTGAAGTGGCTTCCCCTAGTAAATTCACATTATGAAAGTGGGATTTCCTCTTCTTTTTTCTTTTTTCTTTTTTCTTTTTTTTTTCTTTTTTTTTTTTTCTTTTTTTTTCTGGTAACATGGATTCTGTTGGAGCAAGTTGTCCAATGAAAAAGCAGGTTCTTTGGTAGATGTCTTTTGAGAAGTCTTTACTGACTTCCATCTTTTCCCCTAGTTTGAATCTTGGGCATTTGGTTTACAATCCAAATTACATCTAAATACGATTTTAATGAAGAGAAAGGTGCCTGGGGAAGACCGAGTTGTGTTTGTTCCCTTTCCGTGAGCATATCTTCATAGTTTATAGTGGAATAGTGAAGGTTCAACAATGAATCCTTGCTAATTTATAGACTGTTAGTTGTGTGTCTATTGTTTGCAGCTTATCTAATTAGTGGACCGGCCTTATTTTTGGGCCAGGGCACAAACACAATGACGGCCATCTTATGGGTAGGTTACATCGGGCATATCTGTGCCACAATGGCACATGGAGCTGTATTGAGAGCATTTGGGATCGTCGCCATTCCTCATTTATTACTTATTTTGATGAAAACACCCCTTTTGGATGGCTGAAACTGCTTCACATTCTGATAATTGACAGATGTTCCTTTGAAGATTAAACTTATCTTGCAAGAAGCAGCCTTAAAATGATGTATGTGCTCATCTCTAGATGACATGCTTTAGACCCAACGAAGCCTACAATGCAGAGAACAACCAGGACCTCCTCAGTTTATGGATGCACCTAGGGCTGCAGCTTGGGTTTGGCAAACCTGAACCTGATTGAACCAGCCTGAGTTCTGGTTGGGTTGGGTTCTGGTCGAAAAACACCAAACCGATTTGAATTCGTGTTGGGTTGGGGTTGAGCAAGTTTGGGGGTTGGGAATAATCACATGTATTTGGGTCATGAACGGTCGGGTCAGCTCAAGTATAGTAGACATGCCCGAATTGTACCCCTACATGCACCTGTTTTATGTACATGCATAGGTGGAGAAGAAAAACCTCCTTTTTATGTGCAGATCAACCAAACTGCCTTTATACATGCAACCTTTACACACATTTTTGCCATGGCTGATTGTACATCTATTTTTGAGTAATCAGAGGATAACTGTGTTTCTTCTTCTTCTTTTCTCTTTCCTTTTGTTTTGCAGTGGGATTCTGATAAAGAGCTTGGCGGATGTGAGTGAAGGCGGCCAGTTCCTGTCAGTCCCACAGATCCTCTATGACTGTCTCGGCTTCTGCGCAGCTCTTTCTGCCACTGCAGCCATCACAATCTATGCAAAACGAACACTCCAGAACCTCCAGATTGATGATGAGCTGGAGTGAAGTGCCCAAGCCGAGCAAGAGCAGACGACATTGCCACAGCACAATATTTGTTATTCAGGTTGTTGCTATTTGGGTGGCCGAGCTTTATCAATATTATCCACGGATTATGCAGCCACGTTATTGAAGGAGTGTATATACTGTGGATGGTTGTATATGATTTGCATGTGAAGCAGCTGCCATGATCATGAAGCTGATAGGAGAAACGGAAGCATGCTTTGGTGCTGATTGAGGTGCATGCCTATGTATTTCCAGTTGCACAACTGAAAAATGCCATTGAAATAAGTAAACGAGATGTAAATGTTTGATTTCTGACATTGGTTTTTATTCAATTGAAACATTATGATTGTATTTGGATTCATCAGTGATCCAACACTCAGTCACTTTCATCAGAGAAGAAATAAACACAGAAATTAATGACGACTCCTATTCCCCATAGACAGGAAGTAGTCCTTGAAAAATCATAGCCACCTTTCTTTCGAGTTCAACTTGAACTAAGGTAGTGTTTTGGAAACTTATGAATGCTTTGCAAATGAAAACATCTTTCCAAACATGCAGTATTGAGATTAGTCCTTGGCACCCAAGTTTATGTTGAGAACTTTAGATGGGTCCTTTATTTCGAGTTATTTATTGTAGATTTTATGGGGCCCTTTGCTCATCGTTGTTTACCTACCTACCGTTGATCTCATGGGATTCTCTGTTGATGGTACCGTTGGGCCCTGTAGTTTTTAGAACTTTTGGTGGCCCGTTATTCGTGTTATTCGTGTCTGTCTTTGGGAACATTATGGATGTGCCAAAAGCTCTAAAAGGCTGATTAAAACCCAACGTACTGTTCTGCATTTGATGTTCTCTAACAACCCTCAGATCTCTTGTCATAATAGTCCTTTCCACCTTGAGATAGAAGGCTGTGTTGGCTTTAGTAAAAATTACCAGGAACCCAACCAACACCCAAAAGCTCCACGGCTGATGGACCCAGTTAGGTTCTTTTACTACGGGGGCTATAATAAACTTACCGTTGAGGAACATGTCCTAACAAAGATGGCCAACGATGGGGTCCTTTTGTGCGGTGTTCCGTATTGGGGAACCATGAAAGCACATAGAGATGAATCAAGTACACATAATTGCACAACCAATTCCAAATAAGAATAATCCAAATTTTACGTGGAAAAAGCCTTATAGTAAAAAACCACAGCACAAAGCGTTGAGTAATGTACTGTGAAAGCAGAAATTACAAGAGATAAGATCTTACCCATTCGAACAAACCTTAAATCTACTTCACAAGCCCTATCTATGCCCTGAAACCCTTAAGAAGGAATTAGAAAGCCCTAATACACAGCTTTCTCTCTCTCTCTCAAATTCCAATTACACCCAGTATATATACTATTATAACCGGAATAGGTAACAAAGCACTTACACAATTTTGCACGTGCTCGATGGACCTTTGATGACATCGACATCCCATTGAGGATCCATTGATGGCATCGAACTCCTTGGATATCATCAGGGAGCAACACCTAAACGTTCCACCAACCTACATGGATTTTATAGATTTTTTCGATGAGATCAAGCATCTATTGATGGCATCAACATCTGCTCAATGGCATCGACTATTACTGACAAATTTAAGACATCAACAACATTTCATAACATCGATCTTGTGGGCTAACAAGTGCGCTAAAGACTCCACCTTTTCAGCAGTGTTAGGATGGCAATGGGTTGGTTCGGGTTGAGGTCAGCCCAAGCCCAACCTGTTTATTAAATGGGCTCAGAATTCGGCCCCAACTAAACCTGGGACCATTGCCCCATGGCTTGGCCTGACCCAATTCATTTTAAATTTATTAAAAATGAAAGCGCAACACAAGCTGACCCATTTAAATTGTAATGGATTAGGCTCAACAGATCCTTCCTGATGTGCCACAACTGAACTTGGATCCTCTACTTACCACAAGCAGAGACTTCTTGTTTTCGTGCATTGTGATTTTTTCATCACTAACATTGTTAGCATTGCTGTATTAAAAGCAGTCTGTGATGATGTGGCCCAATCACACAACCATAAACAAGAAATTTCTGTGTAGGGCAAGTAGAGGCTCCTAACTCGGCACAACCCATGATTTAAAAAGTTAATATGGTGCAAAAGGCACGCCCCACCCAAACCATGCAGGCCAGGTTGATTCCGACTAGGCAATGATGACTTAAGCCTAGGCATGACCTAAAATTTTAGGGCTTTGCATGCAACTGGTCAAACAAGTCCAAGCCTGGCTCAAAGTTGGATCTAGCTTTGAGCAAGTTAATTGTCCCATTGCCACCCTATACATATAGGATCCGAGGTGATCGGATGAAAAGCATTATGTGCATGAATGAGACATGAGTCCTTCCATGAAGAGAGTAATATCATCATTTCATAAAGGAGAATCTTTACTTTTCACTGTAGGTCCTGCATCGAATGTGTGTAACGCTTTTTCATTGGTCCACATCAATAATTAAAAAAGAGAATATTTGCTTCCACATAAACTTTCCCACTCTTTTGTCTCTCCCTATGCCCATCTTCAATAACTTATGAAATGTAAAAAAAAAAGGTTTTAAAAACTAAACTGAAGTGATTAAATACTTCTAAGAATAAGAAACTTATTTGAAATAAGTCATTTATCCACTGCTGTAAGTCCAAAAAGTAACTTATTTGGTGGGATGCAAACGGCCCCTCAAAGGCCCGAGTGCCAGTTCAGCTCCCCCACAGGTCAGCAGAATTAGCCTGTCTTAAGTATGTTGGGCTGCAGCATTTGGCCAGACCACTGATAACCTATACAGGTGGGCTGGATTGACCCAAGAATGACACAAAGTGGGTCACATTTTTTAGCCCGAATCCGAACCTGCTATCCATTTAGCCTGGTCGGGTAAGCAGACCCACACACAAGAGGGAGGGGTATAGAACCTGCAGGAGCTCACCAAGGGATCTGATGGAATTCTTCCACGCGGATGGACTCTCCCGGATGCTTTCCCACACACGCGATAAAGTGGCACACGTGTATGAGACCCAGGCCATTCATCAAGCACGCCCAAACCAAACGTCCACAGTGGAGTAAATTATCTCATTGGGTGCATTATAGGGCATGGAATGAGTGGTACATCTGCAGTGGAGCCAATTAGATCCATGGTTTCAGCTGAAACTTGAGTGTGGCTGAATTTCTTCGCATAACCGTGTATTTGGAGGCCACCGAGTTTAAAGGTGGAGAGTTGGGGATGATCCATCAATAGATGGACCTATCAAACCAATGGCCTGGATAGCTGTAACATGGCCCACACTAAGAGAATTCGAGGATCCCATACATACCCACATTCTTGTAGGATCCCTGGGGCAACTCTTGCGTCCCACTATTTGAGCGTCTGATCAATCCGAATTTGAACACATACTCCCCACCTAAAGTGGGCCCCACTATTTTGTGGTTTTGATTTAAGATGCATAATCCTAACCTTTGAATTATGAAGATTTTGCCCCATCTTGAATAATAATAAATTTCACCGTCCAATAATGTCCATCAATCGGCTATTTAGGTTAGTGGCTAGTAATAAATTTTGGTTTATGACCCATCCGAACTGGGTCCCACGATTTTTAAAGTTTGATTTAAGTTAAGTAAACATAACGTTGAGAATATCTGAGTGCATGTGTATGAACTATCAGCATACATAAGAGTATCAAATTCCTTGTTTACTACTAAATCGGATGCGGTTTCCCTGAGAAAGCCTTTCAGAGGAAGTTCCTGCGTTGGGATGCTAAGTGGGGTCCACCGTGATGTTTGTTATAAATCCACACTGTCCATCCGTTTTCCGAGATCATTTTAAGACATTTGAATGAAAATGATATGGATTCAAAACTCAAGTGGGCCATACGAGAGGGAAAACTGGGGAAATAGTTTTCTACCGTTGAAACCTTTCTGGGCTCCACCTATTTTTATATGCCATCCAAACGGTTGATACGGTCATTCCCACTGGGATGAAATGAAAACACGAAAACATTAGCATGATAAGAAACATTCGTGGCGTTAAAAATGTTTCAACGGTGGTGACTGAATCAAAACTGTTTCCTCTCGTGCGGCCCAGTTGAGTTTTTAATCTACGTAATTTTCGGTCGAATGTCCTAAAATGATCTCGAAAAACGAATGGCAGGGATGGATTTATCACAAACATCACGGTGGACCCCACTTAGCATCCCGGCGCAGGAACTTCCTGCTAAAGGCTTTCGCAGGAAATCCCTGTCCAAATCCTTCCTAAATCCACAGAAGCTGGACGGCGGTGGCGGATGCGATAAACCCAAAACCCTCTGCGAGCATCTCCGACGCGCATTTCGTCGAAATCCTTCATAGCAGATCGATGTGGATCCATCGCCCTCTAATCACTAAATACATCGGTCTCCGATCGTTCTCCCAAGCAGCAGCGGCAGCAGCAGCAGTAACAGAGGTCTTTCATCAGCCGCCCGAGCTCACCTTCTCTTACCTTGAAGGATTTCCCAAACCCGACCCGAAATACGCCGAGACGATCCTCGCGATACCTCGAGCGGATTCCAGTAAGCGCATAAGGAACAAGGAGAGGAAAGCAGGGCACGTGCCGAGCATTGTATTTGAGCAGGAGAAAGGAGAGGAGGGCGGTAACAAGCGCCTTATTTCTGTTAAGAGGAATCAGATCCGTAAGCTCGTCAACCATCTCGGCTACTCCTTCTTCCTCTCCAGGCTTTTCGATCTCGAGGTGCGGTCTGATTTCGACTCCGACGAGCTCATCGAGAAGGTCCGGGTCTTGCCCCGAAAGGTATTCCCAATTCCCAGTAATTCAACGTGCTTGATTTTCGAAGTTTTCTTCCATTTCTCGGTTTCTTTGATTTCAGATGACTAATTCGTTTTGAAATTAGGAAAATATGAAGTGTACTAGAAATGGAATTTGGTTGAATATCTTTGTGGGGTTCCTTTGTTTTGGACTGACTCGGGTGCCTAAAGTGATCTGGTGAAACTGGAAGAACCATGATGATGTATCAATCGAGGCTGTCCATCTGTTGGACGCTATCTTTGTTGATTATCTTTCAAAAATCATACTTATTAGACAATCCTTTCCATCACGTCTTTCAATTTCCATCTGTGAATTTCGACTGTTAACTTTTTTTTTTCTACCATCACTTTGAAGGCCACTGATCTGTTGGCTAGGATCATGCGATCCACACGTGATTTAAACCATTTGCTATCCACAATGAGGGCAATTTGATGGACATTCCCAGATGACAAGACATTCCCAGATGACAAAGTCACCCCTTATTCACATCTGTGTGTACTGATAATCATGCATTTTATACGCTATTTCATAAAATTATACAAGAAATAAGAAAATCATGAAAGAGTAATGGCTGTTCCTACCTGTTTTTGTGACTTGAGATGGTTCACCTATATTATATGTTCTGTGGATAACTTTAAGACTTTCTTGTATTTGTGCCTAGTGGCATTCCCCTAAAGCGCCTTAGTCTCACTTCCATACTGCCACCACTATTTAGCTTGAAGGGCCCAAATGAATTTTATTTCCTTCATATTGCCTATGCCTAAGCCACTGTCACTCATAGCCTTTTGAATTGTACCGCCGGTGATGTCATCAAATGGCGGCAATAAGCACCTCTATCCTCCCAAATGAACTCCCTGTGAATTGTCCATCCTATTTGCAGCCACCCCCGTGAACTTGAAAATGGATGAGCCATAGACTGGGAGATTTGCTAATGATGATTTTATAAGAGTGATATGGCCTCAAACAAAAGGAAAAACTGTATAGATAGGAAAAACTGTTGCATCGTTAAGGAACACCATGTTTGTAAGATGTGTAGCTGAAGTGAGGATGTTGAGATGGATGAATGGCAAGATGAGGAAGGATAGAATTAGAAATGGATGCACTCAAGGGAGCTTAGGAGTGGCACCAGTGGATACTAAGATGAGGGAAAGTAGATTTAGATGGTTTGGTCATGTGCAACAGAGACCAAGAACCGTGCCGGTTAGGAGTGAGTTGGTGCAAGTTGAAGGCTCTAAAAGGGCAAGGGGAAACCCTAAAAAGACATGAGAGGTAATAATAAATGCTCGATAACCAATGATCTAATTGAAGTTATGACCCTTGATAGGGTGGAATGGCGGAACAGGATCATGTAACTGACCCCGATTAATTGGGATAAGGTTGAGATGATGATGTTAATGCTATGGCCTCCAATGAAAGATTGTTTTTCTTCTGCTATTCTAGTCCTTTTTCTTTGATAACCAGATATCAAATGGAAAGTGAATGAGTGTTGGCTCCAGTTGGAAAGCCAAACTACTATATAGGCAGGAAGTCTGATTTGCACTCCAATATCGATGCTAAAAGCTTATTCTAGTCATTACTAGTCTCAATGCCCACTAACATGTTTTTGACAAGATTAACCTTAAGGCTCTTGCCTTAATGCGCCGAAGGATACACCTACATATATTATATCCATTCAATTTGAAATCTTTGTTGTTGGATTCTTCAATCCATGCTGTGGTCATGCTCCTGCACTGGAATCTGCTCCTGCTTTTGAGCTTCCTCTTCCTCTTACCTCCAGCTAACCTACCATGATTCCATCAAGACCATGAACTCGAATAAATTTTATATCAGTCATGGTTTCTACTGATGAATAGCCAAAGATTCTATAGACGCAATTGCTAACCAAGTAATTTCTCGTTTTAATAAATATAAATGTGAAAGACAAATTCTTCAATGTTACTTTGTACAAACACTTCTTAGGTGCTCTCCTGCATTGACTTTCAAGAACTGCCTGTTCATTCCACTTGCACAAGATCCATGCCTGCATTGCAAATGAATTATGAGTTAATATTGGGTCCCTACTCATGGCTCAGTGGTAGAATCACAAGAGTTTCAACACAGAGGTCATGGGTTTGAGTACCCATTGTGGTGTGTGTGTGGGTTTGAGTGTGTGTGATTGTGAAAAAAAATATATATTATGGGTCAATATTTAATATCTTCCTAGTTCCAATAAATTTGCTGAAACTTTGTTGCAATAAGATTTAAGATGTTTAGCTTCCGAAGGAGCAAAAATGATGAAGTTTTGTTTCAATAGTTTGTCACTGAGCTAGCTAAAATTTTAATTTATTTCTTGTCTACACTAAGCAAATTAGTGGCAGAAAAGAATCAACGGTCTTCATGTTCCATAAACTGATTCCATTAACTATGGGGTGGAAGCAGCTCGCATATCTTATCATCAATTGGATGCTAAAATGAGAATTGGCCAATCGGGCTTTCAGTAGTCTACCCTTGATTGCACTCGTCGAGAGCCATAATTCAAAATGATTGGTGTTTAGGTCCTATAGATTGGGATGGATAGTGGATGAGCTTTGAATTATTAACTTAGATTTTGTTTTCTTTCATCCTTTCTTTCTTGAGAAATGGAATTTCCCAGCACTTATTTGGATATTGTTTATTTTTTTTTGGAGTTTTTTTCCAGATTGGTTGTTTGCAAGTGTGTCCAGAAATAGTCATTTTCTTATTTGGTTCCCTTGGTTCCCAAACTCGATTATTTGATCAAATTGTCTATTATGAGTCAATGGTTAAATTAGCCAATAGAATAAAATATCTGTGAGTCAATGGTCGAATCATCCAAGCAGATAAAAAGTCTGTGACCCCATTTTCTTTTCCTGTCTGCGTTCTTTACATGAATGTACAATTACAGCTTTGATCACTTTATTTTTTTAGAGGCATATTGGGCATTGCTTCTTTGATTACAGCAAAAATAACGTCACCAATATGAGCATATTGTTGATTACTAGCTCCTGTGATTTGAATACACATTGTTTCTTGTGTATTGAGAATTCATTTGCATGGAACCTGCGATGCATCCATTTGTGTCAAGGGTCCTAGATATGTGACTGAAACGAATTGAAAAGAGAGAGAGAGAGAGAGAGAGAGAGAGAGAGAGAGAGAGAGAGAGAGAGAGAGAGAGAGAGAGAGAGAGAGAGAGAGAGAGAGAGAGAGAGAGGAAGAGAGAGAGAGAGAGAGAGAGAGAGAGAGAGAGAGAGAGAGAGAGAGAGAGAGGAGAGAGAGAGAGAGAGAGAGAGAGAGAGAGAGAGAGAGAGAGAGAGAGAGAGAGAGAGAGAGAGAGAGAGAGAGAGAGAGAGAGAGAGAGAGAGAGAGAGAGAGAGAGAGAGAGAGAGGGAGAGAGAGAGAGAGAGAAATCTTAGCAAAAAGAAGTGGTAGTGAGATTATTTTTCCTATATGTGCAAATAGAATTCGGGCAGATATGTACCCTGGAGTGGAGCATATACCTAAAAGAATTAAAGAGGCCATTCAGGAAAAAGAAAAATACATCATGATTTGGATCTCAATGAAACAATACATCAATAAGAGGTATGTTCGATAAGCTCAGTGAATTCTAGGGAAGCTAGTCTAAGTCAAAAAAAAATGTTTCTTGAAAATTGGAAGAAAAAGCCCCTACATTAGGAAAGTATATTCTGTGAAACAGCTCTTCCTATCTGATAGAAAAGAATCCCATGATCCTGAACTGTTCTTACCTGGGATCGCAAATCCCAAGTTAGTCTGTGGCCAGTTGCCCACAACTGAGTAATCTTATTTGACTATGAACTTTTTGGGCATAGGTCTTGAAAATTTGCTGGATTCCAGTTACAATTTTATACATTTGGAGGTTAAAAAGAATTATGCATTCAATATTCTGTCATTTCTGTTCATCCTCTGACCGACACCTTGCTGGAAATTGCTAGTTACATCTGCACTCAGGCACAGATGCAGTGCTTAATGTTACATTCATGAGAGCCCCTTCACATGCTTTACTGAAGGTGGATGTTCCTCTCATGTTCAGAGGAGAAGATGCATGCCCTGGATTAAGAAAAGGTATGTAACACGTGAATTTTGTTCTCATGAATTTTCTTTGTTTCTTTTACCAAGTTTGTGATCATGGGAAAACACTATTCAAGTTTTTGAGAAAAAGTAGCTATTCTGTTTTTAAAGTTTTAAGAGTGCCAAGATCTGGAAATGGGTATTTTACATATGGTTCTATTCTGAAATTTCTATTGGCTGAATGCCGTGCTTTGTTTGTATACCAGGAGCATTCCTTACTTCGATTTCTTCCTATTGTTATTTTTCCTGTGCAGTATAAACTTTTATATAAATACATTGTTCCTGACTCCTTGTTCTTAATTAGGGGCTTATTTCAATACCATAAAAAGGACTGTGAAATATCTTTGTCCTGCCGACATTGTTCCACCATACATCGATGTGGATTTAAGTGAGGTTGGATGTGGGCCAGAAGTTGACAATGGGAGACCTGCAGGTTCATCCAGCACTTAAACTTCTTCGGCCAAGCAGAGGAACCAGTTTGTAAGATTATGGGGTCAAGGGTCTCCCAAGAACAGAAGAAATCTAAATGAGCATTTTTCTTAAGGAAGACGAAGAGCCCATGTTTGCAAAATTTTCCAGTTTTTATGCCTGGAATAGGTGAGCAACATCCCTTTTCTGTTTCTTGACAAATGGTGCCAACATTCTTCTTTGATTTTGAAATTGGTGAGATTTCCTCAAACAAGCTGTCAACAAGAATTTGTCACCATCTCTCATAATTTTGTACTAAGATGCCATGTGGTCTGAATGGCAACGGCAATCTGGTTTTAGTCTTTTATGTTATGTAGGCTAACATGCTGGTGCGCTACTCATTTTCATGTCCTATTATTGAATGGCTGATTTCAAAAGTGGTGGATTGATCACCACCTTTTGCATTGGTTGGTTGATAAAACTTGTATCTTGTCTTTCTTGGTTCGTTTGCATCTACAGGTATGATGGCTTTCATGTTTTTTGTTTTTTTTGTTTTTTTTTTAAGTGTTTTTCAAATCAGATTCTGGGATTTTTGTTTTGGTAGCTGTTCATTCAACTCATTAAAAGATCTAGACCAAGTGAAACTTCGGCAATAGAATATTTGATATACACGCTCTACTGAGGTTTGGCGTGTGATCAAATCTCCTTGGTCATACTTATCGGAGAGGCGGTGGCCCCGACTCACTACCAAGAAATGCCTGTCTCACATCCATGTTTTGGTTTCTTTCTTTAGGTTGCATTTGGATCATCAGTTGAAATGAGTTGTGAGAGCTTAAAAGTTGATAAAGTAGACTAGTGTATAAACCCATTCAATCGATAACGGGCAACTAACCTCAAAATTACCGCCTTGCATATTTGAAGTCCGATTCAAAACACATGAAATAGTAACTAGAGGTCTTGGTCACCATTAAGGATTGAATGGTGCAACATGCGCTCCCTCCCTCCCTCAATGAGTAAAACACTCTTTTAGGATTATGAGTGTCCTATTCTTCAGTGGTTGGAAGGTTACTATGTCCTTGTAGGATTCAGTTGCCCCTAACGAAGATTTAAGACCTTTTTTCTTTTCATTTCTTTTCTTTCTTTCTTTTTTTTTTTTCTTTTTCATTTTCTTTTTCTTTTGTAGTTTGATGTATCTGAGCATCAGGTTATGATTTCATGCATTTTTTGAGGACCCAGGCTTCATTGTGCTATAGCAGACATTGGGGTTCTGGCTGTTTCTTTGTTTATTTTCACGCTTCGTGCTCCTCTTTGTTTTGATGAATTGCAGTCTACAGATGAAAAAATTGCAGCAATGGTATGTGAAATGAAGTTTTTATCTCGACCTGTATGCATGGTTTGAAATGTTGGCTGTGATATGGTCGTATTGTAACTATATAGGTTAGCCCCATTGCAAGATATGAGGGTGAACTGGTCTGTTATGGAAAAAAAAAAAAAAAAAAAAGAGTCTCCAATACATGGCAACACGGCCATACAGGCCCCATTTTGAAATTTGTTACTTTCTCATTTTCTCTCCTTTTTTTTTTCTTCATTTCAGCTGCTGAGGAAGCTTTAAAAGTCATTTTAGACTCTTTTTTCACTTGTTTCTTCATTTCAGCTAGTGAGGAAGCTTAAAATGTCATTTTAGACTCTGTTTTTTCCACTTGTTTCTTCATTTCAGCCAATGAGAAAGCTTAAAAAGTCATTTCAGACTCCCTCCTCCCCTCCCCATTCCCTTTCCTTTCTTTCAGCTTAAAAACTCATTTTAGACTAGAGCCAGGTCTATTTTGAGATTAAGCAGAAGATTTAGGTGGTATTCAACAAATCGAAGGAACATGCCCTTTTGAGAAAAATAAAAAAGGGGTTGCCTGTCACCATTTTTTGTTTCTGTTTTTCACCGTTCTGTTTAATTTCATGTAATTGGGCCTTAATTTACCAAATCATGCTTCATTTCTATTCGTTTAGGGCATATTTGGTTGACTTTCAGCAGGTTAAGCCGATAGATAACATTCAAACACACCATTGACTAGGTGTTAAAACTATAAAATGATATATTCTGTTGTTTTATTTTACATTTCTTTATTTTCCAAATATTTTTTCAAGATTTTTTGGGCCTCAAAATAAAAGGCCTGTACAAACTGTTGTGCTTGTATCATTATCATTTTTTGGCTCGGTCATTACCCGATTCCTATATTCAAAAGCTTGCTTGTATGTGATCAAAAGCGACCAGACTCGATGAGGCGACAGGTCAGCACCGAGTCAACCCATAAGTGGGCTTCTTAGTGAGTGAATGACTGTAAAGTTTTTAGTCAAGCCACGAGTTTTAAAAGTATGATCTAGACCATCCAAATTGCTGGCCCTCTTTTCCTTTTAGTGGTGACAAAAATAAAAATATTGAGGGCCCCTTTTTTGGATGGAGCATAACATTGATTGTTGGGAGGACATGTATGGTGTGATATTTGAGCCATCGGCTATAGAGTACACTTGGTGGTGGATGTCCAAGTCATCTAAATGTCGTATCGGCAGAGGGCAACAGATGACATCCACAGAATATTGTATGCTAATACAGGCATTCTAAATCATGGGCCACATGGTGGAAATGGCACGTTACTAAAATACTGATAATCAGACATGGTTTGTAGCACATCAGGTCCAATAAGTAGATGTTCCGATCATCTGACCGTACAATCACACGTATCGACCATGGGCAACTCCAGAACAGAAATCAGATTCAACTTTTTAGAATCATGGGCTTATGGGAGGTCATTGAAACTCCACATTTGAATACATTTCTTTCGACACCTTTCACAAGGGGTGAGCCAACTTCTGAAAGAACGGTAATAGGGCTGCGTTTGGGTGGCTACAGATAGCTGTGGGGAGGAATTGATTTCACAGAAGAAAAAATGGAAAAACAATAACCAGCTACTGAAAAATGATTTTGGGCCGGTTTGTTGGGAACGCATTGGCTGCCTGTTGCAGAAATCCACCTTCCATCTTATAAATAAATATACACTTTCTGAATGCACGCTCACGCTAAAACATGATTAACCATATTTCCAAACGTTTGTCTAAATTTCAAGGATTAGTGGCGTTCTTCAACAAATCAGTTGATAGGATTGGTGCAGCTACGGTAACCAACCCATGGAACACAAATAAAGGAATCTGAAGGTAGTGCATGAGTTGGAGATCTGGGCCATTCATCAGGATGGAGCCACAAAGAGCGTATTGTTGCCCAAGAAGCGGGCTGATCCACTCGTCAGGTTGGCCACACGCTGCGTGTCCTTTTCCCATACGCAAATACCCAACTGACCTATTGACCAGGGAATGTTTGTGCTGGGCCCCACCTAAACAACAGCCAGAACCTTATGTGTGACATGGTGTGAGCCACCTTTCTAATGGCCATAGCACTTTTAAATATTATCTCTTTCTCCTTTGGGTCGTGCTATTTGAAATTGGGATTTTATTACAACAGAATGCTTGAATTCATGGCATGATAGTCGGCATTAAAATAAGATAGTTCAAAATTACTCTGCCAAAATGACTCTTACCAAACATTGAAATAAGCTTATATTTAAATAAACAAATACAAGGGAAGCAGGTGAGCTTACATCTCTCCAACTCCAACTGTGCACTTGAAACAAAAAACGTATATGGATTAGTTGTAGAATATCCAACCCACATCTGATTCCTAAACGTGCATATATAAACCCGTAATGTGATGATTGAATGCATGTGGGTTTAAAATCATTTCTGTTTAAGAATGGTGAAGGAAAATGAGTTCTCAGGTCACCGGCAACAGGGTTCGGTTCCTTTTCTTTGGGAAGAAAAGCCCGGGACTCCCAAGAAAGAATGGAAGCCCGAGACCACTCCAGCAAACTTCATACCATCTCCACCAAAGCTCTTTGTGTCAGTTCCCTTCAAATGGGAAGAAAAGCCTGGAAAGCCGCTGCTTCAGTACCCACAAACACAACTAGATTCGCCTCTTCTACCCCCTCCCACGCCAAGGCCAGTCTTTTTTCCTCCCCCAACACACTCTCCAACTCATGGTAAAGTGGGCGCCATGTCTCAAAAGAGAAGTAACCCTTTCTTATCCAGTGATGAGGATAGCAATGGTGGTGCTGATGGTGATGATGAAGACGATGAAGATGAAGACGATGATGATGGGCTGTTAGAACTGGACCTTGAAACTTTCACTTTTAAAGGAAGCAGTCCTAGCTCTGCTCCTGCGCTTCTTGCAAATCGTCTCATGACAACAACAATTATGTCTAGTGCTGTCCCAGTGCATATATCTTCTGCACGTGGAAGTTTCAGTTCTAGACGAAGTTTGGCAGAGGGAAACCATGACCAACATGGAAACTGGGCCTTTTCAGCTTCAGATGTGACCAGTAATTCATCAGAATATAACACTGCAGGGGCTTCTGTTCTGGAGTTCCTTTTCCCGTTGTTTTTTCCTGATTTGGGTTTCCTCAACAAGGTTTCCCGCCATGAGAAGGATGTCACTGTTGCTTTGCCAGAATTATCAGTGAAAGACAACATTCACGGTGGCAATTACAGCATAGTGGAGAGGAAAACACGAACTCTTGGAGAATTGATTCAGATGAGTCGTAGAATAAGTTATGCAAAGAAGAAGGCCATTAACATCAGGAGGCGACATCCCTCAATGGTAAATTCTCAACCTGAAAACCTCTGTTCTATGGTAAAACTGCCATATGTTCGTAGAATATTGATTCCGCTGATGATCGTAATTCTCTTTTTTCCAGAATTGAGGATAGGGAACAGTTTTCTTTCTTATAATTATTCGAGTTGGCATAGTTTAGTATATTATTAATATGTGGTAGAGAAGGCCCAGTTATCATGTGGTCCACAAATGTAAGTCGAATGTGGACCGTTGGTCCGATCCTTTTAAACCATCCATTTGTCTTGTACATGTGTTGCCCACCTGACAACCACAGCTGGCCTGATTTTCATGCAATGCACAAAAATGGAGGGGCCTACTCGATGAACAGTCCAGATTTCACACACATGCCACATGCGTAGAGAGTACAGGATTAAAAATCCCACTCTCATTGGTAGAAACTGCATTTCTCCGATTGTAATTTCATTTTGTTAGTCTCAGAAATCTAAAGCACCCAGAGCTGTCTGGAATGCTTTCTGATAGCTGTAAGGTAAAGAATGAACATATCTATTTCTATGCTGGCGTTGCAGGCAACACATCCATTACATGAACAATGAAATATCTGTTATTTTGGGGGAAAAATAAATAAATTGAGAGAGTAATTTCTTACTGTATATCTGCGACAGTGGCAGGAATTCATGAGGACAAGGGCATTTGCCTGCTGCATCTTCGGCACCAGCGCCAACAAGACCGCCTCTGGATTGCACAAGGGGTGGATTGCATAGGGCAGCAGCGAAGGAAGAGGCAGAAACAACAGTAGCAGAGAACTATCCAACACCAGTCCAAAGAGTCAAGAAATCAGTTCTACCATGTCTCCATGATCATCTCATCTTCCAGTTTCTTCAGAATCAAGGAATGAATGTACAAACTTCCAAGCAATGAATTCTCCAAGTAGTTTGTTTAACTAATGAATTCATTGGATTTTGTAAAATTGGCCACCCTCCCTGTAATTGGATTAGGGAGACAAATTACTTGAATCCCCAACATCAATAGAGGACCATACACCCTTTCTTTTACGGGCCATATTACGTCTATAGAAGTCCATTACCAAAGTATCCGTATCCAAGGTTGTAAGGCTTGTAGAATGGATCATACCCGTTGCATTCAACATCAACGTTTACAGCTTTCAGCAACTTTCTGGATCCGATCCAAGACCACTGGGATATCGGTTTCGGCCAATGTAGTAAAACAACAACGAAACCATCCAGGTTCAATGCAATGGCATGATGACCCAGGAGTTACATTGATCTTAGCTTCATTCAGCAGTTTTTTCCACAGTTCAAGCTCCCCTTTCTCACTATAAGGGCGGATTATCTCGCTCATGTCTGCCCAACAGTAAAAACCTCCACTACTCTTCATGCACATGATTCCTAACTTTTCCAAACCATCCACAAATGTAGCATACATATTCTGCAGCCTCTCTCTAGTTATCCGAATAAAATCCTTTAGGAATTGTGTATCTGAAAGCATTGAGATCAGCAAATGTTGTGTAGGAGCTGAAATGGAAGAGAACCTCGCCAATCCTGCGGCAGCGGCCAGGACATTTTTATTGTGAGAATAAATGACTCCCACTCTAAAGCCTGGCAGAGACAGATCTTTTGACAGCCCATATATTATATGAACCCTGTTTATGGCGACATCTTCTGAATTGACAATCTCGGCCATGCTCACAAACTTAACATCGCAATGGGTTGACCCTGCAAATATTTCATCCGAAATCAGATGAATGTTCCTCTCTCTGGTGAAATCCAGAAGTCTGTTCAGTCTCTTCCGACCTAGAAGGTTTCCGACAGGGTTGGAAGGGTTTGAAATAAGAACAGCACAGACTTTTAACCCCCGTTTCTCCGTTTGTTTGCAAGCTCTGTCAAGAGCATCGATGCTTAGAATGAAATTGTCGGTGCTACGACATGGAACAGGTACTAGCTCTACTCCGGTTCGCCATTTTATATCCCTGTCGAATCTGTAAAATAAACCCCCTTTCAGTATGAGAAGAGTATGTTGCGATTAGAGAATTTCTTAAGGGAATCACTAGTTACATCCATCCTGATTGTGATGCATTTGGTTGCACCAAATATTGTGATATCTCAAGATTAATCCATCTAACTTGGTGCAAAATATCATGAAACTTCATGATATTTGGTGCAACCAAACATACCCTTCCCATTTTCCATTTTGAGAATTGAAGTAGTACAAAAGTGCAGCATTTCAATTTCCAAAATGGAAGATGGGTGTAAGTGAATAAATCGGGCATGTTTGTCTTTCTTCAATGAAGAAAATAGAATTCACCCTGGGTAATATGGCGAGGGAACAAGAACTGCATTTCCAGGATCTGCTAGGCAGAAGCTGAGTATCTCGATTGCAGGCGTTGCACCAGCTGTTAATACTATCTGCGACGGGTTAAAAGCAACTGGGGTTCGCATAACTTCAGTCATGAATCCAGCGACAGCCTTCACATTCGAAACACAATTAGATCGTCAATATTGTTTGCGACGTTTCTTGCATCGCAAGGGTGTGTTTGGATGCACTGTCAGGTTGAAGTGTGATTACAGGTCTAATAAATATGGAATAGCCAAATTACAATTATTTAGCATTCATACTGAGGGTCTGGGCTCCAAATTGCAATTACATTACTTTCATGCTGAGCCGAACTGAACATAACTGCACCTTGAGGTCTACTTCCTCATTATGAAGAGCAGAAAATATTGTTACATCATCTCTTCTTTAATTAAACAAACTGCAATTCAATCCATTTGTGCATCCAAATGCAACCTTAAATCTAAAAGCTACCAAAACTAGAACCACATCCAAGTTGTCAGTTTTAATCTTAACTAGCAAACAATACAATCCCAACTCATAATCTTGTAATAGAGAAGGTCTCTCAAGTCCAACCGGTTGGATAACAGGTTACAGTCCACCGAGCAGATAACTTCTAACTTGCTAAGTGCCTGAGACATCCAAGCTGTTCGATAGATTGGCCCCACCATGAGGAATACTTCATGCAAAAATTCAGTCCCCCATCCACTGATCAAGTGGACCACACTTGTATTTTTCTATTTATCAATGGCTATACACTGTTTTCTATGGTGTGACTCACTTGATGATTCAATAGGGCTGATTTTTGCACTAGGTGATCCTCGTGATGAGGCCAACCTATTAGGATAATTGGATGTCACAAGCACTTAACAGGAAGGCATGGGCTCCAAATTGGAAATAGCAAATATATATATATATATATATATATATATATATATATATATATATATATATATATATATATATATATATATATATATTAAAATCATATTTTTAAAAAAAATCTTATAAACATGGAAGGCATGGGCTCCAAATTGCAATTGCATTACTTTCATGTTGGACCCAACTGAATGCTAACTGCACATTGAGGGCCTAGCTCCTGATTATGAAGACCAGAAAACATTGTTACCCTTGTTATCTCATCTTCACAAACTAAAATGTACATCCAAACCCAACATTAATCTAAAAGCTTTTGAACTAATGCGCTTCGACTTGTCAATTTTAATCTAAACTCGCAAATAATCTAATCCCAATTCATAATCATGAAATACATGCATGCATCATAGGGTGCGTTTTGTGGATAGTTCTAATGAGGAGAGAAAAGAGAGAGATGAGCAATGCTCTCAATCTCTATATTATTTATACTAAAATTATAACAAGCAAAAAGACAATACAACCATTGTCCAAAAAGGAAATAAACTAAGAAAAGAAACTCTAATAAAGGAAAGATAAGGATGAGCTATGTCCCCGACGGATGATGCGTCCATTGCGATCCTTTGACCGATTCTCCTTCAACACTCTCCCCCAAGCTTGGCCCAAAAATGTCGGATAGGCCAAGCTTGAAAGAAATAGTCATATGCTGATCTCTTGGTAAAGCTTTGGTAAACACATTGGCAAGTTGGTCCGCTGTGCAAACATGTGGAATAACAATCTCCTAAGCCTTGATTTTTTTCCCGAATAACGTGCAATCGACTTTGATATGCTTTGCGCACTCATGGAATACAGGATTGCTCGAGATATAAATAACATCCTGGTTATCACATATCATTTGCATTGGTGTAGAAGGAGAGAAACCAATCTCAGTCAAGAATTTCTTCAGCCAAAGCAATTCATAGGTGGTCTGTGTCATAGATCTGTACTCAACTTCGGCACTGGAGCGTGCTACAACCATTCGCTTTTTGCTCTTCCAAGTCACCAAATTACCGCCAACGAAAGAACAATAGTCAGTTGTAGATTTCCAATCATCTTTGGAACCGGCCCAATCAACATTAGAGAATGCGGAAATATTCAGGTGCCTGAACTTAGAATAAAGGAAACCCTTGCCAGGAGAGCCTTTGATATAACGAAGCATACAGTATGCAACATCTATATGGGTAACTCGAGGCGAATGCATGAACTGACTGAGGACATTCACAACATGAGAAATATCCGACCTGGTAATAGTGAGCAAAATAAGCCTCCCAATGAGGCGTTGATAAAGTCTAAGATCAGAGAGGGCCTCACCATCCAATGAAGTGAGCTAATGGTTGACCTCAAGAGGAGTGTCAAGTGGCTTACAGCCAATCATACCAGTCTCACTGAGTAAGTCCAGCACATATTTACGCTGACATAAGGAGATTCCATGCCGAGAACGAGTTATCTCAATGCCCAAGAAATAACATAAAGAACCCAAGTCTTTGACCTCAAAAATGTGAGAAAGGTGGGATTTTATACTAGGGATTGCAAGATATTCATCATCCATAACGATAATATCATCGACATAAGCAGAAACAATTGTAATCCCATTTACCGAGCATTTCAAGAAGACAAAATAATCTGAGCTGCACTGGTGAAAAAAGGCATCCCGCATTGCATGAGTAAATTTGCCAAACCATACACGCAGCGATTGCTTGAGGCCATATATAGACTTGCGAAGGCGGCACACTTTTTTTCCCTCTCCCTTTTGGCAAAAACCGGGTGGTAGGCTCATATAGACTTCCTCATGAAGATCACCATGTAAAAAAGGCATTTTTTTACATCAAGTTGAGACGCATTATCCATCGGGGACGTAGCTTGTCCTTATCTCTCATTTATTAGAGTTTCTTTTCTTAGTTTATTTCCTTTTTGAACAAGGAATGTATCGTCTTTTTTCTTATTATTTTTAGTATAAATAATATAGAGATTGAAGTCATTACTCATCTCTCTCTTTTCTCTCATCATTCGAACTATCAACATGGTATCAGAGAAATTTCGATCCCCTCCCTCTTTAAACCCTAATCTCTCAACCTCTCATCACCACTTACCTTCATAGCTACCCCACCACCACCTCTCTTCCCCGTCACCCTTGCCTCTCGTGCGCACAACCCCCCCCCCCCCCCCCCCCCCCACCACTACTTTGTTTTGTGCTTTTTATAGTTTGGTTGGCCATACCTTATATGGCCAGCATGGTGGTTCCTTGAACCAAAAAAAAAAAAGTACTCAATTTTTATTTTTTTATTTTTTTACTTCCTCTCCCTAAACCCTTTGCCCATTTTTTTTTTTCTCCGCATGGCTCCATCAAAGGACTCTGACGATTTTACTTCGTCTCCTCTTGATGTTGATCTCAGACACTCGGAGAATCCAGGTCTGAAGATCACATCATCTCCTCTCATTGGTCCCAACTTTCTACCATGGCAACAGGTTGTCTATATCTTTATTGGTGGCAAGCGTAAATTGGGTCACATCACTGGGACCCTTCCTTGTCCTGATGATGGAGACCCGAAACATGTGGAGTGGGAATCAGATGACATGATTGTCATGTCATGGCTATGAAACTCCATGGACGACAATGTCCGGAGTGGTCTTTTCTTCTTAAAGACGGCAAAAGAAATTTGGGACATTGTCCGCGAACTCTACAGCGATGCACACAACATGGCCCGCATCTTCTGATTGGAAAAGGAGATTGCATCTCTCCAACAGAATAACAAGAGCCTCATGGAGTATTATGCCAAACTCTGCAGTTTATGTGAGGAACTCGCCTACCATGACGAGGAGGATACTTATTATACTCGCAATGTGGTTCTTATCAAGAAACAAAAGGGGCGACGGTAGATCTTCAAGTTTTTAGATGGTCTGAATGATGAATATGACACACTCAGGCAACAAATTATCCATAATGCTGAGTCCATGACATTGAATCAAGTTTGCCAGAGAAGAGAAGAGGAAGCAAGTTATGACTCCATCTGTCTCGATCACTCAGTCTGCCTTACAAGCTGATGTTCGTACTTCTGTTAATCGGGGATGTGATTCTAGAGTCCGAGGTCGTGGTCGCAATTCTCTTTTTTACACTCATTGCAAACACACCAATCACATGGTTGATACCTGTTGGATCCTTCATGGCTGACCTCCAATGCGTGGAGGTTTTTCTCGTGGACGAGGTCGTTCGTCTAGTAGCCGTGGTGCATATTTTTCTGCTGCTGAATCTGAGAAGGCTCCATCTAATTCTTCTACTAGTATGGTTCAAATTTCTCAAAAAGAATATGACAGTCTTGTCGCTCAGAAGGTTGGTCTATCTGTTTCAAAATCTGTCTACTTTCAGTTCTATCGTGCAAGATACACCCACCATTACTCCCTCTTCCTAGCCCTAGGTCATTGACACGGGGGCCACTGACCATATGACTAGAATATCTCACATTTTCTCCTCCTTTACTCCTAGTTCTACTTTAGGTTCTGTTAAGTTAGCAGACGGGAACCTTACCCCTATTACTGGGTCAAGTACCGTTCCTCTAACTTCTACTATGACTCTTGACAAGACCCTTCTTGCCCCAGTTCTTGCTTCTAGACTTTCTGTGGGCACCCTTACTAAACAACTTAATTGTGTTGCCATATTTCTTCATTCTCATTGTATGTTTCGGGATCTCAGAACATAGAAGATGATTGGTGGTGCACGTGAAAGTGTTGGCCTCTACTGGTTTGATGGGGGTGTTCAACCCAATGTTGCTGCTGATCTCATTTCTATCAATTATGGGGATATTTATCGATGGCATTGTCCTTATGGCTATCCTTCTTTTTCGGTTTTATGCATTTTATTTCCCTCTTTCTGTTCTTAACACAATATTAAGAAATTTCAATGTAGTACTTGTGCCTTGTCAAAACAAAGACGGGTTTCTTTTCCTTTAGTTTTAAATAAAGAATTTGTTCCTATGTTTTCTTTCATTTAATCCGCTGTGGAGACCCTCTCCTGTTACCCATTCCATGGGGTTTTATTATTTTGTCTCTTTTATGGATGTCACCACCAAAATGACACGGATCTATCTCCTCAAAAAATAAAAGCGAAGTTTTTGAAAATTGTAAGTCCTTCCATGTTTGGTTGATAAATCAATTTAGCGCCACCGTCAAGATGCTCCACTGTGACAATGGCGGAGAATATCTCTATACTGATTTTCTTACCTATCTTTGCCAACACGGCATTGAGTCAAACACTACCTGCGGTTCCACTCCTCAGCATAATGGGGTAGCCGAGAGGAAAAATCAACAATTGCTAAATATTACTTGTTGTCTCCTTACTGAGATGCATGTTCCCAACATGTTTGGTTGCACCAAATTTCATGATATTTCATGATTAATCAGTCTAGTTTGGTGCAACCAAACACACCCGAAACGGGAGAAAAAGATATCTTATTAAGATGAAGAAGTTCAGAAATACAGCAAGAATTCAACTGAACAACAAGAACAGAGCAGTTCTGCTTACCGTCTTCAGCTTCTTCAATCCATCAAACGGCTGATAAGCGGCGGTCCCACTAATACTCAAATCCTTCAGATGAGACGCAATCCAACCACGAACGAGATCCAACGACAACTGCTCCAAAACAAAACCCAAACGCTTAATTCTCTGAATTAAAATAACTGAAATGAAATGAAATGATTCCACCTTGTTTTCAGCCAATCCGAGCTGAATTACGCCGTTCGGATTCCCCAAAGCATCATAAGGATTGGCGGCAACCTTCTCGAGCCCGATATAGTAAGGCGAATCGCCGGAGGTGGTGACGGAAGAGGCACAGGACGAGACGGATGCCTGGGCGACTCCACGTTGCGAGAGATGGGGTCGGGAGATTCTAGAAAGCTCTGGAAGGGGGTCGGAGGAGGGAGTAGGAGGAGGAGGAGGTGGAGGAGGAGAGCGGTTTCTCTTGAGGTAGACCTGAAAGAAGTAGAAAAGGGCGCATGGGATTACTGAGCCGAGGACGAGTCCGCGCCTCCCTTGGGCTAGTCCTTGTAACGGTACGATGAGTCTCATGGCAGCGTCGGTTCTGCTGCTGGCCGAGTTTCTGGAATCGACGTCGTCGCGTCCGAGTCACCGAGTCGGAATCGGTCGCGGGTTATTTACAGGTGGCGTTTTTCTAAAGATTAACGCCCATCTTCTCTCTCATCTTTTTTATCTTTCGAATCTGTTTCTTTTCTTCTCTTTTTCAGATTGAGGAGTGAGAGTAGGGTAAAAGCTTCGAGAAGGCACCCTGGAGTTGAGAGAGAATTCTGTTCGAATTTTGCGCCGTTCTTTATTCAGATTTCGTTTGCTGGTTGGTGAGAGTTATTCGGGGCGTGGCTTCGGTGGATCCCTGACTGTGGGGCTTATCTTGATTTATCGTAGCTGAGGTTAAAACATAGATGACTCTCTCCTCCGTCTTTTGAAACTTAAATCTCTTCAACGGCATGAACCTGCACAATGACTCTGGCTAAGCCGGGGACCCTCAGATGCTTAAGTCAGATTAAGGGAATCTGATTCTAAGTGGAGAGTAGGAGAGGGTGCAAGATGTTGCATACTTGTAGCGGTGGGGTCTCAATGTATTTATACTTGGCTGTTGGACTGTCTGAATCCATTATTGTCAGCATAATTTACTCAATCAACGGGATACCCAGATCGTAGAGATATTGTGTGTAATCTATGGATCGTGTAGCGTATCAAGCGGATATTGCATATCTGCGAGCAAAGTAACCAGCCACGTTGGGTTATGACAGTTTCTCAATTTGGCAGGAGTACCCGCCTCCATATGTTCACTCGGCTCGATTAGTGGTCGTGAGGCCAACCGGCCTTCGCCTATTAACTTGTCAAACAGTAACGCTTCCTCAGTTCGAGTCGAGCCTATGGCTTCCAATCGGAATACAGAGATCGTCCGACCTGCAGCCTTGAAGCGAAAGAACCTTCCCACTGCATGGCTCTTTGGAGGACGCTTAATTCAAGTCGGACAACCATGAGTCAGATGCTTATACACTTAATCAAATTAACCTGACACTTACTTCCGGATCTCTTAGGGACCTGGATCTTTCCATAACAATCATCATTACATCCACAATGTCTATCCATTTTGAAACCTCATTTTAGAGTATTATTATATAAAAATGAAGAATAGTTAAATCTTAGGTGGATCACATCATAAGAAATAGTGTTGAGTGAATACTCACCATTAAAGCCACTAAAATATTTATTTTCCATCCAACCTTTTCTTTTTACACACGCACTCACTAGAGTTAGATTTCACCGCAGTAGGTAATCCAACCCATGACCTGTGTTGAAACTCCTGTGAGTCTACTACTGAAGCACGTTTAAGGACCCATTCAACCTGTTGAGGTTACAAAGACCTAGATGAAGGGAACACAAAAATATCATCCAGCTATTTTTATTTGATACTCGGCCCGTTTATGACGGGAGCCCATTAGGTGCGGCCCATTTGCTGATTGCATACTGAGTAGCTCTCTGTGAGGCTCACCGTGATGTATTTATCTTATCCATGCCGTCCATTTGTTTTATCAGCTTATTTTAGATTATATGACTGAAATCTAATCATTTAAAACGCTCAAGTGGACCACACCATAGGAAACAGTGGAGATGACAATGTCCACCATTGAAATTCTTCTAGGAATTATTTTTTTTATGCCATATGTTACCAACTGTTTTTTGGTTACTTAAGAATATTTTATTTTCACTTTCAACCTTTAAAATAACAAATATTACTTTTAAAAGGATACTTGAAGTGGGTTGAAGCTGAAGTAACTTACAGCCCTTCTACAGCTACCGCGCAGCTACAACGCGTAGGGTGAAGGAAATACATTGAGAGGGCCCAAGAAATTGAAGTTATTTTATTGCGTCTAGCATAGGATGATGATGGATGCATTTGATGCCTTGAAATTGTACACCTGGCATCAATTGAGAGGGCCCAACTATCTAAGTTGTGAGACTCACCTGATATTCTTTTTTAAAATATGGATTGATTTAACATTCCTAATGTCTGACTAATTAGCAGTAATTCACTGAATTTAGTCCATTGATTGTTTTTATTTGTCTGTCCATTAACTATCTACCAATTTCCTGATTAAAAATAAAATCAATATATAATCATGTTTAAGATTCATCTAAATCAATTTCAATTATTGTAGATGGGGTTTCACTAGTGCAATTTTTTTGTGCATCTGTTAGAGGGAGGTAACATTTCTCAATTCCCAAAATTTTTCTAATTTATTTTAAAATGTTTTTTCATGTCCTTTGAATATTTAAAGATGAGAGTGAAAAAATATATATATTTTTTTGATGGATTTTTTTTTAGATAAAAAGGTTATGAAATGATGCTCAATGAGCGAGTGAATGATAAGAGAATGAAAATTGGAATTTTGATATAATAAGGTTGTGGAGTGAAAAAATGGATTTCCAAGTGTTGTAAGCAAAAATCAAATTTTTGTTTCTAACGTTGATCTGTTGCTAACACCTGAGATTGTAGTGATCGGAGGGCGGTCGGACACCTGGTAAAGGTAAAAATCAAACTTTCACTCCCTACATTTGATCAAAACTTGACATCTAATCAATTAACCATTAATTATAAGTAGACTTGCTTTTGGAGGAGAAATGTTGGTGGCGGAAATTAGATTTTCACTAAAAAGTTGTTAATTTTTCAAAACAAATTTTACACTTTTGTTGCCATTAAATGTCTAATTTTGATTTATTTTGGATGGCTTAAATTAGCTTTTGGGCTAGTTTTAATTGAATTAGAGGTGATTTTAGATAGACTTATATTGACTTAGGGCTTGTTTGTTAACTCTGTACTTGGCATGGAATTGAGAAAATGCTCCGTATCAAGAGGTGTTTGTTAATGTTGAATTCGGAAAGCACTAAGTGATCTTTCATCGAATTCTTTCTGCAATGAGAGTTTGGCTTAATGGTGAATGTGGAATTAAATCGGATTGCGAGTGTGCTCTTATTGTACTAAGTAAACTCTATTGGGCCCACCGTGAATGCATCTAATCTATCCACGCTGTCCATCCATTTTTGTCATCTTATTTTAGGGGTTGAGACAAAAATTTAAGCATACCCAAAGATTAAGTGGACCATATCACAAGAAACTATTGGAATAATGATTTACACCGTTGAAACCTTTATAAGGCCCATAGTGATGTTTATTTATCATCCAACCTGTTCATAAGATCACACAAAACACAGATGAAGGGAAATCACACATACAAGCTTGATCCAAAACTTATGTGGCCCTCGAGAAATTTTCAATGGTTCATGTCTAATTCACATTGTTTCCTATGGTACAATCCAATTGAGGTTTGGATATATTTCATTTTTGGGCTAAAGCTCTAAAATTATGTAACACTCCAGATTTTTGTCAACCTGGGGTTAAACGTCCTTAGTCAATGGGTCAACCATACAACCTTGGTAATCTCTCAAAACCCAATTCCAAAGCCAAAGGAATTATTTAGAACCAAATTCTATAGAAATTTAACGTGAATTAGCTAGCGCTACACTAGATTACCTGTGAAATAAGCATTAACCACTTTAAATTCTAAAACCTCTAGAATTGTTACCACTACGTTACCCTAAAATCCAGGATCAATCTCTAAACCCGGTTGCTCTCGGGAGTACTTGGAAACTTTGTATTGGATCTAGACCATACGTTGAAAGTCCGCTATCTACAATCTCAGACCATTATGACCGCTTAGTTGGACTTGACAATCGTTTCGAAAATCAAGCCCAACTGATGTCCCGACATAATTTTACTGAGTTCGGAATGAAGAGAGTGAGAAAAGGTAAAGATTTAGAAAACTAATTCAAAATCTGGCACGTGTCATTGCGCATTATTTTTAAGCGTTCTGACCATCCGAATTCAACCAAATTTCACCCTCGGATCAGGAAAAATTTCTCCTTCATGTCATGAAACTTGTAGTCCTGATCTAGGTTCGGTAACCGTTGAATTGAAACTGGTCCGCCACGGACGATCTGGAAGTCCGATCAAACTGAAAACTTAATGTGATCAACATCCAGTATCCATGAGCTTAAGTCCGACCGCATTTAGCAACAGGACCTCCAGAAGTGCTCCATTGGATCGGAACAGACCTGATTTGGTTATAACTTAAGTATACCTCGACTTAAAGTCTATTTTGGTTATGTTTGGGCTTATAAAAGGGCCTTAAACTCTCTCTCACAAATCCCATACGAATTTGGAAAAAATCCTAGGAGAGAGAAGAGACAAAAGAGAGAGAAGTGAGGGAGAAGTTGGGGATTTTTCCTGCTATTCTTCCCTGCTACTACATGTGTCAAGCCATCCATCTGTGTTGCTCTTTCAGCGCTTCCAACGTCGTTTTTAGGTAAGAAATTCTACCCCTAACCTGTTTAGGTAATCCATGTAGCTGTAGTGTTAATATAGCTAACTTATTTCATGGTGTAGGTTTCCGTTGAGCCGTTGACGAAGACTTATCGCCTGAATCAACTCTGTTTCACAATTTCTGGTTTAAGGTGAGGATCTTAGACGCTTAGATTACCTGTTTTCAAAGCTTTCAATGCCGTTTAATGGTAGATTGTTGATAAGAATGTTGTTTGACATGTATAACATGCTGTCTGTTTTTCATTTCGCATGCGTACGAAGAATATGAGATTTAGAGTATTTTAGGTATTTGTAGGAAATACTATATACGTACGTATTTTGCTGATATGATAGCCATGAGTTTTCACCGTGTACCTATACTAGTTATGCGTGTATGATCTATTTGGCGAAAAAATTCGCCCTAATGCACATATTGGCCGACTTATGCTATGTATACTAATGTGTGTAGACTAAGTGTTTGTTGAAATGCCTAAATCAACATGATTTATGCCTGCCATATGTTTTGAATGTAAGAACATAATTGTTGTGTATTAGACAACTCCTTGATATAAGGATCTGTCATATTATATATCGAATTCAACATACGTTAAATACGTTGGAGTTGTGTAGTCTAAGTGTTTGAATACATGCTTACGTGAGTAAGCACTTAGTAAGTAGTGTTGTAGGCTAGTGTTGAGATAGGATTCTCAACTACGTCGATGATGTGTATGATGTCCTCCATGTATGTTGTTGAATTGATTTCTTATGTATGTATGAAATACTTGTGTATGCTTAACTGCGTATGTTGTATCTTATAACATGTTGCTAACATGCTTGCATTATTTGTCATTTCAATTTGGTTTATCTCATATGATTATTGATTTAGATTGCAAGTGTTTGGGGCTATACTCTAGTCCAGGCAATCGGTAACAGATTTGAATTCGTGGTCGGATTCTATTCGCCACGAAGGATGTGAATGACGAACCCGAGTCGTACTAGCGTTGTCGACAGTGGTTAGGCCACACGAAGTGTTTGTGCACTTCATGTCAGTTGATTCAACGTGCGCTCGTGCTAGTCGGACTCATTAAGTAACCCGACTGACCATTGTATGTTCACCCTGTATTCGTCACAACTGCTTGAACCTAGGGTACTGAACTTACCAGTGATAACCCTGATAATTGTGGTACCTTGATCCACTAAGACTCATGAGCCGGGCATGGTAGTATGAGACACTGTGGTCGAGCTGTCGACCTACGCTGGGGCCACAAACCTCCCCGTAGTGACCAGTGAGCAACCCAGACTCGTGAGCAGATTATGGTGGTATGGGACACTATATTCTTGCTATCGGCCTACATTAATAAGGTGATGGGGGAGCGGTGCAACGAGTGCAAGCAACAGCCCTGGCAGCCCTTTGTAGTGACCTCGAGCGTACTCTGAGTCTACGTGAGGCGACTACCCTTCCGTAGCAACAAGAGTACAACTAGGCCTGTATTGATAAGGTGATGGGAGAGAGGAGCAACGAGTGCGTACAACAGCCCTGACAGCCCTTGCAGCGACCTAGAAATATATCATCGTATGAGATTACTAGGAGTGACGACCCTAGACAGGATCCTTGTTGGGATTGATATAAGGGAAGTACCCTAGTTTCTCAATCCTGCTGTTTGAAAAGGACTAATAACAACTCGGTAATCATGTTCATATCGCACTGCATGTGCCTGGAAGATATGGAGCACTGAGGGAAGAAAGCATGCCGCGGACGTAAGATGGTGTCGCATGAGGGAGTATGTCGGTGAGGGCATCCATCATGTCATTTCATGCTTGCATTAATCACAGTGTTAGGAATGTCTGATTGCTTGCTTTACCATTATCGCGTGATTGATTTGATAACATGTTAATCTTTGCTCTATGATTCCACTGAGTTAGCTACTCACTCCCACGTTACGGGACGGTATTGTGCACATCAAACAGTTTCTATTTTAATTGCAGATGATGGCGATGCTTGCGAAGCAGAGCCGGACTTGATGATGATGAGGAGGATCCCTCCTATATGCAGGTTCTGATTAACGAGGTTACAGGGTTACTGATTAGATGTCAATATATTTCGTATTTTGCCTTTTTCTTACATACCCATGTATATTCTTTTTATCATTTTTGGAGTATACATGTATATGTTTAACCTGGTAACATGTTCACACTCTGGAGACCTACAACAGTTCATATATTTTATATATCTATTACATTCTTCCATTTGCTAATTTAACTGTCTTTGGAGTATGATATGCTGTTTTGGTCTAATCTCACTTATGTTTTCTGCACTAATATGAACAACATTCATCCATCATTGAAAATGCTGCATAAATGATGTTATAAAATTCGGGAGTGGAGTTTTTGGTCGACCCCCGATTTTCGAGATGTTACAAATTATCCGGTAAAATGGATGGACGGAGTAGATAAAATACATAACTCACAGTGGACCCCTCAGAGTTTTAAACGTACTGAGTCACTTAGTAGGCAATTTGCTTCCATGTGGAATGTGCTCCATAAAATTATATATATATATATATATATATATATATATATATATATATATATATATATATATATATATATATATAAATTCTATCAAAATTACTCTTTTTTAAGTTACAATGGAAAATTTTTTCTCTTTAAATTGTTTGGGTAATAAAATCAACTTTTAACATGAAACTTCTTTATGTCCCATCATGGTTTATGTGTTTGATCCACATCATAATTTATGTGTTTGATCCATGCCCTTTCATCTATTTTTCCATATCATTTTGTGGTATGAGACCAAAAATGAAATATATCCCAATCTCAAGTTGACCATATTACAGGAAACAGAATGAGGGTCAACCATTAAAAACCTTCCGGGGAATCCTCTTATTAGGCACGATCACCTACTCTATTATCGGTCAGGATACCAAAAGTCCCAAACTAGATCAGTCCAACAGTCCTTATGCTTTGAACTCTTTTTCATTAAGATAAAACCATTTGATATTTCTTGTCCTTAACCGTCTAACAAATGGTCACTCATTAGATAATCAAATTATCAAATAGATATGCTTTTCATCACTATACATTTAAGCAATAGATTATAATTTGGCCAGTTTAGACTGCCTTACTTACATGGCACGGATTTATGAGCAATTCCTAGGCTCCTGTGTATCATCCATCGCACACTACTGCCAGAGTAACAATGGCTTCTCAATGCTAATTACCATTGGGATGCTGCACAAGGCACAAGGCTCGCCTACGATACAGTGGGCATAGAACATCGAGCCAAGTCCCAGACTGGAGGGACAGGAATAATCCACCACAATGGTTTCATGAAGCACTAAAAGCTCAAGTTTTGTGGGCCGTCATGTTGTCTTTGTGACATCCACTCCGTCTAACATGTGGTAAATCTGGCTGATTGGCCAGGGACTCAAAAATCAGCTGGACAGACAAATCAGGTAGTCCATTACCACAGGAAAGAATAGGAATAGGACACCAGCCATAGGTTTGTGTGTGGGACCACCATGGTGTTTATCTTTAATCAAACCCGTTCATCGGGTGTGCCTCACAAGGATGAAGGTAATATACAAAAAGTATACTCATGAACTTAAATTATTCCTATTTCTGTAGCCCATATGTGTCTTCTGCCGATCTGATTTTTCTTCATCTCCGGTGATCACGAGGGTTCTCACCCGATGGACGGATTGGATTTCACATGCATAACATGGCGGACCTCACAAAGCATGGGTGTTTTGCGCCGCTCCCTGAAAACAAGCGTTGTAAATCTTTTCGGTCTGACTACGAGCCACTGAGACGTATCTGGGAATCTGGGATGGCTCCTAACCCGGCGGGCGCCTAAAATCGTATGCCTGGAAATAGGATCGATATCCGCCGTTCATAGTTTTGAATATATCATAATCGCCGTCCTTTTTAAACTTCCGGTGATAAATAAACAGCCCTTGGACCCTGAATTCTATTTGTGGGCTTACAGAGGGGCATACACCTCGACCAAGGTGAGCACATCATCGATGCTAGCGAAGCCCACACGCATGCTCGTCCTACCTGTCTGTCTGCCTACAAGCAGCATGCATGCCAATACAGTACACGTGTGGGCACATGCTGTGGATGCGCTTGCAAAAAAAAATAAAAATAAAAATCGGGCCGGCTCACTCATTTTGGGGGGCCAGAATGTATTTATACTTTGATGAAATGCGAGCCGCACGATCATTCCATGTAATGCCTGATCTGGACCATCTGATGGCACGTGTGTAAGTAAGCGATCCACGTTACTGACTAGGTTGGACATATTTTTCAGATGCCTTTACCTTTTTTGGTCCGTTGATTATCAGGTCAAACTTTTTTTTTTTGTGTTTTCAACAAAAAAATAGAGCACACCAACTGTAAATTTATTAAATTAAATTAAATACAAGAGGGAGAATATATTCCTAAAAATACTCTGTTTTCAGGATCACTTAATACTCATGTCGTCCATAAAATGCAAGGAATTAATATCCAACGGCACACTTTCTTCCAAAAATTACAAGTTTTTAAATCGCGTGCATAATTTCTAAACCATCCATTAATTAGGCAGGTGAATCTTGAATGAGAAAAATGGGCAACTAAAAACAGACTATCCAAATTCAATTCCATATGTCTCGCGTGGTCAAAATGCAGTCTAACAAAGGACTGTTTCTCTGACATGTGTGTCATCCAACATGGAACCAGGAACACAAACGAAATTTGCCGTGGCTTTCGGTTCGTATGGCCCACCTGATGAGTCGACCTGCCTATATTTTTATTTTTATTGCTTGCTTGGATCTTGCTTTCCAGTTGGAGAATTGTATATGCATGGGTACTTGAGCTAACCTACGCCTGATATCATTTGTTTCATGATGATAACTGAATCGGACAGCCAAGGCCATTGATGGCCCACCCACTAAAAATATCTTTCATAATTATTATTATTTCAGCCTTATCTTAATTAATTATATTCTTTAGTTGTCTGCTATTTATAGGTTGAGATTTTGAAACTTGGAGCGGATCAGGGCTTACCCGTGGGACGTGGATTTCCTGCAAAAGCCTTTCTCAGTAAGTTCCTACGCTAGGAACCCAGGTGGGATCCACTGTCATGTTTGTGAGAAATTCTCCATTTTGTGAGTTACTTTTAGGATATGGGGCAAAAAATGAACCATATCAAATGCTCAAGTGGGCCAGAAATGTGATAATTGAGCGACTACTGTTGAAATATTTGTGGGTCCATAGGAGTTTTGAATCATGGTAATATTTGTGTTTTCAATTCATCCCAGTGAGAATGATGTTATTAACAGTATGGATTGCATGTAAGCATCATTTTAGAACCTAGGTAGGTTTCAATGGTGGGAATTTCCCTAACCACCTTTTTCTTTAGCACGGCCACTTAAGTCTTGGATCCTTCTGTATTTTGGTATACTCTCCTGAAATGAACTAAAAAAACAAATGGATGGAGTGGATTCATGAAAAACTTCTTAGTGGACCCCACCTAAGTTTTGAGCGCAGGAACTTCCTGCAAAAGGCTTTCGCAGGAAATCTGATTCATCAGTTTCTCTAGCTTATTTTGGATGCAGATTGCGTCCTACCCCTGTTCAGAGCAAGGCTATGTGGGGCTCACTATGATGTAAATATTTTATCCACACTGTTCATCACTTTTCTTAGATCATTTTAAGATTTGATCTTAAAAATGAGGCAAATTCATAGCTCCAAAGGACCACACTAAAGGAAATTGCAGTGATAATGACACCTGCAATTGAAACCTTTCTAAGAACCACTCTGATATTCTATATTCAAAAGATCATGTAGACATGGATGAAATGAAAAGACAAATATCAGCTTGCTACGAACATTTACATCATGGTGGGCCCCACAATTTGGGCGGGGGTAGGTCACAAACCGCTTTTGCCTATTTTTGGATGTGGCCCCAAGATCAACAAAATCTAAATCTCAGGTGGACCACACCATAGGAAACTTTGGTGTTTGAGTGCCTCACTATTAAAAATTCCTAAATACTACGGTTTTTGTAATGTTTATTTTCCATTGACTTGTTGATAATGCCAAGAAGACCTAGATGAAGGGAAAATACAAAGATCAGCTTGATCCAAAACTCTTATAGCCAATAAAATGTTTTTAATGGTCATTCATCACTAGTTTTAACGGTGTGGTTTTTTTAGTAGTGTGTCTACCTGAGATATGGATCTTCTTAAGGTTTGAGGTAGCAACTTAAAATGAGATGGAAAAACATATTAGTAGAGTGGATGTACAAAAAATACATCTAGTTGGGTCCCATACTGTTAGCATACCACCTAGTAAGCTTTTACCCAGTAACTACCAAGATATATGGGCAGAAATTGATTAGAATTTATTACTGTGAGGTGTTTGGCTTGTAAATTACTCAATATAGGTTAGCTTATCTTGATTTCTAGTTATTAAATTTAAGTAATTAACTTTAATTTTTTTTAAAAAAAAGTCACATATAATTGATCGTAAATCAAAATTACTTATTTCAAATAAGTTATTTTGTGGTATCCAAATGAGCCCTTAGAATCTTGATGTTTTTGAATATTCATGATCTTTATTGCAAAGTTTTCAAAATTTCAATGGAAATCTCGTCTGAAATTTATACTCACGTATTTCAAAATCTTAAATTATTCAGTAATCGGTAATAGATATTTTTAAATATTTTATTTTCAACAAGATTTTCTTAATAATATTGTAAGAAAAATGTTAAAATTTTAAAATCTCCATGAGCCAAGATACTGGCAAGAATGTACATAGTATAGTGGACCCACACTCCATTTGGAAGTGGCTACGGTGGGCGCGGCTTTGGCAGATCCTCAGATCCACGAAGGTGGGTGACATCCCTAACTGTGGGTCCCATTGTGATGTACGTGCCTTGTATCGACCATGTCCATCGGTTTTGAAAACTCATTTTAGGCATGATTCCAAAAATGAAGCAACTCCAAATCTTAGGTAGACCGTACTACAATAAACGGCTGAAATCAACTATTAAAAACTAATCATGTGTCACAAAAGTTTAAGATTAAGATGATATTTGTATCTTCTCTTCGTACAAGCCTTTGTAACCTTATCAATGGGTTAGATGGCGAATAAACATTTTAGTGGCCCCATGAAGTTTTTAATGATAAGGATTCAATCACAATTGTTTCTTATGCGATGTTACATGTAAGATTTGGATCTACTTCATTTTTTGTATCATGGCCTAAAATGAGCTGTCAAAGGATTTAAGGCACACATATCAAAGTGGGCCCACAGAGATCCACCAACCTTGGTGGATATGGAGATTCACCCAAACCGCACCCGTCTATGGTGGGTGGTGCACATCTAATGGATGGGTTAGATGTGGTGGCCACACACAGCTGGAAGGCTTGGTATGACCGTTTGTTTGGATGTACATGGCCTAAATCATGAACTAATATAAAATGATGCCCTAACTCGACGAGAAGAGGACATCTAATTGACAGCTTAAAAGTGAGAAATAATCAATGCTCCAAATTTACAAACATATATTTATTAACGAGCGAGCAGCCAAGAACTTAGGACCGTCCAACAAGGTTTCTGGGTTTCGATGTCTGGCCCACAACTTGACAATTCATAAAGTGCTTCAGTGGATCCGTGACTATGGGGCCCACCGTGATGTATTTGTCTTTTCTCCAGCTCATTTTACGGTACCACTACATCAAAATTGCTGATAGGAACGGCAATCTTTGGTTTAGGAACAGTTTTAGGCTGGGACCGGTTTTAAGCTATCCCTAACTATGGAACGGAAGCCCTACCCCCACCTTGTATGGGGCCCACTGTGATGTAAGGGTTTTATCCATGCCGTTCATCCCTTTTCTCCTATCATTTTATGGTATTATCTAGAAAATGAGGCAAAACCAAGGCTTAAGTGGACCACAAAGTGAGGATTAAATGTTGACCATTAAAACCTTCTTAGGTGTGATCAAAGTTTTCGATCGTCTTATGTCCTACCCCGCCCAAACTCCAGCTGCGAACAGGTGGGAGCTTTGAGTGGCCACCGTGATGCATGAGTTTTATCCACAACATCTATCTACTTCTCCCTGACATTTTATTTAATGTGACAAAAAATTAGGAAAATCCAAGGCTCAAGCGGACCGCGCCACAGGAAGCAATGGTGGTGATGATGCTCACCTTTAAAATCCAACCTATTCGTAAAGTTACTTAAACTTAGATGCAGGGAAAACACAAATATCAACTCAAACCAAAACTTTTGTAGCTCCTGATAAGTTTTCAACGGTAATAGTTTAATCCCCATTGTGTGGTCCACATGTGTCATATACATGCGGCGGATACAAATCTTAGGTGGACCATGTCACTGGAAACAGTGGTAATTGAATAATTACCATCAAATGTGGGATATAAATCTGTATGCGAAAAAAGCCCACGGATCTGTCTGTACATGGGACATGGCGATTAGGGGTCGGATAGATGCCGCCATGTAAGCCTGATAAGAAAACCAGAATTCCTGTAGAGGTAGGATCTTCCTCACCTTCATACCCTTTCTGCAGTTCACAAGATGGGATTCGAATTTCTGCTGTATTATGTAGGATTGGGGACCCAGCTCTCTTTTATAGAGATTGTGGAGGGGAGTTTGAAACCCATCAAAACTCTCTCTCTCTCTCTCACGCTCCACATTACTATATCCTAGTTCAACTCAAATTGACTTGCGTAAGGCCATAGCATTCCACCCCAAACACGCAGTGCTGCGTAGATAGATTGCGCAGCGTATCACCTTAAGTGGGGCCCACTGATCAACTCAATCAAACAGTCCAACTAGAATACAATCCAGATCGTTGATCAATAAGGCCCACTACATAGAGTTCTTACATTCTCCCACTTGGGCCTCATTGAATAACGTCAATGATTGTCATAAAATTTTGAAAACAAGTTTTGATATTAAGAAAACATCTGAATGGTTAACCAATGAAATAGTTGAACAATATGAGTAATGTTATTCTATCTGATCCATCAAGACTGTCAGTATCGAAACGCGGTAGTCATCACAACATTTAATTTAGGCGAAGTGAGTCTAAGCGCGATCACAAATACTTTCAATCTCAACGACATATATCACGAACTAGGAAATGTGGTATAAGGATTACACATTTTAGTGTGATAATATGTGTCTATCCTTAAGAGGTCCTGAAGCTTTTACATGTCTCCAACGAGACACGACTTTAGTTCTACTTACTCACGATTTGCGCATATATATAGAGAAGCAGAAATAAATCTTTATATCAAAATCATCCAAACAAACTGTATAAAACGAGATCTCTAAATGTCTGTGAAAATCAAAATACGCTCAACTCCCACTAATTGAAAACATCTGTAGGATCAATGACTCCCATGGATGTTACATGCTCCTGAAATGGCGTGATAGGGAGTCCTTTAGTGAGCGGATCTGCAATCATCTGCTTAGTACTGATGAATTCCACTGACACTTGATGATTGTAAACCCTTTCCTTTACAACAAGGTACTTGATGTCGATATGTCTCGACCTTGATGAATGCTTGTTGTTACTAGAGAAGGAAATAGCAGCCGAATGATCGCAAAATATTCTCAATGGTTTCGGGATATGCTCCAGTACCTGCAAACCTGAGAAGAAACTCTGTAACTATAGTGCCTGATTAGATGCCTCATGACAAGCAATGAATTCAGCTTCCATAGTGAATGAGGCTGTGGTAGACTGTTTCGCGCTTTTCCACGACACAGCTCCTCCGACCATCATGAATATGTATCCTGAAGTAGACTTCTTAGTGTCAACGCAGCCTGCGAAGTCTGCGTCTGAATATCCAATCAACTCCAACTGATCAGATCTTCTGTATGTGAGTCCGAAGTCTTTTATTCTCTGAAAGGACCGCAACACTTTATTCGCAGCTATCCAATGTTGCATTCCTGGATTAGATAGATATCTTCCCAACATTCCAGTGACAAAGGCAATGTCCGGTCGTGTACAGACTTGAGCATACATGATGCTCCCTACTACTGATGCATACGGAAATTCCTTCATTCGATTCTTTTCTAAATCATTCTTTGGACACTTAAATAGACCAAATTTGTCGCCCTTCACAATGGGCGACTTTTCTGAAGCACAATTTTGCATGCCATATCTTTCGAGTACCCTAGTAATATAGACCCTCTGTGACAGGCTGAGCAATCCAAGTGTTCTGTCACGACGAATCTCAATGCCGATGACGTAAGAAGCTTCACCAAGGTCTTTCATTTCAAATCTTTGAGATAAGAATTTCTTGGTGTCACTAACATCCTGGTATCACTGCTAGCCAACAGAATGTCATCAACATACACAATCATCATAACGAACTTACTCCCACTGGTTTTAATGTAGATGCATTCATCTGCAGTGTTTTCTACAAATCCATATGAGGAAATGACTTCATGAAACTTAAGGTACCACTGTCGCGATGCCTGTTTCAACCCATAGATGGACTTCTTAAGTTTGCAAAACAAATGTTCTGAGCCAGTAGCTACAAAACCTTCGGGCTGCAACATGTATACATTCTCATTTAGATCCCCATTAAGAAATGCAGTCTTTACATCCATCTGATGTAACTTTAAATCCATATGAGCTACAAGAGCTATTATGATCGTGAATGAGTCTTTCTTGGATACTGGAGAGAAAGTCTCCTTAAAGTCAATGCCCTCACGTTGATTAAAACCCTTGGCAACAAGTCGGGCTTTATATTTTTCGACATTACCCTTAGAGTCCCATTTGGTTTTAAATATCCATTTAGAACCAATTGGCCTTATTCCAGTAGGTAACTCTACAAGATCTCATACTTTATTGTCCTGTATGGATTTCAACTCATCTTTCATGGCATCAAACCAACGAGAAGGATCAGCACTTTGTTTGACTTGTGTAAAGGATTCAGGATCTTTTTCCACCCCTATGTCAAAGTCGTGCTCCTGTAAGTATACGATGAAACCGTCTCGATTTACAGGCCTTCTCTCTCTTTCAGATTTTCTTAATGGTTCAGTATGTTGGGTCTGATCTTGATTTTCCTCATCAGTGGTTTGTATATGAGGTTCTACGTGACGCTCTGCAGTGACTGCAGAATCAACTGCATCATTAATGTCCACGTGATCTGGATTGACCATGACAGGAGTCACGGTCCTTTGTTCCTCAAATATAAAATTTTTTATGTTCGTGCTCCCACTATTTTCAGCATCCTCAATGAATCTGGCATTCCTAGTCTCAACAATCCTGATAGAGTGGGAAGGACAGTAGAATCGATAGCCCTTTGATCTTTCTGGGTATCCAATGAAGAAACAACTTACGGTTCTAGGATCAAGCTTCTTTTCATGCGGGTTATAAACTTTGGTCTCAGCAAGATAACCCCAAACATGTAGATATCGGAGACTTGGCTTTCTCCCATTTCACAACTCAAAAGGAGTTTTGCTTACTGCTTTACTGGGAACCCTGTTCAGTATATGAACTGCGGTTTTGATCGCATCACCCCACAGAGATTCTGGTAATGTCGAATTGCTGACCATGCTTCGCACCATATCCATAAGGGTGCGATTACGTCTCTTAGCCACACCATTTTGTTCTGGAGTACCAGGCATAGTGTATTGAGCAACAATGCCACAATCCTGTAGGTATTTGGCGAATGGCCCTGGATTACGTCCCGATTCGTCATATCTGCCATAGTATTCACCACCACGGTCAGATTTGACAACTTTAATTCTCTTATCGAGTTGATTTTCAACTTCAGCCTTATAGATTTTAAAAGCATTCAGGACATCCGATTTCTCACCGATAAGGTATAGGTACCCGAAGCGAGAGTAGTCATCTATAAAGGTAATGAAATATTTGTAGTTACTCTATGAGGCTGTAGGGAATGGTCCATATATATCTGTATGTATCACCTCTAATAGACCTACACTCCTAATTGCACCTTTCTTTCTAGTTCTAGTCCGTTTTCCTTTTATGCAATCAATACACACTTTATACTCAGAGAAGTCTAGAGAATGTAAAATTCCTTCTCGCACAAGCTTGTCTAATCTCTCACGAGATATATGGCATAGCCGCCTGTGCCACAACATGGAGGAATTCTCATAGTCTAGTCTTCGCTTGGATCCCACTTTATTTTCATATAAGGAATTAATATTGTAAACGTGAGAGACAATCAAGTCTAGTTGGTATAAGTTGTTTACTATAGAGTTGGTTCCAACTTTAATCGAATTAAAGTAAATACTTAAACTTTTATTTCCAAAGTGGAATGAATATCCTAACTTGTCCAAACAGGAAATTGAAACTAAATTGCGCCTAATAGATGTCATACAGAATGTATTTACTAAATTTAAAAAATGGCCAGACTTCAACTTAAGCCTATAGACTCTTACTGCCTCCACGTCAACCTTGACACTATTGCCTACGTATACTGAGCGCTCCGCATCAGTTGGTGGCCTGGCCTGTAATAATTCCTGCATAGAAGTGCATATGTGAATAGTAATTCCTGAATCTATCCACCAGGAATCCGCTGACACATTAGTTAGATTAGATTCAAAACAGACAAAAAAAGAATGATTACCTTTCTTTATGAGCCAATTCTTAAAGTCTTCGCAGTCTTTCTTGAAATGACCCGCCTTATTATAAAAGAAGCACGGTTTACCCTTAACCCATTTGCGTTTAGATCCATTTCCAGATTGATTCTCAGGTTTTCCAGATGGAGGACCAGAGAATCCATTATTATAACCTTGTTTCCTTTTCCTTTTACTTTTATTCCCTTACCCTTTTCCATGACCTGAGGTCACCATATTAACATTTTGAACTTTAACCGTTAGCCTGATTCTGTCTTCTTCTTGAACACACTGAGTGATAAGTTCATACAACGTCCACATGTCCTTCAGCGTATTATAGTTAACCAGGAATGTGCCGAATTGGGGAGGTAGGTTATTCATGATCAAATGAACCAGCTGATCATCAGTGAGTACAAGTCCTAGAGCACAGATCTTAGAAACAACTTCGATCTGCTCTACAATGTATTCACGGATGTTGCCTTTTCCATCGTAGGATGAGCGAGTCAACTTATTCAGAAGAATGCCCACCTCAGACTTATCTAATTTCTTGAACCTTTTTCTCATTTCAATTAGGAAAACTTTGGCCTTATCTGTTTCAGGCATGGCGCCTTTCATAGATTCAGAAATCGAATACTTAATGACTTTCAGGCATGTATCATTTGACCTAAACCATGCAACCCATCAATTATTTCCAGCTTCAGTGGCATTATCAGATGGTTCTGGCGGTTCTGGTGTTATCAGGGCAAGATCCAATTGTAGACACCCTAGTACAACTTTAATGGCGTTCTTCCATTGAGCATAGTTAGACTCATTTAGGGCAGGGACTTGATGTGTGTTAGTAGGAATTGAGACTGAAATATAAGAGATACTCACATTAGTTCATGATTTCACAAAGCAATCTCGTGAACGTAAACAAATATCAGGTAAATTTAATCAATTCAGTTATTAAGAGAGATATCAATTGAATCATTCAGGATGAAGATGGGCCCAACCATCACATCCTGGTGGGAATCTGTTACATCATCATCATTCCTCCTATGGGTGGAAATAATAACATGCTAGTGATCCTCTTGAACATGAAGCTAAGTGATGTCAGTGATATAAATCTGAGACACCCAACACCTGTGGGTGAGATGAGTCTTTCAAGTTTACATTACCTACACCATTTATTCTACCCGTTCACGTGTATGCCAAACAGTAAACATCTGTGTTTTCGTTATCGTATGCATGAAAATGTGAACGCAACTGTATGCAATCCTCCTAATCCCAATGTTACAAGTCTGTACTTATAAAGTTTTCATCGATTAAGGTCACTATGGTGGCTAGCACAATCGAATCCAAAACTACAAATATAGACTTTAGGATTGCTATTATAATCATGCCTCTCTATGGATTATTTCTTAATTAATCCGATGCGGCCCATAAGTTAGTTAATACTAACCTTTTGAAAATCCTTGAAGTGAAACATATAAATAGGTTTCACATCTTATATTCCAAGGGTTCATATCAACACTTAAAGATAGGTGATGAGCCAATAATATGGCTGAATCAGGACTCTTATATGATCTGTTGTTCAAAAATTAGGCATAACTAAATCGAGCTCCTGATATTCTCATAATAGGTAGATTGAGTGGAACCATACATATTCATGGGTAGATCCATACATGGGTGTCCATAAGTGGACAAATGACCCAAATTTTCATTAGATATAGTGTCACTGTGGTCTACTTAGAGAATGAACTAGGATATATGCCCATAATGGAGCAAATAGACTACCCAGATCAAAGATCAATTGTGGAAATAATCCAACGGTCTAAAAAACTTGATCAGTGGGTTCGTTAAACAAGTTAGGGCCCGCTATAAACGAATGGTCGAAAATCGGGTCCCAAAAAACCGGACCCGAGGAAACGTTAGTCTGCTAACCCGATAACCAAATCAAAACGGGTTGCACGCCCTACCCTCTGTAATGGACTCCCATTCAGAAAATCTCGTCGTTGTCTCCTACCCAAAGGCCGAACGACCTTCATCCTTCACAGGATTGAATGAAGTTCTTCCAGACATGACTCCAAGCACGACATCGAATGCCGCGGCTGGAGGGCACGAGTGTTAGGGACGAGAGGTGGATAAGAATCCAATCAGCCATGAATGAAGGTCAAGGCTATGGATCTGCTGGAATCAGGAATAGCAGACAACGCCGGTGGAAGATCGGGTATCCATGGCTACCTCCACTGATCGTACAGGTGAGGGTATGGAAACCCTTAATGAGAAGGATATTGGGAGTCCGATCCGAAATTCCCGACTTACGAAACCTTAATCCGGTCGATTTGGAATTGAAATCCCTTATATATTCTAGATTTGGGGTATTAGAACAGAAATCCCTAACATTAACTGAATTTGGGAATTTCAAAATCGAAAATACCCCAATTTCTGATTTGGGGATTCCGATTTTGAAAGGCCCTATTTTCCTGAATTTTGGGGATTCAAATCCGAAAAACCCTAATTTGGGGATTTCGAATTGAAAAGCCCTATTTTCCTGAATTTTGGGGATTCAAATCCGAAAAATCCTAATTTGGGGATTTCGAATTGAAAAGCCTTATTTTCCTGAATTTTGGGGATTCAAATCCGAAAAACCCTAATTTGGGCATTTCGAATTAAAAAGCCCCATTTTCCTGAATTTTGGGGATTCAAATCCGAAATTCCTGATCCTAAAAATTTATCGATTCAAGGATTCGGAGATCCCTCATCATAACTGTTTCAGGAATTCGAAGATCCCTGATGTCTCTGATTTCTTAATTCAGGAAAAAATTCTGATTAACTGAAGAAATCTGCAATGGATGAATCTGATCATCCATGCCTATGCACAGAAGTCTCTGATACCAAGTGTATGATATAAATCTGTATGGGAAAAAGTCCACGGATCTGTCTATGCATGGGACATGGCGATTAGGGGTCGAATAACTTACCTAGTTGTGATGCCGCCATGTAAGCCGGATAAGAAAACCAGAATTCCTGTAGAGCTAGGATCTTCCTCACTTTCACACCCTTTCTGCAGTTCACAAGATGGGATTCGAATTTCTGCTGTATTGTGTAGGATCGGGGACCCAGCTCTCTTTTATAGAGACTGTGGAGGGGAGTTTGAAACCCATCAAAACTCCCTCTCTTTCTCACGCTCCACATTACTATATCCTAGTTCAACTCAAACTGCCTTCCGTAAGGCCATAGCATTCCACCCCAAACCGCAGTGCTGCGCAGATAAATTGCGCAGCGTATCACCTTAAGTGGGGCCCACTGATCAACTCAATCAAACAGTCCAAATAGAATACAATCCAGATCGTTGATCAATAAGGCCCACTACATAGAGTTCTTACATTAAAAACTTCTCAGGGCCATCAAATATTTATTTGCCATCTAATATGTTAAAAGGGTAGGGAGACCTAGATGGGGGAACCACACAAATATCAACTTGATCTAAAACTTTGGTGGCTCGTAAAGTTTTTAATGGCCAATGGCCATTGTTTCATGTGGTATGGTCTACTTGAAATTTGAATCTGTTTTATTTTTAGGCTCCTCTAAAATGATATAAAGAAATACGTGGACTGCATGAATGTAAGATGTACACAGAGTAAACAGCATGAGCCACGTACCAGATGCCCAAGTCATGAGTATAGAGAAGGGAAAAGGTTTGGCTGGTGACCCAGTACCAGCAAGCTGGCTGACGTCAAGGCTTTGTGGGACCCACCATGTATATGTTCTATCCACGCTGTCTATGTGGGCCCAAAAATAACACAGATCAAAAACTCAAATGGACCTCACCGCTTGAAACAGCAAGGATTGAAAACTTATCAATGAAAACTTCTTAGCAGTAACAAAAGCTTTGGATCAAACTGATATTTGTATTTTCCCTTAACGGAGTTCTGTGTACCTTCATAAACAGGCTGGATTACAAATAAATATTACTGTAGGCCTACCTAGGAAGCTTTCAATGGTAGACATCATTCTCTCCATTATTTCTTATGGTGTGGTCCACTAAAGCTTTGGATCTACTCACTTTTCGTCTAATGCCTTGAAATGAGCTGGCAAAATGGATGGACACACACATCATGGTGGAGCACACAGAGCTTTGACATCAGCTGGTGTTGGGTTCACCAGCCAAACCCGTGTACATGAATATTATGGGCTTCTGAAATCTCTGCACCCGAGCAAGTGGCACATGGGGACTGAGCTATCTGGCTCTGTTTATGATCTAAGCAATAAAGAGAGGTCCTTCATGGGACCCACATTATACAGGGTCTGGAATCTGACATCGACAGAAAGAAATAGGGAGACCCTCTTTATTTCCAACTCTTTAGCAAGCAGTGGCAGACTTTATTTTTCCCGTGCTCTTGGCAAGTCGAGAGAGTAGATATCTATACTTCTTTAAAACCAGACAAGACAAGGGCGTGGGCATAGGCAAAAAATCTAGCTATTTTCAACCAAGTGGGCCCACCAAAATAATAAATATGAATAAATGGATGGGTTTTATCTAGTTTTATGATTATAACAAACGGACTGGAATCCTCTGCCAATCACGTTTTAAGTCGGTGAGGTCCACCATGTTGTACGTGTGCAATCCACTCCGTCTATCAGGTTCTGCACTCGGTGATAGACACAGAGACCAAAATCATCTAGATCCACAACTCATGAGGGCTATACCTCACGGCACAATAGAGATGGGATGCCAATCATAGATTTGTGTGCATCTTTTAGTAAACCCATAAATCAAGTGTGGATTGCTAGGATGAAGAGAAGATACAAGAATCAGCTTGATACAAAATTTAGGTGCGTGCTAGAACGTGTGAAATTATTGGTTGTGGGAGAAATTTTATATTGTTCCCATTAGTATATTATAGACCATATGATTATTTATTTATTTATTTACTGGGCGTATCTTCTTTACGTGCGGTCAAAATAATGGTTATCACCTAATGTACGGAGTGGATTCTGCAGATAATATGGTGAAACCTACAAAGCTTGGGTGTGATATGTAAAACAAGTGTTGTAGACAGCTAGAGTCATGAGATGTGTACATGCATGCCTAGAAGATAGATCAGATGAAAAAATTCCAATAAAGAAGAAATAATAGGTTTACTTGAATGGATTTCTTGCAATGAGATGTGTTTTTTTTTTTTTTTTTTAATGACTGAAATTGTTTACTTGACAAGGATTCCCTTGGATGGAGGTGCATGAAAAACCTTTGGATGAAATATTTTAATCATTTGATTATACCAAGTTTATAGTGATTGTTTAGAGAAAAATAGCTACATCATCATGGGGTTGAAACAATTAATAAATTGAGAGCTTTTATTTACTGGCTCTCCACCACGAAGAGTGAAATGCATTACATGAATGGTTTGGATCACTAGAAGATGACCCATATTCACCAAAGCTCGGACATATTGTACCACAACATATGTAAGGAGGTATGAGAGCGAGTTCCAGTAGAAAAAAAGAAAAAAAAAGAAAAGAAAAGTGTGGGCTACATGCAGTTGTGTGCTACACTTAAACACACATATACACACAAAGAGAATTAAACAGTGTTAGCTCGTATTATTCTTTCAGACAAATGTAATAGATGTGAGGAGTAGATGTTACAAAATGAACAGGCTAAGCCTCATACCAAGGCACGTATTACACGAGGGGAGGAGGAGAATTGGAGGCAGGCAGCTCACATTAAGGAATTGAGAAGACAAATTTTCTTGAGAATATATATATATATATTATTCTTTCAGACAAATGTAATAGATGTGAGGAGTAGATGTTACAAAATGAACAGGCTAAGCCTCATACCAAGGCACGCATTACACGAGGGGAGGAGGAGAATTGGAGGCGGGCAACTCACATTAAGGAATTGAGAAGACAAATTTTCTTGAGAATATATAATATATATATATATATATATATATATATATATATATATATATATATATATATATATATATATATATAATTCTTTCAGACAAATGTAATAGATGTGAGGAGTAGATGTTACAAAATGAACAGGCTAAGCCTCATACCAAGGCACACATTACACGAGGGGAGGAGGAGAATTGGAGGCGGGCAACTCACATTAAGGAATTGAGAAGACAAATTTTCTTGAGAATATATATATATATATATATATGGAAAGGGTACTGTGAGCTCGAGCTGATGGGTCTATCCCATGAGGTCGAGTTGTGTGGGCCCTACCGTGGTGCGTTTCAAACATCTATTCCATTAGTCAAATGCACCATTCCATCTGGGCCTAGGCCTCAAAAATCAAGTGAATCTGTGACTTGTATGGGCCACGCTACATACAGAAGTAGAGAGGGACCGTGCACCATTAAAACATTCATAATCATTTTTTTGGGCCCATCGAGATGTGGTTCGCAAATCCAGTCCATCCATTATATGTGTCTCACTTGGATGAGGGTTCAGACCAAGTTTTAGGCACATGCAAATTTCAAGTGGGCCCCACCAAGTGCTTTTATATGTTTTAACAGTGTCTTCACATGATTTTAGATAGTATGGCCCACCTGAATTCCGTATACAACTGATTTTTGGAATATCCCATAATTTAAAGGGGACCCATCAAAAGCATGGTGTTGATGGTCGACACGCATCACGGTAGGGCCCACTTAGCTCAACCTCACTGGAGCTTATGGTGAGGTCGAGCGCATAGTACCTTTACATATATATATATATATATATATATATATATATATATATATATATATATATATATATATATATATTAGATGAAATCTAAATAGTAAATTAGATAATAGATATGTTTTTTAGTTTTCAAACTATCACTGATTTCATTTAAAATGTCTTCACATATTCTATAAATATCCATAATTCTTCATTGACTTAGATTTCAATCTATTCATTGATGGCTTTGCTATGCGATCTCCTGGCATATGGAAGTGCACATGCACGCACAAGCGCACTCTCTCTATTTATTCATAGATGTGAATTGCATATGTTCGTGCCATGGATGTGAATTGATGGTGCTCCTTGCTTTGCATGAAGTGGTTATGGCAGAAGCTATATGGAGCTTATCATGATGTCTATATATGACATCCACTCCATCCATTAGTTTCACTAGCTCATGTTGTGACATATTGGGTAGATCCATAACTCAAGTATGGTATGCTAGAGAAAGAAAGGAAAATTGAAAGCTCACCATTAATGAAACCTTAGCAAGGCTATGATAGTTTTCAATCAGGCTAGTATTTGTGTCTTCATTTCCTCCCAGTGGGAATAAACTTATTAAGGGTTTGGATGACATATAAGCATCCCAATGGGCTCAACAAGGTTTCAATGGTGGATATTTCCATCCTGGTGTTCCTTGTCGTGTGTCTTGCTTGAGATTTGAATCCACCTCTTGTTTGTACTCATGTCCTAATGTGGGCCATCATGATGTTCATGAGAAATCTAATCTCCATTCTCAAGTTTAGAAAAAGATAGGCTAATAATGAGAATAGATCCTTACTCTTGCTCGGGTGGTAGACTCTCGGCAGTTTCAACACCCAGTCAAGGGTTTGGCTATCCATAGGTGGTGAATAAGTGTATGTGGTGTGTGTATATATATATATATATATATATATATATATATATATGAAGCTGTGGGGCTTACTGTGATGTATGTAACTCTGTCGCCTAGGTCTGCAAGCTAACAGCATGGCAACAGTTTGAGGTAGATCCAGGACTCAAAGAGGCGGTGTACCTATGCTCATATGCGCAATGGTGACGTCATTGATGATAAGAGGAAGTGAGAGGAGGGGCGCGAAATGACACGCGAGTTCCGAGAGAAGGAAGAGGAGAGTGAGCGGGTAGCAAGTTTATGACTCACGACTTGACTCGGTAGACTCACCAGCATTTCGAGTTTTCGAGTTTTTTAATACGCTACTTTACACGTGCTTGTGTTGGCTTCATGAATCCCGCCGTAAGCGATCGATTGTTTGTACTTATGTTGGTTGGCGTAGGAACCGTTAATTAACAGTCACTTTGAATAGGTAGGTACCCAATGTATCCTCCAGTCAAATGGACACGTATTGGATGTCTAGGATCACTCAACTTTGGTTACTTCCAATCCGTGTTAGGACCCACTAGATGGAAAGTCGTGATTGAGACGTCAACGTGCCGCATGTATTAAGCGGGTTGAAAGCCTTTACCCATCTCATTTGCCGACCCGCCCGGTGGGCCACCCCTATGAAAAAAGAATGGATGGTTTATAAACATTTGCTAGGACGGACCGTCCCGAATTCTTACATACTTGGTGGGAGCCACCTTCTGCACCAGTGACATCTCCAACGCACGAGATTGGCATGTGTGGCATCCACGGTGTGTTTACACATGGACCGTAGATTGGTTTACCCTATTGGACCTACTTCAGCCTTGGACTGATCAATGCCGGGTGCACTGCGCGAACGGTCTGGATAGCGCTGACATCCTGTAAGAAGCCCAGCAGAGGAACGCGGATTCGTTGGATCCACGACTGTGAGCAACGGTGATGTATATATTCTATATCCACGCCGTCCATCTGTTTTTTCAGATCGTTCTAGGACGTGTGGCCAAAAACGAAGCAGATCCAAAACTCAGATCAACCACACCGCAGTAAACAGTGGCGAAACGACCACCGTTAAAAGCTCTCTAGGGCCCGCCGAAGAGAACTATGTCCTGGGACTCTCGTAGAAGCTGCATAACAGAAGCTCTATAATTGTACCCTAGTACTAAATGCACTCGCCTGAAGAATGAGAAGGACCCACACGCATGAGCTTGTGGATTTTATCAGCGGCACATATGTGACATCGGGGCCATTCATCAAGTACTTCTCCTTGTAATTAGTCTGATACGCTCATCAAGATGGAAGCGGATTGTCTGATGTACCTCCCACCAGCTATATAGCCGTCCTACTGACGTCAGCAAGTTTTGTGCGTCCGATCATGAGGTATCTGTTATATCCAAACTGTTCATCCACTTGGCGAGCTCGTCTAAAAGCTTGAGACGAAAATTAAGATAGATCTGAGTATCAAGTCGACCACACTGCAAAATGCAGTAGGAGATTGAACGTCTACCATTGAAACCTTTTTTGGGCCACGAAAGTTTTGGATCAATATAAAATTTTCTTTTCCTCTTTATTCAAGTCTTTGTGACATTATGAACGGATTGGATGGTAAATAAACGTTATGGTGGACCGTAATAAAATTTTAATGGCGAAAATCATTATATCCGCTGTTATCTATGGTCTGATCCAGATGATCTTTGGATATGATTGAACCTTCTTGTATAATACTATGAAATGATTTCTAAAAATAGATGAACGGTGTAGATATAATAAATACATCACTGTAGGGTCCATGTAACTTTGATCTCCTTTGAACCGTTCGTACATCTCGGAGCTGGAGGAGCGTCAGTGCTCGTCGTGTAGCTGGTGTGCCCTACACTAGCCAATCCGCTTCCCATCAGATGGGCCGTACATGTTTCTTGAATATTTGCTATGTCCTTTTTCTTTCTAAACCGTCCATTTTTCTCGTACACTCTTTCCCCTCGTGATGGGCTAAAAACTTTTTGAATTTTGAACAAGCTAGACTGTGATTGTGAGGCCCACCTGATGGACGGATGTTGCACTCAAATTTATCACGTGCAACGCGATGAAAATACTCAATCCCAAGCGTGCGACTCCCTTATGCTATCTTGTGAGTATTCAAATTTCGTACTCTGCTGCTGCCTCGGCTGTATAAAATCCGCGTCTCCGTTGCCGGTCTATCGTTTCTTGCCGCACCGCATTCAAGAAAACTCCGCCATTTCCTCCGTTAAAATCTCTCTCTTTCTCTCCGCATTTATCGCCACTGCTTTATAAAAACAGTAGAAGCAGCACTTCCTACAGCAGAGGGGATTGAAGAAAAATCCAGAAATCCATGACACTTCTACTTCGTTTCTTCCTCTGACAATATCGTCTCTGTTGCGAGAAGATGGACGAGAAAATGGAAGATACCGTCGACGAATGCTTCCAGTATCTTGAAATCGATCTCGACTACGAGTTCGACGCCTCCCGTTACTTCGACTTCAGACGGAGGGAATCCCTCTCCGAAGCGCGAGAAGCCGAGCTCTGGTTCGAGACCGCCGGCAGCTATCCCCCTTCACGTAAGATGAAACCCTAGAAAGTTTCTAATCTTTATTTCTCGATATCTGATTTATTATTATTATTCATTTCTTGGAGAATGCGAATGATAGGAATTCTTGTTTGTTTTGCCTACGATACGCCATTTTCTTGATTTCAAATGAGATGGATTTATTTTATTTATTTATTTTTCTTTTTTGAGAATTTGGATTCCTTCTGTTTTGTTGGTGGATTGGATTAATGTAAAACAATCACATTTTGAATTGGGGAATGGTACAGTCAGATAATCTTGACAATGTAGTTTGTTCTGATTGGCCTTGTACAGTGGGGCCCGCCCTTTTGACATAATCTGTTTTCTACGATGACCTCCTTGATGTTTTAGGGGTGGCAACACTTGGGCGTCGATTTGATTCAGCTTTTATCTTTGAACTACTTGGGCTGGGCGTAATCAAGATTTCGATTTTGGTAGGCCCGGTGTGGCCCATTTCCAGCTCTGCTGCTGCTCCACTATTCCGATGGCAGAGAAAAATGTGAGCAAAATGGTGCAATCTAGGGACCGGTGAGTCGTCAGGTCAGCTGGGTTGGGTTTTCATGACCTTTGTTGGGCATGGAAATAACTATACATTAAGAGTTTTTTCGAAGCACTCCTAGTCGGCTATTCAATTCCCTGAAACTCCACTCCTTGTACTGCTAATCCAACCAGACACACGACTAAGGTTTATTGTGATCAAGGCCCTTTGTTCTGGTGCGCTGCATTTTGGGTTGGCTATTGGCCAAAAGTTGTTGGTACTGGACAATTTTGGTCATCTTGTGGTTGTGAACTTTGCTGGTTTGAATGTGGATCCCCTTTGATGGATGATGAGAACTGTAAAGGGAAAGAGCTGATTCAATTCTCCGGTCCTTCATACCATCTTTTGCCTTAATATTTGCTACAATATCAGCTTCACTGGAAATCAAGGAAATGAAATGATTAACTTTGTGGTTAGGTCCCAATCTTTAGATACCCAATTTGTGATATTCCAAGAGGCTGTTCCCAATTGAAGGCCTTGTTCATGAATTGGAAAATAAACAAAGGCCCTCCCAGAAAGCCCCAAACAGGGCCTTGACTTTCACTTACACATGGCACCTCTTTAGTAGAGTTGGAGAATGAGATTTTAGTATGGGAGTTTAGTTTTTGCCCTTGCATCTCAATTTATTTTTTGAAGGTGACCAGCTCACAGTTTGAGGTGTTACATCTCATGGCAAGGTGGAAGGAAAAGGGATTTGAACACAAGACCTTCCTCTCTAGTACCATGTCAAACAACCACTTGCTCTAAAAGCTCAAGCTGTTAGAGGATAATGTATCAATGTATATCAAGGGACTCTAACATTTCTATTCTTTTATCTCTGGAATTTTCACTGGTATTGGGTTTGTATGTTATGAAAGGCTAAAAGCCTTTGACTTTGTCATGCTGTTCAGTTGATCTATTATTATAGTAATTTACTAATTGGATTTTGTTTTTTGCTTTTGTATTACCCTGAGTACATTCAATTTTCACAAAGAAATTCAAATTTTTTTTTTTAATAAATCAATTCTGCCCTTTTCAGCTTATATAGTGAAGCTGCATTTGAGGGAAGATGTTCTTGTAGAAGATGCGAGTACGCTTCCAGAACCTAAAGATGTGAAACAGACGAATTTGATTACCAATTCAGATGTCAGCATGGGCTCCAACTCTTCTGGACCAGATGAAAATTATAGAGGTACCATTTTCTGTCATTTCAGACCATAATGGTATTACTATGTCAATACCTCAACTCATATCAAACTTTCTGTAGACTATGATGCTTTCTTTCATAAAAATGTGCGTGTTATGACCTTCCAAAACACCAATTTTACAGATTTGAATTTAGTCAAGTTTCTTTTCGTGATTGATACCGTCATATGTTCTCCAGCGCAATCATTTTATGTCATTATGTTGACACTTCCATAGAAAAAATGCTTGTAATTTTTATTTGCTTTTATTCTTTTATTCTTTTTTTTTGGGGGGGTTATTGATCTGGAGAACTTTGACATATGCTTGTGTGGCCCGTCTCAACTATTCAACCTTGATTAACTTGGCCAGGTTGGAGTGCTAACCTAGATTGTCTTGTAAATTTCCTTAAAGAATCTCCATGGAAATACTTGGATGTTTTTCTGTTGGATATATACTCTTTCATATTCCGACAGTACTAGTTCTAAGAACAATTTATTTCTACTTACTGAAAATTAACATTTTCCCTAAATGAGTTGAAAAATGTAAAAGCTGGGTTAGCTATTCCTGGTGCTACATGATTGTACCATGATGATTCTTGATGCTTTCAAGCTGCTCCTTAAGCATCCACCCAGGTCGACGATTGCTATCATAGTGTTAACAAGAGGGCTTTCTGCTTTCTTAACAAGAAAATTAGGGAAAGTAAATGTATTACTTGCTCTTCTTTTCTTTTTTTTCTTTTTCTTTTTTTAATAAATAAATTTGAGAGGTGATAGTTGCTTAAGAGGGAAGCAGGGCTGGCAGCAGTCACACAGGCAAGGGAAACCGTGATGTATATAGGGGCTCCACATATGGAATTTTGATTCCAGATGGATCCTCCTGTGTTTATAAAAATAAATAATCAGTTTCAGTTATGCGATGTGGAAAAATTCATTTTAGGGTGTTGATGTTATATGTTAAGAGAAATTTTAGTTCTACTTTGGCTTGTTTAGAGGAATCACAATTTGAACATCCAAAAAATACTCCACAAATCTGATCTACTCAGAAAAATATCAATACAATCTTGAAATATTACCTTTTTTTGTTAAACACTCTCAAAAGATTTTGATTTTTAAAACTACTAGCAATCTTATCGATCAGCAGTATCAGTACAATCTTGAAGTATTATTTTTTATGAACTGCTTCCAAGAAAAGTTCCATTATTTATGAAAATATGAAGTCAGTAACATTATCATGCATTTGATAAAGAAAATTAAAGTGTATAGGTTTCTAAATTCAGTTGCAGAAATAACTAACTTCATAGGATTCAAGTATCTTCTTATCACTAGCTAATAATCACTGATAAACTTAATAATTTTTGTAATTAGTTATGGACTTGATTTCTAATATTTCAATTTTCTAGTTTGCTTCGTGGTTCATGTAAATTACCTTCCAAATAATCTTTATACTTCTAATATGTGACATTCTTTTTTCAGCAAAATAAGTGACTTTTTCCGACAGTCTTCTGGGTCATCTAAAAAATTGTGAATTGCTTGAGAAACTTTGATTAGACCTTGGCTCTTGAAGGGACAAATCCAGTCTCATAGTCAGCTACAAGTTACCCAGCTAGATTGGTTTAATCATTCCATGCAAGTATTTGATATTTAAAGAATGTTTGGGTTGCAATAACAGGCTTATTTTCAGCTAAAACCTGTCTTTGATGATAAAACAGACATGGTTTTGTAAGAGATTTCATATCTTTGTTGTCCGAAAATTGGTTTTGGCTTGTCTCTAGCCTTATGTTTCTGTGTTTTGTTGCTAGATCATGAAGAGGTTGGGGATATGAATCTGAAAAGTGGTCAATATGCACAACAAGCATTCATGGCAAGTGTTTTGGACCATTTCTTTATTGGAAGTTTTGTTGCTGACTGTCAAGCAGGGGGTGCTGTCGCCAAAGGTTTTGCGTTTCCTCTTTTTTTTTTTTCTTTTTTTTTTTTTTTTCTTTTATATATATTAGCATGTCATTTCTTTTGATGTTGTTGGATGTATAATAATTTTGATATACTTGATCAGTATTCCTTTTTTTCTTTTTTTTTTTCCTCGGTTTTTGATTCATCACAAAGCTTGAATTTTCTTTCCTATAAAGGTCTATTCATCTTGTAAAAATCCAAAATGTGCGTGTGCTAACTTCTGTTTACCATTAGTTTTAGGGCTTGTTTGGTTTTCCAATTTCCCGTGTAATGCAAAGTAAATCAGTCATCATTGTCATTTCACGGTGTTTGTTTAAATAAGAATTACAGCTCATAAATCTAGAGTCTAAGTAGAAAATTGTAATAGTTTATTTTTACATTATAAAACTACCATTTTTACACTGATCTCTAGGTAAAACAAACAATGATAGCAACTCATCATTGCAGTCAAATGTAGGTGATGCCACCACACGAGTACAAGAGTAAGTAATCATTACCCATTTCCAGCCATTTACCTTCGTAATTGGAAAACAAACGCACCTTTAGTTGAAAGATAACTGTTGTCCTTCTAGAATAAATTTTATTAATCAGTTCAAATGTGTTCCTTACATTTTGTTTTTCTTATCATGTTGTTTGTTTTTCTTTCTACCATTGTTGAGAAAATATATTTTCTGTTCTTTTTGTAACACTAACATTTTATAATCTCATGGCTGAAGATATTCCTAAAGCTAAAACAAAGTCTGTCAAGCCACCTTTCTCGAGTCGCTCAACTTTGATGAAACCTACTGCCAGTCAGTTGGCAAAGCAAAACCCACCACGGTAAGTTGAAAGTGCCAAATTGTGTAAAGGTTGTTTGGAGATTTTAATTGTGGACATGATATCATGGTAAATTGATTATCTACCATAGTTTATCTGCAATCTTGCATCTTTTTTATATTGACAAAAAGTTGTGGTGAATTCTCCCATATATATGAAGTCCTATAAATGATATGCTATTTGTTTCTTTTAAGATTCATGTTTGCAAATTCAGAAATCTCATTGCTTCGAACACTTCAATTATTCATCTATGTTGTTAACATTTTCTCTTTACTCATATGGTGGTCTATTATAATTGTTCTTTGGTTCATGCTTTTCTTTTTTCTGCGCTATCCTTACTGTTCGTTCTCTTTGTTCTTCTTTTTATTAATCCCTTCAGCTCTCTTCCACTTCTTTTTAATCTCAAAAGTAGTCATTTACTTCTTTCTTACCTTATTTGTTAGGTTTCAAAAGCCAATGGTGCTAAAAAATGAGAGAAGCTTAGACAATACGTCAGGAATTGAAAGTCAGGCTGCGAAGAGGCAAAAACTAGAGGGCGGGCATTTGCGCAAGGTGCACTAGAGATTGTGATTTCATCTATTAATGATGCTTCTAGTTTACTTAATTTATGTTTCCAAGGTACTGAGAGATGAGATGGCTCTGGAAAACCTAACGTCCTCATGTTCACAAGGATGTTAGCAGTGTACCCCAAGCTTTCATTTACATGTGGTGGAATGGCCAATCATAGATCAACTTGATTCGGAACGATAGTGTTGATTATTTTGTTATGCCACGTGCATTTTCTTACAAGCCAATGGACCAGATGGTTAGCATCATCTGACCAAAGTGCTTCTTTAGAATCACAAACAATCCATGCTAGGGGTGGATCCTTACTCTTGCTCGGGTGGTAGACTCTCAGGAGTTTCAACACCCAGTCAAGTAGATAAATGTATGTTTCATTTATCTGTGTGGGTGTATTGGGTGTGTGTGCGTGTGTTAAAAAAATAAATAAATAAAATCTCTGCTAGGGGCTTTTGTTAGATGGTCTTTTCTCTACTTGACCTTGCTTGTTTTCAATCTATTGGTTGGATGGTTGTGATCATCCGATCGGTGCGATTTTTGCAACATGGCTTGCCAATAGTGGAACAGAACAATTTGGAAGTCTGGACCACTGATTTCTGTACGACATTTAAAAGCTTTGGGGACATTGCTAATGCCCGCATGAAGTGAGGAAGTCCCGATACTCATGTACATACATCCATACTGGACATTCCTACTTATATATATGGAAGTGCTCCACTGGACTCAGCCTACTGTAGCTTGCAGACGGTGGCTGTAATAGCTACCACGGTTACCGTTTACAGTCTTTAACGGCCGTTATGGTTTCTGTGTGTGTGTGGGTGTGAAAAACTGTGTCGGCCTGGTAATGGACTGTTACACCTCGTAATGCATAATGGTTGGCACCATTACTGTTACATAACAACCAATATGGTCCCATAATAGCCATTATGTTACACCATGAGTGTCAGAGCTTCATTTTAGTTATTGTTTGAAGTTTGTCCGCCGCTGCACTTTTTCTCGTTTCTTAATGCATTCTCTTCACATAATCACATGATTTACTTCAACGGATGGAAGCAATTTCATTTCAAGGCAACTTATCACCAGATGAACCTTTGTATGGAAGTGTGAAAAGCACCTTTCATCTGGATATTGAATTATCATTCACCTTCTCAAAATTGCCTAATGAAATAGTATTTGGACTTGACGTGGTTTTCTAACATTTTCTTTTGAATTATGAATCCTTAATTCATATTGATTTCTATAATCTTTATTTCCTTCCCCTAAAAATATCTACTTCTTTGAAATTAGTTACTTTTTTATTTCCTTCCCTTAAAAATATCTATTTGTTTGAAACTAGGTACTTGATCTAAAGCAGCAAGTCAGCTTGATACACAAGCCCCCTCAAAAGGTAATTTAGTTATCAGGAGTAACATCATCTGGTCCTAAGATTAGAAAGCACTTTTCATTTGTTGTAAATGTATGTTTCATTTATCTGTCCCCAGCTCTCACTTATAGCATTGTTATTTCAGTCTGAAAATGTTCTTTGTTGGTCAGGATATAGTATCTAAAATATTGCTTTCTGTTAGATGTTTTTCTTAGTGTTTATGGTGGTCCTGTAGGATGGCAATTCTGATCCGTCCAGGCTAAAACTAACTATTCCCAGAGAACCTGAACTTGAAACAGCTCGAAGGGCTCAAAGAATGAGGTATACTTACAATTGTCAAAATGATCGCAACTGTGTTCCATAAGCTTTCGGATGGAGGGCATATTTTTTCTAGTAAGCTGCTGGTACATGTTTTATGTTGAAACTTCAGGGCCAAGAGCTGTATAGAGGTTGGGGAACGAACATTTTCAACTGCGCCCATATTTAAAGCACGCCGCTTGAACAGAAAAGTTGGTGTCTCTAGTATTTACAAAGGCGATGTTTTTCGAATGAGCAACTTCGTGGTTCTTTTCTAAGATGTTTTGCTTCTTTGTTCTGCAGATTCTTGAGGCTCCATCAATGCCAATGCCACAGAAGAGCACACCACAGTTGCCTGAGTTTCAAGTAAGTTGTTAAAATCGTTTTATTTCTTCTTCTATTTGCATATCTTTTTCATGGTTATGTCATGACACAGTTGCATCTGAAACTGAGTCCCTCTCACAGGTTCAATCCTTGCTTTTGATCGCATGGTTTGTTATGATTTTGTTTTTTAAGTTCAATCACAATTGTTGCTTTCTTCTTCTATTTGCATATCTTTTTCATGGTTGTGTCATGACACATTTCTGTCTGCAAACTGAGTCCCTCTCACAGGTTCAATCCTTGCTTTTGATTGCATAGTTTGTTATGATTTTGTTTTGTAATTTCATTCACTGCTTTTGATCTGGTTGCATGTTAGGAATTTCGCTTAAAGACATCTGAGAGGGCTATGCAACATGTATCTTCAGCTTCATCGCCACTGCTATGTTCCAATAATTCAGATAAAGTAACTCACCATATTGATCTTGACAGAGCAGTTTTGTAATTGGATCAGACAATCTTTTCTTTTATTAGTTAATAGGCAATGTTATGTTCATTGTCCACAGATTAGATATCGCTTTTATTTTTATGTTTGTAAGTTATTTCTATCCGATCCATATCAAAAATGCCATGTTTTCATTGCAGGTTGCAGTAAACCATAAGACTAGTTCCATTTGGCAAATTGGTACCCCAGACTACAAAAGCTTACAAAATTATGCAAATATCTCCTCTCATCATGAAAAGTAAGTGCAGCCCAAGAGCAGATGTTCTGTCAGGCTTTTCTGTTCAAATGCATCTCACTGAAACTAGATGAAGATGTCCAAGTTGTTTTCTTTTTGGGTATTGTTCATTCTGGAAAGCCTCATTGTCTGGACTAGTGCCTTTGGTCTCCGTCCCACTTCGGATAAGAGGCTTCTGATAGAAGCGGAAATCTCATTTTTAGTCTGAGCCAATTTTTCTGCCTCGTAGAAGGCTCAAATGGCCTGGTTTTGGAGTGGAGCTGTGTTGGTTCTCAACTGTTCTATGACCCAGGGCCCATAGCCTAAGTCCTTATGATGTTGACTCAGATAGACCGAGAGCGAATGCTCCATCGCTTCCTGACCAGGATCCAAAACATGCTCAGGAGCTCCCTTGGGGATGGGCTTCCTGATTGGGAATCGGCTCTGGCTTGGAGGAATCGCCCTCACCTTCACCCTCATCCTTTCATGGCTTGAGGCTTTTGCCTCTTATCAGCATCACGAGAAAATGCTACGACTTCCAATCTATTCTGCCATCTCCACTTTGAATTTGCTCTTTCCAAGGAAAATAAGGTGGCAACGCCTGTGCTATGTTACATTTTATTCTATCATCTTGGTGTCATTTTGAGGTTTCTAAGTCCATTGACTACCACATGGCATGATATTATGTTGGTGTTACGGATTAGGGTGCATGTTACATGGATGCAAAAATTGACATCATTGTTTGATCCAACTAGTATGATTTGTCTTATGCGGAATCACAGAACTTTTGGAGAAGATATACATGAATGCATGTAACAAGGACACTAGTTTCTGAAAATGCTCCCTTGGACACAAATTATAGCTTAAATTCATATATATATATATATATATATATATATATATATATATATATATATATATATATATATATTTGATTATTAATATCTTCTATTTTTATTAACCCAACAAGGTTTGGGCGAATGGTCTTCACTGTAGGTTTGCTCCCTATAGGTGAGGGTTCGATTCCCCTCCTTGGCTTTACCCGATACACGTGGTTGTGGGTGATTGCATGTATCAGCAGGGATTAGTCTCACTTCAAAAATGAGGTAGGGACACCCTGTGTGATATATATATATATATATATATATATATATATATATATATATATATATATATATATATATATATATATTTGTAAAGTTTAAATAACTGATTTTGAGTTTTATCATTATTATTTATTTTTGGGTTTCCCTTTTACTTCCAAGTAATTAGTATTTACTTTTTAAAAAAGGAATGAGGTGTGTACACCATGAATCCACTTTCCAAAAAAATTAGGTTGTTGCACTAATTAGTCGACCACATGTAGGTCTGTTCTAAGCTCTGTCCATTGTTTTCATACAGGATGGCCTGGCTGACTAAAATGTCAGTCGAACCACACATGCCTGATTTTTGCGACAGGTGATTGTAGACACCATTTTGCTCCTGATTGTATGGCAGTTCATCGATTATATGACAAATTTCAGAAGTCTTAAAATTGTTATATCCTGCCACATGTCCTTCATGAGTGTTATAAAATTATACACACAAGCATCACAACACATTGTGCATGCATACATCCCAAGAAACTTGAATCCAGGGGACACTGCCCCTGTCGCCAGACATCATATCAGGAACCCAGAAAGACACTATTAGCTGACACTGCTGTATTTTGTTTATTTGTGGGGTTAAGTTGTGTCTGGAGTCTCTGGACTGACGTGGAACCTGGAAAATCCAGGTCTTACAGTGATCTTCACGGCAGGGCCCATTTTACTCAGCTTGGTCGCCATATACATTGGCATATGAACTTGGCTGATGTGAAAGCAAACGGCTGTTGAGCCAAGTGCGCATATTGTGTGGGACTGCCATGTGGTATAGTCAAACCGTCCATTGTTTTCCTGCAAGGTGTTCCAGCTTATTAGTAGACTGGCATGATTTTTGCTCAATGTGATCTTCTGATGGGGCCCACCTTACCAGATTTCCTACACGTGACACATTGACCTGTAATGTGGGTGATCAATCCCTCCTATATCATCCTCATAGCCTTGTTCCCAGCTATTTGGGCTTGGCTTTATGAATCATGTTTTGCGAATCACATTCAAAACAAGAATTTTTGTGATTTCTTGGCAAAAAGTTGTATGGCTGCCTGCCGACCTGATATCAACTATTCTTTACCTGGGCTTTCAATTGTACCGAACTTGAACCATGTTTGGGAAATGTATGACTTTTAACAGACAATTCTGATACTGATAGAAGTTACATATCTTATAGCCTTGTTCCCAGCTATTTGGGCTTGGCTTTATGAATCATGTTTTGCGAATCACATTCAAAACAAGAATTTTTGTGATTTCTTGGCAAAAAGTTGTATGGCTGCCTGCCGACCTGACATCAACTATTCTTTACCTGGGCTTTCAATTGTACCGAACTTGAACCATGTTTGGGAAATGTACGACTTTTAACAGACAATTCTGATACTGATAAAAGTTACATATCTTATATTGCTAATGTTTGTTATTAGACTGAATAGTTTTCATCAGTAAGATATGTTGACAATAGTATTTAGTCTGGGCCTGGGACTTCATTCAGTGTGTGTGTGTGAGAGAGAGAGAGAGTTCCTCCACTTCTCATTGAGATTACACCGGCTGCTTACTCTCGAACTGTATCTAATTTTCACTGGTCGGCTTAGATTGAAAGTCACAGATGATCGAAAGCAGGAAGAAAGTGATAAGATACCCCAATTTAAAGCTCGTCCTCTTAATAAGAAGGTAATGCTTATCTTTACTGCATGCGGATCTTTTACTTGTATAGTTACATCTTGAAAAGTTTTATGTATTGTGAAAATTACAGATATTTTCTAGTAAAGGTGAAATTGGTGTCTTTCGAACTAGCAAGCGGCAAATGACAATACCCATGGTATTTCATTTTGTTTATGTCAGACGTCTTCAGATGCTATACGTATTTATTTCCTTGTCAATACTGTTTGTGCGCTTAAATACAGGAATTCAATTTCCCGACAGACAAGCGATTTCAGAATCCACCAATAGAATTGTTTAAGAAGGTAAATCAAATGTATGGATTTATTTATTTATTTTTGTGTGCTATAATAAAGTACTTGGTTTAAGATAGGAAGAACTTTCTCGTTACTGTAACTATAATTCCCTATGACTTACCCTTCTTGTTCTTCTTCTTTTTTGTCTTGACTTTAAATGCTAGCTCTCATTGACATGTGAACTTAAGCAAAAGATTGCGTCTCAGTCAAATATGTCTCGGCCCGTACCTATTAAGGTTTTCTTTCTTTTTTAACTATCTTCAATTGAACGGTTCATTAGATCATTATGTGCATCAATTGCTTCAATTTTCATTTTTTTCCCAGTATTTTTACAAGTGATTGCATTATCATTTGATGCAAGGGCTTGAAGGAAAATATGGTTGATTCTGTACAAAAAGAAGAAAAGGTATGTTACTAGAACTATGTTACGAATGTGTTCATACCCCATCAACTGTCAAGTGAACATGTTCTCTTTTAATCTTTTGGCTCTTTTAATAACCCTCATTCCTGTCTTAGTTATTTCATGCTATTCTTGTATGGTAAGTTTTCAGTCTCATGAAATCCAACCTGTAGATTACCCACACGTGCAAGGATGCATTGCAGTGGCTTGGGGGAAAGCAGGTCCAATGTGGGAGTGATAGGGGAATGGCTGAAATCAGATCTCAAGCAAATGTGTGCAGGTAACTACATGAGACCGAAGATGAAAACAGAGTTTCTTGAGGTCGAAATAGTTGTTGCTTTTTTCTTTTTCTCATTCCTGCACCAGTTCTAAATTTAGTCCCATACACTGCTAATTTGTTTGTGTGTGGAATATATGTGGATTTTCAGTTTCTCCTAGAGCTAAACTCAGGATCTTTGCAGTTTAGTTGTGTTTCTATTCATTTCAACCTCTGAACAGTTTTTTTTTTTTTTTTTTGGTAATTCCATTTCACACAGGCCTGCATATTCGAGGGTGTGTCTAGTAGTGCTTGTGTGTTGGTGTCACTTTGTGTCTCCTTAAGGCCCTTTAACAATGATTTACTATCAGTGAAATGGCAACTGTTTTCCATTTTATTCTCCTCCAATAGCAACAGTTGTCAGTGATTAGGGCCTTTTGGCTAAAATTTATCTTTGCCCCTGTGTATGCTTGATGAGATAGTTATGAAGCTGTTTGTTTGGGAGTCTTGGTAGCTCCATTGTCATTTAAATCCTTGCTTTGTGATAATTTTAGAGACAGGATAGCTACAAACTGTTATTAATTGTTATAAATGATGACATGGAAGCTCATTAGACTTCAAATGTGAACAGGAGCGTGGGCATCCGATGAAAGGAATGAAGAGATTTTATTGGTATTTACTCAAGTACATTACAAGATTTCAAGCTTGTTTTTTGCTGCTGAAATTGAGTGTCTCCAACTGTACAAAACTCTTCCTGTTGGTGAAACTGAGAGCTCTGTGCAATGATATTTTCAATGGCATACATCAGTTGAGCTCGTGCCTTCCCACAAATTTGTACTAGTTGGGCTTCTTCTGTTGCTTGAGTTTGTAGGGCCACTGCTTGAAGCCACCATTTTATGTTGTAGAGAGGAGAATCCATCGGTACAATAGGTCATTCTGAAACAGAACCACCACACCACAATAAAAATGTAACATGCTTGTACAGGAATCAAAGCTTTAAACCTTTGAAAGATGGTTTTTGCAGTCTTAGAAGATGTACCAGAAAATCTGTAATTTTGAGAAACATGAAAGCATAATTCATCTTCTGTTTTTTCCCCTTTCCTCCTGTCCAGCATGTGTATTATTGTGATTGCTGTCTTGTTTTATTCTTTACCACTTTGGCTGATGAAGCTTTTTTTTTTTTGGAATATGTATGAAATGTTTGCAAATTGATCCATTGAGTTCTTGTTTTGGATGTATGGCACATTATATTTATGTCAATTACTCCGGAGTCTAAAAATCACATCCTACTATCTATATGCTATATGTAAAGAGAAGATTGTTTACAATAGTTCCAAGGCCCAGGAGGCAAATATCTGTTGGATGAAAGATGAAGCTACCACTCCTCTCCCTGAGGTGATCATGTCATAGTTCCTACCATACATGCCTTGATGGGTCAAAGTTGTCCTCCTGGTGGCCCATCATCGCACACTCCCAAAACATTACTACAGTTCTATATGGCCTTTTTTTTTTTTTAATTTTTAACACGCACACACACCCCACACACTCACGCTGGTGGAATTTCACCACCTATGGGTACTTGAACCCTTGACCAGGAGTTGAAACTCCTGAGAGTCTACCACCCGGGCAAGAGTAAGGACCCTCTATATGGTCATTGGATGTGGAGAATTGTCATAATTCAATGCTCTATATTTCATTTTGAATGAGATAATCCTCGACCTGTAGATATGCAAACAGTACCTGGCTTTCAGTTCTTACTAGTTGGGCGGTCATGATTCAATTATCTCTTGGACCATTGATTTGTTGGGACCCATGGGTAATGCCCAATTCTCTTTGATAGGAGAAGCATAACCTTTTAACTTTTGTTGTCTGCAAATAGATGGTCAATACGAGGCACATCGAAGGTCCACATTTAACTGAAAGAGTCTAAAGATGGGTCTCTAGCACCTTTCTATGTGGATATGATTTTAGAGACCTGATCCATTAACAATCAGGCCCAGTAGCCAAAGGAAAAGGGAGATTTACTTCCGGCAAGGGTAGGGTCATAAGCAACCCAGGTGGGAAGTGGTGTCCACATGTGGAAACTGTGGTTGAAACACTCCCACTTTGAATGGAAAACGTCCAACCTCTTTATATTAGAAATGAAATTTCACCACTTCATCTGACTGGGTTAGAGTGAAAATGATGAGTAAATACAATACGTTTTCATCACCTACCAAAGTAGCACTGAGATGACCTAACACAACATTTCTCATTTTATTTCACCAATGATACATAGTCTCTCCTGACTTCTCTGTAAATATTTTTGTGAGGCACTGACAAACATGTACATTTCTCTAATCTTACAAATGAGCTTTACTGAAAGAAGTGGGTCTTATGTATAACATTCTCTTTCCCTTTTTTTCCCCCTTTCCTTTGATTTGAATCGGCATTTATGAGCCTGATGCCTTATCATCTTCATCAATTTCCCTCTTTTCTGTTTTGCTGTTTCTGGATGTGGAAGAAACAAAGGAAAGGGGAGATTGCTTTGCCCATTGTCTCATGTCTAAGGCCTTCTTTGAAGGCTTCTTCTCGTAGGCATGTGTTCTCCCACCACCAGCGGCACCACCGGTGTTTTTATTCTTTGTTATGGCAATGGCAAGATCGTTCGGAAACAAGGAACGCCACACAAATGCATGGAGGAAAGTCGAGATGAGCAACGAGGAGACCATCATGGACGACATTAGGGAGAGGGTCACGGCGAGCCCCTTGCTGAAGAAGCAGGGGACTTGCTCAGCATACTTAATGGTGGCTAATGACGCGGTCGTCATTGGGAAGGTGTAGGACCACCATGCTACTGAAAACCTGCACAAAGGCATGCACCCATGCGGTACAATTAGCTTGGGCTAGAAACGATCGTTGTGCTCCCTCAAGAAAACTATGGATGACGAGCTAACTGCGCCCTGCCCAACTGGCCTGAGCCTGGCCCATTGCCATGCTACATCGTCTGTAGATGACTATTTGCCTCTGCAAGGGTTGTATGCATCTGCACACATGCGGACTCGCCTAACATGGAAATGGGCACATCCAACCACCAATCATGTGATATGGCATCGCTAACATGCATAACTTCACGATGATACTGTCATCAGGTGGGCCACACTCTTAAGGTTGAAGAAATTTACCTGTCGTATATACGCCGTTGTCCATGTGATGGCCCACCTGACGATCATATCGGACTGTTTTTATGCATATAGCGTCTGTGTTTAGATCACCTGATGAGTGGTTCCAATATCATGTATGTGCCTTGTTTCTGCGTGTTACACTGTTTGAGAACAGATCACTGAGGACAAGGACCCGTCGTAGGTTATCTACGGTACAACCCTAATTTCTTTTTTTTTTTTACCAGCATCAAATTTTGAAGGAACTAAAAAAAAAAAGAGGGTTGTAGCGTACAACCAGGTTGTAGTTGATCAGTCTACCAAGTTTTCTAGTCAATGCAATAGCAGAGGGGAGGGCATGTATGTACCTGAATCCCCAGAAGAAATTGATCCGCACCACAAGAGAAACGTAGAGAAACAATGCAATGAAGTAACACGTCCTTGCCAACGCATCAAACTCTCCATATATGGCTGCCCATGCAATGCTTGCTGACGATGGTGCCGCGATGAACATCGAGAACACTGGGTGCAGCTCTTTCGGCAACGCCTCACTCGATGGCAGCCGTTGATATAGTGTCACAAACACCACAACATAATGCGCCAATCCAACAGCCCAAAAGAACTTGGCAGCCTCCTTCCACCCGACCTTGCAAGCCAAGATGGCGCCCACAAAGTTCCCGACCACCGACATGTGTGACGATGGGTTAGCGACCTTGGAGAGGCGCCGCTTGCCACCCGAGAGCCATTGGCCATAGATTTTCAGCTCTAAGACGAAAACTGGCGCCATGAAGATGCACCAAACGGCTGGGTGCAGTTTTGGGCCCACCAGTTTGGGTGGGGCACCGATGGCGAGGAACATGCAAACGATCCAGGGAGCAAAGAAGAAGTTGATACGGATGGGGTGGTAGAACTCCCTTCGAACAGCTTCGAAGTAGAAGGTGCATTTGAAAAGGTAGGTAAGGGAGACGGAGAAGAGGACAACGAGGGCGAGATGCCAAAGGATGAAGTTGATTAGTGGGGTTATGTGGAGGAATTGGGTGGCTGGGCTAGATGCAAGTGCTCCCCATAAGATGGTTTGGCTGCTTAGGCCAAGGCAGATACCGTAGCAGCCTATAGGAAATCTTAGAAGGAATGGCCACAGTTCATCTTTCGGGAGGAGAATATCTTCGGAGTCCTGCAAGATGGTGATGGTGAGGAGGACAACGGCTATATTTTTAATTAGATTATGGTTATCATCTCCGACAATGACACTTGTAGTCCTTGTATTGAAACATTCATCTGATGGGCCCACTTTAGATGAGGAATGTCCCAAAAATCGTGGGTCCCATCAGATCAACAGTTCTGATCTGAAAACCATGGGCCCCGCTGATACGAAATGGGGTCCCAAGAGGGAGGATAATTCAGTTCATGGCAATTCTCTCCTCATTAGGTTGGGGATGTGGGTCTGATCCTTGATACTGAAGCATGGGCCCACCAACCCGAGCAGGTCTAAATCCTAACCACAGAATCCAGAGGCATGTTATAGATGGATTTGTTTCTTTTTGGTGGGCCCCACTTCATGTCATCATGGATGATCCATCATTACATCTCATCCGTCCCAACTTACAAAACTCATGATCCATGGATCCACCAATGGCACATTAGAGGATCTTGAATTCAGGATCTTTTACTTTGGGGAAGTCTTCAGTATCTCGACTCGCACAGAGAGTTGTCCTTGAACAAGAACCATACATGTGGGTCACGTGCGTGAGATCCAGTACGTTCATCAGGTGGGCCATTCTATAGAGGTTTAATTGAACAAAAATTCCACTGATCAGATGATCCCACCCATCCAATCAATGGCTTAGAAACAGACTCTAACCCCCCAAAAAAAGTCCCGTTTCAACGGCCAAAATCCTCCGATCATACATCCAGCATCACCCATTCTACAGTTTTTTTTTTTAAGCAATTGGCTTCAAATGATGGTCCCCACCTCATGAACTGTCTCAATCTTGTTCATGCATGCGATGCCTATGATTTTAGCTCACAGAATTCCATGGATGAAAGAACTATATAGCCATTTTCATCTGTAAAATGATAGAAAACAAAGAGAAAAGATTATCACCATTACCTTCACTTGATCTAGCTCAGCTCCTTTCAAGGCGGCGAAGTATCTCCCGACATTCGGAATAGTTCGATGAACCGATTCATCTGGCCCATTGCAAGACTCCTCCTTTGAATCTGCCTCCATCTCCTTCCTCACAGGCAACAACGATGAACTCTGCTTATGAAGAGTCGACTTCGTCCTAAACATACTAAAATCTCCCTTCCTACCTTCTCCAACTCTATTAGCTGTAGCAAAGCCTCCAAAACTCTTACCATTCCTCGCAAGAACCCTTCTCTCATCCTTACTACCCTTGGATTCTCTACTGAGCACAGAAAATCCAGTCTCCAGCGAAACTTGCCGACTGAAACTACGGTTGGATCTCCTTTGTTCCTTGAATCTGATGGGTCGGTTTGGTGTCTTGTGTTGATCGTTGGCGGTGGGCCGCTCTTCATCGGTGACGATCTGATGGACATCGACGAAGTGGCCTTGTATGGAGCTTGCAGAAGTTGGTTTCATGGCCATTTTAGATGGAAGTTGAAAAAACAATTACATAGAACTTATAGAGAAGAATAATGCTTCAGTTCTGTCAGCTCTATGCTAAACTTCTAGTTCCATCTTGATCTGGACCGTCCATTAGACCCATTCCACTTTAAAGGCCCACCATGAGAAAAATACACTGATCAACCATAAATCTATATCCATTTGGTCTACCCCACTTTGCTTATATCCATCAAGAATCAATCTAATCAAGTGATGCTCTAATTACACGGTCGATGGCTTAGATCCTCCGATAAATCTATGTTTCTTCATGGTGGCCCACAAAGAATTGGCATGATGGACCTGATGAATGGTACAGATAGCAGTGTCCAGAAAGTGAAAAGTGCTACACTTAAAAAATCTATGTACACGCAGCTGCACCGAATGATTACTCTAATAGCCATACATTCAATACATATGAGTTTTGGTTAAGTGGGTGTATTGAGATATAACGAGAGAGAGGAGTATCTGGGATTGGTGGTGGTGGTGGTTTGATGGAGGGTAAGGAAGCAGGCTTTCGAAAGAGATCAGGGTTGTTGAGGACTATCACGTGAGTGGATGGAGAGTGTGTGGTTTGAGAAGAATTTTATAAGAGAGATGTTACAGCTTACAAGGAAATGGAGATTGGAGTGGGCGTATTGATGATTTTCACGGGCGTAGTTTGAGGTGTGTACCGTAGAGAAAGAAAAGCTAAAAAACCAACTTGCATGCATGAAAGATAGAGATTTTGCTTTTACAGCTTTACGTGAACCGGATGCATCGGGTGCACGATTCTTTGATTCTGACTTGTGGGTATAGTCGTTTGGTAATTCAAACTATTGGTCTGTTGTGTCCAGCTATGGATGGACTATGCATCAAAAGAATTCTTGATAGGACAATCTTAACCTTTAGATTGAAGGGAAATAAAACAACGGTTAACGTTCAATTTTTTTTAAAAAAGTACTAAGATCGATTGCTAGGACCCTCAAAAAAATTTCGGTCGTTCTCCTTCTTCTGTAGGACTCATGATGAACGGTCTGGATTAGTGAATCATGGGCACACTTGTCAAAAATTCAAAACCTATCTATCCTAAACAAAGAAGCGGGCCACTGGATATCAACCCCGACCTCTGGAACCCAATGGACCCGATCTGATTTTTACAGGAGTCATTTAAGAACGGTTTCAGGTTCAATATTCTGGACCCGATTACATTCGGGTTTAGTGGGGTTGGGGTCAGTCAAGTTAATTTTATAAGTAAAACTGAAGGAAAGTTGCTAAGCGACATGCATGTATAAAAGCCTGTGTACACACCAACACCATGTATATGTCAAAAGTGCCCATTTGTACTCGATCTAATCCATTCATCAGGTGGTCCCAACCATGTAAATTCCCTTATTAGACAGCCGACCTGACTCAGGTCCGACCTGAACCATGCTTGTGAGACCCGATCAGATAAAGATGGTTAATTAGGCAGCAGACCCGAATATTCTGGGACCCGACCCGTCTACAGCTCAATACATCATATAATTCCTCTAGTACAGGCCTGCCCTTTTTCACAGCCAGCCCCACCATTACATGTGAATACATGACTTTGTTTGAAAGAGAGAGAGAGAGAGAGAGAGAGAGAGAGAGAGAGAGAAACAGATTACCTTTTTTTGTATTTCTTCCATCTCTAACTACATCTTTCGCCTTTGCTTCCTGTACTTGTTTAGGTCTTTCATTTTCTTGTTTGCTCATTTTCCTATACCAAAGATACTCATAAGCAATTTGAAGAGCAAAAATATATATATATATTTAATCAACTAATAAGATTCATGAATGGCTGTCAATGAGTTGGGCTGGCTTGTTGGGCTTCTCGTTTTTGGTCTCGCTTGGGCAGCTATATAAAGCCCAATGACTAGGTTCGAGCGTAAACTTGGAGCCCCTCTATTAATTAGGCGAGACAGGTTGCATCTGAAAGCACATTATCCCCAGCCCTAACTTAGCCCAACCTGTTTTTTTTAGTTTATTCAAGGGCATCTGTGTAGGACTAGATTCAAGGGTTTTGGTAAATGATCTTAGGGGAGTTATTTGATACTCTTGCTGCACATGATGTTTTAGGGACGAAATTGTATACTTTGTATATATTCATATTAAACTGATTAAATTGTGGAACTCACTATCCCTCAGTCACCATTATAAGACCAGATCGACTGAACAATCCTAGCCTCTGATTTGTAGACTCTATGCACTTTCGTTGAAATAGGACCTTTGGGCGTGTATATCATTTTAATGGTCCAAAAGGCGTTCACGGATCAGATGGTCGTGTTTCACTATTTCAATAGTAAAATAATCAAGTAATTGTTAATTTTTGGTTATGGTACATCTAAACTAGAATTCATAAATTTGAATTATTTGTATTTCAAGTATACAATTTTCAGGAAATCTCTAAGTGACCATATGTCATCCAATCCAACTCTGCTAGAGTATTACAAATTTTCTCATGATTTAATTCATAGAAGAGTTATAGGTAACATGTGTTTATGAAAGAAAAATGATCTAGTAGGATAGATGCATGGAAACCCTTCCATGCAATTTGGACTCTTTTGCAACTTATATAAGTGATTTTTTGCATCTCTGCTTCATTTTCACCAATAACTTTTCAAAGGTCACACAACCTTTAAAGTCAATTGCGATGTATCGTGAATAAAAATTTATCTATTCTTTTGTCATACCCATGTTGGATTGGTGGAGTTCAACCAATCTAATTTTAGGATTTTTGCAAAGTGGTCTCTGCAATTTAGTCAGTTTAATTTAAGTTAATGTATTCCACATGTATACCATTTGCGCTGTTTCAAACAGATGCTTAGATTTTAAAATGATCTGAATAAGATATACCTACAAAATCAATAAAATAATGGAAATAAGAGCGGGTTTGCATGCTGCGGTTCAGATTGAATCAGATAAGAGCAGGCGAATCCATTTCATTTCAAGTGAGAGATGAGATGAAAAGAGTTCATTTCATGGTGTACTTTTATTATCTATCTTTCATTTCAGGAGATGAAAAGAGTTCATTTCATGGTGTACTTTTATTATCTATCTTTCATTTCATTAGAGAATTCATTTCATGGTACTTTTATTATCTATCTTTCATTTCATTAGGAAGCTTTGTTGCTAAATGTGTGAAATAGATGTCGGTCCATGCATTTGTCCCACCATCCAATGGTGGTGGGGAATCTCACAACATATTTTAACATAGACTTTTGAAAAATCTAGTTCTGAAAATTTTATGGATTCCCACTAGCTTTCTTGAGATGGAGGGAGATTATGAATGCAACATCTCTAGGCCCTCCCAAGGCGTGTTGAAATCTTGGTAGAGGAATGTATGCTTACAGATCTCTAGAACCCGTAAATGGAAAAATGATATAGAAATTGATAAAAACCGTACCTTTCTTCTTCTTCTTGTAGGAGACCTTGACACGAACTCTTCTTCCGAGTTTCTAGAATCCTAAAGAAATGAGAGAGATAGAGAGAGATAGAGAGAGAGACGGTTGGAGACCTATTCAAACTTTGCTTAACATCCTTCTGTAATTTGTATTCTCGTCCAAAGGGCAGCCTTAATATAGGATAGTAAAAAAAGCCGGTTTCTCAGTACGTCCTTGTACCATGAGCGATTGCACCGCTACTCTAATAGGGTCTATCAGGTTGTGTTTATGTCCATAAGGTTTGCCCTCTGAAAGTAGAACTCCAGAAATCAAGACGATTAAGCCATTATGTGGGCCACCACTTGAATTTAGAGGTTTTTATTTTTATAGTTGTCCATTATTTCCTATAGTGGCATACCTATTGCATGGCTTATTTTTGGAGCATCCTATTATAAATGATGGGTTTTTTGACCCGTTGTCCTTTTGCAACTAGGATGCGCAAGTCGCGCAAGCCCTTTCGTAACTGGGATGTGCAAGTCGCACAAGTCCTTTCGCAACTGGGATGTACAAGTCGCACAAATCCTTTCGTAACTAGGATGCGCAAGTCCTTTCGCAACTAGGATGCGGAAAGGAGTTTCTTAAAACTATAAAAAGGGATCCCTAGGATTTTTCTAGAGTATGTTGTGTGAAGAAAAAACACAAAAGGGTTTCCTAAAGGGTTTAAGGATATCAAAGGTGAGAGTGAGAGAAAAGAGAGAGAGGAAACTTTTGGAAGGGAGCCGTCGTCTCAGCGCTTATACGTCCTCATGATCGGTGAGATCTCTGTTTTTCTTTTATTCTCTTATTGTTTATCCGCTCCTGCGTGAGTGACGAAGGTTGTAACATTCTGCTTTCATAGTGGATTGTTGATCTGGACGAGGTCCCATGGTTTTTACCTCTTTGAGGGTTTTTCACGTAAAAATCTCTTGTGTGGTGTGTGATTGTTGCTTTGATTGATTTTCATTGCATTGTTATTCCACAATTCTGGTTTGTTCTGAAGGGCTAGATCCTAAAGTTTTGTGCAAGGCCCCCAACAAAGTGGTATCAGAGCGCTAAGTTCATTAAACGGATAGGATCGGTTTGGAATTATGGAAGGTGGCTCAAGGATGATCAGCCTGAATGGTTCTAACTGTACCATATGGAAGGCTAAGATGGAGGACTTGCTTTATTGCATGGATCTATATTCTCCAATTTTAGGCATATTAGCAAAATCCATGGATATGTCTGATGATGATTGAAAGAAGTTGGACCGAAAGGCAGTGGGGTTTATTAGACAATGGTTGGATGATTCTGTATTCCACCATGTGTCTACGGAAACCTCAGCCGCTATCCTATGGCTGAAACTACAAGGGCTGTATGAGAGAAAGACAGCCGGTAATAAAAAATTTTTGATAAGACGACTTGTGAATCTCAAGTTCAAGGATGGTGGTTCTGTGGCCGAGCACATGAATGAGGTCAGCAATATATTGAACCAACTCTCCTCTATGAAGATGGTCCTAGATGATGAATTGCAGGCTTTACTATTGCTTAGTTTATTGCCTGACAGTTGGGAGACATTGGTGGTGTCTCTAAGTAACTTCGCGCCAGACAAAAAGATATCCATGGAACAGGTTACTAGCTGTCTCTTCAATAAAGAGACAAGGAGGAAGTCTCAGGGGTCTACTCAGCAAGAGGCACTTGTGACACAGGAACGGGGGAGATGAAAGAACAGGAGGGGCGGGAAGGCCCGAGATAAATCAAGAGGTAAGTCGAGTAACAGAAAAGATGTTGAATGCTGAAATTGTGGCAAGAAGGGCCACTATAAGCATGAATGTCGTAAGGCTAAAAACGACAAGAAAGGAAAAGGAAAGGAGAAGGAAGATGAATCTGATTCTACTGCGGTCGCTTCAGATGGCGACGTTGTTATTATTCTTTCCACAGATCACGATGTATGTCTCACGGCTACGAGTCAGGACACCGACTGGGTGATTGACTCAGGAGCTTTTTTTCATGCGACTCCACATAGGAATTTCTTCACAAGCTACAAGTCAGGTGACTATGGGACCGTGAAGATGAAAAATTCTGGCGTATCGAAGATCGTGGGAGTTGGTGATATTTGTGTGAAGACTGATATGGGCTGCACATTAATTCTCAGGGATGTGAGGCATATTTCAGACCTTCATCTCAACTTGATGTCGACGGGAAGGTTGGATGATGATAGCTATGAAAGCCGGTTTGCTAGTGGGCGCTGGAAGCTCATCAAGGGTTCATTGATCGCAGCCAAAGGAAAGAAGTGTTGCACCCTGTACAAGGCAAGTGTCAGTGTATGCAAAGGTGGGTTGAACGCAGCGGAAGATTCAGCTATTGACATGTGGCACAGGTGTCTAGGTCACATGAGTGAAAAAGGACTTCAGCTACTAGCGAGAAAGCGGCTCCTTTCAGATGTGACAGGTATACCTCTCAAAACCTGTCATGATTGTTTATCAGGGAAACAGCATAGAGTTTCATTTGTTAAAACTGCTTCTCATGTTAATAAAGTGCATGCATTAGATTTGGTTTATTCTGATGTGTGTGGTCCTATGAGGACAAAAACCTTGGGCGGGGCATTGTATTTTGTTACTTTTATAGATGATGCATCTAGGAGGGTTTGGACTTATGCTTTGAAATCTAAGGATGAGGTCTTTGGTGTGTTTAAGTTGTTTCATGCTATGGTCGAGAGAGAGACAGGTAGATCATTGAAGTGCATCCGTACTGATAATGGTGGTGAATACATCGGTGACTTTCATGAGTACTGCAAGTCCCTGGGTATATGATATGAACAGACAGTTCCCAAGACCCCCCAGCATAATGGTGTAACTGAGCGAATGAATCGCACCATTGTTGAGAGAATTAGATGCATGTTATCCCATGCGAAGTTGCCCAAGACGTTCTCGGGAGAAGCAATGCACACAGCAGTGTATCTGATAAATAAGTCTCCATCAGCCCCGTTGAATGGAAAAGTACCTGAGAAGGTGTGGACTAGACAGGATCCATCGTACAGTCATCTCAGAGTGTTTGGATGCAGGGCATCTGTTCACGTACCAAGGGACGAGAGGTCCAAGCTCGATATGAAGATCAGACAGTATGTGTTCTTAGGGTACGGTGATGAAAAATTCGGTTACAAATTATGGGATCCAACCGAGAGGAAGCTCGTTAGGAGCAGAGATGTGGTTTTCTTTGAAGATCAGTGTATAGAAGACATTAGTAAGCCAGAGAAGAATCAGCCTAGTTCAGGTGAGCTAGAGGACATGGATCCAGTTATTCCTCCCGTGGTGCCTGATGACGGGGGAGTACAACAAGGTGCAAAGGACGAGGGAGTTCCTTCAAAAGATGGACCAGGAGAGCAACCCCCACTTGATCCACCTGTTGAGCCACATGTGAGGATGTCATCTAGGGACAGACAGTCGTCCAAGAGGTACTCGCCGCATGAGTACATTATGCTGACTGATGGGGGAGAGCCAGAAGATTATTCTGAGACCCTCGCCGATAAGCATAAGGAGGAGTGGTTGAAAGCTATGCAAGTGTTCACTCCCCAAGTGCAAGGTTGTGATATAGTAATAACTCGGTAAGACCGAGGTCAAATCCCAAGGGACTGAAACTCGTACGTTATCTAAAATTAAGTAGAATTAGGACTAGAATGAGATGAAATCTAAATCAAATAAAATTGAATGAAGAATTGTGAGAGTATTATCTAAAACTTAAGAAAAATCAGGAATAAGGAACTAGAGATTCAGAGGATCCACTTGTAGAGATCAGGAAGATCTTTTGCCTGTTTCATGGAAATTAATTGAACTGTCATTGATCTAGTTTTCAAGAGATGAAAGGTATATGAATTAGAATGGATTCCATCACCAAACCATGCCCAAGAGACTATGAAAAACAACAGAATTAAACTAATTACCAACCAATCAACAATGTATGAAGGTTAGGAAGGGTACCGTCATCCGACCATGCCCAGGAGACTATGGTGAACAACAGTGTTTCCTGACGTCATAAACATAAAGGAAGAAGGGAATATTCAAAGCCATTGCAGACCCACTGTAATTTCAGTCACAACAGACCATTAAAGACTACAAATATTTCTATTAAATAACTTCAATCAATATCAATTCAGTTTCAAACAAATGGCACAAGCACAGGGTTCTCCCATCACGCTATAAGCTTCACCTCTTAGCCCTAGCTAAGAGGATTTAGCTAGACATGGATGGACTAATCTCCATGTCAAGCATAAAAAAACAGCAAAATAAAATAACTAAAATACTTCTAACCGGCTGCCTCTATACTTCACGTCCAACCCAAGCTCCCAATATCTCCAAGCTGTTTCCACGTTCAAGCCCAAGCCGTCCTCCAAGATGATATATATATTCCCTTCTCTTTCATTTTTTTCTCTTTTTATAGCCAGCAATGGAGAGGAGTCGGTGGAGACAATCCGCATGGAGAGGCGGTGAAGATGGCTCTCTCTTTACGCACAGCAGGTGCGAAAATTCTACGCAGCTGCAACGTCGCGATTTCTGCAGCCAAGAAAACGGACCATTCTTCCCCACTGTCCGTCCTTCCTTTCTAAAGAAATAATGTCTCCTAAGACGTTTCGGGGTGGCCTACAAGATAGACGGACTAGATCGGCCATCTGATCCCTGCTGTGATCGTGTAATGACCGAAAAGGAAGGCCAGCGTCTGTCGTAACGAAAAAACAGGGCCTGCGTAAGTCTTCTGTGCTGATACTTAGTGTGACCCTCAAACGTCAGTTGTTGAGAAATCCAAACCGTCTATTAATTCCGTGACTAAATTTCAGCTGGAAAGGGTCCGTTTTGGATCGCTTCTGGCGTGGCCTACATGATTTTCTGATTCGCCATCCAAATTGTGTTCAATGGCTTGAATCTTCCGATAGTTCACCTGAGGGAGATAGGGCACCTAGGTCTTGGTAACATGAGCCTTTGACGTCTAATGGACGAATTAGATTGGCTATATGGACAATAGGTGGGTCCCACAACTGCGAACCGAGCATCAATGCGTAAGTCGTTGTACATATGCAGAAAAGTGATTTTTCGTTAACTGTGGGGCCCACATGCCTTGGTCTTGGATAAATCAGAACCGTCCGTTGGATTCCCATCGAAAGCCCGTTTGGTAGTGGTAAGATTTCATTGATTTTGGTGTGGCCCACAAGATTTTATACTCCACCGTCCATTAGATGCTGGACGGTTAAAAACTGATCTTCGATGCTCTTTTTGAAAAATCTCCACCTAAGCAGTGATAAGAGAGGCCATGTGGAGCTAATGAACGGTCCAGATCGGACCTTTGATCAATGATAGTGGCCCACAAGCAACCACTGACGGCCCTGTTGCGTAATCTGTTTAAAAACAGAAATATCTGTTTTGGAGTTTTCGATCAGAGACGGTTTGAATGTCTCTGGTTTCAGCCGTGCACGGCTAGTGCACACATGCACTATGCACATGCACCTTAGATGGAGTCCACCTTGTGAGAAATCCGTACCATCCATCTGTCTTGTCACCTCATTTAAGGTGTTGACTCCAAATTTGAGAGAGTTCCAAATATCAAGTGGGCCCCACTTAATGAATTAAGGGGCTGATCTGACTGTTGGGACACTTCCTCAGTGATCCAATGGTTGAAATTTAATATATACGGTTAATTTGTATCCTTCAGGCCGTGTATGAAGTTTCAAGCCGAATGGATGGTTGGAACACTGTGATCTTGCATTCTGAACGTTTTTCGGGTCACTTACGCTTCGGTTTCTCGGTTTTCTTCGATCCCTGGCATGTGATTCCGTCGATCTTGGCCCCCTGGAGTCCCGTAACTTTCCTTGGTGCATCTTGAGTGCTAAAACTCTATTTTTAATATCTTTTTCCATTCCAAGCTCCTAAATTCAACCTGTAGCATAAACACGATTAAATCAGCCGTTAAACAATATTATGTTTGTAAATCCAGACCATATCTAGGGTCTAATATGTTTGGAATCCTTGTATAAGAACCACACCTATGACATTGTGAAACTACCTAAGGGCAAGAAAGCTCTGAGTAACAAGTGGGTGTTCAGAAAGAAGGTTGAGCAGAAGAATTCACAGATGAGGTTCAAGGCCAGATTTTTGGTAAAAGGGTTCGGTCAGAGAAAAGGTGTTGACTTCGAGGAGATATTCTCACCAGTGGTGAAGATGACATCCATACGGGTGTTGCTTGGGTTAGCAACTAGCATAGATCTGGAGATAGAGCAATTAGACGTTAAAACTGTCTTCCTCCATGGTGACCTGGAAGAAGAGATCTACATGCACCAACCAGAGGGGTTCGAAGTCAAGGGCAAGGAGCATATGGTGTGTAGGCTGAGGAAGAGCTTGTATGGGCTAAAATAAGCTCCACGGCAATGGTACAAGAAGTTCGATTCGTTCATGTTACAGCATGGGTATGACAGAACGGAGTCGGACCACTGTGTGTTAACGTGCAAGTTCTCAGATGGTGATTTCATAGTTCTGCTCTTATATGTTGATGACATGCTCATCATGGGAAAAGACATCAAGAAGATCGACAGGCTGAAAAGACATCAAGAAGATCGACAGGCTGAAACAGGAGTTGGGCAAGTCTTTTGCGATGAAAGACTTGGGCCCATCTAAACAGATCCTAGGAATGGAGATAACCCGTGACAGAAGCAGCAGAAATCTTTAGCTGTCATAAGAGCGGTATATTGAGAAAGTTTTAGAGCGGTTCAATATGAATGCAGCGAAGCCGGTCAGTACTCCACTAGATGGTCACTTCAGATTGAGCGACAGGCAATGTCCCAACACGAAGGCAGAGGTGGAAGAGATGCAGAAGATACCCTACGCGTCAGCTGTAGGAAGTTTGATGTATGCTATGGTGTGTACACGCCCAGACATAGCATATGAGGTTGGTGTTGTCAGCCGGTATCTTGTCAATCCTGATAAAGAGCATTAGGCAGCGGTGAAATGGATACTGCGGTATCTAAGAGGCTCATCCAGGTTGAGCCTATGCTATGATGACGGTAAACCTGTGATAGAAGGCTACACAGATGCAGATATGGCAGGTGACATAGACTCCAGGAAGTCTACATCGGGGTTCATGTTCACGTTTGCAAGGGGAGCGATTTCTTGGCAGAGCAAGCTACAGAAGGTCGTAGCATTATCGACTACAGAGGCCGAGTACATTGCAGTCACAGAGGCATGTAAAGAGATGCTTTGGATGAAGAGGTTCCTACAGAAACTTAGCCTGAAGCAGGAGGAGCACGTGGTCTATTGCGATAGTTAGAGTGCTATACACTTGAGCAAGAATTCAAGTCAGCATTCCAAGTCGAAGCATATAGAAATTCGGTATCACTGTTTCAGGGATACTTTAGAACAGAAGGTGTTACAGTTTAAGAAAATTCACACGGACGATAATGGGTCAGACATGATGACCAAGGCTTTACTTAAGGGCAAGTTTGAGGTTTGTAGAAACCTGACTGGCTTAAAGAAGGTGAATCCCTCCTGGGTCAAAAAGGGAGAGATTTGATGAGTTTTTTGACCCATTGTCCTTTTACAAATAGGATGCGTAAGTCGCGCAAGTCCTTTCGCAACTGGGATGTCCAAGTCGCGCAAGTCCTTTCGCAACTAGGATGCGCAAGTCCTTTCGCAACTAGGATGCGGAAAGGAGTTTTCTAAAACTATAAAAAGGGGTCCCTATGATTTTTCTAGGGTATGTTGTGTGAAGAAAAAACACAAGAGGGTTTCCTAAAGGGTTTAGGGATATCAAAGGTGAGAGTGAGAGAAAAGAGAGAGAGGAAACTTGTGGAAGGGAGCCGTCGTCTCAGCGCTTCTACGTCCTCGTGATCGGTTAGATCTCTGTTTTTCTTTTATTCTCTTATTGTTTATCCGCTCCTGCGTGAGTGACGAAGGTTGTAACGTTCTGCTTTCATAGTGGATTGTTGATCTGGACGAGGTCCCGTGGTTTTTACCTCTTTGAGGATTTTTCACGTAAAAATCTCGTGTGATGTGTGATTGTTGTTTTAATTGATTTTCATTGCATTGTTATTCCATAATTCTGGTTTGTTCTGGAGGGCTAGATCCTAAGGTTTTGTGCAAGGCCCCCAACAATAAATTCATAAGGCTCACAGAATGCATAGGTTCGATTACATATTACTTGCACGCCTACATAGGTGCGCACCTTTGCACGTGTCACGGGTGTCTAATGCGAACATTCCATGTGATGCGGAATCCCATGAAACCCCAAGGAAAAAAAATTTACCCTGATTTAGCAAAGAGATACAAATCAAGGAAGGAAACCGTTTCCATTTTTCATGGCCTACAAAATTTTTGGAGCAAAGTAAAAATTAATGAGGTGATCAAAGAATATCTGGTGGATATAATAAGGTGCTGCTTCACGTGAACCGTTCAAATTTTAGAGTCACATCACCTTTGATGAGTTCTCAAAAAACTTCACACATGGTATCACATTTGAACCTAGTGTGAAAACACCCCTACATTGTATCCACCATATTCTTTGATCCAGTTAGCAGTAGGCTGCTTTCGCAGCATTCATGCTCACCATATATTTGTTTCCAACTCTTTAAATCATGAATTCCGCTTGTTAAAGGAGCCCATTGCCCGAGATGTAAGACAGGTAAGTGCTAGTTGTCCACATAAAATCGTGAGTAATCCCACACGGGTGCCCATGTGACACGTGTGCATAATCAATATAGAGGATAATAATCAAGTGGGCATGATCATGTGTTTCCCATCATTTAAAGAACAGTCCTGTCATTTGGGTAGCCTTCAAGTGGATATCGATTGTGGATCACTGGTTAGTTTTTGGTTCATGGCCATTGTATATATGTGGTCCACCACTCTTCATCAGTACCTTCTCTCTTCCATATCCAAATCCTCTTTGATTCAAGTTTCAAATTTAATTTTTCATAGGGAAAACTATGCTGGACCCACGCACTAGTGGTTGCTCAGCTCATATCCAACAAAAGGTGACCTTCGGATTGCATTTTACAGTGCTTTCGAGTTGCCATTTTTAAAGTACTTGAAAGTAAAGCGATCGCAATTTGGGGTGGGAATGTACCTGCAATATGGCCAGTACCACTTCCAATGAACTAGTTATCACAATTTAATTGGATTGTGCATCCAAACACGCCAAATGCTTTCCAGTTGGGGATTTGGAATGGTGTTTTCTACCATTATCATGTTCGTTTTATCTTGTGTTCATTGTTGCAATATCTTGTAATGGTGGATCCCATAAAATCAGAGGTCTGGGTATGTGAATCTTGCATTAACGTCCTGACGCACCCATTTCATACTCGTGAAGTCTGCAGTTCATTGAACCAGACCATTGATTTCATGGGACCCATCACAGATAACCAACAATCCGCAGTATTGCACATAATCACATTCTGATGCATCAGGACCGTATAAGTCCCCTGATTTGAATAGATTTGGAAATACAAAATGCAGAGAGCCCTTTTTACTCACCATGCAATCAGGCCTACAAGTTGAGACGATCTAATGATCAGAACCACCCATTATGGGCTGCAGTAGGAACTTGCATTCGATAATGTACACCTGAAATTGGAAACTGAAAAGATAATTTTAATTTTTTCACATTTTACTCTGCAAAACTAGTGGTCGAGATCATCCTTTCAGAATGAATATTGGACCATAGGCCATTCAAAATAACACCAGAAAATGGACTGTCCATGCATGTAGGGTTGTTGCCAAACGCGTGCACACGTGTGTGCAGTTGTTAGTCTCATAGATGGGTCCGGTGGCCCGAAAATCAGACCAACGCAGCAACAGCGAGCTAAAATTGCATGTGAAAAATGGGCATTCTATAGGTGAATGATCAGAAATCCCTACATGTCTTGGAATACCTTTTAAAGAGAGCAGACGTCTCCAAAACAGGGCTCTGCAGAACCTTCAAAATAAAGCCGGATTTTCCAATGCCATTCTTGGATTGCAGATTTCGATATTAGATTTTGTATCAGACTGCCAGATATAGATATATACTTTCTCGTTTTGGTTATACAACGCTCCGCACACTACTCGAAGAAACAAATGGTAGACAGAATACCAAAATGGATTCCTTTGGGTCATATAAGCACCAGCGATTTGTATAATCAAATCACACCCATACAGCATAACACAAGCACAAGATGAGTACATAAATACAGATCCATCCATTGGTTGCCTATGGTCACAATCCACGTGATCCCAACAAATGAAACAAAACTGTTGCAACCACCACAAGCATGTGCAAGGTTCAAGACACTAACTGCACATTGCAAGCACAACTCCAATGTACCATTTTCTATGCCAAGCGCACACATAAAACTTGGATTGCTAAAAGATCACAGGTGGTAGAATGGTATCATCAGAGCATTAGCATCAATCTAGCAATGTATGTAAAATTTCACATGCAACAGATGAAACCAAATCAAAAACTTGGTGCAGGCCCACCGACATGTAGTTGAAACTACACCCAGTGTTCAAAAGACCGCGGGGACAACTTCCTGTAACCCAACTGCATGCAGAAAGAGGAGCCCGATCCAAGGAGAGTTCAAACAAAAACCACGTTAGTGCTCTTTTTTGTTGTATAATAACAAAATTTGGGGACCTTTTCCTTCCTTGGGAAGATGGAGTGTTCAAAGGGTGCTTTTGGATATGACTTCACCAAACCTCACAAACCACTGTGCATCAGACGAACTGTTCTCCCGGTGCCCATGCTGCTTCCCTTCCTTGTCAACAATGTAGCGAGTATAGTCAATGACTTTGGCTGGCGTCAAGCATGGTTTAGAGTGAGGTGTGGGCAGCAGGGATACCAGCACACGTGCAACCTCATGCATGCTGGGTCTCTCAGACGGGTGCCTCTTTGTGCATAGCAATGCCAGCTGGAAGGTCTTACGCACTAGGTTGAGGTCTGTGCAGGTTATGGACACCTCAGAATCAACAGCATCCATGACTGTGTTGTCATCTGCTTTGGAAAGGATCTGAAATACAGAAGGGAGATAATGTCATCCAATGAGGGACCAAAAAAGAAGACATGCATCACATGATTATCATCCACCTAATATATGCAAATTTACCAGCTGATGCAAATTGGACTCGTTGTCGACAGCCTTTTTTCCAGTTAGTAGCTCGAGAAGTACGATACCAAAGCTGTAAACATCAGACTTCTCATTTAGCCGAGAGGTCCGAGCATACTCAGGATCAATATATCCTATTGTACCCATCACGTAAGTAGAGGCATGGGTTTTAGAAGAGGAAATGCATTTGGCAATGCCAAAATCTGATAGGTGAGCTTCAAAATTCTCGTCCAGCAGAATGTTTGAGGATTTGACATCTCTATGGATGATCCTGGGATTACAGTCGTGGTGTAGATAAGCGAGCCCTTGAGCAGCACCCACTGCTATTTTCAGCCTTGTATCCCAGTCAAGCATCACCTTCTTTGACGGGCCTGCTAAAGATGCATGCATTTGCATCATTTCGGATAAAAAAAGGAAACAGGCAAGTACATAGGAACAAAACCACAGAAGAAACAACGAACCATGAAGAAGATCCCAGAGGGAACCATTTTCCATGTAATCATAGAAGAGCAGATTTCCATTGGGGGAGAGTGAGTAGCCATGCAAGCTGACAAGATTTCTGTGCTTGATGCTGCCAACGGTTTCAAGTTCAGTTTCAAACTCTTTCAGATTATGGGGATATTGAGTGTAGAGCCTCTTGATGGCAATAGGCTTCGAGTTCTTCAACACACACTTATATACTGTGCTTGATGCACCATAACCAATGATGTATTTCTCACTCAAATTTTCAGTAATTCTCATGATATCATCATATGTGTGAATTGCCATGTCCATGTGAAGGATAACCAGTTTTGGGGGACCTGGGGAATAAATAATGTTAAGAAATGAAATTGATATGATAAAGGTTAGGAAAACCCAAAGGAGCATACATACCTTGCACTGTTTTGTTTGAGCCTTTGATGTACTGTTTGGGTTGGTTCGATCTGTAAATTGCCACTATCACCACAGATAATAATGTGATGGAGCCCAATGTTATACAGACAACCGCTGCTCGGGAGATTATACCTGAAAGACAAGTGACCAGGTTAGGATAAATAAAATGAGCAGATAATGACACGTGCACAAAATTAACTGTTCATGAGGACACCTTTGGATTCACGGGCATACATTCCACAGATGGATCCCAGCCAGTTACCACATAATAGCGGATTTCCTAAGAAACTGAAATACACAATGAATGAAAATCAAGAATCGCACAGAAGAAAAGAAAATAAATCGTGAAGTCATCTTCAAATGAAGAAAAGAAAGTAAAAGGTGAAGTCATCTTCAAACCTTTCAGCAGGAAACCTTGAAAAGTTTTTAGAGAGAGGAATATCTCCTGATAAGTTGTTATATGAGAGGTTCCTGGTTTAAATGAGGAAGCATGCAAAAGACTGCATTAGTAACTAAGACAGATCTTTTAAGTAGGAAAATGAGAGAAGATGGGTTTGAACTCACAGAGTGGCTAGGCTGAAACAATTTGTCAACTGAGCAGGTATAACCCCATGTAGATCGTTGTTGTTCAAAATCCTGAATCGGAATCCCCAATGAAAGAAGGGTAAAACATTGCATCCACAATAATGAATGAAGATACAGGTGGATGGATGATGGGTGAGCTTACAGTGCATCTATATTCTGCAGCTGGCCCAATTCCTCAGGGATCGCACCAGAAAGTTGGTTATATGAGATATCACTGTTGAAAGAAATAAAAAACAAAAAAGGGGACAAAAATAACAGTTTTAGCTGTCTGGTAGCAGAATCTGCTGGAGACATGACAGGAGGGACACAAATTGTTGCAGTATTTTAAAGAACTAACATGACTTGAACGCTTCTGAGATTCCCAAATTCTGCAGGTACAGGGCCATTGAGATGATTCCGGCTCAGGTTTCTATTTCACAAACATAACAATTGAGATTTATAAATGGAACGCCCTCAAGAACACTTTCCACAATATCAAAATCACAAAATACTTTGTCGCTTACAGTTGAAGAAGGTGCTCAAGATCGCCAACAGACGCTGGAACAGGTCCCGAAAAATCATTGTTGGAAAGATCTCTGGTTTTTAGAACATAAATCGCAGTGGAATTTATTAACCAAAATCAACCCTACAAACCCTACATAAAATAATTGACCACAACATAACCATTGAAAGCTTGCATTGCAACTTACAGAGTATCAAGATTGATTATGCGCCCTAACTCAACAGGTATCCACCCTTTGAAATTGTTCGAAGAGAAGTTTCTGCAGTTTGAAAGAAAATACAGATTGGTAAAAGTATGAATATACTAATGAAAACATGTGCACTTACTAACTGCAAGCCTCTGTACAAAGACATCATTGTAAATTAGAATATGTTCAATTGATGACAGGTAACTGGCCCATCTCTAATATCTTCTGGTTAAGACTTACAGATATGTTAGACTCTCGAGCTTCTGGAATTCAGATGGAATGGAACCATTCAATCGGTTGCCGTGAACATTACTGAAACAAGATGTCATGGGATCAGAAAAGAACAAAAATTTCTTGTAAACAAATCTGAAATCAAAAGACTCACAATTGATTCAGTGCAGTGCAGGAACTGATATTCCGAGGAATCGGTCCTTCAAGGTTGTTGTTGGCAAGATTCCTGGCATGATCAATTAAAATATGCCCACAAAAGGTTAAAATAAGATGATAGAAATAAAGAAGACAGTTTTTATAAAAAAAAATTTAAAAAAAAAAAAAAAAAAAAAAAAAAAAAACCTCACAATTCAAACAACTCCTCCAGCTGTCCAAGCTCAGCCGGAATGCTACCTACCAGTTCATTGTTGTTCAATTGCCTGCTGAAGGAAAGGATCAGAAATATTTTACACAAATACCCCCGAAGCGGAAATTTTATTTTAAAGAAGGAACCCTCACAGATAGCTTAGCTTGGACATGTTCCCCAATTCGGGTGGAATTGGCCCAGTGAGCTTGTTACTGTGTAGGTATCTGGGAAGAATAAACAGAAAACACAATGACCAATCATGGCATATACACATTGCTAAGATCATAAACCAGATGTGGTAGTCTCCAACTCACAGCTTGCCAGTATAGGACAGATTGCCTAGAATTGGTGGAATTGTCCCAACTAACTCATTCTCACTCAAATCCCTGGACAGATGCAAAAAGCATGGATTTTTGTGATATTTGTTATCAAATCTGAACTATTGATGAATAGGACTTGCACAATAAACAATATATTAAGCAATATAAGGAAAATAGAACATATAACTTTGAAATGAGACCAAGAGACTGGTTAGGAATCAATGGTTCAAAGATAAGCTCACACAACTCATAAACACGACCAATAATTGAGGCCACAGTGAGAGAAACTCAACCATTGAAAAGAGATGATATGTGAAAGTTGTCCCAATATGCACCTCTGCCATGGCCAATTCCAATGCCAGGTAAATGAGAGAGCGTGTGGTATGGTCAGCAGATATATCATAGGACTTCTGCCAACCATTTAAAGCACAACCCAAATTGCTACATGAAAGCTTAAGATAATGATGATAGTTTAATGGAAAGCCAACATTGAAGGTCAATACTAATACAAAAGTGGCACCAGCTGGAATGTTTTCTTCACAGCCCAAGAAAAGATGCGTGCAGTTAATTAGGAAGAAAAGAAATTTTGAAAAAAAAAAAATGAAAAGATTTTGAAAAAACAGTACAAAACTTACAAAACAGCAAGAGCTTGCATGAGTCCTATCACTTCTGGAATCTTCCCAGTAAGCCTATTTCCCTGAAGAGACCTAATAATAGAAAGTTTTTTCAGAAGGGTCAGCACACCATTATCAAGAAAAACAACCTAATTAACTGCAACAAGAATGGATGACAATTGGATGCAAAAAATAAAAGAAAAAAAGTTGCAGATTATCAGCTGCAATAGAGATTCAGTTGAGTATAATACAGCAAGCAGTTTAACTAGAAGAGTTCAAAAATATCAGTAGCTGAATGATTCTAGTTGGTTGATTAGTAGATGATACGAATAGTTATTTGCAGATGAAAGAAGAGATACAGCAGAGCCTTTTGAGATGGAAACTTACAATGTAGCTACTTGCAGAAAACCAATGTTGTAAGGAATCTCTCCAGTGATTTGATTGTAAGAAATATCCCTGGAAGTCATAACAGTCAATAGACCATAAACAGTTGAAGAAAGCACAAGAACAATACCCACTCCAAAAGGAATGCCAGCCATCTTACAGGATTTCATAGCTTGTACAATTCCCAATGTTATCCGGTATGGTTCCTGAGAGGTTATTGCCCCTCACATCACTGCAACAACACCCGTAGAGATGGTTCAAACAAGGGTATGAACAAAATGTCAAATATAAATTCCCAGACAACCATTGATGCAGTTTCCATTAGAATCCACTTACAAGTACCATAGGCCAGTCAATTGGCACATATCAGGAGACAATGTTCCCGTCAGCAAATTCCCCCGCAACCCACTACAGAAAACAGCGTCATTCATCATTTCGCAAGGAAAAAAAATTAATATAGCAAGGTTTAGAAAATGGAATTCTGAGCACAGAAAAGCGAACTGATGTTACAGTTGCATAACAGGAAAGGCCATGTGAAAGCAAAAAATGGGTAAATTGAGAAAACAAAGAACATCAGGCACACAAAATAACAGCCGTTTTTCATTGGAATAGTGTTACATTGGATAACATAATGCCACTAGATGAAGAAACGAAACATCTAGTGTATGCAATGGATGCAATTGCATTACATGGAAGCAGTTATTGAGGGAACAATAGCCTGATTTTGGCTAACAACTATTGTTTATCCGATGTCCATCTTACATAACAAGAATCAAAGTGGCCATCACATTACATAACACAACCCATGGAGTGGTCACAATAATGGGCGACTCTAAAACGTACCAAATTACTCGATGAACTAGAACTAATTTGAGATAGAGTTATAAATTGTGATTTACATGGAGTACACAGAGTGGAGGAAGTACTCACAGATACTGCAATACATCAGGCACACAAAATAACAGCTGTTTTCATTGGAATAGTGTTACATTGGATAACATAATGCCACTAGATGAAGAAACGAAACATCTAGTGTATGCAATGGATGCAATTGCATTACATGGAAGCAGTTATTGAGGGAACAATAGCCTGATTTTGGCTAACAACTATTGTTTATCCGATGTCCATCTTACATAACAAGAATCAAAGTGGCCATCACATTACATAACACAACCCATGGAGTGGTCACAATAATGGGCGACTCCAAAACATACCAAATTACTAGACGAACTAGAACTAATTTGAGATAAGAGTTATAAATTGTGATTTACATGGAGTACACAGTGGAGGAAGTACTCACAGATACTGCAATACTTCATTCCAGTAAATCAGCCTTGGAATGTCACCAGTGAGCTGATTCTGAGCAAGATCCCTATAAAAATTTAAACAGAAAGGGACCCATTAAAATCACTTTGTACACACAAATCCACACCATTGGAAACAAACAATTGTAGTTCAGGTATGTTCTATCAGACAAACTCCCAATGCAAATGTGTAACTGAGAACGCCCAAATGAGAAGGAAAAATAAATAAAAACAATTCAATGTTTTCAAGTAGATTTTAGAAAGCATAAACCACAAAATAGAACAAGCAAATCAAATACAAGTGACAGAAACCTTACAGAGTTTTGAGATTTGGCATCTGTGAAAGGGTTGAAGGAATAGGCCCTGTTAACTGATTGTTCTTCAATGTCCTGCATAGTAACATCACCATAAATGACCAATCTATCCCTTACGAAGGGGCAAGCAAGATTCGTGAAAATGACCAATCTACCAACTAAAAGCAGACATGCTACTAACAATTCCTCAAGCCGTTTGAGCCTAGATGTCGAGAACGGAATATCTCCATACAGCAAGTTACCGGATAAATCCCTACAGAAAACAAACCAACACAGATTTCAGTTATATCCTCCATTACATTCTCAATCCCATAACTTCAGAATGCAAGTAAATGAGAGAGATTACAGAGATTTCAGCAAGACGCAGTTGCCGATCTCATCAGGGATTGACCCAGTCAGCTGATTCCCCTTCAAATCTCTGCACATCAATGCAACCAACATAAGCATTTGAGCTTGAAATGATTTCATCCAAATGCATATTTATCCTGATACAATAAAGTAAAACATACAGTGCCTGTAAGCTCTGTAAATCCCCAATGGCTGGCGAAATCTCCCCGCCGAGATTCAAATTCGAGAGATTCCTTCACAGATGGTTCATGATTGTAACGAATTAGATGTTGAAATCAGATAGAAAAAAGAAGAAAAAGAACAGAAGGTATGTGAGTTACAGAGAGACGACGGCGAAGGAGAGATTGTCGCAAGCAACCCCGCGCCAGGAGCAGTGATCTTCGTTGCCATCAGCATTCCAGTCGAGGAGCACGTTAGCAACGTTGCTAAACGACGCCTTGATGGACACGAGTGTTTTCCCTGCGAAACAAAACTCTCATTTCACTTAAAACAGAGGACTGAAACTCCAAATCGTTTTTTGCTGAGGGCATTGCTAAAAATAGCAAGGATTTGATGCATAACATCTCAGCCCTTGGTTTCCCGAGACTTGCAAGCTCTTGGAAAAACAAGCATGAGAGAATACAGGAAAAGAAGCTTTAGCCGCTAAGCATTTTGAGAAAACTCAAAAATGTAAACAGAAAAAATAGGAATAAGATAGTGAAATTGCTACCTTCGTCAGCGAGACTAGAAACGGAAGGAGAAAATGACAAAACCAACGCCATGAAAGCAAGAAAGAAAAGCTGCTTCATCTGGAAGAATCCCTCCATGGAGAGAGAGAAAGTTGAGAAGACACCAAAACGAAATAAGCTCTTTCTAGGAGGAATGCATCAGTAGGGTTTTTTGTAACGTAGGTAAGAAAAGCTACATTTGCTGGCTATGAATGAGAGAGAGAGAGAGATGAATAGCAGGACATGGAATAGAAGGGGGACTTTTGGCGTGATCAGTTAAAAAAGAGGGGAAACGAGTTTTTATTACGAGAGAGAGAGAGAGAGTGAGCGAGTGAGAGAGGATGCTTTGGTTGCTAACGGCGGGGAGACGACGTTAGCAACCGGTAGAGTCGGTTTTTATCTGGAAATGAAGAGGGAAACAGCGAAGCGACTGGTTATTACAGTGGCGTGACCGTACAAGGCGTGCCCGATAAGGAAATTCGAGGCGTGTCGGAGCAGTCAATAAACGGTAGAGAGGAGATTGGGATGAAAAGGCGAAAAGATAATGAAGGCAGGGCTAGTGTAGTGTAGCAATGAATAAAAGGCCGCAGACGGACGGAATCAGGTTCGTATAAAGCTGCATGTATCATCTCTAATCGTTTTACTTTAAGACGACGTTAGCTGTTAGGAAATGGCGCTTTCATGCACAACTCTCACCTTGGGACCACCAATATCTATTTAAATAAAGAGGCAACGTACCATAACTTGCGGTACCCTGCCATCTCTTTCCCTCGTATACCACCTGTGGAGGATAACAGTACCGTGCGTATCGTTGGCCCTGCCATGAAGATCGCCTGGAACAAAAATAGGCGGTTCCACTCATCAGGTGGGCCAAAAACCATTGGAATCAGTGGGCAACACAATATCTGACTCCACATACGGGTTCGGCCTACCTATTCAGGTGATCAGCCTGCTTTTCTAAAGGGCGATTTTCACATGGATCGGATTAGCCGTTGCGCAGGTAACACTTGTCGGTGGAATAGAATGGTATTGAATTATATTATATGGGATTAACATCATTATTGCATAACAATTGCATGTATGATATTATTATAGTAATGTAGCCCTCCAATACCATGTTTGGGATAAAAATTTTGCTTTAGGAAGACATTAGATTAAGTAAAATCATTTTTAATGGACCATTGAATTGTAATCAAAGATCAAATTCACAACTGATGTCATTCACTTATATACATAGATAACCATGTCATATGTAATTGGTTAAATGGATAGACCACATCAATAAATGCATGCATCAATGTAAGGCCGGTATGTGTAGTAGATTTCAAAATCCATAAAAATCCTGCATGGGACCATATGCAATTTTATGAGACTAAATGCAATTCCATCCATCCTCTTCCTATGCTGCGTGGAATTGCAACACCAAATGCATTTCTATCCCACCTAATCTCAAAAAAATAACCTGCACCAAACACTCCTCAAAGGATTTCTCCTAAACCACGTGGTGCTCACTTTAATATATTTTTTGCATATCTAAGTTATTCATCTACTTTTTAATCTCAGTCACTGGCACTATCTTAAACTCAAGGAAGATCAAAATCTCATGTGGACCACATTATTAGAAATAGCGACATAAGACCATTAAAAATATTTTGTGGGTTATAAAAGTTTTAGATCAAGCAATTTTCACTTCTTCAAGATCTTATTAGCATTATCAATAGGTTGAATGGTAAATAAACACATAAAAAAAAAATAAAGAATAAAATAAAATAAAAACCCGAAAGATGGGCCTTTGAAATTCTCAATGATGAGGGATTAAGGCACCATTGTTTACTACATTGTGGTCCACTTGAGATTTGCATTTACTTTATTTTTTTATCGCTTCCTAAAATGAACTAGAGAAATGGCTTGGCAACATGAATATACAAAAAAATTATCAAGGCGGGCCACATGTAACACTTAATCTGCACTCATTTTCATTATGTGCATTTAGCACATTGTGTTATATGGGATTAGATTGGATGAAATTGCATTTGGTTGAGTGTCAATTCCACTCAATGTTTGGAAAGAATGGAAAAGCTTGGAATTATATTAGATAAAATTGTATGTCCCATGTCAATTTCACTCAATGTTAGCAAGTTGTGTAAGTCCCACCATGATGTGTGGGCTACATCCACAATGTCCACTCATTTTTTGAGATCATTTTAAAGCATGGGCCAAAAAAATTAAGTAGATATAAAGCTCAAGTGAATCCCTCCATAAAAGTAGCGGAGATTAAATACCTATTGTTGAAAAGTTCTTCAGGGTCATATAAGTTTTCAATCTACCTCATTTTTAAGCCCATGCAATAAAACGAAGTTACAAAACAAATGAATAGCTTGGATATAACATGTGTTATTTTCAATAGTTTTAAAAGATGATGGGTTTATCCATTTGATGTAGCATCTTATTACCAATATAGCATGGAATTAACCTTATCCTAATGGTAAAAGGGGATAATCCCTACCATATGAAATAATTAAGTTTTTTAATCTTATCCCACCTAATCCTTCCCAATACCATGTGCCAAACACTCTTTAATGATAAAAACCGTGAGTTATCAATAAAGATTTTGGCAGTGAAAAGCCAAGTGACGTAATTAAGGAGGGGATTTGCATGATTTTGGTGTCGAATTTATTTTTGTCCCATCTTACATGGGATCAAAATATGTCATCCCGATTTCTAAAGTGAGATTACTAATACAATTTCATCTAATATAGTTTAATTCGCTTCCCAAACATGCTCCAAAGAATTCAGTCCCTCAAATTCAAATTTCTTAAACTTGTTTTGTGACCCACCTTGTTCAATTTGTCCATGAATCATCCAATAAGAATATGATTTGGATTGAATCACATGCATAACCACTTGTTAATAATTACTCTGGTCATCATTACTTTGTTAGGTAGACGTCTTTTAGCCTATATTAACTGTCTTTACATGATTAAATTTACAATGTTAGTTGTAAAATAATATAATTACAACCGTTGACTTAAAGTTTAAAAGCCGCGTTGCTTTTGTACATCACCAAATTGAGAAAAACTTTGATACTCTGATAGTATGATGGATGATACACATGCACTTAAATTTGCTTGTAAATTGCACGGCTGGAGTGAAACGTAGTCAAATTGAACCGTCCAAATTACGCTACCTAGTGTGGATGTACAATGAACCAAAAATCTATGTTTACTCGAACATCTTACTATTAGATGGTTGGACATATATTGGACGGTTAAAAATGAAAACAACCAAATCATCTTTTAATAAACAACTGTTCACAAATCAAAAGATAAGATTGCTCAAACAATCTGATATTTGGGAGGGCACCGATCTCGCACTTGAAAATGAGAAACTTGCGAGAGAAATCGAAGCCACTCATCAAGCGACACTCTGTAGGAAATGAAGCTGAAAAAAATAGACGGAAGGCTCCACATGATCGAAACAACGAAGGGATGGAATAAAAAAGCCAGTATAAGCTTGTACAGTGGTGACTCTCTTGTTATTTTATCTGCTTATTTTTTAGCACGTCTTATACAAAATCGAATTTTCGTACTCATGTTAGAGGCTACTGCTTTCGCATTTCTGAGACATTTGGACGGATATGATTATCCTAATTGGGCAATGAAAAGACAAAATGTAATTTATTTCTTGCGTGTGGTTCACTCGTGTAGCCTTGTCGTATGTCTAGATATGCTGAGCTGGCGGGTGGGACGGGCTATTATTCACCGCCATTCTGTACCATGGAGATGGATTAAAACGTTGCGAATCGTCCGTATCGACGTAATGACACCGATCAAGAAATCTTAACCATCCAATCGGTGGCTATCCATTGACGTTAAAGTAAAATATTGAATGGTCCAAATTCCAAGGGCAAATCAATTCGTTGAATATGAACAGTCAGCGATTGACGGCCAAGATTACCGTACGGTAATGCCGCGTCAAATGAACAGTCGAACTACGTCCTGCCCCCGCCTGGACGAAATCGGTCCCTCTGTGGGGCCGACCTTGATGTATGGGTTTTATCCACGCCGTTCGTCCATTTTTCCATATCATTTTAAGACGTGAGCCTAAAAATGAGGCAGATCCAATTCTCAAATGGACCACACAGTGAGGATTGAAGGCCTACGGTGAAAACTTCTTGAGGCCAAAGAAGCTTTAGATCAAGATGACATTTATATTTTCCCTCCGTGTGAGTGTGACCTAGGAAGGCATGAACAGTTTGGATGGTAAATGAACAACAACGTGGGCCCTAGGAAGGTTTCAACGGTGGGCGTCTTTACGGTCCACTTAGCCTTGGATCTTCCTCATTTTTAGAATCCTACCCTTAAAAAATCTAGAAAAATGGATGGACGGTGCGGATAAAATCCATACATCACCGTGGCCTCCACGACCCCTGCATGGACCGATTTCCATCCAGGCGAGGGCAGGACGCAAATCGCATCCACAAGCGTCTAACCCCAGGCGAGAGGCCACATAATTACGTCGACAGTAGACCAATAAATAATAATAAAAAAAAAACCAAGTTCAAGATGGGTGGCTGTGGTCTCTCACACGCGTGTCTCGTAGACAATTTGCTCGCGGTGCTTAGTAATTAAACATGGAAAGCAGGGGTTTTTTCGTACACACGGTGCATTCAAGCTCCGCAGTCCCTCGCCTCCCCCTATGTTCTTCCTTTCAGGGTTTTAGCTAGCCGAGGCACCTATAAACTCATAAATGTTGAACACGTGTCACCATCTTAGTACTCTCTATTGCAGAATGACAGCTGAGGCAATGCAGGGGCGACCGGCCTTTTCTCCGCCGGTTCCTGCCGTCAATGGCCGTCTCCGTCAGTCTTTGCCGGTCTTCTCTCTCTTACAAGTTGAAATCCCTGACGCCATCATCGTCACAAATCGTCACCTTAGGCTCAGTCTTGTAGTCCGCGTGCTACTGAGTGAACTTGTTGTCTACTCGCTGGGACATGTATGGATGATGATCGGAGCCGTTGAATATGTATGTCCTCTGTACAGGGAAAGATTTTGGGCATGCTACAGATAAAGAGAGTTCTGCCATTCCTTACCTGGACAGATTAGATTGTAGGATGATGAACGGTTCAGATTCAAGTCCATTTCATGTCATCCGTACATAAAATGTGAACCGCCAGTCGACTACCATGGGCTGCGGCTTCAGTGGATCCTGGATCCACAGAGGTCGGTGAATCCCTCACCGTGGGGGAAACCATGATTTATTTTTCTCAGATCTACTCTATCCATCGGTTTCCCCATCTTATTATGTGCTAGGAAACCCAAAATTTAATTGATCCAAATCTCAGGTGGACCACACCACAGTAAACAGTGGTGATGGAATGGCCAACGTTAAAAACTACTTGAGTGCCATCGGAATGTTTATTTTCCATCCAACCATTTGATAAGATCAGAGAGACCTAGATGAACGGACTACAAAAGTGTCAACTTGATCTAAAACTATTTTGTGACCCCTAAAAACTTTTAATGGTCTGTCAACAGTTTTTCCTGTGGTATGGTACAACATGAGATTATATTCTGTATTTTTTGGTTTCAGCCCTAAAAATGACCTGGAGAAACGGATGGACGGCGTGGATCTAAGAAAAATACATCAAGGTGGGCCTAACAGTCAGGGATGAACTGGGGAATCACCTAAGCCGCATCCACTTTCAAGAACAAAGGTGCGTAGCCTTGCAGATAAAACATTGATACTCTGATGGAAGATGACCATCCGTAAACAGTCAATCAGCGACCGTATCCTAAGCGAACACTTCCAAAAACACAGACTGTTCAAATAGTAGGACTGAAAGTAGATGTCTCGTGGACGTATAAAAGACATTGGCCGATCATTATCAACTTGCTATTTGTGGCAGGCAAGTAGACGGTTCTGATGAAAAGTTATTAAAACGAAAATATAGAAATAAAAGGACAGGAACCTAGTATCCACCAATCAATTAGGTTCCGTAACATGCCAGCTCTACAGTGTGTCCCAGAATTTGGACTGTTTGGATTGGAGCCATGCATGCCACGTCGACAGTAGAAACATGCATGCGTATGAATGGTCATACTCTGCCACCTTATCATGACTTTTCAGTCCCGTCCCTACGCGGTTCTCATGTGGAAAAGCGCCTCTGGCAGTACCTTACCCGTGGCAGGCGTGCCGTAAGAGCATGTTTACGAGGCATCCAAGCCGTCTATAATGTGCCCGCGCGGTTTAGAAGCTTAAAAACAAGTCTATCTCAAACTTCAATCATGCTAATGTGCTGTGTCCAACATGATGAGCGGCTTTGATGTACTATAACTGAGTTAGGTTAGTACGTGTGTAAGTATACGCGCGTAGCAGCGGATGTTGATCGCTCTTATTATAAGTCTCATCTACCGTCGTCTTAAGTAGCACATCACCTTGCGTGCATGCGTATCAAGCGTCACAATCAACTGAGTACAAAATAACTCTTCTTCATCAGTAATCGCTATTAATTAGCTCAGGGCCTGTTTGGGAGCGTGGATTTGGACCCCCTGATTCGCAACCCCGTGGATGGGTAATTCCGGTGTGTGTTTGACGCATTGAAGTGTAAATCAATTTTAATTCAAAAATACCTATATATAGTATATTTATAAGGGTTTAAATTTAATTACTAAATCTATTTTAATATCCTCAAGTAGTGAGATATATAATTTTTGACATTATGGTTGTGATAAGCCTGTTAAAATATATATTTTGGTTAAAAATGATGAAATTTCAAGTCTTGGATAGACCGCAAGCACAAGACCATGTTTGAGTGACTAACAAATGATTTTTAATTGTTGATTAATATAGACAATGTTTGGATGGTGCTGAACAATATTTGGATGGTGCTAATCTACATAAACACTGTTTAAATGGTGTTGATCATTGTTAGTGGGTCATGTACCCAGTAAAATAGTAGTGTACATTGACATACATTTATACATACAAATATTAAAATTATTTTATGTGTAATCCAAGCTCTTACGGTGGATTACAAATCCTCCCAAAGAAGATGGGATTGCAAACACCCTGGATTGAGAATCCCCGCTTGCCCTATGCTGCCAAACATCCGCCGGGGTTTCAAACCCCCCCTAATCCCCTTCAATCCCCTTCCATCCCAGGTGCCAAACGACCCCCTCCCATCCCAGGTGCCAAACGACCCCTTATCTTTTCTTCATTTTCTGCCGTGGGTTTTCCTAGTGTACGGTAGCTCCGCACCAAATCATGGTACGGTGGCTGGTTTTCAACCCATATTGCATACTTAAATGATGATCTGAATCGTTCATGTTTGGGATTCTAAGCAACAGAGGCCATATTATATATTTTTACGAATAGTATATTTAATGGCTCATGTTCAAATAAGTTATTCAATTATTGGACTCATCAATGAAGCATTGCCGTTAACTATTAGCTTTGTTATTATGGTATTAAAGAAATGAACGGTTCAGATCAATCTAAGAATAAAATCCATAGGTAAAAACCAGCGACCGTACCATAGCTTGAGCTCTGCTATTTTAATTTAATTAATATATTATTAGCCTAAAGGTCGGTTGCTAATGATTGCGTGATATCCTCGTCCAAAGTAGAAGGCAACGAAGAGAGACTCAAGTCCCAACGCAACCTGAAAATTACATTGTAAATAAAAAGGCGACGAGAGTTTTCCTGGTGCCGCCACGTGTCTCAAAGAACATTCTCCATAACGAACACGCTCCCGACCATACACCAAACTGCACTGTATAAAATAAGGGGAGTGTTTGATACTCTAGCTGAACGGAATGTATGATACGCAGGCACGAGTAAATTGTAATATTGGATATCTCGAATCATAATAAACCGTCCGATATTTTTATGTCAACGTAGATACATAATTTCAAGAAAAATATGATTGATTAGACCCGTCTAAACTTTGATTAATTGTCACTTTCTCAGTGAAAATAAACCGTCTAATTTTTCCATTTTCAACCGTCCATGATATATCCATGAATCTTGCAGTTAGAAAGCTTCAAAAAGTGTTAATTTGGGTTTACAAGAAATCCAAATTTGGAACTACGATTTGTATTCCACGTATGCATTCAATTTCACAGTGCCACCATGTTATCCATACATTGTACAGGAGTATGAAAGCTTTTCTAATAAAATAAGAGAAATGATTTGACGAAATCGGTGTATCGTTATCAAAGATGCAACCATCGTTCTACAGCAAAGTCCAAATACGCAGAAGATCCTATCCGTTGAAAAATGTAACCAATATAATCATATGGTACAAAAATAAAGCTCATTCAGTCATCAGATAGACCAAAGGTTTACTCTAAGACATATAATTGGCTGTCCATTTATTTTAATTTTTTTCTGCTATCAGTGTAGATCGAGCTAATTTTCATACAAATATGCTCAACATGGTATGCTCTACCTCTTATACGGATAAGATGTTCTAAACCAGGATACACTGGGGGGAAGAAGGAGCTGTATTATAACTTATGATACAGCCGTTGTATCATGTACGTTATCACAGAGAGATATGAAAAGTAGAAGAGAGAGAATAGGTCAAAGAAGGGACCTACACCTTTAATTGAAATGAAGATGAGATTGATTGAACCCATCATAGTATCCGTGACGGCCCCTCATATCATATACGGATTTATACGATACTCAAAAAGCGTACGAGCTTGATACTCAGGCACTCATAAGTTGTATACGTAGCATAAATTAACTTAAGTTAAACCGATTAAATTGTTGATCTCAGGGTCCTTCAGTTACTAGACCAAAATCAGACTGGTTGAACTATCATAATATCTGATTCTTGAACACTTGTTTGTTGAATTAGGACCATTAGCTCTTTCATTTTAACCGTTCAATAAATGTCCACCAATCGGATGGTAAGATAATCAAATAAGTTTAGTTTTTTGGCTTATTGTACATCGAAACTGGAAGCATAATTTAGACAGTTTAATTTAATTTTCCTTATGCTACATTCCCATTTTCTAGGTAATTTCTATATGCCCGCATATCATCCAGCGGTCTGTCAGAGTAACAAGAGTTTTATTTATTTATTTATTAAGATAAAGGGAAGGGAAAAATCATTGCAATGCCCGGGGGTCTTAACGATATAATAACCCAGTGGGAATTAAGTCAGGACAGCTTTTCTTCGTCCCATGTAATTATATAGATCGTGTGAGGTTTTGGGATCGTCGCACGTGTGAATTTGGTGCATTTGCCACGTGAGAGGCTCTTGTGCCATACCACGCACGGGAGGCAGTTGGTTAATGATGTTTGATGTGTGACAATGATCCCGGAAATATCTATCTTCACAGCGTGTCGTCAATGGCTCGGATTCAAGATAGAGTTTGTGCGGTTTTAAAGAAAAGTGCCATTTCAAAACCTGAGTGTGCGCAGTACAGGAAAGGGGCACTTTGTGACGTGTGGTCCGCAGTCCGCTTATACCACACGAGCGCCGAGCCTTGCACATCCACAAGGGGGCGCATGCGCTCATGTGATAACGTGTACGAGATCTGAGCTTTCCGTCAAGTTGGTAATAATGGGTAGATCTCCAGAAAAAAGAAAAAACAGAAAATATCATTTTCTAGGTGGATATACTATCAAAAACATTCTTTTAGTCGTTCACATGTTTTGAGATGATGTTTTCTAATAGAGATTTAGAATGGCTTCATATTGAGTAATATTTGAACACTTTGGCATAATTTAAATGGTGGAAAGCTTAGATCTCACACACGTATCACATTTTTGCACGTGCACGTACAGGTGAATGCGAGTCTTCCATGCGCATGAGCAATGGCGAATTTCTCTCAAATACGAAGTTGAAATGCTCATCTCCAGCTCGTCAGGGAAGCGGATTGTCTGTGTGTACCACGCACGCGGATTGCGTCCTGCCCCACCCCCTGGACTGCAATCCGTCCGGCAGGGCTATGTGGGGCCCACAGTGATTTGCGTGTTTTATCCGCTCTGTTAATTATTTTTCTCCTGTCATTTTAAGATATTATACAAAAATTGAGGCAGGAGAAAATCTTAAAGGGTTGTTTAGTTGGAGGGGTTTCAAATTCCCTTGGCTATTTGGCGTGTAATGTAATGGGAATTGCAAATCCGGGGGTTTTTAATCCCTCTTTGAGGGGATTTGCCATCATGGCAATAACTTGAATTACAAATAAAATCATTTTAATAGCTGCGGGTGTGACATGTGTGTCAGTGTACATTTTCATTCTATTGAGACTCACTAATGATGATCAGCTCCGTGAAAATATTGTCCATGTAAATCAGCGCCATCCAAACATTATTCATATTAATTAATGATTAAAAATTGTTGGTTAGTCACTTAGACATGATCTTGTGCTTGTGGTCTATCTAAGACTTAGAATTTTTTCATTTTTGAGTAAAACATATATTTAAAGGAGCTTATTACAACCATAATGTCAAAAATTATATATCTCACTAATTAAAAATATTAAACTTGATTTAGTAATTAAGTTGAAACCTTGTAAATATACTATGTAGGGGTATTTTTGGATTAAAGTTAATTCACATTTTAAGGTACCAAACACACTATGAGGATTGCAAATCTAGGGGCCTTCTGATCCTGGGGGTTCTGAGTCCAGGGGTTCCAAATCCATGATCCCAAACAAGCCCTAAGTGGACTATAAAGTTGGGATTTAATGTCGACCATTAAAAACTTCTTAAGGGCATGAGAAGTTTCGGATCAAAGTTGATAATAGTGTTTTCACTTCATCCATGTTTGCATGACCTTTGGACTAAGTTTGATGGTAAAAAAATAATTACAATGGCCATTAAAAAGGTTTCAACTGTGGGTGTCATTATCATTTAGGCTTCTTTTGTTATGGTTCACTAAAATCTTTAAGATCATACCTTAAAATGATATGATAAAAGCGGTGAACAATGTTGATACAATAATTACATCACAATCGGCCCCACAGACCCCCGGATGGGGGCAAGAGGCAATCCACTGTACCACAAACCAACAACCTAGCTAGTGTGGGCACGTGTTGTGTGAAGAGATGCTCCTACGCTTAAAGTTGTATCGAACAGTTTAAAGGATATCAAAGTAAAATGACCCCCAAATAATATATTTACTAAGATTAAAGTTAAATGGCCTTCAAAATAATATATTTATTATCTCGACACAATTCATCCATTTGGAGAGATCACTTTAGAACATGATACTAAAAATGAATCATACCCAAAGCTTAAGTGGACCACATCACGAATACAAGTGGGACAATGATTCTCACTGTTAAAACATTCCTAAGTTCCACCTTAACATTTACTTTCCATCCAATCCATTGGTAAGGTCACACGGACCTGAATGAAGAGAAAAAACATATATCATAATTGATCCAAAATTTATGTGTCCCTGAAAGGATTTCAATGACACGAGTTCAATCTTCTACTACTTTTTACAGTGTAGTTTGCTTGATGTTCAAATATCTTTTTTTTTTTTTTTTTTTTTTTACAGTTCAAGACCTACGTTAAGATCACTAAGTGGATGGACAGTTTGGATATAACTCATACCTCATCATGGGACCCATAGAACCTGATGACGCACATCGGTGGTGCATACACCAGCGGAAAGCGGATTAACGGGTGTACACACTAGATATATAGCTGATGTACTAACGTCAGCTAGTTTTGTAGGTCCCATCATAAGGTATGTATTATATTCAAACCGTCCATCCACTTGGTGATCTCATTGTAAGTCTTGAGACTAAAAATAAGAAAGATCTAAAGATCAAGTAGACCACACTGCAAAAAGTTGTGGGATACCGAATGTCTACCATTGAAATCCTTTTGGTAGTCAATATTATATTCGTTTTTCCTGTTTATCTAAGTATTTGTGACCTAATGAACAAATTGGATGGAATGTAAACGTTATTGTGAACCTTACCAATATTTTAACAGTGAAAATCATTATCCTGCTGTTATTTGTTGTGTGGTCCAGTTCAGATTTAGATATTATTCACTTTTTGGCCCCTGCTCTAAAATGATCTCAAAGGGCCTATTTGATTTTTATCGTTTCACCTGAAAATGGTAAATACCAAGAAATGCGTGATTATCACCGCTTCACATGTTTGAATATTAAGGGCGATTCCGCTTCTTGGAAACCAGTTCAAAAGTATTAGTGGCCATTTTAGGATCCTATTTTGATGTATATGGTATATTTACTCCGTTCATTCATTTTGTTACAACATTTTGAGATATTAGAAGAAAAATGAGTTAGATCCAACACTCAATTGGCCGTACCAAAAGAAATAATGGCCACGTGAAGTTTTTAATGGTAAGTATTTAATTCACATATTTCTATGGCGTGATCCACTTAAGCATTGGATATACCTAATTTTTTAGCTTATATTATAAATTTATCTGACATAATGGATGAACGGTGTGGATATATGATATGCATCATGGTGAAACCCACAAATGTTTTATAGTACGTACCATTTTAACCTCAAAAAGTAGCCGTCAAATCAATTACGGGAAAGAGTGCGGCAACTACGGAGGGAAATAATTATTATTCTTTTTAACGGTATTTACCATTCATCTGAGGAACCAAACATGCCCTAACAGCAGATAAACGGTGTGGATATAATAAATATATCATTTTGGGGGCAACGTAACTTCGTACTTTGAACCGTTGGAACAACTCGTAGCTCGAGGAGCGTCAGCTCTCGTCTACGCGCGACACGTACTTACATCAGCTGTATAGTGGTGTGTGTGGTACACCAGCCAATCCGCTTCCTCCGCTTCCCTAGTCAGGTGACGTGGTGGAGATATTCTCCGATGAGAAACGACCGTTGATTTGGAAAACTCAATTCTAACCTTCACTTGATTCGAAGCAAACCAAGCACTCGTGAGGTTACACGCTTTTATTTCCGTTTAAGTTTTAAGTTGGAAATTCTAAAGCCTTTTACTTTTATTATTAGTTTATTAGAAATCAATTGCGTTTGGAAACCTAATGGGGTTAGAACTATGATACGGACTAAGAATAAAGTAGATCTAGTATAACTTTCTTCAACACATTTACCAAACCATTGCTTGCCGTTGTTCATTTAAAATCAAATAGGTATCATGCAAGGGGATATTAAAAAAATGTTTAGTTCGAATTTGGTTTTTCCATATAAAATATTTGTTTTATATGGTCTACTTGACATAAAAATAATAAAAACAATTTAATATTTTTTATTGGTTGTTAGAGAGTACTTTTTTATTCTTTAAAATGATTGGGATCTACTTATTGCCATTACAATTCACATTAATACAATTGGTTGAGATATATTTATGCAACACATGCAATGGGAGCCAATGCACCACAACTTTTGTTGTACATCTTTATGCACCGACTTTTATGTTTCACACATTAATTTAATGTGTACCATGTGTCATAATACATATTTAAGATTTTCACACGTGTCATTGTTTATTTTTTATATTATATACATTGGAAAGTACCATATATGTGTTATATATTGAGGCATTGTGAAAGCAAATTCTAAATTCCAATCAAATGCATGAAAGATAAATGTAACAAAGTTGATGGGATTTTTCTCATCAGATCAGAGGAGAGATGGAGCAACGGGTGAAAAATCAGAGTAATTCACCGCGTTGCTCGACCGGACGTGGGAGAGCCACGACTGGTCATGGGAGGCGCTCGACCGGTTGTAGGTTCGAGCCCTGACACGATTCGAAGTCTAGCGAGTTGTGATGTTTTTTTTCGAGGTATAGGACTAGTCGTGGGTGAGCTACGACCAGTCGTAGGTGGTCTACGACCAGTCGTAAGAGAGCTACGACTAATAATAGGTTACGCAGTTTGTTCCGTGATTTTGTGCAAAACTACGGATTTGAGTCCTTTCGCAATAGGGATGCAAAAAGGAGTTTCCTAAAACTATAAAAAGAGTTCTCTAGGATTTTTTTAGTGTATGAGAAAAACACGAGAGGGTTATCAAGGGTGAGAGAGAGAGAAAGCTTCTGGAAGGGAGCTGTCGTCTCAGAGCTTCTACGTCCTCGTGATTGGTGAGATCCCTCTGTTTTCTTTTATTCTCTTATTGTTTATCCGCTCTTGCGTGAGTGACGAAGGTTGTAACGTTCTACTTCATAATGGATTGTTGATCAGGACGAGGTCCCATGGTTTTTACCTCTTTGAGGGTTTTCCATGTAAAAATCTCTTGTGTGGTGTGTGATTGTGCTTTGATTATTTTCATTGCATTATTATCTCATAATTCTGGTTTGTTCTAGAGGGCTAGATCCTAAGGTTTTGTGCAAGGCTCCAAACAAAGTGGTATCAGAGTCCTACGTTCATTGAACGGGTAGGATCGGTTTGAAATTATGAAAGGTGGCTCATCAAGGATGATCAGCCTCAATGGTTCTAATTGAACTATATAGAAGGCTAAGATGGAGGACTTTCTTTATTGTAAGGATTTATATTCTTCAATTTTAGGCATATCAGTAAAATTCAAGGATATGTCTGATGATGATTGGAAGAAGTTGGACCGAAAGGCGGTGGAGTTTATTAGACAATGGCTGGATGACTCTGTGTTCCACCATGTGTCTACAAAAACCTCAGCCGCTAGCCTATGGTGAAATTAGAAGGGCTGTATGAGAGAAAGACAGCCGGTAATAAAATCTTTCTGATAAGGCGACTTGTAAATCTCAAGTTCAAGGATGGTGGTTCTGTGGCCGAGCATATGAATGAGGTCAGCAATATAGTGAACCAACTCTCCTCTATGAAGATGGTCCTGGATGATGAATTGCAGGCTTTACTATTGCTTAGTTCGTTGCCTAACAATTGAGAGACATTGGTGGTGTCTCTAAGTAACTCCGCGCTAGACGAAAAGATATCCATGGAACAGGTTACTAGCTGTCTTTTCAATGAAGAGACAAGGAGGAAGTCTCAGAGGTCTACTCAGCAAGAGGCACTTGTGACACAGGAATGAGGGAGAGGAAAGGACAGGAAGGGCGGGAGGCCCGAGATAAATCAAGAGGTAAGTAGAGTAACAAAAAAGATGTTGAATGCTGAAATTATGGCAAGAATGACTACTATAAGTATGAATGTCGTAAGACTAAAAATGACAAGAAAGGAAAAGAAAAGAAGAAGAAAGATGAATCTGATTCTACCGCGGTCGCTTCAGATGGCGACGTTGTTATTATTTTTTCAGCAGATCACGATATATGTCTCACGGCTACGAGTCAGGACACTGACTGGGTGATTGACTCAGGAGCTTCTTTTCATACGACTCCACGCAGGAATTTCTTCACAAGCTACAAGTCAGGTGACTATGGGACCGTGAAGATGGGAAATTCTGGCGTATCGAAGATCGTAGGAGTTGGTGATATTTGTGTGAAGACCGATATGGGCTGCGCGTTGGTTCTTAGGGATGTGAGGCATATCCCAGACCTTCGCCTCAACTTAATGTCGACGAGAAGGTTGGATGATGATGACTATGAAAGCTGATTTGCTGGTGGGCGCTATAAGCTCATTAATGGTTCATTAATTGCAGCAAGAGAAAAGAAGTGTTACACCCTGTACAAGGCAAGTGTCAGTGTATGCAAGGGTGGGTTGAACGCAGCGGAAGATTCAGCTATAGACATGTGGCACAGGCGTCTAGGCCACATGAGTGAAAAAGGGCTTCAGCTACTAGTGAGGAAGCGGCTCATTCCAAACGTGACAGGTATACCTCTTAAAACCTGTCTTGATTGTTTATCATGAAAACAACATATAGTTTCATTTGTTAAAACTACTTCTTATATTAATAAAGTGTATGCATTAGATTTGGTTTATTCTGATGTGTGTAGTCCTATGAGGACAAAAACCTTGGGTGGGGCATTGTATTTTGTACTTTTATAGATGATGCATCTAGGAGGGTTTGGGCTTACGCTTTGAAATCCAAGGACGAGGTATTTAGTGTGTTTAAGTTGTTTCATTCTATGGTCGAGAGAGAGACAAGTAAATCATTGAAGTGCATCTGCACTGATAATGGTGATGAATATATCGGTGACTTTCATGAGTACTGTAAGTCCCTGGGTATACGGCATGAACAGACAGTTCCCAAGACCCCCCAGCATAATGGTGTAGCTGAGCGAATGAATCGCACAATTGTTGAGAGAATCAGATGCATGATATCCCATGCGAAGTTGCCCAAGACGTTCTGGGGAGAAGCAATGCACACGACGGTGTATCTGATAAACAGGTCTCCATCAGCCCCATTGAATGGAGAAGTACCTGAGAAGGTGTGGACTGGACAGGATCCATCATACAGTCATCTCAGGGTGTTTGGATGCAGGGCATCCGTTCACGTACCAAGGGACGAGAGGTCCAAGCTCGATATGAAGATCAGATAGTGTGTGTTCCTAGGGTACGGTTATAAAAAATTTGGGTACAGATTATGAGATCCGACCGAGAAGAAGCTCGTCAGGAGCAGAGATGTGGTTTTCTTTAAAGATCAGTGTATTGAAGACATTGGTAAGCTAGAGAAGAATCAGCCTAGTTCAGGTGAGCTAGAGGACATGAATCCGGTTATTCCTCCCGTGGTGCCTGATGACGGGGGAGTACAGTGAGGTGCAGAGGACGAGGGGGTTACTACAGAAGATGGACCGGGGGATCAGCCCCCACTTGATCCACCTGTTGAGCCACAGGTGAGGAAGTCATCTAGGGACAGACAGTCGTCCAAGAGGTACTCGTCGCATGAGTACATTATGCTGACTGATGGGAGAGAGCCAGAAGACTATTCTGAGGCCCCCTAGCCAACGAGCATAAGGAGGAGTGGTTGAAAGCTATGAAAGAGGAGATGAAATCCTTACATAAGAACCATACCTATGACATGATGAAACTGCTTAAGGGCAAGAAAGCTCTGAGCAACAAGTGGGTGTTTAGAAAGAACATTGAGCAGAAGAATTCACAGACGTGGTTCAAGGCTAGACTTGTGGTAAAAAGGTTCGGTCAGAGGAAAGGCATAGACTTCTAGAAGATATTCTCACTAGTGGTGAAGATGATATCCATACGAGTGTTGCTTAGGTTGACAGCTAGCATGAATCTGGAGATAGAGCAGTTGGACGTTAAAACTGTTTTTCTCTATGGTGACCTGGAAGAAGAGATCTACATGCACCAACAAGAGGGGTTCGAAGTGAAGGGCAAGGAGCATATGGTGTGTGGGTTGAGGAAGAACTTGTATGGGCTGAAACAAGCTCCACGACAATGGTACAAAAAGTTCGATTCGTTCATGTTACAGCATGGGTATGACAGAATGGAGTCGGACCACTGTGTGTTCACACGTAAGTTCTCAGATGTTGATTTCATAGTTCTACTCTTATATGTTGATGACATGCTCATCATGAGAAAAGACATCAAAAAGATCGACAGGCTGAAATAGGAGTTGGGCAAGTCTTTTGCGATGAAAGACTTGGGCCCGGCTAAACAGATCTTAGGAATGGAGATAACCCGTGACAGAAGCAGTAGAGAGCTTTGACTGTCATAAGAGCGGTATATTGAGAAAGTCCTAAAGCAGTTCAATATGAATGCAGCGAAGCCGGTCAGTATTCCACTGGATGGACACTTCAGATTAAGCGACAGGCGTGTCCCAAGACGAAGATAGAGGTGGAAGAGATGCAGAAGATACCCTATGCGTCAGTGGTAGGAAGTTTGATGTATGTTATGGTGTGTACACGCCCAGACATAGCATATGCGGTTGGTATTGTCAGCCGGTATCTTGCCAATCCCGGCAAAGAACATTGGGCAGCGGTGAAGTGGATACTGCGGTATCTAAGAGGCTCATCCAGGTTGAGTCTATACTATGATAACAGTAAACCTGTGCTAGAGGGCTACACAGATGCAGATATGACAGATGACATAGACTCCAGAAAGTCTACATCGGGGTTCATGTTTACGTTTGCAGGGAGAGCGGTTTCTTGACAAAGCAAGCTATAGAGGATCGTAGCATTGTCGACGACAGAGGCCGAATACATTACAGTCACAGAGGCATGTAAAGAGCTGCTTTGGATGAAAAGGTTCCTACAGGAACTTAGACTGAAGCAGGAGAAGCACATGGTCTATTGCGATAGTCAGAGTGCTATACACTTGAGCAAGAATCCAAGTCAGCATTACAAGTCGAAGCACATAGAGATTCGGTATTTCTGGATCAGGGATACTTTGGAACAGATGGTGTTACAGCTTGAGAAAGTCCCCACGGACGATAATGGGTCAGACATGATGAACAAGGCTTTACTCAAAAGCAAGTTTGAGGTTTGCAGAAACTAGGCTGGCTTGAAGAAGGTGAATTCCTCCTGAGTCGAAAAGGGAGAGATTTGATGGGATTTTCCTCCTCAGATTAGAGGAGAGATGGAGCAACGGGTGAAAAATTGAAGTAATTCACCGCGTTGCCCGACCGGTCGTGGGGGAGCCACGATTGGTCATGGGAGGTGCTCGACCGGTCGTAGGTTCGAGCCCTGACACGACTTGAAGTCCAGCGAGTTGTGCAATTTTTTTTCGGGGTGTAGGACTAGTCGTGGGTGAGCTAAGACTAGTCGTAGGTGGTCTACGACCAGTCGTAGGAGAGCTTACGCAGTTTGTTCCGCGATTTTACGCGAAACTGCGGATTTGAGTCCTTTCGCAACAGAGATGCGAAAAGGAGTTTTTTAAAACTATAAAAAGGGTTCTTTAGGGTTTTTCTAGTGTATGAGAAAAACACAAGAGGGTTATAAAGGGTGAGAGAGATTGAGAAAAGAGAGAGAGGAAGCTTGTGGAAGGGAGCTATCGTCTCAGCGCTTCTACGTCATCGTGATCGGTGAGATCCCTTTGTTTTCTTTTATTATCTTATTGTTTATCCGCTCCTGCGTGAGTGACGAAGGTTGTAACGTTCTATTTCATAGTGGATTGTTGATCTAGACGAGGTCCCGTGATTTTTACCTCTTTGAGGGTGTTCCACGTAAAAACCTCTTGTATAGTGTGTGATTGTACTTTGAGTGTTTTTATTGCATTATTATCTAATAATTCTGGTTTGTTCTGGAGGGCTAGATCCTAAGGTTTTGTGCGAGGCCCCCAACAAAAGCATACACAAACATGTGAATTTTACGTGGAGAATTCTCATGAAAAAAATCACCACACAAAGTAACAACGAAATTCACGATGAAATTATATTACAAGAAATAGATCTATTTACAAATGCGAAAACTTTTTAGAAAACTTTAGCCTAATTTTGAAATTATCTTAAAACATCTAAGCTCTCTTAATCATTTTCTAATCCTGTATAACACTTTAAATAAGAAATAATTTGTGTAATTATGCAAAATTACATGGGCCATTGATCTAAGCATCGATCTATCGACAACCACATGTTTAATCAATCAAACATGCTCAAAATAGTCCAAAGAGCTTACAAGGGTTTTTCAATTCTTCTCGATCAATTGACCTGATCTGTTAATTGATCAATCATATTCAAAATTATGAGAGGCCAATCTTAATAATTTGGAGCTCACTTGATCAATCGATTAGTGAATCCATCAAATTCCACCAACTACTTAAACATCTTATAAATACACCCATTACAATTGGATGAAGGTAAGTAACAAAAAACCTTCTCAGGTCCCGCTTCTACTTTTGATTTGCCCGCTTGACTTGACCAAGACATCGTAGGGTATCCAGCAGCAATCGACGCCCCATTGTCCTTTACATATTGTTGTTGCAGGCATACGTATATCTGTAAGCAACTAAATCTAACCAGTCAAATTCAATCAATAGTATACATGATCGGGTTGATTTGAAAGGATGAGTAGCAACTTGACTTGTGACCAGACGAGCAGGCAGGACTCGCCACCATGTCTTAAATCCATGCTATGGTGGTTTTTTTAATTTAATTTATTTTAATTTTAATTTTAATTTTTTATGAAGTTACCCAAACGCAGCTTCAGTTGTCCCCAACAGCAAAAGAAGAAATATGGAAAAAAGTGTCTTGTAACGATTCCATGAGGTGATGGCAATGCACATTGATAGCCACATATTGTCACATAAATGAACAAAAATTGCGAGAGAATCGGTTGGTTGAGCTTTGCTGATTCTTTCGTACCTCTGCATTTACCAGCATATTTCGATTCTCTACGATGCTATTTTGCCCAAAACATGCATCCTCTCAACTCGTTTGGATGTCATCAAATAGCAGTTTGGGAGGGCTGACTTTTGGAGGCAAGAACAAGCACAAAATCAATGTGGAATCAATCTTTTCCATTTCAAGTAGTGCCAGTAACATGGTCTCAAGGTACCTCTAAACATCCCACTAATTTTTATATCATACTGGAATTTGTACTCATCCTACGGTGTAGATTTTATTTCATTTTATTTTATTTTATCAATGCCCAAAATCGACAAATATCAGAAAAGATTGATTATATGGTAGTAGATAGAAGCTTTGAATTTGATGAATTGACTCATTTCATACTGTTATGGCCTATATCTAAGGGTGTTAGTGAGTCGGGCCAGTGTGGCCCAACACTATCAGGCGTAAGGTTCTAGCCAGGTAGGGACCTATCAAAGTAGGCCAATTCCTAGCCTGAAAATTTGATTCGCGTTGCACCCAAACCAACCCAAAATTGATTAAATCTCTATTTTCAACTTGACTCTGGGTCCATCCATTGATGGAGTGGGCGACACATGTACAAGAAATAGAAGTCAGGTGAGGCCAAGTTGGGTAGGGAGAAAATGACTTTTCCGGCCAAGCTCGCTGGATAGTTCTGGACAAGTTTTGAAGACATCGAAGGCTCAATGGAAGGTTGTTCATGGCATCGAAGGTGTACATAGATTTTATGCGGAATGTGTAAATTTAAGGTGATTTTAAAATTTTTCTAACTCAGTGCGACAGTTAATGTTCCACAAATTTAAATAAGACTCCTTAGAATGCTTCAACACATCCTAGCCTGAAAATTGACCGGTGTATGCTTCCCAGGACCAAGCCCAGCCATTGGCCACACTGCTAGGTCTAAAGGTAGGCTAGTATGTGCGGGCCGGGGTGAGGAAGATCCTTACCTGCACGCATGCAACGTTCTGCCCGTTCATCAGGTGGTCCACTGTCCATTTCTATCATGCATTGTGGCCATGGCTTGGTCTATCCATCTGTCATATTCATCTCGTTGTGCCCTTTTCGGAGTTGTAGGAAAAGGCATCTGCTTGATGGGGCCCAGCAAAAGGATGGCTAGGATGTTTTCACTTGTGCAAGCGTTTAAAGGGTCATGAGTGATTCACTCGTCTTGCATTAACAAATCTCCCTCGTTAATAGCTGAAAAGTATTTAGACTTGAGTTAGAGGAGGCATCAGTTCACTGCTGCACATGTACTTGAACAAGATTGGAACCGTTCACTCAAGTCGTTGTAACGGTGATCGGGCCATACGGCAAAATATCACTCTTTGGACCTTAACTACTGAAACACAATTGTATGCTAAAAGCTACAAATCAGCTACAACTACCATTTCCTGAGAAAATGTACATTATTTTAATGGTCAGGGCCTGTTTGGACAGTGGTATTAAGTTGTACTAAACGGGATTGCATTACTAATTTCACTTTGAAATTCGTAATGACATGGTTGGAACGAGTGTGAGATGAGATTAAAATTAACTTCATAGGCTTTGCAAAATAAACCTTGTATTAAAAAGTGTGAAATGAAATTACTAATCCCACGGATGATAAATTTTTACTTCATCCAATTCAATCCAAATGTAATTTGAAACTAAATCTTGAGATTTATTTTATAACGTATACATTCCAAATATAGTATTAGAAAACATGAGATAAACAATATCTTACACATGCATTAATTGTAACTTTTATAATTCCATCCACTTTAATCTCACTTAATGCAGCTGGCCAAACAGGCTCTTAGTGTTTACACCTGGACTAAGGCGGTCCAAACCAACGAGTGAGATGCTTGTAAGTCGAATGGAATAATCCTCTCACTCGTAAATCGTCTAATCACCTAACTAATCTACACGTATCAAGTCTTAAATGATCTATCTCAATGCCCGGGTCACAAGACATTCAATTTGATTTGAGTCAAATATGATTCTAGTACGCCGAGCACTTATTCAAGATTGAGTAGCTAGTTACACGTATGGACATATGTCTGATTTGAATAACAACAATTAGGAACTTAAAGAGTATTCCGATTCAGCTAAGTTTGGGTTAGTGGCCAGCCAATGGTAAGGCCCGTGGGATGGCCGGTTGAGATCATTGCAACGTGCATGGTGCACAATATCTGAGGCACCGAACTAGTATTGGAGAACTCAAGTAAGCTTTTCTTGGAGAAAATTTATAGATTCTCTACAATAATTCATTGATCCAAAAGTCAGGCGAATCTCATCAGGTGGGCAACACGTGTGTGTCGAAGGTTGTAGTCCATCCATTGTTTTTGTACTTGTGTGCACCACCTGCTGAGTTGACTTGCCTGATTTTTTTAAACAGTATATCTACGGCGGTTCCACCTAATGGATGGCTGGGATGTTTGCAATATGTGCCGTGTGGCCACGTGTACAGATGCAGTGTTAGCAAAGCTCCAACTAAAAAAACCTTTAAAGAAGACCTAACGGGCTAGCCACAGACCCCATGTGCCGACGTGCCACTTCTAAAGTTGTTAGTTCCACCTGTATATCAAAGTTGCGCATTTCGTTGATGGCAAGGCCCGCTAAATGCATGGGAAATATATGGGCCGGGGCCATGCGCAACTTATACTGAAGACCCGACAGGCTAGCCCTAGATCCGATTCGGTCTTAATCAAATGTTCTATTTTGGGTTGGAATGCTGTCTGCACATGACAACCTTTCATCTGGTGGGTCCTTGCATTTCCTGCCATGAAGCGAAAATCAGGCTTGCCCAGTCATTGGGTGGGCTACACGTAATCTATTTTATATTACAAACCCACCTAATTAAGAAAAAGTTTTTTTTTTTTTTTAAAAAAAAGGACGCACCAATATTGAAATCAAAAGAAAAAAATAAAAAATAAAAATACAAAACCACCACATAAATTCTCTTTCAATACATTCACACAATCAAACCAATCCACTGTACTTAAAAGGTAAAAGAAAAGCAACTTTCAATACAATAATATTTCTATGTCATCACATAATATATATATATATATATATATATATATATATATATATATATATATATATATATATATATATATTACTTAAAAGTGATTGTCTTTGTCACAACAGAATGCATATTATTCCAAATGAATTAGACTTTAGATAAAATTTTATCTAAAATTACAAAATTATCCTCTGAGATAGCTGTTGCAGCCCTAGACCTGGGCCTGTTTGGATAGTGGTATTAAGTTGTATTAAACGGGATTGCATTACTAATCCTACTTTGAAATTCGGGATGATATGTTTGGAAGGAGTGTGAGATGTGATTAAAATTAACTTTGTAGGCTTTGGAAAATGAGCCTTGTGTTGAAAAGTGTGAGATGAGATTACTAATCTCACATATGATGGATTTTTGTTGCATCCATGTTCAATCCAAATGCAATGTGAAAGTATATTCTAGAATTTATTTTTTAATGCATACATTCCAAACACAGTATTAGAAAACATGAGATAAATTCAATTTAAGGACAATACCTTACACGTGCATTTATTGTAACTTTTACAATTCCATTCACCTTAATCCCACCTAATATAGCTAGGCCAAACGGGCCCTAAGCAAATGACACTGCTCCTATGACCCCAATAGGCTCAACACTAGGGCTCAACTTGTACAAGTGCTGGCTGAATGAATAGTACATTTCTGATGATAAGGCTCCACAGATCTTAACACACGTAACAGTGATTGAAATTTAGAAAAAAAGTCCAGATTCAACATACACATATGGCCCAACGGATATGAAGCCAGATCTCACATTAAAATATTGAGAGAGTGGCTTGCAGATGCCATAATGGTGGGTTGAACCCATAACCCATCAAAGTTCTAAGGTCAGTGTACCCAGTCTCCTGCGGTCTGACAGGTCCTAGTTATCTTCTCTTTTACTTTACTGCTGAGTCCACCTAGATTCAGCTTGTTAAGTCCTGAGTGTTTGGGCCTCAACTCAAGAAATGGGCCTGACCGGACATAATGGATTTGGAATTATCCTAGATCTCTCTTGCTTGAAATTTGAATTTCTCCCTTTCTTTCATGTCTATAAATCTAATAGAATAGAAGAATGAAACCCAAATCGTATTGTTGGGATGTCCTGACTCGCTACTGCACTCTCCTTATGGATAGGGGTGACAACAGACCGAGTGGCCAGCCTGGCCCAACGAGCTCAATGCAGACCTATTAGATTGGCTCATTATCCTGGCTTGTGGCCGTACTTGGGTATGAACTTACTGAATGGTTTGGGCTAAAGACGTATTAGTCGAACCCAGACCGGCCCAAACTGCCTTCAAATGTACATTTGTTATGTATCCTACAAATATGCCGTTCCAATCCTCAATTAGGCAATCATGCATCTTGAATTTAGAACCATGGATTCGTTCCTCTTAGGCGTCTATTTCATGTCTACATCTGTGGTCCACTTGATCAATAGATATATTAGGAGCATTCAAGGGTTTGTACCAGTTGATGATATTCTCTTTCTCAGGAATTATATGTATTCCTAGAGTTGGGTTTGTACAAGTTGTGCACTGATCCAGACCGTTGATCTGATGGCCACCAATGTGGCTGGGGACATCCCCAAAAATCTCCTAGAACTGTATATCATGACAATTCAATTTGTGACCTTATTTTTTTTTGTTGAACGAGAATCATTGTAAGTGCTTATACTTAAAAGCAAAGTTAGGATTGTCAAATTTCGTAGTTCCGAATGGATCACAAGCAATCATGAAAATGTTCTTCGACGACTCATGGAGACTACATAAAGAGTGGATCAACATTTTAAGGAATACTCATTATCGCAAGCTATAAATTGTCTTGGTTTGAAGTTTGAAACATCTGTATGTGTCAACCATCAAGTGGTATAATCTTAAAATGATTATAGGTTAGGTGTATTTCACTTGCTATTATAGGTCCTATCATGGATGGGCCATGCCCTATGAATATTCGTGTTTTTTTTTTTTTTTTTTTGATTGTCCTTGCAATGATTTTTATTTATTTACTTTTGGGTATCATCCAACCATGGTGCCACCCTGCAGGTTATGGTCTGGATATGGCCAAACTCATACAAAGTTACAAACCGAAGATCCAAGAAGAGTTAACATATACGTGGGTTCCAGAGATCACCATCCATTTTCAAGATTATTGGTAATTTCCAGATGTGTCATCTCCATTACGTGACCCATTAGGTGAACGGTTTGTATCAACATATAATGTCGTCACATATGATAAGATAGCTCTGTGCCTGGTGATTAGGTTAGATCAATGAATAGGAAATGCATAATAGGATTGGTAGAACCATAGTTAACAAGTATTTCTATTTATACATGACGAAATAGAAATTAATCATTCGATGACTACGAGTTGTCGACTCTTCAATATCTAATTAAGAACATGATCTTGACTTTTATTCAATTGTCCACCCTTCACTTTTTAATTAAGAACATGTTGATGCCAATTCAATCAAACACGAGGCCCCAGGCGTGATCGAGGGCCTCTATTCGGATTATGATGCACAGGCGTGCCAAAGTTTACTCAACTCAAAGTTTAATTAAATTGCTAGTGTTTTCCTGCATTGAGATGGATAGATTGGATACTAGACGTGGGATCCAATTATCCTCTCAACCACCAATTGCACTCAGCGTTTAGATGATTTATGAAATGGTAAAAGTCAGTCATTCTGAATAGATTTTTTTTACCTTATGACATTAGAAGACATGAGTATATAGACTTGAACTTTTTCTTTCATAAGTACTTTTAGCTTAATACTTCTAAAAGAAACAAGTGTGTACTGATAAATTAAAAAATACTAAACATTATCAATTTTATTAATATTTAAAGGTATGACTTTTTGTAATTAACAAAGTGTTAATCAACCAAATGAAATAAACGAAAAAGAAAGATAAATACCTAAGTTGTTCATTGGAACAAACAACAGAGAGAAGTGGTTAGTAGGATGTGACCAAATAGATATCATCAACTAAATCGGAACTTAATTGATTATTACCCTAGAACATAAGGTTGATGATATTTAAATCTACTCCTAAAGTACTGTATCGGAAGTTGCTAAATAATGGCAATCTAAGCTAGAACCAAGTTAGGCTATGCTAAGATTAATGTAAAATACATAGATGTGTTTGACATTAAGCCCCGAGCTCTTATCTGATTGCTATTTTTATAGCTCATCGAGACGGTAAAACTCTCATTGGATTTCCTTGCTAATCTTGGATTTTCTGTGCTTTGTAGATATGAGAATCTTTTGGATGTATTTGGAACCATTGGCTTCTCAGATCTTCTTCTTGTAGCCAATACCGTTTCGAAAATCTTTGTGGGCCACTAAATGGATTCGAGATCATGCCTCAAGAGCTAATCTCGGATCTCGAATCAATCATGGCGAGTAAACATATCTTCGGTCTCTCTTTCTCTTTTACTTTGAGGTGTTGGATGGTCTCGATCAAATTACATCCTACATTTGATCATGGGTCTTTGTCCTTCGATGGTTTGGAGTGCTGGTAGGGATAGATGGATAGGCTCCCAAATTCTTGATGCCTTAGCCATGGGATCAAGTCCTTAAGCTCTCACATTCTTTTGATTCTGATCGATGCGTAGCCTCAGACTTAATCTGGTTGTTGTATCTATCTTTTTTTTACTTAGGCTTGAACCAAAACTAAATTCACCTGAGTATCGTTTGATTTCCAGATATTCGGAACCTTCTCGAATGCTATAAAGTCTCCAAATGTCTCTAGGAAGATATCCCATTTAAAAAAGGCTATGGGAGATAGCTTCATAGCTGATTCGTTCTCCTAACAATGGGCGTTAGAGTTTGTACCTTCATATTAATAACATAATGTGTAACGTTAAAGGAAAATCAAATGAAGATACTCTTAAGTGAGAGTAGGACTTCTGCCAATACCAGCCGCGTAATGTAAACACGTGGTAGTCTTTTATTAATCAGGGCACCGAAAATTGGTGTAAACAAAACATAATCTTGATTAGTACTTGTTGTCCACCCTTCACTTCCAAGTTAAGAGCATGATCTTGACTCTACTTGTCCACCCTTCAATTCCCAATTAAGAACAAGATCTTGACTGATACTCTGTTGTCCAGTCTTCAATTCCCAATTAAGAACATGATTTTGACTACTACTGGTTGCCAACTATTGGATTTATGAACATGATCTTGACGTACCATTTTTTCAATGTCATCAATCTGATACATGGTCGACTCATCTTAATGTTACCATACCCATGCCTGATCAATAATAAAGTTGAATGGCTCTTTTACACCCCAATTTCTATCCATTTTTGTACATGTATATGATTTACTTCACGCATCTGCTTCCTTCTGGGAATCCGGGTACGCTTTATCCACAAGTATGCATCTCGTAAGTTACTGTCCGCACAGCAAATAATCGACATCCAACTAGTCCACTAGGTTTTTCTGCATCATGAAGATCATCTTGTGAATAAAAAATAAAAAATCACCCACATTCAGTGGCCGAGTAGACTGAATTTGTATTTAGCTATTTATCAATAGCGAGACACTATTTTCTATGGCCTGGCTTAATGAAATGGCTATTTTTTGCAAACTGCGATCCTTGTAGTGGGGGAAACATACTAGAAGAGTTGGATGTCAAAACGGAGATGAATATGGTGGAAGTTATTTGATGGGTGGACAATAAATTGTAGTCCAACCGGTTGGACTTGAGACTGTATTTTTAGTGTCTACAAAAGCGTACATGGCCGTTGATCATGAACTTAGCACCATAGCCAGTTAACTCCATTGTCTCAAAAGACAAAGGGAATCCATGGACCATGGCCCTATCCAAAGTTGGGTGGGACTTCATTTTTTGAGCCGGTACCAGGCTAATTCACATCTGCCAATCAACGCACAGATCATAGATATGGATTGTGGAGATAATTAGGGATATTCTGGCAGATTATGGTTAGTCCACACACACAAATCATAGAAATGGTATACTTGTGCCAAAGATTACATCGTCCGGGTCATGTGCCCATCATAGATGGATCAAACAACAGAAAAGTCCACTGAATGCAACCATAACAGCCTCTAGTTATTGATATCTGATGGGATGACTAGAAGAACAAATGAATGAATGAAAGAAAGAGGAAAATAGACAACAGTCCATTAATCTGAGATCAGGACAGTCTAATCAATCTGACTTTAGCACTGGTGCACTACCCCTACCAACCGAAGGTCCCACCGTTTTGAGTGCTTCAAAACGGGCAGTTAGAAAAAGACAGCCAACCTTTCAAATTTGACTCACATGGATGGCTCACTTGAGGAGGGTACGACCACTTTCTGTGGTATATGGCAGGTTCACAGCGTCCACTGACTAATGAATGGCCACTCCGTGGGTGCGCCATCCAACAGTGGGAACGAGGCCTGCATAGTATCAGTGTCACAAATATTGCCTAGATTCTGAATATCAACTCAGCGATATTTTCAGAATGCCATAAGTTTTAATATTTTCACGATTTTACTGCAAAAATATCATTTTAACAGGAAATTCTAACTAATTTATTCCTAGTTATATACTAAAGTTTTAAAAAGTATTTATTAGTTTATAATAAATATTTTTGAATTTTTATTTTTGGCAAGATTTTCCAAATAACATTCCGAGAAAAACCTCAAAATTTAAAAATCTACTTAAGAAGTTCCTGGGAGCCAGATTGTCATGCAGGGCGCCCAATTCTATCAAAATGTCCCTCTAACCTTTGATGGTAAGTATCACCTGGTACAAACAGGTTTTCGTGGCTAATGATATTGCAGATTAAAACATTACCAATTTCAGAGAGAGAGAGAGAGAGAGAGAGAGAGAGAGGGAGGGAGGGAGGGAGGGAGGGAGGGAGGGAGAGAGAGAGAGAGAGAGAGAGAGAGAGAGAGAGAGAGAGAGATTAAACTGATATGTGAGAGAGAGAGAGAGAGAGAGAGAGAGAGAGAGAGAGAGAGAGAGAGAGAGAGAGAGAGAGAGAGAGATTAAACTGATATGTGACATTAATGTCATGTGAAAGAATACAAAAAGGTTCCAACATCAAAAATACATTCCTTACAGCAGATTGCTTATATTAAATTAGGCAATTGAAAAAATGGTTACCATAGAACAATGATAAAATCCAAAATCTAAAAATAACAACAGGGGTATATAAAATGGATTAAAAGGAAGGAGATTTCTTACCCTTTTCATCTCCCAAAATGCCCCCAAAAAATCTTCCAACTGCATCAAACAGTACACCAAATGTGTATAAGAGATAGATTTTGATGGAGAATGTTCACATGCAACTTTTTGTGTCGAGTATACAATGTTTTATTTTCAGCTTATATCTCACTTCAGTGGAACATCCAGGGCCGTAAGATGGGCAGACCATACCATGAAGGTCACTTGGCATGAAAAAAATGGAATAATCACCCATCAGGTGAGCCACACACTTACATTGAGTCAGACCATCAGATTGAAATGGGGTAGCCTGCCTAATGAATGGACTATCCACATTTCTGCCCAGGGTGATCATTTCTCCAAGTTGATAGTCTGGTGATGTAGATGGTCCTTCTTCCTCATTCAGTGCAGATGGTTTCATACACATGCACATTAAAAAATTACAAAGGGGGTCCAAATGTAACTCCAATCAAATCATCAAAATCATGGGGGCCACCTTAGATGGGTCATAAAATGGAACTCGCGCCGACCAAAGTGCTAACTATGATGGTGGTGGACATCTAATAGACAGCTAAACCGAAAAATAAAATAAAATGGTAGACTCCCAATTTAACGAAGAAATGGCTATTAATCAGAGATTGATATCATTCAATCAATCTGATTTTGAGATTAACCAATCTACAGTAGGTCCCATTATTTGAACAGTTCAATTTGTGTAGCATTTATGCCACTTCTACAATTTCCCAAGAGGAACACTACGTGAATTGTGCAAATCATCCCTTATTGGTGAATTGTAGCCCATTGCGCCATGTCCCATGATTTGCTTTAGGAGAAAAACATCCATTTTCATCAGGACAGAGCGTTGTAGGGAGTCCATGAAGCAAAAATAGCTCAGTGGGGCCTATTGTGATGTCTAGGTGACATCCACTCCGTCCTTTAGCTACTCCATGTCATGTTCAAGCTTTCGCCTAAATATCAGGGAGATCCAGAACCCAAGTGAGCCACATCATCGAAGAAAAAGTGAGAACAGGAATGCTGACCAATGAAACCTTCTTGGGACCCAACACAGTGTTTATATTCCGTCCAACCCATTCATAAGGTGAACCATACCACATTGAAAGTGAGAATCAAATATCACCTAATCTAAAACTTTTGTGGACCCCCCAAAAAAATCTTTAAATGGTCAACTTCCCCACCCCACTTTTTTTGTGGTGCGTCCCACGTTAGTTTTTAATCTGCCTAATTTTTTAGCTCATTTCCTAAAATGAGTTGTCGCAACTGATAAAATGAGTGGGTTTCACATAGACAAATCGAAGGGTCCCATATAGCTCTTTGTTGCATGAAACCCTACTAAACTCTCCCACCTGGATGCAGCTCCTCAACTGTTCTCAAAAGTGATTCCCCCCCATGTGATCCAATGAATGTGCCCCCCAATGGGCAATTCGCACAAATCATATAAGCATTTCTTATTTTTGGCTGTAGGCATATCGATCATTACAGTCTCTAGGAGTATTAAATGGCTTAAAAAATACCTCTGGTAAGGTGTGATGGTTCATAACAATGTACTCATACTTCATAGACAACCCACCTAACTAGAAGTCGACAGGCTGTTCAATCAGGCCTGATCATGAGACCTACTGTCTCACTCCCAGCTTCCCCCTAGCCAAACCTTAGGATCCACCTAACCCATCAGTAATCCACAGTGAGTCCAGAGGAGAAGGTGGGGACTTGATCCCTGCAGCCATGCACGTGCCTTGCGCACATGACCAATACGTCTGCCGAAGAAAGATTTCGTTAGGCATATGGGAGTTCAGTACCTATGGCCTGTATCAAGTCATTACAACATCTTTCCTCCATAAAGCAACTTTTTTCTTTTTTCTTTTATCAAAATATTTTTTCCCATTTAAAATTTTGAATTATTACATCATAAATTCTTTTCCATTGTCCACATCACCACTTTCTTAAATACCCAATTACTAACATTTTTATAAATAAACTTCCTTCTCTCATTTAAAAGAGAGTCCCACATTCCAAAATGAGTTTCACCTGCCCTCTCATAGCCCTTAGCCACCTTTAGTCTCTGCCTCTATCCTGCCACCAGTCTTTATCTCCGTATTTCCACCACCCTCGACACCATCTCCATCTCCATGCCTCCACTGTACACCACCCCCATCTCTACACCACCACCTTAGCCACCATTACAATGTGACCTTTAGTCACACCATTGCCATTCATACGCCATTTAAATAAGGCTGTCAACGGGGCAAGTTCAGGTCAGGATGTAGGACATGAAATTTAAATATGATAAATAAGATTTCAGGCTTAGATCACACTAATTCAGAAACAATAATATAAAAATTCCATGTCCCGCACAAAAGTTCAAACATTCAAGCTAGGGGAATCAACGTGGGTCCAGGCTTACACAGGCTAGGACTAGATTAGTAAAATTGTGGACCAAACGATACTCAAAGGGAAATAGAAATCATCCACACATGTGCAGTAACCAGTTTCTAATCCAAGGGATTCACGAATTTCAATTCAAGGAACCCTAGGGTGAGAAAATGGGCAAATATAATAAGGATAATGCAATATAGGGTAAGGGTTTATAAAAAACTGGTATGAAAGGGTAAAATAAGAAGAAAACCCGAACCAAAAGACAGTTCCCACGCGCGGACAGCAACAATGGCCCAGACCCACGTGTGTGTGATTACGGCCGCACGTGTGGGGCCCACTATTCAAAAAAAAGTCACCGTGGTCCTGGTCGGCCAGGGATGGACTCCAAAACCCCCAAATCTCAGCTCAATCTGATGCATGGTTTGTGCGTGGTGCTCCGCCGAAATTTCAGCCCTCTTGCAGGGCGAGATTTTGGAAATCTGCTATAGAGAGAAAAATGGCTGCAAATATTGATGGATTTGCAAATGGAATGCTTGTAGGAGAAGAGAAATATGGATGGAAGAAGGTGAAATATATGGATGGAAAAGGGTAGGGATGGATGGGAATAGATGTAACTTCGCACCACGGTGGTTAGCCCTTAAAAAAGGGAGGGCTTCGCACTCACTTGAAATTTTTCACCACTCAAAAACTCATAGAGTAGAAAAAAAAAATTACAGAATTTTTATTAAACTTCAATGAATCAAAAGAACTACAAGGGGTGCCTATTTATAGGGAAAACCCTATACCCCTAAACTCGCGCCATGTGCACAAACTATTATTTAGCGATAAAGTAAGCTAAAATAAAAATCAAACAAAGAAATCTAAAGCGTTCATGATGTTGTAAATAATAACAATAAGCAAAACCTAAAATATGAAATCAATCCGAATAGTGAGTCACAATTATGAGATTCCATGATAGGCTTTTCTTGACTATCGGGCCCACTCTTTGAATCAAAACTCCGTCTTCTAACTAGGAGGCCCTTCCTGGACATCGTCATCGAGCCAAATTGACGGTGGGGCCCTCCTTCGTACGTGCGTGCGTAGGGAGTGGCGTGCATGCGTGTGCGCGTGATGTCCCCATCAGGTCAGGTCTTATAGTACCTGTACCTGCAATAACCAAGTTCAGGTCTTGCCATGTCCAGGTCCTTTTAGGTCCGAGTCTAGTTCTTGAAGACCCAGACCCTGATTTGATCGTGTTTAGGTACCCATTGGGTTCCCTTTAGGCCTTTGCATCTAGGTTTCTAGTTGCATGGTTGGGCCCACCTAATCGATGGATTAGATGTCACACACATGTGCCACTTTAAAATTTGCATGGTGTGTAAACGGTCTCTCCTACACGCATGGCACAAAAAACATAATTTCTTTGGCTATAATAATCCGTATGTATTAAATATCTATTTCTACTAATAAAACTAATTGGACTTTACCAGAGCTAGACCAGACCCAATGCTACCCAGCTTTAACCAGGCCCATCAAATGGATTCGACCTGAACCCAGTGAGATCCATTTTTAACCGGGTCTAAAAGGTGCGACTCATACCCAACTTGCTTCTTCATGAGTCTAGAAAATGGGATCCGGACCCATTAAAATCAGGCTAAGTCCAGCAGGTATCCATGGATTCGAGTACCCATTGGCAGTCCTGCATTTAATCCACCCCTTGTACCATCCTAACCATCTACACCCCTTTCTAACCATCCACACCGCATTTAATCTACCTGTATAACATCCTGGCCATTCACATCCCTTTCTAGTCATCCATAAATCATCCTAACCATCTAACGCTGTCCTTATCCTTCTAGCCATCTCAAAGAATGGGGAGAGAGGGATTAAGAGCTTCAAAAGTCTTCTTTGAGACATGGAGGAGAGAAGAGTGGGCACATGGTTGAGTGTTAATTAGTGATTAGGCATCAAGTCTCTAATCAAGATGCATCACATCACCCCACACTTAAAGGAAATTGTGTTGTTCTTCTTTCCTCCCTCAAACTCTAATTGAAATAACACTCGAGAATCCTACTTTAGAGCAAGAGAGAGATAGAGTACAGTATGGGAGATTAAAAGATTCAAAAATCTTCCATGAAACACGAGGAGAGTGAAGCACAACACATCACAAGGTGGTAGTTCTAACCAGGCATTAAGTATTTGATCAAGAAGCATCACAAGACATATCCGCTATTCAGTGCATAAAGGGATTATGGCGTTCTTCTTTCCTCAAATCTTTAGATTAGGGCATCTCTAACAAAACAGTTATCACTAAAGCAAAGTATTTCTTCTCCTGGTTACACACCCCTTCTCCCACCCATTTTCTTGCACATTTATTTATTTACATAGTCACTTCCATTCTGCACATTTATTATCCTTTTTCCTGCATCACAAATCTTTGCCCGGAGCTCTAACCGCAATGCATTTAATCTTGTAAAGGCCTCACACCTGTAAGCAAAGATGTTACCTAGCACCTCCCCTCTTTGTAATCAAGTCACTTCAATATCTAGATCCAGACCATAAAGTCAAGTCATACATTTCCTAATCAGACTGTCAGCTCTCACCCTTGGGTCATCGTTGCTCTACAAACTTGAGCCTTTCACGGACCCGAGATTATTCCATTAGTAGTGACTCTTGAACCATCATCAGCTGTTGTTGCGCCCTGCCGGTGAGATCCTGCTAGTCTATTTTACAGGTTGCTCCTCTGGAAATGTGACACTCTTCTAAATAAGAGATAATTGCTTATTTACAACGAAGCGAGGTACAGTTGAGCATTTAGGAAAGTGGTAAGGTAAAAAAATAAAAAATGGTTTAAAACGTTATAATTCAAATTTCTTAAATGAAAAAGAAAAAGTATTTTGGTAAAAAGGAACAAAAGAAATGAGTGGCTTTAGAGGGGAGAAATGTTGACATAATAATATAATATGGGTGGATCCAATGTGCCTAACAAAATCTGTCCTTGGTATGCGTGTTATCACATGCGCAAAGCATGCGTAGGCACTACACGATCAAACTCCTGTGTCCTCCCATTTTTATTGTAAATTGGATTCATGGATTAGGTGGATCTTAAGGTCCGATTAGAAAAATGTTAAGAGCAAGAAAGTGGGCCCCTTCCTAGTCAAGTCGGCCGAAAGACTCATCGCCTTGGAGTTGGGTAGCGTCCGCAAAATTAGTCTTGCCCTCGGTATCCAAATATCGGCTACCTAAAAATAATCAAACAAGGTATGATAATTCACAAGGATGTGCTCATGAATTATTAATAACATACATGTCCCTATAATTAAACCGCATGAATCATGAGATGTACTCACTAATTATTACTAACATGCATGTCCCTATAATCAAACCCTATGAATCATAGGAGCCTAACGTGGGTCATGATAGTAAGTTTCACCGAATTGACGGCCAAACGGGCCTAGTTGGTGGCTAACCTCCAATCAACGGCAAAGCAACGTGTACTAATGAAACATAGTCCTGGTCCTAATTCAACAAACAAATGGCCAATGATGAAAAAGGTCAGTATCATTCAGTCCTTACAAGTTTGGGCTTGCTGTCTACCTACAGTGGGCCCCATGGTTCGGACTATTCAATGTGAGGTACATCTAAGCAACGTGCACAATTCCTGAGCGCATGTGCATGTACTGTCGCACTGCCAGAGCCCAGAGCTATCAAGTCTAGAAAGGACGCAGACTGCGTCATCCGTCCGGGCGGGGCTGTGGGGTCCACTGTTCATCGTTTTTCTCAGGTCATTTTACGGTATGATCCAAAAAGTGAGGCAGGTCCAGGGCTTAAGTGGACCACAAAGTGGAGATTGAACGTCCATCATTGAAATCTTCATTGAAATCTTCTTGGGAGCTGGAGAAGTTTCGGATCAAGCCAATATTTGTGTTTTCACTTCATCCACGCCTACATAACCTTATGAATAGGTTGGATGGTAAAAAAAAATCACGGTTGCCCTTGGAAAGGTTTCAACGGTGGGTGTCGTCATCACTGCAGCTTCCTTTGGTGTGGTCCACTGGAGCTGTTGACCTGCTTCATTTTTAGGATGATAACTTAAAATGATCTAAGAAAATCTATGAACGGCATGGATAAAACATTTACATCACGGTGGGCCCCACAGAGCCCTGCCCGGACGGATTAGTAGGACGCAATCCGCGTCCGTCTAGAAATGGGGCATCATTACAACCACCGCGACTGATGAATACACCCGTACACCCACCCAACCTCATGCAAGCGGTAGGACCGGAGCACAGCTCGGCAGGGTGATGAATCATTTAGGACCGTCAATCTATTTGTCACCCATGGCGTGGATGGCAAATGGTCAAAAAGCACTCTCGTTGTACGATCCTAGACATCTGATCGGTCACCTTCAAAACAGTGGTAGACAACAAAAAAACAGTCAAGCCTCTACTTCAGTGATGATGTGGATAAAAGTGATGATCTTAGGTAGGGCCCACCAGATGGACGGACCCAATTGATACGGGCCACGCCACAACTGTACCAAGTAGAAACGGCTCTAACATTTTCCGGTTCTACCGGCTCTACCGTATCATAACCGGAAAAAAAAAAATAATAATAAAAATCTGGGAACTTCGCAGAGTGAGATGGGTTATAAACAGGCAATCAGACCTGTAAGTATGGCATACATGCAAGTAAATCTAAACCGTCTAAATTGTAAGAGCTCATCTAGATGGACCATGAACAAAGAATCATACTGATTGGTGGACAATTAGTGGTCAGTTAAAATTAAAAAACTAAAAATAATCTGACGACGATCCTAATTCAACAAACAAATATCCACAAATCACAGATTTAGATTGCTCAACCAATCTAATCTTGGGACTAAACCTATGATCCCCACAGTTTAGATGGTTTAATTGGACTGAGTTCACCCATTTTTAAAATGGTGTCGTCATTCACCATATTCTGCATCCACAAATGCGAGACCCACGAGCTAGACGGTGGGGATCACTCCCCATAAAATGGTGGTGAACAATCACTTGAACCCTATCCGAAATCCCCAGCACCATTCCCCCTCAAAACAGAGGAAAAGCAACCAGAAGAAAGGAAGAAAAATCCCCATTCCTAACCATCTCTCTTCATTCAAAATAAAAATTTTAAAAAATAATAATAAATAAAAAGAAGAAGAGGAACAATATTAAATTAATTAATTAACTAATTGAGAGAGGGAGAGAGAGATTGATTCTATCTGATTTTAATTTTTTTAACTTACCTTTGTAAATGGCGGAAAAAGCTAATGCGATCTCTTCTTCGCTTCGCTGTAAAGCACAACGCCCATGATCGTCACCCCAAACCCCGTCATTCCCATCACCGTCACCGGATTCCTGAAAATCAGCACAGACACGACCGCAGCAACTGCGGCCTTGGCATTCCCAAGCACCTGCAGCGTCAGGGCGCTTGTATGCTTCGTCACTAGGAAATTCGTCAAATTCACCAAATACGCTACCGTAGCATTCCCCACCAGCAAGAACAAGATGAACGAATCCTCCCTCGCTTTCCTCACCGTCACCGATGCCACATTCCCTTCAATGTAGAGAGAGAATGGCAGCAATATCACCGCTGCCATCGGTGCCATGTACATGAGCAGATTCATCGAATGCAGCCGCTCCCCCTCCGACGTCAGCAGGATCCCCTGCACCACAGACTTCAGGGCGCGCCCGGCCGTCGATCCGACGCAGATCAGGAATCCGAAGAGATGGAACAGGGGCTCGCTGTTGCTCGCGAGCACGATCCCCAGCACCACCGGCACCAGCGCCAGGTAGACCTCGCGCGATTCCTTCTTGCAGGTGATGATAAAGGCGAAGATGGCGGTGAAGAAGGGCGTCGTGGCGCCGATCATCTGGTTGAACGAGACCGGAAGGTACCGTAACGAGGTGTTCCCGCAGACCACTGAAAAGCAGAAGATTGCGCTGAGAGCCGCGATCTTGAAGAACTGGCGTCGGGAGACAATGGGCTGGTAAGGGACCAGCTCCAGCCAATGGATGGCTAGGATGCTGTAGAGTGCGCACGATAGCATGTGGAGGAGAGTGAGGAAGATGGGGTAACGGTAGCCGTAGATGCTGAGGAGGTATTTGTTGAGGAGGAGGACGCCTATGTTGGATAGATACCAGGATGCGATGATCACAGCCGTTGTGAGGTTGGGGGAAAGGATGCCGTTGATGCTGTTGCTGTTGCGGACCTCGCTCGTCGGCGTTGCAGGGATGTCGATCAGCTGCTCCGCTTCTAGCCTAGGGTTGCTGCCGCGCCGCGTCGTCCATGTCTGCGCGTGACCTTCTACCATCGCTCGTGACGGTGGTGGATGGCGCGGGGCTTTTGGATCTGAAGGGGAGGGAGAAGGAGAACGATGGAAGGTTTGTTTGTTTTGTTAAAAAGGGAGATGGATGGATGGATGGCGTACGGGTTGTGGTAGATCTTATTCGACGGTAGGGATTTAGATGCGGGGATATGATAAGGAGGGATTGGCCGTCGGATGGTGTGGATGATTAGAGTCGGTGGTGACAAGAGCATGGATATTGCTTTGTCGGCACTAGTTTCTGCCGGTTCGTTTTTCCTCCGTCGCGAATTAGAATTCAGTCTGCATTGCCAGCCAATGGGCCCCACATGCCACTTGGATTGATGATCAGAACTGTCCACATTGTCGATTATATTCTGTAAATACAATATTTACTCTGAACGCATGATTCTAAACATCACAATCTGTAGATGAATTTATAACGATGAAAAGAAAATTTTCAATGGATTTTCTTCAAATCTAAAAATAAAAGGTAAGGATCATCGATGAAGGGTAATTATTGTATAGCAACCTATTTGTGTCAGTAGAAAGAATATGGACGGTTTAAATCAACGCACCATCTCAGAATTTGGGTCCCAATTAGTAGCGACGTACGCTAGATGCTCAGTCGCGACACAGACAAAACGACCTTTCCTGTTACTGCATTGCTAAGTTATTATTGGTGGGCAGCGAGGAATTATGTCGCTAAGTGCCCTTCGGGTCGGAAACGGATTAGGTGCGGCCCCGGCCTCACTCAAGACGTTACGGCCCTGACGGTGGGACCCACCTTGATGTATTAATTGTAAATCTACGACGTCAATCCCTTTATTCAGATAATTTTAGGATAAAATCCAAAAAATGAAGAAGATCTACATATCAGGTGGGCCACACCATAGGAAACAATGGTGATTGAATGGCCACCATTAAAATTTTCCTAACGCCCACTTTAGTGCCCACCGTAATGTTTATTTTCAATCCAACATGTTGATCACAGACCTGGATGAAGGGAAATAAATAAATATTGGCTCGATCCAAAACTTGTGTGGCCTACCAGAAATTTTTAATGGTCAACCACGACTGTTAATTTGTTATGGTCTATTCGACAATTTTTATCTAGTTATATTATGCTATAATACCCTAAGATTATCTTCCAAAACTGATGGACGGCGTAGATATTCAATAAATACATTAATGTGGGCCCCACGGTCAGGGACGAACCTTGTTGGGTGAGCCCGAGGCCGCACCTAATCCGCTTCCCTTTGGGTCGAGGATGCCTGCATATAGTTTCCTCGAGTTTCGGTGATTTATCAGACCGTTGGATCTGATGCGACAGCCACGAAGCTTGACAATGGGCCATGGTTGGTCAATCCAGACCGTCGGTTCTTTGAGTTACAGCACTGATGGGGCATGCTTCAAAAGTATCCCAGATTGGAAGATCTCAGCCACTAATACGAGTACTTCTTTAAATGCGGACCGCTTATTATATTCCCCTTCTTGACTGTCTATTTTACGACCACAAATAGAAATGTCACGATTATCTTATCGATTAGATTTTTTAGAGATAATCCAGTGACGTGGGGACCAGTCAGACCAATCGTCCGGATTCTTGAAGTTCGGGTCCACCACTTGTCAGAATCGAAAACCGTGCGTACTGTCCATGGATGTGGGTCGGGTTATTAGCTATCTAGTTGCAGTCAAAGGTTTGAAAGGCCAGGAATAGGATTTTTGTAGCGAGGTGTTTTGGGCATCGTGCGTCGCAGTGGGGCCCATTGGATCAATGGCCACGATCAATGAAGCAAGAGTTCCATGAACTCCACTTGGCCAGACTGAAAATACTCGAGTTTTATGTGAATCTCCATCACTCGAGGATCATACATTTCCTTATTGGTTATGTAGTAGGTGTGCGCAATCTAGAGACGTCACGTGCGAATTGAATGGATCTGGAATTGACTCCCAGACACGAGTAATATTTCTTTTTGGCCGAGCACACGAGTACGCAGTCCGTGTCCTTATTTGTACGGGAATCGACTACAACGCCTTCTTTTTGCAGCCCCGTAAAACACCTTAGCTCCGTGAAACCCACCATTTGTATAAGTAAATCCAGTCCGTTCAACGGGTGAAGAGCTTATTTTAACTTCATATGAAAAAATCTCAGATCGAAATAAGTATAAAATTGCTACTAAAATCTCAAATTCAGGCTGTGTGGTCCGGATGATTTTTAGATCAATCCGATTTATGTATATTTTCTTCATGCTAGTTTTTTAAATATGATTAATGGATTTGATGAAGGATTCACGTAATAGTGGCCCCACAAACAAACATACGGTCAGCATCCCTTCCCCATTATTCCATGATGTGTGGCTCAATAGAGTTATAGATCCGGATGGTTTTTCTTTTCAAGATATTAGATGATTCTATATAGAACCTGATGGATGGAGTGGATGGTAAGTATGAAATATGATGGGCCCCACATAACTTGGTTTTTTTACTCGTAGGGTAAAACAGGTGGTGTTGTCTCGTAGACTATTCCCGTCCGTCCTGCTCATCGTCAAACGTTACAATGTGTTGACGCGCAGGACTCCGTATTACTGATCAAGACCATTGATTTGATGGGCCCTACTTGGATAGGGTATTCCCGGATATCGGTCAGATTCAGTGTACTCCGTTGTCTTACCTTCTCATTGCTGTCGGATTGTAGGACTGTGATAGAGGGGCGTGTGACTTGTGAACTTTCAATCAGGATCATTTTCAAGGTCTACCATATCTTAGATGAAGGCAATCAAATCAACGGTTGAGATCACCAAACTATGGCCCAGCATGTGAGGAACGTGGGGTGGCTCCTCTGGTGGACGCGGAGCATTTAGCACAAATTTGAACGGCTCAAATAGTGGGATTCACTGTAGATTGGTCATATTACCAAACTCAGATTGATTAGATGATCCTGACCGCTGGAATGGGATTTGTATCATTAACTATTTCAGTTTACCGTAAATCAGCTGTCCACCGTTCGGTGGGTTAGAATCATACTTTAAGTTACCGTTTGGGTTTATACTCCATCTATGCTAGGTACCAATATTTGTGCGGTTCGGATTGGAGGTACTTGCCACGTGTATATCAGGGGAGCTGCGACTCACTGTGTTGTGAACCTGTGGCATAATCCCTAGTGCATCTTCAGACCCTATTTTGAAATTAGAACTGATCGCCTACAGGCAACGGTACCACAGCTTCTGGTACGTTGTCATCTCTCTCGCCAACATACACTTGTTCGGGAAATCGGTACCATGAAAACGATATTTCATACTACTAATATCATTTCTGACAAAAATGAGGCTGACCCGCTTACTAGTGGACCACACATGCATATTGAGTTAAACCATCATTTTTTATTCCAACGGTTTCGAGGCGATGTTCATGGTGAGGGCTACCTTTTTTAAGGTATCGCTATCCTACACGAGTTGCTCGTTGGCAAGGACAGATGGTACGGTACCACAACTTGTGGTACCTAGACCATAGGAAATCAGCTCTCACTGGACGATCTTTGCTGCTGAGCCCAAAAGCGTGTACAATTCAGCTAATGCACACGCAATCGCATGTGCAAACGCGGCAGACGGCTATAATCCAAGCCATCCTTCACAAGGAATACCACTATGTCTTTCCCAAGAATAAGGTGGGTCTAATATTCAGGTGGGCCACAACTAACTGGAAAATGTACGGTTGAAAAAATGGTCCCATGTTTTCACACCCGTCCAATTTTGTCTAATATCATGGCACGTCTACCGAGTGCAGCACCTTTATCTTTGGGTACTAACGTATACACGATGAGGTCCACCTGATGGATGGCTTAGATATTTCACCTGCCTCCGACATTGGAATCTGTGGTGGCGTGTGAATTAGCCGATTCGTACACGCGTGTGGGCTGGCCTTACTGTTTACATTGACGAATAACGATGAAAGCTTAACTTATACGCGGCCCCTGGCTTTGCACAGCGCATACGAATTTTCAATTCTCGCAAATTTTCTCATGATACGGTAATCCATGCCACTAATCTGTTGCTTCTCACCTTGGATGGACGATATCCAAAAAATCTCCTCAATTGGAAAATTTCAGCCTCATTCATGACCTATAAATGGACATCGAAGAAGAAACCTATATCAACGGTTCACAATCAATGGGAAAAGTCGAGAGAATGGTAATCAGAATCTTTCCAAACTAGGAGACTTTGGGGTATGGCCTATCCACATAGGACACGAGAACAACGGTTTGGATTGCATATTCGGTTGTCCCACTTGCCAGACTTAAAGTCCCGCATATACAACGGCAACCACTAGGGCCGCGTATCCACCGTATATGGCGTTTGAAGAGGACAGTGACATGTACCTGACCTTTGACTAATAGGCAGTTTTGTTGCTGCAATTCTCTTCATGGGAGAGTGAGTGGATACTTATAATTTTGAAATTAAGGAGCTTGGAATACTGATGTAACAAAGGTTACGTGTGGCCCATCGTGATGAACGTCTTATATTTATTCTGTACACTAACTCATGCTTGGACATCAACCTACAAAAACACGCGCTAGAGCACGAAAATAGGTAGAGCATGTGTGCATTTCTCCCTTTTGTCTCTTGTATGTTGTATTTGTTTTAAAATAATATTAAAAATTTGAATTTTCAAATTTCGGTGTTTTCCCTCCACATTTAAATTTTGGTGTTTTTGAGGTGTTGGTTTTGTCCCACATCGGATTTGACAAGAGAAATTCTCTTGTTTATATGATAGACTTTTTGCCTAGGGCTTGAGCCCCTTTCAGGGGGCATGTGAATTTGGTCCTGTGGGGGGGCTATGCCAATAGCTCTAATCTATGCCATTAACCACACACGCGCGCGCCGAGCCGAGCCGAGCCGAGTCCGCGTCCGCGTGCGCGACGCGACGGGCTGGGCTGGGCGCGGGTGCGGGTGCGGTGTAAGTGTACTCGCGTGGGTGTGTGTGTATGGGTACTCGCAGGACTGTATGTGCGAGAGTGTACTCGCACTTGCGCCTTTTCGTTTTTAAACCAGAGAGATGCTTCCCTTCCGGTTGGTCGCCCCTGTTGGGTTTAAACCCAACGGACCTAACCTTTTGTAAAGGGTGCTTATGCACCATTTCGGAGTCTATATAAAGACTTCCGATTCCAGTTTCAACATACGAAAAATTTCCTGCCTTATAAAACTCTCTCTGATACGGTTTTGTTACTGAGTTCATTGCTGAGTCAACTCAGCACTTTCGAATTAAACTGCAAGTGGTTCGAGCCCGTGTACAGTGAGTGCACCGCTGGGACCGGGTCATAGTCGTTGTATCCTGGAGGTCGATTGCTCTGGAAACCTGTTGCACTTGGGACGCTGTCCAAGGAGAGCAAATTCGATTTCAAGCCGAGTGACTCAGTCACGCCTCGACTCAATTCAATAAGTTTTTCTTTCTCTAAATTTATTTTTCTTTTTTGGTTCTCGATTTTTATAGTCTATTTAATTCAACATTTTATCCAACATTGTATACAGCATGTGTTGTTACACACTCCCATCCCTCCTTATTTCTCTCTCCAGATTTCTCATTTCATGGAGTGATTTAAATAACGAGGCAGGTTGAAATCTCAGGTGGACCAATACCATAGGACGTGGTGATTTAACACCTACAATTCAAAATTAACTGGAGCCCAAGGTCATAAATACTTAGAAAGGAAATACAAATATCTAGTTTATCCTAAACTTTTTGGTTCCCAAGGAGCTTTTAATGGTGGGCAATAAGTCAACATTCTCTCGGTTGGTGTGGTCTATTTAAGATCTGGATCTACTTATTTTTTGTCACATGCCATAAATTAAGATGAAAAATAGATGAACAACATAATTAAGTAAACCCTTCTTTTCTAATTTAAGCAGTACGGATCACTAACCCTACAACATGCAAATTCACTTAAGCTAGCTTGTCCCTTGAATAGATAAATCTACAGAAATTCATTGTATTTGTATGATTTTTCTTGTATAGCTAGCTTGTCCTTTGAATAGATCAACATAGTTGTAAAAGTTGAGCCTTGAAAACTTTATGATCCGTGAGTCACGCTGGCAGCGGTTGGTGACTACTCGTTGTACGGGGCAGCCCTACATATTGGGCGTGACTTAGCTGCAACCTTAGATCTAGCAATGCATGTTGGACTGAACATAAGGCCTACCTCAATGTATGCATGATATATCTACACAGCTCATTTTACAGGACAAGCCCATGAATAAAACAAATCCAAATCTCAAATAAACCCAGTATAATAAATAATTGTGTTTGAATGCCTACTATTAAACTCGTTGTAGGGTCTATAATAATATTTATTTGTCGTATATTATATTAACAAGGAAAATACAAATATAACTTCATCCCAAACTAACTTTTGTGGTCCACAAAAAGCTTTTAATAGGCAACCACTATGGTTTCTTGTGATGCCGTGCACCTAAGATTTGAATTTGTTTTATTTTTGGGTCATGCACTAAGATGAATTGACAAATCAGGTGGACAGGGTAGATAGGCAAGACATACATTGAGGTGAACCCCACGGTCAGGGTCCCACCAACACAGCTGGATCCGAGGTCTCAGCTAAGTGGCCTTGGTTTCTCACTAGGTCATCTTACATGCGCGTCCAACACAAGTGACACGTCAGTAGGAAAGCAAGTGGTGTACGTGAAAATGGACATGCATGATGCATTGCATATGACCGTTCATTTGAAAAAATATGATACTCTTAATGGAAACCGGAAACAATTTTATTTTGAAAGTAGGAATGAAATCTTTGTATCTTAGGTTTAAGATACAATTTTTTTTTTTCTTTAGAAATGTAGGACAATCTAATCATAGATCTGGACCGTATGCTCATTCTATATCACAATTGGCATGCTAAAGTGCCAAAAATAGATACGTTTGGATGATCTTGAACACCCTATTAGGAACATGCAAAAATGGATGGTCAAGATCAAGCAGAGGAAAACAGGTTCCACTCATCAACTTCAAACATCAATTCAATGGTCCTCAATTTAAAGTGCTTATCATTCTAAAGAAACACTATAGTCAGACGGCGCTAACCATTGAATTTCTGACTTATAAGATGGACGGTTATGAAAAATAATAAATAAATAAAAAGACCAAAATCAGAAGGTTGAAGATTATCCAAATGGTGCGATTTGGCATTTCTCAGTATAAAAATTGGACCGCCCAATGTGTCAAAAGGGTCTTGCTGGTAGCATACAAACACTTTTAATAGATCGTTGCTCTTCCATACGGGGGCATCGGTTGATACCCGAACAGCCGACCAGATTTCAGGACGTAATATCGGGTCCTGTTCGGATCAGAGTAATCAGATCCAATTAGGAATCGGGCACTTTCGCCCTTCAAAAGAAGGGAAGCAGATTGCGTCCTACGCCTCGCACCTACGGTAATCCGTCCAGGTAGGTCTCTGTGGGGCCCACCGTGATGTAAGGGTTTTATCCAAGCCATCCATCCATATTTTTCGGATCAAGCTGATATTTGTGTTTTCACTTCATTCAGGTCTACATGACCTTATGAATAGGTTGGATGGTAAAAAAATCACGGTCTCCCCTGGAAAGGTTTCAACGGTGGGTGTCATTATCACTGCTTTCTTCATTTGGTGTGGTCCACTGGAGCTGTGGACCTGCCTCGTTTTTTAGTTTCATACTGTAAAATGATCTGAGAAAAGTGATGAACGGCGTAGATAGAATCTTTGTATCACGAGTGAGCCGCACAAAGCCCTGCCGGACGGATTATGGTGTCCTCTGCTTCCCATCTGAAGGTACGCGTGAGGCAGAACGGTGTGTTATCTTTTATCAAACCCATTATCTCATCAGGATAGGAAGTGTATCTTTCATCAAGCACATCTATCTCATCACGATGAAATGAAGAAACAAAAATAAATCGGCATGAAGTTAGAAGTTCTTCGAACAATTTTACCTTGTTCGTGTCTACCCTATTCGAATTTTTATCAGGCTGATTATCTTTTGTATGTACGGTTCAAATAAGGGTTCTCACTTAATGGATAGAATTGATTTTACGTATACAAGATGAAGGGTCCCACAAAGCTTGAGGTGTTTTAAACGTTGCATTAAAGAGGCGCTGTAGACGATTCGAGTAGGATGGATAAGTCATAACCTAAAACGTCATGATGATTGGACAATTCTAACGGAAACGGATTGGCTACTCCCCCTGACACCAGCCCCGGAGCTGGTGGTCGGTGCTCTGTGGGCCCACCATGATGTATGTGTTCCATTCATTCGGTCCATCTATTTTTCTAGATCAATTTATGGTAATATATAAAAAAATGAGGTATATCCCAGTCTCAAGTGGACCACATTACAGGAAACAGTGTTGAATAAACTTTGACCGTTAAAAAAAATTTGGGGCCCATAGAAGTATTGGATCAAGTTGATATTTGTTTTCTCCCTTCATCTGGGTCTTTATGACCTAATCAACAGATTGGATGTCAAATAAACAGTATAGAAGGCCTTAGGAGGATTTAAATGATGGATATCCAACCACTATTGTTTTCCTGTGGTGTGATCCACTTGAGATTTATATTCCTCTCATTTTTGGGATAAGAACATAAAATAATATTTAAAAATGGACGAAGGGAATGGATGAAACACATACATCATGGTGGGGCCCACAAAGTACCGACCACCAGCTCCGGGGCTGGTGTCAGGGGGAGTAGCCAATCCGTTTCCAATTCTAACCTCCGATGTAGATTTCTTTGTCCAACTTAAACCGTTGCCTATTTTTCAAAGCGCGACCCACCCTTTCTGCCATCGGAAGCTTGGTGGGGCTTACCTTGATGTTTGCGAGGGGAGCCGATTAGGTGCGTCCCTGGTCTCCACCAGCATGGTGCGGACCTTAATAAAGGGGACCACTTTAATTTATTTATTCTATATCCACACCGTCCATCTGTTTTACCCATATCATTTTTGGGCATGAGCATGAAATTGATGAAGATCCAATTCTCAGGTGTATTATTCTACAGGAAACAGTGCTTATTGATCGTCCTACCATTAAAACCTTCCCAATGCCCACCGTAATGTTTTTTTTGTTTCTATCCAACCTGTTGTTGATAAGGTCACGTGAACCTAAATGACGTAAAAACAAAAACAAAACAAAAATATGCCATCTTTTGGTGGTATCCAAACGGCTCCCAAGTAGGATAGGGTACAAGAAAAAGTGGAGAGGGAAATGCCTACCGTTGAAACCTTTCCAAGGTCCACCTTATATGCCATCCAAACTGTTCATAAGATCATCCCCGCTGGGATTAACTGAAAACACAAAACTATTAGCCCAACCCAAAAATTCTGTGGCCCCACATGTTTCAACGGCCGATGATCAATCCCCACTGTTTCCTATCATATGGCCCACTTGAGTTTTGGATCTGCTTCATTTTTGGGCTCATGTCCTAATATGAGCTAGACAAACAGATCGGCAAGGTGGATTTCTCACAAACATCACGGCGGGCCCCACCTAGCTTCCAACCGAAGGAAATAATTAGCGTAACAGGTAACAGCCAATCCTCGTCCCTATCAGATGTCTGCTCAGCCAGCTAGGACATGACCTCAGCGAAATGGAAGAGAATCCATCTCATCCAGATAAATGGCCTCGATCTACCATAAGCGTGCCATGTTGGCTAGAGTGCTGCAAAGCCACGTCCGTCTGAGTCTTAGATCCTGACATTGACACATGCACCTACAAATTGTAGCAATCACACGAACTTAATCAACGAATCAGAAAGGGAAACAAAGTTGATACAATGGGCCCCCCACCATGCATACAGCACCCCAAATCTCCCAGATCTTTCGATCCTAACCATACAGCATTTGACCTTTGCTCCATTGAGAGTACGTATCCTGAAGTTCCCTCTCTAAAACCATCCACTTAGTGGGCCCACCAAAACGGGCTCTTCAGATCTGGGAGATCTCCAGGGCGATCCCCATCCCAGTAGGGCCCACCACAACAACAGCTTGGATCACCAAATCATGGGCGAGCATGTATGGAATCCCATACCTTAGCTGATGCCTATTGTGGCCTAAAATTCTTAATAAACCATCATGTGGACGTGTCCCCTTGGAAAGAGAGGATAAGAACGTGGAATCACTGGCGTGGCTTTGTCGCCTTTACTGTTTTTGGCAACTACCACATGCATGTCACTCTCCTTTCAACATTCACCAACATACCCTCTTGGCCTCTTCTGGAACACCACCCATCCATGTGGTGGTCCAGAGACTGACAATCTCGATCAAAACAAGTAGGAGCTACCATAATAAAATCCCAAGGCTCTATAAATAAATGGAATTCAATACATGCAATGAGAATGGCCCACCATCACATAATGGAAAAGCTATATCATCCATCCTCCAGCATCTCTCTGTGGACATGCATGCATGAGGTACTGCAGTACTTGTAATTGTACCTGTGGAAGGGTACCTTCCCAGCCAAGGAAGCCATGCAACATGAACACTTGACATCATTTCCTTCGCCTTTCTGAACTGGAGTGGCACTCGTGCCAGTCGTTGCACTGGCCGCAAGGGCATTGAGAGCTGCCATTCTCTTCTCGGCTGCTGCTGCTCTCTTTTCTCTCTCTTCAGCCAGGGCCTCCTGATTATAGAGGTTCAAATTCAGTCTGGATATTCAAAACATCACCAAACCTAAGCAGCATCAAAGCACAGGACTTTTTTTTTTTTTTCGGTGTGTGTGCGCCTTTTCTTGTATGTTTGTGTGCACATGTGCGTGCATGTGGTATTCAGCCTAACCTCCTTGGACATGGTTGCCACACTGTTAGATTGAGAATGCCCTTTAAGAACTGAAGCCGCACTTGCCCCTTGACCATGCGGTGCTGAAGAAATTTGGGATGGTGCAACCTGTGCCTGCACAGTTCAAGCCCAACATTCTTATTTAACCTACGTCAATCGCAAATGAAAATCTTTTCAAGGTGTGGGTCCAGAAAAAATAAGAAATGCATGGATTGCTCAGCTGGAAGCCAAAAGAAGACAAGAAGATTTCTCCTTTTGCATTACTAGGTGCCTTGAGCTAGACATTTGTGTCAATGCATCGACTCCAGCCATCATCAGTGGACAAGAAACATGCTTTTTCAAAAGTTGTCATAAGAAAATCCGAGATCAAACTCTTTGCTAACGAGTCCAGTAGCTTGCTTCTTTATGAATAACGAACTTCAAAATAATGTTAGTAATATCATCATGCCCCTTCTCCCAGCAATTTGGGGTTAGCTCTTAAATGGACTGTTTGCCCCCTAGATATTGTCTTCGTCCTCCAACCAAGCTCTGGAACCAGCCATGGCCAGGAAGCTTAGTTGCACAGTCCTTCTAACTAGGTAACCCTTCTACTTTGAATCAGGCTTCAGACCCACACTCCCGCTTCCTAGTTGTTGACTCTTGCTAAAACTTTGAAACAGATACTTCTTCGCTACAGTACCCAAATTTGTTGCTGCTTTGCCTCATGCTTCGTGCAACCATGGCAAAAGCTCACGGGTGGTAATAGTTCGCTAGATAAATCATTGGGAGCCCCATGAATGGAAGAAGATGATATCAATCTCAACATTTATTGTCTTGTGCCATTTAAATCCAACTTTTAAAAGTTATTGCTTCATCTCCTGCCTCTTTTCCTTCTATTTTTTTATTTTTTTTTATCAGCACACACCTCTCATATTTTGAAGAAAAATAAAGCCTGTTCTTCTTTTTTCATCATCAGACAAGGAATTGTGCTTTTTAAAGCAATTATCAGGAATACTTGAAAGTGGGGAAAGAAAAAACACCTGAGCCTTTTCTTTTGCTTTTCGCAGTTTCTTCAACTCTTTTGATTTAGCTTTCTTTTTTGCATCTTTCTCCGCCTACACACACGTGCGCACGGGCGCACACACAAACCAAAAAAAAGAACGTAGAATTAGGTATCTCCGGACACATTTCAGAACAAATCATTATGAGAAAGTCACCCTACAGAGGGACGAACCAGCAAGGCTAGATAGCTTTATCTCATAGATAAAATTGATTTTACTCAGGACTACTTGAAGAGAATATCAATACAGCATGCATAATTCCTCCCACCTTTTCATTTGTGATAACTATTAAGTAACGATTTTATTGCAGAAAGAAATCAAGCAATTAGGAAAATGAGAAAGGCTACTATATTGGGTAGAATTCTTAAACCCTATAATGTGATAAGACGGAGACACAGATCTGCTGGAAAATTAGCAAAAAAATTTCACCTTTTTATACATGTAAATATCAATCAAGTTGAAGAAGAACCACCTTCCCAGTTGCAGCTATGCCTATTCACTGATTGCAGACGTGGAAATGACAATGCTCCTAAACCAGAAGCCTACTACAAAACAGTGCGAGGCAAGATTACAAATATTTGCCCGGGACCAACCACCCCATGGAAGAAATTCCCACAAAGGAAAAGAGGGACATTTCCATAAAGGAAAAGAGGGCCATTTCCAAAAACTCAGGGAAAACTCTTCCAAGATTAGAAACTGCAGGCTTGTGTTCTGCTGCTAATGCAACATCAGAAATTAAAAGGAAACTTCCATCAATTCCGTCAAAGATGCAAAATTTTGGCGTTGAAGCTAGAGTGAGAACACATTCTCAAGACAGTATGTTTTATGGCCTAAATTGATGATCAAATAAGATCCTTTCTAGTATTAAAAGAAAACTGTAGGCCTTATCGTTTAATATATTGAAAAAAAAAAGATCCACTCATTACTGAACAGAAGATTTTTACCCATGGAATTTCTTGTCTAAGTGTCAATACCAGTTTCAATTGTGTCACAGTAACGGCATGAAGTGCCCTACACCACACAGTGCCCTCATTGATGCATGTGTTTAAATAGAAAGCATGGGTGCTGTTAATCTTACTTGCTTAGCTGCTTGAGATTCCTCCATTTCCTTCGTCAGAGGACTAGGCACATTGGCAGCATGCCAATCCCACTTATCCAAGTTCAAAGCCATGAACCGTCTGAAAGTGTTCCTCACTTCCTTCTCTGTTGCCAGCATATATGGTGTCCGTCCTCTTCCATCTTTAATGCATGGATCCAAACCCTGTTCCAGAAGCTCTAAAGTTCGTTGTGCATCGCCGGAGTTTGCTGCATCATGTAGAGCTGTTGGTTCATTTGCAGAAACTGATGTGGATATGACTTCGCTCTCTGCAGACATGGACGGTCCAGAAAAACTTGGGCAATCAGAACATGATTCAGGGGTTTCCTTACTTTTCTTCTGATCCCTCAACTGTTCTTCACTCGCCTCTTGATTGTTTTTTCCCACATCACTTGCGCATAACAGCAAATCCTCTTTTAAATTTGGGTCTTGCTTCTCATCAACCTCATAGACCATGTTTGTCAGAGAATTATATATGCGCTTTGCTTCCTTCAATGTAGGCCTGCGTACTGTCAAAGGAACATTCTGTATGGCACAATTCTGATGAAAAAAGTGTGGCTTTTCCCCATCAAAAAGCAGTTTACGATTATTTGAAGGAGCATAGATGAAAACACATAAGGAAGCATCGAAATAGGGCTTCCATGTAGCAAGTAATTCTTGAACATCCTACAGCAATAAAAGAAAATCTATCATCATTATCAGAAAATCTAGTGGGCCATATTGAACAGTGTTAAGAGTAAAATAGCAGAAGGTGAAAATCATGATACAAAATTCAAGTGCAGAAACTAGGAAGTGACAAAGTAATATCAGATAATAAATAGCTGAAGTAAACACACATCAGTTAACTAATGATATTCTGAACTCCACAAGTAAATATTGATTGTTAGTTGTAAAGACGAGTACCAACAAAATCTAGTCAGGCCATACTATATGTAGCAAGTGTCATACAAATCAACCAATGGTTATACCTTCTTTAGAGCAATTTCATTATACCGGCGAAGAGAAGATCCTGCAGAATTAGCAGCTTTTCCAGTGGCATCTTTAGACGATTGTTTTTTGCCTGCTTTTGCCCTAACCACGTACCTAAAAACCAAAAACAGAGTAAAAACCCACGCCAGAGGAAAACAAGTAAATTGTGTTCATCAAATTATACTAAATACTAAACAGCTTGAGCAAATTGGTACAAGTGATGGGTACAATTTTCCATTTTGGCTCCATATCGCATGGATGATCAAAATGACATGGTTTGTACCATTGGTGGAAATATATACATAAATTGGCAATCGTTGGGCCCATACAAAGTTGGAGCTTTACTAAGCCCACACGCATGACGCATGTACGCTCATGTACACAACGCATATGTGCCAGCATGGCGTGATAGGTCCAAGATCCTATCCATCCATCAGAACATGGCCACTATATCAATACCCTAGCCCAAGAATAGAATGCTCCACTGGTCAGGAGCGCAAAACAAATGCACAGCTCTGAAAATTGTCGCAAAAGTTTTCTAATCCATCCAACTGTTTCCAATATTGGGACCTACGTGCTGAGTGGGCCAGATTTATTATTTGGGAAAACATATACAAGGTTGGACAAACATGCTGGATGGATTGGCTCTTGCACCTATGTACCATGCGGACACATGTATGGCGTGTACATGAGCTTCATTGCACACAACTGCTTCTTGGAACCCATATCTACCCTACTCGATAAGGAAATTCTGGTTTAGAAAATTCCCTTGCCAGATGTACATGCAGGCCAGGCATCCAAATGGTTCTCAATCCTTCTCTTCTACATTTGTTTCATGCATATCTTTTAAATATGATCATATCTATAGAAATTTTTTTTACTATTCACAGATTTCTGCATGCTCAGATTTAAATTATTTCATGATGGTGACACCAACTCATCAAATCTCAACCTCAAATAGTGTGAAGCCATTACCTAGACCAGCTAAGCAAAGGAGTGGAATGGTAAGTTCTGACTTCTGAATTTTAAGTGTGAATACTGAGGATGTGGGAAGGGTGGTGGAAGCAGCAGTACCTTGGTTAGAACGCTCCCACAACTAAGTTCTGAATTAGGATATAAAGTAAAAATGTAAACACTGTTTATATGTATATCTGACTCCAAAAAGTCCATGTTATATAGGTATCAATTACTTCCACACTAAACCACTGAAGGCATATTTATAGCATAAGTAAAGAGCAAGGATGCTTCTTCCTGACTCTCTCCCTCTGGCTAATGATCGACCCATCATGATCATTCCTCCAATCCAAACTCTTCCACCAGACACTACATGTTCTTCCATCCCTGAGGCCTCCTCTCCAGCTCTGCTAGGAGGTCCTACATCTATTCTGTCTAAATGCAAGGATCTGTAGAGAGTCAAAGAAGGCCTCATGGATTTCGGTAGGTCTGGTGGTATGACTTTTGGAGAGAAAGAGGAAGACAGTAGCTCTTTTGCAGTTCATAGAGAAGAAAGGCACCCTTGCTGCTCGGAACGCTAAAAGATCTACCAAATCCACCCATGGCTGGAGGGAATTCATTAGTCTCGAATCATCGGTCAACTATGAGGTCAGCTCCTCCTCTTACATTTCCAAACCAGGACAAAGGGGCAAGTAAGTTGGTCCATGAAGCTCCTCTCTTGGAACGTTCGAGGCCCAGGCAGCAGGACAAAAAAAAAAGCGCAGGTTAAAGATATGCTTCCTAAATTAAAATTTAGTATAGTTGCCCTTCAAGAAACAAAGCTGTCTACAGAATCTGGTGTCCCCCGTGCAGAAGAGATTTAAATGACGACGAGTCAGAAGTGTTGATGGATCTCCTTCAGCTCCTTCAAGGCATCCATCCTTCTCCTGGGGAAGAAGACTGGCTGTCTTAGAAACTCTCCCCCTCCAGCAAGTTATCCACAAAATCCCTTTCTCCATCTTCGAGGACCCTGTCCAATGCAAGGAGCTCCTTTCCCTTCATCTAGGGCTATAAAGCTTCACCTAAAATTTCAGCCTTCATTTGTCTGTTGGCCAGGGGTCGAGTTCTAACTGTTGACAACCTTCAGAGACATGGGTTGGCTCTCCCAAATGTTTGCCTTCTCTGCACGGTGAATGCGGTAACCATTCCTCATCTCTTCCTCTGCCCTTTTGCCGCAGAAGTTCGGCCCACCATTTGCAGAAGATTCCAAGTCTGATGGGTGATAACTGACTCAGTTCCCTCTCTCCTTTTCGCTTGGAACAGCCAAGTCTTCAATAGGAACTCGAGAGTTGTCAGGAAGTTAGCAGTGATGGCTACCCTTTGGGCCCTCTGGAGATCGAACCAATCAATGCTTTCGAGACATCTCCTCTTCTTCTTCAGTTTCAAATCAACTAATTTGGGATCTTCGGGAATGGATGAATGGTCTAAATCTCTTGGACAATCCACCTATTCCCTCGATCCTTAATCTTAACTGGTTTCTGTCTGTTAGCTGTTTTTAGGTTTTTTCTTCTTTTTTCTGTTTCTTTTTCTTGTTTTTGTTTGTCTTTTGCTCTGTTCTCTTTTGACTTCTTGCCTTTTTAATATATTTTCTTTGCATCCTTCAAAATAAATAAGTCAAGAGCAGAATTTCAGTGAATATAGTATTTTGCATAATTAGATATGTTTGCACGTAAAACTTTGCATGCCTTCCATAGGAAGGAAATTATGAACTCAAATGATTGCCAAACAAGTATGTCAAGATTGTTATTATTATTATTATTATTTTGAACTGTTAAAAATGAAGTGACCTTAAAGAGCATCCATAATTACGTGCATAAATCCATACATCTTCTGGTTTGGAACACTAACCTAAACTCGTTCTTCTAGATAAAGACTGAAATGAGGAGGAAAAAGACTAACAATTGGCAATAATTGGTAAAATAAGAGTCTTTCCAAGATTTAACTAAAGTTCCAGCAACCAATGTCCTTTAATATTTTGCTTTAGCAAAATGAAAGAAAGTATAGCATGCCAATGAAGATAAAAGGAAGCAATGGTTCAATAAGAACATAGTAAGTTGATTATAAGGCTTACAAAAACTTTAAGTTTCTTTTCAAGAATGCCCTATAAAAATATTATACTCACTGAAGAATATTCAATTTCAAATGAAAAATGAAGATGTATAAATACATATGCATGGCCTGGTTTAAAGAATGCAAACAGACAATATGTGTTTGTCCATATACATGTGTACATACCTACACACCCATAAACACACAAATAAACAATATATGTGGTTGTGGGCAGATGCACGTGCGTGCAAACCCCCACGCACACACAAAAAAACAATATACATGTTTGCACGCACCCACACACACACACACACACACACACACACTTTGGCTAATTCTATTTCAAAAGAAAATGAATATCATGAAAGCATTATATCATATGAAGCCCCTCTTGAAGTTCATGTGAAGTATGTCGCCCTCTTGGTCTTTTCCAGAGACGCACACACTTCAGCTAATTCTACTTCAAAAGCAAAGGAATTCAATGAAAACATCATATCATGTGAGGCACCTCTTGACGCCCGTGTGAAATACATTGCCCTCTAGGTCTATTCCAAAGGAAACTTCTACAGAAACACAGGAAAAATATTGAAGGAGATATTTCACCAACCTATGGAATGTTTTGTGAGCTACAATAGACATCCCATCAAAGACACAACCTGCAAAGTGCCCACCGCTTGCAAGCAACACAATCCTCAAATGTGTTTTATCCCGCGGCTCATGGATCAAATGGTTCAATCTCTCAACAAACTCCCCCTCTCTCAAGCCTGGAATAGATCCAGTATTCTCCTTGGGTATTTTATTATTCTCAAACACGGGAACTTCCAACTCATTCAAAAGCAAACACTTCCAAACAGAAACTATATCTCCTGACTGAAGACGGATAAATAATTTCTGTTTAATGCTTTCCTGTGCTTTTCTCAATACACCAGCACTTGAACAGGATACCTTCTCTACCTCATCTTCAGACCCTGATATGCTCGATATATCGTAATCTTTGAATAGAGACTCACCAGTCATCTCATCAAATTCTTCTTCCTTCACAGTATCCTTTCCAGCAAGACTCAGCTTGACCTAAGAAAGAAAGGCTAATTAGTAAATATATGCCAAGAAATTATAACACAGCACAATGTGCAGAGAATAAAAATAGCCATAAACTGTAATAAATTTGCAACGTATGACATTGAGGCTGCATTTGGCTTGAACAGAGAAAAATAATTTGTGATTTTCTGGGACTTCTACTCTCTCCCTCTTTTTTTGTGATTGGTTGAGAGGCTTCTACTCTTAGTAGAATTAAAAAACAAAAACAAAAAGTCGTATCCCCTTTTGGACTACTGAGAGTGTGCATGCGTGCATGTGGGTGTGGGTGTGTAAAGAGCAACCATTAAAGGCTTTTTAGTGGTGATTAAGGAAATCTTGACACTTGATCATTTGCAAAACAGGAATTCTGCACAACCTATCATTTGCTTCATGCCTCGGAGTGATGAAGAAAATGTCAACCATTTATTTCCTCACTGTGAGATCGGACAAGCCGTTTGGGCCTTTTCCTTGCAGTTTTTGGAATATGTTAAGCGATGTCCTCACCAGTCAATAGATCTTTTTGAGGGTACAGCAGGTCCTTCATCAGAAGGCAGGCATATCTTTAGGGAAGTAATTTCAATGGCAGTGATGTAGAACTTACAGAAGTGATTTGAACAGCCAAAAAACAGCATTCAAAATATTGTTGAGATCATCCATTGTTCTCTGATGGAATGGACTAAAAGGGACATAAAGCAATTTTTTAGGCTGAAGGATAGGCCATCAAATATCTTATAAGGCAGACTGCATAGGAGGACGTTTCAATCTATGTTATCTGTTGATTGGTTGTGCTTTTTCTTGTCGTATCGACAGTCTTTATGGATTTGTAGTATAATATACTTATTATCACTTAACAGTTGATTTTGTTAAATAATAATAATAACAATAATAAAAAATTTAAAAAAAAAAACAAAAAAAAAAAGCAAAATGTTCTGTTTTTAACCAGGTTATGCTGCTGGTATGTCATGATGTAAATGAGAAGAGAGGATACTTTTCGTTGAAAAGTATGATGAAATAAAACTGAGTGGAGGGCTCAGATTCCCTATACACGAAGATAGTTTGCAGTTCAAAACCATGAGCAATAGGATCTGCCAGATCATAATTCACAACTCTAAGAACATGGAAAACACAACATCAATTGAAGACAAAGCGTGCAAAATCTTATTGATAATATGCTTAAACATTCAAGGCCTGAGAGGCATCCTTGAGGGTCAATCAACTAAATGGTGTGATGTTTTCCTATGAAACCCGTATCCCTCATAAAAGTGGAGCATCTGAGTTGGATACCCGGATTCCTAGACAGAGGCATAAAGAATTACCCTTCCCTAAGGGCCTGTTTGTTTTACTCAATACATCAATAAATACAAGTGCTATCATAATGATGGCGATGAGCCGACATCTAGAAGAAAGGGTTGATGGCACCAGCCAAAATCCGCCAAATTACATTGACACTGTCAATGTAAAGGTCGATGTCCCAACTTAAATATGAATCAATTTCCATTAGAAACGAATAGACATTTTTGGCATTTTAGTAGTCCACAAGTCTACCAGCTGCAGTACGCACACAGCATACAGTCCCCATAAACACTCATATTGCCCTTTCAGTTCACCCGCTTCCCATCTCATCCTCCCACTCCAACACCCCCATACCATCATCTGTAACAACCCGAAATTTTAGGTGCAAGTTTACCTGTACGTAAGGATGTACGATTACACTTTTACACTTGTTCAACTGTACACTTATAGATCCATTAATATTTATGTAGTTTAACTTGAATCTCAACCATAGAAAGTAATTTTCACCCCTAGATTACGTCAACCGACCATTGATTAATAAGATAAACCCATGAATACCCTAGTATTCTCACCCATTCATCAAACCGACCATTAAATTAGCTATTTACCACTGGATGAGGATATCTAACCGACCACTTTGAATTTGGACCACTTGATCAAAGTAAAGTAACTATTAGATCTTCATATCAACTCGTACACCCGTCAAATTAGCATTCTAATCTGTTCATCTTATTTTTTTTATTTATGAATATGCTTAATTTACCATCAAAATTATGATCTATGCATTTTACACGTGAACCAATAACTTGAATATAACAGTATACATTTCTAATATAGATCGTGTCCAAAAACTACTTTATACGTATCCATTTACAAAAAATGACCGTACAATAACCCATAAATATGACTAACATTTTAACCATCTACTTATTTAAAATTTAGACCATCAATTGATCATCCATCACAGTCAGATCTTCCAACTAGGCCATCCAAATATCTAAATGAACCATTTATTATGTAGATCATAAGGTATACATCAAAACTAACGGTTAATTTTTACACAGGATGTCGGTAAACTTTATCTTAAATTATGAGTAGATGTAAGCCATTAGAAATGCATCTTGGCCATCCTCGTGAGATCAAGGCTCAAACTTAATCAGTTGATAAAGCACACAAAATGACAAACTAAGTTAAAATTTTTCTTTATTTGAACGGTCCAACTAACAAATATGCAAGACTAAAGTTTTAACTGGAAAATAAGTGAGATGATTATTCACTTAGAGGTCTCCATGTACATTGGGATGTTTTAAAAAAATTACAAACTAGCTCTAAGTGTTAAACCATCATCCACATATTATATAATATATGGCCTACTTAAAATTCAAATTTATCTTATATTCGGGTCAATGGCCTAACATAATATAACAAAATTGATGAATGGAGTGGATTTTGGTCCACATCGTTGTAGGCCCCACATCTAAAAAAAATAAAAAAATAAAACAAAAGAAGATAAACATCTGATTTTTGTACAATAATAATTTTTTTAAAAAAAAGAGAGAAAAATGGGGAGAACGTTCCAAGTAGGAAACGACTCTACTGTTTCATACGCACACGTCACCTAATGTTTCAATCCTTCACACCTGTGCACAGACATGTGTAAAGTACGATGGCAAAAATAAAATATAAATAAATATAAAATATAAATAAAATAAAAAGGGAATAATAATAAGAAGAAGAAAAGAAGTTTCAATGGTTGCTCTTCTTGCTCACGGTTTATAATCAAGCGGGCCACTTGAGTACTAATTTTACTTTATTTTTGGACCCATATACTAGCACGATAAGGCAAAGTGGATGGGCGGAGTAGATTTCTCATAAGCAACAGGATGGACCCCACATATCAATGGAAAATAAATCTGTAACAACTCCAACTTTGTTCAGTTCCTTAAATTTTAAATTTTTTAAATTTTGTCTGTTTAAAAAAAAAAAAAGGGAAATCAAACCGGTTGCAACCTCCCTTATCATTATCTTATCCATCTTATCCAAGCAAATCTCTTTCCTTTATAAGGATGAACATTTCTCGCCGATCAAAAAGAGAAAAAAATAAAATTAAAAAATAAAATAAAATAAAAGATAAAAGGAGAGAAATTAGTGGAAGAACGGCTTGCACAAGTTAGTACTCATTTTATTTTAATTTAGATTTTTATTTTTAATATGTTATTATGCTTTGGGTTTATGTGATGGACGGTGTAGATCTACCATGGGTGCAATGCATGAGCACATATATCAATATGTGTGCATATGTAAGATGCACCTTGGAACACCTTACACATATAACTAGAATTAAAAGGAAACACGTAAATTCTTTTCGGTGATTTTATTTGAAGTACATATTTGACTTATTTTGCATATACGGCCCGATCAATTCAGTCTATTAGGTTCTAAGGACCAAAATATGGAAAACCTCCAAAAATTAGGCTAAATTAACATTTTGGTAGGCCGCAATATACAAAATAGAATTCATGATGCACTCACCGTTGGAATATCCATCGGGGCCGCAGGGAGTTCCGACGGAGGTATCAATTATTTTGACCATTAAAGAATAAATGAGTGGACGAATGAACAACTCGGATCTTACATAAAAAGTTAGGAGCGTTTGAAATAAGAAATGTACATGTTTTAATGGTTGAATAACGGTCGGTGTTGTTCATGGTAGTATCGCCCATCAAAATAGCGAATCTACTTCATTTTTCTACCAATATCATAAAACGATGTTGGTAAAATAGTGAATGGGATAGATCTTATGCACACATATTACTTATGGGCCATCATGACAAAAGTATAATAATATAAAATGGGTATAAAAACACTCCAGCGTGCAAAGGTAAAGTTGATCTATTTACGTTGCCTTAATTAGTCTGGATTGATAGGCCTTATATGCAGGACTTTCTTGATGTAAGTATCAAATCCGTACCATCTAATAATCTTGTCACTTAATAAGAGTTATGTGGTTAAAAAAATTTATTCGAAAGAAAACTCACGTGGACCACATCGCCTTAGACAATGAAAATTAAATGGGCACCTTTGAATATTCATGTGGGCCACAAAAGTATTATTTGGAGAAGATTTTTGGGCTCCTCCTTTATGAGGAAATTACCCATCTCTTCCATGGTTTACATTATCATGGACCTATCAACAAATTAAATAAATACATAAGTACAAAAAAATAAAGTTTAGTTTACGGCATTGAAACCAAGTGCAGATTCTATTGTTAAAAACCATCTTGGGTCATCAGATCGTGGACCCACAATGATATATTTATTGTATTCACTCCATCCATTTGATTTGAAAGGGTACTATGGATTAAGAGTGTAAATTTAGGACATATCCAAAATGTCTGCAACCTATACAGAAAGAAAATAATGGTATGTGAACAATAATTGTTTAGGGTATTACAGGTCCCACAGATTTCAGATTGGATTGAAATTTCTTCTCAATGGTCAATATAGTAATTAAAATAATGTTACCTTGTAAAACTTAAGTATCGCTCTCATGTATGACCTTAATCAAAACAAATTAAATGCTTTAGGAACTTAATAATTTTTAATATTATGGTGTACTGCATATGGATTACTTATAGGTATTCTCTAATCTGCTCCATCGGATTTCTCCCTAAATCATCAGGTGAGTAATCCCAACCTGTTTCCTCTCCGTCGTACTTAAAGTAGTTATTTGATTGATATGTTGAGTGTGATTCTTTGTATGGATCGTTTTATTATATTTGTTTAAGCTTGAAATTCTATGGATATAACATGATGATATATGTGACAACATGCTAATATGATGTATTGATCATTTTCATTCATTCGTGTCATGCATAGTGCACCTGCATTGAATCCTGGGGGCACGCCCTGGAAGACCCGTAGGTACTTACAGTACCGGGTGACCTAGGGGACCATCCCTGGATGCCCATAATATGTGGAAGCCTACCAAGATGGTGGAAGCCTACCCAATAAGGGAAGATGCGGGTTGATGGAATACAACTCAAGCAAGTGGACGGTTTCTAATATACCCACTTGATGCATTCATGCATCCATGCATTTCATAACATCCATGCATTTTTATTTTAATTATGACGTTTATGAACCATGATAGGTTCACTCACTAGCATGGCCAGCTAACGTTGTGGATTGACAACCGTACAGAGACGAATGAAACATGAATAAAACGAGGACCGTTTCCAGATGAATCGTGGGACCATGTGTCGTATTTGGCAAAAGATGAACATGCTACGATGGATTAATGACTTATTTAGGAGTTTGATTTCGTTTTGTATCTATTTGTACACAAATATGATGATCATTGAAAAATATTTGATTTATTATTTTTATGTTATTTTATTTTTGTTGAATGAAATTTCAAATGAGTGGACTCGATGATTCCTGTTTAGATGATTCCTGATGTGGTTTTGAATATATGATGATGGAAATTATAGGAAGATAATACAAACGTAGATGAATGGATGCTAAAATTGGATGTGAACTTAGGATTCATTAAATTGTGCCTCTAAATAATTGTACGGAGAATGAATTAAGTGCACTCAGTGTACGTGTCATGGGCCGAAACTCGGGTCTGAGGGTGCACACTCTGTATCCAAATTCCGGGGCGTGACACCATCTATTGTACATTCACATTCAGTTCGGCGTTCCTCCAAATCCTCATCTATCTATAATGCCTTGTGTGAGAACCACTCCATTCTTTCTATCCGGAAATTAAATCTCAAATGCTCGCAAGACGGTTCCAAAGCTCCACCCTTAAAGAAGGTAAAATACCCTACGACATACCCTCATTTGGATCTTCTTCTCTTGCATGGCATTGTCACCATGAAATATGGTTTCAAATAAATCTGTTGTTTAATAATCAAGAAATATGAAAAGGCACAAAGCCATGGGAGGCAAAGGCATTTGTTGTAACAGGATATGGATTATAAGGGGGTATGCTATGATCTAGCACCTATCGGAGACAGGAGACCATAGATTTGCAACTTCCATTAAAGACCGCGTGAGAAGGGAATCAAACACACATATGGTGTAGTCAAACTTCACTGACAAGGCTTGCATTTCAAAGTAATTTATAACCATTACCCATTCATGTTACCATATCATGGGTTCATTTAAGAAACAAACAGGCCCTAATGGTAGAACACTGGAACCGTCATCCAAGTATAGATAATAGAGGGGTTCTCACATAAGATGCTATAAATGGATGAGGATGCAGAGGAAGTTGAATAAGATGTGCGTGTACAATAGCCTGTGGTATAAGAGTGCCGGAATAGGAGGATGAGATGGGAAGCGGACCGGTGTTGGTAAGATTACAGTGTGTGTAGGCGAACTGAAGGAGCGAGAGGAGTGCATATTCGGCTGGCTGGTAGACCGGTGGACTACTAAAAAGTTGAAGACATCTCTTCATTTCTAATAGAAATTGATTCGTATTTACTTTGGAACCTAACCCTTACACTGACAAAGTGTCATTGTAATTCAGTTCATTTTGACTTTCGTTATCAACCCTATCTTCCAAACATCGGCTCCACACCATCATTATGATGGCACGTGTATTTATTGACGTAGTGGGTAAAATAAACAGGCCCTTAAAGAATAAGGTAAAGTACCCTATGACATACGCTCATTTAGATCTTCATCTCTTGCATAGTATCATCTCCATGCAATGTGGTTTCAAATAAATTTGTTGTCCGATAATCAGGAAAGTTGGAAGACGCAGAGCCGTGGGAGGCAAAGGCATTTGGTGTAACAGGATCTGGATTGTAAGGGGGTACGCTATGATCTTGCACCTATTGGAAACCAGAGACCACGCATTCACAAATTCCATTAAAGACAACGAGAGAAGGGAATCAAACACACATATGGTGTAGTCAAACTTCATTAATAAGGCTTGTATTTCAAAGTAATTTATAATCATTACATATTTATGTTACCATACTGTGGTAATTTGTAAAACAAACAGCCCTTTAGGTACTCATATTCTACAAACTCTTTTTTTTTTTTTAAGACACAGGGTGTCCCCACCTCCTTTTGAAGTGAGACTAATCCCTGCGGATACACGCAATCACCCACAACCACATGTATCGGGTAAAGCCAAGGAGGGGAATCGAACCCTCACCTATAGGGAGCAAACCTACGGTGAAGACCATTCGCCCAAACCTCATTGGGTATAAATAAACGGTTTACATATTCTACAAACTCTTTAACTTGCCATACTCAATAATCGCCACCCTTCTTAGGTAACATAGACATTTTGGCTGATATTCTTCAAAATGTGGTTTGCATGTGAGCATATAGACTATAATAAAGGTAATGTAGTCATGACAATTGGATGTTCCTTACAGTAAGTTTGCTAGCAGATACAGGAGAACAGAGTACCACGTTGTAATGTCCTTAAAAAGTTAAAACAAATCCAACATGTCACATACCATTCAAACAAGTAGTATCTTAGTTGCTAAAATGGAAGACTGGTGGTCCAAGAAAAGTGATAGAGTTCAAAAGCTTGCTCCTGTTTAGCAGTCAAACAACAACTATCCTTGTTCTTCAAAACAACATAGTATCTGAATAAGACTGGTAGGTTCTAGGAACATTCCTTTTTTTTCTTTGCTAAAATGCTTACTTAATTTAGAGAAATGCTGACATGATTCGTAGCACAAGCGACATTGCGGCACCTATCTGCAGTATCCGGGACTCATTAAGCAGGGTCCACAGAAAACATACCCTGGACAAACGAGCAGGCTGGTCCACCTATCAGCTGGTGCGCGTGTGTACATTGAATGCATAGCCAGTTGGTCATCTGACTTTTTTTAACCATCTATTCTCTTCATACAATTTTGGCCCACTGGTTACTAAAATGCTTAATTAATTTAGAGAAAATGCCCTGGACAAAAATAGGATGGTCAACTCATCAGCTGGCTCACACGTGTCGGGTCAATACATGGACCATTCATCATTGCTATTTCTAATCCATCCATTACCCTCATCCACTTGTGGCCCACATGATGAGTGGTTGGCGCAGAGATTGCTCAGGGTGCACCCCACTTGAATGAATGTCCCAATCTTAAGTTATGGATAAAAGAATTCCTAAAGATGAGGGACGGTAAGCAAAAGACGATATCTGGTGATGTAGCAAATATTGTAAAAACACATCAAATTCCTATAATTTTTTTACTCAGAGATTTTCCTTCCCATCTGATAATAGAAAACTGAAAATGAAAGAAAGAAAGAACAAAAAAAAAGGGAAGCAAAATAGGTACTGTACAACGGTGAAGACAAGAGATTGCACAGCACTGTTCAGGTTTTCAATTTCACAGATGAGGCCCAGCTTTTCAGTGATTGAAACGGTTGAAACTATGGACCCACTGTATGGTCCGTGCATCAAAAGATCCCCCAGATTGAAGGAATTCTAACCCTTCAATGGGTGATCAGCAAATAAACAGTCCAGAGAAAGGATACAGCAAAGCTTCAGATTCAATCAATCAAGGGACAGAATACGATACAACTAGCATCTCCCAAGCAGGGGGATTTTTGATGCATGGGCAATCCACAGTGGGGTCCATGATATCAACTGTTGGGATGACCAAACCATGGGCTCCATCTTGCATAGAGAGAGAGAAGAAGAGAGAGAGATACATTGAAACGGTGGATGTCAGACTTGAAATGGGAGCGCTGGTCTTGGAGGGAATCGAAGTCGGCCTTGCAGGTGTTGCAGGACAATCTAGGGTTTGGTTTTCTCTCCTTCCCCTTCTCTTCCTCCTCTTCCTTTAGGGGCTCTTCTTCGCTTGCAGAGATTTCCAAAGGGGCGGAGTAAGAAAGGGCGTGGCCACTTTCGGAAAGAAGCCGACATGAATTGAAGAAATCGGAAGGGAGATCGAAAACCGATCGACTTCTCTGCTCTGCTGATGGGTTGCTGCTTCGCTTCTCGCTCGCCATTCCCTTCACTTGCCCTTCCTTTCCTTCCCACAGCCCATATATCTCCAATACTCCTACTTCAGAACCGTGCGATGCGCGGGCCCACGTGCAGGAAAATTTTTCAACACGAACCAATGCTCAAATTCTGGACAAGATCGCAGGCGTTCAAAAGGTGGGTCCTACGCTGCAAGCGGCCTGGCGCAGAGTAAGGGAAACGGATTGGCTGCTCCCCCTGCCACCAGCCATTGGCTGATGGTCGGTGCTCTGTGGGCCTCACAATGATGTATGTGTTTCATCCCTGCCGTCCATCTATTTTTATAGATCATTTTATGGTACAAAATAAAAAATGAGGTATATGTCAATCTCAAGGGGACCACATTACAGGAAACCGTGTTGAATGAATGTTGACCATTAAAAACGTTTTTGGGGCCATAAAAGTTTTGGATCAAACTGATATTTATTGTTTCCCTTCATCTGGGTTTTTATGACCTAATCAAGAGATTGGAAGTCAAATAAACAGTATAGTGGGCCTAAGGAGAATTTTAATGTGGTTATCCAATAATTATTGTTTTCCTGGGTGTGGTCCACCTAAGATTTATATCCCTACCATTTTTTTGTATCAAGTCATAAAATGATCTATAAAGATGGATGAACGGAATGGATGAAACACATAAATCATGGTAGGGCCCACATCAGTAGCCAATCCGTCTCCCAAAGTATGATCTGATTGGGAACGGATCATATGCGGCCCTTACCGTGGGCCGACCTTGATATATGTATTTCTACATCCACACCGTTCATCCGTTTTACCATATCATTTTAGGGTATGAAGTCAAAAGTAAAACAGATCCAAATCTCAGGTAAACCACACTAATAAAAAAATACAGTAATTATTGAACACTCCACCGTTAAAACCTTTCTACAGCTCACCTTAATGTTTCTATAACATTTATCTGTAACCCAACCCGTTGATAAGGTGACAAAAACCCTATAAAGGAAAAACAAATATCAGCTTATCCAAAAACACGTGGCTTAGAAAAAGTTTTTAATGGTTAATCACCACCGCTTATGTGACATGGTAGCTGAGATTTGAATCCGATTTACTTTTGGCCACATGCCCTAAAATCATCTGCTAAAATGGATGGGATGCATGAACGTAGGATAAATACATCAAGTTGGGTACTGTGGAAAGGATAGCATTATCATTGGTGTGGTAAGGGGCCACACCTAATTTGCTCATGTTTTAAGATGGACCAAAGAAACATGTAATGAATGAGTTATTTCTTAAGAGAATAGGCATTCTTACAAGATATGAGGCGCCTTCAAGTGGAACTTACCTCTTGCATGTGCTATAGCTCAGGAATCAAGCAAGCCGGCAGTAAAGACTCGCACTAATGGGCTCGTTTTGTCGTAATTTGATTTGGGATTTGTTGATCGAGGGTTAAATTATAATAACCTACTTTATATATATATATATATATATATATATATATATATATATATATATATAGTAGGTTATTATACACACACACACAATCGAGGTATGCGCTCACTCATTTACTTGTCCTTTCATAACTTAAATGATGGACCAACCAAATATATAACAACTGTCCACCCCATTTACGATATAACTCATTAATGCAACATAATTGTTTATATATTAAGAATATACATTCAACGTTTCCTTTTAAATTAAAGTGTATGTTATAAAAGTTTTTTTAAATAAAACAAATAACACACCTGAATGTATTAGTCACATGGTTGCATGAATTTTAGAAAGTATAAGGCACATGATTAAGATCAGTGATTAATAATTTAGATCGTCCATTATACCTAACTATCTAACTATTATAAGATGTTTAAGTTACAAGATTAACTAATTATTTATTCAATAACTTAGACCAACAACATACAACCATTAAATTCATATGTAAAACTATCACTGCATATAAAATCTCAAAATTCATCCGTTACCTAGGTTCATCCACCCAATTGATCCATGAACCATTCATTTGATCAATCGACTGTTGTACATCAATGATTTCATGTGTATACCTATATATACATTGCTCACACATGAACACCATATACATCCGTTGCTAAGTATTACAATCGTGACATCATACACACGTGAGTCCATTGTTATGATTAACGAGGGAATAAATGTTTTATCACAAGAATGTCATTTAAAGATACATTTAGGTGCTTTTAAAATGTATGTATTTAATGTGTGTTTTGGTCATTTTAATTATGTGTGTACGATGGGACCCATTTATTATAAATATGGTCATAAGTGTAGGTTCTAACAGTATAACATGATAAAAAAAAAAAAAAAACCTTCTCAAAGTTTATTTTTCAATGTTCTCACCCTAAAGTTTAAAATTTTCGGTTTATTGTTTATGCCATCTTATTCTAAAATTTAACAATATTATTTTTTTAAAATTAGTTTCAGATTACTTATATATTAATGTGATTTATTTATTTTTTTAATTAAGATTTTTTTTAATTATTTAGCTTAATTGTTGAAATTTTGAAATATACCTTAAAATAATTATTGAATTAAATTGGTTTAATTCAGAGTATAATTCTAATTTAATATTCAAATTATTAAAAAAAAAAAATTTGAATCTTATTTATCTTATAATAAAACATAACTCAATTAATAAATTATTGAAAACATAATTTGATTTAATTTTTAAATTAAAAATTAATTTTTAATTCTAAACTTTTAAAAATTAATAATTTAAATAAATATTGTTATTAAACTAATTGAATTCATAAGTTTTAGAATTTATTTAATAAATTTGTTGGAATATAATTTGATTGATTTAAATCAATTTCACAAAAAGTTAAATTCAAATATGAATTAATTCCCTAATTGTAAGAATATTTGTTTATATAAATTTATTAAATTTTAATTTAATATTAAAATAATCAAAAATTTTATTTTTAAAATTTAGATTATAATATAAATAAATTTTAAATATTAGAATTTATTGAATAAAACTAAAATTAATAATTTTTTAGGTTAATATGAAAAATATGATTTAAGTGAAAATTTTGATTTAATTAAAATTAGAATTTAAAATAATTTTTTTCATATACATTATCAAAATTTAGAAATTTCTAAATTTAATAATAATAAAATTTTTAAAAAATGTATTTAAAAATTTTAATTATTAATGTTTCAACAAAATTATATTTAAAATTATTAATTAAAAAGAAAATTTTATATTTTGAGAATAAAATCAAGTAATTATTGATTTTTATAGTAAATTGGAAATATTATTTTAAGATTAGCAAAAACATAAGAATAAATACAAGGTAGCTTAATGTTGATATTTAGAAATTTCGATTGTAAAGCGATGATTAATCTTAGATCCATGTCTAATATTCACCGAGCATCGAGATTAATATATTGAACATAATGTAAACAAATAGGGCGATTGTATCCCTTGGGTGGAAGACCATAAAGCTATTAAGTAAGGTGATTGTGTCTATTGGTTTGAAAGTCCTAAAGCCAACAAGTAGGGCGATTGTGTTGCTTGAATGAAAAACCCTATAACCCACTGGATCCTTTAAAGTTTCATTTGTGTACAACGTATACATACAATTGTGTGCACGGATATATGTTAGAGGTACAAATGGAGCAGTAGTCTGACTAGCTCATACATATGTGGGTCCATCACCACAAAGTTTTGGTACGTAAGCATTAATGCAATGTGACCATCCACTTAAGTACAATGTTATAAGAGATGACGAATATTGTTTATGAGAATTCATGGAAAATATCACGCGCATAACATGTTTACTATTATAGTGCTTAAATTCATGTTCTTTTATTATTTATATTATATTTTTTCCTTTTATTTATAAAAATTTGATATAATCTGAATATTTTAAATTTTGGGTAAAAAATGATTCTACTAGGTTGTTTTGCTCACTTTATTTTTTTAAAAAAATCACAGATACAAAACTGGAATACTACGAGCAGGCGGGCCTCTACTATTAGTTTTTCTATTTTCAGCAAATTAGGTTTAATTTGAATTTAAAACTTCAATACAGAAAAAAAAAAAAACTATTAACAGAATTGAATTTAGTAAACATTATATTATTTCAATAATATTTTCCTTTTAAATTATTCTGAATATCTATTAAATTTGATGAAATTATGTATATTGTAATGAATATCAATCTATTAAAATTCATGAACTTGTGATTCGGTCCCGAATACCCTACTCAGGTATCCGAATTTCAAGGCATGACATAAATGGGACCAGATCCTACTAAGTTCGAGTCTTAAAACCATGATCAAGACCATTTACTGGTGAGACATTAATATCCTATGCAGTGTATTAGGATGACATTAGGAGGCGTGGTCCTTGGATATACGAAAAGGAAAGGTGAGACTCAAGGAGAGTTGAGAGATAAAGAATGTGGACGAAAGGAAAAGGAAAGGCTACATGCAGGTGCATGTGTTGTATTTGGTTTTAATAAGACATAAAAAGAATTATTTTTAAATAAAATAAAGTTTTTTAAATGGAGAAAATTATTTTTCATGTCCCATAATGTTTGGGAAAGAGAAAATAAAAGAAGATATAAGTAGGGTATGGTGTAGTTTACTAGTTAGGTAAACTTGAGGGAGCATGGAGGCTTGTGAGCTCCAGTGCAATCCACACTGGAGCGAGTGAGGGCAATGTAGTTTTAGTTGGTGCACTTTTCACTTCGCACGTTTTGTAAGAGTGGTTACTCCCTCAGAAACATGTAATGGTTATTGTTGCGCCTCAAAATTCGGGTATTGAGTGTGAACCCTTAGACCTGAGTGTTAATTCGTAACTCATACATAAATTGTACTACTTTAATTCCTTAATCAATTTAATTAGAGATGATAATTATATTTAATATAAGTTCCACCATAATCTCAATTACATATACAATACACTTAGTACTAATCAACCAGATATATATAAGTCTTGACAACTCTTAAAATAAAATAAAACTTAAAAATCATGTATTTATTATATCATCGTACTATAATTATGTTTATTCCATTTTAACATTGTTTTCAATGAAATAAATCTAAATAATTCATTAAAATCTCAAAATCAATACCAATATGCATTATATATTAATCAAACTATGCTAATAAATCAATCACGTAGTCAGGAATTGTTTAATGTCGTCACTTCATCTTCAGATAAGTATGGCCATGTTTCACATGAATCATGTTCAGGTACGGTGCATCCTTCTAATTATTGTGCCACATCATCTGCTAAAGGCTCCTCGATATGATTTTTTCATCAATAAAAAAAAAAGCTAGTCAGGCTTAGTAAAATAACTCAGCATGGTTCATAATTATAGAAATTAAAATAACATAAAAATGTATACACAATGATTGGATGCAAATGGTGTATGAATGCATCAGATGGGGTGATCGTCCCTCTGTTTGGGTTAGAGGTCTTCAACTCGCATCCACCGGTTGGGTAGACTTCCACCTTTCGGTAGGCTTGGGCATAGCCCGCATTTAGTAATGTTCTACCATGATCGACATTTCTTACAGGGAGGGCCCCTAGGATCGACCATGCATTATGTAAATGTAATGAATGATGGATGATATGTAAATGCATATTTTTCATATTTGGCATAATTTTTTTATCAGAATATTCACATATAAATTTAGCGTACAATTATCACAACAAATACTCAAATCAGTATATCAATCAATCAAACAATCACAAACGATTTATTTTAATTTTAATGAATTATGAAACAACTTGAGTTACTCGCCCGAGTCTAGTACTGTAGAATCCATAAGGTAAATGGGTTGGTTTGAATTTAGAGATCATATCAGTTATATCAACAATATTATTATTCATCTAGTTATTTAACATGGTGGGGCCCACCTTTGATTAACATCCTACGTGGCCAGATCTAAAATAATCAAATAATTAAAAATTTTATTTTATATTTCTATCTTTTATTTCCTTTTTAAAATTATAAAATTGATTGAAAATTATTTGATCGGAGTGGCCCATCGGATAATCAAATTATTCAGATTCTTGAGGTTTGGTTATGTTTTGCCACATTGGAAGAATGGTGTGGATCTAATCACACATATACTAATGACTCATCTCAACCTTCTACGCCAAGTGATATCAAGACTTATGAAAAAATCTAAGATTTCTTATTAAGCATTTATACATTTAAATACTGTGGCCTATCTGATGGTCAGATTGATCTGAAAATTATGGCCCTTGTATATTTTGGACTTGGGGATCATATGATCCGTACAGATCTATCTCAACATAATCAGATTCTATCCATTTTATTTATTCTTAAAATATTACTAACTAGATCTGAAATCATAAAAATATCACTTTATTAAAATCGACTCTACACACATATACGATGATGGTGTGGATGATCCATACCATCCATTGTATAGATCAAGAAGAAATTAACGATATAATAAAAAATTAAAAAGATCTAATGATTAGAACTTATCTGATCGAGCCTTCTTAGAATTTCCTCTTCCTTTTACTTTAAGTCTTTTTTTAAAAAAAATAAAAAATTATGCGATCCCTTTTTAAAGACACTTGATAAAAAATTATTATTACTACTTCAAGAATTGATCCATAAACCTCTCTTTCAACTAAAAACATCTCCACCAACTCAATTATTAACTTGTTTTTATTTTTTATTTAAAAATAAAATCTTTAAATATTTATTTTAATTTTTTAATGCACCAAAATTTAAGGTTGTTACAGTTATGACCATGCAGCAATAAATGGCTAATTTTTCAACGGTCAGAAGATGATTATAAATAGCTAGTTTTACAACAATCATATAAGCAAACAAGTCTCATCTTCTCTCTAGCTCCAAACCCATTTCACCAGATGGTTCAGCTCATGACTCAATTAGTTAACTCACAATCCAACTCAGTAAGTGAAATCAGAACCTTTACTCAGTCAACTTTATAAACTCGGTGAAAACTTTCTCCTACTGTTTCCCAACAAGTTAGGACTATAAATTAGAATCTACTAGAAAAGATTGTGTTAAATGAGTTCCTAAATGAGTTTCTTCATGATTGATGCACGCTAAACTTATTAGGCTTATCATGTTCAGGAAGAGATTTGCCACGTAGCCCATCAACAATCTTAGATAAGAGGGGGCAAATAACTCTTTAAGAACATTGTATTTAATGTGTTTCAGCCTGATTGAATCCATTTCAATATTTTAATATCCAATTTATCATTCTTGAATATTTTTCAACAATTTTAAGGAGTTGTATTTGGAACATGGATACCGAAAGCATTACATCAATCAAGCTAATGAATCGAGATTTGATTTGAGTCGACCGGTTCGACAATACCAACTTCACCAGATGGGATCCTTACTCTTTGCTCGAGTGGTAGTGTAATGTCCTAAAAATCAACAACCAAGTACAAAGACTCCGATCCCGAGTTCCTGGGTGTTAACCTAATGAGAGTGTATATGTGTCCTTATTCGGATTCAAATTCATTCCACACATAAATAATCAGAGTAGCGCAATTCGAATTAGCGGATTCAAAGCAAGGTAGAGATAACAATAGATTCAGAAATTTAGGGCTAAGAGTTAAAAATAAAGTTCTAATTGTGAAGATCACCTAAAATGGAATTATACAAACCACTATCTACAATATACATATCCAAGATGGTTAAAGTGTAAAACCTTTAGTTTACACCCAATCTCCAAAGCATAACGACATTGGCACAACCCAATATGAGCTTACCTGTTTGAGGTCTCACTAGTATCTACATCAATAATACGTTTGGTTGGTATTTTAAGACATCATCCTAAGTAGGAGTGAGTAGCTAACTCAGAGGTTCCATTAGTTTTAAGTTATACATGTTATCGACACAATCAACGCAGTTAATGATAAATAAAAAATTAAATAATTCATAAATACTCTTGTTAAATGTGCATATGAAGATATGACATGATGCATGCCCTTTCCAAACAACACTCCCTCACACGCGACTCTGATCACTTAGTTTGCAAATGACAACACTCTCTGAACATGTGACTTCAACGCCTATTTCACCACATTCTAATGTAATATGATGTGATGAATGATTGTGTTAGCCGAGTAATTATTAAGTTCAATTTATCCAGCATATTGACGAAGCTAGGATACTGACGTTATATCACAAGTCCTTATCTAGATTACGTGACTCGTTGCCACACGTAGCGACTCCTTACCAGTGTCCCTTGATCCAAATTTAAATGTTACTCATTTATTTCACAAATCAATAATTTCAAAGGTACGGTATGATACCTAAATGTATGAGGATCAACCCGATATGGATCATCACCCAATACCGAGTATGATCACTCACTTTCGAGGTGCGGTCTTGTCACATAAAATAAAAAATACATAAAGAAAATGGTTCGTCACCCAATTCTATTCACGCCCGGGTCGTTCGAATGGTACTTTAGCAAGCAACCATCGGCGGAGTAATTTGACGGGAGCCATTCGAACAATGGTCTATCACCTCCATCAGTTCTCACTAGTCACTATGGAGAGACTCGTCACTTCAACATAGGCTGGCAACTCGGATACGGTGTCCCATTCCACCATGCCCGACTCATGAGTCTTAGTTGCTCACTAGTCACTATGGGAGGCTCGTCAGCCTAGCGTAGGCCGACAGCTCGGACACGGTGTTCCATATCACCATGCTATACTCATAAGTCTTAGTACGATCATATCTCACTAACAGTTATGAATGAACACATCTATTAGGAACAGCGTATCTTAGATTCCATTTACTCGTGTCTTATATTGTGAATATACATGATCAGTCGCTAGTAGACTAATTTGATTGACCTGAGAGAACCACGATGCAACTGACATTTGGTGCAAGCATCCCGTGTAGTCCATCTATTGTCAGTCATCCATGTTCAACTCGAGTCAATCGAATAACCTTAGGGTAGACGCTCTAACTTGGGCTACCCATTAATTTAGGCGATTTACTGACTGACCCAATATTGTAGAAATCCTAAGCATCGTTGTGAACTAAATACTACATCATGCAATTATAGTATACATACTACTACGCAACGACCTAGGCATTTCATCGAACATGTAAGCATCAATAGAGCAATACATTCACTTCGGCATTTTATCAAACATGTGAGCAGCAATAGATTAATACATTCATTGGAGCATATTATCAAACACATGAGCATCAACAATTCAATGCATTTAATCTAGAGTTCAATCAATCATGTGAGCATCTTTAGAATAACACATTTAATCACTTAGGCATTTTATCAAATGTGTGAGCATGCATAGACAAGAAATGATATATATTACAATCAAACATGAAATATTAACATGTTAACTATTTACAAATCATCCACCACAACAAATCATTAACTGAGACCCTTAAGGGTCGATAAATGGAAACCTAGGCATAATGGTCTGCACCTCGTGACAATCCACTCGACTCGTGGCACTCTTGGGATTAGAAAATTGGAGAAAATGATTCTTATACTAATTTTGAAGCAATTAGGTAAGATTCATGCAATTCATATTAGGAAAACCTACGTTGTGAAGTAGAATTTGTTTCTTACCTTCCAATCGTGAATGAGGCGAATTCGATGGAGGAAAATGATCAATGTTAGGGCTTTGATTAGATGAAACCGATGAAAGGAAGCACTAAAGCCTCCCCCCATTCCTACTCTCTCTTCCTCTTTCTCTCTTTCTTTCCTTTGAAAAATGCAAATTCGTATGAGGAGAGGGGGTCCCCAAATGAAGTCTTTATATTGTGCTATATTTGATGTATATGGCCCTAAGGGCTGGGTTTTTACTATACTAGCCCTATAGAAGGATTTTTCTAACCTCTAGAGTCCATTATAGGGTGTACATGTCGATATACATCATATGATATTTAGCCCTAATGATGATCTACGTATGGATATAATCGGCCCACTGTTTGGATGCGTCAATCGACAGATATGATTGAAAGTCTACTCAACGGTCACCGATAGTCAATCGGGACTGTGGCTATACAGATATGAGTAGGAAAATATCCTCAACTCATACCTCAAGTTTGATCACAATCTAACGACCGAAAATTCGTGACTTCGAGAAAAAGTGAAAAGTCTATTTCACTTAAGTTCTGGATTTCAGCCTAGGGTATTTGCACATTTTAAGCACTCAACTTTTGGCCTAAGTTATGCAGCTCTGGGTACTATCTTAATTCTCCACCCGCGATGGGCGTTAAGCCTAGCGAAATGGACATTATTGTATAGTTTCAGAACTAGTGGCCCATTAACAAGTGATGTAAAGCTTGTTCGAAAAATTGAGACATTTTTAAAATGAATTAGGTATTTATATTTCTTATACGCAATTATTAGGGTTTAGATTAACTACGTTCATAGTGTGTCCTATTTATAATTAGCAGAAACAGTGATTTGGTCTTAATAACCCTAAACGGTTGGTTTTTGAACTAAATGAGTAACTGGATTGATTTGGTTTGTTAATTATGATTCGACCCTTAGTTGTCTTGTCTTTGAGTGGATCTTTAATCTAGTTGTGGTAGTCTTGATTAGTTAGTGATAGGCCGGCTAGATTTGGGCCCTATGTGAACCAGTCACAAGGTTAAACTCGATACTTAATTGATCGGGCTGGATTCGTTGGCTTCCTATGGTTGATTAATCAGATTGGTGTGGTTCTTTATTGGTATCACTCACGTATAGGCTAACATCAAGTGTTAATGGTTAGTAAGTCACAATATAAGTTAAGTATAATAAAAAAATTTAAGGGTTTTTGAAAATCCAAAATAACAAAAATCTAGGATGTTACAGGTAGACTCTCAAGAGTTTCAACACCCAGTCAAGGGTTCGAGTATCCATAGGTGGTGAAATCTCACTACGGAGTGAGTGTGTGGGGTGTGTGTGCGTGTAAAAAAAAAAAAAAAAAAAAAAACCTTCACCAGATGGTAGGACAAGTTGAAATTTCTTTTGATGGCACTAAAAATCTACTACAATCATAACCTACAGTCACTACCTTAAGCTACTAAAAACAACATCGTCGAATAAGTTATAGCCATGAACAAGCGAGTTGAAGATGAATTGTTATGCCATGGTCACATTCTCAACACTTTATTTGACCGTTTGTATGACTTGTATACGGACACAAGTCAGCTAAAGATATTTGGAAAACACTGAAATTCAAGTTCAAGGCTAAAGAAGAAGAAAATCCAATTTATTATTTAAAAATATTTTCCAATAATATACATATATAGATCAATAAAACAAAATAAAATTTAATAGTAGATAACTCATCCCAACTTTTTTCTTATTCTTTGGCCCCACACAAGATTCAAATTACTATAGTTTTTGGATTAGGATTCTAACACGAATCACTCTAAAAGGGGGGTTGATAAATAACACAAATTACAAAACTAAGTGTAAGGGTAAAATTATTCTTAAAAAAAATAAATCTAAGCCTTTGTGAGCTTTTTGGAAGAGAAATCTCAACCATGCATCCAACAATAACTACATTTTTTATTTCTCAAACTATTCTAAATTCATCTAAAATGCCTACATATGTTCTTTGAATATTCCAAGTTGTATCTTATAGGAATTTATTAGGATGTAATTGTCCAAATGACAACTGCTACTCACTTTAGATGCAGTATAGATGTATTTTAATATAATTTCTTTTCTTAATGCTGTGTGTAACCTAAAAGTCTATAGCTACTTGGATGCATGAGAAAAGTGATTTGATCATACATTTGAAAATTCATCGATCTATCTTTGTTTTTCATTTCAGATTTAATGATTTCCTGGTTTTATTGTACTTGGATGCTTAAAGATGATGATTTAAAATAAAAATAAAAATTGAAAGATCATTAATTTATCATTTGGTTTTTTTTTCTTTCTAAAATTATTGATTTTTTTAATTGCATTGCTTAATTGGCTTTATCAAATTTTTATTTTGAAAGATGTATTTACATTTCTTTTTCTTTTTCTTTTTTTTTTTTCAATTATCCCAAGATTGGATGCAAGTCATCCTAGTAACGGTCACCAGAATTGGTCCAATTATTGTTTGAAAACCAGGAACTCGGACTTAGGCCGGACAACCATTGAGTCAAGACTAAGGCGAGTCGACTGGTGACCAGGCAAGCTCTTATAAAACTTAAATAATGTTTTATTATATTTTTAGTTTTTTTTTTTCAAAAAGGAGCCATCTAATTGTTTGGTTTTTGCATTGTATTTTAAGAAGAGTGAATTGGAATGGACCGTCCAGATGGGTGATAAGGATGTCAATAATCCACTTGTAGCCACATGCCTAGTAAGGCTTTCAAACACTTAGTCCACTGGATCACTTCCACTTCAAAAATTCGTTCTATCCATGTTCAAGGTACTCATGTGGCTCATGTGAAACTGGCTAGTTTGGGTTTTGGTTGCCCACGTGGTGGGGTCCACCTTATGTATGGCTTGGATGTTATGCACATGATAGGTAAGTGGATATTTAATGCATGGGCATTTTCACACCGGGCTCGAGTGGGGTAGCCTGTGGGATGCAGGGGTACACTCGGGGTGGGGGCCCTTATGAGGTAGACCCCTCATATATGAGGCGGTACCCATGTGATGTGGGGCCCACGAAGAGAATTCGGTTGAGGTCTTAACCCATGTGATGTGAGGACTGGGCTATGAGATAATGGGATTAATTCACCATGCTCTATCAGTTTAAGCTTTTAGAGCAAGTGGTTAATTGTCTTACACAAGACTCCTCACCTGATGTGGGTTTAGGCCACCTAACCTGCCCATATATTTAATCTATGGGCCACGCCCCCACCCCTCCTTAACCAACAAATAACTCAAAACAAAGATATCCTTATATACATGTGTGATTGCTCTTCAACCAGTGCGAAGATGAGATGAAGCATATGTGAGTCATGGAAAAACTTAATCTTGTAAGTGTATAATAGTGAGCACCATGCACATGAAAACTCCAACAAAATGATCAAGCTTAATATGAGAGATTAAGGTTAGTATATGGGTCTGGCTAAGCGTGTTGGTCTGCAATTAAATGGGTCAAGTTAGCTCTAGAAATTTTAAGTTTACTGAGTCAGGTCATTAGATAATTGGTTGTGGGTCAAGTTAGGGGTAGATTCCTTAGGGCGTGTTTGGATGGGCATGCTGGATTGGATTGGATAGTATTAGGGTGGATTGCACGCCTTTCAAGATAGTGTCAGTGGATTACATGCATTCCCACTGGATTGATGTATCCAGCGGCCAGGTATGGCGTGTTTGGATGGGTGGATGGCAATCCAGAGTGCATGCAGTGGGTGTGTTTGGACGGGCTGTTGGTCGGTGCTCCATGGGACCCAGCACAATGTATGTGTCTCATCCATGCCGCCCATCTAATTTAACAGATCATTTTATGATCTGACAACAAAAATAAGTGATATCCCAATCTTAAATGGACCACATTACAGGAAACATTATTGAATGAGCGTCGACCTTGAAAAAACAATTTGGGGCCATAAAAGTTTTGGATCAAGCTCATTTTTGTTTTTTTCCTTCATCTGGGGCTGTACGACCTAATCAACCTATTGGATGTCAAAAAAACAGCACTGTGGGCCTTACGAGGATTTGAATGATGGATGTCCAATCAATATTGTTTTCGTGTGGTGTGGTCCAACTGAAATGCATATACCTTTCATTTTTTGGATCAAGCCATAAAATGATCTGTAAAAATGGATGAACGGAAAGGATGAAACACATACATCATGGTTTCCAAAAAAATCCCCATCCAGCATCGAATCGTGCAAGATTACACCATACGCCCACAATCCAGTGTCCAAATCCCTCACAATCCAGGGGATTTTCATCCAGTGGCAAATCCACCGCCCGTCCAAATAGACGACTGCTCGGACGCTGTAGGATTCGAGAACCCAATCCAACCTAATATGGGCTACTCCAATGTAGGCTGCCTGTCCAAACACGCCCTTAGCCAATTTATTAAATTTGTTGGGCTTGGGTTGACCTCAACTTGGACTGAACCCAACCCATTGCCAGGACTAACCTTGACCTGAGGTCTTTCATAATATACTTGGGTTTTCATTTCTCCATAGGTGGGGTCTATTCTTCTACAATATGAACCGTTGTTATAGTCTCCAACACTACTTAGACCATACCTCTAAATGTTCCAAATTGAAAGATCTTAGCTACCCACCTTTCAACTCTTTCAATTGAATTAACAAAAACAATGTCTCCTTACATAATATCATTTACAACATGAAAAACCCAGGTACATGTTGAGAAGGCTGGAATCGAGGATTCAATAACTTTTGGGAAGAGAGGGGTTAGCTTGGTTGCCTATAAGGTAAGACTAATTAAAGGAGCCTTGCTCTTTCTTCTTTCCTAACTGAACCTCCTTGACTGTACTTTTCGCAATTGGTTGTTATGATGGGAGTGGAGTTGGTGTGGACCTGGCTCACCCAGATGGTGTGTCCCTTACTGTGGGGCCCATTTTAATGTATGTATTCTATATTCAGGTCTCCAAATCATTTTAGGACATGACCCAAAAATGAAGCAAATCCAATTATAAGGTAGACCATACCATAGGAAACATCGGTGATTGACCATTAATGGGCCACAAAAGTTTTGGATCAAGTTGATATTTGGTTTTTTTTTTTCTTACCTTTATCTAAGTTTATGTGACCTTATCAGTTGGATTGCAAATAAACATTACAGAAACATAAAAAATGGACCCTATGAAGTTTTTAATAATACTGTGTTTCAATCATCACAGTTTCTTATAATGCGATCCACTTGAGATTTGGTTGTCATTTCTTTTTGGGCTTGCAACACTCACCCCCAACAATAATGCACCTTGTCCTGAATAATGTGAGATGACTTGTGAGTTTGGAAACCTTTTGGATTTACAACTCAAACAACCCTAAACCACAATAAGGCCCGTGGGCTAGTTGAGCCAAGAAATTTTGTAAGCAAACATGAAATGCCAATCCTTAGTTGAGCGGCCCACGTTGCCCCAAGGCCATCTGTAATAGATAATTTATGGATTTACTATAGTTACTAGTGGCGATAGGGCCGCCAGCCATACCCATTTCAGTAAGTCCATGCAAAGAACACGGCATCTAAAGTCATTGTGACCAAAAGTGCAAAATATCGTGAACAGGATTCAGTCACATTGCTGCCCAAATCTTTACAAATCTTGATAGATACTGGATCTCTCCCAAGATCTATCTAGATGATGTAGGATGTGGCATAGAGGCACTTTTAGTACCGTTATACCAAAAGAAGCTTAAACAGCAGTAAAAGTAATCTGTCAGATCCGAACGCAGTACTGCACAAGCAATGACGTAATTGAGCCCCGACCATATCTGGATCAAAGAGTTTCAATCCAGATAGGGAGATATTGTCATTTGAAGTGCAAACCATAAGTCGGCCATTACCTTTGATTCGAGTATCATTATGGGACTCACGACATACGAATTTTGATTAGAATAGACCATCCAGAGCCAATTGACCTATGTGGTGGGTCGCATTAATTGTTTCGCAAGAAAAAGTGCACTTCCAACTCAAAAAATAGAATTTTAGGAAAAATAATAATACTTTAGTAATTTTTTAAAGTATTTCTTTAATTTTTTAGTTTTAGATTTCCATTTCTTCTTCTTCTTTTTTAAAAATTATTTATTTATTATAAATTACTTGTGATCATGCTAGGACTCTTCTAGCAAAAGTTTATTTAAATTTTTGTTTTTAAAAATTAGGCTTTAAAAGTGTTTTATTAGAATCATGATTTTTATTAGGATTAAAATTTTGGTATTTTTGATAATCAAGATTTTTATTTATTATTTATTATTAGTGTAATTAAAAAACTTAAACATTATTTGAATAAAATATTTTGAATTTTCTTATTTCTTGTGGATTTAAGAGTCATCACACATTGTGGATTCGAGGTTTGTATCATGTAGAGGAGTCGGTGTTTTTAATCTTCTCTTTCCATGCCCTTCCCTGCGTTAGTTGGTATCAAAGCAATGCTTTTTCCTTAGTTCGATGACACATCTAACAATGGATCGAGCAACAATCTCATAAACGGTGCTATAGGGAATAATCCTATGATAGTAGCAGCGTTTGAAGCTTTTCAATTGGAGAATCGGCGAGCCATGTAAGGATTGCAAGTGGCAATCTCCATTTGACGAGAGGTTTAGGATAAACATGTGTTCATAGTGATGAGCAACATGAAATTGGTGATAGAGCTCCCGATCATCATGTTCATGGTGTGACACCGGTGATGAACTGTCGGCTACCAAGCAATAGTGGTGAATCACAGGCCACCACTCTTTCAAACGAGGTGCACTGTGCATAAAAAAACTTGTCATATCAAATTTTATGGTGGAAAAGTTACAACTAGAGACAGAAAAGTACCCCTCTTCACACACGATTAGATAGATCAAGGAGGTTGGCAAGACAAAGGTAAATAAACAATGTCGTATTCTTTTCTTCATCAATAAATATTACAAAGGTGAAGTAGCATGTGACATGGTTGATATGGAAGCTTGTCACATATTACTTGATCAACCATGGGAATATGATCATGATACTATAAATAGAGGTTGGATAATATATTTATTTTTGTTAAAGATAGTAGAAAGATTATCATCGCCCCTATGGGAACGGAGAACCAATCCAAGACTTCTAAAGTGAATGAGCGGTCAATAGGATTTCGTCAAGCAATCTGAGGAGACACGAGAGATAAATGCAAGATCTACAAAAACACATTGATCTTATCCCAGAGGCAAGTCTTCCTAATTATCCAAGCTATCATATTGAATGCAAGATCTTACAGGCATAAGTAGAGGAGCCGATTCATAAGGGTTAAGTTAAGGAGAGCATAAGTACATATATTGTGCCAGTTTAAGAGCCTGACGTAAAATATAAGGAAAATGTTGATAAACATTAGCGCCGAAAGTTGTTTGAGTATCATGAGTCAAATCTCTTAAGTAACTTGATGATGAGCTTTTTTTTTTCAAGTAGAGAGGTAATATAAAACCTAGTACAGAGGCACTCTTAGTATGACTATACTAAAAGAAGCCTAAATGGAAGCACAAGTAGTCCATCACATTCGGACTTAGTCCTACACAGGGAACGACATAATTGGGCCCCAAGCATGTTCGGATTGCCCCAAGCACGTTTGGATCAATCCATATAAGGAGATATTATCATTTGAAGTGCAAACTATAAATCAACCATAACTTTTGATATAGAAATCGTTTCGAGATGCGTGCCATATGAATTTCGATAGGAGCAAACCATTCGAGGTCAACTGACCCACAAAGTGGGTTGCATCAGTTCGTTTCGTAAGAAAAGGCATGCTTCGAGCACAAAAATGAAATTTTAGGAAAAAAAATATTATTTTTAATGATTTTGATTTTTTTTATTTTTTATTTTTTTATTTTATAAAGTTTTAGATTTTCATCTTTTTTAAAAAAAAAAAAAAAAAGAAATTACTTATGATTATGCTATGACTTTTCTAGTAAAAGTTTATTTATAATTTTTATTTTTAAAAATTAGGCTTTAGAATTGTTTTGCTAGATTTAAGACTTTTATTAGGTTATAATTTTATGATTTTTAATAATTACGAATTCTGATTTTTTATTATTTATTAATAATGTAATTGAGAATATTAGACATTAATACGCATTAGTTGAATAATTTTTTTGAAATTTCTTAATTCTTGTGAATCCAATAACTATAAAATCGTGTGAATTCAAGAATCACGCAGAAGAGAGTTTTCTTCCTCATCCCTTTCTACACCCTTCCATGCATCACTAGATATCGTTAATAGAAAATTGGTGGCGGAATGACAATCTTCATAACAACAACAGAAAGTGAAAGAACAGTTTAAGACCAATGTTCAAGGTGGGAAGTGAAGAAAACTGAGGTCAGGATTACTGGACATGTGTTATTTTTGTAACATGTGCTCCGTTATCGGGCCCACCATCTGTAAATAGTGACTGATAAGCAACCTGGCCATATATTTCCGTTTCCACCTTCTCTACTGCAACATCTACTTTGGAGGCATTGTGTCATGGGCCCATGCTTTTGATGGACTGGATAGCCCCATACGTTTCACTGCAATTGTGCAAAGGCACGTGCGCAACATTCAAAACGTAACGCTCATGTAAATCGATGCAATCGCTAGATCAGGGCCCATAAATGAGATTGACTGGACAGTCACGTCCTCTGATAAATGGATACTTGTTTGCTGACCGGGACTGTTGAAATTCTCTAAAGTTAACTGTCCATTGGATAAGTGGGCCAGGCTCTAAGGTCCTGGCCTTGTTTAGGCTAACAATTGCATTGCCCCTGGCCCAGTTCTACAACGAAGAGATTAAATGATCAACGGTTAAAAATAGGTATCCTAATCATGAGTCCCATGGTATGAATGGCTTTGGTCATTGAAACATGAACTGTACTTTGAATAAGAACGGCTCATTAGAAAATTTAAACCGTCCATTCATTTTACATAATGGTGTAGTAACTGATTATTGGACTGGGCAAATGGGACTGGATGGACCGGGCCATCGTCATTAACCTTGGCCAGGTTGTCACAGACACCGGGCTTAATTTCAAGCCCAGGCCTGGGCCTTGTAAATGAGGAAGATGTCCGAGAGATCGGATCCGTTGGAAAGGTGATCCCTGCCGTGTACGTACCATGCTTCCAAAAGAAAAAAATAATAAATAAAAATGAGAGCAGTGGGATCATCAGGTGGGCCCTACACTTATAAATAAATTTATACCATCCACTAGTTTCTATTAACCATTAGGGGTTGTTTGGCCCAGGGCATTAGATGGGATATAATTGTATTTGGAGAGTATAGGAAAGGTTGCGGTTAGGATGGATAGAATTCCATTTAGTCTTGTAAAATTGCAATTGGATCCATGCTGGATTTCTAAGGATTTTGAAATCCACTATATATGTGAGCCCCACATTGATGCATGCTTTTTTATGTGCTGTCCATCCATAAACACTGTTTATATGTGATATTCTGGTTATATATGTATACAAGTGAATGACATCTGTTGTGAATTTGATCCGTTGATTATAATTCCATGATCCACCAAACATGATTTTGTTTAATCGAGCGTTTTCCATAAAGGTGGGTACTATACGACTAGATCAGGCTAATTCGACTCGTCCAACTAGATGCAAACTAAAACTCGATCTAGTTAGACCCGACTCGATCTAAAACTCAACTCTCTAACCCTACTCACCGCACTCTACCCCGACCGAATCTCAAAATCTCTTTCCCTCCCCCATTCTCCACATCTTCCAAACCTAGCTTCTCTCCCTCCCTCCCTCATCCTCCTCATCTTCAAAGCTCGGCAACCACCCACATTCATCACCCTCCTCTCTCTCCTTTTCACTCTCGCGATCTCTCCCTCCCTCATCTCTTAATCCAACTCGGTGCCAACTTAATACTTTTGATCGAATTAGAATTGGTCCCGATTAGTTCAGGACAGACCAAACTCAAATTGAGTTATGCAAACTAAACTTGATAACGAGCCAGATCAAGTTCACATGAAGCTTATTTTAAAATAGAATTAAATCGAGTTAGCCCTAAGTTGGTCCGGCTTGACCCGATGCCCACCTCGAATCTTCGGTCGCAAATAATTTATCCCATGGGATTAGAGGGCTACAATAGCATATATTTTCATAAATGTAATCATTATACAATAATGATGTTAATACAGTACCATTCAATTCCACGGACCAAACACGCCCTTAATTTGCCCCGGTTCCCTCTACCCCAGTTGGAATCACGTGATGACCGGTTCAAATTCCTCAATCGTGTCTGATTTGGACGCTCGGGCGAGATTACACTCAGCATCTCTCTTTGTAATAAAGCTGGCATTCGAGTAAGGCGGATTCGCCTGATTTTGTCGTCGTGGAAATCTTTGACCGTGATTTGCATTCCAAGTTGGTTTCGGTCCAAGTCTGGGAATTTTAGCTACTAACGCTTTTTATTCCCAGCATCACTCACACGTGCGATCTTGCACGGACGCCGATACTCTAAATCTTCGAACCGGGCCCGAATGCGTGTCTGCCCCCAACAGCGGCCTTTTTTATTTGTTTTAACTCCACACGCAAACATCGTAATGACAAAATTACCCTTATTGTCGAAATGAGGGATATTTTGATTTCCTGTCCCCACTTTGTTCTTTTACCCACAAATGGAGAAGAAGAGATGGCCTGCTATTCGCACCGTAAATGTGGGTAAAACCATGGATCATGAAAATCCCCTGGCCCAAAACTCAATCTGGTCCACTCATCAGTGGACCAGATAAGTACTTTTGAATATAGACGGTTGATTATTTTTTCTAACAGGCCATGATCTGAACACATGGTGTCCACTTTCTTAGTACGTTTACCTGATTTGACGTTCAGGTAGCACACGTGATGGTCTTGCTTGCGTATTTTTTTTGAGAGAGACGTCCACAGGATAACCTGATGAACGGATCTGATACTGCACACGTGTACATTTTTCCATCGAGGGATGCAAATGCACTTTCAGAGTACAGTCGAGAGAGTACGTTTACACTTCCTTAAAGTAGACAGACGGTTCAGATGATCGCTCGCGGGAGATCAGGCTACTCAGTCACCAGAGGGTTAAAATGCCAGCCAAGCCGGCTTATATTTTTGGAAAATTGGGATTTCTGTTCAGGGATAAATCCGTCATTTCCAAAAAAAGCCTGCAATCCTTCTGTCTTTGCATAAACCCGGTTCATATCACCTCTGTCGCGACTTACTCTCCAGCGTGCGTCGCCACTAAATGGGGACCAAATACTGAGATGTTCCGATGATTTGAACCGTCCAGATTCTCGTTTCCTTCATTAAGATGTTAGGAGATGATCCTAAGCTTTTATTTTTAGAGATGAATGCGGGCTTCTTAAAGGCTTCTTTTCTTTGTTCTAAGTTACTCTAAGAAATAGCGATCGTCATAATCGTCAGTGCAATTTATTTTCTGGTTCTTATAGAGTGGATCCACAATATGGACGGTTTAGATCATCGGATCTTTCATGTGTGTCATAATAGGATGCGCCGCACGCTGGATTATACCGCGATAGAGGCAGAGAGAATTCTAATGCCCCACCCCGGCGAATCAACGTCCTTCTATCCCAGCTTTTAATTTCCAGCTGTGCCCAAACCCTCCTTCCCCCTTTCGGCATCATCATCAGACCATCACATGCCATTCCCATTCTTAACTATGGTTAACTCATTCCCTTAACCACAGTTAACTGAACTCCACTTCCACTTGTTAGATTCCATGCGGTTTTAACACCCTTTCCTTAAAGAGTTGTGACTAACCCACTGTGCATGTGCTAAACTTACACGCAATCCGGACGGTCCATCTTGTTTGGCATCCTTTGAATAAGGTACAACACAAAAATCAAACTGACAAACGATTGATCATCTGATACTTACTTTTGAGCATCTGACGGCCACCAATGCAATGGCAAGATCGTCCAACGACTAGGGATTTTTGAAATGGACTTCAATGAACATGGAAGGAGTTGACCATATCAGTCTGCGTGCTTGCCATCTGGACCGTTCAGAAGATGGGACGCCTCTTGGATTGGCTGTAGCCCAAAACCATTCATTGAATAGACAGTCTTAGCAACCAAAAGCTTTGACCCCACAAAAGCCCACTGGTCAGATGTCTAGCTGCATCTGATTGTCATAAAAAAAAGGCTAACAATACGTGGAACGGTCCATATTTCTGTGAAAAAGAATCCCTTCTCAGGTTTGGACGGTACAGATTAACGAAAGCCTTTCTGTTCACACGATTTCGAACCCATCTAAAGCTACCGTACGTTCAAGCTGTGTGGACCCATCCGTGATGTTTACGTGGAATCCAAACCGTGTATATGGTGTGCAGCCTCATGTTCATCGTGCATTTCAAGAGTTTCAGTGATCCAAATTCCAGGTGGGACACACCACAACGAGCAATGTGCAATCATGCTACAAAACATCATGTGGTGTGGCCCACCTGAGCTTTTGAATAGCCTCCTCTCTTTTGTGTCCCTTAATCCCGTTGGTTCTCACACGATGAATGGTTGTGGTATATAAAAAAACAAGGCGGACACTATTCGCCATCTAGATATATCTATGGTAGGCAGTCACCATCCCCAGTGTCATCCAATTTCATGGTTTTTAGAATCTGGGCCTAACATGGATGGCCAGAACAGATTCACGGTTCAGATTCCACATATTCATCCAGTGGGACCCACACAGCTCGAACGCACGTGAACAAATCTCACATGCAAGCACCGCGTTCGAGTCACCACCATTTACGAAATGACAGCCAGACGAGCACAGTTACCTCTGAAACCACTCTTTTATGCCCTCTCCTCACCCTCCTTCCACCCTTCTCCATCCTCCCTCTCTGTCTCTAGAACCCACTAACGTACGCCATGGGTGCGCATTCCCTACTCTTCACCGTCTTTTTCTCTGTTCTCCTCTCCTCCTTCACCTCAAACGCCCACAACATAACAGCAATTCTTGCCGCATTCCCGGAATACAGCGTCTACAACTCCTTCCTCTCCCAAACGAAACTAGCGGACGAGATCAACAGTCGCCAAACCCTAACATGCCTCGTCCTGAGCAATGGTGCCATGTCAGCCCTAGCCGCGAAGCACCCTCTCTCTGTTATAAAGAGCGCCCTCGAGCTCCTCACCCTCCTCGATTACTACGATGCTCAGAAGCTCCACGACATCTCCGACGGCACAACTCTCTCCACCACCCTCTACCAGACCACCGGAAAAGTTGACGGAAACCTCGGTTTCGTCAACATCACCGACCTTAAGGGCGGCAAGGTCGGCTTCGGCTCGGCTGCACCCGGCTCGAAGCTTGATTCCTCGTACACGAAGAGTGTTAAGCAGATCCCCTACAACATCTCTGTCCTCGAGATCTCCGCGCCGATCATCGCGCCAGGGCTCCTCAACGCGCCGGCTCCCTCCATGTCCGATGTCAACATCACCGGCCTGCTCGAGAAAGCTGGTTGCAAGACCTTCGCGGCTCTCATCGTCAGCTCCGGAGTTTTGAAGATTTACCAGTCTGCCGTCGACAAGGGGCTTACCGTTTTTGCCCCTTCGGATGAGGCGTTCAAGGCAGCTGGCGTGCCGGACCTCAGCAAGCTGACCAGCGCCGAGGTGGTCACGCTTTTGCAGTACCATGCGGTCGCCTCGTACACGCCGATCGGGAGCTTGAAGACGTCTAGCGCGCCGATCAGCACGCTGGCGTCGAATGGGGCTGGGAAGTATAGCCTGAAGGTTACCTCTGCCGGCGATTCGGTGTCCCTGCACACCGGCGTCGATAGCTCGAGGATCTCCGGCACGGTCATCGACGACACACCGCTCTGCATTTTCACCGTCGACAGCATCCTGCTGCCGGTCGAGCTCTTCGGATTAGCGCCCTCGCCCGCCCCGGCTCCCGTCCCCGTCTCGTCACCTTCTCCGACGCCCGCTGCTTCCCCCGCCCCTACCCCCGTCGTCGCGGCGCCGTCACCCGAGCCGTTGTCGCCTCCGGCCCCGCCCATGTCTTCTCCCGGAGGGTCTCCTTCGGACGCTCCGGGTCCGGCCACATCAAGCGATTCCACTGCGACTCCATCTGCAGCCGTGGATTTGAAAGCGCCGCTAATGCTATCCGCCGCATTCTTCTTCTCATTAGCATTGGTGCTTTCAATATAGTAGAATGTGGTTATCTTTTTGTTCTGATTCAGTGATGGGATTTCGTTGTGGTTGATTTTTTCCTTCTTTTTCTCTTTTTTGGGTTTATTTATGTTATTGGAGTGAGCTATATTTGATGTAGTTAGACGAGTTTTGTTTTGTTAGCATCGTCGTTGTCTCTTCTCTTCTCCCTTTTGGGTTATTACAGCATCAATGGCGGTCTCTCTCTCTCTCTCTCGATTCGCCCTTTGTACTTTGTTGGTTTTAGATGTCTTGGATTGCTGCTGTTGTCATGGTTGTCGTTGTTGGCGTCGTTTGTTGGAGAGCAAGAGAAGGCGACTTGTGTTTTTCTCAGATTTGCTTGGTTTTGCTGTTGTTGTTGTTTATTATTTTTGAACTATGGGGTGGACTGCGTGGAGTGGAGTGAACTGACACTAGCCATGTGCTAGGCATGGGGTCGGGCTGCAGTTTGTTTTGTTTTTTATTTTTTCACTTTTTATCTGGTGGACCATCTGTGGACCATCTTACTTAATCATCGCGGCGCATGGGTTTGTTGGAAAGCAACCGGGGTCAATTTGTTTTTCGTAATTACCGTGCCTACCCTTCTAGTGGAAGGGGAGCAGGACTCTTTTGCACGAGGCCCACCCCGTTCCCTTGTGCTGGATCTGAAAACTGGAAAGTCGTTTCATGACGTGGCATGTTTGTTGCTGGAATTGATCTACAACCGTCCGTTTAATGGGTTCCGGTATCGAACAGACATGGTTGCCTATCAGCTTTTGCTTTTTTGTTTCGAAACGGTACTTAATTTAAATTTTTACACCCTTTGGAGTGATCATGGACGGGTCCCACACTTGTGGACGCTTGGATTGGACTGTTGGGTGAATGTGCCATCGCGGGGACTGGATTTGGGCAGACCCCGGATCCACCGAGGTGAGTGGGACACTGAATGTGGAGCTCACGCTGATGTATTTGACTACATCTACGCCGTCCATATGGAGCAGATTCAAAACTGGAATTTAGTACAGGAAACAGCGGTGATTGATCATTAAAAACTTCCGGTGGGCGACAAAAGCTTTGAATCAAGATGGTATTTGTGTGGTCTCTTCGTACAGTTGTTTTTTTTTTTTAAAAAAAAAATTATTATTATCTTATCAACAGGTTAGATGGAAAATAAATAATCTATCAATGAAGTTTTTAATGGTGAGGATTCAATCAGTGACTGTTTCCTGTGGTGTGGTCCATCTAAGATTTGAGTAGGCTTCATTGTTGAAATCATTCCTTAAAATGAGTTTTCAAAATAGTTATAAGGTGTGGATTTAATGCACATACATCGTTGTCAGCCCTCCAGTTAGGGTCCCACTCACCTTGGTGGATCCAGGGTCTCTCCTAATCGCTCCCTTCATCACGTAATCCTCCTGCAGCGTTCTATCCCCGTCTCTGGCCAAGAACGGGCGGTTGTGGGCGGCCCACCGTGATGTATCTATTTATCCAAGCCGTCCATCCCATTTCTCTTATCATTTTGAGGTGTGCGTACAAAAATAGGTAGATTTAACGCTCAAGTTGACCAGCATTTAATGAAACTTGCATTTATTGAAACTAAGCTTATTATTCAGTGCAACACACCTGCATCGTCGGATCTGACTCATTTTTGGATTCATGACTCGGAATGGCACGAGAAAAGTGATGAACTGCATGGATAAGCGGGCCCGCCCACAGAACTGCCCGTTCGTGGCCGGAGACAGGCGGGGAACCCCAGGTGCTGCAGGCAGCAGCTCATCCATGTCACGAGGCGAAATACATGCTGTCGAATCTGGACCGTCCAAGTCGTGGGCCACATTGTGGATGGATGATGGCCTGAAAATCAAGCTGATCATTGGTGACCAGACGGACTTGCGTCGCCTGTTAAATTTGGACGGCTTAGAATTTCATTTGGTAACCCAAAAAATATCCCAGACTGCCGTAGTCATTCTCGTTGCATTACATCTGCATCTAATTTTCGCATGCAGCTGATCACCTACAGTCAATGATATTACAATTTGGGGTTCCATACCATAATCCCTGCAAACATGCCACTTTTAGTGGGGCCTACCTTTTGAATGGCAATTATGTAATTAGCGTAGGCTTCCATGTACGGTTGTGGTTCAGTGCCTCCTGTCGGTGAGACTTCAGTTGAGCTACTCTGCAACCAACGCTGCATTGTTGTTTACCCTTTAGTAACTGTTCATTGACAAGTGTAATACTTCTGCCGATTCTCATGAATTTGCTCGTTGTTAATTCTTCGGTGATCCAAACTGTTTATTTGATGGCCCCACCATGTGCAGCTGCACTCCAAGTGCCTGTTTTGATACCAACCATATAATTTACTCTTCTTTTTTTTTTTACTGAAAGCAGGGGATAAGTAATTTATTTGAGATAAGTAAGTTTTGTTTAAGATAAAGAATATAAGTAACTTATATTAAGTAATTAAGTTTTGTTTAAGATAAAGAATATAAGTGACTTATATTAAGTAATTTATTATACAAACGCTCCCCAACCTGCTCGCAGAATCCTAGCCACCGAATAACCAGACATTTAATGCTTTGCACGTGGACTGTTCAAATAGGAAAACCTGGTCCGGAGCCAAGTACTGGGCATCATGGACCGTTGGGCTGGTGTGTGTGGTTTTATTACCTTGGGCAATTGGCGTTGAAGCCGAACGCGGATTAGCTGCTGACAGGTCGAGTAGCGACACTCTTTCCGAAGTGACGTCACTAAGTTAACTGGGGCCCACCATGACACGTATGCTGTATCCACACCCTCCATCCATTAGGAGAGATCAATTTAGGGCATGAGTCAGATCCAAATCTTGAGTGGACCCCACCTCACAGAAAACATTGGGGAGAGTGACGGCCACCATTAAAAACTTCCAAGCGCCACTAAAGCTTTTTCCTTCTTTCATGTCTGTGTTAACTTTTGAACAGGTTGGATCTCAAGTAAACATGGCTGGGAAGGTTTCAACCGTTAGTGTCAATCTCCCCACTGTTTTCTATAATAGGTCCACTCAAGCTTTAGATCTGCTTTGTTTTTTATCACATGTCCTAAAATGATCTCTCCAAATAAATGTACAATGCAAATTCAATACATACATTATAGTGTAGCCCACGGAACTTCGTGACAGTCTTGCTACTCAACCTGTAAGTAGCTAATCCCCGTCCGTTGAAGCCAAGCATACAGTCCGCTACAATGAACTATAAATGTTTCAGTGCAACAAAACCCAATGTTTCAGTTTTCAAATAGCCTGTTCTGAGCTAGCTACGGGCATTTGGGCCTGAAAAGATCAGTTCCAGTTACCAAGGATTAAAAATAGGTTTGGCTGCATCGATTGCTGCCACAACCGGGTCGTGTCTCATTGTACGTACTGGGCTGTTCTTGTTGTACACCATTGAAGATTGTTCCTGCGCTTGATATACACCCATGCTATGCTTTAAACACTGCCACCTGCAGCATGCAGGTCCCTCGACTCTTTAATTCCTGGCCAAAGTACTGGACCTGGTTATTACAGGTCTTTGTAGAATAAGCTAGCTCTACAAGCACTGCAAGCACTGTCAATGGGGCTCGCAAGGTCTGTGTCCATCAGGCTTATTCTATCCTGTTAATTAGATACCCAAAAATAGGTCAATCCAAAGTAGGCCACCACGTAATTTTTGAGGTTTTTAGATGGTTGACCGTTAATATCTTAGTGTGGCCTACTTAATGATTGTATAGGTCTTATATTTTTGGCATTCCAGTATTATGGTGAGGTTCATGTAATGCACAAATTTGATATAATATGCATGACATTGTAGGCCCCACCAAGAAAATATTGGATTATCGAAAAACCTTTCAATTCATGTGGTGGCTCAAGCAATGGTTGGATTGGTTTAATTCTCGGGTCATCCAAATTTTATGGTGGGACAATCCAAATGGATGGATTGAATATCGTACATAGGGTTGTACATGAACTGAGTTAGATCGATTAGCTTGCTCGACTCGGCTCGAACTTGAGCCGAGTCGAATTGATTTTTTGACCTCAAAAAAGTTTCAACTTGAGTTTGAGCTTGCCCAAGCTTAACTCGAATCGGATCGAACCCAACTCAAATCGAACTTGGATTGAACCAGTTTGGTGACTTGATTACTTTGATATTGATGTTGCTCACTAAGTGCTTGATGAAGTGCCTTAATGAAGTGTCGGCTGATGGCAAGGAAGGAATGTTTCATTAAACAAATATCTTTTTTTCTTAATTTTGATTTTTCTTACAATGTATTTTATGAAATACTCGTAAAACCGTTGCTAGTGTTTCACGTACAATACAAATTTGAAAGTGTAGTTCATATGTTTATAAAAATGTTGCACATGTAAACTTGGCTTGAACTGACATGAGCTGTTGACCAAATTGAGCCAAGTTGGCTAATCAGGCTCAAGGACTGCCGAGCCGAGTTCAAGCTGAGATCAACCAGTGGCCAAGCGAGTAGGCACAATTAGACACGTGTACACCTCTAATCATACACGCATAATCCTGAGCCTGACTTGCTGCACTTGTAGATTACTGTTGTTAACTGGGACCTGCATATGAAACGTAATCATGAGCCTGACTTGCGGCACTTGTAGATAACGTAATTATCTGGGACCCGCGTATGAATCGGGTTCTTCTTTTTTGAAAGAGAACATTTTCTACCACTGTTTGGGAATAGGTTGATATAATAGCTGGAAAAGGTCAACCCCTTGTTAGGGAAAGATGCTTTTTAATTCGGACTAGAGGGGTCTATGATATGATGATTTAAAATCCGAAACATTACTCTCATGTGTACAGCGACTGAATATCTTTGATGGAACAGCCGTGGGCCTATTTATTAGGGACGCGGATTAGCTGCTGACAGGTTGAGCAGGGAGAAACGCTGCTAAGTTATGTCACCGTGTTTCGTGGATCCTATTATTATGTATGTTTTCTATCAATGCCATTCTTCTATTTGGAGGGATCAATTTTGGGCATGACCAAAGAATAAGTCAAATCTAAAACTCAAGTTGACCCTGCTATAAAAAAAGGTGGAGAGAGTGATACTCACCGTTAAAAACTTCAAAGGGCCAGAAAAGTTTTATATCAGTATGATATTTGTGTTTTTTCTTTTTTAATGTCGGTGTTAACTTATGAATAGGTTAGATCTTAAATGAACATCACGGTGAATTATGAACAGGTTAGATCTTAAATGAACATCACGTGGATGGATGGTGCGGATACAACACATACATCATGGTAGGGCCCACATAGCTTGGTTATGTCACTTCATCAGTGACTCTGCTATTCAACTTGTTTTTTTTTTTAACACACGCACACACACCCCCGACACACTCACGCTAGTAGAATTTCCCCACCTATGGATACTCGAACCCTAGACCGGGTGGTGAAACTCATCGGAGTCTACCACCCGAGCAAGAGTAAGGATCCTCACGCTACTCAACCTGTGAGTAGCTAATCTGCCTCCATTTAGTGGACTCTTAAAACCAGCTTTATCTCATTGTAGATTTTATTAGATAGTAATTATGCATTAGAGGTTATACCAACCACAATATCATGAAATTTTGTGCAACCAAACACGTCCTAAATTAGTCTCTAATGCATAACATTGTTATCTTAAGTGAGATGGAGTCATTTAGGTAAGGGCCTGTTTGGCCAGGCAGATCCCACGGTATTAGGAGGGATGGGATCGGCAATATCCTTGGATAGGCATGACAAGCCAAACTGGTGAACTTGTCCCGGGATATAAGCCATCCCGTGGATCTTAAGACAATGCACTGACATCACCATCATTACCTTAAAATTGATCCTATCCCTTAGTTGAATGGATTGGAAGGTAAAATCTTGGGATATGCTGGGCGTGCCAAACAGACCCATGAACTTGTCTCGGGATATAAGCAATCACATGGATCTTAAGACAATCCACTGACACCACCATCATTACCTTAAAATTGATCCCATCCCACCTAATACCATGGGATCTGCCCGGCCAAACAGGCCCTAAGTGTCTTCCATTCAACCTCTCTTGTATATGAGGGCTTGTTAGGAATGCAGGATTAGATGGTATTGCATTGCATTAAATGAGATATATAATGCAACTAGCGTTTGGGTTCCAAGGGAAGGTTAAGATAAATTTAGATCAAGAGATATAATGAGTTTTTCATGAATTTTGAAATCTACTATATTTACCCACCCACACTGTTGCATGTGTTTATCTACCAATGTCCATTCATATGTGCCCTTTACACATGCCGGTCAAGTTGAATATGAATATAGGTGACTGACACGTTAATGCAGAGGCATTTTCATACCGGGCTCGAGTGGGGTCACCTATGGGATGTAAGGGCACACTCGGGATGGGCGAGGCCACGGGAGAGGTCTCGTGTTCGAGACTCCTCACTGGGGGTGATTAATGCGCATTTCATATCGAGCTCGAATAGGGTAGCCTGTGGGATGCAGTAACACACTCGGGGTGGGCGGCTTGTGTGAGACGGTACCCATGTGATTTGGGGCCTACGATGGGGATTCGGCCAAGGTCCTAACCCATGAGATGTGGAGCCAGCTGAGCTATAAGATAAAAAGATTAATTTGTCATGCTTTAACAGTTTGAGTTTTTAAATAAAGTGGTTAATTATCCTACATCACATGTTGTGAAATCTTGTCCATTGATTACATATCCATTGTCTACCAAACAAACACTACTGGTGTTTCTTTCCAAAGGAAGAATTAGACCCTAAATGTGGGATTAGAAGGTCAAAATATCATGGTATTTGCAAGCATCTAATCATTGTGTAATAATGGTGTTAGTATCTTTTTTACGGACGGCTCAGATCGTCTTCCACCTGCGTAATCAGCAACACAAAGGGAACCTTGGTTAGAGCCGGGGAATCTCCGATGCTTAAGTCAGTTCTCTGATCAATGGAAAATGATTTTTAGAGTTTTGTGTTGCGTACCTTTTTTCGTAGAGGACCTGGATATTTATAGGTTTCAAGGATCTCCCTCGTACGAGGATTCTTCTCCTAATTATTCGAAGATTTATCCTTTCCACTGATTTCGTCCGATTTCGAGGATCTCGGGATCGGACGCCTGTATTCCTAGATTTTTAGGACAGCATTTATACTCGTACTGCCTTTCCTGTCTCGGCTTGATCGTTGCCAACTCTGAGAGAGTCTCGGTTGGGTTAATTGAATAAGTTTTTTACCCCTTCACGGGTTGAATAGTCTTGGTATTTTTTCGTCATCCTTCCTTATACCGTGTCCGACGAAACCAACTCATTTGGTCGGTTTTATTCTCTTGGTCGGGCGGCTTTTAACTTACTCGGCCTTCTGTAGGCTTACGCAGACGCAGTTATCTCTATGACAGAGTAACTTAAGTCGTCTTATACTTATGCCTCTTGGCCTTATCCATTATTCCCTCGGCTCCGACCATTGTCTCGGACTCTTCGGGCACTGTCAGCAGAGCCGACCTACTTCATATCCGAGTCTCCGGACTTAACATATTTTTCCCCAATAGTGAGCCCCCCTTACTTCTTGTGTCGTTCTCGGCACCAAGGAGTAATGAGTTCTTCAGTCGGTTCGCATCAGAGTCCGAGATCATAATGAGACATTTAATACCTTTTGTGTTGTCCTTAACGTATGACGATGCGCTTTTCGAGGTCGTACGAGTGGCCAGCTGTCAAATCGTTTCGTCCGCTTATGAGCGTTAGACGCGTGGTGAAAGCGTTACCACTGTCAGTCGGCTTGCGCCACGTGTCTAGCGGGGGAGTCGAAGCGAGCATCGTTTCCCTTTTTCATTAAATGCCTCTGCCACGTAGTGCTGTTATAAAAAGATTGGGCGGGAGAAACGTGCGAATTTTATTTTCGCCTCTTGTCCTCCCACTCCTTTATTCTCTTCCGTTTTTTCTTTCTTCTTCTTCCTTTCCTCCGCTGTCGATTTTCTCTCCGGTGAGTCCTTTTGCATGCGTCGCTACTTTCTCCGGTGAGTTCTTTCCCTCCTTTTTTATTGATATTAATGGCCACTCATGCCTCTCAGAGCCCCGGGGAGGGAACTTCCGGTGACGAGGGTGATTCGCGACATCTCTGGAATGTTGCGGAGCCGCCCTCCTTACTGACGGAGTTTGCTGTTGGTGTAGATGCCGCATTCCGGCTCGTGAGGGCCGATGACTCATCAGTTGAGCTTCCCGCTCAAGCCGGTCCTTCTAATAGTGGATTGTCTCTGGTAACCCATGGAGGCCCAATCTCGTGATTGTTCACTCCCCAAGTGCAGGGTTGTGATGTAGTAATAACTCGGTAAGACCGAGGTCGAATCCCAAGGGATTGAAACTTGTACGTTATCTAAAAATAACTAGAACTAGAACTAGGCTAAGATGAATTCTAAATCAATTAGCAATGGTGTAATACTTGTAGAATAATTAATCTAAAACTTAGGAAACAAATCAGAGATCGGAAACTAGGGATTCAGAGGATCCACTTGTAGAGATCAGGGAGAACTTATGCTTGCATCAAAAATTATGAAAATTACTGAACTGCCGTTGATCTAGTTTTCAAAGAGATGAAAGGAAGATAAATTAGAATGGATTCCATCACCAAACCATGCCCAAAGACTATGGCAAACAACAGAATCAAACTAATTACCACCCAATCACATGTATATAAGTTAGGAAGGGTACCGTCATCCGACCATACCCAAGAAACTATGGTGAACAACAGGGCTTCCTGACATCATAAACATTAAAGAGAACGGAAATATTCAAAGCCATTGCAGACCCATTGTAATTTCAGTCACAACAGACCATTAAAAACCTAAAACATTCTCATATTAATTAACTAAAATCAGCGTCAATTCATGCATTAAAATTTAAATAAAATCAAATCTCCCATCTCACTACAAGCTTCACCTCTTAGCCCTAGCTAGGAGGATTTAGCCTGTCATGGATAGGCTCAATCCAAATAAATAAAGAGAAAAAGAAAAGGAAAAGAAAAGGGAAAGAAAAAACCAAGCTCCTCTCTCTCCTCTGCCTACGTTGAAACCCAAGCTCGAGCCCTCTGTTCTTCCTCCCAAGACCTAAATGAATACTCTCCACGTCCAAAACCTCCTTATATAGTTGCTGGAGTGGTGAAAATTGGATTTGAATCGGATTTGGAAAGCTATGCATGCCTAGTGAAAGCTTTTTTGCAGCCAAGTTTGGTGCCTCGAAACATGTCACTTTTCTCGCTCAAATTCCAAATAAACACTGTCTCTTAAGATTTTATTGGGTCCTCTACATGATAGACGGTTCAGATCTGCCATATGATCAAAGATGGTGGGCCAAAACTGCCTGAAAAAGTCAGTTTTCGCGGATGTGCGAAACCTTTCGCACCATTTCGCTGTTGTGATCGGTGGGCCCCACAGAAGCATTTTCTGAAAAATTCACCCCATCCATTGGATTCAGAACGAAATTTCAGTCAAGAATGGGTGGTTTTGAACGTCCATTGACGTGTCCCAGAGAAGAAATAACTAAAAGATCAGATTTGAACGCTACCGGGCAGCCCTTTTGTGGCCTCTGTATCTCCCACGTGTGCACGCATGGGTGAAAAGTGTCAACATGTTTTTTGTAGTATTCGAGCCCCTCTACACGGTGAATGGGTCAGATTTTCTGTACGGTCAATGAGTAGGGCCCACAACCGTCTGCAAAAACGGCCAGCGGCCTACGTTACGCGGTGCGTAAAATTTTATTTTATTTTATTTTATTTTATTTTTTTTAAAGAAGAAAGTCGGTCAGCGTCTTGCTGACCGACTTGACTCGTTTGGTGCACGACGAGTGCACATGTGCACTGTACACACTCATCTCATATGGAGTCCATTGCACTGTTTTGGAGAAATCTGCACCGTCCATCTGTTTTGACTCCTCATTTAAGGCGTTGACTCCAAATTCGAGGCAATTCCAGATATCAGGTGGGCCCAGAATCGACGGTTTATAAGCTGATCGGTCAGTTGGAGCACTTTTATAGTGATCCAAGAGCTGAAATTTGAAATGTACGGTTAATTTATGGCCCTTATCTCATATATAAAGTTTCGAACCGATCAGATGTCGGGAACCATGTGATCTTGCATTCTGGATGCGTTTCAAGCCACTTGAGCTTCAGTTTCTTAGTTTTTTCAGATTTCTAACCATATATATCCGTCAATCTTGGTCCTCTGAAGTCCGTCCCTTGCCCTAGTGATCATCAGAACGTTAAATCTAAGCTTTTGGCATCCTTTTTCAGTCAACTCTCCTAATCACACCCTGCAACAAAACACAATTAAAACTGGGCATTAAACAATATTATGCTCGTAAATCCAAGTAATAAATGGGGTCTAATATGCACTATTTGACCCTCAACAGTGATGGACCCATTGAAGGAGGAAGAGGGAGAAGAGGAAATAGTCATAGCTGAGAGGGTCGCTGTATCGTCCCCTATAACTCGGTCGGCCCATGACTCTGAGTCAGCTTCCGAGGGAGAGGGGGCCGAGGATGACCTTAGTGGTCCTGTCGCCTCCATTTTGACTGATTCCAATCTAAATAGAATCCGAGCCGGGTATCATGTTCCGGACTCGGTTATACTTCGGCTCCCTCGGTCGAAGGATTTGCCCTATCATCCCCTGCTGGGATGGTCGCAATCTATCAGGTCTTGATGCAATGCGGTTTACGTTTGTCTCTCCAACCCATTGCTCGGGATTTCCTTTCTCGCGTCAAACTTGTCGCTGGTTAGATCGTTCCGAACGGGTGGAGGAATTTATTTGAGTGTGCTGTGTTGTGGGCCGAGCTAGAGCAACCCCTATTAACAGTCGACGAATTCCTCTACCTTACCAAGTAAGGCCAAACCCGAATTTTTCCAGCTTTTACTTTCTAAGTGAGTGGCGAGGCAAGGGCGGTTCTCTCATAACTGACCCTCCAACTTCCAATAAGCATTGGAAGGAAAGATGATTTTAGGCGTGCGGACAGTGGGAGACGGCCGATCCGTGGCCCTACGAGCCTCGAGTCTCCCGTTCATTTTGTAAAGCAGGTGACTCGGGTAGAAACTTTCTATTTCTCCTCATTGTAACGCGCTGAGTCTAACCTTGTGGTATTTTGTAGATATTCTGAAGAAAAGGCCAAAGCTTAGATCTGAAAAAGCTAAGTGCCGAAGATCGGTATTGGAAGCTGCTTTTACAACTGGAGCGTCTGCACCTTGCGGGCTTAGACTCGTTCGTGTCAGGTAACTCCTTCTACACTGCTTCATTCTCTCGGCTCCTTATTTGACTCATCTTGTTCTTTTCAGATCTTCTCGAGACTCGACCATATCTTAAGTCGGCCTCCTCTAGCATGGCTAAGTCTCGTCCTTCTCTGAAGCCGATCTCCAAAGTGAGGGCGCTTCCGAGGTCGGCTCTTCTATCAGGGTCTCGGCCTTCGAAGCAACAAAAAACAGCTGCCAAGGCAAAGGAGCCAGCTGCCCCATCTGCTTCTGCTCCGGCCGCCCCACAGGTAGTGGTGCTCTCTGACCCTGATGAGAGGGCGGAAGAGGCGGAGGCGGTCCTTCCTGTGTCTCAGTCGGCTCCTGAGCCAGAACCTATTGTAGAGGAGGTCCCGAGACAGAGAGAAGGACCGAGTGGAGAAAGAGGGGGTCCCGAGACAGAGAGAAGGACGGGGCCCGAGACAGAGAGAAGGACCGAGTGGAGAAAGAGGGGAGATGACTCAACAGGAGTTGTCACCCTTCCACAAGGTCGTCTCGGGGATGATCCCATGGGCCATCGCTCACGGGAGCGAGAAGGATTTTGCCAGCTTCTACAATGCCCCGACTCTACAGACTCTCGGGCATACGACAAGGCTACTTTTTGAGGTAAAATCCTTTCTTTTTACTTCTCTGTTGCTTTCAATTAGGGCTCTTGTTACAACTTACTATCTTCTGTTTGCAGTTGGCCCCCTGCATTGTCAAAGCTTGTTCGGATCTGTCTGTTGCTCAAAAACTTGCGGCTGAGACAGAAACAGCGAAGAGAGTTGCGGCTGAGGCAGAGGGTCGCCGAGAGATCGCCGAGGGTCACATCGGCATTATGACTGGCAACTTGTCAACCGCCAGAAAAGCGGTTGAGGACGCGAGGATGGTTCTTGAAGGCGCCAAAGCTGACAATGCCCATTTGACCTCGCTTATAAAGGATGCTGAAGAAAAGCATCAACATCTTCTTCAGGTTCACAGCGCTTGCAAGAGCACTCTCGCTCGGGCTAGGACCGACGCTGCGGGTCTCATTCAGGAAGCACGAGAGGAGGCCCGCCAAGCCAAGGAGGCATAGGACCGAGCCATAGACGCTTTCCTTGAGTCTTCGGAGTTTGAAGAAAAAAGGAACCGCCTTTATCAAGGTGGTTACAGGGCTTACCCTGACCTTGACCTCTCCGCTTTTGAAACTGATAGTCCTGAGGCCGAGGCCACTGGTGCTGATACTGCCGATGGAGAAGCCCCTGCTGCGGATGCTGCTACTGATGAGGCTGGTCCCTCTGGGACTGTTTAGGGAATGGTCCGCGACCGAGAGGGATTATTCACTCTGTCAGGAGTAGTTTTATACTTTACTGCATAGTCTTAATTGCATCTTATGTAATCCGATACAAAATACTTAGAAAGAATTGGAACTCTCAGTTTTTATTAAATCGACTTTGTTTACATTCCTTTCTCATTCTCCTTTCGCATCTTCAATTCTGCCTTAGGGGTAATAAATCTTGAGATGTTCGGCATTCTAAGGGTGAGGCAATAGTTGTCCATTTAGGTCTTCCAGCCGATACGTTATAGGGCGGATGGTACTTGAGACGACATAGGGTCCTTCCTAATTGGGTCCCAATGTGTCCACACCAACTTTCTTTGTATTTGAAAATATGTTTCGGAGGACCATATCTCCGGCTCGGAATCGTCTGACTTTGACTCGGTTGTTATAAAATCGAGACACTTGTCTCTGCCGAGCCATCGTTCGTAGTTGAGCTTTTTCTCTTTTCTCCTCCAACAAGTTGAGTCCGAGTGATAGGAGTTCGTCATTTTCCTGTTTACTGAAAGTATTGACTCGGGCCAAACCCATACCGATCTCAACCGGGGCGACTGCTTCTGAGCCATAACAAAGGGAGAAGGGAGTTTCTCCCGTGGCAGTCCGAGCTGTAGTTCGATAAACCCACAATATATTTGAAAGTTCTTTGGCCCATACTCATTTTGCTTCATCGAGCTTCGTTCGGAGGTGCTGCTTTATAATCTTATTAACAGTCTCAACCTGTCTATTCGTCTGAGGATAATGAGGCGAAGCGTAAACATTTCGGATTCCGAGGTTACTACACATCTCACGAAACTGTCTGTTATCGAACTGCCTTCCATTATTAGTGATAATAGTCCGAGGTATCCCGAACCGACAAACGATATTTTTCCAAACAAAATCGGTAATCTTTTGCTCGGTTATCTTTGCTAGTGGCTCCGCTTCGGCCCACTTCGTGAAGTAGTCCACCGCAACCACGGCGAACTTGGTCTGACCCTTTCCCAGAGGGAATGGTCCGGTAATGTCGATCCCCCACTGTGCAAAGGGCTACGGTCCGGTTATCGGTGTCAATTCCTCGGGGGGCTGCCTCGGGATTGCTGCAAATCGCTGACACTTGTCACACCTCTGAACGAACTTCTTAACATCGTGTTGTATGGTCGGCCAGTAATAACCCTTCCGTAACACTTTGTTAGTGAGCGAATGTCCTCCCAAGTGATTCTCACATATTCCTTCGTGTACTTCTTGAAAGACATAGTCGGCTTCATGAGAATTCACACATCGTAGTAAGAGAGCGTAGAACCCTTTCTTGTACAGTACCTCATTCAAGATGGTATAACGCGACGCTCGAACCTTTAGCCGCCGCGCCTCGGTATGATCTTCCGGTAGTTCTCCATCGATGAGATAACGGATGATAGGATCGAACCAAGTTGGTTCCGAGTCAATGGTAAGTATAGCCGAGTCCGTCGACTCATTTATACTCGATTTAGCTACGTATTCGATTGGGACCGATCGAGGCATGTCGTCTTCATCGGCCAAGGCTAGCTTTGCTAACAGGTCAGCCTTGACATTCTCGGCTCTGGGTATCCGAATCATTTCACATTGTTGAAATTCGCTGATTAACTCTTTGACCTTCTCCATGTATGCCTTCAGTTGTTCTTTGCGTGTCTGGTAGATACCAGTAACCTGGTTGATGACCAATTGTGAATCACTGAAGACATGGAGATGAGTTACACCTAAATTCGCGACGAGTCGAAGGTCAAGTAACAAGGCCTCATATTCTGCGGTGTTATTTGATGCTTGGAATTCAAGTCGTAAGGCATACTGCATACAGATTTGATCGGGAGCCTCTAATACTACTCCGGTCCCGCTTGCCTTAGAGTTAGATGAGCCGTCGACGAATAAGTTCTAAGGAGCCGGGTCGGGTGAGGGGCCGAGAGAAGAAGACTTTATTGTTGCGGTAATCCCTTCAGAATCAGACATTGTGTTAGTTTTGGAGGTCACCTCAATAAGAAAGTCGGCCACAGCTTGTCCCTTTATGGCTGTCCTCGGCCTGTATTATATGTCAAATTCGCTCAACTTGACAGCGCACTTTGTAAGTCGGTCGCCCGGAAGCCTCTGACTTTTGAAGAATCTGACGTAAAGGTAAGTAAGTCACAACGATGATGGTGTGAGCTTGAAAGTATGGCCAGAGTCGTCGCGAGGATACTACCAGGGTTAAGGCTACCTTCTTGAGCTGAGGATATCTTGTGTCTGCCGGTAGTAAAGCTTTACTAACATAATACACCGGTAATTGCCTACCTTCGCTTTCTCATATAAGAGCCGAGCTAATCGCTGCGTCGGATATAACTAGATATAATAACAGAGCGTCTCCGAACTCGGGTTTGGACAATAGCGGTGGAGACCCAAGATAAGACTTCAGTTCTTGAAATACTTTCTCACACTCTTCTGTCCATTCCATCGACTGTCGCCCTTTTAATTGCTTGAAGAACGTGAGATATTTATCGGTGGCTCGGGACAGGAAGCGGTTAAGTGCGGCTACTCTCCCGGTTAGCCTTTGTACGTCTTTAATAGTCTTCAGAGACTCCATGTCGAGCAAAGCTTTAATTTTTTCGAGATTCGCTTCGATTCCTCGCTGACTAACCAAGAAACCGAAAATTTTTTTCGAGCTTACATCAAAAGTACACTTGTTCGGATTCAACTTCATTTTGTATTTGCGCAAAGTCAGGAACATGTCTTCTAGGTCCGGTAGATGGTCGGCAGCGTGTAGACTTTTGACGAGCATATCATCTATATACACTTCCATGGTTCGGCCGATCTGGCGAGCGAACATTTTGTTCACCAGCCTTTGATATGTCGCCCCAGCATTTTTCAAACCAAATGGCATCACTCGGTAACAATAAAGACCTTTGTCGGTGACAAAGGTGGTCTTTGATTTATCAGTTTCATGTATTACAATTTGATTGTAGCCTGAATAAGCATCCATAAAACTAAGCAATTCGTGTCCCGCAGTACTATCCACCAACTGATCAATGCGAGGAAGAGGAAAGCTATCTTTGGGGCAGGCTTTGTTCAAATCTATATAATCAATACAGAGGCGCCACTTCTCATTGGCCATTCTCACGAGCACTACATTAGCTATCCACTCTAGCTAGTATATCTCTTCAATGAATTTGGCCTTAAAGAGCTTGTCGACTTCCTTCTTAATGATAGCGTACCTTTATGGGCCGAGAGGACGTTTTTTCTATCGGATTGGCCTGTAAGTCGGGTCGATGTTGAGTCGGTGCATTATGACCGAGGGATCGATCCCGGGCATATCTTCGTGGATTCATGCGAATACATCAGCATATCGCCGAAGCAAGGCGACCAGTTCTTCTTTAAGATGTGAGATCAGAAATGAGCCGATTTGCACTACTTTCGACTCGTCTGTCTCGGTTAAGGGTTCCGAGACGAGTTCTTTCATCGGTTGTCCCCGTTCGTGAGATCCGACTCGAGGGTCCAGCGACTCGATCATCGATATTTCCATCGGCGCTTTAACTGCTATCGCATAGCATCGTCGAGCATCTTTCTGATCTCCTTTCACAATTCCTACTCCTGACTCGGTCGAGAATTTCATGGATAAGTGGTACGTAGATACCACAGTTTGGAGGGGACTTAAGGATGGTCGGCCGAGTATGGCATTGTACACTGACGGTTGTTCGACAATCAGAAAGTCAACCATTATAGTTGTCTGGTGGGGTGGACTTCCGGCAGTCAGTGGTAATGAAGCAATTCCCTCAGAAAGTACTTATCCGCCCGAAAATCCTATGAGCGGGGTTCGGACTGACCGTAAAGCCGACCGTCCAATGCCCATTTTGTCGAATGCTTGGATGAACAACACATCCACTGATGACCCAGTGTCCACCAATATCCGGAACACTTTTTTGTTGGCGATGGTAAGAGCAACGACCAGTGCATCATCATGAGGGTGATGGATGCCTCGGGCGTCATCCTCAGTGAATGAGATGCAATATTTCTCTCTTTTCTTTTCTTTGGAATGCCGGGACAGTAGAAGAATCTCGGATTCTAGACGATTGATGCTTCTGGCGTGATTCTTTCGAGCGTTGTTGAAATCTCCACCGCCCTGATGCCCACCGATAATCGTCCGGATTTCTTCTGTGGGCCGATCTTCGCTCGGTCTTGCTGGAGTGTCAGATCCTTCTACATGTTCTCTGAGTCAACCTTTTTTAATTAACCGCTCGATTTCATCTTTCAAGTGATAACAATCACTCGTGTTGTGACCATGGTCACGATGATAATGACAGTACTTATTTTTATTTCGTCGATTCGGGTTCCCACGGAGTTTTTCGGGCCAGTTGATGAAGCCCTCATTTTTTATTTCTATCAACACCTACTCCTGAGATTTATTCAGAGGGGTGTACGTAGAAAACTTCCTGTCGGGTCGTTTGCCCGACCTGCCATCATCCCGCGCCCGATCATCTTTTCGCTTCTTTCCTCCGGCTGAGTTGGCTTATTTCTTGGCCGACTCTTTACTCGAGAGTTTCGAGTTCTGAACTTTCTCGCGGAGGAGACGCATTTCTTCGGCGTCTGCGTATTTGTCTGAGCGAGCCATAAATTAGCCCAGAGTCTCGGGCAGATTTTTATCCAAGGACGTAAAAAAGGGCTCATCTCTTACCCCTTGCATGAGTGCATTAAGCGCTGTCTCTTCCGGGTGTTTCCGAACCTTCAAAGATTCGAAATTGAAACGCTTGATGTAATCCTTCTGTAGTTCTCCTTCTCTCTGAACTATGTTGTTTAGGTGTGCATGCGGCTTTACCTTTTTCTTTCCATCGATGAAGTTATTGAGGAAGGTGTCACTGAGTTCGGGGAATGAATTGATCGACTTCGGTTTTAACTGTTTAAACCAGAGTCGAGCTACATCGGTTAACGTGAGAGAGAAGGCTCGACACATAACAGCGTCCGAGGCATCATGCAACTGCATATAGGTTTTGAAGTATTCGATATGCTCTGTCGGATCGGTCTTTCAGTAGAAAGGAGTTATTTGAGGTAAACGAAATCTCTTCGGTAACCGAGCCTGCATTACTTCATCCATAAATGGAGAAACTTTTGCCTCGGACTTGGTCGGGTATGTGTTCCGACCGTGCTTCATGTCTGTCATCTCTCTTGCCATTTCTTTCCGGACTTCTTTTTTGAAATCCTGGATATTGGCTCTCTAAGGTTTCGTGCTCTCTATTGTCTCCTCTACAGGAAGCCGACTTCGCCTCCTCTGATCTATTTTATACAGCAAATCAGAGGGGGGTAAGACAGTCGTTGCCGAATGAGCCGGTGCTCGTTGACTCGAACATTGATGCTGACTTGACTCTTGAGGCGACTGTGGAGCAGCAGGTTGTGCTACAGACGCTGGTGGGAGAACCTGCGTTGGCTCATGACGCTGCTGCATCTGCTGATTACACAACTGCTTCAACATGTGTTTCATGACGGCCATCTCGGAACGCATTTCTTGGACTTATCTATCCAATTGTGCATTTCCTCAGTTCTGCAGGCTAGTAGTTGCAGCAGATGCCGCAGGTGGTGCTGCTGGTGGGACTGCGGGAGGAGCTCCTTGAGCTGTACTAGCAACGGCTTCCCTCGCCTCGTGTTGATCCCCTCTTCTAGTTCTTGCCATTCAAATAGAGTGTAAGAAACAACTTTTTGTTCGGTTCCCACAGACGACGCCTAACTGTTAGTGTCTTTTTTACGGACGGCTCAGATCGTCTTCCACCTGCGTAATCAGCAACGCAAAGGGAACCCTGGCTAGAGCCGGGGAATCTCTGATGCTTAAGTCAGTTCTCTGATCAATAGCAAAGAATTTTTAGGATTTTGTGTTCGTACCTTTTTTTCGTAGAGGACCTGGATATTTATAGGTTTCAAGGATCTCCCTCGTACGAGGATTCTTCTCCTAATTATTCAGAGATTTGATCATTTCCACTGATTTCGCCCGATCCCGAGGATATCGGAATTGGACACCTGTATTCCAAGATTTCTAGGGCGGCATTTATACTCACACTGTCTTTCTTGTATCAGCTCGACCATTGTCGATTCTGAGAGAGTCTCGGTTGGCTTAATTAAATAAGTTTTTTGCCCTTTCACGGGTGGAATAGTCTCGGTGTTTTTCCGTTATCCTTCCTTATACCATGGCCGACGGAACTAACTCATTTGGTCGATTTTATTCTCTTGGTCGGGCGGCTTTTAACTTACTCGGCCTTCTGTATGCTTACGCAGACGCAGTTATCTCTATGACAGAGTAACTTAAGTCGTCTTATGCTTATGCCTCTTGGCCTTATCCATTATTCCTTCGGCTCCGACCATTATTTCAGACTCTTCGAGCAGTGTCAGCAGAGCCGACGTACTTCATATCCGAATCTTCAGACTTAACATATTTTTTCCCAACAAATGGTATTAATTTCATTAAATGCAATGCATATTTTATAATGAAATACAAGGTTACAAATCAACTGGGCTCTTCCAATTTGGGAAGTGGTCCATCCACACAAGGCTGCAACACTCAAATCCCACCCAACTGTATCTTTGCGAACTAGACGTGGGTTTTTGGCTTTGACACTCAGGGCTGTCTATCACTACCTAGCCACCGGTTTGTTGCATCCACCTAAGATGGACTCTCACTAAAAACCAAAGGCTATGAGTTTCCCATAAAGGATTGCAATACGCCCTTCGGTTCTGAAGGGTTGATACTTACACACTTTTTTTTTTTTTTTTTAAATGCTTGAACCATTTTTTTTCTTTTGTGTTTTCTGTCTCTTTGCAGAGGGGTGTTTGTAAAAGAAAGAGGGCTTGTAGATATCACTTCCTTTCTTGGTTTTTGGGGATGCATGTTCCGGTTCCTTAGCTTGAGGCGGGTTCGAGGTTTGTACAACTAACGTGGGCCTTGATTTTGGTGCTGACATTGGTTTTTTCTTCAATTTCTATCATCTATTCAGAGAAATTATAATTCTTCTAGTTGCATCGGGACACTTGAATAATCCACTCGATCAATCTAGACCGTCCATTAGATCAAAACACTTATTTCATGGACTAACTTTTAAAACTCACACGGTTTCTAACCATTTAATTAATATCTTATAAAATGGATGGTACATATCATTTTTGTGAATGTATGCCTAACCAACAATCTGAGCCATCTATTTGATGGGGGCTACCATGAATTGATTACAGTTCTAAAGAATCACCTTTGTCAGAGAAGCCTAACAATCTGTCGCATGGTTTGGCAAATAAGGTGAACTTGTGTATGGATTGGACGGTCTTGATCATGTGTAATGCGGAAGTGACACAAGCCTCGGATGCTCAAGTTATATATCTTGTCGCACCCACCTTCTAAATCCTCACTACAAGGACGGCCGTGTATCATTGAACACGTGCCTGTTACCTCAAAAAAAAAAAAAAAAAAAACTGCTCAAATGGTGGGACCCACAGTGGATCGATATTGCCAAATGTGCCGAAAGTATTGGTTACTTGGTGGACGTCTAATGTACTGTACAAACGAGTTAAAAAGTAATAAACGGTCCGGATTCATCGGATGAGAAAAACAACACATTTGAATCCTGAACAGCTTTTCACGGCCAACGTGTCATGTATGCAGGATAGCGAGTCGTTCAAAAAATGGGCCATAACACGAAGATCGCCTGCCGTGAGAATCACCCGGATACACTAACTATATGGGTCATAACATGTGGTGTGGCCCACCTACTGCACGACTCGGATGTCCTCCACATGCGACGCATTGATTCTAAAGGGGCTTTATGTGAAAGTTCATCCAATGCGTGTATGTGATCATTTCCCAAGGAAAAAGTTACTGTTGTTGACAGTTGTCCACCTTTCATGTTTGGAAATGGATTGGCTACTCCCCCGCCACCAGCCAATGGCTGATGGTAGGTGCTATCTGGGTTCCACCATGATGTATGTGTTTCATCCATGCTGTCCATATATTTTTACAGATCATTTTATTGTATTACAGAAAAAATTAGATATATCCAAATCTCAAGTGCACCACATTGCAAGAAACAGTGTTGAATAAGCGTTGACCATTAAAAATCTTTTTGGGGCCATAAAAGTTTTGGGTCAAGCTCATCTTTTTTCTTCTTTTTTTTCCCTTCATATGGGCCTGTATGACCTGATCAAAAGATTAGATGTCAAATAAACAGTACAGTGGGCTTCTGGAGGATTTTAATGGTGGATATCCATTCACTATTGTTTTTCCTGTAGTGTGGTCTACTTGAGATTTATATCCATCTATTTTTTGTGATAAACCACTAAAATAATATTTAAAAGTGGATTAACGGAATGGATGAAACAAATACACCATGGTGGGGCCCACATAGCACCAAACATCAGCCACAGGGCTGGTGGCAGGGGGAGTAGCCAATCCGTTTCCTTCATGCATGTACATGGGCCATTGGACGTGTGGGGCCTACGCGGGCCGTTAGACAGGGGACTTACCTTTGATACACGGGACTGTTGGATAGATTGAGCGTATAATCTACTCGCTAGCACTGACAATATTATCTTGATCAAAGAGAAATCCACCCCGTCCATCTATTTTGCATCATCATGTTTGTAAACGGGCCCAAAAATGTTGATGCAGATCGAAAATTTATGTCACACCCCGAAAATCAAAACCCAAGTTAGCTAGGCCCGGATCCGAATTTTAGGACTGTGAGTTGTGTTTAAATACAGTATATATTACAACCCACGTTATTTCATACATTTTCAAGGTAATCTGAGCAAATAAAAGGATAATAATCATTGTTATTAAATAACGTTCACTAATAAAATCTTGAACCTTTAATTACATTGAAAATAATAATAATAACAATAATAATAATAATGATGATAAAATGCATTGAAATTTAAGAAATCTTCAAATAGAACAATAGGAAAAATCATCAATCTTACCCAATCGATTTTTCATATACAAATCCTGCAAAACAATCTATATGGGTATGAGCGTGACGGCTCGTAAGATCACATCCTTCTCAAAATTGAAAATTCTACGTTAACAAAAATAAAACTCAATAATACAAATATGATTAATTACGAATATTGAATCGTCATTTTACATGATAATAATAATAATTTATTTTCCCTAATAACAACAAAATAAGATAATATACTCATCTAAAATCCTTTTTGATTCAATCCAAGGCAGAGCACCCGTGTGTGTTGATCCTTTTAGATAATGACCCTCGATAGAGCACCGGTGTTGATCCTTTTAGGGAATGACGCTCGACAAAGCACCTGGTGAATAAACTTTTAAGATAAATACCCAAGGTAGAGCACCCATGTGTGTCGATCCTTTTAGGGAATCGCTCAGGGCAGAGCACCCATGCCAATCCTTTTGGGAATGACTCTGGACAGAGCACCCGTACTGTGCTGATCCTTTCGAAAATGACCCTGGGCAGAGCACCCGTATCAAAATAACATAATGGTCCTTTCAGGGTAGAGCACCTATAATATAATTAAAAGCATTTAACAATAATCAAATGAATTTATTTTACATATTAGAAATCAAATAAATGCATTCTACATCATATAAAACTAAAATTAGATGTCTTAAATCAACAATACGAAATAAATAATTAATGAAATGAAAGTATATAATAATGTAGTCTTTTCAATCAGAAAAATCACCTACTTATACTAGAATAAAATATAGCTATGAATTTCGTGGGGGGCCCTCTTACGGACAAGCCTCATCAATCTCTCCCACCTGCGGCCATTGCTGAGGTCGTGGCCTTCGAAGATGTTCTGATTCAGTCGGAAAAAAAAAAAAGAAGCATGAAAGATGATGCCACGTTGGCATAAGATCTGGAGATGGTCGAACCCAAAGGGATCTTGATGATGAAGAGCCCTAATATTGAACTGAGTATGAGCCCTGGCCCATGGGCTGCCGATCCCAGTAGCTTGAGTTTGGCTAGCGCCAATAGCTGCATCCCCATCTCAGAGAGAGAGAGAGAGAGAGAGAGAGAGAGAGAGAGAGAGAGAGTCATTGAAACGAAGTGGATTGGTTTGTGGTGTGAAGTGTAGGTCACTTTTGTTCTTGTTTTTGCTTTTTTTTTTTTTTTTAAATAGTGAGCTCCACAAGAATGACGTGACAAATCCACACCGTTCATCGGTTTTGCCCGTAAAAGTTGGGGCATGTGCCCAAAAATGAGGGTCATCCAAAGCTCATGTGGGCCACACCATGGGTAACAGTGAAACCCATGGTTAAAAAAAAACGAAGTGTTACAATTTAAGTGGGCCACATGAATAAAAAGTGGGTAAGGAAATGACTACCGTTGAAACCTCCCTAGGTCCACCGTGAACTTTATATGCCATCCATACTGCTCAAGGGTTCATTCCTACTGAGTTGATCTGAAAACACAGATATTAGGCTAATCCAGATCTTTTAGGGCCCACAAAAATTTCAGCAGTGAATCTTCAATCCTCACCGTCTCTTGTTGTGTGGCCCACTTGAGTTTTGGATCTGTCTCTTGGCTCAATTACTAACATGATCTGGTAAAATGTACCGGGTAGAATTCTCACAGACATCGGGCAATCAACGTTCAAATAAATGAGCTGAACGGATGGACAGCATGGATATATAACACATGGATCTAGGTGGGCACGCGGTCAAGTTCTCACAGAGGTGTGTTTATCGGCCTCACGGAATCCGCGTTTCTGGGTAACTGTTCATACCATCAGCCCACCGACACCTAAATGCTATTAGAAAATTACTGAAATACCATCGATCTTCGGACACTTGAGTCGATCAATCTTTTTCCACCGTACACGTGGTATGGTGTGTGTTTGTGAATCAAGTCCCACTCGATCGTGGGCACTGCCACGGTTGGCCTACCTACCTACCGTTGTCTATAATATAGCTGGAATCACACTGTCGGAGTAGCTTTTGAAACGTTTGTCAGCCATAGAAAGGTTGAATAGATGGACGGTACTGATTGATCCGGGCACAATGAGTCTATCGGGTATAGCCCATCCGACAACGGAGCACTAGACTTCATTACACCCTCGACGTGGAGGATGCTTTATCTGCTGATTAGTCTGCTCGGAGATACTGCCTGTCCATACAAACGTTTGTCAGCGATCGAAAGGTTCAAACGATGCTTGTTGTTTCTAATTTATTTATTTATTTATGGACCTTAAGGATTTCTGATTAGTGGGGGGGTTTTCGTGAATGGCCAATCCAGGATGAGGCCGACTAGACAAACGGTCTGGATCACCATGTTGTACGGTACAAGAGTCGATCAACAATTAGAGAGCCACGTGGCAAGAATATCAACAAACCCATATGAAAACAAAAAGTAAAAACTGACGGGAATCAGGATTACAGCTCTTTGGGGCCCAACTTGTTGTAAATAAGAAATCCACTCCATTCATCAGGTGATAACCCTTGTGTTCACCGTACATTCAAAATATTAGCATAATAGAAAACTCAAATGGACGACATCATTGGAAACGATGTATAATTAGGCCTAAAGACTCTCAGCTAGATTCAGATGTTACTTTTGCCCCATTTTTTAAATGGTGTTGACTCATATTACTCTATTGTGGCATTGTAAGATAGCTAGGAGGGAAAATCAAATGGCCAATATTATCTTCTAAGTGAAAGTTTTCAATTACGTTCCATTGCAGGTGGCTCAGAGATTTGGATGGTTTGAATTGGCTACTGTGAATGGACCATTCTCAAACTGTACTCGAATTGGATGATTTCAGCAATTTAACTTGGGTAATTTTGTATTTTTATTTTTTCTCTTTCTTGAATGTGATTGCACACCTGGTTGAATCTCTTTGCTTGATTTTATATTTGTAGTCGGCTTATATATCCATGGGACTTGGGCCAATCATGTCAATGGTCTAGGTACTTTTGAATGGATATCTTAAATTTATGTAGAATTAGGGATACCGGACTATTGACAGGCATGATCGATTAATAGAACCTCTAAAGAATTAGAAGATACCTTGCTAGATAGTTTTGGTTCATGCTTGATGGATAATAATAAAAATAAATCCCTTTTACTCTCTTGAAAGTTTTGAACTAGTTTCACTCGAGCTTTGGTATGCTCGATTGTTTCAATGGTGCTCGATCGATGTCGATTGATCAATACTTAGATTGATAACGTGTGTGAAATTGCATAAGTTTGTAATTTATTTTTTAAGAATTATGGTATTTTAAGGGTTTATTAAGACATTCTTAAGTATTTTAAATAAGAAAAATTAGAGTTTTCAGAAATTCAAAGGGATTCTCATCATTATAAATGCATTATCTCTTGTAATACTGTTTTATAGTAAATTGTTTGTCGCTTAATTTTTCCTATTATATTTTTTCTACGTAAAATTTCATTTGTTCTTGACCTGTTTGGTTTATACTTCATTTTGTGTTGTTTGATTGAATTCAAGTTCATTTACTTGAGATTTTCAATAATTACGCTAATAAATGAGCCCCACTTGTACAAACTAGAAATCAAAAGACATTACAGGCTTCAAGCTCTATAGGATCATATACTCTACCTTGGACCGTAGATATGGATGGCAAAGAGATGGACTGCGGCAGGCTAGGCCTGAGTTTAGCCGACCTTTACTGGTTTTGACACTTACCAATCAAGGCCCATGGTTAGGCTTGCATCTTCGTAAAGGCCCAGCAAGTGGGTCTTACCCAACTCTATCTGAGCCTACAACACGCCTAGATTAATAAGCCCATCAATGTATGCTGTAAGTGGGCTTTATTCGAAGCCCATCAATATATTCTGCAAAATGCAAGCGTTGACAGGGTATAATATAACTTCCCTTGCTTTTATTGTATTTTTGTTGCTGACTAGGCTGCCATGGACGACAGTGGGCGAATCTGTGATGGATTATGTGCTTTGGGTTATTAGAGGAATTACAAAAAGTTCAGTCTGAAAATCTTGTACAGGGGGTTTGTATGGTATGGAGCTTGTGGTTTGGTGATCCAAATCAGTGACATCAATGCCACCCATGTGAATGACCCGTGTGATAAGGAAAGTCTCCAGGTCCTTACACGTGTGAGACAAATGTGGAGGAAGTCACATGAGCTCTACTCCTACTCTTCTGCTTCTACTTCTACTCTTTTACTTTCACTTCTCCTATTCTTCCCTTTCTCGATCTGGGTTTACATGATTTTCATAAAGGAAGTGTTTATGTTTTTTTTCCCCCCCTATCCAGGCATTTATATGCAGTCATGGACTTGGTTGAGATCAGGCCACTGAAGAATGCAGCGGTGGGCTTTTGACTGAACAATGGAAATGGCTGACAAGTACTGTGGAGTTGGTTTCTAGCCCTTCAATTTTCTTCATGGACGAACCCACATCAGGTTTGGATGTTCGAGCTGCTGCTGTTCAAGTGAGCAGTCACGAACATGTTCGACATCGCACTGGGGCCTCCACCATTCATCAGCCTAGCATAGATATCTTTGAAAGTTTTGATGAGGTAGGTATACGTGATGGTTGACAAAATTCTAAGTTGTAGCCTGTAGGAAAGAAAACTACCAGAAATGTAGAAACAACACGGTGATGTGAGAACATAGGTGTGGCATCACAGGCCACATAATAAGGTCTGCTAAGCCCACATGCACCTCTGCCCATTCAAGATCCTAGCTTTCCATCAGGCAGGGCACTCAAATGCTGCCTAAAGTTCATGATGGAAGATAACATGAAAAAACACCAACCCAAAGGCTGAAATTGAAAATATTGAAAATTATAAACATAAAATTTACATAGAAATCAAAAGAATTTGGATTCCCTCAACATCAATTTTGGTTTCACCGAAACAACACTGATTTCTTTTAACTGATTCTAATGATCTTGAGGAAGTCATCCTCAGAAATGTTCAGTATTTTGAGCCAACTATAATTTCAGTCTTAAAATGCACTACTATTTGAAAATAGCAGAATTCTGCTTTTTCTCCTCTCTTTTCTTTTCTAAGAAGACACATGAAAATACTGACTTTTGGTGTGTTTCTGTCTAGGCTTTTTCCAAATTACCAGAGATCAGAAGTTGTCCAAATCCAACAGCATGGATGTTGGATGTGAGTTCTCCAGCCATGGAATTCCATCTTGACATGGATTTTGTAGTTGTCTTCCAAAACTCCTCTTTATACAGGTAATCTCATGATAAATCTTCAAAAGATGATCCATTTCAGAGATTAGACTTCTTCTATTGAGATTGTGTTTCATTTGTCTACTTGAAATTGAACATTTATTTGAAGCAGGGAAGGACATGATGAGGTCGATCACCATCTTCATTAGGGGATATTTGCTCCAAATCCACAGAGCTCTCTGGACTCCTCACATAGCTTCCTTGAATCCATGAGGGATAAAAGTAGATATAATTTCTAATAAATTTGAAATAACTTGATTGATGATAAAAACAAAAAATAAAAAATAAAAAATAAAAATATTACCACTCTTTAAAGAAGGAACTCAAACTTAGGATGGAGTTTTAGACTCAAACTCCAACTCAAACAACCTAAAAACGTGACTTGCTATAAATAGTAAACTTACTATAAACTTACTATTTATAGACGGCCTCTATTCCTACTAGACTTCATGGTTTTCGGCTAAAAATAGTGAGTGTCCAATTTGGCCCAACTACATTATTCTCCTAATCTTTCTAAGCCCTTTTCATGTTGGGCACGACTTTTACAACTCAAAAGATCAAAAGTTATACTCAAACTATTTATAGTAAAAATAAAAATAAATGAAACTTCTGACTGTCGATCTGATGGAATCTCATAAATCCAACATGGGCAACTCGGCATAGCGGGGTTGGTTGGCTTAAGCAGTTTCTCCTACCCCAAAATCATATATAATATGTTGAAAAACTCATCCAGTTGGTTTGCGAGATACGACTCTTATAAGGTTCTAACAATCTAGATCATTTCCTCCTTTGATCGGGCCTTCTCTGATCCATCTTTTCCATGAAAGTGTCTATGAACCACTCTGTATCACTATCTACAAAGAAAAACATGAAATTCGTCAACTAGTTGCGCAAACCAAAGTCAAATTCACAGGATCTAAGTATGCAGAGAGCTTTGGAGCTTAGTGTCGATGCTCGTGGAAGTAACACAGGTCTTATTGGAAAGACCCACAACACAACATCATATGTTTTATCATTACAATCGCAGTTTCACTACTATTTGGCACCATCCTTCAGGGCATTGGGTCCTAGATGTAACCCTCAATCAACCTCCCCTTGTTTATCTGGGGTACTTTTAGTTGCACCAAATATCATGATATTTCATAATTAATTGGTCTACTTGGGTGTAAAATGTCATGGATTTTCATCATATTCGATGCAACCAAATGTGCCCTAAACAACAAAAGCAATGAACAAGGTATCTTCAGCATTTTCGGAGCATCATATGGACTGTAATTGTTTCTTGGTTTCCCAACTGCTACAATGGCACAACCAACAGGGGTGTTGGGAGGACCTCATTATATTGTGAGAAGTCAGCTGGGATGTATTCTCTCATGCCTTACTCTATTGCAGGTACTCTTGCTCCCTCTTGCATCCTATCAAGCTAGTTTGAAGCATCCAATTACAAGGTTATTACGGTTTATTGATCAGAGAAAGGACAAGGTTATTATGGTTTATTAATTAGAGAAAGGACATTTTGGCTATTCGATATTTGAGAACTGGCATATGTCTGTCTCTACTATGCTTCGATTTGAAATGATAGATTGATCATTGACACAAATCAAGGTTAACATTGAGAACCAGTGTCGAAGAAAGCTACAATTAAGCCACAAATCCTACTTGAAGAAAGGAGACGTCGTCTTTTGTGAAACTTCCAAACTAACTAGCCAGGCTAATGGACAGAATCATTGTATTTTCTGAAGGGCATGAACTAACTAGGACCAGTTAGTGATATCTTTGAAAGAAAACAAACATTTTGTAGCTATTTTTCATAGAGAAGGGCATGAACTAACTAGGACCAGTTTAAAATACATGTCGGACTTGATATTGGATAGGTATAACCAATAGGATTCATCAAAGCTCACAACTCATAATATAAGCTAAAATCTTTATAGAAATGTAATTTTCTTTTCTAGAGATTCACAACTACCAATCCATGCATACTATAAGTGATGGGGTTTTCCTCCTTAGTTAAGAGGAGACGTAGTGCAGCGACCGCACTGCTCGACCAATTGAGTGGGTTGCTGGACCGGTCGAAGGGAGCTACTCAACCAGTCGAGGATTGCTCAACTCGAAGTCCAACGTGCTAGATTTTTTGGCCTCGATCAATCGAGGGTTACGCAGATTCTGCGCGGATTTTGTGCGGACTGAATAAATTTGAGACGATTTTACAGAGGTGCGGAAGGAGAATTGCCTAAACTATACATATGGGTCCCTAGGACTATTCTAGGGTATGTTAAGGCATTTTCACGACCAAGGTGTGTGTGCGTGAGAGAGAGAGAGAGAGAGAGAGAGAGAGAGAGAGAGAGAGAGCTTGTGGAAGGGAGGATTTTGCTCGTAGAGGTGATTTACTGTGCAATCAACGTCTTAGCGCTTCTATGTCCTCGTGATCGGTGAGATCTCTACATTTTTCACTATTCTCTTATTGTTCATCCACTCCTAATGAGTGAAGAAGGTTTGATCCAAGCGGTGTGTGCTTGTGATCGGTTGTAATGTTCTACTTCATAGTGAATTGTTGCTCTGGACTAGGTCCCGTAATTTTTACCTCTTCAAGGGTTTTCCACGTAAAATCTTTTGTGTTGTGTGGTTTGTGCTTTCATTTATTTCATTGCTTTATTATATCCCTTAATTCTAGTGTTTTTTTGGGAGACGAGATCCTAAGATTTTTGTCCAATGCTCCCAATAAAGTGGTATCAGAGTGTCTAAGTTGATTGAACGGAGTGGAATTAGTTCTGAATTATGGAAGATGGCTCATCAAGGATGATCGGTCTTAATGGTTCTAACTGGACCATATGGAAGGTTAAGATGGAGGACTTGCTTTATTACAAAGACTTGTATGCTTCAATTCTAGGCATGTCGGCAAAGACAAAAGATATGTCAGATGATGATTAAAAGAAGTTGGACTGGAAGGCGGTTGGATTTATCAAACAATGGCTGGATGATTGCGTATTCCACGATATGTCTAGGAAAACCTCAGCTACTAGCTTATGACTGAAATTGTAAGGGTTATATGAGAGGAAGACAACCGACAATAAAATTTTTCTGATAAGACGACTTGTGAATCACAAGTTCAAATATGGTGGTTTTGTGGCTGAGCACATGAATGAGGTCAACAACATATCGAATTAGCTCTCTGCTATGAAGATGGTCCTGGATGATGAACTACAAGCTTTGTTATTGCTTAGCTCATTGCCTGACAGTTGGGAGACATTGGTGGTGTCTCTAAGTAACTCCGCACCAGACGGAAAGGTGTCCGTGAAACAAGTAACTAGCTGTCGTTTCAATGAGGAGACAATGAGAAAGTCTAAGGGGTCTACTCAACAAGAGGCTCTTATGACACAAGATCAGGGGAGAGAAAAGAACAGAAAGGGCGGGAAGGCCAGATAAATTAGTATCAGGAAATATGTTGAATGCTGAAATTGTGGCAAGAAGGGCCTCTATACGCATAAATGTCATAAGAAAAAGAATAACAAGAAAGGAAAAGGAAAGGAGAAGGAAGATGAATCAGACTCCACTACGGTCGCTTCGAATGGCGATGTTGTAATTATTCTTTTGGCAGATCATGATGTTTGTCTTACAACTATGAGTTAGGACACCAACTGTGTGATAGACTCGAGAGCCACGTTTCATACGACTCGATGTAAGAATTTTTTCACAAGCTATAAGTTAGGTGACTTTGGGACCATGAAGATGAAAAATTCTGACATATCGAAAATCGTAGAGGTCGATGATATTTGTGTGAAAATCGATGTGGGCTGTACATTGATTCTCGGGGTTATGAGGCACATTATAGACTTTCGCCTCAACTTGAAGTCGATGGGAAGGTTGGATGATGATGGTTATGAAAGCTGATTTGTTGGTGGGCGCTGGAAGCTTATCAAAGGTTCGTTGATCGCAGCCAGAGGGAAGAAGTGTTGCACCCTTTAAAAGACAAGTGTTAGTGTGTACAATGGTGGGTTGAATACAGTGAAGGATTCAACTACTGACATGTGGCACAGGCTTCTAGGCCACATGAGTGAAAAAGAGATTCAGTTACTAGCGAAGAAGCGACTCCTTCCAAAAGCAGCAGGTATACCTCTCAAAACCTATATTCACTGTTTATTAGAGAAAAAGCATAGAGTTTCATTTGTTAAATCTGCTTCCTATGTTAATAAAATGCATGCATTACATTTGGTTTATTCTGATGTTTGTGGTCCTATGAGGATAAAAAACCTGGGTGGGGTATTGTACTTTGTCACTTTTATAAATGATGCATCTAGGAGGGTTTAAGTTTATGCTTTGAAATCCAAGAACAATGTCTTTAGTGTGTTTAAAATGTTTAATGCTACGGTCGAGAGAGAGAGAGGTAGATCATTAAAGTGCATCCACACTGACAATGGTGGTGAATACATTGGTGACTTCCATGAGTTTTATAAGTCCCTGGGTATATGACATGAACAGACAGTTCCTAAGACCCCCCAGCATAATAGGGTGGCTGAGTGAATGAATCACACCATTGTAGAGAGAATCAGATGCATGTTATCCTATGCAAAGTTGCCGAAGACGTTCTGGGGAAAAGCAACGCATATAGTAGTGTATTTTATAAACAAGTCTCTATCAGCCTTGTTGAATGGAGAAGTATTTGAGAAGGTGTAGACTGGAAAAGATCCATCGTACAATCATCTCAGGGTGTTTGGATGCAGGGCATTTGTTCACGTATCAAAGGATGAAAGGTTCAAGCTCGATACGAAGATTAGACAATGTCTATTCTTGGGATAGGGTGATGAAAAGTTCGACTACAGATTGTGGGATCCAATCGAGAAGAAGCTCGTTAGGAGCAGAGATGTGTTTTTCTTTGAAGATCAATGTATAGAAAATATTTGTAAGATAGAGAAGACCCAACTTAGTTCAAGTGAGTTAGAGGATATGAATTCGGTTATTCTTCTTGTTGTGCTTGATGACGGAGGAGTATAACAAGGTAAAAAATACGAGAGAGTTCCTAAAGAAGATGATCGAGAGAGCAGCCCCCACTTGATCCACCTGTTGAGCCACAAGTAAGGAGGTCATATAAGGACAGACATCTGTCCAAGAAGTACTTGTCGCATAAGTACATTATGCTTACTGATAGGAGAGAGCCAGAAGATTATTCTAAGGCCCTAACTGACGAGCATAAAGGGAAGTGGTTGAAAACTATGCAAGAGGAGATAAATCCTTGCATAAGAACCACACCTATGATATACTGAAATTGCCTAAGGACAATAAAGTTTTGAGTAACAAGTGGATGTTTAGAAAGAAAGTTAAACAAAAGAATTCACAAACGAGGTTCAAGACCAGACTTGCGGTGAAAGGGTTTGGTCAGAGGAAAGGTATAGACTTCGAGGAGATATTCTCACCAGTGGTGAAGATGACATTCATATGGATGTTGCTTGGGTTGACAGCTATCATAGATCTAAAGATAAAACAGTTAGATGTTAAAACTGTATTTCTTCATGGTGTCCTAGAAGAAGAGATATACATGCATCAACAAAAGGGCTTCGAAATCAAGGGCAAAGAGTATATGGTATGTAGGCTTATGAAGAGCTTGTATGTACTGAAACAAGCTTCAAGGCAATGATACAAGAAGTTTGACTCGTTTATGTTAAAGCATGAATATGACAATGAAATTGAACTACTGTGTGTTTATGTGCAAGTTCTTTGATGGTGATTTCTTAGTTTTGCTATTATACGTTGATGACATGCTCATCATGGGTAGAGACATCACGAAGATTGACAGGATAAAACAAGAGTTTGATATATTGAAAAAGTCTTATAGCGGTTCAATATGAATGTAGCAAAGTCGGTCAGTACTTTACTGGATGGTCACTTCAAGTTAAGCGACAAACAGTATCCAAAAACAAAGACAGAGGTATATGAGATGAGGAAGATACCCTACGTGTTCACTCCCCAAGTGCAGGGTTGTGATGTAGTAATAACTCGGTAAGACCGAGGTCGAATCCCAAGGGACTGAAACTTGTACGTTATCTAAAATTAACTGGAACTAGAATTAGAATAAGATGGAATCTAAACTAAATGTAATTTGAGAAATAATGGTGAAATAATTATATAAACTTGAGAGAAATCAGGAGAAAAGGAAACTAGGGATTCAGAGGATCCACTTGTAGAGATCAGGGAGAATTTATGCTTGCATCAAAAATCATGGAAATTACTGAACTGCCGTTGATCTAGTTTTCAAAGAGATGAAAGGTGTATGAATTAGAATGGATTCCATCACCAAACCATGCCCACAGACTATGGCAAACAACAGAATTAAACTAATTACCAACCAATCATATGTATGAAGGTTAAGAAGGGTACCGTCATCCAACCATGCCCAGGAGACTATGGTGAACAACAGGGCTTCCTAACGTCATAAACATTAAAGAGAATGAGAATATTAAAAGTCATTGCAGACCCATTGTAATTTCAGTCACAATAGACCATTAAAAACCTAAAATATTTTCATTAAAATCAAACTAAAACCAACTTCAATTCAAAAATTAAAATTAAATTAAAAGTATATAATCTCTCATCTCACTACAAGCTTCACCTCCTAGCCCTAGCTAGGAGGATTTAGCCTGCCATGGATGGGCTCAATCCAAATAAATAAAGAGAAAAAGAAAAGAAAAAGAAAAGGGAAAGAAAAAAACCAAGCTCCTCTCTCTCTCCTCTGCCCACGTTGAAACCCAAGCTCGAGCCCTCTGTTCTTCCTCCCAAGACCTTGAATGAATGCTCCCCACGTCCAAAAACCTCTTTTTATAGCTGCTGGAAGGCTGGAGTCAGTGACAGAGTTGTAGCAGGACACGGAGTACAATTTTCGCAGTCAAGTTCGGTACCATGAAACACGCCACTTTCCTCGCTCAAATTCCAAAGAAATACCGTCTCTTAGTACTTTCTTGGGTCCTCTACATGATAGACGGTTCAGATCTGCCATATGATCAAAGATGGTGGGCCAAAACTGTCTGAAAAAGTCAGTTTTCGCGGATGTGCGAAACCTTTCGCACCATTTCGCTGTTGTGGTCGGTGGGCCCCACAGAAGCATTTTCTGGAAAATCCACCCCGTCCATTGGATTCAGAACAAAATTTCAGTCAAGAATGGGTAGTTTTGAACGTCCATTGACGTGTCCCAGAGAAGAAATCACAAAAGAATCAGTTTTGAACGCTACCGAGCAGCCCTTTTGTGGCCTCTGTATCTCACACGTGTGCACGCATGGGTGAAAAGTGATAACATGGTTTTGTAGTTCTCGCGGCTGTCTACACGGTGGACGGTTCAGATCGAGCTTATGGAGCACATGTGGGGCCCACAGATGATCGCAAAAACGGCCAGCGGCCGTGCGTCCGCTGCACTTTTTTTTTTTTTTTTTTTTTTTTTTTTTTTTTGAGTTGTATGCGGAAACGTCGGTCAGCTGCGCTGACCGACTTTTGGAAAATTTGGTGCACGGCTAGTGCACATGTGCACTGTACACACTCATCTCATATGGGGTCCATTGCACTGTTTTGGAGAAATCTGCACCGTCCATCTTGTTTCCAATCGTATTTAAACCGTAGAGACAAATTTTAAAGCATATCCAGATAGCATGTGGGCCCCAAATCATGATTTTACGGGCTGATATGTCATTTGGGGCACTTCCCGAGATCTTCAATGGCTGAAATTTTATATGTACGGTTAATTTATGGTCCTCAGGCGACGTATGAAGTTTCGAGCCGAACGGATGGTGGGAACTTCGTGATCTTACATTCTGGACGTCCTTCAGGCCACTTGAGCTTCAATTTCTAACTTTTCTCGAATTTCTGACCGTGTATATTTGTCAATCTTGGTCCCCTGGAGTGTCCCCCTTGCCTGTGGCGTCAACGGAGTGTTAAATTCATACTTTTAGCAACTTTTTGCATTTCATGCTTTCAACTACACCCTGTATCACAAACACGGCAAAACGGGCCATTAAACGGCATTATGTACGTAAATTCAGGTAATAAATGGGGTCTAATATGCAGTATTTGACCCTCAACACTACGCATCAGTGGTAGGAAGTTTGATGTATGCTATTGTGTGTATGCGCCCAGACATAGCATAGCTATTGTGTGTATGCGCCCAGACATAGTATATGCGGTTGGTATTGTCAGTCGGTATCTTGTCAATCCTAGCAAAGAACATTGGGCAGTGGTGAAATGGATACTGTGGTATCTAAGAGGCTCATTCAGGTTGAGCTTATACTATGGTGATGGAAAACCTGTGTTAGAAGGCTACATAAATACAAATATGACAGGTAACATAGCCTCTAGAAAGTTTACATCGGGGTTCATGTTCATATTGCAGAGGGAGTGGTCTCTTTGCAGAGCAAGCTACAGAAGGTCGTAACATTGTCGATGATAGAGGTCGAGTACATTGCGGTCACAGAAGCATGTAAAAAGATGTTTTGGATGAAGAGGTTCTTATACGAACTTAGATTGAATCAGGAGCAACACGTGGTCTATTGTGATAGTTAAAATGCTATACACTTAAGCGAGAATCCAAGTTAGCACTCCAAGTCGAAGCATATAGAGATTTAGTATCACTGGATCAGAGATACTTTGGAACAGAAGGTGTTACAGCTTGAGAAGGTCCACATGGACGATAATGGGTTAGACATGATGACTAAAGCATTGCTCAATGGTAAATTTAAAGTTTGTAAAAACCTGTCTGGCGTGAAGAAGGTGAATTCTTACTGAGTCGAAAATGAGAAGATTTGATGGAGTTTTCCTCCTCAGTTCAGAAGAGAGGTAGTGCAGTGATCGTGCTGCTCGATCGGTCGAAGGAAGCTACTCGACTAGTTGAAGATTGCTCGACTCGAAGTCTAGTGTGTTAGATTTTTTGGCCTCGACCAATTGAGGGTCCGCTTGACCAGTCGAGGACCTGGCTCGACTAGTCGAGGGTTACGCATATTCTGCTCGAATTTTATGCTACCTGCGTAAAGTTGAGGCGATTTCGCAGAGGTGCGGAAGGGGAGTTGCCTAAACTATAAATAGGGTTCCTTAAGGCTCAAGCGGACCCTCACTCGACTAGTTGAGGGTTACGCAGATTCTGCTTGAATTTTGTGCTAACTGCGTAAAGTTGAGGCGGTTTCGCAGAGGTGCGGAAGGGGAGTTGCCTAAACTATAAATAGAGTTCCCTAAAGCTATTCTAGGATATGCTAAGGCGCTTTCATGACCAAGGTGAGAGAGAGGGGGAGGAAAAAGAAAGAGATGAAACTTGTGGAAGGAAGAATTTTGCTCGTAGAGGTTCTATTGCGCAGTCAACTTCTCAACGCTTATACATCCTTGTGATCAGTGAGATCTCTCCATTTTTCATTATTCTCTTATTGTTTATTCACTCTTACATGAGTGAAGAAGGTTTGATCTAAGTGGTGTGTGCTTGTAATCGATTGTAATGTTCTACTTCATAGTGAATTATTGTTCTGGATTAGGTTCTATATCCCGTAGTTTTTATCTCTTCAAGGGTTTTTCATGTAAAATCTCTTGTGTCATGTGGTTGTGCTTTGATTTATTTCATTGCTTTATTATGTCCCATAATTCTAGTGTTTTTTTGGAGGCGAGAGAAATTCTAAAGTTTTTGTACAACGCTCCCAACAATAAAAAAAAAAGAAAAAGAAAATAAAATCAATGAGCTTCTAAAACCCTTGGATTTCCTCATCAGAATCCAAGGTATGTTGCATAGCTGCAGGAGAGCATGGTGGTGTGGGAACGGTACATATCCACTATGGGTGAAAAAGGTCTAATTGGAGTGGCCATTTAACATAGTTACATTCATTTCTCACAAACTTTAAATTGTTGTGATGAATGAGCTGAATTTTGCTTTCTTCCATGCAGGCGGCTGTCGAAATCCCATATCTCATAAGTCATAATTCAAGTCCTATACTAACCATCAGGTGAGCCCATTCATCATGCAAGAGCAACTCATGTGGCATTAACAATCAAAAGGGAAGATTTTGATACTTTGGTAAGAGTCACTTGTTCGTGCTCATGAATGAATAAACCAGAAATTACACTGAGCCCAGTCACTGGACATCTAACGAATGGCTCAAAAATGAAAATAAATAAATAAATAAATCTCTATTCTATATAATGCGAGCAACCGACGGAGCATTATTCTTAATTCCAAGACCAACAAATGCCCATTGAGCAGGAAGTCTAAAAAGAAAAATATTTACTTAAGTTCAACAAAGGTCCATAAATCAGAGCTTGGCTTGTTCCATCCATCCTCGAATTACTACCTATATATCTACAATGGATTAGAGGATTGGACATTTAAAATGTGAATTACATCCTTAACTCCTACAATTTTTTAGGCGAATATGAGTATAAATCATTACTATTGCTAAGAATATCAAATAATTCACTAACTAAAATAAATAATAGAAAAAACCCAGTGTGTGAACATGGAATATCATTTTTGCCAGATTATTAAATAATCCCCAAGCTTAAAATCATGCCGATGTAGAAGGAAAATAGAAACAAAAAAATAATTCACAAGCTATAAATTACTCTGATGTAGAAGGAAAGTAAAAGTAATTTCCAAGAATAAAGCATTATGATGTAAAAGTAAAATGGAAAAAAAAATAGTTCCCAGGCTGAAAGTCATGCTGATGTGATAAAAATAATTCCCAAGCTAAAAATCATGATCGTATAAAGGAAAGGAATAAACATACTAATGACAAAAGGAAAATAAAAATAATTTCAGAGAATAACGCATAATGTCAAAAGGAAAATAAAAATAATTTCAAAGAATAAAGCATTATGCTAAAAATTATATTTCAAAGAATAACGCATAATGTCAAAAGTAAAATAAAAATAATTTCAAAGAATAAAACATTATGCTAAAAATTATATTTGAAAGAATAACTCATAATATGAATGGCGTTGCCCGGGCTTGAACCAGAGACCTTCAGGGTGTTAGACTGACGTGACACCTACATGCTAAAAATTTAAATTATATTTAATTGTTGTTTGAGGATTTCGAGTTTTGGGGTGAATTTTACCTAACAACCACGGTGGCACTATAAAAATTAAGTGTAGACATCTGTCTTCCAACCATTTCTTTTGGTGCGGTCCACCTGAATCAAAGGTGGTTCTATATTTTAGCTTTAGTGTGATTAAACATTTAATGGTCAGAGTGTATCTCACATACACATCGTGGTGGCCATATCAAAACTCAAATTTTATTTTTTATTTTTTAATAAGGTCTAAGAGGCCAATTTGTTAGACAAAAGTTATAGTACACGTAAATGATAACTTGCAGCTTAGATAGGTTGCCCCACTTAAAGATTGCCCAGTAAAAAAGTTAGCCTTATCTACTCATTAAGTGGGCCACAACAAATGAGACAATACGCAGCTGTTAATAACCAACAAAATTCAACTGCTTGCACACTTAGGGCCTGTTTGTTAACGTTGAATTTTTGTACTCAATGTGGAATTGAAAAAATGTTCTGTATTTAGTGGTGTTTATTAATGCATCGTTAACGTAGAAGAAGGAAAGTGCTAAGTATTTTTCACCAAATTCTTTCTGTGATAGGAGTCTGGGTTATAGTGAATGCGGAATGAGCCTAGTGAATTTTTCATTAAACAAAAATTTTTGCTTCCAAAATTACTCCTTTTCAAGTTGTTATGACAATTTATTCTCTTTAAATTGTTTGCCCAATACAAAATCAACTTTTGCCCCACCATGATGATGTATGTGTTTCATCCATTCCATTTATCCATTTTTAAAGATCATTTTAGGGGTTGATACCAAAAATGAGAGGAATATAAATCTCAGGTGGGCTATACCGCGAGAAAACAATAGTGATTGGATATCTACCATTAAAATTCTCCTAAGGCCCAATGTACTGTTTATTTGACATCCAATCTGTTGATTAGGTCATATAGACCTAGATGAATGGAAAAAATAAAGATCAGCTTGATCCAAAAATTTTATGGCCCCCAAAAAGTTTTTAATGGTCGACGTTCATTTAACACTGTTTTCCTGTAATGTGATCCACTTGAGATTGGTATATACCTCATTTTTAGTCTCATACCATAAAATGATTTAGAAACATAGATGAACGGTATGGATGAAACACATACATCATGATGGGGCTCACATAGCATCGACCATTAGCCATTGGCGGGTGGCAAGAGAGTAGCCAATTTATTTCCGCAAAGGAAGATTAGATATGACAAGTTGAGTAGCGAGACACACTTACTGAAGTTCCATCACCAAGTTATGTGGGCCCCATCATGATGTATTTTTTTTATCCACATAGTCCATCCATTTGGAAATATAATTTTACATGATGATCTAAAGAATGAGTCAAATCCAAATCTCCGGTGGACCTCATCACAAAAAACAGTGAGGAGAGTGACATCCACCATTAAAAACTTTTGTAAAAACTTAAATAGGCCACAAAAGTTTTTGTTAAGTTGATATTTGTTTTTTCCCTTCTTTCATGTTTGTGTTAACTTGTGAACATGTTGGATTTTAAATAAAAATCATGGTGAGCCTTAGGAAGGTTTCAACAGTAGGCATCAACTCACCATTATTTTTTTGTTGTGGGGTCAACTACATATTTTGATCTTCCTCATTCTTTAACTCATGCTCTAAAATTAAATCTCCAAATAGATGGACGGTGTAGATAAAACACATACATCATAGTGGGCACACATACATCATAGTGGGCCCATGGAACTTGATGACGTCACTTCGATAGCGAATCTCAATATTCAAACTGTCAGTAGGAAATCCGCGTCCACGTAGGATGCGGATTTGTTGGTGTACCTCACACCAACTATATAGCTGTTGTATTTCCGTTAGCAAGTTTTGTGGGTCCCATCATGAGGTATGTGTTATATGCAAACCATCTATCCATTTTGGCAAGCTCGTATTAAAGCTTGGGACGAAAAATAAGCTGTAAAAAGCAGCCGGGGATTGAATATCTATCATTGAAATCTTTTTTGAGGTCATAGAAGTTTTTTAGATTAATATGATTTTTTCCCCTCTTCGTACATGTATTTGTGACCTTATGAATACATTGGATGGAAAATAAACTTAAATAGGCCACAGAAATTTTGGCTCAATATGTTTTCACTTCATCCAATTGGGAATGACTCTATAAATGGTTTGGATAACATATAAATATAAAGTGGACCTTATTTGAAGGTTTTGTTGCTGCTGGTGTTCAATCCTATAAAACACAGTGATAATCTTCCGTCAAGAGGAATTGAGGGCTTTTATTAAATATTTTAGTTTATTTGAATTAAATATAATAATTTTATTTTCATTTAATAAAGAATAATTTCTTTATAATGTAAAATATTTCCAAAGATAAGAGGAAATGTATTAAATTAACATATTTCAGACATTTAATATGTTTGTTAACAAACAGCTTGTTCCATATTCAATACTTAATTTTTAGACTTGGGCCATAATTATTGAATAAGTTGTTTTTTTTTTTTTTTCCTTTATGTTTCATATTTAGGCTTTAAATTACGGCTTCAAATTTCAATTCGGTCTTTAGACTTCAAATTTGCCAACCTATTTGAGCAGGTTGAATTTCATTAGTACATGAAAGTTAGCAACTATCTATTAGTTAGTCAGACTGGAATTTATATTTCAATCGGCTGTACTTAATACTTATTTATTTACAATATGGCATGCAAATGTTTTTTCTTTTACAGCTATTGGAGGAAAGCCGTTGATTTTTTATGGCCCACCTTGATAGGCATGTAAAATCCAATCCACCTACTACATATGTAATCTCAGGCCAAAAGTGAAGATGTCTTGTGATTCATATGGACCACACCACACCCTTGATTTAATAGGGAACACTGATGATTACATGAAATCTACTCCAAGTATCATATGCTATGCTAAGGGCTTGTTTGATTTTTCAATTAATTGATAAAGGTTAATGTGTAATAATTATTTCATTTCGTATTTACCATCACTCTTACTTATGCTTGGGATGCAAACGAGGAATGATGTAAAATATTTGTAGGTCCCACCTTTATGCGTGTTGCTTATCCACACCGTTCATCCATTATGTCAGATGAATTTATGGCATAAGCCAAAAAATGAGACATATCCAAAGCTCAAGTGAATCATGCCATGGGAAAAAGGAAGTCGAACATGTACTATTAAAAATCTCTTGGGTCACTTTTTCCTTTGGTGTGGGCTACTCAAGTGTTGGATCTATCTCTTTTTTTGACTCATATCTCAAAATATTATGATAAAATGGATGGACAGAATAAATATACAATATACATCACCTTAGGGTTCACATATGTAAACTAATTCTTTTGAACTGGTTTCCAAGATTGCTATGGATTTTCAAACGGAGCAAAAGGGTAATAATTACCCATTTAAAGGGTACTCGCACGTTTTGAAAAATCAAACACACCCTAAAATCTAGACCTGATGATTACAAACAGGCACATCTTTGGACGGTGAGGATTGCCCTGTAGCTTATTTCCAAACATGCGGCCCACCAAATGACGGATGAAGCTTATTTGTTGGACCTGGGCCTAAAATGGGTGACGCAACTCATCGATCAGCGGATTTTATGTAAACAATACGGTGTAACCCACTCCGGCCGCCGACTCCTTTGCTCGCACGGTCAACCAAAAAGGTATCGGAATGTAATTCCATAACAAGCAGGTAGTTTTTTGTAAATTCCCCAACAAGGCGCCATGAACCACCGCTATATAAAATCTAGAACCCTAACGTGTATCCTTCTCTTTCGCCTGCCGCTACTGAAACCCTCATTTTTTTTTTCGGCAGGAGAACCAGAGCTTCTCTCTCTATAAATGCCTTCGCTTCTCTTATCTGACCCTTTACTCTCTGACGAATCCAAAGACAAGAAGAAGAAGGATAAGAAGATGTCGAATACGGTTCTTCAAACCCTAGAAACTGATTCCATCAAGAAGAGGAAGAACAAGAAGCGAGAATCAGAAGCTCAAGAAATCAACGGCTCTGATTCTTCCGACGGCTCGTCCGACAAGAACAGGAAGATCAAGAAGAAGAAGAGGAAGGCTTCCGAGGAAGAAGAGAAAAGCGAAACGAGTACTGAATTGGGAGAGTCGGTTGACCGGAAAGCCGTCAGTGGACCGACGAAGAAGCCGAGGTTCGGGGAGAAGGAGAAGGGGCGTTTGACGGACGAGGAAGGAGAGGTGATTGCGAATGGAGATGTCAAGAAAGAAGCGGACCCCAACGCGGTGTCGAATTTCAAGATCTCGAAGGCTGTAAGGGAGACACTGAAGTCGAAGGGGATTGAGTCGCTGTTTCCTATTCAGGCCATGACCTTCAATATGGTCCTCAATGGTGCTGATTTGGTGGGCCGGGCACGCACTGGTCAGGTACTATAGTCATGATCTCTAGCATTCTCTCCTGTTAAGGCTACAAACTTCTAATTGAAATTCAGGTTGAATTTATGTCTTTGATGGGCTAAAAGATTAAGGGCATCGTAGTTCAAAATCAAATTCATTTGATTGCGATAATTGAATATCACTGTATTATAATCTCACAGGAAAATCTGAAATTTCTGTACTGCCTGTAATTTGAAGTTCTCTAATGACAAGTCCATCCTTCTGAGACTCTTGCTGTGATATATCATGTGTCAATTCAGCTAATGATTTTTGAGTTCCCGATGTGTCATTCTAGTTTGCATGAGTCCTTTTGCTGTGTTCAAGTACATGCAGTGTGTACTGTTGTGCTTCCTGTCCCTGATTGCGTGGGTTGGTTTTGCCTCTAGTTCACTTGGAAAGGGCTCAAAATTGGAGGCTAGAAACTTCAGTTGGGTCTGGGTAACTGATCCATGGCCCCACTTGTTTAAGTTGAAAATTGAAGTGTACTGTAAAACAAACTCTGTGGCAAAAAAATAAAATCTGTCGTTATATGGATAAAATCATAATCAGAAGTCACGGTAATGTTTTATTTTTCTCTTTGCTGCAACTTGCAATTGATGGGTAAAACCTGCAGCATTTTTTTATTCTATTCAAACAGGTACAAAAGAAAACTATAGATCACACCTACATCCCTCCCCACTGGCCCAGGAAATGAATGTTTGAATGCATTCTCCACAAGAAGGAAACAAAGAGATGATGGTAGATCTAGCAACCCATGCTAGTTTCATAGGTGAAACATGCCATCATAGAAGCTCACAACTCAAAAATAAAAATAAAAATAAAAATAAAAATAAAAAATTCAACTGAGAACAGCAACTATGAGCATTCATGTCGCATGTCCAAAAATGCTTTTGTTGTAGCCTTTTACACAAAAGAAAATCCTGAAGCCATGTAATATGACTAATATGCCCTTAAACAAAGAATGCATTCTAGGGAACTTGGGAGTAGCACCAATAGGTAGTAAGATGAAAGTAGACTTAGATAGTTTGGTCATGTGCAATGGAGACCAAGACCCACGCTGGTTGGGAGTGAGTTGATGCAAGTTGAAGCTCTAAAAGGGTAAGGGGAAGGCCCAAAAGGACGTGGATGGGGGTAGTAAGGAAAGACTTGATGACCTATGGTCCAACTGGAGGTCTGGCCCTTGATAGAGTGAAATGGTGGAATAGGATTCGTGTAGTTGACCCGAGTTATATGGGATAGGGTGTAGATGATGATGATGCCCTTACTCAAGCACTGCACTGTAATGGTTAGAAAGGAGGGTAATTATGACATTTCCCAATTATTTTAAAGCACAAACATAAGGAACTAACACTGCCTCCTTCCATCATGATCCCATGTGGGCCTCGCATGTGGGTCCTACACATGCAATCAAGTGGTCCACTGACGGACTGTGCATCTGTTTGCTTAAACACTAGCTATGTGCTCACTCCTTGAATTGTGTGATTTTTGTAGGGGAAAACATTGGCATTTGTTTTGCCCATTTTGGAGTCTCTAACGAATGGGCATGCCAAGGAATCAAGGAAGAAAGGATATGGAAGGCCACCAAGTGTCTTGGTACTTCTACCCACAAGGGAGCTGGCGACACAGGTACTTTAAGAATTGCTATTTTCGGGACTCTTTTCCCAAGCCATACATATATTTTCTTATTTTGCACACTCAATATGTGAGTTTCATTTTTCCTTCCAGGTTCATGCAGACTTCGAGGTTTATGGTAGCGCAGTGGGATTATGTTGCTGTTGTCTATATGGAGGAGCTTCTTATCGTCCTCAAGAGATTGCCCTGAAAAGAGGGGTTGATATAGTTGTTGGCACCCCCGGGCGGATAAAGGTAACCTTTGTTCCTTCTATGATTTTTGGTTGGTTACGTTTTAATTAAAACCGATTTCGCTTGAAGTCCGACTATTTCATGGATGCATATGTATGTTAACTTCAATGCTCACCTGGTGTAGGATTTTTTAGAGAAGGGAACTATCAACTTGAGCTCATTAAAATTCCGTGTCCTTGATGAGGCTGATGAAATGCTGAGGATGGGTTTCGTTGATGATGTTGAACTTATTCTCGGTATGGGTTCCTTCTTCAAGTGTACATTTTATAGAGAAACGTTTTGGTTTATATTATTTCATTTGATTCTTCATGGAGAAGTTCAAACACAAATAGAGTGCATTCAATGGAGAACATTGCATGTTTGCTTGAGATGATTATTCATTTCCTTAAGTTCAGATGATTATTCTCAAGAGAGCTGTAACATGCTAGTTTGGATGGGCACCATAATATTAGTGCCTGGATACACACATTATAATATTAATACCTTCATATGTATGCTTATAGGTTGACTTTGCAGCTACCACACTGCATATAACTTCATTGTTATTAATTAAATCCTGGCGTGCCTAGCTTTGAGTTGGTAAAAATTTTTCCTTTTGTACTTTTGGTGCTGCAGGTAAGGTTGATGATGTAAGCAAAGTCCAGACACTTCTCTTTAGTGCTACATTACCTTCTTGGGTGAAAGAGGTTCTTCTCTCTCTCTCTCGCTCACTCTCTCTCTCTCTCTCTCTCTCTCTTCCATTCATCTTTGCTGCTAAGATTAGGCCATAACCTGTCATTATTATATCAAATAGCATTTGTTTGTGCCTTCATTCCCCCGCGCGCGCGACTTTCTGACACTTGTCTATACATTGACAGATCTCATCAAGGTTTCTCAAACCTGAGAAGAAGACCATTGATCTTGTTGGTAATGAGAAAATGAAAGCTAGTACCAATGTTAGGCATATTGCCCTTCCCTGCTCTCATTCAGCAAGATCCCAACTTATTCCTGATGTTATTCGTTGTTATAGCAGGTTGGCTGTTTTTAAGGCCTTTTTAATTACAACGTTTGCGCTTTTCTGTTTGTATATAAAGTGATTCTTTAATCCTGTTATTGTCCTAATTCAGTGGAGGGCGTACTATTATTTTCACTGAGACGAAGAATTCCTGCTCTGAACTTTCTGACTTGTTGCGCGGATCACGGGCATTGCATGGGGACATACAACAGTCCCAACGAGAAGTAAGTTCACTGCTGATACAGAAATATGTGGATGTATTCTCTAATAAATTGAGCTAGCACATCCATCCAGAGAAATAGCCCAGCTTCATCCATTGTTTCTTTGAAAATGTTAAACCCTAAGCTTGTCTTTTAGCGGTAAGCATGCCTCAATTGACATCATCAACAAAGGATTTTTCTTTCTTCTTTTCTAAGACTGAGGGGCTGATGTCTTATAGGTCACGCTTGCTGGATTCAGATCAGGAAAGTTCATGATTTTAGTGGCAACAAATGTTGCAGCACGTGGCTTGGACATCAATGATGTGCAGTTGATTATTCAGGTTTGCATTTACTTTGACATGGATTTGCTTCAAAGCACGAACTAAATTGGGCTACGTTCTGTTGACTTGATTTGCTCATGTTTCAGTGTGAGCCCCCGCGAGATGTAGAAGCTTACATCCATCGATCTGGCCGCACAGGGAGAGCTGGTATTTTGCAAATTTAGTACTTCAGTTTCTGGTTTATGATTATGGGGTTTGATAAGCTACTGAGATATGGCTGTAATTTTCAGGCAATACTGGAGTTGCTGTATTATTATATGAACCAAAGAAGTCATATGCCATTTCTAAATTGGAAAGAGAGTCAGGTGTAAAATTTGAGCATGTCTCAGCTCCTCGGCCTGCTGATATTGCCAAGTCGGCTGGCTTAGAAGCAGCTGAAACAATTTCCCAAGTCTCCGATAGGTATTTCATGTTGTTTTATTGAAATTGTAGTGTAGTTCTAACTCCATAGTATATTCATAATTATTTGTTGCAAAATGCAGTGTGGTACCAGTTTTCAGATCAACAGCAGAGGAACTTTTGAGTTCCTCCGGTCTATCAGCCGTTGATCTACTTGCAAAAGCACTGGCAAAAACAGCTGTAAGTCTCGCGAATATGCATCTCTGTACTTCATAGCTATCCTAGGGGTGCTGAACTTCAATGTGTTGTGCAGGGTTATACTGAAATCAAGAAGAGATCGCTGCTCAGTTCCTTGGAGAACCATGTGACTCTACTTCTTGAGGCTGGAAAACCCATCTACACACCATCGTGAGCGCTATAATGTTACCTGCCATGCTTACATTTTTAGGGATTTCAATCCTTGTTAAGAAGCTTGGATTTGTGGAAGTTTTTGTGAAAAAATTGGGGATTTTTGCAAAAAAGGAAAGAAAAAAAATCCCTTGCTTCTTCTTTTTTAAAACATTTTTCTTCCATACTGAAAATTTCCCCAACAATCATTCCCTCACTGACTGATTATTTGGAGCACCTTTTTTCCAGGAATAAAAAAGTATCTAAGAATTTGAAAAAAGTGGGAGAAATTTCAAATTATGTTATAATTTTAAAAAGGTGCCTCAGGCAGTTTGATACTGCACATTTATGATCTTTTCAATGACACATATTATAGTCAGCATCTATACATGTTATCTTGTTGAAGGTGGCCATAATGGATTACCAGTTTTCAGTAAACCTGGTCTTGCTATGAAATAGTGCTTCTGTGTGAAGCATGAATTGTTCCTCAGAAAATTGTGAGAAATCTGAAAGAACAGAAGATATGTACAAAGATTTCAGAAGCCTGCACAATTTATTTTTTTTAATTTTTCCAGTTTGGTTGGGTTCAATCTTGATTCCGGCCTTCTTGTATGGTGTTGTAGGTATGCTTTCGGTGTGCTGAGGAGATTCTTGCCAGAGGAAAAGATTGACAGAATTAAGGGTATGTCTCTTACGGCTGATGGCAGAGGTGCAGTGTTTGATGTGCCAGCTGAAGATGTTGACTTGATTTTAGCAGGTATAATCTATTTGTTTTAAGTATCATAATCACAATAAGTAATTTGCCATTTTGTAGTAATTATGGTCCATGCTACAAATTCTGCTTTTAGGTGATTGAGGCAATTTAAAGTTTGTAGTTTTGAGGTTTGCTAGGCCAACTATATTCCTAGCTGTTTACATGCAAAACCTAGCAGCCCATCAGTTAGGTCACATTGTAGGCCCAAAAATTTGGTGGTCACATTCATTAGATGTTACCTTGTGAATGGAAGAAATGGATGGTCATAACAAAAGGTTTTAGTCATTCGGTTCTGTCATACACCAGCGCACATGATGAAGGCCTGATTTTTAGGGCAGGACATCTGATGGACTGCTTTGATGTGCGTGTTTGACGTATTGGCAAGTGCACTGGCTGCGTGTACATGTGTAGGCTTAGCAATCAGTCATGCAAGAAGTCATGTGCAGTTAACATTCCTACCTCTAAAAAAATGAATAAAAATAAAAGCATCCTTTCTTGGAAAGTGCTCTTCACAGGTGTTTGTATTTGGCCATCTAATTTTCTGAGTGCTTTTCATGCAGGTCAACAAAATGCAGACATGGTGAGCATTGAGGTTGCAAATGAGCTGCCACCCCTTCAAGATAAGGAACAGTCAAGAGGAGGGGGTAGTGGATGGCGTTCAGGAAGGTTTGGCAGCGGTGGGGGTGGTGGCAGTGCTAATAGATTTTCTGGAGGGAGAGGTGGCAGGGGTGGCTTTCCTGATAGAAGAACTGGTGGCTTTTCGAGTGGTAGTGGCAGAGGTGCTGGTGGCCGTGGCCGTAGGTGGTGAGTGGCTGTTGGAATGGGAGCAGCTTGGATAGGAGGTGGTGAGTGGCCAACTGAATGGGAACAGATAGATATGGAGGGGTATTTCGCAATTTGATAGATATTTGGTTTTATGAGAAAATAAGAATGGGATAGACAAGCACAGTTTCTTCATGAGAAAAGAAGAGCACTCGAGAAACACTAGTGGAATTGCTGGAAGATCTGGAGGTAGAGAGAGGGGAGGTGTCCTATTGCCAAAGCTGTGACAAATGAAGAGCTAGAATTTGGTTGTCTTTTCTTACTTGCTACTGAGTGATTTCGACTTAATTATTTTTGTTTGAATGGTTTACGTGACTTTTACAATTTTGAAACATGATAACTCGAAAGTCTTTATATGGGATGAGAACCTGAAATTTTACAAATTTGTTTGGCAGACATGAGCTAATACATGATGTGTGTATTTCTATTGAGTGGGATTTTGCCCCAAATCAGAATTCCTCGTTGCAAATGCCTGCTCTACTAATTTCTACCGTGTTGTGATAGGTATGTGACTTCCAATGTGTGCTACCTTCGGGATGAGCCAGCGGTCCATGATTCTGCAGCCTACCATTCATCTTTGGATGATCACGGATCGTTTATGGCAATGGTCCATGAAGGAAATTCAACATGTGCAAACCCTTCTAGTAGATGGGCGCCATCTTGAAGACCACCTTGCGCAAAAATAAATCTGCATCTTGTAATTTATTTTTTCTAGTGACACACACACACACACATATATATATATATATAGGTTCATATGGTTCAAATCACTGGACACGAGGACACTAAAATAATCAATCTGGACTGTTCGTTTGTGGTACAAAATTCTGTCATAGCCACTAGATTGGCTGCCTAGACTGTGGAAAAAGTACGGTGACCGGACGCTAGTGGGTCCCGCCAGATGAAGAGTTCAGAACTATGATCGAACCGTGATCTTCTCTAATACACCTTTCACTGAGCCTTGCCTGGGTAATATATATAAACCCAACCATCACATCCAAGATGCGACTGGATGATTAAAAATAGGGAGGACGTCCCCAATTAACGGTTAAGATTCTATTGAGCGCTGATGGGCCAGCTAGAAACATCCGATCGTGTGAGTTTGGGTGTATTGCCCATCGTCAGCGCAACCCAAAGGGACAGGACATCCCTGATCATTTGGCGTGTCTCACTTGAGAAATCGTAGACCTTACAAGCCTGCTAAAAGAGGGCGTCTCACTCAACGGTGGAGATGAGAGGTGGTTTGATCGATCATGCTCACGACACTCAATCTCAGCAAGTCCCTCGCTCTCTTCCTTACTTCCTTGATACAAGAATGCAAGTCCATGCAAGAACTCAAACAAATCCATGCCCAAATCATCACAAATGGTCCTTCCCTCCTATCCAAACATACCACCTTTCTCCTCAGTCGTCTCCTCGTCTTCTGCGCTTCCACCCCCGATCCATGCTCCCTCACCCATGCCACCGCCATCTTCCAACGCATCCAAGACCCAAACCTCTTCATCTACAATGCCATGATCCGAGCCCACTGCCGCCAGCCCAAGCCCTCGGCCAAGCCCCTTATCCTCTACAAACGCATGCTCGAGAACGGGATCCCACCCAACAACCTCACATTCCCTTTCCTTCTCGTGGCCTGCACTCGGCGCTTCGGCTCCGGTGCGGGACGAAGCTTGCACGCGCACGTTTTCAAGCTTGGATACGATAATGACATCTTCATCAACAATGCCATGATGAGCATGTATGCAATATGCGGACTCTTGCATCATTCGGAGCAAGTGTTTGATGAAATGCCCCAACGGGATGTTGTTTCTTGGAATTCGATTCTTGTTGGGTATTTGAGATGTGGGGCTTTGGATTCAGCGTTGGATGTGTTTTGGGTCATGAAGGAGAGGAATATCATCAGTTGGAACTCGATTTTAACTGGGTTTGTTCAAGGTGGGCGGGCAAAGGAAGCTTTGGCTTTGTTCCATGAAATGCTGCTTTTGGCGGGTGATAACGTCAGACCGGACAAGATAACAATGTGTAGTGTTGTTTCGGCTTGTTCTTCTCTGGCTGCGCTCAATCAAGGGAAGTGGGTGCATGGTTACTTGAAGCGGCACCGGCTAGAATTCGATATGGTCATTGGAACTGCTCTTGTTGATATGTATGGAAAATGTGGGTGCGTGGAACTGGCTGTCAAAGTGTTTAATGAGTTGCCAAAGAAAGACATCTTGGCGTGGACAGCTATGGTTACAGCATTTGCCACTCACGGGCTTGGAGAAGAGGCGCTTGATCTTTTGAATGAGATGGAGATGCAAGGGACAAAGCCTAACAATGTCACGTTTGTTGGTCTGTTGTCTGCATGCGCTCATGCTGGCCTAGTTGATGAAGGGCGACATCTGTTTGATAAAATGAGACGGATTTACATGATTGAGCCTCAGGCGCAGCACTACGCGTGCATGGTTGATTTACTTGGTCGAGCTGGACTGTTTGAAGAGGCTGAAGGGCTTATCAGAAGGATGCCGGTAGAGCCAGATGTGTTTGTTTGGGGTGCTTTGCTCGGGGGTTGTAGGATGCATGGGAATGTAGATTTAGGAGAAAGGGTGGCCCAGTATTTGATTGAGTTGGAACCCCAAAATCATGCTTTCTATGTTGTCTTGTCTGATATATATGCAAAGGGACGGAGATTCAAGGATGTGAAGAGAGTAAGGGCCCTTATGAGGGACAGAGGGATCAACAAGACAATGCCTGGTTGTAGTATGATTGAAGTCAATGGCCTTGTTCATGAGTTTTCTGTGCGAGGGGTGCCCGAAGCCATGATGAAGGAGATAGAATGGGTGTTGATTGGGGTTACGTGTGTGTTGAAGTTAGCCGGCCATGTGCCTGATGCTGAGTTGTTATTAGAGGCAATGACATGATAATATTGTGGAGGGTTTTCTTCCTTTCGCTGGATATCATGTATATATATGTATGGCCTCTTACAGCCAGTTCACAGTTTCATCAATCACTGCTCAGAGGTCTAAGGGCCCGAGTTAGCCCTTGAAGCCTGTAATGCAAAGGACATGTGGAGACAAGCTGATTTCAGGACCTTATCAGGTCTTTCCGGAGACTCATTTGCGAGTTTGGACTCATATTGCTTTCAGCTCATCCAATGATGTTAAACTGAATCTCGAACCACTGTCCTCAGGTTATCACAATCTGAATGGCCGTAAGAATTTCGTATGGGAGGTGATCAACTATTAATCAGATATCATTCACCAAGGTGATAAACTATTATGATCGGATATCATTTATCTGCAATATCAAATGCTGTAGCAACTTGAGATTGATTTGTATATAGATTGGTAATGGATCAGTGTAACTTTCCTATTCTTTCACTTCTTTCAAAACAGTCTTTCCAATTCAATATGCCAAGGCAAAGTTTACTTCTTTTTAATACATCTGCTGTGTTATGTTTTACAATTATTATTATTTTTTAAATCTGAAAAGCATCTCTCTTACATTTTATCTTATCAATGTTTGTTTTCTCTTGTTTCCTTTCCATGTCTCCATGAACACGAAAGCCCATTTTGTTGGTAAGATCACTAAGGAAATGACATATGATGGAGTTGTGATAGAGCTCCTCCACCACATATAGTGGATCAACACTAAGCAACTAGTCTACCTTGTGATGTAGGACGTGCTACAGATGCATTCTTTGCATTGCTGGACCAAAAGAAGCTCAAATAAAAGCGAAAGTAGTCCATCAGATCCGGGTCCAGTCCTAGGTAGGTCATGACTCTTTGTGCCCCGACATTCAGGTACCCGAATCCCAAGTTCGTGAGTTTTAATATATTGATATTTATTACAATCCACATGATTCCATCAAATTTCATAGATATTTAAAGTCATTTAAAAGGAAAGTACTACTGAAATAATATAATGTTTACTAAATTCAACTTTCTTGATATATATATATATATTTAAATTTACATTGAAATTTGGAATTTAAATTGAACTTGAAGAATAAAAATTGAATTGAAATTCAAACTAAACTAAATTTTCTATAAAAAGAAAAATTAATAGTAGAGGCCCGCCTGCTCGTAGTATTCCAGTTCTACACTTGTGTATTTTTTTTATAATAAGGTGAACATAACAGCTCAGTAGGGTCATTTCTTATCCAAAATTTAAAATGTTCAGATTATATTAAATTTTTATAAACAAGAGAAAAATAAAATAATATAAATTTAAGCATTAGAATCGTAAATATGTTATGCATGTATACTTTCCATGAATTTTCATAAACAATTTTCGTCATCTCTTACAATACTATACCTAAGTGGATGGCTACGTTGCATTAACCCCTACGCACCGGTACCTTGTGGTGATGGATCTATTTATACATTAGCTGGTTAGACTACTGCTCCATTTGTACCTCTGACGTATGTCCACGTACACAATTGTACTTATACGCCGTATACAAAGGAGACTCTAAAGGATCTATTGGGTTCTAGGGTCTTTCACCCAAGGGACGCAATCACCTTACTTGCTTACATTACATCCAACATATTAATATCAATGTTCAATGAATACTATACATGTATGTAAGATGAATCATTGTTTCACAATCGAAAATATCGACGTAAAACTATCATGATTTATTCACTTGCATTTACTACATTTAGAAGTTATTATAAGAATTAATAATTATTAAATTATCAAAATATCAATAATATAAATTTATTTACTAATTAATAATTCTATATATAATTTTGTCGAAACTTTAATAATTAAAATACTTCTATATATAATTTTTTTTACTATTATTAACTTTAGGAATTACTGAGATTTGATAATGTATAAAAAATTTTATTTTAAATTCTAACTTTAATTAAATCAATTGTTTTACTTAAATAATATTAAATATAATAAATCATATTAGCATAAAACAAATTATTATTATTTTTATTAACTAAATTCTAAAATTTAGAATTTATTTTAATTATAACATAAACTTAACAAATAATTTTTTTTTCTTCGATTGTTCTATTATTAAATTAAAATTTAATAAATTTATATAAATCAAGTATTTTACAATTAAAGAATTAATTTTTATTTAAATTTAACTTTGGATAAATTTGATTTAAATCAATCAAATTATAATATAATTTATTAAATGAATTTCAAAGCTGATGAATTTAATTTTTTTATAACAAAATTTATTTAAATTATTAATTTCTAAAAGTTAAGAGTTAAAATTAGATTTTTTTTATTTAAATCAAATTATACTTTCAATAATTTATTAATTAAGTTATATTATATTTTAAGCTAATTAAGATTCATTATATATATAATTTGAATATTAAATTAAAATTTTAATATGAACCAGACCGATTTAATTCAACAATTATTTCAAGGTATATTTCAAAATTTCATAAATTAAGCCAAATAATTAAATAAATTTTAAATAAAAAGATCAATCATATAAATAATTAATTTAAGTAATATTACTATTAAAATTTAGAATAAGATGACATAATAATAAGTTGAAAATTACCTACCTGATTTGAAGTGCTGGACCAAACCTTATGCAGTAAAAACTTGACGTATACACTCAATGTGCACAATGTCTAAAATCGAGGCTTGACTGACTCACACCTATGTACCATGCACACACTCACTATTGTTTTATGATTCTCAGGGTGGGCCCACACTCAAACTCTACTGGACCCACACTCATGCCGTAAGCTTATGGCTAAACCCCTATTTACAGGGCTTATGCCATAATTATTTTTGCATGTGCTTCATATGTGAAACAAGATAGAGTAATAGTGTTTCTTGCATGAAAGAAAATGAATTTTTTAAAACTCTTATACTAAATACTAATTTCATTACTATATTTAATACTAATATTAAAAAGTTCCAACTTATGTAAACATATCTCATGCTAATACCATTATTTCTATCTAAAATAATGTGCTTGTAAGCAAGATATGAAGTTAGAATACCGTTAATTAGATGTGTTTTTAGATAATTCAGATAATAAATGGTTTATATTTCTAGATGGGCAGGCCACATGACAGATTCCAATTCAACAGTTCAGGCGATACGGTTCGCCACTGAATGGTTTTGATTGGTTAGACCATCTATTGGGAAGTAGGTCATGGATTGAACTCTTTGGATGATTTAGATTAACGTGAGGATACATTGATTAATTGATAAAGGTGAGTACCATGAGATTTGAATGGTCCAGATGGGTAGAGTGTTTGGAATGCTAGACGTCCTATGTTTCACACACATTTTTTTATTTTTTTATACTTGTATTTATATCCATTTATTTCTTCTTCTCTTTTGCATGTGTGTCACATGTGAAGGGTGTATGGTGTGTGTGGTTTGATTTAGTACGTGCATGTATGCATAGGTTGGTTACATTTTATCCAGGTCATTACATGACATAACTAGGCCCAGGCGTGTCTGATTTGAAGAAATTCATTCTAGATAGGGATAAATTTCCGTTTGAAGTGTGGACCGTAAATTAGTTGTAACTTTTGATCCAAGCATCGTTACAGAATGCACTACCTATTGATGTTCATGTAACGATGCTTCCTGGGTCAATCGGCCTGTTATGCCAACCAAATTCACCAGAAAACGCAATGCACCCCTCTGGTCTAACATTAAGATTTTTAGGAAAAATTTACTATTTTTAGAAATTTTTATTTTTGTCATTTGTTGTTGTTGTTGTTTTAATAGTTTACGTCCTATAGAAGTTGCTTGTAATTAGTTTGAGAATATTGTGGAAAAATTGGACTTTTTATTTTTGACAAATTAGGCTTTAGAAGAGTTGGATAATTTATATTCTATTCCAATTAGGACTTCTACTATGGTTTTGGGTCTTTTATATAAATGATGTAATTGAGCATTCTCAGATTAATTATTACAAAAAAATATCTGAATTTTCTCTCTTATTTTCTTATGGACTTAAGAATTCTCCTTGTGGATTCAAGATTCTAATCACTTGAGGAAGATGGTGATCTTTCTCTTATTGTTTCACGCTCTTCCTCTACATCAAGTGGTATTTGAGTGAGGCTTTTCTTTGCTTCAATGGCATCTAACAATGGTTCAGGCGACAACTCCACAGATGAGGCTTCAGGGAACAACTCTATGACAATGACAACAATGTTTGAAGCTTTCCAATGAGAGAATATGCGAGTCATGCAAGGATTGCCGGCGATGATTGACTGTTTGATGAGAGCTTTAAGATAGACCCGTGTTTGTAATGATAGGCAACATGAGATTACCAATGAAGCTCGTAGTCATAATGTTTGTGGTGTGACATCGATGATGAATCATAGGCCACCACCACCTGATAATGGTGAATCACAGGCCATCACTTTGATCGTGAAGAAGCTATTGTATACACCGAAAGAGGAGATAGATCCACAACGACACAACATCTTTCAAATGGTGTGCATCGTGAACCAAAAGATCTATGATCTAATCATAGATGGCGAGAGCATTGAGAATATCGAATTGAAGACTGGTGGAAAAGGTATAAATGAAGATAGAGAAGCACTACTCTCTATACATGATTGGATGGATAAAAAAAAGTCAACGAAATAAAAGTAATTGATTGATTTTGCATTCTGTTCTTCATTAATAAATATTACAAGGACAAAGTAATGTGTGATGTGATTGATATAAAGGCTTGTTGCATGCTACATGGTCGACCGTGACAATACAATGTTGATGCTATACATAGAGGTTATGATAATATATTTATTTTTCTTAAAGATGGTAGAAAGATTATCCCCTCACCTATATGAGAGCGAAGAACCAACCCAACACTTCTAAAGTGTAAGGGTGGTCTTGTAATGACTTGGATAAAATGTAACCAATCTATGCACACATGCACGTACCAAATCAAACTACACACTCCATACACCCTTCACATGTTGCACACATGTGACACACATGCGAAAGAGAAGAAGAAATAAATGGATATAAATATAAGTAAAAGAAAAGAAAAGAAAAAAAAATGTATGAAATGTGGGAGGTCTAGCATTCCAAACACTATACCTAATTGGACCGTTCAAATCTCATGGTACTCACCTTTATCAACTAGTCAATATATCTTCATATCAATTTAAACTGTCCAAAGAGTTCAATCCCTGGCCTACTTCTCAATAGATGGGCTAACCAATTAAAACCATCCAGTGGTGAACTGTATCGTTTGGACTATTGAATTTGAATCTGTTATGTGGAGTGCCCATCTAGAAATCTAAACTATTCATTATCTGAACTATCTAAGTACACATCTAATAAACGATATTCTAACTCCATATCTTGCCTACGTGTACATTATTTTAGATAGAAGTAGAGGTATTAGCATGTGATATGTTTACGGAGGTTGAAACTTTTTAGTATTAATATTAAATATAGTAATGAAATTAGTATTTAATATAGGAGTTTTTAAAATTTATTTTCTTTCATGCATGAAACACCATTACTCGTATCTTGCTTTACATATGAAGCACATGTAAAAACAATTATGGCATAAGTCGTATAAATAGGAGTTTAGCTATGAGCTTACGGCATGAGTGTGGGCTCACCCTTGGAATCATAAAATAATAGTCAGTGTGTCTATGGTGCATAGGTGTGAGCCCAGCCTGAGAATCATAAAACAATAGTCAATGTGTACATGGTGCATAGTTGTGAGTCAGTTAAGATTCAATTTTAGACATTGTGCACATTGAGTGAATACGTCTGGTTTGTACTGCATAAGGTTTGGTCTACCACTTCAAATTAAGTAGGTGATCTTAACTTAAAGTTTAAAATTTTCAGCCTATTATTATGTCATCTTATTTCAAATTTTAATATTAATATTGTTTAAATTAATTATTTATGTAATTAGTCTTTTTATTTAAAATTTATTTAATTATTTAGTTTAATTGTTGAAATTTTGAAATATACTTTGAAATAATTGTTGAATAAAATTGATTTGGTTCATTATAAAATTTAAATTTAATATTCAAATTATATAAAAAAAATTAATCTTAATTAGCTTAGAATATAATATAACTTATTTAATAAATTATTGAAAGTATAATTTGATTTTTTTAATCAAATTTTAATTTTAAACTTTTAAAAATTAATAATTTAAATAAATTTTGTTATTAAAATAATCAAATTCATTAGCTTTGGAATTTATTTAATAAATTAGATTATAATTTGATTGATTTAAATTAATTTAATCCAAAGTTAAATTTAAATATAAATTAATTCTTTAATTGTAAAAATACTTGATTTATATAAATTTATTAAATTTTAATTTAATGTCAAAACAATTGAAAATTTATTTGTATAATTAAAATAAATTTAAAATTTTAGAATTTAGTGAATAAAAATAAAAATAATTTATTTTATGCTAATATGATTTATTATATTTAATATTATTTAAGTAAAAAGTGATTTAATTAAAGTTAGAATTTAAAATATATATTTTTCATACATTATCAAATCTCAATAATTCCTAAATTTAATATTAATAAATTAAAAATATTTTATTGAAGTATTTTAATTATTAAAGTTTCGATGAAATTTTATATAGAGTTATTAATTAGAAATGTATTTTTTTTTATAATTCAATAATTATTGATTTTATAATAATTTGTAAGAGTAGTAAAAGCACATGAATAAATCCATGATAGCGTTATATTGTTATTTTCGATTGTGAAACAATGATTCATCTTACATGTATGTCTAGCATTCATTGAACATTGATATTAATATGTTGGATGTAACGTAAGCAAGTAGGGCGATCGTGTCCCTTGGGTGTAAGTTCCTAAAACTAGCAAGTAAGGCAATTGTGTTCATTGGGTTAAAGACCTTAGAACCCATTGGATTCTTTGGAGTCTCCTTTTTGTACAATGTATGAGTTCAATTATGAGCACGGACATATATCAGAGGTACAACTGTAGTAGTCTAACCAGTTAACGTATAATGGGTCCCTCACCACGAGGTACCGGTGTGTGGGCGTTAATGCAACATGTCCATCCACTTGGATACGATGTTGTAAGTGATTATAAATATTGTTTATGAGAATTTATGGAAAGTATCACATGCATAATATATTTATGATTCTAGTGTTTAAATTCATATTATTTTATTATCCATATTTTTTTTATTTTTTTTATAAAAATTTGATATATGAATATTTTTAATTTCGGGTAAGAAATGACCCTATTAGGCTGTTTTGCTCACCCTACTATAAAAAAAATGCGTAGGTGCAAAACTGGAATATTACGAGTAAGTAGGCCTATACCATTACTTTTTATTTTTATTTTAGAAAATTAGGTTTAGTTTAAATTTCAATTCAGTTTTTGTTCTTTAGGTTTAGTTTAAATTCTAAATTTCAATGTAAAATGTTTAGTTTAAATTATAAATTTCGATGTAAAAAAATATGTCAAGAGAGTTGAATTTAGTAAACATTATATTATTTCAGTAGTAATTTTCTTTTAGATGAATCTAAATATCTATGAAATTTGATGGAATCATGTGGATTATAATAAATATCAATGTATTAAAACTCACTGATGGGGACATCACGCGCACATGTGCACGCACGCCACCCCCTATGCACGTATGCCAGAAGGAGGGCCCTTCCGTCGATCTGGATCGATGACGACGTTTAGGAAGGGCCTCTTAGTTGGAAGACAGAGTTTGATTCATTGAAGTGGGGCCCGATAGTCAAGTAAAGCCTATCATGGGATCTCATGATCAGGGCCCGCTAGTCGGATTAAGTTCATATTTTAGGTTTTGATTATTTATGTTATTTAAAACATCATGAATGCTTTAAATTTCTTTGATTAGTTTTTATTTTGGTTTACTTCATAGCTAAGTAATAGGTTGTGCACATAGCGCGAGTTTTGAGGTATAGAATTTTCCTATAAATAGGCACCCCTTGTAGTTCTTTTAATTCATTGAAGTTGAATAAAAATTCCTGCGTATTATTCTACTCTCTGAGTTTTTGAGTTGTAAAAAAATTCAAGTTGGTGCGAAGCCCTCTATTTTCGAAGGGCTAACTACCATGGTGCGAAACCACGTTTATCCCAATCCACCTCTCTATCTTATTTCATCCATTCCACGATCATCCTCGCTTCAAATCCATTTGTTTTGCAGCTGTTCGTCTATCTACAACTAGTTTTCAAAATTTGACCCTACAGGAGGGATGAAAGTTCGACAGAGCACTGCGCCTCAACCGTATGTTGAATCGCCACAAAACTTGGAGAGTTTGGAGACCTCCCCTGGATGACCAAGGCCAAGGAGTCTATTTTGGAAAATGGGCCTCGCTCGCACGTGCGGCCAGGCTCGTGCGCACATGCGCCAGACCCTGTCGCTGTCCGCACACGTGGACGTTTGCTGATTTGGGTTTTCCTTCTTATTTTCTCTCTTTTATACCAGTTTTCATAAACCCTAGCCCTAGATTGTATTATCCCTAATTTATTTGTCTTTTTTATTTTTCATCCTAGGGTTCCTTAAATTGAAATTGGAGAATCACTTGGATTATGGACTGATTACTATGCATGTGTGGCTGATTTCTATTTCCCTTTGAGCATCGTTTGGTCCATAATTTTATTGATCCAATCCTATCTTATGTAGGCTTGGACCCATACAGATTCCCTTTTACTTGAATGTTTGAACTTTTTGTGTGAGATGTGGAATTATTACGTGATTGTTCTGAATTAATATAATTTAAGCCTAAAATCTCGCACATCATATTTGAATTTCATGTCTTGCATCACTCACGAACTTCGGATTCGGGTCCCAAATACCCTATTCGGGTACCCAAGTGTCGGGGTGTGACAGGTTTCTCGTAATTGTATGTGATTTCATTAAAGAATTTGAGGAGATGAGGGAGATCAATTTATTAGTTGTAAAGAGGGAAAAAGTAGAACTTATGAATATTACAGAAAAGTTGAAATTAATGGCAGGAGTTTAAGGGGATTATGCCTTTTGAACTTTCTCATGAGTTGCCGCGTTTGATCTTATTCCAAGGTCAAGCTTACTTAATCACCCACATTATTGGATGAGTTTGTAATGCGAGATCTTGCAGGGGCAAGTGGATAAATTGATCTATAAGATTCTAGTTCAGGAAATCATGAGTTCATGTGCTGTGCTAGTCTTATAGACAAAAAATATGCAAAAAAAAGTTATATGCGTCTAATGTCAAGTATAAAGAAGAGACTGATAAACATCGACACCAGAATGTGTTTAAAGTGGATGATAACATGCTAGTTCACCTACACAATAAGAGATTTTCAACTGGCACTTATAATAATTAAGTTGAGGAATAAGAAGATCAATCATGTTCTGATCCTTAAAAAATCAATGAAATGCCTATGTTGTTTTTTTTTTTTTTTTTTTTTCTTGAGGGCATGGAGATCTTGTAGACTTTCAATGTGGCAGACTTGTATGAGTATCATGAGTTGAGTTTGTTGAATAACCCAAGAATGAGTTCTTTCCAAGTAGAGGGGATTGATGTTAGAAGTACCACAAATGCATTATTTGTATAGCTGGACCAAAAGAAACCCAAACAAAAGGTCCATTAGATCCGTGCCCATTCCTAGGTTGGTCATGGAGTAACTAGGGAGAAATTATTGTTTGAAGTGTATATTGTAAATTAGATATAGCTTTTGATACAAGCATTGTTACGAAATGCACGACCTATGGATCTTTATGTTATAATGCTTCTTATGTCAACCGACTTACTGTGCCGGTCGATTTCATTTGTTTTGCCAAAAAAACGCATTCCTCCGATCCAACACTATGATTTTTAGGAGTTTAGATATTTTAGTTTTACGAGTTTACATATTTTAGAAGTTGCTCGTAATTATGTTGAAAAAACTTGAATAAGGTTTACTTGGACTTCTTATTTGTAGTAAATTAGGTTTTAGAAGAGTTTAGCTATTTCGGGTAACTAAGAGTTTTGCTATTTTGGGTAATTTTCATTTTATTCGAATTAGGACTTCTATTAGGATTTTAGGTCTTTTTTATAATTGATGTAATTGAGCATTTTTAGATTAATTATTAAAAAAAATACCTGATTTTTTTTTTCTTATTTTCTTGTGGACTTGAGAATTCTCCCAATGGATTCAAGATTCTAATCACTTGAGAAAGATGGTGATCTTTCTCCTATTGTTTCACGCCATTTACTTTCTACTTTTTTGTTGTCCTTTGTTTTTTGCTCTCACAGGTAGGGTGATAAAAGGGTCACCTCTGCTTCTGGTATTGAGTTTGTATGTCTTTTTTCTTTTGGCTCAATGAATTTGTCTCTTTCTTAGAAAAAAAGCAAAAGTTAAAACCACTAACACCTGACATTCATGGAATAAGATATGAAAAGCAATCTTATTAGTGAGATCTTTGAACCATGAGTTTATCCAAGGGAAGACCCATTACGCTGACAATTTAGATTCACCATTTGCCTACCATGTGAAGGTGGGCTCCACAACAATAGATAATGCTCTATCGTATCTTTACCAGATAAATAGACTAGAAAGTAAGAGGACATGAACGAGGGAGAGTGAAGCATCCCTTGCAACTAGAGCTGGCAATAGGATGGGTTGGCTTATTGGCTCTTGGGGCCCAACCTACTTTTGGATCCTGAAATTTAGGCCCACAGGTTGTGCCTGTGCCTGAATTAAGGCCACCCTGGGTCCTCTTATGATCAATATGGTTTAGCCCTGGGCCTGAATTTGAACTCTAAATTAATAAACACACCTGGCCTAGTCCTGATTTCACTGGGCTCATTGTTTCTCCTACTTAGACAAGGGATTAAAAATCATCCTTTAGACCCATGACATATCATTGTCATGACATCATCATCATCGAAGCCTTATCGGGTTGTTATGTGATGTAGGATGGCCTAGTCTAACCTTAAATGAGCATGGTATTTGAAAAGGGACAGATTCATGCAATATTAAAAAAACAAATAAATATTAGTCTGATTTATACATCATAAACATAAGAAAGAAATAAGGACAATATAACATTAATTAGGGTCATCCATCACAAACACGAAGTGTTGAATCTTAAAATCTAAATTTAATTGGATTCGGCGAAAGATAGAACTTTCGTCGTGCAATAGGTCCATCTAACAATCCAAGTGGATTTTCTAATCCAAAAAAATAGGAATTTCCTGAATTGGAAATTTGAAACATTCAGAAAAAAAATATGGTAGTTCTTCAAATATAGATTGGGGTGATGGCTTTTATGTGAGGATGAAAATGGAATGAAAATCTTTTGAGATTAGGAGAAAAAGAAGAAAATGAGGTTAAAGAAAAAAATACCTTGAGAAAAGAGAGAAGGAGAAAGAATTAGGGGATGAGAAATCGTTTACCTGGGCCTCACGCCCTCTTCTAATCACTGGAAGTCGAAGATGACATCGTCAGAAGCAAAAAACTCTCCTTTTTTTCTTTCATCAACATAAAATAATGTGCTATGGGTTTAGGACAATCCCTATAAATTCGTAATTACATGAAATTACCAAAATACCCTTATTAAAAAAAGTTTCAAAAAAAAGAAATGCGCACAAACTATCTCAAAACTTAATTAATTCAAATGTTTATAAACTAAATGTAAATTTAAGATGCCCAATGGGCCTCGATGATAGTGCCGTGAAGGTGGTGTAATGAAGGTGGGCCGTGACGATCCAATGGTCTGATCACACCTTCCTCGTGATCCAATGGTCCAAATGTCTCCTATAAGTAATTTACACATGTTACGAACACATGTGTAAGGTCTTCGACCTCTAGAGACCCGACTCGTATCCGTCATCTAACCACATTGACACGGGTAATGCACGCCTCCTGCGTTGATATACTTTGAATGGCCTGGTGTCCGCATTAACTCCCCTCGACTGAGGAGATCTCGACTCCAGCAAGATAAAACTCTTGTGCTTTTTTAATAAATTTGGATCTAGTCGCTGCAACTCCGCTTCCGTCAGCCATGTACAGTCGGATGATGGTCTGTTCTTCCACTTCACTAAGTACCTCAGAAAGCCACCATCTCGAGTGGAAACAATTTGCTCATTCACAATTCCTTCAATTTCTTCTCTTATCTCAGGTATAGTAGGCATAGGTGGTGTAGGCTGGGAAGAAAATTTAGAAATTGGACAATGGTTTGGAACAAAATTAGGGTCTATGGGATGGCTTGAACAAGGCATTAGATCCTTCACATTGAATGTTGAACTAATCCCCATGCGAGGTGGAAGATCTATGACATACGCATTGGACCCAATTTTTTTTAGAATTTTAAATGGTCTAGCACTACGTGCTTACAATTTCTTAACAGTACCATGTGGGAACCGTTCTGGCCTCATTTTAACCATTACATAATCACCCTCATTAAATTCATGAATTCTACGATGTAAGTCAGCTGAAATTTTATATTGTTCATTACTAGCATTTATCCGCCTCCTAATCTCTACACGTAACTCATGAATGTGATAGAAAAATGCATCGGCTGACTCCGAGGTCCTCTGGGTGACTGACATAGGTAACAAATCTATGGGTAGTCTAGGTTTGTAACCACTAACAATCTCGAATGGACTCATACCCGTAGACCTATTAACTGAACTGTTATATGCAAACTCGGCGACTGGTAGGACTAAGTCCCAAGTTTTAATGTGTTCACCCATCAAACATCGTAGTAAATTTCTGAGACTTCGATTCACAACCTCATTTTGGCCATTAGTTTGAGGATTGTAGGCAGACGAGAACTGGAGTCTCGAACCATCATATGCCATAATGTCTTCCAAAAATAACTAGTAAACTGGACATCCCTGTCAGACACTATGGTCTTAGGCAAACCATGTAATCGAATCACCCCTTCAAAAAAAATCTTAGCTATGTTGGATGCATCTGAGGTTTTAGAACAAGAGAGAAAGTGGGCCATTTTTGAGAAACGGTCCACGACTATAAAAATGGAATCGTGTTTTTTAATTGTCTTGGGAAGTCCAAGCACGAAATCCATACTGATGTCTTGCCACGATGCGTGTAGCATTGGGAATGACGTGTACAATCCAGTATTCTGTTTCTTCTGTTTTTTCAGTTGACATGTTTGACATTGCCCTAAAATTTTGGCTACGTCTCGCTTGAAACTTGGCCAATAAAATCGATCCTCCACTAGGGCGATGGTCTTATCTCGACCAAAATGACCAGCAATACCTCCAGCATGAAGCTCCCAAACAAGAAAATTCTGGAGGGAAGTGCGGGGAATACAATGTCAGTCACCCGAACTATGCTGGGCACCTAAGAGTGACATGCATGTTCCTCCAAAATCCGGACATATGGGATACTTGTCTATCAATTGCACAAACCCGACAACTTCTACACTCAAGGAGTTGAGCAACGTCACTCTCCTACTAAGGGCATCGGCTGGTTTGTTCTTGGTCCCGGCTTTATGTTTCAAGACAAATGAATATTCTTGAAGAAATGCTGCCCACTTGGCATGCCTTGGGTTAAGCTTCTTTTGAGAATTCAAATACCTCAAAGCCTCGTGATCAGAAAACAAGACAAATTCTTCCGGTAGAAGATAATGACGCCAATGACGTAGCGACTGCACAACCACATAAAATTCTTTGTCATGGGTGAAATACTTTTGTTTTGCCTCATTCAGTTTCTCACTGAAATAGGCAACTATATGATCCTCTTGTCTTAGTACTCCTCTTATACCTACACCTGAAGCGTCACACGCTACTTCAAAGACTTTAGAAAAATCTAGAAGACGCATGATGGGAACCTCTATCATCTTGCCCTTAATATCTTTGAATACCTTAGCTGCGGCCTTAGACCATATGAACTCTCCCTTTTTAATACAATCAGTAATGGGAGCCATAATAGTGCTAAATCCTCGAATGAACCGATGATAAAATGTGGCTAAGCCATGAAAGCTTCTCACTTCATGTATATTCCGTGGTTCAAGCCAGTCAACTATGGCCTTGACTTTTTTTGGATCTGCTTGCATCCCTATAGACAACACTATGAACCCTGAGAAGACGACCTTATCAGACAGGAACAAACATTTCTTAAGGTTCGCATATAACCTCTCTGCCCTCAGGACACTACAGACCTGCCTCAAGTGGTCAAGATGCAGCTCTTTAGTGGTACTATATATGATTATGTCATCAAAATAAACCACTAAGAACTTCCCTATAAAGGGTCTCAAAACCTGGGTCATCACATTTATAAAAGTACTAGGTGCATTAGTCAAGCCAAAGGACATGACTAACCACTCGTACAACCCATCCTTCATCTTGAAGGTTGTCTTTCATTCATCTCCAGGGTGTATGCATATCTAGTGATACCCGCTCTTGAGGTCTATCTTGAAAAAAATTATGAATCTGGCCATCATGTCTAACATATCATCAAGCCTCGGTATCAGAAACCGATACTTGATCGTGATCTTATTAATGGCCCCACTATTTACACACATCCGTCACGTACCATCTTTCTTAGGCGTTAATAGCTGATATGACACATGGACTTATGCTTTCACGGATGAAACCTTTTTCCAGGAGCTCATTTACCTATTTATGCAACTCTACATGTTCTGTAGGATTCATCCTGTAATGAGGAAGGTTCGGTAAAGAAGACTCCGGGACGAGATCAATGGCATGCTGGATGTCCCGTATAAGTGTAAGCTCATCCGGTAAATCCTCAGGGAATACATCACTATACTCCTCAAGAACCGAAGTCACCTCAGGGGATAACTCTACATGAACCTCAAGTGTAACCTCCCTAGCCATTAGGGCATACATCATCGAATCATCCTTTGTTACTTTCTCAAATTCTTTTGCATTTATGATATGTAAAGACTTCGGAATAGATTTCCTCATATCCTTCCTTGACTTACTCGTTTTTACATCCCTAGCCTTATCCATGTGGCTCTTGAGTGGCAACGGATTAATCTTGATTTTCTTGCTCTCATGCGTGAATGTACACACTTTCGAGCGATTAAAAATCGTGACATCTCTATCGTATAACCACGGTCTTTTTAGAATGATGTGACCTACATCCATAGGTAAAACATCACACCACAACATATTTTTATATGAACCGATTTGGATGGGGACTAAACACTGCTGGGACACAGGCATAGAAGACGTGTTAACCCAAGAAACCTTGTAAGGTTGAGGGTAAGAGATGAGCTTTAAACCTAAATGAGTGATTGTGCTAGCTAAGACCACGTTGGTGCAATTACCACTATTCACGATGACTTTATAATTTTTATCACCGCTCTTGATAAATGTGTAGAAAATTGTGCTTCTGTGCCAATCATTACTCTCTTTGGCCTGCGCTAAAGCACATCTAACTACAGCTAGTGGTGCAGTCTTTGGTTCTTCTTCTTCATAATCACTAGCACCTATCTCTGGATGATATTCCTTAACTTCATAATCACCTATGTCATCCGCATTTTTATTTGACTCGTTTATGTTTAAGGCTTTCCCGCGAGTCTTTGCCGTGCACTGGTATGCAAAATGACCTGTACCTCCGCACTCATAACATCTCAAGTGACTACCACTGCCAGGATTGCCAACAAGGACACCTTTGCCCTTATCATCCTCAGGCTTTAGGCGGTGCACTAGCATGCGCCTTAGGTTGATTTCCAATGTTAGGTTTGGTTCCCTGAAAATCAGATCTAACAGTAGAGTCTCGGGACTCAAAGTGCCTTGTGACAGGAGACTTTAGGTAAAGCTCTAACTCCTGTATAACTTGGTAAGCCTGATTCAAGTCACTTACTGCATAGGTCATAAGCTCACGCTGCAGATCCATGTGAAGACCCACCTTGAAACGAGCCAACACTAAGGGATCCCCCTGAATATTACACCGCATCATATACTCCTCAAATTTTGTGATGTAATCTGCAATCGACATAGATCCTTGGCGTAATGCTTGCCACTGATATAGGAGCTTTTGACGGTAAGAGAGAGGAAGATATTTTTCCTTTAATAACTCCTTCATCTCTACCCAATGTGCGACTGGGACACCTCCTGATCTCTCGATCCTATACTCCGTATTTGTCCAAAATAATTTAGCCTGACCCACAAGTTTCATTTTTGCAAACTACCTTGTCGGTTGTCAGACATCTCATACCATTCGAAATAATGGTCCATATCTGCTAACCAATCATGCTTTTGGGTCAAGACGCTCATCAAAACTAGGAGCATCTACTTTAACATTCTTTAATACCCTCTCATCGACATCATAATGGTCTTGATACTCAACAGTGGGCTACGGATTTTCTGCCCTTCCATGTCTTACCCCTCGGCCACGTGCTCCACAACCTCTACCACGATTTCCTACCTGTTCCTCAACTAGTCCCCCTATATGAGACTGTTCATCCCCTCTAACGTTGAAGATTTCTCTTAGGGACGCTTCTGTCTAATCCATACGGGTATTCATGTTCTTAGATTGCGCCTCAATGGCGGCCAAACGTTGGTTGATCGTGTTCATCATCTCAGTCAACTGTTCCATATTGAAAATCGGGTGTAGACCAAATCCTCTACCTGTCCGAGTGGGCATACACATTAAGACTCAACTTAGTTTTCCTAAAACACGACTCTGGGAGATTGTTTTGACACAAGGCTATAGACACCGATGATCCGAACCTTTAGAATGATGCAAATGTGAAAAAATTCAGATCTAGACTTTTTTTTTTTTGTTTTTTTTTTTTTACAAATCTGAAAATTTCAGATCTATACTGTATATGCGATGCATGAAACCCTAGAAAAAAAATAAAATAAAATAAAAATTTAGACTCTTAATAACTCAATTTAAGACGACCCAATGCAAGGACCTAAGCTTTGATACCAATATTGATGTAGGATGGCCTAGTCTAACCTTGAATGAGCATGGTATTTGAAAAGGGGTAGATTCATGCAATCTTAAAAAAATAAATAAATATCAGCCCGATTTATACATCATAAATACAAGAAAGAAATAAGGGCAATATAGCATTGATTAAGGCCATCCATCACAAACATGAAGTGTTGAATCTTAAAATCTGAATTTAATTGGATCCGGCAAAAGATAGAACTTTCATCTTGCAATGGGTCTGTTTAACGATCCAAGTGGATTTTCTAATCTCGAAAAATAGGAATTTCCTGGATTGAAAATCTAAAAAATTCAGAAAAAAAAATGGTGGTTCTTCAAATGTAGATTTGGGTGATGGGTTTTATGTGGGGATGAAAATGGAATGAAAATATTTTGAGATTAGGAGAAAAAGAAGAAAATGGAGTTAAAGAAAAGAATACCTTGAGAAAAGAGAGAAGGAGAAAGAATTAGGGGATGAGAAATCGTTTACCTGGGCCTCACGCCCTCTTTTAATCACTGGAAGTCGAAGACGACATCGTCAGAAGCAAAAAACTCTTATTTTTTTCTTTCATCAACATAAAATAATGTGCTATGGGTTTAGGACAATCCCTATAAATTCGTAATTACATGAAATTACCAAAACACCCCTACTAAAAAAAGTTTTTTTTAAAAAAAATGCGCACAAAATTGTGCACAAACTATCTCAAAACTTAATTAATTCAAATGTTCATAAACTAAATGTAAATTTAAGATGCCCACTGGGCCTTGATGATAGTGCCGTGAAGGTGGTGTAATGAAGGTGGGCCGTAACGATCCAATGGTCCGATCACTCCCTCCTTACGATCCAATGGTCCAAATGTCTCCTATAAGCAATTTACACATGTTACAAACACATGTGTAAGGTCTTAGACCTCTAGAGACCTGACCCGTATCCTTCATCTAACCACATTGACACGGGTAATGCATGCCTCGTACGTTGATATACTTTGAATGGCCTGGTGTTCGCATCACTATGTCAATTTCCTTATGCCATTTGACTCTATCATAAACCATATTTTCTATTAAACTATTGTTCATCAAATCTTTTCTTACTATATCCACCGGTGTCCTTTTAGACGTTCCCCTTACCCTTTTAAATCCTTCAACCTCAACCAACTCACTCTAACCGGTGTAGTTCTAGGTCATACGTACTATAACATAAGATATTGTTGTCGTCATCGTCATCATCATCATCATCTAAGCCTTGTCCCAACTAATTGAGGTTGGCCGTACAAATCCTGTTCTAAGTACTCTATCAAGAATCATAACTAAAGTTGAATGCCCTAGCATGAGTTTGGAATGTTATATTGTCAGGATCCATAATGAAAGTTACGGAAAAAGCTTCAAGCTAGCTGCCAACCTAATGCAACCCTCCTTTATTCGGGCTTAGGACTAGCAACGAGAGCACAAAACTCCTAGAGACACAATGTAATAGTCTATTACATGGGTTGATTAAAATCAATGAGCTCAGTCCATGAAACAAGACATGAATCGATAAAACAGATGCAGAAAACTAAACTGTAGCTTACCAGTAATAATCATATTCAGGTAGTTACCCATAAATGAATGGGGCCCAGCCGACACTGCATGATTGACTTCGTGTCATCAAATGCCAAACCACCATCAATGCCTGATGGAACCATTCCTGAATCGACTAGAAAGATGCCGTGACATCCACTCAATGCTCAAGAGGTCTATAACGATGAACGGGAATTGATCTTCATTGACAATGATTGATGTTGCAGCTTCAACCACTTGACAGTGTTGCTCCCACTTCAAATGCATACCGGAGAGTACTAGATGGAACTAAAGGGATATTACAAGTTTTAAATCACAAATGTAGATTAAGGGCCTGTTTGGATTGCAAATTATATCAGTAATTATTTGTAATGATGATACTTTTACATTACTTAAATGTCAATACATTGATAAAAACATATTGATGTTCATGTTTGTATAGGAGATTTTCTTTGTAATATAATGTAAAATTGTAATAATTACAATTTCTTTTATCTTTTATTAAATTTGCATCTGACTCTCGAATGACTCTCGAATTACATGTTTAAACATATGTTATAAAATCGTAATAATGAAGCTTTTACAATATATTACTGATGTAATTTATAATCGAAACAGGCCTTTAATAAAAATTATAAAGTGCCGTCATATCCAAACTTGTGAAATCCGAGACTGAATTTCAATCAGTTTTCAAATTCTGAATTCTTCCATATGCAAGTGGTATTGCTGCAATTAGATTGTCTGCCTGGTTTTCGTTCTTCACCAAAATGCTGTATGTGCTGCGGAATTGATTTACCTATAGGAAAGAAAACCTTGAAACAGGCAGCTATTCTCTCTGAAAATGTTAGTGGGGTCTCCATCGTGGTTATCAGTCTTCTTGAGCAGGCCCCATTAGAAATGGGCCCCAGTTCTGAAACCTGAGGCTTAGTGAGAACTTAAGATTATCTCATTCCTCATCTTTCAATCCTATCAGACAGAAAGAAGACCTTGAAACAGGCAGCTATTCTCTCAGAAAATGTTAGTGGGTCTCCATCGTCATTATCAGTCCTCCCGAGCAGGGTCCAGTAGATATGGGCCCCAGTTTTGAAACCTGAAGCTCAGTGAGAAATTAAGATCGTCTCATTCCTCATATTTCAATCTTATCTTATCCTGCCATACCCACCATTACCTGCCATTCTCATTATTCTTTTACCTGTTATTCCACATCATTGGTTGCTTTCTAAACATGGGAAGAATCCAAAGGCAATAAAACTCATTCGATCAGTTATCCTGATACACATCAATGTACAGTCAGAAGAAAGCTATGTCAAGATAAATCTAATCTGGAGGTTTGCTAATTCCACGCGCGCATACCATACCATTATGAAAGATGGATCTTTCCATCAGGTGGGCTACACTGATGAGATCTTCTGGCCTAATAATCAACATTTCATACCTCAGGTGGGCCACAGCATACTTACAACCCAACAAATGAGTGGACCCAAGGGCATCTATACAGTGGGCCTTGTGTTACCTCTGATCTTGTACATATCTACAACTTTTGGTATGCGTTGAGTGCAAAGTGCAATCTTGCCTTCATCATCACATATTTTTCCACAGAGGATGCCCTGCATTCAAAATTGTCTAAGTTAGTCATCAAACATTCAATTCAGTACACTTAGTAGATCCCAGCCTTTCATCTATAGGGCCTACAGTGGGTAGGATGTGTCCAAAACAAACCTTTTTGGGTCATCTAAACCACTGATTGGAGGACACTGCCTACTACAAATGGGCAACTAGGGAAAAACTCCAGACTGTTAATGATCGATGGGTTAAAAACGTCAAAATGACATGAGGGAAGGAAATCAAGAATCCCCTTTTTAATACAACTGAAGTGATCATATGACTGGTGTGATTTTTTGTATCCTAAACATGGTAAAGCACATGAAAGAGTTGGAATCCGTGCATGCCACCTAAGTGCATGAAGATTTTTAATGCCCAACTTCCTAAGTAAAAGATGAAATTTACTATTACCAAGGACATGGGTGAAAATGTCTGCAAGTTGTACAGTGGCAGAGGATATCTTTTGGTGAATGAGGTGATAATAAATCTCTATATGAGATACTTATGAACAGTGAAAGAGTAGAAGAAAGGTGCTCTCTTATTATTATTATTATTATTTTAGTTTTTTGGAGAAGAAAGCTCTATTTTACTATCCAAGGGGGTAGGAGCAAAGTTACCAAACGGACATAAATATCTACTCTTTTCATTTTCAATTTCCCTTTGCTTGCATCGATTAAGTACTGATATTTTCCAGACCAGTTCATTCATTATTTGGGCGCACATGTACCATGAGAATATGGATAACCTGTCATTTTTCTTTACAAGCCGAATCTTGACGCAGAGATGAATGTGATGAGGTCGATCACCGTCTTCCTCAAGGATAACTATTCCGAATTCATGGAGCTTCTCTGGACTCCTCAGAGAGACTTCTTGAATCCACGAGAAAAAAGAAGCAAAATAGAAATAAATTTTATAAAATTCGTAATTTGATTGATAGATGAAATAAACAAGTTCACAACCCTTTAAATATGAATATTAAGACATGGGAGAAGTTTCAGAATCAACTATAACTAAAACTCCTAGAAATCCATCGTGACTTACTATAAATAGTAAACTTACTATTTGTTGCGATGTCAACTAGTGCGCATGGTTTTCGGCCAAAAATAGTAACTATCCTATTTGGCTGAACTATGATGTTTTCTCAATTATTCTAAGCACTTTTTATGTTGGGCGCAACTCTTAAAACCCAATGGATGAAGAGCTATATTCAAACTAAAACTTACTATAGATAGTAAAAACGAAAATAAAATAGGATTTTGACCGCTGATCTGATGGTATTTTCCAAATTCGGTGTGGGCAACCCAGCTTATTGGGGTTGGGTGTCTACAGTAGCTCGTCTTATCCCAAAATCATATATGGTACGTCCAATAGCTCATTCCAGTTTGCAAGATACGTCTGTTTTAAATTCTGATGGTCCAGAGATCACATCTGCTTTGAATCAGGCCTTTTCTGATCCCTCTTGTCCATGAAACTGTCCGCAACCCAGTACTCTACATCAAATCTCCTCGCAACACAGGGCCCACCGGATGAGTAGACCAACTTAATCTTTATGCAGGGGCATGAATGGTCCCATGATGCAGATAGATGTGATAAACGCTTGCAGAATCTCAACCCCCTTTTTATAAATACATAAGAGAAGGAATGGGGGAGAGCGCTGAGGTTGTAAGTGAAAAAAAAAATGCAGAAGGCATGGTTTTACGAAGAGTACGGTCCGAAAGAGGTCCTAAAGCTGGGAGACTTTCCCTTCCCAACCACTCTTCTACATAACCAACTGCTCGTGCAAGTCCGAGCTGCCGCTTTGAATCCCATCGATTCCAAGATGCGCCGGCGTCCCATATTCCCCACCGATTTCCCTGTGAGTTATCATTACAACACCATTCTTGGCACATTTGCCCACACGGTGCACGTGTAAGATATCCACGTGGCTTTCCAGGTGAGGACCATCATGATCCTGCTCTGGTCCGAAAGTCAGGCCGATGGGATTGAAGTGAGTAGTTAGAAAAATAGATGATTGAGCCCTGATTTGTGGACCAGGGCACGTTCGTTGTGGCCACAGAATCTAGTCTTCCACACGTGCCAATCTGGTACATGTGTAGCATCCAAATCTGTGACATGTGGAATTGGCTGGTGGGTCAGACCTCCATTTTCCCAAATGTATAGCCTTCTTGGGAGTTGAGCAGCTTGAGTTTTAGGCCAAAGGATCTACCCTTGTTCGGCCCACCTTGATATGTGATTCAGAATTGTTATGTGTGCTCGTGTAGTTGCATGTGCGAGTCTATGCCAAGGGCTCAGTCTACAGAGCTTGTATTTGGAATTTATTAGAATTCAAATAACAAATTTAAAGTGATTTAGAATCCTCAACAGCTATGTTTGACAACTTATAATTGAAATGAACTATATATATATATATATTTTTTAACAGAAATATATTTACATGAGCTTCAATTTAATTACTAAATCAACTTTAATATTGCAAATTAGTGCATAAATTTGATAAAATGATTATAATAAAATTATTGAAATATATACTTTGGCAAAATTGAGAGTCTTGGTTGAGTTACACATATAAGAATTACAAATGAGCAACTTGCGAATATTTTTTAACCATTGATTTACATAGCTAATGTTCAGATAGTTTGAATCATTCTATTAATGTGATTTTAATGATGCAGTCGATGATGAAATTGTGGTGAAGTATTATTAATGTGCCATGTGTACAATCAATTAGTATTATCATGCATACAACTCTCTTAAGGCAGACGGCTATTTCAACGACCCATAACACAAGGTCCTAATACTCACCGCACAGGTGGTTCCCGGGTGCGACATGGCTGGGACCGTGGTTGCCAAAGGCGATGGTGTGTCTAAATTTGAAATCGGCGATGAGGTTTATGGCAACATTCAGGACTTCAATGACCCTGCCCCACTCAAGCAGCTAGGAACGCTGGCCGAGTACATTGTGGTTGAGGAAAGCTTGGTAGCTTCGAAGCCTGCTAATCTGACATTTGAGGAAGCAGCCAGCTTGCCGTTGGCTGTTCAGACTGCCATTGAAGGCTTTGAAACAGCTGAGTTCAAGGAGGGCCAGAGCATTTTTGTGGTCGGCGGTGCAGGCGGTGTTGGAACCTTGGTTGTTCAGCTAGCCAAGCATTTCTATGGTGCTTCTCACATCGCTACGACAACAAGCACTCCGAAGGTGGATTTCGTTAAGAGCTTGGGAGCGGATACCGTCATCGATTATACCAAGATCAAATATGAAGAGATCACTGAAAAATTCGACGTCCTATATGACACCATTGGTAGGTATAGATCACCTGGGAATGTCTATTAGGACCATTGATTTTCTGGGCCATGACATATGTGGATCAAGATGATCAAACTATGATAGCCATCTGGTCACTGGCTGACCAGCTCGGGCCAAGTTAAATGCATGGGTAGTGGATCAAGCTTGGGTTAGAAAATGTAGCCTATCCAAGTAAATGGCTCAGGCTCAACTTGAACCCTACCCAACCCAGCCAGACCATCAATAGGTTGGGCTAGATGATCTGACCTAACTAGCCCAAAACCCAAAACATTTTAGTAGATGATTAAAACTTTTGTTATGATTCTTCAGGGGATTGCAAGAAGTCGTTCGTAGTGGCGAAAGATGAGGCTCCGATCATCGACATAACATGGCCACTGACACATCCAAGGGCAATCTATTCGAGCTTGACTGTTAGCGGGGACAATCTAGAGAAGCTCAAGCCGTACTTAGAGACTGGGAAGCTGAAGGCTGTGATCGATCCCAATGGCCCATATCATTTTAAGGACGTGATCGAAGCTTTCCGATATTTGGAGACTGGGCGAGCTAGAGGGAAAGTGGTAATCTCTCCCTTCCCTTCGTGGGCCCCATCTAGCTACGTTCCACGTGAGAATAACATTGCAACTGAAATGGTTGCTCTAAAGGCAACCGTTTATTGACCGGGTGAACCGTACGCATGCACACAGAAACTGGAGTTACTCAATCCACTGTATTATTTCTAATAGCCAATGGTCGTAAAATACGGGAATGCATGCCCTATATCGCTTAGGAGAATATGGGAGTGCATTGTATCTATTCGTAATGTATGACTCGCGATTGGATACTGACCGAACATTGCCCAATCGGATGGTCGCTAGCATTCAGATAAGGGCCTGCAAAATGAACGGCTAGATAATTTTTACTCTGGAGAAGAAGTTTCATACTCTTGCATAAGTAGGATACAAGAATTCAAATTACACTGTTCTGTGCGAGAAACTTCAGTTGCCAGTATAGCTTAGTGTCCACAGGATGGACGATTCTGGTAAGCAGACCGTTCAGCACGTGGGCCTACCTATGATCATGCCAAACCATTGGTTATGAGGGGTCCACTACGGATTGTACTGCGATTGGGCGATCTTAGCCTTTCAAGTAAAATCCTGCAAAATGGACGGTGCAATCAATTTTGCTCCCACCGATCATTAGAATGCCGTGGATGTAGACTTTTGCCTTGGCAACTTTACTTGAAAGTAGAGATTGGGACAACTTGTACATTTTACAGCAATTCCCTACCGTACATGCTTACGTTTCAGAAATCACATGTTCATCTGATTGGTGGGCATCAAAGGAATTAGGGGCGGCATTGGCTAGGGCCTGGGCCTGGGCCTGGGCTCTAACCAAGCTCGTGTCTGGCCAAACTGGGCCTGGTCCAACGATGATTTCTAAGACCAGTTTATTTGCCCAGTCCAATAGTCAAGTGGGCCTCACTGTGAATGTTTAATTATATTGAAAAATCTGGTCAGTCTACTCATCATTTGGGTGAATAAACGGATGGTTAGGAAATGAGTAACAAAAGCTTTACATTAGACCTACATGTGTAACTCAACTCTGACGAACGGACCAGCATGGTTTTTGTGTTAGGACAAATGTTAGGACAAATGAGCTGAGAGGGAATTCTGATGAACGATCTGGATTGCAAAAGGTTGCCACGTTGGCAGTTGGCACATTCATTATACTTGTGCTTCCCACTTGAAGATGGGGAGTCTGCCGTAGAGTAGCGCCAGGCCTGTGTGTAATATAATTAACATAATATAAACTGAAAAATCATTTTGAAAAAAAGAAAAAGAAAAAGAAAGTGCTGGCTTCAAAGCTTATTACTAAGGTCAAATGCGCTAGTGTCTGAAAAATGAGCTTCAAAAGAAGGCAGCATTAGCAGCTGAAAAACGTAAAAATGAGCTTCAAAAGAAGGCAGCATTAGCAGCTGAAAAACGTAAAAATGAGCTTCAAAAGAAGGCAGCATTAGCAGCTGAAAAACGTGAGCACTCCTGTGCAAGACTTTGCTAGCTCACTTCATGAAGCTCTACTTGTTGCTTTCTTTACCTTACTATATAGGGGGAGTCTCTTGCTAGCTAGCGCATGCAGGGTGCTCCCTATTACTCATCTATAGGGAAGACTAGATTTGTGGCAGCTGATGATCTGTATAAGGGAAGAAATTGGCGCCATCACCAAGGATATCTCGGGCGACATGATATGGTATGGTTGGATTTGATTAGGTCACATGTTGTTATAAAGCCCATCACGAATTATAGTTGAAAGTTAATTGCAAATGTCATCTCTGACATCAAGACATGGCCCAATCAGATACCATCTTATTAGATTACTAAGGATATCCTTGGTGAGTCAATCATATACAATCTGATTTTTGTTTGAGAGTTGTTCAGCTGGGCCCATATTTGATTGGGCACCATTTTTTACTATGGCATGTAGCTCAATCAAATCCAACCCACTTTGAATTATAGAGATATGCTTGGTGATTCAATCATTTAATTTAATTTGTAATTCATCTCATTTCTTAAGTTAGCATGTTGTTCAATCAAATCCTACCATGTCCGTATCCATATCCCTGTGGCTTAGATTGCCCGGCCTGCTTCCGTGTATACAAGACTGAAATCACATTCAGGTATAAGTCACTTTAATTTCGCTGTCACATTATCTATAAATTAAAGCAAAAGATTCCTTTGGACGAGGGGCTGCGTACGTGGTAACCCTCTCCTCCTTTCTATACTCCTTTTTTTTTTCATTTTTTATTTCTTTTTATTTTTTTGTTTAGAATGTGATGTAGAGATAAATACTACATGACGGATCAGAATAGGATGTTTGGGGACTTTAGCCGTTGGTAGGATACCTAAAACAACTCTCAAATTGATTTTTCAGCCCTTTGATTAGGTCCTGTTAGTGTGGATTTGTAACCACTGGATTTGGAACCACCAGAATTAAAAACCCCCTACATTTGTAATTCTCCCATTGTGTTTAGCACCTTAGAACGTGAATCAATTTTAATTCAAAAGTATATATCCATGTTATATTTATAGAGATTTGAATTTAATTATTAAATCAACTTTAATATCTCTAATTAGTGAGATACGATATTTTTTTATACAATGGTTGTGATAAGCCTATTGAAATATATGCTTTGCCCGTAAATGATGAAATTTCAAATCTCAAATGGGCCACAAGCATAAGACCATGTTTGAGTGACTAACCAGCGATTTTTAATCATTGCTTTACATGGACAATGTTTAGATAGCACTGTACAATGTTTGGATGGTGGTGATCATTATTATTGGGCCATGTGCCCAGTAGAATAATAGTATATAGTGACACACGTTATACCTGTAACTATTAAAATGATTTTAAGTGTAATCCAAGCTCTTAGCGTGGATTACAAACCCCTCAAGGAGGGAAAGAGATTGCATCCCACCCGTGTAGAGCTTTGTTGGAGCCACTGTAATGCAAACGTCTTACTCATTCTGTCCATCTCTATTAAAAGGTGATTCAACTGTATGAACCTAAAAATGAGGCAGAACCAAGGCTTACGTAGGCCACAAAGTGGGGATTGAAGGGCCACTATTAAAAACTTCTTGGGAGCTGTAGAAGTATCAGATAAAGCTGATATTTGTGTTTTCAAATCATCCAGGTCTAAATGACCTTACGAATAGGCTGGATGGTAAAAAACATCATAGTGGCCCTTAGAGAGGTTTCAATGGTGGGCATCATTATCACTACTGTTTCCTTTGGTGTGATCCACTAGAATTTTGAATTCGCTTCATTTTTTAGATTACACAATAAAATGATATTTTAATAGGTATGGACGGCATGGATAAGACGTTTACATCACAGTAGCCTCAACAGAGCTCTGCCGGATGAATTACCGTCCAGGCAATCCGCTTCCATCAGAAGGGGATTGGAAACCCCCTGGAAACCTCCGGTTGCTTTATGTTGCCAAACAACGGGGATTTGAAACCCTCTCAAATCCCCTCCAATCCAGGGTGCCAAACGACCCCTTATTATAAGAATAAAGATACCGTTCATGTTCAAAGAAAAGGATCATGCAATAAAATAATCGAAATATTCCACTGTAGAAGTTCTATTTTTTGGCTACTAGTACTACCCCTCCAAGCTGGGGTGCATTATATAAACGGCTTGGATCATTGAAATATAATGGCAAACACAAAACTTAAAGATTCTAACAAATTACCTCTGTCAGAGAACCGTTGGGGAATTTGGAGAATTATAGAACAAATTCTTTATACACGTCTGATTGATGGACGGACAGGATTGATAACTTGGTTCCCCGGTAGTTTGTTTTAAAAAAATCACTAACAATTCCAAATACTCGTACGCATGCGCGGAGCAAGTAGCGGAAATTACCAAAAGATAGCTCCTGTGAATAAAACGATGAGGAAGCTGCGAATTTCTGATATGACCCGCATCTTTTCACAGTATACTTGGGTTTTGAATTCTGATGTGGGGTCCCTGAGGCGATGATTGGAAATCGATGCCGTTGATCTGTTGCAGCCCACCGTGGATGGACTGCACCTCAAAAATCTCATCCACAGGATAATTTTAAACCATTTAATTTGTATCCCACGGATAAACGGTTGACAAAAGAAATACGACAACGTTCCACATTGAACTGAAATAAGATTCAAGATTGGTCGCTGAGATCTTCCAGCATGGTCAATGCACAGTGTCAGGCAACAGACTGATGGTCTGGATTACCACCGTACATGATGTACGGATGGTAGCTCCAGATGGTGGGCCTCATAGGGTTTATCACATTGGTCCGTGAATCCGAGCCGACCAACGTAAGGACTTTTCCCGGTTGAACCTGGGCGGGTGACAACTTTGCTCCTTTTATGGATGGCTAGGATTATCCCGTGAATGTAGTTTTTGACCTTTTGTACCGCCCATATCACCGAAGGAGATTCAACTACTTGGACCTATTGACACAACTAATTCGATAAGACAAAAGCTGAATTTTTCTTTCGTCCCCATGAGCTCTCTAGAGGTTTATCTCGCCAAAGCTTATTAGGCCATGGGTTCGGCACAGGAATGACTTTTGAGATCCAATAACAAATGGCCCAGACCTGTGTTTTGGGTATACGAAAGGCCTGAAAACACATCTTAACCCAGCCCAACTTGCTGATTGGTCGGTGTGCTTGTCCTGGCGCGGTCATGCACGGTTAAGCCATTAAGCCAGGGAGGGCTTGGCGCCAAATGTTTAAATCTCAGCCCGGAAAGATGGGCCCATTTAGAGTCATGAGCCGCAATGAACCAGACAGAATACGTGGCGTTGAACCAGAGGCGGTTTCGAAACTTAATAAAATAACGTTTGCAGAAGAAACTTATACCACAGCGTCACCGTACCGATGTGTAAATGACATCCAATCCATCCATAAGGTAAGCACTCGTGTTTTCGATGGAGCCGAAAAATTAGTCTAATAAAATAATCAGGTGGTCCATACCAAGTAAAATAATGACCATAACCTCTAAAAACATAGTGTCAATTCCTTTGATCTCTTCGCTCTATATGAGATGATCAGAAAGCTTCCATTTTCAATATACGTTCATCTACTTTTCTCAGCCAACCCCAGGCATGGATTTTCTCTCCTCTCTACTCTCCTCTCTTCTCATCTTAGCAGCAACAGCGATCCTCCTTCTCTTCATCTCCTTCTCCATTTTCTTATTCAGAATCTACACAGGAAAATCAATCAACAGTTCTCTCTACCCACCTGTAATCGGAACCGTCTATCACCAGTTCTTCTATTTCAACAGGCTCTATGATCAGAAAACCGACGTCCTCCGTCAGCACCGGACGTTCCGTCTCCTTGGCCTATGTCACAGCGCGGTGTACACGGCAGACCCGCGGAACGTTGAACATATCCTCAAGAGCTCGTTCGAAGATTACCGCAAAGGCGAATATGACTGCACCATCGTTAGGGACCTCTTCGGTGATGGTATCTTTGCCGTTGATGGCGATAAATGGCGCCAGCAGCGGAAGCTCGCTAGCTTTGAGTTCTCTACCAGAGTCTTGAGGGATTTCAGCTGCGGCGTGTTCCGGAAAAATGCTGCGAAATTGGCAGGAATCGTCTCGGAGTTCGTGCCCACCAAACGGGCCTTTGATGTCCAAGTGAGTACTAAAAAAACAGCAGGTTTTAAGGAAAAAAAAAAAAGAAAAAAGAGAAAGTAATGATCAACAGTAACCAGTTGTAGGTTAGATCAGGATATCTAAGCCGTAGGGGTGTTTATGGGTACCTGGACCCACGGGTAACCAAGGACCCGAATTGATTTCCTCACGGGTGCATGTCTCGTTGGCCTGTTAGGAAATCGGGTTGGGTTCGGGTGTCATCGGTTTGGACCCGGTAAGGAAAAGGATCCATCCGGTCTGTCTGGGGTCCATCAACTTGGACTAGTTAAATGGGTCAGTTCAGTTCAAGTAAGTTCTAATAATACTATTACACACACCAGGGGTTCTTTCTCCACGTGTGAGCAATCTAATCCATTCATCAGGTGGGCTCAGTGATCACTAAAAATCAGGCTGCTCCCTCATCAGCAGGGCTGTAAATGATCAGGTTTGAGATGAGTTTAGCCAAGACTAGACCTGCCCATTTACTAAATAGGCCGTTTGGTCCAAATTTTAGACCTAGACCCTCTTATCAAATATGTGAATCTAGGTCGTATATGAGTCCAACCCATCAGGTCCATTTATAAATGGGTTTAGATTTGGTAAAGGGAGATCCAGCCAGACCCATTTATAAATGGGTGGGGTCTGACAAGTCACATCTAGACCTTGAACTTGATCAATCCACTTATAATAGGTCTAAGGTATTTGGTCGGGTCTAATGGGTTTAGGTCACTTTAATTTTATATCAAAATTAATTAATATTAATTAATAATAAAATATCAATTAATAATATTAAATTTAGTAACTTTTGGTAATAAAAAAATATAAATAATTGTGCAGGTAAAGATCAAAATGATAGAGATAATTATCTTTACTTGATATGTTTCTCCACTTTAGCAATGGTGCAGTCTCCATGAACTCTCCTTAATGTGGGTTGCATCTTCAATTTTGATGCAAGCATTGTCCAAGAACTTGAAATTATCTCAAATATTATTTAATGAAAAATATTTATAAAAGTTAAAATTTCAAGAAATAAAATTAATAATTTAAAAAATTAAATAAGATATATATCCTATGATTCAACGCTAAATCCATCCTCCAACTCATTACAATCATCATTCACTTTTAGTATATGATAAAATCTAGTCAATAAATATAAGAAATAATTTTCTATATTTAGTTAATTATTTAATATTAAAACCTTAGAAGCTAAATTTACATACCTCCAGAAATTGCAGTTCGAAGCTAATCCTGGGAATATGTTAAAGCTTCTAGTGTGTTTGGTGCTAAGCATTTTTGCGGGTTTAAAATTGGGTTTGGATAGATTCGAGTTTGAATGGGTCCCTTGCAACATGTACCATTAAATTTGCCCATTTACTAAATGGGTCATGGTCATGTCGAATATAAAGGAAATCAGATCCAGACCCATTTAGCAACTGGGTTTGTTCTTGGAATCAGTCCCTTACCATTTAACAAACAAGTCAGTCCAGGTGCATGGGTTTCTTGGACCTAGACCCATACCATTTAACAAATAGGTCGGGTTTAGGTACCCCATTTGGTCCACTGACCCATTTACGATTGTCCACCCTGCGTGAAATAATGGATGTTTTAGACGGTCTGATCTGATTTAACATACTTGCGGGGCCAATCTATTGAGCTCTCGGATGTCCCACACATGTGCCATGTTGGCAGATGAGAGGCATTGTATGTTAAGCTGACCTACGACTGGTTTTAGGTATCGCGACTGTTTAAAGAGAGATTCTTGTTTCCATTATCTGGAACTAGATGAGATGGGCTTTCCTTCTTTCAGGATTTGTTAATGAAATGCACGATGGATTCAATATTCGAAGTCGGATTCGGCATGGATTTGAATTGCTTGGGGGGAGCGAACAAGGCCGGGAATGAATTCAGCACAGCATTTGATGAATCGAGTGCGTTGGTCTATTGGCGTTATGTTGATTTCTTGTGGAAGATCAAACGATTCCTCAACCTTGGATCAGAAGCCGTTCTTCGGAAGAACATCAAGGCAATCGATGCTTTTGTGTATGGAGTAATTCGTAACAAAAGAGAGCGGCTGTCTCATCAAGGCGATTATGTACATATCCTACACACGATTCCATGTGATCCACAAGGCCACATTTGGATGCCCAATCAAATAGAATTGCAGTAATTCAATTAGATATGAATTCAAATGAATTGCAATTCAGTTGAATTCAAGATCCAAATGCACCATAGAGCTACTGAGTGTTTGAATGTTGTTTTCATGAATCCAATTGCAGAATGACAAGGAAGACATACTTTCAAGGTTTCTTGTGGAAAGCAAGAAGGATCCGAGCAAGATGACAGACTGCTATCTGAGAGATATAATACTGAATTTCATAATTGCCGGCAAAGACACGACTGCAAACACGCTTTCTTGGTTCTTTTACATGATGTGCAAGAATCCTCTAATACAGGAGAAGATCTCACAACAAGTGAGGGAAATCATCGAAGACGATGATAAAGGGAATGTAGAAGATTTTGTAGGAAAGATAACAGATTCAACGCTGGACAAGATGCAGTATCTCCATGCGGCGCTGACGGAGACTTTGAGACTGTATCCTGCTGTTCCCGTGGTAACGATTTCTCTGAGGTCCCAATAACCATGTTTCATGGTCATGGTTGAGTCAAGTCCTAGTTACTTAGTTTGGACTGACTCCCCATCGTAACGGCCGAGTCAATCCTCATATGAGGCTCACTCAGTATCCCCTCAGATGGGTCCCATAATGATGTATTTATTATATCTACACCGTTCATCCATTTTGTGAAATCATTTTAGATATTAATATAAAAAATGAGTCATATCCAAAGCTCAAGTGGATCACACCACAAATAGCAGTGGGGACAATGATTCTCACCGTTAAAACATTCGTAGGGCCACCGTAATGTTTATTTTCCATCCAATATGTTCACAGAACTGGATGAAGAGGAAAAACAATTACCATATTGATCCGAAATTTCTGTGACCCCAAAAAGGGTTTCAATGGTAGACGTTCAATCCCCCACTGCTTTTTGCAGTGTGGCCCACTTGATCTTTGAATCTTTCTTATTTTTCGGCTCAAGTCTTACAATGAACTCGCCAAGTGTACGGACGGTTTGGATACAACACACTTCATGATGGGACCAAGGGTTGGGCCTGGATCTAATTTTGCTCGGCCCTGTTAAGGCCCACAGATGAATGGGCCCGCCCTAGATTTTATAACATTGCCCCGTTGAGCATGCTCAAGTCTAAGATCCGCTCAGGGCTGTTTGCAACGTGGTTTTAAGACTTGGACTGACAAGACCCTTGCAACTCATCCAAGTTGACTCAGACTCGGTCGGACCGTTCTGGTTTGATCCGAGCCAACCATTTTCTGGATGCTACTCTACACAGGCCACATTAATAAAGTTACCCTGGTAGATGGTTCAGACCATCACTGCGTGTAGATAAATGCAGAACATTTAAAAGAATATTTTCAACGGCCAGGATCATTTTTCAAGCATGACTAGTGTATCATAGATCAGGGGCTGGTCCCATTCCCATCCATGTGTGAAAATCATCACCATCGTTACTACTGCATGGCAGGATGGGAGGTGTTCAGAAAGTGATGATGTCCTTCCAGATGGTTACAGAGTGAATAAGGGAGATGGAGTGTACTATGTGGCCTATGCCATGGGAAGGATGACATACATATGGGGGAATGATGCTGAGGATTTCAGACCCGAGAGATGGCTCCAAGACGGCCTTTTCCAACCCGATTCACCTTTCAGATTCGTATCCTTTCATGTTAGTACCCTTCCCTATTTTCTTTCTTTTTCATACGCGTTCTGTACACAATCACACATATGATGCTGTGAACAGCTGTAATGTAATGCATCTTTCATCCGGTTGGCCCCACTGGGCATGTCATACGGCCTTATACAATGTTAGAACACCCGGTGGGGCCCACTAGATGAACGATCGGGTGTCGTGTTCGAATGTTCACTCAGCATTTCTGGGGCCGTTGGATTGATGATTAGTACGTGCGTGTTGATATGCAGGCGGGTCCACGGATATGCTTGGGAAAGGAGTTTGCATATAGACAGATGAAGATAGTGGCGATGGTTCTCCTTCGTTTCTTTAGATTCCAGTTGGAGGATGAGAAGAAGCAAGTTACGTACAAAACCATGTTCACACTACATATTAAGGAAGGTCTCAATCTTCGGGTATTTTCTAGGATGGGGTCAACGTATTAAATGCCGAGTAACCTGTATGTAGTGGGACGCCCTTTGTTTTCAACCGTCCATTGCGTATGAACCATGTAGCTAATACTCCCAGATTGGAAGAGTCCCAAACCTTTCAATTACTGACATAAATAGATGGTGTATAAAGCAAATACGGCACTTGCACTATTAGTACATAAATAGATATATTCATTCTGGTTTTAAAGAGAGATGCTCACACAACTGGTTGGACCGTGAGTTTTGGTCTAACTAGCTGGACATTGAATCCGGAAAATTATTTTAAAAAAGAAAATGACTTACCCACTTTGATCGGGCCCACCATGGTGTTAATGGGAAATCCACCCCAATCATCACATGATTCACTTCATGTTTGACCCATAATCTAAAAATCGGCTCCATCCGTGGTTAAAGTGGACCACACGACTACAAATAGAATACCAGGAAGAGCTTATCCTCCAAATCGTTTTCTTTGGCATGGCCCAATTGAATCATGAATAGGCATGATTTCTTGGACATAAAGCTTAACTTTTTGTATGGCATGTAATGGTTGGAGTGGATTTTCAAGGCTCAACCGGGTGGGCCCTGTAAAAATCAAGGGTTGACGCCTTTCCCAATTGTTTCCATTGGTATGACCCACTTCATTTATGAATTATCCTAGATTTTTTTCTGTGGGCCCAACATGGGATTAAACATATAATGATCGAAGTGGATCCTACACACATATCACAGCGGCCCCATTAAAAGATTAAAGGTTGAAGTCAGTGAGGCACTTGTTGGTTCCGAGAAAATTGGTACGCTACCGAGAACGTACGGGAGTAGATCAGGTGTTACCAATAGGTGCTTCCTTAACCGTGGGACCCACTTTGATATATTTATTGTATATCCATGCCGTCTATTAGTTTTTACAAATCATTTTAATGGATTGTCCCAAAAATTAAACAGATCCACCTATCAAGTGAGCCCCACCACAGGAAATAGTGAACATTGAACGCCCATCATTAAAACCTTCTTATGGCCACCGTAAAGTTTATTTTCCATCCAACATCCAGCTTATTCATAATCCAACTTATTCATAAGGTCACGCAGACTTGGATTAGGAAAAAAAAAAATATCAACGTGATCCAGAACTTCTGTCACCCTAACAAGTTTTCAATGGTGGGATTTAATCCTTACTGTTTCCTGTGGCGTGGTCTACTTTAGCTTTGGATCTCCCTCATGTTTTGCCTCATCCCTAAAAATGTTATGATAAAATAGATGGATGGTGTGGATATAACATATACATCATGGTGAGGACCATGTAGCTTTGCCACATGAACACATTCTGTTGCGCGTTCCCCTCCTTGCCCTGCGAGTCTTTCTCGGAACTAACGCACACATTTCATCTTTTGATGTGGCCCCATGTTGTTTACATGATATCCATTCCTTTCATTATATATATATATATATATATATATATATATATATAATTCCATATTAGACCTAGAGCCAAGAAATCATGCTGATCTGTAATTCAAGTGGATCATAGGAAGGGAAACAATTGGAAGGATAGGCTTTTCCAAGGCGTTACTTTCTACCATGTGGTCCACTTTATTTATGGATGCATCTGATTTTTTGCCCCTATGACCATTATGGGGTGACTCAGTTGATGGTTGGTGTGGATTTCATCTTAACTCCATCGTGGGTCCCACCCAAGCCATAAGTCCTTTTCCTATGAGAAACAACTTTCCCATAACAAATGTATTAGCATTAATTAGGCAACTAGTTGGATGGTATTTTGTTTTTAGTCGTGTGGTCCACCTTAACTACGGATGGAGCTAATTTTTAGATCATGGGTGCAACGTGAGGTGAATCTTGTGATGATTGGGATGGATTTCCCATTAACACCATGGTGGGGCCGATCAAAGTGGGTAAGTCATTTTCTTTTTTAAAATAATTTTCCGGATACAACAATTATTAACATTCAATGCCCAGCTAGTTGGACCAAAACGCACGATCCAACTAGTTGTGTGTGAGCATTTCTCGGTTTTAAATACTATAAATAAAAAGTGCACAATTATTGAACATGGAGCTGGAGTAGCTCTTAACCAGAATTGTACAAATATATTCTTACGTGTGAGGCACTATTTCCTATTTGTACAAATACAGCCTTACTTCATGAGATTTGTCATTATTTAAAGGGATTTTGACCGTACTAGTATTTTAGTATGGTCAAATTTTAGAGATCGAAGAAAAGTTTCAAATATTTTGAAGGTAAGGTATTGAGAAGTTTTTTATAATACCAAATTACCCTTATAGTTGGTTCATAATTGTATGGTTTTTTAATAAATAAGAAATTACGTCGTATTCAATTATGAGAAAATGATGTGTATAGAAGCCCTTTCGAGGGTGAGCAAGGCCCAACTCATGGGGCCCACATTGATGTATGTGTATAATCCACATTGCTTATCCTTTTTGTTATGTTATTTTAAGGCTAGGGCTCAAATATCAGCCTAATGCAGAGCTCATGTGGGCTACATAATAGAAAATAATGGTGACAGTGTCACTCACTGTTGAAACTTTCCAGGCTCACTGTGATTTTTATTGGAAGTGGACACTACCCAAGTTATGACTTTTTGGGCCCACAACGAGGTTGCCAACAAGGTGGACGGAACAGATTACCCCATTGTCGACCTCGACCCATATTATTTAAAAATAATCAAGTTATTAATGACAGGACAAACCTTGACCCTCAACACATGACAACCTCGACCCTTAACACATGACAACCTCTGACAACCCTGACCCTCAACACATTACAACCTTGACTCTTGACATATAACAACCTTAGCCCTAACAACTCCAGCCCTCAACACATGACAAAATCGACCCTTAACACATGACAACCTTGAACTTGAATGTTGTTTTATATCTACTATTATTTAAAAATAATCAAGTTATTAATGACAGGATGAAACCTCGATCGTAAACACATGACAATCTCAAGGTAGAAACAACATTCAAGGTCGAGGTTATCGTGTGGTAAGGGTCAAGGTTGTCATGTGAAGGGTTGATATTCTCATGTGGTAAGGGTTGAGGTTGTCATGTAAATGGTTGATATTCTTATGTGGTAAGGGTCAAGGTTGTGGTTATAATGTATAAGGGTTGAGGTTGACATGTTATAAAGGTCGGGGTCATGGTTGTAATGTGGTAAGGGTCAAGGTTGTAATGTTGTGAGGATTGAGGTTGTAATGTGGTAAGGGTCGTGATTGTAACGTGGTAAGGGCCAAGGTTGATATTTGAAAGTTCGCTTCGTGGTTGTATAAGGGACAATGTCGTGGTTGTATAAGGGTCAGGTGGTGGTTGTAACGTAGTAAGGGCCGATGTTGTAAAGTGGCAAGGGTTGTGGGTCTTGCCGTAGCTTATGTGTTGAATCTACTCCTTCCATTGGATTTAAAATTTAATTTAATATCATGGACCAAAAAATGAATTACTTCCAAAAATCTTATGACCCCCGATTTTTTTTAATGGTAAGTTTTCAATCTCACTGCTTTTTAGGGTGTGGTCCACATGAGCCTTTGATATCTCTCATTTTTGGGCTCATGCCCTAAAATGATCTTTCAAAATGGATAGATAGCATAGATAAAATATGTACATTACAGTAGGCCTCACAGGACCATCCATCTCTAGATGCATCCGATTACCAGATTCGTGTCACATCACATTAAATTGACGCAGATACCTAAGTGAAACTTTTTGGAGGCAATGTTTACTTAAGCTATGTTGGGCCCACCATGGTGTTTTTGGAAAATCCACTCCATCCATTCATTTTGAAAGATCATGTCAAGATATGAAGCAAAAAATTGGTCAGATTTGAAACTGATAAGGTGGACCACACAACTGAAAATAGTGGAAAGGAATTGTCTACCATTCATACTTTTCTAGGCTCCATTATGATGTTTATATGCAATCCAAGTTGTTCTTAAAGTAGCCTCAATGCTTATAAACTCCTTACCATGGGATGGACTGAAAGAATAAAAATATTAGCTTGATCCAAAGCTTAAGCAGCCCTATGAATGTTTCAACCGTGTGCATATGATCTCCACTGTTTTTTGTTGTGTGCTCTACTTGAAATTTGAATTTACCTAATTTTTGGGCTCATGTTGTAAAAAGATTTGACAAAACATGTCAGCGGTGTGGATTTCTTACAAACACCATAGTGGGCCCCATAGTATTTATTCTATCCAAATTCCTCCCGCATATGTGGCACGCTGGCTCAACGCAAAAGGTACCAGCGGTAGTTTTGTCCCAATCTTTTTTTTTATTATTATTATTTTTTGTTTTTTTTTAAATGTGTCAGGTGACTAGGTAAAACATTGTTTAATCCTTCTTATATTTGGGGTGCTTGTTTGGTCAAAATCCCTTATTTAAAAATTAGTTGTAGAATATTGCTTGCATGGTAATTGATATGAGCACAAAATAAAGTAAAACTATATAAAGTTTTTATTGTAAGAGAAATTTAACAACATAATAAATAAATAGTAGTGTAAAAGAAAATAATGAGTGCCAATGGCTTAGATATCTAAATAGAGAAGAAAAACTTTTATACTTTCCTGAAAGAAGAGATGATTAGAACCCTAAGATCTTTTACTCTGCTCTATAAAATCTTTAATCATAAGACGAGACTCTAATAAGATATGTAAGAACGGAAGGAAGAATATTTATACTCATCAATAAGAAAAGATGAATGAAGCTCTTCAATTTGCTCCCAACTATAGGAACTTCTCATATGGAACCTATGGGAAAATTGTATTAGGGAGATGGGAATGTTTTACCCTTTTTTATAGGACGCCTTTACTTATTTTTCAAGGCCTTCTGTTGAGTTAAAAATGAGAGGTGTGAAGGGTACTTATAGGTGAGGATGATGACATTTTGATTATTAGTGGGTGGTTAATAGGTGAAATATTGTATTGGTTGTTGTGATTGGCTTTTAAAAGCTCTAAAATACATGATATCTTCTTTTGGGTGGTTAGGATAGTTGATTCGGTAATTTAGGTGAAGTTTATAGGTAAGAATATAAAGTGATTTTTAAGGAATTAAAAAAAAAAATATATTTGAAAATGACTTATGATGATGAGAAGATACAAAAAAAAATATTTAAAAATTGAGCAAATAAATGTGGTCAGCGTTGAAAATGAAAATCGAATCCCTAATTATGATCCATAACCAAATCTTGACATCTAACTAATTGATTGTTGAATGTGGAAATACCTAACAATTTTTTAAAGACAATGTGGAAGTAAAATTTGAATTTTCGTTATCACTTCATGGCTAATTTGGCTTTATTTTAGGGTTTGGATAGCTCCAACTAGACTTTGGGACGGTTCAAATTGAATTGAGATGTGATGTGGATGGAGGTATACTAACTTATATGAACTTAGACGAGATGTGTAATTCAAGGTTTTTGTGAGAAAACGAACTTTCTGATTGAGCATGATCCATAATCATATAATTGCATAAGGTGCCTCTAGTCATAAGGGCCCCAACATAGATACAGGATCCAAACCAATAAATGATGAGTCATCTAGGGCATTTGATATAAGATTGTCCAAATGGTGGATCAATACCTTCCAAATACCATGCATAAGCTTTTCATGTTTGCATACAGGGCCAAATTAAAATTTCTCATCTTTATAAGGTCAGAGTCAAAATAGTCATTAATTTTATGTGGTCAACAGTCAATGGTTTCTTTTAATGATCAATTTTAGTTGAAGTTGGGCACAAAGCATTTTCTGATCATATATTGAAAATAGATCATGAATTATTTAGTAACACTGAAAAGGAAGAAGGTTATTTAGCATATGGTTAAAAGAGAGGGTCTTATATGTAAAAAGATCTTGACTTTTAACCATGGGAATATTAGGTACTACCCTCCCTTAATCAAGCACAACATAGGAGTGACCACTATGAGGCATGAGATTTATCCACATCATCCAATCATTTTGCCATATCATTTTAGGGTATAAGCCCAAAATGAGGTAAATCTAAGGCTCAAGTGGACCATACTATATGAAGAAACAATGATAATGACACCCACTGTTGAGATTTTCATTGGGCCCACCGTGATATTTTCCATCTAACCTTTGTAGGGTCCTTAAGAAGTTTTCAATGGTAGGCGTTTAATCCCCAATGTGTGGTCTACTTGAGCCATGGTGTTTATACTTGTTTTAGCACACTTATGTGGACCAATGAGATGCCGCTATGTGTCGACACTATGCGCCAAATTATGGATAAAATCCTACTCGCGTACTGTGAGTATTGTTTACATATGATCTGGCATGTCCAGATAAACGGTCCAAGGGATGCCACGTGGCAGTCATGCCATATGTGGTACACTTCAAGAGGAGGAATTAAAGACATGAAGATAAGAGAGGGGGCATTAAATGTTAAAGTTCTATAAAAAAAAAAACACTCTCTACAAAAAATAAGAGTCTCATTAAAGTCAGTCTCTCTCTCTCTCGATACTATTAAATGTCAGAATTCTATTAAAAGAGATTTCTATCTAGTTTTAAATGTTAAAGCCTTATCAAAAGTAACTCTCGGATGTTAAAGCTAAGTAGTGTAAGGATCACAATAGCTTTCCAATATGGGAGTCCAGAGATGTGAAGACTTTAGTCGACACACATGAGATATATCTCTTGTACACGTGGTCATATGGAATAGGCCAAGCTGATGTGAAAAAATTAAAGATGTTTTCACAACCGATCGTCAAAATTCTTCACAATACTAAAGACGATGTAAGGCCACATCCTCCCAAAAGCCTATATAAACAACACTCCACAAAAAGCTCCAGGCCTCACGTCATTACAATCAAGCACAACTTTATTTGCTTGTCCATCATAAACATTTATGTTTTTATTTATTTATTTTAGTTTAGTTTTAACCCCATCATTGCTCATAGCATGATGTCTCTAGTTTGTAGTATGATAAGTTCTAAATATTACATATTTATCTTATCTATTACATCACTTTTTCATGCAAATTTATGATAATATGGCTTAAATAGATTGATTCTTCATGTAGGAGAATTTTAGAGTCAAAGTCAAATTTGTACTCAAAATGATGATTTAAAGCCTAAAAGAAAATCATTGAAGAATTGAATGATTGACATGCTTAATTGAAGATTTCAATTACTAAACTAAAGAAAAACATCGAAGAACAAATGCAACCACATACTAAAGAATCAGCAAGTATTGATTGATTGAGCAGAGCCTTTGATTGATCGATCAACCTTAGAGCGGACTTAATTGATTGAGTGAAGTATCGAGAAAAATCTAAATTTTTGGTTAAACTCGCTTAACACTTTTTAACACTTTAGATTGATTAAAAGTGCATGCTTCAATCAATTGATAATGAAATGAATTTTTAAATTTGCTTGTTGGATTTTTTTAGTATGTTCGATCAATTGAGAATGGAAGTTTGATCATTTAAATATTCTTCAATTAATGTCGATCGATCGAGGACATTAATTGACGGTGTGCGGATGTGCAAAAGTTCGTGATCTTCTTAAGTCGGTGCGAACGTGCGTGATCTATACCTATGACCAATCTAGGGTTTGGGAGAGAGAAAGCGGAGGTAGAGCTTTGACAGTGTCATTCTTCTTCTCCGATCTTTCTTCTTAGATTGTTTTTATGTTTTTAGAGATACTTATAGTAGTTAATCTCTTAGATTAGGTTAATAGGTGAAGCTTTTAGTTTAATTATAATATTTTAGTTTATTTGATTCAATATATTAGTTTGATTGATGATAATCTAAGTGAATTTGATTTGAATTATACTTTTAGAGCATTAAAATTGTTTGAGCTTTGATCCATTATGAACTCTGGGTACATTGGATGCTTAGAAGTGTAATCGCTTGGTTTGATTAGAGAAGGTATTGATCTGTCAAATTTATTGATCTATTCTAGACTCTGAGCACAATAGATATTTTGAAATTTCGTGATCAATTGTCGAGTGTTTTATGAGAGAATCATTCAATTGAATTCATACACTATTGGATGTTTTTGAATGATTTAACAAATTTATCTTTGTTGAGGGTCAAATATTGTATATTTTCCTCATTTATATCTTGGTTTTGCAAACATAATATGTCTTAATGGTATATTTTACATGTGTCTGTGTTGCAAGGTGTAAAACCCGTATCCTAATTCGTACTGTTCCTTAGACTTTCGCGGTCATTCCGATCGATTTTCAGCGACTCGCGATCTGTAACCGGCATTGCACGAAATTCTAAAACGGATTCTGTCGGTCTGAGTCAATTCGACATGAGACTTATACCAGTGCGACCGCGCTGTCGCCGCGGTTCCGATGCCGCGTCTCACGCGCCGAGGCGATACCCAGGTCAGGAGATGTGGGCCCGCGTTCAGTTTGAGAAAACACCGCGCGTTGCGGATTACGAGGAAATCTCTACGAGATGTCCCATCAATCAATCAATCACTCATGTCAAGTATAAGTCAAGTCACTCCATACCCAAGTACAACAACCCATACCTTTCTCTTACATAAGCAAACCCAAGGTCAACCCTCACATCACTTCACCTCTCTCTCCACCCATCCCTTCTTACAACACACCACTTCACCCATCACCCATCACACCACATCACTCCATCACCCTTTTTCACCCATCACTCCCCTCTCCCTCTCATTCATTCTTAAAAAAAAATCTCTCCAAGGAAAAAATTTCACACGTCCAAGCATTCCCAAGCTTTCCCAAAGGCAAAGTGTGGCCCACCCTCTCATCTCTCATCCACACCATCAAAGGTCCATCATCCACCGTCCAAGGCGAAGGCAAGGAGCATTGGAGGCCAAGGGAGCAATGAGGAGGCTTAGAGGTGGGTGATCCACCGTTAAATTCTTTTTAGGGACCACTTATTGGTGGGACCCATTTTTTTATGTATGATTTGTATTATGTGGGGCCCATAGTGGCGGGGCCCCACCATCACCGTCTATTGTTCTCTCTCTCTCTCTCTCTCTCTCTCTCTCTCTCTCTCTCTCTCCTTATCCTTTTCCTAAAATGAAGTGGGCCCCACCAATTCATGATAAATCTACTCCATTCATTAAATGGTGTGGCCCACCACACTTTAGGTGATATGATACGTATATATATATATACATATATATTATATTATATTAATATTACACACACATATATATATATATGTATATGGTGGGCCATGTATATGTGGGACCCACCATGATGATGTATTTATCCATGCCGTCCAGCGTCCCTGGATGCTGGACGGGCGTGTTGGCCATCATGGAGTATGTGTACAGGCGGCATGGGCGTGTACTGACAAGAAAGAAAAAAAAAAAAAAAGAAAAAAAAGAAAGGAAAAGAAGGGAAATGGTGGGCCACTCTTGCAAGCCCCAACTTAATGCATGTATTTAATCCAAGCCTTCCACCATCTTCCTCAGATTAATTTAGGCGTTGAGCTAAAACTTGGGACCAATCCGGAACTCAGGTGGGCCATACCATATAAAATCATGTGAAGACATGCCTGAAACATACAAAAGCATTTGGTGGGGCCTATCTGAAATTTGGACGTGGCTGAAACTTGGTTTGGACGCCTAATTTTGTGGAACACATGCAATGGATGGGGTAGATCTGGTTAATGTGGGTCCCACCTAGGATAAAAAAATAATTTTCTTTTTGGCATGACTTTGTGCCATGAGTCCAGAGACGTCCACGTTAAAAAGGGTGGCCGCATTGGCCCACTTGTAGACTCCACCATGATGTATATTTTACATATATACTGTTCATTTAATAGGTCCCCTTGAATGGTGCGTTGACTCCAAAAATCATCCACAAACTGAACTCAGGTCGGCCATACCATCCAAATCATGTGAAGACATGCCTAAAGCATATAAAAACACTTGGTGGGGCCTACTTGAATTTTGAATGTGGCTGAAATTTGGTGTGAACCCTCAAACAGGTGGGACACACGTAATGGACGGGTTGGATTGCAAATAAACACTTTGGTGGGTCCTGCATGGGACCCACTGTGGTATGTGTGGCTTACCACACCATCCACAACAGTGGGTGGTGACACCCACTATGATGCAAGTGTTTCACTCACGCCGTCCGTCCACGGCAGTGGACGGTGACCCCCACTCAGATGTATGTATTGTGTCCACGCCGTCCATCACGTGGGCCCCTGGCCACGTGACGTTATGAACAGGTTTGGATGGCAATAAACATTACAGTGGGCCCTAGGCCATGTGATTCTATGAACAGTTTGGATGCAAATAAATAGTACAGTGGACCCAGGTTGGGTAGAAAATATACATTACGGTGGGCCCTGGGTCTATATGACCTTATCAACAGGTTTGAATGGAAAATAAACATTTTGGTGGGCCACTTGCTACATGGCCTTATCAACAGGAGGGATGTAAAATAAACATTTTGGTGGGCCCCTTGCTACATGGCCTTATCAACAGGTGGGATGTAAAATAAACATTTTGGTGGGCCCCTTGCCACACGGCCTTAACAACAGGTTGGGTGGCAAATAAGCATTTCAGTGGGCCCAGGATTGGATGGAAAATAAATGTTATAGTGGGCCCACATGGGAGTCTACCATGATGCATGAGTTTCATCCAAACCGTCTAACCATTTTGAGATCATTTTAAGGACATTGTTGAGGCCCATCTTAATGTATTTGTGGCCCGCCCACTAAGGCCCACTTTGTTATATATGGGCCCATGTGTGTAGGCCCATTTGATGTATTTGTGGCCCAATGTTGAGGCCCACTTTGGTATATATAAGGCCTATGTGATTAGGCCCATTTGATGCACATAAAGCTTATGTGATTGCAAAGTACCTAAGGTCTATGGGTGATGACCCATTGCAAAGTACCTAAGGTCCATTGGTGAGGCTCATTGAGGTGGCCCACTTGATGAATATAAGGCCCATAAGATACGGCCCACTTGATGTATTTGAGGCCCAATGGGATGTACCTAAGGTACATTGCAATGTGTGATTCCGACATGATTTATTTAATGATATTTAAGGCGAACCGAGCCTTGGGAGCAATGATGGTTTGACGTCCACATTGTAAGATTAATGTTGGTTAAATGTCCGCATTGTCACTCTCCCTAGGGCCTACTGATAGGCCTAACTCTTTGTGTATGAGGCCCATGTGCAGGGCCCACCTGTGACGTATATTAGGCTCAGGTGTAGGGCCCACCCATTAAGTATTGGGGCCTATGGATTGTGATTTATCTTCGGCCCAGATGGCAAGACCTGATGTTATGTATGAGAGACCTAAGGGATGTGGCCCATTACGATGTGTTCGGGGTCTATGAATATGGTCCATTATACTGTACATGCGGCCTGTATATGGGGATCATTATAATGTTACATATGGCCTTATGTGAGGACTAATGTGGTACATGTCAGGCTTAGGTGATAAGGTCCACTTTGATATACTTGTGGTCCATTAGTGCGCCCCATTGATGCGACTCACTTAATGTGTATGAGGCCCATTAGTGCGGCTCGTTGATGCAGCCCACCTGTTGTGTACATGTAACCCTTGAGTAAGGCCCATTGTGTTGTATATTAGGCCCTTGTGTGAGGCCGTGGGCCCATTATATGTTTGGATCTGTGAGGGTCACTTCTTGGGGCAATGTTGGTTAGATGTCCACATTGTCGAGGTCGGTTGTTGATGCCGGATATTGATACCAATTATGAGTATGTGACTGCATAGCATCATGATCCATGCCCATACGCATCATTTGCATGTATGTTATGAGATATGATTGACCATTGCATATGTCATAGTGCTGGTTGTTACGAGACTCCCTGATAGGCAGAGATTGTCTCACATGAGCACACGGTTTGTGTAGGATTGATGCATGATTGGATTGTATGACTCATGTATCTTGCATTGTGTGCTGTGATTACTGTATGCCCTAGCGACATCAGGATCGTAGCCTCCACAGGCATATCGTGGATGGCTAGATGGGACACCGAAAATCTGTTTTACATGGGGTGCTATAGATATCCCTGGGTGAAAGTTTCTAAATCTTCTTGGTTCTAGAGGATGCTCCAACGTCTAGACCGAGTGGGTAGATGGGCGCCGAGTGCCGATTACTAGATGGCTGCGCTCTCCACTGTGTCACTGTCGGTTGAAAGGGGGTGTAGCCTTACCTGCCCGAGAGGAGGGGGCAATGCTAGGCTGAGTCTGACCAGCTCGAGGAATGGGTCCGCTATTGACGAGTCGGGCCCGATATTGGCAGGCGGATAGTGAGGTCTCTTCCACTTACCTTATTGCGCGCGATGGGGTGGCAATCTGGTATGGAGTGTAATAGACCCCGGTGATTTTTCAGAGAGAAACAGTGCTAATATGTGGACTTATTGAGTAGGAATTGCATGTTCATTCATTCATTCGTTCATTCACTATCCACTCGGGCTGGTGGTGTGCAATTAATTGTTGTGTACCTTCGTTATGGCAAAAATTTCCGTTGGGCACGCAACTAACCTGAGATCAGGAGTCTACCATATTGAGTCTGACTATCCAAATTTAGGTATGAGACTGGTTTGAATAGAAGTCCTTGTGGTGGACCCCGTAGCCTGCGATACTACGTACTATCATCCCGACTTCACACTCCAGCATGGTCATTTCATTCGCATCGCATATTGCATTACATCCGCAGGCATATGAAATTTTGGGTTGCTATATTTCTGTACTTATATGGCCTAGACAGACTTAGCAGGATTTGTATATTGCATTACATCCTCGGCATCTGATATTTGACTCTTTATGACTCCTTAGTGCATATCTGTTTTATATTACGTTTTCGATAATTGACTGACTTATGAACTTATCCATACTTTCGCTTACTCTGTCATTGTATGATTTATGATCTTGTCAGTGTTTCAGGTTATTCCGATAATGTACGATTTATGAATTACCAGTAATTTCGGTATTGTATGATGATGGTATTGTATTGAACATTTGATACTTACCTTGTGCACACACTTACACCACCCTCTAAGCTTTCTATAAGATTATGCACGATAAATGCGTGTAGGTGATATTAGGTTGCAGTAGTGTTGAGCTTGGAGCGTGCTGTGGTCTTTTGGAGCTTGATTTTTCTTTATTTATGTATTCCCTTTCAGCATTGTACTCAAATGATTGTATTAGTGGATATGTGATGATGATGTTTCCTTTATAATTTGGGTAAACTTGTGGTTATGCTTATTACAAGACAAGTGTACGTTCGAAAAATCCTCCTTATAGGATCCCAGGATCGGAATCTGGCGTATGTTGCGCTGGGAGCCGAGAATGGGGTACTACGGAGGCTGTCGGCACCGGATTCGGCGATCGAGATTCTTGTGAATCTGATTTCTGGGTTTGGGGCGTGACACAAGGTGAATTTAAGAGCTTCGATTGAAAAGAATGCTAAAAGAATGGATTTAGTGCTCAAGAATTAACAAAGTAAAGAATAGATCTTTGAAGACCAAGATTAAAGATTTCAAGGTCCTAAGATTCAAGAAAACCAAGTGGAGAAGGAAGGAAATCAAAAGAACAAGCGCGGAAGTCACAAAGACTATGTCATCGAGACCTGTTCGATGACCTCGAAGCAATTGTTCAATGACATCGAATTTATACAAGAAAATGGAGTTGGTCGTTGGACATATTGGGCACAATTCTCAATGACTTGAAGAAGGTGCTCGATAACATCGAAGGCTGCTCGATGATATTGAATTTATTGAATAATTATGGAGCAACTCGTTGGACTATTTTAGACACATTCTCAATGAATCAAAGCTCCGCTTGATGACATCGAAGGTAGTTTGATGTCATTGAACTAGTTACGCGGAGTTACGCAAAGTGCGTAAATTTGAGGCGGTTTCCAAATTTTCTTAAGTCGGTGCGAAATGAGGTATTATACAACTATAAATAGGAGACCCAAGGGCATCCTTGGGGATCATCTAGGGTTTTGAGAAGTAGAGCAAAAGGGTGGAGCCGCTTCCCAAGAGTTCTTCTTCTTTTCTTCTTAGCTCTTAATGCTTTCTTCTAGGGTTTTGAATCCAATCATGTCTATGGTTGGCTAGATCCCTTAGCTAGGGTTAAGGGGTGAAGCTTGTAGCATGGTTGAGATATATTTTTTCTTGTTTAATTCTTGTTATATTGTTGAAATTTTTTAATTCTATTTTGATATTTAAGGAATACTTTTAGTTTTTAATGGTTTGTTGTGACTCAAATTACGAAGATCTGCAATAGCTTGAAGTATTTTCTTTTTCTACCTAGAGATTGTGAAGTTAGTAAATCTTATTGTTCACCATCATCCCTTGGGCATGGTTGGATGATGGAATCCTTTCTAACTCTCACAATTCTCCTATGTTTGGTTATGGGGTCGATATATCTTGTTATGTTACCATAATCCCTTGGGCACGGTTAGATGATGGAATAACTTACAATCCTTACAATTTTCATCTGTTGAGAATTAAATCAATGGAAGTTCAGGTATGATCTTATTGTATATCTTCTAATTTGATATGATAAGACTCTGATTCCAATTGAGTTTCTTGAATCAAATAAGGAAATATCCTAATAGCTGCAAGTGGATCCCTGAAAACCCTAGTTTTCACCTTTAAATTTCTAAAGTTTTTAATCAAACACTTCACAATTACTCCCTTACTTTCCTGATTTAGGTTAGATCTTTTCATAATCCTAATTCTAATTACTCTCAAAATACACACAAGATTAGTCCCTGTGGATTCGACCTTGTTCTTACCGAGATTATTACTACATCACGGCCTTACACTTGGGGTTGTGAGCAATCTTCTGATTAGAACAAATTGAAATTTAATTCTAGTTGAGCTATCAAAGATGAATCAATGAACTAGATATTGTGATTGATTAGAAGTGGATCATTAGATCCTTAGTTGCTTTTATCTATTGTTTAATACATTTTTAAACCATTGGAATCATTAATTTTAGACTAGCTTTAGTTGGGTTTATCAGAGTCCCAGTGGATCGATATAGGTCTCACCGAGTTATTACTACACAAAACCCTACACATGGGGTTGTCTAACATTGTCCTTAGTTTATCTTTCCATCCTTCATCCATAATATCATGCTGGATCACAAGGAAGATCACTTGGTTTCAAACGGGAGCTGCGGGGCTTTCCAGCTATACACATGATGATTCTGATGGATATATGACCACAAAGTTTGGTCCACACTAGACAATGAACAGGTGGTTGAATCACGACCGTCTTGTTATGTGCTTAGTTTCGACCAAGACCATAAATAGGTTGTCACCTCATCAGCCATCTTACAACAAAGCTCGGTTCTAATTGAGCAACAAATAGATTGTTGAAGATCCGCCCTCCATTGGCTGTCTCGCCATAGCGCTCGATTCTGATCAAGCGACAAGCAAACGTCTATTCCGCACATCACGACTATCCCACTATGAAGCTCAATTTCGATTGGGCAACAAACTGATTGTTGTCTCTGAAGCCGGTTATGAGCGCTATTATTGTAAAACTCATTAATAGAAGAGCACATTTAGTTTTTACATTCTTTCTATATTATTATTGTTGAACTATGATAGCGAATCACGTTGAAAGAAAAAATTCATAAGTTTTCAATTGTCATATGGTAAAAAGAACTCATTCGAAAGGGCTAAATCCTACCTTTTTCACAAATCACTTGAGCGGAGTGCAAACTGGTGCTTGAGAGGATAATTGAATCCCGTGTCCAATATCTAATTTATTCATCTCTACACAGGGATACCAACAATTCATCAAAACCTTTGAATCAAGTAGAATCTAATGCACCCGCACATCATAATACCATTACAAGCCTTCGCATACAGTGTGGGCTTGTTTAGTTGAATTGGCGGCAACACTTGGATTTGCATATTTTTAAGCTTATACCCTAACATGCTATGGCAAAATGGATGGACTGTAAAGATAAAACTCTTGCATCAATGTGGCTGCTCGCAGACCCTGCCCATGGTGATCCGGAGACCGGCAGGGGTAGTACCCAAAATGTATATGGGATTTTTCCATTCTTCCTTAACCATCCACTTTCAGCTACTTATTGGGCGGATAGGATTTTTCCACACAAGGAATTTTTGGTGCGTTGGCCATCCGCAGCAATAATAACAGTTTAGATCAGTGACCCATGGATCCAACTTATACAAAACCAAAAGCCTGGACAAACTTAGAGGCCGAGCATCGCAAGACAAAACGGATCCGTGGGAAGATGAATGGATAAGCTTGTAGTTAGCGACCTTCGATTAAGTCGCCAGACTTGTAAGATTAAATTCTAATCAATGGCCGAAGATTCTCTGCGTCTTGGAATTGAAGTCACGACCTTCACAGAAAATTCATTACCCTACACTAAACTCATATTATAATCAATAGTCCACGTTTATGGATGTAAAGTTGTATTCTATGAACCTATTTCCTAATACTAAAATTTGGATCTACTCATGTGTAGGATTTCATTACTAAAATTAGCCACGGAAAGGAATGAACAGTGTGGATATAAGATATACCTCACGGAAGAATCTTCCCTCTGTTTCATGACAATTGTAAACACCTCTACACATGGACTGTCCATCATACGAACCTCGCAGAGAATTTGCAACATATGATTATCATATCTGTCGGCTATTCTTTTTCATCCATTATTCATGGCCTTCAAATGGACGTACGGTTAAAAAATGAGATGACCAACAGCCAACGCTCCACAAGGAGAACCATGGGACTTGGATTATCCTGTCCGTTTGAATTCTGTAGGACGGCTCATCAAATGTAGGGCCACCAGATTGACGGTTTGTATAATATAAAAATGTAGCCACGATGGCCCGTATAATCTGGACAAGTAGTACGAACCGTATAATTAAACTGGGATGGCGGAGAAAAGAAAGCAATTAAGCCACGAAACATCCACCGTAGACAGGGCATCTTGTAAGGTAATCTAGACCATCCAAATTGCGGAAGGAATAGTCGACTGTGGTCCAGCAAAAAAGAATCACACTCCGAAGATGATACTAACCCAATGATTTTTAATATTTAATTTGGCCAATCTAAATCACACGCTTAGTTGGTTAAATAAATTATGTTGTATTTACTGGTAAGTATGTAATTAATGCTAAGCAATACATTGGGATGTTATCTGGTGCCTATTGTGATGTTTGTGATAAATTCACTCAGTCCATCCATTTTACCTGCTCATTTTAGGACATTGAAATGAAAAAGTGTGAAAAGAAATGATCAGGGTCGAAACCTTTGTGAGTCCACTTTATGTTTATATCCCATCTAAACCATTTATAAATTCATTTATACTGGATGAACTGGAAAAATAAAACCTTAGCCTGATGCTAAACTTCTGTGGCCATACGAATGTTTCAAAGGTGGTCGCTGGATCCTCACTGTTTCCTCTTGTATGGCCCACTTGAGTTTTGGATCAGCTTCACTTTTTATTTCTTGTCCTAAAATGAGCAGGAAAAACGGATGGATATTTATCACAAACATCACGGTGGGTCGCACCTAGCTTCCCAGTGCAGTTACTTCGTTCGAAAGGCTTTATCAGGAAACTGGCGTCTTGAAATAAAGGTATGTCGACCACTAATTTTGTCGACGCTGCGTAAGACGAAATCGCCGGTTGTTGCTGACTTACAGGCGGCTGCGATCTCTGAGGAGATACCAGCATGACATGTTTCGGTGGCCTGCAGATCTACGGACTACGGTTCACATGCAGTCTGCTGCTCTTTAAAGGGCTTCGTCTCCGGAAACTCATCTCCCACGATTGAGTTGGATTTCACATTCCGATTGAGATGAACAACATTCTCACACATGACTCCTCTCCGATCGGCATCCAAACAACGCACACGGATATTCGTAATTTAGACAACAGACTACCTTACCTCGTAATCGTTCTTGATGGTTTACTTCCACCGATTAACCGATTAAACAAACAAAGTGGGTGAACCAGCAACGTGGGTGAGACCCTGACTGTAGGACAAACCCCGATGTATGAATTATAAATCCATGCCGTTCATCTGTTCTTCCAGCTTATTTTAGGCCATGATCCGAACCGTGGTTGCAACAAAAAATGCAACAAGTTGGGCCCCACACATGTTAACAGTCAATGTTTGGATAGACTGGAAATTTTAAAAATAAATCAAAAAATTATTTCACTAGGCTGAATCACGTATAAAATACGTTGTCAGCAAATCTCTTATGACAGACTTAGATGGTAGGGATGATTAAAGTATTCTATAATAAAGATTTGGATTGTATATGATTTAAATGGAGATATGGTGTGTTGAAATGATTAAATCGGACATCAAAGGATGTGACCGTTGGATCATCATGGTCCATTTGTTTTCAGACTGTTTAGCTTTCAAGGTAGAGACATTTCGGATTTATGATCCAACCTCGAGCGCACACACGTACGCACTGGAACACACAACCTGAGTATCACCTCTTCCAAAAACTCAAAGTAAGAATACTCTTCACAACATCTTATATAAACCAAACAATCTTTCTTTGTATTTTCGATGTGGGACAAAGCACACACATCGCACCTTTTAATTCAATAATTTCAAAAAGCATTTCAGCGGAAAATTTTTAAAATTTTAGAAAATTCAATTTTTTTTTTTTACTTTATAAAAAATCATTGATTTCCAACAACACGGTTAGGGTAACGCCCACTAAGGTGTTACCCAGTAGCAGCTAATCTGCTTCCGTTTGCTGAAGCATTTTCGTAAGTTGCTGAAGCACCTGGGGCTCGTAAAAGAAAAACCTTGTTACTCTGTAGAGTTGGATACAACTCATGATGCAAAAGCAGTAAAAAATAGTTGGCATGAAATATTATAAACTCACATTAGGTCATACAAAATGCGATCCTGGCTCTTAAACTAAAATTCAATTGACTTGGCTTCTTAATAATCGGTGGATAAGTGATGGATAGTAGAAATAAGAACCATGAAGGTCCAAATTCAAGTAAGTATGTCATCCAACCGTCTAAAAGTTATTTTTCGAATGTTGGCTCACCTGACAAGAAATAGGGCTGATTTTTGTACCAAATGTTTTTCATGATGAATCCAACCTATTGGACGGGGTGGATTTCACATTCACATAATAGGTTGGAAGTTATACACTGTGTGGATGGTAACTTACCGTCCAAACGGTTGGATGTGAGCAATTCTAGTTTATAAAAGTATAACTCACTTCGCCTCTTTCTCCCAATATCCAACCAATCTCATCAATGGATATTTTTACATTGGCTTATGTTGCAATCTCTCTTCTCATCGCTGCCATCGCTGCAGTCGCTCTGTTTTTCATAGGCTTTGTATTGGCCTTGCAAATCTCCTACTTGAAGGCAATGGTAAGGAAAGATGAGCGCCATCCAGTGGTGGGGACCATATTTAGTCAGCTCATTCAATTCAACACCCTCTTTGATTACCTTACATCGCCGGCCCACAAGTACCCCACTTACCGTCTGATTGCTTTTCCGCATGATCGAATCTACACCTGTGATCCAGCCAATATAGAATACATCCTCAAAACCAATTTCTCTAACTACAGCAAGGTAATCACATTCAACAAAGTAATCATGAAGTTTAATTATATTGTATTCCAGTAGAGGATATGATTTTCTGGTGCTTGATTTGTGCAAGTGGGGTCTGTTTTCTGCTGATCCATACCGTTGATGGACGACGATTCAGAATTCTCCTTTATGGGATGATTCTAGCTCTTTGCTTGATATCCTGCAAATATTTAAGAAAAGGAATCGACAGTGGTCAGCTTTCAAACGAAAAATACCAAAATTGCATGGCTAGAAATTTCCAATCCGGGAACCCTTCATTTGATGACCCACCATGAATGGATCAAACTGGAAACTAGACGAAACTATGTATGCCTCTGATCGAGGATTAGGATCATGTAATTCCCATTCATATCTATTGTTAGTTTGTTGGACCCTGTCATGGAGATGGCCGTACGCGAGATCCGTTGATTGATCTTTCGCCCATTGATTGTGGACCATTGGTTGGATATTTTACCAAGTGTCCAATTTGGATGGGCAATGATCATTTGACTGGTTTGATCTTGGGGTCCAACCAATCTAAGGTAGGACCCAGCAGATCAATGGTCTGGATCTTCTACATTCATGACAGGTGCACCTAGATGGTTGATTCAATGTTCCTCCTGAAACTGAATTAAGAAAACCAATCTGTTTGTAATTAGTATCTGATGTATGAAAATCTACTACTACAGGGAGAGTATATTTATAACATAATGAAGGATCTATTCGGAGACGGGATTTTCACGGTGGATGGTGATAAATGGCGCCACCAGAGAAAGCTTGCGAGTCACGAATTTTCCACCAGAGTTTTGAGGGAATTCAGCAGTTCTGTCTTTCGAGACAATGCCGTGAAGTTGGCAGAAAAGGCTTCAGATGCTGCAACTGCTAACATGGCCATGGATATGCAGGTTCTTTTAGTTGCATTTTTCATGGGATGTGTTTGCTCTCTTTGCATTGATTTGGTTTGAATTAGGACTATGATCTTACACATGGTTGTACTATGGTAAATCTGGATCATCCATCTTGTTGGCTCTTCTGTGGACCAACCATGGTACAGAGAATATACCAGCTAGATGATTCTAGCCCTTTGAATGTGAACTTCTCTGACTGTTTTGATTTTTTAACCATCGGATCGAAGCTAACAGATTGGATGGCTGGAATTTCTGGTTATGTGTTGGTTTCTCTCTATAATGTGTCATTGGTGGTGGTGCCCACTTGATCGATGGGCCGTGTTGGCCAACCGTATGGCCATGTATATGGAAGTGAGATGATTCACTGCAGAAAAACAGATCAACTTAGCTGTGGTTAACACTGATTGTACAAGTTGTGGGCCCAGGCATGGATGGACTGAAGCGAAAAATAAAGCAAGCAGATGATCCTATCCATCCTGATGGTTTTCCTACAAATTGACAGTCAGGAATAAAAAATAAAAAATGATGACATTCTATAAAGGTCACTGATCAGGTGGGATTTTCAGCTATGGTAGGCGATTTGGATTTGCCCTGATCAAATGAACAAGTGTCCTACTTCTTGATTTTATCCAAATTCTGTTTTACTTGATTGTAGGATCTGTTGATGAAATCAACCTTAGATTCAATATTTAAGGTTGGATTCGGGGTCGATCTAGATGGCCTATCGGGATCAGATGAGTTTGGAAATCAATTCAACAAGGCTTTTGATGAAGCGAATGTCATCTCGTACTGGAGATTCGTTGATGTTTTCTGGAAGCTTAAGAGATTTCTAAATATTGGTACTGAAGCTGCTATGAAGAAACATGTACAGGTGATGGACAACTTCGTGTTCCGGTTGATTCGTCGCAAGAGGGAGCAGATGAAAAACGAAAAGAATGATGTAAGGAAACCAATTTGTATTACACAACTGGGCTATATAGTAAAGGATTATTGGACACTAACTCCATGCTGTCCAATTATCAGGATGTTAGAAAAATCAAATTTCGAATTTAGGATCTCACTCAATTCCACCTGCATGCATTTTGTCTATGTGAACAGAGGAGCAAGGAAGACATATTGTCAAGGTTTCTTGTAGAGAGTGAAAAGGATCCAGATAACATGACAGATCAGTACTTGAGAGACATAATCCTCAATTTCATCATCGCAGGGCGGGACACCACATCAGCCACGCTCACCTGGTTCTTTTACATGCTTTGCAAGTATCCCCTCATACAAGAGAAGGTTGCTCGAGAAGTGAGAGAAGCGTCTGAAGCGAATGAGAATGCTTCTATTAGCGAATTCGCTGCAAGTTTAACAGAAGATGCTATTGACAAGATGCACTATCTCCATGCAACATTGTCTGAGATTCTCAGGCTTTATCCTGCAGTTCCAGTGGTAATATACCAATCTTTTAGTTAGATTTCCTATATATAGACACACACACACACACGATGAACGCCGGCCGTCAGGCTGACATTTTTGGGACATCCAAACACAGCCTCAATGAATTAGACTAGTGGAATTAAGTTAAAATCTAATCAAGGTTCATTTTTGGGTGTTGTTTGTATTGCAGGATGCGAAGAATACAGATGAAGATGATGAATTCCCTGATGGTTTTAGAGTGAAGAAAGGAGACATGGTGAATTATATGCCTTACGCTATGGGAAGGATGACATACATTTGGGGAGAAGATGCTGAGGACTTCAGACCTGAGAGATGGCTCGACAATGGAGTTTTCCATCCCGAGTCGTCCTTCAAATTCACTGCCTTTCAGGTCAGCAACATATTTCACTCTGCATATAGATTTTCCAAGACTGAAACAAGATCTACGGGGATGTTAGCTCTGTTTGCTGTCCATAATATGGCCCGCTTAAACGTCGAACTGCTGCAATCTTTGCACTCTGGCCCACTGGAAGTTGGTCCCAACAAATGCACGACTTTCAGTGAACGATGGTGATCTCAGGCAGGCAATGGTACACGTTTAACGTATAAAAGCCCATTGATCAGGATCCAGTGTCTGTCACCACCCACTTGGGTTCACATGCTGAGATGGTAATATGATTTCACCCATCCATTTCCTATTCAAAACCACAAATAAGCTATCGCTCCATATTCACGCTTTAGAGATGATTTTTAGAGTCGAATGCAAGTCATTGAAAATTTCCTTCTCATTGCTCTGAATTCATCTAAGATAGAAATGGTCAGAATCATCCATTCAGCATTTAGTTTCTCACGGTGGCTGTACGGCATAAGAGTCCACTACATGGAAGGTTCTAGTCATCGGACCACTCAGCATGTGGGCCCCAGTGAGCAGCAAACACACACTTGATCCTGAGTGGCAATAGAGACAACCAACTCTTTAATCATACAAGATCACGCAATCGCAAACAATAAGATTTTCAGCTCATAACCAATCCAGTGGCCAGTGGGCCACACCATCCGGTTGCTCAATCAGATTGTGGGCCAAGCATCGTAGCCATAAGCCGAGTATCAATTCACGTCGCTCTGGCCAACTATGCTATAGCTTTCTTGTAAACGTGTAATATTAATGGAGCAGAACGCAATCTTGGGCAATTCACTCGTGGAGAGATGAAAGGGAAATTCCACGTCATCATCTAAGCCCTCTCTCAACTACAAAATCACTTTTCCACCCTATGAGATATCGACCATTCATCACGTCTGCCATACTGTGACCAACTCCTGGACCAAAGCTCTTTTCAGTCCGCCCATCAAGTGGGCCACATGTGCAAGATAGAAATTGAGGTTTAAAAAGAGAAAAAAAGAAAAGAAAAAAGGGACCAATGGTCTGTCTTGAACATGATGTGACGCCCAACTGATGGCGGATAATTTTCTTGTTTCGGTCCGGGCAGGTCTATTCTTCGGGTGGTCCAGATCCTGCACAAGCATGCCATGACGGCACGTGCCGTCAATAGCCTCAGCACTCTGGGTAGTTTTATTTTATTTTATTTTTAAAAGGTGTATATTAGGATTTCTTTAGTTAAAACATTGGCATGAGTATACATGTGTATTGATTGAAATGGTTCTGGTCAGGCGGGTCCGAGAATATGCTTGGGAAAGGAGTTCGCCTACAGACAGATGAAGATCCTGGCCGCTGTTCTCCTTCGTTTCTTTAAATACAAGCTCATGGATGAGAACAAGGAAGCGACGTACACCACCAGGTTCACCCTTCATATGGACCATGGCCTCCATCTCTTCGCTTTCCACAGGCTTTTGGACTGAAAGTGCGCCACGGACTTGGTTTTAATGAATGTATGGTCCGGATCATCGTTGTTGACGAAATAACAGCCCTTTGGAGGTTGATCGCCCCCCTCAAACGTTCCAGCACTTCGCTAAACTGTATGCTTTGTAACAATAGTACAAGCAAGAGCCCACTGTCTGCTTTATATTACGTGTGTGGAGCATAGATTGAAGATCATACTGATTACCGATATTAACCGTTGGATTTAGCCGGTTGAGTTGTATCAATACAGAGAACCCCCTTTCCACCGTACACATCGCAAGGTAAATGGGAGGCTGGGACCGTGTACCTATGGTGGTTCTATTTACGCCTTATACCATGTCAGATCTGGTGATTCAAATGATATTATATTGCAGTGAAATCTCGATAAGAGATAAACTAAAGATATTTGTAGTTGTTTTAATGACTAAATTAATCAGAATTTGAAAAATCATGAGTAACTTAAAAGAATAAGTTTAGTTAGTTATTGTTATAGGATATGTGTCACATATCTCGATTGCCCACGACCAAGTCAACTACTACTAAAATCTCTCTAGCTATTACTTCAAAGTTCTATAAATAAGAGAAAGATTAAGGAACTCTGGCCCTAGCTAACCCAACCCAACATAACTCTATAGTATACTGCTACTTATCTTAGTTTATCACAACTTTTTATTTTTATTTTTATACACCCCCACACACTCATGCCACACGCACACACCCCACACACGCATGCCATGGGATTTCACCACTATGTACTCGAACCCTATTACGTTGGACTGTCTTAGCTCAGGAGTAATGTAATTTCATGTCTATGCCCAAGTTGCTAGACTAAGGAAAATATTTTTCTTTTCTTTCAGCAGTATAATTCTTTTCATCTATGCTCAAATCACTGAACTAAGGAATATTTACCTTTAAGACCTCACCATCTACGCTACAAATGTTGGATCTCCAATTATTATATTTTAAAATCTTTATTTTCATTTTATTAATACAATTTTGTTCTTTCTAATCTTACATTACACGAATCGATTTATCTTAGATTTAACAGTGAGAAAGTCCTTTCAATTGAGATGAAAAAAGAAATCATTAAAAAGAGGAACTATTCCCTTTGCAAATCACATAATTTTTATTACAAGTAGTTGAATGAATAGCCGAATTGCTTAGTTGTTGATTATAGATGACCACTCATGGTTTCTCCTACCTATCTCGATGCTTGGGTCATATGTATTCAGTTTGAATTTAGCCCTATTAGGATATGGAATGCCCAACATCATACACATGTACCAACTACCAAACTTCAAGCCAAACAGGTCCATGGTTAAAAAGCTACCTAGAAGAGAAGATCCCAGCATGTGGTGGGTGGTCACCTTCAGCTGGATTTGAAAAAGCATAAATAGTCAATTAGTTGACAAGCGTAATACAAACAAATGGTTAGGGTTGTCTTGCCAGTGTCTTTTCTTTTACCTCTTGTGATTCAAAAAAAATAAATAATAATAATAATAGAATAATAAAGTGTCTTCTTGAACATATCCGGATAGAGACTAGCTCTTTCATATTAATTTCCCTACAAGAAAATCATCGAGAACTCAATGAATAAGAGGTGAGATTGTGGATGCTGAAGAGTACATGTACTGTAAAAAGACTCAACGCATGTAGGCTCCTATGATAGTTTACCACCATTTGAAAATGGTTATAATCCCACCCCACATGTAGCACTCATGTACAGATTTCCAAATTATCCAAATTGCGGTTCACGATGTGGATGGAGAGCATCTCTAAAATGACATGGACCAAGAAAATCTTACCCTCCAATGGCTAACAAATGGATCGTTAAAGGTAAAATATCTGTTCGTCCAACTTCGAAGAGAAAAATAAGATGGCCACTACCATTTATTATTATTATTAAGTGGGTGTCAGCTCTGAGCTTTGAGAATGAGCATATTACCAAAAGCTGAAACCAAGGACACTGGCTGCCATGGTTCGCGGACGGTTTTGTGCTTCACCAACTGTGTCCATGAAATTCTACCGTGCGGGAATCCTGCAGCTAAGACATACAAAGACGGAATTGATTACCTCTGGTGCTCCGTGGATTAAGACCTGCATTCCTTTTGATCCTATGAACACCACCTACCTTTGGAAGAATGCAGATTTATTCGATTGTTGCGTTGGACAGCCTCTACCAACACCACCTACCTTTCCAAGGATGCAGATTGGTTTAAGTGTTGCGTCGCCTCAATGAGACGAGGTATCTCATTGAGGATTATGGGAATCGTAGTAGTGCTGCCCACGGGTGATACGAGTACCAATGCATGGTCCACATGCCTAAAGATTGAAGAAAGTCCTTGGTAAAGATTGAAGAAAGTCCTTGGTAATATGAATTTCCAATCATGATATAAAATATAATAATAATAATAATAATAATAATAATAATAATAATAATAATAATAATCTATATGTTACAAGAATTTCAAATCCAAGGAAAAGAAGATCCTCAGGGGCAGTTGATGGTCCTGCCCCACCAAAGATAGTTGTGATTTTTGTAAAGTTCCATCCACAATCAGGTTAGGGAATGGACAGTCCAGATCACCTTATAAATATGCCACGTGTATGGTTGAAGACTCACCACCATTTCTAAAATATGAATGAACCAGGTTTAACTAAATTTGGCAAGAAAAGCAATAAGCATGCATTAGGGAGGGAGAAACAAAAATAAAGGGAATTCAATTCCTTCACCAAATTAATATAAATTTTCATTTGGAAAGCGAGTAAAATATAAAAAAGACTAAAGAAAAACTAAATTGGAAATGGCGATGGAAAAACCAGATCCTTCCATAGGAATGAATAAACCAGATCCTTCCATAGGAATGAATACTGAAAGAATGCAATCAAGGCAAAACAGAGTGGAAAAAACCCTATACAAGATTAGTCTAGACATGTAAAATTATCCCGCCGGCTTTATGGGTACATATGTTACATCCAAAAATCCCTCAGCTACATACAGAAATCACGCATTTTGCAAGATTGCTCGCCACATTAACATCTGCATTCGATACAGCGAAGAAGCTTGGTACTGTTTCAGAGGCATCTGTTACACTCCCCTTTCTCTGAACAAAATACAAGGGACTTGAGACTTTCATTTAATGAGAGGACTGAGCCCATCACCCTCCCAACCAAGCCGAAGCATTTGATCCACCACCTTCAAGCTCAACTGAAACCCAGGGGAATTGTTAACTCACAGCTAAATAAAGCCAAGATGAGAAACATTAAAACAGTGACATACAACAATGTAAAACTGCTGGTTCAATTAAGATATTTGGGGTGGGGGGGATGGCAGGCATGGCATTTGGGCAGCATGGAGAACAGAAGCTGCATTAAGCAGGCCTCTGTTTTCCTGCATTTTCACAAGTGAGTGGAGCTATATGCAGGAAGGTCCCTAAAATATCTCACTTCTACTTTGGTGCCAGCCTACAGCATTTTCATTGGAAAACAAAACTTCCAAATGTAGACCGAGCTAAAACTGAAACCTCCACAGCTAATATATGGACTGGCGCCATCAACAGTTGAACTCTTTTACTTTGTTTTTGTGCCAAATCACTGAAAATCAGCTACAAGCTATGGAAATATTGAGCCTTTTGTATGTCACCAGTCTTAAAGAAGCTGAATTGTAAGACAGCAAAGATCATGTAACTATTAAAAAGGCAACTTACAGCTGGATCAGTGAAGATCATCAACTGTCTATCTGCCGTTGACACCAGAAGATTTGTGTTATCTTTGTTCAGAGCCATTGCCGTAATATCTTGCCCTTCTTGTAGCTCCAAGGTGTGAAATATCTGAAGAGCAGGATTCTTGCTTGTTAAAAGGAGGTTACAGATAAAAAAAGACTAATAAAACGAATAGAATTGAAATGCTGACCATTTTCAATTTTCAGTTTCCCAATACCTTCAGTGTGTGCAAATCCAGGAAGCAAATGGATGGCACTGAAACAGCCAACCTCTTCACATTTTTCTCACATGATAATAATGTAAGATCCTCAATTTTGGATTGGTCTGACCCCAACTCTCTGCTATTACTAGTGCCATAGTTCTCTCTCGTCTTATCAACAGAACATGAGCTTGTCCCGATCAGAACATTTTCTCCATCAAGAGAAACCTCCATGCAGCTGATGCTGCCTGAAAAAGGAGATAGAATTGCTGTTGTGATGGGAATCCCATTGATTGTGAAGGTGCTAAGCTTTCGCTCTAACTTATTCCATGTTATTATTACTCCTTCGGATGAAAGACTGACTGCATGTGCCCCCACAGTGGCCAGCCTTCTGATCAGCCTACCCCGCCTTGTAGAATGCAGAAGCACATCGGAAGAAAGAGAGCATGAAACAACAATACCCAGATCAGAATTGACATAACAGCATGTTATTTCCCTGAGATGGCCTCTTAGAACATATATAGGACCTTCGATACGACGCCTCCGGCTAGCGTCTGTAAAGCTGTTTAAGCTACCACCCGCAAGAGGACTACCAGTAGGTGTTGCTGCTGTGGTGGAAGGTTCTGAAATGTTACTTGAATGGGATACAGATGTCCGGTGTATCCTCCACAGTATCACAGTTGCATCTCGAGATCCCGTCACGAGGTAGTTGCTATCAGGTGAGAGAGCTAGGCAGGTGACTGGTGCACAATGCCCTACTGCTGTTTCAATGGTCTTTGCTCCATCAGATGAGATCAACTTCACACTGTTATCTGCATGGCCACCTGGTTAACATACACAAGAAGTGATCAAATACCACACAGGAAGAAAATAGGTAGGTAGCTGCTAACATAAATGCACAGTAAGTGCGCATCCATAGTGTAAAGATTTCTGAGAGGCAGGAAGAGAGGGAGGGAGGGAGGGAGATGTTCAAACCGTTTGTCTTTTCTGTTTTCCTTTTTGGCGTTAGAAATGTTCAACCCATATGTTTTGCTTTATGTGCTCAAAATTCAGGTTTAAACCAATTTTCTTTTCTGTTTTACTTTTTGTGGCTTTTAACCATTTTCTTTACAATCAGCACAGCTTTTAAAACAATTAAGAAAAGGTGTGACAGAAGCTCTCTTATTCTATGAATCATACACATCTTTTAAAAATTACAATCACTACCAAGAAGCCACAGACTGTCTGAACCAAGGAAATTGCATTCCATTTTTTAAGACATTAGATTGAGGACAATGACTACCCTACCAGTGATGATTTCTTTGTCACATGTGACTGCAACAATGGCTGAGCTTCTGATTCCAGATGTTGCAAATGCCAACGCCCGGGGGAAATGCCATTCTTCCAAACCTGATCCAGCTGGCCCTTTGAACATGCGCATGAAAGCTCCACTGGTGGAACTTGCTATGGCTTTCCCATGTTGAAATAGGAAAGGTGTGCCATGGCCATCTGGTGTGTTTGGCTGCCATTTGTGAATCGCAACATGTGCAGCTGGAGCATTTTCATCAACAATTATAACAGAGTCCATTGATGCAAAAATAGCAGCAGCAGGCACATTGCACCGCTCTGGATTTGGAACTATGTACGGTCTGATCTCATTTGGATTCCGAAAGATGGTCTGAAGGCAACAACACAAACAAAAGAAGGGTTTAGAATACTCAATTTCTAATGCAAAACAACACATATTTCAACATGGGCAAGCAATCTGAGTAATGTAGATTTAGAATCAGGTTAAAAAAAAAAACATCTCCTCAATCTGGTATACACGCAATGGCTTTTAGCAATTATAAAGCAAATCACCCTTATTTTGCCACTGAAACGTACTTTAAAAGTGAGACATTGGTTTAGAGACACATTACCAAATTTGCATCTTTAGACTATTTGAAGAATAAGAATACATCTCTTGCTGAAACCATGCAAATAGGAAACATGATATGCATCCATGCGGGGATTTAACAAAACAAACGGCTGAAAAGAATTACTAGAAGCAAGGTTTATTCCAAGTGACAATTCTCAACATGACTCCATTTACTACACTAGTTGACCCTAATATTTCATTAGTGGATTATGCATGTTAAAGTTGACTGCCACAAGAAATGCCATTTTGCCCAATCAAGGTATTCCGTATCAGTTACAGTGGCCGTAATGGTCACCACCGTTACTGATACAAGTATCAGTTGTAACGGCTGATACAGGAGCATAACAACCGTTAGGACCCCAGTAACGGTTCATAAAAAATTGTCCAAAAAATTCTAAAAATATATTTAGAAAATCTAGTATAATGTAAATATTCCAAATCTATATTCATTTTTTCAAAAAACATGTTTATGGTAGTGTAACGGTCCACTCTTAAGTGAGAGTGTTGTATTGGGTTGTCTGGTGAATTTATGAACATGGTTGTGTCTCTAATGTTTACACATCATAATCAAGCATTAGAATTAGAAATCAGAAAAAAAAAAGCATATATACCATTTTTTTTTTTCATTTTTTTTAAAAAATTGCTCTCAGAGCTTCTATTTGCCCAAATCGCCTCAATCTACAATTTTAATCCAAAAAACTATAGTGCAAGTGGTCAAAATCTGCCGTAGAATGATGTAGGAAAGTTTTTTATGATGAGAAAAGTGAAAAAATAAATTTATATAGAAAAAAGAAGTCATTTTTCGACCTTTACGGGGGTAACAGCCATTACTACCCCTATAATGGCCCATACGGTCCAAAAATACTAATTGCCCCATTTCACCCCCGTATCGTGTAACGATCATGGCCATTACCTATATGTATCGACCTTTACGGCTGTATTGTAATAGATATGGAACACCCTGAGCCCAATGTTCAATTCCCAGTACTAGCCATCAATTAAAGGTTGAATCTAGGTAGACAACAGAATGGTATAGCCTGTGTAAATAGCCCAATGTTACAATTCCCACTACTTGCCATCTATTGAATGTTGAATCTAGGTAGACAACAGAATGGCATTGCCTCAAATCAAATCCCATACTAAGCTATACATAAAACAGCAGTTCTGGAACCAGAACACATCAGCACCCAGGTAAGCATGGTGATGCAAAAACTTTAAAGAACTAGAATATGAAAGTACCTACCAGTTCGGGATTGAGCTCCTCAAAGATGTCAAAATATCTTTAAACCATTCCAAAAATCAGAAATAATTGAAATCAAGAACAATTAGAGGTAACTACATGTGATCGTTTCACAGTAAACCTAAGGGCCTGTTTGGCAGATGCCTAAAAATGGGTTCATCTCATTTTAGTTAGTCGTGATTTTGTATTTAGAGATCATATGTTTGTTTCACAGTAGACCTAAGGGCCTGTTTGGCAGATGCCTAAAAATGGGTTCATCTCATTTTAGTTAATTGTGATTTTGTAGTTAGAGATCATATGTTTCTTTTATAAGGATTAAATAGTGTGTGTGTGTGAGCCTTCACATAATCTTTTTTAATGTTAAAAAAAACACGAGAGGAACCTTGTTGGTCAACTAATATTAAAAGCAAGAAATAGACCCTATTGGTCCACTTATGGACTTCTCCTAAGCTTCCTATTGTTTGGGGGGGGGGGGGGGGGGGGGGGGTGTCTCTGGTGGTTAACCTCAAGTTTGCTGGAAACAGAGACCGTCTTCTAAAATCACCCCCATGTTGAGGTTACGTGCTGGGAGGTTAAGCTTCACTTACACCTAACCACTAAATGGCATGCCCAAGGCACAAGATTTCCTTTGCCTTGACAGTCCATTTAGTGAGCCATTTAAGGCAGCTAGGGAAGTACTTCACAAAGTCCCCAGCTAGTACTTTGAGGACATGCCTAGGTCCCTCCTAAGCTTTCTCTAAAGAGTCTAGATAACATATAAAGAGTTTTAAGTCCAATCAAATGACAGAGAATCTGTAGCTGATGACATTTAGACCAACTATACCTCTCAAAATATCAACCGTATAGACCTGTAACAAGCTATGTGCACCGTACAAGTAAATTTAATAGACAATCAGTTGATGTATAAGATATTCAGTGCCAACAAATTGATATAAAGAATTTAAACACCACTTAACTCTTTATATATCATAAGTATGGTTTTGGTATACAATTGAATAGGTATTTTGTGTTGTATGGTGAGTATACAATCCCCTAAATAGATAAGACATATTGAATGCTTTTATGATTCAAACTTCTAGTAGACCTCTTGATGCAGAATTGATGCATGAACTAAGTAATATGTGAGATCAGATAACCGAATTAAGATATTTAACAAAAAAAAAAAAAACAAAACAAAACACAAACGTCGCTATATCCATCACAAATATCATGAAAATCAAAAGAAAACCATGCATAATCCTGGCCTAAGCTACTTGCATTGTAATATAAGATCATTAAATAAAACGGAACTAGGATCTAATGGATGTATAGACATCCAATTAACATAAGATGTAGTCTATTTCAAAATACGAAACCTAATACAACCCAAGGTAAAAATGAGGGTTTAGGTAATTTGGGGAAAGTCAGGGATTTTAGGTTTAGGGTTAGGGTTTTGGGGAAGAAAGAATAGGATTTGATATAATGACAATGGGAAGCCAAAAGGAGCAAATGGGATTCACACATGTGGCCGTACGGTCACACGTGGCGTGGGAGGATGGGTTTAGGGCGGTTCGGGTTTGGTTTGTAGATGGGTATGGGAAAGTTGAGTTCTGGAGAAAATGAAGATTTGGTATGGAAGAATTAAGAACCTGAAGAGAATACTTGGACGAGGAAGAAAAAGGAAGACGGTGTGGGAATGGATGGAGACCTCACACATCCGTTGATGAAGATTAGCCTCGCATCAATCTTCCTTCCAAATCGCATGGAAGTATATTCAAATCACACGAAGATGGGAGAAGAAAGCAAGAGCTTTTTTCTTTTCTTCTCTCTCTCTCTCTCTTTTTTTTAAAAAAAAAACCACGAAATTCAATGAGGGAGAGGTCACACGCCCTCTTTTTATAGATCCAAGACATTTCAAAAATTACAAAAATCTTCGTCTTGTGAGCTTTAACGAAAATAATCCTAGTCTAAATAAAATCAACTAAAACACCCATAGTGTGTCCGAATATAAAATAATCAAAAACTAAATTCTAAAATATAATAAAGTCTAAAACTGATGTGGACGATCAACGATCAATGGCTCAATCATGTGATCCATGCGATCTAATGGCCCGATCGTCACATCTCTCCGATCCAATGGTCTGGATCACTCTATAAAGCAGCCCATGTGTATTTTCCCAGTGTGGGGTCTTTCAAATGCTCGCACATGCACATGGAGTCTTCAACATAATCACAGGTATTGGCCTAGCCACAGGGAAAGTGGTGCGGCCTGCCTCCTCCGATACGTACATAAGGGTGTACATGACGTGATGTCCTCATTAACTCTCCTCGGCTAAGAAGAGTTCGTCTCTGGCAGATTAAAACTCCTGTAGCGCTCCAAAATGTCAGGATTTAAATGTTGTAGCTCGTCCTCTGTAATCAACGTATTGTCGGAGATCGGCCTATGCTTCCACTTGACAAGGAATTTCTGAAATCCTCCATGTCGAGCGGAAACTATTTGTGTATCCAGTATGTCTTATATCTGTTCGCTTCGAGTAGGCAAGGTAAAAGTGGTAATGGCTCTGATGATTGGTCAAGTAAGGGCCATGGATTTGGGACTAGGTCACGGTTTGTGGGAGGGTCTGTGGATGGATCTATAGAGAATGCTAGTGTATCGTATTGTGTATGGTGTGTGGTTAGTGGGCTCTTTTAATGTAAGTGCATGTGCACACCTCCCCATTCTCCCGCAGTGTACTGTATGTTGTGTCATAATAAAACACTATGTGTTAGGGCAAGCAAGCCTAACACATCATTTTCTCCCAAACTCTTCTCCTTCTTCTCCTCTCTCAATATTCTCATCTCCTCTTCACATTATCCTCATCAAATCTCTTTCTATTTGGTATCAGAGCAAAGATCCAGGCATTCTGCATCTACCAGGTTGAGAGGCGAAACGTCACCTTGCTGACGTCAGCGTTGTACGGACGTATGGACTCCGTTTGAGCTGAAAGTTTAGGGGTTTGATAGATCTCGATTTTAGAAGATTTGTCATGATTTTTTCAGAATTAATTGGACCTCATTTCACGGTTTTTTGGGCGAAATAGAGATATTCAAAAATCGGTCCCAGATTTCATTTTTCTTCGATCTACCTCAAATCGGTAAGCTTTTCTTTGGTTTCTTTGCTCAAGATGGACCGAAATCTTCCTCCCAAGCTACCCATGGTGGATTTTTTTACTTAATATCACTGTTTAAGAGGTTTTGAACCTCAAATGGACGTGCGGCTGGGCCGTTTTTCACTCGGTCAAGCCCTTTCTCACTGCATTTCATGGTTTTTTGGATGATTGATATTTGTTTGAGGTTTATCTCCTGTTATCTTAAAGGATTGAGTGAGATGGAGTTGTTTGAATCAGTCTTTTTTGGCATAGGAGGTCTCTTGGTATATGTTTATTTCTCTTGGACTCTACTATGGCTGACAAAGGGCCATCATCTCTTGGCATAGGGTCTCTTGAGTCCATGTCCTTGCAGATTACCTCCATTAAGTTGAATGGTGACAACTATCTTCAATGGGCACAATCTGTAAAAGTATTTTTAGAAGCCCGTGACAAGTTGTCGTATATTTTGGATAATCCCCCAAACTCTACAGATGCTACCTACAAGTCTTGGACAAAAAAGAATTATCAAGTTATTGCATGGTTGTTGAATAGCATGGATTCCTCGATTAGCCACTCAGTGATGTTTTTATCCTCGGCTAAAGGCATCTGAGATTCTCTTCATGATACGTTTTCAGAATCTCAGAATTTTTCACGGGTATTCCAGCTTATTCAAGAAATTGGTCGGTTTCAACAAAACTCCAGATCCTTAAAAGACTACTATTCGACGCTTCAGGGTATGTGGGATGAGTTGGATATGTATCAGCCTCTCCCTTCCAAATGTAAAGTGGATCATGACCATGCTCATAAGCAACGGGATGATACTCGTATCATGCAGTTCCTCGCTGGCTTGAGTTCTGATTATTTTCACGTTCGCAATCAGGTTGTTATGCAGGATCCTCTTCCCCCATTGACGACAGTCTATGCCATGCGTCAGCGTGTTATGGCCTCTACTCTTCCTTCTCATTCATTTGTGCGACTCGAGCGTTCGGCACATCTTGCTGGCGATCAGTCCTCCCTTGGTCTTCGGATACCATCAAGGTGTCCCGTATCGGTATCGGTTGGTGTAACGATATCCTCCGAAACCGATACGGATACGGGGGCGTAACGGCCCATAACGGCGCAAAATTTTTTTTTTGCCAAAAAAATATGAAAAAATATGGATTAAATCCGGAATATTCTAAGCATTCCAAATATGTATTCATTTATAAATTGGAACATGTTTATGGTGGTGTAACGGTCTACTCTTTGGTCAGAAGTTGTATCGAACTGTCTGATGAATTTATGAACCAGATAACCTGAATTTGACTACAAAATTCATATATTTAATTTTCTAACTATCTACTATCAATGATAGATATATTAGAATGAATGTAATATGAAAATATCTTACATTTAGGTGTTTGCAATTATTTTTAAGGGCCAAAATTCATGCGTAAATAGAAAAAAATATAAAAAACTAAAATAAAATGGCACCCCAAATATGTAAAATGCACATTAACATGTTCTACTATGATTAACACATCACATGACATCATTAAAACAACAAAAGAATCATTAAAAAATGATTTTTCGAATTTTCAAAAAAAGGGCCAAAATAAATGCATAAATAGAAAAAAATATATATAAAATGACACCCCAAATCTGTACAATGCACATTAACATGTTCTACTATGATTAACACATCATATGACATCATTAAAACAACAAAAGAATCATTAAAAAATGATTTTTTGAATTTTCAAAAAAAGGGCCAAAATAAATGCGTAAATAGAAAAAAATATAAAAAAATATATAAAATAGCACCCCAAATCTATAAAATGCATATTAACATGTTCTACTATGATTAACACATCATATGACATGATTAAAACAACAAAACAAATATTAAAAATTGATTTTTTGAATTTTAAAAAAAGAGGCCAAAATTCATGCGTAAATAGAAAAAAATATAAAAAAAATATAAAATGGCACCCCAAATCTATAAAATGCACATTAACATGTGCTACTATGATTAACACATCATATGGCATCATTAAAACAGTAAAAGAATCATTAAAAAATGATTTTTCGAATTTTCAAAAAAAGGGCCAAAATAAATGCGTAAATAGAAAAAAATATTAAAAAAAATATAAAATGGCACCCAAAATCTGTAAAATGCACATTAAAATGTTCTACTATGATTAACACACCAAATGGCATGATTAAAACAGCAATACAACCATTAAAAATTGATTTTTCGAATTTTTTAAAAAAAAGGCCAAAATTCATGCGTAAATAGAAAAAAATATAAAAAAAATATTAAATGGCACCCCAAATCTGTAAAATGCACATTAACATGTTTTACTATGATTAACACATCATATGGTATGATTAAAACAAAAAAACATATTAAAAAAAGTATAAATACCTATTTTTGACAAATTTCTGAAAAATGGCCCACCGAGCTTTGATTCAAGAAAATACATAATATAATGTGTTTTTATCTCAAATACCCAGCCAAGGTTGGTCGAAATTAGTAGTAGGAGTGAGAAACATTTTAGAAGCAAGAAGTTTTAAAAAAATAGTAAAAACAGAGCTTAAAATGGAAAAATGTCGATACGGGCCTGTAACGGCCCGTATCGGCCGTATCGGCCGATACGCCTCGTATCGGGCCGTATCGGCCCCGTATCGGCCGATACGGTGCAAAAAACCGAATCGGCCGATACGAGGCCGATTCGCGTAACGGTTGCCACCGTTACCGGTACGTATCGGCCGATACGTAACCAATTTGGCCCACCTTGGGTACTATCCTTGAGCTCAAGACGCATTTCTGATTTTGCTGGTCGTGTTAGATGCTACGAGGGAGATCGCAGTCGTGGTAGCCGTAGTCTTCGTGGTCGTGATGGACGTGGACGCGGACGCGGTCGTGATGGTTCCCGCATTTGTTCACATTGCGGTTGAACTAATCACACAATTGATTATTGTTGGCAGCTACATGGTCGTCCTACATATGTCGCTACTTCTGTTGCTTCCACTATTGCTTCTGAGACAGTCTTCCATCCCGACAGCTGAGCAGGCTCCTTCAGGGGAATCTCTTATCATTTCTCGGGCAGCATATGATGCCCTTATGCGGCTTCACATTCGGGATATTCCTTAGCCTTCTCACGCAGCTTCGGTCCAGTCAGGTACTGCCCTTCTTGTGTCATCCTCTCCTACCTCCTGGGTCATCGACTCTGGAGCTTCCTCTCATATGACTGGTAAGTTGTAATTCTTTTCTTCTTATTCTCCTTCTTCTCTCACTCAGTATGTCACAGTTGCCGATGAAACTCAATCTCCCATCTTTGGAATTGGTTCCATTCCTCTCTTCTTTGTTGTCTCTGTCCTCCGCATTGCATGTGCCTCGTTTTCCATTAAACTTATTGTCTGTTAGCTCTCTTACTTAAATCACTCAATTGTTCCATCACCTTCTTTCTTTCTTATTGTTTGTTTCAGGACCTACAGACGAAGAGAGTGATTGGTGGGGGGCATGAGCGAGGAGGCATTTATCTTCTCGATGATACACTTGTTGCAGCTTCTAGTACTCTCTCTAGATCGAGAATCCATGACTCGGTGGCATTGCCGCTTAGGCCACCCATCCATTGCTAGATTGAGACTTTTGTTTTCCTCTTTATCTGTCACTAAACCATTATGCTGTGATATCTGTGAATTGTCTAAACTTCATCATGCTACGTTTCCTCCGAGCTCTTATGGGAGGAAATCTCAACCTTTTCTTCTAGTTCACTCGGATGTCTGGGGACCAGCTCTGGTTACATCGACTTTTGGATTTAAATATTTTGTTACCTTTATTGATGATTATTCCCGCATGACTTGGATTTACCTTTTGAAATCTAAAAGTGAAGTGTTTGATGCGTTTAAAGTGTAAGCTCAATTTCATTGTTCCATCAAATCTCTCCATTCTGATAATGGGGGGGAATACATGTCTACTGCCTTTTTGTCCTTCTTACAGGAACGTGGTATTTTGTTTAGGACGTCATGTGCTCGCACTCCTCAACAAAATGGTATTGCAGAACGAAAGAATCGTCATCTTCTTGAAGTTGCTTACACCCTTCTGCTTGGCATGCACCTACCCAAACATTTTTGGAGTGATGCTCTTTTAACTGCTACTTTTCTTATTAACCGTATACCCTCACGTATTCTGTCTTACAAATCTTCATTTACTATATTGTATCCTCATGATAATCCATTTCCTCTACCACCTAAAGTTTTTTATTGTACATGCTTTGTTCAAATTTTGGATGAGAGTAATGATAAACTTAGCCCCAGGGCGGTTAAATGTGTCTTTATAGTGTATACTCGGAGTCGGAAAGGGTATAAATGCTTTGACCCATTGACTCGCAAGAAATATGTCTTTGCCGATGTCACCTTGTTTGAAGATCTTTCCTTTTTCTCCTCTCCAGGCCGTTCCCTTTGTGATTCTCTTGCGAGTCAGGGGGAGTATGACTCTTATCCTCTTTCCGCTCCTGATCATGGGAAAACTACTCATCTCCCCTCTATTCAGTATCCTATTCAGCATCTTATTGGTGATATGGGTGAGCCCAAGCCTCTACGGATGTATCATCGTAGAGATAAATCTTCACAAGCTCAGCCATCCACCCTTCCGCTCACTTTGGATGTTGGTTCAGGTGACTCTCCTAACTCGAGTTTAGATCTTCCCATTGCCTTGCGCAAAGGGTCACGATGTTGTACTCAACACTCCATTAGTAATTTCGTTTCATATGATCATCTTTCACCGTCTCTTCAGTCGTTTGCAGCTTCCCTGTCAGCACAGACTATTCCTAGATCTCTCTCACATGCTCTTCAGAGTCCTGATTGGACAAAGGCGATGATGGAAGAAATGTCTGCCCTTGAGAAGAATCATACTTGGGATCTTGTGTCACTTCCTGTAGGCCATAAACCTGTTGGATGTCGATGGGTTTATACAATCAAGTTTCTTCCAGATGGCTCAATTGATCGCTATAAAGCTCGTCTTGTTGCTAAAGGTTACACACAGACTCATGGTGTGAATTACTTCGAGACATTCTCTCCGGTGGCTAAGCTTAATTCCATTCACGTTGTGCTCTCATTGGCCGTTAATTTATCATGGCCCTTGTTCAGCTTGATGTTAAGAATGCATTTTTCCATGTGGATCTTACAGAGGAAGTTTACATGTATCAACCTCCTGGGTTCGTTGCTTCTCACAACCCTGCTCTTGTATGTCGGTTGAAGAAGGCTCTTTATGGACTCAAACAATCTCCATGTGTATGGTTCGAAAAATTTAGTCAGGCTCTCTTGGAGTTTGGCTTTGTTCGTAGTCATGCCGATCATTCTCTCTTTATATGTCGTCGATCGACGGGCATCATGGTTCTCATTGTCTATGTAGATGATATAGTTTTGTCTGGTAGTGATTCTGCTGGAATGAGAGAGGTCAAAGATTTTTTGAAGACTAAGTTTGAGATCAAGGATTTTGGTCCTCTTCGCTACTTCTTCGGAATTGAAGTTGCTCGCTCATCATCCAAATTGGTCTTGTCACAATGAAAATATGCGCTTGATCTTCTCATGGAGACCGGAACGTTAAGGTGCAAGCCTGCTATCACTCCCATAGATACTTCACAAAAGCTTCGACCAGATGATGGTGCTCTCCTTACTGATCCCGAGATGTATCGACGACTTATAGGCCGGCTTATTTACCTGACTATTACTCGCCCAGATCTCTCATTTGCGGTGGGGGTTGTTAGCCAATTCATGCAAGCTCCGCGTACTTCTCATCTCACGGCTGTCTACCGTATACTACGGTATTTAAAATCAGCCCCGGGTCTTGGCCTCTGCTTTTAATTGCATGGTCATCTTCATCTTTCTGGCTATTCAGATGCCGACTGTGCATGTAGTACTTTTGATCGCCGCTCTACATCCGGCTTATGTACCTTCCTAGGTGGCAATCTTATAACCTGGAAGAGCAAAAAGCAGCTAGTTGTTGCCCGGTCCTTGGCTGAAGTAGAATATCGTGCTATGGCTCATACGACGTGTGAACTCGTGTGGCTTCGCAATCTTCTTGAAGAAATTGGCTATCCTCCTTCGGATCCTATTCCTCTTCACTGTGACAATCAAGCGGTCATCTATATTGCTCGTAACCTAGTTTTCCATGAGCGAACCAAGCATATTGAGGTCGATTGTCACTTCATTCGGGAGAAAGTCGTTTCTAAGGAAATCGTCACTCTTTTTGTTCGATCTGGGGATCAACTTGCCGATGTTCTTACAAAGTCCTTGAGTTGAGATGCTCTTCATCGTGTTCGTGACAAGTTGGGCATGATTAACATCTATGCTCCAACTTGAAGGGGAGTGTAGAGAATGCTAGTGTATTGTATTGTGTATGGTGTGTGGTTAGTGGGCTCTCTTAATGTAAGTGCATGTGCACACCTCCCCATTCTCCTGCAGTGTATTGTATGCTGTATCATAATAAAACACTATGTGTTAGGGTAAGCAAGCCTAACACATCATTTTCTGCCAAACTCTCCTCCTCTCTCAATATTCTCATCTCCTCTTCACATTATCCTCATCAAATCTCTTTCTACTGGATCAACAGGTGAAGTGGCAGAACCCTTGTATTGTACTAGATCTTCCACATTAAAAGTAGAACTAATTCCCATGGTAGGTGGAAGGTCTACCACATACGCATTAGGACCCAATTTCAGCATTATTTTGTATCGTCCTACGCTACGTGCTTATAACTTTTTAATAGCCCCATGTGGGAACCACTCAGGCCTTATGCGAACCATGACATAATCTCCCACTTGGAATTCATGAAACCTATGATGAGAATCAGCAAACGCTTTGTATTTTTCATTACTTACATTAATTCACTTCCTGACTTTACTATGCAACTCATGTATATGACGTGCAAACTCATGTGCGGACTCAGATGGCTTACGGGACACAGACATAGGTATGAGATCTACAGGTTTCCTAGGTTTGTAGCCATGCACAACCTCAAATGGACTCATTCCTATGGACCCATTGATGGAACTATTGTATGCTAACTTAGCTATAGGAAAAACGGTATCCCAAGTTCGGACGTGATCACCCACAAGACATCTAAGCAATTTTCCAAGACTCCTATTGACAACTTCAGTTTGACCGTCTGTCTGAGGGTGATAGGCAAATGAAAATTAAAGCCTTGTCCCCATCATGTGCCATAGTGTCTTCCAAAAATAGCTCATAAAGTGCACATCACAATCAGATACTATGGTTTTAGGTAGACCATGTAAACGCACTACCTCTCCAAAGAAAAGCTTAGCCATATTGGAGGCATCTGATGTTTCCGAGCACAGAATGAAATGGGCCATTTTGGAAAAACAATCCACAACCACGAATACGAAATCGTGTTTCTTGATAGTTTTTGGTAAGCCCAAAACGAAATCCATACTAGTATCCTGCCACGGAGCATAGGGTATTGGCAAAGGTGTATACAATCCTATATTTTGCTTCCTCTGCTTTGCTAGTTGACAAGTCCTGCATTGCCCAACAATCTTGGCTACATCTCGCTTGAGACTTGGCCAATAAAATATATCCTTCAGAGGGGCAATGGTCTTGTCCCTCCCCAAATGACCAACTACCCCTCCTGCATGAAGTTCCCAAACTAGGAAATCACGGAGGGAGGTACAAGGACAGCAGAGGCTGTCACCTTTAAATAGGAACTCATTGATGATGATGAACCCGCAACTGTCGGTCAACTAATAGTCTCGTAGTGACACGTACAAAGCTCCAAAATTTGTGCATGTAGGATACTCCTCTTAGCTAATCAAACCAAATCACTTCCACACACATACTTTGGAGAAGCGCCACATGACGACTAAGGGCATCAACAAGTTTGTTCTTGACTCTAGCCTTATGTTTAAGAACGAAAGAGTATTCCTGAAGAAATTGGACCCATTTAATATGCCTAGAGTTTAGTTTCTTCTAAGAACTGAGGTAACGTAAGGTCCCGTGGTCAAAGAACAAGACAAATTCTTGCAGTAATAAATAATGCCGCCAATGGCGCAAGGATTGGACGACCGCATAGAACTCTTTGTCATGGGTGGAATATCGTTGCTTTGCCTCATTCAACTTCTTACTAAAATAAGCAACGGGGCACCCTTCCCGACTGAGCACGCCACCTATACCTACCCCAGATGCGTCACATGCGAGCTCAAAGACTTTAGAAAAGTCTGGAAGGCGCATGACAAGAGATTCACTCATTTTTCCCTTAATCTCCTTAAAAGCTTCAGAGACAGCTTTAGTCCATACAAATTCCCCTTTCTTGATGCAATCCGTGATGGGAGCCATAATGGAGCTAAATCCTCTAATGAACCACTTATAAAAAATTGTCAAGCCATGAAAGCTTCGCACCTCATAAATATTGTGTGGTTCAAGCCATTCAACTACGACACAGACTTTCTCGGGGTCCGCACTCATGCCCTCAGATGATACAATGAACCCTAAGAAGATAACGCTCTTTGACATAAATGTACACTTCTTAAGGTTAGCGTATAGCTTTTCAATTCTGAGGACCCTGCGAGCTTGTCTCAGATGCTGGAGGTGTTGTTCCTTTGATGTGTCATAGATAAGACTGCCATCAAAATACACCTCAAGGAACTTACCCATAAACGGTCTCAACACCTATGTCATCACTCTCGTAAATGTGCTCGGGGCGTTAGTCAAGTCAAAGGGCATGACTAGCCAATCATATAGCCCATCCTTCGTCTTGAAGGCTATCTTCCACTTATCTCCTGAGCATATATGTATTTGGTGATACCCGCTCTTGAGGTCAATCTTCGAAAAGATTGTGGCACCCATCATCATGTTTAACATATCATCAAGACGCGGTATGGGAAACCGGTACTTGACCGTAATCTTATTGATAGCTCGACTCTCCACACACATATGCCACGTGTAATATTTCTTAGGCATGAGAAGCGCTGACATGGCACAGACTCATACTCTCCTGAATGAAACCCTTTCTTAGGAGCTCATTTACTTGCTGCTTTAACTCTGCATGCTCCGTAGGGTTTATTTGATAATGAGGAAGGTTTGGTAGAGTCAATCCAGGGACAAGGTCGATGACATGTTAGATGTCCCTCATGGGTGGAAGCTCATCTGGTAAATCCTCTGGAAATACATCGTGAAACTCATCCATAATTGGCTTCACCTCAGAGGGTCCCTCTACACTAACCTCAGGTGTAATTTATCTCGTCACGAAGGCGTACACCATCAAATCCACCGTAATCTCTCTCTCAAACTCCTTGGCGTTGATCACATGGAGATACTTAGGTTGAGATTTCCTCGTATCCCTTGGGTTACCCGACTTCCCCTCAGTTTTTTCTCCAAATTGCTTTTTGGTGGGAGAGGAACTAGAGATCTTTTTGCCTTGATTTATGAATGAACATACATTTGAGCGGCTATATATCGTCACATTGTGATCAAATAGCCAAGGCCGTCCTAAAATGATGTGTCCAACATCCATAGTTAAGACATCGCACCATAGTGAATCTGAATAGGATCCAAAATTAATAGGCACGAGACATCGCTGGGTAACAAGTATGGAAGATGCATCCACCCATGATGCTCTATAGGGTTGAGGGTGCGGTTCAAGTTTCAACCCCAAACGGGACAAAGTGCTAGTGGAGACCACATTGGTAAAACTGTCACTATCAACGATCACCTTGCCATTCTTCTCTCCACATTTTACATAAGTGTAAAATATCGTAGTTCAACGCCAATCATCATTCCCTTTGGCATTGGTTAAGGCACACCTGACTACTGCAAGTGGTGTGGTCTCTTCTCCTTCTACTTCTTCATCACTAGCACCATTAATGTTGGGCTGATAAAATTTTTCTTTAGGATCGCCCTGTTCATCTCCTTTCTCACCATCATCAATTACCCAGGGTTTTGTTCCTCTCTTTTGATGGACATTGATGCACATAGTGACCAATTCCATTGCAATTGAAGCATTGCGTTTGCTCACCTCCCCTAGAGCTAGCACTAGTGTTGTGTTGGGACCCAATTTGGGTTCTAGACTGATTCCCCATGTTAGGCTTAGTCCCTTGAGAGTTAAGTTTTGACACTTGGATCCTGAGTGTCATAATGTTTACCAACCGGTGCCTTGAGGTAGTGTTCAATGTCTTGCACCACTTAGTATATGTGATCTAATGTACCAACATCATGAGAATAAAGTTCTCATTGGATCTCAAATCGGAGGCCCATCCTGAATCAAGATAATGTAACTATCGGGTCCTCCTCAATGTCACATCGCATCATGTACTCCTCAGACTTAGAGACGTAATCTGGAATGGTCATAGATCCCTAGCGCAAAGCCTGTCACTGGTGTAGGAGCCTCTAACGATAAGAAAGAGGGAAATACTTTTTTTTAAGAACCTCTTTCATCTCGGTCCAATGCACGACTGTGAGCCCTCATTTCCTTTCAATTTTACGCTCCATGTTGGTCCAAAATAGTTTGGCCTAGCCCAACAACTTCATCTTAGGAAATCTCACTCGACGGGCATCAGACATATCATACCACTCAAAATAGTGGTCCATGTCTGCCAACCAATCAAAAATGTTTTGGGGTCCAAGCGACCATCAAAACTAGGGGCATCAATTTTCATACCTTTCATGACTTGTGCACATGGATCATAATGCTCATAACGCTCCTCACGTGGTGGTGGCACGTGTGCTCGACCACGGCCAACGCCTTGGCCACGATCATGATCCCGCCTATCAACTTTATTTCCAGCCTGAGGTTGAACGTCATCCCTAGTATTAGGGTTTTGCCTGTAAGGAAGCCTCAAGTTGATTGACACGCAGATTGGTTGTGGTTAATTGAGTGGAAATGGTTCTATTGTGCACTTCAATGGTCGTCAGACAATTATTGATATCATTAAGGGCCTTGGCAATCTGCTCTAGATTCATATTGGGATGTAAACCAAAACCACGTCCTAAACAAATGGGCATACACAAGGAAACTCTAAAAGGAAACCCTAGATGTGACTCTAACTTAGATGCAACACAAAACCATATAATCCTATATGGCCTAGATCTATATGGGGACTCAACAAAACCTAGAAAAATGACTGACTAACTCCACAAAAGATGTCCCCTTCATAGAGTCGGTCAAGCGGCACGCCCTTACCCAGGGTTCAGGGTGGAGCGCCCGAAACCTAAATGATTTTTAAATTTTATGTAAAGGGTTTTTGTAGAAAATTTTCCCCACAGACAGATTAACAATAGACTAACCTACGCAAAAACTGTTCTCTGATACCAAATTTGATGTAGGATCGATGTATGAACTAACTTGTGAGATTAGATAACCGAATTAAGATATTTAACCAAAAAAAAAGAACACACAATGTTGCTATATCCATCACAAATATCATGAAAATCAAAAGAAAACCGTGCGTAATCCTGGCCTAAGCTACAAACATTGTAACATAAGATTATTAAATAAAACGAAACTAGAATATAATGGATGTAGGGACATCCAATTAGCATAGGATGTAATCTATTTCAAAATAGGAAACCTAATACAACTTAAGGTGAAAATGAGGGTTTGGGTAATTTGGGAAAAGTTGGGGATTTTAGGGTTAGGGTTTCAGGAATGGAAGGATGGGGCTTGATATAATGACGGTGGGAGGCCAAAACGAGCAGGTGGGATTCACACGTGTGGTCATACGGTCATACGTGTGACGTGGGAGGATGGGTTTAGGGTGGTTAGGGTTTGGTTTGTGGATGGGTATGGGAAAGTTGGATTTTGAAGAAAACGAAGATTTGAGATGGAAGAATTAAGAACCTGAAGAGAATACTTGGATGAGAAAAAAAAAAAAAGGAAGACGATGTGGGGATAGACGGAGACCTCGCACCTCCATTGATAAAGATTAGCCTCACACCAATCTTCCTTCCAAATCGCATGGAAGTATCTTCAAATCACATGAAGATAGGAGAAGAAAGCAAGAGTTTTTCTCTTTTTCTTATCACAAAATTTAATAAGGGAGAGGTCACACGCCCTCCTCTTTTTATAGATCTAAGAAGTTTCAAAAATTACAAAAATCTCCGTCTTGTGAGCTTTAACGAAAATAGCCCTAGTTTAAATAAAATCACTAAAATACCCATAATGTGTCTAAATATAAAATAATCAAAAACTAAATCTTAAAATATGATAAAGTCCAAAACTGATGTAAACGATTAATGGCGCGATCATGTGATCCATGCGATCCAATGGCCCGATTGTTGCGTTCCTCCGATCCAACGGTCTGGATCATTTGGTAAAGCAGCCCATATGCATCTTCCCAGTGTGGGGTCTTTTGAATGCTCGCACATGCACATGGGGTCTTCAACACGATCACGAGTACTTGCCTAGCCACAGGAAAAGTGGTGCGGCCCGCTTCCTCCTCTGATATGTAAGTAAGGGTGTACATGACGTGATGTCCTCATCACCTCTTCTATATATTGCTCATATATTCTTGTATTCAGCCGTTGGTTGTACATAGCTGTACTGGTATATATATGGGCCAAAACACCATCCAATTAGTATTAATGGACACCACAATAGTTCGAATTCCCGTATCTATCAAAAGAACAAACTGGACATCATATGGCATCTATTTCTGAACCAAAGGGCGACAACAACAAGCATCCTTGGACTATATTAGCTTCCACAGTTTGCAGGCAACTAACAGTATTACTAACAGGATCATCATTTGTTTTGGTCCTCTGAAAATTCATCCATTGGGCCATCTCACTATAGATGATATACAACACTAATTACACTCATGCACACAATTTTATAACTAAAACAACTCATTTGTAGGGTTAGACTTTGAAAATTTTATTCCGTAAAAGACGATGATTATTGGGTTTATTCCAAAACAAAATCAAACAGTACCTGCAGGTGCAAAGCATCTGCTAATGGCCTCCTCTTCAGGTGTGGGATTGTCAGAAGTTGAGAAGGGGTTTGTCCAAAATAAGCAATCTGGTCTTGCATAGCACGTTGTTGTACCTTTCATATCATTCCAGGGGATAACAATAAGTAACTACAATAAATCACCCAACTAGCAACCAAAACGGTAAAGGAAGCTTACTGGGTCTGAAATTTTATCAATATCAACTGTGCCTTCATATGTTATGTAAAAGAATACATTATTCGACAAAATGGCTTCCTTCCCTCGCTGCTTATATCTGAAAGGTCACATTTACCCATGTTAACATCAGGGAATGGTCCAAAACAAGAAATAGTATTTAGTTGTGCTATTCTACACAGTAGCAAGAATGAAACAGCACAGTACAAAGTAGAATAAAGGGAAAGAAGCCGAGAGAGTGCCTACTAAAATGATATGTCCAGGCAATTTGGACCTACCCAAATACAAGATCAATCCATTCATGCAAATGTGCAGATACATGCTCACTTTCAAGAGCTTTGCGATGCTTGTGAATGAAATCAACAGGGTTGTCAGCCCAAACAGGAAGTTTTACTGAATCTACAATCAGAAATCAACAGACAATCAAATCTGGGATGTCAATTTTGGAAAAATATAGCAATTCTTTGATTCCAAGTACAAAATTACATACATACCAAGCTTTCCCCCAAGTTGTGTTGTGCCAAAATCAATCGAATTTTCATTTGTAAGAACTTCAGGGAGGTAAAAGAGCTCAGGAACCTAAAGATGCATTAATTAAAGAAACAAATAACCATGTTAGCATACAAAATTTAAACTACTACGACTTTTTTTTTTTTTTTTTTTTTTTTTTTGAAGACTAAAATTTAAATATGATAAAACTGAAAAGAAACTAGCAACCTTCTTGAGATATCTAATCACAATCCACAAGCTATCAAGGAACCAAACTAATGACAGTGCATATATGTATTAGTTAAGAAGATTCTTACCAACTCTTTCACATCACTCATGTCCTCAAGAACACCATTCCAAGTAGCACCTATATCTGAAAACATCCGGTCTGCATGATCAAATTTTCCACCTTGTAGATGAATTGAAAGGGTGGTAAATGGTTCCACCCTAACAAGATAATACAAAACCTGTCAAAGAAGTAACTATCAGATGAAAAGTATAATCAAGGAACTACCATATTCTAGCAGTAGATCATATCAAGGAGGTCGAGCAAGCAGATATCTTAGTTAATCAGTGTTTCAAATAGCAAATACTGTATAGCATCACGTTCACCCCTCTACAGTGTGAGGTGTAATTTAAGTAGCATCATGAGGTGTAAGCTACAAGCTACTTCTAGATTTTTAATAAGGTTGCAGGTTGGTGAAATTTGACACAACCAAACACATCCCCAAATATTAGGAAAAATAGGCAATGATAGGAGTACAAAGATAAAGAAATAGCAATGGAATTGAATTAATCCTATTGGTTATACTATTTTAAATCGCTGAAAACATTAATTAATTTGTATTGAAAATAGAAAAATATAACAAAATAATTGAAAAGATTGATTAATTTTAATGTTCAGTGAAAAGTAACCTGTACTGTAACTTTGTAAGCTACATAGCATGTAGCGTAGGTTATCATGCATGTAGCATAGGCTACACATGACTTGAGCTATTTTCATGAGCCACATAACATGAAAGCCAAGCTACACTACAAAGCATGAGCTATTTACAATATTGTAGTTAATATCAATGTTTGCAATATCTATTGGCCAATACTATCGGTATTGATCATGGGTGATACAAAACTGCCTGGAAGTCTACGGACCTCCAGGTATTAGTTGATATCTCTGAGAGTATTGCATTGTATCAGTGATATGTTGACACAATGCAATATTTTGACAATATCGCAGTTTAATGATAGTTCATATCAACAATACCAAGTCAGTATCCTTGATGCTATTGACACTGACAGTAAGTTTCATTTTTATTTTTATTTTCAAAAAATTCCCCCAAAACTTTAAAAATCCCATTTTTCACAGATTTTTTTTGTTTCTAATCTGTTCCTGAGGTAAACCGACCAATCTTCTTCCATCTTTTGGAGGAACAACCAGATTTTCGTGCACGGAAATTGAGATTGGACAATTCGCAGGCCCGATTTTCAAATGGTATGGGCTCGTTTGGGAGCTTGTAAATGGAAAATGGAATTGGAGGAAAATGAATTGGGAGTAAATGACTTACTCAGTTGTGTTTGGATGGGAGTAAATGAAATGCATTTGAAATCCAAATATTCTGTATGGATGGGAGTAAATGGGAGGAATTGAAATGCATTGGAATTTTTCAATATATCCATAGAAACATATGTGATATCCCAAATCAGGTTTATTATCTCAAATTAGCGTCCATATGTAATTTTTATGGAATGATTATAATAAGCCCATTGAAATATATACTTTAGCCAAAAATGAGGAAATTTTGATCCTCAAGCAGGCCATAAATGTAAGGATCAGAAACAAGCAACTTGCCAACAGTTTTAACCATCCATTTAGATGGCCAACCTTTGGACAATTTGGATCATTCTACTGATATGATTTTAGTAATGTAGCTGATAGTTAGATTGTTTCGGAGTATCATCTGTGGACCACGTAGACGGCAGATGTGTGTTGCGACAACTTTTTTTACTTGTGCAACTCTCCAAGGGAGCCCAAAAAGGCATTTCACCCCATTTACTTCCAATTCTCTCCTCTGATAGAGGTTTTCATTTATAAGCCTATTTACTCGCATTTCATTTCCATCCATTTACTTCATCCAAACACACCTCAAAGGCCATTTACCTCCCTTTACACCCAATTCCTCTCATTTACCTCCATTTACTCCCATCCAAATAGCCCCCAAGGAATTTTCGATTTTAATCCCTTTTTTGTTGTAAATCACTTGGAATCACAAGAACAAAGTTGGAGATCCATTATTCTATATGCTCAATTATTAGATTTCAACCTCTGATTTGGAAAAATAAAAATAAAAAAAATCTGAAATTTTCCCCATTTCATGCAAAAATGACTTTGGACATGTTTGGGGGTGATCTACAAATTGGCAGAGATTATTGGATTTTTCAGAAAAAGAAAAAAGTTTTTAACGATAAAAAAAAAAAGAAAAAGAAAAAGAAAAGACAGATCAATAAGTTGGCCTTAATTTGAAAGTGTTTATGAATGCTGGCCACACAAGAAAGGTAGGAAGGGAATTATTTGCAAACTGGACATATAAAAGGTGTATGATTACATGGATTGGGAATTCCTCAACTACATGCTCAGTCAATTAGGTGTCAGTAAAAATGGCAATCTTGGATTCGGATGTGTAGAATCGGAAAGATTCTCAATTTTGATAAATGGATCTCCTGACAGCAACTTCCAAGCTTCAAGATAACTTGTTTTTTGTGATCTTTTGATTTCCAAGTGTGTAATGATGTCTTTTTAAACATCCCCTAAAGTTTCGTTGAAAAAATTGACCAATTTCCCAATGTTTCCCAAATACAACAAAACATTACGTGATATATATGATATTTCCTTATGATACTCGACATGTTTCCATATCCCATGGGTGCCATGCATTGATCGCTATTGATACTGAAAATATTGGATAATATAAGGGACATTGTGTATCTTGAATGAAGTAGGCTATTATTATCTAATTGCTGAGACCAAGTATGAGTTCGGATAAAAAGTAGCATTTATATGACTTGTGGGCAAACAAATAGGATAAAATAGAGCAAATCCATTTATATGCCTTGTGGCCACAAGAGGTTCCTTCATCATCATCAAAACCTTATCCCAATTAATTGGGGTTGGCTACATGAATCTTATTCTACCATTCCACTCTATAAAGGGCCATAACTTCAGTTAGACTATAGGTCATTAAGTCTTTTCTTACCACCTCTACCTGCATCCTTTTGGACCTTTCCCTTGCTCTTTTAGAGCCTTCGACTTATAACAACTCCCTCCTAACCGGCACAGTTCTTCAACTCCATTGTACGTGACTAAACCATCTAAAGTCTACTTTCCCTCATCTTATTACCTATTGATGCTACTCCTAGGTTCCCTCGAATGCATTCATTTCTAGTTCTAACCTTCCTTGTCTTGCCACTTATCCATCTCAACATCATCATTTTAGCTATACTTATCCTATGAACATGTTGTTTCTTAACTGCCCAACATTCTATCCCATAAAGCATGGCTGGTCTTATAACTATCCTATAAAATTTTACTTTTATTTTGAGTGGTACACGACAATCGCATAAAACTCCAGAGGCACTCTGCATTTCTTCCACCCAATCGAATTCTATGGACAACATCCTCCTAATCTTTTCCAATCTCATGAATTATTGACACAAGAAACAGAAGTGGTCATTTTGGGAAACTTCTTGGTCAGCAATCCTAACTAATTCCCCATTTCCATTCCTAAGTTCATTGAAGTTCTTAAATATTTTATTCTAGATACACTTCTTACTATGATCATGGCTCAAGTGACTGGAGAATGTTGAAAATTGTTATTTTGTGAAACTGTGGAACATGCCTGATCATGCAAGCAAATAATATCTGGAGTCATCACAACTATGACTAAAAGTAAAAACCAAAACATAACTTGGGGAGAAAATTATATAGTAGAAAATGATTACCTAATTTTTTTTATTGATAAAAGAGTAGTATAGTAGAAGTATAATGTAACAACAATCCCAAGCAGGTGAAAAAACAATCAACAACTGAATTCACTTACTGTTCCAGCACTGGAGTAATGTGAACCATAATGGAACTTTGGGATGATTGGATCATCGAAGCTTGAGTATCTCTCTTGGAACTTTTCTAGCCTTTCAAAATTTAATGCACCGATGGGCTGCAACCATATAAGAATTTTGGGATTTGGGTAAGGAAACCACTGGGAGTGTTCCAACTTTGCAGTAACCAAGAGAGATAAAAAATTAAAGTGACCTTGGAAAGATCTCTATATGAAGTGGGAGCTGCAAGATCCAAGTTTTTTGAATTGTAATCGGCGAGAATCCATGGAAAAACAGGATACTGCAGAGAACATAGACTCTTAGGGGAAGAATGGAAAAAATAAAAAATAAAAATAAAAAAGTGTCTTGGTAAAACAACAATCAGAAAGAACTCGTCAGCTAATGCACCTGCGTGATGTCATTGTAACTACGTCCAGCAAGGGTATTAAGCTGCATTAGATATTCAAAATTGCTAATCTGCAGGAAAATGTAATTTACTGAGCTCTTCTTGGTTTAAAAATGTTTAATTGTCGAAAATGGCAAGGTAGAGCTTTAAGTCATGCGATTTGGAAGTCGCAATCTTCACGTAAGTCAGTCTTGCTTACCTCCCACCTAGCCCAACGCTCCATAAGCTGAGTCCTTTTAAGAAGTTGCTCAGGTCTCTAAGCCAAACAAATAATTACATGAAAATGTATACAAGGATAGAATGCTTTAAGATCTAAAACATCTAGAGTTCAAGCATTGCAAAATATTGACCTGTGTTGCTAGATAGATATTATTTAAATGAGGAGGCTGCACTTGAACAATAGCTCGATAGGCATTTCTGCGACCTTCAGTACTCTGCAGCAAAAACCACCAAAATGCTAAATACTGAATATGATGGAAGGAAATTATAAGGATGGATGCCGTGTTAACATGGTTTTTGTCAATATATTGAAACAAAACACAAACAGAAGTGTGTATTTCACATGGATTATACCCTGAAATCAAAGAAGAAGTTTGACCGATCGACCATAAACAATTCTAGTGCACTTCTTCTTAGAAGATATCTGCAAAGCTATGACAGCATCAATAAGAACAACAAAGCTTTCAAAAAATAAAATCAAAACAAGAGAGAGACTATGACAAATATCAAACATTTTAAGCAACATAAAAGCTCCTGAAGTCCATGTGAAACCTACATTGCCTGAATGGAATCATTTCATGTTAACTTGCACACCGTTGTGTATAAATGATGCCAAAAGTAATAGGTTTTCCGTGCACTATCCTAGCAGAGAAAAACTGTTTCTTCCATTCAAACAAGCACTCACTAAGGTGAGACAAATATTATGGCCAGAAAATAGATCTTACAACAGCAGCAACAGAAATTTCTGCTTCTTTTTTTTTTTTTTCCATAAATGCAAGAAGGTTTCCAGCACAGCAAGATGTAATCATACACTCATACTCAGCATAAAGATTTAGCACTAGCATAGGAATGTTCTAATTTCCCATGCAAATAAAATAACTATCCCTTCAGACAACAATAGCAAAACAGACTAAGTCTAACATAGATTACAGTCTACGCAGAACAAAAAAGATCTGCTTAAAAGAATGGCAAAAGATGAATCCTAATACTTCAAGGTCATTGTTATTGTTCCAAATGGGTTTCAAGGAGTGAACATTAATGGAGGAAACCATATAAATAAAACTGACGTATTTCTGCTTCTATATCTTACAGGGAGCCACAATCCAGTGTCTGGTACAAGCAGGTAACAGAATGCAAGATGCATGATGTGAACTGCAAGGCCAATTTGAGTATCATTACCACAAGGTAGCTCTATAGAAATCAAACGAAGCTGAATGAAGAATGAACACTTATGAAGATTTCTAGTTTCATGACTTTGTAGTCACACAAGCTACAGGGATAACTCTGCCATATATGACCTTGGTTCAGTACTGAAACTCACTTGCCTAACACTCACAACTTTTATGAATCAGCCACTTAAGCACTGCATAACACCCCTGATAATGAAAATATTAGAAAGTATATCCTAATCATGGTTTGCATAAAAGTTGGGACAACTTCCAAGGAATAATGACAAGCAGCATAAAAAAGAGTTCATCAAAGATTGGGATGCTAATTTGAACAATTGCACAAAATGTCTAATTACTGAAAATCTTACTCAATAAACTATGAATCTTAAATGCATATCAAAATGTTAGAAGAAGAATAGTTCCATTTGACAGATTTACTTCATTCCCAGTTCTACCTAAGGCCTCCCAAAGGGCTGCTCTATTCACAGTGCTTCTGAATTGTCAGATTCAACATCGGGACGTCAGTAGGTTTTATACATTTGGCCCCAAAAAGGGATCATAGTCAACCAGTGCTGTGGTCGCATTGGCAAGCATGCAGTTGGAACTCTCCTCTTCAGAGTACTTGGCTATGGCTATGACCAATGTTTTAAATATCGTTATCATGTAATGTATCGCACCCTTGGGATACGGATAAATATTGGTTATCGCATGGTATATATCGGTTGTATTGCATAATGTATCGTTGTTGTTGGGAAACATGGGAACATTGGGAAATTCGCCAAATTTTTCAATGAAACTTCAGAGATTGTTGAAAAAGACATCAATACACAATTAGAAATCAAAACATTACAAAAAAAAAAAAAAAAGTACACATAATAGGGGCTTCCTTTGTATGGGGTCCTAATATAGCAAGTATGTTCAAAATATATTCATAAAATTTATAAATTTGAGAAGACATGTATGGAAACACAAGCAATACATTCAAAAGCAAAAAGAAGAATCACTAGATTAATTCAAAAGCAAAAAAGAAGAATCACTAGATTAAATTACATACATGTTTAATTTTTTGTTTAGATGCAAAGATTGCAATTGATTTGTGAGAAATTGAGAAATTTTTCTTTTTCTCAATTTTCCACAACTTGACCTATCCCTCCCAAATCTCGAAATTGAAGTTCCAAATCCATGATTTTTCATGGAAAACATGAAGAATCATATATTTTTAATCATCTGACACTGGTTTAACGTGATTTACAGCAAAAACATGGATCGAAAATTGAAAATGCTCACTAGATCGAATAGGTGGGATATATCGGCACTACCTGTGTGTTTCATATCGTATAGGATACAAGATATATCGTGGGATATATCGGCAGATATCGTCGATGTTTAAAACACTGGCTATGACTATGGCTTCAGTCATGCATTAGCCTAAAGAAAAGGACAAGGTTATGTCTTATGAACAGATGTATCAAGGATGCAAATATGGGTATGGAGGTGTCCAACCACAGTTGCAGCTACAGCCATAGCTGAAACCCGTGCCATTCAGAAAGACAATGACAGCTACATGACTGCTTGGTATCCACTGAAAGGCACACTGGTGCACATTTAAAGGATGAGTACCGTTGATATGTTCAAGAGTACAGGGCCTAGTATCACAACCTCATGAGTTGGGAAAAATATTGCAGTGTGGATAAACAATATTATGGCTGCCCCAATGGGGCTAGAGACAACTTTGAGTGGCCTTGTTAGTCCATGTGGATTTGAGAACAAGTTAAATTTTTTCGTTCTTTTTAGTTTTTGTTGTATTGAGTATTTTATTGCTCGTATAGTATGGCATCTAAATAATATGAACTCATTTTACGTATAATTGCATCATTTATGGCTGAAAAGCCATAGTTTGTCCTCTTAAGAAAAGGAGACCTATTATGCAAAGTGTGTAATCAAGTCTTTTAACATCTCCTGAAGTTGCACTAAAAAATCCCACGATTTTTCATAAAATTTCTCCTAAGTTTCCCAGAGGCTGTGACATGGTATTAAAAAATGGTTATGTAATGGCCACATCACGGGGCTGAAAAAGCCGTAATGGCTGTTACAGGAAAAAAAAAAAAAAAGAAAAGAAAAGAAGAAGGCCCATAACAGCCCCATAGTGGTCGTGTAACAGTTCGGAAAAAGACTTTTTCAAAAAATTAAAAAGGTTGTAAGGGAAGTTACAGCCCATATCATAATGGTGATGGTGGTGCCCATTACAGCCACCATTACCGTTATGGAATACCTTGGGCTATGAAATTATTTCATATCCACAATATTTCCCATTCTTAAAGGTATGATGCCATGTTTGATTTCAATATGCAAAACACTGGGCAAACCAACAGGCCATTAGCTTTTATTAGGTTGGTTGGCTTCGCTAAGATCTAAACCATCAATCATACTCAACAATAGACAAAAATATCGCCAATGGTTGCTATCTGTGTTTAGGAGAGATAAGTAAGTTTATGATTAATTTATTTGCCTACTTGCACTCCAGGTGTTGTCACATTTCCTTAATTTTTTTAGAATGGCAATCAATTCCTAAATTGGTCGATAGTTTGTTGGCGGCATGGAACCATGACTTTGGATTGCTGAAGGGAAGGAAATATTTGAACTTTGATGCTCCCTGTAGCATTGTGGCCAATTTAGAAGGAGCCCAAGTTGTGCCATCTGAAATAAGAAAAAGCTCTGGAGTGTTGTTGAGAGGGTCTGTGAGAGGATCATCTCAGCCATTAGCATGCACAAAAATCACGGGTGTTTAGATATGCCGATTAATGAAAAGGGTGGATGGAGGTTAATGAAGATCATAGAGGTAGTGTCAAACCCAACTAGACTAGGGTTTTGCTCCTGCGGGTTTCTAGAAGTTTAATTTTGATGGTAATTCATGGGGTAATATGTAGCTAGCCAGAGTAATATGGGGCAATTATGCCAAAGTAGCTAGTCAATCATTGTTTTCCATTTATTTTTTTTCAAGTGATCTGTAGCCACCCAAGGTAGGGGTAGTCATTGGGGATGGCTGGGAATCTATTGGGCCCAAGACTCATGGAAGAGGTGATTGGTGAACTCCAACAAGGCAGAAACAATGAGCATTGGTCAGAATGAAAGTGGTCATCTTGTTGCAGGGACCAATGGCAAGACACAGGTGTGAATTGCATGCTGCTGAAAGGTCTTACAATAAGGGGCAATTATGCATCATCATCATCATGTTCCTAGATGTTGTAGCTTATCCCATCAAAAGAAAAAGAAAAAGAAAAAGAAAAAAAGGTCCCACTCAGGTAGGGCAGTCAACATGTTAGGTTCAAGTCAGGTGTTGTACTCATGCACCCAGACCAGCCAAAGGGGGTTCGATTCAGGTCCAGGTCTGGGTACCATACTTGAGGTACCGGACCCAAATCTGGCTGGGTTTGGATCCAGGCGTTCATCAGGTAGGTAGTTTGCTGAATGTATCCTGGTTTGAAAATAAGACATTTTTACTCATATGGTGGAATATGTACTCTTGATGTGGATCGTTTGTCATCCTTTGTCTAAGTGCCCCATTCCCAGTGTATTCATGCAGCCAACCTGGTGCATGGACCTAAAATTTTTGGGGTCTTAAGCATTCTGTGGGGGCTCACTGATGAATGGCCTGGATCTCAAACACATGAGCACATGTGGGTGCATGTACGGATGTTAACATGTATAGAAACAACTGCTAGTAAGCAGTTACGGTTTGGAAAAGTTGTTTAAAGGACAACTTCCAGAGAGGAATTATATGATAGGTGACCCATATCATGATACCAGCAATAGCACAAAATCCAGACAGTTTATTAATTGGAATCTCACTCCTCACTGTTTGGGAATCCCACTCCTCACCCGCCTGTTACCGCTCTTGACACAAAGTCACCAATTACCACTGCTATGCTTTTGACTGCAACCATCTCTACCTCAATCAATTTCCAAGAATTTGTAGCTTTCCTCGTTCCTAATCAATATATTCTAACTTTCCAATAAAAACTATCATTAAATCTGCTTGCATCAAATATCACGAAATCTCATGATATTTTCCACCAGATTAGATTGATTAACCTTGAACTATCATGACATTTGGTGCAACCAACTGCACCCTAAATAAGTTTTAAATATTCAATTACAGATAATTATATGTTTCTAATTCATTAAATTATTTTATATAGAAGCTTCCTAGGCATCTGAACATTTTTAGAACTAACTGCTTTCCATCTGCACGCTAATATTTGATCGCGCTCCTGGTTCATGTTACTAAGCATGACAACCTAGAGCATAGAGAGAATTATTGAGTAGAACTTTTCTCACTAGTCTAGTATACATTTTGTGGAATCAATTGAAGGTAAATAGTCTGTGAGGTCAAATGAAAATCCTACAAACGCTACAAGGTATTGAAACAATTATATAAGATTGTAGCATATTGCATACGAACTGACATTTGATGTCCAGTAATTGGCAAGTATGGACAGCTGGCAAAATGAGGGATCTGTAAAAACATTCAAAGCTCTAAGGTTGGTTTCTACCATAAATCCTGCAAAATTCATATTTCGAGTCGAGAGCATGGACAAAACCCTTCAATATGAATTCTCATCCCAGTTCGACTGAATGATTTAGGCAGCTTTATTTAAGAAGAGTGTTGGGAGAAAGACAGGCCCAACAGCCAAAAGAGAGCAAAAAACTATACAGAAGAAAGAAAAACAAGGAAGAAAAAGGAGAAGCACAACAAAAATACAAACCCACCACCCAAACTGGACAGACCCAGACCAAGGGGGAAAAAAAGGAAGGAAACTTTACAAACACCTCCGAACAGAAAACCAAAAAACAAAACTGCTCAAGAACCCAAAAACAAACCCACCCCGCAACCCAAACTACACTGACCCAGGACCCAGGAAGATACCACTCCTGTATTGACCAAGTGACCTTCCTAAACACCCGAAACGCATCGTTGCTAAGATTGTTGAAAATCCAATCGTTCCGCTCCAGCCAGATATACCACAAAACCGCCAACAGTTCCAAATGAAGTTTGACTAGTAAATGCAAGAAAATATGCAAAATTTATAGTAAAAATAACAAAAATAAAAAATCAATGTGGTGAGATTAGCGGTGCTTTGACGTCATACTGAACACATGGAATAACTTGTATAATTAGTATGCTGTAATACTTCCCACAGAGATAGACTACATTCGTAACAAACAAAACAATTGAAATGCCAGACCCTAAAGGATAGCTGAAAGAGCATCCTATAAAACAAGCTGCAAAAACAAATATTACATTGCTTAGTTGTTATCATTCCAAAGAACTGCAACATGAAGATGATGAATCATCATCTAAGCCTAATCCCAACTAATTGGGTTGGCACATGTATCATTTTCCACCATTCCACTCTATGAAGGGCCATAAGTTATGCCACCGTAGGTCATCAAGTTTTTCCTTACTACCTTCACCTACGTCATTCTGGGCCTTCCCTTTGCCCTTTTAGAGCATTCAACCTATACCAACTCACTCCTAACCGGAGCGAATCTAGGTCTCCGCTGAACATGACCAAACCATCTAAGTCTACTTTCCTTCATCCAAATACCTATTGGTGCTATTCCTAAATTTCCTCCAATGCACATGACTAAACCATATAAGTCTACTTTATTTCTAATTCTTATCCTTCCTTGCATTGCCACTCATCCACCTCAACATCGTCGTTTCAGCTACACTGAACCTACGAACATGTTGTTCCTTAACTGCTCAAGCATTTTGTCCCATAAAATTTCCCTTTCAGTTTGAGCAGTACAGGACAATCACATAAATCTCCAGAGGCACATCTCCATTTCCATCCTGCTTGAATCCTAGGGGCAAAATCCTCAATATCTCCACTTTCATGAATTAATGACCTAAGATATCGAAAGTGGTCATTTTAGGAAACTTCTTGGTCAGCAATCTCAACCAGTTCTTCGTTCCCACTCCTATTGTTACTAAATTGACTCCATGTGCTCTGTTTTTGTCCAACTAATTTTAAATCATTTGGATTCTAAAGCTAACCTCCACAAATCTAGTTGTTTGTATGCCCTCTCTCTTGTCATTCAAAATTATATCATTTGCAAACAACATACATCATGGGATCTCTTCCCACAATGCCTCGCTAACTTGTCTATAACCAATGCAGAAAGGTATGGGTTCAATGCCAACCCCTAGTGCAAGCCTAGAGTAATTGGGGACTCACTTGTCCTCATATTTGTTACTACTCCCTCATATATACCCCTATTCATGTCAATATATCCTCTTGAAATTCCTTTCTTTGCCAACGCTCACTAGATTCACTTTCTAAAGACCCTAATCAAAAGCTTTCTCTAAGTCAATAAAGACCATGTGCAGATCCTTCCTCCTCTCCCTATATTTCTCTATCAACTGTCTAAGTAGGAAAATAGCTTCAGTGATAGACCTCCCTAGCATGAAACCAAACTGCTTTTCTGATACATCTATCTCATGCCTTAGGTTTTGGTCAATCACTCTCTCTAAAAATTTCATAGTATGGCTCATGAGTTTAATTCCACAAATGTTAGTGTAGCTCTGTTTGTCTCCTTTATTCTTACAAATATATACCACGGTACTTTTCCTCCATTTGTCTACATTTTCTTCAATCTTACGATCTTGTAGAATAACTTCGTTGCCAACTAAAATAACCTAATATCTCCCATACACTTCTAACACTGGCACATCTAATACTCCACCTAGTATCAACCCTACTAACTTCAAACCTACACCTGCAGGCTTCAAAGATGGATACTGCATCCAACATTTTTTTGATAATTGGTGTTTAAGTCTGACACCCATATCCTATAAACATTTCAATCTTTTGTCACTACCTATATCCTTTAACAAATTTAGAACTGTAACAACTTTTCAATCTACTATATACAAGATTTTATTTGTCTTATTGATTTATTTATTTGCAAGATCATCCATATAACCACGCTTTCCTACAATATGTTTGTAGGATAAACTTTCAGCTAATTAGACCATTTGAACATTAAAAAACATGTTGACAGGAGTGATGAAATGATGTATCCATGCAAACCATCGAAGGCAACACCCGCATAATGAATGAAGCAGAGGAGATTGCTCTCCACGAACTCTAGCAATGGCACTTCTAGAACTCCACTTAGTATCAAGCCTCCAAACTTGGAACCTGTCCTCCAGATGCTTCAAAGATGGAAGTCATACCCACATCCAGCATTTTGACAATAATCAGTGTTTTAGCTGCCCAGAAGACATGCCTGTAGAAATGGCATGCCTGTGGGGCATAGCTTTGAACAAGCAACAGATGTGATACAAACAACAGTACTCATTCAACAGACAGTCGAGGTGAAAGAAAGGCAACAATTTCTATTCTAAGTTGGAACTATGGGAAGGTGGGACAATCAGACACATTTCACATCTGTACTGATAGAAAGTAGAGACTTAAATGGTATCAATAAGGTGCATATAATAATATGTGTAACACATTGACTGAAAAAGAGTAATCAACTCACCTTCGGCTAAAAATTTGGTGAAGAGAAGAGATCAACCAGCTCCTATCCTTCCCTTGATCTCTGCTTTGCACACTCGAATCTGACCCATCCTCCTTGATACAGTCATCAATGTGTTCATCAACTATGAAATTGATTCTCTTTGTTGTAATCTGAAAGAAGGCATTCCTTGATGCAGTTAGGAACAGGAAGTGGAGTCGGAAACTGTACTGTATGTGTCAAGAACTATATGATAACCTCCTTAAGCAAGTAAATAAAGTTGTGAATCCTTGAGCATCAAGCATGAGAACCATATAAAAGATACAACTCATTAAAAATTTTACTAAAAAGACGCAAAAGATGAGCTTTGCTAAGCACACATGCGCTGACAATGCTGATAACACACACACCACCACGTACCAGCCTGGCACATTGGTACGAGATCTATCCCATTCATCAGATGCCTACCACTATTTAGATGCTCTTTCCCATGATTTAAGTTGAACAAATCATCAGGTGGGCCAGGGTTTAGAAAAAGAAATTAATGGCTGAAAAATACTTCACAAAAGTTTTTTAATTGTCCAACTGTTTCAGACATTACAGCGCACCTTCTGAATGGACCAGATTTATTTTTGGGAGAGAACATCTACATGATCAGAACCACCTAATGGATGGCTTGGTTATTGCATCTGTCAGCCACACTAGCACATGTAATGTAAGGGCATTTTCACACCAAGCTCGAGTGGGGTGGCCTGTGGGGGCATTTTCACACATGGTTGGGCTTCGCAAAGCTGGCAACAGATTGTATCAAAGAATGAAAAAGAAGAAGAAGAAGAAGAAGAAGAAGAAGAATGATAGAAAGAATAATGTTAGAATTCTGAGCATCGCTAAACAGAAGTTACACCCGATTATGTCTTGTCCTCATTTGTTTCGTTGTCTAATTAATGAAGAAACATGTAAGGAGATGAACCAACTAGAACTTAGAAAAGTCTAGGAAGATTAATGAATCAAGAAAAATAAAATAAAAAAATTATACCAAAATTAGTGTCAGCAGATGCATACTTTTTTATGATGATAACTCATCATTATCATCATCATCAAGCTTCATCCCAACTAATTAAGGTCAGCTGGACAAACATGTTCTTCCATGACACGTATCATGGACCGTATCCTCAAATAAAGCATAAGTCCGCAAGTCTTTTCTTATGCCCTTCACCCACATCCTTTTGGACCTTCCTCTTGCCCTTTTAGAGCCTCCAACTTGAACCGACTTACTCCTAACCAATGTAGTTCTTGGTCTCCATTGCCCATGGCCAAACCATCTAAGCCTACTTTCCCTCATCTCATTACCTATTTAGTGCTACTCATAAGGCTGAGAGAGAGAGAGAGAGAGAGAGAGAGAGAGAGAGAGAGAGAGAGAGAGGCAAGTGATGAAAATCCTCCTTTTCCACCAAAATTATGGATAGCTAATCCATAGGGCTACAATCACCTCCCCACACCTTTGACCAACTTTAAGGCCTTCAAGTTAACATTTTCCCTACCAAAAACCTTGTCAATGATTCTGATTTAAAGACTCCATTACTTTGTTCCTTCTATAGATAGATAGATTTTTATTTTTATTTTTATTTTATTTTATTTGGGGGGACCTCTAATTTTAGTCCCACTTTTTACTGTTGTGGCCCACTCTAATTTTAGATCCACCTCATCTCTGTGATGATGTTCTAAAATGAGCTAGTGAAACAGATGCACAAAGTGGATTTTACAAAGGCAGCATGGGGGGGTGGTGAAACAGAGATGACCGCTAATTTTAGCCCCACTTTTTACTGTTGTGGCCCACTCTAATTTTAGATCCACCTCATCTCTGTGATGATGTTCTAAAATGAGCCAGTGAAACAGATGCACAAAGTGGATTTTACAAAGTCAGCATGCTGGGCCCATAGAGCTTCTATTGCATAGGCTCCCTAATACAACGTTATCTATGCAAGCTACATACAAAGAGGGTAAGTGGGAGTCGTTACTCACATGAATGGATTGATTGACAAAGATGACCTCGATTGAAGGGCTAAACATTCCTTTTTACCTTGTAGGCCAGAGAAGGGTGCCTGGCATATCAGCCAACTTGTTAGCAGATACGATATAGCCCTAATGCCCTAAAGCGGCCGGGTTTTTTTCTCTTTTTTTTTTTTTCCCTTTGGAAAATGTCTCAAAAGTTTTTGGTCAAGTAATTCTAAAACAATTTGAGAATCCCAAATATGTATTCTTTTATAGTCTCGGACATGAATTTGATAGTGTAGTGGGCCATTCTTTGGTAAGAATGGTGTCTATCAAGTAGCGTAGCTTGACCTATTGAAAGTCGACCAACCAGGACATAATTGAACACAAATCAAGCATGACTTGGTGGATTTTGGCCCGTGATGTATAACTTCAATAAAAAGGCGATGCAAAGATGAAACAAAGCAATGGTTGACCCCTTCTAATATTTCCCAATTTAAAATTAGTTTTAAGCTTCCTTCAACATTGAAATGAATAAAGTGGAAAAGGGGGAGAAAAAATTGTTAGTAAAAGATTCTCAACGAGAACCATTTATATGTATACGGTGCTAGTATGCCGGTATTAACCAATATGACCCATTTATTTTCATAACTTGCTGATTCACCCCCATATCACATAATAGGGGTGATCCTTCCTTTACGTGACGGCTGACATGGCCGTAACATAACTACCATGCCCAGATAACCCTCTCCCCAATAACCATATAGCTCTGTGAGATATTTGCCTCTTTCAAGGAAGCAAGCCTATATAGCATTGCAACTTCCAAGCACTAAGGTAAGGTATCTCTCCAAGTCAAAAGATATATTTATGACTCAAATTGAAAGAAGGAAGACGGCACTAAAATGTCTTAAGAATAAAGAAATTTCTAATTAACTGCAATCTATTGACCTTAACAGAACTGTTAGAATGGGACCCTAACTTTATGTTGGGAATCAAAGAAACAAAGGACCACATGAATAAGGATTGGAAGGTGGGAGGGCACCTTTCTCATCCATGTGGGGAACATGACCTCCACTTTATAAATATAAATATATGTCAAATTGGTAAATTTTTATAAAGTATTCTAATGACAATAAAGGTCTCAAAGGAATGAATGAAAGGAACTCTCCATACACAATGTTTTCCATATCGTTACCAAGTAATGTATCGCACCCTTGGGATACGGACACATACTGATTATCGCATGGGATATAACGGTTGTATTGCATAACGTATCTTCTACGTTGTTCGGAAACACAGGGAAATTGGTTAGATTTTTCAATGAAAATTCAGGGATTGTTAAACAAGACATCAATATACAGTTAGAAATCAAAAGATCACAAAAAAAAGTGCACATAATAGGTTTCCTTCATATATGGTCCTAATCTATGCATTGTCTGACTGAATTGTGTAGGTATATTCAAAGTCAACTCATATAATTTATAAATGTAAGAATACATGTATGAAAACACAAGCAATACATTCAAAAGAAAAATAAGTAGAAAGCTAGAAATATATATGTGAATAATGTGGGTGGCTATGGCTCAAACCCACACAGAGTTGTGAGGTAGCTCAAAATCATCATTTCCATCTCAATGGGGCTAGGCATATATTGTTGCTCCAAAAATCAACAGTACTATGCCCAGGTCATAGTAGAATAACACCAATGAAGATACTCTCTAACATAAAGCTGGTACTCATCCTCTCCGATTTGAGAAATTTTGGATAATTTCAAATTTTCCACAAATCAACCCATCTTCTACCAAATCCCAAAATTATAGTATATACGTGAGATGATTTCGTCAAACACTCTTAAATACTCTAAAATAGGAGACAATTAACCACTAATCAACGTGAAATTTTGAAATATATATATATATATATATATATATATTTTTTAACTTTTTTATTTTTTTCCAAAATATCCCCAAATTGCCAAGAATCACTAGGTTGGTTTACATAAATATTTGATGTCATGTTTGGACACTAAGATTGTAACTTGTTTCGAAAAATTTTGAATTTTCCCAAAATTTCCACAAATCAACCCATCTTCCCCCAAATCCCAAAATTATAATGTATGTGATAATGACTTCTTCAAACACTCCTAAATACTCTGAAATGGGGGTGAATTGACCGTAGATCAAAGTAGATTTTTGAAAAATAAAATATTTTTAGATTCTTTAATTATTTTTAATTAAGAATATTTTTTTCAAAATATCACCAAATTACCAAGAATCACTAGATCAGGTTACATACATGTTTGATTGTGTCTAAACACAAAGATTGCAACCAAATTGAAAGAAATTGGGAAATTTTCAATTTTTTCTAATTTTCTGCAACTCGGGCAATCTCACCCAAATCTTGAAATCAAAATCCTTGATTTTTCATGCAAAATATGAAGACTCATGGATTTGTAACCATTTGACATTGATTTGCGATGATTTACAACAATAAAAAATGGATCGAAAATTAAAAATGCTCATCAAATCTAAAACGGCCCCAAATCGGCTTGGATCTTGATTTAGGCTCGAAATTGTTCTTCTTCTTCGAAGGGATTCACAAGGATGAGTCGAAATCCATAATAGATCTATTTAGAAGTACAGAGAAATCAAGAAAATACAAAGTATCTTTTGTAAAGAACTGGTCGCAATGTTTTGCAATATGTGCAATACCATACGATATATTGCAATATTTCCAATGATACCAAAAAAAAAAAAAAAAACTACTCATGCATTTTGTATCGCACAGGCACCATACAAGATGTATCGTGGGATATATCTGTCAATATCGTCGATACTGAAAACATTATTCATATACACCACTAGTGGTCTCAACCCAAGGTCCTATTATTAAGCCATACCTTCTAATAGCTTACATATAAACAATGTTCGAATTATCTCTTATATTATTGAAATAGCCCAGATATTATCCGTATCTCTAGCTCAGCAATACCGATAACATTAGTAGAGATACTGATAACACTGGTAGTATTAGAAATTCTCAGTATCGGCGATGTATTGCTAAATATCACTAAATATCGTCAGTGTATCGATATCGTCAATATTTTTAGCTGTGTAAATTCCAGGTGTTTCTTGCATTGCCAATTCATCGATACCGTTGGTGTATCGCAAATATTTTCGACTGCATAAATTCCAAGTGTCGCTTGTATCACCAATGTATTTCCGATATTTCCATAATATCATCAATGTATTGATATCGCCAAAAATTAGTATATTAAAAAATATATATAAAAAAAAAATCCCACTTCATAGTTTTTTGTGGGCTGGTTGTATACATTGTTGAATTTTTCAACGATAGTATTGATAATATCGCGATATTATCATTATCAAAACATGATGATATTGAGACCAAAATCTTTCGTTTCTTTTCCAGTTGTGAATGATTTGTTGGGAAATATCATGTGCTGCTGATATTCTAAAATATCAATAGATGTTTGGATGGAAGGTTGGAGGTTGGATGGATAAATGGGATGGATGGGATGGTTGGACTGATTTCTTACCACAACATATGCTTTTAGGCCCCCCATTAAATGGAAACCTATTATGTATGCATTCTTTTTTGCAATTTTTTTTTACTACTAAATATGCAAATATGTGTATTTTAGCATCTCATGAAGTTTCAATGAAAAATTCCACCATTTTTCCGATATCTCCCCGTATTTCCAGTTATTGGTGATATTATCAGCAATATCAATATTGTTTCTATGTCCCTGGCTAGCAAAACTTGTAGCGATACCGACACTTTGAACACTGCATAGAAACAGGGGGATTTGGGGAATACAAGGTCAACTAACGTATAAAAGAAGAGAAAGCATAGAGGTGAAAAGGGAGATGGTCATGACCCCTCCCATATATGTGACCTTATCCTTATCTAGGCTTCATAGGTAGGAAGTTTAATTTGACCTTAAAAGCTTGCGGAAGTGACGTTGAGACATACAAAAGTTGACATTTCCTAATTTCCTATCCCATAATTTTTCTCAGATAAGATAATTGATGACATGAATGGAAAGGATTTTGAGCAGGACCGCTGGCAAGCGCATAGCGGAAAATGAATAGACAAGCACAAAGTGATCACTGAATAAAGAATAAAGCTCCATTTTAGACAGTGTTTAGAACTTACTTGAAAGGTTCCCCGTATAACCCTCAGCGGCCGGACCATCAATGAAGAAAGTTCTAGAATAATTTGTTCATCAAATTCACTTGGCACGTACCCAGGAGCAACAGTCGTTGCATTTTGGACAAAATTTCGGCCACCTGATACTTCAGCATCTGCATAATCCATTGATACCTGCACGGGCTGCTCAGCAGTGGCAGAGAGCCTCTGTTGATTCTCCCCACACTGATCCATATCATATCTTCTATCCTCATAGTTATCAGTATCTGTCTGCTCATCATCCTCATTCCTTTCCTCAGTTGATATTGCTTCTGCCATCAGAATGGAAGCAGTGGAGGGAAGGCCAGTAGCAAACGATGCTTCTGCGTCATTACTATGACATGTGGCATTCTCTTCATTGAGTTTGAGTTGCTGTAGATGATCCTCATAATTAGCAGCTGCGCCCAGATGGTCAGATCCCTTGTAATTCCTTCTTAAACATCTTCTCATTCTCAATGAACTTTCCATGAAATCTAACTTCCAAAAAACCTGCATAAATTACAGAATTAAATAAGTTTAATACATATAAATGACAACAAGCAAATAAGATCGCACCTTTAACAGAGAAAGAAAACCTAATGAAACACGAGTGAATGTAAGAAATATGCCACAACATACCCTCTCAGGATTGCACAAACAGTCCGCAAAGGGCCCAAAAAGAACCTTCATTTCAATTAAGCAATAAATGAGTTTGCGCCATTCATAAGCCCCAGTGTATGCACGATGCCGATCTATCACATCAACTTGTCCACGCCTATCCATCTGCCAAAACAGGGACAGTGCTAACAATCTATAAATGAAACTTTCAATATACCCAGAAAATGAAGCATTATAATAACCATACCTCCACCCGTTGCATGTTTCTTGCTAAAGCAAAACTCGCGACTAGGACTGCAACATACTTATAGGACAGTGAAGAAAAGTCTTTCCCAGAAACGGACTTTGTATCAACTGACTGCAAGCATTCCATCCAGGCAGTTCCCATGGCTTCAGAAACATTCCATCTTCTCACACGCTCCAGATCACTGGCACTCCTCCGTTGTGCCGATGTGGCCATAGCTACAGCACTGAGACCTCTCCCTGAACCAATCTTGGCATTGCGCTCAAGATCACGTGCAGCAGCCAAAGCAGCAGCCTTGGCTGCAGCCTTGTCTTTAGGAAAAGCTGGGGACTTGTTAGGTGTATCAGAAGGCCTTTGAAAGCTAGCAAATGTGTGTAGCCTTGTTGTTTTTCGCTCAAGCATTGATGTGTCACGCCTAAGCTGCGTATTTCTAGCAGGTGCCCCAGTTTCAGCCCCAGCAGCACCAGCAGCAACCATTGCCAATGCCATTGCAGCAGGTGGAGAAGCAAAAGCGGCAGCCCATCCAGGAGATATCATGGCGAGAGCAGACTGGAACAGATATAAACATTGTCTCAGTGATGCAATGATGTCAAGCATGGTGATTTTTCAAGACTATCATGCTCGTTGACTGCATGAATGCAGTTGGAAGCATGCATAGATATATGAGAGATTATCATCACTGGAAGGAAATTGGGATCAGATATACAACTGTAAGGTTGTGAAGCAAAGCACCACCCAATTATGCAACAAAGTTGAAGCAAATGCCAATAATTTAAGGTCAAATGTCACACAATGTCGGATTGTCAGGATTCATGAGGAAAAGCTGTTACCAAAGTTTCTAAATATCAGTATTGGCACACAGATCGGCCCAGATGAAAAATGATACAAAACAGGTGTCACATATCAATATTGGTCCATACCAGATTGTATCAGTCAAAATATTTTTAAGCCAGAAATACAGAAAATATTAGGAAAAAGAGAGAGAGAGAGAGAGAGAGAGAGGGGGGGGGGGGGGGACTAAGATATTCAAGGATCTATCCTTCTTTTCTTTTTCTGTGTGAGTTTCAAACTAGTTTTTAATGGTGTCTCGGACCATTCTTTGGTAAGAACATTCTGTCGACTTGAACTGTCGTGAGCTGTGTTGTTGAGTCTTTGAGCTGTAAAATTTTAATTTGTCATAAACTGAAATAATATGTGACTCTACCACCTTTCAACTATCATCTTCGATATTCATGAATCATGATGCATAAAGTATAATCAATAGATTACATGAGCAAATAGGCATAGATTATAAGAAATGGTACAATAACTACCTCGGTTCACAATATCAAAAAACATGTATTATAAACATGCATTCACAAAATAATTACTTAGTTAACTAAAAGTGCCCATGTGCTTTAGCTTGTCAATACCAGGAATATGTTCAAGGGAGCATAATAAATACACAAAACACTAAAAGCATAATCAATAAACACCAACCAATAAAAGTAATCAATAGACAACTAAAGCTTTAAGCACTTACAACTTGTTTAATAAACACAAAAACTACATGTAGGCATAAGCATGACAAATTATACAATGAAAAAGAAACAAAAAATCAACACAAAAACACCGAAAAAGAAAATGCTTATCATTTTTTATCATCCAAAGTATAAAACAGTATATAATCATTTTTAAAATAATATAAAAAAAACATAAAAACATAAAGAAAACCATAAAAGCAAAAAAGATTGGAAAAATAAAATGAATTGATCTCATTAATGAATGTAAGCCCAAATAACTTAAAACAACTAAATCCACAAAGAATAAGAATAAGAGAGAATGATAATGATGATGATGATGTCATAGTCAGTCATAGTCATAGCCATAACAATAATAATAATAATAATGAATAGTAGTTACCATTTATCCCCAAAAATAGGCCTGAAAATTAAAAAAATATTTGGAATTGATGACATCTACGCTAGATATATGTCCAATGGCCTGAAGATGGATGATATTGACTCATCCAAAAAAATGGCCTGAAAATAGCTAAAAAATACCCAAATTTTATTTTAAAAATGTACAACACAACTGATTGCATGCATGAATCTATAGATCTATAATGTGCATGTACTATTCATGCATCATTTAAAAAGAAAAAGAAAATCTATGCAAATTAGGCAAAAGTTGGTGATAATTGGAAACAATCGAATATTGAAGTAAATATGCCCAAATCAAACACATATCAAGAACAATTTGGTCGATTTGTTCATGTTACATTGAAGAGACACGAAATCAGCAAGGAACAAAAAGGATTCTTACCTATTTTTTGATTTTCCTAAAATGGACACCAAAGTTACGCCTGGTTGAATCTGTGAAATTTTCTGTTTTGATCTTTGAAAATGAGCAATAAGTGCTCAAAAATGGCATAGAAGCCCTCCACAAGCCTCCAACAAGCGAAAGAATGAGAGAGAGAGAGAGAGAGAGAGATGAAAAAGAAACAAAAAATGGGCATGTATACATGTATTGGCCAATGCTGTTATACAACTGCCATATTAGTACTGATACACCACGTATTGGCCGATACAGCCAAAATTTCAAGCTGGGGCTGATTCAACCCCATATCAAGTATCATATTGAGCCGATAAGGATATAATACGGCCATATCAGCCGATACAATACCAATATTTCAATCGATGATCACAACCCACCTTTATCAAGTATCATATCGAACCAATAAGGATACAATACGGCCGTATCAGCCGATACGATACCGATATGTTGATCCACAATCACAGCCCTCCTTTATTTGGGCTTGGGGAAACATAGGATGAAGAAGGATCTACACATGGTCAAGCGGTAAGGTCACTAGAGATGGATTCCGGTGGGTGTTGGAAAAGAAATGAGTCTCAAGAGAACATATTGGCAGGATCAAGGATATGTACTAGGGAAAGGCAACAAATGTGAGGACCACTAGTTGAGAGACAATTGAGTTTCCAGTTATTGTAGGTTTATGTCAAGGGTGGGACTTGAGCCAATATCTTCTTACATTGGTTATTATGAGTTAATGTGGTATTTACAAGACTAGGTCTCAATGCATATGTTGGTTACAAATGACATAATTTGATTGACAACACGATTTTGTTGTTGTCGGTGGTGGTGGTGGTGGTGGTGTTGTTGGCGGCGGCGGCGGCGGCGGCGGTGGTGGTGGTGTGTGTGTGTGTGTAAGAGGGGTGGGAAGCTGTAAAACACAAAGCTAGGACTATGGCAGGAAGCTTTAGAATCTAAAAGTTCTAAAATCATTTGGAATATGTTGGTTACATTTTATTATTTACATATCACATGAAAATTTGTGTCCTCCAAACACTAGGTAGTGCTATTCACATAGGTAAGCAGTCAATGCCATCACCAAACACCAGATACACATTGTCATCAAGAGTACTTATCATAAAATAACCATATCTAGATGACTATCCACACTGCAGTATGACATGCGCTAAATAGGCCCTAGATCAATTATAGAACATTTGTGATGTAGGACAATTAACCACTTACTCTAAAAGCTCGAATTGATAGAGCATGGTGAATCAATCCCTTTATATCATAACCCAGGCCCCACATCCCATGGGTTAGAACCTCGGCCGAACCCCTCTCATGGGCCCCACTTCACATGGGTTCCGCTTCACACGAGCCACCCACTTCACACGGGTGAGCCCACCTCACACGGGCCACCCACCCCGAGTGTGCCCCTGCCTCCCACATGCCACCCTACTCGAGCCTGGTATGAAAGCACCCCTGCATTAATTTGGCTATGCTCAATGGCCTCAGCTAGTACTGCATACTCTAAACGTCATTATTCGCAAATTTCCCTTTGCAAATAGTGCAGAATAGTTGCGTACACGTGTAGTGCACAGGGCCTGATTATTTTGGCATGCGAGTCGTGTTCTTAATTATGTATTGATTTAAGTCACATCTGTAATGTAAGGCTTGACTGTGTTAGGCCTGTTGGCATGTGAATCATGTTTGCAATTGTGTATTGATGCTCGCAAGTCATGTTCATAATGCAGGGCTTGACTATGTTGGCATGTAGGTTATGATCGCAATCATGTATTGAGGGTTTTCCCTGCTATTTTATGCAGCCAACTACTAAAAAATGACATGTCATGTTTGTAGGTACGTCATGCTTAGTAGTTTGCTGGGTAACTACCCATTTGCGGTCCTACTTTGCTTGCTTTCCCTTAGGGGCAAGCATCTATAGTTGGGATGGGGGCCATTTTGGCATGCAAGTGGTGTCAATGCGAGTCTTCGCCAAGCGAATTCCAAAGAGCCTGAGTCAAGACAAGGGTCAATGTCTAGTCGGAAACCAATCATAAAACTTTCAATAACCTTTTAAAAGCCAGCCCCAAATTTCTGGAATAAAGGCTAAAAGATGATGATGATGATGACAGTGAATGAATATTTTATTAAACAAATAATATTTTAGGGATCCTAGCCCCACTTTAGTTGGGATAAGACTTGGATGAGGATGATAATAATTTTGGGTGGCATGGTGCATGCCAAAATCACAGTTGCACTATCTAACTAGGTACCACTCTCACTTAGAATCACACTTTGGAGTCACATTCCCACTTCCTAGTTGTTTATAGTTGCTAACACTTTGAAACAGAGGCCCATTCCCACATCCAAATCTGTTGTCACTTCACGCTCTGCGCAACTATATGCCAAATTTCTCTAAGCAAGTTGTTGGAAGCATGGAAGTTTGAATTTAGGCACCCGAAGAGGCAGGATCCTTTGGAACCAGTCTTGTGCCAGTCTTATGGTCTGTCTATAAGGAGCAAAATGATATAACAGTCCAAAATAAACATGGTATTTGTAGGGTAGATGAAGAGCTGGAGATAGAACCATCCCTTGGGCTTTGGTTTGGAGAGTTTGAACCAATGATCTCAAGAAATGATGACATGGTGGTTGGAATCAGTGTGTGATGTGAGATGGGATGAACCTTTTCATTGTGTCCACTCCCAACACCATATGGTTCCTTGAAAACAATATTTGAATGGCAATTTGGGGGAAAATCTGGGCATATGCAATTTTGTGGGTATTATTCAGGACTCTGCTGGAAGACTGGAAATTTCTAGGTTCTTTAGTGTCCTGTGAGTCTAGACAAGATGAAATCAGAGCCCTCAAGATAGGGATTATAGAGAAATATAATAATCTTTCAGGGGTTCTTCCATAATTGATGGCAATTCCTCGTAGGCAAGCTCATTAACTGCTTATCCATTGCAGTTGGTGGATTGGTTGAAGAAATTTGTGAGTTGTGCAGGAGCTATAGCATCAGTTTCTCTTATATCATAGGGAAGCTAATTTGAAGGCAGATTCTCAGGCCAGGGAAGGTGTTCTAATGCCATCATAACAATATGGGGATGACTTCCTCTTGTTATAATATTAACTAATACTGGAACATAAATTATAAAATTCAGTTAAGTCAGATGTGACAACAAACTTGGGATCCAAGAAATCACAACAGTTGGACTGATAAAACAGTATAGCATCAACAAAATAATTTGTGGAATTCCCTGAAATTTTCACAAGCACAATGGTCATGACAAGCTCCAGTACACTATATTACCAGACATAGCTACATCTAATTATCTAATTATCTAGATATGGATTTCGCTAAAGTGACATCACAAGCGCCAGGAAGAAAGTATGTTTCAGAGGATGAAGATGCTTGCCAGTATTTAAATTTCACCATTTTTTCCTTAGAAACATATCCTTATAGTGTAAGAAAACATGTGGATTAGCTGCTCAAGTTTTCTGTTTCTCCTGCAAAGAAATACACAGAATGTGGCTTATTATACACTGTTTTAGTTATCTTACACAAACGCAAAGGATTGGTATTATGTAAAAGCACCATGGATGCAATGAACTGAAACACTAATTACATCAATTATATCAAATTTCTTTACAAAGAATCAATCTTATTAGCATTTATGCAGTGACAACTCTCAACTAATCCAGTTAAGATCAATTCCAAATGGCAGGGAAGAAATATAGTGGACTAAAATTGTGAGAGAGTAAATAATTCAATCGCAAAACTCTTCAATGGGAGTATATACAACTCACGGTTTCCATGGAACTGGAAAGAGATAGGAGTGTGGAAGTTCAATCACCTCAAGAGGCAGTGCATCTGCTGCCAAAGCACGGTCATCAACAACGAGGGGATTCAGACCATCTGAAGAAGTAAGCTCATGAATACCTGCCAAAAGTGGCCGCCAGCGTCTCAGAATGGCAACAAATGGAGGTAAAATAGCCTCTAAGTACTGTCTTCGAAGAGGCTTTCTGTCCCTCCCAACTGCATGCCATACCTGCATTACAAAACTTATAGAAAGAAGAATTACCAAAAACTGAAAACAAAAATAAGAAGAAATAAAATCTACATAGAAAGTTATCATTCATCTTGCATCAGTGAGGACGAGAAAAAAGCATTCCAGCTTCCTCGAAAGTATTTCAAAGTTAAGACAATCATGAGAATCTAACAAGCAAATGCTTCATAGCATAAATCAGAACTAGCTTTAACTGTATGGAGAAATGGGATGGAAGTTTTTAAGATACATGGTGTGATTCAGAAATGAAATTGCAGACAGAGAACACAGATCATGATTATTTCAATCATGAGTTCAATTTTTTGGAGAAGATTTAATCAAGAACAGAGAAAGTAGAAAAATGGAAGCAAATGCAAATCAAACTAACCTCAGCAAAAAGAATGCAAGATGCAACCAACACCCTCTGTCTCTTGGACTCAGAAATTGGCATGTTCAGAACAGGTGCAAGCACACTGTACATCATATTCACAGTATTAGCTTGGCTCATCCATATAAACAAAAAGCAAGGAACCACAATGTAGTCATGGAAATGCTGGCACAGGTTCAGAAGCAAGTTTGACAACCAAGTATATGATGTTTATGGATGTGTTGCTAGGACGTTAGATGAGTAGGTATGTGTATATATGTGTAGTACAAAACGAAATGAACAGATGCACAAGAAAACACAATAATATATCCAAATTATTGATATTAATGCACTGTAAAAGCATCATGACAGGTCAAAATTGCAATCATAGGACTCGCTGCAGAGAAAGAATACAAATGTAGACATCAATTTTCAGTTAGGGAACAGTTTGAATCTAATGTATTTTACTCATATTAAATCAAGTAGGCTCAAAAGGCAATATATAGAGATGGCTATGTTTTTTTTTGAGAAGTGATGAAATTTTATATAAGAAAACAAGGAAAAGATACAAGGGAAATTGGCCCGCTGAGATAGCAAACCAACACCCTAAACATACGGGAATTAAAACAAAACTAACGTGTCTGCCTGCAATGCATGGGAGGCCCATTCCACTATGAGGAAATGGACTCTCCTAATAAGGAACCCGACAGCGTTAGACTCCCCATTGAAGCATCTCCCGTTACGCTCTTCCCAAATCGCCCACCACACTGCCACTAACGACATTCTCCAAACCTGATTTTTCTGACTGCCGAAATATGCCCCGTGCCAAACTTTAACCAAACTGACAGAAGAGAAAGGGAGAACCCATGATATTTTGAACCAAGAGAAAACCGCTGACCATAACTGCAGCGTTAGGGGGCAATGGATAAAGAGATGGTTCACCGATTCTGCTTCCGCCATACAGCAAAGACAGATGTTAGGAATACACATTCCTCTTTTCCTAAGATTGTCAACTGTCAAAACCTTCCTGTTACTGACCAGCCAGCTGAATACCGCAATCTTTGGCGGCAGTTTGTATTTCCACATGTGATCTGCAAAAGGGGCTGTCGAAGGGCGGGGGCTGTTGAGAATGTGATTGTATAAGGACTTGACTGAGAAGATCCCTTTCTTATCCTGATACCAAAGGATGCTGTCTGGGACATTCTGATCTGGATTGCTGTTGTTAAGGAGAGACAACAGGGCCGCTAGCTCGGAGATTTCATAATCTTGCAAATTCCTGCGACACGGAATGTCCCACACTAACTTGGAACCGAGGGAGGAGAGGCTGTCTGAAACTGATAAGTCCCGGTTAGGGGCCAGGCGAAAGATTTGGGGGAAAGCTTCTTTAAGAGCACTGTCTCCTATCCATACGTCATTCCAAAAAGAAATGTTGTTCCCATTACTGACCGAGAAGTGGATCCCTTTAATAACTTCCTGTTTCATCTCTAACACTCCTTTCCATAAAGCGGATGCTCTGTATGCTACCGAGTCTTTGGTCCACCACCCTCCGACTGACAGGCCATATTTACATTTAACCAAAGTTTTCCACAAGGCCTCGGGTTTGGACCCGAGCCTCCAAGTCCATTTTCCAAGCAGAGCCCTATTCATCCATTTCAGCTTCCAGACTCCAGTGCCACCATCTCTAGTATGAAGGCACACCCTGTTCCAGTCAACTAGGTGGAATTTTTTCTTATCCCTTTTATCGAACCAAAGAAAATCACGTCTTAAGTCTTTCTAGCTTGCTCAGAACAGAATTTGGGCATTTGAATAATGACATGAAGTATAACGGTAGACTGGAGAGGACAGCTTTAATGTAGAGATGGCTATGTTGTGGCACTTTTATAAAAAGAAAATGTAGATGTGGGCATTCTGAGTGTATCAACTTTCATTCCACCTTCATGCTGTGTCACTGCACAAATCAGATAATTGGGAGAACACAGCAAATGCATGAAAATGCCAGATATGATGCTTCGGAACAACTTGTTGTTGTTGTTGTTTATAACAAGGTGGTAATCATGGTCTTCATGAAAAGAATAACATCATTAGATAGAAGAAAGTGAAAGGAACTACAAGATGTGAGGCAATAAGCAAAACATGGATGTCAGATGCACAACAAAGAATGACATTTATGTACTTCAAAAGGGCTTTCCGATAAATCAAGACAGTCATAGGACAATAAGAACTGTGTGTAAATGCTGATTCTAGAACCCTGAATTTGTACTGAAGACAAGTTTGAAAAGAGAACTCCATGTAGAAAGTGTGGCGTGGCAAAGACTTCACTCAAGATTCATTTCAACAGATTACCTACGGCAAATGTTAACGAGATGCCCAAATTACTTAGCATATGGATATAATACAAGAATTTGAAATTGCATATTTTAGCTTCAAACGATGAAAATAAGCAAGATATCTGACACTAGCTCTGACCGTGGAACAAGAAGAAACTGACCTCCAAAGCAATGCTGAACGTGGTTTCCTTTTTGATAAGCGGTTATTATTATCTGATGGCACCATGTCACCTGTTTGCCCATATAATCCTTCAGATATCCCATCTGTAATGCTAACATTCCTCATAAAGATGCCATCTTCACCGTTGTCCTCTTCCCTCATTGAAGCAAGTACCATCCGGAGCATGCACAGAAATGGCTGATCACTGTCCAACAATTGGTAAAGTGCAGCCATTCCTCCCATTCCAGTGCCAGAGCCTCCTCCAATACCTAGCCCACCACCAAGTCCACATTCATCTAACAACAAGGCCTGAAGCATGGCAACTGACTTCTTTACCAAAGGGAGTTCAACCCAGCTTCCATTTGAATCTTTTTCCAGAGCACATTTCCAAGACTCCCAGCCACTGCCACCACCACCAAAGGTTGTGGTTTTGGAAAGGCCAAAGGTTGTGGTTTTGGAAAGGCCAACCCCATACCACAATCGACTCCTATACTTCCAACCCTCGGCTAAATCCAAAGCACAGCTCCCATATGACACAAAAGAACACCGAACATGTTCATAGGGCTCTGCTGCTGCAGCAGCAGTAAGACGCTCCATCACTGCTGCAGAAATTTGCCCATTCACGTCAGCCATGGAAGCAAGAACCTGATTGCGAGCACAACCGCAAAAATGAGAGTAAGAAAGATTTCACAATAGTAATGGATGCTGCCAAATAAGATGAGAGCAGTTTATATAAATATATATATATATATATATATATATATATAAGATGAGAATGGTTTCAATTCAAAATATAATACTAAAACTGATAATTTTACCCAAGCATGGGTATAGGTATCAAGTATGGCAAGGTTTGAGTGTTGTGGATCCTCTGGATCCAAAATTTCAAGGATAAAGGAGCAAGTATTGATTACAATTGCAAGTACAATCGTGTTAAATGTTTCCCTACCATTATCAAAAGTTTAGTCCATAGCCCAATTGGTATAATTCTTATGTTTAACCCTTTACCAAGCATCCACGGATCCAATTAAGGTACTCCGAGTTTTTGAATAATCCAAGTATCATAATCTTTTACCCCAGGTAAGAATTAGAGGAGATTAATAAACATAAGAGCTTGAGGAAAAGGAGGAGATAATCAGCATTTCTTTCCATTATATTGACACTTCAAAAGTCAAACAATGTGACACGTATGTTAGGAATTTGCATACCTGTGATTTGTGATAAACAAGTCAAATACAATATCCAGATAACACAAGTTAAATGTCATGAGATACAACAGAAGCACATGTAATAAAAATATACAATCAGTTATAATCTAATTAGTTGCATCATTGAAATTGACTGCTAACAGAAGAACAATGCACATGAGACTCAAGAAAATCTTGGAGTAATTAATGTTTGGAACCATATGGAAATGTTATGATCCTCCATACATAGAAAATCCTGAAATACAGGTAGAAGTTACAACACTAGTTCTCTAATGAATGGCCATTTGCCAATTATATGTGTCAAGAATCACATTATAGTCTATCCTCAGTTCACTGGTATTTTTAGATATGAGGAGTTGGCGCACTTCTTTCAAATTAGAACACGTTCTAGTAAGAAAGAAGATTATCAAACCCAATTAAATTTATTGATAGTGTAATAGATACCAAACAAGGTAAAGATCGGGAAGATGGTTTGGCACCTCTGCTTATTAGATAGAATTTGGTTTCTATGGCTAGAAAAGAATAATAGATGTTTTAGAAATCAGAGGTCCGAAGCGAAGGTGTTTTATAGGGCCAAATTGCATTTAATGGAATTGGTGATTGCTTCAAAGGCGATTGGCCTTTTTCCCTAATAGTTGGATGTATCTGTAATTTTGTCTCCTTTTCTTTTCTTTTTCTTTTTTAATCTTTTTTGTAATTCTTTCAGGCTTCACCTTCTTTTAATAAAATTATTGCTGTTAAAAAAATATATAGATACCAAACATCTGAGATGGATATCATTAAAATACCCCTAGAAGAAATCCCTGCAAGGCACGTCAATGCCCAGGTATTGTATTTCTAACACATATAGAAAAGAATTACAAGTTTTTATGTACTTTAAATTATTGAAACAAGATAGTGATGCAGGGAGTACCGGCCAATGCACCAAAAGCTCAAGAGTTATTGGGGAAGCACTGGAATATCCCTTTATCCAGGCGCTCCCAAGCAACCCAACCGAGACCTCACCGTGGGCTACCCCACATCTCACGGGTCCCATAGTGGGTCCCACCCAGTGGCCATCTTGCCCCTCACAGGCCCCACCTCGTGGGCCAAACCACCCCAATGTGAAGATACACCTGCATCATCCACTCACACCAGTAACGAGACTCAAACACCAATCTCTTACTTTGATACCACATGATGTAGCGAGTATCAGTTAACCAATGCACCAAAAGCTTCATAGTTATTGGAGAAGCATCGGAATAACCCTTTATCTAGGCCCTCCTTGGCAACCCAACCATTTAAGCAATTAATAAGTTAGATTTGCCAAACAATCTCAATAAGTGAAAATCACTGAAAATATCAAATTTCAGTGATAAATGCTGAAAATTAGATCTATCAAAAGCCCTCTAAATCTAAGGGTTAATAGATGTTTTCTTTAGCAGAGATTGTTAGGCATCCAATGTCATTTAAAAAATAAAAATTAAATTAAATTAAATTTAAAAAAAAAAAAAAAAAAACGCAACTTGACATAAATTTTATTAGAAAGCTCACAAAAAGGAGCAAATAATACAATACCATAAAAAAACAATGCCAACAACACCCCTTTAGGCCCAACTCTCTAAGAATTCGGCATTTTTTCTAATAACCTCCTCAGCCCCAGGCTGGATATTTGAAAGCAACAACCACTCCTAGCTCTCCAGATAGCCCAAACCACCATCAAAATGAGAAGTCTCCACCCAACTTTATTGGTTCTCCCCACTCCTCCCCCTGCCATGCCCAAAGAAGATATTCCACCATTTCCAGCATCGCCCAAAGCATATTGAATAAGGATAGAAAATGACTCCACACCTTGGCAGTGAGAAGACAATGAATCATCAGGTGATCAATAGACTCTTCATTTGCCATACACATAAAGCAAATGCTCAGAAGAATCATTGCTCTTTTTCGCAAGTTATCTATCATAAGGATTCTCTTGCGCTCGACCAACCAAACGAACACCGCCACCCGAGGAGGGGCCCCATAATACATAAGATGGAACAGACGGGGAGGAGAACACTACCTAAGTTTGGAGACCATGCGAAACAACGACCTGACCAAAAAGTTCCTGGACGCATTTCCGACCCACACCATGGAATCTTGTTCTCACAAGTCAACATTGATGTACCTTAGAATCTCAAGGAGGTTAGTGTAGTCCTCAATCTCGTTATCTAACAAATTACTGCAGCAAGGAGGTGCCCACATTGCCAAACCCCCCAAGATCATAAAACATTCTACCATTGTGATGAACCAATCGGGAGCAAGCCTAGCTATCGTTGGAAACCTAGATTAGAGAGCTTGATCGCCACACCAAGCATCTACCCAGAATCTGATATGCCCATTGCCTGTTGAGAAGGATATACCTCTACAAACATGATGCTTTGTAGCTGTAACTACCTTACAAATAGCGGAAGCCCAGTACAATGAAGAAGATTTCACGAACAATCCATTTTCTTGGGTTCCATACTTACTAGCCACCACTTCCCTCCACAATTTTCTTTCCTCCACCCCGAATCTCCATATCTATTTTCATAACAATGTCGTATTCATCTCCCCCAACGGTTTAATGCCTGCTCCACCTCTAATTGGCCTGCAAACCTCGTCCCACTTAAGAAGATAGAACTTCCTCACCTCCTTTGCACCTGACCAAAAAAAATCCTCTCCTCAACCTTTCCAATCTCGAAATGATCGACTTCGGGCATTGGAAAAGCGACAAGAAGTAAATGGGCATATTCTAAGAGAAAGTCTTGATAAGCATCAACCGACCTCCCAAAAATAAAGTCCTACATTTCCAACCCACAAACTCTCTCAATCCTTTCAATTACCCTATCCCAAAGGTGAGTGGGAGGCTTCCCCACGTACAAAGGTAAACCACGATAAGTTGTAGGAAACTATCCAGTTTTGTACCCAAAAATATCCGCAATGTCTTGCAACTCTTCCTCTCCTATGCGAATGCCCAGGAGCTAACTTCACCACATTTACTTTCAAACCCAAAACTGCCTCAAAACAAACAATCAACTTCCGAATATTATCAACTACAGTTGGCTCTGCTTGACAAAAAAGAAGAGTGTCATCCGCATATTTCAAATGAGAGAATTGAGGCCCATTTCTATCAACTTGGAAACCTTGAAACAAACCAAACTCCACTACTCTACTAAGAATCGCGCTGAGAGCTTCCCCAATGACCACAAACAAGTACGACAATAGTCTAGAGGATCCCCCTGGCTTAATCCTCTTGAGGACCTAAAATAACCTTAGGAGACCCATTGACCAAAATGGAAAAGGCGGGGAATTGGACAAGCCTTCATCCGACCCCTCCATTTCTGACCACAACCCAATCTCCCAAGCATATAATCCAAGAAATCTCAATCTACATGATCATAAGCTTCTTCTCTGTCTAATTTGCAAGCTAACCCACTTTCCTTCGCTCTTAATCTTACATCTACGCACTCGTGAGCTATCAACACATTGACTAGGATCTGACGACCAACTATGAAGTTTCCTTGATCAACCGAGATAACTTTCTCTAGCACATTCTTGAACTTAACTGCCAGAATCTTACAAGACCCTCTAATAAGGTTGATCAGTCTAAAGTCCTTCAACCGTTCGGCTCCTACTTTTGGAAGCAACACAATAAAGGAAGCCCCTATCGCTATAGATAACCTACCTCGATCAACAAACTCTGCCAAGAAGTCCATAATGTCCTTCCCAACCACATGCCAAAATCTCTGAAAGAACAAAATGGGAAAACCATCTAGCCCAGGAGCCTTATCCCCGCACAGACTTCAGCACTTCTCAAACCTCTTCCTTGACAATAGGCCTTTTCAGAAACGATGCTCCTTCTTCTATAATCCGGTTAAAGCCAATAAGATCCAGCTTCGGTCTCCCCCATTTATCAGCCGAAAGGAGATTCTTATAATAAGATATGATTGCATCTGAAATCCGATGTTCGTTCCCCATCAACAAGAAGACTACCAATTCTATTACCACTCGACTTGTATTCTTATCCCCCTCTTTAAGCCACAACACTCAGGATCTCTGCCACCATTTAATCTTCTCCTCTTTACCCCTTATGCGCATATTTGATGGACAATTCCTTTCTCCTATCCCTATATGCTTCAATTAGAGAACCATTTTCTGATAATATCCTATATGTGAATTTGCTCAGCCATCTTCTCGAACTCAGCTTCTCTAACCCCCAAAACATATTTCTTCCATAGCTCCAATTGTTCTTTTAGCAACTTAAGCTTCCAGCAAACTCTGAAACCAGCAAATCCATCCACTTGGAAAGAATCCCACCATTTTGTCACCAACTGATCGAACCTTCCACTTCTAACCACACTGCTTCAAAACAGAAGGGTTGAGGCCCCCAATTCACATCGGCGACTTGCAGAACAATCGGACGATGGTTAGACGCCATCCCAGGCAACCCCGCTGAACCGGCAAAGGGAATTTATCGATCCACTCGGCTGAAAATAAAAAAATTTGTCTAGGGGAGACATTAGCACCTTCACCTCACCATTAAACCATGTAAATCTAGCCACCTTTGCTATCCATTCACCCAGTCAGAGAACCCTAACATGCTATTAGTAATCTGCCCCCCTTTAGACTTCTCGTAGGTAAATTGAACAACGTTAAAATCCCCGCCCACGCACCACGGGTACCTCCATTTCTGTCTAACAAAGTCTAACTCTTCCCAAAATTGACCTCTCAAATTCTTCGCAAAGGGACTGTAAACAAATGTCATCACCCATTAGAATCCTATCGATAAATCGCACAGTAGAACCAAAACAGAAAAAGTTCTCAAAAAAGAGTCAACCTTACCCCATTTGCCAGAATTCCACCCAAGAATAATACCACCTGCAAATCCTACAACATCTAAACATACCCAATCAAATTGCAAAACGTTCCAGATCGACGACAGAGTACCTGAGGAGATCAATTGGAGCTTAGTTTCTTGAAACATGACAATATTGGCCTTGGAATACTTGTAAACCTTCTTGAGTTGGGCCCTCTTAGTGCTACAACCCAGCCCCCTCATGTTCCAAAAGAGAACAATCATTGGTCACCACTCTTCCTCGATCTCATCCTCTTACCCCCACTAACCTTGGTCAAAGAGTCATAATTAACGGAGCACTCCAATCTTAGGAGCTCCCTCGTGCATCTGGGAGATCTCTTGGACCTCAATTCGTGTATTACTTGTCACTGCTGAAGGGCCCTCCCCTAAACGAAGTCGAAGAAGTCTTCCGCATCTTCATCTCTGGCACTAAAAGAGAGACCTGCTTGAACTCCCACCCTTTCTCGCACATATTTGGCTCACACAAACTGCTCGTTTGTGATGCCGCACCTCCCAAAAGTACATAAGCAACAATTGCTTTGACCTATCATCCGCATCACTGTGCCCCCAAAGATCAGCCGAAAGCCACTCTTCTTCGTCAGGGGTAGATCAAATTTGGTTGAACTACATCTTCTCTACGCAGAGGGGGGAATATTAGTAGTGCCTCTTCAAACAGTTCTTCCTCTCCCCCTATCTTCACCAACGTTAGTACTCCACACGAAGGTGAATGGTCCTTCGAGATGATTTCTAGCTCGATCGAAGAGTAACTCCCCCCCCCCCCCCCCCCCAACCCCAAAAAAAAAAAGAGCAAACAACAACAAAAGACTTCAAGAACCCTCCCGAGCTCATATTTACCTGTAAAGAAGAGTCGTCCCTGCCCTATACTCCTGAAATACCAACAGACGTGACAAACCACCAAATCTACTAAATGCGAGTCCGTCTAATACAGGTCCAATGCATGAAATCAAATAATGTGTGAGATCAATCAGTAAAATTAAATTAATTAATAAAAATCACAAATCATGCTTACATCATCACAAATATCAATATTCTAAAAGGAAATCATGCATAGTTTAAGCCTAAGTTGTCAAGCGTCGTCCTACATGACACTGAACATGGAAAACTAGGATGTAATGGATGTAGAGACATCCAAATAGCATAGGGTTAGGTCTATTGTAAAGGGGAAGGTCTAATACTACCTAGACTTTGCTAGATTTGGATGTAGGTAAGCTAGGGTTTAGGGAAATTAGGAAAAACTTGAAATTAGGGTTTAATTGGGTAAATTGGGTAAATGGGGATTGGTTATTTAGGTTTCAACTAGAGGGGAATTAGAGTTTTGGATGGTTGGCTGCTAGGGATTTGAGATGAATTAGGGAATTTGGCAATTAGGGTTTGGGAAAGTTGATAAAATTGGGGATTTATAAAATCGGGGATTAGGGTTAGGGTTTAGGATAGGGGATTGAGAGGTTTTTTAAGGGAAACCATGGGGGAATAAGAGAGGAGAAGTGGAACCATACATAACAACCCTTAGGCTTCGTACATGTGGTCATACAGTCACACATGTGGAGCTAGGTCGGCTAGGGTTTGGGTCATCGGGTTAGGTTTAAGATGGGAAAGGTGAAGGAAAATGATTGGATGGGTTTTGACAAGGTTTTGAAATATCTGGATGGGAGAAATGAAAGTTTCAATAAGTACCTTGTAATGAAGAAACTCACAAACAGATAGCTGAGAACCTCACGCTCTCATTGACGGAAGATCGGCCTCGCACCAATCTCTTCCAAATCATCTTTACTTTCAGTTAAATTCAAATGTCACTTGTATTTAACCAAAAATAACCATATTCTAATAAAAACATATAAAACCTCTCATAAAGTGTCCAAAAGCATAAATCAACCATAAAACTAAATCCTAAAACAGTGCTAAGCATATATGTCCTATGATGAAAAATTGTCCAAGATCGATGGCCTGATCATGTACTCCATGTGATCCAACAATCCAATCACTCCCTAAAGCAACCTATATGCATTTTTCCAGTGTGGGGTCTTCCAAATGCTCGTACATGCACTATGGGGTCTTAAACACAGATACTTGCCTAGCCACAAAGAGACTAGGGCCCGCCTCCTTTGATACATGTGCAAAGGCATACGTGATGTGGTGTCCTCATCATTATCATCATTTGTTTGATTTCGCACAAGCGATTAATATGCTCATGAGTGAGCCCAACTTTAGAAACTGCACTCATGTCACATGCGGCAGGCGTTAGATGATCGGAAATCCCTTTCACACACCCCTCATGCCAACATGCGACTAAGGATGATATCGCCTCTTAACTCTAGCTCGGGACCGACCTTCAACTTCTCGTGACAGGTGTCCTGTACTGGGTCTCCACCTAACGACATGTCGCACTGATCACCGCTCGAGGCAAGTTTGGCCTCCGGACCTAACATTCCGAGCAGGCTCATGTGAGGAGCACCTACCGAGATTGCTCCCGAAGAACTAATTACACTAAGTGTGAAGGCTCCATTCACTTCTCCTTCACTAACCTTACCTTAACGACTGGGACTCTGTCGTGTGTCCTCCTGGAGATATGATGCTCCTGTTGTGCATTGAAATTTTACTCCTTCAACCTCGCTAGGTCGTCTTCCATGGCCGCCGCACGTCGAAACCTCCTCCCTGGTCCTCCATAGATCCCCATCTAGGAATCATTGATCCTTTCACTTCCCACTGCATTGGCATACATCCTTCTGCCTCTAACAAAAGCGAAAATGAAAGATGGAAATGTTGTTCCTTTCTTCCTGTTAATACAGGCTCTAATGACTCCCACCTCCTCGCCAAGCTTCGCCATCGAGTCTAACTCGACCAAATCACCTAGAGATGACGCAACAACAAAAAAAAATTCTTGAAACCAGACTTCAAGAGCAACTGCCCAAGGAGCACCCCACACACCCTCACTCCCAAAAGAGGAAAATTCCTTCATTGTTTGAATCTTGGTGATTGGCCCATCCCTATGCAGCGCTCCAGCCATAGCTAGAAGGTCTACCTTAACCCCTAGAGTCAGTTGAATCCATATTTCGTTGTAACTGAATAGCCTAATGATGTATAACTATGGTTTTAACTTGCAACAATCATCCAACCAGACCCTCACTTGCTAGATCGTGGCATCTCCCTTAGTTGTAGCTATGACTGAAAAATCATTCCACAATTGAGGAATGTCCACATCCGACAGCTTCAGCACTGTCTCCCCTTCATGCATTATCACCTCGACCTAGCTTCCTTTGCTTGACTCTGCTTCCTTCATAAGTGAACTTTCGACACCTTTCCCATCCTTGCCCACCATTTTACCTATAACCACATCCTTGAAAGACTCCACCCCCATATATTCGGAAGGTTCTGTACTATGGTTGTTTCTCTAAAGCACTACCGAAGTTTGCTTGTTGCCGCTCCGTTCTGTTTGATGCCAACTAGGGTTTCTTGTCTCCTTGTGCTTCATTTTAGGCCTGAAACACGCTCATTGTACCTCCCCTGAAACTCTCCCCATGTAACATTTCCACTTCATGGATTAGTTCATTCTCTTAGCTGATACGCACAAAAGCGAAACCCCTTGACGAAGCCATGCCCTTCTTTCTGGGAAGAACAACATCCATTGCCACCTCCGCCCTGCCGAAAACCCTAGAGAAATTCACCGGCAGCCAACCCCTGGGAAAACCTTGAACGAAGAGTGTTGGGTAACTCGAGACATCTGATTTCCCCTGCATTTTCTTGCCAAAAACCCTCGTTCTAGTAGCCATCGTCTGCCATTCTCCCTCTCCATCATTAGTGATTATTCGTTTCCCTCCTTCAATACCACCTTTCCTATTTCATCATCTTGGATTTTGCCAAGTTCTTTACCAGTAGATTCCCCATCGTTCATTTCCCTTTCTCCTGGCTCCCTTTCATTCATCTCAAAGAGTGAATGGTCTAAAAATTCTTTGAGCTTGCTTCTTCAATAAACAAAAATCACAATAACCATTACGGCCAATGGCAAAGCTTCAATCAGAACCCTCAAAAATGTTGTCCGACATAATATTCAATGGTAGATGTTTTCTTTAGCAATGTCATCAAAATGTCCTACATAATACTCAATGGTATATAGATACACACATTCCAATTAATAAATATACAGTTACTAGATGTTTTCTTTAGCAGACATCTACAGTAGGCAGCTTTCCTGTTAAGGCATCAGCATGCAAGTTGGTTTGAGTGTTCTCCTGAAAGTTTATGGATCCCACATGAAAAATAACCCCTCTTGTCAACAAAATCATTGGGAAAACTTAGTCTTGTTTCAATAAGATGAAAAATTAAGCACCTACTGCCTTTGTGATATACGAGAAGAAGAAAAAGTAAAAAAGAAAAAAAAAATCACAATGAGAATGGTCAAATCAAATACATGTAAGGTGACATGAATTAGTCACAAGCAAATCCCAATAAGCACAGGATAACTCCTGGTCAGAGAAAATATATTTGGAAGCAAACTATGGCAAATTTAAGCATGAGTGGCAGAAAACTGAACAAAGAAAATCCAGATCCACATATCTAGGAACAGGGTGCTATTTGCTACTTATGAGCATAGTCAGCATGCAAGAGCAAGAAGAAATAATCATTGGTTCACATGATTCAGAATCAGAACTATATGAAACAGTGAAATGCCGGAACCAAGATCCACCAAGAAGTTAACTCAGAAATAGTCATAAAATATAAACAGAGATGGCAGCATGCATACATCAAGAGAAAGGCCCCCAGAATCACTAGATAATGGCAAACTTCGAGAGCCCACAGGTTCTAGAGCTTCTCCTACAGCTTTTCCTAACGAATTTGAACGGCTACCAGAGGATGAAGAAAATGAATTAGGAGAGACTGGAATCTCCCCAAAACGTGATGCACCATGTATTTGGCTTTGCAACCGTAAATGATCTTCAACGAGCATCAGAATCACAATTGCATTCTCTGCCAAAGCCACAGAAAGGTGAGCAGCAGACTCTGCTTCTGCTTTAGCTTCTTGTGGGGACAAACCCTCAGCTGCAACACCAGCAGCTGCTGCTGCAATAACTTGAGTCTGTTGCAAAAGAAAAAGTGGATTTAAACATTATTATAGATTTTGTCATCCAATAACAGCAGTAATTTTTTCTTGATTCAACTGGAAAGCATAACAGCAAGACGCCATCTGAATTAATGGTGGCTGGCTGGACTTAAAACCTTTTAAACTAACAAAACAGGTATAAAAGTCAACCAAAGAAAAAACAATACCCAACAGTATGTGATTGTTATGAAAGTTTATTCAAATGAAGAAATACATGAGAAGATGCTTGAATACAATTTCCTTTCTTGGTCACTACAGTGTTGATATTCCCCAATGCAACAACCTGAATGTCAGGTTATTAGGCATGCGGAAAGAACATCAATCATAATATCAGCAAAAGATCTGTGTGTAAACAGACATGAAGATGAGATTCTGAAACAATGACAATTCACAAGCCCCGAATGACAAACAAAAAATGCATGCAAAAACGCTACTCCATTTCTTGGAAAAGGAAATTGTTCTGTCAAACATTCATGGCAGATATTAGCCAACATTGTTATGAGTACAGCCTTAAATTATATTTCCTTGTGTTTCATTTGTCTTCTTTTTTTCTTCTTTTTTTCCTATCTTTGGACTTACTTCTACACAAACTATATAGAATAACTGAATAAAAGAATACTTATTTATGCAAATGTGTTATCTAGTCTATACATCAGCATCACACCCTATCCCAGCTATTGGACGTTGGCTTTAGGGCTATCAAAGGGTTGGGTTAGGGTCGGGTCCTATAGCAACCATACCCAGGGTAACTGGGTTCAGGTCTTGCCAGGTCAGGGTCCCTTCGGTCCAGGTCTAGTTCTTGAATACCCAAACCAGGATCCAGTCAGATATATAGGTTATTTGGATCTAGGTTTCAAGTTGGCTTCGGGAATATAAGACCACTTACATAGTTGGATGGGTCAGATTGCACACACATGTACCACTTTGACGTGTATGGTGTGTACATGGGCTCACTTACATATGCCACTTAGGAAAGCTCATTTTGTTACTAAAGTCATAAATATAAATTAAATAAATTAAATTGTACTATAAAAATTAACCGGACCCTACCAGACCCCACTTCAATTGGGTCTGTCACATGGACCCAACCTGAACCCAACTCAACCCAGTTTTTAACCAAATCCAAAAGGCGAGACCTGAACCCAACCCGACTTCTTAACGGGTCCAAAACATGGGACCCTGACCCATTAAAACCCGGTCGGGTTCATTAAGTACCTGTGGGTACAGGTACCCAATGACAGCCCTAGCTGGCTTTAAGAATTTTCATGTTTTCATGGCAAAAGTTCAATGAGCAGCAGCCTACCGAAACATCAACCGTCTTCAACCCAAACTGGGTACAGGCCTACCAGTCGAAGATGATGCATACATGAATTATGCAGTTTATACATAACTCTTATCTACATAATACCGTACACATACATGAACTAATATTTAGAACTGATTGATGTTTTCTTTTGTACAAGCCCAAGCACCTCCAATAGCCAATGGAATGGAATAATCGTGGAGCCTTTTATCTTTCAAAACATGAATCTACCTTTCATTATTACCAAACAAACTGTAAGGATGGCCCAGCATGTAATTTAATTTCCTGAATTATTTCTATACAAATTAAAAGGCATGAAAGAATTCTTATTCATCAAAATCTGTTTTATGTAGTTTATGCATCATCATCATTAAGGTTTGTTTGAGCCATTTGGATTACTAATTATCATGATGGCAGCTGCCTACCTAACATCAACCCTCCACAACTCGGGCTGAGGACAAGCTGCTGCGTCACTACTAGGCAGAATTAATGAGTACATAAGTATGCAGTTTATGCATGACTTTACTAGTTTATACATGAATTTATTTTTACAATAAATATATCCTTCATTATTATCGTACAACTGTAAGAATCGCTTTAAATTCCTGGGTCTTTGCATCCTGTATCCACCCAGGTGAACCTAGCATGTAACTCCTATCAATGTGTACATTGATTTTCTTGATCTTGGAAATTCCCATTCCCTAGCCATTGCTTGGTAAATCACAGGAATCGGGCACGCAAAAAGGGTACTACCCTAACACTTTAAATTATCAAAACAAATTTGCATTCAAGAAAGCCCAAAAACAAAGGTCTTTTACTAGGAATTACAATAATTGTTCTGGTTTGCCCCATATCAAGCCCACCTGATGGAGGCATTTGGGCTACCCTTGACTTGGCAATCTCCTGAATAAGTTGGCACACAGTGGCTTCTGCACGCTAAATGTGGGCTACGAGAACAGCATTATCTTTAGACCACAATGCTTGGATCAGTGCATCAACCTACTCAACAAATTTTGACACCAAATTTATTAAGAAAGAGCATCGAGATTTGATGTTGGTGAATTGGACTAAGAATCAAGGCCTGCAATGGGTGAGATCCGAGTATAGAGATTTGAAAGTGAATCAGGTCAAGAATCAATGCCTACAACGGGTGAGATCTTCCTTGCCAATATAACTGAAACTTCTTAGGAGCCAGTTGCCAAATTCTCCATTATCTAGGTTACCAAGAATTTTTTTCAGCCATTTGTTCAACCTCTAAGAACACTTTTGAATGATAGTGTGCATTTAAGACCTCTAAGAATACATTCTCCTCCCTCTAAGGATGGTTTGTTGAATGGTAATGTGCATTTAGATTCCCCTCAACCTCTAAGAAGAGTATGCGAGCTCCAACCATCAGATTTTCAGATATATTAGTAGTATGAGAGTACTCAGGATCCAAAATTCAGATTTTGAACTAGGTTTTCTGTCTCTTTGGCTAGTTTGGGGTTTGGTACTAGCGGTCTAGATGTTTGAAGCAAGAAGCAAAGTGAGAAATTATGAGCAAGTTATGAGGCCACGAATCAAATATCGGTGAAGATATTTGAACTGCATATGGACACCAGAATTTCATTGCGTTGGTTGCCTTTCAGCAGCATGCTGGCTCTGTCATTAGCTGAAAGGTAAGCATGAGCTCCAACAGTAGATGCTCAAACAAGTCTTTCGCTTCATCTATTACATGAGCCAGCCTCCACAGACTACACCCCTCTTTCATCCATTATCCAAGATATTGCATTTTGGGAATTCCTCTCGATAATGATGGGGTTTAGATTTAAATTTACCACAATCTTACCCCTTGAAGAAGAGCCAAAGCTTCTACAAAGCTAGAATTGCCAAAGCCCACCAGAAACAAAAATTCAACAACATGCTTTCCTCAGTTGTTTCTAATAAGATGCCCAATGCACATGGGCCCAAGCTTTGCGTTGAGAGCTTCCATCAAAATGTATCATTTTTTTAATGTTTTTAACATATATTCAATGGTGTATCAGACCATTCCTTGATAAGTAGGTTTTCTGTCTACTGGACCTACTGAAAGTCATCCAAATAGGCACTCATCAAACACAAATCAATCATGATTTGCTACAGTAGGCCCATTATATCGAAATACGATAAAAAGATGAAAAGGAAAATAATATACTGATGATTGTCTCCTACTATTCTCAAAACAATTCATTTTGCTTAAATTGATAGACTTTCGCCCAGATCTTGTGTTTTGACCCCCAAACAGGCCTCGATCTAGTATGAAATGAATTTTTAAGCTTCCTCCATGGTTGAAATGAAGAAACAAGTGAAGAGGAAAAACAATAGAGAAGTTGGGAAGAAATTTTGAAATGGGGCCTTTATGGTTGTATCAGCCGGCTTCTATAGCCCTCACACATCAGCACCAATACAGGCCAATACAGCCCTTTGGGAAATGGACCACCTCAACCCTGTATCATGTAACAGGGGTAGACAATACTTCTACAATACAGCCGTAACATAACCGATGTTCAAACCATGGTAATGTTAGATGGAGAAAAGAGCCAGTTGATCATGATTTAGAACTCTCAACATACGAACTTGTGATTCCATTTAGATGTGACTTGGGTTTCTTTTGAATGAAAGTCAGGAAGAAATTTAAAATAAAATCCATACCCTGAACTGTGGCACATTCAAACACCGTAATTCAAACAAAACACTGACACGATCAATTCTAGAAAATCAAAAGGGTGAGTGTTTGAATAATGAGGGTTTGAACAATGTGTCCCAATATGAGCATTAAGAAACGACAATTACCTGGACCTGAAGTTCCCTGGCAGCAAAGTCTAGCAAGCTCCCTAAAAGTCTCCGTTTAAAGATAGGCAACGACTCTTCACGCCTTCAAATGCAAAACAAATAACAAAAATAAGGTAGGCTGATGACAAATAAGTTGTTCAAAACAGTTCCTGCTAGTGATGTAAGTCATTGCAAAAAGAATTTAGAAATAGACCAACTCATTAGTACATGGGGGAAAAAAAGGACATTATAACTTATTTGCAAGTGGAACTTTCTTTACTCCTACAAAGATTAATAAAAGTCAGCATCTAGATATCTCCAAATGAAGAACCACTAAATGGGATAACAACATGGTAAAAACAGGACTGGAAAAGTCCAGGTTAACAAACAATTCTGAGAAAATTTACATAAATTGTCATTTTTTCTTTGAACAGTACATTACAGAAATTACTAAGCATGCCATGCCCAACAAACTTTCTAAAGAAACAGAGGCCGAATGCATAAAAAGTTCGAGTCCCCAACCATGTCTCAATATTTATCAAGATATTCATGCTATACAACTGGAATGAGGAACAATCAGCAGTCAGGACAAGCAAGGACCAGACATATTAGAAAGTTGGACAAGGTAATTGAAGTGTTTCTCCAAAGATTCTGTTTCAGAAATTGATACAGTAAAGGACAAATTTTGGTTAGAGAAAAAGTGATGAGGGACATGCATGATGCTTTATCTTATGCATAGCATCAAGGTGAAGAGCCCATTCTTTAGCAGAGTATTGCCTTGAATAAAAATAGAATGAGGTGAATTGCACAATAAAGGTCGGCATCCGGATATCCCTAAATGAAGAGGTGTTTGGCGCATGGAATTAGATGGCATTAAGAGGGATCAAATTGCTTTTTTGCAATAAATGCACTTGTCGGTGGATTGTCTCTTAATGCCATGGGAGTGAGCTATTCACTTTGGTGTTTGGATCATGTAGGATGTAGGGCTTAAATACATGTTTTGATTCATGTAGTGTTTGGTTGTACATGGAAACAACTACAATCACGAAAATCATGTTTGAAAACTACAGTGAGAAGTAAGGTTGGGCCCACCTTGATGTTTGTGAGTAATCCACCCCGTCCATCCATTTTGTGAGATCATTTTAGTACATGCAACCAAAAGTCGAGCAGATCCAAAACTCAAGTGGGCCATACGAGAGGAAAGAGTGGGGAAAGAATTTCCCACCGTTGAAACCTTTCCGAGCACCACCTTGATGTTTATATGTCATCCCAACTGTTTATAAATTCATTCCTGCCGGGATGAACTAACAACATAGAAAACTTTATCGTGATACAAAAATTTTGTCGGCATATGAATGTTTCAATGGTGGTCACTTGATCCCCACTGTTTCCTCTTGTGTGGCCCACTTGAGTTTTAAATCTACCTCATTTTTTGGTTTCTTACCTAAAATGATCTTGTAAAACAGATGGATGGGGTGGATTCCTCACAAATATCAAGGTGGGCCCCACCTCCCTTCCCAGCATAAGACTAGCTCATGCTTTTAGGAAATCCCAGTTGAATTGTGGAAAGCCCTCCCTAACCCTCCCTACTCCATGCACAGGATCCAATGTTGGAAACCTATGATGAACCAAACAGGGGATGATTTTTCAAAGCAGGGGATTTAAAGTTCCATCCCACTTAATACCATCTAATTCTATGTGCCAAACACCCCCCCCTAAGAATGTCGTAAAGGGAGACTAGAAAGGTCCAGGTTAACATGCAATTCTGAGAAAACACATTAAAATTGTCTTTTTTTTATAGCTGTACATTACAGAAATTCCTCAGCATGTCACACCCAATTGATCAATACATTCATGCTACACAATTGGGATGAGGAACAATCAGCACTTAAGACAAGCAAGGCCCATATATATTAGAAGCTTGGTTCAAGCTAATTTAATTGTTTCCAAAGCTGATTGTTTCAGAATTTGCAGCAGTAAATGTTGAATTTTGGCTAGGGAAGAAGTTGCAAGAGACAATTGTAGTGTTTTACCCAGTGTTTGAAATATCGGTATCGTGTTACATATCGCATTCTTGGGATACAGATACGTATTGGTTATCGCATGGGATATATCGGTTGTATCGTGTAATGTATCGCTATTGTTGGAAACATTGGGAAATTGGTTGAATTTTTCGATGTAATTTCGGTGATTATAAGAAAAGACATCAATACACATTTATAAATCAAAACATTACAAAAAACAAGTATACATAATAGGTTTTCTTTGTATGAGATCCTAATCTATGCGTTGTCTAACTGAATTGATGCAAGTATATTCAATGTCTATTTATATAATTTATAAATGTAAGAAGACAAATGAAAACATAAGCAATACATTCAAAAGAAAAAAAAGAATCACTTGATTAGGTTACAGACATGTTTAATGTGATGTTTGAACACAGATTGCAAACAATTTGCAAGAAATTGGAAAATTTTGATTTTTTTTTTCAATTTTTCGCAACTCGGCCCATCTCCTCCAAATCTTGAAATTGAAACTCCCAATCCATGATTTTTCATGTAGAACATGAAAAATCATGAATTTGTAACAATCTGACACTAATTTAACATGATTTACAGAAAATAAGAGCATTGAAATTCAAAAATGCTCATTGGATCGAACATGTGGGATATATCGCACTACTTGTGCGTTTCGTATCGCACCGATGGGATACAAGATATATCGTGGGATATATCGGCAGATATCGTCGATATTTAAAACAGTGGTTTTATCTTATGCATATCATCTAGGTGAAGAGCCTATCCTTTAGTGGAGTATTGCCTTGAATAATAACAGAATGAGGTGAACTGGATTTCGCAGTAAGTAGGAAAATTTCACTCCCAAACAAAATCTTCAAAATGCTGCCCACTCTTCGGAGCTCATGACATGGACATATGAACACGCTCAGCTTCTCTCCATCCTCAATGTGCTCCATTCACCAGCCCTTAACAAGTTTACAAGATATGATCCAAACAGTTTGGAATAATCATATGTCCTAAGGTACAGGATTCAACATTTTGGAGTGATTGTATACACTTGACAGTTCAGAGTGATCAAATGCCCTAAGCTGTAGTTTCACTGGCTTGACCTGATAAAAATTATCCAGAGATGTAACTTTCTATCCATGAAGCATGGCTAATGAAGTTTGTCTTTTCAAATGCAAAACGGAAAGCTTCATCTTCGTAAATGTACCATTCTGTTAGAAATAGTGAGTCAAGGTTTAAGTTTTGAACAAGAATAGGGGAAAGGTAGAAGGTAAAATTGGCTTCACTTAGGGCCTGTTTGGGAGCATGGATTTGGAACCCCCTGGATTTGAAATCTTCTTGCTGTGTTTGGCACCCTAGATTGAGAATCAACTTTAATCCAAAAGTAGCTATTCATAGTATATTTACAAGGGTTTGAATTTAATTACTAAATCAACTTTAATATCTCTAATTAGTGAAATATGTAATTTTTTACAGAATAGTTGTAATAAGCCCGCTGAAATGTATACTCTGCCAAAAAATGATGAAATTCCAAGGCTCGGATGGGCCACAAGCACAAGATCACAACCGAGTGACTAACCAACGATTTTTAACTGTTGATTTACATGGACAATGTTTGGACGGTGCTAATCATTATCTTAGAGAAATTAAAGTAATGCAATTGATAATCTAATTATTTTAGGATATCATTAGTGGGCCATGTGTCCAATAGATTAATAGTCTAGTGACACATGTTATACATGCAACTCTTGAAAGGGTTTTAGATGTAATCCAAGCTCTCACCGTGGATTTCAAACCCCCAGATTGAGGGGATTTGAAACCCCCTGGATTTGAAAACCTCAGTTACTTTATGGTGCCAAACAACCGAGGGAATTTGAAATCCCCCCAAATCCATGGTGCCAAATGACCCCTTAGCTCTTCTACTTCTAAAAAATTTTGTGGTCATTCAAAGAAAAAGAGAGTGGCTTCACTTAGAAGCTATGCACTTATTGAGCCAAGAAGAGAGTGAAAGGTGCTCAATATATTAAACAGACAAATAAATTGACTGATCAAAAGTAGCAAGCGTGATTTATTGAAAATTATATAGTACAGATTGTACTTGTTTGCCAAAGGTTTTATTCTATATGAGCAGCACTAAAACTGAACATGAAAGAGCAATATCATGGACATCTCTTCCAGGTTATAGTTCATAGCTATTATTTTGTACAAACAGATACCTGACTCGTTGATCTCCAATACTAGATCCTCCAACCATAGACAACCACTCTGCACAATGAATTGTAGCTTCAATATCCTGTAAAAGGAAGGTGATGATCAAATAATATAAATGAAATGACCAAATTTAACATCAACAATATAACTTTTAAATGATGACATAAGATTGCTAGCATAAATAGTTCCAAGAAAAAAGTGAAAAAAATGAAACATGAGGACCACATATCTCTTATTATGTGACTTCACTCCTCAAGCTCTTTGGCATTCAGTGATCTAAAGCATGCAAACAAAAGGGAAGAAATAGCTCATACAACTAATCTGTGCATGCTCCACAAACTATTGAAAGATTGTTGTGATGCTCAGAGTTTGGAAGTGTTCTCTTATTTTCAAGTGATGATAATTTATTAGAATACAGGAGGAGAAAACAATTCTAATATAGAACAAGAAGGGTGGATGTAGTAATCAACCCCAGGAAAAATAGATTGTCCATGTATTTCCCATTCCTCAAACACTTGGATGGTGTATATACAGAAATGGCCAAATTTTTGTGACAATGAAAACGACACAGTCCCAGACCTTGAGCAATTATGATATCAAAATTTTGCAAAGATAATGGATAGGCCTTAAAATTTTCTTAGCGATCAGAATATTTTAGACTAAATCCAGGCATCTAGAATACCAACAAGGGTATAAATAGCTGCTCAAAAGTTATACAGAAGTTTGTTACTTGTCAAATGCTGGTCAAAAGTATTAACTTCTAGATTTGGCAAAAGCATCCAGCATGGAAAGATCTATGGCTTTCATGGAAGAATAACTCTAGAAGCTTACAGGCAGTTTCTGGTGAATTCCCTAAACCTGCCAGAAAAACATTTGGCAGTAGGGTTGCAACTTTGGTGGGTCAGCTCAGATTGAGGGTCAATCCGAGCCAAACCCGACATCAAGTTGTGTTAACCCATTGCCCAGCCAAACCCGACATACCATTTCCTCAAACCTGAACCATCAGGTTAGGTCAGGTTGAGTAGGGTTGATATGTTTGGGTTGGGTTGGACCAAAGATTTAGTATCTTATAATATGTCAATAATTTAGTATTTTATACATACATTAAATATAATAATTCTACCATATAAGATAAGGTGGGTTCGATTTTGGTCAGGTTAACAAAGGCCTCAACCAAAGCCCAACCCAACCCGAAATTGAATTGAGAATTTCCAGCCAGAGGCCAACCCAACCCGAGCCAGCCAAACTTTCTGGTTGGGTTAGACAGGTTTGGGTCGAACCCGACCCAAGTTGCACCTTTATTTGGCATTTTAGTGAAGGGACAATGACATAATGAAGTATTAACAAAGGCATCAACCAAAGCCCAACCCAACCCGAAATTGAATTGAGAATTTCCAGCCAGAGGCCAACCCAACCCGAGCCAGCCCAACTTTCTGGTTGGGCCAGACAGGTTTGGGTTGAACCAACCCAAGTTGCACCTTTATTTGGCATTTTAGTGAAGGGACAATGACATAATGAAGTTAGTTTTGTGATGATGGTGATCCCAACAACTAATAGTTCTCCAGGCCATCCAAACAGTCTGTCGTAAAAACTAGACAAACATAACAATTTAGGCAGACAATTATTACATCCATGAGTGGCATGCACATAATAACTGATAACATAGTAAGTAGAGATATCACAATAACTAATAACATAAGAAAGTACAGACACATAAATGTCACAGTTTTGGTCTCTGATAGGTTAAAATATAGATGCTGCTTAAAAAGTGCAAGCAGCAGAACTGAAAATGAGAGATGGTAGAGGGGCAATAGACCCTAATGACTTGCTGAACAGAATCAAAAATGTGAAAAGAGATACAAAAGGCAAACCTTCCAACCATCCTTCTGGCGCATAGAATGCTCTAACATGATGATCAGGAAGTTGTGAATGAGATCTTCTATGTCGCAAATGCTCACTCCGTTTGAACATTTGCCCGAACCCACCTGTAGAAGCAGGTACTTTCATTGAAACAATAGAGGCAGAGAATACCACCCTCATTATAAATAAACATGCATGGATATTATTGGAAAAAGCCCTTCCACAAGTAAAAACTTCTCTGCAACCAACAATGTTTTAAACTATTTTTTGTGCTGAAACATACAAAACATTAACCAATTAATATCATCATCATCTAAGCCTTATCCGGTTATCCCAACTAATTGGGGTCAGCCACACAATATTAACCAACTAATATATTAGGAAATTTTAAAAAGAGTGACTTGAAAGCATTTACATTGAGCGATGAATCAGATATTTACCTCATAATTAGAAATAAGAACCTCCAAAATCCACTCTGGCCATTCTTCCATGTAAGTAAGGCTGCTTCTATTTTCTGGGTGACTGCAAGCCAAAAACAGAAGATCCTGAAATCATATAGAAAAGAAACAGTTCAGAAACGTAAACCACAAGATAAGCAGGGCTCTTCACAGGAACAAAGGTGAGAAATAATACAGGTGTCAATGCTGAGATAAAATTCATATTATCCTAATACAACCAATACATAGAACAAGGACAATTTCTTGGGAATTGTTAAAATTCCCATGCTAGAGGAGCCGCAAAACCTGCAAAGCTGACTGAGGCAGGCAGAAGGCAGGTAGAAACACCATTCTTTATTCATTTTCTGTCAGCTAAAACAACTTGGGTTTCTTAAGGTTTTCTGGGATCTCTATACTTCAGCAAGTTCATGGTGTCTATACATTGAATATTCTTCTAAAGTGGCTAACTCTCTTCAACAGTGAGAATGGAAAAACCTTCTAAGAAGTGCAACTGGTGTTGACCTCCGAGCTGATAATTGAAACTTCTTTCTTACCATTCATCTCAAGGATTGTGATATTGGAGGTGTTCTTAGAGATGACCAAGGACTGCTGCACATGGCCTTCTCCAGCCCAATGGGTTAGGGAGAAGTGCATGAAGCAGAGGCTCTTGCAAGTGGTAAGAATTTTCGTCAAGGATTTTTCCAGCCCTCTAATTGTGAAGGGGATACTTATAACTTCATCACAACGGCTTCCATTGAGACGTCTAAACTTCAGAAAGGATCCTTCATGTTTAATGAAATTCAAGATAATGGTTCTCGGTTAAACATCTCATTTGTCCACGTCGGTAAAGGAGTGAAACGACTGGCTGCTAGTATTGGGAGTTTATCCCATAATTTTGATGCAGTTTTTTACCTTCACATATGGTTATGTCAATATGAAATAACACCCAAGATACTTCAAAAAATGCAACCCCAGATGACGTAACAAAAGAATTTATTTAATAAAATGCATGAAAAAGTAGCTACCTGTATGGCCCGAACTTGAAATACCCTGGACGCATATGGCAATGAACGGAGAAGAACCAACAAAAGCTGAACATGTTCGAAGCGGTGACCAGAATCATAAAGGTTTTGGCCATCATCAGTTGAAGAAACATTTATCTGAATAAGAAAATGCAACTTCGGGTTAGCATAGTCAAGAGGAAGGGCTGAAGTGAATTGAGATGTCTGGATATGGCCAAGATATAGAGGAAGATCAAAAGAAGCATGATAGTGCCAGTTAAAAGCAGTATGCCCATGCAAAGAAGACAAAACCAGCTCAATGAAGAGAAACATGTCCAAGAGCAACCAATCAAATTATCCAAAACACTACGAAGTTTTCAACATTCCTTCAACGTCAGATACGGGATAAAAATTTGCATCCAAATCTGAAATGGTAGTAGCTTAAAAAGTGACCAGAAACACTGAAACAGATAACAACTGGCTTCTCAGATGATGCTGCATAGCAACTAAGAAAAAATCAGCAGAATATTGGCTTCCCTGCAAATACTATCCCAAATCCCAATATTTCTTCTACAAGAACACTAGGGTACATGTTTCAAAATTCTAAAGCACCATAAGCATCATATTGGCTTTCAAAACAAAGGGACGTATCAAAAAAAAGAAAATCAGCAAAGCAGGGGATTCTCTACCAATATTTCTTCTTCAAGAACGTCAGGGTACAACTCTTTAAATTCTGAAGCACCAAAAGCACCATACTCAAGATGAAACAGTGAAACATCTACCATCAAATGAAACTGTTGCAGCATTCTGAGTATATCTCCCTAATCCCTCCTCCCTCTCACTTCCTATGTCTTCCTAGTAGATACTCACACTTTTATAAAAGCAGGAAGTGGGAGAATTCCTATAGCCCGTAGCATAGCTAATGATACTCGTCCATCATCACCATTGTTCGGAGTATCCCCAATATTATCCATAGCTCCAGCTCAGCAATACCGATAACACTGTAGCGATACCGATAACACTGGTAGTCTCAGGAATTCCAGGTATTGGCAATGCATCGCTAAGTATCTCCAATGTATCAATATTGCCAATATATCTCCAATATTTTCGACTTTATAAATTCCAGGTGTTGCTTGTATCACCGATGTATCAATATTGCCAATATTTTCAATTGCGTAAATTCTGGGTGTCGATTGTATTGCCAATGTATCAATGATATTTTGACAATATTGCCAATGCATTGATATCACCAAAAATCTATTTATTAAAAATAATAATAATAATCATTTCAAATTTTTTAGGAGCACATGGTTGTATGCAGTGTTCAAATTGTCGACAGTGTTCCAATTGTCGACAATAATATTGATCATATCATGATATTATTGTTATCCAAACATGGGTGATATTGAGAGCACAGTCTTTTGTTTCTTTTCCAGTTGTTGACGATTTCTCGGTGAAATACTGTGTTGTCACAATTCTGAAATATCGATAGATGTTTGGATGGAAGGTTGGATGGATGGTTGGATGGATAGATGGGATGGTTGGACTAGTTTTCACGACAACACATGCTTTTAAGCCCCCATTAAATGGAAACTTATTATTTATGCATTATTTTTTCAATTTTTTTATTCCTAAATATACAAATTGTGTATTTTAGTATCTCCTGAAGTTTCACCAGAAAATTTCACCATTTTCCCGATGTTTCCCCAATGTTCCCCACATTTCTGGTTACTAACGATAGTATCGGCAATATCGATATTGTTCTTGTATCCCCGACCATGAAAACTTGTAGTGATACCATACTTCAAGCACTGATCATCACCAAAATTTAAGAAATTAAAACTCATATCAGATTGTGCCTTGAGTTGACTCAAGAATCAGTTGAGTATTCAATAGAGTCAATTAAGGTTATCGAAGTTTAAAAGGGGTTAAAAGAATTAGTAGAACAATAGAAATGTCAACGCATATCTATCGTTTAAATTTTCACAGTAAATAATCAGTCAACCAATTGAAAGATGAAAAACAATTAATACCCTCTCACATTCAAACTTCTTTGTCATAAACTCATAGCCAATTAGCTGTATGACAATCTATGCAGACAGTGAAGGTGATTCGTTGTCATAGTCATCGTCGTCGTCGTCATCATCAGAGATTATCCCTATTAACTGGGTTCAGCTACACATTATGTTACACCATGCCACTCTATCACAAACCACATCCTTAGTTAAACCATAATCTTCAAGTCTTTTCTTAGTACCTACACCCATGTCCTTTTGGGCATTCCCCTTACGCTTTTAGAGCATTCAACTTGAACCAACTTGCTCCCAACCAATGCAGTTCTTGATCTCCACTACATCTTAGTCTACTTTCCTTCATCTCATGATTCTTAGGGCCTGTTTGTTTCATGGATTACCATAGTAATGTAGTGTAAAAACTCACATCAATACTTCTTTACTTTGTGTTGCAGCACAAAAATCAGTAAAGATGTCATGAAAGTACAAAGATTCAAGCAGAAAAGGAAAAGGAATATTGATTTTTCAAAGAATAGAGGAGAGAGATCCATTGCGCGCGCAAAATGATGTGTTGCGCTGCGCAATGAGCCCTTGTCTGGGGCCGTGAAATGGGGGTAGGTGGCACGTGGATCGAGGCTACACATGTGAAATGCCTATAAATACCCCGTCACCCTCTCATTTGATTCATTCGCAAGCCCAGAGCTCTAAGGGATTCTGAAGAAGCACTTCGGGTATTCCGAAGGATGAGAAGGAGAAAGAGAAGAAGAAGAAGACATGGGGAAATCCCCTATTGCACGACCGGCACGCAACAGGGGCCCTTTGTGCGTCGTGCATTGCCCCTGTTGCACGCGCAATCTTTTCAAGAAGCCCATGCATTTTTCCATTCCTGCCTAATTGCAATCTTTCATGATGGGAATTCATCATTTCCTCGAGATTGTCATCTCAGACAAATCAATAGAGAGATAAAGGATCTTTAAGGGTCCTAGATCGGCACATGCATCTTCCATCAAAAAGAGCTCATTACAAGCTGGAACGTTGAAATCATTATCCAAATCATTCCATGTTTTTGTCTTGTTTCATCTATTAGATATATTTTGTATTTGAATCAAGGGAAACATAAGGATGTAAATGAACTTTTTAATCAATAAAATATCTGATGGTGATTATTCTTCTATTAATTCTTCATTATTATTGAATAAGATTCCCCAATCCAAATAAATTCGAAACACTTTGATTGGATATTGCCAACTGTCAAATCAATGTAATCCTTCAGAATCACTGCCAAGCATGGATTGGTGGAGGTGTGTTGACATGCCATATTTCATAGGCCCCACCATGATGTGTTATATCCAAACCATCCATCCATCTTGTGTAATCATTTTATGCAATGAAACAAAAAATGAGGTAGATCCAAAGCCGAAATGGACAACGCATGCCATTGAAAACTTCCGCAAATCCACGTAAGTGTTGTTGGATCTTCTTCATTTTGGGGGACAGGCCCTAAAATGATATTGCAAAATGGATGGAGATATAACACATATGGACGAAACTACATCCAAGTGTATCTAACCAGTGAAAGTACTTTACATGTCGGAGTGAAAATGGGAGTGTAGTGTATACGGTCAGTACTCTGTTTTACTTCCAACTCCGATAGTAATGGTAATTATTACTTTTTTACACCACATTATTGTGGCAGTCCATGAAACAAACAGGCCCTTTTACCTATTGGTGTCACTCCTAAGTTCCCTTGAATGCATCCATTCCTGCCTCTATCCTTGTTTTGCCACTCACCCATCTCAACACCCTCGTTCCTGCTACACATCTTATGAAAATGCAGTCCCTTGACTGCCCAAAGTCCAGTAAAGCATGGCTAGTCTTATAGCTATCCTATAAAATCTACCGTTTAGTTTCATTGTTATGCAGTGATCACATAAAATTCCAGAGGCACATCTCCACTTTCAGCCACCCAACTCTAATTCTATGATCAAAATCATTCTCATACAAACTGGCTGCCAACCTGACATAACCCCCCTCCTTCATCTGGGCTGGGGCCCAGCAATAAGAGCACAAAATTCTCACAGGCACTAATTAATAGTCAATTACATAGGTCGCTTAGAATCAATGACTTAATTAACAAGTTGGTGATTCATTTTCTAAAAGAACATGCACTTAAAGAAAAAAATTGTGCACTTTGCTCATAACATTCCATGTCCAATTTCCACTTACAAAATAGAGATAAACAGTATGCTGCGAATTAATTATGGCAAAGATACAAAGGTGAAGGGATGACTGACTATGCAAAACTGCAAGTAGAAAGGATGACCCAAGAACAAACGTCATAAACACACAATAATGCCAGATGTAAAATGGATATTCAAGTCCCTAGAACTGGTAGCTTACCCCCACTTAAGTGTCAAGTCCACCAAACTCACTTATGCTAGTACAGATAATAGTTCTCTTCAGTGTTGTGGTTGGAAGCAGAGTCATGACTCATGAGCACTTTCTTTGTCACAACCACAAACGTCTTCTTCCTCATTAACTCAACCTCATTCCACCAATCATTCACAAATTTTTTCTTCTGATTTATAGTGATTGACTTGGCAATTGTAGGTGGGAACAGAAACTAAACTTTTCTAATAATTGTATACACTTTGAAATAGTTTCAGAGTACTAACCAACACAAAAGAGAAGCCTGCTTTTGTGAAAGAATTTTGCCATCACCTTCATTAGAGCTTTTCCATGGCTCTTTCTTTTCATCTTATTTTCTACATACTGACATAGCATGAAAGTATTGGTAACTGTGGCCTGAAAGACGGTCACATGTTTAATGCCTGTGTGGTCATGTGGCCAGTTGGGCCTACTTGATAATGACATTCCTGTTTTATTCAATAAAGTCATATTTCTGTTTTTTGGGATCTTTTGCCCTGCATGATTGATGTTGGAATAAGTCAATAAACATTTTGATGTAGGTGCCAAAGTGAGATATATCCAAAAACATATAATAATAATAATAAAGGTGGCACTACTCTAAATGCCAAGATCTGGAGTGAAGCCATAGGGATTGGTTATGTGCCCATTACTGGAACTAGATTTACCTCAACTACTGATAGGATACTGTTATGAGTCCATAGAGCTAGAGTCTCCTGCTCATTAGATGAGCTGGTAGAGACTGTGGTGTGTGTGAGTAATCCAGGGTTCAATCGCTGGTAGTGTTACCTTCAGAAAAAAAAAAAAAAAATTATATATATATATATATATATATATATATATATATCAGGTTTCCAGTTTCCACTGCTAGGATATCTACATGTTAAAGCTCTTGACTAGTGTTGTCATGTACTTTTTCATATACAAGGCTTGTAGCCTAGTCCTGGATATGTGGTTGTTGTGCGGAAGAGTTAATGCGTCTCATTGTGATAGTTTCTTTTTAGAATTTGAAAAAAAAAGAAAAAAATTTGAAAAGTTCTTTTAGAATAAAGAAAGATTTTATTTAAGAATAAGGAGATCACAAGGGAGGGAAATTTCTGTTACAACTTACAAGAGATGCACAACTAACACTCTCTACTGTGTAAACATTGCAACACCATTTACCTCTTTCGTGTGATAGATTATGGAGATGTTGTGATCCCTAAGGATGATAAGTAGCCAACACGCTAAGAAGTTATTAAAGCAGGTACATAATTATTATCTCCCTCGGAAATCCCCATTCTAAGGGCATTCTCATCCTTTTTTACTGTTTTGCACTTTTTAGGAGCCCCTAAAGTCTTATCCCAACTGAGTGACAGTCATTGAAGAGATGACAGGGGGCCAATTCTGTCAAAGGTACATCTCAATTAATGCCTCATGAAGAAAGTTACAATAAAATTGACTTGCTAATACTGAAGATTCAAAGCAGTCTCTGAAACATTCGAGGGAGGAAAGATACAGCATTCCCTGCTTAACTGTCAGAAATATAATTGTTAAATGATTAGTAGAGTTGACCAAACATACTTTGGTTCGCTAGACAACAGTAAATAAATCAATGAAATGTTCCCACAACTGAAGGTCACATAACATCCTTCAAAAATACTAATTGGAGGAAAATTACATGCACGCTGTGCAGATGTCTGTTCAAACTTTCGATTAACTTTGAAAAGGGAAGAAACAAATCGAAGGGACAAGGTAACAAAAAAAGGAATCAAAATTCTATCCTTACCGCTGCTCCCAATAAAGCCATGTACACATTTGCAGTCATTAGCCTCTGTGGTGCTGCTTGAAATGCTTTCCGTAATGCAAAGAGTAGCAGAGAAACTTTATCAGAAAACATGGCGTTGCCTTCATCAGGCAGTCCATTACCCAGAATGTTACTTGATGTGAGTGGAAAAGCAGCATTTGAACTGAACTTCAAATGCCCGGATGTCACTAATGCACCCAACAGTGTAATTATCCCAACAACAATCCCATCACCATTGTCAACATTATAAACATTATTCCTAGCACTGTCAGCACTTATTGAGAAATTGATACCCCCTAGATTCCTAATAAATTGATTCTCAGAGGAGGATGTTGATCTTCCAATATTAATGCCCACAGAAACCATGATGGAGCTATCACCACTATCAGAAGACTGCAATTGAAAACCTTCTTGAGATATAGACTCTTTTTCCTCAGGAGATCCAAGACGGTCATCTGGGCTTCCTTGTTGGTCGTCACTAGTTTTCAGTCCAGATCCCTCAACCGATACATTTTCAGGAATTTTCATGGTGGGACTTTCTGCAGCTACATCTTCAGTACTCTTTACAGTAGAACTTTCTGCAGCTGATACATAGTCAGTACCCTTCACACCAGAACTTCCTGCAATGGAATGATTACCAGCTTTTGCTTCCCGCTGCAAAAGGACAAGAAGTGTTTCTATTCCTCCACAAGAAATGAATGCCTCTGCGAATGTGTGTGCTCTAGATGTATTTGGCTGTACCACTAGCCTATAGATCAGGTGCAACACCCTGGCAACCTGGAAAGGTGCAACAATTAGAAACGCTTTCCACAATAAATCACCAGAAGAAAACGTAAGAGACTAGTTCCTCAAGCATTTGCCTAAAACGAGCATATATAATATTTAGATGAAACTTGCTCAAACAAGGTTATGATGATGAGGGCAGCGGTGATGGTGGTAGTGATATCTATTTGGATAAAACTACTCTACATGGATGCATGAAATGCTTAGTCTAATTCCAGGCTGAGAAAATTTATAGATGCGAGCCATGAAGAAACATAAGCCTCTAGCCCAAACCATCTATCCAAACAAGCAACAACCATTACGAATATTTCCACACACACACTCAAGTAATAACTATATTTTGATTAGAGAGCATGAATAACCAGTAAGATGTAATTAAACACCAGAGGTCCAGAATATTATAGTTAAATTTTTAGCAATCAAATGACAAACTACCATGCACATGTTTGACTAAACTAGGCACATATGAAAAGGAGCCCAAGAAATGGCTGAGATAAGCATAATGAAAATGAGAACCAATGAAAAGACGAGAAAAGTATTGTGGTATAGTTCCTAAAATATTAAATCAGATACTATGCAACTCACATATATTAATCACAGTCTAAAACGCTATGAAATTAAACGTATATGGTACCTGATTAGGTTGTGCACTATCAACTATGAAACCAATCAAGCAACGGACATCATCAACAGCCAATGAAGGAGATGCTGCTCCCACAAGAAGTTCAATGATTACTAAGAGCTCATCAACCAGGGCATTCACTTCACCTACAGGCCGTGATGCCTCATGCAATGAAAATGCATCAACAGAGTCTGATTCACGAACAATCCAGTAGCATCTCCTGCAGCCATCAAGAAGCATCTGGACAGCATTAGCATCTCGCATAGCTGATGACTCAGTGAAAACCATGTCCGCAAGTGAAGAAAGAAGCTTCTTCTGTAGTCCATAATTGCATAAACTCCACATCTTCAAATCCAACAGCAAAGTACGGAAAAGTTGCACTTTCAGTGCATGATTCTTTCTCTGAGATTGACATAGACACACAATTGCAGCAACAAGTTCCTCTTCTCTTACTCCAATTTTATTTCCGTGATCCAATGTAGAAAGAGTTTGCAACAAATAGTGTAGTATTAATGACAGAACCTCAGGCCCTCGGGTGCGACACAACTCCTCATTATTTCCAGGATGTTGAATAGACATGGAAATAATTCTGAATATTGGGGCAGCCAGAGAAGCGGTGACCAGAGACAAAGCAAACTCCCCTTGCTGGGGCTCCAAGCTATCTTTTTGCACATTGCTTACTGCCAGTGGTAGCAAAGACATTGGACCGCCATAAGCCAAGGCCCACAATGACTCTACTGGGCGTATTCGAGCAGCAACATGAACCTGCCCAAGTACCTCGGCAGGTTTCCGGTGAGTTCCTGAGTACAATAAAATGTCAATTTCAAGAGCTGAAACATAAAGCACTGCCTTAGAACCAAATAGATTTATTCTTATTTTTCTTCTTCTTCTTCTTCTTCTTTTTTGGAAGGATAACTGGAAATAGAAAAGAAAGCCAAAAGAAAACAAAAAGGATGATGAGAAATCGTCCAGCTAATTCAAAGATGAGGATTCCCCCAGCTGCCATTAAACGCCTGGACTGGGGCTCCCAATCAATACTTTATCAGCCCTAGGCCATTCCACAACCAACCACTTTGCCATATGGAGAACCAAATAGAATATGTTGAAATATAACACAAGTTCACAACTTCTATTCAGCCACAAACATGAAAGCAGCAAGTTCTCTGCCAAAGCAGTCAAAAAATACGCACGTTTAATGAATATGTCAGGTAGCTAAGGACACCGAAATGACAATCAGTGGACGATGCCAAATTGATTCTCAATTATATCAACAACGGCACATGATGAGAAGCAATAGGAAGGATCAGCAAATGATCCCTGAGTACTATCCAAGAGAATGATATGTGGAATCACTAACAGCCCATTATCCACCTTGTATTGGTTGATGGATTGGTCAATCAATGTGTGCTCACAATCCCTTGTTGAGGCCCCTCAAAAGAATGTGATTGCACATTCCCGGATGGAGCAATCCACTCTAAAATATCCCCTCAAAAGGGAGAAAATGAAGATGCGATACACAGCAAATATGCGCAATATCCAAACCTTTCGTCAAGTGGGTCTCATCATGAACGTGCCTGGCCAGAAACCAGGTCAATCCAGGGTGTCCCGTATCCGTTACAATATAGCCATATCGGCCGACACGTATCGGTAATGGCAATGGCCATTACATGATACTGGGCTGTAATGGGGCACCCCCCGATTCTGTAGCCATAACGGCTCATTTTTTTTAAGGTCTGTTTTTTCAATTTTTTTGAAACTTCTTTCTTCCAAACTCTTCCTAAATCATTATATTGCTATTTTCGACCACTCTTACCTTGATATTACAGATGAAAACAACTTAAATTAAGGATTTTCTTGATTCGAAGCTCCGTGGGCCATTTTTCAAAAATTCTTCAAAAAAAGGTATTTATATTTTTTATTCAATGTTTTGCTATTTGAATAGTAGAATATGATGTGTTAATCATAATAGAAGATATTAATGTCCATTTTACAGATTGTTGTTGTCATTTTATATTTTTTTATAAATTTTTTTATCTACGCACTATTTTCGACCTTTTTTTTTTAATTCGAAAAATCATTTTTTATTCAATATTTTGCTATTTTAATGGTAGAATATGATGTGTTAATCATAGTAGAAAATATTAATGTGCATTTTACAGATTGTTTTTGTGATTTTATATTTTTTAATAATTTTTTTCTATTTACGCACTATTTTGGCCCTTTTTTAAAAATTTTGAAAAATCATTTTTAATTGAATGTTTTGCTGTTTTAATGGTAGAATATGATGTGTTAATCATAGTAGAACATGTTAATATCCATTTTACAGATTGTTGTCATTTTATATTTTTTTTATAATTTTTTTCTATTTACTAACTATTTTGGCCCTTTTTAAAAAAATTCGAATATATTACACAAGTAAGATATTTTCATATTACATTTATTCTAATTTATCTATCATTGATAATAGATAGTTAGAAAATTAAATATATGAGTTTTGCAATCAAATCCAGGTTGTCTGGTTCATAAATTCATCAAACAATCCGATACAACTTCTCACCAAAGAGTGGACCGTTACACCACCATAAACATGTTTCAATTTATAAATGAATGCATATTTGGAATGATTAGAATATTCCGGATTTAATCCATATTTTTTCATATTTTTTGGCAAAAAAATAAAAATAAAAAATTGCATCATTATGGGCTGTTATGCTCCCGTATCGCCGTTACACCCTCGTATCCGTATCGGTATCAGAGGGCACCATTACGCCAACCGATACCGATATGGGATACCTTGGGTCAATCCACTCATCAGGTGGGCAATGCATGGGAAAAATGGCCGGTTAGAAAATGACGATCAACAGTCTATACTTGTCATATCAATTGCAAACTCGATGAGCAGACTAGCTAGAATGTTTGCTTAGAAAAAAGGCAATCGACAATCTCTATTCACCGTATGAGTTGCAAACTTGATGAGCAGACTAGCTTGAATGTTCGGCCAAGGAATGTTCACGATGGGACCATCTAAAGAGAGGCCTGATCTTGTACATGTGTGTCATTTTGGCAAGCATGCCACAAGTCACTCACCTAAATGTTTCCCTTTAATCAACTATGACAAAGGCGTGCCATATTGTTCATCTCACACGAGCTAGTATAAAGTGGCATCCCAAATAATGTACATGGTGGGCAATAAAAATGACTGTTGGGCCACAACGTGCACATGGTGGAACTCAGTTGAAGAAAGTTCCAGATCTTTCACTCATGTGGTACTTTGGGACACGTGATGTGAAGTGTTGTCTTGAGCGATTGCTTATGCAGTTTAGAACGAATGGATGCCATCATGGCATGCGATTTGGGGGGTTACACGATTAGACAATCTTTGGAACAGATGGATGCCATCATGGCATGCGATTTGGGGGGTTACACAATCGGACAATCTCTCTCTCTCTCTCTCTCTCTCTCTCTCTCTCTCTCTCTCTCTCTCTCTCTACTCTTAATTTTGCACTCAATACATTGCTAATCTTTTCCAAGTTTGATTGTGTTATGTGTAAGGGCTTTCTAAAGTCTAGACTCTTATCTAATCTGTATCTCTCGTCATGTCTTAATCTTTTCCAAGTTTGATTGTGTTATGTGTAAGGGCTTTCTAAAGTCTAGGCTCTATCTAATTCGTATCTCTCATCATGTCTTCTTTCCAATCTTCTTCTTTGAAACAGAAGTCTAATGACCCGGGATGGAAGCATGGGCACTAACGTAGTACTTTTGAAAAATCGTATATAATGTGCGAGCTTTGCATGTTTGTAAGTGTCAGTGCCACTGGCCGGCACAAGCAACACCTTGTACACACCCTGGGGATCGAGTGCAAGAGCATGTCTCAATGTTACTCCCGAGATTCGAACGGAAATCATGGAGTCCATAGACAAACATGCTCGAAAAAGGCATGACAATTTGGTAGTTAAAGAAGAATTCAAAGAACGTGAAGCTTATGAATATATTGATATAGATGTTGATGTTGATGTTGTTGATGTCGATGATGCCACACCTACATCCACGGGGCTATCTAGACCATCGGCACCCAAAAGATCTTGTGGCCATGGACCAATGGATAGGTGGTGTAGACCACATCCCAAGGATGTAGTTGACCAAAGGGATAAAGGAAAAGGACCCACTCAAACAACACTCGAAAAATGATATAAAAATAAAGATAAGAAAACCACAATTCAGTACGTTGTTAAGCGATTATACCAAACCGGTGTTGCTTTTAACATTGTTAAATTGAAGACCTTCAAAGTTATGGTTTAAGTAATAGGTCAATTTGGACCTGGACTTAAGTCCCCTTCATATCATGAAGTGAGGGAAACTTGCCTCAAAACCGATGTTGAATTTACAAGAGGCTTTACTACCGAATGCAAGGAGGCTTGTGAAATATATTGGTGTACTAATGGCCGATGGATGGACATAGATCCGATCGAACACTCATTAACTTTCTCATTAAATGTCCAATTGGGATGTATGTTTTTTAAGTCTACGGATGCATTTGCCTATTCCAACACGGCCAAATATTCATTTAAATTAGTGTAGTTATGGAAATAGGAGAAGAATATGTTTTCCAAGTTATCACAGATAATGTAGCTTCCTATGTAGCCGTCGGATGCCTTCTCATGGAGAAGGGACGCCGTTGATTTTGGATTTCATACACGGCACATTGTATAAATTTAATGTTAAAAGATGTACGCATCTTATATATTAAAGTGATTGATAGTGCCAAAAGAATAACTGTGTAATAACTGTGTATGTATAAACATGTCCTTCTACTCCACATGAAAAAACACATTGGTTGTAATTTGTTTAATCCAATCGTCACCTGATGCACAACAACCTTTTTAACACTAAAAAGGTGGTATACAAAAAAATCTAAGCTTAGAAGCTTTGTTGTGTCAGTTGATTGTAATAATCGGCCTTGGTCAAAGAAGACCAAAGGAAAGTTAGTCCAACAAACTATCATTTTGCAATTATTTTAAACACAAGTGTTAAAGGCATTAGAATCATCAAAACCCTTAGTAGGTGTATTAATATTGGTGGACAGTGATGAGAAGCCACCAATAAGATACATCTATGATGCGATGGAAATAGCTAAAAACAAATTACAAATCACTTTAATTATAAAGAACGTGATTATAAGCCTATATCCTTAATCTAGTCGTATTCTTCGCTTGCGCCAATTGGAGTGAGGTAGAATGTGATAGGCCTTCTTGATGTTTTAGAGTGAATGGTTCTAAATAAAGATGAACATGATAGGAGAATTTTGCCCTACTAAACTTCTACATGAAGGGTATGGGGATTTTTAAAAGAGACAGTCATCAGGCATAGAACTATGAAATTGCCAAGTATAAACATATTAACAAGTTGCTCTAACTTAAGAATAATTTCTTACAATCTACAAAGTGTAACTTACTTTAACCGTTGTTTACATGGTTGACCAGTGGACCCAAAAGAAGTGGACCCAAATGGAATGACCCAGCACTGAAGAAGTTGGCCATGAAAATTCTTATCCTTACATGTTTTGCAAGTGGTTGCAAGTACAACTAGAGTATGTTCAAGTAGGTAAGTTTTTCAATTCACTCCTCAAATATTGAATTTAGACTTAGAGTGAATATTAAAACTTAAATGTATCCAACAGTAATCGTAAATTCACTTTCAATTGAAATGTTATAAAGATTCACACCAAAAAAAGAATCGTCTTAAACAAAAGAAGCTAAATTAACCTGGTCTTTGTCCAATACAACCAAAAGTTGTGAGAACAATTCTGGGCTAGGCGAGAAAAGGATGGTTTCTATGATCCCATATGCCTACATGATTTGGAGGCAAACAATGAGTGATTTATAGAAATAGAGGACCTGACCTTTGCAGGCACGGACCTAACATGGGCCCAAATAAAATATGCCACATTTGGATGGGCACCCGAAGAAAAATCCTCTAGTCAAAGGCAAAGAAGATGGGAGAGCACAAGGCCTAGTAGCAGTCAAGACCAATAAGTAGACGAGATTAAAGAGATACAAGAAAAAGATTATCAAGATCGACCATTGGATGTGGATAAGCAACTAGTGCGAACCAGTAACCAAGAAACATAAGAAGATGAAGTATATGTCGAAGAAGGAGATGACTCCCATAAGGACAATGGTGACAATGATTGTAGTGATGATGTGTCACAATGGATTAGGGATCAATGTGTATAGTATAGCCTATTTTTTATTTTTTTATTTTGTAAGTTGTAACTCATTTGTAGTTTTTAAATTGTAATTGTATTTGTATCATTGTAGTTTTTTTGTTGTTTTAGTTTGTAATTTGTACTTTGTACAATGTATTTCTACATCAAGTCATATTCTCAGGAAGTGCAACAAGTACACAATCTACGTAGATAAACTGAGGCTTGTTCGCATGGTATTGGTCAATGCACGGTTCATCTTCTATTTGAATCCTTGTATTAGTTATTCTAGGATGATAACCAACAAAACATAGGGCAATCTAGTAGCCACCAATTCAGGATTGACCACTACCAGGACTGGAAACTCCCCTTGGATTGACTAATATAGGGATCCAAATGGGCCCTAAATGCATGCCACCAACTAACTGGTAAGCAACTTTGGACGTAGTTATAACTTACAAGAGATTAGTCCCCCTCATGTTCATCATCAACAACTCCTTTGATAATCAACTAGTTGTTCATGTTACCACTAATAACATCTTAGCATAGCTAGCATATTGAAGTTTATCGTCATTTTGTGCCTGAGAAGGTGGTGACTAGTGACCAACTAGCAGATGTGTTTGGCATGTATCTTGCTAGTGATCAACTATATGTTATCGTTCCAAGTTAGAAATGATTGGTGTATATGCTACAGCTTGAAGGCAAGTGCTACAAAATATTGTACATGTGGTGGCATTTTTATTTTTTATTTTTTATTTTTTTATTTTTTTTACTCATGCACACACACCCCCACACACTTACGGGTACTCAAACCCTTGACTGGGAGTTGGAACTCCTGAGAGTCTACCACCCGAGCAAGAGTAAGGACCCACATGTGGTGGCATAAGTGCATGCATATCTATACTTTGTATGAGTGGTCTTTTTGTGTTAAGCTTATGTTAATAATAAGATTGGTCAACTAACTGTGGCCCTTGACAATTAATAGCATTCTTCTACAATAGTACCAATCAATAATGTTGTCAAAATCGTTATCGTATCGCAAATCATAATATGGGTTGAATCATATCAAATTGCAAAATCATATCGTAAATCGTAAGATTTTTTTATGATTTTCTTTAAAATATGAAAAATATAAATAAATTAGAAAAACTTAAAAACTGCAACACGATCATGACATGGTATTACTTAAAAATTAAATGATTCTTACCTTTCCTTTTATTTTCTTTTTTATTTTCTTTTTTTTTTCTTTTTTTTGCCTATCAAGAAATTTTCCTTGAAAACATACGAGGATCCGTTAATAATTTGTGTTCGTGTTACGTTTCTTGAATGTAGAAACACATTAAAAAAGTGGCATTTGATTTCGTAGACCAACGAAAAAAGATATTTTGATTTCTAACCATCATTCTACAATACATGTTAGTCAACATGATCATAACCATCCATAAAAACATTCTAGATAAGTCATACATCAATTTGGTGGTTTTAACGAGTTAAGAAGTAAGAAATTATATATAAATATAAGCTCTTCGATTATTCATTGAAGAGAATTTCTTTTTATGACGACAAGGTGCCTACGCCCCTTTTTAGGGCAAGACCAGTCCTTGCAGATGTACGCAATCACCCACAAACCACGTGCATTGGGTAATCCCAAACATTCAAGAGAATATATGTAATTTAATCTCTTATAAAGAACAAAATAAAATAATTTACCTTTTCTAAATGATTCTTGTTAAGTTAAAGGTTTTTTCTAAATGATTTTTAAAGATCCCATCAATTAAAAAACATAAAATGAAAACCTAGTGGAGCTTAAAATAGAAGAGAACAGGTATAATTTGAATTGTAAATCGTAGGATTCAAATCATAAAATTGTAGGATTCATATAAAAAGGGATTCAAATCGTTTTATTTAAGATTCAACTCAAATCAAAAATCGAATATCATGAATCGTAGGATTTTGACAACATTGCAGTCAAAACATATCTAACAGTGATCCTAATTCCTTAGAAATAAACTTCACCATGGAGAACGTCCCATAAGATTGGGAAAACCATAACAGCTCACCCAAGGACAAGAAGTACCTCTGCAGTTTATAAGTCCCAATACATCTTCTAAAAGATTTTTACATTTACCTTGTTTTCTCAGGGCTAGACTTCATTAAAAAGGGAAAAAAGAAATTACAAAAGGGGAAGGGAGACTGCAATCATATGATTCTTGAGTATTGGCCAACTCATCCACTACATCATTTACTTCAATATTACATGAGAGAAAGAAACCAAGATGGTCTCCCTAATATCCCTGATTTCCTCCAAAAACGACATGAATAACACCTTGGGCATCTCTTATGACACTGCCTATCCCTGCTGACCCAGGATTGCCTCTGGAGCTACCACCAAAGTTGAGCTTCCACATACCATTTGGCAATGGCCACCAAATGCATTGAATGACAGGTCGATTGCTTTTGTCATCAATAAACTCCATCAAACCACTTCCCAAACTATCACTTAAAACTCCTTTAAGGGGTTGTTTGGGAATGTCAAATACTTTGGAAATGAAAATAGTTTCCATGAAATCCGAGTTTTCCCCTATTTGAGGGGGGAAAAGAGTAGCTGTGGAAAGCCTTTTCCATTTCAAAGGTTTTAGTCAGAAAAATGTGGCTTACAATTTCTTCCAAAAAAAACACATTGAGTGCCAATTTCAAGGTTGCAAAGGACCATCCTCAGTTTTTGACAGTTGACCTTTTAGCATGTCCTCAGAAAACTGTGTACAAAACCAAACAACAGAATTACTGTTGGAACATGCAATTCACCATTTCCTGAGGATTCTATGTCGGTTTTCTATGTCCACATTTTGGTTCGTCTCTATTTAACAGCCCCTTAAATTCGAAGAAGAAATCTATAGTGGCACAAATCACCCATGGAAATTCCTTTATAGCAGAATATTATTGTGGTCATCAATTAATAACCTGAGTGATGCTCCATATTTTCTTCTGTTCAATTTCTGCTGCATGAGATAGATAGTCATCAACATGACCTTGTCCCGGAAAGTTTGAGGTCAGCAGGTCAGTGTAAATCCTCGCTAAATAGGAATTCTCATAATTCAGTGACCAGCTGCCCACCTGATATCAACCCTCCTTTACCCAGGTTGGCAACCAGCTGACACAGTTGCTGCCAGGCAGAGCTGAAAGCATACGATGGTTACTATTTGATTAAATCTGGACTTCAAACACCCTACCAGTTGATTGATCTGAATCTGTAATTTCATGTGTGAGAAAGGCCTCTGCTGTTTCCTCACCATAATCTTTTACCACATTACGCCAAAATATTTTAGGCAGATGTATTCGTTTATCCCATCCCATAAAAATGTAAATTACCAGATGGTTGACTTGTTCGCAATCCAAATCAACTGACCTAGAACATATATACCCTATTAACAGAAAACCACAGTTCCACCAGTTGAAAAAAGGGATGAATATCAATCCTTAGACATTCCAGACATAAAGAAATACATGTGTGTGCTTCAAAAGCATCATAAACAGATACACACTGGAAGCCGGAAATGATGCACATGACATTGTGATCCAAAAGCATCACAAGTTAATAATACATGAAACTGTGCTTCTACTTCTAAAGCAGCATAAGTTGATTATGTGCATTGTGACAGAAGGGAACAGGCATGCACTGGAAACAGGATCCAATTTAGGCAAGCTCCAGTTATTTCAGCTTTTTTCTCTTTTTCTTTCTTCTTTTTTTTCATTTTTTCCTTTTTTTTTCAAATAACAGTTAGGATCTATTAGAAATAGAAGGAAAGGATACAACTGAAAATCAAGGCAATGGATAAGAGAAGAATAATAATAGTCACTTGTGAGAAAAAGCATTATTTAGAGAAGAATTATAACGGTGACTGTTTTTTTTTTCTTTTTTTTTTAATACGGTAATGGACTGACTTATGAAAAGAGCATACTGGCAATAATCTATCCAAAAAAATCTAACCAGGAATATTATAACCAACCTGCTGCACCAGAAGGGGAAGCATCAGGACAAAAACGGCCACTAAGCAAATTTGGATGATAGAGAAGGTGCAGACTTCCTCCAATTTCTGAATCCAGGAGCAAACTTTCTTCCGCCAAAGTCCGGATTTGGTCATTTGTTGCAAGCCATGGTAAGCCTGCACCATTCCCAAAAGAAGGCAGCACATCTCCTCCCCTAGAAGCCAAACGAGCCATCCTCTCTGGACCAATTGGTTCCTTAAAGATATATATGGGCCCCATCTCAGCGAACAGGGGGCACTGGCGCCTACGGCGTTGCAAGCCAGCCATGGTGGGAGGAGGGTTTGTCCCAATGCAGCAAAACGAGAGAGGCTTGGAGATTCGAGGGAACTCAAAAGGACGACTTTCATACAGAGTGCCATCTACATACAATCTCAGCTCACTCTCTGCTTTCCCGAGTAGACTCTGTTTACAAGTATGCTCCAGACCAATAAAATACCAGCATTGTGGCTTGAACGCATAAGTGAAATGCAAGGAAGCTTTCTTTCCCTTGCTGCTACCACTTTCAACCACCAAAAACTGTGCATGAAAGTAGGCCTCCAAACCCTGATTATCAGCCGACAAGAAACTAAACAGCCGTGGCATGTGAACTGTACCTTCGCCGGCAAGTGCACTTGCAGCAGCTGCAGCTGACATAGCTGAGGATTTCCCAGACCTGGCAGCAGCGGCGGCAGCTATAGCAGCAGCAGCCGTAGCAGTATTGAGAGTATCTGCAAATGATTCTACGTAGATCCATGTCGCGAATGCATACCCATTATAGAACGGCCAGCGGCTCTCTCCTGGGCCAAGTAAGCCAGAGCTCTCACCATCAAACTCAAAAGTGTAGGCAGGGCCTCTTGTTTCCATTCCTCCCATGGCATTTTCCAATGCAAGCATCAGATGCATAGCCCAGGATGTAGAAAGAGTTTTTGTAATCACCTGAAGCCACCTGTGCAAATCAACTACACAGAGGGAGTGCGCAGCTAAAATCTGAATACAATGACACAAAGGGGTAGCATCCCAAAGCATCTGCCCATCCGAATTGGCTTTCGTAAAGATATTTTCTGCTGACCCTAAAAGAACTCCTAGGAGACCAGACGCCGAGCACATCGATCTGTTTCTCGTGCACGCCCTCAAAATCACAAGCAGCCCTCTAACCATCCGTGTCCTGGGGGACATGTATCCAACAGAATCTCTCTCCCAAGGAAGCCAAGGGACCAGTGCACCAGCCACAACAGCAGCCCTGGCATTCAACATCACGCTCGGAGGGTTCCCATCTCCACTCTCATCAAAACATTCGACCCCACCCATCGTAATGAGAAGTGAGTTGACCACCGCCAGAGACAGGCTCTCTACTTCACCTTCTTCCATTCCAAGATTCTCCTTGCCAGAGACAACACCTCTCAGCTTCTCTAAGCACCCAGGATTCCCCATGATAGCTGAATCAACCAAATGCAAGAGCTCCGGGGACACGTTGGGCATGACAGGTTTGATTTTTGGTTTCTGGGGTGACCCTAATGGAGAAGAGAATTCGATGTCTCCATAGAAACCTGAGGAAGAATCGAAGCTAACTGAAGACAATGATGGCTTACCACCCTGATCAGAGAATTTTGCCGAACCAGGGCCTGCGCTGGGGTTGTCCTGCGTATCAGCAGCCAGAGTGACGTCCAATTCAGCCACTGTTTTACCCAAAGAAGAATCAGAGGCCTGGCTCACATTATCCACATCCGACCACTGGATAGGAGCCGCATCAGCCAGACGACCTGGCATAGCCCCATCATGATCCTTCAGAGACACCTGTTCAAAGCTGTCTTCTTCATCGCGGGGTGATCCAACCCAATCTTCACCAATCAGATTCGAGGAGCTCACACCTTGTGAGACGAGGTCATCTCCCAATTCAGCTGCATTGCCAGCTACATCATCCGAGGGCAATGTGGCGCTGCTTGTGCTTGTCCCCTCAGTATCCGTGCTAGAAATTTTCCCCGTTTCTTGAGGTTCTTCTTCCATTGTAATTTCCTGACTTCATAAACTAACTAGAAAAAACAAATGGTTACATTCCGGAGTGTGTTGACTGCAGAAAAAACAAGGAAACCTACCGAATCTGAACGATTAAACTATCGGAAAGCTCGGTTACTTAATCGAATCCATACACTTTTATCGTGTTTGATCCGAAACCAATCTATACCAAGGCACGGCTTCAAATTCCCTTACCTCAGCAAAAGACGAACGCAAAATGAACTTCGAATACAAAGACTCACAGTAAATTCAAGGAATGGGAAAACAAAATGCAGCTCAATCTGGAGCCGATCGATCGAATAAATTGGAAAAGCGAAAGACTGGTAATAAGTAAAAGGAGATCCAGATTACAGAGCTAGGGTTTTTCGACGTACATCAGAAGATCGAGAACGATCTGCTGCCAGCGACCTCTAAATCGACGAAAGAGAGGATGAAAGAACGGGATGAAGAAAAATACCTGTAGAGATAGATCTCGTTGTATATTCCTTTTCCTTTCCTTTGAAATCTGATTGCGGAGAAATAGAATCAGATGAAGATGTGATTCGGAGTGCAAAAGAACAGAAATGAAATACTAAGAGGCGATTCGAGCGGGAGGAGGAGAAAACTCGCGTTAATACGAGCGTTTTGTTTGCAGATGTTAATCCGAATCGGCGAACCTTCTTCCAGCAGAGTAAATACGGCTTTCGATAAACTCCTGTGATCGTTCACCACCGTTTTGAAAATGACGGTCACCCATCTCCTCACGTCTGTTTTGCGTGACACTCGTGCATAGCAATCCAGACCATCCAACTTTTGGGGAAAACTGTGGACGCAGTACACGTCTAAAATTATTCTCATAAAGCAATCCTAGCCATTTGCTTTATAGATATCAAATGGATGGTCAGAAGTAGATAGCCAGTTTTCTGAATTTCAAATGCAGCATCAGATGTTGTGATTATCTTCCCAGTGGGATTTTTGGGGTACGGGTTAGGTGCGGCCCAACATGGTCTGGCCTTGACCGTGGAGCCCACCTTTATGCGTGTGTGGTAAATTTATGCAGTCAAGATTCACCATTAAAATCATCCTAGGTCTGTTTATAATGTTTACTTGCCATATAATCTGCGGATAAGTTGGGCACAACATAAATAAAAGAGAAAAATAAATATCCGTAGAGAACTTCTGTGGCTCTAAAAAAGTTTTTAATAGTTAATCACCGTTATTTCCTGGAGCGTGGCCCACCTACAATTTGGTTCTATTTTATTTTTGTCTCATACTTTAGGGGCATGTTTGCCCGGCAAATCCTACGGTATTTGGAGGGATGCGACCGGCAATATCCTTGGATAGACATGACGAGCCAAACAGATCCAGTGAACTTCTCCCCGGATATAAGCAATCCCATGGATACGAAGACAAACCACTGACATCACCATTATTATCTTAAAATTGATCCAATCCCTTTAGTTGAATGAATTTGAGAGTAAAATCCCAAGATATGTGTGGCGTGCCAAACAGACTCAGTAAACTTGTCCCGAGATATAAGCAATCCCATGGATCTTAAGACAATTCACCAACACTACATCATTACCTTAAAAATTGATCTCATTCTTCCTAATATCATGGGATCTGCCCGACCAAACAGGCCCTAAAATAATATGAAAAAAATAAGTGGAGGATATATATATATACCATCTCACACGAGTTACTCACCTCATGCGGGTGAAGCCCACCTCACGCTAGACACCCACTTGAATGTGTCCCTCCATGCATGGGCAACCTCACTTCTTCTGCATCTAGATCAAAGCTTTGGATGGTCTAGATTACCAAAGCAATGGCATGTATGCGTTGAAGGTTGAAAGTCACCGCTATTTAAGAATTTGTTAAATGGTGCTAACAATTACTGATGTCTGGCGCCTACATGTGAAGATGAGAAATGATGTTCTGATGCCTAGGCTTCGTCGAAGTTCCATGAGATGCGGCCCACTGTACGTGTGTGGAGATTAAGATTTAGGAAGGGGATCTGGTGGGTCGTCCCGTGGATGGGCCACGGCCCGGGAACCATGGTGATTGGATGATTGTAGTGGCTGATTGGGGTGGTTTTGGGCATTGAATTTAGACCGTCCAACTCGCCTATTTGCGACTCACCGATCAGATGGCTAGATACTACGGTCGCTTTGTTCTTTCGAATGTACCCATCCGGATGACGGAATGCCGGATCGTGATTACCGTACGCCTGCATTTCATGGAAGATCAATCAAAATGAGGTAATCACACTACCCACAAAAAGACGATATCCGACCGATGATCAACTGTTGTGGAATTCACGGTGGACATTTCTTTCCGCATACAACTGCTTTGGAAATCGAACGGCACTGCAATCTTTACCAAACGATGGATTTTGAATCCGAGAGGCATGGTAGGACAAAGGCATAGAAGTAGGATATCGCTGATGGAAGACTTATATTAAGGTTGATGACCTAAAGTTAGATCTATGACTATGTTGTTATATGCTTTATCATATCTTATTATTCTTTCTTTTGATAATATCGGTAGCGGTTGCATCTGGTGTTGATCCCCAAATCAGGCGATGTATCACGTTAGTCCTGCTGTGATGACCCGATGAAACTCCCAAATTCATTACGATTTACAATATAACGGTAAATTTTCAACCTCTCTTGTAAATCTGGCCAAGATAGATGGCCCATGCAGTGATAAATCAAGATAGGCCTACCCTTATTAACGGAGGCGGAAGGTCGCCATACCTAGACAAAGAACTTTTTTTTTAAGAGAGAAAAGTTTTAGAAAGAAATGGTTTCTCTTAGATGGCTGGCTCCAAATAAAGGCTCTGTAACAAAGAGCCCGACCCAATTACGGGAAGAAATCATGCCCGCCATTTAAGGCAAAAATCTTCCCAGCTAGCTAGTTATCCAATTGCTATCTTTAGAGCCTAACATATGAGCAAAGCCATATTTCACTCACCATGTGTGTGGGCGTTTTGGTGGACCTTAACACATGGGCTCCACGCCCAACAGATAAACGGTAGTTTAATCGTTGATCAATTAGTTTTAATCATCCTTGTTAACTCTACACTTTTTTAATGTTCTATGAGTGATTCTAATAGGAAAGCTATGTAATTGATCATTGCCACTCTCTAAAATATACTGTCAATTTCAAGACAGATATTGTATAATAGCCACTTAAGTTCTAGTAAAAAACATCATAGTACAAGCTTGTATTGTTTGCCTCTTAAGATGTCTCATCATATGGAATTGTGTACATGCATAATACATGGTTGTCAGTCATGTATCTTGATCATTGTATCTGACACTGTGCATGTGCTATAAAGTGGTGATGAGAGTGATGGCTCTAGCTATATCAATCGGTCATACTTGATGAATCAAAAGTATGATTGGTTTCAGCAATTCCTTTGCTTAATTGAATGAATGGCATGTACCATCTCACCTAATAATGAGCACTTAAGACAGGATGTTAATGACCACAATAAATGAGCAATTACTAGTGTGGATTCCTATCAAGTTGGTTCGATACGAGGCATTATGATGTAGAGTGGGTTGCGGACAGTTGCATGGCCAAGATGGATCAGAAAAGACCTGGTCAACGACTGGAGTGATCTGGACCATCAGACTTTAAATCAGGCGTATCTTGCAATCCAGAATGAATTATCGGACGTAAAATATATGATTTGGGGTAGAACGAGTTACTTTAGCCACCCAAGCCCACTATGCTGGGTTGCGGAGGCTGAATTTGCAAAATACCATGAATTTGCAAAATACCATCAGATCGATGGTTATTTCCCTATTTTAATTCCATTTTTACTATAAATGGTAAGTTTTAGTTTAATTATAACTCTTCATCCATTGGTTTTAGGAGTTGCGCCTAACATGAAAAGTGCTTAAAATAATTAGAAGAATAGCATGGTGAAGCCAAATAGGACACTTACTATTTTTGGCTGAAAATTAACCTTGCGAATTAGTAGACAACACGGCTGTCTATAAATAGTAAGTTGTGAATTCTAGGAGTTAGTTTTGTAGTTTGATTTTGAAATTTCTTTCATTGCCTAGTATTTTATTTAAAGGGTTGTGAACTTATTTATTCCATTCATCAATCAAATTACGAATTTTATAGAATTTATTTATATTCTTCTTACTTTTTTTCCTCGTGGATTCGAGAAGTCTTTGTAAGGAGTTCAAAGAAGCTCCGTGGATTCGAGAAGTCTCTGTAAGGAATTCAAAGAAGTTCTGTGGATTCGGAGTAGTTATCCTTGAGGAAGACAGTGATCAACCTCATGACGTTCATCCCTGCATCACATTACTTAAATAATGTCAATTAAAAGATGCGCGTAAATTATATACCATTAGGGTTGACTAATTACTCACGAGATCCTAATAGTGCACTTGTGTGAGTCATTGGTGACTTAGGATGTCTTAATCACTAGAGGAAATTTGACACTATAATTAACCATGGACTGTTTAGATGATGTTCATATTAGAATAACCTCGGGAAGATTTCACTTTGGTGAATGTGTATGCTTCTTATGATGATATGTTAGGCACTTAGTTGGTTAAGTTGATCATATGATACCATTGTCATTTGGCATATAATATAGTAATTAGTTTTATGATGATTCAGGTGTGCTGTGTGCACAAAAAGTCTCATCTCTTATGGATCTAATGAATCTCTTAAATGAACCATGGTTGTTAGGTAATCAAGCTATGATCATGAAAGGTTAAAAAAAACATGATGTGTGAATGACAATTATTGAACTAGAGTCACGTGGTCAAGTGAGGTAGACTATGGGAGCTAGCTAGATTATATGGATCATATCAACTTATAGAGGATCAGTATCACTCCTTAATCGTCTATTTAAGAAGTCTTGTTCAATATATGTACTTATGAATTTGAGCATGGTGTTGCACTCTTGGACGTGGGATCATGGTGTTGGACTCTTGGACACTTGCATTAGATGATTAAGTTTAAGTCAATAGTTTATGAACACAATAGACTAAATGATGATTATGTAAATGTGATTAACTTAATTGTATATGAAAGATGACTAATCTCTAGACTTGGGGGCATGCATATGTTTTGGATCTTGACAAGGTAGCTTTAACTCACGTTATGAGACTTCTTAGAGGCTATTAAAAGTGTGCAATGTTGGATGTGTCCATTAAGATTCATTAGTTCTTGCACGGCCCAACATAGTATCCAATAAGTTTATCTAGGGACTTGTTTGGGATTATATTTGATTATATTAATGACTTATCAAAAAAAATTAAAAAAATCACTAAGTGCATTTTGTTTTAACCATTAAAACTATTTTGATCATACTTGATGAAGATATTATGGTCCACTTATATGATCAACATGAAATTTAGATTTGGATTTATGGTGGATGGCTTGGACAATAGAAAGATTAGATCATGAGTGTGTACATGTACAATGCGATCTAATAAGTTTCTTTCTTAGTATGGTACACCAAAGGTCATATAGTAGTGGAGTGCCATATTGAGAATCAACTTAAAACCCCAACGCATCTTTATATATAAATCCTACTGCAGAGAGGGAGCTATCCAGATCGGAGAGAACTTGAACTGCTTCCTAGGCATTATTGTCTATTAGGGAGAGGAGAGAAAAGTGAGAAGAGTGACGTCCATCATCCTTATTCATTCTTTGTGTGTGATCCATCTCCATGGAAAGTTGGCATCGTTCTTGACCACTATTAGAGATTTAATAGTGCTCTCTCATCTTCCTTCACCTGCAATAGATCAGGAAGAGAACTTTTTAGTTTAAATGATTTGCATTGATGATTTCAACATAAGAAACGTGTCACGCGGTTAATTGTATAAATGAATAATCTAAACCATCCATATGGTTAATCAAGTATAGAAATATAATTATTATTGACTACAAGGTGTTCTTGGAGTTTACATATTTGAAAAACAATAAAAAGTATATGTGTATCCATTGTGCTTATATCCAAAGAATCCAACACATAAAACGTGATGATATCATATTGCCTAGTAGCCAGCAAGGCGTTTGATAACTTTCTAGCTGAGAGGGTGTGTAGTAGCTGATTTTCAATGAAAAATAGCTTGTGAGTTGTTAATTCAATATGAATTGTTTGGATATTAAAGAAAATCGAGGATATCATATGATCATTTACTTTAATTCGCAAAAGAGCATGTGATATACATGTTATGCATCTGAAATAATTCATGCCAAGTGGTTTTCATTAATGTATGGGGTAAAATTATATTATAAGTCATAGTCTGGCACATGCCTTTAATTACATTAGTAAGGGAATTTTTTTGATTAAAAGATAAAACTTGATTAGAGTATCATATTTCATGACTCATGATAGCATTTGTTGTAGTGTTCTTATGGGATGGCTTCCTTAAGGCGGGCCCTCCTTCACCTGCACGGACAACGATGTCAAGGGAACCCTGGCTAGAGCCGGGGAACCTCCGATGCTTAAGTCAGTTATCTGATCAATAGTCAAGAGCTTGTCTCAGTTAGTATTACGTACCTTCTTCTGTCCCAAGCTTAGAGATTTATACAGTTTGCCAACCCTTATCCTCAAAGGATTCTTCTCCTAGGATTGCTCAGAATCCCGAGAATCTCGGGATTCGCTACCCGTATCCTTAGATTTTCGTAGAGCAGCATCTGTTCTCGTTCCGCCACTCACTGTCTCGGATAGGTCGTGACCGACTCTGGGGGAGTCTCGGCCAGGTCATGACCGACCCTGTGGGAGTCTCAGCCGACACAGGAGGACGGGTTCCCGGCCCTTCCACGGACGGAATAATCTCGGTTTCTATCGGTCATTCCTTGCTCAGTGACCGACAGAACTAACTCCTTGAGTCGGTCTTGTTCTATCGGCTGAGTGGCTTTAACACGCTCGGCCTTTAGTGGGCTTATGCAGGCGAGGTCATCACTCTGACAGAGCGACTTTAATCGTCCTTACTTACGCCTCCTGGCCTATCCTCTGTTCCGTCGGTGTTGTCTCGGATTCTTCAGGAAGTGTCAGCAAAGCCGACCTACTCTTATCCGAGTCTCCGAGCTTAACACATTTTTCCTCAACAGTGAGCCCCCCTTACTCCTTGTGTCGTCTATGGCATCAAGGAGTACGATTTTCTCGGTCGGTTCGTATTAGCATCCGAGACAATGATGAGGCATTTAATGCTCTTTGAGTCGTCTCTAGCGCATGACGTTGCGCCTCCCAAGGTCGCACGTGCGACCAGCCCTCAATTCGTTTCATCCGCGTATGAAAAGCGGACGCGTGGCCACGATTTCACCGCAGTCAGTCAGCAGTTGTCACGTGACGAACGGGGGAGCCGAAGCAAACGTCGATTCGCTTTTGCCATAATTGCTCTGCCACGTGGTGCGGCTATAAAAGGGTCAGGCGGGAGGACGGTGCGAATTTTGTTTTCGCCCTTCTTCCTCCCGCCTGTGTTTGATCCAGAGTGCGTTTTCGCTTCTTCTTCTTCTCCTCCTCCGCTGTCGCCTCTTTCTCTGTCAATCTTTCCTTGCAGTCGTCGTCGATTTCTTTGGTGAGTCCTTTCCTCCTTTTATCAGCTTTAATGGCCGCACACGGCTCTCAAAGCCCTCGGGAGGAAATGTCCGTAGATGAGGGTGTGTCCCAACATCTTTGGGACGTTACGGAACCACCTTCACTGTTGACGGAATTTGCCGTCGGTGCTGACGCCGCATTCCGGCTTGTCAGAGAATCCGGCAACTCATCGGCTGGGCATCCTACCCAGACCGGTCCATCCAGCGGTGGGACGTCTCTGGTGACTCGTACAGGGAAACCTAACCCTTGGGTGGATCAGATGGAGGACGAGGATGGAGAGGATGACTTAATTACGGGCGAAGGAGCGGCCATTCCATACCCTATGAACCGAACTGCGGAAGCCTCTGAGTCGTCTTCAAAAGGGGAAGAAGACGAGCCCAGCGGTCTCGTCGCCTCCATTCTAAATGAATCCGACTTAAACCGGATCAGGGCTGGATACCATGTCCCTGACTCGGTAGTCCTCCATCTCCCTCGTCCGGGTGATTTGCCCGACCATCTCCCTGCAGGGATGGTCACAATTTTTCAAGTCGCGATGCAGTGTGGCTTGTGTTTGCCACTCCGGCCCATTGCTCGTGACTTTCTATCCCGAGTCAAAATAGCTCCCGGTCAAATTGTTCCGAATGCGTGGAGAAATTTGTTCGGGTGTGCCGTGCTCTGGTCCGAGTTAGAGCAACCTTCCCTCACGGTCGACGAGTTCCTCTATCTGTACTAAGTCCGACCAAACCCTAACTTCTCTGGCCTCTACTTTCTGAGCGCGTGGAGAGGCAAAGGGGGGTCTTTAATAACCGACCCACCTACTTCGAATAAGTTCTAGAAGGAAAGGTGATTCTGGACGTGCGGTCGGTGGGAGTCGGCCGACACGTGGCCATACGAGCCTCAAGTATCCTGCACGTTACGTATAGCAGGTGACTCGGTGACTCGGCCCGATGGTCTTTCTTTTTCTTACTCTTTGTTTTTATATCCTCTTCCGCTAATCCTGACTCCACAATGTCTTACAGATATTTTGAAGAGGAGAGGGAAGCTCGAGTCTGGGGCTCTGACTCGGATAAGGGAGCTGAGGAAGCTAAGCGCGGCAGAGTGATCTTGGAAGTTGCTTCTACAACCTGAGCGCCTCCACCTTGCAGGTTTAGACTCGTTCGTCTCAGGTAGTTCGTCCTCCTTATCTTTGTCCTTTTGGTTTCCTGTTTGCTCCTCCATTCTTTTTACTCGTCCTTGCAGACCTCCCCGAAGCTCGCCCTATTCTGAGGCCCGCGCCTGAGAGCATGGCCGAGTCTCGCCCCGTCTTAAAGCCACTTTCCAAAGTAAAGGCCCCCCCGAGATCGGCTCAGTTGTCCGGGTCTCGGCCCTCGAAGCAGCAGAAGACCACGGGCAAGGGTAAGGAAACGGTCGTTCCACCTGCTGCTGCACCTGCTACTCCCCAAGTGGTCGTCCTTTCCGACCCTGATGAGAGGGCCGAGGAAGTGGAGCCAACTCCTCCAATGACTCAGGTGACACTCGAGTTGAGGCCTATTGCTGAGGAGGTCTCAGGGCCGAGGGAGGCCCCGCGCGAAGAATCTCCGAGAAGGGAGATGACTCAACAGGAGTCCCCCTTCACGAAGATCATTACGGGGATGGTTCCTTGGGCGCTTGCCCACGGGGGCTAAAGAGACTTCGCCAGTTATTACAACGCTCCGACGGCCCAGACCCTCGGGCATGCGGCGAGGTTGCTTTTTGAGGTAAACTTTTCTCCAATCTTGTGTCGCCCCTAGCTAAGTTTTACAGCATAGCTCACTGTCTCTTTATTACAGCGGGCACCTTGCCTCGTCAAAGCAAGCTCGGAGCTGACCGCCTCTCAGAAGCTCGCATCCGAGGCAGAGACTGCGAGGAGGGTCGCGGCCTAGGCTGAGGGCCGTAGAGAGATCGCTGAGAGCCGGATTGGCATCATGACTGGCGATCTCTCTATCGCTCGGAAGCTAGCCGCGGATGCCCGTGCAGCTCTCGAAGGAGTTAAGGCTGACAATGCTCGTCTGACTTCGCTCCTTCAGGAGGCCGAGGAGAGGGAGCGGCGCCTTCTTCAAGTTCACGGCGAGTGCGAGGGTGCTCTTGCTCGCGCGAAGGCCGAGGCCGCCGGCCTCGTTCAGGAAGTTCAAGAAGAAATGCGCCGAGCCAAAGAGGAGCGAGACGAGCCGTAGACGCCTTCCTCGAATCTACCGAGTTTGAAGAGAAGAGGGACTATCTTTATCAAGGTGGTTACAAGGCCTGTGTCTTGGAAATGAGGGTGGCCTTCCCTGATCTCGATCTCTCAGCCTTCGAGGTTGACAGTCCGACCGCCGAGGCTGCTGAGGGCGAAGCCACCGAAGGAGATGCCGCTGCTGAGGAGGCCGGTCCTTCGGACGCCGCATAGGAGTTGAATCCTGACTGAATGAGACAGTTGGATAATGTACTTTTCTTTTTGTAAATTTTTTTTTTTTTTTAGTGACCCGACATTGGGTACTTGTACGAAATAGAACTTTTTTTGAGTCGACTTCAATTATAGCGCTTTTTATTCTATCTTACGGGTAATAAGTCTTGAGATGCTCGGTGTTTCAAGGATGAGGCAATAGCTGCCCATTTAGGTCTTCCAGCCGGTAGGTTCTTGGTCGGATAGTGCCTGAGACGACGTAGGGGCCTTCCCAATTTGGCCCTAGTGTACCCGACCCAATTTCCTTGGTGTTTGGGAAGGTCTTTCGAAGGACTATATCCCCGGCTCGGAATCGTCAGACTTTAACTCGGTGATTGTAAAACCAAGACACCTGTCTTTGTCGGGACATCATCCTCAATCGAGTACTTTCTCTTCTTTCTTCCAACGAATCAAGCGCGAATGAGAGGAGTTCACCATTCTCTTGTCCACTATATAAGTTGACTCGGGCTGAACCAATACCGATCTCAACCGGTGCGACTGCTTCCGCACCGTAACATAGGGAAAAGGGGGTTTCTCCCGTGGCAGTCCGTGCTGTGGTCCAATAGGCCCACAGTATATTCGGAAGTTCTTCGGCCCATGCTCCCTTTGCTTTGTCAAGTCTCGTCCGGAGATGCTGCTTTATAATTTTATTGACCGCCTCGACCTGTCCGTTCTTCTGAGGGTGATGAGGCGAGGCGTACATGTTTCGAATCCCGAGGTTACTGCACATCTCTCGGAATTGTTTGTTATCGAACTGCCTTCCATTGTCGGTAACTATTGTCCGAGGTATCCCGAACCTACAGATAATATTCTTCCAAACGAAACTCGTGATCCTTTGCTCGGTAATTTTCACCAATGGTTCTGCTTCAGCCCACTTCGTGAAGTAGTCCACCGCAACCACGAAAAATTTAGTCTGACCCTTTCCCAATGGAAAGGGCCCAATTATGTCGATCCCCCACTGCGCAAAGGGCCATGGTCCCGACATCGGAGTCAGCTCCTCGGGGGGTTGTCTCGGGATTACTGCGAACCGCTGACACTTGTCGCATCTCTAGACGAATCGTTTGGAGTCATGCTGTATAGTCGGCCAGTAATACCCCTGCCGCAACACTTTGTTAGCAAGCGAGCGTCCTCCTGAATGGTTTCCACATATCCCTTCGTGTATCTCCCGTAAGATATAGTCGGCTTCTTGGGAGTCAACGCACCTTAGTAGAGGAGCATGAAAGCATTTTTTATACAGAATCTCATTCAAGATAGTGTAACGCGAGGCTCAAACTTTTAACCGCCGTGCCTCGGCGCGGTCTTCTAGCAGTTCACCATCGTTGAGGTAGCTGACGAGTGGGTCAAACCAAGCAGTCGCTGGATTGATGGGAAATAGGGCCGAGACTATCGGCTCATTTATGCTTGGTTTAGGGACATATTCAATCAGAACCGACCGAGGTATGTCTTTCTCATCTGCTGAGGCAAGCTTTGCTAACAGGTCGGCTTTGGCATTGTCGGTTTTGGGTATTCGAATTACTCACATTTCTGAAATCCGCCGATCAATTCTTAGCCTTTTCCATGTACGCCTTTAGTTGCTCTTTTCGAGTTTGATAAACACCGGAAACTTGGTTAATAACTAATTGTGAGTCGCTGAAAATGTTCAAATGGGTCACTCCCAGACTCGCGGTGAGTCTAAGGCCTAACAATAAGACTTCGTATTCCGCTGTATTGTTGGACGCTTGAAAGCCGAGTCGCAAGGCATATTGCATACAGGTTTGGTCGGGAGTTTCTAACACTACCCCTGCCCCGCTTGCCTTCGAGTTGGATGATCCGTGGATAAATAGCTTCCAGGGTGTCGGCCCGAGAGAGGAAGAAGCCTCATGTACATTAATTCCCTCTGACTCAGGCATATTGTCACGATTAGGAACCACTTCGACAAGGAAGTTGGCGACAGCCTGTCCTTTTAAGGCTGCCCTGGGCCTGTAATGTATGTCAAATTCGCTTAATTCGACTGCCCACTTTGTAAGTCGGCCGGAAGCTTCCGACTTTTGGAGAATTTGGCGGAGTAGTAAGTCAGTCACAACGACAATGGTGTGGGCCTGAAAGTATGGCCGAAGGCGTCGTGATGAAACCACAAGAGTGAAGGCTACTTTCTCGAGCTGAGGATACCTCGTCTCTGCTGGTAGTAAGGCTTTGCTGACGTAGTAGACTGACAGCTACTTCCCTTGACTCTCTCGTATTAAAGCCGAGCTTACTGCGGCTTCAGACACGACCAAATATAATAACAACGCTTCACCAGGCTCGGGCTTAGATAGCAGCGGTGGGGATCCGAGGTAAACCTTCAGATCTTGAAATGCCTTCTCACATTCGTCCGTCCGCTCCATCGTCTATCGTCCCTTCAATTGCTTGAAGAACGGGAGACACTTGTCTGTGGCTCGGGAAAGGAAACGATTGAGCGCGGCCACTCTTCCTGTCAACCTTTGAACATCTTTGATTATTTTAGGAGATTCCATTTCGAGTAAGGCTTTGATTTTCTCAGGATTCGCTTCGATTCATCGCTGACTAACGAGGAAATCGAGGAATTTTTCCGAGCTCACGCCAAACACGCACTTACTGGGATTCAGCTTCATTTTATATTTACGCAGAGTCAAGAACATTTCTTCCAAGTCCTTCTCATGGTCGGCTGCTCGTTTACTTTTGATGAGCATATCGTCAATATAAACTTCCATCGTTCGACCTATTTGCCGAGCGAACATTTTGTTCACTAACCGCTGATACATTGCTCCGGCATTCTTTAATCCAAACGGCATCACTCGATAACAGTAAAGGCCTTTGTCAGTGACAAAGGCGGTTTTTGATTTATCATTCTCGTGCATTACAATTTGATTATAGCCTGAATAGGCATCCATAAAACTTAGCAGTTCATGACCCGCGGTACATCAACCAGCTGATCGATGCGAGGAAGAGGGAAGCTATCTTTGGGGCAGGCTTTATTTAGATCCGTATAGTCTATACAGACTCGTCACTTCCCATTAGCTTTCTTTACGAGTACGACATTGACTATCCATTCCGGATAGTATATCTCTTCGATGAATTTGACTTTAAGAAGCTTGCCGACTTCCTCTCCAATGATAGCGTACCTTTCCGGGCCGAGAGGACGACGCTTTTGTCGGATGGGTCTGTAGGTTGGGTCGATGTTGAGTCGGTGTGTTATGACCGAGGGATCGATCCCAGGCATGTCTTCATGACTCCGAGCGAAGATATCGGCATACCGTCGAAGCAAGGTGATCATCCGTTCTTTAAGAGACGGGCTCAAAGATGAGCCGTTTCGGACTACTTTCGAAACGTTTGTCTAGATTAATGGCACCGAGATAAGTTCTTCCATCGGTTCCCCCGCTCGTGAGATCCGATACGGGGGTCCAGCGATTCAATCATCGAAACCTCAGTCGGGGCCTTGACCGCGGTGGCATAGCACTTCCGAGAATCTTGCTGATCTCCTTTCACTATCCCTACTCCCGACTCGGTCAGAAATTTCATGGAGAGGTGGTAGGTAGACACCACGGTTTGAAGGAGGCTTAGAGACGGTCGGCCGAGTATGGCGTTATACACCGACGGTTGGTCCACAACCAGGAAGTCGACCATCACGGTCCTTTGATGGGGCGCGGTTCCGGCGATAAGCGGCAGCGAGACGATTCCCTCTGGAAGTACCTGTCCACCCGAGAACCCGATGAGCGGGGTTCGGACAGGCCGTAGTACCGACCGACCTATGCCCATTTTGTCGAATGCTTGGGCGAACAGGACGTCCGTTGATGATCCTGTATCCACTAGTATCCAGAATACTTTTCTATTTGCGATGGTAAGGGTGACCACGAGCGCATCATCATGAGGATGACGAATGCCTCGAGCATCTTCTTCAGTGAACGAGATACAATATTTCTCTCGTTTCTTCTCCTTGGGAGGCCGAGATAGCAGAAGAACCTCGGACTCGGGACAATCGAGGCTTCTAGCGTGGTTTCTTCGGGCGTTATTTGAGTCCCCACCGCCTTGATGACCCCCGACGATCGTTCGAATTTCTTCTTGGGGACGCTCTTCACTCGGTCCTGCTGCGACGCCGGTCCCTACTGTATGTTCTCTTAACCGGCCCTCTTTAATCAACCGCTCAATCTCGTCCTTTAAGTGATAACAGTCACTCGTGTTGTGACCATGGTCACGATGATAGTGGCAATATTTGTTCTTGTTCCGACGATCCGGATTCCCTCACATTTTCCAGGGCCAGTTGACGACGCCTTCGGTCTTGATCTCCATTAGTACTTATTCAGGAGATTTGTTTAGGGGGGTGTATGTAGAGAATCTTCTGTCTGGTCACTTTCCTGACCAGCTGTCGTCTCTCCCCCGGTCGTCTTTTCACTTTTTCCCACCGGCTGAGTCGGCTTCTTTTTTGGCCGACTCTTTTGCCGATGGTTTTGTGTTTTGGATCTTTTCTCTGAGGAGTCGCGTCTCTTCCGCATCGGCATATTTGTCCGACCGAACCATAAACTCGCCCAGAGTATCGGGCGGATTTTTATCCAGTGACGCCAAAAAAGGCTTGTCTCTAACCCCCTGCATGAGAGCATAGAGAGCCGTCTCCTCAGAATGCTTTCAAACTTGCAGAGACTCGAAATTGAAGCGTTTAATGTAGTCTTTTAGTAGTTCTCCTTCCCTCTGAACTATGTTGTTCAGATGTGCGAGAGGCTTCAATTTCTTTTTTCGGCCGATGAAATTGCTGAGGAAGGCGTCACTGAGTTCAGCGAACGACTTTATCGACCTGAGTTTCAATTGTTTAAACCAAAGTCGGGCTACGTCAGTCAAGGTTAGAGAGAACGCTCGGCACATAACAGCGTCCGAGGCGTCGTGCAATTCCATGTAAGTCCTGAAGCATTCAAGATGATCTGTTGGATCAGTCTTTCCGGAGAAAGGAGTTATCTGGGGTAAGCGGAACCTTTTCGGCAACCAAGCCCGCATTACCTCGTCCACAAATGGAGAAGCTTTTTCTTTGTATTTGGTAGGATCTGAGTTCCGACCGTGCTTTATATCCGCCATCTCCTTTTCCATCTTCTCTCGGACCTCGTTCTTGAAGTCCTGTATATCAGCTTTCTAGGGTTCGGCGCTCTCTGCCGTTTCTTCAACGTCTGCAGGTAGCCGACTTCGCCTCCTCTGATCTATTCTATACCTCATATCAGAGGGAGGCAAAATAGCTGTTGCTGAACGGACAGACGCCGGGTGACTTGGTTCTCGAGGCTGACTCGGTCGTCCATCTACATCCGCCTCAAATAACACTTTACGATCAGTGTATTGGCCATGAGGCATCTCTGATAAAATTGTTCGCCCAAGGTGTGCATGGGGATCCAAATCCCACTTTGTACGGCACTCCAGGACTGCAGCTGGACCTGCGGCGGCGTTTGAACTTGCGGCACCACCCCGCGGTCTTCTCAATTGAGCAGGGCGGCTTGGCCCAGCCTCGTCTGTTGCGGTTTTCCTCTTACCCATCAAAGATATGATGGATGAGAGTGATAAAAGGCCTAAAATGGCTTCCACGAAAGCCATGAAAAATGGTGAAAATACGGAGAAGTGGCTGTCCAATCTGGAAAAAGGAGATCTAGGCGTCGTAGAGGGATGCTTCAAGCTTCCCAAGAGTGTATTTTCAGGGAGAAATGAAAACAAAAAAGTGAAATGGAGCACCTCACGATTTCAGCTCGATTTGGGGGTTTTTGGAGCTCCAAATGGTGAAATCTTCAAGAGGAAGGGCTGCCAACTCCCAAGAAGTGATGGATGATGGTCAGTTTTGGCCAAGGAGGGATCTAGGGACGATTGGGAATCCCGAATTTTGGAGGTGGTTGCTGAAAATCGAAAATAGGGCTAAGAGGAGGGCTGTTTGTGAAGGAGGGGGGTGTTTTAGGGGTTTTCGTGGGACGGGAGCTATATGGGGATGATGTACTAGGCATTTTAGGGCGTGCGCCCGAAAACCACACAAAAGGGGCCCACCTGTACGGCGATGCATCCGGTCGGTGGGGCCAGGTGGGTTCGGTCCCCCTTGGTCCAAGGACCCCAAATATGTATGGTCCACCCCCTGGTTCATTGTATTTTGACCTATATGAGCCCAAACATGTGTTCAGAGCTTTCCGGGACTACTCCACAATCCCAAATACCAAACCCTATGATGCAGCATATGATTTTGGGGTAGAAGGATCCAGTACATCCATCTAGACCCTTATTTGCTAAAGAAAGTGAATTTAGAATGGCCTTATGGCCATTTTTCATGAAATTTTACTATTCACTGTACAATTTTGTGAAAGTACTAATTTGTGTTATTCTCACATTAGGTTTGATGCCTAACATGAAATGGATAAGAAAGAAATGAAGATCGGAGTGTTTAGAGGAGGAATTTTGAAGATTTTTGGTGAAACGGGATTTTTAAGCCCTGACGATTGATTACAGGAGTCGTGGTCATCCCACGGCCCAAGAATTTACCTTTACGGGTTTAAAATCTCCCATAGGACGTCTCAACCCGACTTCCTACAGCTTAGAAGTTATTCGGGTTGCTTTACGCGACCCGAGATGCGTTACAGACTCGATCGTGCGATCGAGTCGAAGAGACTTCGCCTATCGGTGAATCTACAATCCTAGAAGTGTTTCTAGACCCTTCTCGCACCCACCTAAGTCAAAAGAAGCGACAGCGTACGTCGCGAGACCATAACCCAGGCCCAGTATACTCTTATTCATGCTCTGATACCAACTTGTAACACCCTGAAAATCGGGGGTCGTGTATAAACTCAACTCCCGAGTTCCAGACCGTCACTTATGCAACAAAAATGATTATGATTCAATGTTGTCTGATTTAAAGCATTCACATGAGTAAAAGTATACCAAAACTGCAATTCATACTTCAGATCCAGTGATAAAAGCAAGCGGAAGACTAAACAATATATATATCACTGTATGGAAAAACAAAGTAAATCTCATCTGTCTCCAAAGTATGACTATATCTCTGAGTCTTATATACATATACATGAATAAAAATGTAATGTTCAAAATAGTCCCACTGAAGTCCCATCGATCCAGGTCGCCTACGGGAAGCCATCGTGATACTGCATGTACGAGGACTCGTCCTGGTCCTCGTCGATGTCTGGCTCCACCTCCTGGATCTCAGCCTCACCTGCATCTACAACAGGGTCTGGTGGGTGTTGCAAACACCATCCCGTAACGTGGGAGTGAGTGATCAACTCAGTGGAATCATAGAGCAAAGATTACCATGTTCACAATTCAATCATGCAAAAATAGTAAAGCAGTAAATCAGACAATCCTAATACTGTTGTTAATGTAAGATGACATGACGTGATGTATGCCCTCATACGGCAACATCTTACGACCGCGGTATGCCACACTCCCTAGAGTGCTCAACATCTTTCAGGCACATGCAATGCTATGGTGATATGCTTTCCAAGTTGTTATTAGTCCATTCAAACAGCAGGATTGGGAAACTAAGGTACTTCCCTTGTATCAATCCCAACACAGATCCTGTCTAGGGTCATCACTCCTAGTAATCTCATACGATGTATATTTCGTAGGCCACTGCAAGGGCTGCCAGGGCTGTTGCTCGCACTCGTTGCACCGCTCCCCCATCACCTTATCAATATAAGCCTACCGTACTCTACTGCAACGGAAGGGTCGTCGCCTCTCGTGGACTCAGAATACGCTCGCGGTCACTACAAAGGACTCGTCGCCTGATCAGTGTAGGCCGACAGCTAGAATATAGTGTCCCATACCACCATAATCTGCTCACGAGTCTAGGTGCTCACTGGTCACTACGGGGAGGTTTGTGGCCCCAGCGTAGGCCGACAGCTCGACCACGGTGTTCCATACCACCATGCCCGGCTCATGAGTCTTCGTGGATCAAGGTACCATGGTTAACAGGGTTTATAATGGTAAGTTCAGTACCCTAGGTTCAAGCAGTTATGACTCATATAAGGTGAACATACATCGGCCAGTCGGGTTGCTTGACGGGCTCGACTAGCGCGATCGCATCTCAAGTCGAACGACATGAAGTGCGTAAAACACTTCGCGTGGCCTAACCACTGCCGCCAACCCCAAACACGAATCGCATTCATCGACGCGTCGTTCGTGGCTATGACCAGTCAGCCACGAATTCGCTCGGTTACCGACTGCCTGGACTAAGTCTAGTCCCAAACATTTATGGAATCACATTAGCAATTTATGTAAGAGTGTTGGACTTGAAATACAATCATGTGAGCATGTTAACACATGTTATAACATTCAACTTAAGCAAATCTTCAACACATACATTCCATGCATTGTAATGAAATCGTGCATAAAGTCAACATGTAGGAAACCATTTAGGTCAGCATATTAATTGAGAAATCAATCTCAAACTATCTCATAACATCATTTAATTCAATACATACTAATACAAACATTTATACAAATACATACACTACACACTTAAGTCTACATATAGTATGTCGACCCAAATTGCACAATTAGGCGGATCTCTTCGCCAAACTAATTATGCACGCATTCCTAACTTCCTAATGCGACAACAAACCATGTCAATCACGTCAGCAAAATATGAATGTAGACCGTACTTCCTAAAAATGACTAAAATGCCCTAAATCTCATATTCTTCGTTAATTTACGAAACAGGAAACGGAGAGCATGTTGTACATATCAAACGGCGATGCCGTCGATAATCTACTATTAAACGACATTGAAAGCGTTGTAAACCATCAATCAAAGCGTCTAAAATCCTCACCTTATGTCTTACGGATGCGTGATTTTGAACGGAGCGTGTACGCTTCGTCTACGGCAGTAGGAGAACCTATTTTACAAGTTACGTTAGCTAACACGCAGTGAATCTAAGTAAACCCTAAATTAGCAAGTTCTAGGGTTGTTTTATACCTGAAAGAACGGAGAAATCACCAGCCAGATGATTGGGAAGAGTTGCTGAAGCACTAGCAGTCGGTGGCTCGGAGACGGGAAAAATCCCTTCCACTCTCTCTCTCAAACTCTCTCTCCTTTTCTCTCTCCCAAAGTTAGGGTTTGCAATTTTCGGATGGGAGAGAGGAATGAGGGTTTCAACCCCTTTTATAAGCTTAAAAGTGCCGGAAACAGGCTCCGGAACGAAGTTCACTTAGTGCCTATCCATTTCGGGGATGTTTCGGTCCAAAAGTTACTTTCTGGTGGTCCCCTGGTCGATTGCGATCGGACTTAAGCTCATGCGTACCAGATATAGCACGTATTAAGTTTTCAGTCTGGCAGGGTTCGCAGATCGCATGTGGCGGACCAGTTTCAGTTCAGCGGTCACCGCACGTAGATCAGGGCTGAAAGTCTCATGATATGAAATAGAAATTTTTCTTGATCCGAGGGTGTAATCTGGATGAATTCTGACGGTCAGAACGCTTAATACTGATGCATCAAGTCGTGTGCCATATTTGAATTTAAAATTCCAATTCTGTCCCTATTCGCACTCTCTTCAGTCCGGGCTCAATGAAATAGTCTATGATTATCGGTTTGACTTAATTTTCGAAATGATTGTCAAGTCCAGCTGGCCGGTTCTAACGGTCTAAGATAGGAAGTATCGGACTTTCGACGCGCGGTCTAAACCCAATATAAGAATTCAAAGTGGTCCAGAGAATAAACCCGCTTAGAGTTTGATCCGAGGTTATAGAGTATTATAGAGTCATTTGTTCTACTCGATTTGGGTCTAGAACGTATTTAAAGTGATCAGGGACTATTTCCCAGCTACTCTAGCGTTGCGCTAGCTAACTTACGCTTAATTTCCATAGAAATTAATTCTACGCGATTTCGGTTCGAGTTGGTGCTCGGGCCCAAGTATGGATTTTTCACGGGCGTTACACTTAGTATTGATGTTTGCAGTAAGTTTGCATAATGCATTAAGGATCTGGTCAATAGGGAGACTAAAATCTCATGTAGGTTGTGCCTCTTCTCATTGGACGAGTTGAAAGAGAGCTCTGCCCCTTGGCACGCATGCTGCAACAAGTCTATGCCACGACAAAGCTTGATCATTGGAATCTTGTGAGATGGGTCTGTGTTGTAGCATATGACCCTATGTATGAGGCATGTCATAGAGAATCATGGCTTTCCCTAGGAGTCTTGGTGCATGGGACCGCCTAGTGTGGCAGAATGTTTAGGCAAGTGAAACTCATCTTGGCGTGTTTGTTTGCACCTGGATTTTTTTCTAGCGGAGTTAAAAGAATGTTCAAAAGTGGTTGTACTAAGTAATCAAAGAATTTCCTTGGAATGTGTGCAAAGGGTATTTAAAAGTTTGCTGGGCTTATTTTTCTGGCTTGCAAATGCAATTGATTTGTCGAGACCTTAGCGCTTGCTTTGGAGGTTTATAGCACATGATGTCTTTACCCATGTGCTAAGGATAGAGCTCGGTAGAAACCGACCCGATTCAAACCGAACCAAAGGCTTGGATCGGTGCGGTTCGAGTAGGATCAATCAGATCCAATTGTAAATCGGATCGAGTTTGGATTGTGGTCAATCCAGACCGATCCGATCCGAAATTCAATTCAAATGGATCCGATCTGACCCGATCCGCACAATGTTCATTTAACATTGTTTCCTGTAATGTTGTTCACTTGAGATTGGGATATACCTTATTTTTTATTTAATACTATAAAACGATCTAGAAAAATAGATGGACGACATGGATGAAATAAATACATCATGATGGGGTTTACAGAGCACCGACCATCAACCATTGGTTAGTGGCAGGGGGAGTAGCCAATATGTCCTCTCAGCCTTAGCACATGGTTCGAGATGCATTGAGCACCGAGCTTGCTAGACTGCCAAAAGAAAAGAAAGAGACAGAAAATGGTTCTCTGCGGTCGAGCTCATGGGAACTTCCCATGAGATCGAGCTATGTGGGCCCCACCATGATGTGTGTCTAACATCAACACCGTGCATTTGATGGGTCTCCTTTAAATTATGAGATATCCCAAAAATTCGCCGTATATGGAACTCAGGTGGGTCATACCATCTAAAATCATGTGAAGACATTCCTAAAACATATAAAAACACTTGGTGGGGCCCACCTAAAAATTGGATGCATCTGAAACTTGGTATAACCCCTCATTCAAGTGGGACACATAATGGAAGGTCTGAATTTGTGAAACACACCTCAATGGGCCCAAAAAATGATTATGAATGTTTTAATGGAGGGTAACCTGTAACCCCTCTCAACTTTTTAACGTGAAGTGGACAGGCAAGTGTACCACGTTGGTGTATTGATGTCAGTAAGTTATGTAGGTCCCATCATAAGGTATGTGTTATATCTAAACCGTCCATCCATTTGGCGGGGTTGTCTTATGGCCTTAATTGAAAAATAAGACAGGTCCAAAGATTAAGTGGACCACACTGTAAATAAATAAATAAAATATTTGATCCAAACTGTACCCAACCTGATCCGACTCGATCTCCCTAACCGAGTCGGAATCGGTTCGGATCAAGCTAGCAGTGTAACAGATAAGATGGAGTCAGAGACCTAGACTCGGTCCCGAATCAGATCGAGTTTGGGTCATGCAATGAAAGTTTCGGACCGAGTCGAATTGGACCCAATCCAGTTCGACTCGACTCGACTCGATGCCCACCTCTAGCTAAGGATGGCTTTTGACAGCTTACCCTTTAGTCACAAAGAAGTGACATCATCTTGTAGCGTAGGCTTGAGCGAATGAATTTGAGTGGTGCAGTCAGTCCATCGCGTGCATGGAGGCTTGTTTTGTTTAAGTACCAAAAATTAAATGTCAACACTTGTATACATGATCAAAAGAACATAAAACCAAGACACAATCTCAACCCTTCAATTTTGAGATTTTGAAATTTAATTTCATTTACATGATGATTTATGTAGAGATTAAAAATAAAAAACTGTAGAACTGTTGTCTTCATGTTTTTCAAAACCTACTAGCACTTATAAAATTATTTTAATTGAAAAAATTATAGGCATTAAATATATAGGGTAGCAATTTGCAAGTTAGGGCTAGGCTAGGGTTTTCCTTGGCCAAGCCTAGTCCCTTACGTCATGGCCCTAGCTTTATAGCGATAGTCCTATGAGGAAAAGAATGACATGATCTAAGGTTTTGAATAATCTGAATCTAAGCTACATACGTATAAGTATCTCTTCTCTCCACAATAAATTCCATTATATAAATGATTTTGATCATAAAGTGGTAACCATAAATCTAAAAGTACTCTTAAACTACACATGTACATTAAATGAGACCACCCACAAATGTCTTCGAGTCTTCAATCTTTTGTACAAAAATAACCTACCTAATAATTGAACTCAGCCAAAAAGCTGGTCCATTCATTATTTGCTCAGCTTGGCCCAAGCCTAGGATCTCAATCAAGTTTAGGGGCTCAAGCCCTCGACCTATTATCACCTTCATCGGAGTTGTGCGTAATCTAAAGGAAGGGCTTATGTACAATATAAAATAGAGGGGGTCACTTTGTATATAATTCTTTTTCCTTCGGACGGAGACAAGAAAATAAAATAGTATTTATATAGAAAATCTGCTAATGAGAAAAATGTTCATAAGAAAGTTTTTTTTTTTTTAAACTATGGTTCCATTGAAAAACGAACACTAACTTTGTACAGCTCTTCGGGCACGGCCTGACAAAAAAACCAGGCCACACCTATCGTGTGAAGCTAAAAACTAAGAAATGACACCACAACAACCACTGAACTGGGCGCCCCTACCCTCATAACCCACCCTGAGGACTAGGATCACCCAAAAAAATTGAGGATAGAGCGTGAATCGGAACCTAAAAAACTGGGCTCCACTGGCCCTAACCACAGAGACTCACCACAAAAACAAAAGGATCCTCCCACCCAACTGAAGAGAGCTCCAATCGAACCTAAGAAGAAACTAAGACCGGGAGGGTCAGACTGACCCCAAACCAATCTGATCAAGAAAAAGGAGGCCGTGAATGTGGGGGGAAAGATCTCTGGCATCATCAGCCACTCTAGCAGTCTGGGTTTGACTGCCCTCCCTGGCCATTCCATCTGCTGGTCCGTTACCCTCTCTAGGGATCGACACAAACGAAATGGACCCACTCAGCATCAGCCCCTTGATTCTGCTGATCCATGACCTCCATTGCTATGGAACAGCCGAAGAGGAACAAATGAGGCTAACCGCCACTGTGGAATCTGATTCAATTACAATTTGATCCAGTCGACGCTCCAAGCAGAGCACTAAACCATCGTGGATAGCTCTAACTTCCGCCTTGTTGTTCGTGCTGACGCAGGGAAGGATGTGAGGTCGAGCACCTTCTTCCTCAAGATGATAAATATTCCGAATCCATGGAACTTCTCTGGACTCCTCACAGAGACTTCTCGAATCCACGAGGAAAGAAAGTAGAAAATAAGAATAATTTCTAATAAATTCAAAATTGATTAATCAAATCCCAAAATCGAGTTCACAGCCCTTTAAATAAGGGAACCAAGCAATAAGAAAGAAATCAGACTCAAACTACAACTAAAACTCCTAGAATTCGCAACTTACTATAAATAGTAAACTTACTATTTATAGACGGTCATGATGTCTACTAGTGCGCAAGGTTTTCGGCCAAAAATAGTAAGTGTCCTATTTGGCTTCACCAAACCGTCCTCCTAATTATCCTAAGCACTTTTCATATTGGACACAACTCCTAAAGCCCAACGGATGAAAAGTTATACTCAAACTAAAACTTACTATTTATAGTAAAGACAAAATTAAAACGAGAAAATGACCATCGATCAGGGGGTTTCTCACAAATTCAGGCTACGCAACCCAGCATATCCGGGTTGGTTGGCTAAAGTAGCTCGTTCTACCCCAAAATCATATATTTTACGTCGGATAACTCATTCCGGATTGTGAGATACGCCCGATCTAAGGTCCGATGGTCCGGATCACTTCTGTCGCCGACCGTGCCTTTTCTGATCCATCTTGGCCATGAAATTGTCCGCGACCCGCTCTACATCAGTCCCCTCCACTTGAAAAGAACTCGTCCTCGAGTTCTCCTCCTGCGCTGGTTCATGATACTCGGTCAGGTCCACAACGTTGAAAGTCCGTGAGATCGCCATGTCATCTGGAAGATCAACAACATAAGCATTGTCATTGATCTTTCGGATGATCGGTACCGGTCCAATCTTCTTATTCTTCAGCTTGTTGTACGTCCCGGTCGAAAATCTTTCTTTTCACAAATGGACCATTACCTGGTCGCCCACCTCGAACACCTTTTGTCGACGATGCTTGTCTGCTTGTTCCTTGTACTTTTCATTTGAGGCATGTAGCTTAGTTTGCACCTCCGCATGAATACCCATGATCCTGTCTGCCATATGTTCTGCTGCAATACTCATGCCTGGGAGCTTGGGCAGAGGGACCAAGTCTAGTGTGTGGCGAGGTACTCGTCCGTAAATAACCTGGAACGGGGATTTTCCTGTCGAGCGGTTCACCATGTTGTTGAATGCAAACTCCGCTTGAGACAAGGTCAAATCCCACTGCTTCGGTTTCTCTCCTGAAATACATCGAAGGAGGTTTCCCAAAATGCGATTCACAACTTCGGTCTGCCCATCAGTCTGTGGGTGGTAAGCACTGCTGAATTGAAGTCGTGTATCGAATCGAGTCCACAAAGTCCGCCAAAAGTGGCTAATAAACTTCGTGTCACGATCAGAAGTAATGGTCTTAGGGACCCCGTGTAGCCATATGACCTCCTTGAAGAATAAATTCGCCACATGTATTGCATCAAGGGTCTTCTTGCATGGGATAAAGTGCACCATCTTGGAGAAACGATCGACTACTACGAACACCGAATCCATGCCGCGTTGTGTTCGTGGAAGACCAAGCACGAAGTCCATTGATAAATACTCCCAAGGACCGTCAGGCACAGGTAACGGGGTGTAGAGACCCGTATTCTGAGATTGTCCCTTGGAGGTCTGACAAATATGACAACGTTGTACGGTTCTTCCCACATCACGTACTAATTACGGCAGTAATACCGCTCTTTCACAAGAGCTCGCGTCTTGTCTCGCCCAAGGTGTCCACCGAGGCCACTTCCATGTAGCTCCTGAATAATCTGCTCCCTTAGAGAACTTTGGGGGATGTACAATCGATTCCCTTTGAAGAGAAAACCATCCTGTATATGAAAGTCACTGGGGTGACCTTCTTGGCACTTCAACTAAGAATCTTTGAAGTCTTCATCCTCGGCATATAGCTCCTTAAGACAGTCAAAGCCGACCACCTCATTGCTCATCTTAACAAGTAGTGACGCACGACGGCTAAGTGCATCAGCCACCTTATTCTGCTGACTTGACTTATGCTTCAGAAAAAACATAAATTTCTGTAAAAACGCAACCCATCTAGCCTGCACACGATTCATGTTAGTCTGACTATTAATAAACTTTAATGCCTGATGGTCGGTGTACAGAACAAACTCCCTTTGAATCAGATAATACCGCCAATGTCGCAACGCCTGAACAACTGCGTACAACTCAAGCTCGTAAGTCGACCACTTCTTTCAGGCTTCACTGAGCTTCTCGCTATAGAAGGCTATCGGCCTGCCTTCCTGTGATAATATTCCTCCTATTCTGACATATGAAGCGTCACACTCCACCTCAAATAATTTATCGAAATTAGGAAGCACCAAGATCGGTGTTGTAGACAAACGATGCTTGATCTCATGAAAGCTCTTGTCAGCTTTATCGGTCCACTGGAACGATCCTTTTTTCATGCAGTCTGTTATTGGCGCGACTATGGTGATAAAATCTCGCACAAATCGATAATAGAAAGTCGCCAATCCATGAAAACTCCTCACCTCATGAATTTTTATCGGGATTGGCCATTCCCTAATAGCTCGCACCTTTTCATCGTCCACCCGAATGCCTGTGGACGTTACAACAAATCCTAAAAATAACAGGCTGTCAGTTAAAAAGCTACACTTTTTCAAGTTGAGGTACAACTTGTTATCTTGTAGGACCTGCAGCACCAGCCTGAGATGTTTCTTGTGCTCCGCCTCATCCTGGCTATATATCAATATGTCATCAAAATATACTACACAAATTGGCCAGTGAACGGTTTTAAAACTTGATTCATCAAACGCATAAAAGTACTTGGTGCGTTCGATAGGCCGAAAGGCATGACCAGCCACTCATACAACCCTTCCTTTGTCTTGAATGCCGTTTTCCATTCATCACCGGGTTGAATACGAATCTGATGGTACCCGCACTTTAGATCGAGTTTAGAGAACACTTTAGCCCCTCCTAACATATCGAGTATGTCGTCCAACCGTGGTATTGGAAACCGATATTTAATAGTAATTTTGTTAATTGCTCGGCTGTCGACACACATGCGCCAGCTTCCATCTTTTTTGGCGTTAATAATGCTGGTACAGCACATGGGCTCATGCTCTCTCTCAATAGACCCTTACGGATCAATTCCTCCATTTGTCCCTGAAGTATCTCACACTCCTTCGGACTCATCCGATAATGAGGACGATTGGGTAGGCTAGCCCCAGGGATGAGGTCTATGTAATGTTGGATGTCTCTCATGGGGGGTAATCCATCAGGTAAATCTTCAGGCCAGACTTCTTTGAATTCGTTTAGTAACAGTCTTAAGCTTGGAGGGATGTTTGAGGGTTCCTCTTTCTCTCCCTTCACCACTACGGCATATACCTCGCCGGTTTCCTTGGACTCCTCTATGAAATCCCGAATGGTCAAGAGAGAACTCCCCTCCACTTTAGAGGCTTTAGGGTGGTTCTCTGGTGTCATAGGGGCAATGATTATTTTTCGACTATCCTTGACGAATATGTAGACATTGTCTCGCCCCAGATGGGTCGCATCACTGTCCGACTGTCAGGGTCGACCGAGTAGCATATGGCAGGCTTCCATTTCAACCACGTCACAAAGTATCTGATCCTTATAATGTTTACCAATTGAAAATGAGATAGTACATTGTTCAGTTACCTTGGTCTCGTTCACTTTTTTTATCTAGTCAATTGAGTACGGGGAAGGATGTTTCGTCGTTAGTAGCTGCAACTTATCCACCATCACTCTTGAGACGATGTTCTCGCTGCTAGCACTGTCTATGATCACATCACAGACCTTTCCGTTGACAGTGCACCGAGTACGAAATATATTGTGCCGCTGTGGATGTAATTCCTTTCGTGGGGTATACAGTAATCGCCTCACAACGAGAGATTCACCACGATCCTCGCCTGTCACTTCATCGCCACCTGCTATTTCTTCAGTGGTTTGTTTATATTCATCAAAGCCATGATCTTCTTCTGCGGCCTCATCTTCAGTGCCCCCTTCGTTTATAGTCAAGTGTGCTGCCGGACGTTGAGGACAAGTGTTTGATAAGTGGCCTAGTTGGCCACAGCGGTAACAATTGTTCGGCCTTGGCCGAGCATAAGGATTCGGAATCCTACTCGGGCCCGCTGTTGTGGGTGCTGCCCGTTGAGGTCTGGATGGTCCGCTCCCCGTATCACGGTTCGCGGGTGGAGGAGGTTGAGGACGTTCTCCTACCGGATCTTTTCCTCGAGCCAGCACTGGATCATGTGTGGGACCTGTCATAGGAGGTCAATTTGAAGGATAGGGACGAGCAGGAGCTATTGCAAACTGTGTTTCTGCCCTTCCTGCCAATTGAACTGCTTCATCTACGGTCCCGATTGGGTATATCTGAACTCGATCCTGAATTACCGGTCGCAACCCACATATAAATCGTGCCACTTTCTGTGACTCAGATTCTGACAAATCGTTCCGTGTAGCCAACCGCTGGAATTCTTCAGTGTATTCTGTAACAGGTCGATTTCTTTGTCGGTAATTTTGGTATTGCTGGAATAATATCTGGTCATAATCACTGGGGAGAAATCGTGAACGAAGAAGACGTCTCATCCGAGGGCATAATGCGATGGGCGCCTTATTCTGGTGGGCTCGTGAGAGTTACAATTGTTCCCACCATGCAGAAGTACCAGATTTTAATTTAAACGCTACCAATTTCATCCTTTTATGATCTGGCACATCCATATAATCGAAATATCTCTCTACTTCGGCTAGCCAATCGAGAAAATCTTCGATACGTAATAAACCATTAAAACTAGGAAGTTCAGCCTTACCTCGATAATCTCTTTCAGCACGATCTAAACGATCGCCTCCATGGATTAGCCGTCGATCAAAATCCTCATTAATGTCCTCATCGCTGGAACTAGAGTCATCTGGTGTAGCCCTACGGTTTGCCGCTGGTAGTACTCTGCGATAATCAGGGTCACGTCGTACAGCAACCACGGGTGGTAGAGCGACCATAGGTGGTGGAGCACCGCCTAGGGCTCGGGGCGAAAATAGTGCATCCGCAAGATGGTCGAGGGTTGCCTGCAACCCTTGCATGGTCAACTGACTCTCCCGATGGAAAGCTTCCATTCTTTCCGAAAGATAACAAATCCCTAGATCACCGTCCACAGGATTTTGATTCATACCTTCGTTGTTTGCCATCGGCCCGAGGAAAAACCTCGCTCTGATACCAAACTGACGCAGGGAAGGACGTGAGGTCGAGCACCGTCTTCCTCAAGATGATAAATATTCCGAATCCACAGAACTTCTCTGGACTCCTCACAGAGACTTCTCGAATCCACGAGGAAAGAAAGTAGAAAATAAGAATAATTTCTAATAAATTCGAAATTGATTAATGAAATCCCAAAATTGAGTTCACAACCCTTTAAATAAGGAAACCAAGCAATAAGAAAGAAATCAGACTCAAACTACAACTAAAACTCCTAGAATTCGCAACTTACTATAAATAGTAAACTTACTATTTATAGACGGTCATGATGTATACTAGTGCGCAAGGTTTTCGGCCAAAAATAGTAAGTGTCCTATTTGGCTTCACCAAACCGTCCTCCTAATTATCCTTAGCACTTTTCATGTTGGACACAACTCCTAAAGCCCAACGGATGAAAAGTTATACTCAAACTAAAACTTACTATTTATAGTAAAAACAAAATTAAAACGAGGAAACGACCGTCGATCAGGGGGTTTCTCGCAAATTTGGGTTGCGCAACCTGGCATAGCCAGGTTGGTTGGCTAAAGTAGCTCGTTCTACCCCAAAATCATATATTTTACGTCGGATAACTCATTCCGGATTGTGAGATACGCCCGATCTAAGGTCAGATGGTCCAGATCACTTCTATCACCGACCGTGCCTTTTCTGATCCATCTTGGCCATGAAATTGTCCACGACCCGCTCTACATCAGTCCGCTCCACTTGAAAAGAACTCATCCTCGAGTTCTCCTCCTGTGCTAGTTCATGATACTCGGTCAGGTCCGCAACGTTGAAAGTCCGTGAGATCGCCATGTCATCTGGAAGATCAACAACATAAGCATTGTCATTGATCTTTCGGATGATCGGTACCGGTCCAATCTTCTTATTCTTCAGCTTGTTGCACGTCCCGGTCGGAAATCTTTCTTTTCGCAAATGGACCATTACCTGGTCGCCCACCTCGAACACCTTTTGTCGACGATGCTTGTCTGCTTGTTCCTTGTACTTTTCGTTCGAGGCATGTAGCTTAGTTTGTACCTCCGCATGAATACCCATGATCCTGTCTGCCATATGTTCTGCTACAATACTCATGCCTGGGAGCTTGGGCAGAGGGACCAAGTCTAGTGTGTGGCGAGGTACTCGTCCGTAAATAACCTGGAACGGGGATTTCCCTGTCGAGCGGTTCACCATGTTGTTGAATGCAAACTCCGCTTGAGACAAGGCCAAATCTCACTGCTTCGGTTTCTCTCCTGAAATACATCGAAGGAGGTTTTCCAAAGTACGATTCACAACTTCGGTCTGCCCATCAGTCTGTGGGTGGTAAGCACTGTTGAATTGAAGTCGTGTATCGAATCGAGTCCGCAAAGTCCGCCAAAAGTGGCTAATAAACTTCGTGTCACGATCAGAAGTAATGGTCTTAGGGACCCTGTGTAGCCGTACGACCTCCCTGAGAATAAATTCGCCACATGCGTTGCATCAAGGGTCTTCTTGTATGGGATAAAGTGCGCCATCTTGGAGAAGCGATCGACTACTAGAACACCGAATCCATGCCGCGTTGTGTTCGTGGAAGACCAAGCACGAAGTCCATTGATAAATCCTCCCAAGGACCGTCAGGCACAGGTAACGGCCAAAAATAGTGTCCTATTTGGCTTCACCAAACTGTCCTCCTAATTATCCTAAGCACTTTTCATGTTGGACACAACTCCTAAAGCCCAACGGATGAAAAGTTATACTCAAACTAAAACTTACTATTTATAGTAAAAACAAAATTAAAACGAGGAAACGACCGTCGATCAGGGGGTTTCTCACAAATCCAGGCTACGCAACCTGGCATAGCTGGGTTGGTTAGCTAAAGTAGCTCGTTCTACCCCAAAATCATATATTTTACGTCGGATAACTTGTCACGCCCCAAACTCGGAAATCGGATTCATAGGAATCCCGATCGCCGAATCCGGTGCCGATAGCCTCCGTAGTACCCCATTCTCGGCTCCTAGCATTCATATGCCAGGTTCCGATCCTGGGATCCTACAAGGAGGATTTTTTTTTTGTACATATAACTAGTAATAAGCATAACCACAAGATTACCCAATTCACAACAGCAACATTGTCATCACATATTCACTAATATAATCATTTGAATACAATACAAAAAGGGAAATACATAAATAGATAATCAAGCTTCAGAAGACCACCGCACGCTCCAAGCTCAACACTGCTGCAGCCTAACATCACCTGCACGCATCTATCGTGCATAAGCTTATAGAAAGCTCAGAGGGTGGTGTAAGTGTGTGCACAAGGTAAGTGCCAAGTATTCAATACAATGCTATAATCATACAATATCGGAAAAATTGGTAATCCATAAGCCATACAATGTCTAAATAAGCAGAAACACTAACAAGAGCAGGAATTATCAGAGTAAGCGGAAATACTGACAAGATGTAAGTCATACGATAACAGGGTAAGTGGAAGTATGGACGAGTCTATAAGTTAATCAATATCAGAATACGCAATATAGAACAACTATGCGATAAGGAGTCATAAAGAGCTAAATAGCAGATGTCGAGAATGCAATGCAATGTACAAATCCTGCTAAATCTATCCAGGCCATATAAGTGCAGAAATAGCAACCCAAGATGCCATATGCCTGCGGACGTAATGTAATATGCGATGCGAATGAAATAACCATGCTGGAGTGTGAAGTCGGGATGATGGTACGTAGTATCGCAGGCTATGGGGTCCACCACAAGGGACTTCTATCCAAACCAATCCCATACCTAAATTTGGATAGTCAGACTCATTGTGATAAACTCCTGATCTCAGGCTAGTCGCGCGCCCAACCGAAATCCTTGCCATAACGAAGGTACACAACAATTAGTTGCGCACCACCAGCCCGAGTGGATAGTGAATGAATGAATGAGCATGCATCTCCTACTCAATAAGTCCACATGTCAGTACGGTTCCTCTCTGAGAAATCACTGGGGTCTAGTACACTCTAAACCAGATCGCCGCCACATCGCGCGCAATAAGGTAAGTGGAAGAGACCTCACTATCCGTCTGCCAATATCGGGCTCGACTCGTCGATAGCGGACCCATTCCTCGAGCTGGTCAGACTCAGCCTAGCATTGCCCCCTCCTCTCGGGCAGGTAAGGCCGCACCCCCTTCCAACCGACCACGAAACAGTGGAGAGCGCAGCCATCTGGTAATCGGCACACGACGCTCATCTACCCACTCGGTCTAGACATTGGAACAACCTCTGGAACCAAGAGGGTTTAGGGACTTTCACCCAGGGATATCTATAGCACCCCATGTAAAACAGATTTCCGGTGTCTCATCTGGCCATCCACGATATGCCTGTGGAGGCTACGGCCCTGATGTCGCTAGGGCATACAGTAATCACAACACACAATGTAAGATGCATGAGTCATACAATCCAGTCATGCATCAGTCCTACGCATACCGTGCACTCATGCGAGACAATCTCCGCCTATCAGGGAGTCTCATATCATCCTACCCAATGACATATGCAATGGTCAATCACATCTCATAACAAACATGTAGATGATGCGTATGGGCATGTATCATGATGCTATGCTGACACATACTCATAATCAGTATCAACAATCGGCCTCGATAATGTGGACATTTAACCAACATTGCCCTAAGGAATGACCTACATAAGTCCAAACATATAATGGGCCCACGACCTTACACAACGGCCTAATATACAACACAATGGGACTTACTCAAGGGTTACATGTACACAACAGGTGGGCCCTGCTCATGGGCCTATCACAATGGGCTTTTTCACCCGGCCCTCAAATGCATCACAATGGGCCTCATCACCTAGGCCTCAATATACATCACATTGGGCCTTAGACACGGCTGAATACACATCACGTCAGGCCTCAAATATGGGTCGCATGTACATCACATTGGGCCCCTACAATCGAAATCAGCAATTGGCCATCATAATTGGTAATCGGTCATGATAAACGGCCTCGATCGCTAATCGGCAATCGGTCAGGATAATCGGCCTCGATCGCTAATCGGTAATCGGTCATGATAAACGGCCTCGATCGCTAATCGACAATCGGTCAGGATGATCGGCCTCGATCGCTAATCGGTAATCAGTCATGATAATCGGTCTCGACCGCTAATCGGTAATCAGTCATGATAATCGGCGTCGACCGTCAATCGACAATCGGTCATGATAATCTACCTCGATCGCTAATCGACAATCGGTCATGATAAACGGCCTCGATCTCTAGTCGGCAATCGGTCAAGATAATCAACCTCGATCGCTAATCGATAATCGGTCATGATAAACGGCCTCGATCGCTAATCGACAATCGGTCAGGATAATCGGCCTCGATCGCTAATCGGTAATCGGTCATGATAAACGGCCTCGATCGCTAATCAGTAATCGGTCAGGATAATCGGCCTCGATCGCTAATCGGTAATCAGTCATGATAATCGGCCTCGACCGCTAATCGGTAATCAGTCATGATAATCGGCCTGGACCACTAATTGACAATCGGTCATGATAATCTGTCTCGATCGCTACTCGGTAATCAGTCATGATAATCGGCCTCGACCGCTAATCGGTAATCAGTCATGATAATCGGCCTGGACCACTAATCGACAATCGGTCATGATAATCTGTCTCGATCGCTAATCGACAATCGGTCATGATAAACGGCTTCGATCGCTAATCGGCCATCGGTCAGGATAATCGACCTTGATCAATAATAAGAATCAGTAAATTGATCACATCAATCGCACCGATAATCAGCAGATAGAGAAAACGGGGTCCTTAGATGATCAACCGATCAACTATAGTATAAAGATCAACACTCGCCCGTGGTTATATCAAATCCGATAACACGGAGTCATCTGTCTACGGTAAATGGGGCTCACTTATTTGGGTTAACCCACGAAGCGAATGGGCCTAACAAGGCCTACGGGAAGGTCACAATGAGGACATCCAACCAACATTACATATCAATGTGGACATCTAACCAACATTCCTCCTAAGAAGTAGCCTACATAAGGGATTCATACCCAACGTAACGGCCATACATACATCACATTGGGCCTCATTCATGGGCCTCTCAGGTACATCACATAACAGGTGGGCCCTGCTCATGGATACATCATGATGGGCCACAAGTATATCAAAATGGGCCTCTCGAATAGGCCACAAAGTACATCAAGGTGGGCCTCAATAACGACCTTGTACACATAAAGTGGCCCTCAGCAACGGGCCTCAACAACGGACCTCATGCACATCAAGGTGGGCCATATCAATAGGCCTCATTTCATCACATCGGACCTCACCGTCTAGGCCTTAAATACGTACATCACGTGATCCCATGTATGTGTGGGCCACACGTGCATAGCATGGACAGTGTCGATTTAAAATATACACATTAAAGGGGACCTACATGAATCACTGACGTCACAAGTAGCAGCAAAACTACTGGTGTGAGGTACTCCAGCCAATCAACATCAACCACCCATGGATTGGATGGTGTGGATGAAATCAAACTAAGGTGGTCCCACGTGCTGCTACTGTGTGAGGTATACCCACCAACTCACACACGTGTGAGGCATACTAGCCCATCAACACACGTGTGAGGCATACCAGCCAACTCACGTTTACGTGAGGTGCATAAAACACATGCGTTTGGGGGTTCCACCATCCCCTGGACGGACGGTCAGGATTTTTTTTTAATTTCATGCATACAAGGTGGGTCTCACCACCTGCACGTGCGACACGTGCAGGGTTGGCATACATGGATGGACGGTGCGATATAACACATACCATGGCCCTATTGCTGCTGGACAACTGTCCAGTAGCGTCCACTAGATGGACGTTGTCCACCCATCATGGTGGGCCGTGCATAGCAGATAGAGGGTGTGGATACCATATCTTAGGTGGGTCCCACGTATGGGCGCCACACACACCAGCGGGCCCCATCAGCAAAACAGATGAACAGCGTGGTGTATAAACACGTGCATCACAGGGGTCTGGCACCATCCAACCGATCCAGCACCGTCCAGATGTCCGGACAGTGTGGATGAAACCAATACATCACGATGGGGTCCACCCTCACTAGCAGGGGTGGGCCACGTCCTCCATATGGATGGACGGTGTTGTTATAACAAAAACCTCGTAGTGAGGTCCATGTGCTGACGTCCGTGCACAGCAGCACCTTGCTGCTGCTCGTCCATCAGATGGACGGTCTGGATAAGGCTCAATCACCACTACTTCCCTCATGGATTAAACGCATTCGTCAGAGGTGGGTCGACACGTGTGGCCCACCTCAGCCGTAAATATGACTAACATCGTGGATTTCCCACTGTCCAGAAATGTTGGACGGTGAGGATGAGCCAGGAATTAGGTGGGTCCCACGTGCGGACAGTGGGAATACAACACATACAGCGTTGGGTCCCACGTACACGTGGCCCACTGCAGTGATTCAAGTTGGTATTCGTGTTTGCTCTCCATCCAGCGAGGTGGTATCACCGTCCAGTGCATCTGGACAGTGCAGATTAATACATGAATCAAGGTGGGCACCACAGCTGGACGGTTGGATCATAATATACATCACAGTGTGGCCCACATACATCAGGTCCCGCTGTCCAAGTGCACGTGGATGGTGTGAATCAAATCCATACATTGGGTGGGTCCCACAGGCCTACTGACGTCATAACATCAGCCATATAGTGGTGTTAGTACAGCGGCCAACTTGCTTCCATATGAGGTGGGTCCACGTACATCAGGGCCCACCAGCATATATTATAAAATTATATATTAATATAATATCATTTTTATTATTTTAAAGGCTGATGAGTACACTCCACTGCCACTTCACAATACACTATTAGTCCACGCCCAGTGTCACGATGGACGGACAGATGGTGTAGATTCACACGCACATCATGGTGGGCCGCTGACGGTCTAAAAATACGTGAACGAGGTGGGTCCACATGTGTGGGCCCACCAGCAGCTTGCTTCAAAGCTGATATTTGGGTCTTCCCTTCATCTAGGGCCTGCCCAAAAAGGGGCAGCAATGGCATCGCTGGACGATCAGCAATGTGGGCCCCGATTGATGGACGGCAAGGCTGTCCCACTTGTGGACAGTGGGGATAAATTCATATACTAGGTGGGCCAAAAACAGGGAAAGGGGAGAGAGAGAGGGATAAAAGCACCCACACTATAAAAATGTAGAAATCTAACCTATAGATGCACCCACCTTTGATCTTCCCTTCCTTCTTTCGCCAATGCATGATAGAGCTCCAAAGGTACAATTTCAACGGTGGAGATCGATTTTAGAGGGTGGGATTAGATGGTAGGAAGGTGGGCCACACTAGCTCTCTCATAGGGAGCTTGGACGTGGGTGGCTTGGGAGGAAAAATGTGAGAGAGAATGAAAGAGAGAGAAATGAAAGATGTGATGTGAAGAGAGAGAGAGAGAGGGATGGATAAGAGAGTGATGGAGTGATGGGAGAGAGATGGGTGAGGTGATGGGAAAGTTGACTTTTGGGGATGGGTAGTTGTACTTAGGGATGGGTGTACTTGTGATAAATGATTTGATTGATGTGATGGATTTTCTTGGGATTAGCAACGCGCGGTATTTTCCTTGAACTGAACGCAGGCCCACATCTCCTGGCCTGGGTATCGCCTCGGCGCGTGAGACACGGCATCGGAACCGCGGCGACAGCGCGGTCGCACTGGTACAAGTCTCGGGTCAAACTGACTCAAACCGACAGGATCTGACTCAGGATTGCGCGCAACGCCGGTTGCAGATCGCGAGTCGCCGAAAATTGATCGGAATGACCGTGAAAGCCTCAGGGACAGTACGAATTAGGATACGGGCTTTACATAACTCATTCCGGATTGTGAGATACGCCCGATCTAAGCTCCGATGGTCCGGATCACTTCTGTCGCCGACCGTGCCTTTTCTGATCCATCTTGGCCATGAAATTGTCCGCGACCCGCTCTACATCGCGTGCCCACCCCGTAACCCATTGAAAAAGAAAAAAGCAATTTACCTTCCTCATTTCCGTACACACCACCACCCCCAGAGCGCCCTGGATTACCACTAACCGAACCATCAACATTTAACTTCACTCATCCTGCTACAGGTCTATTCCACCGGACGACGTGAAGAGAACATGATGGGTGGGAGGATAGAATGCCCCCAAGGCTGGTGCCAAAAAACCTTTGATGAACTTCTACATTACCTTTAAGAAGATGAAGCGCCCACCACCTGATGCGGGCGATCGCCGAATTTGCCTCCATTGGATGCTCATTGAATCTGGACTCGTTGCGGCTCGACCAGAGCTCCCACAGGATCAGAACTGGCACAACTCGCCTGACAATCGCTGAAGCAGCCCTAGGCGCATCAGCACCCTTCTAATGACGTAACCTGTCCTCAACAGAGAGGTGATTGAGAAAAGAAATGCTACAATGCACAGAGAAATAATGCCATATAAAGGTAGCTTGCTGACCCTGCACAAACAGATGGGATATAGATTCCTCCTGCGGGCTGCAAGTGGGGCCCAACTAGCAACAAGAACACTTGGAAGTAAGGTGGACACCTTTGCGCTGAATCCGGCTGTCCACAGGAAGAGCCCTCTTCAAGAGCCTCCAACCGAGCAATGACATTTTAGGGGGAATAGTTGGATGCCATATCCAGCTGTTCCACCATTGACCCTGACCCAACTCCCTACCCAGGAGCCAGGCTGATTTCGTGGAAAACTTGCCTGAAGGTTCCAGAGGCTAGATGCAGGAGGGAGGATCTGCTAAAATCGCAAAGCCAGAACTGACAATGAAGTTGAAGAGGTCCTCCGTCAAGAGCAGGTTGACAGAAGAGGGCGAGCAAGGCCCCGCCGGTCCCAAGAAATCTTTGACCTTTAAAGGGAGAAGCGCTTGAGGAATAGGAGTGGGAAGCAGAGACTGAAGAGGTCCCATCCCCGTCCAATTCGATGTCCAAAGATTCATATCACCATTCCCAATCTGCCATTGAATAGTATTTGCTAAGATCGGGAGTTCATTTCTGACCTCCTTCCAGAAGGGGGACGCCAAGGAAGGAGGACCGGTCCCACTCCCCTCCACCAAGTCCTTTTGCTGCCTCGCATGCATGTACAGGACCCAAGGGCTGACCGCCTACCCATACTTGACATTCCATGCCATTTTTCACCTCTGAGGCTTCATCACTTGCCGCAGTTTGCGAATGCCTAAACCACCTTCTTCGATCGGGCGGGAGATTTTACACCAAGCAATCCATGGAACCTTTTTCTTTCCTTTCGCCCAACCCCAGAAAAATTGGGCAAATCTGCGCTCCAGCTCTATCAGCAATCTGATTGGAATTTTTGCCGCTGCCATAGTATGGAGGGGAATGCTGCCTAGCACATGCTTTATCAGCGTCAATTGGCCCGCTTGCGACAAAAGCCTGGCCTTCCACCTTGAAATTCTGCTCCCCATCTTTTCAATCAGGGCGTCGTAGGAGGCCGTGGTAACTCTTCCCTTGAAGAGAGGAATGCCTAAATAAAGCACCCCTGCTCGAGCTTTGGATATGCCTAGGGCCCTCTCAATCTGCCGGATTCGCCCTGTGGACATCTTAGCGGAGCAAAGGAAGCTGCTCTTCTGGAAATTAATCCGTTGGCTAGACGCATCTTGGAATGCCATCAAGAACGCCTTAACTATACGCAGGGAATCCTGGCTGCCATTCAAAAAAAGTAAAGTGTCGTCAGCAAAAAGGAGGTGAGACATAATAGGGCACCTCCGGTGAAGCTTGAACAGAGTGCACCAGCCCCGCTCCATAAGCTGCTTGAAATTCCTGGAGAAGACCTCAGCTGCAAGAAGGAATAATCTAGGAGATAGAGGATCTCCCTGGCAGAGCCCCCTAGACGATTTGAAGAAACCAGTAGGTTCCCCGTTGAAAAGCACTAAAAACCAACAATTACCCCAACATGCTTCCATCAAAGAAATCCATCTATCACTAAAACCAAATCTCCTCATCACCTTCTTGAGAAAGCCCCAATCCACTCTGTCATAGGCTTTTTCCAGGTCAAGCTTAATAATGAGATTGCCACCCCAAACTTTTCTGTCAATGTTTCACATTGCTTCTAAGGCCATTGCTATACTTTCTGTAATGGATCTGCCTTGCACGAAAGCCCCTTGCTCCATAAAGATAAGACTGGGGAGGAGCTTTCCCAGCCGGGAAGCCAGAAGCTTAGAGAAAATTTTATAAATGACGTTACACAGATTGATCGGGCGATAGTCGGCAAAACTAGCAGCCGCCGGCTTTTTTGGGATCAAGCTGATGTAGGAAGCAGTAAATGCTTTAGGTAATTGACCCCCTTCCATAAAATAGGAAATAGCTTTGTGAATGTCCTCCCTTACCGTCTACCAGCAGTCCATAAAGAAGGAAACTGGAAACCCATCTGGGCCAGGAGCGCTGTCTAAAGGCATGGATAGCTTCAAAAGTTCCGGTGAGTAAGGGAGGGGCAAGAAGGTCAACGTTTTGTTGGTGAGATAGCACTTGCGGAATGGCAGAGAGGAGGTCGTCTAAAGAGGGGCTCTGGTTTGCTTGAAAGAGAGTAGAAAAGAAGTTAACGGCTTCAAGCTTCAGTTGCGACACGTCTGAAATGGTCACTCCATTGTTGTCCTTGATCTCGGAAATAGCAGCTCTCCTGATGCGCTCTTAAGTTGAAGCATGAAAATTTTTTGTGTTTCTGTCACTAGCAAGGAGTCAGGAATTTCTGGCCTTCTGTTTCCAATAAACCTCCTCCATAAGGTGCAGCTAAGCCAGTTTCCTCCTAGAAGCCATGCTTTGAAGCATAAGATCCTCTGAAACATCATCCTGCATTCTATTCTCCAACTGAATTAGCTCAGCCTCTACCTCTTTTATTTGATTAAAGACATTTCCAAACACCTCCTTATTCCACATTTTCAATAGTTGCTTAGTCTTCTTCAATTTTTAGTTGAACATTTATAATGGGATTGTGAGAACAGAGACCCTCCCACGCTTTTCTAAACACAGTCAGAAAAGAGTCATGCATTGACCACATGCGCTGATATCTGAAAGTTGATGAATGTGGGAAAATCCTGCTTATGCATGCAAATAAAGATTTATAAATATAAATGGGGTTACATAAATTTTGGATTAATCTGATATTTGTTTTACCTCTTTATCTAGGTCTGGGTGATCTCATGAATAGATTGGATGGAAAATAAATGTTATAGTGGGTCTTATGAATGTTTTGACTATTATTTGTGGTGTGGTCTACTTGAACTTTGGATATGACTCATTTTTGGCCTAATGCTCTAAAATGATCTCTTCAAATAGATGAATGGTGTGAATATAATAAATACATTATTATGGGGCCCATGTAACTTTGATCTCCTTTGAACCGTTCATACAATTCAGAGCTTGACGAGCATAACGCTTAGTCTTGGCACAATGTGTACCCACACCAGCTAGGTTGGTGGTGGGCGGTACACCAGCCAATCTGGTTTGACAGTGCCTGCTATGTAGACAAATCTGGCCGGAGGGGGATTGGCAGGTGTACCACACATACCACTGACTTGGCTAGTGTGTTGACGTCACTAAGTTTTATGATTCCCATTCATCCATTTAACGAGCTCTCCATAATGCTTGAGTTGAAAAATAAGACAAATTCAAAGATCAAGTGAACCTAGATGCAAAATGTAGTGGGAGATTGAACATATACCATTGAAATCCTTTTGGGGTAGTAGAAGTTTTGAATCAAAATGATACTTGTTTTTCCTAGAAGAGAATAGTTTTTATGACCTCGTGAACAGATGGAAAATAAACACTATGGTGGACCTTACCAATGTTTTAACAGTGAGAATCATTGTCCCACTGCTATTTGTGGTGTTCTCCACTTTAGCTTTAGACATGACCCATATTCATGCTCATACTCTTAAAATTATCTCTCCAAATGAATGAATGGTGTAGATATAATAAATATATCATTGTGGAGCCCATGTAACTTTGATCTCCTTTAAACTGTTCCTACAACTAGGAGCCACGCTCCTCTTCAAGCGACACATATCGATCAATCTGCGCTTCCAATCCGGCCCACCTTGTACCTGTCAAGATTGGGGTAAGCCACCAACACTACAACAAATTAGGGTTTAGCCGATTGATGGGCTTACCCTTTGCCCGCAGCCCGTTTTAACGGCTGCTGGAAAAGGGTCCCTTTCTATAAAAAAAACAAATACATGAGGGCCTATCCATTTCCGCCGTATCTCCCTTTCTCTCTCATGCGCCCATCTCCCAAAACCCAAAAGCCTCTCCCTTTCCCTCGCCCTCTCTCGATCTCCCACGCTCCCTCACCCTCTCTCTCTCTCTCTCTCTCTCTCTCGCACTCAGTGTCACGCCCCAAAATCGGAAATCGGGCTCACAAAATTTTCGATCGCCGAATTCGGTGCCGATAGCCTCCGTAGAACCTCATTCTCGGCTCCTAGCTCCCATTTGTCAGGTTCTGATCCTGGGATGCTACGAGGAGGATTTTCAATGTCAGTTTGATTCGTAATAAGCATAACCAATGACATAACCCACAAACAACAACCAAGAACTCCATTACATTTCCACTATGATCAAAAACTTTACAAGTACAATGAGCATAAAGGGAAATACAATGGTAAAGAACAAAAACTCCAAAACGCTCTGCAACGTGCTCCTGCCTCAGCGCTGCTACGATCCAACGTCACCTGCACGCAACGGTCGTGCATAAGCTTACAGAAAGCTTAGAGGGTGGTGAAAGTATGTGCGCAAGGTAGTAATACGATCATGCAATGTCAGAGTAAGGCGGAATATACAGATGGAACCATAATATCACGAGCCGTACCAAGGCTATGCAATGCAAGACATGAATGGTATCGGTCATCCCAAGGCCATGCGATGTGCAATGCAACTCAAGCATACAGCAAGCATATAGATCCTCATCTATGTCCACACACCAATACAACTTAAATATGGAATATCACCGGGGTCTAGTACACTCTAAACCAGATTGCCACCACATCGCGCGCAATAAGGTAAGTGGAAGAGACCTCACTATCCGTCTGCCAATATCGGGCGCGACTCGTCGATAGTGGACCCATTCCTCGAGCTGGTCAAACTCAGCCTAGCATTGCCCCCTACTCTCGGGCAGGTAAGGCCGCACCCCCTTCCAACCGACCACGACACAGTGGAGAGCGTAACCGTCTGGTAATCGGCACTCAACGCTCATCTACCCACTTGGTCTAGACGTTAAAGCAACCTCTTGATACCATAAGGGTTTAGGGACTTTCACCCAGGGATATCTATATTACCCCATGTAGAATAAGATTTTTGGTATTCAATCCTGCCAACCACGATGCGTCTGTGGAGGCTACGGCCCTGATGTCACTAGGGCGTACAATACCCATGTCACACAAATGCGAAATGCATGATTCACGCTATCCAGTCATGCAACAAATCCTGCGCATATCGTGCGCTCATGTAGGGCAACACTGCCTAACCATGAGCCCATAAACAACCTGTCCAAAGGCATATGCTATGATCAGTCAATCCTCATATCAAGCATGCATATGATGCGTATGATCATGAGTCATGAAACTGTACTAAACATGTATATGAGTGATGAACCATTCTTACAACGCAGATGGGCCTGGACGGCCTATACACAACAAGTATGGCCCAGTAATGGGCCCTAAGGAGAGTCGTAATGTGGACGTCCAACCAACATTACACTCGCAATATGGACGTCAAACCAACATTGCTCCCAAGGCACAATCTTCTTAAACATCGCTACATAATCGGTATTGAGATTACACATTGCAATGGACCTTAGGTTCATCCCATTGGGCTTTTCGTATATATATCAAATGGGCCATATCCTATGGGCCTTTTATTCATCAGATGGGCCACATAAATGGGCCACACCAATGGGTCTTATGTGCATTGCAATGGGTCAAAACCCGTGGCCTTGGATTGCATTAAATGAGCTTAGTCTCATGAGTCTAATAGGTGACCAATGGGCCACACCAATTGGGCCCCACATGTAGATCAATTGGGCCTCAACCCTTAGACTTAACATGAGTCAAATGGGCCTACACCCCTAGGCCTTAATCAAATAAAATGGGCCTAACTCATGGGTCTCAAATAAATCCAATGGGCCTAAACCCATGGACCCTTTTTATAATCAAATGGGTTTAGTCCCATGGGCCTTACGATATATTAAATGGCCTAGTCTTATGGCCTTAGAACATATCAATTGGGCTCAATCTCATGGCCTTACATAAATCAAAGTGGGCCCCAATGAACTACTGTAACTGCATTAGGATGGTCCTCACAACAGGCCAAGGTGGGGTCCATATGAGCTAAGGATCTAACTCATTCTTTATGCCTATGTCATAAAACAGACGCTTAAAATGAATGGACGGTTTGGATGCAGCCCATGCATCATGGGTGGGTCCCATTGCTGCTGGACAGCGGGGGTGGCATATGCATCAAGGAGGGCTCCACCGTCCGCTGGACGGTGGAGGTAACGTAGCAGCAAGGTGGGCGCCACCGTCCACTGGACGGTGGACTAAGACGCATGCATCATGGTGGGTCCCATGTGGGGCCCACTGAAATGTCTATTTGCCATCCAAGCTGTTCATAAGGTCACTCTGACCTGGATGAAGGGAAAACATAAATTTCAGCTTGATCCAACACGTCTGTGGGCCCCAGAAAGATTTCAATGGTAGATGCTCAATCTCACTGTTTCATGGGGTGTGGGCCACCTGAGTTTTGGATCTGGCCGAACTTTAGAGGGGGCCCACCTGAGGAGGAGACCCACCTCGTGAACAGGTTGGATGACAAACAAACATTATGGTGGGGCCCACGGCTGGAGCCGTGGGTCCCTTGCTGGACGCCACCCGCCCGCACGCTGCTGCGTGCAGCTGCAGCACAACAGGGAAGGCAGAGGCCCTGCCTCTTTCCAAAAACTTGGAAAAACGATTTTCCCGAGGTTTTTCGCACAAGGGGCCCGCTAAAATGAAATTCGCTCTGGCCATTGCGTTCTGTGGCTCGAGGCCGTCTAAATGAGTCCAGAGTTCAAATTTTAAAATGCTTAGGAAGTGAAATAAAATAGGAAAATGACATTTGAATGGTGAAGATGTAATTTTTGACGCTATGGCCCACCAGGTCTTCCAATCAGCCCCAGACTTCTACCCAACGGCTAAAATGCTGTAGGTAAGAGGATGGACGGCTTGGATTGTCTAAATGCATCATAGTGGGGCCTAAGCAAGTGGACCACCCAAAAGTTCCTTTTCTTCTTTCCCCTTTTCTCTTTTTCCTTTGAAACGTCCAGCGTCACAGACGCTGGACGGTTTTGGTCCCTTAAAAGAAATGCAATGTGGTGGGCCCTGATGGAGTGGGCCACCACGGATGAGTGATGTGGGTACAACGTATATGGTGGGCCCTACTTAAATAAAAACTTACACAAAATAAATCTCAAGGTGGGATCCATTCAAGTGGGCCACACAATCCTATTGCATAAAAAAATAAAATAAAATAAAATAAAATAAAATAAAAAAAATAAAAGAGAGAGAGAGAGATATGGAGAGTGAGACACGCCTTGTGATGGAGGGCTCCGCCACTATGAGCCCTCCCTTGCGGAGCCCTCCCTTGCAAGAAACTATACAATAAACGGATCCCTTTTTACATGGTGTCACGTCCCAAACTCGGAAACCGGGCTCACAGAATTTTCGATCGCCGAATCCGGCGCCGACAGCCTCCGTAGAACCCCATTCTCGGCTCCTAGCTCCCATTCGCCAGGTTCCGATCCTGGGATACTACGAGGAGGATTTTCAATGTCAGTTTGATTCGTAATAAGCATAACCAAAGGCATAACCCACAAACAAGAACCAAGAACTCCATTACATTTCCACTATGATTAAAAACTTTACAAGTACAATTAGCATAAAGGGAAATACAATGGTAAAGCACAAAAACTCCAAAACGCTCAACAACGTGCTCCTGCCTCAGCGCTGCTGCGATCCAACGTCACCTGCACGCAACGGTCGTGCATAAACTTACAGAAAGCTTAGAGGGTGGTGAAAGTGTGTGCGCAAGGTAGAATATGAACATGCAATGTCAGGGTAATGCAGAATATGCGGATGGAACCATAATATCATGAGCCGTACCAAGGCTTATGCGATGCAAGACATGAATGGTATCGGCCATCCCAAGGCCATGCAATGTATAATGCAACTCAGGCATACAGTTCCTCATCTATGTCCACACATCAATACAGCTCAAAGTATGGAATATCACTGGGGTCTAGTACACTCTAAACTAGATTGCCGCCACATCGCGCACAATAAGGTAAGTGGAAAAGATCTCACTATCCGTCTGCCAATATCGGGCCCGACTCGTCGATAGCGGACCCATTCCTCGAGCTGGTCAAACTCAGCCTAGCATTGCCCCTTACACTCGGGCGGGTAAGGCCGCACCTCCTTCCAACCGACCACGACACAGTGGAGAGCGTAACCGTCTGGTAGTCGGCACTCAACGCTCATCTACCCACTCGGTCTAGACGTTGGAGCAACCTCTTGGTACCATAAGGGTTTAGAGACTTTCACCCAGGGATATCTATATTACCCCATGTAAAATAAGATTTCCGGTATCCAATCCTGCCAACCACGATCTGTCTGTGGAGGCTACAGCCCCGATGTCGCTAGGGCGTACAATAACTAAGTCACACAAATGCGGAATGTATGAATCACGCTATCCAGTCATGCAACCAATCCTGCGCATACCGTGCGCTCATGTAGGGCAACACCGCCTAACCGGGAGCCCATAAACAACCTGTCCGAAGGTAAATGCTATGATCAGACAATTCTCACGTCAAGCATACATATGATGCGTATGATCATGAGTCATGAAACTATACTAAACATGATGTAATAAAATGAACTATCTCACAATGCAGATGGACCTGGACGGCCTATATACGATAAGTACAGCCCAGTAATGGGCCCTAAGGAGAGTCGTAATGTGACATCCAACCAACATCACACTCGCAATGTGGACGTCAAACCAACATTGCTTCCTAGGCACGATCTTCTTAAACACCGCTGCATAATCGATATTGGGATTACACATTGCAATGGACCTTAGGTTCCTCCCATTGGGCCTTACATATATATCAAATGGGCCATAGCTTATGGGCCTCTTATTCATCAGATGGGCCACATAAATGGGCCACACCAATGGGTCTTATGTGCATTGCAATGGGTCAAAACCCTTGGGCCTTGGATTGCATCAAATGAGCTTAGTCTCATGAGTCTAATGTGTGACCAATGGGCCACACCAATTGGGCCCCCAAATGTATATCAAATGGGCCTCAACCCAGAGGCCTTATATGAGTCGAATGGGCCTAAATCCCTAGGCCTTAAACAATTCAAATGGGCCTAATCCATGAGCTTGCATGCATATCAAAGTGGGCCTAATCCCATGGACCCTTTTATAATCAAATGGGTGTAGTCCCATGGGTCTTACAATATAACAAATGGGTCCACTTCCACGGGCCTTAAGAATGCAACAAATGGGTCCAATTTTTTTTATGGGCCTTGAAGTACATCAAACGGGCCTAGTCCCATGTATTTGAAACACATCAAGTGGGCCTAAACTCATAGGCCTTAAATATCAGGTGAGCCTAAGCCCATAGGCTTTACATATCAAGTGGGCCCAAGTTCATAGGTCTTAAATGAAACAAATGGGCCTAGCCCATAAGCATTTCATAAATCAAATGGGCCTAGCCCATAGGCCTGTTACAAAATCAAATGGGCCTAGCCCATATGTGAGTGGTCCACCCAACTAACAACCCATGCTTTAAAATGATCTTACTAGGTGGAGGGACAGTCTAGATGCACCACATGCATCATGGTGGGTCCCACTGTCCAGTGGATAGTGCGGATATAACACGTACATCACACGCAACATCAGGTGGGAATCCACCGTCCACGGCCGTGGACGGTGCCTTAAAACACATACATAAATGTGGGTCCCACTCTGTAATGTTCTTTCAAAATCCAACCCGTTCACAAGGTCCCTTGGACCTGGATGAAGGGAAAACATAAATTTCAGCTTGATCCAATACTTCTGTGGGCCCCAAAAAGACTTTAATGGTAAAATTCAATTCACACTGTTTCACTTGGTGTGGGCCACCTGAGTTTTGGATCTGTTTCATTTTTGGAGGGGGGCCCGGCGCTGGGGTGGCCCATCTCATGACCAAGTTGGATGACAAAAAAAACATTATAGTGGGGCCCACACGCAGGGCCGTGGCCCCCCCCCCCCAACGTCCGCCCGTTATAAGGCCTGCACGTGCCTGCGTGCAGGCGCTGCCCGCTGACGCAGGAGGTAGAGGCAAAGGCTCTGCCTCATAAATTTTGTTTTTTTTGGAAAAACCGTTTTCCTGGGGTTTTTCATGCGTGGGGCCTGTTGCACCAGGATCCGTCCCGGCCATTGCGATCAGTGGCTCGAGGCCGTCCAAATGAGTCCAGAGTTTGAATTTTTTTGATGCTTGGAAGAGAAATAAAATAAGAAAATAGAGTTTGAATGGTGAGGGCGCAATATTTGACGCTATGGCCCACCAGGTGATTGGATCAGCTCTAAACTTCTACCCAACAGCTAAAATGCCGTGGGTAAGAGGATGGACGGCTTGGATCGAATTTACAACTCAAGCTGGGGCCTACACAAGAGGACCACCCCTCAAACTTCTCTTTTTCACCCTTTTTTTTTTCTTTTGTCCAGGGATGTCCAGCGTCCTAGACGCTGGACGAGGGGCTCTTTTATTATTATTATTATTTTATATATATATATATATATATATATATATATATATATATATATATATATATATATATTTAAAAGCATTGTGGTGGGCCTTTTGAAGTGGGCCACCACTGATGGATGATGGAGGTACAACATGTAAGGTGGGCCCCACTTGAAGGACCCTTGCACAAAATAAATACTTCAAGGTGAGGTCCATTCAAGTGGGCCACACAACCCCTTAGCATAAAAATGAAATAAAATAAAATAAAATAAAATAAAATACAAGAAATAAAAGAGAGAGAGGGAGAAACATGGAGAGTGGGACACGCCTTGTGATGGAGGGACCCCGACATTATGGGCCCTCCCTTGCAATGAATCATACAATAAACGGATCCCGTTGAACATGGGACCATCAAAATGTAAATCAACGGTGGAGATCCATTCCCCACCGATATGGACGGTCTAGATGACCTATTGCAATGAAATAAACATCATGATGGGGTCCATGGAGAATGGCCGCATCATGGAACGATCATGATGATCCAAGTGGTCCATCAGTCACATTTTAGGGTCCCAAGTGAGATCCACACCATTGATCGGTGGGCCTCACTTGATCCACCATAAAAACAACAAAATCTACTCTATAGAGGCACCCGTCGTCCGATCTTCTCGCTCCTAGGGGTTCCTTGGCACCTAAGCTTCAACTTCAATGGTTAAGATGAAGAATGGAGGGTTGAGAGGGGAGATTTTGGGGTAGGAAGGTGGGCCACTTGGAGCTTGGGAATTTGGAGAAATTCCATACGTATGGTCCCCTGTTGCTTTGGAATTTTTGAAATGAGAAAGAGAGAAAGAGAGAGAGTAATGTAAAGGGAGAGAGAGAGAGTGATGGATGGATGGGTGAGTGATGGTTGTGTAAGAAAAGTTTGACTTTTGAGGCTTTTGTGTAAGAGAGGTATGGGAGATGAAGACTTTTGTGGCTTTTTGTGTAAGAGAGGTATGGGTGATGAAGACTTTTGTGGTTGCTTAAGAAAATGGAATAAAGTGATGTGTACTTGACATGTGATGGATTGATGGGATTGATGTGATTGATGTGACACATCGTAGAGATTCCCTTAGTTTTCGCAACGCGCGGCGTTTTCTCGCACCGAACGTTGGCCCACATCTCTTGATCAGGGTATCGCCTCGGCGCGCGAGTCGCGGCGTCGGAACCGCAACGACGGCGCGGTCGCTATGGTATTGGTCGCGGGTTGAGTCGACTAGGGTTGTCGGCACATAAATCAGGGTCGCGTGTCGATATCGTTTAAGGGTCGAAGGTTGTCGGAATTCGACCGGTAAGACCGCGGAAGTGTACGGAAAGGTACGGACCAAGATACGGGTCTTACACATGGGATCATCGAAAATGTAAATCAACGGTGGAGATCCATTCCCCACCGATATGGACGGTCTAGATGACCTTTCTAAATGAAATAAACATCATAATGGGGTCCATGGAGAATGGCCCCATCATGGAATGATCATGATGATCCAAGTGGTCCATCGGCCACAACTTAGGGCCCCAAGCGAGATCCACACCATTGATCGGTGGGTCTCACTTGGCCCATCATAAGAACAAAAAAGAAACTACCCTAAAGAGGCACCCACCGTCCTATCTTCTTGCTCCTAGGGATGCCTTGGCACCTTAGCTTCAACTTCAATGGATGAGATGAAGAATGGAGGGTTGAGATGAGAGATGGTGGGGTAGGAAAGTGAGCCACTTGGAGCTTAGGAGGCTTGGAGGAATTCCATACGTATGGAATCTTAGAATTTTTTTTTTCTTGGAGATTTGAAATGAGAAAGAGAGGAGTTGTAAAGGGAGAGAGAGAGAGTGATGGATGGATGTGGTGAGTGATGGTTGTGTAAGAAAAGCTTGACTTTTGTGGCTTTTGTGTAAGAGAGGTATGGGTGGTGAAGACTTTTGTGGTTGCTTGGGAAAAGGGATGAAAGTGATGTGTACTTGACATGTGATGGCTTGATGGATTGATTGATTGATGGAATTGATGTGATTGATGTGACACATCGTAGAGATTCCCTTGGGTTTCGCAACGCGCGGCGTTTTCTCGCACCGAACGTTGGCCCACATCTCTTGACCAGGGTATCGCCTTGGCGCGCGAGTCGCAGCATCGGAACCGCGGCGATGGCGCGGTCGCTATGGTATTGGTCTCGGGCTGAGTCGACTCGGGTTGTCAGTATATGAATCAGGGTCGCGCGTCAATATCGGTTAAGGGTCGAAGGTTGTCGAAATTCGACCGGTAAGACTGCGGACGTCTACGGAAAGGTACAGACCAAGATACGAGTATTACACTCAGCCTCTCCCTTTTCCATTAATCCGCTTTCATGACATTTGTCCTTCGTGTTTATCTTCTTTCCTTCTTTCCTTCTTGCAACACCCAGCAGCAGCGATAAAGGTAAAAGCTCCGGAATTTTTCTCCGACCCGCTCCCTCGATTCTCTCAGAAAACCCTACTATCGATTTTCCATCTCTATCTCTCTCTCTCACTCTAAATACTGGAGGAGAGAGCTCTCCTTTGGATTCGCAGATCTCAACGAGCTCACGTTTTCAAAGGCGGACCCGTTTGGTTATCGCGTTCGCATCGGATCTAGGGTTTCTTTTACTTTCTCGCTTCCCGTTTTATCCATTTAAGGTAAGAGCAAACGCAATCTTTTCGATCTCGTCTTCCCACATTGTAAGGTTAGGGTTTCATCGAACTGCATTATGTTTTCTAGGGTTTTTTGAGTCACATTTGTGTTCTGCAACGATTTTTGAGGGTTTCTGGAGCTGCATTTTGATGTTGAGATCGTTTCATAGGATTTTTATTTTTATTTTTAAAAAATTATGTCTGATGTTTTTCATTTGTGCTTTGATTATGTAGATCTTTTGAATATTAATTAATTTATTTTTTAAAATTTTCTTTTAATTGAGGGATTTGAAATTTCTGGGGAGGAGATTGTTTTTTGGTGTAGTTCTTTGATTGGGAGGAAAAACAAAGAAATTGAAAAAAGAAAAAAGAAAAGAATAGAGATAATGCCTTTTTTGGTAATAGGTAGCATTTGAGAAACTGATATGTGCAGTATTTGATTTCCATTGCGGTTTGGGATGTTTATTTCAGAGATAATGCATGCGTGGGAAGAAAATCTAACCAATAACATAATGACTAATATGCAGAATGGTTATTGAGCTCTCCATTTACATTCATATGACAGTGACAAAGATGTATAGGATTGAGATCGTTCATCTGCTAGGCCCCTGTTTGGATGGGCTACACCTATAAACTTACGCCGGTGGGATGAATTCATCCTCTGATTTGATGATTTTTGTTGATTAGAAACCGATGGTTAGAAAAAATCTGACCAATGATTTACATACAATGAGCAGAAATTCTCCCATAAGGGGCTCCGATCAACCTGACTGTTGGCTTATGGCACAACAGATTTGCTGTCTAGATCTCACATGGATGTATATTTGTAATATCAGGAAGATGGTTACAAGAGTACATGTGATCTGCAGTTATTCATTTATATAATTGATCTTGTCCTTTGCCTCTTTTTTTTTTTTTTTTTTTTTTTTTTAAAATAAAATTTAAATGTGATCTGCAGTTATTCATTTATATAATTGGAAGCACACTATCCAAACATAGTACAAAATATTGGCTGTTATGATAATTGAGTGATCAAATATCCACCAGTTTGTGATGTTCCTCTTATGCTAGATACAGACAATAGCAGTGTTCGATAGTCTTGGTATCATTATAACTGTATGGAAATGTTAGATCTAAAATTTCTTATACATAGTAGAATAGGCATGCAAGAAATCTTAATTTGTGAATATCATTAGCCACTAATTGCATATACTTTCACATAAACCAAATGAGAATTCTTCTCTAAAAATTGAAATTTTTTTAAGGCATGGAACTCAACAAAAATTAAACTAGAATTCTAAAAATCAATAGTATCAGCAAGAGAAAAAAAACATAGAAAATGACTTCCAGAATACGACAGTTAAGGCCAGTGCTTATGACTTTAGGGGAGTCCTGAGCTATCATTTAAACTCCTATATTTTAACACTCCACACTAGTCAAAACACTACACAATCCTGGACTCTACGTACCATGAGCATACATGTGTTTGCTACCCCTTGGATCATGTTTACGATCACTTAAGTAGGGCCTGCAGCATGCTCATAGATCTCGTACATGATAAACCAATCTGATCCGATTTGAATCCAAACTATTGGCCAATGATGGCCCATTGGTTGAGAATTCTAACAAGTAATTGTAACCAGTGGGTCGTGGCAGGTCCTGTGAGAGAACAGAAGGGAGAGTGTGAGGTGTGGGGTTGGTTGTACTTGTGAAGTGAGTAAGGCATGTAGTGTGATTGAGAGAGTAGTTTCTATAAGTGGGTTAGGGTGAAATGCAGTTGTAACTGTGGGATTCCTGGTGATGCCAAAGGATGAGGATGGTGGGCTGGGGGCATGGTTTCCAAAATAAGGTACTTGGTTGGATCATGGTTTCCTAAATAAGGTGGTCAGGGGCTGTTTGGATGCAATTTCCCTGAAAGGTGATGCAAGGATGAGGGTTGGGGGTGTGGTTTTCCAAGGAAGTTTGGTGTGTCATCTTTTCCTAAAGAAGGTACCAACATCCACAAAAGGCCATCAATTGAGGGTTAGGATTGTCTCACATTTATCTTTTTTAAAAAAAAATAAAAAAAAATAAAAAAATATTTTCTTCTTTATGAGAATTCACAAAAATCAATAGTATCAGCAAGAGAAAAGAAAACAGAAAATGAAATTACTAATTCCCGCCCAATCCAATGATAGAGAGAGAGAAATGGATATTAAAAAAAAAAAACAAATGGAAAGGCATCAATATCTAAGAATTGGGAAAAAAACTAAAACTAAAACAAATAAGTTTTTCTCTAGATTTCTACAAAATGGCATTATTTTTGTATTTTAGTTCTCATCTAATTTAGTTCCCTAAAATTGGTATTTTTGTGATGGGTTCCTGAAAACAGTTACATCCAAGGAGCCTTTTTCATTTAGTTGGCATAGTTTGTGCTGTACAGGTTTCTCGCCTGAGGCTTCTGGGGGATCACTTACATTCAACACGCATTGCATTTGTTAAGTTTGTTTTGGTAAGCATTTAGACTGAATGATAATCACATACTTATGTATGCATTGGTTTTGTTTTAGGTTAACATGCAGCAATAGCAGCCTTTTCTGTCTTTGATGATCAATAACAGATTTTCATTGTGCACTATCATGGACCCATAATTGTCATATAGTTTCCATGCAGCACTCCACTAACACCAGTGTCTTATTGAGATGGCATTGGGTTGGTCTTTCACCTGCAACCACTCGTACAAACCCTCTCAAAGTACACATATGAAGAGGCTGAGAACCACAATCAAATGAAAATGGCTAGTTTTATTGATGCTTAGCAAGTGACAATGCAGGGCATGTACCATGAGTATGGCACATGAACGTTCATGTGAGTATGAACCCTTACATGAACTTATCACCATGTAACTCTACAGAGACACACAATGCATAACTGAACTAGTCATAAAATCATACTGGTCAAATGATACCTATGACATAACAATGTGGTTAGTCTCTCTGGTTCATTCTATTGCACCCATATTTGCTATTTACATCTCGAAGCATGGGTCTCCAGTCTCCTTTTCATTTCCTGGAAATTCAGGTTTTCATTTTCCTTTGTGTATCAAACTGAAACTGAAGATTACAAGGCACTTCTTGGTTAAAATGTTATTGTTTTCATTGGCATTGGCAATTGTATGTTCTTTTTGCTATTTTGTTTTACAGGTTTTAGGCATGGATGAATGGGAGCTAGATCGATGGATTTTTTATTTTTTTTTATTTTTAAATTTATTTTGGAAACTATTCAATTTAGGCATCTATTATTAATTTGAATTTTGCATTTCAATTTTCATGAAATACTTGGGGTCTGTTTGGTAAGACTGAAAGCTGAATCCATCTCATTTTAGTTAATACATAATTAATACTATATCCTGCCTGCTCATCTGATTGCCTATGATCAGTGCATAATTATGATTTACTAAAACGGAATGAACTCATTTTAGGTGTCAGCCAAACAGGCCCTTAACAGTCGGTATCATCCTGAATCTCTATGATTGGGCCCACCTGCATGATGTCAGCATCATTTGAATTGATCATCCTGTGGGATCCCAGTGCAAAGTAGCCCTGGTGTAAAAATTGCTCTGCTCGAATGACCCAGTGGTTAGTGAATGGACCATTTTCGGGTAATGGATTCACACTCAAATGTGTGAAAAGTCTTCTGTCAGGTGGTCCAGATTATTTGGTTGCAGCAGTATCTAGGTTATTACCAAATCCACAACAGGTTTTATATCAGTGGAATGTAGATGCAGAGAAACAATTTGAGTTTGTATCTGATGCATTTGTGGGATCTAACCAATCCCATCTTAGCCTTAGGTTCTATTGCAGGCGGTGGTTTGGACGGTAGCAGTTGCAACTCTTATCTGTTTTTCATCTGAGACAAACCTCTCAGTTATGGTGTATAGTCATTTTTTACTGAATCTAAGCGAATTGTTTGATCCCCAGCTAGGACAGATCTTAGTGCCAACTCTGGGCAGGCAGGCCAACATAACCGTCAATAAATCCCGCATTGAAGCGGCAGCTGGTACAACTGTCAGTAAATCCTACAAAAGGAGAATGTAGGCATGGTTGTCAATGCTTTCTTTCAGCTCTTCTTTTGGTTATTGTCTATAGCCACAGTAATTGCCTGTATTACTGATGACTTTTCTACCATGTATCTCCCAATTTATCTGCTTGACCACTTCGATTGTAACTAATCCCGTATTAGCTCATGAAGAATAAATTAATGTTTGTTTTTAAAATTCACATTGTATTGTCTTCTTCTTTTCTTTTCTTTTTCTTTTTTCTTTTTTTCCCTTTCTTTTTGTGCAACAAGTGAACATGTTTGTTTTAACTCTACAACTTCTTGATTCTAGAATTCCCATTCTCAGGCCTAACTGCTGGTGATGGATTTGTCTGTGGTTTGCTGTTGGATTCAAAACAACACTACTGTTGGGGCAATAGCATATACATCCAAATGGGTGTCCCTCATCCAATGGCTGAAGAAGCTTCCTATTTAGAAATCAGTGCTGGGGACCACCATATCTGCGAATTGAGATTGCTTGCCAAAGGGACGTATGCAAACATCTCCATGGTTGGGCCTAGAGAAGACCAGACATGAGTACAATCAAGAGAGTTTTTGCACCAACTTGGTATGTGGCTAATATTGCACTCAATTGTGTGTGTGGCTGTCAATGGGTATCTGATGAATCCAACCCAATGTTAATACATCTGGGTCTCATTTATGGGACCCATTAAGCAATTGGGACTGGTTCAGGTCTAACTTTAGGACCTGATTAAAAATCAGGTCTAGGTACTGTCCAGTTTGGGTCTAGGTGGTTCTAATAGTAAATTATATATATTTTGTATGCATTTATTATTCTAATAAAAGAAATTTCACTTCTAGCACTTTATTTTTTTGGTTGAATGTCATATCATCTCTTTCATTAGATTGGTTTTGGTCAAATCTTTCAATCATTCTCTAACTGTTAAAAGGAAATAAATTTCCATCTAGAGTTGGTTATGAGTGTAGTTTTCTATGTAACTGTTAAAAGAAAATCAATTTCCCCCTCTTTTGGTGACTCAAACAGAAGAAGCCATCTCATAATTGAGGTTTTGTTATAACCTATGTTGTTTTCTAAGTGCACATGTTTTCATTAGTATATTTATATTTTTACCAATCTGTATTTTCTTTTAAGCTTTGATTTCTCGGTATCTTATGCAGGTTGCTTCAAATCATTATGGTTATTCTGTTATTTCTTGGTATCTTACCAGTCTTCTTGTCAGCTTGAAGAGATGGATTTCCTTGGTGTTCTTCAAATGATTCCTTCATGTTTTCAACTAGCAATGACATGTAGGTATTAGCTCGAGGAAAAGCAATTTTAAATTATGCTCTTCTATTAAAAATGTGATCATATAATTACTTGTGCAATTCATTACTCATCCATTGCCATCATTAAAATTTTTTGAGGGCCACAAAAGTTTTGGATCAAGCTGCTATTTGTGTTTTCTATATGAAAATGCCATTTTGTAAATGGGAGATGGATGTGCAGATGGTGGCATGGGAGTCCATTTCCTTTATGTGGTTTCTCTTCTCACTTCCTATTTGGATTTTGCAAAGTACTAATGATGTACATGTTACTTATATAAGGCATTATATTGAATGGACAGTCATATTTTGGTGTAAATATTTTTATAAGACAAATATTGACTCAGCTGAGTTTTCATGGCCCGGTGGATTGGCCAAGTCAATGCAAAACTTGGCCGATATTTGTATAGGACTGATGCATAGTATGAATCAGCGGACCAATTTCTTTTAAAGCTGGAAATAGTTGTACTTTTTCTGTTCCTTTGTTTCCTCAACAGATTTAGATGATAGACTTGCTAGCTGGAAATGATGATCCCAGTAGAGAAGGTTGATGCTTGTTCTCCTATTTTTGCTTGCTGCAGGCAGATCAATTGCATAAAATTTATTTGTTGTGTGGATCTGCTGATGAAGACAACTGGCCTAGGGTTTCCAAATTGTCCAAGTATGATGACTACAAGCCACAAAGTCCAATGGAGAGATGAATTAAGAAGGTTTTTAAAGAGTAAGTAGTTCTAGATTAGTAGACTCTGTTCAAACGATAAGTTCAGGTATTAAAATTATCTGTTTCCCTCATTAGTCCTCTTGTTGCAGGGCTTAATTTGTATTCTCTTTTCTCAATAGTGTTGACACCCCTACTTTGGAGTTACTAGACAAAATGCTAACTCTTGATCCGTCAAAGGTATCACTTTTCTAACTACTGTACTTATTTTGATTTTTTTTTTTTTTGTTTGTCAGAAAAGAACGTTAACATGTCGGTTCCTATAGCTTCCCCAGTGTTCGGTTGCATTTCGAGAGGTTTATCAAGGACCTTAAGGTTTGCATAGTTGCATTTGAGTTTGTTTGTGGAAGGGATTATCCATGTGTTCTTCTAAAGTAACTATTGTTTTTTTTTTTTTCCCCCTATCCATTTATAGCACTCCCTTCATCAGTTCCTGTAACCTAAAAGCTCTACAGGGCCTGCAGCCAATTTTTATTTATTTTTTGGTTTTAGGTGCTTCTTTTCACTGGATGATATTCCTCGCAAGCACTCTGTGGATATAGGGTATACATTTCTCAACTCATTTGATTGCACCAGTAATTTAGAAGTTGTTCATTTTTCCCATATCCAATTGGATATCCTTCTAATAAAGAGGGTCATTCTTCTAGGACTCATCCATAAAGAAGGCTTACTGAATCTAGTTCCTTGTTATGTTCATTTCAGTTTACTGCAGGATCCACCCCATCTTGTGTGCAATATCAAACTGCAGGTTTTTTCCCACAAAAGATAACATGAGGAGAAGGGAAATGGACAGAGAAGCGCAAGCTATTATGAGAAGAGGGAGATGGCCTCTTTTCTAAACTGAAAACACAAATACTGGCCTGGTTCAAAATTTATATGTCCTCATGAATGTTTCAATGGTGGGTTTTCATTCTCCATTTTTATTTTTTCCTGTTATGTGGTGTACTTGCATTTTGTATCTGCTCCATCAGCTAGACATCATCATGATTAGGAACTCAAATGGACCTTCATCAGTATGATGTAAGTATCCGTTCTTCCATTGTTTCTATTATTGTTTTTTAGTCTAGTATATTAATCAGTAATAATTTTTCTGATTACTCTTGTTTATGAGGATGATCGTCAAGGTGGTCCTAGGTCCTTTTACAAGCATTTCCATATATACATTATATAATTTGGCATATCTATGCATCAATCTCTCCTTCATAACAATGTTCACTGACATGTGCTGCAGAAGATGTTCTCACTTTATGGGACCTAGACACAAATGTTCTTGTAGCTGTAATTGGAGATACTCTTACAGTGATTGTCTGAATATCATTATCTAATTGTTTTGTGTGTGTAAGTAAACATTTGACATGGATCATTGCTGAAAAATGATTGATGGTAATTTTTCGTGGAAGCTTACCAAAAGAGATGAGGCCTTGGTGCAAATCATGAGGGCCATAGAAAAAGGTTTTTTTTTTAGTGTTTTTTTTTTTTTTCATGCAGAATTCTCTGTTTTCATTGACAATTTCATTGAATTGAAGTTGGGTTTCTTTGGAAATTGGTTTGGGATTTGTTTGATAGTATTTTTATGTTTGTTGAGTTGAATTCTTGAAGAAACGATGGCGAAGAAAAGGAGGTGGTTGATTGATAAACAGCCCGATGGCAGTAGTGGAGGTTATTTGGGTGGGATCCGTGATCTTGAAACATAAATCAAGTTTTATGGTATGGATTCCAAAGAACTCAAGTGGATTTTTCTTTTCTTTTCCTTTTTTCCTTTCTTTCTTGAAGATGACTTTGAAATGGCATTTGGTTGTTTTGTTTCTTTGAATTTGGCTCTCCAATGCTCGAAAACGGTAACTTTCATTTTGGGTTTTTAAATTCCTAGGGCCTCAACTGCAGAAATTCAAAACCCAAATCCAATTTTTGATTTTTGGATTCAAAATTGTTTGGCATTTAGAGAGCCAAAGTTTCTATGGCCTAAACATAGATGACTTGACCTTTTGTTGGCCATACCGTTGAGTTGATGGGACTTATTGTCACCTTTCCAAAAAAAATGGGATGTAATTTAATGGACCCTATTTTCAACAACACATTCACCAAATATCACGTAGATGTGAAGATTGTAGCTATAAAATATTTGGCCCTTTCTTCTTCTTCTTCTTCTTCTTCTTCTTTTTTTTGCTAAATGTGAACTGTTTCTGTATTTCTTCCTTAAAGACATGTTTGGGTATGTGAATCCAAAGGAAAAGAAAGGAAATAATAAAAATTGTTCTATGATGTTTTCCATGAGAACTACTGAAACATGGTTGTTGTAATGTCCACCTATTGAACGCTTAGGATTTCTAACCGTCTGGGACATTTTGGTGCATGGTCGTCCACATTGACCAGCAATATTAACGATGTGGATAGCTGAACCATGGGCCTCACATATACAAACTCTGAGCCTGAGCACAGTACAATACCTGCTATTGAGAAATGTGATGTGGTTTTGGGTTTGAGTTCTGAGCCCTCTAATATATTTAGTTGTCATACTTTGTAATGAGACATCCCCTGTTTTTAAAGAAAATGTATTATTCTCTGCAGATGAACAATCTAATTCTGCAGAATTGCTTTCCTTGGAAACAGAAGATGTAGAGAAAAGATAGAGAAATTGAAAAAAAAAAAAGAAAAAAGAAAAAAGAAAAAAGAAAAAAAAGATAACGCCTTTGGTACTTGGTAACATTTGTGAAAGTGTATCTCCTTCAGTTTTCGTTGAGAAACTGATGGTGTTCATGGGAGAAATTGAAGCATTCTGTTTCCATGGTTGCATCAGTCAAGCCAAGGAATAATATCAGAAGAGTTGATTAATCGCCTCATGAGTATTCTTGGTCACGTAATGCAGCTCAAAACATTGAAGGGAGGGAAACAAATGAACATGCAGCTCGTTGTTGCATCATAGTAAGAAGGAACTATGATTGCAATAAAACCTAGCTAGTAATGCCAACGCTTGCATTCTAAGCTGTCTAATCGAAAAGTGCACTATTGTTTTTAGGATTCGTATTACCTGCTGCGGAGCACAGGTATCTTCATTTGATTTTACTATTATTTGGCTCAAACTGTAATTACCTAGGAGTTAGTGAAGTTAAATGATATGATGATGCAACCACAAAGGGGAATGTAAATAGATCAAAGAAAAGAAAAAGATTGTGGGAAAGAATCCAACAATCTTCTAGTCAAGACTAGAGAAACAAACACTAATTTGTAGTTAAACGATATGATGATGCAATGATATCATGCACCCCCATGTGGGTATGTTTGTAGTTTGGCTGGTGTGCAGTTGTGTAGAAGACTAGAGGCTGGATGTTTGGGCTCACAAGGTTGGTGTTTGCTGTATGTATGGATTTATGGGTGGTTGTCTTATTGCTGTATGTTGTTTGCTATAGGGCTGTTGGGAGGGTGGACTGTAAAAGTCAGGGGTGTGCCGGCAGAGGTATGTCTATAGAGTAGGGGTTCGGGCCCCCCTTCTGTTTTATATCTAGGTGTGGCTTCACGTAATGGTTGTTGCAGGCCTTCTATAGTTTGTTGTTATCTTGCAATCTAGCATGAAATCAACACTCAAGGAAGACCTTTACTGGTGTGCTGCAACCCTTTCCTTTTTCAACAAACAGGTGATGAGTTCTCAAATAGAACAAATACGTGCACACACATACCAATAATAAAACAATACATGCATAAAGAATATCAAGAGCATGCTTGATATAGGGAATGACACTCTCTACCTTAGTTTTTCTCGTAGGCAAATAAATAGCTTTGCAAATAATCCACTGTCTCATGAGTTGCTTCCACTGTTCCACATGAAAATCTTCCATTGAAACTCTCAAGATCTTTTTAGAATGCTGAAATTTTTATTGAAAATTAATTGAAAGAAGGAAAGCTATCCATCAAGATAATGGACGACTATTGCCAATTAGAAGAGAGTCCCTTACTTTCAGATAGTTATCAGATCATTAAATAACCATTTTGAGTTCAGGAGTTTTTTAGATAGCTCTTCTTGATCTTGATAAAGCTCTTTTCTTCTGATTGTTTAAGTTATTTAGAAACTGAAATGCTTGCAATGGCTCTTGTTTTAGTGGTATGCTGGGAATGGGATTCTTTTGAATATCTAATCTGAATCCTTATTTTATCATTGAGAGTCGACAGATGTATTTGCATGTGTTATGACAGATTTCTTTTTTGGAAAGTAACATTACCAGGGATTGAACCCTGGATCACTCACACACACTTCTTAATCTTACTATGACAGATAAAAATTTTCCTGGTTCATGGGCTTCCTTTTACCTAAAATAGTTCGCTATCATCTTGATGAGGACCCAAAGACTTTGAAGGTGTTTCCCATTCCACTTCATGATGCCAGTGGCTCAACTTTGCATTATGACCGGCTTAGCATTTCACCTGATGAAAAGATATTGGCAGCAACCCATGGTTTCACATTCTGTCATGTGCTGAAACTGGAAAGGTTTTGTATACAGCTGAAAAATCACATTAAGGTTTTGGATACAGTGTATAAAGATTTGTTTCAGATATTTTGATATGTAACCATGTGCTAATATTTGTTATATATTCTGTACTTTAATTCATAGAAACTGTTCAATTAAGGTTTGATTTATTTCACTATAGGCATTGGTCTGCCTGTAATATGTTAGTTAAAAACTGAAATAGTGAGCAATTTCTTTACAGTATATGCCTAGGAGAGCTTCCATGAATTTTATTTATTGCCTATCATATACCTAGAATAACGAAGAGTTTCCCTTTATCTTATTAGGGTAAGCTGATATGGATTCAACACTGCCGTGTCAGCTGATGTGAAACTGATTTTCTGAACCCCACTCAGCGGGCTACATGCATTTCCAGGGCTATGGTACCAATGGCTGCGGTCGTACTGTGGGTTACTCATATTTAGCTACGGATTTTATCCGTAGCTTTTGACCAGTTTTCAACAAAAATTGATGATTTAGTGGCGTCCAGTACAACTGTCAGTAAAGGTCCTGGCTGCTGGTAAAGCCTTTACCGGCTGAGGTTTTACCGGCTGTTAGATAACCGCGGGCAAAAGATTTAGCGGCGGTTATATTGATATTTGCCGGCGGTTTTGACCGCCGGCAAAGGACAGTTTTCTTGTAGTGAACCAGCCATTGACAAGTTTCGTATAAACTCACATTTCAAAATTTTTCTTTTCCAATGGAGATGGCTTTACCGTATCTATCCACCATTGATGACAGATCAATCTACGGAGAACTTTATCCATGCATGAAGAGCACTATAAAATGGCCCATGGAATGAAAGTGATGGAGATGGCCCTTGATGGTTTTCATTTCTCTATGGGATGATTCAGATAGGGCCACTGATGCAAGGATGACCGTGATGAGGTCGAGCACCATCTTACTCAAGAGGATAACTATTCCAAATTTATAGAATTTATCTAAACTCCTTATAAAAGCTTCTTGAATCCACGAGAGGGCCACTGATGCAAGGATGACCGTGATGAAGTCGAGCACCATCTTACTCAAGAGGATAACTATTCCAAATTTATAGAATTTATCTGAACTCCTTATAAAAGCTTCTTGAATCCACGAGAAAGAGAGTAAGAAAAATAGAAAATAAATTCTATAAAATTTGAAATTGATTAATGAATGAAATAAACGATTTTACAACCCTTTAAATATGGATACCAAGCAATCAAAGAAAAATCAGAAGAAAACTATAACTAAAACTCCTAGAATTTGCAACTTACTATAAATAGCAAACTTACTATTTATAAACGGTCGTGATGTCTGCTAGTGCGCAAGGTTTTCAGCCAAAAATAGGACGTGCCCTATTTGGCCTCACCACTAAATTGTTCTCCTAATTATTCTAAGCTCTTTTTACATAGGGCACAACTCATAAAACCCAACGGGTGAAGAGTAATAATCAAACTAAAACTTTCTATTAATAGTAAAAATGGAATTAAAATAGGAAAATTAACGACTGTCGATTTGGGGGTATTTCACAAATCCGGCTTGCGCAACCCGTTGTAGCAGGGTTGGTTGGCTAAAGTAGCTCGCTCTATCTTAACATCGTATATTTTACGCATGATAACTCATTCCGAATTGTGAGATATGTCTGATCTAAGGTCCAACGGTCCAAATCACTTCTGTCATTGACAGGGCCTTTTTTGATCCATCTTGGTCGTGAAACTACCTGCGACCCGCTCTACATCAGCCACCGTTTTGATCGGCCCGTGATGTCCAAATATAGGAGCCTGTGGTGAATGGCCTTGTGCTTGTGCTGCAGGTTCCAATAAGTAGAAGAGGAAAGAAATCCACCTAGGCTCACCACCAAGCATGATAGTATAACGATGAATTGGTTGAGGCCGCCGATTTGGTGGGCCCTATCATGGATGTCCAACCGTACAAAAACTGCATCAACTGAATGACTAGTTATCCCATTAGTAAACTCTCCCCTTTAAAGGTGGACCTTTGACCTAATTTACTTCCTACCATCCGTTAGGAAGCCACAAATTGTAAAAATACGATTGCCATATGATATTAACTAATGAACGATGTGAATTTGCGATCACATGTATGGTATCATTTGGGATTAACCGACATCGCAAGAAACCCAAAAAGTCTACTATCATCGAGCAATCTTAAAACCCAAGAAACCTACTAAATCCAATCATCATAATTGCAAGTCTAAGGCCCCATTTGTCAAATTTGAAGTCTAAAGGCCAAATCTGAAATCTAAAGCCTGAATCTGAAATCTAAAGCCTGAATTTGAAATCTGAAGTAAAAAAACTTATTTGATAATTATAAATGAAGTCTAAAAATTAAGTACTGAATCTTAAACAAACTGTTTGTTAACAAACATTTTAAATGTCTGAAATATGTTAATTTGACACATTTGTCCCCATCTCTCATTTGGAAATGTTTTACATTATAAAGAAATTATTTTTTTGAAATAAAAATAAAAATAAAATCATTATATTTAAATTAAATAAACTAAAATACTTAATAAAAAACTAAATCATCATAAGGCCCTCAATTCTTCTTAGCGGGAAGATTTTATAGGATTGAACACCAGTAGCAGCAAAACCTTCAAATAAGCCCATCTTATATTTATATGTTATCCAAACCAGAAAAAAATAATATTGATCTAAAACTTTTGTGACCCCAAAAAGGGTTTCAATGGTAGACATTCAATCCCCCATTGCTTTTTGCAACTTATTTTTCGTCTCAAGCTCTAATATGAGCTTGCCAAATGGATGGATGGTTGGGATATAACTTGCTGAAGTTAATACAACAACTATATAGCTGGTGTGAGGTACACCAACCAATCCGCATCCTACTTGGACGTGGATTAGCTACTTGCAAGTTGAATTTGGCTACCAAAGTGACGACATCAAGTTCTATGGGCCCACTATGATGTGTGTGCTTTGTTTACACTATCCATCTATTTGGAGATTTAATTTTAGGCGGATCCAAATATGTAGTTGATCCAGTGGCGAGATTGATGCCTACTGTTGGAACCTTCCTAAGGCTCACCATTATTTTTAATTGAAATCCAAATCCAACTTGTTCACAAGTTAACACGGACATGAAAGAAGGGAAAAACAAATATCAGCTTGATCAAAAACTTTTGTGGCTTATTTAAGTTTTTAATGATGGGTGTCACTCTCCCCACTGTTTTCTACGGTGAGGTCCACTGGAGGTTTGGATTTGACTCATTCTTTGGATCTTTACATAAAATTATATTTCCAAATGGATGGACGGTGTGGATACAAAACATACATCATGATGGGGCCCATATAACCTGGTGATGTAACTTCGATGGCAAGTCTCACTACTCAACCTGTAAGTACCCAATCCGTGTCGGCGGAAACAGATTGGCTACTCCCCTGCAACCAGCCAATGGTTGATGGTCAGTGCTATGTGGGCCCCACCATGATGTATGTTTCATCCACGCTGCCCATCTATGTTTATAGATCATTTTATGGTATGAGACCAAAAATGAGGTATATCCCAATCTCAAGTGGACCACATTATAAAAAACAGTCTTGAATGAATGTCGACCATTAAAAACTTTTTTGGGGCCATCAAAATTTTGGATCAAGCTGATCTTTGTTTTTTCCATTCATCTAGGTCCATATGACGTAATCTATTCATCTAGGTCCATATGACCTAATCAATAGATTGAATGTCAAATAAACAGTACAATGGGCCTTAGGAGAATTTTAATGGTGGATATCCAATCACTATTGTTTTCCTGTGGTATGGTCCACCGGAGATTTATATTCCTTTCATTTTTGGTATCAAGCCCTAAAATGATCTTTAAAAATGGATGAAACACATGCATTATGGTGGGGGCATAGTGAAGTTTCATAGGTTAAAAGTTGATTTTGTATTGCACAAACAATTTAAAGACAAAAAATTACCATAGTAACTTAGAAAGGGGTAATTTTGGAAGCAAAATTTTTTGTTTAATGAAAAATTCATTGAACGCATTCTGTGTTCACCACTAAGCCAGACTCCTATCATGAAAAGAATTCAGTGAAAAACCTCTTAGCACTTTCTTCCGTGTTAACGATGCATTAACAAACACCACTAAACATGGAATATTTTCCCCATTTCGCATTAAGTGCAAAAATTCAGTGTTAACAAACAGGGCCTAAATTTTATGGCGAGTTATTTGATACTCTGGCAGCTTATGACACGTGATACGCAGGCACCCAGAAATTTTATAGGTTTCATAGATTACCTCAAATTAAACTCAAATTAAATTGACTAATTTGTGGAACTCACTGTCTCACCCAAAATCAGATTACAATTTTTTAATCTCTGATTCATGTACATTGCTTTTTCATTTTCAACCGTCCAATCAATGTCCCCCCCATCGGATGATCACCTAATCAAGTAAACTTAATTCTTGGTTCATGATACATCTATACAGGGATTATAATTTGGACAGTTTATATAAATTATTTGTATGGATTTTACAAATCTTAGCCCGAATTTCTCATTCCAAACGGCGTACGATTATAGGCTAGACTAGGATGTGTTTGTGTGTCCAACACATTTTATTTTATTTTATTTTTTTATTATTTTTTTTTGGGTTAGCTTGTCAGTACACACACTCCATGTTAGCCACCCCCGCTCGGGATCGATGCCAAGACCTCAAGTGTTGAAACGAAGTTATCTCCTCCAACACATGCTCTTGTGCCCTCCTGGTAAGTTGTAGTGCTCCTGGTTGCATTTCAGTTGAATATCCCATAGCCAATTTGAACATGTTGTAAGGTGGATACGACATTAATTTCATCGTTTACCAGGTGAAACTTGCAACGATTTGTTGATGGAAATCATCTTTGACCTGGCTTTATTTGCTAAAGCTATCCTTTTCAATGACGGTGATGTGATGACTACCTAACAAAAATTGATTCATGAATCATAAGCAATCCACTGGTGGTCTTGAGAAATAGATAGATAAAATTGTTGATTTAACTTATTTTATTGCAGGCAATCTTGACTATCCATGCTAATTAAGGCCATTGATGAAATGGTTAATGTACATATGATAATCATGAGGTTTGCATGGTAGCCGATGAAATGTGATGCAAAGTGTGTAACAAAGAGGAAGCAGATGTCTTCTCTAATTAATCATAGTTTTGAATTCACAAAAATGATTTTTGAGTTCATGAGAGAAAAGAGAGAAAATTCATTTTTTTTATTGAATAATAATTTTAAGAGACTCAAAATCCAAATTCAAAGTTACCTAAAAGAGAAAAAAACTTTACTTAAGATTAAATTTGTTAAAAATAAAAACATCAAATTAATTTTACTGGAGCATTTCTAGTATTATCACAAGTAATATCAAAAAGAATATAAAAATTCTAAAACTACAAGGATAGGAAGATACAACATAAATGAAAATTGTCAAACATAGGTTAATAATTATAACAATCATCTTGATCCAAAAGTAAGTTGTCACATTGCATTCGGAAAAATGTAGTAATTACCTAGGTTAATAATTATTACCCATTTACATGGTAATTATGGTTGAGCCAAAAAATCAAATAGGCCTTTAGTTCAACCCACTTGAGTCTTATTAAGTCTTAAAATGAGCTCAAAAAATGGATTGAGGGGTAGATTTCTCACACACATCACGGTGTCGCAAGGCTTTCGCAGGAAATCTACATCTCATGTCATAGCAGTGATTGTTTGTAACTACTTCTTCAAGGGATCGGATCAGGTGTTACCCAGGTGATACCTTAGTGGTTGTAAACCTTATAGTGGAACCCACCTTGATAGTGTGTTGTGTATCCACGCCGTCTGCTTGTTTATCCAGCCTATTTTATTATGTGGTGTAAAAAATTTTAGAAGATCCAAATAGTAGGTGGACCACACCAGAGGAAACAATGATGTTTGAGTGCTCACCATTAAAAATTCCAAAGGGCCCATCGTTAAGATTTTCATAACGTTTATTTGCCACCCAACCCGTTGATAATGTCAAGAAGACCTAGATGAAGAGAAAAAAATTATAACAATCATCTTGATCCAAAACTTTTGTGGCCCACATAAAAGTTTTTAATGGTCATTCGTAACTATTTCTATTGGTGTGGTCCATCTAAGATACGGATGCTCTAGAGGTTTGGGATCTTGCGCTAAATGAGATGGAAAACCCAATGAATGATGTAGATATATAACAATTACTTCAAAGTGGCCCCACATGGTTAGGGTAATACCCTCATCCGCTTCTCCTCTTTTGAAGGGGCCCACATGGTTTGATTTTAGAAAGCTTGTGTAATTACCCCTGTAAATGGGTAATTATTATCGTTTCACCTCGTTTGAAAATCAAATGAATTTCTTCCTTGAAATCGGTTCAAAAGAGTTAGTTTAAATTTGTGGATTCCAGCGTGATTTGTATTATATAACCATTCCATCCACCCGTTTTACCACAATATTTTGAGGCATGATTCGAAAAATGAGGCAGCTCCAACACTCAAGTGGCCCACACTAAAAGATATAGTGGACTCAAGAGGTTTTCACCGGTAAGTGTTTGATTTCTTTTTTCCCATGGGGTGGTCAACTTGAGCTTTGGATATGCCTCCTTTTTTTTTTGGCTCATGCCATAAATTCAGCTGACATAATAGATGAATGACATGGATAAGAAACATGAATCACAATGGGACCCACAAATATTTTGTGGCCTTTTTTGTTTTCGTGTCTAAAAGAACAACCGGTCAAATCAAGCATGGAATAATTATTACCCATTAACAATATATTTACCACCGAATTCAAAATTCAAACAAGGTGTTAATGTAAGTCAGTCGATCAATGGTTTATATAAGTCTCATTCATTGTTTAAGCCTAGAGGTGGGCATGTTGGACCCGATTCGATGGATCTGACCCGATTTGACCTGACTCGGTACCGTTCCGAACAGAACCGACGGCCTAGATCGCCCTGATCGATTCTGTCCATCCAGATCCGATCGTTTTTCGGATCAGGTTCGAATAGTGATGCATCCGGATAGAACCGATCCGAAAACCCTAACTGAAAGGGTCCGACCCGACCAGACTCGACCCGACCCGGGACATAAATATCCTTGTATTTTACAAAATATCCCTTATCTTTAGCTTTTCGTTTGGCGCTAAAAAAACCCGCCCAACATACACTTAGCCCCCAAATCTCTCTATCTCTCTTTATATCTGTTTCTCTCTCTCTTTATATCTAGCTCTCCCTTTCTGTTTAAGATGAAGGTGAGTAGAAGACAATATGCAGTAAACCAAATACCTCTCTTTCTGCCGTTGGATTTCAGAGATTTCTCTGCTGGAGAGATATACACTGAAATACAATGAATAGCTGTATATGGAAGGGAGAAAGAGAAAGATACTCGCAGTAGACGTTGATCGAAGAAGGCCGGCGCACCACTGTTTACAAGCGTCGTCTTGGCAGCCAAACGCAAAGACGGAAGCGAATTGGCTAGTTTAATGTTAGCAAATTCTGTGGATCTAATGACAAGGTATGTGTTATATCCAAACCGTCCATCCATTTGGCAATATCATATTAAGGCTTGGGAAAAAAATAAAATAGATCTAACCATTAAGTGGACCACACTACAGAGAGCAGCGGGGGATTGAACGACTACCATTGAAACCCTTTTTGAGTTAGCAGAAGTTTTGGATCAACATGAAATTTGTTTTTCCACTTTATTCAGGTCTTTGTGACCTTAAGAACAGTTTGGATGGAAAATAAACATTATGGTGGCCCTACAAATTGTTTAACGGTGAAAATCATCATCTCCGTTGCAATTTATGGTGTGGTCCAGATGAACTTTGGATCTGATTCATTTTTTTGGATAATGTTCCAAAATGATCTCTAAAACTAGATGAATGGTACAGATATAATAAATACATCACTGTGGGGCCATGTAACTTTGCTCACCTTTGGACCGTACATACAACTCGGAGCTCAAGGAGCGTCAGTGCTTGTCTTCTCATGACACGTACCTAGAGCAGGTACATATAGCTGGCCAGAGCTTTCTTAGGCAGTACTCATTGCGCACCGAGTTACTCGTTAGTATGCTCTTATCGTACTAAGTAAACTCAGTTGGGCCCACCATGAATGCATGTAGTTCATCCACACCGTCCATTCGTTTTGCCAGATCATTTTATGGGTTCAACACAAAATTGATGCATATACAAAGCTCTAAGTGGACCATACCACTGGAAAAAGTGGAAGTATTGATTTCAACCATTGAAAATTTTCTAAGGCCCTCAATGATGTTTATTTGTCATCCAACCTGTTCATAAGATCAGAAAGACATGGATGAAGGGAAAACTTAAATATCAGCTTGATCTAAACCCTTCGTTGTCCTCGGAAATTTTTCAACGGTAGATGTTCAATTCACAAGTGTGGTCCATTTGAGGTTTGGATATACTTAATTTTTGGAATAATGTCCTAAAATTATGTTTCAAAATAGATTGACGGAGTGGATACAATTAATGCATGAATGCCAATGGGGCCCACAAAGTTTACTTAGTACGCTTACCGTACTGATTAATCGGTACGCAATCCGCTACCCTTCATACAAAGCTTCTTTAAGAAGCTGATTTCGCAATGAGATATTTTATCCACTGTGCAAACTGTGTGGGGCCCGTCTTAAATACTTTTTGGTTTATCCACACCGTCCATCAGTTTTTTAAGATCATTTGAGGGATTGATGCTAAATTTTAAGTATATCTAATAATCAAGTAGGTCGCACCATAAGAAACATAAGAAACAATGAGAATAATGATTTCCACATCGTTGATAAAAATGGATGATCCGAAACTTGCCCAACCTAATCCGACTCGATTTTTCTGGCCTAGTCGGACTCGGATCGATCCAGGTCAGCAGGGTTTAAGATCAGATTGGGTCAGAAGACCTTGACTCGGTCCCGGATCTGACCGAGTTCGGGTCAGGCCATGCAGAACTCAGACCTAGGCAAGTTGGGCATAATCCGATTCGACTCCGTCCGATGCCCAACTCTACTATGGACGGAGCTTCTGGATGTGTGACCACAGGCCTCACCAAGATATATTTGTTTTATATGCACGTGGTTTGTCATTTTGCCAGCTCATTTTAATATACAAGCTGAAAAAAATTCAAATAGATAGCACCACAAGAAACGGTGGTGATTGAAGGCTCAATTCTTCACACTAGGAAAGTTTTGGATTAAGATTATATTTGTGGTTTCCTTTATCTATGTTTGTGTGACCTTATCAACGGGTTGGATGGCAAATAAGCATCATGGTGGGCCTTAGAATTTTTAATGGTGGATGTTCATGAATCACCAAAATTTCTTATGCTGTGGTTGATCTGAGATTTGAATCTGCTTCGGTTTTGGGATCATGCAATAAAGTGAGATTTCAAAACGGATGGACAGCATATATTTAAAACACATACATCCACGGTGGGCCCCACAGTCATGAATCAATATGCTTCCCGGTTCATTTGCGGGGCAGGATAACTTGGTGCGAGAAGAGATAGGGAAAAGGTACTATGCGCTCGACCTCACGATAAGCTCCCGTGAGGTCGAGCTGTGTGGGCCCCTCCGTGATGCATGTCGACCATCAACACCGTGAATTTGATGGGTACCCTTTAAATTATGGGATCCCAAAAATCATCCGTATAGGGAACTCAGGTGGGCCATATCATCTAAAATCATGTGAAGACACTGTTAAAACATATAAAAGCACTTGGTGGGGCCTATCTGAGTTTTGAATGCTGCTGAAACTTGGTCTGAACCCTCATACAAGTGGGAGACACATAATGGATGGGCTCGATTTGCAAACCACATCTTTTGTGGGCCTCAAATATATATATATATACAAGGAAATGCTCACCAGCGAACCAGTTCCTACGGACTATGTACAAACTTTTTTGAGAACCCATCATACGTGATGTGGATCCAAAATCTGAACCGTTCATGTGAAGCAGCACCTCGTGAAACCCCTTGGGCCCAAGTTTTACTTTGATATAAAACTTTTATAAGCCATAAAAAATAAAAACAGTTTCCTCCCTTGATTTGTATTTCTCTTTGCTATGGCCCACCAGAATCTTAGATCAGGGTGAAAATTAATCTCCTAAGGTTTGACGGGATTCCGCATCTTATGTACCGTTCGGATTCGACTCCCATGACACGTGTACAAAGGTGCGCACGTGCATAGGTGCGTAGGGGAGCATGCCTCATATATATATATATATATATATATATATATATATATATATATATACACACACACACACACACACACACACACACACACACACACACGTGAGCCGTGAGCTCGAGCGCATTGTACCTTTTCCCCCATATATATATATACACACACACAGACGCGAGGGTTCAGATGAGAGAGAGAGAGAGAATATGGATTTCTATACTTTGCTGTTATGTTTTTCCTCTATGTGGGCGTGTATCCATCTCCTCCTCCTAACAAGAAAGAAATCTGGCACAGCCAAACTCCCACCAGGCCCCTTTCCTCTTCCAATTGTTGGAAACCTCTTCCAACTCGGTAACAAACCCAACGAGTCACTCGCCCAACTTGCCGAGTCACATGGCCCCCTAATGACTCTAAGGCTAGGCAGCATAACAACAGTGGTTGTTTCCTCTGCAAACATAGCCAAAGAGGTCCTCCAGAAGCACGACCTGGCCTTTGCGAGCCGGACCGTTCCCGACGCTGCTCGGGCGCTCCACCACAGTGAGTCATCCATGGGATGGTTACCAGTCGACCAGCGGTGGCGGAAGCTCCGAACTATATGCAACAGTCACATATTCACCACGCAAAGACTCGATGCCTATCAAGGCCTCCGATGCCGCAAGGTGCAGGAACTCATGGCACACGTCACCGAACACTGCTTAAAGAGACAGGCAGTGGATATCGGGCGAGCCACCTTCGTGGCTGCCCTCAATTTGATATCGAACACTGTCTTCTCCGTTGATTTGGTCGATCCGAACTCCAGTTCTGCACAAGAATTCAAGGAACTGGTGTCGAAAATTTTGGAAGAGATGGGAAGGCCGAATGTCGCGGACTACTTCCCATGGCTGAAGATCATGGATCCGCAAGGGATAAGGCGGAGATTGACAGTCCATTTTGAAAGATTGCATGCAATCTTTGATAGGATGATCGAGCAGCGTCTGATACTGTCCAGGTCTTCTTCTAAGTCTCCAGGAAGAGCTGATTTCTTGGATGTGCTTCTCGACTACAGCCATGACAATGACTTCCAACTTAGCCGCTGTGACATCAATTCGTTGCTTGTGGTATTATTCACATCTCCTTCTATAAACTACTGATCATCAGCTACATCCTTCCCTGCTAACATTTTATTATTATTATTATTATTATTATTTTTTTACACACGCACACACACGACCACGCACTCACGGTACACGTACACACACCCCACACACGCATGCCGTGGGATTTCACCACCATGGGTACTCGAACCCTTGACCCGGTGTTGAAACTCCAAGGAGTCTACCACCCTGCTAACTTGATACCACTTGTGTATCATCCTTCCCCGCTAACATTGATACCACTTGTGTTGGACGTTGGTGCCATCAAAACAGTAGATCCCAACGTGAAGATCAACCTCGTGGAAAATCAGGCCAACTGGCCACTCACTGGCTGGGCCACACCCGTACCATCCGCTGAATCGGACTGTCAGTTGTCCACTGATTCCATCGCTTCTGGTGGGATGCGGATTGCCTCCTACCCCTGCCCGACTCCAGCTGGGAACGGGCAGGAGCTTTGATTGGCCACTGTGATGTATGGGTCTTATCCACACCGTCCATCCATTTTTTCCTATCATTTTAGGGTATAAGCCCAAAAATGAGGCAGATCCAAGGCTCAAGAGTTTCAACAGTGAGAATAATTATCACTGCTGCTGTGTGATCCACTTGAGCCTTGGATCTACCTACTTTTTAGTATTATACTCTAAAATGATACGAAAAAAATGGACGGATGGTGTGGATTGGACACTTACATCACTGGTGGCCACTCAAAGGTCCTGCCCGTTCCCAGCTGGAGACAGGCGGGGTTAGGATGCAATCCATGTCCCTTCTGGTGAGCGGACCTGATTTTTGTGCCTGGATATCTTCAGGCTGGGGCCCCTCCATTTTCATGATAAGGTTGCCTTCCAGGACCTAAATATCAGCCTAATTCTGAGCTAGTATGGGCCACATAATAGAAAATAATGGTGACACTGGCACCCACTGTTGAAACTTTTTAAGCCCACTATGATGTTTGTTAGAATTGGACATTGCCCAAGTCAAGACTTTTTGGCCCCACGGTAAGCTAGCCGACAAGGTGGACGGAACAGATCATCTTATGGTGGGCCTCGACTCCTATTATTTAAAAATAAACAAGTTATTGATTACATCAACCTGACAACCACGACACTTACTACATTACAACCACAATCTTTACCACATTACAATCACGACCCTTGCCATTGGGCCATGGTTGTCATGTCAAATGGGTCGTGGTTCACATGCACTATGGATCGTTGTGGGTCCCACATAACTTGGTGACGTCACTTCAGTAGGGATTCTCACTAATCGACCTGTTAGTAGCTAATTCGCGTCCAGTCCAATACGGTCACATTACCCCATTGTCAGGTATTCTCATGTTACCCCGAGGAGTCTAGATTCCCAAGACATTAAGAAGGTTATTTTAGTAAGTCACGTTACTTGACTTACGCATCCCAATATATGTAGAGATGAATGACCTTATTGGGCCCATTGTTATGTATATATTTTATCCATGCTGTCCATTCATTTTGAAAGATCATTTTAAGGAATGAGCCAAAAAATGAGGCATATCAAAGGCTCATGTGGACCACACCATAGAGAGCAGTAAAATTGAAAACGTACCATTGAAAACCTTTTGGGGCATAAATTTTTTTGGATGTAAGTCATTTGTTGGCCCATGATGTTAAATTAAATTCTAAATCCAATGGACAGATTGGATTCGACACATAAATCACGACGGGACCCACGATCCTTATAACATGACAACATCGACCCTTACATCTATGCTGTCCTTCAGTATGGAAGGCTTATTTTAGGGCATTATGTAAAAAAAGGAAGCAAAACCAAATCTCAGGTGGACCATAATACAGGAAACAATGATAATAGATCATTAAAAGCTTCTTCTGAGCCACAAAAGTTTTAGATCAAGCTGATATTTTTGTGGTCTCTTCATCCAAATCTTTGTGTGACCTTATCAATAAGTTGGATGGCAACTAAACATTCTAGTGGTCCCCATGAGGTTTTTAATGGTGAGGATTCAATCATTACTGTTTCCTATGGTATAGTCTGTATAAGATTTGGATCTACTTCATTTTTAGAATCATGCCCTAAAATTAGCTTTCAAAACATTTGGATAGTGTGGATTAAGGCACATACAACATTGTGAGCCCAACGGTCAGGGGTCCAATCGGCTTTGGTGGGTCCGGGGTCTCTCCTAATCCACTCTCTTTTCAGGGACGCAGATGTGTTGCCAACACCACCCCAGCGGCGGTGTGTCGATGTGTTGGGTGCTGGGCCCAAAATGACGGATCTATTTTATATCCACGTGGTTTATCATTTTGCAACCCCCAACAAAGAAGAAGAAGAAGAAAAAAAAGGATTGGAAGCTCAAGTGTACCATACCACAGGAAGGAAATAGTGGTGATTGAATGCCACCATTGAAAACTTCTTCGGGTCACAAAAGTTTGGATTATCTGTGTTTTCCCTTTATCCAGGTCCGAGTGACCTTATCAACGGTGGGCTGTAGAAGGGTTTCAACGGTGGGTGTCATTATCCCCACTGTTTCCAGTGGTGTGGCTCGCTTGAGCTTTGGATTTCTATTACTTTTGGGTTCATGCACTTGAATGAGGGAGTAAAACAGATGGACAATGTGTATATAAAACACATTCATCCCCTTAGGTCCCAAAGCGCATACATCAACACTGTTGGCGGTATAAGCTAGATTTTCTCTTTGCTTCAAGATAACAGATTTTTCTTAGCTTTACAAAGCCTTAACACAACTCAGAAATCTAATTGGTGTAGAAGGAAGAAAGAGAGAAGAAAACCAAACAGAAGTTTTTATTTCTTAAACTGTTTTGCTGTTGCTGCACTTCTCACACTTGCTGCTTTGTTTGCTGTTCACTTTTTTCTTTTTTTTTGTTTACCGTTCACTTGCTTGCTACAAATGGATACACAATAAGCCCATTTATAGGCACTTGAATATAAGGTGAAAAGACAAAACTACCCCTACTAGGAGCTTCTAACACTTAATGTTCCTAGAAAATACACAACATTTCATCTTCTAAAACTACTTCATGGGAAGTGTTGCTGTGCATTGGAAGATGAACAGTCAGGTAGTTGCTGTAAGTGTTTTGGTTTACAATTCCAACACTCCCCTTCAAGCCAAAACAAGTTTAATTCCAAGCATCGATCTAAGTTTCTTGAATGTATCAGTTGGCAATGCTTTGGTGAAGATATCTGTCACTTGTTCAATGGTATGACAGTATTCTAGCTTCACTGATTTCTGCTTCACTTGATCTTTCAGGAAATGAAACCTTGTATCAATGTGCTTGCTCCTCCCTTGCTGCACTGGATTTTTGGCAAGCTCAATTGCTGACTTGTTGTCCACGTATATGATGGTGCGTTCTTCCTGTGAATATCATCTCCTTTAGCATATTCCTTAGCCATATCGCCTCGCATACAGTGGACGAAGCTGCTACATACTCGGCTTCACATGTGGACAATACTATGGTACTCTGCTTCTTTGAGTTCCATGTGAATGCTGTCGATCCAAGATAGAAAGCTTAGCTCGTGGTACTCTTTCTTTTGTCTTGGTCATTACCCCTCTTTCTTTTGTCTTGGTCATTACCCCAATCACGATCAGAGTATCCATGCAGAATCGCTTCATTATCGTATGGATAAAAGAGACCGAATTCAATAGTCCATTTGATATACCTTAGAATTCTTTTCGCAGCTAGTCAGTGTGACTCTTTTAGCGCTTCCATATACCGGCTTAGAAGCCCAATATTATAGCCTATATCTGACTTAGTGATTGCGAGGTACTATAGGCTTCCGATTAGGCTCTTGAATGAAGTTGAGTCAACATTTCTTCCTTCGCCATCTTTTGTGACCCTCTGGCCTATTACAGCAGGTGTATTCATGACTTTACAGTCAGTCATCCGAAACTTCTCAATAAATTCTTTTGCGTACTTCTTCTGTGATATATAAATACTGCTGACTTGTTATTTGTAATGCCCCGACTTTTTAGGACCCGGGTATATGATCCGTTTCCTAAAAGCCCGAGTGTTAACCTATAGAGAGGTAAATTTCACATATATATATTTTTTGTTTATCAGAGTTAACAGATAAACGTAAAATGGACTAGTTAGCATATAAAGGAAAATTTGCACTGGCGTTAATGACATCTTCCTACCTACTACTCATTTCTTCATTCTAACTGCATGGGGTGGTTTAGATTGATCCCTGGAAGCTTGGGGATAAGCTTTTTTTTGAAGCTTCCAATGGGTTTAGATGGTGGGTTCGATGGAGAAGACTTGCGGCCGTTTTTCTCCTTCCAGCCGCAAGGAGTGGTGAGGAACCCTGATACGCACGATCTGTAGCTATAAATGGGGTCTCTATAACTATCCTAAACCACAGGATTGTTAATGAGCGTACCAGATTTAATCTGGTGGAAGCCATCCTCAAAATAGCGGGTTATGGCCGAAACCGGCCGTTTTTTTTTCTTCCTGGTATAAAGGGGAACCTTAAACCACGTGGAGGGTTGTCGAACGGCTGAGATTTCATCAAATGGATGCCTAAGATTAGAGGAATCCTCCTCACTTGGATCGCCAGGCTGGCAACAGAAGGCACGGCAGAAATTTCCATTTTTTGAAATACCGCACGCGGCTCTGTTTGGGCCTAGTTTGTGCACACGCACGTGTGCGTGAGCGTGTGTGAGTTTTGATCAGAAAGAAATTTTCTATCAGATGAACGGTTTGGATTAGCTTGAGGTGGCCCACCTTGGTCACACTAGTTTGATTTTGGGGCAGCTGGAAACACAACTTTGTTTGTACGCCGGCCCAATTCAACTAGATCCGTGCTCATCCACGTGGGCATCAGTGCAGGAAAAGTGTTAAGTTTTGGTAAGTCCCAATTCCTGAACACGATGGACGGTTCCGATCATCATGAGGATCTATCATGGTGGCCTACCAACTCACGCACGGACGGTCCTTTTTCAAACCGTCCGTAGGCGGGAACTGAGAAGGAAAGAGAGTGAAGTCTCTCTCTTTTTCAGAAATAGTCGGGTGTACACAAAATGGTCCGGGCATGATGGTCCGGTGCACCTCGAGTGTACAACCTATGGTGTACGCAAAATAGTTGTGGGGCCCACAGAGATGAAATTGAGGAATCCCCTCCGTTCAAAATGCTCATGGGCTCAACTGGGCCATCTTGACCGGAGACAAAATAGATCTAATGCTTAGATGGAACATACTAGCCCAATCATGACCTTTAGGCACCGAGTACATCAATCTGACGGTCGGATCAACTCCAATCTGACCATCAATGGCCAGAAGGTTCTAACGGGTCACCTATAAGTTCAATACTCGTTATTATCCACTGATCATATTAATTTTAAATTTTAATTTAGATTTCCCTTATTATTACATGTGTGTGTTTGTGTGTGAGTGTGTGTGTGTGTGTGTGTGTGTGTGTGTGTGTGTGTGTGTGTGTGTGTGTGTGTGTGTGTGTGTGTGTGTGTATATATATATATATATATATATATATAGAGAGAGAGAGAGAGAGAGAGAGAGAGAGAGAGAGAGAGAGAGAGAGAGAGAGAGAGTGTGTCATGCTCCCTTGCGCACTTACGCACTGCGCACCTTTGCACACGTGCCATGGGTGTCTAATCTGAACGGTCCATGTGATGCGGAATCCCATGAAACCCCGTGTGACAAATTTTCACCTTGATCTAAAATTCTGGTGGGCCATAGCAAAGAGAAATGCAAATCAAGGGAGGAAACTGTTTTCTTTTTTCATGGCCCATCGAAGTTTTAGATCAAAGTAAAACTTGGGCTCAGGGGGTTTCACAAGGTGCTGCTTCACAAGAACGGTTCAGATTTTGGATCCACATCACGTATGATGGGTTCTCAAAAAAGTTCGTACATAGTACGTACGAACTAGTTCGCAGGTGAGCATTTCCGTGTATACACAGATATATTTATTTATATCATTGTCATGTAGTGGGTCCCATACTAATGATTTGTGAAATCCACCTTGCTCATGAGGTGCAGCGGGTTCATTTAGAGCCTCTGTCTAGAGATTGACGGATTCAAAACTTGGGTGAGCCACACCTAATGAATTTCATCGTGTTTATTGATCCTCATTGAACCAATGATTGGATTGATCTTGTTTTGAATATTAATGGTAAAAAAAGACTCTAAGGATCGTTTATGTGTGTTCAGGCTTATTTTTCTTGTGTGGATGACTCCATTTTTGTTATTAATATCCCTTAAATAATATTATTCATATTATTATGCCATTATTACTTGTTTTATATACTGTTATTATGTGTGTAATACATATATACTTATTTACTTATTTATTTGTAGGACCTGTCTATAATAAGGGTCATAAATGATAATGTCATCGAGAGGTTTACGGTTGATTTTATAATTTGATGGTCAAAGTAGGAAATTCAATCATTAGATTGATCGAAGGGACGTCGTTGGGTCATATATTGATGGCAAACGACTTGATCTGTCTTTGGCATGGTTTGCTGACCATCTAAGTATCCATGAACAGTTGGATGACCCTATTTATAGATGAGATTTCTCATACTGGTTCGATTTAGACTATAATGTAGGTGGACATTCGATTAAGTTAGATTTGTGTTTATGCTAATTCATGTCCTCCCGGTAATACCTGAGTACTAGAATTACGGCGTGTTACATTTTTTCACTTCGATGCCCAAGAAGAAGAACATCAATCCACCATCAGTCATCTCGAACTCTTTAAACATAAACTGCTTGAATTCTTCAAACATCGCTTGAATATTTCCAGTGAACAATAGATCATCAACATATAAACAAGCTATAAGCATATCACCATGGGCATTCTTCTTTGTGTAGACAGCATGCTCATACGGACATTTGACGAAACTATTCTCTTGAAGATAGCTATCGATCCGTGCATTCCAAGCACGATGAGCTTGCTTCAACCCGTACAGGGCTTTCCTCAGCCGATACACCTTGTGTTCCTCTACTTGCATGACAAAGCCTTCGAGATGGTCAACATAGACTTTTTCTTCAAGTACTCCATTTAAGAATACGAATTTCACATCCAGTTGGTAGATCATCCAACTGTGATGAGCTGCAAGGGAGATAATCATCCTCATAATGTCAAGGCGAGTAATTGGAGCTTAAACTTTTTCATAGTTTACTCCATATTTCTGTTTGTAGCCTTTTGCTATGAGCCTTGCCTTATATCATTTGATCTTATACCATCAACATTCCGTTTGATTTTATACACCCATTTGAGACCAATGGTCCTCTGACCTTTAGGGAGCGAGATTAATTAGCTCCCATGTTCAATTCTTCTCGATGACATGAATCTCTTATTCCATAGCCTTTCTCTAACATTCTCCATTTATGGCCTCCTCGAATGTGAGAGGCTCATGGTCTGCATACAAGTAGAGTAAATTCACTTCTTCAGTTTCTGTGTAGATCTCGTTGAGGCTACTCATATTGATGGGACTTAGGGGTGAAGGAAAATTGGATGAAGATGTGCTGACTGAATTCTGATTTGATGAAGTACATCCAGGGAAGATGGAACGTACTCCTGGACTTCTACGATCTTAAAGGGGTGATATAGGTGTTAGCTTTTGATTCACATGCCTTCTCTTCTTCATATTCTTTGGCCTCGACCTGATTTTTTTTGGCCCAATCTTCTTGGTTCTACTTCCAGGATTTTTTCTTGCAGAATAATACATCTCTACTTACCACTACCTTATTGGTTTGTTGGTTATAGAGCTTGTATGCCTTCGATTCTTCAGTGTAGCCGATGAAGATACACTTCTCGCCATGATCAGTAAGCTTTTTCCTTCTCGCTTATGAAACTTAAGCGTAGGTGACACACCTAAAGATCTTAAGGTGCGTCATGCTCGATTTATATCCACTCCATGATTCCTGTGGTGTCTTGAATCTGAAACTCTGGGTCGGATACCTATTGAGTAGATAGACAGTACATGCAACTGTCTCTTCTCATAAATTCTTTGGTAGACTTTTCTTCTTTAGCATGGTCCTTGTCATGTCGAGGATGGTGCGGCTCTTCCATTCCGCCATTCCAATTTGTTATGGCATGTATGCTGTAGTATGTTGTTGCTTAATGCCATGTTCCCTGCAATATTCTCAAAAAATATTTGAGGTGTACTTCCCACCTCTATTAGATCTAAGAGTTTTGATTTTAAGACCACTTTCTTTTTCAACAATGGCCTTAAAATTTTTAAAAATTGTAAAAGCGGTAGATTTCTCTTTGATTATATGAACCAATAATTTTCTACTGAAATTTTCAATGAAAGTAATAAAGTATTTATTACCTCCAAAAGCGATTGGCTCCAATGGTCCACAGATATCAGTGTGAACCAACTGCAACGGTTCTTTTGCTCTTTGGGATACTCTACTTGGAAAGGAGTTCCTTTGTTATTTTCTAAGTGTGCACGCCTTACACACATATTTCAGAGCTTTAATAGCAGGCAAGCCATGCACTATGCTTGATGATGATAGAAGTTTCAGGCCACTGAAATTTAGATGGCCAAAGTGAAGATGCCACATCCAAGAATCACTTTTTGATTTTCCATAAAAACATTTCTCGAGCATTGTGTTTATATGGAAAAGAAACATACGATTCTTCGTTATCTGGACTTTTGTAATCAAACATCCATGTATATGACATACCCTTTTTGGAGGAGTTTTCTGAGACTCGGTATATTACTTTTCATGTTGGGCATGTAGTACACATGGGAGATGTAGTTTGGAACACCATTTTTCTGAAAGATTTTGATTTTGTCTTTACCTTTCACCGATATTTTTGACAAGTCACCGAATGTCACATCACCATGAACTCCTTTTGTGAGTTCCTCAAATAGACTTTTGTTCCTGCACATGTGATTACTTGCACTTGTGTCGAGATACCATACATTTGGTCAATCACAGCTTTTCTCTTGTGCAAGGAGCATTGTGGAGTCTTCCTGGTCATGACTCGATGCTTTAACATAGTTAGATTGTTCATTGTGATCTACCGACTTGCTCCAATAATCCGAGGCATAATGACCGAATTTGTTACAATTTCGGCATTGAATATTTCTTATATTTCCACGATCGCATGCGTATCGGCTTTTACCATTTCCTCTACCACGAAAATTGATAAAATTTTATTGATTTTGTGGATGGCTTGGATTATATCCACACCCTCTTTCTTTTGCACGATTGTTAGTACCATGGCTCCTACGATGTGTATGGCCACTTCTTTGTTCATTTAAAGTCAGCTTAAACTCTAAGACATGTTTAAGCATTGTTTTGCATTTGTTGCTCATGTACTTGCAACGATCACATCAACTTTTTAATGAACAGTTTTTTCAAGTCCTTTGATTTTTCAATCGCCACAACCACATGCTTAAACTTGGTTGTGAGAGATCGCAGTGTCTTTTTTATGACACATATGTCTTTAACTTTTTCGTAATTTTTTTTTTAATTGTTAATAATAACAATTAGATGTGAGAAGAAGTTAGAGATATTTTCACCTTTCTTCATGTGCACCGTTTCGAACTCTGCTCTTAGTGTTTGAAGGCGAACCTTCTTCACTTGATCAACACCCTTGAAGATGGTGCCAAGGGTATCCTAAGCTTGTTTGCTTGATGTTACTTCGGCAATATTTTCAAAGGTTGATTCATCCAACCTTTGATAGAGGAGGAATAAATTCTTATTGTCTCTCTTCCTTTGATGTTTTAGAGCGGTCTTTTCTTCGTTGGTGAAGGCAGCTTCTTCCTCCATATTGGGTTCTACGTACCCATTGGTGACGATTTCACATAGTTCTTCCAACCCGAACAATACCTTCATTTGTCTGCACCACTTTTCATAGTTGTCCTTTGACAACTTAAAAATCTGTTGTTGGATTATGTTGGCCATCTTTTTCTATTTTATTTTTTTAAAGAAGGAATGACTGATTTTTTAAAAATGAAGGGAGAGAGGAATAAAATAGAAATCTGATTATTTTTTAAAACAGATTTTTTTCTTAGCTGGAAAAATTGCTGAAATCTGATTTTTTTTTTTTTTTTTTTTTTTTTTTTTTTTTTTTTTTTTTTTGAACAGATTTTTCTGAAAACATTCTGTTTTTGGCTGAAAAAAAATTGCTGGAAACTTTTTTTCAGAAAAGAACTAGGATCTGATACCAGTTTGTTGGTTGTATAGGCCAGATTTTCTCTTGGCTTCAGGATAACAGATTTTTCTTGGTTTTACAAAGCCTTAGCATAGCTCAGCAAAATATGATTGGTGTAGAAGGAAGAAAGAGAAAAAGAAAACCAAACAGAAGTTTTTATTTTTTAAACTGCTTGGGTGCTGCTGCACTTCTCACACTTGCTGCTTTGCTTGCTATTCACTTGCTTGCTACAAATGGATACACAAGATGCCCATTTATAGACATTTGAATGTAATGTGAAAAGACAAAACTGCCCCTACTAGGACCTTAATGTTCTTAGAAAATACACAACATTCAATCTTCCAAAACAGCTTCACGGGAAGTGTTGCTGTGCATTGGAAGATAAACAGTCAGGTAGTTGCTGTAAATGTTTTGGTTTGCAATTCCAACAAATACACCACCACTGGGACGATGTTGGCAACCTCACCTAATCTGCGTCCGATCAAGATAAATTCTAACTTGCAAATTTCACTGATCAGGACATATTCATTGCTGGCAGTGACACAAGCTCTTCCACTGTTGAATGGGCCATGACTGAATTGCTCCGCAGCCCGAACACCATGGCAAAAGTTCGATCTGAGCTCATCGAGACCATAGGCCTGGGTCGACAAGCAGAAGAATCAGATATCAACCAACTCCCATATCTACAATCGGTCGTGAAAGAAACGCTGCGGCTTCATCCACCAGGTCCGCTCCTCGTCCCTCACAGAGCCGAATCTAACGTGGAAATATGCGGTTTCACCATACCCAAGCACACACAAGTACTTGTCAATGCATGGGCAATCGGCAGGGATGCCAATGTTTGGGTGGACCCCACAACTTTCTGTCCTGAGAGGTTCTTGGGCTCTCATGTTGATTTCAAAGGCCGAAATTTCGAGCTTATTCCATTCGGCGCAGGCCGTCGGATTTGTCCGGGTATGCCACTAGCCTATCGTATGGTCCACTTGATGCTTGCTTCCCTTATACATTCATTCGAATGGAGGCTTCCCGATGGAATGGCCCCACATGATTTGGACATGCGCGATAAGTTCGGCATCACTTTGGAGAAACTGGTTCCTCTTCGTGCTATCCCCGTGCAAGGATGATCAACGTATTATTTCGAATTCGCTGGATGGGGTAGGGCCCACACGAAGGTACCTTTTGGGTGATTAGTCCGCGCCCGAAAAACATATATCAAAGAACTACTCTTCTTATATATTTCACTGCTTTCTTTACAAGGAGCTTCTTAAAATTAAGTCGTTTAAATAAAGCTTAAATAAATATTTGTGTGTTTAAGGGATATGAAAAGATATTTTAAATTACAGTAATGTATTTTAGAAATTCTATAATGTCTATTTTACAGTGATCCACTTTATGGTTTCTATTTCTCCGAGAAGGCCAAAATCTAAAAGCTGGGGCCTCTCTCTCTCTTACCTAAGCCCAATTTCAACGTCCACGTATTGGGTTACTTGCGCAAAAAGAAAACCACGTGGGTGAAATTTTCACAGGATCTACCTCTTCTTCCATCAGTTACGTCGCCTCATTCTAATCATTAACCCAAGAGCTAGCCTGTGGTCAACCATAACCAAGTTAGGCCACCCCATGCAGAATAGTTGGAAAGAATTGACCAACATTTGTTTTTGTACGTCTGCTTTGATGTTCATGTACCATCCAATCCATTCACCTGATGCACCTCATTGCCACGGAAGAAATCCAAAAATCACGGTATTACAAGACTTAGTGGGCCATACCATGTAAATTTAGGGCTTGTTTCGAATGTGGGATTAGGGTTAGTGAATTGAATTAGGTGGAGTTAACACCATTTTTGCTGATTACATGTGTGGAAATACCATGGAATTTTGACCATTCCAAGCCCATGTTTGGGGTCAAATTCTTCCACTGGTAAAAACACTCTATTAAGTGAAGCCCACGTTTGGGATACCAAAGAATTGTAATCAATGGATTAGATTTCACAATTGATGGGGTTACCCTTTTCTCATTTTTCTTTTTTATTTTTGTTTTTGTTTTTTGTTTTTTGTTTTTAGTTTTTTATTTTTTATTTTTTGTTTATTATTTATTTATTTTTTAATGTATATGTTGAGGTCAAAACCTGGACCACCCTCCACTTAATGCTAAGAACTCAGAACGAACTTTGGTCTTACACAAAAATGTGAGCAAAGGATACCCTGATTTAAACAGAGGACCCTCCGATGTCTAAGTCACGCTAGGGAATCTGGGTCCAAGTTGTGTAGTATAGAAAGAGGGTGCAAGATATTACGTGCCTGTTGTAATGGGTTCCTCTAATATTTATACCCATGATGTGATGGAATCATGGCCGTCAATCTCGACACGATTTGCTCAATCAAGCAGATGTTGCACGTGCGAAGATGTCGGCTGCTATCTTTGGATCGTGCACTCTCTCATATGCCTTAATGGGGCATATCTTTGGATCATGCACTCTCCCGTAATACTTTGGAGTCACTGTCACTGCCTCCCCACACATCTTTTACACCAAAACATATGCCAGAAAGCACTTCTTCAACACATTTGTAGATGGAGCAAGTGTGCATGATATTATAGTGGTCCATTATGTGGCCATCAATGTGGAGATGACCCCACATCAAAATGAAGCAACTCCAATCATCAGGGTGGCCACTTGTACAAACAGAATGATCATAGTATGGAACTTGAAAATATTTCACCAGAGTCAAATGTGTTAGAAATAATGGTATTATGAAAAATAATAAATCAAGAAATAAATAACACACCTGTTGAATGGACGTACTCAAGCTTATTAGAGCTAGATTTCTTACACTTATGTAAGTTTTGAGTGTATACGCCCGGTTATCAAGTTTTCTATCCTTTTTTCTCAGCCTGGCCTCCTGCGCACATATAGACTAGAGCATAATGTAGCAGTACTCTTTTCAAAAAACCATTTCAATGAAAGCTTTATAACTCTATTCACATGCAAACTTATTCCTATCCGATTGTAAACAAAAGTTTTGCACTTAAAGTAAAAGAAATACTATGTTTATGGCCTCCTTTTTATAGTTTTTTTCAATTTTCTTTTTAATCACTCCAATAAGATTGTCATCTTCATGACGAGGACACCTACTCAGTGGCCGTGTTTCACTTGCTAGGTCGGTTTGTGTGATGCATGAATTTTTAAAAGCTCACTGTTCCCACTTAGGGATGGGCAGATCCCCTCGGAATTGTCCAGATTGTTGGCTGAATATGCAATAACTTAATTTTATAAAAAAAAAACCAGCCCTGTTGATTAGACTACTCAATGGAGTGACAGAAAACTCAACCACGCACTGATTGATGAAGATGGAACAATCTGTCTTTGAGGTTGGTTTTGCCATGGGGGGGGAGCGATTCCAAAAAAAAAATAAATTCAAAAGAAAAACTGCTAATGGGCTGGGCTCAAGCCCAGGAAAAGCAAATTTCTGAATAGGCCCAGATCATGAGGCCCATCCTGAAGGTTCAAAATCTAAGCCCCAGCTAACCCAGGCCTAGCCCGTTAAAAATTGCTTAGGTAACGTAAAAGTAAGCAATATTAGAAGATGAAACAGTTCATCTTCTTCAAGATAGGGCCACTGCTTCTGTAGATCGTTCATTGGTTCGGCCTCATGTCCTGAAAATTGAGTAAATGTTTCATCTTCCACAAAATCTGCGCAATTTTTTCATCAATATAACATCAGCTGGCGAGGCCCATTGTGTGAACCCATCTTGAATGGCATATAAAATTTCATGGTGGAGGATTTCAAGTAGGTTTCAACAGCAGGCATATCCCTATTCACTTTTGCTAATTCTGCAGCCCAATTGAGTTTTGGACCTGCCTGATTGTTGGGCTCACGTCCTAACATGAGTTGGGAAAAAGGATGGATAGAGTGGAATTCCCATGAAAATTACAGTGGGCCACACTTGGCTTCCGAGTGCAAAAACTTCCTTTTCTTGCCGCATGCTGTCCCAGGCAATTCGCCTATAACTACAGAAGCAATGAACTAAATGAAATACTTCAACCCAAAAAACTGAAGAAATTGTGATTTGAGTTGCTTTTGGAATCTTATGCCATTGCTTCACATGTTTATCCCAAGTTAATTTTGATTAAAGAAAATTCATAATTGTGTTAGAAAAACCAAAGGGCGAGTCTTGATTTCTTTACGTACAGTAGCTTAGGTACATGTTTACGTAAGTTCATTTTATTTTTTATTTTTTTATTTTTTTGAAGTTCATAAAAAGTCAATGCATGTAACATGTGGACAGTACGTAATAAATTTTTATTTTTTTATTTTTTGAGATTTGCTAAGCCGACAGTAATTCGAACCATATCATGTACACGCCATGCGTCTGCCGACGTGGCATGTTGGTATGAGATTCAATCCAAACATTAGAGCTCTACCACTGTGTACATGCTCTTGCCCCGGAATGAGGGTCGGTTTGCTTGTCAGGTGGGCCACAATTTATTAGACAAATGTACGGTTGACAAAAACTTGGCAGAATATTTTTACCTATCCAACTGATTCTAAAATCTGGCCCACCTGCTGAAAATACCAGATTTATTTTTATGCAATGCGAAAAAAATCCACAAAAATATGAAATTTTTTTTTTGATAAATATGTCAGAAGCGGGGTATGAACCCAGGTGACCAGAACTTGAGTCTGGTGCCTTAGCCCACTCGGCCATCCGGATCTAAATTTTAAAACCTTACAACTAATTAATATAAATAGTATGCTAGAAAAATCATTCTATCGACATGCTTGTAGACCACCCAACTATTCCAATGAGCACCTAATTAAACATATGGGAGATCCCAGCACATGGGATACCAAGTGAATTTAAAACTTTTTGGGGGTGGATGTGCATTGTTTTCCATGGTTTGGCCTACCTAATGATTGCATAGACCCAAAGTGGGACTCACTTTATACACATGTTAGATGGCATGCACACAACATGGTACCCCAAATAAAAAGTGGATAGCATTTTATATAGATGAATAAGTTTACAATACGTTAATAACTTTTACCTACAGCATGTTAATAACACTAGAGGAAGTGGGGCACACAATGCATGTATAAGGAGCATGGGAGAGAAAAAGAAAGAAAGGTGCTCATGGTTTCAGAGGGGCATCACCTCATATTGACAAATGTTGTATTCACACGAGTTATAGATCTGCTTCATTTTTGCTTTAACATCTTAACATGAATAGGGCGAAACAAATGGACCATATGAATTTTACGCCGTCATTATGGTGGGTCCTATAAAGGTTTATTGCACGATCTCCTGACTAATATGCTCAATGCAAGCTCTACACATTCGTATTAAAGAATCAAAAGATGTGGTAAAATCGAAGCAATGCACATATATATTTTTTTTAGTCTCAAGATACTCCTAGCTTCATTTAAAATATCTTCCCATGTCTTTTGAAGATTCAAAGTTTTGGGTCATATTAGAATTGCAGGGTAAATGTTAACAAGTTGCTTGCATTATATATAATATAGATAGTATGGATATAGATAGATTTGTGTGATCCTTTCTTGATAATCTTCTCTCATATGCCTTGAAAAATCTCTTCATCTCCTCCGCATGAACAACATGTGATATATCTCCTAGTAAATTATAAAAATCCTGCTACCTTATAGCCACATGGGTGGAACATCCATGAGATCCAACCACATATATCCATCAAGTATGTTGCCACATGTTCACCTTGGGACCCAAAATCATGACCATCCTATTGGTATTATGCATATTGGAAAATAAATGTGAATCTTATCCATTGATGACATGAATGTGATATTGATGATCTTTCTCATAAATCATTATAACTATTGGTCTAAGATGGACAAGTTGCAATGCCATAATTAATATGAAAGTACTTTAAATGTATATGAACATGGGTTAAAGGGGAGAGATTTATCTAGTTGTCTATGGAAACTTGAGACGGGACAAAATGGTGATCAAGAAGATTACTATGCCAAAATCGCGGATTTGCGATGGACCAGAACCATCGAAAAACATAATTAATGACAAGCTTGGCCCATCGGTCACTGTTTGCTGCGTTGCAAAAATTAAACGACGTATGGTATCCGTCGCAAATAAACGACGGATCCTATCTATTGGACCTCAAATCCGTCGTTTTGGTATGTCACTAAAATTTCTACAAATAAGAATACGAAATTGGATTTGTTTTTTTTTTTTTTTTTTTTTTTTTAATATTTACTCAGCACTGAATTACTTGGTATACAATCGGCTTCGGATTGCCTGTGACCCCAACATAGAGATGTCCCTATGCCAGAGGCTGTGTGGGGCTCACAAAGTTCCACTACAAATCCAGTCTGTCCATCTATTGTGAAAGACCGCAATAGGAAAAGATTCGAAGAATCAGTTAGATCCAAAACTCATGTGGGCCGTACCACACAAAACAGTGGGGATTGCACACCGTGGGGGTGACAGAAGTTTATGGTAATAACCCTATAAAGGGTTTGGATGACATATACATAAACATCATGGTCAGCTCCAAGAAAGTTTCAACAGTAGATGTTTCTGTTCCCGCTGTTTCATTGGTGTGGCTCGCCTGATTTTGCTCCATCATGCACTCATACACAACGATAGGTACCTGAACCCATGACTTGTGTTGAAACTCTTTGGAAACTATCACCAAGGCATGAGTAAGGTCCATAGTTAACTTAGAGCGGGAAGCAGACTAGGTGCATCCTTGACCGTCGGGCCTATGATGATGTATGTATTGTATGAGCCTAAGAACGAAGTAGATCCAAATCTATGGTCGACTACACAATAGAAAACAGTAGCAATTGACTGCCCACCACTAAAAAAAAAATCCTAGAACCACTCTAATGCCGATTGTAATGTTATTTTCCATCCCACCTGTTTATGATGTCACAGACCTAGATGAAGGGGGGAAATAAATATCAGCATAATGCAAATCTTTTGTCGCTCACAATAAGTTTTTAATGGTCAATCACCATTGTTTCCTGTGGTGTGGCACTTGAGTTTTGGATCACCCTAATATTAGCTCGGAAAATGGAAGGATGGTCTGGATAGACAATATATACATCAAGGTGAGCACCAGGTCAGGGCCGCAAGATTGCCTTATGTGGCCACTACCTTAAGTTGTGTGTTGATGTGGCAACGTTCCATAGGCTCAATTATGATGTATGTGCTATACCTGCATTGCCCATCCATTTTGTGAGATCATTTTAAGATGTGAACCCAAAAAGGAGTCAGATCCAAAGCTAAGGTGAACCACACAACAACAAAAAGTAGTGGGGATTGAACACCTACCATTAAAAACTTCATGGTGTCTTTGATTGTTGGCTAATTTGGTTTTCTACTGTAACCTGGACTGCACGGGCGTGGACGTAGATTCCGTACTGCCTGCGTCAGTAGTGAGGTGGCTACTAACAGTGATCTGTGAGCCCTGCATGATATATGTGTGTGTTATCCAAGGTGTCCATCTATTTTTCCAGATCATTATAGAGTATGATCCTAAAAATAATGGAGATCCAAATATCGTTTGGACCACACAAGAAAATGGTGGCGATTGAATGCCCACTGTTGAAAACTTCCTAGGGCTAACTATAATGTTTATTTGTTAACCAACTTGTTGATTAGGCTATGCATGCCTGACTGAAGAGAAAACACAAATACCAGCTTGATCCAAAACTTTTGTAGTACGTGAGAAGTTTTTAATAGTGAGTGCTCTATCATTGCTCTTTCCTTTAGTGTGGTCCATATGAGATTTGAATTTGACTCATTTTGAGCTCATGTTATAAAATAGTATTGAAAGATTGGATGAATACCCTGTATAGGACAGATACATCATGGTGGGTGTTCACAACCCCAAGTGTAGGGTCGCGATGTATTAATAATCTCGGTAAGACCGATGTCGAATCCACAGGGTTTGAATGTGTGTGTCTTTTGAAAGTAACTAGAACTAGAACTAAAAGAAGATGTAAACCTAAATCTGAAATATTTGAGAAAGTGATTTTGAATAAGGTAATTGGAACTTATAAATTTAAAGGTAGAACTTGAAATAGCGGTGAAGACCGCTTTAGTTGAAGTCGGAATATGCCAATATGTCCTAGAGGGGGGTGAATAGGACTTTTTAAAGTTTTTACCGTTTATTTAAAAATCCTATTTTACTAATCCTATCAATATATGTTTATTAGGATTACTCAAAATTAACTTTGATGGCTTCCAAGCCCGGTAGAGGATTCAATCACAAAGTATTTAAGAAATAACAATATGTAACTTAGTTTATGATGGATATAACTGTGTGTGTGAGGTGTGATCTCAGATATATAGATATGAAAGTATTAATACAAATCACACACACAAAAGAATAACAGTCGTAAACATAGTCATTTTTATAGTGATTCGACTACTTGTCTATTCTACTCCCAGTAACCGCACTCAACCCTTGAGTGTACCGGATTTCACTAAGGAGGTTTCATAGCGGTTCACCTCAAACCTAATATTTTAAATCAGGTTCACCTTTAACCTTTACAACCTACATTGAGGTTGACTGTTTATGCTCTTACGAGCAAGGGTCAATACATCACACTCACTTTTAAGCACACTCGCTAAGGATCTTCCATAAGACCCTATAGAGGTTTTACGTGGTTTACCCCAAACCCGAGGTTTCACAGCGGTTCACCTCAAATAAGGTTTTGACTGGTTAACCTTCAACCAGATGTTTATGCTCTCCACAGAGCAAGGGTCCACACGACGCACCCACCATGTATACTCCTGCCGGAGGCCTTCTTGAGGACTTGCAAGGGTGAGAAACACCTTATACCCAATCTTACAAAGGAATGATCAAAGGGTCCTCTGGACTCTAGATACTTACAGATAAGTAAATGAGTCTCATTCAGCACGTTGACGAAGATCTTCTCCTTGTTGATGAAAAATCTTCTGCTCTGATCCGTAACACAAATGATGTACCAATATATGACGACGGATTGAGTCAAGGTTATGATAGAATACTACTTTCAAAATATTTTTCTATTAGGAAGATAGAGTGATTCTAATCATTTATGTATTCAAGGCATCCCAGCTTAATAATTTGCCATTAAGGTAGTATTTAGAGGATCCTCGAATGCGAAAGTTCATTCCCCAATCTACTCTATTGAATATCAATGATGAGGCTGAATTGGAGGAAGAACTCCCTTGAGAGAAAGGGCTTTGGATAAATGATCTAAGTTTAAACACTCACAAACACTCTCTTCTTGCTCTACCAGCAACTAAAGACAAGCTCCCTTTAAATAGGCAAAAGGTTCCAAGGGATATAAAACGGTCACATGTATGATAGAGTTCGATATCATCAAGTAGGTTCAATATCATCGAGTGTTGAGGGTCAAATATTGCATATTAGAACCCAGTTATTGCCTGGAGTTACGAACATGATACTGTTTAACGGCCCATTTTAATCGTGTTTATGTTGAAAGGTGAATTTAGGAGCCTGTACTGAAAAAAGGTGTTAAAAGCATGGATTTAATGCTCATAAATAACCAAGGCAAGGGACGGACCCTAGGGGACTGAGATCGAAGAATTTACACGCCAGAGATCTGAGAAAATCACGCTACTCACGTTAAAACGGGCCCGAAAATCATCTAGAATGTAAGATCACAGGGTTCCCACCATTCGATTGGCTTGAAATTCTATATATGGCCTGAGGACCATAAATTAACCATACACGTCAAATTTCAGCTATTGGATCCATGTGAAAGTGGCCCAACAGATAGATCAACCCCTTAAATCCTGATTTGGGGCCCACCTGGTATCTGGATATTCTTCGAAATTTCTCTCAACCTCTAAAATGAGGTGAAAAAACAGATGGACGAAGAGGATTTATTGTAAACATCACAGTGTGCCCTATCTCAGTGCGAGCGTGCACATGGGGTGTGCACACGGGCAACACATGGGATCGGTCAAACTGCTTGACCGACCCCTGCCTGTCTCCTTCCTCTTCATCTGCATAAGAGACCAGCGGACGGATAACGTCTGTCCAATTTTTGATTGTGGACCCCACCCATCATGTATATTGATAATCTGGGCCGTATATTCGCTCCAGAGGTGGGGCGTGACCCTCGTCTAGGTGGTCGTTTGGCCCGTTGTGCACGTATACAGGAGGATCGCCAAAAAATATAAGATTAACAACTATTGGTTTGATACAGTGGACCACACCAAAACCTGATAAAAACTACTCTTTCCTGACTGGTTTTTCACCGGTAATCCAATGAACGGATCGGATTTCTCAGAAACCATCAATATGGGGCCCACCGAACACGTCAGCACGATGACGTGCGAATGACGTGCAGCAGTGAAAACTGAAAATTTCGGGGCTTTATGGCTCAATATCTTTGATCTTTTTTATAATCTGGACCGTTCACATATTGCAACATACCATAACCCTAGCCAAGGTGTCAGAACCAACAGATGTGTTGATTTCGGGCCACAATCTCATTCCAAACACAACTGTTTGTGTGTTTCTCACTGCGAAAAAATAGAGGTCGGTTCTGCTACCCGACCGACTCTCCCTGCTTTATAAAAAGGGGAGAGGAGGTGGAGATCTTGGACGTGGAGCAGCCGTGGAGTAAAGAGAGAGACAAGGAAAGTTTTTCTTTTTTACTTTTTATGTGTTGTTTCTTTTTTTTTTTTTTTTTTAAAATTACTGGGATTAGCCTAATCATGCCAAGGTCAGGCTAAACCTCTTAGCTAGGGCTAAGAGGTGAAGCTTATAGTGTGATGGGAGGACCTGTTGCTTGTGCCTTTTGTTTAAGATTGAACTGATGTTGATTTGAGTTTATTAATAAATGGAATGTTTTTAGTCTTTAATGGTCTGTTATAACTGAAATTACAATGGGTCTGCAATGGCTTTGAGCATGTTCTTTTCCTTTATGTTTATGACGTTAGGAAGCCCTGTTGTTCACCATCGTCTCCTGGGCATGGTCTGATGACGGTACCCTTCCTAACCTTCATACATTGTGATTGGTTGGTAATTAGTTTAATTCTGTTATTTACTTTGTCTCCTGGGCATGGTTTGGTGATGGAATCCATTCTAATTCATATACCTTTCATCTCTTGAAAACTATATCAAGTAAGTTCAGTTTAACTTCCATGATTCTTGAAGCAGGCGTAAGATTTTCCTGATCTTTACAAGTGGATCCTCTAAATCCCTAGTTTCATATCTCTGATTTCTCTTAAGTTTTAGATTAATCTCTCACCATTATTCATCAATTTATATTCGATTTAGATTTCATCTTAGTTTAGTTCTAGTTCTACTTAGTTTCAGATTATGTACAGGTATCAGTCCCTTGGGATTCGACCTCTGTCTTACCGAGTTTATTACTACATCACAACCCTACACTTGGGGAGTGAACATCGAGCGTATACTCTCGATTATATCGATGGTCCACTCGATGAAACAAACTCAATGTCATACACTATTGAGAACCTTTTGCCAGCTGGTCGAGGAAATCGAGACTCGTGTCGATGCCATCGGATTTCGAACTCCGATATTATTGATACAAGAATCAAGTCCCCGACATTTGAAAATGAGAGAGACTTGCTTGAAAATTTTTAGGTCATTAGATATGATCGGGGATACTCGATATCATCGGAATTTGAATATCGATAATATCGAAGGTTGTGTCGATGCATCGATAAATCTAAGGATTTTATCATTGAGTTTGTTAGACTGTTATGTCCATTCTCGATGCAATCGATCTGGCCTCGATATCATTGATATTTGAATATCAATTTTATCGAGTGACCTCCGATCAGAATTGAAAATCACCTGAAAAATATTGCTGGAAAACTACGTGCTCATAATCGATATCATCGAGAGCCTTCCGATATCATCGAGATTTAAACTTTGATGGTATCGAGGACAACGTCGATATATCGAAACATATATGATTTTCTTAAGTAAAAACACGGGCGCCGGTTCTGCCTGTCGATATTATCGAGTCACCTTCGATTGACTCAAGATTTAACGATGATATCGATAAGTAGATCGATACATCGATAATTCCGTCCAGATATGTATGTGGTTGCTGGACATATTATGTCCTCATTCGATTTTATGGATTGAGCTTTTGAGGACATCGACAGCGCAGGTCGATCCTATCGACATGTGTTTCGATAAGATCGATAAAGCAAGAAAACTTAGAGATTTTCTGATTTTTGAAAAAGTTTTCTTACTCAAAAATCCTATAATGTCTAACTTGTTTTAAGGGTTTTATTCACCTGGCGTTTTTGGACATGAGATGTGAGACTTAGTTTTACCTATGGCGCGCTACCACACATCCGGTTGAGGCAGACGCTTGAATTGATCTTCCTGTGTGGCTCGACAGTCTGACTGACTTAACGCACACGATAATTGACAAACCAGGGTACTTGTAAGGGCACTTTCAGAACTAGGGTACCAAGGGTCTACTTGTAACAATTGGGAGACTACCTTGATTGATTCAAGGATGCAACCGGAATCAGAGTCCTATCCTATCCAATTGGTAAGAGGAGATTTATTAGATATCTGAACTTCTCATAGATCTAATCATTAATGGATGAGAGTTGTGAGGATTTGGAAGTGATTTCATTACCTAACCATGCCTAGGAGACAAAGCAAACAACATGACTTACTAATCTCACAATCAATGATCATAAGAGAGCTGTAAAGGGTAGGAAGGATTCCATCATCCTACCATGTCCAAGGAATGATGGTGAATAACAAGATTACCTAATTTCACAATCTCAATTCAGAAAAAGAAAATATTTTAAGCTATCGCAGATCTATTGTACTTTGTCATAATAAACCATTAAAAACTAAAAATATTTCTTAATAATCAAATTAGAATCCAAGAGAGTTCAACAAAACATAAATCGAAACAAAGCAAACATCCAAATCACGTTACAAGCTTCACCTTTTAGCCCTATCTAAGAGGTTTAGCCAACTATAGACTTAATTGAACTAAAGACTTTTAAACAAAACATCAACTAAAGAATAAGAAGAAAAAATCCCAGACGGCGGCTCCACCCTTTTACTCCATTCTTCAAACCTTAGAAGATGTCTAGGGATGCCTTGGGGACTCCTATTTGTAGTTGTACATCATCTCTTTTCGCATCGACTTGTAAAAATTTGAGAACCACCTTAAATTTACGTAGTCCACGCAAAACCTGCGTAACTCTCAACTGGTCGAGGGATACCTTTGACTAGTCGAACACCACCTTCGACTGGTCGAGGACCACCTTCGACTGGTCGAAGATCACGTGAATTTAGAATCTAATGTTTCTAGAGTTCGAGTTGAAGTTTCTTCAAGTAGTCGAGCAGAAGCTTAGACGAGTCAAAGAAGACCTTGAACTAGTCGAAGATCATGTAAATTTACTTCAAAACTTCGATTCTCTTCATTCTTGACTTGGTTTTCTTAGATCTTTGACATATGAATTCTTCATTCTTGGTCTTCTAAAATCCAATATTTGGTTTGGTGATTCTTGAGCGTTAAATCCATACTTTTAGCATCCTTTTCAATCCAAGCTTTTAAATTCACCTTGCAACACAAACATGATTAAAATAGAATATTAAGTATTATCATGTTCATAAAACTAAATAATAAATGAGGGATAATATGCAATATTTAACCCTCAATAGTGGGACTCACAGAGCACTGTCAATAGTCACTTGGCTTTCAATAAGCCCAAGGGCGCTAATTAGCTACTACCCCACCAGAACCTAGGTAAAGATAGGGGTGTACACAAGTCGAGATTGGCACAGCTCGACTCGGCTTAGCCACTAGGACCCCAGCTCAAACTCGGCTCGGCTTGATTCAATTAGTAGCTCGGGTCAATTTGAGTCGAGTTTGAGCCAAGATCGAGCCTTTGCAGCATTTTTTCAAACACATGGAGTGCACCTTAAATTTCTCACGGAATATAAAACAGTAGCATCGGTTTATAGGTATTTCATCAAACACTCAACACTCAGCAGACAACATAAAAATCAAGATATAAGGGTATTTGTTTTATATCCATACCATCATCACCAGTGTCTGACACTTTGTTGAGTCATTTCATCAAACACTTGTTGAGCAACATTAATATCAAAATAATCGAGTCACCGAATTGGTTCAATCCAGTCGAGTCAAACTTGGGCAAGCTCAAACTAGTCTTAAAATTTTTTTGAACTAAAAAATTCAGCTCGAACTAGTCTTAAAATTTTTTCGAACTAAAAAATTCAGCTCGAACTAGTCTTAAAATTTTTTCGAACTAAAAAATTCAGCTCGACTTGGCTCGAACTCAAATTTGAACGTGTCAAATCAAGCTTTTTCGAGTTGGGTCGAGCGAGCTAACTCGGTTCGTGTACACCCCTAGGTAGAGATGGACGGTCTTATCAGGGCTCAGTGAGGTCACTATGATATATTTGTTTTATCCAAGCTGTCCATCCAGCTTCACATTTTATGACACGAGTCCATAGAGGAGGCAGATGGAAGGCTAAAGTGGACCGCACCACAAGAAGCGATGACAATGACCCCACCGTTGAGTCCTTCCTCGCGCCCACTGTGATGTTTATTTGCCATCCAATCAGGAGGTCACATATACTGGATGAATGGATCCAAAGCATATATATGAGGGTGATCCAAAACTAGTCATCCCCCATAGGTTTTCCGCTGCAGGTGTTCAATCCTCACTGTTTCTGTGGTGGGGTGCACTTAATCATTGGCTGCCTCATATTTGAGATCATCACTTAATTTTTCAAAATATACCGACGGCAAGGATTAAAAAAACATATATCACAGTGGGCCCCACAGATCCCCTTACGGGACCGTCCATCTCCAGCTAGGTACTGGCAGGGTAGTACCCAATCGGCCTCGGGACGGCACAGGTATTTTGGACATGGCAGTTGCCCAGTATATGAACTACCCGATTATTAGTCTTCCCAAATGCGTTGCGGATAGATGGACTCGCACTGATCCAACGAAGTCGCGAGTTTCCTATTACAAAAGAAGGAGCCTGTGACGGCCAGCAAACCATTGCATACTTTTCCTCACGATAAATTCTAACTTAGAAATTATACCGATCAGGACATATTCACTGCTGGCAGTGACACAAGCTCCTCCACCGTTGAATGGGCTATGTCGGAATTGCTCCGTAACCCAAACACCATGGCAAAGGCTCGATCTGAGCTCATTGAGACCATAGGTCTAGGTCGACAAGTAGAAGAATCAGATATCTGTCGACTCCCGTATCTACAAGCGGTCGCGAAGGAAACGTTGCGGCTTCATCCACCGGCTCCCTTCCTCATCCCTCACAGAGCTGAATCTGACGTGGAAATATGCGGTTACACCATACCCAGGCACACACTAGTGCTTGTAAATGCATGGGCAATCGGCAGGGATGCCAATCTTTGGGTGGACCCTACTATCTCTCCTGAGAGGTTCTTGGGCTCTCATGTTGATTTCAAAGGCCGAGATTTCGAGCTTATTCCATTTGGCGCAGGCCGTCGGATTTGTCCGGGTGTGCCACTAACCTATCGTATGGTCCTCTTGATGCTTGCTTCCCTTCTACATTCGTTCGAATGGAGGCTTCCTGATGGAATGGCCCCACATGATTTGGACATGCGCGATAAGTTTGGCCTCACTTTGCAGAAACTGGTTCCTCTTCGTGCTATCCCCATGCAAGGATGATCAACTCCAAAGTTGAATGGTGTTGGGCCCGCATGAAGTTACCTTCACGGCCGTAGCCTCTTTAAACAGCTTACCATCTAAAGTCATTTGAATAAGGGCACTCTCAAGTCTAACCGGTTGGATTATAACTCAGGTCCAACCAGGTTAGATGAGCTTAGATGCCATCCATTTGAAATTTGATCTTATAGCATTTAATTTTCGAGTGAATTTACAAGTTTAAAAATAATGTGCTTTATTTATTATGGTTTGCTAATTGAGGAAGTTCTAAGAAAATCTCACCGTAAGGTTTAAGGATGGAATCCCACTGCTTACGGTGGGGCCCACCATGAAGTTTGTTAGAAGTCCACCCATCCATCCATTTTGCCAGATTATATTAGTATATGAGCCTGAAAATAGGTACATTAAGAGCTCAAATGGGCCTCACGACTAGAAAGTTTTGGCTAGGGAAATGCCTACCGTTGAAACCTCCTTGGGTCCACCGTGACATCTATATGCCATCATACAGTTGATAAGGTCATTATGACCGGGACGAACTGAGAACACAAAACTGTTAGCATGATCCAAAACTTCTGTGGCCCCCCGAATGTTTGAAGGGTGGACGTTTAATCCTCGCTGTTTCCCATTGTGCAGCCTGCTTGAATCTTGGATCTACCTCATTTTTGGGTCTATATCCTAACATAATCCGAGAAAATGGATGAACGGGATGGATTTCTCACAACATTAAGGTGGGCCCCACCTAGCTTCCCATCGGGAAAGGCTCACCTTGCTGTTGCTTTGAAAGAAGGAAAAGAAACAAGGATGTAAAAGATCAGGAGCGGATTAGGTATTACCCCACCTTGATGATGTTTTGAGATATTTTTCACCTTCACAATTAGCCATTGTACCATATTCATGCTTTAATGTGATCCCAGACTTTGATTTTTATAGACGAATATGAAGCGTTGAAAATATTCTTTTAATCCATTGCTCTAACTTTATCCACGAATGGGTCACAATCATCTGTTGTGTAAGCTTTGTATCGTGGAATTCACAACATTGACGGTTCAAATTGTATCTGAATATTTAGAATGTAGGCTACAATTAATGGTAACATAGGCTAGATTTTGAATGGCGGCAGAGAGGCAAAACAAACTTGGATCAGCTGTTGCATTTTTTTCGGAAAGCTATGTCCTCCGGGAAACTGATCAATAAGAGGGCTTTTGAAATCTTAAACGGGTGAAACCCACAAGCTTTTCCACCTAAAGCCCTGCTCGATTAGTAAACGGGCTTGAATTTTAAGTATTACAAGCCAACCCAGCCGATTATCAGCCCATGGTTCTTTCTTTGTACATTATCTCCTCTTACACGTTGGTCATAAGTCTCATGCTGCTTTGAGTATTTTGTTATCTTGAGGAAAGAAAACACTTTGGTACTCAATGATACATGGCATTGGAAAATTAATTTGAAATTTTATATATACTTAGAATTTAACTCAAACTTTTCCCAGTTATGGGTCCCACTTTAGATGTATTGTGAATAAAAAATTGCACTTAGTCGATTATCCAACTATATATTAGACTGGTGGACAATTATTAGGGGTGTCAATGTGCCCGGCCTGGCCTGAAACAGTTCAAAATCCAGGCCAAGACCAACCCAGGCCTGGCCCATTGACACCCCTAACAATTATTTGATGGTTAAAATGAAAAATATCTGATGATCCTATTTCAACAAACAAGTATTCACAGTCAAAGGTTGGGAATTTGATTTAGTGATAGTGGGGTTAACAATTTAGTTTAATTTTGGGTTAATTTATACATATGGCTGCTTGCATGCCATGCGTTAGACCCCACCCGAGTTTGATACTTCGGGAGGGTTGTTTGATACTTAGGTTGGCTACACTCGAAACGCAGGAAACTAGAGATTGTATACTTGGCATATATTAACTCAACTTAAACCGATTAAGCTATAAAATCCAATGTTTTTAGACACGGTTTCTTAAAATAGAACCCCTGTATACTTTTCATTTTTAAATGTCGTCCAATTTGATACTTTTCATTTTTAAATGTCCTCTGATTTGATAGTGGAATAATCTAATAAACGTGAAATCTCGTTCTTGACATATCTAAACTAGCACACCTGATTTATATGGTTTAATTTGTGTATTTGTATGTATATGCAAATTTTAAGTAATTTGGAAGTGCATGTGTATCTTCTGTCACACTCTTTGAGGGTATCAACGCCTTACAGTTGGCATATGTTAACTCAAATTAAATTGAATAACCTAAGAAAACCAATGTTTTGGGACTTGCTTGTTGAAATAGGATGCTTGTATATTTTTTATTAAAAGGTATTCCTGGAGTTTAGATATTTGAAAAACAATATATATATATATATATATATATATATATATATATATATATATATATATATATATATATATATATATATATATATCCACTGCACTTATACCCAAAGAATCCAACACATGAAAGGCAGTAATATCATATTGCCTAGTAGCCAGCAAAGTGTTTGATAACTTTATAAATGAGGGTGTGTAGTAGCTGATTTTCAGTGAAAAATAGCACGTGAGTTGTTAACTCAATATGAATTGTTTGGATATTCAAGAAAATCAAGGATATCGTATTATCATTTCTTTTAATTTGTAAAAGAGCATATGATATACATGTTATGCATCCTAAATAATTCATGCCAAGGGGTTTTCATTAATATATGGAGTAAAATTATATTATAAGCTATGGCATGGCACATGCCTTCGATTACATTAGTAAGGGGAATTTCTTGATTAAAATATAAAACTTGATTAGAGTATCATATTTCATGCATGATTCATGATTAGGGCTGTACACGAACCAAGTTAGCTTGGTTAGCTCACTCGACTCGACTTGAAAAAGCTTGATTCGACTCGGTTTGACACTGAGTTCGAGCCAAGTCAGGCTGATTTTTTGAGCTTGAAAAACTTTCGAACCAAGTTCAAGCTTGACTCGTCTTGGATCAAACCCAACTCGAATCGAACTCGAATAAAACCCATTCGATGACTCAGTTACTTTGATATTGATGTTGCTCACCAAGTGTTTGATGAAATGACTCAACGAAGTGTGGTTGGTGGCAAGGAAGGTATGTACATGAAACAAATACTCCTTTTTTTTTCCTTAATTTTTATGTTGCTTAGTAGATGTTTGATGAAATACCTGTAAAATCACTGCTACTGTTTTACATACAATGAAATTTTAAAGGTGCAGTCCATGTATTTGTAAAAATGCTACACAGGTAAACTCGGATCAAACTGGCCTGAGCTGCTAACCGAATCAAGTTGAGCTGGCTAGTCAAGCTCGAGGACTGAGCCAAGCCGAGTTTAAGTTGGGGTCAGTAAGTGGCCAAGCCGAGTCGAGCTGTGACCAACTCGACTCAGTTTGACTTGTGTACACATCTATTCATGATAACATTAGCCCTATCTTGTGATTTGTTGAATGGGTTGAGGAAGAAGCTAGTGAAGGCCTTAGCATACACGAGCTGGGATTAGTCCATCAATGTTGTGGATCGCATATGTCGGAGATAATATGAGACTAGGTCTCAGTGGGCCATCACATTGTGACAAGACCATTGCCGCTTGGTACCGATGTTGCAGTAAGTTTGCATAATGCGTTAGGGATTTGGTCAACAGGGAGACTGAAATCTCATGTGGGTTGTGTCTTTTCTCCTTGGACAAGTTGAAAGAGAGCTCTGTGCCTTGGCACGAAGGTTGTAATAAGTCTATGCCATAGCAAAGCTTGGTCATTGAGAACCTGTGAGATATGTCTATGCCGTAGCATATAACCCTACTTATGAGGCCTGGGGTATAGAACCTGTGAGATATGTCAACCTAAGCTTTGGATATGCCTCCTTTTTTTTTGGCTCATGCCATAAATTCAGCTGACATAATAGATGAATGACATGGATAAGAAACATGAATCACAATGGGACCCACAAATATTTTGTGGCCTTTTCTATTTTCGTGTCTAAAAGAACAACCGGTCAATCAAGCATGGAATAATTATTACCCATTAACAATATATTTACCACCGAATTCAAAATTCAAACAAGGCGTTAACGTAAGTCAGTCGATCAATGGTTTATATAAGTCTCATTCATTGTTTAAGCCTAGAGGTGGGCATGTTGGACCCGATCCGGTGGATCTGACCCGATCTGACCTGACTCGGTACCGTTCCGAACAGAACCGACGGCCTAGATCGCCCTGATCGATTCTGTCCATCCAGATCCGATCGTTTTTCAGATCAGGTTCGAATAGTGGTGCATCCGGATAGAACCAATTCAAAACCCGAACTGAAAGGGTCCGACCCGACCCGACTCGACCCGACCCGGGACATAAATATCCTTGTATTTTACAAAATATCCCTTATCTTTAGCTTTTCGTTTGGCGCTAAAAAAACCCACCCAACATACACTTAGCCTCCAAATCTCTCTCTATCTCTCTTTATATCTGTTTCTCTCTCTCTTTATATCTAGCTCTCCCTTTCTGTTGAAGATGAAGGTGAGTAGAAGACAATATGCAGTAAACCAAATACCTCTCTTTCTGTCGTTGGATTTCGGAGATTTCTCTGCTGGAGTGATATACACTGAAATACAATGAATAGCTGTATATGGAAAAGAGAAAGAGAAAGATACTCGCAGTAGACGTTGATCGAAGAAGGCCGGCGCACCACTGTTTACGAGCGTCGTCTTGGCAGCCAAACGCAAAGACGGAAGCGAATTGGCTAGTTTAATGTTAGCAAATTCTGTGGATCTAATGACAAGGTATATGTTATATCCAAACCGTCCATCCATTTGGCAATATCATATTAAGGCTTGGGACAAAAATAAAATATATCTAACCATTAAGTGGACCACACTACAGAGAGCAGCGGGGGATTGGACGACTACCATTGAAACCTTTTTTGAGTTTGCAGAAGTTTTGGATCAACATGAAATTTGTTTTACCACTTTATTCAGGTCTTTGTGACCTTAAGAACAGTTTGGATGGAAAATAAACATTATGGTGGCCCTACAAATTGTTTAACGGTGAAAATCATCATCTCCGTTGCAATTTATGGTGTGGTCCAGATGAACTTTGGATCTGATTCATTTTTTTGGATAATGTTCCAAAATGATCTCTAAAACTAGATGAATGGTACAGATATAATAAATACATCACTGTGGGGCCATGTAACTTTGATCACCTTTGGACCGTACATACAACTCGGAGCTCAAGGAGCGTCAGTGCTTGTCTTCTCATGACACGTACCTAGAGCAGGTACATATAGCTGGCCAGAGCTTTCTTAGGCAGTACTCATTGTGCACCGAGTTACTCGTTAGTACGCTCTTATCGTACTAAGTAAACTCAGTTGGGCCCACTATGAATGCATGTAGTTCATCCACACCGTCCATTCATTTTGCCAGATCATTTTATGGGTTCAACACAAAATTGATGCATATACAAAGCTCTAAGTGGACCATACCACTGGAAAAAGTGAAAGTATTGATTTCAACCATTGAAAATTTTCTAAGGCCCTCAATGATGTTTATTTGTCATCCAACCTGTTCATAAGATCAGAAAGACATGGATGAAGGGAAAACTTAAATATCAGCTTGATCTAAACCCTTGGTTGTCCTCAGGAATTTTTCAACGGTAGATGTTCAATTCACAAGTGTGGTCCATTTGAGGTTTGGATATACTTAATTTTTGGAATAATGTCCGAAAATTATGTTTCAAAATAGATTGACGGAGTGGATACAATTAATGCATGAATGCCAATGGGGCCCACAAAGTTTACTTAGTACGCTTACCGTACTGATTAATCGGTACGCAATCCGCTACCCTTCATACAAAGCTTCTTTGAGAAGCTGATTTCGCAATGAGATATTTTATCCACTGTGCAAACTGTGTGGGGCCCGTCTTAAATACTTTTTGGTTTATCCACACCGTCCATCAATTTTTTAAGATCATTTGAGGGATTGATGCTAAATTTTAAGTATATCTAATAATCAAGTAGGTCGCACCATAAGAAACATAAGAAATAATGAGAATAATGATTTCCACACCGTTGATAAAAATGGATGATCCAAAACTTGCCCAACCTGATCCGACTCGATTTTCCTGGCCTAGTCGGACCCGGATCGATCCAGGTCAGCAGGGTTTAAGATCAGATTGGGTCAGAAGACCTGGACTCGGTCCCGGATTTGACCGAGTTCGGGTCAGGCCATGCAGAACTCGGACCTAGGCAAGTTGGGCGTAATCCGATTCGACTCCGTCCGATGCCCAACTCTACTATGGACGAAGCTTCTGGATGTGTGACCACAGGGCTCACCGAGATATATTTGTTTTATATGCACGTGGTTTGTCGTTTTGCCAGCTCATTTTAATATACAAGCTGAAAAAAATTCAAATTGATAGCACCACAAGAAACGGTGGTGATTGAAGGCTCAATTCTTCACACTAGGAAAGTTTTGGATCAAGATTATATTTGTGGTTTCCTTTATCTATGTTTGTGTGACCTTATCAACGGGTTGGATAGCAAATAAGCATCATGGTGGGCCTTAGAATTTTTAATGGTGGATGTTCATGAATCACCAAAATTTCTTATGCTGTGGTTGATCTGAGATTTGAATCTGCTTCGGTTTTGGGATCATGCAATAAAGTGAGATTTCAAAACGGATGGACAGCATATATTTAAAACACATACATCCACGGTGGGCCCCACAGTCATGAATCAATATGCTTCCCGGTTCATTTGCGGGGCAGGATAACTTGGTGCGAGAAGAGATAGGGAAAATGTACTATGCGCTCAACCTCACGATAAGCTCCCGTGAGGTCGAGCTGTGTGGGCCCCTCCATGATGCATGTCGACCATCAACACCGTGAATTTGATGGGTACCCTTTAAATTATGGGATCCCAAAATCATCCGTATAGGGAACTCAGGTGGGCCATACCATCTAAAATCATGTGAAGACACTGTTAAAACATATAAAAGCACTTGGTGGGGCCTACCTGAGTTTTGAATGCTGCTGAAACTTGGTCTGAACCCTCATACAAGTGGGAGACACATAATGGATGGGCTCGATTTGCAAACCACATCTTTTGTGGGCCTCAAATATATATATATACACGGAAATGCTCACCAGTGAACCAGTTCCTACGGACTATGTACAAACGTTTTTGAGAACCCATCATACGTGATGTGGATCCAAAATCTGAACCGTTCATGTGAAGCAGCACCTCGTGAAACCCCTTGGGCCCAAGTTTTACTTCGATATAAAACTTTTATGGGCCATAAAAAATAAAAACAGTTTCCTCCCTTGATTTGTATTTCTCTTTGCTATCGCCCACCAGAATCTTAGATCAGGGTGAAAATTTGTCTCCTAAGGTTTGACGGGATTCCGCATCTTATGTACCGTTCGGATTTGACTCCCATGACACGTGTACAAAGGTGCGCACGTGCATAGGCGCGTAGGGGAGCATGCCTCATATATATATATATATATATATATATATATATATATATATATATATATATATATATATATATATATATATATATATACACACACACACACACACACACGTGAGCCGTGAGCTCGAGCGCATTGTACCTTTTCCCCCATATATATATATACACACACACAGACGTGAGGGTTCAGCTGAGAGAGAGAGACAGAGAGAATATGGATTTCTATACTTTGCTGTTATGTTTTTCCTCTATGTGGGCGTGTATCCATCTCCTCCTCCTAACAAGAAAGAAATCTGGCACAGCCAAACTCCCACCAGGCCCCTTTCCTCTTCCAATTGTTGGAAACCTCTTCCAACTCGGTAACAAACCCAACGAGTCACTCGCCCAACTTGCCGAGTCACATGGCCCCCTAATGACTCTAAGGCTAGGCAGCATAACAACAGTGGTTGTTTCCTCTGCAAACATAGCCAAAGAGGTCCTCCAGAAGCACGACCTGGCCTTTGCGGGCCGGACCGTTCCCGACGCTGCTCGGGCACTCCACCACAGTGAGTCATCCATGGGATGGTTACCAGTCGACCAGCGGTGGCGGAAGCTCCGAACTATATGCAACAGTCACATATTCACCACGCAAAGACTCGATGCCTATCAAGGCCTCCGATGCCACAAGGTGCAGGAACTCATGGCACACGTCACCGAACACTGCTTAAAGAGACAGGCAGTGGATATCGGGCGAGCCACCTTCGTGACTGCCCTCAATTTGATATCGAACACTGTCTTCTCCGTTGATTTGGTCGATCCGAACTCCAGTTCTGCACAAGAATTTAAGGAACTGGTGTCGAAAATTTTGGAAGAGATGGGAAGGCCGAATGTCGCGGACTACTTCCCATGGCTGAAGATCATGGATCCGCAAGGGATAAGGCGGCGATTGACAGTCCATTTTGAAAGATTGCATGCAATCTTTGATAGGATGATCGAGCAGCGTCTGATACTGTCCAGGTCTTCTTCTAAGTCTCCAGGAAGAGCTGATTTCTTGGATGTGCTTCTCAACTACAGCCATGACAATGACTTCCAACTTTGCCGCCGTGACATCAATTCGTTGCTTGTGGTATTATTCACATCTCCTTCTATAAACTACTGATCATCAGCTACATCCTTCCCTGCTAACATTTTATTATTATTATTATTATTTTTATTTTTTATTTTTTTTTACACACGCACACACACTCCCACGTACTCACGGTACACGTACACACAACCCACACACGCACGCCGTGGGATTTCACTACCATGGGTGCTCGAACCCTTGACTCGGTGTTGAAACTCCAAGGAGTCTACCACCCTGCTAACATTGATACCACTTGTGTATCATCCTTCCCCGCTAACATTGATACCACTTGTGTTGGACGTTGGTGCCATCAAAACAGTAGATCCCAACACGAAGATCAACCTCGTGGAAAATCAGGCCAACTGGCCACTCACTAGCTGGGCCACACCCGTACCATTCGTTGAATCGGACTGTCAGTTGTCCACTGATTCCATCGCTTCTGGTGGGATGCGGATTGCCTCCTACCCCTGCCCGACTCCAGCTGGGAATGGGCAGGAGCTTTGATTGGCCACTGTGATGTATGGGTCTTATCCACACCGTCCATCCATTTTTTCCTATCATTTTAGGGTATAAGCCCAAAAATGAGGCAGATCCAAGGCTCAAGAGTTTCAACAGTGAGAATAATTATCACTGCTGCTGTGTGATCCACTTGAGCCTTGGATCTACCTACTTTTTAGTATTATACTCTAAAATGATACGAAAAAAATGGACGGACGGTGTGGATTGGACACATACATCACCGGTGGCCACTCAAAGGTCCTGCCCGTTCCCAGCTGGAGACAGGCGGGGTTAGGATGCAATCCATGTCCCTTCTGGTGAGCGGACCTGATTTTTGTGCCTGGATATCTTCAGGCTGGGGCCCCTCCATTTTCATGATAAGGTTGCCTTCCAGGACCTAAATATCAGCCTAATCCTGAGCTAGTATGGGCCACATAATAGAAAATAATGGTGACAATGGCACCCACTGTTGAAACTTTTTAAGCCCACTATGATGTTTGTTAGAATTGGACATTGCCCATGTCAAGACTTTTTGGCCCCACGGTAAGCTGGGCGACAAGGTGGACGGAACAGATCATCTTATGGTGGGCCTCGACTCCTATTATTTAAAAATAAACAAGTTATTGATTACATCAACCCGACAACCACGACACTTACTACATTACAACCACAATCCTTACCACATTACAATCACGACCCTTGCCATTGGGCCATGGTTGTCATGTCAAATGGGTCATGGTTCACATGCACTATGGATCGTTGTGGGTCCCGCATAAGAGACAACAAGGGATATGAAAAGATATTTTAAATTACAGTAATGTATTTTAGAAATTCTATAATGTCTATTTTACAGGGATCCACTTTATGGTTTCTATTTTACAGTGTATTTTAGACACTTATTCCATATGTGTCTTTAACTTTTTCACAATTTTTTTTTTAATTGTTAATAATAATAATTAGATGTGAGAAGAAGTTAGAGATATTTTCACCTTTCTTCATGTGCACCGTTTCGAACTCTGCTCTTAGTGTTTGAAGGCGAACCTTCTTCACTTGATCAACACCCTTGAAGATGGTGCCAAGGGTATCCTAAGCTTGCTTGCTTGATGTTACTTCGACAATATTTTCAAAGGTTGATTCATCCAACCTTTGATAGAGGAGGAATAAATCCTTGTTGTCTCTCTTCCTTTGATGTTTTAGAGCGGTCTTTTCTTCGTTGGTGAAGGCAGCTTCTTCCTCCATATTGGGTTCTATGTACCCATTGGTGACGATTTCACATAGTTCTTACAACCCGAACAACACCTTCATTTGTCTGCACCACTTTTCATAGTTGTCCTTTGACAACTTAAAAATCTGTGGTTGGATTATGTTGGCCATCTTTTTCTATTTTATTTTTTTAAAGAAGGAATGACTGATTTTTTAAAAATGAAGGGAGAGAGGAATAAAATAGAAATCTGATTATTTTTTAAAACAGATTTTTTTCTTAGCTGGAAAAATTGCTGAAATCTGTTTTTTTTTTTTTTTTTTTTTTTTGTTTTTCTTGAACAGATTTTTCTGAAAAAATTCTGTTTTTGGCTGAAAAAAATTGCTGGAAACTTTTTTTCAGAAAAGAACTAGGATCTGATACCAGTTTGTTGGTTGTATAGGCCAGATTTTCTCTTGGCTTCAGGATAACAGATTTTTCTTGGTTTTACAAAGCCTTAGCATAGCTCAGAAAAATATGATTCGTGTAGAAGGAAGAAAGAGAAAAAGAAAACCAAACAGAAGTTTTTATTTTTTAAACTGCTTGGGTGCTGCTGCACTTCTCACACTTGCTGCTTTGCTTTCTATTCACTTGCTTGCTACAAATGGATACACAAGATGCCCATTTATAGACATTTGAATGTAATGTGAAAAGACAAAACTGCCCCTACTAGGACCTTAATGTTCCTAAAAAATACACAACATTCAATCTTCCAAAACAGCTTCATGGAAAGTGTTGCTGTGCATTGGAAGACAAACAGTCAGGTAGTTGCTGTAAATGTTTTGGTTTGCAATTCCAACAAATACACCACCACTGGGACGATGTTGGCAACCTCACCTAATCTGCGTCCGATCAAGATAAATTCTAACTTGCAAATTTCACTGATCAGGACATATTCATTGCTGGCAGTGACACAAGCTCTTCCACTGTTGAATGGGCCATGACTGAATTGCTCCGCAGCCCGAACACCATGGCAAAAGTTCGATCTGAGCTCATCGAGACCATAGGCCTGGGTCGACAAGCAGAAGAATCAGATATCAACCAACTCCCATATCTACAATCGGTCGTGAAAGAAACGCTGCGGCTTCATCCACCAGGTCCGCTCCTCGTCCCTCACAGAGCCGAATCTAACGTGGAAATATGCGGTTTCACCATACCCAAGCACACACAAGTACTTGTCAATGCATGGGCAATCGGCAGGGATGCCAATGTTTGGGTGGACCCCACAACTTTCTGTCCTGAGAGGTTCTTGGGCTCTCATGTTGATTTCAAAGGCCGAAATTTCGAGCTTATTCCATTCGGCGCAGGCCGTCGGATTTGTCCGGGTATGCCACTAGCCTATCGTATGGTCCACTTGATGCTTGCTTCCCTTATACATTCATTCGAATGGAGGCTTCCCGATGGAATGGCCCCACATGATTTGGACATGCGCGATAAGTTCGGCATCACTTTGGAGAAACTGGTTCCTCTTCGTGCTATCCCCGTGCAAGGATGATCAACGTATTATTTCGAATTCGCTGGATGGGGTAGGGCCCACACGAAGGTACCTTTTGGGTGATTAGTCCGCGCCCGAAAAACATATATCAAAGAACTACTCTTCTTATATATTTCACTGCTTTCTTTACAAGGAGCTTCTTAAAATTAAGTCGTTTAAATAAAGCTTAAATAAATATTTGTGTGTTTAAGGGATATGAAAAGATATTTTAAATTACAGTAATGTATTTTAGAAATTCTATAATGTCTATTTTACAGTGATCCACTTTATGGTTTCTATTTCTCCGAGAAGGCCAAAATCTAAAAGCTGGGGTCTCTCTCTCTCTTACCTAAGCCCAATTTCAACGTCCACGTATTGGGTTACTTGCGCAAAAAGAAAACCACGTGGGTGAAATTTTCACAGGATCTACCTCTTCTTCCATCAGTTACGTCGCCTCATTCTAATCATTAACCCAAGAGCTAGCCTGTGGTCAACCATAACCAAGTTAGGCCACCCCATGCAGAATAGTTGGAAAGAATTGACCAACATTTGTTTTTGTACGTCTGCTTTGATGTTCATGTACCATCCAATCCATTCACCTGATGCACCTCATTGCCACGGAAGAAATCCAAAAATCACGGTATTACAAGACTTAGTGGGCCATACCATGTAAATTTAGGGCTTGTTTCGAATGTGGGATTAGTGAATTGAATTAGGTAGAGTTAACACCATTTTTACTGATTACATGTGTGGAAATACCATGGAATTTTGACCATTCCAAGCCCATGTTTGGGGTCAAATTCTTCCACGGGTAAAAACACTCTATTAAGTGAAGCCCACATTTGGGATACCAAAGAATTGTAATCAATGGATTAGATTTCACAATTGATGGGGTTACCCTTTTTTCATTTCTCTTTTTTATTTTTGTTTTTGTTTTTTGTTTTTTGTTTTTAGTTTTTAGTTTTTTATTTTTTGTTTATTATTTATTTATTTTTTAATGTATATGTTGAGGTCAAAACCTGGACCACCCTCCACTTAATGCTAAGAACTCAGAACGAACTCTGGTCTTGCACAAAAATGTGAGCAAAGGATACCCTGATTTAAACAGAGGACCCTCCGATGTCTAAGTCACGCTAGAGAATCTGGGTCCAAGTTGTGTAGTATAGAAAGAGGGTGCAAGATATTACGTGCCTGTTGTAATGGGTTCCTCTAATATTTATACCCATGATGTGATGAAATCATGGCCGTCAATCTCGACACGATTTGCTCAATCAAGCAGATGTTGTGTGTGCGAAGATGTCGGCTGCTATCTTTCGATCGTGCACTCTCTCATTTGCCTTAATGGGGCATATCTTTGGATCATGCACTCTCCCGTAATACTTTGGAGTCACTGTCACTGCCTCCCCACACATCTTTTGCACCAAAACATCTGCCAAAAAGCACTTCTTCAACACATTTGTAGATGGAGCAAGTGTGCATGATATTATAGTGGTCCATTATGTGGCCATCAATGTGGAGATGACCCCACATCAAAATGAAGCAACTCCAATCATCAGGCTGGCCACTTGTACAAACAGAATGATCATAGTACGGAACTTGAAAATATTTCACCAGAGTCAGATGTGTTAGAAATAATGGTATTATGAAAAATAATAAATCAAGAAATAAATAACACACCTGTTGAATGGACGTACTCAAGCTTATTAGAGCTAGATTTCTTACATTTATGTAAGTTTTGAGTGTATACGCCCGGTTATCAAGTTTTCTATCCTTTTTTCTCAGCCTGGCCTCCTGCGCACATATAGACTAGAGCATAATGTAGCAGTAGTCTTTTCAAAAAACCATTTCAATGAAAGCTTTATAACTCTATTCACATGCAAACTTATTCCTATCCGATTGTAAACAAAAGTTTTGCACTTAAAAGTAAAAGAAATACTATGTTTATGGCCTCCTTTTTATAGTTTTTTTCGTTTTTCTTTTTAATCACTCCAATAAGATTGTCATCTTCATGACGAGGACACCTAATCAGTGGCCGTGTTTCACTTGCTAGGTCGGTTTGTGTGATGCATGAATTTTTAAAAGCTCACTGTTCCGACTTAGGGATGGGCAGATCCCCTCGGAATTGTCCAGATTGTTGGCTGAATATGCAATAACTTAATTTTAGAAAAAAAAACCAGCCCTGTTGATTAGACTACTCAATGGAGTGACAGAAAACTCAACCACGCACTGATTGATGAAGATGGAACAATCTGTCTTTGAGGTTGGTTTTGCCATTGGGGGGGGGGGAGCGATTCCAAAAAAAAAAAAAATTCAAAAGAAAAACTGCTAATGGGCTGGGCTCAAGCCCAGGAAAAGCAAATTTCTGAATAGGCCCAGATCATGAGGCCCATCCTGAAGGTTCAAAATCTAAGCCCCAGCTAACCCAGGCCTAGCCCGTTAAAAATTGCTTAGGTAACGTAAAAGTAAGCAATATTAGAAGATGAAACAGTTCATCTTCTTCAAGATAGGGCCACTGCTTCTGTAGATTGTTCATTGGTTCGGCCTCATGTCCTGAAAATTGAGTAAATGTTTCATCTTCTACAAAATCTGCGCAATTTTTTCATCAATATAACATCAGCTGGCGAGGCCCATTGTGTGAACCCATCTTGAATGGCATATAAAATTTCATGGTGGAGGATTTCAAGTAGGTTTCAACAGCAGGCATATCCCTATTCACTTTTGCTAATTCTGCAGCCCAATTGAGTTTTGGACCTGCCTGATTGTTGGGCTCACGTCCTAACATGAGTTGGGAAAAAGGATGGATAGAGTGGAATTCCCATGAAAATTACAGTGGGCCACGCTTGGCTTCCGAGTGCAAAAACTTCCTTTGATTGCCGCATGCTGTCCCAGGCAATTCGCCTATAACTACAGAAGCAATGAACTAAATGAAATACTTCAACCCAAAAAACTGAAGAAATTGTGATTTGAGTTGCTTTTGGAATCTTATGCCATTGCTTCACATGTTTATCCCAAGTTAATTTTGATTAAAGAAAATTCATAATTGTGTTAGAAAAACCAAAGGGCGAGTCTTGATTTCTTTACGTACAGTAGCTTAGGTACATGTTTATGTAAGTTCATTTTATTTTTTATTTTTTTATTTTTTTGAAGTTCATAAAAAGTCAATGCATGTAACATGTGGACAGTACGTAATAAATTTTTATTTTTTTATTTTTTGAGATTTGCTAAGCCGACAGTAATTCACGAGCCATATCATGTACACGCCATGCGTCTGCCGACGTGGCATGTCGGTATGAGATTCAATCCATACATTAGAGCTCTACCACTGTGTACATGCTCTTGCCCCGGAATGAGGGTCGGTTTGCTTGTCAGGTGGGCCACAATTTATTAGACAAATGTACGGTTGACAAAAACTTGGCAGAATATTTTTACCTATCCAACTGATTCTAAAATCTGGCCCACCTGCTGAAAATACCAGATTTATTTTTATGCAATGCGAAAAAAATCCACAAAAATATGAAAAAAAAATGTTGATAAATATGTCAGAAGCGGGGTTTGAACCCAGGTGACCAGAACTTGAGTCTGGTGCCTTAGCCCACTCGACCATCCTGACCTAAATTTTTATACCTTACAACTAATTAATATAAATAGTATGCTAGAAAAATCATTCTATCGACATGCTTGTGGACCACCCAACTATTCCAATGAGCACCTAATTAAACATATGGGAGATCCCAGCACATGGGATACCAAGTGAATTTAAAACTTTTTGGGGGTGGATGTGCATTGTTTTCCATGGTTTGGCCTACCTAATGATTGCATAGACCCAAAGTGGGACTCACTTTATACACATGTTAGATGGCATGCACACAACATGGTACCCCAAATAAAAAGTGGATAGCATTTTACATAGATGAATAAGTTTACAATACGTTAATAACTTTTACCTGCAGCATGTTAATAACACTAGAGGAAGTGGGGCACACAATGCATGTATAAGGAGCATGGGAGAGAAAAAGAAAGAAAGGTGCTCATGGTTTCAGAGGGGCGTCACCTCATATTGACAAATGTTGTATTCACACGAGTTATAGATCTGCTTCATTTTTGCTTTAACATCTTAACATGAATAGGGCGAAACAAATGGACCATATGAATTTTACGCCGTCATTATGGGGGGTCCTACAAAGGTTTATTGCACGATCTCCTGACTAATATGCTCAATGCAAGCTCTACACATTCGTATTAAAGAATCAAAAGATGTGGTAAAATCGAAGCAATGCACATATATATTTTTTTTATTCTCAAGATACTCCTAGCTTCATTTAAAATATCTTCCCATGTCTTTTGAAGATTCAAAGTTTTGGGTCATATTAGAATTGCAGGGTAAATGTTAACAAGTTGCTTGCATTATATATAATATAGATAGTATGGATATAGATAGATTTGTGTGATCCTTTCTTGATAATCTTCTCTCATATGCCTTGAAAAATCTCTTCATCTCCTCCGCATGAACAACATGTGATATATCTCCTAGTAAATTATAAAAATCCTGCTACCTTATAGCCACATGGGTGGAACATCCATGAGATCCAACCATATATATCCATCAAGTATGTTGCCACATGTTCACCTTGGGACCCAAAATCATGACCATCCTATTGGTATTATGCATATTGGAAAATAAATGTGAATCTCATCCATTGATGACATGAATGTGATATTGATGATCTTTCTCATAAATCATTATAACTATTGGTCTAAGATGGACAAGTTGCAATGCCATAATTAATATGAAAGTACTTTAAATGTATATAAACATGGGTTGAAGGGGAGAGATTTATCTGGTTGTCTATGAAAACTTGAGACGGGACAAAATGGTGATCAAGAAGATTACTATGCCAAAATCGTGGATTTGCGATGGACCAGAACCATCGAAAAACGTAATTAATGACAAGCTTGGCCCATCGGTCACTGTTTGCTGCGTTGCAAAAATTAAACGACATATGGTATCCGTCACAAATAAACGACGGATCCTATCCATTGGACCTCAAATCTGTTGTTTTAGTATGTCACTAAAATTTCTACAAATAAGAATACAAAATTGGATTTGTTTTTTTTTATAAATTTGTTATATTTGATAGTCATATGAAAAAATTTCGCAAGATTGTGACCTACCAAGTCTTCACTAACTAGTAGAACCTGTGTACCGCGAGGGTTACCGACACCGATTGCCGGTAGTGCCTGATTGTAGGATGATTGCGGTGACGTTGTTGTATGTGTTACATCCATGCCGTCTATCTTCACCAGGCTGTTTTAAGGTATAAGCCCAAATATGAGGCAAATTCAAATCTCAAGTAGACCACATCATACAAAACAATAGTGTTGATGTTGATGCTCATCAGTGAAACCTTCCTATGGCACACCGTGATGTTTATTTTACATCCAACCTGTTCATAAGAATACATAGATATGGATGAAGGTAAAACACAAATATCACTTTAATCCAAAAGTACCTCCGAGCCCTAGGAAGTTTTTAATGGTGGACGTTTAATCCCAACTATTCCACTTGATGGATGGAATGTATGCCGTGTGGACTACATTGTGGATTCCGTTTTTCCAAATCATTTTTGGTCATGAACCCAAAATCGAAAGTATATATAAAGCTCAAGTAGACCATAACACAAGAAACAATGTATATTGAACTCCTATGGTTGAAAGCTTCTTGGGGCCCCATATAAGTTTTGGATGAAGTTGATATTTGTGTTTTCCCTTCATCCATATCTTCGTGACCTTATCAATAGGTTAGATGACAAACAAACGTCACTATCCTAGCTGTTTTTTGTGAGATGATCCACTTGAGCTTTGCATATGTTCAATTTTGGGCTCATACCCTAAAATGATATCTGAAAAAGGGGATGGGCAGCGTGGAAAAGACATACATCCACAGTGGCCCTATAGAATTTACTCAGCACTGAATTACTTGGTATACAATCGGCTTCGGATTGCCTGTGACCCCAACATAGAGATGTCCCTATGCCAGAGGCTGTGTGGGGCTCACAAAGGTCCACTACAAATCCAGTCTGTCCATCTATTGTGAAAGACCGCAATAGGAAAAGATTTGAAGAATCAGTTAGATCCAAAACTCATGTGGGCCATACCAAACAAAACAGTGGGGATTGCACACCTTGGGGGTGACAGAAGTTTATGGTAATAACCCTATAAAGGGTTTGGATGACATATATATAAACATCATGGTCAGCTCCAAGAAAGTTTCAACAGTAGATGTTTCTGTTCCCGCTGTTTCATTGGTGTGGCTCGCCTGATTTTGCTCCATCATGCACTCATACACCACGAGAGGTACCTGAACCCATGACTTGTGTTGAAACTCTTTGAAATCTATCACCAAGGCATGAGTAATGTCCATAGTTCACTTAGAGCGGGAAGCAGACTAGGTGCATCCTTGACCGTCGGGCCTATGATGATGTATGTATTGTATGAGCCTAAGAACGAAGTAGATCCAAATCTATGGTCGACTACACCATAGAAAACAGTAGCAATTGACCACCCACTACTAAAAAAATAATCCTAGAACCACTCTAATGCCGATTGTAATGTTATTTTCCATCCCACCTGTTTATAATGTCACACAGACCTAGATGAAGGGGGAAATAAATATCAGCATAATGCAAATCTTTTGTGGCTCACAATAAGTTTTTAATGGTCAATCACCATTGTTTCCTGTGGTGTGACACTTGAGTTTTGGATCACCCTAATATTAGCTTGGAAAATGGAAGGATGGTCTGGATATACAATATATACATCAAGGTGAGCACCAGGTCAGGGCTGCAAGATTGCCTTATGTGGCAACTACCTTAAGTTGTGTGTTGATGTGGCAACGTTCCATAGGCTCAATTATGCTGTATATGCTATACCTGCATTGCCCATCCATTTTGTGAGATCATTTTAAGATGTGAACCCAAAAATGAGTCAGATCCAAAGCTTAGGTGAACCACACGACAACAAAAAGTAGTGGGGATTGAACACCTACCATTAAAAACTTCGTGGTGTCTTTGATTGTTGGCTATTTTGGTTTTCTACTGTAACCTGGACTGCACGGGCGTGGACGTAGATTCCGTACTGACTGCGTCAGTAGTGAGGTGGCTACTAACAGTGATCTGTGAGCCCTGCATGATATATACGTGTGTTATCCAAGGTGTCCATCTATTTTTCCAGATCATTGTAGAGTATGATCCTAAAAATAATGGAGATCCAAATATCGTTTGGACTACACAAGAAAATGGTGGCGATTGAATGCCTACTGTTGAAAACTTCCTAGGGCTAACTATAATGTTTATTTGTTAACCAACTTGTTGATTAGGCTATGCATGCCTGAATGAAGAGAAAACACAAATATCAGCTTGATCCAAAACTTTTGTAGTACGTGAAAAGTTTTTAATAGTGAGTGCTCTATCATTGCTCTTTCCTTTAGTGTGGTCCATATGAGATTTGAATTTGACTCATTTTGAGCTCATGTTATAAAATAGTATTGAAAAATTAGATGAATACCCTGTATAGGACAGATACATCATGGTGGGTGTTCACAACCCCAAGTGTAGGGTCGCGATGTATTAATAATTTCGGTAAGACCGATGTTGAATCCACAGGGATTGAATGTGTGTGTCTTTTGAAAGTAACTAGAACTAGAACTAAAAGAAGATGTAAACCTAAATCTGAAATATTTGAAAAGTGATTTTGAATAAGGTAATTGGAAATTATAATTTTAAAGGTAGAACTTGAAATAGCGGTGAAGACCGCTTTAGTTGAAGTCGGAATATGCCAATATGTCTCCTAGAGGGGGGTGAATAGGACTTTTTAAAGTTTTTACCGTTTATTTAAAAATCCTATTTCACTAATCCTATCAATATATGTTTATCAGGATTACTCAAAATTAACTTTGATGGCTTCCAAGCCCGGTAGAGGATTCAATCACAAACTATTCAAGAAATAACAATATGTAACTTAGTTTATGATGGATATAACTGTGTGTGTGAGGTGTGATCTCAGATATATAGATATGAAAGTATTAATGCAAATCACACACACAAAAGAATAACAGTCGTAAACATAGTCATTTTTATAGTGATTCGACTACTTTTCTACTCCACTCCCAGTAACTGCACTCAACCCTTGAGTGTACCGGATTTCACTAAGGAGGTTTCATAGCGGTTCACCTCAAACCTAATGTTTTAAATCAGGTTCACCTTTAACCTTTACAACTTACATTGAGGTTGACTGTTTATGCTCTTACGAGCAAGGGTCAATACATCTCACTCACTTTTAGGCACACTCGCTAAGGATCTTCCATAAGACCCTATAGAGGTTTTACGTGGTTTACCCCAAACCCGAGGTTTCACAGCGGTTCACCTCAAATAAGGTTTTGACTTGTTAACCTTCAACCAGATGTTTATGCTCTCCACAGAGCAAGGGTCCACACGACGCACCCACCATGTATACTCCCGCCGGAGGCCTTCTTGAGGACTTGCAAGGGTGAGAAACACCTTACACCCAATCTTACAAAGGAATGATCAAAGGGTCCTTTGGACTCTAGATACTTACAGATAAGTAGATGAGTCTTATTCAGCACGTTGACGAAGATCTTCTTCTTATTGATGAAAAATCTTCTGCTCTGATCCGCAACACAAATGATGTACCGATATATGACGATGGATTGAGTCAAGGTTATGATGGAATACTACTCTTAAATTTTTTTTCTATTAAGAAGATAGAGTGATTCTAATCATTTATGTATTCAAGGCATCCCAGCTTAATAATTTACTATTAAGGTAGTAGCTAGAGGATCCTTGAATGCGAAAGTTCATTCCCCAATCTACTCTATTGAATATCAATGATGAGGCTGAATTGGAGGATGAACTCCCTTGAGAGAAAGGGCTTTGGGTAAATGATCTAAGTTTAAACACTCACAAGCACTCTCTTCTTTCTCTACCAGTAACTAAAGACAAGCTCCCTTTAAATAGGCAAAAGGTTCCAACGGATATATAACGGTCACATGTATGATAGAGTTCGATATCATCAAGTAAGTTCAATATCATTGAGTGTTGAGGGTCAAATATTGCATATTAGAACCCAGTTATTGCCTGGAGTTACGAACATGATACTGTTTAACGGCCCATTTTAATCGTGTTTGTGTTGCAAGGTGAATTTAGGAGCCTATACTGAAAAAAGGTGTTAAAAGCATGGATTTAATGCTCATAAATAACCAAGGCAAGGGACGGACCCTAGGGGACTGAGATCGAAGAATTTACACGTCAGAGATCTGAGAAAATCACGCTACTCACGTTAAACGGGCCCGAAAATCATCTAGAATGCAAGATCACAGGGTTCCCACCATTCGATTGGCTTGAAATTTTATATATGGCCTGAGGACCATAAATTAACCATACACGTCAAATTTTATCTATTGGATCCATGTGGAAGTGGCCCAACAGATAGATCAACCCCTTAAATCCTGATTTGGGGCCCACCTGGTATCTGGATATTCTTCAAAATTTCTCTCAACCTCTTAAATGAGGTGGAAAAACAGGTGGACGGAGAGGATTTATTGTAAACATCACAGTGTGCCCTATCTCAGTGCGAGCGTGCACATGGGGTGTGTACACGCGCAACACATGGGATCGGTCAAACTGCTTGACCGACCCCTGCCTGTCTCCTTCCTCTTCATCTGCATAAGAGATTTTTGATTGTGGACCCCACCCATCATGTATATTGATAATCTGGGCCGTATATTAGCTCCAGAGGTGGGGCGTGACCCTCGTCTAGGTGGTCGTTTGGCCCGTTGTGCACGTATACAGGAGGATCGCCAAAAAATATAAGATTAACAATTATTGGTTTGATACAGTGGACCACACCAAAACCTGATAAAAACTACTCTTTCCTTACTGGTTTTTCACCGGTAATCCAATGAACGGATCGGATTTCTCAGAAACCATCAATATGGGGCCCACTGAACACGTCAGCATGATGACGTGCATCAGTGAAAACTGAAAATTTCGGGGCTTTGTGACTCAATATCTTTGATCTTTTTTATAATCTGGACCGTTCACATATTGCAACATACCATAACCCTAGCCAAGGTGTCAGAACCAACAGATGTGTTGATTTCGGGCCGCAATCTCATTCCAAACACAACTGTTTGTGTGTTTCTCGTTGCGAAAAAATAGAGGCGGTTCTGCTACCCGACCGACTCTCCCTGCTTTATAAAAAGGGGAGAGGAGGTGGAGATATTGGACGTGGAGCAGCCGTGGAGTAAAGAGAGAGACAAGGAAAGTTTATCTTTTTTACTTTTTATGTGTTGTTTTTTTTTTTTTTAAAAAAATTACTGGGATTAGCCTAATCATGCCAAGGTCAGGCTAAACCTCTTAGCTAGGGCTAAGAGGTGAAGCTTATAGCGTGATGGGAGGACCTATTGCTTGTGCTTTTTGTTTAAGATTGAACTGATGTTGATTTGAGTTTATTAATAAATGGAATGTTTTTAGTCTTTAATGGTCTGTTATAACTGAAGTTATAATGGGTTTGCAATGGCTTTGAGCATGTTCTTTTCCTTTATGTTTATGACGTCAGGAAGCCCTGTTGTTCACCATCGTCTCCTGGGCATGGTTTGATGACGGTACCCTTCCTAACCTTCATACATTGTGATTGGTTGGTAATTAGTTTAATTCTGTTATTTACTTTATCTCCTGGGCATGGTTTGGTGATGGAATCCATTCTAATTCATATACCTTTCATCTCTTGAAAACTATATCAAGTAAGTTCAGTTTAACTTCCATGATTCTTGAAGCAGGCGTAAGATTTTCCTGATCTTTACAAATGGATCCTCTAAATCCCTAGTTTCATATCTCTGATTTCTCTTAAGTTTTAGATTAATCTCTCACCATTATTCATCAATTTATATTCGATTTAGATTTCATCTTAGTCTAGTTTTAGTTCTACTTAGTTTCAGATTACGTACAGGTATCAGTCCCTTGGGATTCGACCTCAGTCTTACCGAGTTTATTACTACATCACAACCCTACACTTGGGGAGTGAACATCGAGCGTATACTCTCGATTATATCGATGGTCCACTCGATGACACAAACTCAATGTCATACACTATTGAGAACCTTTTGCCAGCTGGTCGAGGAAATCGAGACTCGTATCGATGCCATCGGATTTCGAACTCCGATATTATTGATACAAGAATCAAGTCCTCGACATTTGAAAATGAAAGAGACTTGCTTGAAAATTTTCAGGTTATTAGATATGATCGGGGGATATTCGATATCATCGAAATTTGAATATCGATAATATCGAAGGTTGTGTCGATGCATCGATAAATCTAAGGATTTTATCATTGAGTTTGCTAGACAGTTATGTCCATTCTCGATGCAATAGATCCGGCCTCGATATCATTGATATTTGAATATCGATTTCATCGAGTGACCTCCGATCAGAATTGAAAATCACCTGAAAAATGTTGCTGAAAAACTACGTGCTCATAACCGATATCATCGAGAGCCTTCCGATATCATCGAGATTTAAACTTCGATGGATAAAAAAGAACTCTCTTAAAACGTGTGCAAAAGGTATTTATAGGTCTGTTGGGCTCGATTTTTGTGGCTTGCAAATGCAATTGATCTGTGGAGACCTTAGCGCTTGCTTTGGCAGTTTATAGAACATGGTGTTTTTGTGCATGTCCTAGGGATGCCTTTTGACGATTTACCCTTTAGTCACAACGAAGTGACATCATCTTGTAGCACATGCTTGAGCGAGATGAGTTTGAGTAGTGCAGTGAGTCCATCGGGCGCATGGAGGCTTGTTTTGTTTAAGTACCAAAAATTAAATGTCAACACTTGTATACATTATCTGTTGAAAATAAATGGTTTTTAAAAATAAAAAATGAAATGAAAAAATTCAAATTTTTCAAAATTTCGAGATTTTCCCGCCAAAACGCTTTTTGAAAATTTTGAATTAAAAAGTGCGGTGTGTGCTTTGTCCCAGATCGGAAATGGTTGAAATACTTTTGTGGTTTATATGAGATGTTGAGAAGAGTATTCTTACTTGGAGCTTTTGGAGGAGATGAAATTCGGGTTGCGTAGCACTGGAACACACGCACGCCTGCGCGCGTGCGCTCGGGCTCGGGCACGGGCACGGGCATATGCAGTGAGGTAGTGTGACTGTAGTGGCGCTAGATGACGCACTTTGTAATACGCTGCAGAGTGGTCGCTCCTTCGCGACCTTACGCGAGACGGTGCGATGGGTCTGGTCAGCGCCTTAGGGCGGTGTGGATCTGAAATGGCCTGAGTTTTTATAGGTGACTGAGAACGGTCGGATATTAAATCCGAAACGTCCATCCGTTTCTAACAACGGATAGCTACCTTAAAACTACAACGGTCCGAAAACGAACAGACCATGACGATCCAATGGTCAGATCCTTTGATCCGACGATCAGAAACGCCTGAGATTAATGGATAACGGCCAGAAACATTTTTCAAACGTTATGGACTATTGATAGCGTCCGGCAACCATCCACTACAGGATGCCTATATAAACTGGACCATTCCAGTCCGATTTCATCATCTCAATACAACCATCTCTCCCATCATCAGATACGATCCATAGCTCCATCATAAAATACTTAGAACATCTCCACCATCAGTGTCTGTCAGAAGAAATCCTTTGCGTTAAAATTGTTCCACAGTGGACCTATCGTGATTGCTACACGCTGGATCCAGAAGGCTTGTCTTATCCTGGAAGCAATTCGCCTGTAACCCATTAGCAGTAGATAAGGGGGCGAATCATGCTTTAAGGACAACGTATTTGATATGTGATTCAGCCTAGTGGATTTCAAATTTATTTATTTTATTTTCAGTGTATCAAAAAATCATATTTCCAACAATCTTAAAGCATGATTCGATGGACATTGAAAGTATTGCATCAATCAAATTGATGAACTAGGATCTGATCCGATTGGACCGATTTGATGGTTCAAATTTCACTAGATGGCAAGATAAGCTAAAATTCCTGCTGACCGCTTTGAAGATCTTCTACATCTTGGACCTAACTCTCCAGCCCCTGCCTGAAGCAAAGGACACTGATACTCCTGAATAAGTTGCTGCTAGGATCAAGTGACAAGAAGATGAACTGCTGTCTCGTGGCCACATCCTCAATGCACTCTCTAATCGGTTGTACGATTTGTACACGGAGACCACATCAGCTAAAGAAATTTGGAGCGCGCTGGAATACAAATACAAGGCTGAAGAGGAAGGTACACAGAAATTTCTTATTGTCAGGTACTTCGACTTTACGATGGTAGACAATCTACCGCTGCTGGCCCAAATCCAAGAACTGCAGCTTATTGTAAATAAAATAAAAGCCATAAAAATTGATCTTCCTGAAACCTTTCAAGTACAAGCTATAATCACAAAATTACCTCCGAGTTGGAAAGATTACAAAAAGAAACTACTGCATAAATCCGAAGAGTTCACCCTAAAACAAATCCAGAAGCATCTTCATATTGAAGAAGAATCTCATAACCGAGACAAAAAGGATGACGTTAATGGTACATCCTCATCCAAGTTGAACGCAGTAGAACGATCATCCTAAAATAATGAGAAAGCTGATTCCCTTAAACCTAACAAAGATCAAGGAAAATTCAAGAAAACCTAAAATAAGAAAAACGACAAACCTAAGGGAGTTTGCTATGTCAGCGGCAAGACCGGACATTTCGCTTGAGTCTGTAGGGACCGAAAAAAGCTTAAGAAAGAGGCTGATGCATTAGACGATGAAATCGTAGCCATGGTCACAGAAGGGAACCTAGTTCAAGAGAAAATTCTTGGTTGATGGTATGATACAAGTGCCACAGTCCATGTATGCAATGATCGATCTACTTTCAAAAACTATGAAGACGAGACTAATGGTCAGAAGGTTCAAATGGAAAATGAAGGACGATCGAAAGTTGTAGACAGAGGAACCGTGAAATTACTCTTTACCTCTGAAAAGAAGGTAATTCTGACCAACGTACTGCATGTCTCATACATAAGGAGGAATCTTGTCTCAGGAGATCTCTTAAGCAAGCTTTGGATTAAGGTTGTATTTGAATCAGGCAAGCTGATCTTGTCTACGAATGAAAACTTTGTGGGTAAGGGATATGCTTGTAATGGGATGATCAAATTATCTTTGAATGAAAAGAATTCTTCTGCTTACATGATTGAGTCTGTAACACTATGGCATGGTAGACTAGCCCATATTAGCTACAGTACCATAAAACTCATGGCTAAAAACGACCTAATATCATACAATGATAGCGACAAAGAAAATTGTGAAGTATGTATACGGTCTAAAATAATCAAGAAACCATTCCTTAGTGTTGAGAGATCATCTTAAATATTAGACCTAGTGCATACTGACATATGTGAACTTAATGACGTTCTTACCCGTGGAGATAAAAGGTACTTTATAACGTTTATAGATGATTGTTTAAGATATGTATTTATATATCTGTTAAAATCGAAAGATGAAACATATAATGCATTCAAGATCTATACATCTGAAGTAGGAAATCAATTAAACAAAAATATTAAGATCCTTTGTAGTGACCGAAGAGGAGAATATTTTTCTAATGACTTTTCTAACTATTGTGAAGAACACGGCATAATACATCAGTGTATAATACCTTATACATCATAACAAAATAGTGTAGCAGAGAGAAAAAATAGGACATTAGTAGAAATGATCAACTCAATGCTAATACAAGCACAGTTGCCATTAAACCTATGAGAAGAAGCACTGTTAGCTGCATGTCATGTTTTAAACCGAATTCCATCTAAGAAAATCAAGACCTCTCCATATGAAATATGAAAAGGAAGAAAACCAAACATAGGGTATCTTAGAGTGTGGGGGTGTCTTGCATACTGCAGAACACCAGATATTAAAAGAACTAAATTAGGACCAAGAGCTATCAAGTGCGTCCTTGTAGGATATGCACAACATAGTAAAGCCTATAAACTTCTAGACTTAGACTCTAATGTAATCATAGAGTCTAGAGATGTAGAGTTCTTTGAGAATTCTATATTCACGGAGAAAAAGAATGCTGAGATTCAATCTCCTAATGAAACTATAAAAGAAACTCATATAAAAGAGAATACACTAAGTGAACCTCGTAGGAGTCAAAGAACAAGAGTAGAAAAGATTTTTGATCCTGATTAAATAGACTCTCAATGACTCTCCTTTCATCTGGTTGAAGGTGATTAGGAAAATACCCATGGTTTTAACTATAGAAGATGAACCTAAAACCTTTAGTGAAGTTATGTCTTTAAGAGACTCCGCTTTCTGGAAAGAAGCCATTAATCATGAAATGGATTCCATAATGTCTAACCAAACATGAGAATTAGTAGATCTACCTCTAGGTTCTAAACCAATAGGATGTAAGTGGGTATTTAAGAAAAAATATTACACAGATGGTACAATTCAAACCTTTAAGGTAAGATTAGTTGTTAAGGGTTTCCGACAGAAGGAAGGAATCGATTATTTTGACACTTATTCACCAGTAGCTCGAATAACATCGATTAGGATCTTATTTGCTCTGACATCCATACATCATTTTCATATCCATCAAATAGACGTGAAGACAACATTCCTGAATGGTGATCTCGATGAGGAGGTCTACATGGAACAACCAAAAGGGTTTGATCTACCAGAAAATGAAAGAAAAGTGTGTAGACTTGTTAAGTCTTTGTATGGATTAAAACAAGCACCAAAATAATGACATGATAAATTTGAGTCTAAAGTTTTATCTTATGGTTTTGAACATAATATTACTGATAAATGCATATATTCAAAAGTATGTAATGATTATATTGTAATCATATGCTTGTATGTAGATGATATATTAATAATCAGTAACAAAATGGAAGGTGTAACTAAAACCAAAAAAGTTTCTCTCTTTAGTTTTCAAAATGAAGGATCTCGGACAAGTGGATACCATATTAGGTATCAAAGTTAAAAAATATAGTGGGGGTTTTGCATTATGTCAGTCTCATTATATTGAGAAAATAATAAATAAGTTTAATCACTTGAAAATTAAAGAGGTAAAAATCCCGTTTGATCCAAGTATCAAGTTAAAAGAAAACAGTGGAAGAGCAGTTGCACAACTAGAGTATACTAGTGCTATAGGCAGTCTTATGTATGCAATGCAATGCATAAGATCGGATATAGCATATGCTGTGAGTAAACTAAGTAGGTTTACGAGTAATCAAAGTGTTGAACACTGGAAAGAAATAAGTAGAGTTCTATGTTATCTTAAAGAAATCAAAGAACTAGGGCTATTTTATTCAAAATTTTCAACAGTGTTGGAAGGATATACCGATGCAAGTTGGATATCGAGTGCAGGGGACAACAAGTCCACTACAGGGTTGATATTCACCCTAGGAGGTGTAGCTGTATCTTGGGGATCCAAAAAATAAACTTGCATAACGCACTCAACTATGAAATCTGAGTTCATAGCTCTAGCTGCTATAGGCAAAGAGGCTAAGTGGTTAAGGGATCTTCTATTAGAAATCTCATTCTATGCGAAGCCTATACCCGTTGTTTCACTTCATTGTGATAGTGAAGCCACTCTAGAGAGAGCTTATAGCGGTACCTATAATGGAAAGTCCAGACACATAAGTTTGGGACATGACTATTTAAGACAATTGATTCAAGATGGAATCATTGTGATCTCATATGTAAAGTCGAGTAATAACTTGGCTGATCCTTTTACTAAACCTCTGACGAGAGAGGTAGTAAGGACAACATCTAGAGGGATGGGGTTGAAACTCTTTACTCAAAGTTTCACCAATGAAAGAAACCCAACCCAAAATTAAAAAATTTCTAAATATTGAGTTTAATGGGTAAAAACAATTCACTGATAAGTAAAAAGTTTCAGCATTAAATAAATCAATATGATAGTGCTGGTCGTTATAAAAGAGGGATGAGTATTAAACTCTTAATGAAATCCAGTCAAACAGGACAAGTGTTTTAAGGGAAACACTGAAAGGATTTCACCTATGTGAACGTAGAAGTGGTGCCGCTTCTCATGAGAGCTAGAGTTATCTCGAAATTGTTCATAAAACAGGATAAGCACATGGCCATTAAAAAGTTCTAAGCGAGATTATGAAGGAACACCTAACGCAGGAGCTATTATGTGTGTGGTATTTTCGGTTATATCATATAGGAATAACTGGTTCAATGCTGCGACAATCAGAAATTTTGAAATAACTTTAAAATACTTACACTAAAGAAAGATTCAAATCGCAAGATATCTTTCTGTATGCATAATAACTATTATTATTCTGGCAGAGTTTTTTATTATTTTAAAAAACTAGCGGGGGATTGTTTAAAATAAATGGTTTTTAAAAATAAAAAATGAAATAAAAAAATTCAAAAATTTCAAAATTTTAGAATTTTTCCGCCAAAATGCTTTTTGAAAATTTTAAATTAAAAGGTGCAGTGTGTGCTTTGTTCCACATCGAAAATGGTTGAAATACTTTTACGGTTTATATGAGATGTTGAGAAGAGTATTCTTATTTGGAGCTTTTGGAGGAGATGAAATTCGAGTTGCGTGTTCCAATGTTACGCACTGGAACACACGCACGCCCGCGCGCGCGCTCGGGCTCAGGCACGGGCACGGGCATGGGCAGTGAGGCAGTGTGGTTGTAGTCGCGCTAGATAGTGCACTTTGCACTTCGCACGTGCGCATCATGTCGCAGAGTGGTCGATCCTTCGCGACCTTACGTGAACCGGTGCGAGACGATGTGACCTCGGTGCGATCGCGGTGCGATAGATTTGGTCAGTACCTTAGGGCTGTGTGGATTTGAAATGGCCTGGGTTTTTATAGGTGACTGAGAATGGTCAGATATTAAATCTGAAATGTCCATCCGTTTCTAACAACGGAGAGCTACCTTAAAACCACAACGGTTCGAAAACGGACGGACCATGACGATCCAACAGTCAGATCCTTTAATCCGACGACCAGAAACGCCTGAGATTAATGGACAACGGCCAGAAATATTTTTCAAACGTTCTGGACCATTGACAGTGTTTGGCAACGATCCACTACAGGATGCCTATATAAACTGGACCATTCCAGTCCGATTTCATCATCTCAACCCAACTATCTCTCCCATCATCAGATACGATCCATAGCTCTATCATAAAATACTTAGAACATCTCCACCGTCAGTGTCTGCCAGAAGAAATCCTCTGCGTTAAAATTATTCCACAGTGGACCTATCGTGATTGCTGCACGCTGGATCCAGAAGGCTTGTCTTATCCTAGAAGCAATTCGCTTGTAACCCATCAGCAGTAGATAAGGGGGCGAATCACGCTTTAAGGACAACGTATTTGATATGTGATTCAACCTAGTGAATTTCGAATTAATTTGTTTTATTTTCAGTGTATTAAAAAATCATATTTCCAACATTATCAAAAGAACATAAAACTAAGATACAATCTCAACCCTTCAATTTTGAGATTTAGAAATTTGATTTCATTTATACGATGATCCATGTAGAGATTAATCAAAAAAATTGTAAAACTGTTATGCCTTTCGTGTCTTTCAAAACCCACTAACACTTATAAAATTATTTTAATTGAATAAATTATAGGCATCAAATATATAGGTAGCAACTTTCCAAGCTAGGACCAGGCTAGGGTTTGCTTTGGCTAAGCCTAGTCCCTTAAGCCATGGCCCTAGCTTTACAATGATAGTCCTATAAGGAAAAGAATGATATGATATAAGTTTTGGAATAATATGAATCTAAGTTACACACATAAGTATCTCTCTATCCATGATGAAATCCTTTATATAAATGATTTCGATAATAGAATCACAACCATAAATCTAAAAGTGCTCTTGAACTACACATGTACATTGAATGAGCCCACTCACAAATGTCTTCAACTGGTCCAATCTTTTGTACAAAAATAACTTAATGATTGGACTAGGCCAATAATCCGGTCCATTCATTATTTGATTAGCTTGGCCCAAACCTAGCTCTCAATCAAGTTTAGGGGCTCAAGCTCTCAACCTATTGTTACCCTCCATCAAAGTTATGTATATCTAAAGGAAGGGCTCATGTACAATTAAAAAATAAAGGGGGTCATTTTGTAAATGAAAATTTTTCCTTACAATGGAGATAAGAAAATAAAATAGTATTTACATAGAAAATCCACTTATCAGAAAAATGCTCATAGGAAAATTGATGAATGTGGCAAAATCCTGCTTATGCATGCAAATAAAGATTTATATATACAAATGGGGTCGTATAAATTTTGGATTAATATGATATTTGTTTTACCACTTTTTCTGGGTCTGTGTGACCTTATGAATAGATTGGATGGAAAGTAAATGCTATAGTAGGTCTTATGAATGTTTTGGCCTTGTAAATTATTATCTCCATTGCTATTTATGGTATGATATATTTGAACGTTAGATATGACTTATTTTTAGGCTAATTCTCTAAAATAATATCTCCAAATGGATGAATGGTGTGAATATAATAAATACATCATTGTTAGATATGACTTATTTTTAGGCTAATTCTCTAAAATAATATCTCCAAATGGATGAATGGTGTGAATATAATAAATTCATCATTATTATGGGGCCATGTAACTTTGATCTCCTTTGAACCGTTGGTACAATTCATAGCTTGAGGAGTATCACGCTGGTCTTGGCATAATGCATACCCACACTAGCCAAGTTAGTAGTGTGTGGTACACCAGCCAATCCGCTTAGACAGTGCCTGCTATGTACGCAAATCCCGCAGCCAGGGGATTTGCGGGTGTACCACACATACCACTGACTTCACGTCACTAAGTTCTGTTAGTCCCATTCATCCATTTAACAAGCTCTCTGTAAAGCTTTAGCCGAAAAATAAGACAAATTCAAAGACCAAGTTAACCTAGATGCAAAATGTAGTGGGAGATAACCACTAGCATTGAAATCCTTTTAGGAATTGCAGAAGTTTTGAATCAATATGATACTTGTTTTTCCTCTTCATCTGAGTTTTTATGACCTCATGAACAAATGGAAAATAAACGCTACGGTGGATCTTACGAATGCTTTAACAGTGAGAATCATTGTCCCACTGTTATTTGTGGTGTTCTCCACTTTCACTTTAGATATAACTCATATTTGTGCTCATGCTCTAAAATAATCTCTCCAAATGAATAAATGGTGTAGATATAATAAATATACCATTGTGGAGCCCATGTAACTTTGATCTCGTTTGAACCGTTCCTACCACCAGGAGCAGCGCTCCTCTTCGAGCGACACATACCCACACCAGCCTGGTCGATGGCGTGTGGTACACCAACCAATCCGCCACATGGTACCTGTCAGGATAGGGTAAGCCACCAACCGGCCATTGACGAGTTCCGTAAAAACTCACTTTAAAAGAAATTTCTTTTCCGATGGAGATGGCTTTACCGTATCTATCCACCATTGATGATGGACGAGTCTATGGAGAACTTGAACCATGCATGAAGAGCAGTATAAAATGGCCCACGCAATGAAAGCGATGGAGATGGCCGTTGATGGTTTTCATTTCTCTATGGGATGATTCAGATAGGGCCACCGTTTTGATCGTCCGATATAATGTCCAAACAGAGGAGCGTGTGGTGAATGGCCTTGTGCCTGTGTTACAATTTCCAATAGGTACTAGAAGAGGAAAGAAATCCCGCCAGGAATTGGTTGGGGCCGTCCATTTGGTGGGCCCTATTGTAGATGTCCAACCGTACAAAAACTGCATCAACTGAATGACTATAGCCGTCCCTTTAATAAACTCTCCCCATTGAAGGTGGACCTTTGACCTATTTTACCTCCTACCGTCCGTTAGGAAGCCACAAATTGTAAAAATAAGATTGCGGATTTGCGATCACATGTACGGTGCCATTTGGGATGGGAACGGATTGGCTACTCCCCCTGCCAGCAGCCAATGGCTGGTGGTCGGTGCTCTGTAGGCCCCACCATGATGTATGTTTCATCCATGCTGTCCATCTATTTTTCTAGATCATTTTACGTTATTAAAATAAAAAAGAGGTATATCTCAATCTCAAATGGACCACATTATAGGAACGTTGACCAGTACAAACTTTTGGGGGGCTATAAAAGTTTTGGATCAAGCTAATATTTGTCTTTTCCCTTTCATCTGGGTTTGTATGACTTGATCAACAGATTGGATGTCAAAAAAACAATACAGTGGGCCTTAGGAGGATTTTAATAGTGAATATTCAATTATTATTATTTTCCTGTGGTGTGTTCCACCTTAGATTTATATCTCTCTTATTTTTGGTATCAAGCCCTAAAATGATTTTTTAAAATAGATGAAATAAATGGATGAAACACATATATCATGGTGGGTCCAAGGAGCACCGAACACCAAACACTGGGAAAAATGGATGAAATGAATGGATGAAACACATACATTATGATTGGTCCAAGGAGCACCGAACACCAGACAATGGGAGAGTAGCTAATCCGTTTCCTTTGGGATTAACCAAGATCGCAAGAAATCCAAGAAGTCCAGTATCATCGGGCAATCTTAAAACACAATAAACATAGAAAGTCCCATCGTCGTAGGTGCAAGGCGAAATTTTTCGGCTTGTTATTTGATACTCTGGCAGCTTGTGACACGCACCCAGAAATTTTACACGTGGCGTGGGTTACTCGTGAGCGGATTGGATACGGAAGACTTCGTGGCCGAAACGCGATTGAAGTGACGTGATAAAATACAAATGGTTGAATACCAAAAGCATGCTCCCTTACAATCAATGCTATTTACCCTGAAATTTATCTCCGACACGCAGTTCAGGACATAAGTTCGGGCCGAGAAAAATGGCTCGTTCTGATTGGAACTCAGTTCCAGTCAGGCCGAGTCGAACTTTTTCGGGTTGAATTGAGCGATCTAATCGGACTAGTCTGGTTTGTGTACACCCCTTAACATGATAGTAAACTTTATTTTCAAGTCATTCCTTTTCTTCGCACCCCTATTAAAGGGACGTCACCAGTTTCCATGGGCGCCACCATAATATATGTATTGCATCCACACCGTCGATCCATTTCGTGAAATCATTTTAGGGCATAATCCAAAGAGTGAGAAAGATCCAAATTTCAAGTGCACCCTATTGTAGAAAACAATGGAGATTGAATGCCTACCATTAAAATGTCTTTGGGCCATAGAAACTTTCCATCAGTTAATATTTATGCTTTACCTTATTCCATATCTTTTTTAACTTATAAAAAGATTGGATCTCAAATAAACATCATGGTCAGCTCCAAGAAGGTTTCAACGGTGGCCGTCACCTCCCACTGTTTTCTGTGGTGGGATCCACTTAAACTTTGGATCTGCCTAATTATTTTGCTTACTCCATGAATTGATCTCTTCAAATGGATGGATGGAGTGGATACAACACATACATCATGGTGGCCCAAAGATCTTGGGGACCTAACATCGATCTGGTTCAAAAGCCAACCCGCTTCCGTTTCCAATCTGTTTCTAATTGCGGCCAAAGCCATCCGCATGCTCTTCCTTCGATGGGAAGCTAGTGGGGGCACACAATGATATTTGTGAGAAATCCTATCTGTCCATCATTTTTTCCATATCAAACGTAGGCCCAAAAATAAGGGGGATCTAACACTCATGTGGGCCGTACGGCTGGAAACAGCAAGTGGGGGAATTCCTGTGGTTGAAAATTTCCTGGGTCCACCATGATGTATATATGTCATCTACATGGTTCATGAGGTCATTCCTACGGGGATGAACTGAAATTATAAAAACATTAACATAATCCAAAACTTTTGTGGCCACTTGAATATTTCAACTGCAGAAGCTTAATCCTCACCTTTTCCTATCATGTGGCCCATTAGAAGTTTGGACCAATATCATTGCTAGGTCCATTTTTATAATTCACAGAGGATGGGACTTTTAATTCTATAAATTAAATAGAATTGGGACACCAGTTGGCTACTGAACCAGATGGTAACTAGTTTTGCTACTAATGTCACATCACCACGTTCTTTGGGCCCCACCATGATAATGTGTTGTATCTACACCATCCATCCATTTAGAGAGATCATTTTAGGACCTGTTTGGATTCGTGTATTAGGATGTATTGTATTGTATCCGGGTACTATTTATGTATACATTGGATGGTTTTCAGAATACATCCAAATCAACATGCCATTAATCAATATTTGGATATGAGGTATTGTTCAAGTAAGTATACAATTTCTTATACAAATCAATGTTTGGATATGACGTATTAGGCCTACGTATTGTACAATCGTACAATATACAATAGCATTTGTACGGATGGAAAATCTGAACCGTCCATTGCATCCGGGAGGCAAATTCTACCAAACCCATGCCATCCATGTATACACAAGCAGTCACAACACAAGTGAAAGCAACACTACGATTGATTTTGGTGTGGTCCACCCAAGACACGGATTCAATTCATATTTAGACTTATGGTGTAACTTGATCCTTCAAAACCAATAAATGACCCTGATCCATCGCAAGATGATCGTGAGTGGACCCCACCGAGTACAACAACGACGAAGAAACCGAAAGCAATCCACTTCCAGAATGATCAGACTTCCGATCTTGAGGCCCAGAACACACTAACGAGAAAATTCCAACCATCAAGCGAAACTATCTTGAAAGACAAGTGACCATATCAAAACCTGCCATCGACGTGCACCACCTTCCTCGTCAGGAAGATGACTACCTAAGAAGATTGTGCAGCTTCCATAGGCTAATATCAGCCGTCCACTGATAGGCCTGTCCAAAACCGACCTTGGCCATCAGAAAAGAAGAGAGCAGGGATGGTGGAATGTGTCTAAACGGCTTTCCTCACTCCCGCTCACACAACTGTGTCACACAAGATCAATTCTGCATGAAAAATATGCTGGAACAATTTGGAGGTTTTGGAACAATATAAAACCCCATGTCCGACCACTGGAAAATGCAAACAAGGAAAGAAAAGAAATAGAAACGGGAGAGAGAAAAAGAGAGAGAAATTCTCTGCATTTTCCACTCGAATACAATGCATTGAAGAAACTATATAAATGGCAGCACAGCCGACTGACAGTAATTTACAATCAATGAAGTTTTTTGGCTCCCCGCTGTATTCGTGCGCGTGGAATTCTTCGATTGCTTACTCCGAACCAAACACCATACATGTCACATCATATACTTTAATATCATACAATACACTCACAAACACGAATCCAAACAAGCCCTTAGGGAGTAAGCAAAAGAATTGGGCAGATCCAAAGTTCAAGTGGACCCCACCACAGAAAACAGTGGGAGGTAATGGTTACCTTTGAAACCTTCCTAGTGCCGACCATGATGTTTATTTGAGATCCAACCTTTTTATAAGTTAAAAAAGACATGGAACAAGGTAAAGTATAAATATTAGCTTGATCGAAAACTTCTGTGGCCCAAAGAGGTTTTACTGATAGGCATTCAATTTCTTTTGTTTTCTATGGTGGGGTGCACTTGAAATTTGGATCTTTCTCACTCTTTGGATTATGCCCTAAAATGATATCACGAAATGGATGGACGGTGTGGATACAATACATACATCATAGTGGTGTCCATGGAAAGTGGTGACGTCACTTCATTAGGGGGAGTGAAGAAAAGATATGAGTTTAAAATGACGTTTACCCTTAAAGTGGTCCCAATGTGCGTACACAGTCAAACGGAGAGAGACATCTAACTGAACTCCAAAGAAAAGAGCACTAATTGTGAGGGAACACGGTCTTGGCATTCAGCCAATTGAATTTCACCACGTCACTTCATTAGCCTTTTGGCTACTGAAGCGTTCAGTATCCAATATCCGCTCCCAGATTACTTCAAATTAAAATTTATGGAACCACTGTCACTAAGTCACACCCCAAAATCAGATTACAATTTTAACCTTGGATTCATGTACATTGCCTTTTCATTTTCAATTGTCCAATCAATGTCCCCCCCATCGGATGATTACCAATCAAGTAATCTTAATTCTTGGTTCATAATACATATATACAGGGATTATAATTTGGACAGTTTATATAAATTATTTGTATGGATTTAACAAATCTTAGCCTGAATCTCTCATCCCAAACCGCCTCCTCAGATTATAGGCTAGACTAGGATGTGTTTGTGTGTCCAACATATGCTCTTGTGCCCTCCTGGTGTGTCAAGTTACAGTGCTCCTAGTTGTATTTCAGTTGAATATCTTATAACCGATTTGAACATTTCGTCAGGTAGATAAGATATTTAATCGTTTACCACTACAGAAGAAGGAGTTTTAGCGGCGCTTTTAAGTGCCGCTAAAGACTACCAAGAGCCAATAAGTCTAACGGCGCTAGGCAAACGCCGTTAAATGGGGGCATCGGTAAATGTTTTTGCGGCCCTAGTTACTTTTAGCGGCATTTATCTGAGCGCCGGGCATATTTTACTTTCTTGCGGCGCTCATTTGGGTTTTGGCGGCGCTTTTGGTGACGCGATATTTCTGATAGAAGCGCTGCTATAAATACAAGAAGCGCCGCAAATACTATAAGTGCCGCTAAAAGTACTGTTTCTGAACACTTTTTCACAGAAAAGCGCCGGTAAAGTCTTTTTATAGATTTGAAATGCCACAATAGGCCAATAATTCAATTGAAAAACCTGCAGTTTTTTTAATATTTGAAACATTAAAAATGATGCAATACAATTAAAACTGAATATTAAATAAATTTTATATTACTTCATAATAAAAAAATATAAAACATTTATTCTATCCCAGCTAGATCAACCAACAATGTTTCAGACTATGAAAATGAGAAGAACTCACTTTCTAGCAGGAATTGTTTAAAAACAATATGATTATTGTGAACCACGACAAGCTATACAATCTCAATATCAAACAAAAGCTTACCTTGAACTGTCTAAAATAAGTATTTCTAGGACCTTTGGCCAGAGGTAGAGGCTTGCAACCTGTTCTTTGATAAATTTCTGTGACAGAAGATCATTACAAAAGCAGTTAGTTTAAGATACTTCTAAAGTACTGTGCTTTCACTTGCTATGTTTGTACCTTAAAATAAAATTAAATGATGTGCAAGATTTCTCAACAGTGCAGTATAGGAAACTGCCTACCTCCCCAACACCCCAATCAAGACAAAAAAATATAGTTGTTCCTAATTGACGAATTTGGTGTAGTGATACCTTGTAATGAGAAGGTAGACTACGCATTTGATGCGTATGCAAAGGCCAATAACTGTAGCCATACTACAATAACATAACTGTGCTCATCATTCACCTCAACTGCATCTTCTGTAAGCACTTTCAATTCCTCAAGAGAATAAGGATGTTATGAATCTTTGATATCTATAAACATGATTTAAGATTGTTATGGAAAAACATTCTCATCCCACAAACATTACATACATGCATAGTCAGGCAGATAGACATAAACAAGGCTCTATAACTCAACCAATAACTGGAGCCTAAATGATGGAAAGTTGTTGTATTTAGATGACTAAAGCATAACATCCAGATACCTTTGCTTTATAAGTAAAAGAGAAGTTCAGTACCTATGCATTTTCAACACAGATAAAGTCCTGATAGCAGGACTCCATCTGCAAGTGCGGGTTCCACAAAACAGCATCTATCCAGCTGCAAAGGTAAGTTACACCTTTAAAAAATAATATAGAATAATAGCTGCAGGAATATCTACAAACAATGGGGCCAAAACCAAGCCAAAGCATCAAAGGACAGTCGCAGATCACGCACTTTTCTTGACAGAAATTTTATCACCAAAGTCCATTTTCAAGGTGTAGCTCATTAGGTGCATCAAGGTAAATGTAGTCCACAAATCCAGGAAAAGTGATGACCTCCCTGAATTGCAATTAAACTGGTCAGAACCTAGAAACAGTTCCACTAAATACATTCTGTAAGATGTGGCATAAAATGTTTAGTGTAGAAACTATGAAAATTTCCCAGTGAAACCATGCATTGGCAAGCATTTATATTTCTATTACATTTGGATGATTTACACCTAAGATAAGATCCATATGAGATGAAAAACAAACCTCTCTTCCTTCCCCTCCAACGGATTAGAAGGGTCAGGATCCTTGTTCAATGTCTTGCACCCTTTCAGACCTTTCACTGAAGCCACTGTAACTGAAGCCTGTAGAATTATCAAGGCACCATTTAAATCTGCCAGCAAATACTGCATCTCAAACTGTTATAAGATGAGGTAATTAAAAGACAAGGAGTCGAGCACATAGTTCAACTGAATGGTGTTTAGTGTCACGACCTTGAGGTCACGGGCTCGATCCAGCTTACCTTAAAACAATAACAAGAATAATAGAAGATAATCTTGTTTGTGGGAGAAGAACTTATGATTCTTACTCGAAAATAAGTGTGCCATGCACTTCTAAAAGAGAAGGGCTTTTTGTCTGTATTTGTGATTATAAATTTCGTTGAAAGGCTCTTAGAATTTAGCGTGACCTACAAGAGTTCACACCAGGTCAATAACAAGACGTTGATGATATCAAAAAGGAAAAGAAAAAAGAAAAAAGAAAGAATAAAAGACAGAAAAGGAAACAGCTAAAATCAAAAGTCCATGGCAAGCACGTCTAATTCTTTTCAGTACGAGTTTTAGTGTTCAAGGGCCTACCAAGTGATGTGGTAAAGATGAAATAACAAAGCCTTGAAACATTGTGAAGCCAATAACTTTTCCATCTAAAATCTGGACTAGAAGAACAAGCTATGAATTGTCTTAAGAAAGTAATACAATTGTATATTAAATGAACAGTCAAAAATAACCCATAAACTAGTGAAAAAAGATTAAAATCGAGCAGAGAATAATAATAAAAAGCGGTTCGAAGCAGAAATTGTTCGAAGCAGTTGGTTAATACAAGATTATTAGGCTAGAGGAAGGCGCACCAATGACCACATGCTTGTATGAAGGAAAGAAGATTGCATTTAACAAGAAAATTATTTAATTCTCTGAGGTAAATATATTTACAGATTACTGTGGTCAATAAAACAAAATCCCATCAATTTACAAGAATGGGCCCTTGAATGGCCCCATGTAAGATGGCACATAATACAACACGGTCTCTTTTTCCAAATCAGTACTTGAATCTCAGAAAAAAATGAAAAGAAATTCACAGATTGCTTAGCTTGACTAAAGACTTCTTAAACCATGCTACTTGGAGTATACAGGCCACACGCACATGAGCACGCGCACAGACACACACACAAACACATTTATTTGCCATCCTTTACTGTAGTATTCTAATCAATCATCAATTTTAATTACTTCATCATGGCCAATTGCACATTATCTTGTAAGCCATATTGCCAACAGTTTGTCAAGGTGTTATTCACATCAATTACCAGGACATTGAAACAGATTTAAAGTGCCAAACATGCATGCACATGATGAATCCCTAAATTGTAAAAGCTTAAAAACAGGGAGCTCACTATGAATACGTGCACATGTGTATGCATATTGGAAAACCAAATGCTTACATTAGTTGAAGCAATGAAAAACCAAGGTATCACCAGTATTTCCCAGCATGGATGATAATTGAAAGATCATCTTACTAATGATGATTAATCTTAATAGAAAATAGAATGAGAAAAGGGACCATACCTGTTGCATGGGACCAGGTCCAAACTGAGGGAAACAATGGGGGATGCCTCCACTAATTCCATGCACGAAATTCATTAGAATTACAGTTTAATAATTACAAGAATTTGATAAATGCTCGATATGTAATGTAAGTACAGAAGCTGGCTATGTAGTTTGTATACTTCCCAGAGTTAGTACGAAAGATCCGCCCTTCAACATAAACAGAGGAAATGTTGCCTATGCAATATATAATAACTATAACAAAAAGGAGGTCCTTGCAGTTTGCAACTTTCCACGATGTAATACAACCTCCAAATAAATAAATCTCAGCTTCACTGCAAATGAAAGATTCAGTCAATGGTAATCCTACAACTCCAGATTCTGATGAACATTCAGTACTAACTGTGCATTAGGTTATGTGACTGGAAAGGGTAACTCTTAAAAAAAAAAAAAAAAAACACCAAAATTAGAAAGCATTTGGTCAGATAGAAATGATATGTATCGAAAGAAAAGAACATCCATTGTAAACATTGAGATGCAAAGCCAAAAAGGTAATCATGAGGAGATCAAATAGTCATTTAACATTGAAAACCAAATGGAGATTTGCAAGATGATGGACAAGGACCGACTTGGAGCTGAACACCCCTCAAGAAAATAAGAACACAAAGTACTCAACCAGATTCTCATCAGTTCAAAGAGATTACTCTGGAGTCTAATTTTCAAGGAATTATATGATACGTGGTGCATCTTTTTACAGTATAAATGGGTTTTCAATTCTGATAAGTGGGTCCCATGATTCAGTAATCTAGACTTTCTTTGTTGAGTCCCACCAATGATGGAGCATGCTCATGAAAGATCCCTCATTGGGAAATCCTGTCGACCAATACTAGGACCTTTTCAGTTGAATGTGGATCTCGTTGTATTTCTCTTCTCAATTATCTATCTGTAGGCCAGAAGTCGGAAGATTGAGATTGTCCTAAACAATGAGTGAACAGTTCAGATTGACGATGGGTTACCCATGTGCATTTAAAAGCTTCGAGGACGTTACCAAAGCACACATGCATAGTATTAGACAAGCTTCAGCAAATCGGCCAACTCAATTCCCAAATTTTCTTTCTATTCCATCAGATCTTTTACATAGAAGAGTGCGGGTAAGGAGAACATACCTACCATGAAGAGAAGTAAGCACAAGCTTTGGGAGTTTGCCTACTCCTTCCGTAATTTGAACCCCAGAAGTAGAGATTTCTCCATTCAAGCTCGTAAAACTTGTATTAATGCATCTGTTGAAGGAAATCAATTTTTGCTTGTTAATACTCTGATTTTCCCTGTACAGATCCTGTGCTTCAGCAAAATACAGAGTAGGGCCCTACAATTCCTTCAAGAAAATCAAACCAATAAACCATAAGAGTGATTTTTTAGAAAAGCCCTAATCCTTTTCCCATTACGGAGTTTAGAAAATCCCTAATTCCAATATTGTATCCTCTGATAATCTGCGAATTTACAGATCTAAAAATAAAAAACCTAAATATCTATTTGGGAGAATTGAGTACCTGGCCGGAGAAGAGATGAAGGGCAGGGGCTGCTGGCCGCACCAGATCTGGAGATGATGCAAGTGAGAGAGAGAGAGAGAGAGAGAGAGAGAGAGAGAGAGAGAGAGAGAGAGAGAGAGAGAGAGAGAGAGAGAGAGAGAGAGAGTGCGAGATAGGCAGATGGAGAGAGAGGCGCGAGATCTGGAGATGATGCGAGAGAGAGAAAGAGAGAGAGAGAGAGAGAGAGAGAGAGAGAGAGAGAGAGAGAGAGAGAGAGAGAGATATCGGGAGAGGGAGAGAGGCAGATGGAGAGATAGGCGAGGGGTCCGGGAGCGAAATGTTCTGTAGGTTTATATATATATATATATATATATACCGTAAAACATTCGTGGGCCCTGGGCCTGATTTACACAGCGATGGTGCAAGTGGCACCTAAGTGCCGCTGTTGATATTATTTGTTGTAGTGTTGCAATGATTTGTTGATGGAAATCATATTTGACTAGGCTTTATTTGCTAAGTTATCATTTTCAATGACAGTGATGGTATGGTTACCTAACAAAAATGATTCTTTAGAATCATAAGCAATCAATTTGGTGGTGGTGGTCCTGAGAAATAGATGGATAAAATTATTAATTTAACTTATTTTTATTGTAAGAAATCTTGACTATCCATACTAAAGGCCATTGGGTCCATTGTCCGTGATGGACCACAAGCCCAGTGAGGTTTATAGCGTCCCATGGTCTCAGATTTATTGGCCCCCTTTTTGGGCGTTGCACACCCCGTACAAATTGTTACAAAGTATTATTGGGCAGACCGACTTTACGGCCCATGCTTGACCCGAATATGTTCAGACTCGTTTGTGTTAGTGGCTTGATTTATTCTAATTTATTGGTGATGGGCCCCGTACGTGCGACTGTCTAGTATGGTCCTACTACAATTCACTAGACGACACCTCAAGACATTGCTTGGATTGGCCTGGTTGTTACACAGATGTTCTTAAAGTTTGGGATCATGCACTAAATGAGATGAAGAAACAGAATGATGTAGATGTACAACAATTACTCCAAAGTGGCCCCACATGGTTAGGGTAATACCTTCATCCGCTGCCCCTCTTCAAAGTGGGCCCCACATGGTTTAGTTTTGAAAGCTTGTATAATTACCCGTATAAATGGGTAATTATTACCATTTCACCATGTTTGAAAATCAAAAGAATTTCGACCTAGGAAATTGGTTTAAAAGAGTTAGTTTAAATTTGCGAATCCCAACGTGACTTGTATTATATATTCATTCCGTTCACCCATTTTATCACAATATTTTGAGGCATGATCCAAAAAATGAGATAGATCCAATGGCCTACACCAAAAGAAATAGTGAACTCAAGAGATTTTTAACGGTAAGTGTCCGATTTTCTTTTTTCCATGGTGTGGTCTACTTGAGCTTTGGATATGCCTCATTTTTGGGCTCCTGCCTTAAATTTAGTTGGCATAATAGATGAACGACATGGATAAGAAACGTGAATCACAATCGGACTCACAAATATTTTGTGGCCTTCTTTATTTTGTGTATAAAATAACAGCCGGTAAAACCAAGCCAGAAATAATTATTACCCATTATCAAGATATTTACCACCGAATTCAAAATTCAAACAAGCCGTTAACATCAGTCAGCCAGTCAATGGTTTATATAAGTAGCAGTCTGTTTGCGTCGAGCATCAAAACCGTCGTTGCTGCCATCTAACTGGACCGTGTGGTTGTGTAATTACATCGGTGATTAGGATAGACCAGTCTCAATTCAGTAAACGAGGAAAAAAAGCAGGAAAGTCGTGCTTTTGACAAACATACGATCCTGACTCCATTGTTTAAGCCTACTATAGACGGAGCTTCCGGATGTGTGACCACGGGGCTCAGCGAGATATATTTGTTTTATATGCACGTGGTTTATCGTTTTACCAGCTCATTTTAATATACAAGCTGAAAAAAATTCAAATAGACAGCACCACAAGAAACGGTGGTGATTGAAGGCTCAACTCTTTACTCTAGGAAAGTTTTGGATCAAGATTATATTTGTGGTTTCCCTTTATTTATGTTTGTGTGACCTTATCAACGGGTTAGATAGCAAATAAGCATTATGGTAGGCCTTCGAAGTTTTAATGGTGGATGTTCATTAATCACCAAAATTTATGGTGCTGTGGCTCATCTGAGATTTGAATCTGCTTCGGTTTTGGGATCATGCAATAAAGTGAGATTTAAAAATGGATGGACAGCATAGATTTAAAACATATACATCCACGGTGGGCTCCACAGTCATGAATCAATATGCTTCCCGGTTCATTTGCGGGTCAGGATAACTTGGCGCAGAGACGAGATTTTTCTCTCTCTCTCTCTCTCTCTCTCACACACACATATATGTATATATGAAAAGGTTTCATGCGCTCCACCTCATGGCTCCGTCCCATGCGGTCGAGCTGTGTGGGCCCCACCGTGATACCTTTCGAACATCTACCCCTATCAGTCAAATACACCATTCCATCGTGGGCCTAGGTATCAAAAATCAAGTCAATCCGTACTTATGTGGGCCACACCATTTACAAAAGTGGAGAGGGGCCGTGCACCATTAAAACATTCATAATCATTTTTTGGGCCCACAAAAGATGTGGTTTGCAAATCCAACACATCCATTATGTGTGTCCCACTTGTATGAGGGTTCAAACCAAGTTTCAGCAGCATTCAACACTCAGGTGGGTCCCACCAAGTGCTTTTATATATTTTAATGGTGTTTCACATGATTTTAGATGGTATGACCCACCTGAGTTCCATATATGGCTGATTTTTGAGATATCCTATAATTTAAAGGGTACTCATCAAATGCACGGTATTGATGGTCGACATGCATCATGGTGGGGCCCACACTCGTGAGGTACAGCGCATAGTACCCTTTTCCGCTATATATATATATATATATATATGAGAAAATGACCACTGTAGACAAAACCTTTTACCCAGCGGTTTTTATATATATATACAAACTTAAGTTACCAACTTAGACTAGCACGTGCGGACAACGACTTTGAGGACGAAACTACCCCTCCTTTTCACTGCGAAGACGAGAGCTGACGCTCCTCCAAATGAGAGTTGTACGAACGGCTTAGGAGAGATCAAAGTTACAAGGCCCCACAGCTATGTATTTATCATATCCACAACGTTCATCCATATTTCAAAATCATTTCTGAGCATTATCCAAAAAAAAAAAAAAAAATTATATCTATAAATCAATGGACCACACCACAAAGAGCAGCGGGGAAATTGATTTTCACTGGTAAAAATTTTTGTAAGGCCCATCATAACACTTATTTTCCATCCAATCTATTCATAAGGTCACAAAGGCCTGGATGAAGAGGAAAAACAAATTCCATGATGATCCAAAACTTCTGCAACCCCTAAAAGGGTTTCAATGGTAGACATTCAATTCCCCATTACCTTTTACTGTGTGGTCCACTTGATAGCTAGGTCTGTCTTATTTTTCATCTCAAGCCTTAATACGAGTTCACCGAATAGATGGACGGTTTGGATATAACATATACCTCATAATAGGACCCACAAAAATTAGTGAGAATTACAACTGGGAAAGGGAAAAAAAAAAATGAAAAAGGAGACAGCAAGTTGGGGTCCACCGAGTCAACCCGGTCGACTGGCCTATGGCTACGGATTATAACCGTAGCCATAACTATAATGCTATGCGCTTTTTTTTATTTTTTATTTTTTATTTTTTATTTTTATTTTTTATATGGAGAACTTTATTGTACCTACATTTTTCTTTAATACATGTTTATATAAATAATGTGTGTGTGTGTGTGTGTGTGTGTGTGTGTGTGTGTGTGTGTATATATATAAATTTTTCTCTTTTTTTTTTTTTTTCATTTCTTTCTTTATTAATTAAACAAGAATATCTTCTAAACTAAAATTAGTTACTTGATGTACCACATATGATTTTGGGGTAGGAGAAGCTATTTTAGCCAAACAACATAGTTATTTTCCAAGATTCCATTAGGTTAATGGTCGAAAATACATTTCATTCACTTCACGATCAATTTCAATCACTTCATGGTCAAACTAAAAATTGAGCGAGACAAATATGAAATTGAGTGAGTAAATTGAAAATTGAGTAGGACAAGGTATGAATTGAGTAAGGGAAGCTAGAAATTGAGCGAGGTAACATAGGAGTTCAGCGAGGGAATCTAGAAATTGAGTGAGGCAACTTATGATTTGAGCAAGGAAAGCTAGAAATTGAGCGAGGAAACTTAGAAATTAAGCGAGGTTTAGGCTACGTTGAAATTGAGCGAGGGAACCTCGCTCAAATCCTAAGTTGCCTCGCTGAATTTTTACGTTGCGTCGCTCAATTGCTAGGTTGTCTCACTCAATTCCTAGGTTCCTTCGCTCAATTTATATATTGCCTCACTGGATTTCTAGCTTCCATCGCACAATTCGTAGGCTGTCTCGCTCAATTCATATATTTTTCCAGATCATTTTATGGTATGAGACCAAAAATGAGATATATCCAGTTCTCAAGTGTACCACATTACTGGAAATAGTGTTGAATGAGCGTCAACCATTAGAAACCTTTAGGGGGCCCACTGTGATATTTGTGAGAAATCCTCTTCATCTAAGTTCATTCATAGGGTCAAAAAGACCTGGATGAAGAGGGAAAAAAATTTCATAATGATCCAAAACTTCTGTAACCCCTAAAAGGGTTTCAATGGTAGACGTTCAATTTCCCATTGCCTTTTACAGTGTGGTCCACTTGATAGTTAGATCTATCTTATTTTTCGTCTCAAGCCTTAATATGAGCTCGTAAAATATATGGACGGTTTGGATATAACACATACATCATGATGGGACCCACAAAAATAACATAGCAAAAAAAAAAAAAAAAATCAGTTTGCCCCACTCAATTTCCAGTTTACCCAGCTCAATTTTCAGTTTGCCCCGCTCAATTTCTAGTTTGCCCCGCTCAATTTTCAGTTTGCCCCGCTCAATTAGAAATTGAGCGGGGCAAATTGATTTTTTTTTTCTTTTGTGGGTCCCATCATGATGTATGTGTTATATCCAAACCGTCCATATATGAGCGGGGTAAACTGGAAATTGAGCGGGGCAAACTGAAAATTAAGCTAGACAAACTAGAAATTGAGCGGGGAAAACTGAAAATTAAGCAGGGCAAACTAAAAATTTGGTTATATGTTTTGGTTTAGGTTTAGGTTAAGGTTTAGGTTTAGGTTTAGGTTTAGGTTATAGGTTCTAGGTTATAGGTTAAAGCTTTAGGGAATTGAGAATAGGTTAAGGTTTAGGTTTAGGGAATCGGGTTCAGGTTTGAGATCGGGTTTAGTTTGGGTTTTTAAGTTTAGATTTAGGTTAAGGAGTTGAGATTAGGATTAAATGTAGGTTTAGGTTTAAGAATTTGAGAATACATTTAGGTTTTAGGTTTAGGTTTAGGTTTTAGGTTTAGGTTATAGGTAAGAGCTTTAGGGAATTGAGAATAGGTTAAAGTTTAGGTTTAGGAAATCAGGTTCGGGTTCGGGATCGGATTTAGGTTTGGATTTTCAAGTTTAGGTTTAGGTTTAGAGTATAGGTTTTGGGATTTGTGAATAGTTTTAAGTTATAAGTATAATTTTAGGTTAGGTTATAGGTTAAGGTTTAGGGATTTGAGTTTAGGTTATAGGTTTTGGTTTCAGTTTAGGTTGTAGGTTTTGGGATTTGATAATAGGTTCCGGTTTAGGTTATAGGTTTTGGTTTTGGTTTAGGCTATAGGTTTTGATTTAGGTTTAGGTTATAGGTTTTTGGATTTGAGAATGGGTTCGAGTTTAGGTTATAGGTTTTGGGATTTAATAATGGGTTGTGGTTTAGGTTATAGGTTTTGGTTTTAGTTTAGGTTATAGGTTTTTATTTAGGTTTAAGTTATAGGTTTTGGTTTAGGTTTAGGTTATAGGTTTTGCTTTAGGTTATAGGTTATAGGTTATAGGTTTATGTTAAGGTTTAGGTTTATGTTATAGGTTTTTGGATTTGAGAATGGGTTCGGGTTAAGGTTATAGGTTTTGAGATTTAATAATGGGTTCGGGTTTAGGTTTAAGTTTAGGTTTAGATTATAGGTTTTGGGATTTGGGAATAGTTTTAGGCTATAACTATAGGTTTAGGTTAAGTTATAGGTTAAGGTTTTGAGATTTGAGAATGGGTTCGAGTTAAGGTTATAGGTTTTGGTTTTAGTTTATGTTATTGGTTTTGGTATTTGAGAATGGATTCGGGTTTAAGTTATAGGTTTTGGTATTAGTTTAGGTTATAGGTTTTGGCTAAGGTTATAGGTTATAGGTTTAAGTTTAGGTTAAGGTTAGGTTTAGGTTATAGGTTTTGGGATTTGATAATGGGTTCGGGTTTAGGTTATAGGTTTTGGTTTTGGTTTAAGTTATAGGTTATAGGTTTTGGGATTTGAGAATGGGTTCGGGTTTAGGGTATAGGTTTTAGTTAAGGTTATAGGTTATAGGTGTAGGTTTAGGTTAAGGTTAGGTTTAGGTTATAGGTTTTGGGATTTGATAATGGGTTTGGGTTTAGGTTATAGGCTTTCGTTTTGGTTTAGGTTATAGGTTATAGGTTATAGGTTTAGGATAAGGTTTAGGTTTAGGTTTAGGTTATAGGTTTTGGGATTTGAGAATGGGTTCGGGTTTAGGTTATAGGTTTTGGTTAAGGTTATAGGTTATAGGTTTAGGTTTAGGTTAATGTTAGGTTTAGGTTATAAGTTTTGAAATTTAATAATGGGTTCGGGTTTAGGTTATAGGTTCTGGTTTTGGTTCAGGTTATAAGTTATAGGTTTAGGATAAGGTTTAGGTTTAGGTTTAGGTTATAGGTTTTGGGATTTGAGAATGGGTTCGGGTTTAGGTCATATGTTTTGGTTTTAGTTTACGTTATAGGTTTAGGTCAATTTCATGTTTGTCTTGCTCAATTTTCAGTTTGCCCCGCTCAATTTCTAGTTTGTCCCGCTTAATTTTCAGTTTACCCCGCTCAATTTTCAGTTTGCCCCGCTCAATTTCAAGTTTGCCCCGCTCAATTTTCAGTTTTTCCCGCTCAATTTCCAGTTTACCCCGCTTAATTTCTAGTTTGCCCCGCTTAATTTTCAGTTTGCCCCGCTTAATTTCTAGTTTGCCCCGCTCAATTTTCAATTTGCCCTGCTCAATTTCCAGTTTGCCCCGCTCAATTTTCAGTTTGCCCAGCTTAATTTCTAGTTTTCCCTGCTCAATTTCCAGTTTACCCCGCTCAATTTCTAGTTTGCCCCACTCAATTGAGCAGGGTAAACTGGAAATTGAGCAAGGCAAACTAGAAATTGAGCGGGACAAACTGAAAATTGAGCAGGACAAACATGAAATTGACCTAAACCTATAACCTAAACTAAAACCAAAATCTATGACCTAAACCCGAACCCATTCTCAAATCTCAAAACCTATAACCTAAACCTAAACCTAAACCTTATCCTAAACCTATAACTTATAACCTAAACCAAAACCAGAACCTATAGCCTAAACCTGAACCCATTATTAAATTTCAAAACCTATAACCTATACCTAACCTTAACCTAAACCTAAACCTATAACCTATAACCTTAACTAAATCCTATAACCTAAACTTATAACCTAAACCTAACCTTAATCTAAACCTAAACCTATAACCAATAACCTTAACCAAAACCTATAACCTAAACCAATACCAAAACCTATAACCTTAACCCGAACCCATTCTCAAATCACAAAACCTTAACCTATAACCTAACTTAAACCTATAGTTATAACCTAAAACTATTCCCAAATCCCAAAACCTATAACCTAAACCTAAACTTAAACCTAAACCCGAACCCATTATTAAATCTCAAAACCTATAACCTAAACTAAAACCAAAACTTATAACTTAAACCCGAACCCATTCTCAAATCCAAAAACCTATAACATAAACCTACACCTAATCCTAATATCAACTCCTTAACTTAAACCTAAACTTGAAAACCCAAACCTAAATCCGGTCTCAAACTCGATTTCCTAAGCCTAAACCTTAACCTATTCTCAGTTCCCTAAACCTTAACATATAACCGATACTTATAACCTAAACCTAAAACCTAAATGTATTCTCAAATCCCTAAACCTAAACCTTAACCTAATCCTAATATCAACTCTTTAACTTAAACCTAAACTTGAAAATCCAAACCTAAACTCGGTCCCGAACCCAATTTCTTAAACTTAAACCTTAACCTATTCTCAGTTCCCTAAACCTTAACATATAACCTATCCTCATTTCTAGTTTGCCCCGCTCAATTTTCATTTTGCCCCGCTCAATTTCCAGTTTGCCTCGCTCAATTTCTAGGACATACATCATGATGGGACCTACAAAAGCAAAAAAAATATATTTCAGTTTACCCCGCTCAATCTCTAGTTTGCCACGCTCAATTTCCAGTTTGACAAACTAGAAATTGAGCGGGGTAAACTGAATTTTTTTTTTATGTTGCTTTTGTGTGAGGGAAGCTAGAAATCCAGTGAGGCAATATATAAATTGAGGGAAGGAACCTAGGAATTGAGCAAGGCAACCTAGCAATTGAGCGATGCAACGTACAAATTCAGCGAGACAACTTAGGATTTGAGCAAGGGAACCTCGCTCAATTTCAACGTAGCCTAAACCTCGCTCAATTTCTAGCTTCTCTCACTCAATTCATACCTTGTCCTACTCAATTTTTTCAATTTACTCACTCAATTTCATATTTGCCTCGCTCAATTTCTAGTTTGACCATGAAGTGATTGAAATTGACCGTGAAGTGAATGAAATGTATTTTCGACCATCGACCTGATGAAATCTTGGAAAATAACTAGGTTGGTTGGCTAAAATAGCTTCTCCTACCCCAAAATCATATGCGGTACGTCAAGTAACTAATTTTAGTTTAGAAGATATTCTTGTTAAATGAATAAAGAAAGAAATGAAAAAAAAAAAGGAGAAAAATTTATATTTATATATATATATATATACATACACACACACATTTATATAAACATGTATTAAAGAAAAATGTAGGTACAATAAAGTTCTCCATGTAAAAAATAAAAAAGAAAAAAGAAAAAAAAGTGCAGAGCATTATAGCTATGGCTATGGTTATAATCCGTAGCCATAGGCCGGTCGACCGGCCTGACCCGGTCGACCCCAACTTGCTGGTTTCTTTTTCATTTTTTATTTTTATTTTTCCTTTTTCCTGTTGTAATTCCCACTGATTTTTGGGTTTTAGAATTTGAGAATGGGTTCGGGTTTAGGTTACAGGTTTTGGAATTTGTGAATGGGTTCGGGTTTAGGTTATAGGTTTTAGTTTTAGTTTAGGTTATAGGTTTTGGAATTTGAGAAAGGGTTCGGATTTAGGTTATAGGTTTTCATTTTGGTTTAGGTTATAAGTTTTGGTTTAGGTTTTAAGTTTAGGTTTAGGTTTGGGTTTGAGTTTTGGGATTTGAGAATGGGTTCGGGTTTAAGTTATAGGTTTTGGTTATAGGTTTTGGGATTTGAGAATGGGTTTAGATTTAGGTTATAGGTTTTGGTTTTGATTTAGGTTATAGGTTTTGGTTATGGTTATAGGTTATAGGTTTAGGTTTAGGTTATAGGTTTTGGGATTTGGGAATAGTTTTAGGTTATTAGTATAGGTTTAGGTTAGGTTATAGGTTTTGGGATTTGAGAATGGGTTCGGGTTTAGGTTATAGGTTTTGGTTTAGGTTATAAGTTCTGGGATTTGAGAATGGATTCGGGTTTAGGTTATAGGTTTTGGTTTAGGTTTTGGTTTAGGGATTTGAGTTTAGGTTATAGGTTTAGGTTTAGGTTTAGGTTTTAGGTTTAGGTTTAGGTTTGGGTTTGGGTTTTGGGATTTGTGAATGGGTTCGGGTTTAGGTTACAGGTTTTAGAATTTGAGAATGGGTTCGGGTTTAGGTTATATGTTTTAGGTTTTGGTTTAGGTTATAGGTTTTGGAATTTGAGAATGGGTTCGGGTTAGGTTATAGGTTTTGGTTTTGGTTTAGGTTATAGGTTTAGGGATTTGAGAATGGGTTCGGGTTTAAGTTATAAGTTTTGGTTTGGGTTTAGGTTATAGGTTATAGGTTTAGGTTTTGGTTATAGGTTTAGGATAAGGTTCTAGGTTTTGGGATTTGGAAATAGTTTTAGGTTATTAGTATAGGTTTAGGTTAGGTTATAGGTTTTGGAATTTGAGAATGGGTTCGGGTTTAGGTTATAAGTTTTGGTTTAGGTTATAGGTTCTGGGATTTGAGAATGGATTCGGGTTTAGGTTATAGGTTTTGGTTTAGGTTTTGGTTTAGGGATTTGAGTTTAGGTTATAGGTTTAGGTTTAGGTTTAGGTTTTAGGTTTAGGTTTAGGTTTGAGTTTGGGTTTTGGGATTTGTGAATGGGTTCGGGTTTAGGTTACAGGTTTTAGAATTTGAGAATGGGTTCGGGTTTAGGTTATATATTTTAGGTTTTGGTTTAGGTTATAGGTTTTAGAATTTGAGAATGGGTTCGGGTTAGGTTATAGGTTTTGGTTTTGGTTTAGGTTATAGGTTTAGGGATTTGAGAATGGGTTCGGGTTTAAGTTATAAGTTTTGGTTTGGGTTTAGGTTATAGGTTATAGGTTTAGGTTTAGGTTATAGGTTTAGGATAAGGTTATAGGTTTTGGGATTTGGAAATAGTTTTAGGTTATTAGTATAGGTTTAGGTTAGGTTATAGGTTTTGGGATTTGAGAATGGATTCGGGTTTAGGTTATAGGTTTTGGTTTAGGTTATAGGTTCTGGGATTTGAGAATGGATTCGGGTTTAGGTTATAGGTTTAGGTTTAGGTTTTGGTTTAGGGATTTGAGTTTAGGCTATAGGTTTAGGTTTAAGTTTAGGTTTTAGGTTTAGGTTTAGGTTTGGGTTTGGGTTTTGGGATTTGTGAATGGGTTCGGGTTTAGGTTACAGGTTTTAGAATTTGAGAATGGGTTCGGGTTTAGGTTATATGTTTTAGGTTTTGGTTTAAGTTATAGGTTTTGGGATTTGAGAATGGATTCGGGTTAGGTTATAGGTTTTGGTTTTGGTTTAGGTTATAGGTTTTGGGATTTGAGAATGGGTTCGGGTTTAGGTTATAAGTTTTGGTTTGGGTTTAGGTTATAGGTTATAGGTTTAGGTTTAGGTTATAGGTTTAGAATAAGGTTATAGGTTTTGGGATTTGCGAATAGTTTTAGGTTATAAGTATAGGTTTAGGATAAGGTTATAGGTTTTGGGATTTGAGAATGGGTTCGGGTTTAAGTTATATGTTTTGGTTATGGTTTTGGTTTAGGTTTTAGGTTTTTGGATTTGAAAATGGGTTCGGGTTTAGGTCTTAGGTTTTGGTTTTGGTTTATCTTATAGGTTAGAGGTTTAGGATAAGGTTTTAGGTTTAGGTTATAGATTTTAGGTTTAGGATAAGGTTTAAGTTTAGGTTATAGGTTTTTGGATTTGAGAATGGGTTCGGGTTTAGGTTATAGGTTTTGGTTGTGGTTTTGGTTTAGGTTATAGGTTTTAGGATTTGAGAATGGGTTCGGATTTAGGTTATAGGTTTTGGATTTGGTTTAGGTTATTGGTTTTGGTTTTGGTTTTGGTTTAGGTTTTGCTTTAGAATGGGTTTGGGTTTAGGTTATAGGTTTAGGTTTAGGTTTAGGTTATAGGTTTTGGGATTTAAGAAAGGGTTCGGGTTTAGGTCATAGGTTTTGGGATTTGAGAATGGGTTCGGGTTTAGGTCATAGGTTTTGGTTTAGGTTATAAGTTTTAGAATTTGAGAATCGGCTCGGGTTTAGGTTATAGGTTTTGGTTTTGGTTTTGGTTTAGGTTATAGGTTTTGGGATTGGAGAATGGGTTCGGGTTTAGGTCTTAGGTTATGGTTTTGGTTTAGGTTATAGGTTTTAGGATTTTAGAATGGGTTTGGGTTTAGGTTATAGGTTTTGGTTTTGGTTTTGGTTTAGGTTATAGGTTTTGGGATTTTAGAATGGGTTCGGGTTTAGGTTATAGGTTTAGGTTTAGGTTTAGGTTATAGGTTTTAGGATTTGAGAATGGGTTCGGGTTTAGTTCATAGGTTTAGGTTTAGGTTATAGGTTTTGGGATTTGAGAATGGGTTCGGATTTAGGTCATAGGTTTTGGGATTTGAGAATGGGTTCGGGTTTAGGTCATAGGTTTTGGTTTAGGTTATAGGTTTTAGGATTTGAGAATCGGCTCGGGTTTAGGTTATAGGTTTTGGTTTTGGTTTTGGTTTAAGTTATAGGTTTTAGGATTTGAGAATGGGTTTGGGTTTAGGTTATAGGTTTTGGTTTAGGTTATAGGTTTTGGAATTTTAGAATGGGTTCGGGTTTAGGTTTAGGTTTAGGTTATAGGTTTTAGGATTTGACAATGGGTTCGGGTTTAGTTCATAGGTTTTGGTTTTGGTTTAGGTTATAGGTTTTGGGATTTGAGAATTGGTTCGAGTTTAGGTCATAGGTTTTGGTTTTGGTTTAGGTTATAGTTTTTGGTTTTGGTTTTGGTTTAGGTTATAGGTTTTTGGGTTTGAGAATTGGTTCGGGTTTAAGTTAAGGGTATGGTACCTGCAAATATATATATAAACATGGCCTGTCCAAATTGCCAGGCCCTTCTAATGCCGTCCATAGAAAATGGACAACTTCATTATGGTCATAACAGCGGTTCCTACCTTCCAGGGACCCCCGCTCGTCCGAATAGCTCCGACGCATATTCGGGTCCGCTCTATTAATTTCGAGCAAATACATAAACACGGCCTGTCCAAATGGTCAAGCCCCTCCAATGTTGTCCATATGAAATGGACAGCTTCATCATGGTCATAACAACGGTTCTCACCTTCCAGGGACCCCCGCTCTTCCGGATAGATCCGACGCACATCCGGGTCTGCTCCATCAATTTTGAGCAAATACATAAACACGGTCTGTCCAAATGGCCAGACCACTCCAACTATGTGCATTCTTGAGTCAAGAGACGTACCAGATGCTTGAATCTGAAATATGCATTTAAACACAAAATGGCATTAGGAATCACTTCTCAAAACCGCAGACTGTTTTCTTTTGAAACTCGTTCATCTCACCTGAAAACCTGTCACATAATGAATAACTATAACCACAATGATAACTACACATGTGCATTCTTGACAAGAGACTTACCAAGTGTTGTGTCGTGTTATAATGGAGAACGTAGAACTTGTTCATCTTGGATCTGAACAATTTCAGCCCAGCAGTGAAAACTTTAATAGCGGCGTAGTAGATAATCTTCAAAACCCAAAGCATTACATAATATGGAAAACTTATATGAATATGCACATATATCCAAAATATATCCAGAATATGTCACAAGTGAAAACCACAATTGGCGTTAAATGTTGGCTGCTAGAAAAAATGCAACAGCAATGTTCCATTTTGTTATAGTGACTTGGATATTTGGCCATGGGGCCAACTATAAACAAGATATCAAAGATGAAAATCATGAAACAGTAAACCATATATACATTTATATATGCCAGAGTACTTGCATAATGAATGTTGGTGCATGCCTTATTCATTAGTCACTAAGGAAAAAGTGCAAGATGCCTTCTCTACTTGGGAGGTTTCAATATATGGCAATGAGGTTCTAAAGGTCTATGGTAAATGGAAGAGCCCTTATAGATTTAGTGATGTAAAAATAGATAAAAGTACGACGGAGAGAGCCAGACATTTAACAAAATCAAAGACACAATTGCTCAACAATTTTTCCTACCAATTTTGTGCAATCATGTGCTTCAGTAGATAAGCTAGGATCTGGCCCATGATCTTAAGGTTGAGACACATAGTGCCAGTCCAATCAAGTTACACGTGTCATCATAGTCTTAGTAAGAAGTGTTTCAAAATACAAAGAAAGAAATAGCTATTATAAGAGGCATTACTATAAAAATTGAAACCTGCTCAATCTTGATAAACTTTTTTCCACACACCCAAGATCAAGGATTAGTCAGATCATAGCCTAATGATAGTAGTGCTAGCTTCTCATTCCTTCTTGAGCCATTTCATCAAACAATTAGCATGCACGAAATACAAGAGGGAGATTGTATTGTAAATATCAGCTACATCAACACAAAACACTCCTTGTTGAGCCATTTTATCAAATAGTTAGCATGCATGAAATACAGGAGGGAGATTGTATTATAAATATCAGCAACATCCACACAAAACACCCCTCTTGAAGTTGTAAACCTTGCAAAAATGGCATTGAAATCTTCCTTTTCCCTACTCTTAAGATATTGTCCTTCAAATCTATTATACACAACACAAAGTTAAGTCATTAGAAGACCATTTCCATATGTAATTGTAAACTAGAAATCAGGTCTGTTAACCAAGTGACACCGGAACGACTAAATCTCCAACCACATTCGAGCAGTCCCACCTCATGGTGAATTTTGAAAGAAGTTATAGTTGAAACTAGAAAGTATAGAAACAGGAATAGATCCCGATTGTAACTTTGCAACTAAAAATGATGGTTAACATTAAGTAGATAAACCAGATGCAACTGATAACTATTATAGTTTCATTCATACAGCCTAGATCACACAATGTTCCTAATATCGAAGCTCCATTCCAAATAAAATCTTTAAAACAATCATTGTAATGACAAAAAGAATAAACAAAATTTATAATAGAATCAAAGGAAATAAGCACTACCAAAGGATAGAGCAAAGGTTGGTGCATTATCAAACTGATTCAATTTAGAGAGCAATTGAATGAATGGGATTACGGATAGTAAATTGGGAAGATTGGATTGGAAGATTTTAAATTGGGAAGATTGAATGCCTATCCAAATGCAAATATAGAATTATTAAACCTAGCTAAACAGATAGTAAAGAACTGAATTTTTAAGGAAATTCAAACTCTTACAATCTTTAAAATCACAAATGAAACATGTGATAATAGTCTCAAATTGAATGCATGTAACGCCCACCCCCACAACACATGATATTGTCCGCTTTGTACACAGTAACCTGTCAGCCATATAGTAGCCTGCCAGCCTTCCTTGGGGCCCGCCCACATGTGCCCGCCCACATGAAGCAGTGACCGGGGCGTCACAATGCACAACCTCAAGGTAGTAGCAAGGCTCCATTCAATTGAGTTGTAAAATATATGATTCTTACAAAATTTATAAAAAGAAGAATATTCAAAAAGTAATACTCCATAACAATGAGAAAGTGACAATAAAAACAAGAAAAAGGTAAGCAAAACTCCCATAATGATACTTTCTTTACCTTGAAAATCTGAGAAGGATAATAGACAAGTCTATGAGATTCTTCTCCTCCTGATATATACTAGCCTGAACAAAGAAAACAAGCATTGCACATGAATGAATTTGTCTCATGACTTGAACTCATTTAACCTAGAGAGCATCCAAGAACCAAGGCCCACAAGTCATATTGTTTTGACATACATCAAGATCCATAATTACATATCAAGTTCAATATTGTGCTAAAAGTGAAATCGATCAATTTCTAGACAAAACTAACAGTAAATTTTTATTTTTATTTTTTAAAAAGATCACTCGATCTTTCTTTAATAAATGGAAGATTTAATATTGTTACAGCATTTTCTTAATGATCTGTTTGCAGCTAGCACATCTGTAGCTGGCTCATATTAACAGCCTAGCTCACCAAACCAGGGATTATTCTTGCATCTTTTTCCTAACCAACTATTTTCTTAACTGATGGTTTGCAAACAGACGGTTAAGAAAAAGTTGAAACAACAATTGAAATTTGATAGAAAAAAGACAAAGATTGGACCTATTTACAATAGTCACTTGTCCATCAGTTGGGTCAGCTTAACATCAAATTTCTTCTCCAGTTTCACTTCTTCTTCCAAATACCTCCACTTCAGTTTTGTCTTCTTATCTTCATGCAATCGTATCAGCCTCTCTCTCTCTCTCTGCTTCAAACTCTTTAATCTAATTTGACTGGCTATCAATGAATCGAACAATCTCTTCAAGCCTACTTTAAGGACTGTTTGGATTTGTGGATTTTTTCTTTTTTCTTTTTTATTTTTGAAGAAAATGGATTTTTTTGGGAAACTCCAAATCTAGAAAATAGTCGGAAATGAAAATTTGTTTCCCATGATTGTCTTTCAGCAAGATTTTCATGAAAAAATTTCTTCATTTACAAATCTATATTCATGGAAAATTTGTTGCCAGTCTAGGCAAGGAAACTAAAAGGGGGCATTTTTCAAGAAATGAGGGAAATGGAAATGACATTTTTAAGAAATTTATAAAAACAAAAAAAAATGAAGTCCATCCGATCAATTCCTAGGTTCCTTCGCTCAATTGCTAGGTTGTCTCGCTCAATTCCTAGGTTCCTTCGCTCAATTTATATATTGCCTCACTGGATTTCTAGCTTCCCTCGCACAATTCGTAGGCTGTCTCGCTCAATTCATATATTTTTCCAGATCATTTTATGGTATGAGACCAAAAATGAGATATATCCAATTCTCAAGTGTACCACATTACAGGAAATAGTGTTGAATGAGAGTCAACCATTAGAAACCTTTAGGGGGCCCACTGTGATGTTTGTGAGAAATCCTCCTCGTCTAAGTTCATTCATAGGGTTAAAAAGACCTGGATGAAGAGGAAAAAAATTTCATAATGATCCAAAACTTCTGTAACCCCTAAAAGGGTTTCAATGGTAGACGTTTAATTTCACATTGCCTTTTATAGTGTGGTCCACTTGATAGTTAGATCTATCTTATTTTTCGTCTCAAGCCTTAATATGAGCTCATAAAATATATGGACGGTTTGGATATAACACATACATCATGATGGGACCCACAAAAGTAACATAGCAAAAAAAATAAAAAATTCCAGTTTGCCCTGCTCAATTTCCAGTTTGCCCCGCTCAATTTTCAGTTTATCCTGCTCAATTTTCAGTTTGCCCCGCTCAATTTCTAGCTTGTCCCGCTCAATTTTCAGTTTGTCCCGCTCAATTTCTAGTTTGCCCCGCTCAATTTCTAGTTTGCCTTGCTCAATTTCTAGTTTGTCCCGCTCAATTTTCAGTTTGCCCCGCTCAATTTCTAGTTTGCCCCGCTCAAGAAATTGAGCGGGGCAAACTGTAAATTGAGCGGGACAAACTGGAAATTGAGCGGGGCAAACTGAAAATTGAGCGGGGTAAACTGAAAATTGAGCGGGACAAACATGAAATTGACCTAAACCTATAACCAAAACCAAAACCTAAACCTATGACCTAAACCCGAACCCATTCTCAAATCCCAAAACCTATAACCTAAACCTTATCCTAAACCTATAATCTATAACCTAAACCAAAACCTAAACCCATTCTCGAATACCAAAACCTATAACATATCCCTAAACCTTAACCTATAACCTAACCTAAACCTATACTTATAACTTAAAACTATTCTCAAATCCCAAAACCTATAACCTAAACCTAACCTTTTCCTAAACCTATAACCTAAACTCAATTTTCTAAAGTGAAATCTACACCTAATTCTAATCTCAACTCCCTAACATAAATGTAAACCTAAACTTAAAAACTCAAACTTAAACCCAATCCCGAACCTGAATCCGATTTTTTAAACCTAAACCATAACCCATTCTCAAATCCAAAAACCTATAACCTAAACTAAAACCAAAACCAAAACCTATAACCAAAACCCGAACCCATTCTCAAAACCCAAAACCTATAATCTAAACCCGAACCCATTCTTAAATTCAAAAACCTATAACCTAAATTGAAACCTATAACCTAAACTTGAACCTATTCTCAAATCCAAAAACCTATAACCTTAACCTAAACATATAACATATAACCTAAATCAAAATCAAAACCAAAACCTATAACCTACCCATTCTCAAATTCAAAAATTATATCGACGCAATTATCGCTACAGTTATAATCCATAGCTAAAGTGTATCAAAAATTAATATCCCTAAACCTAAATTTTCAAATTCCTAAACCTAAACTTACACCCTAAACCTAAATTTTCAGTTTGCACCGCTCAATTTTCAGTTTTCCCCACTCATATATGGACGGTTTAGATATAAGACATACATCATGATGAGACCTACAAAAGTAAAAAAAAATATTTTGATTTACCCCACTCAATTTTCAGTTTGCGCCGCTCAATTTAGCGGGGCAAACTAGAAATTGAGCGGGGCAAACTGAATTTATTTATTTTTTTGCTATGTTGCTTTTGTGAGAGGAAAGCTAGAAATCTATTGAGGCAATATATAAATTGAGCGAAGGAACCTAGGAATTGAGCGAGGCAACCTAGAAATTGAGCGAGGCAACCTAGGAATTGAGATAGGAATCCTAGGATTTGATCAAGGGAAGTTAGAAATTGAGCGAGGCAACCTAGGATTTGAGCAAGGTAACCTAGGATTTGAGCGAGGAAAGCTAGAAATTGAGCGAGGGAACCTAGAAATTGAGCGAGACAACCTAGGAATTGAGTGAGGCAATGTAGGAATTCAGCAAGGTAACCTAGGAATTGAGTGAGGAAAGCTAAAAATTGAGCGAGACAACCTAGCATTTGAGCAAGGCAACCTAGGATTTGAGCGAGGAAAGCTAAAAATTGAGCGAGAGAACCTAGAAATTGAGTGAGGCAACCTAGGAATTGAGTGAGGCAACGTAGGAATTGAGCGAGGAATCCTAGGATTTTAGCGAGGGAAGCTAGAAATTGAGCGAGGGAACCTAGGATTTGAGCGATGCGACCTAGAAATTGAGCGAGACAACGTAGGGATTGAGCGAAAGAAGCTAGGAATTGAGTGAGGTAATGTAAAAATTCAGCAAGGAATTCTAGTTATTGAGCAAGGGAACTAAGAAATTCAGTAAGGCAACCTAGGATCTGAGCAAGGCGAGGGAAGCTACAAATTGTGCGAGGGAACCTAGAAATTGAGCGAGGCAACCTACGAATTGAGCGAAGAAGCTAGAAATTGAGCGAGGCAACCTAGGATTTGATCGAGGGAACATCGAAATTGGAGCGAGGCAACTTAGGAATTGAGCGAGGGAAGCTAGAAATTGAGTGAGGAAAGCTAGAAATTGAGCGAGGCAAGCGAGGCGATGTAGAAATTGGAGCGAGGATTGAGCAAGGGAACTTAGAAATTGAGCGAGGGAACCTAGGAGTTGAGCAAGGCAACAAAAAAATTCAACGAGGTAACCGAGAAATTGAGCAAGAGAAACATCAATTTGAGCGAGGCAAGCTTGAAATTGGGTGAGGCTAACATGAATTGGAATGAACTTTAAATATAATTGACCTAGCTTAACAATTTGCTTTGTTGAATTTGACCGATCAGTTAATGAAATTGACCGAGATTTACATGAAATTCTCTTCGGTGAATTTGATCGAGCAATTAATGAAATTGACCAAGCGGTTCATAAAATTTTCAATACGCACTTATAGTGCTGAGTTAACTAAGTTGGGCACACCCTGATCCATAGCTCAATTGCCAGACTGAGTAGAGATACCTCATATCAACACTTGAGGTCCTGGTATCGATTCCTAGCGGGGGTGGCTAACGTGGAGTGTGTGTATTGACATGGGTGTGTACTAACAAGCTAACCTAAAATTTTTTTTAAAAAAAAATTAATAGTAAAATATTTAAAAAATTAAAAAATTAAAAATATTGAGTTGAGCCCACCTTGAATGTATGTGGACTATCCATGACGTTCATCCATTTTTCCATCTAAAGCAAGGGTTTCAGCCCAAAATGGTGGCATATTGAAATATCAAGTGGATCACACCATAGGAAACAATGTTTCCACTGTGGAAACCTTTTTATGCCCCTACAATGATGTTTTACTTGTAATCCATCATGTCCATAGGATGATTTTCACATGGATGAACCAAAAACCAAGATGGGAGCTTAATTCGGCATTTCAATGGCCCACAAAAAATTTATGCCATTTAAGTAAATGTATATCATACCTGTCATGCGTACTGTCTTCCGTGGAGGGAACATTTTCAGGAAAAACGAGATAATGTTGATGAATAAAGAGGGTGGGATTAGGGGTGTACATCGAGTCAAACTGAGTCGAGTTGGCCTCAGCTCGACTCGGCTCGAACAGTGGCTAACCTCAGCTTGAACTCGGCTCATCTCGGTCCTCGGGCCTGATTGGCCAGCTCAGCTAAGTTCAATTAGCAGCTCGGGCTGAGTTCGAGCTAAGATCAAACCGAGTTTGCTATTGAGGCATTTCCACAAACACCTTAATTGCAACTTCAAAATCCAACTGTTTTACCTACAAAGACAATGATTTTATACGTATTTTCTCAAACACCTTCTAAATAATAATAATAATAAAGAAAAAAAAAAAGTTTTTGTTCCATGTACGTACCTTCCTTTCCACCTTGCCACTAGCCAAACCTTCATTGCCACCAGCCACATGTCGTTCAGTCATTTTATCAAACGGTTGGTGAGCAACATTAATGACAAAGTAACCAAGTCACCGAACTAGTTTGATCCAAGTTTGATTCAAGATAGATTTGATCCGAGTCGAGTTGAGCTGGCCTGCTCGAACTCATTTTGGAGCTCAAAAAATCAATTCAACCTTGCTTGAACTCAACACCGAACTGAATCGAGCTTTTTTCAGATTGAGTAGAGCGAGCTAACCGAGCTAGCCCGATTCGTGTACACCCCTAGGTGGGATCCAGCTAGAGCGTGGTGCGATCCAAGCAACAGATGTAGCGGTGGAGTTTTCGTCCTTTTTTTTTAAAAAAATGGAGCCAGAGAAGGGAGGGAGAGGAAAAGCAACGGCAGTAAAAAGGAGGGGTAGTTCCGTCCTCAAAGTCGCTGTCCGCACGTGCTAGTCTAAGTTGGTAACTTAAGTTTGTATTCCTCGATAAAAACCGCTGGGTAAAAGGTTTTGTCTACAGTGGTCATTTTCTCTCTCTCTATATATATATAGGAAAAGGTACTGTACGCTCGAGCTCACAGTAAGCTTATCGTGAGGTCGAGCTATGTTGGCCCCACCGTAATGCATGTCAACCATCAACACCGTGCATTTGATGGTTCCCCTTTAAATAATGGGATATCTCAAAAATTATCCATATACGAAACTCAGGTGGACCATACCATCTAAAATCATGTGAAGACACTATTAAAACATATAAAAGCACTTTGTGGGGCCTAATTGAGTTTTTAATGCTGCTGAAACTTGGTTTGAACCCTCATAAAAGTGGGAGACACATAATGGATGGGCTGGATTTGCAAAGAACATCTTTTGTGAGCCCCAAAAATGATTATGAATGTTTTAATGGTTGCACGGCCCCTCTCCACTTCTGTATGTGGTGTGGCCCATAAAAGTCACGTATTGACATTATTTTTGAGATCTAGGTCCATGGTGGAATGGCTCATATGATTGATTGGGTAGATGTTCCAAAGGCATCACGATGGGGCCTACACGGTTCGACCGCATGGGACGGAGCCGTGAGCTCGAGCGCATTGTACTTTTCCCTATATATATACACACACGTGAGGGTTCAGCAGAGAGAGAGAGAGAGAGAATGGATTTCTATACTTTGCTGTTATGTTTTTCCTCCATGTGAGCTTGTATCCATCTCCTCCTCCTAACAAGAAAGAAATCTGGCAGAGCCGGACTCCCACCAGGCCCCTTTCCTCTTCCAATTGTTGGAAACCTCTTCCAACTCGGTAACAAACCCAACGAGTCACTCGCCCAACTCGCCGAGTCACATGGCCCCCTAATGACTCTAAGGCTCGGCAGCATAACAACAGTGGTTGTTTCCTCTGCAAACATCGCCAAAGAGGTCCTCCAGAAGCACGACCTGGCCTTTGCGGGCCGGAACGTTCCTGATGCTACTCGGGCGCTCTACCACTGTGAGTCATCTATGGTATGGTTACCAGTCCACCAGCGGTGGCGGAAGCTCCGAACTATATGCAACAGTCACATATTCACCACCCAAAGACTCGATGCCAATCAAGGCCTCCGATGCCACAAGGTGCAGGAACTCATGGCACACGTCACCGAACACTGCTTAAAGAGACAGGCAGTGGATATCGGGCGAGCCACCTTCGTGACTGCCCTCAATTTGATATCGAACACTGTCTTCTCCGTTGATTTGGTCGATCCGAACTCCAGTTCTGCACAAGAATTCAAGGAACTGGTGTCGAAAATTATGGAAGAGGTGGGAAGGCCGAATGTCGCGGACTACTTCCCATGGCTGAAGATCATGGATCCGCAAGGGATAAGGCGGCGATTGACAGTCCATTTTGAAAGATTGCATGCAATCTTTGATGGGATGATCGAGCAGCGTCTGATACTGTCCAGGTCTTCTTCTAAGTCTCCAGGAAGAGATGATTTCTTGGATGTGCTTCTCGACTACAGCCATGACAATGACTTCCAACTTAGCCGCCGTGACATCAATTCGTTGCTTGTGGTATTATTCACATCTCCTTCTATCAACTACTGATCATCAGCTACAGGTGCTGTATCATCCTTCCCTGCTAACATTGATACCACTTGTGTTGGACGTTGGCGCCATCAAAACAGTAGAATCCAACACGAAGATCAACGTCATGGAAAATCAGGCCAACTGGTCACTCACTGGCTGGGCCACACCAGTACCATCTATTGAATCGGACTGTCAGTTGTCCACTGATTCCATCGCTTCTGGTGGGACGCGGATTGCGTCCTACCCCCGCCCGTCTCCAGCTGGGAACGGGCAGGAGCTTTGAATGGCCACCGTGATGTATGGGTCTTATTCACACATTCCATCCATTTTTTTGTATCGTTTGAGGGTATAAGCCCAAAAATGAGGCAGATCCGAGGCTCAAGAGTTTCATCGGTGAGAATCATTATCACTGCCGCTTCCTGTGGTGTGATCCACTTGAGCCTTGGATCTACCTACTTTTTAGGATTATACTCTAAAATGATACGACAAAAATGGATGGACGGTGTGGATAAGACCCATACATCACCGGTGGCCAGTCAAAGGTCCTGCCCGTTCCCAGCTGGAGACGGGCAGGGTTAGGACGCATCCGCGTCCCTTCTGGTGAGCGGACCTGATTTTTGTGCCTGGATATCTTCGGGGTGGGCCCCACCATTTTCAGGATAAGCTTGCCTCGTGGTTTCATTGACCGTAGGCGATCAGTTCTCTTAACCGAAGCATACTTTCTTAGGGACGAGGATTGCCAGCGAAATGAAGGTAGGTGTGGCCCATCGTGATGTCGGTGAGAAATCCACCCATTGAACTGCCTGATTTAAAACTTATGTGGTCCCATGAATGTTTCAATGGTGGACGTTCAATCCTCGCTGTTTCCTGTTGTGTTGCCCACTTGACTTTTGGATCTGCCTCATTTTCGGCCCATGTGGTAAGATGATCCGGAAAAAAAGGATGATCGGAGTGGATTTCTTCCAAACATCCACATATTACGCTTTCCTTTCTTCGTTGCCAAAACGGACTTTGTTGCTCTTGGCTTATGTTTCAAATGTCAAGCCCACCATACAAACTTTACCATCACTTCCTTTTTCCATTATCTCACGTGAACTTTGATTGTGGATTATTTTGGGCCTTGGCTTTCTACTACTGTGCTTGAATGGTACAGGTTAAATGGATAAGATTGTCTGACAGGTGTCATATTTTGGACATGCCAGTGGCCCAGTAAATGGACGGACCCAATTATTACAGTCCCTAGGTGCATTGTAGATGGGTGGCTTTACTATATTTGGATTCTTCCCCCTCTAACGATTAGCCACTATGGTTAAGTGAGTCAATGATTGTATTAAAAAATAGTTATGAGTTGGTTGACACGTAAATGAAATGGTCAACCCCTTACAGGCCATGTACCTCCGGTTATCTAATTTTCTAAGCGATTTTATAAACGCTTTCACAAACCTTTATACTATTTAATATAAGACGCAATTAAAAAGTGAAAGAAATTCATTACTTTTGGCCCATTTTTATTAGTTTTTTGAGTTTTTTTTTAGGGGAAAAAACTCCAAAAGGATGGTCATCTTCATGACAGGGCCACTCACTCAGTGGCCATGTTCAGTTGTTAGGTCGGTTTGTTTGATGCATGCAGTGTAACAGCTTGCTGGTCCGACTTGTGGATTGGCAGATCCACTTGGAATTGGGAAGATTGTTGGCTGAATCTCCAATAACTCAATTTTAGGTTTTTTTTTTTTTTTTTTTTTGATTGGACAACTCAATTGAGTGACTCAAAAAACTCAACCAAGCATTGGCAAATATTGGACAATCTGACTTAGAAATGGAAATTAAATTCGCCATGGAGATTGGTTTTATGAGAGAGAGAGAGAGAGAGAGAGAGAGAGAGAGAGAGAGAGAGAGAGAGAGAGAGAGAGAGAGAGAATGAAATGAAAAGCCCTTGGAGCCTCACAATTTCACGGAAGTGATCAAAGGCCAAGCATACATTGCCGCATTGATTTGGGATAGAGGAAGAGATATTATAAGAAGGGAAGTTGGGCATTTATTCACAGAGATAGGTTTCCTTAGGGGTGTTAACTGGCCGGGTTTAAGGCTTGCCTGGCTAAAATAGTCCAGCCCGAATCCAGCCCAACATGCAAATGCTTGGCCCAGCCTGAATCCAGCTCGAATCCAGCCCAACATGCTAATGATTGGCCCAACCCGAGTCCAGCCTGAGCCCAAGTCCGAATAAGATGGGGTTGTTGCGAGGAGGGAGAGAGGAACCAACTGACAAGGTAGGTGGGTTCCTTATCTTGTTTTGTTTCTTCTACGGTGTCTTCGTTTGAAGATTTCTTGAAATTCGGTGGGTTTGGTGGTAGAGATCTTTGCCTAATCTTTGGGGTTTTGGAGATTTACTTGGGATGTGCTGGGGGAGAGACAGAGAGAGTGAGTGAGAGAGGAACTGATGGACAATAGAAGGGATTCCGAGGAGGTTTGAGAGAGAGAGAGAGAAGGGTACGCAAAAATGTGATAGCAGCGTGTGGGTTGGAGGCGCAGGGGGAGCTTGAGAGATGGCATGGGTGAGTGGGGAGAGCATAAGAGAAATGTTATAAAAGAAAAATGAAAATTTGAAAACCTTAAGAGGCCGGGCTGAGTTTTTGGGCTTTGGGACAACTATATTTAGAGTCGTACACAAGCCGAACTAAGTTGAGCTTGGCCTATCTTGCTTGGCTTGCAAGCTACTCCAGCTTGATCTTGGCTCAACTCAGTCCTTAAGCTTGACTGGTTAGCTTGGCTCAATTCCATTAGCAGCTCGGGCCAGCTCAAGCATTGTCTGAGTTGAACTTGAGTCAATCTTCTGATCCGAGTTCAAGTCTGAACTTATAAGCTAAGTTCAAGAGTAGGTTTTAGGGTTTATATATATATATATATATATATATATATATATATATATATATATATATATATATATATATTATGTGAACCCAATACGAGTCGAATCAACTTGAACTGAGTCAAATTTGATTCCAGTTCTGAGCCGAGCAGAGCCGAGTTCAGACTCAAATCGAAACTTTTTCTGAGCAGAGTTGACCTTTTCTGAGTTGATTCAAGTGAGTTAACTGAGCCAACTTGGTTCATGTACAGATCTAGTTATATCCAAGCTTAGCCCAATTTCAAAACGAGGTCAATTTTTAAGCGTGATCGGGAAATTACAGCCCAAGCCCAAGCCCAACCCTTGGAAGCCCAATTAGCCAGCCCAGCCCTTGGGCACTCCTAGATTTCCTATTATTTTCTCTTTCTATTTTTTCACTTTTGTTTTTAAACTTTTGATACTGATAGGTGATGTGGCGGGCATAGGTCATTGATACACTGAAATTGCAAGTTTGGGAGCCCATAAGGTGAGACCCCGGACCCAGCGAGGTGGGTGTGACCCTTGATTGTTGGGCTCACAGTGATGTATGTGCCTTAAATCTATGCCGTCCTTTAGTATTGAAGGCTCATTTTAGGGCATTATGCAAAAAAGTAAGCAGATCCAAATCTCAGGTGGACCATAGTACAGGAAACAATGATAATCGATCGCTAAAAGCTTCTTCTGAGCCACAACAGTTTTTGATCAAGCTGATATTTTTGTGGTCTCTTCATCCAAATCAGTGTGTGACCTTATCAACAAGTTGGATGACAAATAAACATTCAGGTGGCCCCCATGAGGTTTTTAATGGTGAGGATTCAATCATTACTGTTTCCTGTGGTATGGTCCACATAAGATTTGGATCTACTTCATTTTTAGGCACATACATCACTGTGAGCCCAACTGTCAGGGGTCCGGCCGACTTTGGTGGGTCCAGGGTCTCTCCTAATCCACTCTCGTTTCAGGGACGCGGATCTGTTGCCGACAGCACCCCAGCGTCGGTGTGTCATGTGTTGGGTGCTGGGCCTAACGTGACGGATCTGTTTTATGTCTACGCGGTTTATCATTTTGCAATCCCCAGCAAAAGAATAAGAATTAAAAAACAAATCGGAAGCTCAAGTGGACCATACACAGGAAGGAAACAGTGGTGATTGAATGCCACCATTGAAAACTTCTTCGGGTCACAAAAGTTTGGATTATCTGTGTTTTCCCTTTATCCAGGTCTGAGTGACCTTATCAACGGTGGGCCGTAGAAGGGTTTCAACAGTGGGTGTCATTATCCCCACTGTTCCCAGTGGTGTGGCTCGCTTGAGCTTTGGATCCCCATTGCTTTTGGGTTCATGCACTTGAATGAGGGAGTAAAACGGATGGACTGCGTGAATATAAAACACATACATCGCGTTGGGCCCCACAGCGCCCAACACATCAACACACCACCACTGGGATGGTGTTGGCAACCTCACCTAATCTGCATCCGATCAAGATAAATTCTAACTTGCAAATTTCACTGATCAGGACATATTCACTGCTGGCAGTGACACAAGCTCTTCCACTGTTGAATGGGCCATGACTGAATTGCTCCGCAGCCCGAACACCATGGCAAAAGTTCGATCTGAGCTCATCGAGACCATAGGCCTGGGTCGACAAGCAGAAGAATCAGATATCAACCGACTCCCATATCTACAAGCGGTCGTGAAAGAAACGCTGCGGCTTCATCCACCGGCTCCGCTCCTCGTACCTCACAGAGCCGAATCTAATGTGGAAATATGCGGTTTCACCATACCCAAGCACACACAAGTACTTGTCAATGCATGGGCAATCGGCAGGGATGCCCATCTTTGGGTGGACCCCACTACTTTCTCACCTGAGAGGTTCTTGGGCTCTCATGTTGATTTTAAAGGCCGAGATTTCGAGCTTATCCCCTTCGGCGCAGGCCGTCGTATTTGTCCGGGCATGCCACTAGCGAATCGTATGGTTCACTTGATGCTGTGTTCCCTTCTCCATTCGTTCGACTGGAAGCTTCCTGATGGAATGGCTCCGCATGATTTGGACATGCGCGATCAATTCGGCATCACTCTGCAGAAACTGGTTCCTCTTCGTGCCATCCCCGTGCAAGGCTGATCAGGCCCGCATGAAGTTACCTTTACAAGCGTAGCATCTAAAGTCATTTAAATAAGGGGTACTCTTGAAGTCTAAACAGCTGGATTATATAACTCAGGTACAACCAGCTTAGATGAGCTTAGATGAGCTTCCATTTGAAATTTGATCTTATAGCATTTAATTTTCGAGTGAATTTATTTAATAAATTTAAAAATAATGTGCTTGATTTATTATGGTTTGCTAATTGGGGAAGTTCTAATTAAGAAAATCTCACCGTACTTAATGTTTAAGGAAGGACGGAATCACACTGCTTACGGTGGGGCCCACCGTGAAGTGTGTGAGAAGTTCACCCTGTCTTTCCATTTTGCCGGATTATATTAGTACATGAGCCCGAAAATAGGTACATTAAAAGCTCAAATGGGCCTCACGACTTTGAAATTTTTGGCAAGAAATGCCTGCCCCTGAACCTCCTTCGGATCCACAGTGACGTCTATATGCGATCCATATATTCTATAAGGTCATTACGACCGGAACGAACTGAGAACACACAAATCTGTTAGCATGATCCAAAACTTCTGTGGTCCCACGAATGTTTGAAGGGTGGACGTTCAATCGTTGCTGTTTCCCATTGTGCAGCCTGCTTGAATCTTGGATCTATCTCATTTTTCGGCCTATATCCTAACATAATCCGATAAAATAAATGAACGGGATGGATTTCTCTCAAACATTAAGGTGGGCCCCACCTAGCTTCCCATCTCGTAAGGCTTACCATGCCTTGAAAAGAGGAAAAGAAACGTGGATAGAAAAGATCAGGAGCGGATTAGGTATTACCCCACCTTGATGATGTTTTGAGATATTTTTCACCTTCACGATTAGCCATTGTACCATATTGATGCTTTAACGTGATCCCAGACTTTGATTTTTATAGACGAATATGAAGCATATTGAAAATATTCTTTTAATTCATTGCTCTAAGGGGTCACAATCACCTGTTGTGTAAGCTTTGTACAATGGAATTCACAACATTGACGCTTCAAATTGCATCAGAATATTTAGCATGTATGCTGTTGATGCAAAAATTCAGTTCACCTTCGCCGAGCTTTGAGCTCTGTATACCTACACAAGAAAAAGACAAAGGAGACTCTAGCTAGGATAGGAGACCTTCGATGACAAAATCAGGCTAGGCATCTGGGTCAAAGTAATGTAGTTGGGGCTTAGGGTGCGAGATATTGGGTAACTGTTTCTTTTGATGAGTCTCCTGTTTATACCTTTCAGTTGAGTTTGACGTATTTGTCATTCTCGGCGTGATCTTTGCCATTAGGCGAGAACTGCGTAAGTGAAAATGTGGGCGGTTACCTTGAGATCATGCACCGGATGTTGCTCCTCATGGACGTTACTGGAGTCAGTTTCAAGCATGATCATAGGGCACTTCTCGTCCGTGCCAACCCCATACTCTAAATCATACTAATTATAATGATCCGAGCCCATAAGAAAGTTGAGCCCGGTCACTTGTTGACGAGGATCTGGTCGGGGTTGACGGTTGAAAAGCGAAATGACTTCTTCTAGGTTCCAGGCTGATGTGAAAGCTTTACAAAAGAACTCGTTAGCTAAGTACTATCTCAACTGGTGACGCAGGGATGAATGTGATGAGGTCGATCACCGTCTTCCTCAAGGATAACTACTCCGAATCCATGGAGCTTCTCTGGACTCCTCACAGAGACTTCTCGAATCCACGAGGAAAGAGAGCAAGAAAATAGAAATAAACTCTAATAAACTTCGAAATTGATTACTGAATGACTAAAAACGAGTTTACACCCCTTTAAATAAGGGAACCAAGCAATAGGAAAGAAATCAGACTCAAACTACAACTAAAACTCCTAAAATTCGCAACTTACTATAAATAGTAAACTTACTATTTATAGACGGTCGTGATGTCTACTAGTGCGCAAGGTTTTCAGCCAAAAATAGTAAGTGTCCTATTTGGCTTCACCAAACCGTTCTCCTAATTATTCTAAGCACTTTTCATGTTGAACACAACTCCTAAAGCCCAACGGATGAAGAGATATAAGCAAACTAAAACTTACTATAAATAGTAAAAACGAAATTAAAATAGGAAAACGACCGCCGATCAGGGGGTTTCTCATAAATCCGGGCTGCGCAACCCGGCGTAGCGGGATTGGTTGGCTAAAGTAGCTCGTTCTACCCCAAAATCATATATTTTGCGTCGGATAACTCATTCCGGATTGCGAGATACACCCGATCTAAGGTTTGATGGTCCGGATCACTTCTATCGCTGACCGTGCCTTTTCTGATCCATCCTGGCCATGAAATTATCCGCAACTCACTCTACATCAACTGGTCATCTTGACTCTGTGTAGATGAGCTGATACAGCGTCACGGGTTGGTCGTGTAGCCTTGCTATCCTGCCAATTGAAGTACTTGATCCGGCCACTTCTCTAGCTGATCTGACCTTGAATGGAGCTCGGTCAACTCACTCAAAGACGTAGCCGAGTCGAGATGATTTCAATTAGGGTCGGGTCAGATTCTCCCATAACATAGGCTACAATTAATGGTAACATAGGCAAAACAATCATTGGATCAACTGTTGCATTATTTTTCGAAAAGCTATGTCCTCAGGGAAGCTGACCAATAAGAGTGCCAATTGCCCTCAAGGGGTGATCTATGTGCATTTTACTCGTGCTTTTGAAATCTTAAACGGGTGAAACCCACAGGCTTTTTCATCTGAAGCCCTGCTCGATTAGTAAACGGGCTTGAATTTTAACTATTACCAGCCAACCCAGCCGATTATCAGCCCATGGTTCTTTCTTTGTACATTTGTCTCCTCTTACACGTTGGTCTTGAGTCTCATGCTGCTTTCAGTATTTGTTGTCATGAGGAAAGAAAACACTTTGGTACTCAATGATACATAGCATTGGGAAATTACTTAGAATTTAACTCAAACTTTTCCCAGTTATGGGTCCCACTTTAGATGTATTGTGAATAAAAAATTGTACCTAGTCGATTATCCAACTATTGGACCGGTGGACAATTATTAGGGGCGTCAATGTGCCCGGCCTGGCCCGAAACAGTTCAAAATCAGGCCAAGACCAACCCGGGCCTGGCCCATTGACACCCCTAACAATTATTTGATGGTTAAAACGAAAAATATATATCTAATGATCTCTCCAAATGAATGAACGGTGTAGATATAATAAATATACCCTTGTGGAGCCCATGTAACCTTCATCTCCTTTGAACCGTTCCTACAACTGGGAGCAGCGCTTCCCTTCGAGCGACACATACCCACATCAGCCTGGTCGATGGCGTGTGGTACATCAGCCAACCTGCTTCCAATCCGGCCACATTGTACCTGTCAGGATAGCGTAAGCCACCAACCGGCCATCGACAAGTTCCGTATAAACTCACTTTAAATTTTTTTTCTTTTCCGATGGAGATGGCTTTACCGTATCTATCCACCATTGATGATGGACCAGTCTATGGAGAACTTTAACCATGCATGAAGAGCACTAGAAAATGGCCCACGGAATGAAAGCGATGGAGATGGCCGTTGATGGTTTTCATTTCTCCGTGGGATGATTCAGATAGGGCCACCGTTTTGATTGTCCAGTAATGTCCAAATATAGGAGCCTGTGGTGCCTGTGTTGCAGGTTCCAATAAGTAGAAGAGGAAAGAAATCCACTTAGGCTCACCACCAGATGTGAGAGTGCAGCCAGGAATTGGTTGAGGCCGTCCATTTGGTGGGCCCTATCGTGGATGTCTAACAGCACAAAAACTGCATCAACTGAATGACTATAGCCGTCCCTTTAATAAACTCTCACCTTTGAAGGCGGACCGTTTACTTATTTTACTTCCTACCATCCGTTAGGAAGCCACAAATTGTAAAAATAAAATTGCCAGATTATATTAACTAATGAACGATGTGGATTTGTGATCACATGTATAGTGTCATATGGGATTAACCAATATCGCAAGTGTTGGGGGCCTTATACAAAACCTTAGGATCTAGCCCTCCAGAACAAATCAGAATTATGGTATAACAAAGCAATGAAATAAATTAAAGTATCAATCATACATCACACAAGAGATTTTTACGTAGAAAACCTTCAAAGAGGTAAAAACCATGGGACCTCATCCAGATCAACAATCTACTATGAAGTAGAACGTTACAACCGATCACAAGCACACCTTGCTATTATCAAACATTCACTCACGCAGGAGCGGATAAACAATAAGAAAAATAAAGAAAATCGAGAGATTTCACCAATTACGAGGACGTAAAAGCGCTAAGATATGGTAGATCACCTTCATGAGCATAACCTCCCTTGTACAAGTTTCTTCTCTCTCTCTCTCTCTTTCTATATCTCTCTCACTCTTTTGATATCTCTCTTGTGTTTTTCTTCACACATCATAACCTAGAAAAATCCTAGAGACTTTTTATTTATTTATTTATTTATTTTTTAGTTTTAGAAAATTTCTTTCCGCATCCCAGTTGTGAAAGGACTTGCGACACAAAATTTACGTAAAATCGCGAAACAAATCTGCGTAACCACGATCAGTCGTGTGCCACCCACGACCGATCGAGCGCCACGGAGAAAAATAGTCCAAATTTACTTGACTTGAGTTGAGTTACGACTCGACCCCACGACTGGTCGAACACCAGCCCACGACCGGTCATGCAAGGCTCATGACCGGTCGATGACGGATCAAAAAATCCCATCAGCAAGAAATCCAAGAAGTCCAGTATCATCGGACAATCTTAAAACACGAGAAACCCAGAACATCCCATCCTCATAAGTGCAAGACTAAATTTTTTGGCGAGTTATTTGATACTTTGGTAGCTTATGACACGTGGTACGCAGACACTCAGAAATTTTATACGTGGCATAGATTACCTCAAATTAAACTCAAATTAAATTGACTAATTTGTGGAACTCACTGTCACTAAGTCACACCCCAAAATCAGATTACAAATTTAACGTCTAATTCATGTGCATTGCTTTTCATTTTCACCTGTCCAATCAATGTCCCCCCATTGGATGATCACCTAATCAAGTTATCTTAATTCTTTGTTCATAATACATCTCTACAGGGATTATAATTTGGCCAGCTTATATAAATTATTTGTTTGGATTTCACAAATCTTAACCCGAATCTCCCATCCCAGACAGCCTCCGATTATAGGCTAGACTAGGATGTGTTTGTTTGTCCAACACATGCTTTTGTGCCCTCCTGGTGTGGTAAGTTATAGTGCTGCTAGTTGCTTTTCAGTTGAATATCCTATAACCGATTTGAACATTTTGTTAGGTAGATAAGACATTTCATCGTCTGCTTGGTGGAACTTAAAACGATTTGATGATGGAAATCTTCTCTGTCCTGGCTTTATTTGCTAAAGCTATCCTTTTCAATGACAGTAATGGGATGGCTACCTAACAAAAAATGATTCATTAGAATTGTAAGCAATCCGCTGGCGGTCTTGAGGAATGGATGGATAAAATTGTTAAGCAATCTTGACTATCCATGCTAAAAGCCATTGACCAAATGGTTAATGTACATCCGATAATCATGAGGTTGCATGGCAGCTTCTGAAATGTGATGCAGGAAAAAGTGTGTAACGAAGAAGAAGCAGATGCCTTCTCTAATTAATCAAAACTTTGAATTCACAAAAAATGATTTTTGAGTCCACGAGATAAGAGAGAAAAATCAATTTTTTTATTTTGTTGAATAATAATTCTAAGAGACTCAAAATCCAAATTCATAATTACTTAAAAGAATAAAAAACTTTACTAAAGATTAAATTTGTTAAAAATAAAGATATCAAATTAATTTTACCGGAGCATTTTTAGTATTATTACAAGTAATATCTAAAAGAACATAAAAATCCAAAAACTACAAGCATAGGAAGGTACAACGTAAATGAAAATTGTCAAACGTAATAATTTTTTCTTAAAATCTTAATTTTGATACTTAATACAAGCATTTATCTAAAAACGGATGTATGTAATCAGGTCGGTCAATCTCAAAATCACCGTTGCATAAATATAGATAGGTTACACATTTCCTAACAATACTTAGATCAAAAGTTACTATTCTTTTATGGTCAACACTTCAAATGACAATTTTCCCATATTCAGAATTTGTTTCTTCAAATTGAAAAATTCCCAAGCTCAGGTATGCCATACCCTATGTAGAGCCAGGTCCAATTTTGATGAGCTACTTTCACTTTTGTTTGAGATTCTAGATGTGCTAAGAATGCATGTGGGATGTCGTACATCAAAATGTGTGTTGTACCCCATGAAAAATATATATCAATGGATTGGACCACCTATGTGACCAACGCAACTAGGAGCTGTAGTGGGCACTGGACCCTTTCTCTCCCTGGTCTCAGCACATACACCCCCACTAGAGCCCCTCTCTCGCTAGTCCCATCACACTTGCACACGCACTTGTACAACCATTGGCCCACATGCAAAGGTTAGGATTGTTGAGTATCGGAGATTTCTCAATAGATCAATTCAACCGTGAGCCCAGCTGTACAAACCCAAGGCCATGAAGGGATTCTCTTTCTAACAATAAATCCATCTGTTAGGAAATATTTGTTGCAGGGAGTGACACAAGCTCAACAACCGTTGAATGGGCAATGGCCGAACTGTTCAGTAACCCAAATGCCATGACAAAGGTCCGATTGGAGCTAGCACGCATCATTGGCCTGGACCGTTCAGTTGAAGAGTCGGACATACTAGGCTCCCATATCTACGAGCAGTCGTGAAGGAAACAATGCGTCTGCATTTATCCCTCTACGTACGCGAGCCGAAGCTGAGATGGAAATTGATGGCTTCGTCATACCCAAACACACACAAGTGCTCATGAACACATGCGCCATCGGCAGAGATGCCGATGTTTGGCCCAACCCTAGGTACTTATTCTTCCCCGTGAGGTTCTTAGACTGTGACATTGATTTTAAAAGCCATGATTTCGAACTTATACCGTTTGGGGCAGGCCGCCGTGTATACGCAGGCTTGCCACTTGCCTATAGGATTGTCCACCTAATGTGGCTTGGCTCCTACAACTGTTCGATAGGAAGCTTTGGCGGACAACTTTGGACATATGCTACATTGCTACTCAAGATCCAGTGTGTTGCCGTCCACTTAGGCCTGTGATAATGTTTTGATGGTAAATTACTTTCTCCAAATGATATTTGCAATATTTGATGGTTGATTCCTGTGTTTGACATTATAATAATTGTATTTTTCATTACTTTAATGGCAAATCACCACTAAAATATACTTTTGTTGGTTAATGGATTCAATATTTATATAAGAATGCAATGGAAAAGTGAAAAGCCGCTAGGATTACAAGTTCTTTGGTAATATCTAGAATACATTCATATTTAAACTATGAATTTCATATTTAAGCTGGTAGTGTTAAAATTATAATCATGGTACTTTTTCTTTACATTACTAAGTAATTAGTGAAACCAACAAGCACTAAGAGTTTTTGAGTTGCCGTTTCAATGATGTGGCCCACTTGATGGTTGAATGATCTGGTTGATTTTTTTGGACATCTAATCACCATGGTGAGGTGCGCTGTTTGGATGGTTGGATCTGACGCACACTGTCCACCATGTGGCTGGCATATCCTGAGTTTCACAATAATGAGAGAGCTTCATTCATTTTAACTATGACATCGTCTTTTTGGTGGAACAAATAAAAGTCAAGGATTCATAGTAAAGGACGCGTGTTTCATGCTAAAGCTTTTAGCATGTGGTTCCTTCGGTAGAAACCCGGTTGGGGTCCAACATGATGTTTGTGAGAAATAAACTCCGTCCATTCATTTTTTTTGAGATCATTTTACACTATGGGGCCAAAAATGAGACAGATCCAGTTTTTTTTTTTTTTTTTTTTTTTTTTTTTTTTTTTTTTTTTTTTTTTAAATAAAAAAGATGGAACAGAGACATCTAACTTGTATTAAATCAATAGGGATGTACAGACATTTAGGCGGGCCTCAACAAAAAGGATTGGGCCTCACCTATCATATACCTGACCAAACGCAAAAGTAAGACCAAAAACACTACAGACAGAAGCTAGGAACAATCCCAAAACTCAGCTGTTGCCCCCGCCCTCCCAGCAGCAAAAAACAAAGAAGATCATACCTGCAAATTACCCAACCCTACCTTATCAAGGACCAAGGCACCCCTAATCCTTGACGGCAACTCCGCGGGGATCTATAGAACTTGTTGGCACACCCTTCACTAGCCATCCTTGCGAGGGCATCCGCCACCGCATTGCCCTCACAGAAAATATGGCTGAAAGAGATGTCGAGGGCTCAGCTGAAAAGGTGGATGGCCCCAATCCTATACCAAATTCTTCATGGACAATGAGCCGAAGGATCGGAAGCAGCCCCCACCACGAGCTTCGAGTCAAATTCTATGTCAATATTCATGAATCCTAGCTTCAAACTTAATACTATTCCATCCAACATAGCTTGGGCCTTCGCTATTGTATTTGAAGCGAACCCGTAATACCTATGAAAAGCAAATACAAGCCGACCGTGGGCATCCTTGCATACCCCACCACCTCCGCTCTCTCCCGGACTCCCTCGGGAAGATCCATCGACATTTAGCTTTACACGACCCCAGTTCGGTCTAAGCCATTTCATGACAGTTGGAATATTAGTCGGTCTGGCCTTGGTCATCTCGAGACGAAGAGCTTGGATTGCAACTGAATCCATGAGAGAATGGGGCTCCTTGTTAAGCATCGGGTTTCCAATTTCTTGAAGCCATTTGGAAATATGACAGATGATCTAATAGGATGACATCTTCCCGCCTTCAAAACAAGCTACATTACGGTTCAACCAAAGCTCCCAACAGATTAAAGAGGGAGTGAGGCCTAATAACAACCTAAGTCGATTAGAGGTGGACACTTTCCTCGTCCAGAATCTGATTCTCTGTTGTATTGATTGATTGGGGACTAAAGGGACATCAAATATCCGAGAGAAGTGCCACCATATTGCATCGGCTGTAATTCCCAAGTAGAAGAGGTGATCCAAGCTTTCCACATTGAGTGTAGGCTATAGTTACTGCTGTCGGGAGTCCAACAACTGCGAGAGGGATTGTTGTTGGTGAAAATCCAACAACACTCGGTGGGGTTGGCTGATCGCGGGCTGCACCTTAGACCATCACACCGGGAGGGATATGGGCCGTCAACGACGAACCGGAAACAATGAACGTCGCTCCACTCAGAGAATGTGAAGAGCTGCCGCTAGCCATAGTAGAAGGAATCAAAGGCCCCTGGTTCGCCGTAACCGTCGCCTCTCTGAAACAACAACAATTGCACCTAGGTGCCAAACTGATACAACCCGTTGTACCTCAATGTCCACTGGGACTGATTTCATCATGATTTTTCAAAGAAAAATCCCTATCTTTGGCGGGAGAAACTTGTTCTAGGCCCACTTGGTCCAACCAAGAGAAGGACTAGTTTGTCTGACGCCTTACCACACCGACTTCAATAAGAACTTCCCTGTTGCAGTCAGGTCCCACGCCAGCTGATCTTCCCTGCTAGTGAGTGAAATAGGATTGTTTGTCATTGCCTGCAAGGAGGGAGGGGGGGGAGGAAGAATGTCTTGAATGTCCCTCAAACTGAATCTGCTAGGAGAAGAAAAGAAATCCTTCACCGATGCCTCCTGAAGATGAGGTGGGATAGGCCGCAGAGCTGATCTCGTCAAAAATCCCTCCCCAGTCCAATCTTGATTCCAAAAATTTGATATTTCCTTGCCCTATAAGCCACTTGGAATGAGAGACCACGAACGATAAGTTGTTAGATATGTCCTTCCAGACGGTAGAATTAGAAGCTGAATTCATGCCTCTGGAATGAATAAATTTTCCGATATACTTTATCGTCATAAGTCTCGACCATAACGACCTTCCTTCAAGCAGACTTCTTCCCATTTTAATCCTAAAGGCCCACAATACATCCTCCAATCTTCTTATTCCCAGCCCCCCTTCAGATAGCGGTAGACAAATCTTTGTCCACCTCAGCCAATGCTACTTCTTGTTGCCATCTGCACTCCCCCAAAAGAAATTGGCCAGCCTTGATTCCAGCATTTTGCAAACCGCTTTTGGGATGTTAACCGCAGACATGATATGGATGGGGATACTAGATAAAACATTTTTTATAAGAACTACCCTTGCACCTGGGTTAAGGATCTTAGCTTTCCATCCCTCCATTCTGCAAAGAATCTTCTGTATGAGCAGCACCAGGAGAGAGGCCCGAACTTTAACTTTGATTAAAGGAATTCCCAAATAAGTACAAGGAAGGGTGGCCTGCTTGAACCCCGTCAATTCCCTGATCTTCCAAATCCTGGTTTGCGAAGCCGTCTTGAGGACAATGAATGAAGTTTTATTGACATTAACATTCTGACCAGATGCAGTTTCATATTCCATGATGAACTTTAGAAGGGCACGGACCGTGGCTATCCTTCCGTTAAGGAATAAAATTGCATCATCTGCGAATAATAAATGAGTAACCAATGGGCACCTTTGTGGGATCTTAAATGGTTGGCAAACTCCTGAGGAAAAGAGATTATGGATTCCTCGGGTTAGAACTTCCGCGGCCAAAATGAACAGAGAGGGAGACAAAGGATCCCCTTGTCTCAGACCCCTAGACGAGGGAAAAAAATCCCACGGTCTCCCGTTAATGAGAACCAAAAACCAAGTACCCATCCAACATCGTTGCACTTTGAGAATCCATTCTTTCTCAAACCTGAATTTTTCCAACACTTGAACGAGAAAGGACCATTCCGACCTGTCATAAGCCTTCTCCATATCTAGCTTCAGGATCATGTTCCCTCCAAAAACCTTGTGCTCTAGCTCGTGAGACATTTTCCTTGCAATCGAAATATTTTTCGTGATAAATCTTCCTTTTACAAAAGCCCCCTACTCCGTGGATATGATTTTTGGCAAAAGCAGGGCCAGCCTAGTCGCCAAGATCTTGAAAAGATCTTCATAATTCCACTGCATAGGCTGACGGGGCGGAAATCCGCCCACGACTCTGGGTTATTCTTCTTAGGAATAAAGCAAATGTGAGTGCACTGAAAAGATCTAGGAAGGGGCCCTCCTGCAAAAAAGTCTTTAGCAGCATCAAAGATATCATTTCCAATCAAATTCCAACAAGAAGAAAAAAATAATCCTCCAAACCCATCTGGGCCTGGTGCACTATCAATCGGAATGGAGACAGCCGCATCCCTTACTTTCTCCATAGACACGGGCCTAGCCGGGTCAGCATTCATCTGGGCTGTAACAATCTTCGGGATACAAGAGAGGAGACATTCATTCGCTTTCCTATGTTGCGACGTGAAAAGGTTCTTGAAAAAAATTTCTGCCTCCCTTCCTATTTCGTCCCTATTTTCAAGGATCTCCCCAGTAGAGGTCTTAATTTTGTCAACGGCCATTTTTCTATGTGTGTCTAAGACAGAATTGTGGAAGAACTTCATGTTTCGGTCCCCTTCTTGAAGCCATTTAATCCTAGATTTCTGTTTCCAAAACAACTCTTGCTGAAGAAGTGCCAACTTGAGATTAGCTTGAGTTGTATTCACTCTCTTTGCATTTTCGATCGAGTTTGAAGAGAGAAGGGAGGATTCAGCTCTAGCAACCTCATCCTCTACACTATACAAGTTGTTTTCCACATCCTCAAATATGATTTTGTTCCAATCCTTAAGGGCCCTTTCCAAATTTTTCATTTTGAGGAGAACCTTGTACATGGGGGCAGCCCCAACATCGATCTCCCAGGCTTCCTTGACTACCCGTTGAAAGTCGTCATGGTTGTCTACATTTGCTGAAATCCGAATGGACGAGAAAAGTCCGTTGCAGCATCGATGAAACTCATCAGGACTGGGGAGTGGTCAGAATAGGATCTGGATAGGTGGTTAACCTTAAAAGTAGGAGGGGAACCTAACCAGCTCACATTAACTAGCATCCTGTCAAGCCTAGCCCATTTACGGCTCGTACCTGATCTATTGTTGCACCATGTGTAGGATGACCCAGTGAATCCTGCATCTAGTAGCCCTGAGTCGTTGATAGCTTCAAAGAAGTCGCTCATCGAAACAGTGAATGAGGGGGCCCCTCCCAGCCTTTCCTTGGTAGAGACGGTGGAGTTAAAATCTCCACAAACCAGCCACAGACTATTGTTCTGACTAGAGATGCTTCTTAATTCATCCCACAGCTCTCGTCTTCTTTCCCTATCACAGCTAGCATAGACTGCAGAAATTAAAATGGGGAAATTGCTGCCAGTGGTTACCTAAATAGACGTACATTTCCTGGAAGCACCTGCAACCTGGATGTTAAATCCATCCTTCTCCAATATCCACATTCTTCCCTCTGAATTGTCCTCTATCAGATTCTATTGAAATCCTAACTTGGCTGCGACAGAATCTGTTTTTGATGCTCTTATCATCGGCTCTTATAGAAGAAGAATCGTCACTCGATGTTCTTAATTAACCGTATCAAATGGCGAGTAGTTTGAGCATTGCCTACCCCTCTCACGTTCCAAGAAAGGATGCTAAACATCAGACACCCATCTTTTGACCTCGGCCCGTTTACGGATACTTCTCAATCTATGGCTTGTTCTTTTAAATATCGACATTGCAGGCCTTCCTATTTTCTTCCTCACCACTGCTATGTTAGCGATTTTGGTGCTTTCCATGCTTCTCGCATTCGATGATTAAGACTCATTTGAAGCCTCCCCGGCATTTAAGTCCACCCAAAGTGAAATACCTTTATCTTCTTGGTTGGCTGCATTATGTACAATCAGGTCTGCCTCCTTAGGACTGTTAACACAGACAGCCTTGGGGTCGCTGACACCTTCTCCAGCCTGGCTAGAGACCGCTCCCCTACATACCCGATTGAAACAATTTGTTTCCATTTCCAATGCCTTCATTTTGACATCATTGGCCTCTGTTCTATTCTCCCTAGTTCTCAGAATCTGGTGTTCATCAGAGTTAGTCTTTCCCTCTCCTGCCTGGCCTTGAGTGGTCGCTCTGATTACCTGAGGGAGAGATCCTTCCCTGAACAATTGCTGGACCCCTGATAGCCATCCTTCTCATTCCTCCTCCACATTCCTATCAGGTGGGATGCATGGATTATTTAGTTGTCAAGCAGCCCGATTAGGGGTGGTAAAAGGCTGACACGAACTAGGTGGGATGCTGCCTTTGGTAAATGTATGTAAAGGAGCTTGGGGATGTTCTAATGGATGAAGCAGTCGGGGCTGGGATTGAGGATTAAGCCCTTGTTGAATGCTCGAGCTATCTAAGCGACGGCCGTGGTTATTATCTAACCTTGAGCCGGGTAAGGGAGGGATTGGAGGCCCTACCGAATGCCCGACTTCAAAAGGCAGGATTGGTTGATCGCAGACTGGTTTAACATAGACCAACTCCTGCGCCCTCTCGTAAATCAGGGGCTCGGCCTCGTCCTATCCTTCTAGGTTGGGCTGATGCTGTTGAGTACTGATGAGGTCGTTAGGTTGGGCATTCCCAGGACAATTAATCCTTATTTCTATCAATTGTCCCTGCTGGTCAGGTTCGCACCTTCTCCCTGGAGATTCCCCTGATCTCTATTTGTCAAAGGTCCTTACCACCCATTGTTTTGTGCCTTCTGTTCTGGGTTCCACTCTCGTTTCCCTGCTAGCCGGAGCATCTGTCACCCTAGAAATTTCGAATTGAATCATGATCTGAAAGGATCTACTCTCCACAATCAGATTAAACAGTTTAGTGGGTGATAGGGTGTGACGGGGTGAGATTCTAACTCAGGCGAACCACCTATTGGGACCTGTCGGGGTCCGAGGATCCACTTCTAGCACCTCCCCAATCTACTTTGCAATTTGACTAATGACAAGTTCACTCCAGGCATGCAAAGGAATCCCAAATATATGGATCCACACCTTGGAACCAGGTACCACCATAGATGGGCCCCAAGCTCGAACATTAGTTAGCCCCAGCTTTCCTTAAGCGATTTTGTCCCGAGAGAACGCCAGAGTGGCTTCCCTGGATTGGAATTTGAAAGCGTAAGTTGACTCCAAAATCTGGAATATCTCCACCTGAGTGGCCCTAAATTGAGATGATTTGAAGCCATCTCTCAGGAATTGAGCATTGCTGGACACATCTGAAGTTTCACCCACCAGAGCACAAACAAAATCCGCCCTTCCCTTATCTGAGATCCATTTGGGGACGATGATAGTTTGAGGGTTTGTTGAGGGAGGGGATGGAAGCTGCATAACGTCTGCGTAGGATCGAGTCATAGATCTAGAGTTGCTGAACCTTACAACAGTTCCCCTGTTCAGCTCTGTCTTTTCACTCTGAATCATAGAAGGGTTTGAGAGATTTTTAAGATAAGAACGTACTTAAGATTTTTGATGGGCGATCCTAAATCCACCTTCTCCAGACTTGTCTCCACTGGTTAGCTGTTCGTTTGCCACACTAATCGTCATTCGGCGGCGGCTCAAGAAATGCCCATTTAAAAGCCCTATTGCAGCCTTAACTTCTTCTCGTTGCTTGAAGGTGACGAATGCGAATCCCTTACTTCTGCCTGAGGCTGGGAACACAAGGATGAAGACATCAGATAATGCTCCAAACTGGCTAAACCTAGCTTTGATATCCTCTGCTGACGCCGAGAATGGCAGATTGCCGATGAACAATCGACATTCTGGAGGTGACTTCCTGCTACGAACTTCCTTCCATTCCGGGTGGATCCCGTAAGGCTGGGCCCACTACGCTCCCCCATTTGGGACCAAGGGCACGGAGCACTCTTTCCCCTCTTAGGTTAGGTTTCGACCCTCAGATAGTTCAGATCCTCTTTCCCCTCTTAGGGTACATGTAACTTTGATTTCCTTTGAACCGTTCAACTTGAAGCTTGAGGAGCGTCAACCCCCCTCTTTGTGACAGATCCAGTTCTTAAGTGTGCTAAAAACGAGAGAATTGAACATCCACAATTGAAATATTTATGGGGCCGTAGAAGTTTTGAATTAAGATAATATTTGTGTTTTAAGTTCATACCAGTAAGAATGATGTTATGGATGACATGTAAACATTATTGTTAAACCCATGTAGGTTTCAATGGTAGGAATTTCCTACCCACCTTTTCCTTGATACAGGTCAATCCTGGTAGGAATGATGTTATTTGTTGGGCCTGTGTGATTTTCCATGATACAGGTAAATCTTGGTAAATAAGTAATTTTAACTTTTCACCTTGTTTGGAGATGTGAATGTAATTTTGCCTTGAAAATTGATATAAAAGTATTGACTTAAATATGTGGACCCCCCTTGTAATGTATATGATATATCCGCACCCTCCATTTATTTTATCAGAACATTTTAGAGCATGAGCCGAAAAATGAGGTAGATTCAACACTTAAATGGCCCACACGAAAGGAAACAATGGTCTTAATTTGTCCAGCATTGAAAGTTGTTTCCTTCATTGGGCCCACATTGAAGTTTTTTAATCATCTAACCCATTCATAGGGTCACACAGACATGGATAAAGGAAAAACACAAATATCAACTTGATTGAAACTTTTAAGGGGATCAAGAAGTTTTTAATGACAGGCGTTCGATGCCTGCTCTTTCTTGTGGTGTGGTCCACTTGAGATTTGGATCTGTCTCATTTTTTTTCTCATGCCCTGTAGTGCCTTGAAAATCGGCACCTGAGTACATAGACCTCGACCTCGAGTTCCCTGGTGTTAATTTAATGTGAATGCACATGTGACCTCATTCATATTCACATTCATTCTGCACACGAATAATCAGAGTAACACAATTCACTTAGCGGATCCAAAGTGAGGTAGAGATAATGAAAGATTTAGAAATATAAGGCTAAGAGTTAAAAATACAACTCTAGTAGTGATGATCACCCAAAATGGAATTATATAAGCCACAATATACATACCTAAGATGATTAAAGTAATAAGATTTTGGTTTATACCCAATTCTCCAAAACATAATAGCATTGACACAACTCGATAAGCCTACCAGTCTGAGGTCTCACTAGTACCTGCATGGATGATACTCTTGGTTGTTGTTTTAAAACACCGTCCTAGGTGGGAGTGAGTAGCTAACACAGTGGTTCCATTAGTTCTAAGTTATACATGTTATCGACACAATCAGCATAGTTAATGATAAATAAGAAATTAAACAATTTCTAAATACTTTTGTTAAATGCGCATATGAAGATATGACATGAGGCATGCCCTTTTCAAACAACACTCCCTTACACACGACTTTGACCACCTGGTTCACAAATGACAACACTTTTTCAACATGCGACTTCAACGACTGTTTCGATACATTCTAAATTAATCGATGCGATGAATGATCATGTTAGTCGAGTAATTATTAAGTTCGATTCATCCAACATAGTAGCGAAGCTAGGATACTGACGTTATATCACAAGTCCTTATCCAGATCGTGTAGCTCGTTGCAGCACGTAGCGACTCCTTACTAGTGTCCCTTGATCCAAATTTAGGTGTCACTTGTTTATCTCATAAATTAATAATTTTAAAGGTACGGTATGATACCTAAATGTATAAGGATCAATCCGGTATGGGTCGTCACTCAAACCGAGTATGATCACTCAGTTTCGAGGTTATAACAGCCCACAACATGTTGCCTCGACCGACTGGAGAGATATTTTCCAAGGGGATCCAGATTAAACGACTCACCTCAACCCATACTCGGACCACAGCCCGAATGAACAGTAGTTGAGATGTTATAGAGGCGTGAGCTTATTACATAAAACTAAATTACCATAAGGAGCAGTACTCTGGCACGGAATCATCGGCCGAGTAATTTGACGGAGGTCATTCGAATAATAAACTATCACCTCCATTAGTGCTCATTAGTCATGATGGAGAGGCTTGTCACCTCAGCATAGGCTGATAGCTCGGATACAGTGTCTCATACTAACATGCTCGACTCATGAGTCTTAGTCACTCACTGGTTACTACGAGGAGGCTCGTCACCCTAGCGTAGGCCAATAACTCGGATGTGGTGTCCCATATCATTATGTCCGACTTATGAGTTTTAGTGGGATCATATTGCACTAATGGTTATGAATGGACACATCCATTGAGAACAGGGTATCCTCTATTCCATTTAGTCATGTCATATATAATCAGTCGGCTAGCGGATTAATTTGATTGACTTATGAGAACCATGACACAACCAGCATTGAGTGCAAGCAACCCGTGTAGTTCAGCTACTTTCGATCATCCATATTTCACCCGGGTCAATTGAACAAGCCTAGGGTGGCCGCCTTAACTTGGGCCACCCCTTGATTTGGGTGATTTACCGACTAACCCAACATCTTAATAATCTTAAGTGTTTCTAAGGAATAAACTTTATATCAACAATTATAGCGTAAATTTCACTACGTAACCACTTAGACATTTCATCGAACACATGAGCATCCATAAAGTGTTACATTCACTAAAGCATTAAATCAAACATGTGGGTATGCATAAAGTAATACAATCATTTAGGAAATAAATCAATCATGTGAATATTGATAAATCAACACATTCTACCACTTAGACATTTCATCGAACATGTGAGCATCCATATCCAACCAATAACATATAATACAATCAAACATGAAATATGAACATGCTAGTTAGTACAACCCATTTAATACAAGACATCATTAATTGAGACCCTCAAGGGTCGATAAATGAAAACCTAGAAATAATGGTCCGCACCTTGTGAAGATCCGCTTGTCTCATAGTACTCCTAGTATTAGAAATTTGGAAAAATAATTCTTAAACCAATTTAAAAGTAATTAGGTAAGATTTATGCAATTCATCCTAGAAAAACCTAGGTTAAGAAATATAATTTATTTCTTACATCCCAATCACAAGTGGGGTGGATTTGGTGGAGGGAAATGATCCATGTAAGGACTTTGATTGGAGGAAACTGATGAAGGGAAGCACCAAAAACTCCCAACTCCTACTTTCACTCTTCTTCTCTTCTTTTCTCTTTCTTTTTGTCTTTCTCTCCTTTGAAAAATGTAAATTCGTATGGAGAGATGGGGTGCCCAAATGAGGCCCTTATATAGTTTCAGAAGTTGTGCAAATGGCCCCAAAGGATAAGTTTTCATTATACTAGCTCTATGAGAGAGTGTTTCTAACCTTTAGGGCCCATTATAGGGTGTACATGTCAATATACACCGTAGGATAGTTAGCTCTAATGATGATTTATGAATGAATATGATCGGCCCACCTTTTAAATATGTTAATCGACGGGTATAATTAGAAGTCTGTTCAACAGTCACTAATGGTCGATCGAGGCCGTGGCTATACAGATATGTGTGGAAAAATATCTTTAGTTGGTACCTTGACTTTTGCCATGAATCGATGATCATAAAGCTATAACTTCGTGAAAGAACAAATGAACTTATTTCACTTAAGTTTTAGGCTTCAGCCTAGGGTATTTGCACATTTCAAGCACTTGGCATCTGGCTGAAGTTGCGCAGTTCTGGGTACTATCTTGATCTCCACCCGTAATATGTCAAGCCTAGCGAGACGAAAATTATTCTGTAGTTTTAGAACTAGTGGCCTACTAACGAATAGTCTGTAACTTGTTTAAAAAATCGGAGCATTTATGAAATGAAATAGGCAGCGAGATTTCTTGTGGGCAATGATTAGGGTTTGGATTAACTATGTTCACAGTGTGACCTATTCATAATTATTGAAAATGACGATTCAGTCATAATCACTTTAAACCACTGATTCGTAGGCTAAATGGATAATTGAATCACTTTGCTTTGTTAATTACGATTTGACCCTTAATTATCTCGTCTTTGGATAGATTTTTAATCCAACTGTAGTAGTCTTGATTAGTTAGTGATAGGTCAGCTAGATTTGGGCCTTATGTGAACAAATCAAAAGGCTAAATTTGATACTTAAGTGATCGGGCGGGTTCATCGACTTTCTACGGTTGATTTATTTAATTTATATAGTTCTTCACTGGTACCACTCATGTATAGATTTACTTTGAGAGTTAAGGGCCAATAAGTGATAATGTGGAATAATTATATTGAAAATTTTCATGAATTTTTGTAAATTCAAAATATAAAAAATTCAAAACGTTATATGTCATGTCCCAAACTCAAAAATCGGGCTCACAAAATTTTCGATCGCTGAATCTAGTGCTGACAGCCTCTGTAGTACCCCATTCTCGGCTCCCAACGCACATGCACCAGATTTTGATCCTGAGATCATACAAGGAGGATTTTCTAACGTACATTTATCTATAAGAAGCATAACTATAAGTATACCCAAATCACAAAAATAACATCATCATCACATATCCGCTAATATAAAATTTGAATACAATGCTGAAAGGGAAATACATGTATCAAATTCAAAGCTCCAGAAGACAGCTGCACGATCCAAGCTCAATGTTATTGTGACCTAACGCCACTTGCATGTATCTATCGTGCATAAGCTTATGAAAAGCTTAGAGGGTGATGAAAGTGTGTGCACAAGGTAAGTGTCAAGTATGCAATACAGTGCTATATATAAATCATACAATATTAGAAGAAGCAGAAATACTAACAAGTCTATAAAAATACCATCAACCTCATCTAGGTCATATAAATGCATAAACGTACACCACCAGAAAAATGGGCAAAGGCTACGGATTTAATCTGTAACCATAGCTTAAGATATCTATGGATATAATCCGTAGCAAATATTTCTGTAGCCAATAGCACCTTCAGCTATGGATATTATTAGTAGCTAAAAGTAGTGTTAGATCTGCAGTAATATGCCAAATTTTATAAGAGCTATGGTTAATATTCGTAGCTATAGCCTGCATTAAAAAAAATTATAATCATTCATTTATTCAATTACCACCTGCATAATTATTCATTCATTTAATTACAATCTTAGACACTGAAAAATTGATGCCCACGTTGATTTTATATTTGTAAGGTTGATTAGGGAGTGTGATAGGCTGATTATAGATGTTGGAGTCGCCACTATCTGAAAAATTTCAAAATCCCGCTGTTGCTAGAACCAAGGAAATCCGAAGACTTTACTATCTTAAATTGACTCCTGGTCTACGATCTAGGATTCTGGGTAAGAAAACTCAGTTACAAAGAGGGAAGGTGTTAGGCACCCTCTTTGCCTGTAAGGATGTACGGTCTTTACTTTGTGTGGTAAAATAATCTCAAAGGATGGATGATGTAGTCAGGATAGGACTAGGCGCACACATGAATTTCTGATGCGACAAGATCTGAGATGTCGGCAAGCCATAGAGCATACGTCTAATGGCGTGCCTAGAAGGCGAATGTGATGATGGTTATGTAAAGATAAAAAAAATGGACTAAATCACTAGGAATTTCTGATGTGATAGGATTCGATGTACGGCAAGCCACAGAGCATACGTTCATTAGAGATCTAGAGAAGAAGAGGGTTGAGAAGGGAGTAAATGTCATGATGAATGCTTGTATGTAAATGGATCTTTGGCTTGATCTTGAGTAGGCTAGGATTTGAACCATGATCAACTGGGCTAGGTTAGGAGGTTAGGATGGCTAGGAAGGCGAGGAGTGGGCTAAGAAGATAGCTAAAAAATCTGGACTTGAAGGCTTGGGAGCACCTCCTCACCCTCACTCTCTTCCTCCTTCTCTTCCTCTCACTCTCCTTCTCACTTAAGCTTAGAAGTGAAAAGTTGTTGATGAAAATGTGAAGATGAGAGGGCTATTTATAACCTTCTCCAATGACATTGTTGTAATTGTTGGGTTTGAGAGGGGTAAAAGGTGAGGTGGTAGGTGATTGGTTGTGGAGAGAGGAATGTCACATGTCACTCTCATTAGCCATGAAGGGCTGTAAAAAGATAAATAGTGAAGGTGGGGGGAGGGGTAAAATTCTGAAGAAAGTTGACTTTTGGATGCTGGAATAGCTGTCCACATGTGGGCCGCCAGGGACGGCACTTGAAGTACCGCGGGCGGTAGTCAGACTGCTACTTGCGGCAGTTAGATTGCCACCCGGGCTTTGTTCGATCTAGGCTCGCGCATGCTGGCTTTGTACGTTATGCCGTTTCGCTTGGAAGTCTTCTTTTGGGATTTTTGGCTCAGAAAAGTGGGTTTAGGCTTAGGTAAAAGGGAGTCCTGGTCAGGGTATAGGGTGTGTGCTGAATGGTTTGGATCGTGATTTTAGGTTGTAGATTGGGGACTTTTTAGTCAGGGTTCAGTTTGGGCTGCGATTCTAGTTTAAGGTATGATCATGGTTTTCGGATGGTCTGAGCCTTCTCAAGATGTAACCTGGGTGGGGTGTCTACAGATGCCCCTCTTTGACCGAGGTTGCGAGCAACCGAATGTCAAAACGAGTGGACACCCCACCCTTCTGGTCAGAAAAAGGGTAGTGACTAGAATCTGTTGCTTGTCATTGTATCATTGTCAGTCGACTGTTTGGAAAAAAAGATGATTTGCAAATATCATGAGGGTTAAGAAAAACGTTGTGATTATCTCTTGCGTATTTATCACGGCTTTATGAATCACCAATCACAACCCTTTTACATCAGATTGTTAATAGCATTGGAGGGTAAGTCTGAAAAGTAGGGGCCTTTGATCATTCGTCGCGGCTTTACGAGGATTCCCATACTGTTTGGTCTGTTGTTCCTTTGCTACATAATCACCCTAGAAGTATTCGGTCTGTTTTATTGTCAAAGTGGTTAGCTGCGCTGCGCGTTAATGCGGCCTTACAGGGAACTCACTACGTCGACTTGGACTGAATCAAAATTTTTAAATATCCCGGACTAGGTATGTGCGATTAATCTATTGCTATACAGTCTGCTAATTCTAATACTTTGGTTACAATGGATTGTTGTCACTTCGAGTTTGATGGTTTTTTTCAAAGATAGATCCATTCATTTTCACTAGCATTCGTACGATTGTCCAGATATAGAGATCAGGCCAGTCGTACATGTATCATGTACGGATTCGATCATCCTTTGAGGAAACTGAAAGAAATCAAATCTTATTTACCTGTTTGCACTGACAACCGGAGAATATGGAAGATTCCTCAGTGTACTGCGTGTCACATGCGTTTCTTTTTTAAAAAAATTTGTTTGAAAGCTATTCCCTTTGGAGCTAGACTCCCCAGGGACTTTATTTGAAAATATATTTTTTTAAATTTTTTGAAAAACATCCGTTTGATTTCGCAGGTGGGTGTTGTCGTTCGGTTTTTATTTGAAGAAAAGCCAAATGGCCTCCACTAATAAATTAATGGGGTAATGGTTTGGAATATTATTATTTTTTTAAAATTTTTTTTTGAAAGATCCATCTAATCTCGTGGGAGGGCGTCGTCCGGTTTTTATTGAAGAAAAGTTAGATGGCCTCCACTAATAAATTAATGGGGCTTGATGAGTTGGAAGAAGTGTTCTTTTTTAGGCTATACTCCCAGGGAATTTGTTCTATTTTTGGCAATTTAGTAACTTCAGGATTTTAGAATTTTCTGGAAAATTTGGAGATTTTTTGGGATTTTTCAGATTTTTTGAAAATTTTTTGAAAATTTTTAGATTTTTTGGGACTTTCTGAAAATTTTAGAGTTTTTGGAATTTCCTAAAAATTTTAGAGATTTTTTGGGAATTTTTTTGGATTTTTCAGATTTTTTGGGAATTTTTTGAAATTTTTCAGATTTTTTGAGACTTTCTGAAAATTTTAGAGATTTTTTGGAACTTTCTGGAAATTTTAGAGATTTTTTGGAATTTCCTGGAAATTTTAAAGATTTTTGAAATTTTCTGGAAATTTTCGGAAAGTGTCTTCTTTTCTTTTTTGAAATTCGGGATTATTTTGGTAATTTTGAAGATTTGGGGGCATTTTGGTAATTTTAATAAACACATTTTTTTGGATATTGTCCAACGGTCAGAGGGTGGGATCGGTCACTCACATTAGCTCTTGGGGGACAGCCCGTTGCCCCATGCTTGCTTTTAGTCGGGCGGCGGTCGGACTGCCGCAGGCGGCAATCCGGTTACCACTGGTCTATGTTATGGTCCGGTGGTCTGAGGGGTGCGCTGGTCCGTCCGGTAACACCCTCTCCCTTATTTGATTCCTTCATTTGGGACGTCCAGGGACTCCATTTGTGGTCCCTGGAGCTTTCTTGGAGAGATCTTTGCAACCTATTTTCATTTTCTTTCTCCCTTCCATTTCAGGCAATCTTGGCCGATAATACTCTTGCTGGACCTTTGTTGGGCCACTTTCTTGAGGAGTCTTTGATGGGTTGGATTTTCTCTTGTGTTTGAGGAGGGTTATGATCAAGATTGTTGGGCCATCCTGATTGGATCTGATCTGTTGGATCTTGCTGAACTGATTTATTTTGGGTCATATGGTTGGCTGGACTATTATCATGCTGTATATCATTTTTTTTTATTGGAGCGGGGTGTGATAAGAAAAGGGGCCCCACCCTTTATTCATTTTTATTTATTTTTTTTTGGTCTTTTTTTTTTCTTTTTCTTTTTTGAAATTGTTGGTGATGATCTAGACCGTTGGATGGATGATCTAGGGCTCACTTGAGTCTGTTGATGGCATGGATCGTGATGGTTGACCATTTTTGGTGAATGATGGACATGTGGGATTTTCGAAGTGGGCCCCACATCATTCTCCTGGATGGTCCAAATATATGGATTTGTGGTGGATGGTGAATTTTGAAAGTAATCCCTGAAAAGAAGTTTTTGTAGAAAATGGGCCTTGAGATGGGCCTTTGGAAGTGGGCCTGAGGTAGGCTTTTTTGAAAATGGGCCTTAGACTTTTAGAAATGGGCCTTAAGATGGGCTTTTTTTAGAAATGGGCCTTGAGATGGGCTTTTTTAGAAATGGGCCTTGAGATGGGCTTTGGAAATGGGCCAATGAAATGGTTTTTTTTTTTAAAAAAAAATGAACCTCCAGATAGGCTTTTGAAATGGGCCTTGGGCTTTTGGAAATGGGCCTTGAGATGGGCTTTGGAAATGGGATACTTATTTGCATGCCTCGTCGTGGTAAAAATGAGGCTAGTTCCTCACATCAGTCGGTCGACCCATGCTATGTACCAAGAGAGGGCCAACATTTGTCTGACCTAGCCCGGGAAGGTGGTGTGCCCACGGTCTTGAGGGGATGTGGGGTCAAGACGCATTTGCCTGATTGGTTTCATGACCCGCAACCGTTGTTCTTTGAGGTCTTGGAGCGTACTCCATTTGCCCACCTATTCCGAGTTCGTCTAAGTAGGACAAACATGTCTCTTTTGTCTGCTTTGGCTAAGCGGTGGCACCTTGAGACTCATACTTTTCAGTTACCTTTTGAAGAGTGGGGCATTACCCCATACGACATATACATGCAGCTGGGCTTTCGATACAACGGAGGATTCGTCCCCTTCGAGGACGACCTTCCGGTGCCTACTGAGGAAGATTAGATGGGATTATTGGGGATGATGTCAGATGTAGTAAATTTTACCGATTCCCATTTCAAACTTCTCTGGTTATCATCGAATTTTGTCAGATGCATCCCCGAGACCGAAGCGGCGGCTGTGGTGAAGGCTCGTGCCCTGATTTTGTACACTATGGGTGTGATGATTTTCTGTCATGGGATTGAGCTGGTAAGTTCCTACCTATTGTCGCTCATGACAGACATCACCTTCCCCACACCGTACAACTAGAACGTGGCCCTCTTGGCCCATTTGTACGAAGGGCTGGACAAGGCCAGCCGTTGCGTTAGCCGATCCTTGACTGGATTTCACTCGGTCATCGTGGTATTTCCTTGATCTCCATCTCTGCAGTATTCTCCTTGGGGATGATTTGGTTTGTCCTTTTCTGATCGCAATCGTGTACAGGTCTACTTTTTCGACCACTTTTCCCACTTAGCTCCTACTTTGATTGATCATTCACCTCCATTTCCTCGCATGATGCATGATACAAGGATAACTGCAGCCGCACACGCTTATTTTTTGATCTTGCCTGAAGGTCGAATATTGATGCCCTTATTCCGGATGATGTGAGTGATTTGCCCTTTTATAAGACCCGTATCCTAACCTATACTATTCTGTAGGCTTCCGCAGTCATCCCGGTTGAATTCCGGTGACCCGCGATCGATTCTCGATGTTTGCACGCGACCCTGAGACGTATCCCGTATATCTGAGTCGACTCGACTCGAAACTTATACCCTTGCGACCGCACTGTCGCCGCGGTTCCGACGCCGCGTATTACGTGACAAGGTGATACCTGGTCCAGAAAATATGAGCCTGTGTTCAGTTCGAGAAAAATGCCGCACATTACAAATATCGAGAGAATCTCAACTATATGTCAAATCAATAAGTACATGTCACATTACACAAAAAGTAACCCAAAGTTAACTCTCTCTCTCTCTCTCCCCTACCCATCCCTCTTTTATAAATTTTCAACCCAACCCATACCTCACCTTGGGAGTTCTGCCCCTTGCGTCAGATGTGCTTTTGATACTTTGAGAATCTTGTCCCACCTTGTTGGTGGCCAGACGGACTCCGGGTGAAAATGTTCAGAGAGTTGGAGCCGCTGGAGGTCATCCTAAAGGGAAACCATTGTGTCGTCACATACTGTTCCAGCCTTGATGAACTTGATGAGTGTACACTTAAAAGATTGACCCTTCTTGGGCCTTTTAATTTGATCCTCTAGTTTCGGTTGATATCCCAGTCCCTGTCTCTGCACGTTGGTGCGTGCTGGCTTTACTACTATACCTTTCTCATGGAATGGTAGTTCCAGATTAGTCGTTCAGCGGGAGGAATGACATGTTCAACAGTGAGAGGGCAGGGATTAGCGATTGAGTTTACAACTTCAAACTCGAAGCTGTGATATGATACATCACCCTCCGCGTGCTGGATGTCGATCACAGGGATGTCAGTTTCTGGGATATTAATCGTTACTGGCAAGATAGCTTTTGGTTCGGCCAACACTGAGATGATTCAATTTTTTGAAGGAAATTTAACCCTATGATGGAGGGTTGAGGGAATGGCTCCAACAGCATGGAGCCACAACCGCCCCAACAAAAGGTTAAACGAGGCAGGGATGTCAATGACTTGGAATGTGACATGGGTCTAGTTTGGTCCGATTTATAGCTCAATGTCAATTTCTACGTCGACCTGTTTTCGAAAATTATCGAAAGCTCTGACACTCATGGTGCTGCACCTGAAAGAAGACAGTTCTATCCTTAGCCGTTCGGCAGTCGTTAGAGGACAAACGTTGAGATTGGATCCATTATCAATAAGTACGAGTGGGATCTTGAAATTCTTATGGTGGGCTACTATGTTTAGTAAGCGCCCGTGTTTGCAACCCTCAGGTGGTAATTTATCATCGGAGAAAGTGATGGCTCGTGGTGCGAGGAGTTGTCCAATCATACTTGCCACCATTTTGGGGGGCACGTCGGGGGAGATATGGGCATCATTCAAGGTCTTCGCAAATATTTCTTGAAGCGATCTTGATGTGCATAGGAGCTCCTGGATGGATATCTGTGCGGGAATAGTTTTGAGTTGGGTTGCTATGTCATAAGCAGCGTCGATTTTATTGGTGGTTCCCGACAAGGTTCTTCGAGTTTCTTTTGGGTTCTGGTTATCTCTCCTGAAATACCTCCTATTGTTATCCACTTCGTTGCATTCGGGGTAATGCCACTGGACTGCCTTTGGGTTGTAAGATGGAACTGTCCTTCCTTCCAAGTATATTAGTGGTTCCTGAAGTTGAGGGTTGTGCCTGAAAAAGTTTGTGGTAGACTTGGTGGTTTCTCTTGAGGTACTATCGAGTTTTAACAAGAATTGACACTGGAGGTTTCTTCCTCCATTTGATGTGTGGCATCAAGAATTTTGGACCTTGAACCAGGGGTGCCCTTTACAAGGTTAGCAAGGCTAGATCAGGGAGACCTATTAGGAGAATGACAGGTTCAGAATTTGACCTTTTTGGATGTATTGGTGCGGAGTGTGCCCCTTAGGGGACAAGATGCTGCAAGTGGGACCTGTTAGATGCAGCTTCAAGGGTTACGAGTGGCTGAACTGCTGGTGCTACTTCCAAAAATATGAGGGGTTGTGTTGCTGGTGCTGCTTGAAAGACTAGATGTGGCTCCGGTGTTGGCATATGTTGGTAACGCCATGTCCAATTTGCTGTATTAGTCATGTTGCTTGTATGGAATGATGAGGAGAGGGATACATGGATTGCCCTCCTTCAATGTGATTGATGGTAGAGGTGCTGGATGTACTGGGCCCTTCTTGGTGCGATGACAGAGGATTTTGAAGGATGTTGGCCTGAGTCGCATTGTTAGCCTGTGGAGTGATAGTAATTTTCTGGCTTTCAATCAAATCTTGGACCGCATGTTTCAAAGCAATGCAATGGTCTGTCAAATGGCTAGGAGCCTAATGATATGTGCAGTATTGATTTTCATTGTAACCAAGCGGCAATGGGTTAGGGGGAAGTCATGGTTGGAGCGGTGTCAAGAGTTTCTTTTGTATTAACATTGTCAGAACCTAACTATATGTCTGTGCTAAAGGGGTGAACTTCCTCCCTAACATTACTTGTTTGTATAGACCTGGTGTTTTCCCTCGAGGCTGTTGCTGTTGTTGTTGAGACGGTTGTCCCTGATATCCCTATTAGGCTTGCTGTGGTTGGTACTGCCTGTTTAACTATGGCCGGTATTGTCTATCTTATTGTGGCTCCGATTGTGGAGCGTATTGATTGCCCTGAGTGTCAGTGATGATACTGTTAACCTCTGTGGTGCGCTGTGCAGGAACAATGCCGTTTCCATTCCTGTATCCAACAAGTTTCCCCTCAACTCTATTTCTTTTAACTGAGGGGGCCTGGTGTGGCCATGGGAATGGCCCCACATGATTTGGACATGTGCGATAAGTTCGGCCTCACTTTGCAGAAACTGGTTCCTCTTCGTGCTATCCCCATGCAAGGATGATCAACTCCAAAGCTGAATGGTGTTGGGCCCGCATGAAGTTACCTTTACGGCCGGAGCCTCTTTAAACAGCTTACCATCTAAAGTCATTTGAATAAGGGGCACTCTCCAGTATAACCGGTTGGATTATAACTCAGGTCCAACCAGGTTAGATGAGCTTAGATACCATCCATTTGAAATTTGATCTTATAGCATTTAATTTTCGAGTGAATTTACAAGTTTAAAAATAATGTGCTTTATTTATTATGGTTTGCTAATTGGGGAAGTTCTAAGAAAATCTCACCGTAAGGTTTAAGGATGGATTCCCACTGCTTACGGTGGGGGCCATCATGAAGTTTGTTAGAAGTCCACCCATCCATCCATTTTGCCAGATTATATTAGTATATGAGCCAAAAAAATAAAAAAAAATAAAAAAAAATTAGTATATGAGCCTGAAAATAGGTACATTAAGAGCTCAAATGGGCGTCACGACTAGAAAGTTTTGGCTAGGGAAATGCCTACCGTTGAAACCTCCTTGGGTCCACCGTGACATCTATATGCCATCATACAGTTAATAAGGTCATTACGACCAGGACGAACTGAGAACACAAAACTGTTAGCATGATCCAAAACTTCTGTGGCCCCACGAATGTTTGAAGGGTGGACGTTTAATCCTCGCTGTTTCCCATTGTGCAGCCTGCTTGAATCTTGGATCTACCTCATTTTTGGGTCTATATCCTAACATAATCCGAGAAAATGGATGAACGGGATGGATTTCTCACAACATTAAGGTGGGCCCACCTAGCTTGCCATCGGGAAAGGCTCACCTTGCTGTTGCTTTGAAACGAGGAAAGGAAACGAGGATGGAAAAGATCAAGAGCGGATTAGGTATTACCCCACCTTGATGATGTTTTGAGATATTTTTCACCTTCACAATTAGCCATTGTACCATATTGATGCTTTAATGTGATCCCAGACTTTGATTTTTATAGACGAATATGAAGCATTGAAAATATTCTTTTAATTCAATGCTCTAACTTTATCTACGAATGGGTCACAATCATCTGTTGTGTAAGCTTTGTATAGTGGAATTCACAACATTGACGGTTCAAATTGTATCAGAATATTTAGAATGTAGGCTACAATTAATTGTAACATAGGCTGGATTTTGAATGGCGACAGAGGCCAAACAAACTTGGATCAGCTGTTGCATTTTTTTCGGAAAGCTATGTCCTCGGGGAAGCTGACCAATAAGAGTGCTTTTGAAATCTTAAACGGGTGAAACTCACAAGCTTTTCCACCTAAAGCCCTGCTCGATTAGTAAACGGGCTTGAATTTTAAGTATTACCAGCCAACCCAGCCGATTATCAGCCCATGGTTCTTTCTTTGTACATTATCTCCTCTTACACGTTGGTCATATGTCTCATGCTGCTTTGAGTATTTTGTTATCTTGAGGAAAGAAAATACTTTGGTACTCAATGATACATGGAATTGGGAAATTACTTACAAATTTTATACTTAGAATTTAACTCAAACTTTTCCCAGTTATGGGTCCCACTTTAGATGTGTTGTGAATAAAAAATTGCACTTAGTCGATTATCCAACTATATACTAGACTGGTGGACAATTATTAGGGGTGTGAATGTGCCCGACCTGGCCCAAAACAGCTCAAAATCCAGGCCAAGACCAACCCAGGCCCCTCCAATTAACACCCCTAACAATTATTCGATCGTTAAAATGAAAAATATCTAATGATCCTATTTCAACAAACAAGTATTCACAGTCAAAGGTTGGGAATTTGACTTAGTGATAGTGGGTTTAACAATTTAGCTAGTTTAATTTTGGGTTAATTTATACATATGAGTGCTTGCATGCCGTGTGTTAGACCCCACCTGAGTTCGATACTTCCGGAGGGTTATTTGATACTTGGGTTGGCTACACTTGAAACGCAGGCAACTAGAGATTGTATACATGGCATATATTAACTCAACTTAAACGGATTTAGCTATAAAATTGCTTCCTCTGCGCTGATAGCATGCCGGGTGGTCGGGTCCGATCCACGGAACGTCTGTTGGGTATAGCCAAAGCCAGAACAGATATTAAGTACCTGGGCGTCCCTCTCATCAGGGGTCATCTTAGCCAATCTCATTTTCAGTTTGTAGTTGACAGAGTGGCTAGCTGTATCAGAAGCTAGGCTACGAGATTCATCTCCCAAGTAGGTAGGGCCACTCTCATTAAACACGTGTTGGATAGCCTCCCAATCCATGTGCTGGCTGCAGTCCACATGCCGAAGCTGGTCATTGAAAAACTGGAATGTCTTTTCGCGACTTTCTTCTGGGGTTTGGCTGAAGGGAGGGGCAGGACCCACTGGATTGCTTGGAGGAAAATCACGACCCCTACAGTTGAAGGCGGGTTGGGTATACGCAGCCACCAGGAGGTTATGGAAGCTCATCGAATGAGAATGGCCTGGTCAGCTAAATTTGGAGAAGAGGGTGGGCCTTGGGTAGAACTGATAAGATCCAAGCATCAGGCTGACCTGGAATGTAAGGATGAAAACTTCCCTGCAATCAGGGGCTCTCAACTCTGGAAGAAAATTAGGGTCTTCCTCCTTGCCGTCTTCGCCTCTGCACAATGGGACGCTAGCAATGGGGAGATCGATTTATGGGAGTCTAACTGGACAGGTCTCGGGCCCCTATCTACGCAGGTAGACGGTCCAATTCCAGATACTATTAGGGGGTTGCTGGTCAGGGATTTCATTGGCCCGGCTGGGCCCCTCCCCCCCTCGCAGGTCTTGAATCTGCTCCCTCCTCATGTACTATCCCACGTCTTCAAGGCAGGGTTGGCTCTGTCGATGGATAGGCCGCGCTGTTTCTGGCCTAAGGAACCATCTAGCAAATTCTCGATACGATCCTCCTGGAAGCTAAACCATATCAGCCCTCCTACTAAACGTTAGGGAACCTGGACATGGCAGAAAGAGATCCCCCCCAAGATCTCAGTGTTTGCCTGGAAGCTTTTGCAGGGGGCTATCCCTGTGGATGAGAGCGTCCAGCGCAAAGGAGTCTCAGTGTTTGCCTGGAAGCTTTTGCAGGGGGCTATCCCTGTGGATGAGAGCGTCCAACGCAAAGGAGTCCACCTAGTATCTCGGTGTAGCTGTTGCGATGACTCGCCCTCTCATCGCCCGTCTGGCAAGTCGATCTCGCACCTGTTTCTCCACGACAATCAAGCCAGCGCTGTTTGGGAGCACTTCAAGAGAGTTATGGATTGCTCGGAATGAGACGAGATTTGATAACAGGCCTATGCAGTCTACAAGAACTATCGCCAGGGTAAAGGGTCACATCGTTGCCATGGAAGGTGAGGGCTCTATTTCCTCCCCGTCTATCAAGTAGTCTTGGGACGGCCTTCGTTCCCCGTCTCCCATGCCCCGTGCCCTAAACCATGAGGTAATCAAGTGGGCTAAACTAGCCGAGGGTTGGTACAAGCTCAATGTTGACGGTTCAGCACGAGGCAACCCGGGCCTGTCGAGCGGTGGCAGAGTGTGTAGAAATGCTAAAGGTAACCCGATTTTTGCTTTTGCGATTGGTTACGGGACGGGTACGAACAATGAAGCGGAGCTTAGAGCGATCCATGATGGCCTGGTTTTCTGCTTGGAGAGAGGCCTGGAAAAGGTGGTCGTTGAATCCGATTCGAGAGTGAGTGTTGATCTCTTGTTGGGCAAGGTGGAGGTTGCCTGGCGATGGAAAGCGTGGGTGAAGAGAATCAAAAAGTTGCTCTCCTGTGGGGACATAGCTCTTTCCCTCATTAAGAGAGAAGGAAACGTCCCGGCTGACGGGATGGCCCGCTTAAGTAGCGTCATCCAGCCTCTCCCCTCCCTGTTCTCCTTGCAGGACCTTCCTGCTGAGGTGAGAGGCTCTCTTTTCCTGGATAGGGTAGGACTGGGAAATATCAGATGCTTTAAATCTGTTGGGTAGGACCGGGTGTTTTCTTGTGATCTTTTCAGTTTCTTACGATAGGAGCGGTCGGTAGGGGGAGGCCCTCCTGAATTACTTGTACACCCCCCCTGAGTTAGTAATGGAAGTTCAAAAAAAAAAAAAAAAGCTATAAAATCCAATGTTTTTAGACATGGTTTCTTAAAATAGAACCCCTATATACTTTTCATTTTTAAATGTCCTCCAATTTGATAGTGGAATAATCTAATAAACGTGAAATTTGGTTCTTGACATATATATCAACTAGCACACCTGATTTATATGGTTTAATTTGTATATTTGTATACATGCAAATTTTAAGTAATTTGTAAGTGCATGTGTATCATCTGTCACACTCTTTGAGGGCATCAACGCCTTACACTTAGCAAATATTAACTTAAATTAAATTGATTAACCTATGAAAACCAATGTTTTGGGACTTGCTTGTTGAAATAGGATCCTTTTTAATCATCTAACTAACGCCCTCTAATCTGATAGTTGGATGATCTAATAAGCATGATATTTGGTTTGCCTTATGGTACCATCCCTCCCAAGGGGATTTGAGTAGCAACCCCAACACTACCCAGCTAGGTGTTGTTGGGCATTGTGGGACTTACATTGATGTGTTTGTTTATGTCAACATTGTCCATTTGTTTCGCCCACTCATTTTAGGACATGGGTTGAAAAATGAACTAGGTCTAGAAGCTCAAGTGGACCACACCACATGAGACAATGGGGATAATGATACCCATTATTGGATCCTTCCTAGGCCTACTGCAATGTTTATTTTCCATCAACCTGTGGACAAAGGGAAGACACAAATACTAGCTTGATCCATAAATTTTGTGACTGCCAGAAAATTATTAGTAGTAGGCGTTCAATTACCACTATTTCCTGCAGGGTGGTCTACTTGAGCTTTTGATTGCTTCATTTTTTTAGTCCTTCCCTAAAATGAGTTAGCAGATGGATTGTGCGGGTAAAACACATACACCTTGGTGGGCCCCACAAAGCTGAACACCACTTCCCCAACCATCACGCTCCTAAGTATGGATGCCATTGCCTGTGAGACCCTGCTGTAGGAAGTTCTCGTGCTCAAAAGCTAGGTGGGGCCCACCATGTGTTTGTGTGAAATCCACATACTATCTGTCAGCTGATGGACGGTCTTTTTTTTCTTTTTTTTTTTTAAATGTATTTCATTTCATTTGGCCGGGAACATTACATCATCTACAAAGATTCGGGCTACCGCCTAGAGAAAAAGGATGTAGCGGAAGCCTATCATATGAAGCTAAAGAAAATGATGGATAGGAAGGGACAGGGGAGCGATGTTGTAACCCCTGACCTGGTTGAGCAGGCGACACCAAGTGAAATTAGGGGTCTTTCCTAATAGAGCATAATCCAGCCTTATCCAGAAGAAAAGCACCCTTGACAATACGTGGGAGAGCCGAGACTGCAATGTAGTGTGTGTCAGATTGCTGTTGACTTCCTTCTTTGGCAAGACAATCTGCTGCTGCATTGGCTTCCCTGAAGATGTGGGAGATGTGAAAAGAGCCATGGGAGCAGAGCCTCTTAATTCTAATTATCCAGAACTTCCAATACCATGCACAGCTGAATTTACCCAACGGGCATTCAACCACCCACCTGGAGTCCGATTCGATGAGGACGTGACGTAGTCCGTGTTCTAAGCAGAGGCGTATACCATCATGTACTGCTCGAATTTCAACCCCAGTGTTAGACATTATGCCATACCCTCTTGCAAAAGCAAAGATCAAGTTTCCGCTATGGTTTCTACATATGCCTCCCCCTCCAGCTGCACCTGGATTAGATAGGGCAGATCTGTCGATATTTAGCTTGTACCACCCTGCTATCGGCCTGACCCATCTGACAGTAAAGCTTCCACGGGACAGGGAGCTGCTGCGATGCTGACTGTGGGGGAAAAGAAAGGATGCGTGGTTTGGTTGAGGGAGGAGAGAATGGACCTGGGGTAGGCACGAGATCAGCCACCATTTGACCTTTGCGAAAGTACCTTGAGCAGATATTTTTCGGCCATCGAGTCTCGCTCCGAGCCTGGCCTTCCAAATTTCCCATAGCATAAAAGCGGGGGCAAGACGGAGAGCAACCAGGGTCTTGCGGAAGGGAAGATCCCGCTGCCACCACCAGAGAAGACGTCCTCTAGCCGATAAATGAGCTGACAGCAAAACTTCAAAATACACTGCCAAGGATTTCCATAACTTATCAGCCAAATTGCCTGCCAGAAAGAGGTGAGATAGTGTCTCCAAGTCCGGGGGGTACTGTCGATCATCCCCACAACATTCACATTTAGAAGCTATATTGATTCCCTTCTTCTGAATTGCCATGTCGACGGGCAAAGCATCCTGTAGGAGTCACCATAAAAATGTTGAAAATTTTGGGGGGATGTTCGGGTGCCACATGAATTTACACCAGTCAATTTTTGGAGCTGCTTCTCTCCCTGTGTCCCACACGGATTTAACGGTGAATTTGCCTGAAGGGTCTTGGGGCCAAAAAGGAGTGTCATCGGCATTCGAAGTGCAAATACCTCTACGGGAGATCTGATCCTCTAGCCACCTTGTGAGGGGGAGAGGAGTCTCCTGCTTTAGGCCATCCTCACCTAGGAAGTCAGAAAATTTTAGCCCTAGCAGCTCTTGTGGGATGCTCAAGGACTCGACGGATGACAGCGGCCCCAGACCGGACCAATTGCTATGCCACATATTACAATCTCCGCGACCCACTTCCCATTGGGCGATGTCATCCAGGGAGGGGAATTATCCAACCATTATCCTCCATAGGGGCGAGGCATGTGGAGGAAGAGGAAGGGAAGAGACGGTGGCCCCATTACGATCATACTTGGAATGCATGAACTTCGTCCATAAGCTGTTCTCTTTGTTGAATCAGACACACCAGGCCATTTTCATTTGGAGCGCCTTCGTAAGGTCCTTCAATCTTCTAATTCCCAGACCACCCTCTTCCTTGGGTAGAGCTATGTCCTTCCATTGCTTCCAGTGGAGTTTTCTCACCCCGTCTTTCCACCCCCAAAAGAAATTGAAGAAGATACATTCTAGGTCCTTCAATACCTTTTTGGGGACAATCGTTGCTGCCAACGTGTGGACTAGTATACCACTGAGAACCGATGATATCAAAGCTAATCGCCCTGCCTGGATGAGAATCCTTGCATTCCAGCTGCGAATTTTATCGCCATCTTTCCGGCCAAGGAAGAGAAATGACTACTCCTGATCCTCTCGAGGACGAGCGGAACCCCCAAGTAAGTGAATGGTGTTGCTGCTTGACTGAAGTCAAGCGTGTGTTTTATGCTTCTGACTCTAGCCGCAGATAGCGAAGGGGAGCAGAAGAAGGAGCTCTTTCTCTTGTTAACTTTTTGGCCTGAGGCGGACTGGTAATTATCCAAGAAAGATGACAGAGATTCAATGGACCTTTTAGAACCGTTTAGGAAGCAAATCATGTCATCGGCATATAGTAGATGAGAGATTTTCAGGCATCCCTGTTTCATTTTGAAATTCTGGCATTGACCTGTGGACGTCAACCTGGATAAACCCCTACTCAAGGTTTCTACTGTTAGAATAAATAGGGAGGGGGAGAGTGGGTCTCCCTGCCTTAGGCCTCTGCTAGATCTGAAGAAACCACAGCTCACTCCATTGACGATTATGGAGAACCAGTTATTGTTCCAGCATCTTTCCACCATGTCCACCCAGGAAGAGAAAAAGCCAAATTGCTTGAGGACCTTTTTCAAAAATCCCCAATCCACCCTGTCATAGGCTTTTTCCATATCCAATTTCACAATCAGGTTTCCGCCTTGAACCTTTCGGCCAATGTCTCGGAATAATTCTTGCCCCAGCGCTATGTTTTCTGCAATAGATCTGCCTCTCACAAAGGCTCCTTCCTCAGGCGATATTAGTTTAGGGAGCAGTGCCGCCAGCCTGCTTGCGACGACGTTAGCAAAGATCTTGTAGACCACATTGCATAGGCTAATCCGCCTATATTCGGCAAAGGATTTGGCTCCCTGAGCTTTGGGGATTGGGCAAATTAGGGTGGAAGTGAAGGCTCTAGGCAAGGTGCTGCCTCGGAAAAATTCTGCAACCGCTTTGAGAACATCCTCCCAAATAACTTCCCAGCAAGCAATATAAAATGCAGCAGACATTCCATCTGGACCGGGGGCTCTGTCCTTGGACATAGAGAAGACTGATTTTTTTACCTCCTCCATTGAGGGAGATGACATGAGGAAGGCGTTGTCAGTCTCCAATACTAGAGGTGGGATGGACGCTAAGAGAGAGGCGGCAGAGGAGGGAGGGGACGGAGAAGGGGAGGGGTCCAGCAGTTCGGTAAAGAAGGAGACTGCTTCTTGTTGTATTCGAGCATTGTCTGAGGTGGACTCGCCCGATCCTAATTTGATTTCCTGGATCCCCATTTTTCTGATTTTTTTCATGGCTGACAGGTGGAAAATTTTCGTGTTCCTATCTCCTTCCATGAGCCAGTTGTTGCGGGCTTTTTATTTCCAGAAGATCTCCTCTGCCAGTTCCATTTTTGCTACTTTCAACTTGGCAATAGCAATCTCCTTCGAGCTGACATTCGAGGGTGGAGATTGAGCAGTAGATTCCAGCAGCTCGAGTTCCATCACTGCTTCCCTGAGATTGTTGAAGACATTGCCAAAGGTTCCCTTGTTCCAGGTTTTTAGACGTTGTTTGACCTTTTTAATGTTGAGCATCAGGTTTATGATGGGTTGGTCTGATAGGTCTGGGGACTAGGCATCTGAGATGAGAGAGCAAAAAGACTTATCCAGTAGCCACATTCTTTAGAACCTGAATGGTTTTGGAGCCGGAGGGGTGGGCCTAGGGAAGACCACAAGGAGCGGGGCATGATCAGAATTTATCCTAGGGAGGTGTTTCACCTGAAAACCTGAGAATATATTGAGCCAATCTGCGTTACAAAGTACCCTGTCAAGTCTTGCCCATGCTCTGGATCTTCCATCTCGGTTATTGCACCATGTGAATCGATTTCCCCATAAACCAGCGTCCAACAAGCCTGCTTTGTCTGTGGCCTCCCTGAATTCAACTGAGCTGTCCTCATCTTGACCTCTATAACCTAGTCTTTCTGATGAACCCATCACTGCATTGAAATCACCTCCCACGGCCCATGGGCCGTTTGTGGATGAAGCCAGAGAATCTAGGTTATCCCATAAGGATCTCTTAGCAGTTCTTATACATTTGGCATAGACAACTGTGAGTCTGAATTTAGCTGATAGAGCCTGCGAAGACACATCTATAGATACAGATTGGTTAGAGAATTTTACAGTTGAAACAGTTAAGGCATCTTTATAATAGATCCAGATTTTCCTCCCTTCTCCTTCATTAGAAATGGAGGAATGGAAACCCAGTTTGAGACCTATCCCTACCCTCCTGCTATCTCTAGCCATCGGTTCTAGGATGGCAAGAACCAAGGGGTTGTGGGACCTGATAAGCCTGAGTGAGGAGCGAATCATGGCCGCGTTGGCCATGCCCCGGGCATTCCAGATGAGAAAACTATCCATCAGAAACGTTACCACTGGACGTTGACCTCCTATTCAACCGTCGTAGTCTCTGCTCCCAGTCTTCAGTTACCTGTGGAGTCGACGTTTTCCCTGCCCGTCTCGCTCCTAAATCTCCTTTGTCGAGAGAAATAGGGTGTGCCTCATTCAGAAAATTGCTGGGTTTAGGTGCTTCCGTATTACCCTCTGTGTTTCCCATCCTTTTGGTTGAGTCGGCCAGCCTCATGTCTGTCTGGTTTTCTGAGGGTGCTGGGATAAAACCACTGTCTGCAGAATGTTTGCCAAATTTTTGTCCCCCTTCACCGTGGGACATGTTATACGGGGAAAGGTCGACAGCTAGATTTAATTGTCGGTAGACGGAGATACATCCGTCAGTGAGACATTTGAGAGGCAGGGGGTCGACTTCAGCACCCAGCAGAGGGCGAGGGGTGAGGGGGTGCGTTGCAGTTGACATCCTCACAGAGCCCCGGTCTCGCATAGGACTCAGCGGGGAGGTCATTGTGATATTTGGATTGTGCCGCATTTCGCTTACTACCATATGATCAGGGATTTTGGAAGCAGTCACAATAGCCTGAGGGGAGGGAGTGGTACGCACCTGGCCTTGAGTCTGGTTCCCTGCATTTTCTGGTGCCGCCTGATGGGAGGCTTGGCAGACGTATAGGAGAGCCTGGCTCCCAGCATTTTTAGGGGCAGCCTGGTCATCAGTGGGCATGGGGAGTCTTCGCGCTAAAGCTTGCTGCATGTCACCTTGGCCGCCCGGGGGTACTGTTGCTAGAGATGTGTCTGACCCTAGGAGTGGAGATGTTGCTATCTCCGGGTGGTGCGCACCAGTGGGTGCCGGCGAACTTTGTCTTACTTCATTGCAACAAGGGACTGTGGGTGGATAGGAAACGATTGTGACATTTTCACAAACAGCTGCCTGCTGATCAGATTGGCCATCTTCACAAACAGTTGCCTACTGATCAGATTAGGCATTTCCACAACCAGCTACCTGCTAATCCGATTGGGCATTTTCACAGACAGCTGCCTGCTGATCAGATTGGGCATTTCCACAAACAGCTGCCTGCTGATCAGATTGGGCATTTTCACAAGCATCAGCCAGACTATCTAGTGAGTTGTCTCCGATGCTGTTGCTGATCCAGTCTCTGGATGATCCTTCCTGACTCTCAGATCTATCTTCTTTCCAGGTGGGAGGTGGGTGAGAACCATCTTCCTTGGATTCCATTTGTGCCAGATCCGATAGATTTTCCCTTGAACATCCAACATTTGGGATATGGGAGAAAAGGGGCGAGCCAGTCTCCTCACCTTGATTCGGGCCAACATTTGGAAGATCCCGAATTGAGTGTTCGAGTCCAGTTGTAAAACTGTCCCGTAGGCGCTGCCGAGGTCGAGGAGAACCGATTCCAGCCACGCGTGTGCCGGAATGCCAAATAACCGGATCCATGACTCTTCTTCCTCGACCGCGATGTCCGGAGTCCATGGAGTAACTTCTGTCAAACCCATCTTCTGCCAAAACGAGGAGTCCAGACAAAGGACAATAACTCGGCGTTGGATTTGAACAATAGAAGGAAGGAAAAGGCTGATAGCTGGGTAACATCGACCGCGGATGCCCTGAATCGAGAGGCTCTGAGACCATCTATAAGTTGGAGCACCGAAATAATCCTGTCGCCGGAGTATACTATAAGTCCCAGATCTAGATCCAGCAGTTTTTTGGATACTGCAATGGGATCTGCTACCGTCACCTGCTCTCCAGGGCAACGAAAGGAAGGGGTAGCTGGAGGCTTTATCCATCCTCTGCTATTTGGTGAAATTTTCCCCGGATTCGTCTGTAGGGGAGACTCCCCTTCGTTCAGCTTTTCCGATTGAAATGTCGTCGCGGGAGGGCGATGGAAGGTTTTCGGGCGAACTTCCTTGACCGATACCTGACGCCTGTCTGTTTTCTGGCCGTCCAGTACACCCTTAGCAGCTCTAGCATCGTCCTCGTAAGCAAATCTCACAAACCCATATCCTCGAGGTTTGCTCGTGCCTGGGAAACATGGAAGAAAAACCTCCGAAACTCTCCCGTATCGCTGAAATATTTCAATAAGGTCGCCGGCCGAGAACGAGAATGGTAGATTGCCAACGAAAAGGCACTTAGCGTCTGCTCTCCCCTGCCTGCGGTGTTGATCTTTCCCCTCCGCTCTTCTCGTGGAGGGGTCTCGGATTCTAGGTCGACCCCTCATCTCCCTTTCATAGGAATGGATGTAGATTACTCGTTCAGTGGGGCCCTCAGCTCTATTGTAAAACAATAAGGTAGGTTTGATCATCAGATGCTGATGGACGGTCTTGATCATTGGGTTTCTAACTAGTCTTTAAACAATTGAGATGGTCTCCTGAACGCATAGTTGGGTTTTACACTAGGCTAGACTAGATGGGTTGGACTGGGCAAACAGACGTAAAGGAGCTGGACTTTCTCTCCCTCGGACGTTACATTGTCTTTTGTTTCCTAGGATACGTTGTCACAACAATGCTTCACCTTGGTATATGTGAGATCAATGTGAGACAGTTAGACATATTATATAAACATTAGTGATTAAAGGAAAGGCTGAGATGATTAAGCATCCAGATGGCTAGATTGATGGATCATGAGACTGGATGAATGAACGGCTTGGATGAAAAACATACTGAATAAAACGTCTCTGGCTAAGAGACTCCTCACGTCTCTTATTTTCTTTCTATATTCTTCATTTTTTTTGATAAAAAAAACTTGTAACGTGTCCAGCCACCCTACGCTGGATATATAACGTACGTAGTTGCCCTCTCCTCCGAAACTCCCCCATTTTATCTTAATAATTGGACCCCTCTTTATTTTGGAAAGTGCACACACATGTGCGGTATGCGCATGCACCAGTACATGTGTGGTGCATGTCACATGTAGCACGTATGGCATGCTTATGTGTCATGTATGCCTGTGACCCAAGGAGAGTGTGAATAGATAAAGAAGAAGATTATTATTATCTTCCTAAGTGATTAGAACCTTAAATTCACAAGTAATTTCTTGAATTAGAAAGAAGAAGAAGCGCAGCAGTAGCAAAAACTTGAGTATTTTTATCGAATAATATCTAATATTTATAAATTTTTTTATTACACTACTAATAAAGAAAATTAAAATAAATCTCTAATTTAAAATTTTTAACCATAATTAAAAGTTTACCAAACTAGTAAGTTTTTGCTTCTAAAAATAAAAAGTCCTTAATTAATCTTATATATGGGAGGATTCCGGTATGATTACAATTAATCTCTAATAAAGACAGAAATCTAAAACTCTAAAAATAAAAAAATACAATAAAATTTTGAATTCTAAAAATAACAATTTTTTAATGAAAATTATGGTTTTGAATAGGAAGTGTACATTTCCGTGTGAAATGGACGGACGCAACATAAGTTGACCCAAAAGGTTTTTTTTTTTTTTTTTTTTTTTTTTTTAGTATCAAGCGCAAGTTCTAATCACGAAATTTATGAAGTAGCATCGCCAGGTCCCCTTAGATATCAGAATGCTTAATGTCATATTATTTAGAAACAAAAAAAAACAACATAAGTATCCAAGCTCGCAAGGTAAATAGTCTAATACGAGCTGCTCTTTAACACTAGAGATGAGGAAAAAGGCTTCAGAATATAGCTAAAGCAGGCGCAAGTAAAGAAGCCAAACATAACAAACTGCACTTCAAGACAAAAACTAGAGAGGTATGTGCTACTCCTCAGAACTACTCATTATATACTAGAAAAATAGTTACCACTACTAACTACTGGGATTCAAGCAATCCAACCAGTCCCAAAATCCGCTTTCATGTTGATGACAAAATTCAGTTACTCTCTCCACGTCGTCTTCACCTCCAGGAACCGTCCCTAGAACCTGCACTAAGGGAACAGACAAAGGTGACCCTGTCTAAGCCGGGGGACCCTCCGATGCCTAAGTCAGAACAAGGGAATTTGGGTCAAGTAAAGAGTAGAGGAGAGCTTGATATCACGTACCTGTAGGTATGGCGCTGTGTGCTATTTATACCTGCCTATGGGGCGGTCTAGTCTTGATAATCTCGGCAAGATCAGGGGGATTCCCGGATTGTGGAGATACCACCCGCAATTTGTTGATCGTGTAGCGTATCCAGCGAATAGTGCGTATCCGCGAGCGACGTTATCGGCCACGCTTGGTTATGGCAGTTTCCATGTTTAGCGAGTGGGATATGCGCATCTGAAGGTCTACTCGGCTCGGTTCGTCAGACCATAGTAAAGAACATTCTAAGTCAGACGACGTCCGACCCGACCCGTCGTGCCGAATCTGATGCGGCCGACTTGAGCATATCGTGGTTGGAGAATAATAGGTTATCCGATCGGATTGCTAGGACCCCTCCGAGTTGACCCTCACCCAAAGACGCTCGTCCTCATTGCGATGCTGAAGTCTAGTCAGATGGGTCATGCCTCGGGCGCCTCGGCTCGGACTTACAGCCGGGTTGATGCTCTATCGTGAGCTCGGATCTCCCCATAACAGAAGCCCCCTACTCTTCGAGTTTGCTTGTAGGCTCGGAGAGTACTCATGTAGGAAATCTTTTGCCCTTATTGCAATGATGATGGGTCTCGAATTGCGCGCGTGCTGATTGCTTTGGTTAACGCGTGGCGATGGTTACGATCTCGAATCTCCTCGCAGCCTATGGGAGGTTACCACGCAGGCCTAAGGAGGCGTGTAAGTGACGGCTCCGACTGCTAGGACGTCACTTCGCGTATCGAGGTACACAACCCGATGTCAGAGCCGTAATAACGGTTCAGTACTCCTCCAATGCGGTACGGCTATGCGTGCTCGGAGATCGGCTCGGGCCGATTCGGCTGCTACCATTATGGCTCGCCATCAATGCAGAATTCCTTCATTGCCTATATAAGGCACCCCAAATTTTTATTTGACACTTTACATTCTGAATTAGAAGAGCATACCGGAGGAGGCGATTTTCGACGAGGCGATTCCGGCCGAATTTGAAGTTTTTGGTAGAAGGCGATTTCCGGCAATCACCCGGTGAGTCCTGTTGATCTTCACCCTCCTTTCTGCCATGTCTTCCGACCTCGAGATGGTTCGTGAATACGCTGATTACTCCGAGCCGGGGAGTTTTGAAAGTGAGAGTGGGTCTTCCGAAGGCCCTTTAGAGACCACTCTCCCATACCCCCCACCTTGGAGGTAAAAAATGTTGGGCTCTAAAACCAAGTAGCTCAGCAAGAAGATGACCACCCGAGCCCACCGAGTCAAGACACTGCCACCACAGAAATGGCCTCGAGTTTGCGCGCCGCAGAGGTAGTCCCATGAGGCTCTGTCATGTCGAAATCTCAGATGGAGTGGATCCGTTAAGAATTTTAAATCCCTGACTCCGTTCAGATAAGGGCCCCTGGGCCTTTAGACGTAGCTGGCACTCCTATCAAGGGGGAAGTAGCCATCTTCCTTTATACGCTGCAGTGCGGGGTCTGACTCCCACTACACCCCTTTATCAGGAAAGTTGTGGCTTACCTTAGATTGACTCCCAGGCAGTTTACTCTGAATGCCTGGAGAGTGATGATTTCTGCGTACATAATCTGGAGACAAGTTGGAAACTCTGAGCTGACCCCAGAGGAACTGCTGAGCCTGTACCTGGTCAAGCATGACAACAACGACCCATGGTATTATTTTGTGACTCGGGGGAGCAAGGGGTCGGGATTGGCGATGCACCTGCCGTCTTTTAAAAAGGACTGGAAGAATAAGTGGTTCTAGACGGCAAGTGATTAATAGGCACCAGCAGTTGAACTTAGGACCTCAACGGCTCGTATTCCGACCCATTTTACGAAACCAGGTCGGACTTCATCTAGCATTCGGATTGCTGCCTTAGTTTTCACCTGTTTCAATTGAAGTGAAATTTCTCTTCCTTTTGCAGCTTTCCCAAAAGGGTTGCCGCTCCTCGACTCAGACCAGAAAAATCGCATTATGAAGGCCAGAGCGCGATCGGAGATGCTTTGTTCCTGGGCTGACCTGATCACCACGGCTAATCTTCACTGGTTTGGACTTTGTAAGTCCCAACCTTTGCCTACGTCCCTCAGTAAGCTGCCCTAATCTCTTCGATGGATTTCTTTTCGGTCACTTAGTAGCTGATACCATCTTTTCTTTCGTAGACATGGCCGAAGCATCCAAAGCTCGGAAGAGAAAAGCAGCTCCGACAGCGGCGGAGTTGCTAAAGGAAGCCCCCCGAGTGTAGATCATTCGGAAGAAGGCAGCCCCCCCTCGCGTGGGGGAATCTTTCACTACGCTGACCCTAGCAGCCCCAGCTCCGAGGCCACTCAGCTCTGCCCCCGCGGTGCCGACCCCGGCTCGCCCTTGTACTGGTGTGGCTCCTTCGACAATTTAGTGCCCGGTGGTATCTCCTCCTCCGGGGCTCACCCGAACGACTGTGGCCGACACCCCAGTGGCTTTAAGCCCCGTCGCTCCTCGCGCTCCTGCTGTCATCGTTTCCCCCACCGCGGAGGCTCCTGCCGCAGTCCCCAAGCCCCCCATCACTATCCCTTCTTCCTCCGAACGGGAGGAGGCCATTAGGGTGGCCGACAATATGATTCTCCCCCCCCCTCCGAGGTCGAGGGAGATGTCCGCGTCAAGGGTCAAAACTCGGCCGGCAGCAGGGTAGGGGCTGAGGGGGCTGAGGCCTCGCCCCAGGCAGGCACGAGATGTGAGAGGTTCGAGTCGGGCTACCATATGGCGTGCTTGGCTCTGTGGGCTGCCAAACATGCTAAGGAAGAGGATATTGCTCGGAACCTTGACCGATCGAAAGGCGACTTTCTGAACGACTTCACCTCGGTGTGCTACATGGTATATCTCCGAGAGGATTCTCTCTTTCTTTCATATCGTTATATATAATATATATATATATATATATATATTAGATTCTGACCTTTGTTTCCTATTCAGGCCGTCCCGATGTTGCTCTCAATCCGGGAGAGAGTGCGGGAGCATCGGAGGAGGGAGGTAGAGTTCGAGGCTCTTCAGGCTGAGACGACAACCTTGAAGTCCAAGAGAGCGAACTGCGTTTGCAGCTTTCGGGCGAGAGGGCCAGGGTGAGCCGACTGCAGGGAGTCGTCATTGACTTGGAGGCCAAGGAGCTGCACCTGCAGAAAAGGGCGGATAATTTTAAGGCGAGTGGCGATGCAAAGACCACCGAGCTAACCCGTGTCAGGGCTCACGCGGATTCTTTGGCCATGGAGACTACTCAGCTAGGTGAAGCCCTGAAACGTGCCAAGGCTTAGGCGGCTGAAGAACGGACCAGAGCCCTGAATCAGGCCATGGAGGTTCAGCGGGCCAAGGACGAGGCCTCCCTGGCCACAGCGGTTGCCTCCGCGATTGAAGGTTTCAAGACCTCCAAGGAGAGGGACGCTGAAGCTGCGATGTTCTACAACTGCGGCTTCGAAGCTTGTCTCGAGGCAGTCCTGGATTTATACCCAGACCTCGATCTTGACTCTCTTCTGCCTGAGGACTCCGAGGACGTCCCTGCTGAAGTTGCCCGCTCGGATCAAGCCCCTGACGCCCAGGCTCCTCCCCCAACATGAAGTCATTTATCATTTTTTTTACTGTAAATGTATTTTTTGCCCCTCCGTGGAGATTTAATGAAAAATATTTCTTTGAAATTACATTGACTCGTTCTGATTGGTATTACGCTAACTCGTTCTGAGATATTGTTGAACCGACCTCTTTACGGGCCTAGTCTATTGTCGTTTAGTCGGTTTCTAGAGTCGGTTCTCCGAGCTCCCTCGGCCCAAGTCTTAGTTGGGTCCGATCTCTTAGGATACTTGGCTCGTCGCCTGTCTGGCGAGAACCCTTCATTCCCTCGTATGTCGAGCCGAGCGCTTCAATGGAAGGTCGGGGCATTATTAGGCCTTTTCCCTCGAGGGGATGCCTTGTCGATCTTTCGTAGGATTAGGCTCCGATCCCTTAAAGGATCGGACCATTTAATTCGTGCTTGTGTTGATAAGACAACCGGGCAAGCATCCAAAGTAGAATTGAACTTTTATTAAGAGCCTTAAAGGCTAGCCGCTCGGAGGCATACATTTTATTATGAGCCTTAAAGGCTAGTTCCTCATGGGTAGTAGATATTCAAGTGCTCGGTGTTCCAAGGATGAGGGAGATGATAGCCTTCGAGGTCTTCCAGGTGATACGAGCCTGGTTTGGCAGACCTGATCACACGATATGGTCCTTCCCAGTTGGGTCCGAGTGCTCCTGCCCCTGGCTCAGCCGTGTTCTGGAAGACCCATCGGAGGACTAAGTCCCCTGGACGAAAACGCCTGACTTTAACCTTTGAATTATAGAAACACACTACCTGCTGGTGCCGAGCCGCTGTTCGGAGCTTAGAAACCTCTCTGAGTTCTTTGAGAAAATCCAGATTAGCAGCGATCTACTCGGAGTTTTGATTTTCTTCGAAGCTCCTTACCCGCGCCGTAGGGAGTCCGATTTCTACTGGCACCATTACCTCCGAGCCATAGGATAACGAAAATGAGGTTTCACCAGTCGAAGTCTGGACTGCGGTCCTGTAAGCCCAGATGACGAAGGGGAGCTCCTCGGCCCAATTTTCCTTCTCTTTTTCCAGCTTTATTTTGAGATAGTTCTTGATGATCTTGTTGACCGCCTCTACTTGCCCATTCGACTGCGGGTGCCGAGACGATGAGTAAGCGTTCACATGCCAAGCTCTCGACACATGCTACGGAACTTATCATTATCGAATTGGCGGCCATTGTCGGAAACAATGGTTCGTGAGATTTCAAACCGGCAGATGATATTTTTCCACACAAAGTCAATTATTTTCTACTCAGTGATCCTCGCGACTGGCTCGGCCTCAGCCCACTTAGTGAAATAGTCAACCGCAACTATGGCAAACTTGACCTGTCCCTTCCCTGTGGGTAAAGGACCAATGATGTCGATCCCCCATTGGGCAAATGGCCATGGCCCACTCATGAGAGTCATCTCTTCCACCGGCTACCTCGGCGCAGCTGCAAAACGCTGACACTTGTCGCACTTTCGAACGAAGTCTTTTGAGTCCTGCTTAAGAGTCTGCTAGAAATACCCTTGACGGAGTATCTTCATAGTCAGGGCGTGACTGCCAAAATGGTTCCCGCAGATTCCCTCATGAGTCTCATAATTCACGTAGTCAGCTTCGTCCGGTCGGAGACATATAAGGTAAGGCTGAGAATGCCCCTTCTTGTACAACACTCCGTCCAATATAGCGTACCGGGCGGCTCTGACCCTAAGTCGCCTCGCCTCTAGTTTGTCCGAAGGAGTTTCACCGGATGACAGATAATTAAAGATCGGGTCCATCCAACTAGGAATGGACTAGATTGGATTGACTTTCTCCGACTGACTAATACTCGGGTGTTCAATGAACTCGACAGGAAAGAAACGTGGGATCTTTCCCTCGGAGGCCGAGGCGAGTCTTACTAAGGCATCGGCCCATGAGTTCTCGGCTCTGGGGATCTGCCGAATGGTGCAACTCCAAAATCTCTCGATCAATTTCCTTGCCTCCTCGAGGTAAGCGATCATTCTGGCTTCTTTAGCTTCGTACTCCGAAGAGATGTGGGTCACTACCAGTTACGAGTCGCAACGGACTTGCAGGGTCTGAACGCCAAGGCTCGCTGCTAAAATGAGCCCAGCTAATAGCGCTTCGTACTCGGCCTCATTGTTTGAAGTTTTAAATCCGAGTCTGATTGCGTATTGGATTGTTGTTGAATTAGGTGCAACCAGGACAACACCAGCTCCTGCTCTTTTAATATTGGAAGACCCATTAACATAAAGGACCCACCCCGGATCCGATGATGCCTCTTAGTTGCTCAACGGGACAGGTGGTGTCATTTCAACTTCCTTACTGACTTACTCCTCATCCGGAGTTGTGAACTCGGTGATAAAGTCGGCTACAGCTTGACCCTTGAGTGCCGTCCTGGGGTGAAATTGAATGTCAAACTCTCCGAGCTCTATGGCCAACTTGGTCATCCGACCCGACACTTCGGGTCTCTGGAAGACCCGGTGATGTTTTAATTTAAACCAATCTGTTTTAAATGATTTTAACTCGCAAGTATACAAATCAGATGTAGATATGGTACGTATTACGAGATCGTTCCCACGAGGACTGGTTGTCACAACTCGAAATTTAAGGCTCTTCTTAACTAATCCAACGAATGGTTTAACAAACTATTAAGTAAACTAGTATAAATCTATGGAAAATAACAATAAACAATAATAAGGAAGATCCAATCAAGGAGGAGACTAGGACTTTCGAATCTACCCCTAATTATCTTAACCCTTGTTTTGCCTATTGATTCACCCTAATTCAGATTGATATAAATTTAATAAATAAAGCGCACCATATGTCCTTGGTCAGGCACACAGAATGTATAATCCTTTAAAGCATATGGATCACATCTTTCCATCCATGGTCAGGCATGGAGAGATGTAAATCCTGTTTCTTCCTCTATAGGAGACCTGTTCATGGTCAGACACAAGCACCTAGAATATTATTCCAAACAACATCCATATCTAGACTTTGGTTGAGCTCATAGAATGGAGAAGTACGGAAATCTCTGGAAAGAACACTAGAAAAAGAAACAAATTAATCAAATCAACATGAATTCAACAAGAAACAAGAGTCAATCAAATTAGGGGCTTCATCTCAGCCCTAGCTAAAAAGTCTAGTATTCCATCAAATTAATTAGGAAAGAGGAAATATAAAATAAACATATTATTAACATCTCCCTTATCTCTCTTCTTCCTTCTTCTCTCTCTCTTCTCTTTCTTCACCTTGGCTCTGGATCCTCCTCCTTCCTGGCTTTGAATCCCCTCTGTTTTATAGCAGCCAAGGTCGATGGAAGAAGTACAATTCCGGAAGTCGGTCGAAGGGGTGCTAAAATCGGAGTGTTTATACCCCTTACACAGCCAAAATCGGAGCTCCCCACATCTCGATTTCCTTGTCTTTTCTCCAAGCTATTAGCGTCCCTTTAGACGTTTTTGAAAGGCCTACCCGATGGACGACTTGGATCTTGAATCCGATCAACACCGAGACCACACCACAGCCCACAAAATCAGGCTGCGGTCGGTCGCGGAACAGGGAATGCGTAGCTCTTCCGCTGTGGCACTGGTAGGGCCCATGATCAGCGTATTTTGATAAATCAACATCGTCCATTGTATTAAGCTCGAAATTTCGGTCAGAAATGACTGCTTTTGGGTTGCTTTTGATGCGGTCCACCAAATTTCTTACTCTGTCGTTTGTTGTCCGTTTGAGCAGCTGGGATCCGATATCCGTTGTATTTTGGAATACCGTCACCTAGGACTGAATGAGGAGGACCTTGTGAGTCTTATGAACGGTCCAGATCAGACCGTTGATGCACGGTGTTGGCCCACAAAGATCGCAGCCTAAGCCCCTGTTACGCATGCTATAAGAAAATGCAATTTTCGTTTTTAAGAAGATGAGGCTCAGTCAAAAGACAATTTGACCGTCTTTTTGTTGCTGTGCACAGCTAGTGATGATGTGCATGGTATACATGCATCACATATGGGGCCCACTGTGACGTCTTTGTAAAAATTCAATCCATTCATTCTATTCACATCCATATTTAAGGAATTGAGACCAAATTTGAGTTAGTTCCAGATATCAGGTGGGCCCAGAATCAACGGTTTATGGGCTGATCTGTCAGTTGAGGCACTTCCATAGTGATCCAATGGCTGAAATTTTATGTGTACGGTTAATTTATGGCCCTCATCCCATGTATGAAGTTTCAAGTCGATCAGATGGTGGGAACCCTGTGATCTTGCATTCTGTCTGGTTTTCGGCCCTATTTAATGTGAACGGCTTGATTTTCTCGGATCCCTGGCGTGTAAATTCTTCAATATTGGCCCTTTGGAGTGCGTCCCTTACTCTGGTGACTTTAGAGCATCAAATCACGCTTTTAATACACTTTTTCAATCAACGCTCTTTATTTCATCCTACAACAAAACACAATTAAACTATGGCATTAAGCATTATCATGTTGGTAAAATCTGGTAAGAGTCGGGGTCTAATATACAATATTTGACCCTCATTACAACCCCCAACCAGCATTTTTCTAGTCCCGGCAAAATATGCGAAAAATAATTTCAAAATTAAGAGACAAATCCTGTAAACTCAAGTGATTTGTGAACAGATAGTTGAGATACAAAGATTCTAGGATTATGAATGGTGAGTAGAATTTTCTCCTAGAGTCAAACTGATGGTAAACTACATAATCAAGTTCAAAATATTAATCCATTGATTAGAACAATTCTAAACACTAAGTTCCATAAGTGTATAGTGTAATCTCGGCTCACAATCATTAAGAGATTCAATTGTCAATTTCATGTTATCATTGGTAATTAACAACGGAATTCATGACAACCAAACCTGAAACCAACACTTGCCTTATAGATTAACTTTTTATTTTATCAGCCTTTAATATTTTTATGAACAGTACGCCAAGGAGTGGAATTAAATCCTCACCCATAGGGAGCAAACCCATGGTGAAAACTTGTCGCCCAACTCTTTTTACATGTCAACCTATGGTGAAGATTATGCGATTTACCCTTTTTATTCTTCTTTACTGCACATTAAATTTTATTTTGGCTGGTTTCTTTCATGCATTGTGATTACCAAGTTAATCATTCAATATCGAACCGGAACCTTAATGTGTAAGCGAGATGTGATATGCAAAATTATGACTTAATCAATGTTTAAAGCTTCTAATCATGGGTTAACAATTCAAACTTAAATGTGAAATTTAACAGACAACTGAATCCAAGAGTCATAAATTACCAACATCACGTATCTTTTAACTTTAAAATCATAACTATCCTTCAAAATCACTTCAAATTCATAAGAAATTCTAGAAAATTATAAAAATTTTCATAATTTTTGCTCAAGACTAAGAAAATACTGATTAGGTTACCTAATCTCCCACCCCCAACAAAAAATCTACATTGTCCTCAATGTAAAAGAAATAAGCATGCAATGCACATAGGACAACGAAAGTAAAAGAGGAGTGCTGAAAAGAGTGCACCTGGACGAATAATTAAGAGGCTTTTCCAAAGATATCAACGTAAAAGCAAGTCATCACAAGAGAGAAATCAACAAAAAGAAAATAACAAAAAGAAAATCCTACCTATACCACTTTTGCAGGTGCTCTCGATTGCATTTAGCATATGCAATAAGCCTTTAAACCCCTAGGTTGCCCCTAGTGGACGAGTTGTAGTCTCGTGAGGGTTTGCAGTAATGTTACCCATAAACATTGAAATAACTAACTAGCTAAGAAAAAGAAATAAAAAGAAAAGCTGAGTTGCCTCCCAGGAGCGCTAAGTTTACCATTTATCCTAAAACAATATAAAACAAAATACCATAGTCCTATGAAAGTAGGAAAAAACTACTCGATCATGCCACAAGGTTCCTCTTCCGGCCAAAATCTTGATAAGTTTCTTAGTAAGTTCCTTAACAGGATCATCCAAAAGTCCTTTTTGCAATAGGCTTGGGCGCCCTGGTGCATGACTTTCCAGAGAAGCTTATGTACCTCATAAGAAATTTTTCTTTGCATTGCTTGAGGTATCCAGAATATATATGATTCACCTGTGACAGAAAAAGTTTCAACGTTAGTATCCCATGGTGAATCAGAGACTACTCGTAAATGAAATTTAGAAAAAATTGCAGTAGGTGGTGTAGTCTCAACAAACGCCGATGTTTCATTCTGTAGTTTACTTTTCAACTCTTCCACATTTAATGGTAAACATTCAGGATCCAGGGAAGGAGGTACTTCAGAATACGGGTTCTCTCGATTCATGACAACTGCCGAGGTATTATTTTGCAAGGCATTCACTATTTCTTGTAACAGGGGATCATTTGAATCTGCAAAATACGCTAAGCAATCATCTAAAGAGTTGGGACGTGTAGCTGAGCATGATTTATTTTTCGCATTGGAGATTGTGATGATCTGTCCAAGGAATCCATCATCTTTGAATGTGGATGGAAGTACTCTTTCTTGCTCCAACCTTGCGCAAACAATTTGATGATTAAGAAACGAAGTATTGATGTGAGGACTCTGCTCATTGATACTACTCAGAAGAGGTATCGAATCGTCAAAAGTATATGACTCAGATGATGGTCTCAACTGGGTGGTTTCAACTTCCAGAATCATATTAAGCGATTCGTTCATTTCCCGAATCATATCATCATCCAATTCAGGGAAGTGGCCCAAACATGTTTCACGAGAGTTAGAAGGATCGGTCGTAATGGGCTCATCCTTCACTTTTAAATCAGACATGTTAGATGAGAAAAGTGGCTCATTTTAACCAACCACTTCGTGTACTTCTTGATCACTGACCTGGACCATACTTGAGATTGATTCCGGAGAAATTTAGGCTGAACATTCATGATCATCACCCCAATACATATCATCGTCTAATTTCTTATCATGCACACTTGGGATGGGATTGCTTTCCTCGCATTCTATTCCTAAATTGGGTGGAGGTTCATATAAGCTGACCTCTTCATCATCATTAAACTCGAGTGTCTCATGTGAGCGAAGTGTGTTATCATCATTGTATTCGAAAGACACCCATGTCTCTTCACCATTCCTTTGAACCATCATCGAGATCAATTCATTTGAAAATTGAACCATGTGCTCATTAATATAATTCAACTCTTCATCCCAAATTTCAGAGTATTTTAAAAGTGAGTGAGGATCACCTTCCTCGTATTGTATTTCTGGATTGGGTTGTAGCTGAGATGAACTAGCTTCTATTAGCGCATCATAAGTAGGGAATCCAAAGGAATAATCAACGGGTTGTGGTCGGGATGAATTAGTCTCCATTAGTCTATCAATGCATGATTCAAGTGCATATAATAATTTCATTATGTCATAGGCTGTGTAACTCGGAGATAACTCCTCTTGGATTGTTTCTGGTGGATATTTAGAAGTAGGGAACCCAATAGAATAATCATTATAACATGTTGTTGGTTTATTTCTCCAATTTTGATGTTTCCACTGATTATAGTCATACGGATCATAGGTGAGAGAATCTGATGGTTGATAATAGTCCTCACGCCTATAGTTATGATAATCCCAATGCTCACGTACTGTCTTATTAATCCGTGGGGTGTAATTATTCTCCCGCATATGATTGAGTAAGGACTTTTTAACCGGTGGATCATTAGATTCCAGTTGGTTCTCGATGATAGTTTCAGAAAAGTTTTGAGACATTGGTGGATTTCTATCATAATCATCATCCCAATATATGTTATTCTTCTCAGCATACTGACATTCCCACCTGTGCATATACACGGTGAAACCCTAACTCTGAATCTAATTCTAAAGAAAAAATCCTAAACCAATCTAGAAATAGAAAGAGAGATAATTAGAAAAAAATTACCAATTTGGAGATCTATGTTAGAATCCTACAAAAGAAAATAAAACAAGTTAGTTTCTAAAAAAACAGAAAATCTAAAATTAAAAATTTTCTAAAGAACAACAAAGAAGAGTTAGTTTCTAAAAAGGAAGGAAATCTTAAAATTAGAAAGTTACTAAAAATAAAAATAGAAAGTTAGTTTCTAAAAAAAAAAAGAAAGTTTCTAATCTTAGAAATAAAAAGCTAAGTTAGTTTCTAAAAAGGAAAAAAATTTTAAAACTAGAAAATAAAAAGTTACTTAAAAGAAGAATCTAAATCTAAAATTAGAAAAAATAGAGAATTTAGAAAGAGATTACCAAATTAGAAGTTCAAGTCAGGACCCTACAAAACAGAAAATATTTTAGTTTCTAAAATAAAATAAAAAAAACTTTAACCTATAGTTTTTAAAATTCTAAGACTATGAATTATGATAAGAGAGAATCCTAAATCCAATTTGGACCGAAACGGTCTCCGGCAACGGCGCCAAAAACTTGATGTTTTAAATTAAACCAATCTGATTTAAATGATTTTAACTCGGAAGTATACGAATCATATGTAGATATGGTACATATTACGAGATCGTTCCCACAAGGACTGGTTGTCACAACTTGAAATTTAAGGCTCTTTTTAACTAATCCAACGAATGATTTAATAAACTATTAAGTAAACTAGCATAAATCTATGAAAAATAACTACGAACAATAATGAGGAAGATCCAATCAAGGAGGAGACTAGGACTTTCGAATCCACCACAAATTATCCTAACCCTTGTTTTACCCGTTGATTCACCCTAATTCAGATTGATATAAATTTAATAAATAAAGCACACCCTATGTCCTTGGTCAGACACACAGAATGTATAATTCTTTAAAGCATATGGATCACATCTTTCCATCCATGCTCAGGCATGGAGAGATGTAAATCCTGTTTCTTCCTCTATAGGAGACCTGTTCATGGTCAAACACAAGCACCTAGAATATTATTCTAAACAACATCCATATTTAGACTTTGGTTGAGCTCATAGAATGGAGAAGTACAGAAATCTCAGGAAAGCACACTAGAAAAAGAAACAAATTAATCAAATCAACATGAATTCAACAAGAAACAACAATCAATCAAATTAGGGGCTTCATCTCAGCCCTAACTAAAAAGTCTAGCAATCCATCAAATTAATTAGGAAAGAGAAAATATAAAATAAACATATTATTAACATCTCCCTTATCTCTCTTCTTCCTTCTTCTCTCTCTCTTCTCTTTCTTCACCTTGGCTCTGGATCCTCCTCCTTCCTGGCTTTGAATCCCCTCTATTTTATAGCAGCCAAGGTTGGTGGAAGAAGTACAATTCCAGAAGTCGGTCGAAGGGCTGCTAAAATCGGAGTGTTTATACCCCTTACACAGCCAAAATCGGAGCTCCCCACGTCCCGATTTCATTGTCTTTCCTCCAAACTATTAGCGTCCCTTTAGACGTTTTTGAAAGGCCTACCCGATGGACGGCATGGATCTTGAATCCGATCAACACCGAGACCACACCACAGCCTGCAAAATCAGGCTGCGGTCGGTCGCGGAACAGGGAATGCGTAGCTCTTCCGCTGTGGCATTGGTAGGGCCCATGATCAGCGTATTTTGATAAATCAACACCGTCAATTGTATTAAGCTCGAAATTTCGGTCAGAAATGACTGCTTTTGGGTTGCTTTTGATGCGGTCCACCAAATTTCTTGCTCTACTGTTCATTGTCCGTTTGAGCAGCTGGGATCCGATATCCGTTGTAGTTTGGAATACCGTCACCTAGGGCTGAATGAGGAGGACCTTGTGAGTCTTATGAACGGTCCAGATCAGACTGTTGATGCACGGTGTTGGCCCACAAAGATCGCAGCCTAAGTCCCTATTACGCATGCTGTAAGAAAACGCAATTTCCATTTTTAGGAAGATGAGGCTCGGTCAAAAGACAATTTAACTGTCTTTTTGTTGCTGTGCACAGCTAGTGATGATGTGCATGGTATACATGCATCACATATGGGGCCCACTGTGACGTCTTTGTAAAAATCCAATGCATTCATTCAATTCACATCCATATTTAAGGCATTGAGACCAAATTTGAGGTAGTTCCAGATATCAGGTGGGCCCAGAATTAACGGTTTATGGGCTGATCTGTCGATTGAGGCACTTCCATAGTGATCCAATGGCTGAAATTTTATGTGTACAGTTAATTTATAGCCCTCATCCCATGTATGAAGTTTTGAGTCGATCGGATGGTGAGAACCTTGTGATCTTGCATTCTGGCTGGTTTTCGGGCCCGTTTAATGTGAACGGCTTGATTTTCTCGGATCCCTGGCATGTAAATTCTTCAATATTGGCCCTTTGGAGTGCGTCCCTTGCTCTGGCGACTTTGGAGCGTCAAATCACGCTTTTAATACAATTTTTCAATCAATGCTCTTTATTTCATCCTGCAACAAAACACAATTAAACTATGGCATTAAGCATTATCATGTTGGTAAAATCTGGTAAGAGTCGGGGTCTAATATGTAATATTTGACCCTCATCATCTGCCTCAGAGGAGAGTCTGTTAGCACAACTATGGAGTGAGCCTGGAAGTATGGCCACAGTCTTCTGGCCGAGACAATGAGGCAGAGTGCCAGTTTTTTCAAGGACTGGTACCTTGTTTCAGTTGGTACCATGGCTTTACTTACGTAGTACACGGGGTACTGCTTGCTTCTGACCTCTCTGATCAGAGCCGAACTGATAGCTGAAGCTAAGACTGCGAGGTAGAGAAACAAAGGCTCCCCTTCTTCAGGCTTGGACAATAGAGGCGGTGAATCCAAGTACTGTTTTAATTGCTGGAAGGTGTGCTCACACTCTAACATCCACTCCGCCTTCTTATGGCCATTCAGCTGCTGAAAGAAGGAAAGACATTTATCTGTAGCCCTAGATATGAAGCGTCCGAGGCGAGTTCATGTCGTAGAGGGCCTTGATCTTATCTGGATTGGCCTCGATACCTTGCTGACCAACTTGAAAGCCAAGAAACTTTCCTAACTCAGCCCCGAATGCACACTTAGCTGCATTCAATTTCATCTGATATTCTCGGAGGACGCTAAATGTTTCTCCGAGGTCAGCAAGGTAGTTGGAGGCTTGGGTACTTTTTACTAACATGTCGTCCACGTACACCTCCATGATGTGCCCAATCTGGCTGGAAAATATCTGATTCACCAGCTTCTGATATGTTGCCCCAGCATTTTTCAGGCCAAATGGCATGATCCGGTAAAAGTAGAGCCCTCTGTCCATGACAAAGGTAGTCTTCTACCTGTCTGAGGGATATATAACGATCTGGTTATACTTGGAATAAGCGTCCAGAAATGAGAGTAATTCATGTCCGGCCGTGTTGTCCACTAGTTGGTCGATCTGAGGTCACGGGAAGCTGTCTTTGGGACATGCCTTATCCAAATCAGAATAGTCTACAAAAACCCGCCACTTCTCATTGGATTTTATGACGAGCACAACATTTGTTATCCAGTCAGGATAGTACACTTCTTCTATAAAACCCCCATCGAGTAGGACTGAAACCTCCTCGGTAATGGCTTCATATCATCCGGCATCGAATGGTCTTCTTTTTTGCTTAACTGGCCGGTGATCTGGGTCCATGTTCAGCCTGTGGACCAGGACATCAAGTGAGATCCCCGGCATATCTACGTATGACCATGTGAATATGTCTCGGTGTTGCTTCAAGAAGGCTAACAACTCGTTCTCCACTCGGGATTCAATGATGATCCGAGCTGAACAGCTTTGCTCGGGTCCGATTCATTGAGCGGTACTCTTACCAGATCTTCAACTGAGGAGCTTTCCATCGGTCCTTGAGGACCTAAGGCATCCATTACGAGCGTTTGTTTGGTAACTCTTTTTTCTCACGGCTATCGCATAACACCTCTGGGCCTCACGTTGATCACCTCAGAGATAACCAATCCCACCTTCGGCTGAAAACTTCATCATCAGATGGTAATTTGAGACGACCGCTTTCATTGCGTTGAGGGAGGGTCGGCCCAGGATCACGTTGTGGACAGATGGAACATTGACAACTAAAAAGTTCACCAAAAGTATGACTTGATGTTGCCCTTCTCCTACTGTTACTGGGAGGGAGATGGCTCCTTCGGAGATGACTCTCTTTCCGGCAAAGTTGTGTAAAGGAGTCTTCACGGGTCGGAGCCGGGACCGTGAAATTCTCATCTTTTCGAATGCTTCAGAATACATAACATCACCCGAACTCCCGGTGTCGACTAATATGTGGTACATTTTGTGATTTGCTATGATCATGGTAACCATTAGCCCGTCACCGTGCGGATGTTGGATTCCGCGTGCATCATCTTCTGTGAAAGTCAGGCTATACGGAGCGACTCAGAGTTCCTTACTAGGACGTTTCGCCAGGTGAACATGGTGTACCGGCTCGGATCTCCGAGAATAGGATTTTCAAGCCCTATTTGAATCTCCTCCCCCAGCTGAACCCCCGAAGATGGTACGAATTTCGACGGGTTCCTCTGGGGGGTTGTTCGACTGTTCTCGCCGTCGTTCCTCTCTCCGAATGGACTTTTCTTTTTTGGTGTAACGACGTACATGTCCCTTGCGGATGAGGGACTCAATCTCGTCTTTCAGATCTACATAGTCGTCGGTGTTGTGACCATGGTCCAGGTGGAAACGGCAGAATTTTCGATTGTCCTGGTGCTCTGGGTCAGCCCTAATGCAGACTGGCCAATTAAGTAGTCTATCTCTTCAGATATTCAGTAGAATCTGCTTGGCGGATGTATTAAGTGAGGTATAGGAACAGAATTTTTCTTCCGGCCTGCGGTTCGATCGACGATCGTGGGAAGCGCGGTCATCCGCCCCTTTACCAGTCGGCTGGGAGTCTTTGTTCCGAGGTCTCTTCCCTTTGTTAGTTGAGTCGGATACTTGTGTGCCTTTTGAGCGTTAGTGAATTCCTCAGCGTTAGTATACTTCTGGGCTTTCACCATGAAGTCTGCTAGCGTCTTTAGCGGATTTTTTTCGATAAAGAAGGTGAACTTTCCTTCTTTCAGTCCGCTCAGAATGGCAGTGAGGGCCATTTTATCATCGTAGTCCTCAACATGCATTGCTTCTTCGTTAAAGCGGGCGATGTAATCCTTCAATGACTCTTTTGGAGCCTGCTTGATGGTGAGCAGGTGAGTGTTGGATTTCTGACTTCTGTTACCACTTATAAACTGCGTAAGGAATAGTCGACTTAGTTCCGTGAAAGAGCCCACGGAGTTGGGTTTGAGCTGGCGATACCAAATTCGAGCAGATCTCGTGAGGGTAATAGAAAATCTCCTACACATCATTGCGTCTGTTGGAGTCTGGATCTGCATCCACGATCGATAAGACTCCAGGTGTTCAGATGGGTCCCCAGATCCTGAATACTGGATGACGGGAGACATCCGAAACCTCTGCGACATTACTTCAGCCATGATGGCTGGGGTGAAGAGAGGCTCGGTCTCTTCCATCATCGCCTAGATCGTAGCTGGAACTGTCGATTGTTACTGTTTTTTTTTCAATGTCAGGAACTTATCTTTCAACTCCGCAAATTGTGCTTCCTATGATTTCCTATTTTTCGCAATGACCTCTGGGGCATGCTCGACCTTCGGCTTTCTCCTTTCTCTCCTCCGTTCAAACTGATGACGGAGGTCTGTGGGCGGCAGGGCAGATATGGCTGAATGAACGGTTGTCGGGGCCCGAGTGGTGGCGTTCTGTATGAATACCTCTGCGCGTACCGCAGGAGGATTTTGACTCAAATGCTGCACCTCCGAGTGTTGGGGGGCTTCAGGTCTCGCACTCCTCGGTATAGAGCGAGTTTCCATGAACAACCCTACCGGCTCGAGAACGGGTTATTCCTGAGCCAGGCATAGCTCTGGCTCTCTCTACTGTTTCATTCGGTTTATTTCGTCACGCAGGGCCTGGATCTCATTCTGCATGGCGCGATACTTGCTTGACTGATTGCGCGAACGTTGGGAAGGCCCTGGTGCAGACTCGGCATGAAGCGGTGATGACGACCTAATCTGCTCATTAGGTTGCAACTACACCACTACAGTTTTCGTCTTCCTCGCCATTGCTCGGATGAATGAGAACCTGACTTCTAGTTTCAGGTTCCCACAGACGGTGCCAAAAAATGTTGATGATAAAATCTGGTTACTCCCTCCACGTCGTCTCCACCTCCAGGTACCATCCCTAGAACCTGCATTAAGGGAACAGACAAAGGTGACCCTGGCTAAGCCGGGGGACCCTCCGATGCCTAAGTCAGAATAAGGAAATCTGGGTCAAGTAGAGAGTAGAGGAGAGCTTAATATCGCGTACCTATAGGTATAGCGCTGTGTGCTATTTATACCTGCCTATGGGGCGGTCTGGTCTCGATAATCTCGACACGATTAGGGGGATTCCCGGATCATGGAGATACCACCCACAATTTGTTGATCATGTAGCGTATCCAATAAATAGTGCGTATCCGCGAGCGATGTTATCGTCCACGCTTGGTTATGGCAGTTTCCATGTTTAGCGAGTGGGATATGCGCATCTGAAGGTCTGCTCGGCTTGGCTCGTCAGACCATAGTAAAGAACATTCTAAGTCAGACGACGTTCAACCCGACCCATCGTGCCGAATCCGATGCGGTCGGCTTAAGCATATCTTGGTTGGAGAATAATAGGTTATCCGATCGGATTGCTAGGACCCCTCCGAGTTGACCCTCACCCAAAGACGCTCGTCCTCGTTGCGATGTTGAAGTCTGGTCAGATGGGTCGTGCCTTGGGGGCCTCGGCTCAGACTTACATCCGGGTTGATGCTCTACCGTGGGCTCGGATCTCCCCATAACAATCTGCATAAGCTATCCCTCCATGAACGAGACAACGATCAGAACCAGATTTTAGGAGTAAGAAAAAGAAGATTCCTCAAAATAAGAAATACCCAGTTGACGTCGCAGGCAGCAGCTGCATTTCACTACTGTTGAGCCTGCCTGGACTGAGCACCTCCGTAGCCACCACCATAACCACAATTTTCCTGGGAGGCACCATAGACATCACCCCTCCATCCTAAGTTTATATAGACAGAATTCCCATTGGCACCACCATAGCCACCGCCCATGTAATCAGTACCTGCCCCCTGTTGGTCTCCCCCACCACCACCAGCATTAGCATTTGGGGTGCTTGAAGCACGCCCCCCTACAGCACCATAGCTGCTAGGATTAGCATACCCCTCATTCCCACCATAACCACCATAGTTGTATCCCTGGTTCCCATAACCCGTGGCCCCACCTGGAGATTGGTCTGCTTGTGCGGGAACAGTCCCAGCAGTACAAGCAACAGCTGAACCAGAACCATTCCAACCTGCAACTCCATACCCTGTATTTGCACCATAGCCAGCAGAGCCATATCCAGAAGAAGTTTGATTGTTCCATGGGCTTCTTGGGGCACCAAGTGGGCCACAAACATAACCCGGATTAGGAGCATTTTCATAAGTGACGCAGGGAAGGACGTGAGGTCGAGCACCGTCTTCCTCAAGATGATAAATATTCTGAATCCATGGAACTTCTCTGGACTCCTCACAGAGACTCTTCGAATCCACGAGGAAAGAAAGTAAAAAATAGAAAGAATTTCTAATAAATTCAAAATTGATTAATGAATGAATAAAAATATGTTCACAACCCTTTAAATAAGGGTACTAAGCAATAGGAAAGAAATCAGAATCAAACTACAACTAAAACTCCTAGAATCCGCAACTTACTATAAATAGTAAACTTACTATTTATAGATGGTCGTGATGTCTACTAGTGCGCAACGTTTTCGGCCAAAAATAGCAAGTATCCTATTTGGCTTCACCAAACCGTCCTCCTAATTATCCTAAGCACTTTTCATGTTGGACACAACTCCTAAAGCCCAACGGATGAAGAGCTATGATCAAACTAAAACTTACTATTTATAGTAAAAATAAAAATAAAACAGGAAAACGACCATCGATCAGGGGTTTTTTTACAAATCCGTGTTGCGTAACCTGGTATAACATGGTTGGTTGGATAAAGTAGCTCGTTCTACCCTAAATTCATATATTTTACATCAGATAACTCATTCCGGATTGCGAGATACGCCCAATCTAAGGTCTGATGGTCTGGATCACTTCTGTCGCCGACCGTGCCTTTTCTGATCCATCTTGGCCATGAAATTGTTCGCGACCCGCTCTACATCAATAAGCCCCGGCAAGGCCACCATACCCAGCATTAGCACTACCATAGCCACCAACGCCAGAAGGCTTGTTATTGTAAAGATTGATAGGTCGTGCATCGATCCCATGATAATAGCCAAATCAAAAGTTATGGCCAGTTTATGATTCACAATTCAAAAGATAAATTTTCCTATCCTAAATGAATTTCTTTGAACTAAATGTGCCTAGAGCCTAGTTACGTTATGCCTTATGTAGGACATGACCCGAGTATGATATATTACTTCATGTTTTGCTGGCCTTCTTTTGGTCATGTCATGCGAACAATGCATTTGTGCCAAGTCCTACATCAATCCCATCCACTTGAAAATAACTCGTCATCGAGTTATTCGATGGACTTGGCTCATGATATTCATATTGGTTTGTCATATTTAAAGTCTATGAGATCATTATGCCCTTGGGAAGATCAACATTATAGGCATTATTATTGATTTTCTTAAGGATCAAAATATGACACGTCTTCTTATTTATCAACTTCTTATACGTCACAGTAAAAAACATCTCATTGTGTAAATGAACTAGCATGTTATCATCTACTTCAAAGACCTTCTGGCATCGACGTATATTAGCCTTTTACTTGTATTTGATGTTAGATTTCAATAACTTTTTTTGAACATCGATATGCACTATTACAATCTGATTTGTCATGTTTTCTTATAGAACACTCACAATCAGCAACTGAGATAAATGGACCATGTTGAATGTATATTTGGAAACATGACCATACACAACCTTGAATTTAAATTTTTTGGTGAATAGAAAAGTTATGAGAATAACGTGGTTGGCCCAAATTGGATACTTACTGTTAGGAAAAAATCTGAGCCGAACTCAACAGAGGTAGACTTGGATCGGCTGATTTGGCAGTTGTGCCAAGACAGGTATATTCCAACCTTAATTGAGGAAAGCCCGACTCGATCAATGAAGGAGATTGTCATAGTAGGACAAGTGACAGAGGCCGATGAGCCAAGCAGAGCCTTAGACTGATAATAGTTCGTCCACACCGACCTAGTCATAACAATCTAGGTTGAGCTTCTAAGTTCTTTTGTAGAGCATTGATGCCAACCTGAAATTCGGAAGAAGCCATTACACATCTTGCCCAATCACTACAACTGGACCCTTTTTAGTAAGCGACTAAAGCCGACCCGATTGCCGGCTCGGATTGTAAGGATCGGCTCGGATGAAGGAGCGTCCAATAATTACGCTCGGGAATCAACTCTAGTAACACATGTCTGAAGCAACATCCGGTGGACGATCTGCGGGTAATGGCCAACATCAGTGCACACACCATTCTCATTCAACGACAAGGTTCATGCTGAGAATGACGGACACGTTCATCTTAGGAAAAATGTATAAATAAGGGACTCATTTGCATAAATAGATACGCAATATCTGATACCCTAAGCCTATGCTACACTACTTAGATCCAGATTCCTAGCCCGAATTTAGCATCGGAGGGTCCCTTGCTATAGCCAGGGTCTCCTTTGTCCTTCTCCTGAGTAGACTTACAGGGCTTGACGCGAGTGTTCGGATCTCGGCGAGGGTGATCCAAATTCTAGCATCAACACTTACTATTTTTGGCCAAAACACGAACTCTAGTAGGAATAGAGGTCATTTATAAATAGTAACTTTACTATTTATAATAAATCACATTTTTAAGGTGTTTGAGTTGGAGTCTAAGTCTAAAACTCAATCCTAGGTTTGAGTTCCTTATTTAAAGAGTTGTAATTTCATTTTTTATTTTACCACCAATCAAGTTATTTCAAATTATTCATGCTTTTATCCATCCTGGATTTGAGGAAGCTCTGTGAAGAGTTTAAAGAGCTCCGTTCAAAGTAGTTATCCCCTAAGGAAGATGGTGATTGACCTCGTCACGTCTCTCCTTGTGCCAATCATAATTATGAATTCAAACTTTGCATTTGTAACCTTTCTTACATGTATGATATGCTTTTTACCAATTCACACATGTGGCTCACTGTGATATTTAAGTAAAATTCACCTCGATCATCATGTGCGTCACTCTATTTAGCTATTGTTGGGGGTCCCTCACGTGGAGGTGGGACTCACATGTATGGGCTTAAGTAATTTATTTTGCCGCATGTGTGAGGGTATTTTGCTCTTTTGGACAAGCAAACTAAAATGAGAGAAAAAGGGTATATATATATATATATATATATATATATATATATATAGACAGAGTTCTACCAACAATTTGAGGGTTTTCCTTCTTGGAGAAAAAAAAGGAGAGAGAAGAAGAGAGAAGAGTTTTTGCAAAAGCAGAAGAACAAGAGTCAATTTACCACCAAAATCTTTGTATCCAGATTCGTGAGGATTCATCAATAACATCGGTTTCTTTGATTATCTTTTCAAAGGGTCATTTTGGAGATTTTCTACAATCTTTAGTTGGTGAGAAATTTCTTTCTTTCATATAACTTGTGATACACTTTTGGGTGATATAGTTTGTGTTGGGGGGTTTTGACCTGCAGAATCACACAGATCTAGATCTAGGATAGCAATTCAATGGCACCAAGCACACAAGAGAACACAGAGAACACCTAGATTTAACTTAGAAATTCTTTCGGAAAAAAACCACGGCACAAAGCGACAGATCTCCACTATGAAAACAGAAATTACAAAGAGAAAGGACTTACCCGATTCGAACAACCTCGAATCTCACCCTTGCTACACCCTTTAATTTTCCTGGAACCCCTTTAAAAAATTTTCCCATTCTCTAAAAAAATCCTAGGAACACCTATTTATAATTTAGGCAACTTCCCTTCCGCATCTCAGTTGCGAAAGGACTCAAATCCGCAGTTTTGCACAAAATCGTATAACAAACTGCATAACCTACGACTGGTTATAGCCCTCCTACGACTGGTCGTAGACCCCTACGACCGGTCGTAACTCTCCTACGACTGGTCGTAGACCCCTAAGATTGGTCCTGAAAATTTTAGGACTGGTCCTAGACTGAAAAAAAAAAAACAGTACAACTCGCCGGACTTCGAGTCGTGTCAGGGCTCGAACCTACGACCGGTTGAGCGACTCCCACGACCAGTCATAGCTCCCCCACGACCGGTCGAGCAATATGAACACTTAAAGATTGAAGGCTTCTCCTCAACAATCTCCATCAAGTCTTCATTCTTCAACCGTGTAACTACATGACCTCTTCTCTTATTTCTACATCTCATCATAGCTCCTTGTGCACACTCCGTCCTTCTTTTACGCTATCTCCAAGCCCAGAGAAGTTACACAGAACTTGAATTTCTCTACAGGAACGATCTAGGAGAGCATGTTCGTCGAATTAGAATCCACATGCCCAACCATCCTTGCTCCTATCTTCTCATAAGAAAAGACGTAGTCTTCTTACCATCTCACCGCTACCCAATATTGCTTACCGGGGTACTTGCTCACCTGTGAAATAACCAGTCTAAACCAGACCATGGCATACACTGCCCAGCGCATTCGAATAAGGCTCATGAGATATCCTGATTTTCGTCATCTGTTTTGGGACAAATCCTGAGGAAAACTTGAGGAGAGACGCGTAGGGAACGCTCTCCGGCTTTACCTGGCCCATCACTTTCTGGATCAATACCTACACATAAGGTATTCTTCCTATGATTACCAAAGCCTACTCCTCCTTCAGTTTCAACGCCAAGAACCATCTTTGCAGACCTCCCGATCCTTCATCCTGGATGTCCCGAGTCTTCAGTACATTGATTTCAGACATGTCATAATTGGCGATCCACATGTCATCAACATACAATACCTGACCCACCATGAAAGAATCAAACCACTGCCTAGGTGACAGGCCAAACAACGACCTCCTGTAAAGTCTTTTCTCAGCCCCTTTCACTTCGAACCACTCTGGTTGCTTCATGTAGATCTGCTCTTTACTTTCCCTTACAGAAGTGCAAGCTCCACATCCATCCTTCCAGCTCAAGATCACATTGGTCAACCAACGCCAATTACGGATCTAATAAATACCTGTTATACCGTCAACGCAAATATCTCTGAGAAGCTGATCCCTTCTCCCTGAGCATAACCCATCGCCACCAACATCGCTCTGTATCTATGCTGTATTCTCCTGAAGATCCACCTGCATCCAACCGCTTTTCGACCCAGTGGAAGCTCCACCCGCTCCCATATGTTGGTCTGGTACAACGAATCCATCACATCATCCATAGTCACCTTTCACTTCTCAGTACCAGGCTCACCTAGAGCCATTTGAATAAAAGATGAATACTCCTACGATATTGGAGTCGTCCACGTACCTCGCCGATATCCCGCGATCATGCCATGTGTTTCTTCTCACAGGTGGCTGCTCTACCTGCTCTGTATCCCTGTCCTCGCGTCTCATCCTTCCTACCCTTCCCACTCATGTGGCCATGCCCAACATGCCACACATGTGCAGAGGTGGAATCCGCTACATCCACCGTAGCTCCACCTTTAAAAGTGCTCCCAATCAACTTATACAAGTTACCGAGTCGTTGTGCTTTCATGATTACCCATGTCCCCTTGGATACTTTAAGAGCACCATCAATGCCTGTGTACTTGCATCCTTTTGCCTTAAGCACACCAAGAGAAATCAGATTCTGCTTCAAATCAGGGATGTGCCTCACATCTGTCAAGGTACGCTCCACCCCATCAAACATCCTGATGCGCACAGAACCAACAGCCACAACATTACAGGCAATGTCATTACCCATAAATACTTGTCCATCATTGCACTCCCTGTAGCTGGTGAACCAACTCTGATGAGGAGTCATGTGAAAAGATACCCCTGTGTCTAACATCCACTCATCCTTACGATCATCGTATGACCGTCTGAGCGAAAACACAGATAAAACATCACCAATCACATCCACTCGATCCATCTGACGTGGCAACATTGGCCTCCCTGCATGAAGCCTCAGAATCTTCCCTCTTCGATTTAGGATTTTCACAATCCCTTTTCACATGTCCTTCCTTCCCACAATTCCAGCACTTTACTTTTCCTTTGCCCTTGCCCTTGGATTTGGATCTAGAATCAGAAGAACCTTTACCTTGTCCAGAATTCCTACCCACTGTAAACAGTGCATCAAAAGACATCCCCATGTCGTTGTTTAGCTGTCGAATAGCCTTCCCTTGAAGGGCTGAGATAACTGTGTCGACACTCAAGGTTTTATTCATGTTGCACATAGTGTCCTTGAATGCCTCATAGGACGCTAGGAGAGAATTCAGTAACATACATGCTTGTTCTTCATATTTCATCACTTCCTCCATATCCAGTAATTTGCAAACCAATTTATTAAAGTTGTTGATGTGAGCCTCCAAATCTCCACCCTCTGCCATCTTGAACTTATACCAATGTCGCTTCAAGTGTAGGCGATTTTTCGAGTATTTCTTCAGTAGACATCCTCTAACTTCGCCCACAGACCAGCCGCAGTTTTCTCCCTTATAACATTGTAGAGAACCTCATCCGTAAGACATAAACGGATCGATGATAAAACCTTCTTATCAAGAACATTCCAATCAGTATTATTCATAGTAGACTTCCACTCCTCAAGAGCACCATCTTCACCTTGCTTGGTTAATAGGCTAATCATCTTAACTTTTCATAACTCAAAATTATTTTTTCCTGAGTACTTCTCAATCTCATACTTAGTGCTCGCCATTATTACTAATCCCTTAGATTCAGATCTGTGCCCTAACGATAGCTCTGATACCACTTGTTGGGGGTTTTGACTTGCGAAATCACACAGATCTAGATCTAGGATAGCAATTCAATGGCACCAAGCACACAAGAGAACACAGAGAATACCCAGATTTAACATGGAAAACTCTTTCGAAAAAAAATCACGGCACAAAGCGACAGATCTCCACTATGAAAACAGAAATTACAAAGAGAAAGGACTTACCCGATTCGAACAACCTCAAATTTCACCCTTGCTACACCCTTTAATTTTCCTGGAACCCCTTTAGAAAACTTTTTCATTCTCTAAAAAAACTCTAGGAACACCAATTTATAATTTAGGCAACTTCTCTTCTGCATCCTAGTTGCGAAAGGACTCAAATCCTCAGTTTTGTGCAAAATCGCGGAACAAACTGTGTAACCTACGACTGGTCGTAGACCCCTACGACCGGTCATAGCTCTCCTACGACTAGTCGTAGACCCCTAAGACTGGTCCTGAAAATTTCAGGACTGGTCATAGACTGGAAAAAAAAAAACAGCACAACTCGCTGGACTTCAAGTCGTGCCAGGGCTCGAACCTACGACCGGTCGAGCAACATGAACACTTGAAGATTGAAGGCTTCTCCTCAACAGTTTGAGTATGTAAGAAATGTCTTAATAATTGTACTTCCATTATTTCTATTATAATGGATTTATGTTAAATTATATCCTATAGTTTTTCCCTTCACATCAGAGAGTTTTCCACGTAAAAAAAATAATATCTCTTGCATTTTACTAGTTTGACAATTTGCTTTCTTATGTTGGAAGTGATTATCATCCATTAAATCTCATATATTGTCAATCCCATTGATTTGCATATAAAAAGAAAATATGTGTGGTTTTCAATAACAGTAAGGCCCAAAAATTAGCTGAGTATGTGATGTAGGTAGATGATACAATTGGAAATAATATACAGGGTGTTCCTCTCTCATCTATTTTCCTTCATATATATGTCTCACTTAAATCATGGACTAGGTTGATTTTTGGGCCTTACAACTAAAATGAAGTGATACACCTAGTGGTTGGGGTGGATTAAACTTAAACATCACATTGGGGCTCACCAATTCACAAAATCATATTAACACTATTTTCGTGCTGAAGAATTGAACCCAATCATGCCTAAAAAAATTCTCAGATATGGATCACCATGATGTTTATATAAAATCCTCTCCAATCCCCAAGTACATCACCTCATTTTAGCTATATGGCCTACATGTCGGCTCGGCCCATGATTCAAGTGGGCCATACAAAGGGAAGTAGTAATGCTAACCCTCCAAACTATTTCTGTTTTGATGGCTCACTTGAATCAAGGATGGGCCTGATTTTTGGTATGAATGCTTATATTTTAATTTTGAATCTAACTGTTGGAGTGAAGTTTATATAATTGTCACGCCCCAAACCCGAAAATCGGATTCACATGAATCCCGATTGCCGAATCCGGTGTCGACAGCCTCCGTAGTGCCCCATTCTCGGCTTTTGATAATCTAATGCCAGATTCCGATCCTGGGATCCTACAAGGAGGATTTTCAGAATGAATTTTTTTTTTTTTTTTTTGTAAAGGAGCATAACCACAGACATAACCAAGTCACAAAACAACATCACCACGTATCCACTATAACAACAATTTTAAGTACAATGCAGAAAGGGAAATACAAGGTGATCAAAAGCTCCAAAAGGTCCTGATGTGCACTCCTATCTCAGCGCTGCTGTCGTCCAACGCTACCTGCACGCAACTATCGTGCATAAGCTTACAAAAGTTTAGAGAGTGGTGTAAGTGTGTGCGTAAGGCAAACGCCAAGTGTACAGTATCAGAACAATGCGGAAGCATGCGGTAAGTCCATGAATATACCAAGGCTGTGTAATGCAAGGCATGATGCGAGATATGAATGTCATCGGCCACACCGATGCAATGCAAGGCCTACATAGCCAAATGTCATATGCGAAATGTAATCCAAGCAAGTCGGTATTCCTCAAATGCGTATATCAGTACAGTTCCTCTCTGGATATCACCGGGGTCTAATACACTTCGCAGAGACTGCCACCTCCCTAGCTGCACAGTCAAGCAAGCGGATAAGACCTCACTATCCGCCTGACCAGTAGTATGCCAATACCTACCCGGCTCGTCGATAGCGGACTCATTTGCGAGCTAGTCAAACTCAGCCTAGCTTATAGCCCTCTCACTCAGGCGGATAAGGCCACACCCCCTTCCAACCGACCACGACACAGTGGGAGACGCGGCCTACTGGTATTTGGCACTCGGGCGCTCGTGTATCCACTCGGTCTAGACGTTGGAGCATCTCCTGGTACCAAAAAGGTTCTGAGACTCTCACCCAAGGACATCCTAAGTGCCCACAGTGCTAGAATATGCATTTTCGGTATCCAATATGGCCATCCACGATGTACCTGTGGAGCCACGGCCCTGATGTCGTTAGGGCGTGCAGTGATCAAGTCATACGTATGCGAGATGCATGAATCACGCTGTCAAAACATGCAGCAATCCAGCGCGTACTGCGCGATCATGTGGGGCACTCAGTCACATAACGAGTCCCGTAAATGGTCTGCCCAATGGCGTATGTTATGATCAGTCATTACTCATATCAAGCATACATATGATGCGTATGGGCATGAGTCATGAGATTATTCTAAGCATGTTGTAAGGCAATGAATAGCAACAGGTATGGACCTATCAATGGACCCTAAAGAAAGTTACAATGCGGACATTTAACCATCATTGTACACACAATGTGGACGTCAAACCAACATTGTTTCCTAGGCACTGCTTGCCATAAATATCATTTCATGAACCATGAGAAACGTACATTGCAATGAATCCTAAGTACATTCGTTAGGCCTCGATCCCTGGGCCTTAGGTATATTAAATGGGTCGTATTACATAGGCCCCACATTCACCAAATGGTTTGCATTAATGGGCCTCACCAATGAGCCTTATGTACATTGCAATGGTCCATGATCCATGGGCCTTGAAATATATTAAAGTGGTCTCACAACTTGGGCCATAAATATGCTAGATGGGCCCATGCACATAAATATATCAACTAGGCTACTCCATTTGTGCCCCATGCACATCAAATGGGCTTGTTCCCATGGGCTTTATATAGAGTAGGTGGGCCGGATCCCATGGGTATTGCATATGTCGAATGGGCCCAAACCCATGGGCATTATAATGCCAGATAAGCTTAATCCCATAGCCCTTATATGCATCAAATGGGCCTGACCATTTAGGCCTCAGATATATACCAAGGTAGGCCTCAATGAATGGCCAAAGTTAAATCAGTAAAGGGCCCTATACACATGTCATGGTGGCCCATTTGTACCATAGATCTGGCTCATTTTGGCTCAAGCCATAAAACAATTAAATGAACGGTTTAGGTGCAACACATGCATCATGGCGGGGGTCACAGGAAGGCCCACCAAAATTTTAATATACTATATAATACATATACAGTATATATACATAGGTAAGTATATATATATGTACATATATATATACACCATATTATAGGAAATATATATAATATTATATATACACACACCTACATGCACACGCACATGTGCACTCACACATGCATACACACATGCACACACACACACACGCGTACACACCCACGTACGCCCACACACATATATTGCATTGGGCTCCACCGTCCGTATGGACGGTGGAATTCAGCCGCATACATCACTGTGGGTCCCATGTGGGGCCCACCAAAATGTTTATAATCCATCCAATCCCTTTATAAGGTCATAGGGACCTGGGTGAATAAAAAAAATAAATTTCGGCTTGGTCCAAAACTTCTGTGGACCCCCAAGAAATTTTAAATGGTAGAGTTTAGTCACCACTGCTCCTTGTGGTGTGGGCCGCCTGAGACTTGGATGGGCCTCATTTTTGGGGAGGGCCCACCTCAGCATGTGGGCCACCCTTTGGACGGCGTGGATACAAAGTATACATCATGTGGGGCCCGCCCGTGGAGCCGTGGACGGCCTGGCGTCCACCGACCGCCTGCCGCTGGAGAGTGCAGCAGCGCCTCTGCTGCTCCTTTTAAGAAAAAAGGTTTGGAAGGAAAGCGGTTTTTCCGCGGTTTTTGGCCTGTGGGGCCTGTGAAAATGAAATCTACTCCGGCCATTACGATCAGTGGCCCGAGGCCGTCCAAATGAGTCCAGAGTTTGAATTTTTTTGATGCATGGAAGTGAAATAAACTAAGAAAGTGATATTTGAATGGTAAAGGTGCGACCTTTGACGCTATGGCCCACCAGGTGATTGGATCAGCTCCAAACTTCTACCCAATGGCTACAATGCCGTGGGTAAGAGGATGGGCGGCTCAGATCGGATATAAGCATCAGGGTGGGGCCTATGCAAGGAGGCCACCCAATTTTTTTTCTTTTTTTCTTTCCTTCTTCCCTTTTTCTTTTTCTTTTTCTTTTTCTTCACAGCGTCCAGCGTCTGGGACGCTGGACGGTCAAATAAATTTATTATTTTTTTTATATGGTAGGCCCTGATGAAGTGGGCCACCACCTGATGGGCGGCATGGAAATGGTGTGAAAGGTGGGCCCCACTTGGATAACATAAATACATCAAGATGGGATCTATTCAAGTGGGTCATCCCATCCTTTTGTAATGAATAAAATAAATTAAATTAAAATAAAAATAAGATAGAGAGAGAGACATGGAGAGTGGGACACGGCTTATGATGGAGGGTCCCCATCATTATGGGCCCTCCCTTACATGAAATCATACAACAACGGGCCCCTTTGAACGAAGGACCATCAAAAATGTAAATCAACGGTGGAGATCCATTCTCCACCGTTATGGACGGTCTAGATGACCTTTTTGAAATGAAATAAACATCATGATGGGGTGCATGGAGAATGGCCCCATCATGGAACGATCATGATGATCCAAGTGGTCCATCGGCCACAAATAAAGGTCCCAAGTGAGATCCACACCATTGATCGGTGGGCCTCACTTGGTCCACCATAAAAACACATAAATCTACCCTATAGAAGCACCCACCTCTTGATCTTCTTGGTCCGTTGGATAGCCGGTCTCCTAGAGCTTCACTTTGATGGTGGAGATGAGGAATAGATGGCTAGGATGGGAGATTTGGGAGTGGAAAGTGGGCCTCACATATGCACTTCTCTCCATGGGGAGACTTGGACGTTGGATGCTCTCCCTTGCTTGGGTTGAAGTGTTGAGAAATGAGAGAGAGAGAGGTGTGATTAATGAGAGATGGAGTGATGTGAGGTGAGTGATGGGTGAGGTGAGTGATGGGTGAAGTGAGTGATGGGTGAAGTGAGAGGTTAGTTGACTTAGGTGGTTGCTTGTCTTGTGGAGAAAGGAAGCATGGGTGTGTGTGTACTTGACATGAGAGGTGATTGATGGGTGATTGATGGGATTGATGGGACATATTGTAGAGATTCCTTGGGATTTGCAACGCGCGGTGTTTTTGCTCGAACTGAACGTGGGTCCGTATCTCATCGTCTGGGTATCAGATCGGTGCGTGAGTTGCGGCGTTGGAACCGCGGCGACGGTGCGGTCGCAACGATACAAGTCTTGGATTAAACCGGCTCAAATGAATAGGATACGACTTACGGTCGTGCGCAACGTCAACCATAAGTCACGGATTGCCGGAATCTGACGAGAAGGGTCGCGGGAATCAACGGAACAGTGTGAATTAGGATACGGGTCTTACAATAATCATCAAGGTGGGCCCTAAAAAAAATCAAGGGTGGGATGTCCCTATCCCAATTATTTCCCTTCATATATCCCACAAGAATCACAGACTTACATGATTGATTTTTGGGCCTGGCAGCTAAAGTGAGCTGACGCATTAGGAGATTGAGGGAGAGCAGATTACGTGGATTTTGAGATCCATCAAGGCGGGTGGGATCCTTGTATGTGGGACTCATCATTATGTATGTTTTTGATATCCATGTCATCTATCTATTTTGAAAACTCATTTTAAATCATGATCTAAAAAATGAAGTTGATCCAAATATCAAGTGGACCATAAATAAGAAAATAGTAATAAAGGACCATTAAAAACTTCTCATGGGCTACGAAAAGTTTTGGATCAATGTTTGTGACCTTATCAATGGGTTGGATGGCCAAAAAACATTTAGGGGGCGTTTGGCACAGGGTATTAGATGGAATTAGGTGGGATAGAATTGCATTTGGTCCTAGGATTTCCATGGATTTTGAAATGCACTACACATGTGGGCCCCACATTGATGCATATGTTTATCCATGTTGTCCATTCATATACACCGTTTACATGTGACATTCTGATTATATATATGTATAAGTGAATGGCACCCATTGTGAATTTGGTCTGTTGATTACAATTCCATGGTCCACCAAACATGATTTTTCTTAATATGGTGTTTTCCGGTTGCAAAATTTTTATCCCAGACATGGGATTGGATGGCTACAATACTATGGTATTTCTAAACATGTAATCATTATAAAATAATGATGTTAATCCTGTCTAATACAATTCAATACCATTCAATTCCACAACCAAACGTGCCGTCAAGTGGCCCTCATGAAGTTTTAAAATCACCTTGTTACTTCTAGTACGGAACACCAAAGATTTGGATATGCTTCAATTTTGGGATTGTGCATGCCCTAAATTGTTGAATTATTGATGATGTGAATGTAAGGCACATAAGCTCCGCAGTTATGGATCCACCAAGGGGGATTCACTCAGGTGCCTAGAACAGAGCTTGTCTAATGGCTCATTATCATTTTTAAGTGTTTGTTTAGTAAAGAATTATGGCAGGTGAATCAAGAGTTAAATAAACCTACTAAGGGAGGTAGAATACAATATAATGACTACATTTACACACTCCATGGCCATTTCTTTTAAAATTTATAAAAAGAAAAAAAAGGAAAGTGAAATAGGGCCACCAAAATTTTTATATCAGTAGAAGATAATGTACAGCCTTTCGGGCGGGCCCTACAAAAAAAAAGTTGGGACCACCTATCATATAAGTAACCTATACAGGGAAAGCATGAAAAGTAATGGGAGAAAAGGGACTCCCCAAGAGGGGACTGGATCAGATATGCTGGAGAGTGGGCTTTGGCTGAGAAAACAAGAAGCCAGGGAGGAGCAGACAAGGCTGGGAAGGGTCGTAGCGGAGGGAGCCTAACCAATACCCGTTCTGCTATTACTGCATCTCCGCAAGCCCACTCCAACTTTGTCTATGACCAGGGATCCTCGCACTTTTATGGGAAGGCCCGCAAGCGAAGTGAAGACCTTGTCAGGAGCACCGCTGCTAACCACAATAGCGAGTCCATCGGCTAAGGAGTTACCTTCTCTAAAGGTGTGTTCGAATCGGACATTGAGTGTCTCTGCTAGTTGATGAATGGATTGAAGGATGTACCAGAGTTTCCAGCCACACCAAAGAGCTGGAGATGAGACCGCTTCAAATAGAACCTTGGAGTTAGTTTCTACTTCTATGGTTGACAGGCCCATAACTCTATAGTAAGTCAGCCCATCAGCTATTGCGCGGGCTTCCGCTTGCATATTGGAAAGATTGTTGTATGTGGAGTGAAAAGCAAAAATGAGGTTCCCATCGCAATCACGACAAAGTCCCCCTCCATTACTGGGTCCCAGATTCCCACAGGATGAACCATTGACATTTAGTTTTAGCCACGGGGCTAGGGGCCTAAGCCATTTAATTAGCACCAAACGATAGATACGGCTGGGAGGCACACTGACAGCGAGACCCTGGTGCACAAGATTGGCCCAAACATTAGCATCAAGGCCCGGTATAAGCGCTCCGAAGTCCAAAAGCCATTTGTTGGTCTTGAAGATGATGAGGCCTGGATTGATGGGCCGGTTTTTGAAAATTGATCTATTTCTGGCAAGCCAAATCTCCCAAATAATTATAGGGAAGGCCAGCCCAAGAATAAGCCTCTTATAGGAAGAGAAGGATGTTGAAGAAGACCAAAGCAGAATTCGATCTTTAATGGGCTGATCCTGGATAATTGGGACATCGAATAGAAGGGCAAAATGGTCCCAAATTCGATACGCTGCCTCGCTCTAACTGAACAAGTGATTGGCGTCCCTAATCTAAGGACCCAGAGAGGCTGCTGTTGGGAAGGAAGGGGGTTGAGATTGGAGATTATTGGGCCTGCTGAGGGAGGATGAAGGAGACATTGTCAGGGGAGGGGGATATAGCCGGGTTTGGGGTTGGTTATGGGCAGGAAAGACTGAAAGGGGCTGAACCGGGGGGGTGTTGGTGTGGGGCTGATGTGGCTCTGCATTGGGAAAGGGGACTGGTCCTGCCGCTGAGTGCGAGGAGGCTTGGGGTGGACGAAGGACTGCTGATTGTTACTTGCGGGGGGGGGGGGGGGGGGGGGGGGGGGGGGGGTTGGCTGATTAGAGAGGGACAATGGAAGGAAGCGGATCAAGGCGGAAAGGGGGGGATCTCTCTGGGTCAGCCTAAGAAAACTCCAGGTGTGTTGCAGGGCTGAATGTGGGGATAAAGTTGTCTGTTGAACCACAACAGCAACACTTAGATGCTAGGCTGATGTTGAGCCGCTGAATGGTTGTATCCACTGGTATTGTGTTATTCATAATCTTCCAAACTAGGATAGAAATTTTGGGAGGGATAATCTTGTTCCAAATCCATTTGGCCCATTATTGCTCATGACTTGGAAGTCTGAGAGCGTTCCAAGCTGATTTGGAAGTGAACTTCCCATTGGTGGATAGCTTCCAAACTAGCCTATCTCTTCTATCAGTGATGTATACTCCACTATCAAGGATAAATTGAAAAGCTGAGGCAGGGAGAAGATCAGTCACCTGAGACAAGTTCCAAGATCCTGCTGGATCCCACAAATCTGCAAGGAGAATCATTATATTTTTTTAGGGTGAAATAAGAAATCTAACAAAATTATCCTCAAAAGCATGTGATTCACATGTTTGTTCCACAGTAAATAGAAAAATCTTTTCGCTATCGTCACTTCTTTTTTTTTTTTGAAAACGAAAATGAATTTCGTTCCAACAACAGATATACATCCCGATATACATTCGGGCTACCCCTAGAGAAAAAGACTTGGGAGGAGCATATCATATAAAACGCAAAGGGAAAAAAAGGGGAAAGGGGAAAACAGGAAAAGATGGCAAGCAGGCCCGAGGCTATTCGAGTGCCTGATTGTCCCTAACCTGACTTTGTCCAAGAAAAGAAGCCCTCTAACCTCGGTAGGGAGTTGGGAAGAAGGGAGAAAAAAGCACCTATTTTTCATCACATATTTTACGTTTCAACGATGTCAACCGATAAAAAAAAAAAATCAACCTTTGGCCTGGATCCATTGATTTTGGGACGTAGATTTCCTAGAAAGCCTTTGGCATGAAGTTCATGAGGTGCTAATTGGGGCCCACCTTGATGTTTATGGGTAATCTATCCCGTTCATTCATTTTGCAAGTTCATTTAGAACATGTGACAAAAAATTGAAGTGGATCCAAAACTCAAGTTAACTGAATGAGAGGAAATAATGTATATTCAATGACTACCGTTGACACATTTGTATGTCCCACAAAAGTTTTGTATCAAGCTGAGTTTTTGATTTTTTTTTTTCACTTCATCCTAATGGGATTAATCTTATAAATGAGATGAATGGTGTATAAACATCAAGGTAGAGTAATCTTATAAATGAGATGAATGGTGTATAAACATGAAGGTAGAGTTGGGAAGGTTTCAATGGGGAGCGGATTGGATACAGAACACTTTAGTAGCTAAAAGTCTATCGAAGTGACGTGACAAAATGGCATTGCTAGATACTAATCGTCTGTTTCCGTATAATAAATGATCTTCCGACAGAGATCCGTTAACGGATAATTTTCCATTTAAGCTGTGAATGCACTCGGCCACGTACAGGTAATTGTAACGTGGATTTCCCGCGAAAGAATTTGGCGAGAAGTTCCTGTGCTGGGAACTCAAGTGGGGTCCATTGTGATGTTTGTGAGAAATCTTACCCGTTCATCTATTTTTTGAGTTCAATTCGGGATATGAAGCCAAAAATGAACTATTTCCAGAGCTCAAGTGGGCCGAAAACGTGATAGTTGGATGTCCATGGTTGAAATATTCATGGGCCACAAAAGTTTTGAGTCATGCTAATATTTGTGATTTCAGATCATCCCAGTAAGAATGAAGTTATTAACGGTATGGATGGCTTGTAAACATTACTGTTGAACGTAGGTAGATTTTAACAGTAGGAATTTCCCTAACCACATTTTCCTTTAGTACGGCCACTTGAGCTTTGGATACGGTTCATTTTTGGCATCATATATTGAAATGAACTCAAAAAATCGATGGAAAGGGAGGATTTCTCACAAATATCACAATGGGCCCCACCTGGTTCCCAGCGTGCAGGAACTTACTCCCAGAGCCTTTCGCAGGAAATCCAAAATCCGCATCCAAGAAAAATAGAAAAGAAAAAGGAAACGCATGTGGAGTTTACCGGTGTGTGGCAGGGGAAGCGGATTGTGTACTGAGTAAACTCCGTTGGGTCGACTATGATTTATGTATTTTATTTCGTCTGTCCATTCATTTTATAAGATAATTTTAAGGGCTTAGCTCAAAACCTAAGCATATAAAAGGCTAAAATTGACCACACCAAAGGAAATAGTGTGAATTGAATTTATACCACTGAAAAAGTCCTGGGGGCATAGAAGTTTTGGATCAAGATTATATTTGTTTTTTTTTACCTTCATCCATATTTTTTTTATCCTTCGAACAATTTGGATGTAAAATAAACATCATTGTGGGGCTTGGAAAAGTTTCAAGGGTGGAAATCATTATTTCCACTGTTTCCTATGGTATGGTCCACTTGAGATTTTATTTCCACTGTTTCCTATGATATGGTCCACTTGAGATTTTTATAAGCTTCAATTTTGCGCTCAATGCCTAAAATTAGATGTAAAAGCAGATAAAAGGTGCAGATAAATCACATAAATTCACAGTGGGCCAACTTAATTTTCTCATTATGACAATTCGATTTCGTAGCCGAGTGGGTGCACGACGGAAACGGAGAAAGATCCGTTAACGGAGGTAACAGAGTAGCATTTATACCAAGGGGACGTGCCATTGGTATCTAACCAATGGCGTTTTGCTACATTACTTCAGTAGCCTTCTGACTACCGAAGCTTTCAGTTTCATCCGCTCCCGTTTCAATGGTAGGTAATTATTTCCCTACCTGTTTAACGCGCGAGACCCGGTTTGGTTTTGAATCCGTCTCGCTTGTCGTAAATGAGCGCAAAAAACATTGCGGTGGGAACCGCGTAGCCTCCCCAGCACAAAGGGCTTTGGCGGTGGCCGGCTTCGTGATTATCGTATTGTGTGTTGTCACGGCTCACTTTATTGACCGAGGCCTTTTATTCGTCTCGCCTAGTGAGAAGGTTTATTATTCCGACGAGAAAATTGAGAATAAGAATAATATTCGAGTCTATATTACCGGAGTCATGCAGTGCATCATTACTCTTTCCCTTTAGACAGAAGGAGAATGGATCACTACACGCTAGCGTCATGCATCTCCCTCATCTTAATCCTGTGGCCATGCATCCACCTTCTCCTCCTTGCAAGGAGGAGGTCCTGTTCGATCCAACTCCCACCGGGCCCAGTCCATCTTCCCATCGTTGGCAACCTCTTCAAACTCGGTAACAAACCCAACGAGTCACTCACTGAGCTCGCCAAGACATATGGCCCGCTAATGACTCTAAGGCTCGGTCGCGTGACGACGGTTGTCGTTTCCTCCACCAATATGGCCAAAGAGATCCTCCACATTCATGACCAGGCCTTCGCCGCCCGATCCATCTCGGATGCAGTTAAGGCAGCCAGTCACAATGAGTCGTCAGTCATTTGGTTACCGTCGAATTCCCAATGGCGGAAGCTCCGAATGATCTGCACCACACAAATGCTGACCACCAAGAGACTCGATGCACACCAAGGCCTTCGGCATAAGAAGGTGTAGGAGCTCGTTGCGCATGTCCACAGTTCATGTATGGCGGGACGTGCGGTCGATATTGGGCAGGCCGCTTTCGTTACCACACTTAATCTGATAACGAACACGGTCTTCTCCACTGATCTGATCCAGCACGGTTCTGATTCCGCACAGGAATTTAAGGATCTGGTGTGTAGAATAATGGAGGAGGTTGGGAGGCCGAATCTTGTCGACTGTTACCCGATTCTTAAGTGGGTGGACCCGCAAGGCATAAGGCGTCGGATGACGGCTCATTTTAAAAAATTGCATGGGCTTTTTGATAGGATGATCGAGGAGCGTTTAACGGCTCCGTCTGATTCTGCTTCTAAAAACGATATTCTTGATGCGATTCTCGATAGAAATGGCTTCGACCTCGGACTTGATGAGATCAGAGCTCTACTTGCGGTATGATTTTTATTTCCATTGTAGCTGGTTTTCATGTATTGTTTTGCAGGGTCACGGAGAGTGTCGGACATGGTTTGATCACCGTCCATCTGCAGGGCTATATGATATAGTAGCCGGAAGTGGATTGCGCGGTGCACGACCTCCTTCGCGTGTTGACGTACAAAGTTCTGTAGGCCCCACTATGATGTATGTGTTATATCTTCACCTATCATCCATTTTGCAAGATCATTTAATGATATGAGCTCAAAAGTAAATCAGATCCAAAGCTTGGATGGACTACATCACAGAAAACAGTGGAGACAATGATTCCCACCGTTGAAACCTTTTTAAGGCCAAAATAAATATCGGATTGATCCAAAACTTTAGTGACTTTTGTGACCCCAAAAAGTTTTGGTTGTAAGAAATAAATCTCCACTGCTTTCCATGTAATGATCCACTTGAGCTTTGTATCTATCTTATTTTTTTTAACTCTGCCATGAAAATGATCTCACAAAATGTATGACAAGTGTGGATATAAGACTTAACATATATTGGGCCCATGGAACTTGATGAAGTTAACACACTACAGAGGTCTTTTCCATAATCTGGATAGACGGCCCGTTGTGTTCAGATTTACAAGCAGGATAATCTATAAATTAAGTGTTATATATATATATATATATATATATATATATATATATATATATATATATATATATATATATATATAATTGAGAGTTGAAAATCCATGACAAATATGTTTTCATTTATCTACCACGGGTGTAAGATCCGGATTCATATACCCACAAATGCTGTCCCAAGGGATCAGATTGCATGGTGTTTTACACACCACCAACCTAACCACCCAGACATCACCAAGTTTTGTAGGCGCCATCACGACAAATTTGTAACATGACACCGTACATCCATGCGGGGAGATAATTATAAAACATGACCTTAAAATTGAGGAAGATTCAACATTGTGGTGAAATCCTTCCATTGTATGAGTGCATGTGTGTAAAGGTACGAGGGTGTGTTAAAAAAGAGAAGAAAATAAAATAAAAGAAAAGGAAAAAAACTCAAAGCTAAGTGGATCATGCCGTAGGAAGCAGCGGGATTACATGCCTGCCATTGAAAACTTTTTGAGGGCCATGGGTCTCTGATTAAGCTAATATTTGTTATTTATACTTTAACTAGTTTGTCTAACATTATAAACATGTTAGACGGCAAATAAACACAATTACATACTTCAAGAAGGTTTCAACGGTAGTCATTATTGTCCGGTAATTTTTTGTGATGTGGTCCATTTAAGTTCTGGATTTCAAAGGTTATATGCTTGCCATTAAAAACTTTTTTGAGGGCCATAAGTTTTGGATTTTGCTAATATTTATTAATTTTTATTTTAACTAATTGTCTAATAGTATAAACATATTAGATGAGAAATAGACATATTTACGTACTCTTGGAAGGTTTCAAGGGTGGGCACCATTAGGCTATTTTATGTGGTGTGGTCCATTTTAAGTTATAGATTTCATAGGTTAAAATGATCCAGTGGGGGAGGCAGTATGAACTGACATCGGGGTACAGTAACAAGCTAGCTAAAAAACTTCAAAAAAAATTTAAAAAAAGTTAAATGGTTTTGTTAAATGTAGGGACGCAGACAGCACGGTGGTATGCACGTGACTTGGTGACGTCAACACAACACCACCTTACTTTAAGACGTATATGGGATATTCGATTGTCCCGTAACTCTCGTAGTCGGTTACAATAACAATGATAACAACCTCACCGAAATCAAATCACATCATGTCTGCCCAAAAACATTGGATGCTACAATGCATAATTCAAGTCCCTGTCGCGATGCAGTCACCAATAATTCATTTATGAAGTAGGATACGTAGGATACAAGTTTTTCAATTTATTTATTTATTTTTATTTTTTTTGTTGTCTTTTAGGCTTCTTCCGTGGAGATGAATCCACCGTATCAACCACCATTGGTGATGTGCCCGTCTTCAGTCTCCCGATGGAGAATCTTGACCGTGCATGAAGAGCCCTAAAGAATAGCCTACGATACAAAGGCCATGCCAGCTAGACCGTTTTACCGTTCTTCCTCCTTTCTAATACTGCCAAGTATAATTTGTATGTAAGGGGAATAATTGCGTGCCCGGCCTCACCAGACACGGTGCAGCGTTGCGGCGCATCTTGTGTTAGATCTCTATCATGGGACTAACGAATTATATACCCATGCATCAATAAAAGAGATTTAATACCGGAACTTAAAAGGTCCGTATAATTAATTTGAAAGGTATCAATAAAAGAGATTTAATACTATAATCTAAAAGGTGTACATGATTAATTAGGAAGACATCCTGATACCTTAATGTCGCTGATGAGAATTTTGATCTTTCGCACCTCATATCTTTAAAAAAATCTTCACTAGAACTAAGGTTTTTCACTTTTATTAATGAGGGATCAAGACATTTATTTATAAAAAAGAAGACAAAAAACTTACCCATCATACTTCTCTCCTTACCCAAGTAAGAGATCCTGGACAAAACACAGGTAAGAGAGATTTGAAATCTATAGATCGTTCTAATCCTTGCCCTTGCTCTCTCACTCCAAGGCAAAGTGTATGTGTTTGTGAGGCGGCGGGGATTGGATACTGACAAGGTCAATAGTCAAAACGCTACGAGAGTGACATCACAAGGCTCTATGGACCCAACCATGATGTATATGTTATACTCACACCGTCTAAGCATTTTTAGAGATCGTTTTACCAAGAGAATCAGGTAGATCTAATGTTTAAGTGAACCCCATCATAGAAAATCGTCGGGACAATGACATCCACTGTTCAAATTTTCTTAGGGGCCACAATAGTTTCCAATGAAGTTGATATTTTTGTTTTCATTTCATCTATCTCTATGTTAACTTATGAATGGAATGGATCTCAAAAATACATCACAGTGGGCCCTATAAATGTTTCAACGGTGGGTGTGACGGCTCCCATGTTTTCTGTGGTGGGTCCAATTAAACTTTAGATTATCTCATTCTGTTTTTAATGCCATAAAACGATCTCTAAAAATGGTTGGACGGTATGGATACAACACATGCATTATGGTGGGGTCCACAGAGGTTGGTGATGTCACTTCAGTAGCAATTTGGCTACTGACCTTGTCAGTATCCAATCCGCGCCCTTTGGGGCCAACACATATTCTAGTGCTCTCCAGGTATGGTGAGTTATAGTGCTACTAGTTTGGTTCATCCAATAACCGATCTTAATGGTTTAAAATGTACACTAGAAACCACTAGGCAAAAATTGCAATAATTTGTTGATCTTAATCATCTTTGGCTTTATTAGCTAAAGCTATCTTTTTCCACGTCATTGATGAGATGCTTTCTTAACAAAAGCAATCCACGGTGGTTCCTAAGAAATATATGGGTCAAATTATTGATTGGATATATTTTGTTGTGAGCGATCTTGACCATCCAAACTAAAGGCCATTGATGAAATGGATAATGTTTGTTAGATTATGATGAGGTTTGCATGGTAGCCCACCAAATGTGTGCTGTACCTAATGGACAGCCTATATCAATGGATGACTACCTAAGTGTCCAATCCGCAACTAGAAGCTCTCCCTCTCATGTTTTAATACACACCACTGTACTCTCTCTCTCTCTCTCTCTCTCTCTCTCTCTCTCTCTCTCTCTCTCTCTCTCTCAATCTACACTTGCACAAACGCTTATACAAGCATTCAGTGTGGGAGATTTCCCAACATATCAATTCAACTATGGGCCCACCTATACAAACCCAAGGCCATGAAGGGATTCTTTTTCTAACAACAAATCCATCTGTTAGGACATATTTGTAGCAGGGAGTGACACAAGCTCAACCACCGTCGAATGGGCAATGGCTGAACTACTCCGCAACCCAAATGCAAAGACAAAGGTCCGCTCGGAGCTCGCACACTTCATTGGCCTAGACCGTCCAGTTGAAGAGCCAGACATCACTAGGCTCCCGTATCTCCAAGCTGTCGTGAAGGAAACACTGCGCCCGCATCCACCAGCTCCACTCATCCCTCACGAGCTGAAGCTGACGTGGAAATTCATGGTTTTGTCATACCCAAACACACCCAAGTGCTCGTAAACGCATGGGGCATTGGCAGAGATGCCGACATCTGGTGTAACCCTACTTCATTCTTCCCGGAGAGGTTCTTAGACTGTGACATTGATTTTAAAGTGTTAGAAGATGTAGTTCTTTGTACACAACGGAGGATAGAAGAAAATGATAACGAAATGATCAAATTTATCGGGTTCAAGGCTTGACTTGAATAGTCAATTTCTCAAGACAGATTTGCTGCTCTTTTTCTGAAATTTTCAGCAAGTGCAAATGAAGTAAATCTGTAAATTGTCTTCAGGATACAATGAACTCTCAATCCAATTTTCAACACGAAAATTTGCACATTTAAGTGTTAAACAGATCTCTAGTTTAAACACTGATATGCCGTAAGACGTTCAGAAAAAATTCAGTAAGATATTAGATCGAGAGTAATTTCTCAGAAGATGATATAATCTCAAAGATAAGAATTGCTTCATCTGGATTATAACATCCAGGATTTATATCAATTGAAGGGTTATGAATTTCTTCCTGAAGAGGTGCTAAAGAGACTCTTCAAGAAATCCACATCCATTCACAGCAAATAATTGCCTTCCATGAAAGGACATGACTTTTTGTCCTATGGCAGTTATTTCTGTACTCATTCAGACAGAAGCAGTTATCCAACAGGAAAAAATGTATCCACATAAGCGACACATGACATAGGTGCCACATGTACAATCATGTCATAATTACTCTTAATTAACAAAAGGTAATAAATCATCAGGGTTCAATTCCATGACCCAAAAAATTTGAACCATGTGCCAAAAAGACTAAGTTCTTTTTGCTCCTTGCGACGATGCGAACGTGCGAAGTGCTAAGTGAGCCTAATAAAGCGCCAAAAAGCACCCAAGTAGCCCTACAGCCCACGCAATGCTCGCGCGTGCGCGGACGGTGCGAGGAGATTTGAACCCTAGTTGCATAAGCAAAAACCCCCCCTCTCTTACCGACAGGCTATTCATACTATTTATGAAAAGTTTTAAATAATTAATATATTTATTTACTTTCTAAAATAACTTTTATTTTTGAAATTTATTTTTATTCTAAAAAATACAACAATCCCCTACAATTTCAAAAATAAAATCAGATTCTGAAACGAATGGCATATCAGTATAAATATGTGCATAAGTAAAGGTATCTTTTGGATTTGAACCTTTACTTTAGTGTATACGTATCAAAGTTATGCCAGGTACTTAGTGACCCATTAGTCTTGAACTAAGGACCTTATATGACTCGCCGGACACATAACACACATCTATTCATATATAACTGAAGATCTAAAAGTTCACACATTTCTGGCCTTGTGCGTATCCATATTTCATGAGTATTCTAAAGACGATCACAATCTCTTCAAAAGCGACCTCACTTTTCTACCCATATAGGTAGATCTATCAAAGATGATTCTGCTTCATCTCAGCAAAGTCTGCTTATAGATCTATTAAGAGTTAGTACTCAGCCTCTTATAAAATGCAGAAACCAAACACTAGACTTTTAGGAATGAGACTCTGTTTTTCTTTTTCTAGTGTATGTTTCAGTCACATACTTGATTTGTTTGTCCCTTTGAACCTAGCCTATATTTCAAAACATAGGTAGGGTTGCCATCAAGAGTGAAAGTTACATCTTTATGGATCTTAGTCCCATTCCTTTAGTGGTTCTTCTTATTTGATCTCTTGATAAACCTTTTGTCAAGGGATCTGCTAAGTTTAGGATGGATTTAACATATTCCACTGTGATTACTCCATCTCTGAGCAATTCTTTAACAAAGTTATACCTTAGACCTACATTTCTAGACTTACCATTATAAGTCTTACTCATTGCACGACAAAGAGTAGCCTGACTATCATAAAAGATAAATATGGCAGGAGTAGGTTTTGGCCAATACGTGATTTTCAACAATAGGTATCTTAGCCATTCACCTTCTTTACAAGCAGCACCAAGTGCAATGAACTCACTTTCCATTGTAGAGTGAGATATGCACGTTTGTTTCTTGGATGCCCATGATATTGCTCCTCCTCCAAGAATGAATATCCAGCCACTTGTAGATTTAGATTCTATGTTATCTGCATTCCAGCTTGCATCGCTGTACCCTTCAAGTACAGCGGGATATGATTTATAATGCAGTCCATAGTCTATGGTTCCTCTTAGATACTTTAAAACTCTCGAAATCGCATTCCAGTGTACTTGTCCTGGATTACTGGTATACCTGCTTAGCATTCCTACTGTGAATGCTATATCGGGTCTAGTGCAATTCATTGCATACATTAAGCTCCCAATAGCACTCGCATATTCTTGTTGTGCTTTACATCTACCAGTATTTTTAACCAATTTAATACTTGGATCGACTGGGGTTGAAACCGGTTTACTATCATAATGATTAAACTTCTTTAACACTTTCTCTTAGTAATGAGATTGTGTTAAGGCTTTTCCATCATTAAGATTAAAAATCTTAATACCTAATATTACATTGGCTTTGCCCATATCCTTCATGTCAAAGTTGGTACTTAGAAACTTTTTAGTTTCTTTCACACAGTCCTCATTTGGTCCAAATATTAGCATATCATATACGTATAAGCAGATAATGATTTGACCTTTAATATATATGCACTTATCTGCTTGGTTTACTCTAAAACTATTAGATTGTACTACTTGATCAAACTTCTCATGCCATTGTTTAGGAGCTTGCTTGAGCTCATATAGAGATTTGACCAGTTTACACACTTTCTTCTCTTGCCCGGGTTGAATAAACCCTTCAGGTTGTTCCATATAGAATTTCTCATCTAGATCACCATTTAAGAATGCCGTTTTGACATTCATTTGATGGATTACTAGGTGGTGAATTGCTGCAAGAGCAATTAAAGTTCTAATGGTAGATATTCGAGCAACACGAGCATATGTATCGAAAAAATCGATACCTTCCTTTTGTCTAAATCCTTTGGCTACCAATCGAGCTTTAAACTTATTTATGGTTCCATCAGGATTGAACTTTCTTTTAAAAATCCACTTACATCATATAGGCTTTGAACCTGGTGGAAGATCGACCAAACACCATGTGTTATTGGAGACTATGGAATCCATTTTATCGTCGATGGCTTCCCTCCAAAATTGTACATTAGGAGATGAGAGAGCTTCACTAAGTGTTGATGGATCACTTTCAATACTTAGTGGTAGAGTAATCTCCTTTTTTATTTCATTTCTATCCCCTTCTATAAGAAACATATAGAAATTTGGGCCAAAAGATGTTTCTTTTCTTGCCCTTTTTGATCTCCTTGGTTTATTTCCTTCTGAATGAGTGTTAGATTTATCATGAAAGTTGTTAGGCTTTACGTTCATTGGTTCTATAATATTTTCATCAACCTGCCTTTTTGTATGATTATTCATAGTCTTTGTATACTTTATTTTCAAAAAATATAGCATCTCTAGACTCTATAATCATGTTTTTGTCAGCAAACGAAGTTTGTTCTATAACCAAGAATTTATATACGAGACTATGATTCCCATAACTCACAAAAGCACACATGATTCCTATAGGACCAAACTTTACTATCTTGGAATCAATAATCTTGACTTCTGCTATACTTCCCCACACTTTGAAGTAATGAAGATATGGTTTTTTCTTTTTCCATAATTTATATGGGGAGATATCTAATTTTTTGTGTGGGATAGCATTTAGAATACGGTTTGCTGTTAACAATGCTTCCCCCCACAAATTCAAAGGTAATCCAGAATTTAATATCATACAGTTGATCATCTCAACTAATGTCCTATTTTTGCGTTCCGCTAGGCCATTTTGCTAAGGTGTGTAAGGTGCCGTAAATTCATGGATTATACCATTTGATTCACAGAAGTCGTTGAATTCATTAGAAGAGTACTCACCCCCTCTATCACTTTTGAGGGCTGTAATTTTTTACATTCAACTGATTTTTCACTTCAGCCTTATAAAGTTTAAACTTTTCAAAGGCTTCATCTTTAGATTTTATCAAGTATACATAAGAAAATCTAGTGAAGTCATCGATAAATGTGATAAAATACTTTTTTCCTCTACGAGTTAAGGTATTATTTAAATCACAGATATCAGAATGAATCAACTCCAAGGGTTGTGATTTTCTCATGCCAGTCCCAAATGGTTTTCTGGTTATTTTAGAATGGGCACACACATCACATTTCCCTTCTTGTTGAATTTCATGATTTGGTATAAGGCATAAGATCATCATTCTTTTCATTGAACGATAATTAACATAACCTAGTCTAGCATGCCATAAAGATACAGAATCCACTATATAAATGGAAACATCATTATTATTATTAATATTCAGTTTAATCATACCATTACATGAATATCCTTTGCCTACAAACATACCATTCTTGGTGATAACCAACTTATTAGACTCAATCACTATTTTGAATCCTCTCTTATTGAGAAGATCGCCTGACACTAGATTTTTAGACATGTCAGGTACATGTAATACATTTGTTAGTGTCAGTCTTTTGCTTGATGTAAACTGAAGCTCTACTGTTCCTTTTCCAACAACGTTCGCACGAACGTTATTATCCATCTTCACTTCTTGTCCAGTTGTTATACCTTCATAGGTCTTGAAGATGTTTCGGTCCTTCGATATATGAATGGTTGCACCAGTATCTAGCCACCATCCACCATCGGATATTACTGTGTTAGCTTCAGTAACCATTGCAACAAGTTGGTCTTCTGTCATGTTAGCCTGAGCTTTCAGTTGTTTCTTCCTGTATCAACATTCCTTTATGTAGTGTCCAGGCTTATTGCAGAAGTGACACTTGCCCTTTTTCTTAAACTCTGTATCTTTCTTTGGGGAAATAGATTTGGAGTTTTGAGATTTTGGCTTGTCATCTTCTACTATATTTGCTTTGGAATGATTTTTCGAAGCATTTTCTTTCTTGTCTCGGTTTATGGACTATTCTTCTATACGAAGATGTCTTTGAAGTCCTTCAAGAGTGTACTTCCTTTCATCATATTTCAGTTTCTTTTTATAATCAAACCATGATGAGGGTAATTTTGTAATTACTACACCGACCAGGAATTCTTCAGGAAGATTTATCCCACCAATCTTCAATTCATCAACCAAGTTCTATAGTTCGGTTACTTGGGAGAGAATTGGCTGATCATTTTTAAACTTGAAGTGGACATAATTGTCGATCAGAAATTTTTGAGTACTGATTTCTTCAGTTTTATATTTTTGATCCAATTTTGTCCACAGTTCTTTAGCAGAGGATATTTTACGGTATGAATTATAGATTGAATTAGAGAGAGCGTTTAGGATATGACCTTTGCTTAAAAAATCATCCTCCTTCCTTTTCTCTCCTTCTTCCTTCACTTGAACTGAGTCGTCTTCCTTTGGCTCGGGTAAAGAAGACAGATTATCATCTAGAATGTAGGATAACTTGAGACTAGTCAGAAAGAAAAACATTTTTTGTTGCCATCTTGAGAAGAACTGACCGTCGAAACGATCCAGTCGTACAAAGTCTTGGTTCATAACTTGAATTGAATGAATTGCCTCCATTGTGAAAAGATAATAAATCTGTCTTGAATGTTAGAAGACAACGGAGGATAGAAGAAAATGATAACGAAATGATCAGATTTATCGGGTTCAAGGCTTGACTTGAATAGTCAATTTCTCAAGACAAATTTGCTCCCCTTTTTCTGAAATTTCCAGCAAGTGCAAATGAAAGAAATCTGCAAATTGTCTTCAGGATACAATGAACTCTCAATCCGATTTTTAACACGAAAATTTACACATTTAAGTATTGAACAGATCTCTAGTTTAAACACTGATATGCCGTAAGACGTTCAGAAAAAATTTAGTAAGAGATTAGATCGAGAGTAATTGCTCAGAAGATGATATAATCTTAAGGATAAGAATTGTTTCATCTGGATTATAGCATCCAGGATTTACATCAATTGAAGGGTTATGGATTTCTTCTTGAAGAGGTGCTAAAGAGACTCTTCAAGAAATCCACACCCATTCACAGCAAATAATTGCCTTCCATGAAAGAACATGACTTTTTGTCCTATGGCAGTTATTTCTGTACCCATTCAGACAGAAGCAGTTATCCAACAGGAAAAACTGTATCCACATAAGCGATACATGACACAGGTGCCACATGTACAATCATGTCATAATTACTCTTAATCAACAAAAGGTAATAAATCATCAGGGTTCAATTCCATGATCTAAAAAATTTAAACCATGTGCCAAAAAGACTAAGTTCTTTTTGCTCCTTGCGATGATGCGAATGTGCGAAGTGCTAAGTGAGCCTAATAAAGCGCCAAAAAGCGCCCAAGCAACCTTACAGACCACGCCACGCACGCGCGTGCGCGGACGGTGCGAGGAGATTTGAACCCTGGTTGCATAAGTAAAAACCCCCCCTTTCTTACCGATAGGCTATTCATACTATTTATGAAAAGTTTTAAATAATTAATATATTTATTTACTTTCTAAAATAACTTTTATTTTTGAAATTTATTTTTATTCTAAAAAACACAACATAAAGGCCATGATTTCGAACTTATACCGTTTGGGGCAAGTCGTAGGGTATGCGTAGGCTTGCCACTTGCCTATAGGATGGTCCACCTAATGTTGGCTTCACTTCTACAACTGTTTGATTGGAAGCTTCCAGATGGTATAGAACCAACGAATGTGGACATGCATGACAACTTCGGCATCACGTTACATATGGCTGTACCATTACGTGCCATACCTACCAAAGTTTGAGTATGATTTGTGAATGATTATGGACCATGTGGTATTACTTTCTGTAATGGACTCCTAAGACTTTGTATTGCCTCCATTCCTACTCAGGATTCAGTGTGATGTCGTCCACTTGCTCACGTAATAATGTTTTGATGATATATATGAACTGTTTGTATTCTCGTTTATACCATAATAAGTTATTATCTTGTGATTATGCTTCAGTGATTATCCTAACCTATTACTTTTTTAATATGAGTCATTTTTTGTTCTAAATTCTTTTGCAAATGGCGTGAGCTTTTGACATGGTTTGTGCAATGTTCACTCCCCAAGTACAGGGTTATGATGTAGTAATAAACTCGGTGAGACCGAGGTCAAATCCTAAGGGACTGATACCTGTACATTATCTGAAACTAAGCAGACTTAGAACTAGAATAAGATAAAATCTAAATTGAATATAGTTGAAGAATAATGGTGAAATAATAATCTAAAATTTAAAGAATTCAGAGGTATGAAACTAAGGATTCAAAGGATCCACTTGTAGAGATCAGGGAGATCTTATGCTTATATTAAAAACTCAACTGGATTTAGAGTCCCATCTTCATCCAGTTGAAAGGTATAACCATGAAAATCAAACAGAACTTACTTTGATCTAGTTTTCAAGAGATGAAAGGTATATGAATTAGAATGAATTTCATCACTAAACCATGCCCAGGAAACAAAGTAAACAATAGAATTAAACTAATTACTAACCAATCAACAATGCATGAAGGTTAGGGAGAGTACCGTCATCTAACCATGTCCAGGAGACAATGGTGAACAACAAGCCTTCCTGACGTCATAAACATAAAAACAATACAAACATGCTCAAAGCTATCACAGACCCACTGTAATTTTAGTCACAACAGACAATTAAAAACTAAAAATATTACCTTAATTAAACTAATAATCAATATCAATTCAGTCTTAACAAAAGACACAAGTAAAGAATCTCTCATCATGTATGCTACAAGTTTTACCTCGTAGCCCTAGCTAAGAGGTTCAGCCACGCATGGACATGATGTGGCTAGTTCCCTTAAAATAAAAATAAAATTAAATAAAAAAACTACAAACTCTCTCTCTCTCTCTCTCTCTCTCTCTCTCTCTCTCTCTCTCTGCACCTGATGTCCCCAAAACTTGGCTGCCCTCCAGATTGAATGCCCTTCTCCGATTCTCTCTCTCTCTCTCTCTCTCTCTCTCTCTCTCTCTCTCTCTCTCTCTCTCTCTCTCTCTCTCTCTTCTTATAAGTAGCAGGGGCGGTCGAGTGCCAAAGGCGGTGGCTGGAGTTTTCGCACTCTACGCGAAAGTTTTACGCAGCAGCACCTCTTTACGCACGTCATTCTTGAGTTGAACCTTGGTGGGACCCATGATCGGATCCTCATGAGAAATCCATGCCGTCCATTACAATCACAAGAGAAAATCACTCAGAGATGGCTGGTTTTGGACTATTGTTGACGTGGACCTCTTGCCGATACAGTTCACCGTCCATCTTCCGTTTGGATGAATAAAAATTGATCTCCACTGTCTACTAAGATTCGGTCACCTAGGCCATATTTATAGGGCCTTTTAAAGCCTGATGGACGGTTCAGATCAGACTCTTGAAGTATGGTGGTGGCCACAAAGCTTCGTCTGCAGACTCTGTTGCGAAACATAACCTGTCTATTCGGCGTTGTGATGATCGGTGTGCCCATGATCAGTGTATTCAGTAAAATCCAATCCGTTCAATGAATTCACAATGAAAAATTAATTGGAATGGACTAGTTTTGGGTTAGATTCGGGGTGACCCATGAAATCTGTAAAGCCACCATCCGTTATACGTTTGCAATTGCATCCATATGTGCGCATGCATGGGTCCCAGAAAACACATGGGGTACGGTCGGTTTTGCTTCCCAGGAACATTAGATGGATCAGATTTGTAAAATGTATGAGGGGTGGGCCCCACTATCAACCAATCGGACGGACAACGTTAGACGTTGTTGCGTCTTTGAGCTTTCTCTGAGAAATCCTCGGTCAACGCTTGCTGACCAAGTTCTTGAAAACTGGTGCACGGCTGGAGCACCACCCTATACACGTGCAATGCTCATGTGGGTCCCAAGGTGATGTATATGAGAAATCTGATCTGTCCATCCTTTTTCTCATCTCATTTTAGGTGTTGAGTCCAAAATTGAAGCGTATCCAGAGATCAGGTGGGCCCCACTTAAGAATTTAAGGGGATGATCTGTCCATTGGGCCATTTCTACAATGATCCAATGGCTGAAATTTGAATGTACGGTTAATTTATGTCCCTCAGACCATGTATGAAGTTTCAAGCTGAACGGATGGTGGAAACCCCGTGATCTTTCATTCTGGATGATTTTCGAACCACTTGAGTTTCAATTTCTCAATTTTCGCGGATCCCTGGTGTGTAATTCTGTCGATCTTGGTCCCCTGGAGTCCTTCCCTCACCTTTGGTGTCCTTAAAGCGTTAATCCATGCTTTAAGCACCCTTTTTCAGTCCATGCTCGTAAATACACTCTGCATCATAAACATGATTAAATTGAGCCATTAAACAGTATCAAATTCGTAAATCTAGGCAGTAACCGGGGTCTAATATGCAATATTTGACCTTCAACATAACCCCCAACCAGCATTTTGCTAGTCCTGAGCAAAGTATGAGAAAAATAAGTTGAGAACTACAGGATAATTTCTATGTACTCGACTGAATTTTGTAAAATAATCTAAATATGAGAATTCTAAGATTCGTGAATGTTGGGTATTACTTTCTCCTAGACTCAAGCACATAGTAAACTTCATAATCAAGTTCAAAGTATTAATTCATCAATTAGAACAATTCTAAGCATTGAGTTCCATGGATATACAGTCTAGTCTCAACTTATCATCATTAAAATCCACTTCTTTATTTCAGAATATCATTGGTAACCAACAAGAGAATTCATGATAACCAAAATTTTTCCAAAACTTGCCTCACAGATCATCTCTTCATTCTTTTATTAAAAGTAACGCCAAGGAGGGGAATTAAATCCACACACCTATAAGGAGCAAACCTATGGTGAAGATTATGCCCCCAACCCTTTCCAAAGGTATGTGGTTTTTTTTTAAGCTATGCAATTTTCTTTTTCTTCAATTGATCATGACGGGAAAATTTTTCAGGCTGATTCCTTACATGCTTAGTGATTACCAAGTTAACCATTCAATATCAAACTGAAACCTTAATGTGAAAGCAAGATGTGACATTTGAAATCAATGTTTACAACTTCTAATTCTGAATTAACAATTCAAACTTAACTGTGAAATCTAATAGAATAGAAAACTGAATTTAAGAGTCATAAATTCAACATTACGTATATTATAATTTTGAATCAAAGATGGTCATCAAAATCAATTCAAATTCACAAGAAATTCTAGAAAAATTAAAAAATTTCACAATTTTTACTCAAGACTAAGAAAATATTGATTAGGTAACATAATCTCCCACCCCCAATATAAAATCTATATTATCTTCAATGTAAAAGATGTAAGCATACAATGCACATGAAACAACAAAAATAAGGGAGAAGTGATGGAAAGATAGTACCTGGATAATGAATCGAGAGAGAGACTTCCTAAGAGATCGCAGCATGAAAGCCGGTTAGCACGAGAGTGAAGACACGAAAGTAAACTATCTTAAAACAACGTATCAAGCAAACTAACCTAATGGCATAAAACCGTTTATCCTAAAACAGCATAAAGCAAACTACCCTAGTCTTAAGAAAGCAGAGAAAAACTACTTGACCATGCCATAGGGTTCCTCTTTTGGCTAATATCTTGATAGGTTTTTTAGTAAGTTACTTAACAGGATCATCCAAAAGCCCTTTTTGTAATAGGCTTAGGCGCCCTGAAGCATGAATATTCAGAGAAACTTATGTACCTCATAAGAAATTTTTCATTAAATTACTTGAGGTATACAGAGTATATACGATTCACCTGCTACAGAAGAAGTTTCAAAGTTAGTATCTCATGGTGAATCAGAGACTACGAGTAAATAAAGTTCAGAAAACTTCTTAAGAAGTGATGTAGTCTCAACGCATTCCGAAGTATCAAACTTCGGTTCCATTGTCAGCTCTTCCTCCTTTAATGGTAGACGTTTAGGATCAAAGGAATAAGGGGCTTCATAATAAGGGTTCTCTCGGTTAGTGATGACTACCAAGATGTTATCTTACAAGGCATCCACTTTATCTTCTGACATGAGATCGTTTGAATATGCAGAATGTGCCAAGCAATCCCAAGAGTTGGGAAGTTCAGCTGAGTGTGACTTATTTTTCATATTTGAGCTCATGATGATCTGCCCAAGGAATCCATCATCCTTAAAAATATACGGAGGTATGCTCTCTTGCTCTAGCCCTGCACAGACAAATTGAGGGTTAATAAATGAAACATTGATGTGCGGACTCTGTTCATTGATATTACTCAGAAGAGGTATTAAATTCTCAAAAGTGTATAACTCAAATGGTGGCCTCAACTGGGTGGTTTCAACTTCAAGAGTCATATCAGGTGGCTCTTTCATCTCCCGAATCATATCATCATCTAATTCAAAGGAGTGATCTAAACATGCTTTGCAAAGGTTGGAAGGTTTAGTTGAAAGTGGTTCATCCTCCACATTTAAATTAGTCATGTCAGATAGGTGGAGTAGAACTTCCTGTGCCTTATGATCACCTTCCTGGACCATAATTGAAGTTGATTCCAGTGAAATTTGGGTTGTGCTCTCATGAATCTCATCCCAATACTTATAAGCTTCCAATTCAGTGTTGTTCACACTTGGGATGGGATTGTTTTCCTCACATTCTATTCCTAAATTGGGATGAGGTTCGATTATACTGACCTCTCCCTCATCATTGAACTCGAGTGTGTCATGTGAGTGAAGTGTGTTATCATCATTGTATCTGAAAGACACCCATGTCTCTTCACCATTCTTTTGAACAGTTATCGAGATCGACTTATCGGGAAATTGAACCGTATGCTCGTTAATGGAATTCAACTCCTCATTCTAAATTCCAGAGTTCTTCAAAAGCGAGTTAGGATCACTTTTCTCGCATTATATTTCTGGAATGAATTGTGGCTGGGATGACCGAGCCTCCTCTACATTATTAAGGCACGAATTAAGAGCTTTTAATGATTTTCTAATTTTTACGAGACAGGCTATGCTATGCTGAATTGAATCCTGTTGGATCTTAAAGGTAGAAGATCCAAGAGAATAATCCTTATAACATGTTGTTGGTTCATTTCACTATTTTGATATTTTCACTGATTATAGTCATATGGATCATAGGTGGGAGAATCTGATGGTTAGTAATACATATTATCACTTATAATATAATCACGCATTGTTATCTTCTTATCTGATTGGTGATTATAGTCATCACGCCCATAATTATGATAAACCCAACACTCGCGTACTATTTTGTTAATTTGTGGGGTATAATTGTTCTCTCGCATATGATCGCGTAAGGACTTATTAACCGGTGGATCATTATATTCCGATTGGTTCCCGATGATAGTTTCAAAAAAAAATTAAGACATAGGTTGATTTCTACCATCGTCATCATCCCAATATAGATTATTCTTCTCAGTATACTAACGTTCCCACTCGTGCACATATATGGTGAGACCCTAACTCTGAATCTAATCCTAAGAAAAATGAAAGAAAGGATCCTACAATAGTATAGAAAGGAAGAGGGGGAGACATGAGAAAGAAGTTACTAGGTTAGATATTCCTAAGTTAAAACCTACAAAACAAAACAAAACACGTCAGTATCTAGGAGATAAGACCTAATCTAAAAAATAGAGAAAGTAAACAAATTAGGACAAAGTTACCAATTTAGACAAATTATCAATGACCCTATAAACAGGAAAGTTAGTTCTAAGAAAGAAAAATCTAAAGCTAAAGTTAGTACAATCCTAATCTTAATCTAATTCTAAAATCAATTAATTTTAGAGAATCATAGCCGTCAGTCCCCGGCAACGGCGCCAAAAAACTTATTCACTCCCAAAGTGTGGGGTTGTGATGTAGTAATAAACTCGGTGAGACCGAAGTCGAATCCCAAGGAACTGATACCTGTATGTTATCTGAAACAAAGCAGACCTAGAACTAGAATAAGATAAAATCTAAATTGAATATAGTTGAGGAATAATGGTGAAATAATAATCTAAAATTTAATTAAAGAATTCAGAGGTAGGAAACTAGGGATTCAGAGGATCCACTTGTAGAGATCAGAGAGATCTTATGCCTGCATCAAAAACTCAACTAGATTTAGAGTCCCATCTTCATCTAGTTGAAGGGTGTAACCATGAAAATCAAACTAAACTTACTTTGATCTAGTTTTCAAGAGATGAAAGGTATATGAATTAAAATGGATTCCATCACCAAACCAAGCCCATGAGATAAAGTAAATAACAGAATTAAATTAATTACCAACCAATCAACAATGCATGAAGGTTAGGAAGGGTACCATCATCCGACTATGTCCAAGAGACGATGGTGAACAACAGAGCTTCCTGACGTCATAAACATAAAAGGAATGGGAACATGCTCAAAGCTATTGCAGACCCATTATAATTTTAGTCGCAACCGACCATTAAAAACTAAAAACATTACCTTAATTAAACTAATAATCAATATCAATTCAGTCTTAACAAAAGGCACAAGCAAAGAATCTCCCATCATACTACAAGCTTCACCTCTTAGTCCTAGCTAAGAGGTTCAGCCACGCATGGACATGATATGACTAGTTCCTTTAAAATAAAAATAAAAATAAATAAAAAAACTACAAACTCTCTCTCTCTCTCTGCTCCTGACGTCCCGAAAACTTAGCTGCCCTCCAGATTGAATGCCCTTCTCCTGTTCTCTCTCTCTCTCTCTCTCTCTCTCTCTCTCTCTCTCTCTCTCTCTCTCTCTCTCTCTCTCTCTCTTTCTTATAAGCAACAGGGGCGGTCGAGTGCCAGAGGCGATGGTTGGAGTTTTCGCACTCCATGCGGAAGTTTTACGCAGCAGCACCTCTTTACGCACGTCATTCTTGAGTTGAACCTTGGTGGGACCCATAATTGGATCCTTATGCGAAATCCATGCCGTCCATTAGAATCACAAGAGAAAATCACTCAGAGATGGCTGGTTTTGGACTGCTGCTGACGTGGACCTCTTGTCAGTACAGTTCACCGTCCATCTTCCGTTTGGATGAATAAAAACTAATCTCCACTGTCTTCTAAGATTTAGCCACCTAGGCCATGTTTATAGGACCTTTTAAAGCTTGATAGACGGTTCAGATTAGACTCTTGAAGTACGATGGTGGCCCACAAAGCTTTGTCCGCAGGCTCTGTTGAGAAACAGAGCCTGCCTATTCGGAACTTTGATGATCGGTGGGCCCATGATCAGTGTATTCAGGAAAATCCAATCCGTTCAATGAATGCACAACGAAAAACCAATTGGAATGGACTAGTTTTGGGTTAGATTCAGGGTGACCCATGAAATCTGTAAAGCCACCGTCTGTTATACATTTGCAATTGCATCCGTATGTACACATGCATGGGTCCCAGAAAATACGTGAGGTACGGTCGGTTTTGCCTCCCAAGAACATTGGATGGATCAGATCTAAAAATTGTACGAGGGGTGGGCCCCACTATCAACCAATTGGACGGATAGCGTTAGACGCTGTTGTGTCTTTGAGCTTTCTCTGAGAAATCCTCGGTCAACGCTTGCTGACCAAATTCTTGAAAACCGGTGCACGGCTGGAGCACCACCCTATACACGTGCAATGCTCATGTGGGTCCCAAGGTGATGTATATGAGAAATCTAATCCGTCCATCCTTTTTTCATCTCATTTTAGGTGTTGAGTCTAAAATTGAAGCGTATCCAGAGCTCAGGTGGGCCCCACTTAAGGATTTAAGGGGTTGATCTGTCCATTGGGCCACTTCTACAATGATCCAATGGCTGAAATTTGACATGTATGGTTAATTTATATCCCTCAGACCATGTATGAAGTTTTGAGCCGAACGAATGATGGGAACCCCGTGATCTTGCATTCTGGATGATTTTCGAGCCACTTGAGCTTCAATTTCTTGATTTTTGCAAATTCCTGGTGTGTAATTCCGTCGATCTTGGTCTCTTGGAGTCCGTCTCTCACCTTTGGTGTCCTTAGAGCATTAAATCCATGCTTTAAGCACCATTTTTCAGTCCATGCTTATAAATAGACTCTGCATCACAAACACGATTAAATTGAGCCATTAAGCAGTATCATGTTCATAAATCTAGGCAGTAATTGGGGTCTAATATGCAATATTTGACCCTCAATTGCAACATAAATTTCATGCTGCTTACGTTATATATAGTAGTATAATATATATCCATCGCACAATTCACATGAGACTGAGCAAACCAATTTCATTTAAAGGTATTTTCATTGAAAAACTCTTAAGATTTCTAAGTTTTCAGGGGGAGGGGGAAGTCCTTCACTTTCACGAAGTCGCATAACAATCTATTTGAGCAAAATGGCCAAAATACATTTCATCTATTTTATTTTTTCACAGGATCGCATGGTGATATAGAGAGAGGGCTACAGAAACATTTTTGGCACAACTAGATTGAGAGAATCCCAATCCCAAATGGAAGTGGACTTAGGCCCCATTTGTTAAATCTGAAGTCTAAAAGACTGAATATGAAATCTGAAGCCTGAATCTGAAATCTAAAGCCTGAATCTAAAATCTGAAGTTAAAAAAACTTGTTTGATAATTATGACAGAAGTCTGAAAATTAAGTACTGAATCTGAAACAAACTGTTTGTTAACAAACATCTTAAATGTCTGAAACATGTTAATTTGATACCCCGATCTCTCATTTGGAAATGTTTTACATTATAAAGAGATTATTTTTAATTAAATGAAAATAAAATCATTATATTTAATTCAAATAAACTAAAATACTTAATAAAAAAACTAAAATATCATCATAAGGCACTCAAATCCTCTTAGCGGAAAGATTGTTGTATAGGAATGAACACCAGTAGCAACAAAACCTTCAAATAAGGCTCACCTTATATTAATATGCTATCCAAACCGTTTATAAGGTCATTCCCAATTGGATGAAGTGAAAACACCTAAAATATTTACATGCTATGCAAACCGTTTATTAGGTCATTCGCAAATAGATGAAGTGAAAACACCTAAAATATAGCTTGATACAAAACTTTTGTAGACTATTTAAGTTTATTTTTCATCCAATATGTTAACAAGATCACAAATACCTGTATGAAGAGGGAAAAAAATCATATTGATCCAAAACTTTTATGACCCCAAAAAGGGTTTCAATGGTAGATGTTCAATCCGTCGCTACTTTTTGCAGCTTATTTTTCATGTCAAGCTTTACTACGAACTCGCCAAATGGATGGACGGTTTGGATATAAGACATACCTTATGATGGGACCCAAGAACTTGTTAACGTCATGAATACAACTATTTAGCTGGTGTGAGGTACATCAACAAATCCGCATCCTACTTGGATGGGGATTAGCTACTGATAGGTTGAATAGCGAGATTCACTACCGAAGTCACGTCATCAAGTTCCATGGGCCCATTATGATGTATGTGGGCCCACTATTATGTATGTGCTTTATATATACTGTTCATCTATTTGGAGATTTAATTTCAGAGCATGAGTTAAAGAAGGCAGATCCTAATATGTAGTTGACCCTTCCATAAAAAACAATGGGGAGATTGATGCCTACCGTTAAAACCTTCCTAAGGCTCATCGTGATTTTTATTTGAAATATAAACTTTTCACAAGTTAACACAGACATGAAAGAAGGGAAAAAACAAACATCAACTTTATCAAAAACTTTTTTGGCCTATTTAAGTTTTTAATGGTGGGTGTCACTCTCCCCACTCTTTTCTGTGGTAATGTCCACTGGAGCTTTGGATTTGACTCCTTCTTTGGATCTTTACTTAAAATTATATTTCCAAATGGATGGATAGCGTGGATACAAAACATACATCATGATAGGGCCCACATAACTTGGTGACGTAACTTTAGTAGTGAGTCTCGCTACTCAACCTGTCAGTAGGGGTGTACGTCGAGCCAAACCGAGTCCAGCTGGCCGCAGCTCAGCTTGGCTCGGTCATCAGGCACACCTAGCTTGAACTCGGCTCGGCTCAGTGACTGAGCCAACATCTCTAGCTTGAGCTCGGCTCGGTTAGCAATCGGACCAATTCGAGTCGAGTTCAAGCTAGTTTCGAGTAGAGGTGGGCATCGAGTTGAGTTAGACCGGATTAGGTCCAACTCGAATCGATCTAAGATTTTCAATGCATAATCCGAACCCGATCCGATCTGGGACCGGGTCCAGGTCCGCAGACTTGATCCGATCCGGTACAGTACTGGCATGACCCGAACCAAGTCCGACTCAGTTAGGGAAACTGAGTCGGATTGGATTGGGTATGGTTTAGATCGAAGTTTTTATTTTTTAACAGTGTGGTCCACTTGATCTTTAGATCTATCTTATTTTTCAGCTAAGGCCTTAAGACGAGCCCGCCAAATAAATGGACGGTTTGGATATAACACATACCTCATGATGGGACTCGCATAAGTTGCTTACGTCAATACAGAAGCATGCACATAGTACACCCGGTAGTTCACCTCTCGTTCAAAATTGGGTGACGTCATGGGTTACCTTGCATTCAAATATTAATAATCATTTTTGGGTCCACCGAGTGTGGTTCACAAATCCAAACCATCCATTATGTGTGTCCCACTTGAATGACGGGTCATACCAAGTTTCAGATGCATCCAAGTTTTATGTGGGCCCCACCATGTGATTTTATATATTTTAAAAATATCTTCACATGATTTTAGATGTTATGGCCCACCTAAGTTCCATGTACGGTTGATTTTTAGAATATCCTATAAATTAAAGGGAACCCATCAAATGCACGGTGTTGATGTTATACAGGCATCACGGCGGGGCCCACACAGCTCGACCTCGGGGAAAGTTCCCATAAGCTTTGACTGCGACTGATTGCTTACTTCCCTTGGCAGCCTGGCAAGCTCGGTGCCGAATGCACCTCGAGCCATGTGCTGCCTGAGAGGAGTGGCTCTTTGGCTTGATTCGTTACTTCCCTGCCACATTGGTAGTTAGTGTTATGTGGACCCCACTATGACATATTTATTTCATCCATGTCGTTCATCTATTTTTCTAGATAATTTTATAGTATTTAAAAAAATGAGGTATATCCTAATCTTAAGTGGACAACATTATAGGAAAAAATGTTAAATGAAATTGTGCGGATTGAATCGGATCGGATTCCGGATCGGTTCGGTCCGGATTGACCACTAATCCGAACCCGACCTGATGTACGGCCGGATTTTGGTGGGCCTACTCGATCCGGCCCGATCCAAGCCTTCGGTTCAAATCGAATCAAGTCAGATTCACCGGATCATATCATATATGTCCAGCTCTAGTTTTGAGTTTCGAGCTTTCAAGCTGATTGTCACAAATCCCTTGTGCGTCGTCGTAAACAAATCTCAAAATTCCCTAAAACCATTCCCATTTCACAATCCAGTTTGAAACCCTAGTCCTAAAACCCTAATGTCTCATCTAGCCCAACCACCATCATCGCTAGCTAACGCCACCGACCTTAATCGCCATCATCATCGGCCGAGCCATCCGTGTACGCATTAGAGCCAAACCCAAATCCTTGCTTCTACCTCGTTTACGCTTGAATCGTCAGCCCCCAGCCTCAAAACCTATTCCCTTCCAAAGTCCCTATCTAAAACCTCAACAACAACCCATTTTCTTCCCAAAATTGCCACTACCATTGCATCCCCAAACCCTAGCATTTAGACATCTTGTCTTGTCCAATGAGCCTCATTAGCATAGACAGCGCTAAAACCCAACTCAAGTCACAATGTCGTCGCCCAATCACTGTTAAGATCTAACGTCCGCACATAGCCTCTGATTGCACACACACATGGAGAGAGAGAGAGAGAGAGAGAGAGAGAGAGAGAGAGAGAGAGAGAGAGAGAGAGAGAGAGCAAGGTGAGGGCAGGGAGAGAGGGAGCAGGGAGAGGGCGCTGGGGTCGGGTGGCTTTGTTTAGATAAGGGGAATGATATTTAGGGTTTTTACTTATATGTGCGTGTGTGTATGTATACTGAGTCGAGCGAGTCGATCCGAGTATCGATCTGCGTCAAGTTGAGCTGGGGTCAGCTCCAACTTGGTTAAACTCATTTTCGAGCTGTAAAAAATGACCCGACTTGGATTGAACTTAGTTTCAAGTTGGGCCGAGTTGAGCTTTTTCAAGCCGAGTCGAGTGAGCTAACTAAGCTAGCTCGGTTCGTGTACACCCCTACCCGTCAGTATCCAATCCGCGTCCGTCGAAACAGATTGGATGCTCCCCAGCCCAGCCAATGGCTGATGGTCGGTGCTATGTGGACCCCACCATGATGTATGTGTTTCATCCATGCTGTCCATCTATGTTTTTAGATCACTTTATGGTATGAGACCAAAAATGAGGTATATCTCAATCTTAAGTGGACCACATTATGGGAAAACAGTGTTGAATGAATGTCGACCATTAAAAATTTTTTGGGGGCCATAAAAGTTTTGGATCAAGCTGATCTTTGTTTTTTCCATTCATCTAGGTCTATATGACCTAATCAATAGATTGGATGTCAAATAAACAGTACATTAGGCCTTAGGCAAATTTTAATGGTGGATATCCAATCACTATTGTTTTCCTATGGTGAGGTCCACCTGAGATTTATATTCCTCTCATTTTTTTTTAGTATAAAGCCCTAAAATAATCTTTAAAAATGGATGAATGGAATAGATGAAACACATACATCATGGTGGGCTCAAACAAGTGCCCCCATGTTAAAAGTTGGGACGTGTATAACGCAAGGGAGAAAATCTCTCTCGCAAAGGGTAATTTTGGATTAAAAAAATAATAATCAAATAGCTTATTCTTCATTCCGCATGAAGCTATTCTCCCATCAAGGAAAAATTTCAACATAAAATCGTGGAGCACTTTCCTTCTTATGCGTTAACAAACACCACTGAACACCAAAAATTTTTCAAATTCCGCGTTAAGTAGTCTATCAAATCGTAGCCCAGACCAACGTAGGGCATGGTGTAACTACTTCTCAGGTGCGTCCGAACGAATTCATTCTAAATAAGAGAAAGTGTCGTTCAATATATTAATTATAAATTGACACCTATGAATCTTTACTGTAACAACCATTCGGGATCATAATTTTAGGAAAAACTTATTATTTTTAGTAAGTTTTAATTTAGATAGATCTTTTTTGTTTTAGAGTTTTAGCATATGTAATTTTCTTAGGAATTGTTTCTAATTATGCTAGGAATAATCCAACATAATTAAATTATTACTTCCTATTTTCAGTATAATTTACTATTTCAGGAAAATTTTAGTTTATTCGAATTAAGATTCTTAGTTATAATTTTTGCTTTTTTTCTTTATAAGTGATGTATCAAAGCTAGCGATGCTTTTCATTAGTTTGATTGCGTTGAACGATGGTGCGGGCAACAATCCCATATATTGTGTTTTAGGGGACAATCCTATGATATTGGCCATGTGAGGACTGAAGTCAATAATCCACTGTTTCACTGAGGCCTTAGGCAAACCTATATTCATGATGTTGAGCGGCCTCATGTTAGCGTTGGAGGTCACGATTGTCATGTTCATGATGCAATATCGGTGGTAAATCGTAGACCACTACCTGAAGCCGGTGAATCTAGTGATATTTATATTTTTTTCCAAATCATTTTATAGCCCGAGCCCAAAATATGAGGCATATCCAAACTCAAGTATACCACCGTATAGAAATCAGTGAGGATTAAACAAATTATCATTGAAATCTTCCTAGGGCTATCTATGAGCCTTATTTGTCATCTAACTCATAAAGTCATATATATTTGGATAAAGGTAAAAAACAAATATCATCTCAATTAGAGCCTTTTGTGGCCTCAAGAAGGTTTCAATGGTAGCTAGTGTCAATTCTTATTTATTCCTGTGGTGTGGTACACTTGAGCTTTAAATTTTCTTCTTTTTTTTTTTGCTCATATCATAGAATGATCTATAAAATGGATGGACGATATAGACCTAAGAAATACATCATCTTGAGGCCCACATAAATTTCATACGTCAAGAAATTCAATTGCTTCTTGTGCAGAGAAGAGAACCAGGAGTGTTGACATATGGAACTTCAGTGGGTTCTATCACATGTATGTATGTATTAGATCTACATTGTCCATTCATTGATTCATACCATTTTAGGGCATACGACAAAAAATGAGGCATACCCAAGGCTCAAGTGGGCCATACTACAGGAAATAATGAGAATTTGACGTCTACAATTGAAAACTTATTGGGTCTATAGAAGATTGATCAAGCTGATATTTTTGTTGTCCCTTTATTAAGGTGTGTGTGAGCCTATGAAGAGGTTAGATGACAAATAAACCTCACGATGGACTTTATAAAGAAGGTTTCAATGGTGGTCATTCAATCCTTGTTGTTTTTTGTGGTGTGGTCCACTTGAATTTTAGATGTGCCTCATTTTTGGGCTCACGCATTTGAAGGATCAGGCAAGAAAAAATGATGAACAGTTTGGATCTAACACATAATCCGTGGTGGGTCTGCATAAATTGTGTCCGTGTGGTATGCAATTTATTAGGAAATGAGAAAATCTGCAACGTGGCAAGCGACAGCACTGGAATTTCTTGTGGACGCAGATTAGCTACCGACAGGTTGAGGAGCGAGACGTCACTGATTACTGTGGCACTACCCTAACTAATGTGTGTTTTGTATCCGTAGCCAAAGGGTCCATCCGTTTGGAAGATTATTTTAGGGCATTAGCCAATAAGAGTGAATCAGATCCAAAGCGCGAATAAAATAGTGGGGACTGAACGGCTACTTATTATAAATTTCTATAGGCCACATGTGTTTTTGATCAAGCTGATATTTGTGTTTTTCCTTAGTTTCTGTTTGTGTTAACTTATGAATAGATTGGATCTCAAATAAACATTAAGAGGGACCTTAAATAGGTTTCAACTATGGGAGTCACTCTCCCCACGTTTTTATGTGATGGGATCCATTCGAACGATGGATCTGAATTCTCGTACCCTAAAATATCTGTCCAAATGAATGGGTGGTGGTAATGGGTGGTGAGACGTATAGAACGTGGTAACGTCACTTCAGTAGCGAGCCTGGCTGCTCAACCTGTCGGTAGACAGTCCGCATTCCTTATTAAATTGCTGTGTTGATATATCACTGATGACGTGGCCCAATTAAATTCCAGGGCACAGTAATACCTGTTATTTATGCTTCCACGTTCATTTGTGTTGCAGTACGACTTAGGGGGGAGAGAGACGTTCATTTGTGGCGCAGTACAACTTGGGAGAGAGAGAGAGAGAGAGAGAGAGAGAGAGAGAGAATGGATTTCTCCACTTTGCTATTGTGGATTTCCTCCCTATGGGCATGTACCCATCTTATCTACCTTCTAGCAAGAAAGAAATCTGGCACAGCCAAACTCCCACCAGGTCCCTTTCCTCTTCCAATAGCTGGAAACATCTTCCAACTCGGTGACAAACCCAACGAGTCACTTGCCCGACTCGCCAAGTCGTATGGCTCCCTAATGACTCTAAGGCTGGGAAGCATAACAACAGTGGTTGTTTCCTCTCCAAACATAGCCAAAGAGATCCTCCAGAAGCATGACCAGGCCTTTGCGGGTCGGAACGTTGTGGAAGCTGCTCGGTTGCTCCACCACAATGAGTCATCCATGGTATGGTTACCAGCCCAGCAGCAGTGGCGGAAGCTCAGAACCATATGCAACACTAACATATTCACCACCCAAAGACTCGATGCCAACCAAGGCCTCCGACGCCATAAAGTCCAGGAACTCATGGCCCACGTTTCAGAACACTGGATAAAGGGACAGTCGGTGGATATTGGACGGGCTACCTTCGTCACCTCCCTCAATTTGATATCTAACACCGTCTTCTCCGTCGATTTGGTTGATCCTAACTCCAGTTCAGCACAAGAATTCAAAGAACTGGTGTGGGAAATTATGGAAGAGGTGGGAAGGCCGAATGTCGCGGACTACTTCCCATGGCTCAGGGCCATGGATCTGCAAGGGATAAAGAGGCGACTGACAGTCTGTGTGGAAAGATTATATGCAATCTTTGATGGAATGATCGAGCAGCGTCTACTAGTGTCCACGTCTTCTTCTAACTCTTCAAGAAGAGCTGATTTCTTGGATGTGCTTCTCGACCACAGCCATGACAATCCCTTCCAACTTAGCCGCCGCGACATCACTGTGCTGCTTCTGGTACTATTCACATCTCCTTCCATAATCTACTCTACTCATCAGCTACGGACGCGGATTGCCTACTGGCACTGCGACTAGCTACTCGGTGCCAGACCGTGCTCTGTTAGCCACACAATAATGTCTGTGTTTTATCCACGCCCTCCATCCATTTGCCAGCTCATTTCAAGGCATGAGCCCCAAAAAAAAGAGGGAGATCAAAATTTCATGTGGAACACCATAGGAAAGGGTGGTGATTGAACGGCCACAAAAGTTTTGCATGAAGCTGATATTTATGTTTTCCCTTCATACAGGTCGATGTGACTAATCAACAGGTTAACCGGCAAATAAACATTACAGTGGGCCCCAGGTAGCTTTTAACAGTGGTCTTCAATCACCTCTGTTTCCTGTGGTGTGGTCCACTAAGATTTAGATCTGCCTAATTTTTGTTCTCATGACGTTAAATAATGATGCAAAATGAATGGACAGCCCGATTTAAACACGTATATTATTGTGAAGCCCACAGCACCCCCACAGCACCGCCAGTGGCTACTGCCAGTGTCAATCTGCGTCCATAAGCTACAGGCAATGCACGTCCCTGACATTGACACCACTTGTAGGGTCTCGGTGCCATCAAGACAATAGGACCAACCACATGGAAAATCAGGCCGATCCACTTAATGGTTGGTCAACAACTGTATCACGTGTTGAGTTTGACTGTCGGTTGAATCTCATGTGCGGACTTATTTATATGCTAGGATATCTTCAGTGTAGGGCGCCTGCCATTTTCATGATAAGATTGCCCTGTGGTTTCATTGGCCGTAGGTGATCAGTTAGTTGCGAAAACGGGGGCCCACCCGACTTTAGTGCCGATGGTTTATGGTTTAAAAGTCAAGCCCACCCAACATATATTACTACCACTCGTTTTCCCAATATCTCACCGAAATCTTTGATTGTTGGCTATTTTGGTTTTCTACTGTAACCTGGACCACATGGATGCGGATTGCGTACTGACTGCGTCAGTAGCGAGGTGGCTACTGAGAGTGGTCTGTGAGCCCTGCATGATATATACGTTTGTTATCCAAGCCGTCCATCTATTTTTCCAGACCATTATATAGTCCCAATAATGATAGAGATCCAAATCACAAGTGGACTACACCACAAGAAAATGGTGGCGATTGAACGCCCACAATTAAAAAATTCCAAAGGCTAACTGTAATGTTTATTTGTCAACCAACCTGTTAATTACACTGTGAATGCCTAAATGAAGAGAAAATATGAATATTAGCTTGATCCAAAACTTTTGTAGCATGTAAGAAGTTTTTAATAATGAGTGCTCAATCACTGCTATTTCCTTCAGTGTGGTTTATATGAGATTTGAATCTGACTAATTTTTTAGCTTATGTTATAAATTAGTATGAAAAAAATGGATGAATAACCTGTACAGGACACATACATCATGGTGGGGTTCACATAACACTGTCAGTAGTCACCTGGCTGTCAATAAGCAATAGCAATCCATATCCCACATGCGCTAATTGGGTACTACCCCACTAGAACCTAGGTAAAGATAGGGGCGTACACAAGTCGAACCAAGTCAAGATTGGCACAGCTCGACTCGGCTTGGCCACTAGGACCCTAGCTTGAACTTGGCTCGGCTTGGTTGACCTCGAGCCTGACTGGCTAGCTCGGCTCGATTCAATTAGCAACTCGGGTCAATTCGAGTTGAGTTCGAGCCAAGATCGAGCTTCTGTCACATTTTCTCAAACACATGGAGTACACCTTCAATTTCTCACGGAATGTAATGTAGTAGCATTGGTTTATGGGTATTTCATCAAACACTTAGCACTCAGCAAATAACATAAAAATCAAGAAACAAGGGTATTTGTTTCATATTCACACCTTCATCGCCACCAGCCGACACTTCATTGAGTCATTTCATCAAACACTTGCTGAGCAACATTAACATCAAAATAACTGAGTCACCGATCTGGCTCATCGAGCTCAAGCAAGCTCAACTTGGCTTAAATTTTTTTCGAGCTAAAAAAATCAGTTTGACTCGGCTTGAACTTAGTTTCGAACCGAGTCAAATCAAGCTTTTTCGAGTCAAGTTGAGCGAGCTAATTACTGAGCTAACTCGATTTGCGTACACCCCCAAGTAGAGATGGACGGTCCTATCAGGGGCCCTGTGAGGCCACTATGATATATTTGTTTTATCCTAGCTGTCTATCTGTCTTCACATTTTATGACACGAGTCCATAAAGGAGGCATATCAAAGGCGAAAGTGGACCGCACCACAAGAAGAGGTGATGACAATTACCCCACCTTTGAGTCCTTCCTTGGCCCCCACCGTGATGTTTATTTGCCATCCAACTTATTCATGAAGTTTCACATACTGGATGAAGGGATCTAAAGCATATAAATGAAGGTGATCTAAAACTAGTCATCCCCCATGGGTTTTCAGCTGCAGGTGTTCAATCCTCACTGTTTCTGTGGTGTGGTGTACTTGATCATTAGCTGCCTTATTTTTGAGGTCATCACTTAAAATGAATTTTCAAAATATACCGATGGCAAGGATTAAAAAAACATACATCACAGTGGGCCCCACAGATCCCCTTACTGGACCATCCATCCCCAGCTAGGTAATGGCAGGGTAGTACCTAATCGGCCTCCGAACGGCACAGGTTAAATGGTGTTATATTTTGGACATGCCAGTTGCCCAATATATTGCCTGATTATTAGTCTTCCCAGATGCATTGTAGATAGATGGACTCCCACTGATCCAACGAAGTCGCGAGTTTCCTATTTAAAAAACAAGTGGATGCATATAAAGACGGAGCCTGTGGGGGCCAGCAAACCATTGCATGCTTTTCCTCAAATTCTAACTTGGAAATTATACGGATCAGGACATATTCACTGCTGGCAGTGAGACAAGCTCCTCCACCGTTGAATGGGCTATGGCGGAATTGCTCCGTAACCCAAACACCATGGCAAAGGCTCGATCTGAGCTCATTGAGACCATAGGTCTAGGTCGACAAGTAGAAGAATCAGATATCTGTCGACTCCCGTATCTACAAGCGGTCGTGAAGGAAACGTTGCGGCTTCATCCACCGGCTCCCCTCCTCATCCCTCATAGAGCTGAATCTGACGTGGAAATTTGCGGTTACACCATACCCAGGCACACACAAGTGCTTGTAAATGCATGGGCAATCGGCAGGGATGCCAATGTTTGGGTGGACCCCACTACTTTCTCTCCTGAGAGGTTCTTGGGCTCCCATGTTGATTTCAAAGGCCGAGATTTCGAGCTTATTCCATTCGGCGCAGGCCGTCGGATTTGTCCGGGTTTGCCACTAGCCTATCGTATGGTCCACTTGATGCTTGCTTCCCTTCTACATTCGTTCGAATGGAGGCTTCCTGATGGAATGGCCCCACATGATTTGGACATGCGCGATAAGTTCGGCCTCACTTTGCAGAAACTGGTTCCTCTTCGTGCTATCCCCGTACAAGGATGATCAACGTATTATTTCGAATTCGCTGGATGGGGTAGGGCCCACATGATGATACCTTTTGGGTGATGAGTCCGCGCCCGAAAAACAGATATTAAAGAACTACTCTTCTTATAAATTTCGCTGCTTTCTTTACGAGGAGCTTCTTAAAGTAGCGTACCATCTTAAATTAAGTCGTTTAAATAAAGCTTCAATAAACGTTTGTGTGTTTAAGGGATATGAAAAGATATTTTAAATTACACTATCGTATTTTAGAAATTCTATAATGTCTGTTTTACAGTTAACTACTTCATTGTTTATATTGCTCCCAAAAAGGCCAAAATCTAAATGCTGGTGCCTAAATCTCTCTCACCTAAGCCCAACTTCAACTTCCGCGTTTTGGGTTACTCACGCAAAAAGAAAACAACGTGGGTGGAATTTTCACAAGATCTACCTCTTCTTCCATCAGTTATGTTGCCTCATTTTAATCATCAACCGAAAAGCCTGTGGTCAACCATAACCAAGCTAGGCCACCATACAAAATAGTAGGAAAGAAAGGACCAACATTTTATTTTTATTTTTTGTACGTTGTTTATGTGCCATCCAATATCCATTCGTCTATGCACCTCATTGCAATGAAAGAGACCCAAAAATCACAGTATTACAAGACTTAGGTGGGCCATACCATGTAAATTTAGGGCTTGTTTGGAACGTGGGATTAAGGATAGTGAATTGAATTAGGTGGAATTAACACCATTATTACTGATTACATGTGTGGAATGACACAAGGAAGGACGTGAGGTGGAGCACCGTCTACCTTAAGGGGATAACTGTTTCAAATCTACAGAACTTCTTTAGACTCTTCATAGTGACTCCTCGAATCCACAGGGAAAAGAACAAGAAAATAGAAAATAAATTCTATAAAATTTAAAATTGATTGATGAATTAAATAAATGAGTTCAAAACTCTTTAAATAGGGATACAAATGAGAGAAATTTCAGAATCATACTGCAACTAAAACTCTTAGAATTCGCAACTTACTATAAATAATAAACTTATTGTTTATAGATAGTTATGATATCTATTAGTGTGTGAGATTTTTGGCCAAAAATAGTAAGTGTCCTATTTAGCTTCTCCAAGCTGTTCTCCTAATTATTCTAAGCACTTTTCACGTTGGGCGCAACTCCTAAAGCATAATAAATGAAGAGTTATAATCAAACTAAAACTTACTATTTATAGTAAAAAATGGAATTAAAATAGGGAAACGATTGTCGATCTGTTTGTATTTCGTAAATCCGGGTTAGGTGGATAGTAGCTTGTCCTACCCCAAAATCATGTATTTATGTCCGATAACTCATTCTAGATTGTGAGATACGCCCGATTTAAGGTCGGACGGTCTGGATCACTTCTATCTTCGAACAGGCCTTTTTGGATCCATCTTGGCCATGAAACTATCCATGACCAACTCTGCATCACGGAAATACCATGGAATTTTGACCATTCCAGCCCATATTTGAAATCAAATTCTTCGATTGGGAAAAACAGTGTTAAGTGAAGCCAACGTTTTGGAGTCCAAAGAATTGTAACCAATGGATCAGATTTCACAATTGATGGGGTTACACTTTTCCCATTTTTCATCTTCTTTTTGTTGCATGTACATGTAATTGGCTTTAAATCATCAAATTATGCTTGATTTATGCTCAATTAAAGCCTATTTAGTTGACTTTCATTACTTCCCACAATAGTTTTAGCCAAGCCCATTGATCCATTAAATACATGCATAAAGAACACATGAAATCCACATACATTTTTTAACATTTTACCAATAATTTTGAAGTTTCTTTCTAAAAAAATTAGTACTAGAAGGTTGTATCACATCAACTACATCAGCTAATGCATTCATGTAATACTTTGGAATCACTGTCACTGCCTTCCCACACATCCTTTTCACCAATATCTTCCAGAAAGCACCCCTTCAACACATTCGTAGGTGGAGCTAGTGTGCATGATACAATGGTGGTCCATAATGTGGCCATCAATGTGGAGATGACCCCACATAAAAAATGAAGCAACTCCAGTCATCAGGCTGGCCACTTGTACAAAGCGAATGGATCACAGTATGGAACTTGCAGAGTCGGATGTATGTTAGAAATAATGGCATGATGAAAAATATTAGAAAAATAATAAATCAAGAAATAAATAACAACACAACTGTTGAATGGACGTTCTCAAGCTTATCAGATCCAGATTTCTTGCTCTCATGTAAGTTTTGAGAGTAAAGCATAATGTAGCACTCTTTCAAAAACCCATTTCAATGAAAACTTTATAACTCTATCACAAACTTAATTATTCCTATATGATTGTAAACAAAAGTTTTGCACTTAAGAAATAGTATGCTTGTGGCCTACTTTTTATAGGGTTTTTTTTTTTCGTTTCTCTTTTTTCTTTTTAATTACTCCAATAGGATGGTCATCTTCATGAGGAGGCCACACATTCAGTGGCCGTGTTTCACTTGCTAGGTCGGTTTGTTATTATTATTTTTTTTTTAAAGGCAACGAGATTAATATGTGTTGTGGCATTCTTAATTTTTGTGTAAAAAAGCAGTGGTCAAATCAAACATTGGGAAGAGGGATGTAAATACGAGAGGGAATAATCAATTCCTATTTACGTAGTATTTACTTTACGTAGTAAATAGGAAATAATCATTACCTATTTACGTATTTACCACATATGGCTCGTGATTAATAGTATGCTAGGTCGGTTTGTGTGATGCATGAATTTTGAAAAGCTCACTGATTGACTTTGGAATGGGCAGATCCCCTCGGAATTGTCCGGATTGTTGGTTGACTATCCAATAACTTAATTTTAGGAAAAAAAATAAAAATTCCCTTTGATTTGACTACTCCATCGAGTGACAGAAAACTCAACCAAGCACTGATGAAGATGGAACAATCAGTCTTTGAGGTTGGTTTTGCCATGGAAAGAGAGAGTTGCCAGAGAGGGAGGACTACCAAAAAAATTCAAAAGAAAAACTGCTCTCAGGCTCAAAATATGAAATGAAAAGTCCTTTTGGAGCCTCACAACTACTCCATAGAAGTGATCAAAGGTCAAGCACGTTGCTGCATTGATTTGGGGAAGAGGCTGTTAATGGGCTGGGCTCGGGCCAAGCAAAAGCAAATTTCTGAATCAGCCCAGCTCATGAGGCCCAGCCTGAAGGTTCAAAATCCAAGCCCAAGCTTACCCAGGCCTAGCCCGTTGACAGGCTGGCACTTGAAAGTTTTTTAACAATTGCATAGTTAACGTAAAAGTAAGCAATATTAGAAGATGAAACAGTACATCTTCTTCAAGGTAGAGCTACTGATCTTGTCAATCACACTGGTTTGAACTCCTGTCTTGAAAACTGAGTAAATGTTTTATCTTCTATAAAATCTGTATGGTTTTTTTATTAATATAACATTAGTTGGCTAGGCCATTGTGTAAACCCAACAAGAATGGCATATAAAACATCGCGGTGGATTTCAAAAAGGTTTCAACAGTTGGCATTTCCCTATCCACTTTTCATATATGCAGCCCAACTGAGTTTTGGATTTGCCTGCTTGTTGGGCTCGTGTCCTAAAATGAGCTGAAAAAACAGATGAGTAGAGTGAAATTCTCATAAAAATTATACCGGGCCACACCTAGCTTCCGAGAAACTTTCTTTGCTGCGGCATGCTGTCCCAGGCAATTCGCGTCGAACAACAGAAGCGATGAACTAAATGAAATACTTGAACAAAAAAGGGGAGAAATTGTGATTTGAGTTGCTTTTGGAATCTTATGCCATTGCTTCACATATTTATCCCAAGCTAATTTTGATTAAAGAAAACTCATAATTGTGTTAGAATAACCAAAGGGCGAGTCATGGTTTCTTTATCTATAGTAGCTTAGGTACATATCTATATAAGTTCTTTTTTTATTTTTAATTTTTTTCTTTTGAAGTTCATAAAAGGTCAATGCATGTAATATGTGGACAGTACATAATAAATTTTTATTTTTTATTTTTTGAAATTTGCTAAGCCCACGCTAATTCACGAGCCATATCATGTACAAGCCAAGCATCTGCCAACGTGGCATGTTGGTATGAGATTCAATCCATACATTAGAGATCTACCACTGTGTACATGCTCTTGCCCAGGAATGAGGCTCGGTGCGCTTATCAGGTGGGTCACAATTTATTAGACAAATGTACGGCTGACAAAAAGTTGGCAGAATATTTTTACACATCTAACTGATTCTAAAATCTGGCCCACCTGCTGAAAAGACCAGATTTATTTTTATGCCGAAAAAATCCACAAAAATATGGACGGTTTGGATATTGAGAAAATAATATTGACATGTCAGAAGTGGGATTTGAACCCACGCCCTCAAACGAGGACCAGAACTTGAGTCTGGCGCCTTAGACCACTCGGCCATCCTGACTTGAGTAGTAAGCAATAACAACTAATTAATATAAATAGTATGCCAGAAAAATCATTCTCTGGGAATGTTTGTGGACCACCCAACCAGTCCATGCACCTAAACATATAAGAGAGGCAATAACAACTGATTAATATAAATAGTATGCCAGAAAAATCATTCTATGGGACTGTTTGTGGACCACCCAACCAGTCCAAGCACCTAAACATATAAGAGAGGCAATCACGTGGGACACCAAGTGAATTTAAAACTTTTGGGGGTGGATGAGCATTGTGTCACATGGTTTGACCCACCTAATGATTACATAGACACAAAGTGGGACTCACTTTATACACATGTTAGATGGCATGCATACAACAGAGGAGACCCCTAATAAAGAAGTGGATAAAATTTATATAGATGAATAAGTTTACAATATGTTAATAACTTTTACCTGCATGTTAATAACACTAGAGGAAGTGGGGCACACAATGCACGTATAAAGAGCATGGGAGAGAAAAAAAGAAAGAAAGGTGCTCATGATTTCAGAGGGGGGTCACCTATCTCCATATTGACATATGTTGTATTCACACGCGAGTTATAGATCTGCTTCATTTTTGCTTTAACATCATAACATGAGCCGGTGAAACAAATGCACCATATGGATTTCACGCCGTCATTATAGTGGGTCCTACAAATGTTTATTGTATGATCTCCCGACTAATACGCTCAATGCAAGCTATACACATTCGTATTAAAGAATCAAAAGATGTGGTAAAATCTAAGCATATATATATTATTCGCAAGATACTCCTAGCTTTGTTTAAAATATCTCCCCATTTCTTTTGAAGATTCAAAGTTTTGGGTCATATAAGAATTGCAGGGTAAATGTTAACAAGTTGCTTGCATTATATATAATATAGATAGATTTGTGTGATCCTTTCCTGATAATCTTCTCTCATATGCCTTGAAAATCTCTTCATCTCCTCCAAATGAACAACATGTGATATATCTCCTTGTAAATTATAAAAATCCTGCTAGCATGCCTTGTAGCCACATGGGTGGAACATCATCCAACCATCTATTAAGTATGTTGCCACATGTTGCCCTTGGGACCCAAAATCATGACCATCCTATTGGTATTATGCCTTGGAAAATAAATGTGAATCTTATCCATTGATGACATGAATGTGATATTGATGATCTTTCTCAAAAATCATTATAACTATTGGTCTAAGATGGACAAGTTGCAATGCCATAGTTAATATGTGAAAGTACTTTAAATGTATATAAACATGGGTTAAAGGGGAGATATTTATCTAGTTGTCTATGGAAACTTAAGAGGGGACAAAATGGTCATCAGGGAGAGATTATGCCAAAGTTGCAGATTTGTGACGGACCAGAACCGTCACAAAACGTAATTAACGACCGGCTTAGCCAGTGGGTTGCTGTTTGCTGCGTCACAAAAATTAAATGACAGATAGGATCCGTCACAAATACATGACGGATCCTATCCATCAGACCTCAAATCCGTCGTTTTCGACTTGTCGGGTATGTCGCTAAAATTTCTGCAAATAACAATATGAAATTGGATTTTATTTATTTATTTTTATTTAAAAAACTGTGACACTTGATAGTCATCTGAAAAAATTTCACAAAATTGTCACCTACCAAGTCATCACTAACTAGTAGGACCTATATCACGTGAGGGTTACCGACACCAATTGCCGGGAGTGCTCGATTGTAGGATGATTACGGCGATGTTGATGTATGTGTTACATCCATGCTGTTCATCTTCACTAGGCAGTTTTAAGTTACAAGCCCAAATATGAGGCAAATCTAAATCTCAAGTGGACCACATCATACAAAATAGTAGTGTTGACACTGATACTCATCGTTGAAACCTTCCTATGGCACACCATGATGTTTATTTTACATCCAACCTATTCATAAGAATACATAGATATGGATGAAGGTAAAACACAACTATCAATTTAATCCAAAAGTACTTCTGAGCCTCAGGAAGTTTTTAATGGTGGACGTTTAATCCCAACTATTTTCTATGGTGTGATCCACTTGATGGACGGAATGTATGCCGTGCAGACTACATAGTAGATTCCGTTTTTCCAAATCATTTTAGGGCATGAACCCAAAATCAAAAGCATATACAAAGCTCAAGTAGACCATAACACAAGAAACAGTGTAAATTGAACTCCTACCGTTGAAAGCTTCTTGGGGTCCATATAAGTTTTGAATGAAGTTGATATTTGTGTTTTCCCTTCATCCATATCTTTGTTACCTTATCAATAGGTTGGATGACAAACAAACATCACATTCCTCATTGTTTTTTGTGGGGTGGTCCACTTGAGCTTTGCATATGTTCAATTTTGGGGTCATACCCTAAAATGATTTGAAAAGGGGGACGGGCAGTGTGGATAAGACATACATCCATGGTGGCCCCATAATATCTACTCAGCACTGAATTACTCGGTATACAATCCGCTTCGGATTGCCTGTGACCCTGACATAGAGATGTCCCTATGCCAGAGGCTCTACGGGGCTCACAAAGGTCCACTACAAATCCAATTTGTCCATCTATTGTGAAAGACCACAATAGGACAAGATTCTAAGAATCAGTTAGATCCAAAACTCATGTGGGCATACCACACAAAACAGTGGGGATTGCAGGCCTTGGGGGTGACAGAAGTTTACAATAATAACCCTATGAAGGGTTTGGATGATTATATATATATGGTCAGCTCGAGGAAAGTTTCAACAGTAGATGTGTCTATTCCCACTGTTTCGTTGGTGTGGCTCGCCTGAATTTGCTCCATCATGCATTCACACGCCACGATGGGTACTTGAACCCATGACTTGTGTTGAAACTCTTTTGAGCCTATCACCAAGGCAGGAGTAAGGTCCATATATAGTTCACTAGAGCGAGGAGCAGATTAGGTGCATCCGCCTATGACGATGTATGTATTGTATATGCATATTCTCCATCTATTTGTCCAGCTCATTTTATGGCATGAGCCTAAGAACTAAGTAGATCCAAATTTAAGGTGGACTACACCACATCAAACAGTAGCAATTGACCCGTGACCACCCACCACTAAAAAATCCCAGAACCACTCTAATGCAGATTGTAATGTTTATTTTCCATCCCACCTGTTTATAATGTCACACAGACCTAGATGAAGGGGGGAAACAAATATCGGCATAATCCAAATCTTTTGTGGCTCACAATAAGTTTTTAATGGTGAATCACCATTGTTTCTTGTGGTGTGACACTTGAGTTTTGGATCGCCCTAATATTAGCTCGGAAAATGGAAGGATGGTGTGGATATACAATATATACATCAAGGTGAGTCCCAGGTCTGGGCCATAAGATTGCCTTATGTGGCGACTACCTTCAATTGTGTGCTGATGTGGCAATGTTCCATAGGCTCAATTATAATGTATGTGCTATATCTGCATTGTCCATCCATTTTGTGAGATCATTTTAAGGTGTGAACCCAAAAATGAGGCAAATCCAAAGGTTATGTGAACCACACAACAAAAAGTAGTGGGGATTGAATGCCTACCATTAAAAACTTCCCGGTGTCCACGGAAGTTTTGAATCAATATGATATTTGTATTTTCCCTTCATCTAGGTTTGTGCGGCCTTATTAGTGGGGCCTAGAGAGGTTTCAACAGTGGGCATTATTGTCCCCACTACTGCTTTCTGCGGTGTGATCCACTTAAGCTTTGGATACAAGGAATGATATCGCAAAATGGATAGACAACATGATATAACACAAACATCGTGGTGGAGATAAAAATAAATTTGCCTGTAAACACCACCACCAAGGTCACCACAATTTGCATCCAAATACCATTTGGCTCAAGATTTACTGTGCCTACTTTGATATGTGTTTTATCTACCGCATTCATCGATTTTGCCAGCTGCCCCAAAAGTGAGGCGGATCCAAAGCTCAAGCGGACCACAACAGGGAAACAACGAGCATAATCACACCCACGGTAGAACGTCTTTGGGCCAGCATGGTCCAAAACTTTTGTGGCTCCCAAAGAAGATTGTAACGGCCAGCATTCCTCACAAGAATTTGAGGGGCGTTCCACTTGAGCTTTGGATCTACCTCATTTTAGGCTTATGTCCTAAAATGAACTGACAAAAAGGATGGATTATATGGATGAAATACATACATTAAGTGGGCCCATAGAGCTTCGGCTATGTCCACTGTGATATTCCTCAGTCCTCTTATCTGTGCCACATAAATTTGTGTCAGGGCACATACAAGCCTAAATCTTGTAACCCGCAATCCACGTCGCATATCTAGGCCAAATAATGGTATACCGACCTTAACATAATGGTAGACGTAATGGTAGACTGACCTCATCGGGCATGCCACACACGCACATTAGACTGACCTTAGCATAAATCAGACGGACCTCAGCGTTTGGGCCACGATACGCACATTGCCTAAATCTTATAAAGTTCCTGAATGTTGTTGGTTTCAGATTATCCTAATGCATCGATAGATATGATCCCCATGGGTGTTTCGCCCGCTGCATATAATAGGTGCTGTAGATTATTCCTGTCCTATTGCCCTTGTAGTAAGATCCTGGCCACCAATCTTTGGTATATTTTAAGGACACGAATTGAAAGGCTGTAGTTTTTCTATCAAGTAGATTTTTGAGTCACCATCTTTCCATAACCTGTCAAAACAGATCAATTGTCTAGATTACTGATTGATCAATTCACTTCTACAAAATGGAGCAGCGAAGTGTCATAGAAACGTGCATTTATGGAGTAGCAGTCCTCAGCCTTCTAACTTATTTATGCCTCCTTTATTTGCTTGATGGTAACGGTTGAATAGGATGATTTAGTTGACCATAAACAGTAGTAATTAAAATCCATGTGAAATGCAATGCAAGAAGATAATGTGAATTGAAATCCTCTCAAAAAGATGAGAATTGGATTTTTTTAAGTAGGCCCACTTTTATATACTACCTGAGGTTCAAATTTTTCTTGTTGCTAAAGTATACATTTCAAAAGATTTGTTACAATTATCACGTCAAATGTCATGAATACTAATTTGGAGTATTTAAACTGATGTATTTAAAGCACATCTCAATTCAGGCATTCAAACAAAAATTTTAGATTCTGATATTAATCTAATTACAAGCATCCAAACACAATTGTTGATTTCAATCTGTATTCATTTCATTTACCATGTGATTTGGATTCTAAAGTATTCCAATTAAAAACACTGGCCAGAAAGAAAAGGAGTGGGTATCTAAGCGTCTACATAGAAAAAGCAAGACTCCTCTGAAATAAGAAGGCAAAAGATTTGATACTCTGGCAGAATGTGATGGTCTGTGTAGATGCACAAAAATTGTACATTTGAAACACATCTACTTCCGCTCAGATCACTGGCTCGCCATAGATGAGCCATGACTAGAAAATGCACTTAACATATGATCTTTTTTGCATGATCCGAAAACATCTAACGGACAATCAAGATTAAAAATATTCAATGTTGCATTAATCTGCATCCAATCTGTCCACATAATTATATGAGACACAAGGTCATACATGTGATCAAGAGTACTTCATGTGCAATTAAAAAGTGCAGGCATGCTAGAGTCGTACTCAATTCAGTGTTTGATTTTTATTTTTTTGGTTAGCTTGTCAGTATACTCACTGTTAATTCACACTTCACTGTTAGCGACCCCCACTAGGGATTTTTATTTTTATTTTTTAGTGAAAGCACTTGTATATGTATTTCACTGGAGAGAAAATTACAGATTCCAGGTGGGCCCAACAAAAAGAGAGGCAGCCACACCTATCATATACCATAAACAAAAGCTGCACAAAAAGAAAGCATGACAAGAGGAAGGGGCAATCAACAGATGTGTCTCAAAAGCTCCCACCCTTGCGTTGTCCAAAAGGAAAGCCCCTCTATCTAGCCTCGGAAGATGGGAACAGTGAAAGAAAATTCTGTCTGGGTGGCCCTTGCTATCCACCCTTGCCAGCGCATTAGCGACCACGTTCCCTTCTCTAAAGGTGTGTCGGATCACCAGATTAAGGCCCCTAGCCTTGGCTTTGATCTTCCCCAAAATATACCAGATATCCCAAAGATTGGACAAAGTAGAGTCCCACTAGGGAATTGATACCAAGACCTCAGTGTTGAAACGAGGTGTCTTTCACTCAGTCTACCACTTGAGCTATGGATCAGGGTATGATCCCTATGCTGAAACGACTCAGTAGGACCAAATTCAAAAATCCAATTGTCGAGCCAACCACCAATTATGATCAACAATCAGGCGATTTGTGAAAAGGGTTGGAGTTAAGTCATATCTATAGAATTCTTTTTGCCTTGTGTCTAAGGATTTGATCTTTTACTTGTAATTGCAATCAATATTTCTTACAAGAATAAAGATGAATAAATCAATATAAAAAAGGTGAAAATAATGTCAATTTTATTAATATTTGAATAAGGCTTATTACACCCAGGTCCATATATAGCTCAACTGGCAGACTGAGTGGAGACACCTCGTTTCAACACTTGAGGTCTTGGTATCGATCCCTAGCGGGGGTGGCTAACATGGAGTGTGTGTACTGACATGGGTGTCTACTAACAAGCTAACCCAAGAAAAAAAAAAAAAAAAAAAAAAAAAAAAAAAAAAAAAAAAAAGGAAAAAGAAGAAGAAGAAAAAAGAAGAAGAAGGCTTATTATAATTGAAATAGTGTCAAAATAAACTAATTGCCTAAGGATTCAGTTGATTAGGATCCAACAACTTAGAGTTATGGATGTTTAATCTAATCCTACGGTATTGTAGTGGTAGTGGTAGACAGTAGCAATCTATGTTAAAGAGTAGGCTATGCTGAAATAAATGTAAAGAAGATAGATTGTATTTGGCGCAAGCCACGAGCTCTTCGTCGATTGTTATTTTTATAGGCTTCCGAGAGGCAGTAGTCTTGCATAGTCTTCAGCATTGTGAAGGATTTGGACAATTGGTTGTGAAAATCTCATTGATTCTTCCACGTCAACGTAGCCTATCACATACAGCCACGTATACAAGAGAGAAATTCTTGCTTCTTCAGATTGTGCATTGGTTAAAGTTATTCGCCACTGGTCTCCCATGTAGAAAAGTTGTTGGAATCCTTACTGTTTACACCCATTTTTGACACCTTGACACGGATCAATAACAGGTTGCCATGTATCAACATCACATGGTTTGCGCTAGCACGAATTCTACTCATACTCAGGAGTATCTTTGCTTGATCTTCCTTCGACGTTATGCATTCCATTATTAATGTAGAGGCATAGACCCTTATGTTGCATGCCTTTAAAAAATCAAATCTACAGATGCCACATGACCATGATTAACGTGCTAATTAATGTAGCAGTGTACCCTACACGTCTATAAAAGATCCACTGAGAGAACATATTTTATCACATATCTGGCTATGATACACTTGATGAGGCTACCTCTCACAGTCCTTCCAAAATGAGAGACCTTCTAAAAGATGTTCGGAGAATCTGTAACGTTCGAGAAAGTTCCAAATATCTGAAACTCAGACCCTTATCCAAGCAAATTCAGTGATGGTTTGGACCCAAATTAGGAGAGAATGGACATCAACCAGATCTAGTCTCAAACTGTACATCAACCAAAATTAAGAGGATGGGAGAGCTTGTTGAAAGATTTGATCCAGCCCATCTCTGATAATAAATCGGTATTAAGTGTACCATCCAACACCTCAAGCGGAAGAGACACACAGTTAGATCAGATGAGTGACTATGATCGATTTCAGGTCCAGGATCAACCTTAGAGGTTCTTCGGATCGATCCTGAATATGATTAGTTAACCAAGAGGATCTCTCATAAAGGGATCATCCATGTCACGCCGCACAATTTAGGTACAAAGTGTGCACCCTCAGACCCGAGTTACGGTCCATGGATCGTACACTGAGTGTACATAAACCAACTCATCATACCGTTACTTGGAGGTGTAATATAATTTACCATACATTACACCCAATTTACATTCAAATATGCACGCATGTCATACATTCTAACATATTTCATTACTACCGTTGTCACGTTCAAAGCACCTTATTCAATAATCAACCGAGTCCACACATTTGAGACTTTATTCAATCGTAATATCCAAAATCATTTAGCACAACAAGTTTATAAACAATGTTTAAGCAAGCCTAACTATCAAAGGCTACAAAGAAGAAACCAAATCTCCTAAACAATAAATCATATGCACAATCCATTAGTCTAATGCAGCTAATTCGTCTTCTACTAAATACAACCATTGGTCTTAAGATTCATCCACCAACCAGGTCTCATTCTCTGGCATCTGATTTGTGTTCCTTGTCTCGATCACCTCTATACAGTCGTCATTCCACAACATTAGCTGACCAAGCTAGTGAGTGAACCCATCATGGAACATACACGACACAAATAAGATAGTATAAATAACATCCAAATATATAAGTGTAGATATAAGCATGTATGCAGGAATGTTATGAAATGCATGTAAATTGAGATAATCGTGTACTTGCTTAGGTTAGATATCCGTCAGCTTGCATCTGCACCCGACAAGCTTTTACCATAGGTAGGCATGGGCAAGGCTTACATATACTCCTTGAGTAGGCTTCCACTAATTATAGGCATCTGCTAACGAATTTAGATGAAAACCATCCAAAGAGATCCCCTATGAACCTAAGTATGAAGTGTGCATGCAGTCATCTAGAGAGGCCTCTAGGAATCAGTATAAGAGCATTATAGATGCATCTAATGCATGCTCAATGCACAATGCACCAACATATGCAATTGTCTTAAAAATCTCTCCATACGTGTGGAAATGATGAATTTATGAGTGTAATGATTTACATGTCCACATATTCCACTCACGATAATAATTGTTCAAAGCATAAATCATACATCAATAATCATTTTAGGATAATGACACAGCAACATAGCAACTATAACAATCACAATAGTTATCTTAACTGTCCAGATATAAGACAAGTTGTGATTTGCTCACCTTTTCTTGGTAGATCTAAATTCGCCAAACAATCGTAAGATTTTTTTAATCTAGAATATGAATCCGTATTAATGCAATTTAAACAATCCTAAATTTAATTCAACTATTCCATCCAGTGGATCCCATCTTTGATCAATTTAACATGATCTACCATTATCATTTCATTAATTAAGTCAACGAAATTATGTGTATTATGGTATTATTAATCTAAGTATCTCAATCTAAAAAATCTAATAATTAATTTAGGGGATTGTCGATCGATCAAGACAGATTAAAGGCTCTCGATCGATCTCTTCGATCAATCAACTAAGGATCGAGAAAATTCAAATTTTATATTTTAAGTCTCTGAAAGCTTTTGGTCACCTTTGATCGATCGAAACCTAGAAAAATAAGATTTAATTCAATTTGGTCGTTGAATTTGTTTTGACATCTTTAGTCGATACCTTCGATCATTCGAAACCAGATATCGATCAATTAAGCAAATTTTTGAATTTAACTTTTGGTTGCTAGATAAAAATCAACCTGTTTGATCAATCGAAAGCCTAACTTTGATTGATCGAAGTCCGTCTGGTTAGACTAAATGATTCGATTTTTCAAAATTGTTAAGATTTTTCCTCTATTTCCTTAACTTTCATAGATTTGTCATATTCATGGTTTAGTCCAAACTACTCAGTGATTTCTCCATCATTATATTTGGAAAAACTAAATGATTACTCAAATCCAAAATACCAAGATTTACTATCCAACAATCATTGTGGTCAATCCAATGAATTCATGCCATGGAATGTTCTGCCTTTTAGAAAATCCATGATTCGAAGTGATCTAGACAAATAATACTACTAGATAGTCCTAAGACGATTTCTACAATAGGAGATCTTGTGCAAACCTTCTTCTTTCTTCATACATTTCCATAGATCTAAATAATGGATATAAGGCCGATCCACACCATTCATGATGTAAATCTAAGGTTTTTCTTTAGAAAATATTTTAAAAATAAATTAAAACGAATATGTTACAATCCTCCTCTTGAGGGTTTTGTGTAAAAAGTTATAAGACTGCAATGCTAAGTATTGATCTACTTAACCTGTCCCTACATCGAAAGTACCTTTACCATTATGCTAAGTGTTTTATTTTCATTATTAATCACAAATTTAAATTCTTAACCCTAATTAATCCAGGCTTTATACAATTCAAAATTTTAGGGTCATTACAAACCATGAGAAGAAGACATCCGAGAAGTCATGTCACGACCCAAATTCGGAAACCGGGCTCACAAAATTTTCAATCGCCGAATTCGGCGCCGACAGCCTCCGTAGAACCCCATTCTCGGCTCCTAGTGCCCATTCGCCAGGTTCCGATCCTGGGATGCTACGAGAAGGATTTTCAACGTCAGTTTGATTCGTAATAAGCATAACCAAAGGCATAACCCACAAACAACAACCAAGAACTCCATTACATTTCCACTATGATAAAAAAATTTACAAGTACAATGAGCATAAAGGAAAATACAATGGTAAAAAACAAAAACTCTAAAATGATCTGCAAATTACTCCTGACTTGGCGCTGCTATGCCCCAACGTCACCTGCACGCAACGGTCGTGCATAAGCTTATAGAAAACTTAGAGGGTGGTGAAAGTGTGTGCGGAAGGTAGTAATATGTACATGCAATATCAAAGAAATGCGGAATATGTAGATGGATCCATAATATTATAAGCCGTACCAAGGCTATGCGATGCAAGACATGAATGATATCGATCATCCCAAGGCCATGCGATGTGAAATACAACTCAAGCATACAGATCCTTATCTATATCCACACATCAATACAGATCAAATCTGGGATATCACAGGGGTCTAGTACACTCTAAACCAGATCGCCGCCTCATCGTGCGTAATAAGATAAATGGAAGAGACCTCACTATCCGTCTGCCAATATCGGGCTCGACTCGTCGATAGCGGACCCATTCCTCGAGCTGATCAAACTCAGCCTAGTATTGCCCCCTACTCTCGGACGGGTAAGGCTGTACCCCCTTCTAACCGACCACAACATAGTGGAGAGCGCAGCCATCTGGTAATCGACACTCAACGCTCATCTACCCACTCGGTCTAGACATTGGAGCAATCTCTTGGTACCATAAGGGTTTAGAAACTTTCACCCAGGGATATCTATAGCACCCCATGTAGAATAAAATTTTTGGTATCCAATCCTGCCAACCACGATACGTCTGTGGAGGCTACAACCCTGATGTCGCTAGGGCGTACAATAACCATTTCACACAATGCGAAATTCATGAATCACACTATCCAATCATGCAGCAATCCTGCGCGTATTGTGTGCTCATGTAGGGCAACATCGCCCAATCGAGGTACCATAAATAATCTGCCCGAAGGCATATGCTATGATCAATCACTTTTCATATCCAGCATGCATATGATGCGTATGATCGTAAGTCATGGAACTATACTAAACATGTTATAAAGTAATGCACTATCCTTACAACGCAGGTGGGCCTAGATGGCCTATACACAACAAGTACGGCCTATCAATGGGCCCTAAGGAGAGTCGTAATGTGGACATCCAACCAACATTACACTCGCAATGTGGACGTCAAACCGACATTGTTCCCAAGATACGATCGTCGTAAACTTTGTTACATGATCCGTGTTGGGATTACTCATTGCAATGGACTTAGGTACATCCCATTGGGCCTTACATATATATCAAATGGGTCATATCATATGGGCCTTTTATTCACCAAATGGGCCACAAAATGGGCCGCACCAATGAGCCTTATGTGCATTACAATGGGTCATAACCCGTGGGCCTTAGATTGCATCAAATGGGCCTAATCTCATGAGCCTTATACATATTAAATGGGCCTAAACCCCTAAGCCTTATATAAATCAAATAGGCCTAACCCATAGGCCTTATATAAATCAAATGGGCCTAACCTATGGGCCTTATACAAATCAAATGGGCCTAACCCATAGACCTTATACAAATCAAATGGGCCTAAACTCATAGACCTTATATAAATCAAATGGGCCTAACCCATAGGCCTTATACAAATCAAATGGTCCTAAACCCATAGGCCTTATATATCAAGTGGGCCTAAACCATAGGCCTTACATGTCAAATGGGTCACATCTAAACATACATGGCCCACTTGATAAATAGATTGGCATAATTCTTCAACTCATGCTTAAAAATGATCTTTCCAAGTAGATGGACGGTCTGCATGCATCACATGCATCATGGCGGGATCCACTGAGGTTGGACGGTGCACATGCATCACCATGGGCCCCAGCTCCACCGTCCACTGGACAGATAAAACACAAATATCATGGTGGGCTTTCACCGTCCGCCTGGACAGTGGATATAAAACACATACATCATTGTGGGTCCCATGTGGGGCCCACTGAAATGTTTACATGTCATCCAGCCCGTTCATAAGGTCACTCAGACCTAAATGAAGGGAAAACACAAATTTCAGATTGATTCAAAACTTATGTGGGCCCAAAAATGGGTTTCAATGGTAGAGGTGCAATCCCACTGTTTCCTATGGTGTGGGCCACCTGATCAGTGGATGGGGCCAAAATTTGGAGGGGGCCCACTGCTGGGGGTGGTCCACCTCATGAACGGCGTGGATGATAAATATACATCATAGTGGGGCCCACATACAGGGTCGTGGACAGCCGGTCGTCAGCACATGCGCCTGGCAACAGCACAAGCAGCGCCTGTGCCATCTGATACCAACAGGGATGGCTGCCTCCTTCCCTTCTCTCTCTCTCTCTCTTCATTTTTAGTTTTTCTGTGGTTTTCCACAGGTGGGGCCCATATTTGAACAATCCATTCCAGCCATGGGATTCTTCAGCTCATAACAAACCCAAAGATTCTAAAGTTTGGGATTTTTGGGTGCATAGGATCATCAAAAAAATTTTTAAGGGTAACCGCCAAAGTTCCCTATGCTATGGCCCACCAGATGCCCAGATCAGCCTCATTCTTCTACTCAACGGATAAAATGATGTTGGTAAGAGGATGGACGGCTTAGATTGGATATATACATCAAGGTGGGGCCTATACAAGTGGGCCACCCCAAAAAGCTCTCCTTTTCACCTTTCTTTTTTTTTTTTTTACCAGCGTCCCTGGACACAATACAAACGTTGAGGTGGGCCCCACCTATAGATGAGGGCCACCAAGGAAGGGTTGGAGGGCATGGGGAAATGCGTATATTAAGTGGGGTCCATCCAAGTAGGCCACACGGCCACACAATAATAAACAAAAACAAAGAGGGAAAGAAAAAGAGAAAGGAAGACTGGATGATGGAGGGACCTCGACACTATGGGCCCTCCCTTTCATATTCTACAACATACATCAAGTGGGTCCCATTACCATGGGCCCATTAGATCTAAAATCCAATGGTGGAGATCCCTTCTCTACTAAAATAGACGGTCTAGATGACCCTAAGTATGCAAGTAATCAAACATCATGATGGGATCCATGGAGAATGGCCCCATCATGGAATGATCATGATGATCAAAGTGGGTCACCGGCCACATCTTAGGGTCCCAAGTGAGATCCAAACCATTGATCGGTTGGCCTCACTTGGTCCATCTTAAAAGCATGAAAAACTACTATTAACTAGCACCCACCGTTCGATCTTCTTGCTCCTATGGGTTCCTTAGCTCTTTAGCTTTGATTTCAATATGTGATATGAGGAATGGATGACTAGGATGGGAGATGATGGGGTAGGAAAGTGGGCCACCTTTGTTGCTTGGGAAGGCTTGGAGAGCTCATACGTATGGAGGTGTTTCTTGCTTGGAATTGAGTTTGAAAATGAGAAAGAGAGAAAGAGTTGTAAAGGGAGAGAGAGTGATGGGTGATGGAGTGATGGATGTGGTGGTGATGGGTGTATAAGACACCTTTGTTGACTTTGGTGGCCTTTTGTGTAAGAAAGGCATGACTTGTGTAAAGATTTCTTGACTTTTGAGGCATTTTGTGTAAGAAAAGTATGGGCATGGAAGAACTTTTGGACTTTTGTGGTTGCTTGGGTATGGGTGAAAGGTGATGTGTACTTGATATGTACTTGACATGTGATGTGATAAGATTTGATTGATTGATGGGATTGATGTGACACCTCGTAGAGATTCTCTTAGGTTTCGCAATACGCGGCGTTTTCTTCGCACCGAACGTTGGCCCACATCTCTTGACCAGGGTATGCCTCAGCGGGCGAGTCGTGGCATCAGAATCGCAGTGATGGCGCGGTCGCTATGGTAATGGTCTTGGGTTAAGTCGACTCGGGTTGACGACGTATGAATCAGGGTCGCGCGCAAATATCGATTAGGGTCGAAGGTTGCCGGAATTCAACCGCGGAAATCTACGGAACGATACGGACTAAGATACGGGTCTTACAAGTCAGCAGTTCTGGATCTATCTATAGTCATTCCTATTCGGAATGCACGTCGTAAACATGGAGGATCCATGATCAACAACGAAACCGTTTGTGGGTTTTCCTGTCTCGACAATCTATAAAAGGAGTACGTGAAAAATAGCTCGAGGCCTTATGCCCAATATATCTATCTATTTTTTAATTTAACTTTTATTTATTGTCTTTTATCTTAGCTTAGTTTTAACATAGATTGCTACTGCAGTACTGTAAGATTAGATTAAATGCCCATAATCTTAAGTTGTCAAATGTCGATCAACTGAGTTCTTACTTAGACGATCACACCTATCTGGTCACATCCTACTGACCGTTCATTTCAATCATCTGTTCCGATAGACGAATCAGGTATTTATCTCTCGATTGTTTATTTTCTCTAGATTATTTTCAATACCTTGTCGATTGTAATAGAGCCATATTCAATTTATGAAATTGGCATTGTTTGGCCATTCTTATCTATTCATCTTTATTCTTTTAAGAAATATATTGTGGAAGTACTGGTGAAAGAACAAGTCCTTTAGTCCATAAACATGGGGCAACTCATTAAGTCCATAAACACAAGGCTAAAAGAATCTATTCAGAAGGTCTAATCCCTACCCTTTCACAAATTGCCTAATCGCTAATCACAATCGATAGTTGAGAGGATAGTTGGATCCTACGAATAGTCTCTAATCAATCTAACTCAACGCAAGGGTACCAACGATTCGATCAAACATTGTTGTTATGTATGTCCAAGTTTACTATAATGACTGTTTAAGATACGTATCAATTTCAAAAAAAAAAAAGTAAACTGTAGCACACCCTGATCCATAGCTTAAGTGGCAAACAGAGTGAAAGATACCTCATTTCAACACTGAGGTTTTGATATCAATCCCTAGTGGGTGTGGCCAACAGAAAAGTGTGAACTGATAGTGGCGTGTACTAACAAGCTAACAAAAAAAAAAAATAGTAAACTTTGGCACACCCGTATATCATAAACACACATGGAATCCGAGTACAAACCCTTAATCACACATGTGGCCTTTTTTTGGTTGAATTGTAAGCAACACTTGGGTCACTTAGGTTTGGCATTTGTAGAAAGTGCTGTTGGCATAACTCTAGTATTTAATGCTAGATAAAGGTATGTTTTTACATGATTTTGACATTTATTGTTGATAGAGAAACTTACTTTAACAAGACTTATACTTTTTACAAAATATTTTTGATAAAATTTTAGCATTTAGTACCCTCATGCACACGTCTCTAACTTCACATTTTGAAATTAAAGTGCACCACACATGGTAAAATTGCTATGTACCATCTTATGGATCATTTAATCTGCAGTGTAAAGGTGGGTGTAAACAATATTCTCAGTGTGTGAGTAAAATTTCATCCATTATTTACCACGTAGTGCTAACACATGGTGGCATCTCATTAGTCCTTGAAAATATGTCAAAAACAAGTGTAAACACAATCAATTAGATCCTGGGGCTGTAGTTGTCCAACCTACAGTTGTTCCTTCGTTCTTGCCAGAAAGTGTAAGCTGTCTCCTTATAACTAAAACTGGTCACACACATTTAAGTTGTACATCCAACTAAGTTGGGAGTTAGGAGTGTGGCCTACCGTGATGTTGGGAGTATGGCCTGTCATGATGTTTGTATTGTTGAGGAGAAGCCTTCAATCTTCAAGTTTTTCATGTTGCTCGACTGGTCGTGGGGGAGCCACGACTGGTCGTGGGAGGTGCTCGATCGGTCGTAAGTTCGAACCCTGGCACGACTTGAAGTCCAACGAGTTGTGCTGTTTTTTTTCGAGGTATAGGACTGGTCGTAGGGAAGTTAGGACTGGTCGTAGGGGTCTACGACCAGTCGTAGGATAGCTAGGACCGATCGTAGGTTACGCAGTTTGTTCCGCGATTTTGCGCGAAACTGCGTATTTGAGTCCTTTCGCAACCGGGATGCGAAAGGGAAGTTGCCTAAACTATAAATAGGTGTTCCTAGGGTTTTTCTAGGTATGACAAAAGCTTTCTAAAGGGGTTCTAGGGTTTTTAAAGGGTGTAGAAAGGGTGAGATTCGAGGTTGTTCGAATCAGGTAAGTCCTCTCTCTTTGTAATTGATGCTTTCATAGTGGAGATCTGTCGCTTTGTGCCGTGGTTTTTTCCCACAAAAGTTTTCCACGTTAAATCTGTGTGTTCTCTGTGTTCTCTTGTGTGCTTGGTGCCATTGGATTGCTATCTTAGATCTAGATTCGTGTGATTCCGCAGGTCAAAATCTCCAACAAGTGGTATCAGAGCGATTGTTGGGGCACAGATCTGAATCTGAGGGATTAGTAATAATAGCAAGCGCCAGGTATGAGTTTGAGAAGTATTAAGGAAAAAATAATTTTGAGTTATGGAAAGTTAAGATGATTAGCCTGTTAACCAAGCAAGGTGAAGATGGTGCTCTTGAGGAGCGGAAGTCTACTATGACTGATGATGAATGGAATACTCTTGATAAGAAGGCTTTATCATCGATCCGTTTATGTCTCACGGATGAGGTTTTCTATAATGTCATGAGGGAGAAAACTGCGGCTAAGCTATGGGCGAAGTTAGAGGATGTCTATACGAAGAAATTCTCAAAAAATCGCCTACACTTGAAGCGGCAGTGGTATAACTTCAAGATGGCAAAGGGTGGAGATCTGGAGGCTCACATCAGCAACTTTAATAAATTGGTTTGCAAATTGCTGGATATGGAGGAAGTGATGAAAGATGAAGAACAAGCATGTATGTTGCTGAATTCTCTCCCGACGTCTTATAAGGCATTCAAGGACACTGTGCAGCATGAATAAAACCCTGAGTGTCGACACAGTTATCTCAGCCCTTCAAGGGAAGGCTATGAGACAGCTAAACAGCGATATGGGGACGTCTTCTGATGCACTGTTTACAGTGGGTAGAAATTCTGGATAAGGTACAGGTTCTTCTGGTTCTAAATCTAAATCCAGGGGCAAGGGCAAAGGAAAGGTAAAGTGCTGGAATTGTGGAAAAAAAAAGAAATGTGAAGAGGGATTGTGAAAATCCTAATTCGAAGAAGGAAGATTCTAAGGCTTCATGCAAGGAGGCCAATGTTGCCACGTCAGATAGATCGAGTGGATGTGATGGTGATGTTTTATCTATGTTTTTGCTCAGACAGTCATACGATGATCGTAAGGATGAGTGGATGCTAGACACAGGGGCATCTTTTCACATGACTCCTCATCGGAGTTGGTTCACCAGCTACAGGGAGTACGATGGTGGACAGATATTTATGGGCAATGACATTGCCTGTAATGTTGTGGCCGTTGGTTCTGTGCGCATCAGGATGTTTGATGGGGTGGAGCGTACCTTGACAGATGTGAGGTACGTTCCTGATTTGAAGCAGAATCTGATTTCTCTTGGTGTGCTTGAGGCAAAAGCATGCAAGTACACAGGTATTCATGATGCTCTTAATGTATCTAAGGGGGCACGGGTAGTCATGAAGGCCCAACGACTCGATAACTTGTACAAGTTGATCGGGAGCACTTCAAAAGGTGGAGCTACGGTGGATGTAACGGATTCCACCTCTACACGTGTGTGGTATGTTGGGCATGGCTACATGAGGGGGCAGGGTAGGAAGGCTGAACCATGCAGACAGGGATACGGAGCAGGTGGAGCAGCCACCTGTGTGAAGAATCACACGGCATGATCGCAGGACATCGGCGAGGTACATGGACGACTCCAATATCGCAGGAGATTCATCTTCTATTCAGATGGCTCTAGGTGAGCCTGATGCTGAAAAGTGAAAGGTGACTGTGGGTGATGTGATGGATTCGTTGTACCAGACCGACATCTGGGAGCGGGTGGAGCTTCAAGTGGACCGGAGAGCGGTTGGATGCAGGTGGATCTTCAGGAGGATACAACATAGATACAGGGTGAGGTTGGTACGAAGGGTTATGCTCAGAGAGAAGGGATTGGCTTCTCAGAGATATTCGCACCGATGGTATAGCGGGTATCTATTAGATCCTTGATTGGCGCTGATTGGCCAATGTGATTTTAAGCTATGATGAGATGCACAAATAAGAGAAGAGGTCAAGGAGCTACACGGTTGAAGAATGAAGACTTGGTGGAGATTGTTGAGGAGAAGCCTTCAATCTTTAAGTTTTTCATGTTGCTCGACTGGTCGTGGGAGGTGCTCGATCGGTCGTAGGTTCGAGCCCTGGCACGACTTGAAGTCCAGCGAGTTGTGCTTTTTTTTTCGGGGTCTAGGACTGGTCATAGGGGTCTACGACCAGTCGTAGGATAACTAAGGCCGGTCGTAAGTTAAGCAGTTTGTTCCGCGATTTTGCACGAAATTGCGTATTTGAATCCTTTCGCAACCGGGATGCAAAAGGGAAGTTGCCTAAACTATGAATAGGTGTTCCTAGGACTTTTTTAGGTATGACAAAAGCTTTCTAAAGGGGTTCTAAGATTTCTAAAGGGTATAATAAGGGTGAGATTCGAGGTTGTTCGAATCAGGTAAGTCCTCTTTCTTTGTAATTGATGCTTTCATAGTGGAAATCTGTCGCTTTGTGCTATGGTTTTTTTCCGCAAGGGTTTTCCACGTTAAATCTGGGTGTTCTCCTTATTCTCTTGTGTGCTTGGTGCCATTGGATTGCTATCCTAGATCTAGATTCGTATGATTCCGCAGGTCAAAATCTCCAACAATTTGTATGACATCATGCCTGTTCAACAGCAAGGTTGTTCTACACTGCACATGAGATGTTCTAAAAACATCAGGTGTTCTAGAGGATTTCCTGCTCATAATTCAACGGGAATTGGCCCCCGTATAGTGGCATTTTCCATGAGACGTCAATATATGTGGAAATAAGTGTTGTGTTTTCGTCAAAGTCAATTCATGCGCCGCCTAGTGACATCAGCCGAGAAGAACTCGAAGAAAAAATAAACATATATGAATTTTAAAATTTTACGTACATTCCCTTTAGACCCCATTTTCTCATTCCACTAACCGATTGATCGTGTGAGTCTCACCGGATATGTTAGATCCACACGCTTGTCTGTCCTTTTTTTGAAAATTATTTTAGAAAAGAGCTTAAAATCGAGGCAGATGCAAAGTTGTAGACACGACACAGAAAGTAATGGAGATTGGACGAGTACCATTGAAACTTTTCTATAGCCCACCATAACATTTATTTGTCATCCATGCTGTTCATACGGTGTAGTCTACCTGAGATTTGCATATGCATGGTAGGGGCCATGTCCTAAATTGATATGAAAAAATGGATGACCAGTATGAATCTAACATGTCAAAAAAATACTGCCATTCTTTTAATCAGAATTGGGTACTGCCAGTTCATTTTAGGGCCTGCGTGTGGAGGCGGTTTGGCGGGTGATATGGACACCAGCCACTTAGCCGGTGTCAAATCTCCGTTGGGCTCACATGATATATATTTTATTCATACCGTTTATCCATTTTGGCAATTCATCTTAAGTCATGGACCAAAAATGAGGTAGATTTAAATCTCCGGAACCACGAGAGGACAGATACGGTGATGATTGAACTTCCACCATTAAAAACATCCAAGGACCCACTGTTATGTTTATTTACCATCTAAACTATTGATTAGGTCACATAAGCTTGAATAAAGGGAAAACACAAATATCAGCATGATCCAAAGCTTTTGTGACTTGAAGAAGATTTCAACAGTGAGGGTCCCGTCCCTGCTGTTTCCTATGATATGGTCCAGTTAAGCTTTGGATCTACATCGTTTTTGAGCTCATTCCCTAAAATGAGATGCCAATGGATAGTGTGGTCTACTTATTTTAGGGCATGATTTCAAAATTAAAGGATATCCAAAGCTTAAGGACCACACAATGAAAATCCGTGGAGGTAGCATTGAAATTTATTTTGGGCGATAGGAGGTTAGAATCGAGCTGATACGTGACTTCCCTTCGGTATTTACAACCTCGAGAACATGTTGAATGGTAAATAAAAATCAGGGTGGCTCCTAAGAAGGTTTCAACGGTGGGGAACGGATTGGCTACTCCCACTGCCACTTGCCAATAGCTGGTAGTTGTTTCTCTGTGGGCTCTACCATGATGTATGTGTTTCATCCATGCTGTTCATTTATTTTTCTAGATCATTATAGAGAATGACACTAAAAATACGGTATATTCCAATATCAAATGGACCACATTACAGGAAACAGTGTTGAATGAACGTAGACCATTAAAAACTTTTTGAGGCTATAAAAGTTTTGGATCAAACTGATCTTTGTTTTTTTTTTTTTTTCCTTTCATATAGGTCTTTATGACCTAATCGACAGATCAGATGTCCAATAAACAGTATAGTGGGCCTCATGAGGATTTTAACGGTAGATATCCAATCACTATTATTTTCCTGTGGTGTGGTCCACTTGATAATGGATGAGGGCGTGGATGAAACACATACATCCTGGGGCTACAGAGCACCGACCACCAGCCACCGGGCCAGTGGCAGGGGGAGTAGCCAATCCGTTTCCTAAACGGTGTGTCGTTTGATGATGGGCCCACAGAAGTTTACCTGGTCAACACCTCGGTTGCCACGTTGAATGGGAATATTACGACCCGCACTCATCCGATCGTCTGCGTTCAAGGCACGTGACGTCAGGTGACGTTAGCTGAGAAATTTTGTAAGAATAAAATTTAAGGCAATACATGTATTTCTTACTTGCCCCCTCATGCGTGGTTTTCGTATGATTCGCCTCCTTTTATAAAGCTTCATTTTTTTTTTTCAGTCCTCTAATTACTTTAGGAGGAATTAACAGATAAAAATGCTCCAACTTTGGAATCTAATATCAGTGAGGATCTTTGCATGCGGGAGGACTTTTGTGTCTTCGATTTGTGAGGTAAGTTGTGACCACGACGTGGTGATTGGGCTGGTTGGAAAGTAGATCCAATCCATCCATTCTTTTCATGACCTACCATTTCTTGGAATAGACGGTAATCTTGTGTTGATACGAGTTCTCTATGACCCAAAAGATCAGTTTTACAAAATGAATGAATGGTGTGATGTAACGCATAGTGCGCCACACAAGGTCACTTAATACGGTGTCAATACCAAGTCAAGCAGCACAGCAACCAAACTCCCTCTGCCATCATTGGACACAGATTAAATACTAACAAGGTCAGTAGCCAAATCTCTACTAAAGCTTGGCGTAGATCCGGATCGGATCAGATTAAGTCCAACTCGATCCGATCTAAAATTTAATGTCCTGACCCAAACTCGATACGATTCGGGACCAAGTCTATGGCACCTGACTCAGACCGATCCGATACATGGTTGGCCTGACTCGAAGCAAGTCTGACTCGATCAGGAGAACCAAGTCGGATCGAGTTGGGTACAATTCAGATCGTATAAATTTAATCTAACTATTGCATGTGGTGTCGTCCACTTTAGCCTTCAATATATCGTGTTTTTATGCTCAAGGCCTAAAGTGATATGTCAAAATGGATGAACGACTTAGATAAAACATACACATCAAGGTGGGCCCCACATGGATTTGAAAGAACTGTATTTGCGCTTTCATATGATGCATTATAGTGTTGACGTGCACGTTTTAGTACAATGACTTGCTTTTCATGCAAGTCTGTGGCACAACGTGACTTGCTGTATTGACGTTATTAAGTTCTGTGAGTCTGATCACGGGTGTATGTGTAATATCCAAACCGTCCATCCAATTGGCGAACTCGTCTTAAGGCTTGAAATGAAAAATAAGACAGATCTAACTATCAAGTGGACCACATGAATTGTTTAACAGTGAAAATCATTTTCTACTGCTATTTGTGGTGTGGTCCACATGATCTTTGAATATTATTCATTTTTGGGATAATGCCCTATAATGATCTCTAAAATATATATGAATGGTGTAGACATAATAAATACATCACTGTGGGGCCCATATAACTTTGTTCTCCTTTAAACCGCTCATACAACTTGGAGCTCGAGGAGCGCCAGTAATCGTTTTCGCACACGACACATACCTACCTATAACAACTATATAACTGATGTGAATGTACGATCTTAGCCATCACACGTACCTACCTACAGCACCTACACGTTTTGGGCCATTGTTGCATTTTTTTCAACCATCTATACATAGGTGACCGTTTTAAGAGTTAAAAAACATATGATCTAGAAAATGTGTAGGGCACTTTTTCGACCAAAAATCAATGGTCTGAATAGCTTAATCATGGCCGTGTTTTTATATATTAGTGCAGCGAGAGGCCTTCACCATATGGGACCACCAAAATGGGCGTACCGCCTAAAAGTTTAAAATTTCTTTATTTGATGAAAAGACTTGTGTAAACTCTATCGGGGCCACCATGAAAAATGCATGTGGTTTATCCACTCTAGATCGGGTCGGGTCGGGTCGAATCAGATCGGATACAACCAGATCGGATCGGATCCAACCGGATCAAATCGGTCCGAATAGGTTTGGATCCGAACTCGACCCAAAAAGTTTTCAGATCTAGACTACCCTACTCGATCTACACCGATCCAATCCAGGCTATTGGATCAGTTTAGATCGGGTCAGGATTGCCCAGCTCTAATCGCTAATACTGAAGTGATGTCACCAGGCTCTATGGACCCCACCATGATGCATGCATTGTATCTATACCATCCAACCATTTGTAAGGTAGTTTTATGGCATGAGAAAAAGAATGATATCGATCTCAAGTTCAAGTGGAGTCACCGTAGAAAACCGTGGGATCAGTCACAACCATCGTTGAAACATTTATAGGGCCCATCATGATGTATTTTTTAGATCTAACCTATTCATAAGTTAACATATATGAAGTGAAAAAAAATATATTAGCTTGAACAGAAACTTTTGTGGCCCCTAAGAAGTTTTGAATGGTGGATGTCACTGTCTCCACTGTTTTCTACGGTGGGGTCCACTTGAACTTTGGATTTATCTCATCCTTTTTCTCATGCCATAAAACGATCTCTCCAGATGGATGGACGGTATGGATACAATGCACGCATAATGGTGGGGTCCACAGGATTTGGTTACGTCACTTCAGAAGCAATTTGGCTACTGACATTGGGAAGCCGATTGCCTAATGAGCAACTCAGTACCTTCAGCGTACTGAGTAAACTTTGTGGGGTCCACTGTTTTTTATTTATTTTATCCACTGCATTCATTCATTTTAACAGATAATTTTAAGTCTTGAACACAGTAAAGAAGCATATTCAAAGTTCAAGTGGACCACACCACAAGAAATAGTGTGATTGAACCTTTACCATTAAAAAATTCTTGAAGTCCACGGAAGTTTTGGACCAAGTTAATGTTTGTGTTTTCTCTTCACCCATGTCTTTTTAATATTATAAAAAGGTTGCATAGCAAATAAACATTACTGTGGTCCTTAGGAAGGTTTCAACAGTGAAGATCATTATTCCACACTGTTTCCTGTGGCATGGTCCACTTGAGCTTTGGATTTACTGCAATTTTGGGATCAACCTCTAAAATTAGCAGGAAAAACGGATAGGCGGTGTGGATAAACCACATACATTCACAGTGGGCCCGAGTTCACTCAGTACGATAAAAGCGTACTGAGGAACTCAGTACGCAATCCGATTTCCTGACACTGTCAGTATCTAATCCGCACCCGCCATCGTTACACCCCGGGTGCATGCGTCTCTAAAATTTTAGTAAATTGGTCAGAGGGACAAGGAAGGAATTTTTTCTAAAGGCCTGGTATTCGCGCGTTCGGCAACTTCCTATGAGGCCATTTTGGTTAAAATCCCATCCATGCGACAAATCTTTGAAAACAGATCCGCTGGAAAGAGTGAGGAACGAGAGGCGACGCTTTTGCTAAAGCCCTGTTTTGAGCATATAGGCTTTGAAAGAGAGAGAGAATGACGGAAATTGCTGTTCAGTTCGTCATACGAAAATTGATCGATTTTCTAACGCAGGAAGCATATTTCCTACAGGGAGTACATGAGCAGGTCAAATCTCTTCAAGAAAAACTCGAAGAAATACGTGACTTACTCAAGTGCGTTGATGGGAACCGCAGAAAGAATGATACAGTTAAGCATGGGATGGCCCAAATAAGACAGGTAGCCTACGATGCTGAGGACGTTATCGACTCCTACATCTTTAACATTCAACAGCAACGACGAGAGGGAAGTGCTGGATGGATGAGATGCCTCAGAAGTTTTGCTAGTCGCATCAAAGGCATACCATCCATCGTGGATGTTGGAAAGAAGATCAGCGACATAGAAAGAAGGCTCGATAAGATCTTGTCCAACAGATCAGAGTATGGCATCGACAATATACCAGCATCTGGAGAAGCTTCATCTTCTTCAAATCAAAGCGAGATGTGGAAGGAAAAGAGGGCTCCCATTGTCGAGGAAGACGATGTGGTTGGCGTTGAAGATGAGACAAAGATGCTGGTGGGGCGGCTGACTGAAGGAGATGTGCGACGTGCTGTCATTTCGATCACTGGTATGGGAGGAATAGGTAAGACTACTCTCGCAAAGAAAGTTTACAATAACATCCATGTAAAGAGAAGTTTTGATTTTCATGCTTGGGTGTATGTATCTCAAGAATATCGAGTGCGGGAGCTTTTACTAAACATCATAAATTGCTTTACGAGGCACTCACGGGACCAAATGGAGAAGATGGCTGAGGAAGACTTGAGGAAGAAACTCTCCAATTTCTTGGAGAGGAAGAGATATCTCGTGGTAATTGATGATATATGGACTAGAGATGCTTGGGACGGTTTGGTTTCTGCGTTTCCAGATGGGAAACAGGGCAGCAGAGTGCTACTCACGACTCGTAATGAAGAGATAGCTATGTATGCAGATGCACAGAGCACACCCCATAGAATTCATTTTCTTGATGAAAGTGAGAGCTGGGCATTGCTTTGTAAGAAAGCACTTCTTGGAAATCTTGCTGGCGCATGCCCACTAAATTTGGAGAAGTTGGGGAGAAAGATCGTTGCAAAATGTGGAGGGTTGCCTCTGGCAATCACAGTATTAGGAGGCGTCCTATCAAGAAAAGAGAAGTCAGTGAATACATGGGAGAAAGTGCTTAAAAGTGTCGAATGGTGGCTAAATGAAAGCGAAGATCGGATCTTGAGCATATGTGCACTCAGCTACCATGACTTGCCCTATTACCTGAAGCCCTGCTTTCTTTATTTTGGAGCTTTTCCAGAAGACTCTGAAATCCATGTAGCTGAATTGATTTCTATGTGGATAGCTGAAGGCTTCGTGCAACGAAGAGGAGAAGAAGAAATGGAGGATGTTGCAGAGGATTACCTAGAAGAGCTCATCAACAGAAGCATGATTCAGGTGGTGGAAAGGAACAGCAATGGAACGGCTAAAAAATGCCTTATTCATGATCTTCTTCGCGATCTCTCAATTTCAAAAGCCAAGGAGGAAAGATTTCTGTCTGTGTATGGGAACATAGCAACTACAGCACCCACCATGGCACGCCGGCTTGCAATTACTTCTCATGGCATCAGTAAGTACATCTCTCTTAACCGCTCCACTCTACACCTCCGCTCTTTGTTGCGCTTAGGTAGAGAGAGTGAAATGCTCGAGAAACCACCGTTGAAAATCCTCTGTGGAGCTTTCAAATTGCTTAGGGTGATGGATCTCCGATACCTACACCTCTCCTGTCTCCCGGATGAAATTGGGTACCTAATCCACTTAAGGTACCTATGTCTCATGGAGACCCAGTTAGAAAGGCTACCATCCACCATAACCCGCTTGTCGAATTTACAAACTCTCGATCTACGGGGTACAAATATCGACATGCTACCCGATGATACTTGGAAGATGGACCAGATACGGCACCTACTGCTACCACAATGTCGAATCAGCGACGGGATGCCACTCTATCGCTTAAGCAATCTCCAGACTCTATTATTCGTGGAGCCTGGCAGCTGGATAGAAGATGGGTTGGAGAAACTGACCAATTTGAGAGAATTGGCAATAGTGGGAGATCTCAAAATGGCATTATCCCATTCCATTTGTAAATTGGTCTGCCTCAGATCATTATCACTACTGGCGAGTCGTGAATCCTTGATTCCAGGTTTTATGTTCTTGAATCACCAGCATCTATATAAGATGAATTTGAAGGGATGCTTACAGAAATTACCAGAACTGCATGAATTCCCACCTAACCTAACTGAGGTAAACTTGGAGTGGTCACAATTAGTGCAAGACCCGATGGGAACACTGGAGATGCTGCCAAACCTTCAGATTCTTAGATTACATCCGGGATGTTATGAAGGAAAGGAAATGGTTTGCTCTGTTGGAGGATTTCCACTGCTAGATGTTTTGATCATTAATGGATTGGGTGAAGTAGAGGAGTGGAGAGTGGAGGAAGGAGCGATGCGGAAGCTTAGATGTTTAGAGATTATTTACTGTAGAAGATTGAAGATGCTTCCTGATGGATTGCGACATGTCACCACCCTTCAAGAATTGAAGTTGGTATGTATGCCGGATGAATTAAAAGAAGCGGTGAGAGAGGGGGGAGAAAACTGGTTTAAGATCCGGCACATACCCTCTCTTGTCATTGAAGACTAGTAAAGATGGCCTTTCCTTTCTCTCTCTCTCTCTCTCTTTTCTTTTTTTTTTTTTTTTTTTTTGGAGGGGGGGGGTCTTATTCTTATTTTAATCCTTGGAAGATTGATAAACAATTCGCTTTGTGACTTCAATTAATTAATGTTTTTTGAGAAACATCTGTATTGCAGTTACTCTCTGACACTGTTTTAATTCAGTCTTAATTAGGTTTTTACCAAATGTCAATATGAGCGTGTTCGTTATGATAAGATAGAAGAAATTGGAGATATGATTCCTGTTGCCTTGTATATAGATGACTTCATTTTCACGTAAAATAATCCGAGTATACTCATGAAATTTAAACAATCGATGGCTCAAGAATTTGAAATAACCAACATCAGCCACATGTCATATTTACCTGGCATAAAAGTGAAGCAAATGAATGTTAAATTATTATTTTTTTCTATGGAACGAGAATTTTATATTAGGGGAGTTCTTGAGAGATTCAATATACCCAATTACAAGCTAGTAATTACATTGTTGATGCAGAAATTTGATTCACCCGTGTTAATCCTTGAACTTGGATTCCGATCTGGGAGTGCCTGCACAAAGGAACGAGCAAAGGAGACCCTAGTTAGAGCAGGATACCCTCTGATGCTTAAGTCAAGCTAAGAATCTAGGTTTAAGCATTGTAGTAAGGATTTGGGTGAGAAATTTCGCGTACCCCTTCTCCTTGCATATGGCAACTATTTATACCGTTTACCTGGGATGGGCATGTCCGCAATACTTGGTACGATCCTAGCCACTAACCACGATCCGCGGGCATGTTGACATGGGCAGTTGTGTAGCAAATATGTAGGGGTGGGTGGTTATGCAGTTATCTTATCAATCATGTGATAATGAGACGCTGCATCAATTGCCCCACTCTTCTGATCCACTCCCAGGCAACAACAGTGTCACACGTCTGATTGCACCTCGGAATCAATATTAAACTGAGCAAGACCTGTCTAAGTCTCGCTTCTCCGGTTACTACATCTTGCCTCAATGCTCCGAAGACACTCCCAGGTCTTGCTATTCGGAGGACTCATGTCTCGGATTTTCCCATAACAACATCCATGGAGTATGGGGCTCAAGTTTGTAAAATATGATACGCAAAGTGGATTGTACACTCTTTAAGAGCTTAGTTGGAAGACTTTGATGCTTGATGTTCATCAAAACGAATACTCTCTTTAGAATTGAGCTAGTGAGTTGGTATATGAAAGAACAAAAAATCTTTTCACAGTAAGGTGGTTATGAGAATTCTTCAGTATATGAAATGTATATAAATTATTATTTATTATTGTTGATTTAAAGACAATTAATATGCTATTTAGATAGTTATTGAGGAAGAGAGTTGAATGATAGAAAAAATATTTTTGATTTCATATTTTATACCGAGGACACTGCTTTTACATGACAATTAACGAAACCGACAATTGTCACTCCTTTCACAAATGAAGTCGAATATGCAATGCATCTTCAAGGGTGTGTCATGCAATTTAACTAATTAGGAATCTTTTTGAAGAACTTTAAATGCATCAAGAAGCATCTAAAGATGTATATCCGGCAATAAATTTTTGATGGTCTTAGTAAATAATCTCATGTTTTATGAAAAAACAAGTATATTGACACTCACTTCCATTTTATCCGGGAGAACATGAAAAACAAGGAAATTGAACCCATTTTTATCAAGTCACTAATCTTCCCATGGAAAGAGTGCGACACTCACTCCGTCCATCACCTGCATCAACTTATAATAGGATGTTAGCCAAAAAAACAAAAATACAGATAGGTCCAAAACTCAAGTGAGCCAAATCAGGGAGCACTAGGGATGGGGATGCCCACCATAATGTTTATGTGCCACCTAACCCGTTCATGAGGTGAGTCCCACAACGAGGAAAGGAATCCAGTGAGCCTGATCCAAAAACTCTTATGGGTCCAAGAAGGTTTCAATGATAGGCAACACCATCCTTACATTTTCCTATGGTGTGGCCCACTTGAATTTTAGATTAGATTTATTTCTGAGCTCACGTCCGAGTCGCAGGTCACTGGTAGTATCAAACTGATCAATGGAATCCTACAGAGTCCGAGTCGACTCAGATCAGTTGCACCAGACTCATACGAGTCTTAAACCATGATATTAGCCCTCAGATTGATTGCACACAAATGATAGGGTGTCCCTCGTGTCATTGAAAAGCTTTTGGGCCATTGACACGGGCCGGTAGCATTTCTCGTTCTATGAAGTATACAGTTAAACTGTTCACACCATGAGACATCCATGTCGGTCTGCTTGATGAATGGTCACGATCATGGAGAGTGGGCCCGAATACATTCAAGCAGGGATAGAGTATAGAAATCCAAGTAGGACAAAAATTAATTAAAAGCCTGTTGGGCCACCCAACTCATTGTTCTCGGTGATTCTGTATGTCCCTCCATTCCAATGGTCTAGATTGTCCAACCAACCTCAATGTTGTTACATCCATCAACTTTTTTATGAAACACGTGTTGTGAATGTGAGGCGGGTACCGTAGGGATGGAAGGGAGCAGATTAGGTGTTACCCCAGGAACACGTTAGTGGGAGTAGCCCTGATCGTGGACCTACTTTGATGTTCGATGTATGTGTTGTATATCCGCACCGTCCATCATATTTTCCAGCTCATTTCAGGGCATGATCTCAAAAATAAAGCAGATTCTCAAGTAGACCACAGAGTAGGGATTGAATATCCACTGCCAAAAACCTCTCTAGGCCAAAAAAAAGTTTTGTATCAAGATGATATTTGTGTTTTCCATTTATCCAGGTACGTGGGCGTTCGATGGCCACTGTTTCCTGTGGTGTGGTCCACTCAAGATTTAGATCTACTTCATTTTACAGTTGATGAGCTAAAATGTCAGTGAAAATTGGATGAACCGGATGGATATAAAACATATGCATCAATGTGGGTCGCCGGTATGACTCGGACGGAAGTGTAACCGTGTAAGTTTGTAAGATGCCAGGGAAGAATTGAAGATGGAAGCAGTCCAAGCAAAAACGCGTAATGATGTGAGAAGTCTTCATGCGTCAACTTCAACCGCCGGTCGTGGTGGGGAGTCTTCCTGGGCCAACTTCAACGGCCAGTTCTACGAAATTTCGACATTTAAGGTAGCGTCCGTTCGGGCTAGGCACCGGAGGAAGGGGCACAACGCAGTGTGAAAGGTCTCTGGTGAACATTGTATAGCCATTATCCTTCGATTTGTAGGAGGGAGAGAGAGGAAAAAAAAATGGACTTCTGTACTTTGCCGTTCTGGATTTTCTCTATTTGGGCATGTATCCATCTTCTCCTCCTCCTAGCAAGAAAGAAATCTGGCACAGCCAAACTCCCACCAGGTCCCTTTCCTCTTCCAATCGTTGGAAACCTCTTCCAACTCGGTAACAAACCCAACGAGTCGCTCTCTCGACTCGCCAAGTCGTATGGCCCCCTCATGACTCTAAGGCTAGGCAGCATAACAACAGTGGTTGTTTCCTCTGCAAAGATGGCCAAAGAGGTCCTCCAAAAGCATGACCATGCCTTTGCAGGCCGAAGCGTTGTCGACGCTGCTCGGGTGCTACACCACAATGAGTCATCCATGGTATGGTTACCGGCCGAGCAGCAGTGGCGGAAGCTCCGAACCATATGCAACACTCACATATTCGCCACCCATAGACTCGATGCGGACCAAGGCCTACGACGCCAGAAGGTGAATGAATTCACGGCCCACGTCGCTGAGCAGTACATAAAGGGAGAGGCGGTGGATATCGGGCAGGCTGCCTTGGTGACCAACCTCAATTTGATATCGAACATCGTATTCTCGGTTGATTTGGTTGATCCCAACTCCAGTTCAGCACAAGAATTCAAGAAACTGGTGTCTGAAACTATGGAAGAAGCGGGAAGGCCGAATGTCGCGGACTACTTCCCATGGCTCAGGGCCATGGATCCACAAGGGATAAGGCGTCGATCGACAGTCCATTTGGAAAGATTGCACGCAATCTTCGATGGATTGATTGAGCAGCGTCTACTAGTGTCCAGGACTTCTTCTAACTCTCAAAGAAGAGCTGATTTCTTGGATGTGCTTCTCGACAACAGCCATGACAATAGCTTCCAACTTAGCCGCCGGGACATCCATGCGTTGCTTGTGGTACTATTCACCAGCTTTCCCTGTTAACATTGATGCCACTTGTGCAGGACGTTGGTCCCATAAAACAGTAGGACCCACCGTACGTGAAGATCAACCTCATGGAAAATCAGGCCGATTCACTCACTGGCTGGGCCACACCTTTATGATGTGTTGAGTCGGACTTTCAGCTGCCCGGACGCGGATTGCGGCCTACCCCCGCCCGGCTCCATCTGGAACGGGCAGCAGCTTTGAGTAGCCACTGTGATGTATGTATCTTATCCACACCGTCCATCCATTTTTTTCGTATCATACTAAGATTTAATCCCAAAAATGAGGCAGATAGAAGGCTCCAGTGAACCACACCACAGGAATCAGTGGTGATAAATATCACCGTTGAAACTTTTCTAGGGCCCACCGTAATATTTATTTGCCATCCAACCTATTCAAAAAGTTACATAGACACGGATGAAGAGAAAACACAAATATCAGCTCCATCCAATACTTCTGTGGCCCCAAAGAAGTTTTCAACGGTAAGAGTTTAATCCCCATTGTGTAGTCTACTTTAGATTTGGATCTGCCTCATTTTTCGGTTTATACCCTGAAATGATACTAAAGAATGGATGGACGGTGTGGATAAGATACATGCATCACCGTGGCCTCTCAAAGCTCCTGCCCGTTCCCTGCTGGAGACGGGTGGGGGTAGGACGCAATCCGCGTCCAGCTGCCCACCGATTCCATTGGTCCGAACCATAAGATGAGCGGTCCTGATTTTTGTGCCAGGTTATCTTCGAAACCGGATTGCGTACTGGATAACTCTGACGCTTTATCCTACTGAGTAAACTCTGTTGGGCCCACCCTGAATGTACGTGGCTTATCTAGGCCGTCCATCTATTTTTTCAGCTCATTTTAAGAGTAAGCTTAAAATTGAAGCATATCAAAATCTCAAGTGAACCCCACAGCAGGGTTAATGATATCTATTGATGTAGAAATCTGGTTCACCCTGCAGTGATGTTTATTTGTACATGTTCATTTATTTATACTTGTTCATGAGGTCACATGTACTTGATGCATGTGATGTTGGGGGCCTTGCACAAAACCTTAGGATCTAGCAGCCCGAACAAACCAGAATGATGGGATAATAATGCAATGAAATAAATCAAAGCAACAATCACACACCACATAAGAGATTTTTACGTGGAAAACCTTTAAAGAGGTAAAAATCACGGGACCTCGTCTAGATCAACAATGTAGTATGAAGTAGAACGTTACAACCTTCTTCACTCTCGCAGAAGCGGATAAACAATAAGAGAATAAAAAGAAAACTGAGAGATCTCACCGATCACGAGGACGTAGAAGCGCTGAGACGACGGCTCCCTTTCACAAGCTTCCTCTCTCTCTTTTCTCTCACTCTCTCACCTTTGATTTCCCTCTTGTGTTTTTCTCATATGAAAAATCCTAGAAAATCTCAATTTATAGTTTTTGAAAACTCCCTTCCGCATCCCGGTTGCGAAAGGACTTGTGACACGAAATCCGTGCAAAATTGCGGAACGAATCTGCGTAGCTTCGACTGGTCGTATTGAGTCCACGACCGGTCGAGCGCCACCTACGACCGGTCGTGAACCACCTACGACCGGTCGATCACCCTCTGAAAAAATAGTCCGTAGTCGCTGGACTTTGAGTCGAGCTACGACTCGACTCCATAACTGGTCGTGACCAGCCCTCGACCGGTCGAGCAAGGCTCACGACCGGTCGAGCACGGGGTAAAAAACTCCATCAAATCTCTCCCTTTTTGACCCGGGAGAGATCCACCTTCTTCAAGCCAGCCTGGTTTCTACAAACCTCAAACTTGCCCTTGAGCAAAGCCTTAGTCATCATGTCTGACTCATTATCGTCCATGTAGACTTTCTCAAGCTGTAACACCTTCTGTTCCAAAGTATCTCCGATCCAGTGATACCGAACCTTTATGTGCTTCGACTTGGAGTACTGACTTGGATTATTCCTCAAGTGTATAACACTTTAACTATCGCAATAGATCACGTGCTCCTCCTGCTTCAGGCTAAGTTCTTGTAGGAACCTCTTCATCCAAAGCATCTCTTTACATGCCTCAGTGACTGCAATGTACTCGGCCTCTGTAGTCGACAATGTTACGACCTTCTGTAGCTTGCTCTGCCAAGAAATCACTCCCCCTGCAAACGTGAACATGAACCCCGATGTGGACTTCCTGGAGTCTATGTCGTCTACCATATCTGCATCTGTGTAGTCCTCTATCACAGGTTTTCCGTCACCATAGCATAGGCTCAACCTGGATGAGCCTCTTGAATACCGCAGTATCCACTTCACCGCTGCCCAATGCTCTTTGCCTGGATTGGCAAGATACCGGCTCACAATACCAACCGCATATGCTATGTCTGGGCATGTACATACCATAGCATACATCAGACTTCCTACAGCTAACGCGTAGGGTATCTTCTGCATCTCTTCCACCTCTGCCTTCGTCTTGGGACACTGTCTGTCGCTCAATCTGAAGTGACCATCTAATGGAGTACTGACCAGCTTCGCTGCATTCATATTGAATCGCTCTAGGAATTTCTCAATATACCGATCTTGTGACAGTCAAAGTTTCCTACTGCTTCTGACACGGGTTATCTCCATTCGTAGGATCTATTTAGCTGAGCCCAAGTCTTTCATCGCAAATGACTTGCCCAACTCCTGTTTCAGCCTATCGATCTTCTTGATGTCTTTTCCCATGATGAGCATGCCATCAACGTATAAGAGCAGAACTAAGAAATTACCATCTGAGAACTTGCGCGTGAATACACAGTGGTCCGACTCCGTTCTGTCATACCCATGCTGTAACATGAACGAATCAAACTTCTTGTACCATTACCGTGGAGCTTATTTCAGCCCATAGAAGCTCTTTCTCAGCCTACACACCATATGTTCATTGCCTTTGACTTCGAACCCCTCTGATTGGTGCATGTAGATCTCTTCTTCCAGGTCACCATGGAGAAAAGCAGTTTTAACGTCTAATTGCTCTATCTCTATATCCATGCTAACCGCCAACCCAAGCAACACCCATATGGATGTCATCTTCACCACTGGTGAGAATATCTCTTCAAAGTGTATGCCTTTCCTCTGACCGAACTCTTTTACCACAAGTCCGGCCTTGAACCTTGTCTGTGAATTCTTCTGCTCAACCTTCTTTCTGAACACCCACTTGTTGCTTAGAGCTTTCTTTCCCTTAGGCAGTTTCACCTGTCATAGGTGTGGTTCTTATATGAGAATTTCATCTCCTCTTGCATAGCTTTCAACCACTCCTCCTTATGCTTATCGGCTAGGGCCTCAGAATAATCTTCTGGCTCTCCCCCATCAGTCAGCATAATGTACTCATGCGGTGAGTACCTCTTGGACGGTTGCCTGTCCCTAGATGACCTCCTCACCTGTGACTCAATAGGTGGATCAAGTGGGGGCTGCTCCCCCAGTCCATCTTCTGAAGGAACTCCCTCGTCCTCTGCACCTCGCTGTACTCCCCCATTATCAGGTACCACGGGAGGAATAACCGGATTCATATCCTCTAGCTCACCTGAACTAGACTGGTTCTTCTCTTGCTTACCAATGTCTTCAATACACTGATCTTCAAAGAAAATCACATCTCTGCTCCTGACAAGTTTCTTCTCAGTTGAATCCAACAATCTGTAACCAAACTTTTCATCACCGTACCCCAGAAACACACACTGCCTGATCTTCATGTCGAGCTTGGACCTCTCGTCCCTTGGTACGTGAACAGATGCCCTGCATCCAAACACCTTGAGATGACTGTACGATGGATCCTGTCCAGTCCACACCTTCTCAGGTACTTCTCCATTCAATGGGGCTGATGGAGACCTGTTTATCAGATACACCGCCGTGTACATTGCTTCTCCCCAGAACGTCTTGGGCAACTTCGCATAGAATAACATACATCTGATTCTCTCAATAATGGTGCGCTTCATTTGCTCAGCTACACCATTATGCTGGGGGGTCTTGGGAACTGTCTGTTCATGCCGTATACCCAGGGACTCGCAGTACTCATGAAAGTCGTCGATGTATTCACCACCATTGTCAGTGCGGATGCACTTCAATGACCTACCTGTCTCTCTCTCGACCTTAGCATGAAACAACTTAAACACACCAAAGACCTCGTCCTTGGATTTCAATGCATAAACCCAAACCCTCCTGGATGCATCATCTATAAAAGTAACAAAATACAATGCCCCACCCAAGGTTTTTGTCCTCATAGGACCACAAACATCAGAATAAACCAAATCTAATGCATGCACTTTATTAACATGAGAAGCAGTTTTAACGAATGAAACTCTATGCTGTTTTCCTAATAAACAATCAAGATAGGTTTTGAGAGGTATACCTGTCACGTCTGGAATGAGCCGCTTCCTCGCTAGTAGCTGAAGCCCTTTTTCACTCATGTGGCCTAGACGCTTGTGCCACATGTCTATAGCTGAATCTTTCGCTGCGTTCAACCCACCCTTGCATACACTGACTCTTGCTTTGTATAGGGTGCAACACTTCTTTTCTCTGGCTGTGATCAACGAACCCTTGATGAGCTTCTAGCGCCCACCAGCAAACCGGCTTTCATAGTCATCATCATCCAACCTTCCCGTCGATATCAAGTTGAGGTGAAGGTCTAGGATATGCCTCATATCCCTGAGAACCAATGTGCAGCCCACATTGGTCTTCACACAAATATCACCAACTCCCACAATCTTTGATACGCCAGAATTTCTCATCTTCACGGTCTCATAGTCACCTGACTTGTAGCTTGTGAAGAAATTTCTGCGTGAAGTCGCATGAAAAGAAGCCCCTAAGTCAATCACTCAGTCGGTGTCCTGACTCGTAGCCGTGAGACATACATCGTGATCTGTTGAAAGAATAATAACAACGTCCCCATCTGAAGCGACCGCAGTGGAATCTGATTCATCTTCCTTCTCCTTTCCTTTTCCTTTCTTGTCGTTTTTAGCCTTTCGACATTCATGCTTATAGTGGCCCTTCTTGCCACAATTCCAGCATTCAACATCTTTTCTATTACTCGACTTGCCTCTTGATTTATCTCGGACCTTCCCGCCCTTCTTGTTCTTTCCTCTCCCCTGTTCCTATGTCACAAGTATCTCTTGCTGAGTAGACCCCTAGGACTTCCTCCTTGTCTCTTCATTGAAGAGACAACTAGTAACCTGTTCCATGGATATCTTTCCGTTTGGCGCGGAGTTACTTAGAGACACCACCAATGTCTCCCAACTATCAGGCAATGAACTAAGCAATAGTAAAGCCTACAATTCATCATCCAGGACCATCTTCATAGAAGAGAGTTGGTTCACTATATTGCTGACCTCATTCATGTGCTCGGCCACAGAACCACCATCCTTAAACTTGAGATTCACAAGTCGCCTTATCAGAAAAATCTTATTACCGGTTGTCTTCCTCTCATACAGCCCTTGTAATTTCAGCCATAAGCTAGCGGCTGAGGTTTCCGTAGACACATGGTGGAATACAGAATCATCCAGCCATTGTCTAATAAACCCCACCACCTTCCGGTCCAACTTCTTCCAATCATCATCAGACATTTCCTTGGATTTTGTTGATATGCCTAAAATTGGAGAATATAGATCCTTGCAATAAAGCAAGTCCTCCATCTTAGCCTTCCATATGGTCCAGTTAGAACCATTGAGGTTAATCATCCTTGATGAGCCACCTTCCATAATTCCAAACCGATCCTACCCATTTAATGAACTTAGCACTCTAAAACCACTTTTTTGAGGGTCTTGCACAAAACCTTAGGATCTAGCCACCCGAACAAACCAGAATTATGAGATAATAATGCAATGAAATAAATCAAAGCAACAATCACACACCATACAAGAGATTTTTACGTGAAAAATCCTCAAAAAGGTAAAAACCACGGGACCTCATCCAGATCAACAATCCACTATAAAGTAGAACGTTACAACCTTCTTCACTCTCGCAGGAGCAGATAAACAATAAGAGAATAAAAAGAAAACTGAGAGATCTCACCGATCACGAGGATGTAGAAGATCTAAGACGACGGCTCCCTTCCACAAGCTTCCTCTCTCTCTTTTCTCTCACTCTCTCACCTTTGATTTTCCTCTTGTGCTTTTCTCATATAAAAAACTCTAGAAAATCCCAATTTATAGTTTTTGAAAACTCCCTTCTGCATCCCGGTTGCGAAAGGACTTGCGACACGAAATCCGCGCAAAATCGCGGAACGAATCTGCATAGCTTCGACTGGTCGTACCGAGTCCACGACCGGTCGAGCGCCACCTATGACCGGTCGTGGACCACCTACGACCGATCGAGCACCCTCTGAAAAACAGTCCGTAGTCGCTGGACTTTGAGTCGAGCTACGACTCGACTCCACGATTGGTCGTGACCAGCCCTCGACCGGTCGAGCAAGGCTCACGACCGGTCGAGCACGGGGTAAAAAACCCCATCATGTAAAACACAAATATAAGCTTTATCCAAACCTTTGTGGCCTCCGAGAAGATTTCAAATATACGTGTTCAATTCACACGGTTTCCTGCCGTGTGGTCCACTTGAGCTTCCTATATATCTTAATTTTGGCCTCGTGTCTTGGCCCCGTAGAGTTTACCCAATGCAATCCGATTTTTTTATTTTCACGGTTGCCAAATTGCTACCGAAGTCACGTCACCCAACTTTGTAGACCCCTTGTCACGTCCCAAACCCGAAAATCGGATTCACATGAATCCCAATTGCCGAATCCGGGACCGACAGCCTCCGTAGTGCCTCATTCTCGGCTCCTGACAATCAAATGCCAGATTCCGATCCTGGGATCCTACAATGAGGATTTTTAGAATGATTTTTTTTTTGTAATGGAGCATAACCACAAGCATAACCAAGTCACAAAATAACATCACCACATATCCACTATATCAAAAACTTTAAGTACAATGCGGAAAGGGAAATACAAGGTGATTAAAAGCTCCAAAATAGCAGATGCATACTCCTGCCTCAGCATTACTGCTGTCCAATGCTACCTGCACGCAACTATCGTGCATAAGCTTATAAAAGCTTAGAGGGTGGTGTAAGTGTGTGCGCAAGGCAAACGCCAAGTGTACAGTATCAAAGCAATGCGGAAGTATGCGGTAAGTCCATAGAATCAACCATGCCAAGGCTATGTAATGCAAGAAGTGAATGCAATCGGCCATACCAAGGCCATGCGATGTGAGATATGAATGTCATCGGTCACACCAATACAATGCAAGGCCTACATAGCCGAATGTCATATGCGAAATGCAATCCAAGCAAGTCGGTACTCCTCAAGTACACATAACAGTACAATTCCTCTCTGGATATCACCGGGGTCTAATACACTTCACAGTGACTGGCAACTCCCTAGCTGCACAGTCAAGAAAGTGGAATAGACCTCACTATCCGCCTGACCAGTAGTCTGCCAATACCTACCCGGCTCATCGATAGCGGACTCATTTACGAGCTGGTCAAACTCAGCCTAGCTTATAGCCCCCTCACTCAAGCGGATAAGGCCACACCCCCTTCCAACGGACCACGACACAGTGGGAGACGCGGCCTACTGGTATTCGGCACTCGGGCGCTCGTGTATCCACTCGGTCTAGACGTTGGAGCATCTCCTGGTACCAAAAAGGTTCTGGGACTTTCACCCAAGGACATCCTAAGTGCCCACAGTGCTAGAATAAGTATTTTCGGTATCCAATACGGCCGTCCACGATGTACCTGTGGAGCCACGGCCCTGATGTCGCTAGGGCGTGTAGTGATCAAGTCATACATATGCGAGATGCATGAATCATGCCGTCAAATCATACAAAAATACAGCGCGTACTGCGCGATTATGCGGGGCACTCCGTCTCATAACGAGTCCCGTAAATGGTCTGCTCAATGGCGTATGCTATGATCAGTCACTATTCAATTCAAGCATACATATGATGCGTATGGGCATGAGTCATGGGATTATACTAAGCATGTTGTAAAGTGATGAATAGTAACAAGTATGGGCCTATCAATGGGCCCTAAGGAGAGTTACAATGCGAACATTTAACCAACATTTTACTTACAATGTGGACGTCAAACCAACATTGTTCCTTAGGCATGACCCGCCATAAATATCATTACATGAACCATGAGGAACGTACATTGTAATGGACCTTAAGGACATTCGTTGGGCTCCAATCCATGGGCCTTAGATACATCAAATGGGCCGTACCACATGGGCCTTACATTCATCAAATGAGCTGCATTGATGGGTCTCACCAAGGAGCCTTATGTACATTATAATGGTTCATGACCCATGGGCCTTGAAATACATCAATGTGGGCCTCACAACTTAGGCCTTAAATATATCAGATGGGCCTACACACATGAGTTTTAAATATACTAAATGGGTCACTCCATTTGCACCCCATGTACATCAATGAGCTTAATCCCATGGGCTCTTTATGTATCAAATGGGCTTAGTCCCATGGGCTTTAGATATATACCAAAGTAGGCCTCAATGAATGGCCATAATTAAGTAAATTGTGAGCCCTAAACACATACCAAGGTGGGCCCATTTGAAACATAGATCTGCCTCATTTTTAGCTCATGTCATGAAATGAGCTTTCAAAATAGGTGGATAGTATGGATGTAGCACATGCATCATAGTGGGGGCCCACATGAAGGCTGGATGCATCAAGGCTGGGGCCCACTGACCGTCCAGCAGCCCTCGTTAAATGGCTGGACGGTGTGGATAATACATACATTACAGTAGTGGGCTCCACCGTCCGGGCGGACGGTGGAAAACAAACATCACAGTGGGTGCCACCATCGTGTACGATGTGCATAAAGCACATACAACACTGTGGGTCCCATGTGGGGCCCACCATAATGTTTATATGACATCCAACTCGTTGATAAGGTCACGCAGACCTGGTTGAAGGGAAAATATAAATTTCAGCTTGATTCAAAACTCCAATGGACCCACAGAGGTTTTCAATGGTAGAGTTCAATTCACACTGTTTCTTGTGGTGTGGGCCACCTGAGCTTTGGATGGGCCTCATCTTTGGGGAGGGCCCACCTCAGAAAGTGGGCCACCTTGGGGACAGGTCAGATGGCAAATAAACATCAAGGTGGGGCCCACACGGTTAGCCGTGGGACCCCCTTCGCGTTCATCATCTGCCCGCCTGCTGGGGCGCCTAACAGCAGCAAACAAGCTGCTTAGCTTGTTTTTTTTTTTTTATTTGGAAACCAGTTTTTCTGGGATTTTTCCGAGGTAGGGCCCACATTAGAGAAATCCATCCCAGCCATTGGACTCCACGGCTCGAGACCGTCCAAAAGAGTCTGATGTCCAGTATATTTTGACGAATAAATAAAATTAAAGTATGTCCTAACTAATTTCAATGGTAAAAATCGTAGTTTTCTATGGTATAGCCTGCTTGATTGTCGGATTGGCGTCATATTTTATTTCAACGCCTAAAATGATCTGAGGAATGGAATGGTCAGCATGGATTGACTCAATGCATCAAGGTGGGGCTTATATGGGTGGGCATTCTCCTATGCTTGAGGAAAATCAAGCTAATATTTGTGTTTCCCTTCCATGTCCAGCGTTCAGACGTTGGACATTTCCCTTTTCCCTTTTTTCTTTTTTTTTTTTGTTTAGGTGGGGCACTACAAGATGGATGGTGCATCTAAGATGGGCCTCACTCATGGAGGGCTTGGATAAAATACATATTTCATGTGGGGCTCATTCAAGTGGGCCACATGACCTCATCAACATTCAATAAATAAATAAATAAATAAAAATGAGAGAGAGAGAGAGAGAGAAAAGTGGGACACACATGTGATGGAGGGACCCCGGCACTATGGGCCCTCCGTTTCAACCATCCAAACATACATCAATGGGTCCCATTGCGTATGGGTCATCCAAATAAAAGATCAACAGTGGAAATCCTTCTCCATCTAAAATGAACGGTCTATATGACCTCTTAATGCAAGAAAAGTAAACATCATGATGGGGTCCATGGAGAATGGCCCCATCATGGAATGATTTGATGATCAAGATGGGTCATCGACCACATCTTAAGGTCTCAAGTGAGATCCAAACCATTGATCGGTTGGCCTCACTTGGCCCATCTTAAAAACATGAAAAAGGAGCCTAAGGAAACAACCACCACTTGATCTTCTTGGTCCGTTGGAAAGCTGGTCTCCTAGAGCTTCACTTTGATGGTGGAGATGGGAAATGGTTTGCTAGGATGATGGGTTTTGGAGTGGAAAAGTGGGCCACCAAAATCACATTTCTCTCATGGGAAGCCTTGGACGTGGGAGTGCTCTCCTTTGCTTGGGTTTGGTGTGAGAAAAGAGAGAGGGAGATGGGATGTAAGGAGGAGTGATGGGGTGATGGTTGATGGATGTGAGTGATGGGTGAGGTGATGTATTAGTTGACTTTGGTGGTTGCTTGACTTATGGAGAAAGAAAGCATGGTTGCTTTGTACTTGACATGAAGTGATTGATGAGTGATTGATTGATGAGATTGATTGATGTGATTGATTTGATACTTTGTAGAGATTCTCTTGGGAATGTAAACGGGCGGCGTTTTCTCGAAATAAATGCTGACCCACATCTCTTAGTCAGGGTATCGGATCGGTACGTGAGTCGCGGCGTTGGAACCGCGGCGACGGTGCTGTCGCAATGATACAAGTCTCGGATTAAACCGACTCAAATGTGTAGGATACGACTTACGGTCGTGCGCAACGTTGACTACAGGTCGCGAATTACCGGAATTCGATGAAAAGGGTCGCGGAAAGTGATGGAACAGTACGAATTAGGATACGGGTCTTACACCCCTCGTACATTTGTTATATGTATACCGTCCAAACATTTATAGAAATAGTTTTATGGCATTAAAAAAAAAAAAGAGAAAGAGAAATAGATCTAAAGTTCATGTGTACCCACCACAGGAAACCGTGGGAGCAGTCACACCACCATTGAAACAATTATAAGGCCCATCGTGATATATTTTTGAGATCCAACCTATTCCTAAATTAACATAGAGAAATATGAAGTTAAAACAAAAATATCAACTTGATCGTAAATTAATGTGGCCCTGAGAAGTTTTGGACGGTGGATGTCACTGTCCTCACTGTTTCCTATGGTAGGGTCTACTTAAATTTTAGCTGTATCTAATTCTTTTTGTAACGCAGTAAAACCATCTCTTTAAATTTATAGACAGCAAGTATATAACACATGCATCATGGTGACGCCACTTCAGTAGACCTTGTCAGTTTCCAATCCGCGCCCGACGGCTGGGTCTTACCATTTTCATGATAAGGTTGGCTTGCCGTGGTTACCGTAGTTGACCAGGGACCCGGATTTCCTGCGAAACGCTCTAGTAGGAAGTTCGTGGGCTGGGAAGCTAGGTGGGGCCATCGTGATATTTTTGATCAATCCACCTCGTCCATCCGTTTTTCCTGCTCAATTTAGTACATGAGATAAAAAATGAGGTAGATCCAAAACTCACACGAGAGGGAAAAGTGGGAAAGAAAACTCCTACCGTTGAAACTTTCTTGAGGTTCACCTTGATGTTTATATGCCATCCAAACCATTTGTAAGGTCATTTCTACTGGATGAACTGAAAAAATAAAAAAGAATAATTGGCCTGGTACTGGGCCACTGGCCATGCGAATGTGTCAATGGTGGTCGCCCAACCTCTGCTGTTTACTGTTGTGTGGCCCATTTGGGTCTTGGTCTGCCTCATTTTGTACTCGTGTCCTAAAATAAGCAAGAAAAATGGATGGATGGGGTGGATTGATAACAAACATCACGGTAGTCCCGATTAGCTTCCCAGCGCAGGAACTTCGCAGGAAAGCATTTCGCAGGCACCGAAGAATAGCAGCCAAAACAGAGAGACGACGTGGTAGACCAGCTTCCATTGATCTATCAGGACTTAGTGTCGATGGCTTATATTTTAAAAATCAAACACGCCATGCAAACTTCAACATCACTTCTTTTTTCCCATCATCTCACCGAATTTTTCATCCTTGAATATTTTGGTTTTCTAGATGCATGATAATAGGTGTTGTCTTTTAGTGCGGATGGCACGGCTCCTTCCTGTGCCGCCTCCTCTTATTAGTCCATGTCACTTGTCATGACATGGACTAATTAAAAAGAATACGGATCCTTTGTTTGTGTCAAGCAGTAAAATTGTGGGAATCCAGTTGGACCGTCTGATTGTGTAATTGTATTGGTGATTGAGATGGACCAACCACTAATCGGCAAACGAGGAAAACAGCAGGAAAGTAGTGCTTTTGGCAAACAGAGGATCCGGACTCAAAAATCCTTTGGGAGCCTCACGACTCCATTGAAGCGATCAAAGGTCAAGCAGGTTTCTTATTTTTTATTTTTTTCCTTCAAAATAAAAATTTGAATACTGATTCGTGAGTTGACTCGGACGAGTCAGGTATGCACTGAAGTCGCGAGTTTCCTATTTGGAAAAATAACTGATGTGGGGCCAGCAAACCTCTGCATACTTTTCATCATGATATATTCTAACTCATAAATTTCACCCATCAGGACATGTTCCTTGCTAGCAGTGATTCAAGCTCCTCCATCGTTGAATGGGCCATGGCGGAATTGCTCCGTAACCCAAACACCATGGCGAAGGCTCGATCCGAGCTCATCCAAACCATAGGCCGAGGTCGACAAGCAGAAGAATCAGATATCAGCAGACTCCCGTATCTACAGGCTGTCGTTAAGGAAACGTTGCGGCTTCATCCAACGGCTCCCCTCCTCATCCCTCGCAGAGCTGAATCTGACGTGGAAATATGCGGTTTCACCATACTCAGGAACACACAAGTGCTTGTCAATGCATGGGCCATCAGCAGGGATCCCCATGTTTGGGTGGACCCCACTTCTTTCTCTCCTGAGAGGTTCTTGGACTCTCATGTTGATTTCAAAGGCCGAAATTTCGAGCTTATCCCATTCGGCACAGGCCGTCGGATTTGTCCAGGCATGCCACTAGCCGATCGTATGATCCACTTGACGCTGGCTTCCCTTCTACATTCGTTCGACTGGAGGCTTCCTGATGGAATGGCCCCACGTGATTTGGACATGAGCGATAAGTTCGGCCTTACTTTGCAGAAAGTGGTCCCTCTTCGTGCTATCCCTGTGCAAGGATGATCAACGTATTATTTCGAAATCGGGCTCCAACGTTGGATGGGGTGGGGCCCACGTGAAGATGGGCGCGGATTAGGTGAGGAAGGGGTAACAGCTTAGTGTGTGAGGCCCTGACTGCAGGGCCCACCTAGATGTATGTGTCGTTCGTACATAACTTCTATCCGTTTTTCCAGCTTATTTTAGGGTGTGCGCCTAAAATTTAGACTCAGATATCAGGTGGTCCACCTCACAGGAAAACATTGATGATTGAATGCGCACATTTAAAAGCTCCTTGGGCCCACTGTAATGTTTATTTGTCGTACAAATATCAGTTTGATCTTAAACTTTTATAGCTTGTGAAGTTTTTAGCAGTAGAAATTCAATCCCTACAATATGGTCCACCTGGGATTTCGATTTGCCTCAATTTTTGAGACCATGCCTTAAAATGATCCGGCAAAATGAATGGACGCCTGTTCATCCACAGTACCGCTTCACCCACCAACCTGTTTCCCCTGCCTCAGGTAATCCACACCCACGGAGATACCTTCACGGAGCTGTCCACCTGATGGGATTGTCCACGTCTGAAAGCAAATACCAAAGAACTTCTCTTCTTATGTTTTCCTGCTTTCTCTACCAGGAGCCTCTAAAAATAGCGTAGCATTTTAAATAAAGTTTAAATAAATATTTGAGTATTTAAAGGATATGAAAAGATATTTTAAATTCAGATGGTATTTTAAAATTTTGAAAATACCTGTTTTAAAGTGATCCACTTTATCGTTTATATGTCTTGAAAAATAAATTTAAAAAAAAAAAAAAACCAAAATCCTCAGTTCCCGCGCCTAGTGCCTAACTCTCTCACACCAAAGCCCAATTTCACCATTGGCATATTGGGATTACTTTCACAAACAGAAACCCACATGCATGGGTGGAATTTTCAGGAGATCTGCCTCTCATTCTAACCATTAAACCCAAAGTCATGGGCATCCATAACTAAGGTAGGCCACCCCAACGGAAACATATGAGAAGGAACACCCAATATTAATTATATGTAGGCTCTACTGTGGTGTTTATGTGCCATCAAATCTCTTCCTCTGTTGCACCTCATCGTAGTGAAAGAAACTCAAAAATCAGTGTTCCAATAATTTCATTGGTGGCTCTACCATATTTGGATTCTCCGTGCTCCACCGTATCATATCCCTACCACAACCTACTTATACCTACAGTCAAGATAAAATTAGCTAATGAGATTAAGAGTGAGTGTGTGCACTTGCGCACATGTTTCTATTTCTAAATGTTCATCTTGTATTGGTAGGCTGATATTTAAGCATATGGCTGTTCATCATCTTTCTCATAGTTTATATGTTTTTTTTTTTTTTTTTTTTTTTAAAGCCTAATAAAATTAAGTGACTCAGTTATGGTATTAAAAATGGTTATGAATCAGCTTACATGCAAAGGAAATGGCCCCCTTACATAATATGAGGGTGAATTGGTCCAAATAAAAAAAAAAAAAAAAAACATACGTTGTATTTGCTTATAATGCCCATATGGGCCCGTTATAAAAAATTCCTTTACAAAATCTCTCATTTTTCCACTATTTTCATCATTTCAAGTATAAGTGAATATTAGAAACTACTTTTAACCCATATCTAGGTCTATTTTGAGTCTTATAACATAATTGGAATAGCATTCAACGAATCGAAGCAGCGTACCATTTTAGAAAATTTTAAAAGAGAGGTCGAGCCATCACTTTTTCTTTTTCTCTTTCTTTAAAAAAAAAAAAAAAACACTTTTTTCATCTTCTTTTCATTGTATTTATATGTAATGAGCCTTAATCCACCAAATTATGCTTATTTATGCTTCATTAGGGCATATTTGGTTAACTTTTAGCCAGTAAAGCCGGCATACTGCTTGACAGGCAACATTCTAGCTAAATAATAGTCCACTGTACGATTAAATACATTCCCAAATAATTTTTTTTAAAAAAAAGGAAATACACACTTGGAATTCTTATATAGTTTTTAAATTTTTACCTTTAAAAGATTTTTTTTTCCCAAAAAATAAGTGGTAGCTAGAAGGATATATCATCGACTACACTTGCTAATGCCTTCATGTAATACCTTGGGAGTCAACACCTCGCCCCTACGTCTTTTACATGAAAATGTGCCAAAAAGCACCTCGTCAACACATTTGTGGATGAAGCAAGTGCACGGGATGTCAGTGGTACATAAGGTGGCTATCAGTGTGGAGATGACCGTGCTGAAAAATGAAGGTACTCTACTCATTAGGCTGGCCACCCTGCATGAAAAGAATAGACAGCATAGGGAACACTTCAATAGTGATGAGTTGATGTGTTAAAAACAATATCATAAATAATTGCTTAATAATAAATTAAGAAATAAATAGTGTAATGGGAAAATCTGAGCCCAACCGATAAGGGCCAACTCCGGCAAACTGAACCTATGAGTAAAGCCTCGAAAGAATAGTGTTACATCAGGGTTGATCATACTTCCGAGGTACGGCTCTGGATCGGAGTCCCGAAGAGAAATCAAGCCCAAAACGAGCATTCTCAGCGAGTTCCGACATGGACTCTGAACATGTGCTCCGACCATGGATTCTGACCATGAGATCTGACCAAGGGCTCGGATATGTTAAATCTGGGGTCCGAACAAGGTTAGTCCTATCATGGGCTCGGAGAACCGAGTTGCAGGACTAGTCCGAGTAGGAACGTGGCCGAAAATCACGCTCAGAGATACAACCCAATAAGACATATGGGAGAATAATCAAGTACACGATCTAAGGGTAATGACCAACATTTGGGCGCGCGTAACGCCCGCTTGATGGAATATATCGTGCCGAGTTTGCCGAGTTTAACGGCAACGACCCCTTTGATCCACAGGCCAGAGAGACCAATTGCAACAGGTATACATCTCGCACCCACACTCTACGCTGCTTAGACCTAGTTTTCCTAACCTGACTTTGGCATCGAATCGCCTTTGTTTACTGTTTTGTGCAAGACCAGGGTTCGCTCTGAGCACGTGGGACTTGGTGGAGGGTGATTTAGATTTTTGCCTCAAGAAATAGCAACACGCATGTTGAAGGGACTGTTTAAGTTTTTCGGGGATATATAGATTCTTACCCCTGTGTGAGTATCGTCTGTTGAGGTTCAAATATAGTCGGTTCTCCCCTCCGTCTCCCGAAACTCGAATCTCTTCGACGTCTTGTCCCTGCGCAAGGAGAATAGGCAAAGGTAACCCTGGCTATGCCGAGGGACCCTCCGATGCCTAAGTCAGGTCAAGGGAATCTGGATTTAAGTGGAGAGTTGAGGAGAGTGTGAGAGATTACGTCCCTCTGTCGGTAGGGTCTCACTGCAGTTATATCCGTCGATTGGATGATCTGGGTCCGCCATTATCGGCATGAGTTGCTCAATCAGCGCGATTTCAAGATCGTAAAGATATCGAGCATAATCCATGGATCATGTAGCGTATCAAGCGAATAGTGCGTATTTACAACCGAAGTAATCGGCAACGTCTGGTTATGGCAGTTTTCACATTCGACAGATAGAACACTCGCATATATTGCCTCGGCTCGGATTGATTGCCTCGGGTCGGCTCACCTGGTGGTCGTCTATTGTTATCAATGACAGCCTCTCGGTCAGAACCGAACTTACAAACCCACCTCTTTACTTTGGACCTCGACGTGAGACATCCGATCGACCTCGCCAAACTTATTGCAGTTAAGGGCGAAACTCTCGTACTTGACGTAACTCTCAATGTCCGACCCGAGTAGAACTGTTTCCTCCCTCAGCCTTGTAATGAAGGTGTTCCCGCACTGCCCGTCCTCTTCCAGGGATACTCACATCAGATCGAATTGGTATTGTCTCAGGCTTTCATGTACTTAGGTGGCTCAGCTTAGTACTTCTACACACGGATCCCGTGTAGGCTCGAATCTTTCCATAACAGAAGCCCCCTACTCTTCGAGTTTACTTGTGGGCTCGGAGAGTAATCGTGAAGAGAATCTCTCACCCATACTGAGTAATAATGGCTTTTCAGTCCTGGAACGTCACGTCTCGGGATTTCGCGCATGTAAGCTATTTTCGGATGGACATGTGGCGATGGTTACGATCCCAAATAAATACCAACCTATGAGGGGTGGCCATGTAAGCTCAAGGAAGAGTGCGCGTGACGGCTCCCTCTTCTCGGGCGTCGCTTCGTATCTCGGAGTGCGTCATTCAATGTTAGAAACGTATCATCTGACGGGCGCTTGCCCAAGGGGAAGGGGCCACGTGTACCTAGGAATCGACTCACAACGATTTAGCTACGGCCATTATGGCTTGTCATTAATGCAGAGATTCCCTGTAGATTATATAAACGGTCTTCAGAATCATTCTCGCTACCTGCATTGTAATTTTGAGTGTATATCGGAGGAGGTGATTTTCGGCGAAAGCTATTCCTGTCGACTTGAGTTTTTCGGTGGACGATTCCGACCGATCATACTTTTTCAAGAGAAGGCGATTTCTGGTGATTACCCGGTGAGTCTCCCTCATCAATTCTCAATCTTCTTTTCACAATGTCGTCTGATCTTGAGACCGTGCGGGAGTATGGTGAAGACTCCAAGCCGAGGAGCTCGGATGATGGAAGAGGGGCCTCTGAAGGCCCCTTTGAGGCCGTACCATTATATCCCCTGCCTCAGAAGCAGAAGGGGGTGGGATCCAGTACTCAGCGGCCTGACAAAAGGAAAGCCGCTCAAGCCCCCCAGGTTACCATTACTGAGGCCACTGAGATGTCCGCAAGTGGGCGTGCCTCGGAGGTGATCTCAGGATGCTCCGTTTTGTCGGAGTCTCAGATGGAATGGATCCGCTCAAAATTTTAAATTCTGAGCTCCGTCCGGATAAGGGCCTCTGCGCCCCTTGACATAGCCGGTGCCCCTGCCGAGGAGGAAGTCACGATCTTCCTCTGTGCACTGCACTGTGTACTTTGACTTCCCTTCCACCCTTTCATCCGATCAATTGTCACTTACCTCGGACTTGCTCTGGGGCAATTTGCACCCAATGCCTGGAGGGTGTTAATCTCTACGTTCATCATCTGGAAGCAAATTAAAAATTCAGAGTTGACCCCGGAGGAGTTAATGAGCTTGTGCTTGGTTAAGCACGACAGCCAAGAACCATGGTACTACTTTGCGACCCAAGGCAGTAAAGGGTCGGGGCATATGATGAACCTTCCATCTTCCAACAAAGATTGGAAGAACAAATGGTTCTGGGCGGTGGGCGAGTGGGAGGCACCGGCGGCGGAGCTTGGGTCCCTATCTGTTCGGGTTCCGACCCACTTTGTAAAGCCAGGTCGGACTTTAATTAATTCTTATATTTTTTTAATTCTCGTTTACTTTTTACTTCAGTCGGGATGAAGTTCTCGCCTTCCTTTTGCAGACTTCCGGAGGGATTTACCTCTCCTCGATTCGGCCCAGAAAAATCATATCGACAGGGCTAGGGCGAGAGCAGGGGAACTTCGTTCCTAGACGGACCTGATCACAGCGACCAACCTTCACTGGTCCGGGCTCTGCAAATCCCAGCCGCTGCCTATGTCCTTTAATGAGTTTATCTTATTTGTTTTGATGAGATCGGTTTTGCTCGTTCGGTCATTGATCTGTTATTTCTTGTGCAGGCATGGCCGAGGCGTCAGGTACACGGAAGAGGAAGGCTGCCCCGACGGTGAAGGAAATGTTGAGGGCTGCACTCCGGACAAAGACCGTTCGGAAGAGGCAGGTCCCACCCCAAGGGGGGTTACTGGGGCCTTGGGTGCAGCTCCATTTCTAGCCGTGGCGACTACTGCTGTTATGCTAGTTATTGAAATCCTCCCGAGCCCCATTCTGGCCTCAGCAGCAACTGTTACCTCTGCATTCATCGCTCCCACCCTTGCTCTCCCCGCTGCTGCTTTGGGTGCAGGGGCTCAATCGACAGCCCCCTGCATAGCTGTGGCCTCATTCTCTGAACGAGAGGAGGCTATTCGAATGGCCGATGCCATGATATCTCCTACTAAGGTAGGGAATATCCTTCCGTCTGAGGGGATATCTCCTATTAAGATAGGGAATGCCCTTCCTTCCGAGGGCGTATCCCCTATTGAGGTAGGAAATGCCCCTCTATCCGGAGCCCGGGCATTGGCTGGTAGCAGGACAGGGGCCGCAGAGGAGGATGGCTCGGCTCAGGCGGGGACAAGTGGAACGAGGTATGAGTCAGGCTTCCATATGACTTGCCTGACTAAATGGGCATCCAAGCATGCCCTGGAAGAGGAGATCGTCAGTCTGCTTTCTAAGTCAGACGACTCCTTCTTGAACGACCTAGCATCGATTTTTTACAAGGTATTCTTGTCCCCTCGTATTCATCGCTTTCTATTTTTTGGACATACTTTCTCATTTCCTTGTCTTCATTATGTATTTTTTCTAGTCTGTTCCGAGGCTCCTCCTAGCCTTGGAAAGGGTGTGCGAGCGTCAAAAAGTAGACGCTTAGGTGGAGACTCTTAGAACTACGATGGGAGTCTTGCGGGACAAGGCGACCCTCTCCCAACTGGAGCAAGGCGAGCTGCGTCGGCAAATTGAGGATGAGAAGATCCGGGGGCTCCAGTTGTAGAAGGCGGCCAAAGATTCGGAGGCCCAACGTGAGACGACAGAGACCTAGCTGACAAGAGCTAGGGCTCACGCGGACTCACTGGCTAAAGAGACTTCTCGGTTGGAAAAAGTTTTAGAGCGAGCAAAGGTTGAGGCGGCAGAGGAACAGAGCCTAGCCGTTGCTCGAGTGATGGAGGCTTAACAGGTCGAAGACGAGGCCTCACTGGCGACGGCGGCTGCTTCTGCGATCGACGCCTTTAAGACGTCTAAGGAGAGAGACATCGAGGCCGCTAAGTTTTATAACTTTGGTTTTAATGCTTGCATTGAGGCGGTCCTTGACCTGTACCCGGAACTTGACCTCAATTCTCTACTCTCGGATGACGGTGGAGAGGAGCCTCCCGAAGACGTCTACTCGGATCAAGCCCCCGACTCCCAAGCACCTCCGCTCGCATGAAAAATTGACTCTTTTACATTTATTTATTTTTTTACTTGTGTGGATAATGTATTTTTTATCTCTTTTTTTTTTTGCCCCACTAAGGAGGGTGAATGAATATTGATTTTTGAACATTCAATAGTAGTCGTCGATTGCTGGGATGATTTGTTGTGATGTCGAGTTATTCCAAGGCATGGTCGAGTCATCCTCTCGGAGGGTTAGATCTCTCTATTGCCATTTAGTAGATTTTCTGAGTTTCCTTGACTCAGTCGAGTCCAACCCTTAGAGAAGTCGGCTCATCCTACGATTGGCGAGGAACTTTTATTCCATTGAGCAGTCGTATGATGAGCCAGTTACTCTGTTGGAGAGTCGGGTCACCGTTGGGCTTTTTCCCTGGTTTAAGGGGAATACCGTGTCGAGTTTTCATGAGATTATGCTCTGACCCCTTCTTTAAGAGATCGAACCGTCAAGTCCGCCCCTATATTAATAAGGTAACTTGGTGGACATTTGTTCATGTAGAAGTAGAGTTTAGGACTTTTATTGAAAGCCTTAAAGGCTGGTCGCTCGGAGACGTACACTTTATTGGGGGCCTTCAATGGTTATTTCGTCATGGATAGTAGATCTTTAAGTACTCGGCATTTTAGGGATAAAGAAGTTGGCGACCTCGAGGTCTTCTAAGTGGTAGGAGCATGGTTTAGTAGATCTGACTATGCGATATGGCCTCTCCCAGTTAGGCCCGAACGCCCCTGCTCCTGGTTCGGCTGTGTTCTGGAATACTCGATGGAGGACTAAATTCTCAGGATGAAATCGCCTGACCTTAACTTTCGAGTTGTAGAAGCGGGCTAATTGTTGATGTCGAGTTGTTGCTTGGAGCCTTGAAATATCTCGAACTTCTTCGAGTAGATCCAGATCGGCCACAATCTGCTTAGAGTTCTAACTTTCTTAGTAATTCCTTACTCGTGCAGTAAGAAAGTCGATCTCTACTGGCACTACTTCTTCAGAGCCGTAGGAGAGCAAAAAGGGGGTTTCCCCAGTTGAGGATTGAGATGTAGTCCTGTAAGCCTAAAGGACGAATGAGAGCTCCTCGGCCCAACTACCTTTTGCCTTTTCCAACTTTATTTTGATATTATGCTTGATGATCTTGTTAACTGCTTCCACTTGCCCGTTGGACTGTGGATGTCGAGGCGACGAATATGCATTCATAATGCCGAGCCCTTGGCACATACTGCGGAATTTATCGTTGTCGAACTGTCAGCCATTGTCGAATACGATTGTTCACGGAATTCTGAACCAACAGATAATATTTTTCCAAAAGAAGTCAATTACTTTTTGTTCAGTGATCTTTGCGACGGGCTCGGCCTCGGCCCACTTGTGAAGTAGTCAATTGCGATGATGGAGAACTTGACTTGCCCCTTGCCTATAGGTAAGGGGCCAATGATGGATTCCTCATTGGGCAAACGGCCACAGACCGCTCATGGGAGTCATTTCTTCAACTGGTTTCCTCGGCACAGCTACGTAACCTTGACACTTGTCGCATTTTCGGACATAGTTCTTCACATCTTGCTTGAGGGTCGGCCAGAAATACCCTTGACGGAGTATCTTCAGAGTCAGGACTTGGCTTCCTACATGGTTTTCGCAGATTCCCTCATGAATTTCTCGAATTACGTAGTCGGCTTCGTCCCAGCGGAGACATCTAAGGTAAGGCTGGGAATGCCCTTTCTTATAAAGGACTTGGTCCAGAATTACGTATCGAGTCGCTCTAACCCTGAGTCGTCTCGCCTCTAGTTTATCTAGAGAATTTCACCAGACGAGAGGTAGTTGAAGATCGGATCCATTCAGCTCAGAATTGCGTGCACAGGACTGACCTTCTTTGCTTGGCCGATGCTGGGATGTTTAATGAATTCGACGAAAACGAACCGTGGGATGTTCCCTTCCGCGGCCGAGGCAACTCTTGCCAGGGCATCGGCCCATGAATTTTTTGCTCTTGGTATTTGTGGATAGTGCAGCTCTAGAATCTTTCAATCAGTTTTCTCACTTCGTCAAGGTAAGCGATCATTCTGGTTTCTTTGGCCTCATATTCCGAGGAGATGTGATTTACTACTAGCTGCGAATCACATCGGACCTGGAGAGTTTGAACACCCAAACTAGCTGTCAATCTGAGACCGACTAATAGTACTTCATATTCAGCCTCATTGTTTGAGGCTTTGAATATAAGCCTAATTGCGTATTGGATTGATGTAGAATCGGGTGCAACCAAAACGATTCCGGCTCCAACTCCTTTGACGTTAGATGACCCATCTACATAGAGTACCCATCTCAGATTTGTCACTGCTTCTGGGGCATTAAGAGGGGTAGACGAGGTCATTTCAGCTTCCGCGCTGATCTCCTCCGCGCTTGGAGTAGTGAACTCAGTGATGAAGTAGGTCACGGCTTGGCCCTTAATCGCCGTCCTCGGACGAAATTGGATATCGAATTCTTCAAGCTCAATAGCCTACTTAGTTATTCGCCCCAAAACTTCAGGTCTTTGGAGGACTTGTCTCAAAGAGGAATCAGTTAGCACAATGATGGAATAAGCCTGGAAATACGGACGCAACCTTCGAGCTGAGATGACAAGGCAGAGCACTAACTTCTCTAGAGATTGATATCTCGTTTTTGCGGGTACCATCGCCTTGCTAACATAATAAACAGGATATTATTTGTTTTCGACTTCTCTGATCAAGGTCGAGCTGACAACCGAGGTCGAGAACGCGAGGTAGAGGAAGAGAGGCTCTCCTTCTTCCGGTTTAGATAAGAGAGGAGGTGTACCCAAATACTGTTTACTGAAAGGCTTGCTCACACTCTGGTGTCCATTCTGCCTTCTTATGACCCTTTAGTTGCTGAAAGAAGGAGAGGCATTTATCCGTTGCCCGAGATATGAAGCGTTCGAGCGTGACAACTCTTCCCGTGAGGCACTGTATTTCTTTGACAGTCCGAGGTGAATTCATGTCGAGGAGCGCCTTGATTTTATCAGGGTTGGCCTCGATACCTCTCTGACTAACTTGAAAACCAAGGAACTTCCTTGATTCGACTCCAAATACACACTTAGCAGGATTCGGCTTCATCTGGTATTCTCAAAGGACGCTGAACGTTTCTCCAAGATCTGCGAGATGATCGGACGCTCTGATACTCTTCACTAGCATGTCATCGACGTATACCTCCATAGTGCGTCCGATCTGCTTGGCAATCATCTGGTTCACCAATCTCTTATATGTTGCCCAACCGTTTTTCAGGCCGAATGGCATGACCCGGTAATAGTAGAGCCCCTTGTCTGTGACAAAGGTAGTCTTGTACCTGTTTGGGGGATGTATGACGATCTGGTTATACCCGAAATAGGCATCTAAGAATGAAAACAACTCGTGTCCAGTCGTACTGTCCACTAGTTGATCGATCCGAGGTAATGGGAAAGCTGTTTTTAGGACATGCCTTATTCAAATCCGAATAATCCACATAGACCCGTCACTTTCCGTTGGATTTTCTAACTAGCACAACATTCGCTATCCAATCGGGGTAATATACCTCTTCTATGAAACCCGCGTCGAGCAGGACGGAGACCTCCTCGGCAATGACTTCATATCGTTTGACGTCGAATGACCTTCTTTTTTACTTCACTGGCTTATGATCGGGGTCCACGTTTAGTTTATGGATCAAAACATCGGGGGAATCCCTGACATATCCGCATGTGACCATGCGAAGATGTCCCGGTGTTGCTTTAAGAAAGCCATCATGGCAGTCGTCTGCTCGGAATTCAATGACGATTCGAGCTGAACAGTCTTACTTGGGTCGTTTTCATCGAAAGGGACATTCTCCAAGTCTTCTACTGACGAGCCCGTTATTGATACTCGGGGGTCCAAGACATCGACAACGAGCGCCTGCTTAGTTGCTCCTTTTTTTACTGCAATGGCATAACATCTTCAGGCCTCGCGTTGGTCGCCTCATAGGTAGTCAACCCCTCCTTCAGTTGGGAACTCCATCATCAGGTAATAAGTCGAGATAACTGCCCTCATTGCATTGAGGGATGGTCGTCCCAGAATCACATTGTGCACTAATGGAACATTAACAACCAAAAAGTTCACCAAAAGGGTGACCTGATGTTGTCCTTCTCCCACTGTTACTGGGAGAGAAATCGCTCCTTCGGAGATTACTATTTCTCCAACAAAGCCGTGTAGGGGGGTCTTCACGGGTCGGAGTCATAATCATGGAACCCCCATCTTCTCGAAGGCCTCGGAGTAGATGACATCGGCCGAACTTTCGGTGTCGACCAGGATACGATACACCTTATAATTTGCTATAGTCATCGTGATTACTAATGCATCGTCATGTGGATGCTGAATTTCGTGTGTATCATCTTCCGTGAAAGTCAGACTACACGAGCTAACTCGGAGCTCTTTATTGGGTCGCTCTGCCAGGTGGACATAATGTTCCAGCTCAGAGTTCCGAGAATAGATTTTTCGAGCCCTGTTTAAATCCCCCCATCAGGCTGAGCCCCCGAAGATAGTATAAATTTCAGCGGGCTCTTCCGTGGGGTTATTCGGCTGCTCTTGCTGTCGTTCATCCCTCCGAGCGGACCTCTCTTTCTTAGTGTATCGACGTAGGTGTCCCTTACGGATGAGGACTCAATTTCGTTCTTGAGATCTACGCAATCATCTGTGTTGTGTCCGTGATCTCAGTGAAAGCGACAGAACTTCCGCTTGTCTCTATGCTTCGGGTAGGCCTTCATATATACTGGCCAATTCAGCAATTTGTCTCCTCGAAAGTCCAACAGGATTTGCTCGGCGGACGTATTAAGGGGGTGTAGGAACGAAATTTCTCTTCTGGCCTTCAGCTCGGTCGGCGATCGAGGGGGGCACGGTCGTCTACACCTTTGCCGGCCGGTTGGGATTCTTCGTTCCTTAGCCTCTTTTCCTTGTTAGTCGGGTCGGCTGCTTACACATCTTTGCGAGCGTTGGTAAACTCCTCGACATTGGTGTATTTCTGAGCTCACACCGCGAAGTCGGTGAACATTTTCGGTGGATTTTTCCCTATGGAGAAAGTAAACCTTCCCTCCTTCAAGTCACTGAGTATTGCGGCGAGGGCCATTTTGTCATCATAGTCCTCGACCTGCAGCGTTTTTTCGTTAAAACAAGCAATGTAATCCTTCAACGACTCTTTTGGACCTTGCTTGATAGTGAGCAGATGAGTGTTGGGTTTTCGACTTCTCTTACCGCTTATAAACTGAGTAAGGAATAGTCGACTCAACTTTGCAAAGGACTCGACGGAGTTAGGTTTGAGCTGACGATACCAAGTCCGGGCAGACCCCATAAGGGTGACGGAGAATCACCTGCACATCATCGCATCCATCGCCTTCTGGATCTGTATTCAGGATCGATAGGCTTCGAGATGTTCGGATGGATCTCCAGATCCTGAGTACTTAATGACGGGAGGTATCCAAAACCTTTGTGGCATCACCTCACTCATGATGGCGGAAGTGAAGGGAGGCTCGGTCTCTTCCATCATTGCCTGAACGGTGGCAGGAACCGTTGATAACTGATGTTGCTTTTGGAGAGTTAAGAATTTATCGTTAAGTTCTACGAATCGCACTTCTCAGGGGTCTTTACTCTCAACAACGATATCTGGGGCATCCTCCATATTTGGAGCTCTCCTTCCCTTCTCCACTCTAGCCGATGGCGGAGATCTGTCAATGTCAGGGCCGAGGTGACTGAGTTGTTCGTAGGAGCCCGGGTGGCGGTGTTTCGTGCCGAGGCCCCAACCTGCACCAGAGGAGGATTCACACCCGAAAGCGACGCCCGAGAACGTTAGGGTACTTTGGGCCTCAACTACTTGGCGCAGAATGAGTCTCTACGAACAGACCCACTTGCTCTGGAATTGGGTCCTCCTGAATCGGGTGTAACTGGGGATCTCTTTGCTGCTTTATTTTGCTTATTTCTTCACGTAGGGTCTGGATTTCGTTCTGCATAGCTCGGTATTTATTTGACCAATTGCGAGAACGCTGTGATGGCCTTGGCGCGGATTCAGTGTGAAGCGATGATGACGATCGGGTTTGTTCATTTGGCTCTGGTTCCACTGTCACAGCTTTCTTCTTTTTCGCCATTGAGTCAAATAACGGAACCTGACTTTTTGTATCAAATTCCCACAAACGGCGCCAAAAAATGTTGAGGTTCAAATCTGGTCGACTCTCCCCTCCGTCTCCCGAAACTCGGATCTCTTCGACGTCTTGGTCCTGTGCAAAGAGAACAGGCAAAGGTAACTCTGGCTATGCTGGGGAACCCTCCGATGCCTAAGTCAGGTCAAGGGAATCTGGATCTAAGTGGAGAGTTGAGGAGAGTGCGAGAGATTGCGTCTCTCTGTCGGTAGGATCTCACTGCATTTATATCCGTCGGTTGGATGATCTGGGTCTGCCATTTTCGGCATGAGTTGCTCAATCAGCACGATTTTCAGATCGTGGAGATATCGGGCGTAATCCATGGATCATGTAACGTATCAGGTGGATAGTGCATATATGTGAGCGAAGTAATCGGCCACATCTGGTTATGGCAGTTTCCGCATTCGGCAAATAGAATACTCGCATATATTGCCTCGACTCGGATTGATTGCCTCGGGTCGGCTCACTCGGCGGTCGTCTGTTGTTATCAATGACAGCCTCTTGATCAGAGCCGAACTTACAGACCCACCCCTTTGCTTTGGACCTCGGCGCAGGACATCCGATCGGCTTCGCCAAACTTATTGCAGTTAAGGGCGGAACTCTCGTACTTGACGTAACTCTTAATGTCTGACCTGAGTAGAACTGTTTCGTCCCGCAGCCATATAATGAAGGCATTCCCACACTGCTCGTCCTCTTCCAGAGATACTCACATCAAATCGGACTGGCATTATCTCGAGCTTTCATGTACTTAAGTGGCTCAGCTTGGTGCTTCTACACACGAATCCCGTGTAGGCTCGGATCTTCCCGTAACATCGTCCACACATACCAATTAACTAGTTTTCTAGTCCATACTTTTCCTATCGTTCACACATGCTGATTAACTAGTTTTCTGGCTGATTTTTTCCCAGGGTGATCTCGTGTGCACATACAAATTAGAATCTTATATATAATATAACACTTTTTGAAAAAGTCATTTAAAGAAAAGTTTTATAACTCTTTTTACCATCCATCTCCCTGTTTGGTGCAAGACAAAAGTTTTGTGCTTGAAAAAGAAGTACTGCACTTTGAAAAGTAAAATAAATACTTTGCTTCTAGGCCACTTTAATTGCCCGGATGGGATGGTCATTTTCATGGTGAGGCCACCGAATTCAACCGTTATGTTGGCTAGTGTGATGCAATTTAAAGCTCGCTGATCCCAGTATGGGATTGGCAAATCCACTCAAAATTAATGTCCAAACTTCTTGCAGAATCGCCAATAACTCAAGTTTAGATTATTCATCAATCAGACTCGATTGATCAACGACCGATCATTTGATGCCGTGATTGTTTCCCTCAAAGATTTTTTCCAGGTAAAATTGACGTATTTTCTGTGTTTGCTTGATTTTTGTTTCTTTATTTGTATGATTAATTCATTCTAAAATTGCTTCTATATCTACCGTATAGCAACTGCATAGAACAATATATACATGTACCCAATATACATTACTCTTATTATGGATACCTGCACATTTGTCTACCCATGTGAGAAGTGGACAAAGCCTTTAATTGATGAATGTTCACCACATTTAATTATAATGGCCAATCTAAATATCCATGTGATATATATATATATATATATATATATATATATATATATATATATGTGTGTGTGTGTGTGTGTGTGTGGGGGGAAAAAGGTACTATGCGTTCGACCTCACGGTCCATCCCATGAGGTCGAGCTGTGTGGGCCCCACCGTGATGCGTTTTGAACATATAACCCATCAATTAGATGCACCATTCCATCATGGGCCTAGTTCTCAAAAATAAAGTTAATCCATGACTTTCGTGGGCCACACCACATACAGAAGTGGAGAGGCGTCGTGCACCATTAAAACATTCATAATCATTTTTGAGGCCCACAAAAGGTGTGGTTTGAAAATCCAACCCATCCATTACGTGTGTCCCACTTGTATGAGGGTTCAGACCAAGTTTCAGCAGCATTCAAAACTCAGGTGGGCCCCACAAGTGCTTTTATATGTTTTAACAGTGTTTTCCATGATTTTAGATGGTATGACCCACCTGAGTTTCGTATACGGCTGATTTTTGAGATATCCCATAATTTAAAAGGTACCCATCAAATGAACGGTGTTGATGATCGACACACATTACGATGGGGCCCACACAGCTTGACCTCACAGGAGCTTATCGTGGGGTCGGGCACATAATACCTTTTCCCTATATATATATATATATATATATATATATATATATATATATATATATATATATATATATATATATATATATATTTGAACATTGCAAATCTTAATTTAACCTAATAAATAAATATATACACATGTCAATATCAGACGAATTAGCTGCGTGAAATGTAACACGAGCCAATGGCCACTTTTTGTTCAAATAAATTGTTGAAGAGAACTAATCACATACTTGTAAAACGGTTCCCCAGCTAACAGTTTAGTGAAAATCTTTCCATTGCAACACGTCACTTGTGTAGGACAATAAGCCCACATAAATGGTAGGTCCGACCATGAAGTCATTATTCTTTAAAATCAAGTTGATCCGCTCAATAAATGGGCCACATCTGTACGTTGAGATAAACTTCAGTTGTCCATTCATTGCGAAAATATGGCACACACGATGAGTGGAACCGCCATATTTGTCCCAGGTGATCTTCATGGTGGGTCCAGTGCTTCAATGTAGAAATGTCGTGCACAAGTGGCATGTTTGCTAAAAAGATGGTACAGTAACAAGGATAGTTCCTTGTCTATATAACGATCAATTCTCATTACTTAATACACATGAACTTTGGTGGGTGAAGACCGTGAGTTTCGCATATTAGAAGGTTCACTTGAGCTCGATTTCTATTATGAGTCCACGGGGCTTCTCTGGACTCTTCACAAAGGCTTCTCAATCCCACAAAAAAAAAGAATAATAATAAAAAAAATAGAAAATAAATTTTATAAAATTTATAATTTGATTGATGATTAAAATAAACAAGTTCACAACCTTTTAAATAAGTATATTAAGCCATGAGTGAAGTTTTGAAATCAAACTACAACCAAAACTCTTAGAATTCGTAACTAAAGTTATACTCAAACTAAAATTTATTATAAATAGTAAAAATAAAAATAAAACAAGAATTCAACCATCAATCTAATGCTATTTCGCAAATTTAGCTAAAGTAAATTGTCCTACCTTAAAATCATATATAGTACACTGAATAATTCATTTCGAACTGTGAGATACACCTGATTTAAGGTCCTTACGGTCTAGACCACTTCCATTGCGATCAGGCCTCTTCTGATCGCCATGAAACAGACCGTGACCCGCTGTACATTAGTAGGGGTACAATCTGCTTGGTGTCTTCAGAGCAAATAGGACCTTGAAATGAGAGGCAGAGGATGACTCGGTCCACTTGTCTGAGTCAGAGTCGACTCATCTGGTCGACTCAAATAAGCACTGAACGAGCGTTTCAACCATAGATTTAGCCACTATTGAGGGGCCACTATGGATGGTCCAACCGTACAAGTGTGCCCATCACCATTTTTCCGTGTGATCGTAAGCTGCTGCTGTATCTTCTTTGTTAACTGTCCATTTTCCTGTTAGTTATTAAAGGGTTAGGATTTATCTAACAGGAATAACTGAAAGTGCATGGAACATCGAATGTGGGTCCAATCACATGAACGGCTTGGATTATTAAACCGTAAGGCCCCACACAAGTATAAACTGATGACTGAAGACCCGAGCGCGCCGTACAAAATCGCGGGCAGCTGCGCATAACAACTCGAGGAGAGATCCCATTATGAGGGAGGGTGGGCAGCACAGAACTAGATGACGAGCCGTTTGCATTTCCGACACCAATTTCTTCTTCCAACCAACCCCACTCCCTCTCGCTTCCCTCATCTGCGTTTCATCATCTCTTCTCTGCTGCCCTTTGGCACATCATCCTCCTCCCCATCATCATCGCCGCCGTCATCTCTCGCCTTCATCCGACCGAGAATGTCAGCCCACCATCACTTCCACGCTCAATCACATGCGGGTCCACAAATCAGCACCGTACATCTGTCAGGGGGAGAATCTTTCGAGATCGTGGCAGCAGAAGGCCTTTCCGATTCTGATTTCAGGTGATCTCTCTCTCTCTCTCTCTCTCTCTCTCTCTCTCTTTCTCTCTCTCTCTCTCTCCGCAGCTTCTTTATGTTGTTTTGCTCTGCTGCTATGATTCCACTGAACTGGATCAATCATACATTGCTACGCCCATAAATGGGCATCGATCAAGACCGTCCGTGGGCCATGTTGCGGATGTACCGTAACCTGAAAAATACAACATTCTTAATCAGTTCTAGTTGTCCGTTGAATTTGGACTGTTCGCCATTCTCTTTTTAGTTGTCCGTTTAGTGGCTGCTGATCGGATGGGCGAGGATTGTCTGATCATTTTGTTTATTTGGCTGGACTCCATCCACAGCGGACGAGGATCTGGACAGTCTGGATTGACGCGCATGTATGTTATGTGCTATGAATGGGTTGCTACCGCTTCATAAATGGTGAAAAACTCACACCATGTTATGCTCCTCTTAGGGCTCGTTTGGATGCTTGTAATTGGAATACATTGGAATTCCAATCACATGGTAAATGAAATTAATGTGAATTGGAGTCCTCAGTTGTGTTTGGATGCCTGTAATTAGAATACACTGGAATTCAAAATTTGTGTTTGGATGCCTGTAATTGGAATGCATAAAGTAAGTCAGTTTTAATACCCCAAATTAGTTTATGTGACATTTGGTATAACAATTGTAATAAGCCTATTGAAATATCTACTTTGGCAAAAATAAAATAAAATTTTGTGCCTTGGGTATGCCTGACCAACTTTTGAAAATTCAACCGTTTTTTAGATTTGCATCCAATTCTCAGCCTTTTGAGAGGATTCCAATTTACATGATTTTGCTGCATTCCATTTCACATTAATTCCAATTACCACTGTTTACCATCAACCAAACGACCCTTTTTGCCCATGTGCATCAATTTACCACTGATTACAACCGTTTACCATTAACCAAACGACCCCTTAGTTTATTTTCATTTCTAGCATAGATATTCTTAAGAACTAAATTACCTAATTTCTATATCTTGTTAGTTATCAGTAGATATTTTCAAATCCTTAATCTTATTGTGGGGATGCTTTCTAGGCATCGGTGATCCCTAAATTTTTTGAAGTGGGTATTATACAGTGATTGATCCCAGACTTTGCTGAGTTTTCAGTTTGTTCAAGCAGTGCCAATGGTCAATGATCCAAACCATTAATATTATGGGCCACATGATACATGCCCATGCACAGACGAGAAAAAATCTCACAGATTGGAAAATAAGAGCCATTGAACCTTTGGCCTTCTTTGGGTTGAATTTACACTGGAGGTATTTGCTTTGTTAAATTTCTATTTGATGCTCACTGATTGAACATTTTGCATTTTCGCATATGAGAAATTTTCATTGATGGGCCAGTCACTGTGTGGCCCATTGTATTGACAGTATGCATTGCTGAGGGAGGAACTGAAAACTTGAGCACAACGTGGATATTATCAGGTTGAACATTGTATAATACCTCTTTTTGGGAACTGCCGCATCCTGGCTCCACTTCATATCACATTTGGTGGGGATGTGAGCTTGTCAAAGTGGGAGGTTGAATTGGGCAAGCTTTAGCAACCAAAGGTAGATTTGCACTTTGAGGAGCATGGTTTGCAAATCAGTTTTGGCGTATCGAATCATTGACCACTGATATGGCTGATGAAGCCGTATCACCTGTATCGTTCATGGATGAAGCTGGTACCTAGCAGATGATGCATAGTATCAGATGATACATGAAACCTTGTTGAGGAGGAATGGATTCCAGGTGGAAGTAACTTGCTTTATAGGTCATATGCGACTTCGAGTTTATTTCTTTGTAACTCATAAACCAATCTCTCTCCTTAATATGGCATAATTTAAATTTGTTGACATGGGAAAGGTTCCTACACATCTAGCTATTTAACGTTGAACTTCATGTCGCAGGAATGCAATTGATTCCTCTCTATTCAAGCAGTGGCTAAAGAATATGCAGAGTGAAACAGGTATTTTGGCAAATGGAAGTATGTCTTTGTGGCAAGTACTGATTCAGGTATCATTTGGACATATGCTCGGATAAAATTCTTATCTGGATATTCAGTTGTAATCAGAGCACCAGCGACAGACTAAGAACTATGCTTAAACATGCTGGTTGAGATTAGTTGATAAGTCGTTTCGTCAAAGTTGAGTTATAATATACCTTTTTTCGTATATTCTGATTGTTAACAGCTTCACTCTCTTTCTTAACTTCTGTAAGCATTAAGTGATTTTTATATGGTAAATAGGGAGTGGACATGTTTGGAAGAGGCGTTGGTTTCCTCAAGTTCAAAGCAGATGTGATTGACAAGGAAACAGGGAAGAAGGTATTGATTGGAACCAACATAGTGTAGCTTCTAAACCAGATTCACATTATTGTACCTGCTTTATGTTTGTTGTAAGATTAGAAAAGATACATTGAATGTGATGAGAATGTTTGAGATTTCTATCTTTCGACAACCCCAGCAAACCCTAATTTTGAGTACTTACATGTATCTTATATAATGACAAAATGTAGTATTTTTTTATTGACACCAACTTCATCATGAGCTTGATTTAGACACTGATGTTCTTGAAAAGTTATGTATTCCTAGTGGGGGTGGCTAACACTGAGGTCTTGGTATCGATCCCTAGTGGGCGTGGCTAACACTGAAGTGTGAACTAACAGTGGGATGTACTAACAAGCTAACAGGAAAAAAAAAATTTGTATTCCCAGCGTTTCTCAAGTTCTGGACTGACTGTGTTGGGTACCCTTCGTGAGGTTAGCGTCGATGCTTCAAGTGAGGATAGAAAGAGGTGGCAGTGGTTGGCCAGTGGTGGGTTCACTTCCAAATCTCTCCTGTCAAAAATTGTGCGCCACAGAAGGGTCTTTTTTAACATGTGCCTTCCTGTAGAGAACTCCTATCCCTTCTAGGGTCAAAGCCTTTGTTTCGACTGCTGTTCTGAACAAAATCCTTACTGTTGACAACCTGAAAGTTGAGGAATATGGCCATGCCAAATGTGTGTTACGTGTGCAGAAAATGTGAAGAATCTGTTGATCGCTTAGTCCTTCATTGTCAGTCCGCATGTGAAATTTGGGATCATTTTTTGGATATGTTTGGAATATGGTGGGTGGTGAGTAGAACTGTTTCTGAAGTTATCGCTAGATGGGCTGCTAGCCCTTTTTCTCAAAAGGAAGGATTATCTGTAAGCTACTGCCTTTTGCTATCCTTTGGGATGCTTGGAGAGAGGAATGATAGGATCTTCAAGGACAAGTCCATCCCCCCAATGTCAAGTGGAATGTGGAACATATGGTCTTTGAGTGGGCTTTGGCGCTGGCTGCCTGAATTTAGAGGTACTTCGATCGAGTCGTTGTGGAGGGAGTGGGACTCACTCATTTTTGGGTGACTCCCATTTTAGATGTACAGGCCTTAAATGCATCTTGGCTTGAGCTGTTTTTTTCCTTTTTGTTATTTCTTTCGGGCTTGTATGCTTGTGTGTGTGTGTGTGTGTGTTATATATATATATATATATATATATATATATATATATATATATATATATATATATATATATATATATATATATATATATATATATATATAAAGCATAGAAAGGTGACTAGAGATTCACTCCTGCTGTGCCACTCTCCTTGTGTATCTTTTAGCATGTTTAATGAATTGGTTACCTTCTTTTTTAAATAATAATAACAACAAAAAAGAAAAGAAAGTAAGAAAAAGAAAAAGGAAAAGTAAAGAAAATAAAAGGGAAGACTGCAAGCGGCTGAGCAGTGAGGTGTACAAGCTGTTTTGGTGATGAGACATGGTGTTGATATTCTAGAATTTGCTCATGGTTTAAGGAACATTGGATACTGAGTTGACTTGTCCTTGTCTACACATTCCAATTTAAAGCGAAACAGTGTTGCCAGGGTCATTTTATAATGGGACTGCGATAGAATGATTCCAATTGAGTGGGAATGAGTTGTTAGCAACTTTCGTCTTGGGACAGGTCTTACTCTAAAATTAAGTTTGATTCCTTGGTTTTCCTTAGGATGCAACTTCAAGAAAGTATGAGAAATAAAGGGCATGTAGAAAAGTAAAATGGAAGGAGAGAAAAAAATGGATCTTGTTAACTGCATTTTTAGTGTTGTAGCAAAAAGTTCGTATAAGGGTAAAATGTCCCCGTCTTTGTTCATATAAGACAACCCATATTTAGAAATACAAGAAAACCATCTAATTACTGCATACGCACATAATAGAAAAAAAAAAAAAAAAAGAAGAAGAAGGAAAGGAAAACATGAAAAGAAGGAAGTATCAAGATATAATAGCTGCATCAATATGGCCCCAACCTAGCAACATAGTTGTCTATGTGCTGTTGTTTGTTTTGCCCGTGGTTTTTCTTTTCTGAATGTTCCCTTGTTTTGAATGTCGTACTGTTCAGATTCATGTAGCAGGCCCCAATTAATTGAAATAAGGCTTAGATGATGATGATGAATGTTCCCTTGTTTGTTGTCTTCTGCCATTTGCTTTATTGCATTAGTGGTGAACCTTTTCAAAAACAGGTTTCTGTCTATTTTAATTGATTTTATTTTTTTAGGTTCCAGGTATCGCATTTTCACGAGGGCCAGCTGTCGCCATACTGATCCTTTTGGAATCAGGGGATGAGACTTTTGCTGTTCTTACGGAGCAGGTAATATGCTTGTTTTAAGACGAGACTTCTGATGCTGTGTTGCAAGTAGTTACATGGTCGGACATTTGGTTCAGAAGAGTAAAGTTTGTTCAATTCATTAAACCTTTGATGGATCTTTCTGGATATGTAAGGTTAGGGTTCCTGTTGGGAAGTATATTTTGGAATTGCCTGCTGGAATGTTGGATGATGACAAAGGGGACGTAATTGGCACAGCGGTCCGTGAGGTAAACCTTTCTTTCTTTCAATAGTCCTCTCTTCTCTTCCAACTCTATTTTTAACCCAAAATTATCATGTGAACCATCCAAATTCTAACTTGATCGCCAGCCATTGCAGGTTGAAGAGGAGACGGGCATATGCTTAAATTTGGAAGATATGGTTAATCTCACAGCCTTTCTCGATCCATCAACTGGATGCAAGGTTTTCCCTTCACCGGTATGTTAGCTGTAATAATTTCATTGCTCATTGGATGTGTTCAAGTGTGTTCTTCCCAGTTCCTACCCACTTTATTGTGTAAGAGAAATAAGACTGCTACTTCTGATGGTAGGATTTCAGTTCGTGCCCTCCCCACTCGTGCCAGTGACACAAGCGTGTTCTCTGGACTGTTCATTAGATGGGATCCCCTGTGCGTGCATGGTAAAACGTAGGCCAATCTAGTCATCAGGTGGACCATGTGTATAAAAGAAGACTTGTTGGAAATTGGTCGATTGTCCATGTTTGATGTCAGATGACCCATGTAATGATTGGACCCACCTGATTTCCCAGCTGTACATGATTGGGTCTACCTGATGAATGGCACAGTTCTTGTGAACATGTGCCAATGTGCGAGAGTCCACAAGTAGCCTCAGAATCAGAAGGCTCAATGTGTAAGGAGAATGCTGGAAAGAATGTCTGCTTTTACTTTGGGAGTCTCAGGTTCGGTCTTGTTCAGTCCTGTTACCCCTACACATCTGCCTCTGGCTTCGCCTGACAAGGGAAAAAAAAAAAAGGGCTTTCCTGTCATCAACTGACCCAAAATGTAGCCTCACTCATTTAACCACACAGCTTGTGTTATCGTTTAGTTTTATACATGAAACTAATTAACATTCTTCTACTGTATAGGGTGGGTGTGATGAAGAGTTGAGTATATTTCTATACAGAGGACATGCAGATCCGGAAGTCATAACTGCACTGCATGGGAAAGAAACAGGCCTTCGGGAACATGGGGAGCTGATCAAGGTATGTGTAGTTCCCTATGAAAAGCTATGGTGCATGACGGCAGATGCAAAGGCTCTTTGTGCCATCGCGTTATATGAGATGGCTAAGAAAGAGGGACTTCTGCCTCCAAGGAATCCAACCAACCCTTCTTAAGAAGCTTGTTACATGTCCTTGCATAGAATCTGTCAGCACACGTCAGATTGTCTGTACAGGATAACATGTGCACTCATGCATGCAATTTTATCTTTTTTCTTTAGTGTAAGATCCAGTGTTCGTCAAGTATCATCTACTATATAGTATCAACCCTACAAAATATTGATTAGTGTTCTCCAGCAAGGGATCTGGATTGTCGAACTCCAGTTGCTAGAATCACAACTTGGATGAGCCATAACCCAACAATTTAGGGGGTTGGAAGTTCATGATTGATTTGTCACCCATTTTTAGATGGTCAAGAATACATTAGAGCAATGCCCGAGAAAAAGCCTAAGGATTGAAATAGTTAGAAACTTCCAATAGTTGCAATTTTTGTCAGCTCATCCATCGGGTGGCCTGTCAACTGGTTAGTCCGGATTGATTGACAAATTTCAGAATCCTTATTGGCAACGTGGCTGATATCATTTACCTATCGATGTACTAAAACACATTGAATATGGCCCCACGGCTGTGTATTTATTTATTTTTGTGAACCGACAACTTGATCATACAGAATATAATGACCTTAAGAAACTATATGTGGATCATGGTCAGATTTCACTGTATTTTATTTTCTGACAGTCGATGATATAAAACAAATACCTAGTAGAACTCAATACACAGTGGTTTGGTTCAAACTCAACTTCTACTGAAACACTTGTATCGTCATCATCATCTATGCCTAACCCCAATTAATTGGGGTCAGCTACCTGAATCCAAGCCTGTTCCTTTTTGGATTCATGTTGGAAGTTATGGCATAGGTTCCATGCGGAGCTGCCAACCTCCTCACCCAACACTCCTCCTTTATCTGGGCCTGGGATTGGCAATGAGAGCAAAAAACTCTCCCACAGGCACAACATAATAGACTATTACCTAGGTTGATACAATCAAGTGTTATCTAATAATCTATTGCATAGGTTGTTTATAATCAATAGAGGAATGTTCAGCTGTGCACCTGTTCTCATGGGTTCTCATGAGAACTTTTTAAGAACTCATTTCTTGTGATATGAGCCCAAACTCTGAACTGTCCACTTGATGAAGCGCCCCATGAAACCCTCAGGGCCCAACTTTTACTCTGATCCAAAACTCTGGTAGGCCATGGCAAAAGGAAATAGTTTCCTCTCTTGATTTGCCTCTCTTTCACCATGGCCCATCAAAGTTTTGGATCAAGGTAAAAGTTGGTCCCAAAAAGTTTCATGGGGTGCTGCATCAGGTGAACGGTTCAGATTTTGGGCTCATATCACCAGAAATGAGTTCTCAAAAAGTTCTCACGAGAACTGTTGCGCAGCTGAGCATTCCTCGTAATCAACAATATTACTACTGAAACATTTGTGTCAAGTGGCTGAGGTTTTGCACAGCATACCCAGGTCTTTGATTCTCAAGTAGGATCCATTGGTTTGTTGCTTGCTACTGGCCGGATGGGCCATGGCTACATTCAACTGAAAGAAGTCCGAAGACTTGTGGCTTGGAGCTTCCTACACTGGAGAGTTTTGTGGCGTGGTCCATCAATGATAGGATATACAACAGAACAGTGGTTCGTTACCATTTTGTAAGTAGTAGCTTTCAAGTATGCAGCTTACAAACAGTGGTCAGACGCACGTGACACGTATCTACCTTAACACAGAAGGAATCGTCACCATCTGTAGTTTATCATTGTATATCACTGAGGGGCTGTTTGGATACAATAACAGTTTCAGAACAGGATAAAAAATACCAGAACACACACACACACACACAAATCAAACAGGTTTTGTTCTTTGCTAACTTTAAACAGGTTCGGCATGTAATTAAATATCAAACACATTATCCAGCAGATGTCCGCCAATTAGCCGCATAAGATTTAATTTCACCTTATTTATCTGTTTATGATCCATCCTAAGCAGGGCAACAATTTAGATAGTTTAACTTTCTAGTTACATGTTTGCCATGTGTACTTGTGTCTGAACAATTAAATCCTATTCCCTGTTGGTTTGATCCCATAGCCCAATTGTAGATGTCATGCGTTTCTTCATCGAGGTCTCCGGTTTGAGTGCAAGTTACCTTTCATGAAAAATAATGTTTTTCCTTAACCATCACCACCACTGCTGTCCTTGTCATTGGCATCACCATTGTCACCATCATCATTGCTGTAGCCATCATTTTCATCGTCATTGCCATGTTCCCTGTCATTCTGATCATCAGCTGGACAGAGAGTTACCTGATTCCAACCCCCAACTAGATGAAGATCACCCGTGGTTGATGGATAGTTCTTGTTATTAAGTTATCCACTGAGAGAAGAGAAGAAGAAATTTGAAATTTTAACACACACACACACACACACCAAAAAAAGGGAAAAAAAAAAAAAATGAAAAAGAAAAAAAGAGAGGGTCTTTTTGTTCACAATCTTACTCTAGTTGAAAGCTTTTACCCTTCCCATGGATTAACCAAACATGATTAACTGGTAACATTGTAATCTTAGCATACTTTTAGTTATAGTTGATCCTAACCATTCAATCTCTGGGTAGTGAATAGGTGGCTAAAAGTAAATTGCTCAGTTGTTTAAATTCAAGAAGCAAAATGAGGTGGCCCACGATTCAGATGGGTCTGTCTGGTATGTGTATGTGCTGTGAGTACATTGCATGTAAGACGACTTTAAAAAATGATGGTGAACTGTCCCCGTGGATGGAACTTGCCCCAGAGATGGACCAACCTTTCAATTTCTGGCCGACAAAGAGATGCATAAAAAGAGTAAATACAGCAACTGAAAAGGTCCCAATATTGGTGGCTAGGATCTTCCATCTGGAAGATTTTAGGGCACCGAGCATCAACAGTGGGACAAAACAGAACGATGTTCCCACGTTTCCTGTTTGAAACCCTCTTATACTGAGCATCATCTAGGGTTCCTCCTCCGAGTTCCAAGCAAATAGTCAGGGTTGTGATACCTTCCCTACAAAACAAATTGAAAAGATGCTTTGCTCATTTGAACGCGAGCCCTATTATCTCAGGGAACAAGGGGCTAGACTCCTATGTTAGTTTAGGGGTCGTTGGACAGCATGGGTTCCAAGGGATTTGTGGTAATTTCAGTTGTTTGGAACGTTTTTGTAGCAAGTATTTTTAAGGATTTAGATTTTGATTCCTCCAAAATCCCTCCAACTTGCTGTCGATGCATTCCTACCTCCAAGCTGGTTTGGAAAAATCCTTTCATTTCCACAGGTTTGAAAATACACACACTGCCAAACAATCACTTGCACCATTTTGAAAATGGGTTTAGTTCAATCCTATACTACTGACAAGTAGATGTAGCAAATCTCTACAATCCACTGATAAAGCAATCCGAACGATTTAAATAATGGTTATCAAATGGATGGTTAAAGGTAAATTTTGAGTGGTCCAAATTCTCAAGGGAAAAATATATTATTTCCCCCCGTGTAATTTTGTTACTTATGCTCCATCTACAGTTGGGCTGGCGGTCTGGAACAAATATTGTCGATGAATCACAACCTTTTTTATATTTTTTTAATGGAGGGTAATAGCAGCAACCTCCCCTCTGTTTCAAAGATCTGTTCCAGATTCCCCCAAGAGAATGCAACATTGGCATCTTTATCTCATAGATGGTGGTTGCAGACGCATAGGCTTGAGTTAGCGTATGTCATCCAACCTGTTCGATATGGTCGCTCCACTCCAAAACTCACGCTGATCCAACCACCAGGATGTCGATTTGGAATTTTTTAAGTGGTCAGCAGTTTTCTATCGTGTAGCTCAACTGACAATTGGATTAGCCTGATTTTTTGTTCCTCCAATTTTTATGGGGGGACCCAGCTGGATGGGTTGGATGCCATTTATAAATAACAGTGGGTCCCATACAGGCAAAAGGCAAGAGAATGGAAGCGGTAACTCAGTATGCTAGTAAACTCGGTGGGACCCACTGTGATGTATGCATCTTATCCATGCCATTCATCTGTTTTACCAGTAAATTTTAGGTCATGAGCCTAAAATTGAAGTATATCCAAAGTTCAAGTGGCCCACACTATAAGAAACAGTGTGAATTGAATGACTATGGTCCAAAACTTCTTGGGGGCCACAGATATTTTGAATGAAGCTGATATTTGGGCTTTCCCTTCATCCATTTCTATGTGACCATATGAACATGTTGGATGACAAATAAACATCACTATGGCTTTTTTTCTATGGTGTGGTTCACTTGAGCTTTAGATACATATCAACTCTAGGTTCATGACCGGAAACGTGCTGATAAAACGGATGGACGGAGTGGATAAGAACATACATCACGGTGGGCTCCCATGGTTTACTCAGTAGGCAATACGCTTCCCAAACCAACCCTCCTCATACGAGGGTATTTTTGTCATTTGGTACAGATTTCACAAGCCTCTCTAATGGTGGGAAAGTGGCTGTATATAAATGAGGGGAGGTATCGGCAATTAGCCCTTTTTTAGACGGTGCTAAACTGACGCAGGAATTGTACTGCAACAAGAATGTTGCGTTGGTTAGACGCTCCGTTCATTCTTAAAATATCTCCCACTGTGCTAGCACTGTATTCTGCGATCCTACCTGCGTGTTGCAGAATGATATGGTCAGATGCATTAGATATGCGTTTTGGGTGTATGTAGGTGGAGTCTTCATATATTATATTTGTTTTTGTACCATACCATATTTGCACCATGCTCTTTATTATAAATTAACAGAAAAAGATAGGTGAAACATAACCCCAAAAATTCCATTGCCTCTATAATGGCCCCATAGGCGTCAGATAAGTTTTTGTTTTCTTTCGGAGTGGTGGTGGTCCACCGAATTTGCGAGGGAGATTTTGTTATTCGTCAAGTACCATATATTAAATGGTATGAATCATACAAACCGTTTAATTGGTATACTTAATCAATGGTTCTGGATTGTTCAATACGGACCGTATCTTGTGATGAGACCTAATTTTTCCTACAAATCATGCCACTTGGAAGCACATAAACAGTCGATCATCCATTTCTTGACGGTTCAATATCTACGAAGTTTACAAATTGAACGGTTAGAAATTACGAATTGCTGCGATTCAATATCTGGGAAGTTTACAAATTGAATGGTTATAAGTTACCAATTGCTGCGATTCTTGACAATTGATTCATCTATAAGGTGGGTAATCAGTTCCTCATTCTGTGGCTGCAACGAATAAGTAACAATCTCCCACTCCAAACATGTACTTGCACATTTGTTCAGAGAATCAGTCTTCTTATGTTTCAAAGGCCAAGACCAATAGTTCAACTACATAAGTTGTGTGGTCTCATCTTCCGTGCCCTTGGCATTCGCTCGCTTCTGCTCCAACCGTCCAAATTGTTGGGCCTGATTTGGGTATCAGGTCCAAAGGTGGCTAACAAATGGATGGTTACAAGTAAAATGCTTCTCTATTTTGTACAGAGACCATAGAAGCAAGACGGTCTGCGTAGTACGGAAAATGTTCTTGTTTAATACGAAACTTTGATATTAGTCAGCCTGTAAGCAAGACGGTCTGCGTAGTACGGAAAATGTTCTTGTTTAATACGAAACTTTGATATTAGTCAGCCTGTCTGACAACCTAACATGAAGTGGTGAACTATCACCATACTCCAAAGGTGTTTCAATCGTTAAATGATGAGAATGGTACGTTTTTCAGTGGTACACGTTTTTTACGAGTGTAAACGTGAAGAGAGATGCTTCGTGTCTACATTTGGTTTGGGGTGCCCGATTAGGCACACACGCATGATATTGACTTTGATTTGTTCGGTTGCGGGCGGCCCACTGCATTAGCTAGAGATTGCCAGATGGTGCAAGCTGCACCCTAGAAAAATTATAGGGTTTATTCCCAAACTGGCCCTCTGATCGATAAACCACACTTCTTCCTTTGTACCTACCATCCATCCATTGAGATGCCACTACCCATTGCCTCCTCTGTATTGCGGATTCATGAGCTTGTACAAATTTTGGCATGGTTAGCCCTCATTTTCCCGCCCTGCATGTGCCACACGTTGAGCTCCTAAGTTGATCGGGACCATCCAAACCATGGGCCTCATTGTGGGGTGGAGCATTTTCCAAGAATCATTCTAATGGATAATCTTGACCATCTGATTTCACCAGACAATTTTGAATCTGGACCATCTTCTTAACCGTAGATTTGGTGGCCATCAATTGGACGATTAGGATAATTCAGTCGGTGTAGTAGACGGTCCGTGCTGGATGCGGATTGCAACAACCTGTCCTAGGAAGTTCCTGTCGTCGGAAGCTGGGTGGGGCCACCCTGATGTTTGTGAGAAATCCGCCCCTGATTCATCCATTTTGTCGACTCATATCTAGGACATAAGCCCAGAAATAATGTACGTCCAAAACTTGTGTGGGCCACATGGGTAGGAAAATGCTTACCATTGAAACCTTCCTAAGTCCGTTGTAATGTTTATATGCATTTCGAACGGCTCATAAGATTGTTTTTATTTAGATGAATTTAAAACACATGAATATAAACCTGATTCGAAACTTCTGTAGCCCCGTGAATATTTCAACTGTAGGCATTTAATCTTCACTATTTCGCTAATATCTATTTGTAAATTACTCTCATAAGTACTTTTGCCGGAAATGAATTTCATTTGAGGAAAAAAAATAATCAAACGTGCCTAATTCAATTTACCAAAAGTAGGTTTTTCTTTATTCTATTTTTTAATAGAAAGTTTTGCTATACATCAGGCACCGACAACCCATGTGATGGTGAACTATCACCACAGTCTAACTTATTTTCAATCATTTCAGTTACTAAGATAATGAGAATGGTAGGTTGTTCAGCGGTACACGTGTTACATGATTGAACCCTAGCAATGGTGTGAGATGCTTTGAGTTTACATTTTGGTTTGGGTTGTCGGATTAGGCCCACTCGCATGACACTGACTTTGTTTTGATCTAGGTGGGTGGCCCACTGCAAGGCTAGAGATTGGCAGATGGTGCACGACGCAATGCGTCCAATCCCAGCCGTCTCTTGCTACGAAAGTGCAGATCTGTGGGGTGATTGACCCTGATGTATTTGTTTATCTACACGTTCCATCTTTTTTCCTGGTATCATTTTAAGGAATGAGCAGTAAAATAAGCCAGATCCAACGCTCAAATGGATCACACCAACACCATATAGTGAGCTTGGGTTGCATTAAATGCTTAAACCATTAAAATGCAAGAGTCATCTGTGGTGTGGTCCACTTGAGCATTGAATCTGGCTAAAAAGGAAGGAACGACGTGGATAAACAGATACATCACGTTGGGCCCCTACAGATCTGTCTGTTCGTGGGTAGAGACGGGCAGGGTAGGAAGCAATCCGCGTCCGATGGTGCAACCCGCACGCTAGAAATATTATACGATTTATTCCCAAACTGCCCCTCTGCTCGCTAAACCACACTTCTTATTTCATACGATCCATCCTGGAGATAACACTACCCACTTTTTCGTTTGTGGTGTAGATTCACAATCTTGTACAATTATCGGCATAGTCGACAACCATTATCTTCTCGCCCCATCTGTGCCACACGTTGAGTTCTTGAGTTGATTGCGACCATCCAAACCATGTGGGCCTCATTGCAGTGTGGTGGAACCTTTTCCCAGAATCAGTATGGGATGATCTTGACCATCTGGTTTCAACAGAAATTTTGAATCTGAACCATCTTTCAAACCGTGGATTTAGTGCCCATCAATTGGACGGTTAGGATAACTCAGTCTGTGTAACAGACATTCTATGCTGCCGCACCCACGATTTGGATGGTCCCAATTGACTTCCTATTACGTCAAATCAACGGTTGAAATTTTATGGGAAAAACCTAACTAGCTAGTTCTATTGCAATCACGCATGCCACGCGGTTCTTTTAATTTTCTGACGAGTGTATACGGGCATGGATTCGGTAGTGACCTTCCAGCACAAGTCCGGTACTATAGGCCGACCATGATGTATGTGCTTTATCCATGCCGTCCATCCACTTTTCCAACTCATTTGAGGGCATTAGCCCAAAAAGGGTCCAGATCCAAATCTCAGGTAGACAACACCGTAAGAAACAGTGGTGATTGAAGGCCTACCGTTGGAAACTTTTCGAGCCCCACCGTAACGTTTATTTGCCATCTAACTGATTGATTATGTCAAACAGATCTGGATGAAGGGAAAATACAAATATCATCTTGATCCAAAACTTTTATGGCCTGCAAGAAGTTTTGAATGGTGAGCATTCAATCAGCACCGTTTGTTATGGTACGGGCTACCTGAGTTTGGATCTTCCACGGGCCAATGCCCTCAAATCAGCTGAAAAAATGGATTCACGTATTCAATAAAACATATACATCATAATGGGGCCCACATCACCGACCTCTGTATTGAGGGATCACCACTGAATCCGAGTCCATGTATACATTACTCGTTGAGATTGACACAGGAACCACCACCATCTAGAAGACCCGACCCGATAATTTTTCTCCCAGCGTGAAACCATAAGGTCCACAACTCAGCTCAAAGGGTAAAAGTGGGGCCCACTTAACGCACGCTCTCAATAAAACGGGGTAGAGGACCCCACTAGCTGATGAACATTTTTCACGAAGAAGCCACCAACAATGTCGGGACTCCAAAGAAGAGGATTGAAAATAGAATAAGCAAAATGTACGGCCCCTGACATGCATGGAAAGTGGGGCCCACCCAAAAAGCAGATTCCATTCGAATAAGGCTCTGTATCAGAGCAGCATGACCAAAGTACAAAAGCTGAAGCCGAGATAATTAAATTTCTCGCTCCTAGAAAAGATGAAAACCCTTGGAAAAGTTTAACAGTATCTAACATGGTGGGTTATGCCAACGGCGTGGATGCATTCGGGTCCTGCGGTGACAATGGGCCATGTTAAGCCGGATACCTGCCGACCCGTTTATTAACTGGACAGCCGATCTGTAACTCCCATAAACGGTCCTGAGTCCAGCGCATTTATTGAAGATGTTGAACATAGGGCCCACAGCCTATCTGAGAACCTATATATGACAGACAGGTCAAGCCCAACCAGCTTGAATCTGGCCGTTAGGTGTGCCAAAAGGGATCGAAGTGTAAACCGACGGATGATATGAGAGGCAGCCCCCTTGATTGGACGATCTTGATCCGCACACTTCTTGCATGAAAGACCCTTCCCAACCGGTGGAGTCTCTTGTAACCAACAGTCGTTGTATTTGCTGCCACTCGATCCCCATCCACATAAATCTCATGCCGCTGAATCCTCTGCCCAAGCCCAATCGCTTCTTGAATTCTCACCACGTTGAATCTTATCTCCTTCCCATTCCAACCGAACTCGATCCAATGGCTGCCATCTTTCTGCTCCTCTGGGGCCCAGTACGTCCACACATGATCACCATCCACGACGTTCTTCGGCCCGAAATTGCTCTTCTTTCCTCCCCTTTGGCTACTAACTTTTATCACACTCCCTTGTGCTAGGTTGCTAGAGAATATCACATCAATCGCCTTTCGGAACTCACGCAAACGGCTAACGTCGGTATCGGATATCAGACCCGAAGTATTAGGCGGCACATTCAACAGCAATACGCAGTTCCGTCCCACCGAGTTGTAGTAGATGTCAAGCAGCTGGCTTAGCGACTTTGGGCTTTGGGATTTGTGCCAAAACCAGCCCTTTCGAATCGAGACGTCGCATTCGGCTGGTAGCCAGTCGGTTCCTCTTGGATCGCCCGTGTTTAGATAGCTGAAACCCATGAAATTGTGACTGAGATGGGTTGGATTTTCTTTCTCTATTACCGTGAGGCTATGTTTGGTAATCAAACAAATCATGGTGTGTTGTAACAGTCATTACAGGTCCTTAAACGCCGTTACATAAAAATAACGATAGCAACCGTTATATGTTGCTGAAAAAAATGAACGATAACAGCCGTTACAACTTTGTTAACATCTCGCTGGGCCTCCAATAGAGGCTAACCACCTGTAGTGGCGCATTTACCGGCCGATACAAGTTTTTTTCTTTTTTTCTTTTTTAATCTTTTCAACTTTAATAAAAATAATAATATAATATATAATAAATAATAATAAAAGAGAGAGAGAGAGACCATAACAACCATTACAGTGATGGCCATTACCACCACCGTTGTTATTATTATATAATACCTTGATTTGTGAGAAGCGGAGTTATTACCATGTTCATTTAAATCAATTATACTTTCAAATGCAGCAGCCCGTGTACGGTCCAAGGAATTGATTATGAAATGTAAGTAAGAATGGATTGGATTAGACAAACCTAACAATGCTTCCATCTCCAATCCTCAGTGAAGTGCGATTGATGGTGGACCAACACGTCGAGTCTGCATACCCCATCTCGTCTCCGACCCATCTAACGTCAGGGCCCGCGTCGGAGAATATATTAATGGAGGACTGTAATTCCTTCACCATGGAAAACCAAGACCCGAAGTAGTATGACATGTTCGGTGCGTTCGCTCCCTTGGCGCCATCGAACCATATCTCCGAAACATTCCCATATCTACACAAATACCAAACAATTCTTTAAAAAATAAAAATCGAAATCGATTAATTTTCATTTGTGTTCTTTTGATTTCCATTACTAACCTATTCAGAAGTTCTTGTAACTGGCCCAAGTAATACTCGTTGTACTGTGTTTCTTGCCCATATCTTTTGTCGTGGCGGTCCCACGGCGATAGATACAGCCCAAGATCCACCCCTCGGTCCTTGGCAGCGGCCGCAAGCTCTCCGACAACGTCTCCCTTCCCACCTCTCCACGGGCTTCTCTCGACGGAATGATCAGTGTATTCCGACGGCCACAGGCAGAACCCATCATGGTGTTTTGCGGTCAAGATGACGAGGGAGAACCCAGCATCGACGGCCAGATCGACCCATTGGCCCGCATTAAGGGCCGTTGGATTGAACACGGAGGGGTTCTCGTGTCCGGTTCCCCACTCGGAATCGGTGAACGTATTTACGCCGAAATGGAGGAACATTACAAGCTCTCGACGCTGCCATTTTAACTGGGACCACGTCGGTAATGGTGGGATCGGCAGCGGCGGTGGAGTCGTTCTTGAGGTAGCGAATTCGAACGTTGCCAGTATAAGAAGAAGCCACAACCAGACCATGGGCGGATTCTTCTGTGTGCACTCTCCTTTCATGGCTCTGTTTTTACGTTCACGTGAGATGAGAATCTTTCTTTGTTATAATGATAAGAGAAGGGAAGATAATGTGGGGAGATAAATGAAAAGGAGGGGTGGTTTTGTGGAATAGATGGAGGCTAAATGCCAAACGCAAGCGTTCCACGCATCATCCAGCCGTTCATCGGCAAACCATATATGGTTTATGTGGCGCACACTGACATGATTGGTGGTCCATTCATCACGAGTGCCAGAAAATGGACCGTGAATGTGGACAATTTAGTCGTCCGTTTGTCGTGCATGCGCGCTCCACTTGAAAAGTGGACTGCACTGACATTCAGATGAGGTCACATTCAGCAGCCGGCCGGCTGATGAACGGCCCATATGCCGGACACGTGTGCCACGTTGATAGGTGCTACGTAGTATCTTCCAAGTTCCTGCGCTGGAAACCTGAGTGGGGCCCACCGTGATGTTTGTAAGACATCCAACCCGTCCATCCGTTTTGTGAGCCCATTTTAGGGCTGGAATTCAAAAGTGAGAAGGATCCAAGACTCACGTGGGACGCAATAAAGGAAAATGTGGGTAAGGAAATTCCTACCGTTGAAGCCTCCCTGGTGTAGATAGTGATGTTTACGTGTCATACCTACCGTTCATAACGTCATTCTTACTAGGACGAACGGAAACACATATATTATACTCATTCAAAACTTATGTACGCCGCAAATATGTTAATTGTGTACGTTCAATCCTCACATCTTTGGCCAACATGAGTATTGGATAAGCTCATTTTTCTATGTAAGTCATGAAATTATCTCAAAAAATGAATAGACGTGATGGATTTTTCACAAACATCACAGTGGTCCCACATAGGTTCCAAGCGCAGGAACTTTACGCGAAAGACTTTGGCAGGAAATCCGCGTCGAAGCGAGATGTTTCAGCGCCGGGATCCACCGACATGGAAGGAATCCCTGACCGTGGGGCTACCTTGATGTATGTGCCTTATATCCACGCCGTCCATCCGTTTTGAAAACTCATTTTAAGGGCATGATGTTAAAAATGAAGTAGATCCAAATCTCATATGAACCATAATACAGGAAACAGTGGTAATTGACCTTAAAAACTTATCCTGGGCCACAAAAGTTGATATTTGTGTGGTCTCTTTACCCGGGTCTCTCGGACCTTATCAGAAGGTTGGATCGCAAATAAGCATTTTGGTAGTCCGGTGAAGTTTTTAACGGTGGTGATTCAATCGTGATTGTTTCGTGTGTAGAGTCCATGCATGTAATATTCGGATATGTTTCAATTTTAGAATCCTGCTCTAAAATGACCTGTCAAATCGACGGCAGGCGTAAATGCAATGCACATGCATCACAGTGGAATCCACCCCAACCGCGCTCGGTGCTTTACAGTGCGATGGATGATACGCAGGTTAAAAATAACTTCAAAATTGCACACGTGTCATTTCAGTAATCCAATTAAACCGTTCAAAGTATCGTACCCAGTGTCGGTGAACCAAAATTGGCTTATAAAATAATCTGACCTTCGGACTAAGTAGACATTTAGGGCTTGTTTGGTTCGAGTTGTATTAGATGAGATTAACACTTTTATTGCACAATGACTGTGTTATGGGGAAATCCGAGGTAATAAGGGCAGGGCAAACCAAACTGATTCATAGGGCCTCAGAAGGAAAATATTACATCGGGTCCAATCAAGCATCCGAACTACGGTTCTGGGTCGGTCGCGCCAAGCTCTTTTCCAAGGAACTACAACCTTGGGTCAATCGAGCCGAGTATTCCTCCAAATAGTTACGACTCTGAATCGAAACTCTCATCTAAAGAATTACGGCCCTAGATTGGCCGACTGGAACTCTCATCCAAAGAACTACGGCCCGAGCCCTATCTTCGACCTTCAAGCTCAAGATCGAGTCCAAGACGGACACACCGACCACAGGCCCTGATCACGGACTCCGACCACAAGATCCATGAGATCCGATCGTAGGTTCGGATGTGGTGAGTCGGAGGTCTAAGCAAGATTAGTCCCTCCACAAGCTCAGATCTGAGTTGCAAGACCAATTCGGATGAGAATGTGGCAGGAGATCACATTCAAAGCTCAACCAAATAAGGCATATAAAAAAATAATCCGAAACACGATCTAAAGGATAACGGTCGATATCTCTATTCGTGCGACATCTGCTTGATTGAGTAAATTGTGTCAAGATTGACGGTGATGATCCCTTCATCTCACAAGTATAAATAACAGGGAAACCCATTGCAACAGGTACACAATATCTCGCACCTTCCATCTACTTTACACAACTTAGACCCAGTTTTCCCAACCTAACTTTGGTATCAGAGGGTCCCTTGTTTAAGCCAGGGTCTCCTTTGTTAGCCGCTTTGTGCAGGACCAGGGCGCGGCGGAAGGTGTTCCAAATTCTTGCATTAACAGATTGCATGTCCGAGAATATCATGGTATTTTGGCCATCCTATGTTTGGGATAAAATTCTTGCTTTGGAAAAACATTTGATTAAGTAAAACTCAATTCAACAGGCCATGGATTTGTAATTAATGAACCAAATACACTCTGTCACTTGTACATATGTATAATTAAAATATCAGATTAGATCCGTACTCCTACACAGGTGGTAGACGCTCAGGAGTTTCAACACTTAGTCAAGGGTTCAAGTATCCATAGGTGGTGAAATTCCACCAACATGAGTGTGTCGGGGTGTGTGTGCGTGTATAAGGAAAAAAGATAAATTAGACGTATAACTAAATACTACATATAAAGGTCTTATACGGATGTATGGCATAGATAAAACATATGCATCAATGTGAGCCCCATGTTTAGTGGATTTCAAAATCCACTCAAACTCAGCATGTGATCAAATGCAATTCCCTCTCATGTTATTCTAATCATTTTCTTCTTTTCCAAATGGGGGATTAAATTTACATGAGACCCAATGCAATTCTATATTACCTATGCCCGCCTAAGCCCATGTACCAGGCAGATTAGAAATTTTTAATTCCTTTTTTAGAATATATACGACCTATATTTAGTAAAATCGTAATGTAATATGAACTGTCCAAAGCTAATAAAAAAAATTTAGATTCTTTAGTAAATCGATTTACAGAAATCTTACGTAATTGCAATCTAATAATAATCTATTTATTTTAGTTAATTTTTGTCACGTGTCTTAGCGCCTGCGTACCGAGATAGTTATCGTACAAGTTCGCCGCCGAAAGTAAAAGAGAGCTGCGGCATTCGATTCGATTGGCGATTGTTTGGGCCAGAAGCCGTTGCGTCCGAACCCAGGTCGGACAATCAGCCGTATGACCAGAGATCCTGTGGGGCCTGCTGTGACGTATCTTCTTATCCACACAGTCCATCCATTTTATCAGATCACTGTAAAATAGATCCAAAAAATGAAGCAGATCCAACCAAACTAGTGGCCTTGGTTGCATTAAATGCACAAAGCATGAATGCAAGATCATTAAATGCAAGAGTCATCTCTAGTGTTGTCCACTTGAGTGTTGGATCTGCTTAATTTTTGAGTTTATTACTGAAAATAATCTGATAAAATGGATGGACGGCGTGGATAGACAGATAAATAAATGTGGACCTCACAGGAGCGCTGGTCTGACGGCTTATTTTCCAGGGTTCGGACGCAATCCGCTTCCGCTTGGGCCATTTGTTATCGGTTCGTGAAGAGTTATTTCATGCTCTGGCTGTTCACGACGCTTGATACTCAGGCACTCGTTAATGGTACACATGGAATATATTAACTCAAAAGTAAACCGACTAAATTTTGAAACCAACCATTAATAGGTTATAAGATAAAAACCAGATTGGTTGAACAATCCTAACCTCTGATTCGTGGACAATTGTTTTTGAATTAAGGCGATTGGATATTTTAACCTTTCAATGCATGTCCAGCGATCCAACAGTAGATAATCATATCAAATAAATTTCTCTCAATGATACATCTAAAGTGTTACCCAATTTGACTTGAGTGTATGCCATGTATTCAATTTCTAACTGCCTGCAAGAGCATCAAACATTCCTCTATTGTTCATTGTAAAATATATCAACCCTTCACTCAGCAAGAGCATCAAACATTCCTCTATTTGTTCACGGGTTGGGTTTGCGCTGCGGGTCAATCGTGTACGTAAAACAAATAAAATAAATAAAAATCGGGTCATTACAAGCTACAAGCAAAAAGGGTTCGGTTTTCGCTTTCACAAGGGGTGCGGGACTCTCACGGGTGATGGGCCATCAGGTCCGTGTTTGCTGCTCACATATCGCTTTTCTGCCGTCGACTTCAGATGACATAAAACCGACCGTAGCCTACGTAATATTAACGACAGTAGACTATGGTATTAATCCATCACCATCTCTAAATGGTGGCAATTCATCCACTCACTGCACATATCTTGATCATCGAAATGGTGGGATTCGTTCTTAATGAAACATAGCCGAGCAGAGGAATTATACAACCCAAACCTTATGGGCTGTTTGGGAGCGTGGATTTGTAAATCCCTGGATTGGAGACCCACTGGATTTGCAATCCTTCCGGTGTATTTGGCACCCTGGAGTGTGAATCAACTTTTATCCAAAAGTACCTATCCATAGCATATTCACAGGGATCTAAATTTAATTTCTAATTCAACTTTACTATCTCTAATTAGTGAGATATGTAATTTTTGATATAATAGTTGTGATAAGCCCACTCAAATATATGCTTTGCTTAAAAATTATGAAATTCCAAGTCTCGGATGGACCACAAGCACAAGATCATGTATGAGTGACTAACCAAAAAATTTTAAACGTTGATTTACATGGACAATGTTTGGAGGGTGCTGATTTACATGGATAATGTTTGGACGGTGTTGATCATCATTAGTGGGCCATGTGCACAATAGAATGATAGTGTATAATGACACACATGTTACACCTGCAACTATTGAAATGATTTTAGGTGTAATCCAAGCTCTCACCGTGGATTGCAAACCTCCTCAAAGAGGGGATTGGAAACCCCTGGATTTGTAATCCCCAGTTACTTTACGTTGCCAAACAACCAGGGAAAACCCCATCCAATCCACGGTGCCGAACGACCCCAGGCTTTGCGTAGATTGCTTGGGTTTTCAATTCTGACAATGTCACACCCCAAAATTCGAAACCTGAGTTGGCCAGGCCCGGACCCGAATTTCAGAACTGTGAGTTATATTTAAATAAATATACATCGCAACCCACATTATTTCATACATTTTCAAGGCAATTAGAGCAACTAAAATGATGCTAATCATTGTCATTAAATATTATCCACTAATCAATCCTTAAATCTTTAATTACATTGACATAAAAAAAATAATAATAACAACATACATTGAATTTTAATTAATTTCTAAATAAAAAAATATAAAAATATAAAAGTCTTTAATCTTGTTCAATCGGTTCTTCATATACAAACCTTGCAAAACAGTCTATATAGGTATGAGCGCGACGGCTCGTAGAGTCACATTCTTCTCAAAATTGAAAAATTTTACATTAACACAAATAAAACTCAATAATACATATATGATTAATTACGAGTATTGAATCGTCATTGTACATGATAACAATAATAATTTATTTTTCGTAATAAAAAAATAAGACAATACCGTTATCTAAAATCATTTTTGGTTCAATACAGGGCAGAGAACTCTTGTGTGTTGATCCTTTTAGGGAATTGCATTAGACAGAGTACCCATGCTGATCCTTTCGAGTATGACCCTGGGCAGAGCACCCCATAAAAATAACATAACGGTCCTTTCAGCACAGCACCCATAATATAATTAAAAGCATTTAACAATAATTAAATGAATTTATTCCACATATTACAAATCAAATAAATGCATTCTACATCACGTAAAACCAAAATCAAATGACTTAAATCAGAAAAACGAAATAAATAATTAATGAAATGAAAGTATATAATAATGTAGTCTTTTAAATCGGAAAAATCACCTACCCGGTATGTTGAGTGGAGGTTGAATGACATAGTTTGGACATTGCAGATTGGAGATGGATCCAATAGACAGTCGAGATTTCCTGATTTATAGGTTAGCTCGAAAACGGAAAAAGAAATGAGAAAAAATTAGAGAGGTTTCAATCTGTGTGGATTGCATTATGAAAGCCTTCCAAATCCCTTACTGCAACGGAAGCTAGGTGGGTCCAACGAGATGTTTGTGAGAAATTCATTCCGTCCAGCTACTTTGTCGAGTCATAATAATACATGATTCTAAAGGTAAGGCAGATTTGGAATTTAAGTGGCCATAAGATAGAAACAGTGGGGTTGAATGCTTGCCATTAAAATCTTCTTGGGTTGATGGTGAGCAGCCTGGATTATTTGGTGGGTTCCGCCAATGAAGAATGGTGGAAGAAGAAAGAGGAGAGTTTGAATGGGAGAGGAAATTGGGGAGAGAGGTTACGTCGTGCGGTGAGAGGAGTGAGAGATGGGGTTGGTTACGGTGAAAGGACGCACGTCACTTTATTTTATTTTGTTTCTCTTTTTTTTGAGTGGGCCCCATAGGAATAATGTGACAGATCCACACCATTCATCAGTTTTGTTAGATGATGTTAGGACATGGCCCAGGAAATGAGATAGATTCAAGGTTTAAGTGGGCCACACCGAAAGAAAAAATGGGATATAGTTCCCACCGTTAAAAAAATAAACGGGTTATTACATTCTACCCTCCTTAACAAAAATTTCATCCCTGAAATTTATTATGCAAATACCTAAACTAAAATTGTATGGTGGGTTTGCGAATGACGTAGTTTGTGCTAACATTTACTTTAGTTGTGGTGTCTCTTCAGGTGATAATGTGTTATGAAATTATTCGTAGAAACCTACTCTTTTCTGATAGTGCGACAACATAATCAAGGGTTGACGTCAATGTCATGGAGGTCTTTGATTATTTTATTATTATTATTATTAGTACGTTGAAGATTTTGTAGAATTGTAAGGAATATTAAATGGTTTAAAAGACTTATACATGAAGATTAAGAGGATAAGAGCTGTGATATGTACCAAGGTTATATTTTGAAAACATTGTTCCTGCTAATGTTTCTGGTATTTTCAGGCATCCAATTTATCTAAAACTTTTTATAATGATGCATCTATTAGTCTATTATAACTCTATAAAATTTCAGATTAATCCAAAGTTTACAAAAAATCCTAAATTTTAGAAAATTAAGTCTGCCCAAAAGCAAACGATTTCTAATCAGTATACACATAAATTAAAAGCAATATATGAGAAACCTAAAATTATATTTTTATATTATTTTTTTATAAAATTAAACTTGTTAATATATGACTGAGATTTTGAATCGCCTTAAACGAAGTTATAATTAATTAGTTATGAATTTTCAAAGTCAATCGATTCTTGCTATCCATTGCTATCTAGCAAAAAGTGGAGAGCTAAATTTATATAAAATTCATATATGGTCCAAATTGAGTTCCTTACCTGATTTCATGTTTAAATAGGGTTAGCTTCCATATTAACACAAATAAAAAGGAATCCTAAGTTTGAATTTTTAATTTTAATTTTTTAATTTTTTTAATTTTTTTTTATTACAAGAGCAAAGGGAGTCCTAAGTTGGGGTCTCTAATTCGACCTCTATTCTAAGTCATGAGTTGATTCTAACCTAGACTTAATTTAATCATTAATATAACATACATCTAAGGTTCTCGTGAGAATTTAAAACCTAGGCTCTGATACCAATCTGTCACTCCCCAAAATTCAGAACCCAAGTTGGGCAGCCCCGGACAGGAATTTCAAGACTATGAGTTGTATTTAAATAAATATACATCGCAACCCACATTATTTCATACATTTTCAAGGTAATCAAAATAACTAAAATGATACTAATCATTGTTATTAAATATTGTCCACTAATCAATTCTTACATCTTTAATTACATTGACATAAATAAATAAATAATAACAACATTTTAATTAATTTCTAAATAAAAAAATATAAAAATATAAAAGTCTTCAATCTTGTCCAACTGGTTCTTCATATACAAACCCTGCAAAACAATATATATGGGTATGAGCGCGACGGCTCGTAGGGTCACATTCTTCCCAAAATTGAAAATTTTACATTAACACAAATAAAACTCAATAATACAAATATGATTAATTACGAGTATTGAATCGTCATTGTACATGACAACAATAATAATTTATTTTTTGTAATAACAAAATAAGATAATGCCGTTATCTAAAATCATTTTTGGTTCAATCTAGGGCAGAGCACCCGTGTGTGTTGATCCTTTTAGGGAATGACCCTCAATAGAGCACCGGTGTTGATCCTGTTAAGGAATGACCCTCGGCAGAGCACCTAGTGAATAAAATTTTAAGGTAAATACCCAGGGTAGAGCACTTGTGCGTGTTGATCCTTTAGGAAATTGCCCAGGGCAAAGCACCCGTCCCAACCTTTCGGGTATGACCATGGGCAGAGCACCCCATAAAAATAACATAATGGTCCTTTCGGAGCAGGGCATCCATAATATAATTAAAAGCATTTAACAATAATCAAATGAATGTATTCCACATATTATAAATCAAATAAATGTATTCTACATCACATAAAACTAAAATCAAATGACTTAAATCAGAAATACGAAATAAATAATTAATGAAATGAAAGTATATAATAATGGATCCAATATACAGTCCAGATTTTTCCTTTCAATCAGAAAAATCACCTACCAATTGGGAAAATCACCAGGTAGGTGATTTTTCCTTTCAATCGGAAAAATCACCTACCTGAAAAAAGCACCAGGTAGGTTAGAGTCAACTCATGACTTAGAAAAATCACCTACCTGGAAAAATCACCAGTCGAGATTTTTCCTTTCAATTGGAAAAATCACCTACCTGGAAAAATCACTAGGTAGGTGATTTTTCCTTTCAATCGGGAAAATCACCTACCTGGTGTGTTGAGTGGAGGTTGAATGGCATAGTTTGGACAATGTAGATTAGAGATGGATCTAATGGACAGTCGAGATTTCTCGATTTATAGGTTGGCTCGAAAACAGAAAGAAAAAGGAGGAAAAATCGGAAACGTTTCATTCTACGTGGATTGCATTGTAGAAGCCTTCCAAATCCCTTACTGCAACGGAAGCTAGGTGGGTCCAACGAGATGTTTGTGAGAAATCCATTTCATCCAGCTACTTTGTCGGGTTGTAATAATACATGATTCTAAAGGTAAGGCAGATTTAGAATTTAGGTGGCCATAAGATGGAAACAGTGGGGTTGAATGCTTGCCGTTAAAATCTTCTTGGGTTGATGATGAGCGGCTTGGATTATTTGGTGGTTTCGCCGATGAAGAATGGTGGAAGAATAAAGAGGAGAGTTTGAATGGGAAAGGAAATTGGGGAGAGAGGTTAGGTCGTGCAGTGAGAGGAGTGAGAGATGGGGTTGGTTACGGTGAGAGGACGCACGTCGCTTTGTTTTATTTTGTTTCTTTTTTTTGAGTGGGCCCAACAGGAATGATGTAACAAATCCACACCATTCTTCAATTTTGTTAAATAATGTTAGGACATGGCCCAGGAAATGAGGTAGATTCAAGGTTTCAATGGGCCACACCAAAAGAAAAAATGGGATATAGTTCTCACCGTTAAAAAAAAAAAAAAACAGACGGGTTGTTACAGACAAGTAAGGCCCGCGACACGACTCGGTAGTCCAGACCCACTGATGTGCTGTATCCCAATGTGGATGAACCATGCCTCAAAATCTCATCAATAGGTTAATCACAACCTTTTGTTTGGAGTTCTATTGTGAGGCAATTGAGAGCAAAAATATAACAATTACCTAGATGCACAGGATCTTCCGACTGAGAAACGATAGGATACAATTACTACAATAAAGCCATTTCTTTCCGGGTAACATGCCACATGTGAGGAATGCCTTATCTATAGAAGGTGGGCCACACTGATGTAGAGCAGATTATGTAAAATTTCATGGCCAAGATGGACCAGAAAAGGCCTAATCAGAAGCAGAAGTGATATAGACCATCAGAACCTTATAACGGGCGTATCACGCAAACTGGAATGAATTATTCAACCTACCATATATGATTTTGGGTAAGACAAGTTACTTTAGCCACCAAACCCACTACGCCGAGTTGGCCACATTGAATTTGTGAGATTTCATCAAATCAACAGTCGAATTTTCATTTTTACTGTAGTTTGATTAGAACTCTGTCCATTGGGCTCTGGGCTTGTTTGATTTCCCATGATACATGTAAATAATGGTAAACAAGTAATTATTACTTTTTTGCCGTGTTTGTAAATATGAGAATAATTTTACCTCAAAAATCAAAACAAAAGTGTTGACTTAAATATGTGGACCCCACTATAATGTATATGATATATCCACACCATCCATCTATTTTATTAGAACATTTTGGAACATGAATCGAAAAATGAGGTAGGTCCAACACTCAAATGGCCCACACTAAAGGAAACGTGCCTTAATTTGTCCACCATTAAAAGTTATTTTCTTCACTGGGCCTACATTGGGGGTTTTTTCATCATCTAACCCGTTCATAGGGTCACACAGGCGTGAATAAGTGTAAAACACAAATATCAGCTTGATCCAAAACTTCTAAGGGCCCCAAGAAGATTCTAATGATAGGCATTCGATTCTTGTTGTTTCCTATGGCGTGGTCCACTTGACCTTTGGATCTGCCTCAATTTTTTGTTCATGCCATAAATTCAGCTAGCATAACAAATAAGCAATGTGGATAAGTAACATACATCATGATGAGCCCCACTTTGATGTTGTAAATTTCTCAATTAAGGTGTTAAAAGGGTAAGTTGTCATATTTGCATTGGTAAAGACGTAGTAATTACCTAGGTAAATAATTATTATCCATTTACATGGTAATTACACTTGAGCCGGAGAATCAAAAAGGCCCTAAGAGTTGCATTGAATATGAAAAAAGCTTTGAATATTAAGAGAATCACATGTTTGGGCTAAATATGACACTTAACTATTTTTAGTTGAAAACCTTGATAACTAGTATGAATCATGACTATCTATAAATATTAAGTTTATTATTTATAATAAGCCATAATTTCTAGGAGTTTTAGTTGTAGTTTAATTTTGAAAATTCTTCTTCGATTTCATGTCATTATTTAAGAAGGTTGTAAGCACGTTTTAATCATCAATTAATTTATTTTGAATTTCTAAAAAATATTTTTTATTTTCTTCTTTTTCTCATGGATATGAGGTATCTTTGTGAAGAGTCTAAATTCAAAGTAGTTAACCCAGAGGAAGACGGTGCTCCTCGACCTTTGCATCACAAACTATGATGCAACTAATATAGTAGGAAAATAAAGTTTGTATATATTTGGAAAAAAGTCTACAATATATATATATATAAGAAGGATACAATCAAATATTACCTCAAAACATTTAATCACCATCAAATCACAACAAACGTAAAAGAAGATTATCCTTAATTAAATATTTCTAATAATATATTATTATGTCCTTTTTATGTTGCAGAGAATTTTTTTTTCGTCTCCAAATCTTATTTAGAGATCTTATTAGAATTTTTTGACTCTCCCTATAACGTATTTATGCCCATTCCATTGTAAAGAGAAAATCACCGAGAAAATCAAAACACTTTCTCTTGTTAGATCACTCATATGTGGAATGAATTGCTACACGACTGAAATTTGCACATTGGTGGTTATCGAATACCTGCCATTTAGCTACACCCGCACCCAACCTGTGTCAGGCCTGGTTTGGGTATCCATTGGGCCCATCAGCCAATTGACAGCCATATACCCTACATGAAAATTAGGTAAATCCACACATACGGCGGGATACAACATCAATATCGATGGCATGGAGTGATACACTGTACTGATATATGGTCCATCCCATCCGTCCATTAAATTAGGACACCAGACCATTTCATTTTAACCGTCTGTTTGAATGCACTGTATGCATGCCCAGTATACTGTGGATGAATCACCATCATTTATCAAATTCATATCTAGGCTAAAATGGAGGGAATGTCTTGGGACAGGTGGGGTGGAGGTGATCCACGCCCACCAAAAATGTAGGACGGACGTGGGCCGTCTTTTGAAGTTCCTGCTGTTGCGACTGTTAGTGCACATAGTTATCAATAAAAGAATCTAATTCAATCAGACGAGAATTTTATGACGAGTGGACGCGGATTGCGTGGTGACCTCAATATCACCACGTTCCTATGTGGTGTCGGGACTCTATGGGGCCCACTGTGATGTATTTGTTCTATCTAATCCGTCCATCCATTTGATTACTCATTTTAGGATAGAAGTTCAAAATTAAAGCATATCTAAAACTCAAGTGAACCCCATCACATGAAACAGTGGGGATAATGATGTCCACTGTTGAAAAGTTCATGGGGGCCATAGAAGTTCCCGATCAAACTGATATTTGTATTTCATGGGGGGCCATAGAAGTTTCCGATCAAACTGATATTTGTATTTCCATTCATTGCAGTCTTCATGGCCTTACAAACAGGTTTGATGACAGATAAACATCACAGTGGGCCCTAAGAAGGTTTTAACGGTGGATATCATTATCCCTGCTGTTTCCCATGGTGTGATTCACTTGACCTTTGTATACACTTAAATTTTGGGTTCATGTTCTATACCAAGTTCGCAAAATGGATGGAGTGTTTGGATAAAACACATACAGTCCTGACACGACGTAGCTGGGTGGCGGTGTTCGGGGTACCACGCAATCCGCTACCATGAAATTTACAAAATTTTGTTTTAGGGACGGCTGGGGCTACAGGACAGCGCTCTGTAGGCCCCACAATGATATATGTGTTTTCTATACCCGTACTATCCATTTTGGATCTTTATTTTTAGGTATAAGCTTAAATATGTGACAGATCCAAATCTCAGGTGGACCAAACCACAGGAAAACACAACCACTATTAACATCTTCATGGGGCCCGCTGTAATGTTTATTTGCCATTAACCTGATGATAATTAAAAAAGATGTGAATGAATGGAAAACATAAGTATCAGCTTGATGCAAACTTCCATGGCCCCAAGAAGTTTTTAATGGTGGGCATTCAATCACCACTGTTTACTTTAGTATGGTCCACCTAAGTTTTGATCTCTCTCATTTTTATTTTTTTTCTCATACCCTAAAATGAGCTGAAAAGAAAATTAAAAAAAAAAAAAAGTTGGACAACATGGATAAAACAGGGTACATCATGGTGGGGGCACACAGAACACCGCACTGTACAATACTACCGACAGTGTCAGTAGCAATCCATGTCCTTAAAATAGGTACAATTAGCTGTGAATGAGATACAATTCATCCACTAGGGTTCCTCCATGAAATTGAGATGGCCTAAAAATATGTTGATTCAAGAATCGGGATCCTCTGCTGGGAAACAGGGATTTTTCATTTCCTGCATTTTCATTAGGCCAGGTGTCATCAGTGATGACATGGCCCAATGAAAATGCAGAGATGGGAAACCTCTGTTTCCCAGCAACAGAGGATCCGGACTTTCGGGCATCCCACTTTCGTATTACGGGGCAACCATGTTAGGCTGGTTGGATGCCACACGTGTACAGTATGGTAGGGAAGATCCATACAACACCAATTCGACTAGCTACTTGGTTCTCTATTTATTTGTCGAACAGATGTCACATGTGGATTAAAGAGATTATATTGGATGATGATTGAATGCTTCGATCCCCAAGGATCCATATTTTAGAGAATCAGATTACAACAATTTTCTGAATTTAATTACAATTTGAATTCAAATGAATGTATAGCATATAACATGCTAAACCACCAGGACAGTTCAAGCTAGACAACGGACAATTGGAGACATGAAGCTTGACTAGAAACGATTTAAACCGAGTAGAGCTTAAGTCTTTAGTGAAGATATTAGTTAATTGATCAATCATACCAACATAGCGAATGATAAGATCACCATAAGTAGTATTTTCATATATGAAGTGATAATCCACCTCAATATATTTGGCGTGAACATTATAGACCAGATTAGAGGTAAGAAATATAGCATTGAGATTATCATAGTAAAGTATAGGAGCTTGATGCAGATAGACCTGTAAATCGCATAAGAGAAAACGGATCCAAAATAACTCTCTAGCAATGATAGCAAGAGAAATAAACTTAGACTCAGTACTAGAGCATGAAATCATGAGCTACTTGTTAGCACTCCAAGAGATTAAGTTGGGACTGAGAAAAACAATATACCCTAAAGCAGAACGACAATCATCAAGGTCACCAGCCCAATTAACATCAGAATAAGCCTAAAAGGTAAGACGACTGGCAGGGCCTTAAAAAAATAAAGACCATGGGAGATAAAGCCCATAAGAAAGCGCAGGATACGTTTAATCGCCATCCAATAAGTCGACCACAGAGAATACATTAATTGACAAACCTAATTAACAACAAAGGAAATATCTGATCTCTTAAAAGTAAGACATTGCATAGCCCCATAAAATTGGGGTATTTATGAGGGATTATATTTGATACCGATGCTTGGATCTCTCGGATCCATATGTATATAGAATCATATTACAACAATTTTTTTGGATTTAATTAAAATTTAAATTTAAAAGAACTACTCACATATAATATGCTAACCACCCAAAGCCAGTTCCGAAGGAGACGTGAAAGCATCGTTAATTAGCATGGATTACAAGCGGTGCTTAAGATGGATGGTACAATATGTAACACATTTCTTTACCCTCATGCCCCTGTACACCACATGGGTATTCAAACCCATGACCTCAATGTTGAAACCGACATGGTCTACCACTGAGCCATGAATAGGGACTCTAAGTAGCACTTAATTTGGCACAAGTGAGTACTTGAACGTTAATGTCTGCATATGTGGCGCATTTGGCACATATAATTTATATGCATTGAGCATTGCAGTCATGTGTCTACTGAAGTAGTGATAAGCTTCACTATATCTTTTTTTTTCTCTATCTTTTTTCGAAAGACATTGTGTTCAACTTTTGGATGACATGCCACCATTATTTTTCTTGGTACCTTTTTTATAGAATTTTGAAAAGACGGAAAGCATAATTTAAAAGAAAAAAATAATAATAAAAACTTAATCTACGTAAGTATGAACATTATGTGATGATCTTAGATTTCTAAAAAAATATGAAAAGCATGATTCAAATTTTATACGTCATAATGAAGTTAAGACATGAAATTGCCAATGCCATACTTGTTCGAGTTGGTAATGTCTCTCTCCAATCTATCTTCAATGAAGATGAAAAAAATAAAATAAATGTAGATTCCATTATAGGGTTAGGACCTAGATCTAAGGGTTAAAATCAAACCTTAAAACGGACAACCCAATTGATGGAAGAAGGAGAAGAGGAATACCTTCACTTTTTACTCTTTTCTCTCATTGAAAAGGTGTGAATGGAAGGAAAGAGGGAAGTTCGTGGCCTCTAAAGCTAGGGCTAACCATTCTCTTAGAAATATGGTCTTATATATATGAGAAGTTAGGGTTTTAGTGCTCTAGGGTAGACCCCTCCTATTTAGTGGTCCACGGCAATCATAGGTTGGCCCACCTTGGCCTATATGTAAACTCACACCCTAGTAAGGCATAGAGAATTGAAATTGCGTTATAGTTGTTAATATGAAATACGTTAAAAAAATTGCATTTTTTAAGGCCCTATTTGAATTCGTGGAAAGAGTGAAGAATGAAATGGTATTTCTCGAAAAATTTCATTTCAAAAAAAGTGTGGAAAAAGAAAGAATATTTTTCACATTTATTTTTTAAACAACATTTTTACAAGATGAAAAAAAAAACATATTATTTTTAAATAAGATGTTTGAAAAAGTAAAATTTTCTTTTGAAATTTCTATTGATAGTAATTTTAAGTCTAAAAGCCCTAAATGGTACAATATAAACCCAATTGAAGATAAGACCTTACTGTTGAAGCCACTGTAAAACTTATAAAAAAAATACACGGAGCCCACTTTCATTACATAAGATGTAAGAACTAAAGATAACCCCACTTTAGGATGACCTGTTGTTGTAGCAACTAACAACGGTCCACATCCAATGTTAGTGTAACGCCTTGAAAATCGGGGGTCGAGCAGAAGCCCAACTCTCGAGTTTCAATGCATCACTTATACAACATAGATAATGATGATTAAATATTGTCCGTATTAGTGCATTAAACATGAGTGAGATTATACCAAAACAGCATATCATACTCCGGAGACAGTTAAATTACGCAAGCGGAAGATTATGATTGACATATAAAGCATATAAGTGGTTATAAGTCCCTAGAGTATGAACATGTCACCAGGTTAAATAGTTACATGTATAATTTTAAAATATACAAAATGATATAATGTAATGTCATCTATCCATATCCTTATAGCCCCAATACGCAACTCTAAGTCTACATAGACCTGCCAGAGAGTTGCATGTAGGAGAACTCATCCTCATCATATAAGACAGGCTCCATCTTGTAAGCCTCGTCATCACCTGAAACTACAAAAGAGTCTGGTTTGTGTTTTAAAATACTATCCCAAAGTGGGAGTGAGTGATTAACTTAATAGAGTTATAAGGCAAAGGTTAACATGTTATCAATTTAGTCAAGCAGTAATGATAAAGCAATACAACAAGCATTCCTGAGTACTCTGGTTAATGCATGTCTTCGCCTGCACTCCCTCTACGACATCATCTCACGATCATGCATACACCCCTTCCTCTGTGCTCAACTCCTATGCCAAATGCACATGCAATGCGGTGCGTGTGCGTGATGAGCCAAGTTCTTAATTATACTTATTCATACAGAAGGATTGAGAAGCTAAGGTACCTCCCTTTATATCATTTACCCAAACAATGATCCATCTAGGATTGTCAATCTTAGTTAATCATATACGATAGGCAAGTTCGCAAGTTTGTACCATAGGTTACTACGAGAGGCTCGTCACCTCAGCATAGGCTTAATTCACACTTGAGGTCGCTACGAGAGGCTCATCACCTGATCGTAGGCTTATTATATACTCAGGGTCATTACGGTAAGGTTCGTCACCTTAGCGTAGTCCAAGTGTATACTCGAAGTCACTACGAGAGGCTCGTCACCTGGTCATAGGCCAACAGCTCGAATACAGTATCCCATACACCACCATATTCGGCTCATGAGTTTGAGTTGCTCACTGGTCACTACAGGGAGGCTCGTCGCCCCAGCGTAGGCCGACAACTTGACCACAGTATCTCATACACCACCATGCCCGACTCATGAGTCTTAGCAGATCGTAGTACAAAGGTTAAACGGACTTTTTACTAGTAGGTTAGTATCTTAGATTCAAGCAGTAATATCCATACATGATGAACATATAATGGGCCAATCGAGTTACTTGACAAGCTCGACTGGTATGAACGCACGTTGACTTAGTCGACATGGAGCGTGTAAGCACTCCGCGTGGCCTAACTAATGTCGACAAGTAACGGATGACTCGGATTCCTCGAACCTATCTTGTGTGGCGAAACGACCTCGGCCACTAACTCGAAAATCATTACCGATTGCCTGGACTATGCAGTAGTCTCAATCATACTCAAACACAATAGGCATTCATGTTTGATAGTCAAAATAGCATGTAGCAACCAATTCAAATATAAATCTCATATAAGCATTTTAACGAACACATAGAGTACATATTATCATACATAGGCATTCATCCATAAAGCGCGCAATAGTAAGATAGGTGAAGGAAACTGTAACTATAGATAAGGTTATTGAGAATCCTATCTCAATGCCCTTATTATATACATTCCCACAAGCATTTCCTCACTCAGGCATTTTATCAAACACTTAGACTACACATGTTAACATACGTGTAATAAATTAGTTATAACATATATAATAGCAAATCCTTTCAAAAGGAGTTGTCATACGTACATCAATCATGTAATCTTAATCAAATAATCATAGTAAGTATAAATCATAATTTCATATTCATTCAAACATTTCAACAAACGTATGGAATGCAGTATATATAACATAGTTCACATATTCATGTAATATACAAAAATCATTGCATCTAAGCACATATGACAATAATTAAGTCAGTCATAAATCATTACTGACATTAAAAGCCTTGAAAACCATAACCTAAACGTTTATAGTCTGTACCTTTCGTCGATATACTCGAATCAAACTCAGTTTGTACACTAAGTCTTCATCTACATCATAACGGCTACCTGAATTATGAAATAGGTTAGCTATTTCTTCGATTTTACTATTTGGATTCCTAAATCAGATTAGGGCTAGGATTTTTTACCCAAAAATGGAATCGAAATCGTTGGTGTAGCGACATGAGAGAAGCAATTCAGCTCGTGGAATAGTGGGATCGAATCTCAACACCGATCTTCGTTTTCTCTCACTTCTCCTCACCTTTTTCTTCTCTTTTCTCTCTTCTCTCTCTTCGGGTTCAGGAATTTCGTATGGAATGAAAGAGGGGTGGATAAAGGTCCTTATATAGGCCTAGAACTGACGAAAATGGCCTCAGGGCCATAGTATACTTAGGTTGTAACCAAAGAGTGGCTGATTCGGTCCAACAGGGCGCATCTAGAGGCCCTTTTTGGCATACGGTCTGGAGAAAGTTTTCTGACATTGAATCTAGGTTAGGTTAAGTTTTCGGTCCGATCAGATTAGTAGATCGACTGCGGAGGACCTGTTTCAGTTCAATGGTCACTGGTACTCGATCAGGGCCACAAGTACACTAACATGTGTTGGAAATTTTTCCTGATTCGAGGGTGTAATTGGGTCAGAATCTGACGATTTGAAACCTTAAAATTGACTTACAAGCGAACGGCTTAATTCACTTAAGTTTGAGTTCATCTTCTAAAGATATTTATGTTTCTCACACACTTCGCTCCGGACTCAAGTTATGCGTTTCGGGATACCATTTGGACTTGATTTTCGAGATGGTTGTCAAGTCCAGTAAGGCGGTTATATCCATATAGTTTCATAGCAATCGGACTTTCGACACGCGGTCCAGGTCCGATACGAAGTTTCGTGATGCTCCCGAGAGCAACTAGGTTTTAAGATGGATCCTAGATTTCTAAGCAATGTAGCGTTAGTGATTCTACTCACTTCAGGTCTTCCAGTTCGTATAGATAAGCAGTTCAAGTTAATTCACCGATTAATTCAGTTTAGTACTTAATTAATTTTTGGCTAATTTCTGCATAATTCAATCCTTAGCGATTTCTGTCTGAGGTAGTACTCGGGTCTTTGTACGAATTTTTTCGAGACGTTACAGTTATCTATACAACCCATTTGATGCATGGGCTAATACAAATTTTGGGCAGTGCCCGATTGTTGCTATGAGCTCGCAGAGGAATAATCCATGGATGAAAAGCCAATATAATTTTGAATATTATAGCTAACAATTAAGCCAGAAAGTTCCCAATTCAGATATATCTTGAATAAAAAATTACACTTGTTTCATTATATGATCTATTAGATTGGTGGACATTTATTGGACAGTTAAAAATCAAAATTATCATATGGTCCTATTTCTCCAAGCAATTGATTTATTTAGTTTAACTTGAGTTGACGCATGCCACATGTACACGTTCATCACTCCGCGAGGATTGCCAATTGGACACGCGATTGAAATTCCCGCACATCCATAGGCACACACATATATCAATATAGAACACATGTATGAGATATGTGCATTCTACCTAATTACATAAACCGTACAGATCCTTGATCATAAAAATCAAGACATTTCAAACCTCAAGTATATTAGGAATCCATGGAAGCAAATTTTAAATTCGGATCTCATGCGATTAAGTAAATAAGCAATCACAAAGTATACACAATTTTTGTTGGTGTCAGATGTCTTAAACTTGATTCTAGGCTTGATGACATCGAAGCCAGCTTGATGCCATCGAGTATTTTCGGGATTTTCAACTCTGATCGCTAGACATTTTTTTGTCATTTTTTTAATGACATTGAAGGGTGCTCAATGTCGTTGAAGGTTTACGCAAATTTTTTGCAGAAATGCATATTTTACGATTTTTACATCCGATTTCGTTTAGATTTCTTTTTAAACCTATATAAAGGGATGTATACAGGATTGGGAAGTATTTTAAGGGATTCTAAGGCTTTAGAAACTATTTCTAAGGTTTCTAAAAGGGTTTTAGGGTTTCAAAAAGGTGGAGCAAGGTAAGATTTGAAGATTGCTCAAGTCTAGTAAGCCTTTTCTCTTTGTAATTTTTATTTTCATAGTGAAGATCTGTCATTTTATATCATGATTTTTTTCCGAAAGGGTTTTCGACATTAAATCTTTATATTCTCTTGTGTTTGTTTGATGCTCTTAGATTGTTATTCTATATCCATCTCTGTGTGATTCACAACATAATCCCCAACAATTTTATTTAGAAAAAAAAAAAAGGCATAAAGCGATAGTGAATCACTATGAAAGCGAATTCAAAAAACAAACTTCCACCTTTCCGAAACCCTCAAAATTGTTTTGTCCTCTTTAGAATAGTCTAGGAAACATTGTAATTTACCATAATCCCGCAATTACACCCATATATAGTGTTGCACCCAGAATAGAAAACAATTCATGTAATTTTGCAAAATTATGCACTTTTGTCGATAGGATTAGGGGTGCACACGGGTTGGTTTGGTCCGGTTCTGGGGTAAAACCGGAATCGAACCATTCCTAACGGTTCTGGGATTTTCGGAACCGAAACCAGACCGTTAGCATACTAGAACCGGACCATGAAAACCGGTTCGGTTCTGGATTAGTTCCACGGTTCTGGGTTTTTTAGAAAATTCAACAAAAGAAGAAAAAAAAAAAAAAAAAAAAAAAAAAGGCAGCCAAAAAGGGATAAAGCACCGTTTACAAGTGTTTAGATCGAGAGAAACAGGTTGCGGGGTTAGGTCCTTGGATTCCATTCGGACTGGGGCCTTTATCTGTGAGTACTCGGGGATTATACTCATAAGTAAACAGGCAGAAGAGGTTGCCATGAATGGTGACAGTTTGATTTGGATTCAAAACCCCAAATCAGTAAATAAGGGATTTAGGAAATCCCAAAATCAGTTAATTAGGGATTCCAATTCCCCTAAATAGCTATGGAAATTTCAGATCACCAACCTCAATTCCTGATTTAGATTAGGGATTTTTTTTTGGAACCCCAAATCCAGTTAATTTGGAGATTTCAGTCCTATCCCTCATATCCAGTTGAAATTAGGGATTTGAATCCCCAAATCGGGAATCAGGAATTCCAGATTAGACCCTAAATCCAAACAAATATATTGGTGATTTCAAAATCGGGTCATCTTGTAGACCCTTACCTGTGATTTGTGAGAGCTGATTGTCATTGTCACACTCCATATCCACAGCCATAAACGATGGCATGCCACCTTCCTTGATGAGGACGTCATCGATGTCCCATGGATGTATTTTCGTGGCTAGAGGTCGGACTTTTATTGTCGACACGTGCGACTGCGGCAGCCAGAGATCTCATCTCCCTCCCTTTAGCAGCTGCATGTAGCAGGTTGAGAATCCTCGTGGCAGCAAGAAGACATCTTCCTCTCTTCAGCTGCTGCGTGCGGCAGGAAGAAAATCCTTGCAGAGACGGCGAGTGAAAGAGAGGGATGCCGAGAGAGAGAGAGAGCCACACGCGAGTTACAGGTTGAGAGACGGCGAGAGAGAGGGAGATGGTGAGAGAATGAGAAAGAGATAGGTTTTTTTGTTTTAATTTTAAGTTGGGATCAACGGTTCGGATCCAAGGTTCAGATTCACGGTTCTGGGACACGGTTCAACGGATCGGTTCCACAGTTCGGTTAACAGTTCGGTTCGATTTTACGTGCCCTTAAATCAGAACCGAACCGTATCCAACAGTTCTTGCAATTTTGGAACCGGAATCGGAACTGGTGCTGTCTAGAATCAGACCAAACTGGACCGATCCAACGGTTCCGGTCCGGTTCCACGGTTCTACTGGTTAAATGTGCACCCCTAGATGGGATCAACATCATTGAAGGATCTTCAATGGGATCTTCAATTATATCAATTTAGACCCAAAAACAATTGGGCCAACAAAGGGAATAAAATTGAAAATTCTCCATGAAATCGAGTAGGCTGTCAATGGGATTGACAGCTGCTTGATGGAATCATTGAAGACGTATATTAATATATGGAACACGTGTTTAATTAAGATCTGTGCATTCTACCTAATTACATAAACTATATAGATCCTTGATCCTAAAAATCTGGACATTTCAAACCTCAGGTACACCATAAAATCCATGAAAATTGGACGGCTAGAAAAATTGTTGTAACTTCAGTAGACAGTAACCCACAGCTCCGTGAAGAGCCAAATAACTTAATTACTTCCTGATACAGACAATCAAACAACTGTTTCCAACCATGGAAAGCTTAGACCCAACACGTGACGTGACAGGCTTCACACTTGCAAGCTTAGACGCATCAGATTTTGTCGCATTACATGTCTTATGATGGGCCTACCAAATCAACGTTCTGGATCATTGTATTCAACACCCATGCCCCTAACTTTTGAAGAAGCTAGGTAATTGCTGCCCTCATTAATAGTACATGTACAACTAGTGACGTATCATTCAGCAAGTGTGGAAAAAGGAAATACAGTTTCCCAGAGAGGAGGGTAGGAAAATATTTTAGAAATCTTGCTATCAACTTTCATACATTGGAAATACAATTTCCAACTATTTCTTATAGTTTGGATTATCCAAACGGCCTACAATATTTTCTCTCAATCCATGGCGGAAACTATAATTAGTAGTGGAAAATTGCATTTCCAATGTAAGTTTATGGCAAAATCTCTAAAATATGTCTCTACTTGCCGCCTTTGAAAAGCGTATTTCCTTTTCCACATTTTCTGACTCATCATTAGTTGTACATGCACTAGTACCAAGGCAGCAATTACCCATCTTCTTCAAAAGATAGGGGCATGTGTATTGAATACAATAATCCAAAATATTATTGTGGTAAGCCCTTTTCTTTTTGTGGAGCCCACTAGAATGTATGCTCGTCGAATTTTTAAATCAACAAATTTGTGTTTGTTCTAACAAAAATAGCTTATTAAAAAATAAGATAGGTAATTTGATTGAGGGAAGGATGTGATGAGGTCGATGGCAAGGGATCATTACTCCAAACCTATAAAGCACTTTAGATTCTTTACAAAGTTTCTTGGAGTAGACAAGGGATAAAATAGAAATATTTTCTAATAAATTTGAAAATAAATTGATTGGTGATAAAAAAAAATAATTTAAAAAAAATTATAATAGTTTAAATAGTTAACTCAAACTTAAAAAGAAGTTTTAGACTCAAACTCACTACAATGGCAACTTACTATAAATAGTAAGCTTACTATTTATAACCAATCATGATTCCTACTAGACTCCGTGACTTTTGGCCAAAAATGGTAAGTGTCCAATTTGACTTAACTACATTATTCTTCTAATTTTTCTAAGCCCTATTCATGTTGGGCACGGCTACTAAGATCAAAAGCTATGATTAAATTAAAACTTAGTATTTATAGTAAAAATGAAAATAAAATGGACTTTTGACCATCGATTTGATAAAATCTCACAAATCCGAAGTGAGCAACTCGGCTAAAAATCATATATGATATGTCGAAAAACTCGGCCTGATTTGCTAGATACAACTGTTTTAAGGTTCTAATACTCATGATTACTTCCACTCCTGATCAAGCTTTCTCTAGTTCATCTTTGACATGAAAATGTCTGCCACCTGCTCTACATCATAACGTGACCAAATTTGATGTGCCTAAGCTTACATGTTTATCCTGGCACATCAACATACATGCACATGTGGCATTATGGAAGGTGTTGGGTCTGAGCTTTCCATGGTTGGAAATAGTTGTTTGATTGTCTAAGCTTTACAGGAACTTTTTTAGCTGTTTATTTTTCATATATTTTATTAGGGTTGCACATGAACTGAGTTAACCTGGTTAGCTCGCTTGATTTGACTTAAAAAAGTTTGATTTGACTTGATTTGAAATTGAGTTCGAGCTGAGTCGAGCTGATTTTTTAAGCTCGAAAAAATTTCGAACTGAGTTTGAGCTTACCTGAGCTCGACTCGACTCGAATTGAACCAGTTCGATGACTCGGTTACTTTGATATTGATGTTGCTCGCCAAGTGTTCCATGAAATGACTCAACGAAGTGACATCTGGTGGCAAGGAAAGTATGCATATGAAACAAATACCATTTTTTCTTGATTTTGACGTTGCGTATAAGGTGTTTGATGAAATACCCATAAACAGCTCCTGCTATTTTACGTACATTAAGAAATTGAAAGTACACTCCATGTGTTAGTGAAAATGTCGCACGGGCTCGAACTTGCATCAAACTCAGTTCAAACTGGCCGAACCGAGCTGAGTTAGCCAGTCAAGCTCGAGGATCGAGCTGAGCTCAGTTCAAGCTGGGGTTAGTTGGTAGCCAAGCCAAGTCGAGCTGGCACAGCTCGACTCGGTTCAACTCACTCGTGTACACCCCTAGCTGTTTTATGGTGTGCCTGAGGTTTGAAATGCCCTGATTTTCAGGATCAAGAATCTATATTATGTAATCAGGTGGAAAGCAAAGATTTCAAACATGTGTTCCATATTGATACACGTATGCATATGGATGTGCAGGGTTTTCCACCACGTGTTGAATTAGCAATCCTTGCCCGGGTGATGAAGATGCTCATATATTGTACATGTGGCATGCATAGGCTCAACTGAAACCGACTAGATCATTCGTTTGGAGAAATAGGAACATACGATTATTATTAATTTTTTTCATTTTTAACCGTCCAATCAATGTCTGCAACCATGTGGACCGATGTTAGCTGCTACAAGAAAGTCATCCTAAAGTGGCGCCATCTTTAGATTTTACATTTTATTTCATGAAAGGAATCCACCTGATTTGTTCATAGGTTTATAGTAGGTCTTATCTCATAAGTTTCATAGGCTTTTAAATTTAAAGTTTTTGGATAAATACTATTTCCTGTCTCATGCTTTTCAGTTTCACGGATACAAATAAGATCCAAACAAGGCAGGTGGAAAATTCATGACTTTACTGACTCACGCACGAAACTTGGCGTCCGTGGTCTTATTTCCCAGGTCGTACTCTTCTCCACCAAGTGGCCCATCTCATCCCAAACAGTCCCTGTAAGATGCTTTCTGGGATGACCGTGACGTGACTATGCGTCTCAACAAACCGTCTCATTTGATTACAGCCGTTGAAGCTTGGTCTACTCCAACAAGATACCTGCATATTATTTAGCATGATCGGGACAGTTTGATTGTTCCACATCAACGGTTAGTGATATTTTACATGTGTGAGGCGAGTGCAATCGATTGTCGTCACTAGTACAAAGTACAAGCAGAAAACCATAGACGTTCATGAGTGGTATAGTTTAGAATACATCCGCAAATGTGGGCAAGTTATAATGGCATATACGGTGGAGATCTTGCAAACAACACAGTTAGGGAAATACAGTGACCTACACTTAACTGTCCACCGTTTCATGGGTGGAACTGGCAATGGGTTCGATTCGGGTCAGCACGAGCCCAACATCTTTACATTAAACAGGGCTGAGAATTGTGGCCTAAACCCCGACGTGCAGACCATTACCCTGGGGCCTGAACTGGCCCACTTAAAATTCATCAAGCCCAAGCCCCACCCAACCTATTTAATTCTAATCAGACCATGCTTGACCAACTCAACCAGACTGGCACGACCACGCTTAGGTTTAAGACTGGAATATCAGGTCAAAGGCATGCCGCGCCCAATTAGTGGATAGATACAAACGCGCATGTATCATGTGTCTGTATCTATATTTATCACCTATGAATTCTTTATGGGTTTTGGCCTAGTCAGGTCAGATCATCTGGCCCAGCCCATTAGATAAGCTATATAACTGGTCACCCAAGCTTGACCCATTCATGTACTTAAACAGGCCCCCCCTTACCTTTTTAGCTTGGCCTGAACCTAATGCAGGGAAGGACGTGAGGTTGAGCACCATCTACATCACGAGGATAACTATTAAGAATCCACAGAACTTCTTTGGACTCCTTATAAATAAACTTGAATCCACTAGAAAAAGAAGTTAGAAATAATTCTAAAATATCCTAAATAATGCTATTGATGATGAAAAACAAGTTATCTACTCTTTAAATAAGACTACGAACCTTAGGAGAAGTTTCGGAATCATACTATTACTAAAACTCAAAATCACGACTTAATATAAATAGTAAAGTTACTATTTATAGACGGCCATGATTTCCCTAGACTTCATGGTCTTAGGCCAAAAACAGTGTCTTATTTGGCTCAACCATGTTATTCTCCTAATTATTCTAAGCAGTTTTCATATTGTTCACGGATGAATAGTTATACTCAAACTAAAACTTATTATAAATAGTAAAATTCAACCGTCGATATGATGGTATTTTGCAAATTCGGCGTGTGCAACCCGGCATAGCAGGGTTGGATGGCTAAAGTATCTCATCCTACCCCAAAATCATATATGGTACGTGCAATAGCTCATTATGATTTACGAGATAGTCTATTTTAAGTTCTAATAGTTCGGATCACTTTTGTCATCGATCAGGTCTTTTCTGATCTATCTTGGCCATGAAAGTGTCCATGACCCTCTCTACATCAAAACCCACATCAGAAGCGGGTCAAACGAGCTGCACGGGTTGACTCAACCGGTCACCACCCTAGTAGAGCCATGGTGTGTGGGCTGACAATCGACCGGGCTGGACCTTCTGGCTTACGGGCATGGTGGGCGTCTTTCGAGACCGACAAATGTTGCTGGACCAGACAAAACTAGCGGAAACAATCCAATTCGGACCCAGGTTTAGCCTATTTATTGCTGTCATAAGTCTGGACCTGAACTTTAGGCCTAAAAGATGAAAGGGCTGGACCTCGACTGACATGGCCCGCTGGATCTGGCCCATTTCGATCCTAAAATTCTCACCTGATTCATAGTCCAAAACACCATAAAAATTCTATTAATCTTTGCCCATTGAATCTAAACCGTTGATCACTCTCCTTTTTTACTACCCACTTGCAAGACATCATTGGCATGATTAGAATTGAATGGACCTCTGTACAATTTCCAGTGTAAACAACCAAGAGGTGGCCCTTCTATTGAATGGTGTGGATTGATCGGCTTGAGTGCACTCTGCGGTGTGGATGATCAAGCTCATGATCTTGGTAATGTTAGACCATGCCATCTATTTGCATCCATCCCAGGGCGAAGTGACAAGACAAAAAGAAAGTGCAACGAATGCAACACTGACTCGTACTGATTGGACATTTGCATCAGTCGGTCAGTTTCTATGGTTGATTGTACGTGGTCCTCACTGTAGTGGGACCCGTGGAGATGTACTGTAATTCATGCACTTGCCAGTTAGAATTAGCGGATTACAATTTAACAAGTATCAAGAATATGTTTGCTACTTAGGTGGGCCTACATGGCCAGCTTTGATTGTAGCTACAGCTCGACCGTCGGTTGCCGTTTGCCCCATGAATTCAAATTAATTATGTGATCCTAACCAGCCAATTCGTAATTCGTGGATCACTCAAGAAGACTATTAAGTAGAAAATGATTCACATTCAATTGTCAGATAGAAAGTAAGAAAGGTTTGCTAATTCCAATGGCGTTTGGGAGCCACAGACAAGCAAACGTGCAGGAATGAAAAACATTCGTGAGATCTCAGCTTTTCATCAGGTGACTTCTTCTAGCATAAAATTCAGGCCATTTCACAACTTAGCTAGGCTACAGACTCTCAAGACAAATATATAATTAGCAAAGAAATTAACTATGCATTACACCTGAAAAATCTTGTTTTTTAAGACAGAAAATCTACTGCTATTTTCAACCTTATAGAAACTGTAGTTCTCACTGGGGTTGCCTTGCGGATGTCTACAGCTCTTAGTGCCTGTCAACTTCATAAGCATTTTAAAAGAAATAATCAAGTGGTAAAACTTTGATAAGTGCGGTGATGAATGATAGGCATGCACTTAGGGCCTGTTTGGATAGTAGTATTTAACAGTATTGTAATGAAAAAATGTCATGATTATAATTTTGCAGTGTTTGTTTAAATAAATAACTCAATATATAATTTAATGATTAAATGCAAATATTAAAAGAGGAAAGTAAAATATTTAATATTTACAATTATTATGAATTTACAAATATAATATAGTAGAAATCTCTTTTTCAAACATGAGACTCAGTGCGTTTTTCTAATGGCTTGACATCTAAATAATGTAAAAGTATTACCATTACACTTATATTACATTTATCCTAGGAATTGTAATTTATAATTATTGTACTTTTACCTTTTATTACATTATAATACATTTACTAAGTTACATTAAACTGTCCAAATATCTAAATTATGTTCGTAATAAAGCAATATTAATTCACCATAGGATTGTTGGACATTTCTTATTAGATAATTAAACATGAAAAATATCCAAAGTGTTCACGAATCAGGTGTCTCATTTGGCAGCCTGAAATTGGAAGAATTTATGTTTTATTATTATTATTTTATTTTATTTTATCACTTAGGTAGCAAAGAATAAAAGGAGGAATTGTACTAAAAATTAATTTATATCTACGAAGGGGTTCTTTTTGAACTCCCACTTCACAAATATCATTTCATATCCCCTAGATTCCATTCAAACTAAGTCAGCCTGATTTCACAGATTTCAAGGGTACAATTTCTTAGTGCTCGCGTGCCAAAGGAGCTCCACCCATCTTTTGAAATCCAACTTCAAATCTATCATTTCAAATCCTCTGGATACGTACGGGCTAAAATTAAAATCCAGTCTACCAAACGAGTGGATTTCACAGTTCACGCGGTTTAGATCCAGGGAATGTTTGCCAGCGTGTAGAATTTCTGAGGGCAGCGGACTAGGTTTGGCGGGCTTCACCCAACGGTGTGGCTCACCTTGATGTACGTATTCTATATCCACACCGTACATCCAATTTTTCAGATCATTTTAGAGCATCAACCCAAAAATGAAATAGATCTAATTCTCAGGTGGACCATACCACAGAAAACAGTTGTGATTGACCATTAATAAGCCACGTAAAGTTTTGAATCGAGCTGATATTTGTTTTTTCCCTTCATCCATACCGTTCATCACCACTGTTTCTTATAATATGGTACACCTGAGATTTGGATATTTTTTATTTTTGAGATCCCGCCCTAAGATGATCTAGTAAAATGGATGGATGCCGTGGATGCAGAATACATACATCAAGGCGGGTCCTATGGTAAGGGCTGCACCATCTTCGGTGAGGCGGGGGCTGCACTTAATCCCCTCCCGTTACAGAGTGCCTGCGTACCGAAGTTATATGTTGTATGTAAGTATCATATCACCCGCAATAATATCTAACTAGTGGTGTAGACGAGTTGAATCGGTAAAGCTTGACTAGGCTCGACCACTTGTTGACTCCAGCTTGAATTGGGCTTGGCTTGGTTCGGTTCGGCCAGCGATTCGGTCAATTTGAGCTAAGCACGGTTTAAGATTAAGCTTTTGCAGTACTTTCCTCTGATACATGAGTGCATTTTTAATTTTTCACGAAATATATAACAATAGTAGCTTTTTATAGATCTTTCATCAAACACACCATACAGCATAAAAATCAAAATATAAATATAAAAGCATTTGTTTCATATTTGTACCTTCTTCGTGAACTAGTACTTTGTTGGGTTATTTTATCAAACACTTGTTGGACAACACCAATATCAAAATCATTGAGATACTAAACTGATTTGATTTGCTTTGGGGTTCAATCTAAATTAAGTCGAGCTCAAACTCGGACCGAAGTTATGCTTAGCTCAAAAAATAACACGAACTCGATCTTGAACTAAGTCAAATCAAGCATTTTTAAACCAAGTAGAGGGGGCTTACCGAGCTAACTCGGTACGTGTACAGCTCTAATCTAACGTGATTCAGCACATATCTGTGCGAGGATACTTAACAACCGTCCAATCAAGTTAAGTTCCACAATTTCAAGGCCGTTAGGTTCATTTACACCTACTCCTATGATTTGGTAAGACTATTTAAGGGTTTTGATAAGGTACGGTGCCACGTACCAACTGCAGCACAGTACGGTGAGGTGCGAGGTTTCGATCACCTAATACAATCTTATATGATGATTGAACCGTTCATGTTATAGATTATACGCTATCCGGGCCGTCTTAAGAAGGTGATTGTGTATAAAGATGAAAGTTTTACGGCTCAAATTTCAAAGGTCTGGATCATCAATGATTATATAAGGATAGCTTCTAGTTGGTAGTAACTACAACATCAACGGTTCAGATCATTCTAAGCATGCAATCCGGGGATGAATGAAGGTAGCACCGTACCCTATCAGAATCCTGGTAGGTGAGGAAAAGGATCGTGCTGTGAAGCACTCATCTCTGTGGCTGTGAAGCACTCATCTCTGTGGCTGGGCCCCTGGTGGATGAGCCCTAAAGCATACCAATTGGTTGATCACAACTACCAAATGAGCTTTTGATGTTTACGGATGAACGGCTTGGGAGAAAAAAAAGGGTCCAACAAGTGGTCAACGTTCAATGGAAAAAAAATCTTCCAATCAACGGTGAGAATCACCCATAAATTGTGATTTTTGGGATACGGGCCATCGGATCTTTTACATGTCTGCCAAATGTGCAGATATAGATATAGAGTACTTGATGAGTAAGTTAGACATGTCCGGTTTGGCTACTCCCCCTGCCACTAGCCCGGTGGCTGTGGTCGGTGCTCTGTGGGCCCCACCATGATGTATGTGTTTCATCCATGCCGTTCATCCATTTTTACATATCATTTTATGATTTTTCGCATACGTGAGAAGAATATAAATCTCAGGTGGACCACACCGCATGAAAACAATAGTGATTGAATATCCACCATTAAAATCCTCCCAAGGCCCACTGTACCGTTTATTTGACTTCCAATCTGTTGATTACGTCATACAGATCTAGATGTAGGGTAAAAAAAAAAGATTAGCTTGATCCAAAACTTTTATGGCCCCAAAAAAGTTTTTAATGGTCTACGATCAATCAACACTGTTTCTTGTAATGTGGTCCACTTGAGATACACCTCGTTTTTGGTCTCACTCCATAAAATGATCAATAAAAATAGATGGACGGCATGGATGAAATACATAAATCAGGTTGGTGCCCACGGAGCACCAACCACCAGCCGGGGGAGTAGCCAATCCGTTTCCTGGCTTTTGCATCTTTATTCCTCGAGTGCTGAAATGCATCGAACTCCGACCATGTCGGCGGACGCGGATCATGTGGTATCGCCAACACCGACCCCCTAAGTGGTGTGTAGACGTGTTGGGGGTTGTGGGGCCTAAAGTGATCTATGTATTTTATATCCATGCCTTCCATTCTTTTTATCCCATCATTTTAGATCATGAATCCAAAACTAAAATACATCAGAATCTCAAGTGGACCACAATGTAGGAAAGAGTGATAATTGAACGCTTACCATTAAAACTTTCAGGGCCATAAAAGTTTTGGATCAGGCTGATATTTGTGTTTTCCCTTCATCCAAATCTCAGTGTCCTTATCAACAGCTTGGATGACAAAAAAACATAACGGTGGACTACAGAAAGGTTTCAATGGTGGGTGTCACTATCCCACTGTTTCCTGTGGTGTGGTCCACTTAATATTCGGATCTGCTTCATTTTTGGGTTAATATCCTAAAATGAGAAGGAAAATGGATGGACGGCGTGGATATAAAGCACATACATTACGTTGGGCCCCACCCAACACATCAACACACCACTGATGGGGGTGGCACTGGCAACACCATATGATACGCGTTCTATGTCGGCAACATAAATCTTACCAATTAACAGAACAAAAAAGAAAACAAGATTTTTACGCCGTTATCGTTTTTCAGCAAATTCTGAATTAAAAAATAAAAATAAAAATAGGCAGGTAGTGTTATTTACTTTCATGAGAACAGTCAAATGCAGGCAAGGTACCACAGGTTGCGGTACTGTACAATCCGTCTGGCCAACATGCCACGCGAGTAGTACATCAGTGCCATAAAAACGGTAGGCCCCAAGGAAAAAAAAAAAGAAAAACGCTTTTCAGGTGGGCCACTCCATTAGAATCATGGGAAACCAAAGGAAGCGGATTGGCTCTCGCTCGGGTTGTAGACTCTCATGGCGTGTTTGGGAAATGAGAGTAGAAGGGATTAGAAGGGATGGGATTAAAAAAATATAATTATTACTCATAGCAGGTATTGTCCCTGTTGTCACCATGGAATGAGATTAATTCTATGCTTTTTTGATAATATAGTGGTACATTGAATGGATATATCTACCATCATTTAAAATTACTGTAAATAACACATGTATGTTATATCTACACTGTTCATTTATTTTGTAACCTTATTTTATGACTTGGGCTTAAAAATGAGGCAGATTCAAAACTTATGTGGCTCTAAAGAAGTTTTCAACGGTAAATACTCATTCCCCATTGCTTTCTATGGTGGGGTCTACTTGAGCTTTAGATTTATCTGATTTTTTAGCCGATGCTCTAAAATAATCTCAAAAAATGATTGAACAGTGTGGATATAGACCACACATCATGGTGGGACCTACACAACTTGCTAACATTAAATGAAATTAACACGAGACCCAATGCAATTCCACCTACAGCTTTTTTATTCTTCCCAAACATATAGTGAAATTGATACCGGACCAGATGCAATTCCATACCTCCTAATCCTTTTTACTTCCATTACCCAAACACGCCCTCTGGGTTTCAACACCTGATCGAGGGTTCGAGTACCCAATGAAATTCCACCAGCGTGAGTGTGCGGGTTATGTGTGTGTAAAAATAAAAAAAAAGATCAAGCGGATTGACCGGTGTACCGCACCTAAGCTACGTAGTTGACGTATTAAGGTTAGCAAGTTCCGCAGGTCCATCACGAGGTATGTGTTATATCTAAGCTCTCTATCCATTTGGCGAGCTTATCTTAAAACTTGAACCGAAAAATAAGGCATATAAAGATGTATATCTCAAGTGGACCAGACTGCAAGATATATATACACACTGTAGTTTATTTGAGCTTGGATATGTATTTTCATTTTTTTCTAAAGCTCTAAAATTATCTCAAAAAGTTTATGGACGGTATGGATATAATAAATACACCGTTTTGGGCACAAGTAACTTTTATCTCATTTGATCCGTTCGTACAACTCATACACCGTTTTGGGCACAAGTAACTTTGATCTCATTTGATCCGTTCGTACAACTCGGAGCTCGAGTAGCGTCGGCGCTCGTCTTCTCACGACACGTATCTACACCAGGTATATAGCTGGTGTGTGGCACACCAGCCAATCCGCTTCCGGTAACCAACAGTGACTGGACATACAGGTGTGGCCCACGTAGTGAAAGGCTCATCCTGATCTCGGAGAATTTGATCTTAATCGTGGGGCCTACCATTATCCAACACAGGCAGCATCTTTGCCGGTATTAAGTTACAGTACATAGGATAAGGTACTATTGCCTGTATATGGTCGGTAATCTGCATTCATTCAACAGAGGCGAGTTTCTTGAATGGAGATTTTAAATTGGTGATCGGTGGTAGAAGGTGAGAAAGGACTAAGGAGTAAAGAAGAGAGAGAGAGAGAGAGAGAGTCAGCTGTCAAGATACGAGTATCATCCTATCTTTATGAAATGCAAATGCTACTCGCACCTGTAAAGTCCTGATCCAAACCCAGGTGGGCTCCATTTTCACATTTATACATCAAATGTGGCCCACCTCAGGATTCTTGAACGAACGACCAATCTTCTTAATTGCCCATTTATTTTATACAGGCCCACCTGATGAGCGTGCCAGCCGTGTATGGCACGTCCACCATGGGTATGGGTCAACGGTCCGGATCTTCACTTGTGCCACGGCTATGTACGCGAGTAGCCTTAGAAGGCTGAGAGGTATGCTGCAAATACGCCCCCAGATAAGGTAAGATTGTAGGCTTGTAGCTGTTGAATGTGTGGTCATTTTTTAATGATTGAAAGCGTTGTATATGATGGGGCCTCCCATGGATAAGGCATGCCCAAAAAAGACTCTTTCATTGAAGGTGGACCATCTCCTTAAACGTTATTTTGTGGACCACTGATCCAACGATCAGGATCTTTTGATGTTAAACTTTTTCGAAGCAGCCACCATCCACTATGTATCTGGCGAGTTCAACGGTTTCGATCATGATCATGAACCCATACCCAACGGCTATAATCCTGATGTATCATGTAACAATAGTCGGTACGTATTGTAGAAAACGTTCACTAAGGGCAATTCAAGCAACCTGAATCCCCATGTGAAGTGGGACCCACATCACTTATTTTGAAGCAAGGGTGGGGAAGGGAAATGGCGGTGGATTGATGAGTCCAGGTACACGTCGCATTGATATTGCTTTTCCAATGGAGTTGAGAGAAAGATATCCATCCCTGCAAAGTGGCCGAAGGTATTCTACCCCCAACCGCTCTCATTAATATATTTCTGATAAAAGGCAGATACTACATCCTAATGAGACACTACCAAACCTGCTATCCTCAGAGGATTTTCAAAGGTAGAGTGTCCATTTCAAGGTGAATATAAATAACAAACACTTCCCTCTTTATCAGGACTCCCCCTAGATTTTTTTGGCAATATGCTGCAGCACGTGCAAGGCACGTGTGAATAGATAATTATTGGACTGAATTTATCAACTCCTATCTTTGCTCGATTCACTATTTGCCTTGAGTTGTGAATGTCATCATTTACATCATCACTACTTAACAAGAAATTGCTGAATGTAGCGAGCAGAGAGGACCCGCACTCGAATTTATCTAATGGGGATTCGGAATCGGTGTTGACAACTCTACTACCCGTGTCCCTTTCGGTGCTGAAAATGCTCGGTGGGTCCCACCATGATGTATGTGTCCATCCATTTTTCCAAGTCATTTAAGGGCATGAGCCAAAAATGAGGCACATCCGGATCTTAGGTGGACTGCACCACAGGAAAAAGTGGTGATTGAACACCCACCATTAAAAAGATCCATAGATCTTAGGGTCCCCAAAAGTTGTGGATCAAGCTGATATTTGTGTTTTCCACTTATCCAAGTCTGTGTGACCTAATCAATAAGTTCGACAGAAAATAAACATTACATTAGGGGCCCTAAAATGTTTTTACTTGTGGGTATTCAATTACCATTGTTTCCTATGGTGTGGTCCACCTGAGATTTATACTTGCCTTAGTTTTTGGCTCATGCTCTAAAATGATCTGTTAAAATGGATGGACAGGGTGGATTGAACATATCATAGTAGGGCTCCCATAACCAACCAGTACCAAGATCTCAGCACTGGAGGGGTCACTACCAAGTCCGATTCCAGGGGGGCCAGACACCTGGACAGGGGGTTCCACTTTCGATTGCACGCATGTCAATGAGACGCGTGTGTAAGATCCAAGCTGTCCATCAGGTAGTCCCACTGGCCCGAAAATACGCTTGCCGAATCATCACGTGGGAATATGGATTTTTGGACATGTTGTCCTAACTCCTAACCGCATATTTATTCATACATGTGCTGGGCTATGTACTGTCGCTCACATGTCCCACATGTAGGAGAATCAAGAGTAGCCATCGCATTTCCTCGCATGCAGCATTCCTGTACAGCTATCCAGACTATCCAAATTGTGGGGGACGCTGTGGATGGGGCATATCACTAAAATCATGATGACCAAGCAATTCTAACCATCCAATTGATGGATATCAAATGGATGGTTAAAAGTAAAACAATGAGTGGTCCAATTTCTAAGTGCAAAATCAGATGGTTAATATCATCTTCTCAGTGAAATTTTTGTGTTATGGTCCAGAAATGTGGTTTGTCTAGATTGCTGGACAACTATGCCATATATCTCAGGTCGATGCGTCACATGCATTGTTTAAATGGGGCCTCATCTCTAATTGGAGTCTTAACCCTGAAAACAAATGTTACAAATAATCTACCTACTTTTGTTCGTATTTGTGCGTGGATAGAGGTACCATACGCCCAAAGTTTGGTACCGTTAGGATTTTCGGGTTGTACAAGTGGGGCCCATAATTCGCTGATCCAAGCCGTTGATGTTATAGACCTGCGTGAATGTGGATAGCCCATGCCCCATCTGGGACAATCCAAACCTTACTTTAGGTTGCCAACAAGTACAGAGATGAAAAGGAAAATACAACCCAACAGTTCACATTCAATACAAAAGAAAGGCCAAACATTAAACGGCTATGATCTTCTGATCCAAGAGATTTTGATTCACCGGCCATCCGTAGTGACTCCCACCATATCAGCGTTTCGGATCCCAGAACCATGGGCGAACACTTGTACCAGATGTTCCAACACTTATATATTCGGAAGATATGAAACATAAAACAATAACAACAACAACAACAACAAAAACTCTCTTTTGTTTTTTTTTATGACAAACGAATTATAAAAGTTTTTTACAATAAAATACATTTTCTAAAATAAAAAAAAAAAGTTTAGGAGTCAATTTGAAAATAGAAACATATTGGTTTGTATGCGAATTGTTATGGGGAAATCTGAGCTCATGGTAGAACGTCAGTCCAACTGTAAGTCCGAGCCGACACCCGAGGCGCCCGAGGCACGACCCATCTGACCAGACTTCAGCATCGCGAAAAATACACGCGAGCGTCTTTGGAAGAGGGTCAACTCGGAGGAGTCCTAACAATCCGATCGGATTCGGCATGACGGGTCAGATCGGATATCGGATCAAGACAGCCGTATCGGAGAATGTTCTTTATGGTCTTACGAGCCGAGCAGGCCTTCAGATACGTATTTCACTCGCTAAACATAGAAACTGTCATAACCAAACGTGACCGATAACGTCGCTCGCAGATACGCATTATTCGTCGGATACGCTACACGATCAACAGATTGCGGACAGTATCTCCACGATCCGGGAATCCCTCCGATCGTGCCGAGATTATCGAGACCAGACCGCCCCACAGACAAGTATAAATAGCACGCAGCGCCATGTCTACAAGTACGCGATATCGAGCTCTCCTCCTCTACTATCTACCTAGACCCCGATTCTCTTGTCCTGACTTAGGCATTGGAGGGTCCCCCGACTTAGCCAGGGTCACCTTTGCCCGTTTTCTTGATGCAGGTTTCAAAGACAACACGTAAAGGACGACGTGGAGAGAGGACCGACCAGATTTTAACCTCAACACGAATTATTTGAAGAGGAACAATTTGAGAGAGGTGAAGATAAAATCTATACATTATTATTTCTACATATAGAAATTTTAATTATTTTAATTCGATTTTTTATTTTATTTTATTTTAATTCTGCTATGGGACCCACACGAAAATTGGTTGTGAGTTGTGACTTCCCACTAGTGGTGTATGAGCATTTTGGAAGTGCATTGCGTGCTAAGCACGCTAAGGGGCTGTTTGGCCGGGCAAATCCCATGGGATTAAGAGGGATGTGATGGATTTTAAGGTAATGATGGTGGTGTCAGTGGATTGGTTTAAGATCCATGGGATTGCTATATCCCAGGACAAGTTCACTGGGTTTGTTTAGCGCACCCGGCATATCTCGGGATTTTACCTTCCAATCCATCCAACCAAGGGATGGGATCAATTTTAAAGTAATGATGATGATGTTAGCGGATTGTTTTAAGATCCATGGGATTGCTTATATCCCGAGGCAAGTTCACCGAGTCTGTTTGGCTCGTCATGCATATCCCGAGATATTGCGATCCCATCCCTCCTAATTCCGTGGAATCGGTCCGGCCAAACAAGCCCTAAATGTACTGAGTAAACTTTCCGAAGTGCACTTGTGATGTAACGGAAAACTGTGTGAATTGAACACCTGCATTGATCACAAAAGTTTTCGATCAAGCTGATATTTGTGTTTTCATTTCACCCATGTTCGTGTGACCTATTGGCACCATAAAGGTTTCAACGATGGACATCATTATTCTCGTTGTTTACTGTGGTGTGGTCCACTTGAGTTTTGGATATGATTTAGTTTTAGGCGCGTGCCCTAAAATCATATAGAAAACGGATAGACGGTATGGATAAGACACATATATCCACGGTGGGCCTCACAGGGTTTACTTTTAAAAATTTTATTATTAGCGGCATGCCATTTCAGCAGGGGGTGTTCGGCGCATGGAATTAAGTGATATTAAGTGAGTTAAAATTGACGATACCACCAATTAAATCCCACATCGGGTTTATTTTACCATGTATATAAGTATTGTGGAGAATTACAAAGAATTTCATAAAATTGTATGAGTCTTTTCAAATCCATTTAAAAATTATATGTAAAATTTAAAATATAGCACGCTCGCCCATGCTTTGTGATGATCCAACTAAGGAATACGTTGATGTTAGCAAGCTCCGTGGACCCCACCATGATATTAGAATATATCCAAACCATTCAACCATATCTCAAGATCATTCCAGAGCATCAGTCAAAAAATTAGGTAGATTGAACGCTCACATAGACCACACCACATAAAGCAATGCGGATTGAACGTCTATTGTTGGGAAGTTCTTAAGGGTCACAAAAGTTTTGGATCAAGTTGATATTTGTGTTTTCCCTTCGTTCAAATCTATCTAATCTTATGAGCATATTTGATAGTTAAAAATACATCATGGTGGGCCTTAAGAAAGTTTCAATGCTCAATGTCATTATCTCTACTACTTTCTATTATGGTCCTTGTAATCTTTTGATTTTCTTTATTTTTTGACCCATGTCATAAAACAATCGTGGAAAATGGATGGACGATGTGAATATGATACATACATCAATGTGGGGTCCAAATAACTTGTTGAAATCAATACAGTAGGAAAGTCTGCAACATTTCTAAATAGTGCTAGCAAGTTTACGATTGGATTTGCCGATCTCATCTATCAATTCAAACATGATTTCAAATGAATCATAAGATTTAAATTTTTAATTTTTACAATTCAAACATAATATATAGTATCTACAAAATTATAAAATTTGTAGGCAAACCATGACACTATATCATCATTGCAAAATATCAATTTCATCTCACTTAATATCACTTAATTCCACACACAAAACACCCATATGGCATAAAAGGTAGGACCCATGTTAGCTACAGTACAAACAAATGCAGACACTCGAAACCAAGCCCTGAGAATAGACATATGATCATGGTAATTTTATCAAAGAAACCTCAAGAGTGACCATTAGATCTCACGTGTGAAAAGCTTATGCCTCTCTGAAAATTAGTTATATAGAAATTAGTAACCCTATACATAACCTTTCCATAAAAGAACCCAACAAATATTTATTTACTTTTGCTATTTTCTATTATTATATTATCTAAAACATCTAAAAAGTACATGCATACCCATCCATTTCATTTGGATTGAGGTGCATGCATAGAAACCATGGGTGTTTGCATGACCACCATATGTCCATACTCAGGCAATGTCCGATACAATGACGGTGTGACTGACTAACCTACGGCTCTGATTACAGACGCTGTCACAAATTCAATTCGACACCATTCATGAACAACTACCACCTTTATTACTCTGCGCAAGTAGACCAAGAAAGCTTCCCGTGAAGCATCGGACTCTCTCTCTCTCTCTCTCTCTGGAATTCCATTTCTCAGCAAACTCAATTCGTTGGAGTGTTCTTCTTCTTCCAAACTCTATGATGAAAATGGCTGGAAATCCAGGGAAATGGCTATTCCTATTCCTAATATGCTACTCTCTAACCATATCCTTCTCCATCTCTATCACCCCACCCTCCAAGCAAACATACATCATTCATATGTCCAAATCAGAGAAGCCATATTCCTTCACTGACCATCTTGAATGGTACTCCTCCAAAGTAAAATCCGCAATCGCTGAATCCGAAATAGAGGACGACGCCAAAGAAGGCGCGGCCCAGCGTATCATCTATAGCTATGACACTGCTTTCCACGGCTTCGCAGCCCAGCTCAGCCAAGAAGAAGCTGAGAGGCTGGAGAGCAGCCACGGCGTGCTGGCCATGTATCCGGAGACGATCTACAAACTGCACACGACAAGGAGTCCTGAGTTCCTTGGTCTCGAACCAGAGGACAGCAGCAGCATCTGGTCGGCTGCCCTCTCGGACCATGATGTTATAGTTGGGGTTCTCGACACTGGAATTTGGCCGGAAAGCCCAAGTTTCAATGACCGGGGGATGGCTCCAGTCCCAGCTCGTTGGAAGGGGACCTGTGAGACTGGCCGAGGCTTCACGCGTGCCAGTTGCAACCGGAAGATCATTGGTGCACGTATGTTTTACCATGGCTACGAAGCGGCCATGGGAATTATCAACGAGAAGGATGAATTCAAGTCGCCGAGGGATCAAGACGGGCATGGGACCCACACAGCAGCCACGGTTGTGGGCTCCCCAGTGCAGGATGCAAACCTCTTAGGCTATGCTCGTGGGACTGCGAGGGGAATGGCACCCGGAGCCAGAGTGGCAGCTTACAAGGTCTGTTGGGTTGGTGGGTGTTTTAGTTCTGATATCCTATCTGCCGTAGATCAAGCCGTGGCCGATGGCGTAGATGTGCTGTCGATCTCACTCGGTGGTGGGGTTGCTTCCTATTACCGGGACAGCTTGTCGATAGCAGCTTTCGGTGCAATGGAGATGGGTGTTTTCGTTTCCTGTTCGGCAGGGAATGGAGGGCCAGATCCAGCCAGCCTCACCAATGTTTCGCCATGGATCACCACAGTAGGTGCAAGTACCATGGATAGGGATTTCCCTTCCACAGCGAAGCTAGGCAATGGTCGGATACTAACCGGCGTCTCACTCTACAAAGGCCGACGAAACCTGTCTGCTGGAAAACAATACCCACTGGTTTACATGGGTGGTAACTCAAGCAGCCCCGACCCAAGGTCCTTGTGTCTAGAGGGAACTCTGGACCCTCACATCGTCACCGGGAAGATCGTGATATGTGACCGCGGCATCAGCCCCCGGGTGCAGAAAGGCCAGGTAGTGAAAGATGCGGGTGGTTTGGGCATGATCCTATCAAACACTGAAGCCAACGGGGAGGAGCTAGTTGCAGACTGCCATCTTCTTCCCACAGTTGCAGTTGGAGAAACTGCTGGAAAATCAATCAAACACTATGTACAGACCACACCACGGCCCACCGCCACTTAACCTTTGCAGGAACGAAGTTAGGAATCCGGCCTTCCCCAATAGTAGCTGCATTCTCATCCAGAGGACCCAACTACCTCACACCAGAGATCTTGAAGCCCGACGTTGTGGCACCGGGAGTGAACATCCTTGCAGCATGGAGCGGGGCTACCAGCCCATCAAGCTTGCCGACTGATATACGGCGGGTGGGGTTTAACATCTTGTCAGGAACCTCAATGTCATGCCCACATGTCAGCGGCATTGCTGCATTGCTTAAGGCCAGCCACCCTGGATGGAGTCCAGCTGCAATCAAATCAGCTCTGATGACCACTGCCTATATTCATGACAACACCCACAGCCCACTGAAAGACGCCGCAACTCGAATGCCCTCAAACCACTACGACCACGGAGCAGGCCACATAAATCCATCAAAAGCTGTCGACCCCGGCCTGGTCTACGACATGGGTGCACATGAATACATCCAATTCCTCTGCACACAGAAGCTAACACCAATGCAGCTGAAAGTCTTTACCAAGACATCCAACCAATCCTGCCGACATGTTTTCACCACCCCAGGGGACCTTAACTACCCAGCCATCTCAATTATATTTGGAGTACCACCCTCTACTTCCGTGTTGACCGTACACAGGACCGTCACAAATGTTGGCCCACCCACTTCAACATACCAAGTAACAGTTTCCCCATTCAAGGGTGCTGAAGTTACAGTCGAGCCAAGGACCCTGCACTTCACAAGCAGAAACCAAAAGTTATCTTACAAGGTGACTGTCACCACAAAATCTCGGCAGCCAGCCCAAGGTTTTGGTGGTTTGGTATGGAGCGACGGCATTCACACAGTTAGAAGCCCGATTGTGATCACATGGCTGGCATGATCACATGGCTGGCACCGATATAAAACCGTTCCCCCACGTTTTGATAGAAAACCAAGCTGGTTTGAACTTGAAATGTTACAGCCACAATAAACAATGTTTCCTAAAAGTACTTTCTCAGATCATTTTATTACATGGAATGCTGTTTTTTCATCTGTTTCTTTTTTTTTTTCACATGATCTAATGCTGCTCAAGCATATCTAATATACATAGGATACTCAAGCCTTGCTCGTTACAAAATCATTGTTACTCGATTCCCATATGGTAACGCCGTCACATGTACAGATCTTTTTGTAGTTTTCACCAACACCTGCACTTCTAGCAATGACTGCAGCAGCAATGCCTGCGTCTGATTTATCTTCAGTTTCATACACCACAATGGATCGGCCAATTAGATCTGCAACTCTCAGCATCTTTTTAGAACCCGAAAAGAAGGCTTCACCAGACTCCTGTGCATCGAGCGTTCCCAGGTCGCCGAGTGGCTAAACAAACCCATACAATAACACTCAGGAAACTCTCTAAAATGCATTCTGGAATTGGCACTTGCCAAAATGGCATGAGAAACATTGCATAATACTAAACAGATTCAAGAAAAGACCAAAGATTAAGTTGCATGCGGTTCTCTTCAAAGAGGAATAATCGGGTCCTGATGCATCAGGATGTGGAGTGTCATGATCAATGTTTTCCATATCATTACCGAGTCACGTATAGCACCCTTGGTGTATAGATACATATCGGTTATCGCATGGGATAATATTAGTTGTATCGCATAATTTATCGCTATTGTAGGGAAACATTAGGAAATTGGTCGAATTTTTCAATGAAACCACAGGGATTGTTAAAAAAAGACACCAATACACACTTGGAAATTTACACACACACAAACAAACAAGTTCGCATAATACATTTCCCTTGTATAGGGGTCCTAATATACGCTGTCTAACTAAACTAATACAACCATATTCAAAGTCAATTCATAAAATTTAAAAATGTAAGAAGACATGTATGGAAAAACAAGTATTACATTTTTTAAAAAAAAAGAAAAAAAGAAGAAGAAGAAGAAGAAAACTACCTATGGATTTCGAAAATAAATATTTTTAACATTTTTCATTTAAAAAAATAATTTTTTTCCCAAAAAAAAAAACACCAAATTGTCTAGAATGTGCAGATAAGGTTAAATACATATTTGACTTCATGTTTGGATGCTAAGAATGTAACCGATTTGGGAAATTTTGAGGAAATTTCGATTTTCCTCCAATTTTCCACAACTTGACCAATCTTCCCCCCAAATCTCCAAATCGAAGTTCCAAATCCATAATTTTTCATGCAAAACATAAAGAATCATGGATTTCTCACCATTTGACATTATTTACAACATATATGAAAAGAAAAAAAAAAAAAAAATCAAAACTAAAAAATATGCACCTTTTAGAATCCGGCCCCAAGAAGCTTCTGATCATGATTTCCGTAAATTTTCAAGGATTTTCTTCCAACAAACTATAATGGACTGGTCGAAATCACCTTACAATGTAATAGGAAGAACTTTCTTTTGGGGGGGGGAATAATTTTTGTGAATTTTTTAGGATTTTCCAGACAAAACAGCGTTGGTTTCCTTTTCTCCCTTTCGATATCACCGAGGAGTATGAACATATCGCATGATATCGCAATATCCACAATATATCGCAATATCATGCGATATAGTGCAATGCCATAAAAAATTGAAGGAAAATCCATGGACCGATACCATTGTCTCCAACCCGTAAGAACTACGGGATCACTCCAAGGACACTTAATGCAGGGGCATTTTCACATCAGGCTCGAGTGAGGTCACCTGTGGGATGCAAGGGCACACTAGGGGTGAGCAGGGCCCACGAGGGAGGTCTCGTGTTCGAGACTCCTCACCGGGGATGATTAATTAGCATTTCACACTGGGGTCAAGTGGAGTAGCCCGTGGGATGCAAGGACACACTCGGGGTGGGTGGCCCGTATGAAACGATACCCATGTGATTCGGGGCCCACGATGGGGGTTCGGCTGAGGTCCTAACCCATGAGATGTGGGACCTGGGTTATGAGATAAATGGATTAATTCACCATGCTCTAACAATTCGAGCTTTTAGAGCAAGTATTTAATTATCCTGCATCAAATTGGTTTTAGAGCGGGAGGTCTCATGTTCGAGACTCCTCATCGGGGGTGATTAATGCAAGGGCATTTTCACATCAGGTTCAAGTGAGGTCGCCTGTGAAATGCAGGGGCATACTTAGGGTGGGCGGGGCCCACAGGGGAGGTCTCGTGTTCAAGATTCCTCACTGGGCAAGCTTTTAGAGCAAGTGGTTAATTGTCCTGCATTAACACTTTTGGCATCCAGGGGTCATAGACCGACCATAGACCTTGATCAATAAGTGGAACGCATTAGCTGTCTGCTCTCCAATTGGGCAGTATGGGTCGGAGAGCCCAATTGCAATAACCGATATATTGTGGGATATATCAATGATATCGCAAGATACTAAAAACACTGATCATGATGCACCTGGTATGTACAAGAAGGCCCATGTTTAGATGATCCAACCCATTGATTTGACGGGAATAACCATGGATAGTGTCACCCCTAAACTCTTCTAAGTAGAAATTAGGATCCCATCCATCCAATTTGTGGCCTCTTTTTCTGAACGCATTGTTGTATGTATTTGTAGTCTGCTAGTCAAAGGATTAGGATCTTCCAATATGGGAGATTTTTGGGTACTTCCATCTACTGTGAGACCCATCAGATTGAAAGCTCGGATCATCCAACCATGGGCCTAATTTTATAAACAGTTGGTGCATCGGATCATCCAACCATGGGCCTAATTTTATAAACAGTTGGTGCAAGTAATTGATTGGGGAATATTTTTCTTTAGTGAAATATAATAGGGGAAACCACACTAAAGAAATATAATGCTGTTCAATCAATTACTTGCTGGATTGCCACTGAGCAGTACTCATCAGTTTATATGCATTGAAATATGATTAATGAACTGTTTTGATCAACTTCAAGAAGTATATGAACCATGAGGGTTAATGTCAGGTGGGCAGTCTGGTCGGCAAATTTTCATAAGCAATCATGTGAATTCATGTTTAAAGAGGATTCATAAAGCCAATGGCAATGAGCCTATGATGACATGACCTATGGATTGATCAGCATTACATTTCTTTAGTGTGGTTTCCCCCATGTTCAGAGGAACCTGTTGGATGGGGAAGAAGATGAGCTCATCGGTCTGTTGAAGCAGCTCTAAGGCATTAGTCCTAATCCAGGTGTTAGGGATGCTTTGAACTGGAATAAAGAAAAGTCCAGTTGGTTTACAGTTAATTCGTTCTATAGGATAATTTGTGGGACATCCTCAAAAGGGCTCGAAGAGCACACTTCCTTTGTTTGGCATTATGGGGCTCCCCCCAAGGTAGCAGCTCTGACATGGTTGGTGGGCAGAAATAAGGTGCTTATAGTTGATAATATTTGGAAGAGGGAGATGGTGATCACCAGTATTTGCTTGATGTGTATGCAGAATGAGAAATCAATTGATCATCTCTTCATACATTGTCCCTTAGCTGGCAAAGCTTTGGACGAGATTCTTGGTAGGGTCCAGTTTGTTGTGGGTGAAGCCAGGCTCCATTGAGGGCCTCTTTCTTGCCTCGCAAAGTGGCAGGACGAGGAAGAAAGGAATGATGCTTCAGAGAATGGCCTTTTTGACTGGGATTTGGACTTTATGGGGGGAGAGAACTAACCGATGCTTGGAATCAGAGTGGCTTGGTTTCAATTGTTTTGATAGGGCATGCTTCAAAGTTTAAGGCTCTTGTTGAGTGTCCCCTTTTGTCTATCTCTTGGGCTGTCTTGTAGTCTTTTCGACCAATTTGGCCTTTCTTTAATAAGACCTTACCTTTTGGGGAAAAGAAAAAAGAAAATTTATGGATTGGTAGCAGATTATGATGGGTGGGCATTGTTTCCCAACCTCAAATGAAGATTTATTTATTTTTTTAAGGGAGAGAGATGTAAGATGATTTTTTAGTTTAATTGATGAGAGATTCATGAAAACAGAAACTACAATCCGTAAGTTAGATACAGCGAATCAAAGAATGGTCACAGTCAAGAAGACCAAACAAAAGTAAAAGAATCACCTTAATCCAGCTATCTGTATGCTTTTACCTTTGTCTACAGGCAAAAGTTCTGAGATATGTTACCTTCGAATGGGTGTCATCCTCCTTACAATCCTCTTTTTTTCTTTTTTCTTTTAATGGTTAACTCAATTTATTGCTAAAAGTGGAAAATGAAAACAATACAACAGAGATGATGAGAATGCATACATCACAACGAAATCACTTGAGGGCCAGAGATGAGGATCATCCCTTTTTTTAAATGCAGGGTTGATACTAGCCCACTCTAAAATCATAAATAAAATCTTCCACTTCTTTTTTTATTGAAGTGGAATTTATTAAGAAAGCCAAAAGGCCAGCAAAGACAAAAGTAGTTGTTTAGGATGCCTTGATTCTGCCAATCTGCTGTGAAGAGTCGTCCTATCTCGGTTTAACCGAGTCCATTTTTGGTTCGAACGAAATTTGGTGGAAAGACAGTTGCATGCTGTGATGTTTTGCACTTTTTCAGTTCGACCAAAAAGTGTTTTGGGTTGATTCGGTCCAACCAAAGGTCCTATTCAGTTCAACTGGATTTGTTATGCAAAGTAGTGCAAATCGAGCCATTTAAGCCAAATCCGCGATTATGGCTTGTATTATTACGAACATTTTCTCTCTAAGGGAAAGGGTTTGTGAGGTGAGAAGGTTTCCAACGTTTATAAGGGCTTGACAAGGGTTATTCTCAAAGGGCCAGAGTTTCCTAGGGTTACCATACATCTGTAATCGAATAAGGTGAGTTGGTGTAAACTCTAAAGCTTTATTTATAGTGGATTTATGTCGCTTTGTGCAGTGGTTTTTTCCTGCAAGGGTTTTCCACATAAATATTTGTGTTTTGTGTGTGATTGTTTTATTGGTTATTCTACTTTATTGTGATTGTTCCATCTTCCTTATACATGCTTCGGCAAAGCGCACAGATTAGGTTTAATCCGGGTTTGTTGTGGCTTGGGTTCACATGATTGTGGTGTGATATAAGGAGCTTGTACTCCAACAAAGTGGCATCAGAGAATCGGGTTTAAGGACATTCAAGGATTTAGCGAATATGTTAGGGTCAAAATTAGATATACAAAAATTCGATGAAAAGAACAACTTCAGTTTGTGACAGCAGAAGGTAAAAGATATTCTAGTCTCATAAGGGTTGAGCAAGGCATTGTTGGAGACTAAACTAGAGAAGATGTCGGATGATGATTGGAGCGATCTCGGGGAGAACGCTATGACCACTATACGTCTATGTTTGTCCGACGAGATCATGTACAACGTTCTATATGAGAAATCTCCCCTGAAGATGTGAAAGAAGCTAGAAGACCTATACATGCAAATGTGTAACGTCCCGTCCAACCATCACAGTGTCCTATGGCGTCCACGTAGGATTTGCCGCAGGACTGTTCCTTTATACTACTCGTGGTGAGGTACCGCTAGTAAATTTATCTAGGATTAACTCAACTTAGTAGACCAGACGAGTCATGATAGGACCTAGTGCAGGCTGCCAAGCCAGATGGCCATTTACACTAAGCATTAGCCCGTACAGGCTATACCGCGGCACAGGAAGGTCGAAAAATTATAAAAATTTAGGGAACCATATATCTCACTGAGCTTGTGGTCCATCTCGGACCACGAACTCATTGGACACCCAGAAGTTAATTATTCGAGCCGTTCCAACAACTCTGATCAACCCATCCAAGGCCAAAGTTGAAATCTGGCACTGGCAAATGAAACTGAGACTCCGAAATTTACGGTGAAGATATAATGTAGTGTCCTACGCGCGTACACAAAATCTGGGACCCGATCGTGGCACGACGACCGTTGATCGCAAATCGGACCCGTGCAACCAAACCCCATATCCGATCTTTTCCAAATTTTACATGGTCCTTCATCGGGCCATGGACCACCTACCCTATAAGTTTCATAGCTAGGGGGCCACCGGAACTACCCCAACAGCTGGAATGGTTCCCACAGGGCCATATGAAGATCGGAACCGTAGGATCAAACCCCACGTTCGTTGATCCGTTTGTACCCAAACTTTGCATGACCCCTTATCGGGCCACGAGTGACCTACACACCAAATTTGGTAGCCTAGGGGGTGTTAGGGCAGCGCCAACACCAATAGTGGGTCCTAGAAGGCTATTTTGGGAATTTGAGAAAATTTAAGACCAAAGGGCCCAAGTCTAGCAAATAAACTCTAACCCTTATCTCATAACTCCCACCACAACCATCATTACGAAGGGACTAAAGAGAGAGAGCAAGGAGAAAAGAAAGAGTGTGTGAAATAGATCAAAGGTGGACCCTATATCGAGTTAGGGCCCAAGGAGATCAACCCTTTCAACTCCTTATCCTCTCTCCAAAGGAAACTCTCCTCCACAACCTCAACAAATCATCCGTGGGTCGTCTCGATAAGATCCTTCGCCCATTTTTCTTGAAACTCATGCATTGAGAAAGGATTGGCTTGGATTTCTCACATGCAAGAGCTTGTTTTAGGGATTCCGGCCGATCGACCTCAAAGCCCTCTTTCGTAGGACGTTTTCCGAATCTCCAATGATCCATAGGTGCGGACTATTGCTCTTAGGTGGCCTAGCACTGATTCTATTATGAGTATAATGATTTTGCTTGCTTGAATGCTATATTTGAAAAATCTAGAGAAACCCTAGGAGTGGTATGTTTGTTGGAATTGTATGGATTGCATGCTTAGTTCTCAAATTGGTGTTGATCTTGCTCTTACATGATATTATGTATGGATGATAGTTTGCTCATGGTTGCTTGATTCTCTTTCCTCATATGTGGTACTTCATTGTGTGTATGATTTATTACCTTTGTACTTATGATTTCTTAAGATGAAGTTCTTAGCTTCCTCACACACTCACACGCACCTTGTCTCTTGATAATGCTCGCTTGCTTGGTAGGAGTATCTGTTTTGTATGGTTGAGATGCATGAAAACATGATATTGTTATGTTAAGTTGATAACATGAATACTTGGCATGTCATGGATCACCCTCACCCTCATGGGTTGGTCAGGAACATGAGGAGAGACGGTAGTCCCATCGGTAGGACTATGCTAGGGCTAGACCCGTGGGTTTGGGCAGGTGTGTTCGGGTGGTTGTAGTTCAACTACATGGGTCCCTTGTGCCCGATGTCACTCATCTCACGCTCGCCTGATTCGTGCAGTCTAGCCCACTATCTAACCAACCTTGATTGTTAACCACGTTTGCTCACACATGTATGAAACCTGGAACACCCTGCAACCATAGTGGCCGACCAATAACCGATTGCAACTGGTCCACAGCCTCATGAGCTAGGCATGGTGGAATGGGACACTGTATCCGAGCTATCGGCCTATCCTAGGGTGTCACGCCTCCCCGTAGTGACCGCGAGCGATCCCTTTTTCTCGCCACTCCTCGTGTGCTTGAAGACGGGGATAAGGAACCCGACGGGATCACTGACCGCGGGGTCTCGGCCTCACGCGTTGGGGGGCCTTGGCCTCACAACCATTTTAGGGCATTGAAACGTAGGGTGTATCAGATTTCCCAACCTACTGGATGAATGGACTTAACTAATAACTCGGCTAACACGATCGCATTGCATCGCACTAGTTAGGGTGGTGACTCGGAAGTCAAGGTCGCTCTAAGGAAGTGCTGACATATGCGATCGTTAGATGGAGTCACTCGAGGAAGCGTTGTGGCCAGGGCATGCACCATATCGTTCCGCATGCATGCATTTTAATAAGAGTTGCATTTCGTTAAATTCATATTATAATTGATGTCTGTTATAACTTAAGATTAATAGCACCCACTGAGTTGATCACTCACTCCTACTCTGGGACGGTGTTTTAAAACACCAACCAGACTCCCGTAGCTGCAGGTGACGAGGAGTATGAGGGCCCTGGCGAAGCGAGTCTCGAGGATGACGAATTCTCCTACTTCCAGTTGATGAGCGGGTCTTCACCGGCTCGATAGAGGCGTTGGATCGCTGACTAGTGGACTCAGCTTTATTCTTTTGTACATTGTATTCTTTTTTTTTTTTTTGTCTGGCGACGCCTCGTGCAACCCGTTTATATTCTTTTGGACTTGTATATATGTATATCTCTTTCATTTTAGTAGACTTGTGTGATGATGCTTCATGGTCCAGGAAATTTTCAGATTTGCGCAACTAAACCAGATTAAACGCATATTAACGAAATCGGGTGTAAGTGACACTCGGGAACTCGAGAGTCGAGCGTATGCACGACCCCCGATTTCCAGGGCGTTACAAGTTGGAATCAGAGCAATAGCTTGGAATCCCTTGGGCCATGGGTCATGAGGTCACTATCGCGTCCGCTGACTTGAGAGGATACGTATTAGATGACGCAACAGGGACTTAGAACGCCAGGACCCATCTCAGACCCTGAACTAACAACTTTATATGAAAGGAAAGACTTGCAAGGGGTTAGGAATAGGTAGCGAGAGAGGGGGGATCCAAGAGTCTTAACCTGATGGCAAGATTCGATTCAATTGACTAGGAGGTTTAGCTCATTAGTCCACCAAATTCCTAGAACCCATGGGGCCAACTGAAATAGGGGGATTAGGGTGAAATGAATGTTAGAGTAACAATTAATGTAGGTGTAAAGTATCATACATGAGATGAGCGTATCCCATGTTCCATGATGCCCTGTTGAAATGTATCCAACTAAAAGTAAATTTCGGGTTTCCTTTCGAAATTTACTTGGGAAGTTCATCATCATGGGATTTGGAAATCCCACCTCACGCCTCTTAACACCAGGCTCATCTAGCAAAGCCTAGGGAGTTAGTTTAGAATCCCATCCCACACTCATTCCCGACATGCCATTCCTAATTGCGAGTTGGGATTAGCATTGTAATCCCGTTTCGTATGGCTTAATGCCACTAGCCGAACAAGCCAAGAATCGAAATTCCTTTTTCTAATGTATTTTCTTAAGATATTCACCGGTCCCCGCACTATTCTTGAACCTCACTCGTACATTGTTAGAAACGAGCCGTAGACTGAATGATTGGACAACATGAGCCCTCGTCCAAGTCCAAATGAACTAATACTAGGCCGAACATGTTAGTTCTGACCCGTTTGGGGGTTATTAGGTAGGGGCAAATGGAATCTTACCGAAAATAGTGAGAAAGGGAGAAACCTGGGATTTTGGCCGCAAACTGGGGCAAATCTCGCGAAACCATTAGGCCCATTGGGTAGATCGGTTTCTCCTATCCCAAATTCATATATGGCATGTCCCAGGGGGCCTTATTGGCGCCCGAAAAATCAAAAAAACACCCGGACCCCAGCAAAGCCCCAGTGTGCCCACGCCCAGCCACCCAGCCTACCGGCGTGCCCAACCCGTGCAGCATTTCCCACGCCCAGCCAGCGTGGCCACGCCCAAATTTCCAGCGTGCTGGCGTGCCCGCGCCCAGCCGGTGTGGCCATGGCTAGGCCCAAAATCTGAAAATTCCTCCTCATTTGCAATGTAACCACGTGTGGGGTCCACCTTTCTTGCTATTTGGGGGTGTTTAAAGCTCATTCCCTCTATTTCCTATGCATTCCATCCCTTCTAAACCCACTCCAAGTGAAACAAATACCCATTTCCCTTCCCTCTCACTCTCTCACCCTAGATCTTCTCTAACCCACCTTCTTCTTCTTCTTCTTCACATCCTCTTATCTCCCTACTTCATTCCTTCCCTTCCCCTCCTTCCACTACTCTCCATTCTCCCAACCTATCTCCAAACTTCATTTCCAAGACCCACCAAACCTAACCCATTCTCATTTCCAAAACCCATTCATTTCTCAAGTTCATCCTCAAAACCCAAATCTAAACCTATTTTTCCACATACATTCCCAAAACCCACTCTTGGGTCCTTCCTCAAATCCATTCCGACCTTGCTCAACCCATCTCCTATCACCTCAAGTTCCTTCTCCAAGATCTTTCTTCAAAAAAAAAAAAAAAAACCCACCTCAAGGAACCCACCTCCAACAAACCCATTTCTTAACCTCATCTCAAAAACCCATCTCAAACTTCATCCTTCAAAACCCTCTTAACAAATCCATCTTTCTCCCATTTTCATTTCCATCTCCCTAGCCCATCTCTACTATCTCATTTCCAACAATCCCCTCTAACACCCAATATCTATTTGCACCTAAACCCCTCATTCACAAAACCCAACAACAACCATCCCCATTCAACCTATTCTTCCCCATTCCAAGATCACCCTCAACTTCTTTTTCTTCACACCCCATTCCTAAAACAAACTCCCAAACCAAAACCCATTCCAAATCATCTTCCTAAAACCCCTTTTCGACTAATTCACCCAAACTCATCTCAAGCCCTTATCACCAACCATCCATCTCCTTGCCAAAGAAATGGCGTTTCTGGCTACCGTCGCCGCCTTTTTCTCCATCCCAGTGATTCTTTCACTTATGGGGAAGAAGAGACCAGCAACCACCGAGCCGAGGCCAAGCCGAGAAAGGCAAAGCAAGCAAAAGGTAAACCCGAAGGGGAAGGAAGTAGCAGAAGTCCGATCCAAGCGCAAGAACGACTCTCAAGGGGCTACCGCGGCCCAAACGTCCCGACCACCCGTTGAGGATAAGGGAAATTTCCGTGTACGCAGTGTCACCTTCGAAGCCTCCGCAGAGGAGCATCTGTTCGATAAGTACGCCCTACTCGGTCGGCTTATGAAGAAGGGATGGGGTCCATTATTCTATGAAGACTCCTAGGCAGATGAGGGTCAAGCTAGGGCCTTCTACTTGCGAATTAGAAACCCTCAATTCGAGCCACTGGGCTTTAATCTGGTGGTGGGAGGCAAGAGGTTCCTGATTGAGGTGGAGGTCATTGCCAACGTACTAGGAGTGCCACTTGGGAGGTGCAGATCGACGAGAGGGATTTGGATACGAGTCAAGCCCATAAGGAGCGGACCCACTTTTTGTGTGGACAGGCTGCTCAGTGGAAGCAGGGGAAGCAAGAGGTCAGTCTGAACTCGACCCACCTTAGGCCAGAGTACCGAGTGTTACACCGCATCTGCACCCAAAATGTGTATCCGAGGCTACTAAACCGATCTGAGTGCTCCCGCTATATGGTAGAGTGCTTATATCAGGTGGGACAGGGAGCAGATGTGTGCCTCCCTAGCATAGTACTCTACCAGATTATGTGGGCCGCGAGATCTACGAGGAAGAGTATGTGCCTTCCATTTGGTCGCCTAGTCTGTCAGTTGGCTCAACAATATAGAGTAGGCGGATCGGATGGAACTCCGGTACCAACTCAACTACTGGGCAATGACATTGAATAGGATGGGAATAGGCCCCAAGCAGCGACAAGCCCGCATCGACCAATATAGGGATGCTGGCGAAAAAGAAGAGGAAAGTAAAGGGGATGACGAGAGTGAGGATGAAAATGAAGGCAAGGGCGAAGTTGAGGGAGTTGGTGGTGGATCCCTTGCCGCTCCAGATGTAGTCGGGCACTTGGAAGCACTCGACACCAGGATGGCCAGAATCGAGGAGAACCAAGCAAGGATCAAGGCGAACCAAGCGAAGCAGGAGAAGTGGAACAAGAAGATATACCAGGCCATAAAGGCCCTGATCTACTGCAGTAAGGGGGAAGAGGCACCCCCATTTTCGCCTGACTCAGACGAGTAGCACCACAAACCTTACTGATGACTGGTAGTTTGCTTTATGTTGTTTAGGTCTAATTTCATGTACTGAAGGATGCTTAGGACTTTTGCTTGATTAGCTTGTATTTTCTTTCTGTTTAACATATCTAGTAAGGCTTGTAATCCATGCTGTAACATGTAACTAGCCATGTTAATGGAATTTTGAAATCACTGTGAATGTATGGGTTGCCTTGAAATTTTCTTGTCACCATGGGGATGCTTGTGTGTATGGGTTGCCTTGAAATTTTCTTGTCACCATGGGGATGCTTGTGTGTATGGTTGCGTATGATCATAAATATAATATATATGGATCTTGTGTATATACACATGACCTTGGTATGAGCAATGTTCTGGTATCTAACCCATCCAAGGACATTCTTCCAGGAAATGCCTCCGCGAGCAGAGGGTCAATATGTCCACCTACCTCACGGCGGCCTAGTCGATAGGGACCCGATCCCCGATGAACATCAAGGTTCCCAAAATATGGGTCGCACTACTCAAGAGGCGGCCCCGAATGCACCATCACCGCAAGCCGCGGCACCCGTACCTCCTCCGCCACAGGCCATGGATCAAATGGGCCAAGTGTTGCTTCTCATGCAACAATAGCAGCAAATGATGGCCTCAAACATGCAACAACAACAACAAACGATGGCCACTGTGATGGGAGCCTTGGCCCAGAATTTGGGCATACCGCAACCGGAAGCACTTGGCTTAGCTGTACCCGCGACTAACATTAGCACCCTGTTTGAGCGGTTGCAACACTATAGGCCGCCCACTTTTGCCGACACCCACCACCTTGAAGAAGCGAAATATTGGTTCAACCGAGTCACCAAACTGCTTCGACCTTTCCATTGTACCGAGGAAGAAAACGTTAAACTTCTTTCCTACCTCTTCGAGAAGGAGGCGGACTTGTGGTTGGAAAGCGTTCTCTGCTCCATCCCCGAAAACCACGTGTGGACGTGGGAGGCATTTGAGAGTCGTTTCAACGAGAAATACCTCCCCCAGACGTACCAACATGGGAGGGAGAACGAGTTCTTCCGCCTCCAGCAAGGGTGAATGACTGTGGCGCAATATGAGAACCGATTCACAGAACTGTCGCACTACGCTTCCGAGATGATCGCCAATGAGGCGATTAAGATGAGGCGATTTACTGCGGGACTGAGGAGCGGCATTACCTCCAAGATGTGTTGTGCCAGCATTAGAACATACGCCGAGCTCGTTGAGATGTCGATTCGGGCGGAGTAGGATGAGGAGCGTGTCTCACGGACCCGCTCATAGTTAGGACCACGAGGCAGGATAGAGGAACTGTCCTCTTCTTTTGCCGAAAAAAGGCCGTGCCCAAACTCTCCACCTCGACTAGCTGCCACACCGACTCCTTCTGCATGACCAACCCAGATATGTAATTACTACAAGAGGACGGGTCACTTTGAGCCATACTGTTTCACGAGGATGAGGGATCTGGGCTTTACGCCGCCTCAGCGCAACAACAGGCCCTCACAGCAGGAATTGTAAACTCCGCCCCTACAGACAATGGGGCTTAGCCAGCAATTTCGCCATCCTCCTGCACCACAAGCCAAGCCGCCTCAACGGCCCATGCAGCAACCGAACCTTCCTTAGCAGGCAAGAGTCCATTCACTAGCGGCTGAGGGCTAGGATGTCATCATCCCCACTCCTACGGCCTTCGAGGTGACGGCCCACATTCAAGGTACTCCTATATTTCTCTTGGTGGACACCGGGTCCACTGCTTCTCTAATATCATATGCAATTGTCAAACATCTAGGACTACGCTCTACCCCCTTCGTAGGGGTAAAAATCATTGCCGCCGCCGGTACATTCTCAGAAGCAACGAAGATATGTCATGATTGCCCCATCGACTTGGGAAGCAAGGTGGCACTTGTTGATCTGATAGTGACTAAGATCTTCCATTATGACATCATCCTGGGCATGGATTGGCTGATCACGATGAAGGCAGAGATTGACTGTGACACTCTGACAGTGAAAATATACGAAGACGACGGCAATTCCCTCACATTCCCAGTCCAGGTTAGCCACGATCGTAGGATTTTATGTTATACTTCATTGGAGGACGGTTATGATGGGCCCTCACTAACACACTTCCGTAGTCCAAGATTTCGGTGATGTGTTTAAAGCCATACCAGGGCTTCCTCCTCGACACAAGATAGACTTCACAATCGATCCGACTCCGGGTGCTAAGCCCATCTCCTTGCCTACTTACCGCATGCCCTCATGTGAGATGGAAGAACTCAAGTCTCAAATTGACAAATTGCTAGAGAAAGGCTTCATCCGACCCAGCGTATCGCCATGGGGAGCCCCGGTCTTATTTGCGTCGAAGAAGGACGGCTCATTACGTCTATGCGTAGATTACAGGAGATTGAACCAAGTGACAGTTCGGAACAAATACCCGTTGCCCCGAATTGACGACTTGTTCGACCAACTGAGAGGTGCTCAATACTTCTCGAAGATCGATCTACAGTCAGGGTACCATCAGCTGTGAGTCAGGGACTAGGATATACAGAAAACGGCCTTCAGGACCTGTTTTGGCCATTATGAGTTCCTATTTATGTCGTTCGGGCTTACCAATGCCCCAGCGGTATTCATGGACCTCATGAACAGAATCTTTAGGCCGTTTTTACACAGATTCGTCATCGTGTTCATCGACGACATATTGATTTATTTAAAGAGTCGTGAAGAGCATTAAGAGCATTTACGGGCAGTGCTTGAAACCCTTGAGAAGAATCGATTGTTTGCACAATTTAGGAAGTGCGTCTTCTAGAAGGAGGAGGTCAAATTTCTGAAATATGTAGTGTCCAAGGAAGGAATATCTGTGGACCTCACCAAGGTGGCGGCTGTGCAAGATTGGAAGCAACCAAAGTTTGTCACGAAAGTGAGAAGCTTTCTCGATCTCGCCGGCTATTATCGAAAATTCATTAGAGACTTTTCAAAAAATAGCTCGGCCGCTATCCCAACTGACACGAAAGGACCTCAAATTTGCATGGAATGAGAAGGCGGAGGCAGCCTTCTAAGAGTTGAAGGACAAACTGACGTCAGCACTTGTGCTTGTACTACCCGAGCAAGGGGTCAAGTACACCGTCTATACTGACGCCTCTCGTGTGGGCTTGGGATGTGTACTCATGCAAAAGAACAGGGTAATTGCTTATGCATCTCGGCAATTAAGGAAACATAAAGAGAACTACCCTACACATGACCTCAAACTTGCAGCAGTAGTTTTCACATTGAAGATATGGAGACACTATCTGTATGGTGAGGAGTTTGAGCTCTTTTCTGATCATAAGAGCCTCAAATACATCTTCACCCAGAAGGACCTGAACATGAGACAGCGTCGCTGGATGGAAACATTGAAGGACTTCAAGTTCGATGTCTCATATCACCCTGACAAGGCCAATCTGGTGGCCGACGCCTTGAGTTGCAAAAAGACGATTGAATTTGCGGCCCCACTAATGGTGAGAGAGTGGGACATGGTGGAATTCGTTCAGGACTTCGACACGAAACTAACCTTGGAGGAGCCGTACGAGATCATAGCCCATATTCAGGCCCAGCCACTAGTTGACAGTAAAATCATTGAAGCCCAGGAGAGTGATGAGCTATTGAAGAAGATGAGGGAAAGAGCAAGGAATGATGGGAAGTCCAATTGGAGAGTCGGCACTGATAGAGGATTGCGGTACCAAGGCTGCCTTTGTGTCCCAAACCTTCCGGGACTACGAGAAGAAGTTCTGAATGCCGCTCACAACTCCAAGCTGGCAATGCATCCTGGTAGTACTAAAATGTACCGGGATCTAAAGCGAAATAATTGATAGGACAACATGAAGAAGGAAATAGCGGATTATGTGTCCCGATGCCTCACCTGTCAACAAGTCAAGGCCGAACACCACCGACCACCGGGCCTTTTGCAACTCATGCCCATAGCAAAATGGAAGTAGGACTTCATATCTATGGACTTCATTTCCGACTTACCCAAGACTAGAAAGGGGCATGATTCGATATGGGTGATTGTGGACAGGCTAACCAAATCAGCCCACTTCTTGCCGATCAAGACTGCTAGTTCCGCTGACGATTTGGCCAAGTTGTATATCAAGGAAATCGTGCAACTCCATGGCGTCCCGTTGGAAATTGTGTCGGACCAGGACACCCGATTCACGACGATCTTCTGAACCCGCATTCAAAAAGCTATGGGAGTGAAGTTGAAGTTTAGCACCGCCTTCCACCCGCAGACGGATGGGCAAACCGAGCAGGTGAACTAGATTTTGGAGGACATGTTGCGGACTTATGTTCTAAACTTTTAGGAGAGTTGGGATGATTGTCTCCCATATGCCGAGTTCGCCTACAATAATAGCGTCTAGGCTAGCATCAGAATGGCGCCCTACGAGGCTTTGTATGGGCGTCCATGCCGTGCCCCGCACTGTTGGGAAGAAATTGGCGAGAAGAGCTTGCTAGGACCAGATTTGGTGCGAATCATGACTGAGAAGATTGGAATTATCCGGCGCCACCTCTTGACGGCTCAAAGCAGGCAGAAAAGCTAAGCCGACACAAGGCGAAGAAACTTGGAATTTGAGAGGGGTCACGTATTTCTCAATATCTCCCCAATGAAGGACGTTTTACGGTTCAGCAAGAAGGGAAAGCTCGCGTCACGGTTCATTGGGCTCTTCCAGATTTTGGACCGTGTTGGTGCGGTTGCCTATCGCTTGGCCCTACCCACGCCTCTCGCCGGAGTGTATAACGTCCTCCACGTATCCATGTTGAAGAAGTACATCCCCGATCTTTTGCATATCATCAAGTGGGAACATGTGAAGCTCAAGGAAAATGTCACATACATTCTCCGACCCACTCAAATACTGAATAGGAAGAAGCAGGTCCTACGCAACAAGGTCATCCCATTGGTCAAGGTATTATGGACCCATCACGATGAAGAGGAGACCACTTAGAAGACAGAAGCAGAAGTCCGCAAGCATTACCCAAGCCTGCTTCAGCAATACGAATACGTACAAATTTCGATGACGAAATTTATTTATAAGGGGGGTAGATTGTAATGTCCCGTCCAGCCAGCACATTGTCCTGGGGCGTCCACGTAGGATTTACAGCAAGACTATTCTTTTATACTACTCGTGGTGAGGTACCGCTAGTAAATTAATCTAGGATTAGCCCAACTTAGTAGACCAGACAGGTCATGATAAGACTTAGTGCGGGCCGCCAAGCCAGATGGCCGTTTACACTAAGCATCAGCCCGTACGGGCTATACCGCAGCGCAGGAAGGTCGGAAAATTATAAAAATTTAAGAAACCATGTATCTCACTGGGCTTGTGGTCCATCGCGGACTACGGACTCATTGGACACCCAGAAGTTAATTATTCGAGCCGTTCTAATAGCTCTGGTCAACTCATCCAAGGCCAAAGTAGAAATCTGGCACTGGTAAATGAAACTAAGACTCCGAAATTTACAGTGAAGGTCTAATGTAGTGTCCTACGCCCGTCCACAAAATTTGGGACCCGATCGTGGCACGACGACCGTTGATCGCAAATCGGACCCGTGAGACCAAACCCCATATCCGATCGTTCCCAAATTTTGCATGGCCCTTCATCAGGCCATGGACCACCTACCCTATAAGTTTCATGGCCAGGGGGCCACCAGAACTGCCCCAACAACCAGAATGGTCCCCACGGGGCCATATGAAGATCGGAACCGTAAGATCAAACCCCACATTCGTTGATCCGTTTGTCCCCAAACTTTGCATGACCCCTCATCGGGCCATGAGTGACCTACACACCAAATTTGGTGGCCTAGGGGGTGTTAGGGCCGCCCCAACACCAATAGTGGGTCCTAGAAGGTTATTTAGGGAATTTGAGGAAACTTAAGGCCAAAGGGCCCAAGTCTAGCAAATAAACCCTAAACCTTATCTCATAACTCCCACAACAACCAACATTACCAAGGGACTAAAGAGAGAGCTAGAGAGCAAGGAGAAAAGAAAGAGTGTGTGAAAGAGATCCAAGGTGGACCCTAGATCAAGTTGGGGCCCAAGGAGATCAACCCTTTCAACTCTCTATCCTCTCTCCAAAGGAAACTCTCCTCCACAACCTGAACAAATCATCCGTGGGTCGTCTCGATAAGATCATTCGCCCATTTTTCTTGAAACTCATGTATTGAGAAAGGATTGGCTAGGATTTCTCACATGCAAGAGCTTATTTTAGGAATTCCGGCCGATCAACCTCAAAGCCCTCTTTCCTAGGACGTTTTCCAATTCTCCAACGATCCATAGGTGCGGACTATTGCTCTTAGGTGGCCTAGCACCAATTCTATTATGAGTTTAATGATTTTACTTGCTTGAATGCTATATTTGAAAAATCTAGAGAAACCCTAAGAGTGGTATGTTTGTTGGAATTGTATAGATTGCATGCTTAGTTCTCAAATTGGTGTTGGTCTTACTCTTACATGATATTATGTATAGATGATAGTTTACTCATGGTTACTTGATTCTTTTTCCTCATATATGGTACTTCATTGTGTGTATGATTTATTACCTTTGTGCTTATAATTTCTTAAGATGGAGGAAATTCTTAGCTTCCTCACATACTCACATGCACCTTGTCTCTTCATAATGCTCGCTTGCTTAGTAGGAGTATCCATTTTGTATGGTTGAGATGCATGAAAACATGATATTGTTATGTTAAGTTGATAACATGAATACTTGGCATGTTATGGATCACCCTCACCCTCTTGGGTTGGTCAGGAACATGAGGAGAGACAATAGTCCCATCGGTAGGACTATGCTAGGGCTGGACCCGTGGGTTTGGGCGGGTGTTCTTGAGTGGCTGCAGTTCGACTACATGGGTCCCTTGTGCCCGATGTCACTCATCTCATGCTCGCCTGATTCGTGCGGTCTAGCCCACTATCTAACCAACCTTGATTGTTAACCCTGTTTGCTCACACATGTATGAAACCTGGAACACCCTGCAACCGTAGTGGCCAACCAATAACCGATTGCAACTGGTCCACAGCCTCGTGAGCCGAGCATAGTGGAATGGGACACTGTCCGAGCTGTCGACCTACGTTAGGGTGCCGCATCTCCCCGTAGTGACCACGAGCAATCCCTTTCCCTCGCCACTCCTCATGTGCTTGAATTCGGGGATGAAGAATCCGACGGGATCACGGACCGCGGGGTCTCGACCTCACGCGTTAAGGGGCCTTAGCCTCACAACCAGTTTAGGGCATTGATACGTAGGGTGTATCAAATTTTTCAACCTGCTGGATGAATGGACTTAACTAATGACTCGGTTAACACGATCGCATTGCATCGCAGTAGTTAGGGTGGAAACTCTGAAGTCGAGATCGCTTTGAGGGAGCTGACATAAGCGATCGTTAGATGGAGTCGTTCGAGGGAGCGTTGTGGCGAGGACATGCATCATATTATTTCGCATGCATGCATTTTAATAAGAGTTGCTAGGTGTTGTTGATTGACTGCGTTTCATTAAATTCATATTATAATTGATGCCTGTTATAACTTAAGAATAATAGCACCCACTGAGTTGATCACTCACTCCCACTCTGAGACGGTGTTTTAAAATACCAACCAGACTCTCCCGTAGCTGCAGGTGTCGAGGAGTATGAGGGCCCTAGCGACGCAAGTCTCGAGGAAGAGGACGAGTTCTCCTACTTCCAGTTGATGAGCGGGTCTTCACCGGCTCGATAGAGGCGTTGGATCGCTGAGTAGTGGACTCAGCTTTATTCTTTTGGACACAGTATTCTTTTTTTACTGTTTTGTCGAGCAACGCCTCGTGCGACCCATTTACATTCTTTTGGACTTGTATATATGTATCTTTTTTCATTTTAGTAGACTCATGTGATAATGTTTCATGTTCCAGGAAATTTTTAGATTTGCGCAACTAAACCGGATTAAACGCATATTAACGAAATCGGGTGTAAGTGACACTCGGAAACTCTGGAGTCATGCGTATGCACGACCCCCGATTTCCAGGGCATTACAAAATGTCCCTCACAAATAAATTGTTTGTGAAGAAACAACTTTTCAAGCTACAGACAAAGGAAGGATCTGATCTCCTAGAATACATGAACTTCTTTACAAAACTATGCATTGAGTTGTTAAGGCTCAAAGTGATGGTCGATGAAGAAGACAAAGCGGTGATACTACTAGCATCGTTTCCCACATCATTCGACCATCTTGTCACTACTTTGTTACATGGGAAGAATACGGTGAAGCCTGAAGAGATCATCATAGCTCTCATTTCCAACGAGATAAGGAAGAAATAAGTCAATGAGGACTCTTAGGTGGAAGGGCTAGTCGCAAAAGGAGGTCAAGGACGTGAGAGATCCGTGGAGCGATCTCGGTCTAACAAGAAGAAAAATTCTACGTCGAAATCAAAGGCTAAAGACAGATGCTTCTACAGTGGCATTAAGGGACACTTCAAAAGAGACTGCCAAAAACAGAATGATGACCTAGAAAGCAAAGGAAAAGAGAACACATGTGAATCAACAAGTGTAGTGGAAGAAAACTCAGAAGGAGACCTCTCAGTCTCTTCAGGTACAAGTCGTCTCACAAAAACTTGGATACTCGATTTAGGATATTCGAATCACATGTGCCTGGATAGGACTTGGTTCGATTCCTACAAGTCATATAATGGTGGAAGTGTTCTGATGAGGAATGACACAGCATGCAAGGCCATTAGAAAATGGATCATCAAGGTAAGGCTGTTTCACAAAGTTATACGGACTTTAGGTGATGTTAGGCATGTCCTAAATCTGAAGAAAAACTTAATATCCTTGGGGGTTTTAGATATGAATAGTTGCACGTTTACCACAACAGGCGGTGTAATCAAAGTCGCCAGAAGTGCAATGGTGTTGATGAAGGGACACATGGTTGGAAATCTGTACAAGTTGAATGGAAGCACAGTTATGGATGAGGCCACTACCACCTCACATGCAGAATTCGGCATAGATGACTCAAATATATGGCATATGCGGCTAGGGCATATGAGCGAGAGAAGCACAATAGAACTCCACAGACGGAAACTATTAAAGGGAGTTAAGGTGTGCAAGGTGAATTTTTGTGAGAATTGTGTCTATGAGAAGCAATACAGGGTAAGGGAGGGGCATGATACTTTGTGACCTTCATAGATGATTACTCGAGGAAGGTTTGGGTCTACTTCTCAAAACAAGAGTCTGAGGTGTTCGTCAGGTTCAAGTAGAGGTGTACACGAACCAAGCTAGCTCAGTTAGCTCGCTCGACTCGACTTGAAAAAGCTCGATTCGACTCGGTTCGAAGCCGAGTTCAAGCCGAGTTGAGCTGATTTTTTTAGCTCGAAAATGAGATCGAGCCGAGTTCAAGTAGGCCCCAGCTTGACTCGACTCGGATCGAATCCAGCTCGAATCGAACTCTGATCGAACCAGTTCGGTGACTCGGTTACTTTGCCATTGATGTTGCTCACCAACTGTTTGATAAAATGACTCAACGAAACGTGGCTGGTGGCAAGGAAGGTATGTACATGAAACAAATACCCTTTTTTCTCTTTGTTTTTCTTGGTTTTTTTTTTGCTTAGAAGGTGTTTGATAAAATACCTGTAAAACCATTGCCTCTGTTTATAAAACAGTGGGATTTTGAAGTTGCAGTTCAGGTGTTTGTGGAAATGCCGCAATGGCGAACTCGGCTCGAACTCGACCCGAGCTGCTGACCGAGCCGAGTTCGAGCTGAGGTCAACCATTGGCCAAGCCGAGTTGAGTTAAGGCCAGCTCAACTCGGTTCGACTCGATGTACACCCCTAGGTTCAAGCAATGGAAGGCTAAGGTAGAGAAGCAAACTTCGGCCCTCTTTTTTTTAATTCAAAAAATCATTTTTATTTAATGTATTGCTATTTTAATGGTAGAATATGATGTGTTAATCATAGGAGAACATATTAATGTCCATTTTACAGATTCTTATTGTGATTTTATATTTTTTTATATTTTTAAATTAGTGACTCTATGTTTATATTTTCTTATATTGGACAGGTTTTGGAGTTTCTTATGGTTTAGAACATAAAATCATCTTTATTAATTAGATTCTAAAAACTGTATATAACTTTAGAATAGCGAGTAGACTCACAATCTTACATAGACATAGGTCATATCTAATCTATATCTAGTATCTACCTGAAATATCTAGGTCTAGCCAACAAGTGAGGATACTGGATGGCAACATTGTCAGAGGGTTGGTGGTACTAGACACCAAATGAAGTGAAATTATTATGATAGACTAGTAACTAATAGAATTACGCGTCTCAAACAACATTTGGTACATCGAAAGGGTCAAGTTGCGGGATGTATTAGAGTACCGAAAGAGATAATGATTTTAATGCAAGCCAATCTGGATGAATCGAAGGGTAAACGTACTGCTGGACAAAAGAAGAAAGATGAGATTTTAGATGCGGCTCGCCAGGAGGTGTTTGGTCCTGAATATATGGTCGTTCATGATGAAGATATTATTAATTCTGACGAAGATTCAGATCAAGAATTAACTATAGCTAGGAGAGAGAGCTTGCATCTATCTTGTGAAGAAGAAAAACGTCGCCACATGTTTGGCACGAGTGAGTCAATACGTGATACGGGGGGGTAGATTTGTTGGATTACGATGTATGTTTGGAAGCCGACGAGAGACATCTTCATGTGATGCCCCTATACATTTGGATGAAGAAGTAAATGAGCCTAGGAGACCCTCTATTGATCCAATCCTGTTTAGGAAAGAATCAACTAAAGAAAAGAAAATAAAACAAATATGGAGTAGAACTTCCGTTGAGAAGCTAGGTAGGGCAGCAGCAAAGTTATTTATACATGCCAACATACCTCTTAACACGGTCAATTCTCCATATTGGTAAGTGGTAATTGATGCAGCAACAGAAGCAGGTAAAGGAATTAAAGCTCCCACGGCTAGGGATATTAGGGGGAAATAGACAGATGCAGAGTATGTAGATGTGAAAACATATGTGGCTACCTTTAAACCTGTATGCAGGCCAGAGGATGCACGATCATGTGTGATGGTTGGACTGGCTCAACCAGACGCGGCATAATCAACTTAATGGTGTACTACCACTTAGCAACTATATACCACAAGTCAATTGATGCCTCAAACGTAACAAAATATTCGAATTATATTATTGGACTAATGGATAAAGTTGTAGATGAGATTAGAGAAGAGAATGTGGTGCAGATTGTGACAAATAACGAAGCATCATATAAGCTTGCAGGACATAAGTTGATGATAAAGAGACCACATCGTTTTTTGTCACCATGAGTTGCCCATTGTATTGATCGTATATTAGAAGATATTGGGAAGAAGAAGAATGTTAAGGAAATGGTCGAAAGGGCAAGAGAAGTGACGACGTTTATTTACAATTATAATCAAGTAGTCGCAATATGATGAAGTTCACGAGAGGACGAGAGTTGATGAGGCCTGCGGCAACTAGATTCGCAACAAACTTTATAGTATTAGAGAGTTTATACCAACATAGGGGAGAGTTGAGGGAGATTCGCTTCTCGAGATTGGCTTAACACAAAACATAGGCAGAAGACATCAGAGACACCGGTTGAAGTTGTGAATACCATACGGGACAATAAATATTGGAAGAGGGTCAAGTCGATCCTAAAGGTGATAGAGCCACTAATGAAAGTACTCCGTCTTGTTGAAACCAACAAAGCACTTACCATGGGCTTCCTATACGATGTCATGGATAAAATAAAGTTGGCAATTCAACGTGATTGTAGAAGTTAGGAGTCTTATTGGAGGATGATCGACAAGAGATGGACAAGATAATTCCATCACGATCTCATGCAACAGGTTACTACCAAAATCCCAAGTACAGATATGCCCAATCATTTGTTGTGGATAATGAAGTTCGTGTCAGGCTAAAGAATGTGATAAAGAGATTATAGCCTCACTTACATATGCAAATAAAAGCGTTGAATAAATTAGATACATTTAGAAATCGCCTGGGTAGATTTGGAGATGCTCTTGCACAGCATGCAGTATCTAAGTTGTAACCGACCGAATGGTGGATGAATTTTGGAGAGAGTACGAAGGCTCTCCAAAAAATTGCAGTAAAAGTTTTGAGACAGACAACATCTTCTTCTAGCTGCGAAAGGAATTGGAGTTGTTTTGCACTTATTCATTCAAAGAATAAGAATAAATTGCAAACTAGGACATTGGATAGACTTGTCTTCATGCACTACAATATGAAGCTAAGAATGCGACGACCTTATACGAGCATTACAGCCGCCGATGACACAGACTACTGTCCAATAAACTTGGACAATATTTATGATGAGGATGACCCGCTTCTACTTTGGTTGGAAACAATGGAAAAGTAAATTGAAGAAGATAGTGAAGAATTGAAAATTGATGACTCACTAGTACGCACAGTGCAACAAGAGAGTCGTGCAAATGTGTTGGACCCAGTAAGAGGGGTAGCTTTTATGCCAGGTATGGCTCACGATCAACAAAAGAGTACGAGTAGTGGTAGCGTGACCGTGTCGGATAATGGTGATTATGACGCCCCTACCCCTGGTGTTGGCACTTCTGGTGTTGCTCAACACATCATACAACCATCTACAGATCGCGATGCCGATGAACATCGACAAGGTAGTACACAAGGTCGGACTTATGAGTGTACTGAGTCACAATGCAGCCAGCAGGAGGGTAAGTCTAGTGGTGCACCGGATCCAAGAGGTCCAGAACATCAGCAAGCAAGCTCATGGTCCTGGTTATTATGATGGATATTCTTATGGCCAATTGGATTATGATTATAGTTATACTGAGCCTGTTCCATCACATTCATCTTGAAGTAGTCATCCCAATCCATATCTATATAATTATAGATATCCAGATCCAAATTCAAGTTACTCATCACAGACACACTCTCAATCTCAAGATTCTTAACAGCCTGAGTACGGGCACCAGTATGGTTATTCGACGGGCACTGGTGGATATCCTTACTCGGGGTCGGAGTCATTGCCTAGTCAAGGATCAGTCTTCATCTGGTTTCGTTGATTTAGTATTTCCTTCTGGCACTAGATATTATGGATATGCAACACCTCCACCTATTGAACAGACTCAGCCTGATGACGACGATGACAATGACGTGGAGATCGAGCAACCATAAAAAAGCAGATTTTCATTTTGATGGTGACTTGTGATTGTAAGTATATATTTGTATTAAGGTAAGTATTTGTAGCAGACAAACAGTATTATTGCAAGTAGCCAAGCACACACTTGACACTGCTGAACTTGTATTTAAAATAGCTCCCCTAACAACCAATCAAGTAATCCTTAATCAAGTTGCAGGGAAGTATATCAGATACTACTAATTTATTTATTTATTTTTAATATTCTTGACTTGAGGATGACAAGTCACAAGACAGGAATCACAATCACAGCCACAGATATGTTAAATTGTTAATAACTTAATATAAAATAAATTATGAAAAATAATTGCAAACACCTACACATGTAAGATATTTTCATATTACATTCATTCTAATATATCTATTATTGATACTAGATAGTTAGAAAATTAAATATATGAGTTTTGTAATCAAATCCAAGTTGTCTAGTTCATAAATTCATCAGACAGTCCGATACAACTTCTCACCAAAGAGTGGATCGTTACACCACCATAAACATGTTTCAATTTATAAATGAATGTATATTTGGAATGCTTAGAATATTCCGGATTTAATCCATATTTTTCAATTTTTTTGGCAAAATAAAAATTAAAAAATTACACTGTTATGGGCCGTTACGCCCCCGTATCGCCGCTACACTCCTGTATCCGTATAGGTAACGGTGGGCACCGTTAAGCCAACCAATACCAATACGGAATGTATAGAGAGGCGAGATTCATGGAATTCTGCAAGGAACAAGACACTTCTCAACTCCACGGACCCCACAATAAATTGGTGGCAAAGAGGATGAATAGAAGTCTATTAGAGAGGGCAAGAAGTATGAGGTTGCATGTGAGGCTGCCTAAATACTTATGGGTAGAAGCGGTGAACATGGCATGCTGCATAGTAAATCAATCTTCATGTACAGCGCTAGACTCCAAGGTTGCAGAGGAAGCATGGACAAGCAAGGATGTCGATTACTTAGGATTGAGGATATTCGGGGGTCCAGCATACATCCACGTGCAGAGTGGACAAAGGTTGAAGTTGAATCCAAAGTCTAGAAAGTGCATCTTTGTCAGATATAAAAAAAGGCATCAAGGGCTATAAGCTTTGGGGTTCAGTTTTACAAAGACTGGTCATTAGCAGAGATGTTATCTTCGATGAGACATTAATGTTTAAGGCCAACAAGCTGCAGATAAGTGAGACAAATATGGTGAGACCGAAAAATTGTCGATGCAAGTGGAGCCAGTTAAGCCACTTACTAAAGGGGAAATTCAATAGGTGCAAGAAACTAAGCAAAATAATCAACGGGATACACATGAATGTATAGCCAGGAACAGGGAGAAAAGAACCCTTAGAGCTCCGGTTCGATATGAGTTCAAGGACATATTTGCCTGTACATTGTTCACAGGGAGTGAAGATCCATCCACCTTTCAAGAGGCAAAATCTAGAAAGGATGGTGACAGGTGGATGCCGGCCATGGCGGAGGAGATAGAATCTCTACACAGGAATCAAACATATGAGTTGGTGAAACTTCCAAAAGTTCAGCAGGGTATAGGGTGTAAATGGGTCTACAGGAAAGAAGAAGCATTAAAAGAAAAGGAGGGCGAAAAGTACAAGGCATGGCTTGTAGCAAAGGGGTTCTCACAGAGAAAAAGAGTAGAGTGCAATGAGGTTTTCTCTCCAATCGTGAAACATACCTCAATCAAGGTGCTACTGGCGATGGTAGCGAAATCTAATTTAGAATTTAAGCAGTTCAATGTGAAGACGGCATCCCTTCATGGGAACTTAGAGGAAGTCATTTACAAGAAACAGTCTAAAAGATTTGAGAGGGTCACGTGTGTAGACTAAAGAAGTCATTGTATGGGCTGAAGCAGTCTCCTAGGCAGTGGTACAAGCAATTTGATTGCTACATGGTGGAGATTGGGCATAACAGATGTGAGTACGATTGTTATGTTTATTACATAGTACTTGATGACGGTCCTACATTTTACTAATGTTTTGCATAAATGATATGTTGATCGTTGCAAAAGACAAGAATGAGATATGCTTGCTTAAGTCTCTGTTAAGCAAAGAGTTTTCCATAAAGGATCTAGGAGCTACGAAGAAGATCCTAGGCATGGATATACAAAAGGTGATATGTGCAAAAAGTGCTAGAGAGGTTCAACATGGAAAGTGCTAAGCCAGTTAGCACGCCTCTAGCAAGTCACTTAAAGTTGTCGGTCAAGTCGTGTCCAAGTACAAAATAGAAGATTTCATAAATGTCACGGATGTCGTACGCGAGTGCAGTAGGGAGTCATGTATGTAATGGTTTGCACGAGGCCGGATAACTCATGGGCAGTCAATGTGGTTAGCAGAGCAGGTATATGGTGAATCCAAGGAAGGAGCATTGAAATGATGTTAAGTGGATTCTTAGGTATCTCGAGGGTATAATCAATACTGAAATCATGTTTGGGGGACTTAGAGCTTCAAGTGAAGTTGTAAGCTATGTGGATTCATATTATGCAGGTGATCTGGACAACGGAAGTTCCACTACGGGATATGTTTTCATATTAGGAGGTGGACTGGTATGGTGGAGATCTGCGCTACAGTATATGATAGAGTTGTCTACAACCGAAGCAGAATACATGGTGGCAATGGAGGTGTCAAAGGAGGCATTGGTGGTTGAAAGGTCTGATAGAGATCTCAAGTTGAACCAAGAGGCAATTCAGTTGCACTGCAATAGTCAAAAGTGTTATCCATTTGGCGATGAATCAAGTGTATCACGCACGAACCAAACACATCAACGTGAGGTTCCACAAGATACGGGAGTTCATTACTTCAGGAGAGATTCTGTTTCAGAAGATTCATACGAATGAGAATGCCGCGGAGATGTTGCCAAAATCGGTGACCACAAACAAGTTCAAACGCTGCTTGAGCTTGATCAATCTCACTAGCTATTGATGAGATTCGGCACCCTTGCATAGGGTTGCGGATGGAGTTGTGTTCCAGGTGGAGAATGCAGAGAGCAGTCTACACTCAAGGTGGAGGTTGCAAGGTCTTTAAGGTGACTTGGCTGAATACAAGTCAAGGTGGAGATTGTTGTGCAGGATGCCTTGATTCTGCCAATTTGTTGTGTGGAGTTGTCCTGTCTCAGTTCAATCGAGTCCATTTTCGATTAGACCGAAAATTGGTGGAAAGATAGGTTAAACGCTGTGATGTTTTGCACTTTTTTAGTTCAACCGAAAAATGCTTCTGGTTTTTTCGGTCCAACCGAAGGTCCCGTTCAGTTCAACCAAATCTATTAGGTAGAGTTACACAAATCGGGCTATTTAAGCCTAATCCGCGATTAGGACTTGTATTATTACGAACGTTTTCTCTCTATGGGCAAGGGTTTGCAAGGTGAGAGGATTTTGCAACGTTTGTAAGGACTTGAGAAGGGTTATTCTCGAAGGGCTAGGGTTTCCTACGATTGCGCATCGCAAGGAGAGATCGGGTACATCTATAATCGAATAAGGTGAGTTGGTGTAAACTCTAAAGCTTTGATTATAGTGGATTTTTGTCGATTTGTGTTGTAGTTTTTTCCTGCAAGGGTTTTCCATGTAAATATCGTTGTGTTCTGTGTGTGATTGCTTTATTGGTTATTCTGCTTTATTGTGATTGTTATATCTTCCTTATACGTGTTTCCACAAAGCGCATGGATTAAGGTTAATCCGGGTTTGTTATGGCTCGGGTTCACATCATCGTGGTGTGATATAAGGAGCCTATACTCCAAAAAAAGCAAACAAGAACAAAATAAAATACAGACAGCAACTCAAGGCACCCACTCCCCGATACACAATTTAATCTGACCAATAGCCCTCAAAAGAGAGTCGTTACTATTACGGATTCAGCAGTTATTCCTCCTCTCTCTCTCTCTCTCTCTCTCTCTCTCTCTCTCTCTCTCTCTCTCTCTCTCTCTCTCTCTCTCTCTCTCTCTCTCCCCCAGAGTCCAAAGAACAATGAGCAAAGCAACCCTCCACCTTGACCTTCCGTTCTTCCCGGAACCCCCAACATGCCGAGATTGGAAGAGTCACTCAATAGAGCTCGACATCACCTAGGAGACATTAAAAGAAACCAGAATACTAGACCAAACACCCCTAGCAAACTGGGCAATGGATGAAAAAATGGTCTACCAATTCCGCATCTTTAAAGTAGAGAAAAACAAATGTTCAGAAGCACCATAGCCCTTCCGCAAAGGTTGTCAATGTTAAGGACCCTATTCCTGCATACAAGCTAGGTGAAAGCTGAGACCTTAGTAGGGGCTTTGTAGGACCAAAATCGTCCACTTAAAAGCAGTTGGGTGAAACATTTTATCATCAAAGATCCTGAGGTTCCTCTCTTTCCAAATATCCAAAGAATCACACGAGGGTCAATAGACCCAATAGGAGTAAAAGGGCCTTTGTCCTACCCATCTAGAAGATTCGGAATAGACTCATTCATAATACAAAAAGTTTTGAAGAGGTTAAAAAATGGCTCCATGTGTCCCTCGCAACCTAGTTGTGAATAAATAAATGATTTAGGAACTCTTCCTCCTGCCAGCAAATAGCACGCATGTTTCAGATGGTGATATTCTTCTTCTAAGATAGTCAATTGCGAGGATCTTGTTAGCCGTTGGCCATGGCTATACACGCGAATGCTTCCATTCTATGAGGAATGGAGCCTTCCACCTTAGCAAGCAGAGATGGATGACACCTCTCCCAAATATTGACTAGAGATAAGAGCTTGAAGAGTATTCTCAATTTCAACACACCAAAACCTTCTTCTCTACAACTAAAGAACCATAAACCTACTAAAAGAACTGATTTCTTCATCTCTAAGACATTCTCCTCAATAGAACGTTCCAAATCACTGCATCTCTATCCAAAGTATAACAATCCTCCAGCTTTGCTACTTTACAAACAGAAAGCAAGAACAGAGTGAGAAAAGATCCGCCAAAGGAGCCTCACCTAAGCAAACATCAATCCGAAACCACTTCTTATCACCTCAGCCAACAAAAAGTGATTTCCCTTTCTTGAAAGTCCTACTCACCTTGACCACAAGACTTCAATTATCATTGTTGACTCCACACTTCCTAGTTGGCATTCCTTTGGGGATCCCTGCAAACTAACCCCTGGATATCACATATTTACAATTAATGGCATTCCTCCACAAGTCCCTAACTCTTCCCCAAACCTCCTCCACCAGTTCCCAGGCAGAGCTAAATTAAAATTCTCTCCCATGATATCCAATGTCCTTTTTTATTCAGAAGGTATGCTGTCCCAATGCCACCTTCCTTTTCAGGCGTTTGCATGCCCTCCCACTTTACCAAGTGAAATTTATGCTCATTCTTTTTCATACCAAAGTCTCTCTGAATTTTCTACATGGGAGAAAGACACTCTTAACTTCAGTCAAAAAAGAAAAATATTATTTAGAATATTCATCACACTCCATGCTGTGGAGGAAAACAAAAAAAAAAAAGTGAGATTATTCCATTTCATGACATCAAATGACACACTTTCAACCATAAGAGTACCAAACAAATTAAATAAGTCTTAGGCCTTCCAAAAGCACACATGTTTCACGACATTCGAGGCTCCGTACACCAGAATATAAAATCTGTGTAATAAAGAATGCAAGCGAGCATCTCCTCTAGCATATACTAAATTCCTAAATACCAAGTGAGCAACATAAAAAGCCTCATTCAGAATAGAAGTATGCCTTTTTCCATATCTACCTCACAAGTTTTGATCTTCTTTTCAGCTTTCAGCCATCCAAAAAATAAAGTTTTGATCTTCGATTCATACATATCTAGTCAACACATTCATGAACTGCCAATACATCATGTAGGATTTGTCCACCTCTCACAAAGACATCTTGAGGGGAACACAAAAAATCCATGACCTCATGAATCCTCTAGCAGAACCCTCCAGCAATATCTGGAAGCCAATCCAACAAGCCAAAGATTAAAAACCAGCAGCCCTCTCAGCTCCTTTCTTCAACACCATGCTAAAAAATATCAAGTTAAAACTTCAATCTAAAGAATAACTGTGCAATTTTGGCCTCCTCAAGTAAGGGGGTAGCAAGAAGCAAGAACATGGAGGATCTGAGTGCCAAGTGACTGTCTTAGTCTCTCACACACAAGCCAAGACAATATACAAGACAAGTAAAAAATTTAAAAATTTTTTTTAAAAAAAAAAAAGGCCAAAAGGAAGCAAAAGGCATAGATGAGAGAACAAGGGACTCGACAACACTAAGAGCTCCAACCTTGACACCCCAAAGTCCCCACCCTACTCCCCTGAAATATCTGCCACTGAGCATCCTTGGAGCTCTTGCCTCCACCGCACACAACTAATGATCATAGGCATGATGCCTCTTTTTAGGGTATCACCTGACATGCATTGTTTCATCAACCATTCTTTTTATTCCCCTTTCCACAATCCCTGCAGAACCCCAAAAAACACCATATTCCACAAAAGCTCCTTTCAGCCTTCGAATAATCCATAGCACCATTCCAAATGCAAATCACCGAGGGAACCATCAAAAGAGCAACAAACCCCAAAACAGGCAAGGAAGAAAGCCCATATCTCCCTCACCATAGTGCAGTGCATGAACAAATGATCAATTGGTTCCTCATCATTCTGCACATAATGCACATGTTGGGATAGCCTATGCTTCATTTCATTAGGTTATCCAGTGTCAAGATCTTGTCAGCCAAAGTGATCCAAGCAAAGCCATGGCTCTTGGAGGAACAAGAACCTCCAAAACAGCACAGGGGGAGATGCAAAATCACTGACTCAACTTTGAAAATGAAGATTTCATTGAGAAACTTCCACTTGGCAACCATCTGGACACGTTCATGTCTTCCTTTGAAGCATCTTTAAACATATACCTCAACCTGCTTAAGAGATTCATGAAGAAAGATGTTTCCTCATCCTGCAAGTTCCTTCTTAGCTTGATATTTCACACCACAACATCAACCAACTTAGCAAGAGATAACAAAGAATTGTAAGAGTTCATCAACAGCAACTCAACCAACAAGGCATCCTTCCAAAAGCAAATTCTATCCCCCCTTGCCCCCAAAAGCAGATGCCCTTGTAGAATTCCATGACTATCCTATTCACAATGCTCATAATCTTCATTCAGGACAACCCACTCTTGCTAATAGCCTTCCACAACTCCGACCCATTAGATGTAACATAGACGCCTGGATGTACAACCTACATGTGCATATTGATTAACCTACGGTGGTTGAAGTCGAGAGAACTCCATGTATGTATGCGTGTATGTTGTGCATATAATACGCAAGAATGACCACAATAGCTTGGTTTTATCAGTAACATAATACAGGCATCAGAATGCAAGATCTAACTATATCAGCAGTATTTAATTTAAGAAATCTAGAATGATTCTATTATCAATGCAAATCAATAACTGAGAAAAGTAGTGCAAAAAACTACAGAATTGAAGGCATGAATTGAAGGCATATTGCTGACTACAAATATAAAAATACAGCAAACAAACACAATTATGTGCAAACCTCTTCCAAAGCTGCTTGATTGTTTGGGTTGAACACTTTTCCAGTGCTTGCTGCTCCTTTTGTGAGATCTCCAAATTCATTTATAGTCCAAACATGTTTACCAGGTGACAAACCACTGAAGCTGGCCTCTACTCTCGCCAATTCCATATTCACTTGAGCCAAGCGAACGACACCAAAGATAACTGGACCTTTGAACTCAGCAACGGCAGCCGAAACTAAAAAAGCTGCATAGCAATACTAAATTCCTTTAACAACTGGATGTTAATTGCCAATGTAGAATATAATGGCACTCATGGAAATATCACAAATAAAAAAGGCAAAAGATATGTCAGTAGGCAAACTTTCAGTTACTGATAAGACTGAAGAATATTAAGATGCGCTTAAACAGTCAAATTATAATTTCCCTACAACACTTCTGCATCTCCTAAAATGATTTCGCTAGATGAGTGAAGTTTCTTGCTTGTGTTTTTTTTTTTTATTTGCTTGCTAAAATGAGAATAGAAAGCAGATTAAAAGTTAAAACACAAGCTTTTGCATTTCTTTTAGACCTTCAGCATGAATTTATCCTGAATTCAGAATCCATATTGGTTTCTCATCAGGTTGAACAAAGTTGTAGGTTAACTCGTCAAGGGCCATTCCACTCTATCAAGGACTGTAACTTCAGTTAGACCATAGGTATGGAATGTCATATTGTTTGGATTCATGTTGGAAGTTCTGGCATAAGTTTGATGCTGCCTGCCAACATGAAGCAACCTTCCTCCTTTTTCCAGGCTATGGACCTACAAGAGAGCACAAAAACCCCACAGACACAATGTAATAGACTATACATGGGTTGCTTACAATCAACCGCTATCTAATAGTCTATTACATAGCTTGATTACAATCAACAAGTTACCATCTTTCATAGCTTTACATCAAATAGTATAGTAAAATTACCAACTTCCAAATATGTAAATTGACTAGTCATGATCCACTACATAGCATACATTTATAAGATACCTCTGCTGGTTAAGTATTTTGGTTCAAACAGCTTGTAGCCCTGTCATCATCACCATCCACGCCTTATCCCAAACACAATACATGGAATGCAATTTAGGTAATAATAGGAATGAAAACGAGGAATTAGTCAAGATTGTCGACCAAGAGGTACCTCAAAATGACCACTTTCAAAATCTTGGGGTAATAATTAAGGAGAGCAAAGAGATTGAGAAGCATGTTGCTCATAGAATCAGAGCTGGGTGGATGAAGGGAGCTGGGTGGATGAAGGGGAGATGTGCCTCTAGAGTTTCATGTGATTGCTGCATACAAATGAAACTCAATGGGAAATTTTATATGATAGCTACAAGACAAGACATGTTTTATGGGACACAATGTTGGGCAATAAAGGAACAGCATGTTCATAGGATAGGATGTTGAGATGGATGAATGGCTTGTAGCCCTGTGTTTCTTTGCCACAAAGAAAAGCAGATAAATAATCAAGAATGAAAATTATTTCAGGGGAACTCAGGTATTGAAGCCTAAAACCTTAACTTTCCTAAATTCACAAAAGATACACTATCTTACAACCTGAGGTCTTTTCTATGAAAGCCACACATTTCCTTGGTTCATGCATATAATACCTTTTGTGTTTTTTAGATAGCAAAGAAAATGTTGGATTCCACCAAGAAATACTAGCCTTTTCCTTAGTTTGGATTCTCAAGTATGAGGTGACCATTGTGAGAAGAATATGAGATTTATCAAAACAAGAACCCTAAAAATGTAATCCATGTTTGCATAGTGCTTTGGAAATAATCATTACATAATGATTGAGATTTCCAATCCAACACCAAGGATCCCTCCAATCCAAACATGCACTTGGTTTCTAGTACTAGAAAATCGCTAGGGTGCAATTTAGTCAAGCAATCTACTCCTACAACATCGCTATTTGTAATTATTCTACTTACGGTTCTATTTACTAGAGGAAATCAAGTAGCTGCAAAACATATTTTGAGGTTTAAATTTCTAGTACTAGTTTTCGGTCATGAGACCTGACCAGCAATTTGAACTATTACCCTACAATTTGTGTTTATCAGCAGTCTGAAAGTCTAATCATGAACAAGTGAATGAATATCATTTGGCATACATTGATATTAGACATTATAACCTACAATTT